>CM077556.1:36776357-41662607 GCA_039657345.1 Stephania japonica | reverse complement strand
TGGTGATGATGATAAGTGTACTTAGACAATGTTTACAAGTAACACATACATCACATGTCATACAACTCTTCACAAGCAACATTGACAATACATGGAATAATGAGTACATTTGATATGGATACAAGTAAGGGCCATGCTTGATATTACCACTCAATGTAAGAGCCATGCTTGACAATGATTAGTCATATAAAGTCTTGATCAATTGTTCATCCATATAATAACAAAAATATGTATATATTGGGCTTAACTCAGGCATGGGCGTTGCCTTGAGCTTTGCGCCTCATTCCTTTTGGCAGTATATTGCCTTGCCTTGTACCTTGCGCCTCAGGCCTTTTAGGCAGTATATTGTTTTAAGTGCGGCTTTGCCTTCAATAAAGCTGCTCTAATATCGAGACGCTTGTTGTTTATACGTTCTTCAATTGAGGATGCAAATTACTTTTTATGTGTCGTTGATGTTGAGAAGTTTGTTGTTTATGCACCTCTAATTTAAGGACATTTGTTGTTCATGCGTCCCTAAATTATAGGGGATACTTGTTTTTTTATGTTCCATAATGTAGGGACACTTGTTTAGCATCTCTAATTTTAAGGCACTTTTTCTTTGATCTCCTTTACGAAACTTTTATTTATGCACCCAATTTTGGAGATGCTCATTCTTTACACGTCCTCATTGTTGGGGCACTTGTTGTTTATGTGTCCTTAAATTGGGGATGCTTATTTTTGTGGTTTTAATGTTATGACATTTATTTTTTATACGTCCCTAATTTTAGGACACTTACTATTTATGCATCCCTCAATTGAGAATACTTAGTTTATTTTTTATTTTTTTATTTTTAATGTTTTCTTAATGTTGAGAGGCTTGTTGTTTATGCATCCCTAATTTTAGAACATTTCTATTCTGCCCAAGTCTCCACATTGCGTACATATTTTCGTTATGTATCCTTAATGTTGGGATGATTGGACATTAAGTGTGACGACTCGAATTAATAAAGTTGGATTTACATTTTAATGGAAGGGATTAACAACTCGTAATTCATGCTGATTTGTACGACTTGGTCTAATTCTTGAACATGAGAGCCGAAATAAAAAGTTATTTTTGGGTGATGCGTGTATAATGTGTGTTTCATTAATACATGTGTTGCACCTCGATAACCCGAAGCTTCTGGCGGGATGTTTTAGTATGAGTTTTCGTGAGCAAGAATTAATTAGAGATACGTGTTACATCTTGGTATTGGTTAAGTCGATGGTTGGAGTGACTTAAAGTAGCTTAAGTTGAAATTTGTGAGATTTAATAATGTGATGACTCCAACTCCCGTGAACCGGGGCCGCCCGGCTCAGACCATAGCCAAATCCCTCGAGATGACCCATCAAATCAGGCTATGATCCGGTTAGCCTTAACTTGCGGAATTTACACAAGACAATCTACTAATAAACTATAAGACATAAATAAGTGCGGGATCAAGTCTTCTAAGTCTATAAATGCAGAATAAGTAGTAGATAGTCTTACAAGGATTCTAAACAAGTTTTCGAGTTTCACAACGTCTACCCATATCATATACCCTGTTTTAATACATGCGAAGTTCAAAACATGATAGAATACAAGTAAGCAACCTTACAAACACAAAGAAAGATTTTCTACGTTATGGAAATGCCTTTTCCTTTGTCCCGAACAACATCAGATGAAATACGCAGGGGGAAAATAGTGGGGTGAACAAAGATCCAATGGGCTCAGTATGGTGAGGATTCATTTTACCGTCAATCATCCAAGTAATACCAAATGCAGTATATAACTACGTGCAACAATAAGTAAATAGATACATGAAATAATAATCTCAACTCAGGGATATCAAGAAATAAACATTTACATAACAAGATTCATAAATATAAATGCAGGTCATGGTTTCCATTATGCCCATATACTATTGACATCATTATAGGTGACTGATTTCCCGCTTTCGGTGATGACAGACCCACTAGTCAGCACATTGCGCTTCTGTGTTGTTCAATTAGGCTTCTTAACACAAAAAATGTTCATCCAAGCCATCACCTTTACATATACCCCTAACCGACCTATGGCTCCCTGAGCTTGGCAATAACCATTACTTTAGTGGTCCCAAACTCCAAGGCCTGCCAAGGGTGCCAACGTGGACCCACAACCAGCCATGTAGCTGTCAGTTGTGTCCCATACGTAACTACCATACCTTACACATTTATCCAAGTTATTACCATTTAAAATGCATTAAATCAGTGAAAGCCTTTAAAATATGTAATTTGTTATATATTTCATCAAATTTAAGAGCAAGAGTCCTATGGGAAAAACTCGACAATGTACACTTTATATAAATTATCAAAAGAGTTTACATACATGTATGAGTATCTCATAAGTCCCCAATATCCAAAATAAAGCCAAAACAACAAAATATAAATATATACGGGACAGTCAAGTCAGTGGCAAGTCACACGTAGTCTGCAAGTGTCTCCTTGCTCCTGCTCATAATAGGACTTGCACTCAAGCCATCCTAAGAGGCAGATGATGAGTCCAGTGAGTAAAACCCAGAAGGAAACCACCCAATATTTATAATATTGGAAGCCAACAATATGCTAAGTAAACAAGCGCATTAAACAAGCAACTGTAAGTAAAACGCATGCATAAATAACACCGATAAACCAAATAGTTGTGTGGCGTGTAGCAGAATTGAACCCTAATCCAGATGTTTGGATTTCTCTATGGGGCTTCTCCTCCTCCTCCACCTGTCTATCACCTGAGTTTGTCCTTATTGTCCAGCCTATCCAAGTCCGCCCATACATCTTGGAATAAACCATAATTCTGATGGCGAATTAAACAACCCACCGTGCAACATAAATAAACATATGGAAAAAGTAAACATCAAGAAACAATAATAGCTGGATCAAATGAAAAACTGACAAATAAATACTAGAGTGTGTTCCTTAAGGGGTTCACACACCTCAGCCGCACTCAAATACCTGGTATTAGTCCCCGGTTCAATCTCGCTCATGCCTTGGAATATGTGCCCAATACTCGGCTAGGTCCTCACAAGTCTCTGGTATCCTAATAAACCATTGAAATCCCCAAAGTCTAAAAATTCAATCAATTATTAATTAATTATATTATATTATATTTTTTATTTACTATGCACGGCGCCGAGGGTAGCGCCACCGTGAGCAATTGCTCATGACTTGCCCTACGACGCCCAGGGCAGTGTGCCCCTGGACTCCACACTGTGGCCTACGCCATCGTGGGTTAACACTCGTGACGTGACTCAAAACATCCAGAGCGGGGAGCCTTTGGACATGACGCCGTGGAGAATTACTCTCCATGGCGCCGCTTGTAGCGTCCTCCCTGTTTTGGGTTGGGTCAATTTTTTGGATCCCTCGACTTGTCGCCATGGTCTGAACCCATTCCAAACCTCTATGGTTCTCCAAAACAACTATAGTGTTCAAACCTTGGTAAACCCCAACAAATCATCAAACCCTGACGATTCTTGCCAAAAGCCAGAAAATCCTCATTTTCTTGAACAACTTCCACAAATCCATCACCAAAGCTCAAAAACCACACTCACAACCACAAAAACTCATCAAAAACCCAGTTAGCTTGGCTCATCCTTCGAAAACCCTCACCAAAACCTAAGAAAAGATAGCCAAAACGTAGAGAATGGAGAGGAGAACGCGAATCTAACCTTGGTTCGTCGATTCCCTAGCTCGATCACCACCAACATTCACAAGAAAATCACCCCATTCCCTCTAAACTTGGCTCAATTTTCATCAGAGAGAGAGAGAGAGAAAAGGTGGCCAAAATGAACCAATAACCCCATATTTATGTTGGGGCATATGCCTTAGGTCAATCTACAAATATTGTTTATCTTAAAGTTTTTAGTTAATAAAATAGAAGTTTTTCATTTGTTGTTTTATTATAAGTGATTGCATGTTTACCTTATAATAAGACCCATATGTATTTGTTGAAATATCCTAAATGTCCCTAGTTGGTCATTATATTGGGAACTATAATAAATTAGGACTAGTGTGAGTCTTGATTGATGGTCATGTGATGATCATATGTATAGGGATACGAATTGAGATCATGAGTACTTGTTAAAAAACAAGGTACTGGACCGACCCGCTATGAGGACGCAACATGGATTAAGTCATAAGTGTTATTCTTGATAGATATATCATTTTACCCTTTGACTTGAGATTACCATAGACTTCAATATTAAGAGCATGGTAATTTGACACAATCAAACATTGTCTTTAACCGGACGATTATAAAGATTGTGATTGGTTTTCATGTAAGCAATATGTGAAGGAGCGTAATTAAGAAAGAATTTGTCACTCTCGTAAAGAGAGAGATATCAGTGGATCCCTCGATGTGTTGGATTGTTAATTGAACAAGTTCAAGTGAATTAATATGATCAGTGTTGCTTGGATGTTTTCAATCTATTTAAAAATCGAGACTAGTACGATTGAATATTAATGATGACTTTCCATGCCTTATATTTAATCAAAGGATATCGCACAACAAAAGGATATGATATATATTGTTTATTAGGTTGTATCGATCTTGATATTCATGCTACTTGGATAGTCATAATGCCTTGCTAGAGACCGCTTATGACTTGTGTACCAAAAATGGTTTTGGTTTACTACCAACTTCGCATGAACTTATTGGGTCGCACACAAAGAATGACTTTGCGCAATTTTAAATGGTCAAGAATATTGTAAGATAAAATTCATAATATATAAGCCCTTATGATTCGTTATATGATAACTTATTAATAGGGATATATCTGTAATTTGCTTAAATAATGTAAATACAATAGTTGTATTACAAATTTACTTAACCATCGTAAATACAATAGTTGTATTACAAATAGGATTTAAGTGAGAGCTTATCTACACATATAAATAAAGGGTGATACCCAAAACGTAAAATAAGAACTTTCATTTTTTCGTATTCTCTAGATTTTGGGAGAGAAAGAAAAACATTTTTAATCTCTCTTGGGGCTAGCACTCCAAATTTTGGTCATCGTTCGTGTGTGGATTTCTGATAGAGGACGCGCGCATGAACGTCTTGATGATTGAACAATCAGAGAAGGAAATCACGAATCAAGGTATGGTTTACTTTTGTAGATCTTGTTTAATGTAACTTATTTGCAATCCTGTTGGGGTTTTTCAAATTTTTTTTGAATTTTTCACTGTTTATGAACCCCAAAACCTAACAGTGGTATTAGAGCCTTAGGTTCGGTTCTATTAAACGTTTGTTTGTTTCTATTGATGTATATGTGATATATGTGTGAAAAACATGATTGTAATTAAGATATATAAGATATACATATAGGTTCTGTGATAGTTGTTATCAAGAATTGATTTTAAAGCATGTTGTTAATTTATGTATTTGATACATATGCATGATGTGGTTCATTGATTGAATTCATGTTTAGTATATTTCGATTAACATATGTTTTAAATTGAACAATTCGAATTTTGTATGTTCCATGATAAAAATCATGTTTAGGTTAATATGATTGATTTAATATGATTCTGTTGTTGAATGCATTGTTCGTTTTGTGAAATAATCATGTATGTTTCCATGATAGAAATCATGTTTAGGTTAATATGATTAATATAATATAATTCTGGTGGTGAATGCATGATTAATATTTCGTTCCTTAATTCAAGAATCGAAATTACCATTGATTATATGTCTCATTGATATCTGTTAGTATATTTCTATTAGATAGGAGATAAACTTGTAATCGAATAAGAATAGTAGAAAATCCTATATGATAGGTGAGATGTATAATGAATTCTAATTGGATTAGGATTCCATGTATCCTAAATTCTAATTAGATTAGAATTAGATATAGAAATAGAGGTGGACCCGTATTAATTAAAAACGTTTTAATTAATTTTCATAAATAAAAATAAGGGGCCGTTTTGGTCAATTAAATTGACTAAAATAATGAGAAATTTTAGGCGATTTTGATTTTCAGAATAGGGATTCGTTGTCTTAAAAAAAAATCTCCACCCGCTGACTGGCCAGCGGGTGTGCCGTTAACTCTGCATAGCGTAAGGAAATTCGTATAGTACATAATATTAAAAATTTCCTAACTTGTTTGGTGATTGTACATTCCATGTAATATATGATATTTATCTTTATTTATGTTATAATCACTAAAAAAAATAAAATCCCTCTTATAAATTTTAAGTCAAGTGTCATCCATTCTCAAACACTTATCAAGTCTTCGATCACATCAATATGGGTCTACCATCGCAGAGTGTATTGTGTTATCTTGGTGAGGCAAGATGAGCAACAATTACTCTATTGTTTGAAATTGTTTGACTTGATAAAACTACCAAAACAATTTTGAGCTTTAGGCACAAGATGAGATAAAATATGCTAAGACATAAGATATCATAATCTCATAAAAATAACTAAAAGTTGCTATGATGTAATTGGTAAAAGGTACTTACCTACATAACCAAATTTAAAGCGTCATGCCTTAGCTGTCTTTGAATTTGGTTAAACATGGGTTTTAGTCACTTAAGTTAACATAATGTTTTTAAGAAGGGTTGTTAATGTAGTGGGAGTCTATTCCTCTATATAAAAAATGAACTTTTGCATAATCTTTGTTGTAGATTAATGGCTTCATCAGATCACACTAATCCCTTGTGACTGCGATCCATCCTTGAAAAGGTTGTCTGGGACAAACTTTCTTGACTGGTTTAGAAACTTGAGAATTGTTCTTGAGCATAACCACAAGTTGTAAGCCCTGGATGGTCCTAATCCTTAGGAACCACCAGCCAATGTTGCAAGAGCCATGAAGTATACACATACCAAACATGTCAGTGATTCTACTAATGTTGCATGCATTCTGTTGGCAACCATTGTTCCTGAACTTCTGAACACATGGAAGCTTACGACATGGCTACAATGCTGAAGGAAATGTTCCAACAGCAAGCTAGGCAACAAAGGTTCGAGACAGTCAATAACCTCCATTCTTGCAAAATGGCTTGGGGTGCATTAGTTAGCCCTCGTGTTTTGAAAAAGAAGGGCTACCTTGACTGGAACAACCCTCAAATTTAACTTGATTTGTGTTGCACTTGTCAGGACTGTGACCCAACTACGTGACACTGGACTGCATTTCAAAATTTGGGAGTACACATTGTGGTAATTTTATGATTTTGTGATATGTGTATTAGTAATGTAGTCTAATACGGGTCTCGAGCCGTTTGGGCAACTGTTAGTCTGAGTGAAGCTTCGCCTAAGTAAACAGGGGAGTAAAAACAGTAAAAACACAAATAAATGAAATTTTGAATAGTTTAAATAATTATTTGATGGGGTGTGACGAGAAAACGGGCGTGACGAGCCAGTTGACGGAGAAATACGGATCGAGGAGCACAAGATAATCGCGGGAGTTGATTAACTAAGTGACACAAGTCATTAAAAGGAGTACACATAGGGTATTGTTAAAGTGACACAACTCAATGAGGAAAGCCATAGGATCTGCCTCGAGATGCGTGCATGGGTGGAGATGAAGTTTTGTCTATAAAAAGAACCACCACACCACTTTACTAATTTATTATTCACTTATCTTCTCCACTCACAATTCGATCCTCCCATTTCTCCTCCCCCTTTCCACTCTTTTCCTTTGGTGACCGAACCACTGGCCCTCGACGGCTCCAGTGGTGGTCGACGTTCACCGGAGAAGGCCCATTTATTGGAGTGGTGAGTTCTCTCTCTCTCTCTCTCCCTCTCTCTCTCTCTCTCTCTTTTTGCGTTTGTTGTGCTGTTTTGCCTTGTTCATGTACTACCAGACTAGGATGGTGGCTACAGTCATCGGAGACGATCCTAGGCAGTCATCAGAGTCTCGAAGAACTCTCAATTTGCAACAGACGTGGAGTTTTGAGCATCGGTCAGTTGTTTAAGCGCGTGTACACACTATTTTTCATTTCACAAATTGTCGGATTATGGGGTGGGGTGCTGTGATTGGGGGTCCGGTCAGAGGCGTTGCATGGTGTTAACTGGAGCCCCGATGACCCTGGAGCACCCCATTGCAGTGTGGTGTAGAAAGTTTGGTTATTTCAATAGGTTTTTTTATAATACACTATTTTATTGAACTGTTTGCTGTGTCGGAGTTGCAGAGCTTGAGCGACGCTGGTGCCGGACCACCGTGACTCGGGGTTGTCGGAGATATCACCACACACATATTAGTGTCTCGCAACTCCAGAGTGGTCCATACCAAGGGAAGCAATGGTGAAGTCGTGGTGATTTCTTGTGTTGATTAATTTAGTCCCTCGCACGAAATCGCCACAACTGGTGACTCTGCTAGCCGGACCATGGACCATGGAGGCTGTCGGGGACTCCATTAAGCTACTACTTGAGTCTCGCAGCACTCCAGTAGGTTTGAACCAGTGGTGGCAAGTTTGTTTTATCATCATTTCAATTCTTGATTTTGGTCTGAATTTGTCTAAATGTTATTTAATCTACCGAACTAGTGAAGTGTTTTCTGGCATTCCCAAGCCGCAATAACCATTCCCGACGTCGAATATTATCAATATGTAGTCATAAAGGTCTCAATTGTTGTTCGGTTGTGATACAAAACGAGTCGTGGTGACGATTTAGTGTTTGGAGTTTGTGGATTGGTTATGACGTCGTGGTCATGTCGCTGGTCCTCGAGGCTATGGCGTGACCTACACACGACCGAGCTGAACCTACGATTCATGAGTAGGCTTACATGCATTATGGTTATCGATGTTGTGATATCGTAGTCAAAGTTATGGTTGTGGTTTTTTTTTGAAACCTGAAAGAGTATTCATTTTCCTATTGAATTGTCGAGTTGTTTGAGTCCTTTAAAACACTTGGGAAAAACACCGGGGTTTAACCTTGGGTTTAGTTGATGACTTGACCTAATAACACGAGTTTTCAAACATTTGCCAGTTAGTCGAGAACTCGTGGGAAACGCGTTAGAGTCGCAAAGTGATACCAGGATTGTGTTAGACATGTAAGTGCACATGTGCTTTGTATGTATGTACGTTAGTAGGCAAGTAAGGAAATATCATGTGATTTATACATTCCTCTATTTATTCTTATTGTTGAATTGATCTCTTGCTTGATATTCCATTCTATATTGTTGGTTGTGTGTTTTTGGCATGAGTGTGTATCTCGAAGGTATCATGTGGTCCCGTACTAGCTAAGACAACGAGGGTGCCTCTTGCAGGGGTAACTGACCACCCCTAGTGTTGTGTGTACTGGGTACTAGATTTGAGAGGTGTTATGATGCTTCTCAATTTCAAGTTGCGCTAGTGTTGCGACATTGCCCGGGGAGATCTTGCGAGATCTTAGCCGAATTGCTGTTAAGTTAGACCACTCATGGGCCTCTTTTGATTCTTAGAACACGCACACTTCGATTGCTATCTATCAGTCTGTTTATCATGCACTTTGATTTATTTACATTCCTGCCATTCAATTACCGCATGATATTTGGACTGTCTTGTTGTTAAATCATAAATTACTGTTATATTCTTCTGGCGCTACTTTCTATTTCTTCAGTTACTCACAGTCTAGTTTGTGCTAGTGGGTGCAGATAGGGTGGAGAGCTACAAGGGTAAGGAGCCCTGTCTAGGTGAATTACTTTGAGGACTTAGCGGCTGGACCTGGGAGATCATTAGAGTAGGTTTACTATTTGCTTATTTGTAAGTCATATTTATATACATGTTTTGAGTTATGGAACTTGGAATTTTGATGAGATTAGTATCATGTATCTATGCACATCAGATTGTACATGAATACTCGGGGTTTTTCCACATTTATAGATTCCTAATTTTCCCTTTGATAGAGTTATTTCCCGTATTATAGTTTGATTACTTTCCGCTGCATTAATTTGTAATAACTCTTTCATAAATTGTATAACTTAAACGAACGGAGGCTGACTAGGCTTGTCAGTTCGTCAAGTTTCGACTTGGAGACTTGTATGAGTCTAGGTTGGGCGTACCCAATTGCACGGGGAAATTAGGGTTGTCAGAGTTGGTATCAGAGCGTACCAGGTTTAAATTCATAAAACATAAGCCATTAAACCAGCGAAAATTTGAAATGGTTGAATTTAGAGTGGAAACCCTATGATTCTGTAGAAACTTAGTTGGGGAGTAATGGGATGAGTTGGGTGATTTTTTAATACATGTTATGACTGTTATGTCTATAAGTATGGTATACGGTAGCTATCGATTAATTCGAGAAGTTCGCTTTCTTAATCAGATGAGGATGACAAATCAGTCAGGTCCGAGCGATGACAGCAGGGCATCGAATTCTCGTGCTATCACCGCAGAGGAGTTTCATGCTTGGACGTAGTGAGTTGCGATGCAGGACATACTGTTATTGGAGATGTTGCGGTTATTGAGGACACTCACACCAGCTACTACTACGACACCATCGACCCCGACTACACCAATGTCGGCTACGACTACTCGGGTAACAAAGACTCCGATTGTTGCTGCAGTTACGGCTCTGACTCTATTAGTGGCGATACCGGAGGGAGCTGTTGTTGAGCCGGTTGCGTAGATTGAAGCTGAGACACCGCCGATAGCACAGGTAAAGGAGACGCATACTACACTAGCCACACCTGTGACCTCTGCCGGGACTACTCCAGTTACAACTCCAAAGAAGAGTCCGTGAGCCACTACTAAGGCTAGGCAGTGGAAAGAGTTCAAGAGGCACGACCTGTTGAAGTTCTATGGCGGTACCGATGTTAGAGTAGCAGAGCTATTCTTGAATAATCATGAGAAGATTCACACCATCATCGCTACCAAGGAGCACATGAGGGCAACGATCTCTTCGTCGATGTTGCAGGGGGAGGCAGATGATTGGTGGACGACCATCGCTTCTACCCAAGGTATCCTGAGAGACTAGATCAACTTCAAGACCCAGTTTAATCAGAAGTACTTTTCGCCTACTATCCTTCGAGCGAAAGGAATGAGTTTATGGCATTGAGGCAGAGTGCAGACGAGTCTTTGATAGAGTACATGGGCAGGTTTATATCACTATTACCATATGCTGGAGGATCCGCAGATTCTGAAACTGATCTAGTCTATTACTTTACCGTGGGTTTGTTACCCGTAGTCGGAGGATTTAAATTTTTTGTAAAGACTGAGCCATAGAGCTTACAGAGAGCATATGAGTGTAGCCTGGAGAGGGAAAGCTATTTGCTCACTTATCCTGAGGAGGAGGCTATACCGACTAGATCAGAGGTCCAATTAGAGGACCAACATCAGGATAAAAGATTGAGGATGAACCGATTCCATCAGCGAGACTCCAGAGCACCGAGTGTAGGATTTGTCATGCAGCAGACCACCAGACTGGCACAAACCATACCACCGGTACCGACATTTGCGAGTCATCCTCCTCAACCTACTAGGCCAGTGCAGCAGACATAGGAGCAGTCTATCGGAGGAGGTGGTAGATAGAGGAAGGGACAGAGACCAGAACAGACTCAGAGTACATAGGTTTAGACTCATATGCAAACACAGAGTTAGACACAAGAGACCCGTACTTGTTACCGATGTGGGTAGGTTGGCCATGTACAGGCCAAGTGCATTCAGATGGAACGAGTATAGCCACAACACCAACAACACCAGTATGAGCACGTGCAGGCTGCCGTTGGGTCGGACCAAAGGGCATCCAAACACCTTGTTGAGGGTACATTTTCACTTACGGTACTTTCATGCATACCATGTTCGTTTCAAGTTATGTTGTTGTTGCTATTCGTATGGTAGACATGTTAGGGGTTGAAACTCGTTAGACTTAGCAGACCCCAAAGTCCTTAACACGTTGGCTGGGATAAGATATACCCAAATGCGATTTATTTTGACATTTTGGTAAAAATAGGGGGTTACAAGTCGCTAGTAGACACGAGAGTACTGGAGTTGTTAGAGTTCGAGGCATTAGTTGGTGCGAACTAGTTATGAACATTACATGCTTGGGTCAGTTGATACGAGAAGACAAATTGGAGACCTTCACGAATGTCATGCGCACTAGAGCGAGACAGGAGGGTGACATTGCTGAGGTACTGATCATGTTCGCGAAAGTTACGAGGAAATCACTGGTATGATGTTCGTGCGAGATTGGTAGAGCTTGAAGCACCTGTTCACTCAAAGGGAGCTGAACCTGAGATAGAGGTGTTGGCTCGAGTTTTTGAAAGATTGCAACTTCTCGTTTGGGTACCATCCAGGGAAGACCAATGTTATTGCTGATGCTTTGAGCCGCAAAGGATTTGATGCTGAGTTAGTTGTGTGTCAGAGGACCTACGAGCAAGGTCTACGTGAGGCAGCCGAGTTGATGAGTTCAGCGGACGTGCCAACGACTACTAGGATAAAGATATGTGGTCAGACGATGTTGTAGGCCGTCTCATATGGCATTATGCGAGAAGGACAACAAGACGCGTCATACCAGTGGTGCAGTGAGATGGTGGATAGTTCAGATTGCCCAAACAAGAGTCGGTCGACAGACTGTTACTTGAGGTATCGTGGGCAATTGTGGGTTTAATTGGCCGCTGACTTGCGCAACGAGATACTTCAAGAGGCTTACCGTTCCCACTTTTCTGTGCATCCAGGTCGAACCAAGATGTACGTTGACATGCGACGTCTCTTTTGGTGGCCAGGGATGAAGTCCAATGCATTGGAGTTTATTCGAGCGTGTGAGATATGCCAGCGCGTGAAGGCTAAGCATCGATGGCCTGGAGGATTGCTGCAGCCCCTACCCATTTCTCGATGGAAGTGGGAGCACATTGCTATAGATTTTGGGTTCAGGGTTTAGGGGCGCAGTTCACTTTGTTGTTGTGGCAGAGCATGCAAGCTCAGTTCGGCACCAGATTGGAGTTGAGTATGACATTCCATCTGCAGGCAGACAAACAGTCCGAGAGATTGGTCCAGGTGTTGGAAGACATGCTCAGGATGTGTGTTTTGAAGTACGACGTATTATGGAAAAAGTACCTTCATATGTACGAGTTTGCATACAACAACAGTTATCAGGCGAATATCGGTATGGCACCGTTCGAGGCACTCTATGGTAGGTCTTGTAGATCACCTTCTTGATAGGCTGAACTAGAGAATGTTGTGACAGTTGGTCCTGAGACAGTTGTTGATCATATTGAGAAGGTACAACATATTCTTCTAAGACTTAAGGGTGCCCAGGAGCGGCAGAAGAAATACTATGATCAGTATCACGATGAGCTTTCGTACAACTTGGGAGACTATGTATACCTAAAAGTCTCACATTTAAAGGGTCACAAATGGTTCGAAATCAAAGGGAAGCTCACTTCGAGGTTTATCGGTCCCTTTAAGATTGTGAAGAGGGTTAGTAAGGTTGCGTAGCAGTTAGAGTTACCGCTAGAGCTCACCGGTGTTCATCCAGTAATCCACATTTCGATGCTTTGACTAGATAAGTCAAGCGAAGGGTAGCGACCGACGGTATACTTGAGCTAGATCGACGTGCGAAACGATGCCACATATGAGGAGCAACCGATTTAGATTGTTGCCCGAAAGGTTAAGACATTGAGGAACAAGGAAATTCCTTAGGTTCTCATGAAATGGCAATTTCACGGAGACGAGGAGCTAACCTGGGAATTAGAGTCCTACATGCGCGAGCGCTTTCCCTACCTGTTTGATTTCGGTAAGTTTGTAATTTAGTTTACTTATTAGTTTAATTTCGAGGAAAAAATTCTAATAAGTGGGGGAGACTGTAACAACCCTCAAATTTAACTTGACTTGTGTTACACTAGTCAAGACCGTGACTCGGCTACGTGACACTGGACTGTATTTCGATCTTCGGGAGTCGACACCGAGATAATTTTATGATTTTGTGATGTGTGTATTAGTAATGTAGTATAATACGGGTTTCGAGCCATTTGGGCGACTATTAGTCTAAGTGAGGTTTCACCTATGTAAACAGGGGAGTAAAACATAGTAAAAACACAAATAAATGAATTTTTGAATAGTTTAAATAATTATTTGACAAGGTATGATGAGAAAACGGGCGTGGCAAGCCAATTGACGGATAAATACAGATCGAGAAGCACAAGATCAATGCGAGAGTTGATTAACTAAGTGACATAAGTCATTAAAAGGAGTACACATAGGGTATTGTTAAAGTGACACAGCTCAATGAGGAAAGCCATGAGATCAGCCTCGAGATCTGTGCGTGGGTGGAGATGAAGCTTTGTCTATAAAAAGAACCACCACACCACTTTACTAATTTACTATTCATTTATCTTTCCCACTCTCAATTTGGTCCTCCCCCTCTCCACACTCCTCTGGTGACCGAACCACCAGCCCTTGGCAGCTCAAGTGGTGGTCAGCGTTCACCGAGAAGGCCCAGTCGTCATAGTGGTAAGCTCTCTCTCTCTCTCTCTCTCTCTCTCTCTCTCTCTCTCTCTCTCTCTCTCTCTCTCTCTCTCTCTCGTTTCGTGTCTGTTGTGTTGTTTTGCCTTGTTTACATACTACCGGATTGGGATGGTGGCTACGGTCGTCGAAGACGATCCTAGGTGGTCACCGAAGTCTTGAAGAACTCTCAATTTGCAGCAGACGTGGAGTTTTGAGCTTCGGTCAGTTGTTTAAGCTTGTGTACACACTATTTTTCATATCATAATTTGTCGAATTGTAGGGTGGGGTGCTGTTACAGAGGTCCGGTCAGAGGCATTACACGGTGTTCATCGGAGCCCCGATGATCTTGGAGCACCCTATTGCGGTGTGGCGTAGAGAGTTTGGTTGTGTCAATTGGTTTTTTTTTATTATACCCTATTTTATCGAACTGTTTGCTGTGTGTCGGAGATGCAGAGCTCGGGTGGCGCAGCTGCCGAACCACCGTGACTTGGGGTTTTCAGAGATATCACCACACACATAATGGTCTCTCGCAGCTCCAGAGTGCTCCATACCAAGGGGAGCAGTGGTGAAGTCGAGGTGATTTCTTGTGTTGATTAATTTTTTCCCTCGCCGAAAATTGCCAAAACTGGTGACTCTGCTGGACGGACCACCGGCCAAGGAGGATGTCGGGGACTCCATTAAGCTACTACTTAAGTCTTGCATCACTCCAGTAGGTTTGAACCAGTGGTGGCGAGTTTGTGTTATCATCATTTCAAGTGTTGATTTCAGTATCTTTTTGTCGAAGTGTTATTTAATCTCCAAACTGGTGGAGTGGTTTTCGGCATTCCTTGTGACGGCCCCAATTTCCCCGTATAATTGGGTACGCCCGGCCTAGACCCGTGCAGGCCCCGAGTTGAAACTTGGCAAACCTGACGAGCCTAGTCAGCCTTCAACTAATCAATTTAACAATTTATGAAAGAGTTATTGCAATAATACGCATCGGAAAACTAAAGTATTGTACGGGAAATAACTCAATCAAAGGGAAATTCAGGAATCTATAAATGTGGAAAAACCTAGAGTATTCATGTACAACCCGATATGCATAGCTATATGATACCAATCACATCAAAATTTCAAGTTCCATAACTCAAAAACATGTATATAAAACGACATACAAATAAGCAAATAGCAAACCTACTCTAATGATCTCCCAGGTCCAGCCGCTAATTCCTCAAAATAAATCACCTTTGTAGGGCCCTTTGCCATTACTACTTTCCACCCTATCTGCAACCACTATTACAAACTAGAAGGTGAGTAATTGAAGAAATCGAAAGTAGTGTCAGAAGAATATAACAATAATTTATGATTTTAACAAGTAAAGCAAATATCATGCGGAGATGAAATGGCAGGAATGTAAATAAATCAAAGTGCCTGATAAACAGACTGATAGATAAACAATCGAAATTTGCATGTTCTAAGATTCAAAAGAGGCCCATGAGTGGTCTAATTTCACAGCAATACGACAAAGATCTCGCAAGATCTCCTCGGGCAATGTCGCAACATTAGCGCAGCTTGGAATCGAGAGGCATCGCTTTGATTTATTTACATTCCTGCCATTTCATCTTCGCATGATATTTAGACTACTTTACTTGTTAGAATCATAAATTACTATTATATTCTTCTGGCATTGCTTTCGATTTCTTCAGTTACTCACTGTCTAGTTTGTAACGGTGGGTGTAGATAGGGTGGAAAGCAGTAAGGGCAAGGGGTCCTACCTAGGTGATTTACTTTGAGGACTTAGCGGCTGGACCTGGGAGATCATTAGAGTAGGTTTGCTATTTGCTTATTTGTATGCCATTTTATATACATGTTTTTGAGCTATGGAACTTGAAATTTTGATGAGATTAGTATCATGTATCTATGCATATCGGGTTGTACATGAATACTCGGGGTTTTTCCACATTTATAGATTTCTGAATTTCCTTTTGATTGAGTTATTTATCGTACAATACTTGTTTAGTTTTTCGCTGCGTATTATTGCAACAACTCTTTCATAAATTGTTAAATTGATTAATTGGAGGCTGACTAGGCTCGTCATGTTTGTCGAGTTCTGACTCGGGGCCTATATGGGTCTAGGCCGAGCGTACCCAATTACACGGGGAGTTTGGGGCGGTCACAGTTGTTATCAGAGCCAAATGTTATATCAACCTGACTCTTGATTTAAAACACTAACCATTAAGACACTAGAAATTAGGAATGGTTGAACTTAAAGTGGAAAACCCTACGATCCTAATTAGAACTTTAGTTTGATGTGTAAAGAAGAATTGGTAAAAGTCAGATGTGATATTTGGTACATATTATGATTGTTAATTGTAATATATAGTATGCGGTAGCTATCCCCTGATCCGAGAAATTCTTTTTCTTGTTTAGAACGACGATGGAGGATCAGACAGGTCCGAGTGACGATATCAGCATGATTTTGTCACGATGCCTTAAGGAGATACACACATTGACTCAGAGAGCTGCTACGCAGGACCAGAGATTTGAGGAGTTAGTACGGGCAGTGAGGACACCCACACTTGCTACCATGACACCATCGACTCCGACTACAACTTTCCCACCTATGTTGACTACTCATGGGACGGAGACTGTAGTAGCTGAAGCTTCCACAGCACCGATTCCAGTTACAGTAATGTAAGGGACTACAATTGCACAGATAGTACAGACTGAAGGTGTTACACATCCGATCCAAATTGAGGAGACACTATTGACACCTGTAGCTGCTGAAGAAACTACTTCGGAGAAGAGTCCCAGGGCCACTACTGAGGCGAGGCAATGGAGAGAATTTAAGAGGCACGACCAAGACATGTTTTTCGGTGGTACAGATGTAGTAGGCAAAGCTTTTCCTGAAGAATCATGAGAAAATTCATACTATCATCGCGACTGAGGATCATATGTAAGCGAAGATTTCCTCATCTATGCTACAGGGGGAGGCAGATGATTGATAGACTACCATTGTCACTACCTGAGGCATTCTGCGAGACTCGATCTTTTTCAAGACCTAGTTTAACCAGAAATACTTTGCATCGACAGTGTTACCAGCGAAGAGGAATGAGTTCACTTCGTTGCGATAGTTTGTAGGAGAGCCAGTGATGGACTACATGGGCAGGTTTATTTAGTTGTTACCTTATGCCAGAGGGTCAACAGATTCAGAGGTTGATCGTATCTACTATTTCATAAAAGGTTTGCTACCTGCCATTGGAGGTTCAGTAGTCACTACCGAGCCAGAGACTCTTCAGAGAGCTTATGAGCGAAGTCTGGCTAGAGAGAGTTACCTGATTTCTCACAAGAGGAGGCAAGACTGGTCGAACTGGAGACTAGATCAAAGGATTATCAAGAAAAGAAAAAGAGGAAGAACAGACTTCGTTATCAAGATTCCAGATCTTCGAGTGTAGGATCCATTGTGTCACCTACTCGACCGGCATAGAAGACTCCACTAGTTTTGAGCTTTGCTAGTCATCCTCCGCAGCCTACGAGGCCTGTACAGCAGTCATAGGGACAGCCTACGGCGTGTAGAGATTCTGGCAGAGGAGGTAGACAGAGATAGACACTGAGGTCAGAGCAGACTCAGACCCCGAGATCTACACAGAGTCGAATACAGGGTCAGACTCAAGGTACACAAAATACACGTAGATATTACAAATGCGACAGAATTGGCCATATCCAGGCTCAATGTACTTAGCCTGAGAGGACACAAACACAACATCATCAGCACCAAAGAAGCGGGTGCAGGCATCAGTTGAGCCAGATCAGGGGGCGTCTTGAAACCTAGTTGAGGGTATGATTTCTATCTGTACTACATTCATGCATACCATGTTCGATTTTGGTTCCACTGTTTCGTTTATTTTCGGACGTATGGTAGACATGTTAGGGTTGAGACCCATTAGGCTTAGTACACCCTTGATCCTTAGCACGGCTGCTGGGGACAAGATTTACCGTACTTTCTGTATGTTGAGTGTTCGGTACTGATAGAGGGCTATGAGTTTCCTATTGACTTGAGGTGCTTGAGTTTCTTGAGTTCGATGCATTGTTGGGCATGGATTGGTGGGGAGCGTACCATGCTCATATCAGTTGTTACGAGAAGACGATCACTATTCCGTTGGCAGATGGTACAGAGATTAGTATTCAGGGTAACGCACCACTACTTCCGATCACTAGAGGCAGAGAGGCCATGAGTGGCGATGTTGAGATTGTTGCGAGCGTCATGAGTACTGGTGTGAGACAAGATGTTGACATAGCAGGTGTACCAATCATGTGCGAGTTCACTGATATATTCCCAGAGGATCTGCCAGGATTACCACCGCAGAGGACGATCGATTTCATTGTAGACTTAGACCTAGGGACTAGACCGATTTCGATACCACCGTATAGTATGGCACCCCGAGAGCTTGAGGAGCTGAGGAGTAAGTTAAATGAGTTGTTAGAGTTGGGCTTCATCAGTCCTAGTATATCCCCATAGGGAGCACCAGTGTTGTTCGTCAAGAAGAAGGACGGTAATTTGAGGCTTTGTATCGACTACAAGCAATTGAACAAGGTTACAGTGAAGAATAAGTATCCGTTACCGCGCATTGACGATTTGTTTGATCAGTTGACCGTAGCGCAGTATTTTTTAAAGATAGATCTGAGGTCATGCTATCACCAGCTCAGGATTAAGGCTGAGGATCAAGAGAAGACAACATTCAGCACGAGATACGGTCACTTTCAGTTCACAGTCATGCCGTATGGGTTGACTAATGTGCCGACGATGTTCATGAACCTGATGCACCGAGTGATGAGGGATTTTCTAGATCGATTCATGATTGTGTTCATGGATGATATTCTCATCTATTCTAAGACTCGTGAAGAGCACATGAGGCATTTACGAGCAGTATTGTTGACTCTAAGGGACCACCGACTCTATGGTAAGTTTAGCAAGTGCAAGTTTTGGTTGCTAGAGGTCAGATTTTTAGGACACGTTGTTGGAGCTGACGGTGTTGCCATTAATCCAGAGAAGATTAGAGCCGTGATTGAGTGGCCTATTCCGACTATCGTGACACAGATTCGCAGTTTTCTGGGGTTAGCAGGTTACTATCACCGATTCGTGCAGGATTTCTCCAAGATCGTTGCACCGATGACAAAACTGACGCAGAAGAATGTGAAGTTTAATTGGAACAAAGAGTGTGAGCAGGCATTCTCCAATCTGAAGGAGAAACTGACGATCGCACTTGTCTTAGCATTGCCCGAGATCGAGAAAGACCTAGTCGTGTATACCGATGCATCGAATATTGGTTTGGGTGGTGTACTGATGTAAGAGGGCCGAGTTATCGCTTATGCATCTCGACAGTTGAAAGTTCATGAGAGGAACTACCTGACCCACAACTTAGAGTTTGCGGCGATCGTATTTGCACTGAAGATTTGGAGACACCATTTGTATGGCGTGCGCTTCGAGTTGTATATAGACCACAAGAGCTTGAAGTACTTGTTCTCTCAGAAGGAACTCAACCTGAGACATAGACGTTGGCTTGAATTCCTGAAGGACTGCAATTTCACATTTGAGTATCATCTGGGGAAAACCAATGTTGTTTTCAATGCTTTAAGCCGCAGAGGATCTGATGTGGAGGTAGTTATATGTCGTGACTCACGAGTATGCGTTACTTGAGGTAGCCGAGAGGATGAATTTAGCGGACGTGCCGACGACTACTAGGACACATATGTGTGGTCAGATGAGATTGTAGACCATTTCACTACAGACTATTCTCGAGGGATAGCAGGGCGATGAGTCGTACCAGCGTTACAGTGAGTTGACTGACAGTTCAGAGTATCCAGATTGGAGTCGGTCGACAGACTCTTGCTTGAGGTGACGAGCGCCGAACGCGTCAATAAAATATTTTCTTAAACCAACTATTTGCAGATAGTGGCAAAGGGCCACAGAGATTGGTAGTCTTTCTAAGGTTCTAAAGAAAGGAAAATAGGGGTTTAGTGAAAATAACTAAATTAATTAATCTAATTACTAATAAATTAAATAACTAAAATAAATATCTAGGACTACGAACAATTAATTTAAATACCTAAGTCTATGGTTCCAGAGGACAAGATCAAGATTCAATGGCATATCATGGTCGTCAATCTTTCCCAAAACAATTATTAATTCAAGTTCCCCTAGATTAGCTATGGAAAATCGACATCCGCCAGAAATTCCTAATTCCCCTAATCTCGATAGCTAGGACATCCGCCACTAACTACATCCCTAATTAATGTATAACCTTAGACATCCGCCATAAGATTTAACACATTAACCGCAGTAATAAACTTCTATGAAAATACTAATCCTAGATAACCGGATCGCGTCCGCTCCCGATTTAACCTAGATTCAATTGTTGCACACTCAAGAACCGAAAGGTTTTGACGGCAATCGAGTGAATGTTTGTTACTTATATTGTCCCAAAAGTACAATTACGGATACTAATGAGTCAATTAACTATAGATTATCCACCTAAAAGCATGCACTGGCCACATACATACCCTAAGTTTAAACCATATTCATTAAAATCAACAACAATGAAATAGAAGAAATTAAATTAAATAAAATAATAAAATAAAAGATCTCACAAGTTATGCCATGAATCAATAATCTTGACTTGCTTCACTATCGACCTAGGCAATGGCTTGATTAGCCAGATATGGCTATTCACAAATTAATGCAGAGAGGGAGAGAGAGAGTATAATGAATAATAGATGTTCTATTTATACCTAAAGTCCTAATGTGTAAAACTACTAAGAATTGGGCTATGGAAGAGAAAGAAAATTATTTTTTGTGTATTTTCGTCCTTGACACGTGTCAGCGTCTCATTGGCTGAATTCTGGTGCTTGCTGACATGTCGCATGCTGATTGGAGCTGAGGTGATGACGCGGCTGACGTGGCGACAGGCAATTGGCTGAGAAGAGACGTGGTGACGTGCTGAGCGGTGGACCGTGACACATGGCGATCTGTAATAGGATGGAGCTGGAAGTCGGCGCCTTGCTGGACCAGTCGCAGAGCGACACGTGGCGGCATACTGTGCTGGGCGAATTTACGCAACTCTTACCGAAAATCTGGGAGTTCGTGTGGATGCGCATCTCGAGGCAAATCAACGAACTGGAGAGAGGAGATTGCTGTCTTGTCCACGTGCCTGGACATGAGTGGTGTTGATGGTGCTGGAGTGCCTACGCGGCTTGCTCTCATTAGCTGAATCGGTTGTATGTGACGTGTCTCGGCGAATTCGTTGTTGACACGTGGCACTGCGACTCCAATTACCCCATTGTCGGTGTAAATTTTGAGACTAACTCTCCCAGTATCCAATTACTGCAAGTAAATACTCTATTTTGAGTATTTTTCCGCCCTGGATTTAACCGTGCACTCCGTTTTACCTAAAAACCAAAACTAAGTATAATTAAATATATGTCTTATAAACTTCCACACTAAACTATATTAAAATAGACTATTAAATCCTATAAATACTGACCTATCAAATACCCCCAAACTTAAGACTTTGCACGTCCCGAGCAAAGGTATATTTGACAACACATACTAAACTAGACTCCTAATGCATTAACTAAACTAATCCTAAACCTAGACCATACCAATACCTATACCTATTCCTATACCTATTCCTATACTCGATTCAAAATTCATGGAGTACCTTTGATTTACATGGTTGCCAAGTAACAAGCCACTCAAGAAATTTCAGAGTTATGATATGTCAAGTCTCGCAACCCAAACACAATTAAGATCACACTTTAAAGACATAGATGTAGTCAAAACAAAGGCCATCAACTACTCATGAGTTTTCCTGGTCTATACATTGAAGCGCGCAAGTTTAAAATCTTACTTAATCTAGTGAAAACACTCGAGCTAAATCTTTTTTTTATTTGAGGAGTTTTCATATACTTTCGCCTTTATTTATTCAATAAATACACTCCATTTTTTTCTCCATAATATTTTTTTTTTCAAGTAGTACGGTTCCTGCTCCATTTCCTACGGACCGATTTTCTCACTTTTTCCCACCACAAGATTCCCTGCTCCATTTCCTATGGAATCCTGTGGGACTCTCTATATTAAGAAAACTCATGTTAGCCCTTCTCACTTTCACTATGATTAAGCAGATTATCAAATATGAATTAAATCACTATTACTTGCACAAATTTGATTGTCTACTCATTTTGGTATCTAGCACAAAGTTTAAGCATCATACTAGGTCCCTAATCATGAAATCATAAAAAAGCTGAGCTACGGCTTGATTAAATGTTTCTCCTAATTTTTCCTGAGTTTCAAGTCAAAAAACAACCATAATATACTCATCCATAACCAAAGGCATGAACCAAAGTTTCGGGTGACTCTAAATGCAACATATGACAACATATGACACTATGTAAGGTCTAAATATAGGAACAAACATAGATAGACACATGTCTACTCCTATTAAAACTATACTAAATGCATGCATGAAAATATATCATATCCTAATGAAATGGACGATGGAAGTATCAATGACAGAAGAAAAAGAGATGGAAAGATAAAAGAATGAGAATAACACCACCTTTAACATCCTTCGACCTCATAATCTTAAAAAATTAATAATCATACCTGCGATCTTTAGCAAGAAAAATCCATCCAACACTATCCACAATCCCTATACCCCCAAACTTATTCAGAACCTTGTCCTCAAGGTTCAAAACAAGTCAAGTGGTCTATACATAAAAAAATAAACAAAAGGGTGAACGAACGCGATAGTGATAAGAAGAAGGAAATGATATAAGTTCATGCATAATAATAATAAATAAATAAAATAAAAAAATAATAAAAAAACTAAATAATACTTATCAAAATTTGGGCTGCCTCCCAATAGCGCTTTTGTTTAAAGTCTTTGGCTCGACTTGGCGTATGTTGTCTTCACGTGATGCCTTCCAATAATGAGTATCCAAGAATGATACTCTCTCCTCTAGCATTTGGCAGTGAAACAGACACGCCCTTGTTCAGAAATGGGAGCTTATCCGGGACTTCTAACACATATGAATCTATAATTTCTGAATCGTCCAACACAAAGGTGTCGGCAGTGCAAAAAGTCTTCGAACGCTCCTTTGCATCCACCTCCATCTCAAAATCAGCAAATATATACGGGAGGGTGGGTGGGTTTACCAATACAAAGAATTGGTCGTCCTTGCTCTCTTGTTGTAGATCCTCCAGCCTTGTTAAAGTGACTTCAATCACTTTTTTGGCTTCTTCTTCGTAAGTTTGTGCCATAACGATCTCTGGCTCTGATTGAGACACTTCAAGTTTCCCCTTTGACTCTTCGTAATCACTCATATATTCCTCATCTTTCACCTCAACACTATTTAATGGAATTGCACTTATGGTATTCGCTGATCTTTTCTGGAGAATTAACTTTATTTCCTTTTCAGCTTCTTGATTATTTTCTTGAATCCATTGGTCTAATTCTTGCTCGTTGAGGTACATGTCCTGTTCAGTCTCTAAAAGAAACCTTATTTTATCCCTTGAAGGTCGATTTCGCATGGAACTATATTTATCAGGCTGTGGCGATGAATTACTCCAGTAGTCAAAGGGACATACATTAGGAAAATGATGACAACCACTAAAAAGATTACAAGCTGTGATAGGTTCCTGTTGTACTGCAAAGGGCCAGCTAGAAGAATATTGTGAAGAGGCGGCCATGGTGGAGTTTCTTGCAAACATACTAGAGACAAGGGTATAAAGAAACTACAAATAATAAAAATAAATAAATAAATAAAACCAAAGAAAGAAAAACCGATCCCCGGCATGAGGTATCATGGGCGACTGTGGATTCCATTGGCGGCTGACTTACGCACCGAGATACTTTAGGAGGCTCACCGTTCCCATTTTTCTGTGCATCCGGGTCAAACCAAGATGTACGCGTACATGTGCATCTCTTCTGGTGGCCAGGGATGAAGTCCAATGTGTCGGAGTTTATTCGAGCCTGTGAGATATGCCAGCGTGTGGAGGCTGAACATTGACGGTCTGGAGGATTGTTGTAGCCCTTACCTATTTCTCGATGGAAGTGGCTTGCCCCGATCTCCTCGTGGTCAAGACAATATCTGGGTAATTATGGATCGATTGACGAAATCTGCTCATTTCATACCGGTATCCACTACACATAGAGTTGACAGTTTGAGCATCCTCTATGAGCGCGAGATTTTTAGATTGCACGAAGTTTCGTTATCGATTGTGTCATATAGAGGGGCGCAGTTCATTTCGTTGTTATGGCAGAGCATGCAGGCTCAGTTTGGCACCAGATTGGAGTTGAGTACGGCGTTCCATCCATAGACAGACGGATAGTCCGAGAGGTTGATCCAGGTGTTAGAAGACATGCTCAGGATGTGTGTTTTGGAGTACGGCGGGTCATGGGAAGAGTACCTTCATTTGTGCAAGTTTGTGTACAACAACAATTATCAGGCGAGTATCGGTATGGCACCGTTTGAGGCACTCTATGGTAGGCCTTATAGATCACCTTCTTGTTGGGCTGAGCCAGTGGATGTGGTGACAGTTGGTCCTGAGATTGTAGTTAATCATACTGAGAAAGTATGACAGATTCGTCAAAAACTTAAGGGTGCCCAAGAGCGGCAGAAGAAATACTATGATTAGTATCACGATGAGCTTCAGTATGACTTGGGAGACTATGTATACCTGAAAGTCTCACCTCTGAAGGGTCAAAAATGGTTCAAAATCAAAGGGAAGCTCGCTCCAAGGTTTATCGGCCCCTTCAAGATTGTGAAGAGGGTCAATAAGGTTGCGTAACAGTTAGAGTTACTGCTAGAGCTCGCTGGTGTTCATCTAGTATTCCACATTTCGATGCTTCGACTAGACAAGTCAAGCGGAAGGTGGCGACCGATGGTGGACTTGGCTAGATCGAGTCGCAGGACGATCACGTACGAGGAGCAGCCAATCCAGATCATTGACCGCAAAGTCAAGATGTTTAAGAAGAAGGAAATTCCTTCGGTGCTTATGAAATGGTAGTTTCATGGAAACGAGGAGGTGACCTGGGAGTTAGAGTCCTACATGCGCGAGCACTTTCCCTACCTGTTTGATTCAGGTAAGTTTGTAATTTAGTTTACTTATTAGTTTAAATTTCGGGGAAGAAATCCTAATAAGTGGGGGAGACTGTAACAACCCTCAAATTTAACTTGACTTGCATTACACTTGTCAGGATTGTGACCCAGCTACGTGATACTGGACTGTATTTCAAACTTCGGGAGTTGACACCGAGGTAAATTTTATGATTTTGTGATGCATGTATTAGTATGGTAGTATGATACGGGTCACGAGCAATTTGGGCAAATATTAATCTTAGTGAGGCTTCACCTAAGTAAGCGGGATTTCGATAGTCATTTAACCGGGTATTAGAGGTGATAAACTAAGTCAAATCAAAGATATGACCTTAGTTGAGGAAACATGATTTAATTAAATAAAGTATAACTTAGGCATAAATAATTTATTTTGAACACTAAGTGTGGGACCACCTCGAGAAGTGTGTCGGACGCGGGGCACTAAGTACCAGATATACCGGAGTTAGTATGACCTTGGGTACCATTTTATAAAGTTCATTTGATAGCCTAACATAGGTCATATGATGTATTTTGAATCTAATCAACATGAGACCTATGGTTAAGTTGGAAAATTTATTAGGCTTAGGATGAATCTTGGGATGCACAACATGAGGTAATCAAGATAGGTGTGTTATAGATGAGTGTCACTAACATTGGGGACTGGAGTTATTAAGGGCCGTCCAAGGGAGCTCGAGATGTGTATACATGTGTTCATGAAGAAAAAGGGGTATAAATAGAAACCCAACCTAAAACCCACCTAACTATTCATCATCTCTCCCAAACGTCCCTCACCCCTTTTTGTTTCTTTTCTTGGGGAACAAGACTTGTCACTGTGGGCAAAGTTGGGCTGCAAGAAACTCGCTGGAGGCCTACCCTCTCACTGGAACTCAAGGTGAATATACCTTTTCTTTTTCTTCCCTCTCTCTGTTCGATTTCCAGTTCATGAATACACCTTTTTCTTTTTCTTCTCTCTCTCTTTCTCTATCTGATTTCCAGTTCACGAATCACCATATTTTTGTTTTGAATCCGGCATTGCAATGACCATGGACATCGCACTGGAGTCGAACTCATCGAACCACCAGTGCTCAAGCGATCTAGAGAGCAACCAAAGTTCGATTTATTGACGGTGTTCACTGTTTTATCGATGTGCATATTTTGATGTGGTTCTCCCCTGTTTTCGAAACTGTGTATGTTTGGGTGAACATTCGGAATCCTATGACAGTCCGATATACGTTACGGACTGTCTTGAACTCCTGGCATATGTGGGTGATGAGGGCGGAACGCAGCATTGTCGATCTAAGACTCGCAACTATAGATTTTGTGTTTGGGGTTGCATCTCATCGACTTGGTGAACTCAATAGTGTCAGCAAGTCTTTGGGGTGTTTACACCCACTGTAAACTGTCGAACCTTTGTGTATGAAGGGTGCACGCCGTAAGGACGCCTCTGGCCATGACCCATACAACGTGACTCGCTGAGAACTCGACCAGTGAGTCTCGGATTCGGCAAGAGAGGAGGACGCTGTGACAGTGGAAAACGTATGGAGGAAGAAGATGAAGTTGTATTATATGGGCTTTATTAGTGTAGGCCCAATAGAGGCCCAATACTTTTCTTTAACAATAGTAATACCCACATATGAATAATTTTTTTTGTAAAATACTTAGTGTTTATAAATGCCCATCATATGTATGTGTGATTTAAAGTGACGGTTTATATGAGTACCCTTGTTGTGAGCTTGGTACTTGGGTGTCGTGAGTCTGTGTGTATGTCTTTGGTGTGAATATATGAATTCAAGGGTGTGGTGTATATGGGTCTGTACCATAAAACCGTCGTATTTACGTTGTGGAACCACGGGCTCACGACGTAACCTGAACACAACCCAAGTGGTGGACTTTTTCGCAACTGTTTTGATTCGCTCTTACTATTTTAAACAAAACTTATAGAGAATACCCTAAAACTAAATACTAACCCTAAACCAATATTCGGGATTCAAACCTTTTTCAGGTAGTCGGGAAATCGCGGGGAACGCATTAGAGTCTCGGAGTGGTACCGGGTTACGATTAGTCAAGTAAGTACACACGTGCCTTATATGTGTGTATGTTAGTAGGCCAGTAGGGAAATAGCATGTGATTTATACATCCTCTATTTATTAATGTTGTTGAATTGATCCCTTGTTTGATACTCCATTCCATATTGTTTGTTGTATGTTCTTTGCATGAGTGTGTGTCTCGAAGGTATCATGCGGTCCCGCACTAGCTGGGACAACGAGGGTGCCTCCTGCAGGGGTAACTGACCACCTCTAGTGTTGTGTGTACTGGGTACTGGATTCGAGAGGTATTGCGATGCCTCTCGATTTCAAGCTGCGCTAATGTTGCGACATTGCCCGGGGAGATCTTGCAAGATATTTGCTGTATTACTGTGAAATTAGACCACTCATGGGCCTCTTTTGAATCTTAGAAAATGCAAATTTCGATTGTTTATCTATCAGTCTGTTTATCATGCAATTGATTTACTTACTTTCCTGCTATTTCATTTTCGCATGATATTTAGACTGCTTTACATGTTAAATCATAAATTACTGTTATATTCTTCTGGCACTACTTTCAATTTCTTCAGTTACTCTCTGTCTAGTTTGTGACGGTGGGTGCAGATTGGGTGGAGAGCAGCAAGGCCAAGTAGCCCTGCCTAGGTGACTTGCTTTGAGGACTTAGCAGCGGGACCAGGGAGACCATTATAGTAGGTCTTTATGTTTTGCTTCTTTGTATATCGTTTCATATATATGTTTTGGGTTATAGAACTTGGTATTTTTGATGAGATTGGTATCATGTAACTATGCATATCGAATTGTACATGAATACCTGTGGTTTTCCACACTTATAGATTCTTGTATTTCCCTTTAGTTGAGTTATTTCCCTTGTTATACTTGTTTAGTCTTCCGTTGTGTATCATTGCAATAACTCTTTCATAAACTGTTAAATTGATTAATCAGAGGCTGACTAGGCTAGTCAGGTTGCTAAGTGATGACTCGGGGCCTGCACTGGTCTAGGCCGGGCGTACCCAATTGCATAGGTAAATTGGGGCCGTCACGTTCTCAAGCCGCGATAACCTTTCCCGACGTCGAATAGTATCAATATGTAGTCATGAAGGTCTCAATTGTTGTTTGGTTGTGATACGAAACGAGTCATGGTGACAGTTTAGTGTTTGGAGTTTGTGGATTGGTTATGACGTCTTGGTCACGTCGCCTGTCCTTGAGGTTATAGCGTGACCCACACATGACTGAGTCGAGCCTACGATTCATGAGTAGGCTTACATGTGTTATGGTTATCAATGTTGTGATATCGTAGTCGTAGTTATAGTTGTTGTTTTTTTTTCTCAAACTTGAGAGAGTATTCATTTTCCTATTGAATTTTTGAGTTGTTTGAGTCATTTAAAACACTTGGTAAAAATACCGGGGTTTAACCTATGGTTTAGTTGATGACTTGACCTAATAAAACAAGTTTTCAAACATTTGCCAGGCAGTCGGGAACTCGTGGGAAACGCGTTAGAGTCGCGAAGTGGTACCGGGATTGCGTTTGACATGTAAGTACACATGTGCTTTGTATGTGTGTACGTTAGTAGGCCAGGAAGGAAATATCATGTGATTTATACATTCCTCTATTTGTTGTTATTGTTGAATTGAGGTCTTGCTTGATATTCCATTCTATATTGTTGGTTCTATGTTCTTGGCATGAGTGTGTGGCTCGAAGGTATCATGTGGTCTCGCACTAGCTGAGAGAACGAAGGTGCCTCCTGCAGGGGTAGCTGATGACCCCTAGTGTTGTCTGTACTGGGTACTAGATTTGAGAGGTGTTGTGATACTTCTCAATTTCAAGCTGCGCTAGTGTTCCGACATTGCCCAGGGAGATCTTGCGAGATCGTTGCCGTATTGTTGTGAAATTAGATCGTTCATGGGCCTCTTTTGATTCTTAGAACACACAAACTTCAATTGCTATCTATTAGTCTATTTATCATGCACTTTGATTTATTTACTTTCTTGCCATTCAATTATTGCATGATATTTGGGTTGTCTTGCGGTTAAATCATAAATTACTGTTATATTCTTCTGGAACTACTTTCGATTTCTTTAATTACTCACCGTCTAGTTTGTGACGGTGGGTGCAGATAGGGTGGAGAGCAGCAAGGGCAAGGGGCCCTGTTTACGTGACTTACTTTGAGGACTTAGCAGCTGGACATGGGAGATCATTAGAGTAGGTTTACCATTTGCTTATTTGTAAGTCGTTTTTATATACATGTTTTGAGTTATGGAACTTGGAATTTTGATGAGATTAGTATCATGCATCTATACATATCGAATTTTACATGAATACTCGTGGCTTTTCCACATTTATAGATTCATGAGTTTCGCTTTGATAGAGTTATTTCCCGTATTATAGTTAGATTACTTTCCGCTACGTTAATTTGCAATAACTCTTTCATTAATTGTATAACTTAAATGAATGGAGGCTGACTAGGCTTGTCAGTTCGCCAAGTTTTGACTCGGGGGCTTGTATGAGTCTAGGCCGGGCATACCCAATTGCACGAGGAAATTGGGGCCGTCACATTGACCATCTTGACAAACTTGGATTTTCCATAAGCATAGAGTTGGCTACGGATTTGATCCTTAATTCATTGCCTGATAGTTTTTCACAATTTGTAATGAACAATAACATGAATAATATGGAGAGATCTATCTCAGAGTTACATTTGATGCTCAAAACTGCTGAGCATAATGTCAAGAAACCCACACTACCAATGTGTTGATGGTACAGAAAGGAAAGACTTTGAAGAAGAAGACCAAAGGCAAAACTAAAGTTACAAAGGGTATTGTGCTAGTCACAAATCCCATGGAACAAGTTAAGCATAATGTTGCTATTACTTTACAGTCTCGGAAGGAAAAAGAAAAAGATGAAAATTGTCATTTTGTCATGCACCTGGGCATTGGTTAAGAAATTGCAAGCTCTTTTTTGAAGATCAAAAGAAAATGAAGAGTAGTGCAACTATTGCTTCAGATATTTACGTTATTGAAGTTAACTTGTCTACTAGTGATTCCTGGGTATTGGATACCGGATATGGTTCTAACATTTGCATTAATGTGCAGGGTCTCACCAAAAGTAGAAAGCTAAAGAAAGGAGAAATTATCCTAGGAGTCAAAAATGGAGCAATGGTTGCTGTGTTGGCTGTAGGATGCTATGAGTTGTCTTTATCTAGTGGACTAGTTTTAGTTTTAAATAATTGTTATTGTCCCTGCCTTGAGCAGAAACATCATTTAAGTTTCATGTTTGGATTTGGATGGTTTTAATTTCATTATTGCGAATAATAAATTCTCCATTTCTCGTTAAGACGTTTTTTATTTATGAAAATGCTGATTTATGCGACGGTCTTTATATTCTAAACAAGAAAAGGTCCATAGATACTCATGTTTTTAACGTAAATACAAAAAGATTTAAGTCATATGATTTGAATCAAACCTAGCTTTGGCATTGTCAACTTGGCCACATAAATGAGGAACGCATTTCTAAAGTCCATAAATATGGACTTTTAGATTCATTTGATTTTGAATCATATGAAACATGCGTATCTTGTTTATTAGGCAAGATGACAAAGAGTCCCTTAACTGGACACAGTAAAAGAGCAAGTGATTTATTGGGTATAATATAGACTGATGTATGCGGTCCTATAAACATAATGGCTAGAGGTGGTTATCAATACTTTATTACTTTTACTGATAATTTTAGCAGATATGGTTATGTGTATCTCATGAAACATAAAGGTGAATCTTTTGAGATGTTTCGAACATTTCAGAATGAAGTGCAAAATCAACTTGGCAAAACTATTAAAGAACTTCGATCAGATTGATGTGGTGAATATTTAAGCCAAGAGTTTGAAGATCATCTTAGAAACTGTGGGATTGTCTCACAGTTAACTCCTCCATCAACTCCATAATGGAATGGTGTTTCTGAGAGGAAAAATCGAACTTTATTGGATATGGTTCGGTCTATTATGAGTCATGCAGATCTTCCTATTTCTTTTTGGGGCTCTACCTTAGAAACTGATGCGTTTACACTGAATCGTGTTCCTTCTAAAGCAGTTGATAAAACACCACAAGAGATGTGGTTTGGGAAAAAACCAAAGTTTATCTTTCCTTAAGATTTGGGGCTGAGAGGTTTTCGTATGACGGCAGATCTCAAAAAAATTATCAGCCAAATCTACCAAGTGTATATTTATTTGGTATCCTAAAGAAACTAAATGATACTACTTTTATAATCCCATTGAGAAGAAAGTGTTTGTTACTCGGAATGGTGTCTTAATGAAAAAAAGCTTATTTCAAAAGACAACAATGAGAATAAAGTTAGTCTTGAAGAAGTTCAAGAACCACAAATAAACACTCAACCGCCAATGGGAAATCAACAAAGTCTTGAACTAGTTGATCCTCTACAGGTATCACAAGGCCCGCGTAGGTCTGATAGGGTAAGACATTAGCTAGAGAGATTTGAATTTCTTATTACTGATAATAGTGAGGTGTTGGTTATGGATCAAAATGAACCTACTACTTATCAGGAGGCTGTGTCTAGCCTTGAGTCAGATAAATGGCTTAGTGCTATGAACTCTAAGATGCAATCCATGTATAATAACCAAGTTTGGAACCTGGTTGATTTACCTGAAGGTGGTAAGACCATTGGATGTAAATGGGTTTTCAAGAAGAAAATTGATATGGATGGCAATGTGCATACTTATAAAGCATGGCTAGTAGCAAAAGGTTTCAGGTAGACTCAAGGTGTTGATTATGATGAGACCTTTTCTCCTATAGCAATGCTTAAATCCATCAGAATTCTAATTGCCATAGCTGCACATTATGACTATGAGATATGGCAAATGGATGTCAATACAACTTTTCTAAATGGAAAGCTACTTGAGGACTTGTTTATGATACAACCTGAATGGTTTGTTCATCATGAGAATTCTAGGAAGGTGTGCAAGCTTCAAATATCTATTTATGGATTAAATCAAGCTTCTCATAATTGAAATCTTCGTTTTGATGAAGCAATTAAGGAATTTGGTTTCATTAAAAATGAAGATGAGCCTTATGTATACAAGAGGGTCAGTGGGAGCGTGGTTGTTTTTCTGGTACTGTATGTTGATGATATATTACTTATTGGAAATGACATCCCAACCTTGCATAGTGTCAAGTCTTGGTTGGGGAAGTGTTTCTCAATGAAGGACTTAAGATATGCAGCCTACATACTTAGGATTAAAATCTATAGGGATAGATTTAAAAGGCTGATCAGCCTAAGTCAAAGTGCTTATATTGACAAGGTACTGAATAGGCTCAGTATGCAAGACTCTAAAAGGGGTCATTGCCAATGTCTCATGGTATAACTTTTAGCAAGACCCAATGTCCAAAGACTAATGATGAGCGAGAACGCATGAATATGATTCCATATGCATCAGCTATTGGATCTATCATGTATGCCACGTTATGCGCTCGACCTAATGTATCTTATGCTTTAAACGCAACAAGTAGATACCAGTCTGATCCCGGTGAGAGTCACTGGATAGCAGTAAAGAACATTCTTAAGTACTTGAAAAGGACTAAGAAATGTTATTGGTCTTTGGAAGTTTGGAAGACTTGTTGTAAATGGTTACATAGATGCAAGTTTTCAAACTGACATCGATGACTTCAGATTGCAGTTTGGATATGTGTTTACTTTGAATGGAGGCGCAGTGAGCTGGAAAAGTTTGAAGCAAGGGACTGTGGCCGATTCTACAACTGAAGCTGAGTACATTGCAGCATCCGATGCAGCTAAGGAGGTTGTTTGGATAAAAAAGTTAATATCTGAACTAGGTGTGGTTCCAAGTATTGCTAACCCTGTTTGCTTGTACTGTGACAACAACAGGGCTATAGCACAGGCCAAGGAACCAAGATCTCACCATAGATCTAAATGTATACTCATATTTTCATCTCATTAGAGAAATCATTGAGAGGGAGACATGAAGATTTGCAGAGTTCCTACAGAAGACAATGTTGCAGATCTTTTAACGAAGGTTCTTCCACAAGCGAAACATGATGGTCATGTTAGGTCATTGGGTATTAGATACATGAATGACTGACCCTAGTGGAAGTGAGAGATGTTGGGGGATATGCCCTAGGTCAATCGATAAACATTGTTTATCTTATAGTTTTTAGTTAATAAAATAGAGGTTTTTCATTTGCTGTTTATTATAAGTGATTGCATGTTTACCTTATAATAAGATCCATGAGTATTTGTTGAAATATGTGAAGTTGTGTAATCAAGAAAGAATTTGTATATCAGTGGATCCCTTGATTTGTTGGATTGTTAAATAGCCAAGTCCAAGTGAATTGATATGATAAATATCACTTGAATGTTTTCAATCTATCTAAAGATCGAGACTAGTATGATTGAATATTAAGGGTGACTTTCTATGCCTTATATTTAATCAAAGGATATCGCACGACAAAAGGATATGATATACGTTATTCATTAGGTTGTATCGATTTTAATATTCATGCTACTTGAGTAGTCATAATGCCTTGGTAGAGATCGCTTATGACTTGTGTACCAAAATGGTTTTGGTTCACTACCAACGTTGCATGAACCTATTGGGTCGCACACAAGGAATGACTTTACACAATTTCAAATGGTCAAGAGTATTGAATTTTATAAGATAAAATTCATAATATATAATCCCTTATGATTCGTTATATGACAACTTATTAATAAGGGTATATGTGTAATTTGCTTAAACAACGTAAATACAATAGTTGTATTTCGAATGTACCTAAACATCGTAAATATAATAGTTGTATTACGAAAAGGATTTAAGTGAGAGCTTATCTACACATATATAAAGGGTGACACCCAAAATGTAAAATAAGAATTTTTCGTTTTTCTAATTTTCGTATTCTCTGGATTTTGGGATAGAAAGAAAAATATTTTCAATCTCTCTTAGGGCTAGCACTCCAAATTGTGATCACCGTTCGTATGTGGATTTCTGATAGTGGACGCGCGCTTGAACGTCTTGAAGATCGAATAATTAGAGAATGAAATCATGAATCAACGTATGGTTTACTTTTATAGATCTTGTTTAATGGAACTTATTTGCGATCTTGTTGGGGTTTTTCAAAATTGTTTTGAATTTTTCGTTGTGTATGAACCCAAAAACCCAACAATTTATATTTCCGAGTCATCTAATGTGTAGTGTGCATCCTTAGGACCATCTTGTGGCCACAATTGAGTCAATTTGTTAACCGTTGGTGACATATTTGTGAACTTTGTCCTCTTGGTCTTATCCTCTTAGCAACAACTAGTGCATTCCTAGGCATTCTATACCCGACACCTGGCAAACTCGACTCGCCGTTTGCATCTTTAATGATGCATTCGGCATACGCCGTGTTCCAATATTCATTATTAATTACATTTAATTGTATTTGTTTATGTAAACCCATTCCTCGCCTTAGTGTTTGCATCGTTAGCTCGTCTGGTTCCCGCATTAGCACGTTTTTCTAGGCAAAAACTTGTCATGCTACCTCTCCCAGTCTAATCAATATAAATTACACATGCGATGTAATGAGTCATAACATAATCATTAACATCACAATTACTTAAATAATTTGTCAAAAATAATATTTTTGCCTCCAAGCATACCATAGCCTGTTCGTGGCGTCCTCGTGGACCTGAGCTAGCGTCCACGTCCAAAAAATACGTGAATAACAGGCTTAATGAAATTTGGGTTGTTACAATTACTCTCCACATGTCCTTCATATTATAATTTACTAACACGCTCATGTATGCCGACTACAACAAGATGAGTAGTGATCAAATTGGATCATGATGCTCGCGACAACGACTCATGTATTCATGCATTGGCATTAACCAACACAATTGAGTAATAAGCGTGGTCCTTGCATCTACAAGTTTTCACGTTGGGTATATGCATGCAACAATAGATTATAGCAAGAAATTCATGTCAATAACATGCGACTTCCCATCCCAAGTCTCTATCTTACAGAAGACTTAAGTTATTCTAATAGCATGGCATGATTGAAAATAAAATGCACCCACTTACCTTAAACGCTGCTTTCCTATCCAATCCTTAACCTCGAGACGTTCGCGGTGGCATTCGTTGAGTATCTACAATTTATACACGCTAGATAAGTTTCTATGCCAATCTATACTCATGACTTCCATCACACTTTTGAATAGTTAAAGTTTATATTTTGGTGATTTATCAATTCTATATTGTTAAGGTCTCCATAAGCTTTCAACGGTGTTTGATAAGTCGAAATTAGAGTTAAAACAAAGAAGTTATAGCCGTTGGAAAGCTTATGGAGAGCCGTGGGAGATCGAGAAGAAAAAAGGAAAAACATAATAATAATCTTTTTTTGTAAAATTGTTTGGGCACTGTGGGAGCCGTCGTGGGGGTTTACTCCATATGGTGTGGCTCACGGCGCTAGGGCAGGGGTGCCCCTGGTAACGGTGCCAACAGATGTTGTGGCCAGGTTAACCTGCACAACACTAGGCGAGGCGTTGTGCATGCCAGCCCCTCATGACTTCTCTCAGTGACCTCCCCAACACCTCGGTGGTTCCCGAGCCTCCTCAGACTCAAAATTATGTGATTTTTGTCCTAAAACTCTTTTCCCACCATAAACCATCCGGTTAATCCAAAAACATTTTGAATACAATCAATCCAACCATTTCACCAAAATCTTGTAAAACATCAACCATATCACTACAAATCTCGGATTTAAATATGTACCATACCATTAAACATGTGTTCTTCTCCATTTTAAACCAAAAACATCAAATACACACCAAATTCATGTATAACCTACAAAAACATGAAGAACAACATTTTGACCATGAAATCTTTTCAAATCTAGTTTGAAACCATAATAATCAACACAAATCCAAGATTATATAAATTTTCTATCTCGTTTGTACAAGATCTAAGCTCTGTTTAGAGTTTTATATCTTAGTGTAGTGCTTCCTAGCTTGAGAGGTGTTGGAGGCTTCTAGCTTCCTTTCTCCTCCTCTCCCACTCACACTAAAACCTTAGTCTCTCTTGTAATTGTGAGAAATGTGGCTAAAATTTTAGTCGTAGCTATTGTTTATATAGTGCCTCTTTAGTGTTTTGGCAATCCTTTTTGCACTTTTACCATATTGTCCCTTGTGTGTGTTTTATTTCCATTGGCTTTACTTGTTCAACAAGTAACCTAATTTAACTAGTCAACTTTGGCTAATTCCACCTAAGTTATATTACAATAATTAATACGACTAATATAACAACCACATACACATTTCATGAATTTACCAAAATAACCTCGGTAATTATGAAATTTGGGTCGCTACAAATAAGTTTCTAAACTAAAGGTGACTACCCTAGTTCCTACAAACTGGGCCCGCCCGACACTAGACCTACGTGGACCTCCGATCAACCCACTTCAGTCACATATTATAGTTATTATTAAGACTTGCAAGTCTTAATTTATAAATACAACATAATTTAAAGATTTAAAACAACTATAATTAAATAACATGAGAGTAGAAACAATCTTATGAATAAAACCTTGTAAATATGGATCTCATGCATATGTAAGGTGACAAAAGTGAGAGAATAATGCATACATATTACGAAGGCCCTTGACCTAAATCAAGGCATCGTCCGTGTGACAACCCTCACCTTAGCTAGAGTTGGGGTAGCCCAACCCAAACCACCACTCATGCCCAATACTTGTATTAGGCCCAAATATATGGTCCGACTCGCCTAAATTAACCTATGGAATAACATCTAGAACATATGGATAATGAATGCAGAATTAAAATAGAATAAAACCATATGTCTCCATCAAATAGTAATGGACTCTCAAACATCCTAACAAGTCAATTCCTTTAAATTGCTTCCAAATAGTTTAAGCTAAAGAAAGAATGGTTCAAACTACCCACATATTGTTTAATTACAACCGAAGTTTAACTTATAAAAAACCAAGATAAATAGATAGTAGCAAACAAGCTCACATAGTAGGGAAAGGCTTAACGCAACCACTTTCCCTTTGCCCAGGTCTATCACTAGTATGGAAGGTCGTTAAATGTAAGTGAGGTAAGCTAAAAAAACCAATGCAACTCAGTTAAAGTGAAAAACACACTCAACCATCAAATATGCAATTAATACTTAATAAGGGAAAAAATTATGGCATGAGTTTGTAATCACATAAGGATTCATCAAATTATAGCATGGGACCAATATTTGATAAGAAGGTAAGAAATTCAAGAACCATTAAGCATTAGCATGGAATTCAGATTATAGATCACAAGTAAAACAAGTTTATCATGCAAGGGGATTACAAGAGACATTCCATAAAAGATAGCAATATAATAAATGCAAGTCCATTGTTCCATTTGTCATTGCCATTCACATGGTGACTTAATCATCAAGATATGATAATAAACATGCATGGGGAACTTGATTCCACTGTATGTCCATGGCTCCTCAAGAGGTGCGAGGGTGACTTGGTTCAACTATGCATCCATGAATCCCCAAGAGACCCTTACAAGGGTGACTTGGTTCCAGCATTAGGTTACTACTCCCCAAGATGCCCGAGGGTTACTTAGTTCCACCATGTTGTCATAGCTCCCTAAGAGGCCCTAAACATGTAGGGTGACTTGGTTCCACCATTGATGTAATGAACCAAAATCTAATTTTTCATTATTATGACATAATTTCATACGAGGACGCTAGCTCGAACACTTATGGACCTTGCAGTTAGGTTAGGGCACGCCCGGATTAGGTAAATAGTCAGTTTTTATGTGTTCTTTGTTTAATTTGCGATGTATGTTTAATTACTTTAATTTACATTGCAATGTGTGCATTTATATTGATATTTACAAGTGAGACAGTGTGACAGTTATTCGCCTCGATTAGCGTGTAGACGCGGGTACTGGGTAGGCGAATGACAATAAACTAGGTCGGGGAATAATACACACATAATAAATAATCAAAATGCATTAAATAATTAATATGAAGTTTCGTTTAGTCATTAGTGATGCGAGAGTACGCAAACGACACGAAATCTCGTACGGACACCAGAGAGGCCAATTGATAATTACAGATCTATTTTCTATAGAACTCTAATGGGAATTGAACTCCATGGTTAATTAATAATGGGTGATAACATTGATAAGAAGTCTAGTTGGAACTACTCAAGGTGTTATGATTGGAGTAGTAGGTAGTTTCTAGATTAGACTATATAATGAGGTTGTGCTGGACATGTTAGTGATACAATGAAAACCTAGTTCAGGTAGTATGCTAGACAAGAATCATTTCGAGAATCTCATGGATCTAATATATTGTTTATACATGTAATGTCATATCGTTTTAGAGTATATGATGAAGAGTATGAATTACCTAAGATAATGATGTATATTGTTGAGATTATAAAGTGATAAGAGATTTATTCAAAAAAGTGAGGCTGAATTAAGGAAACCTAAAGAGTTAGGTACATTTTTGCCTATACCTGAAGAGAGAAAGGAAACATAATGGTGAATTATGTGATGTGAAGACGTCAACGCATTGATAAATTTGAATTGTAGTTGATAAATTAATCGAATATATAAACTCTTGTCAGTTAGAATATGAATTATTCTTGAAAGAATTGAGCAAAATATATGTATGGGTATTGTGAGACGGTATGACAATTAAATTTCGAATAGAGATCTGAGACTTGCTTCCAATGAGGGAAGAAGTTATGAACAAAGTTAAAAACCATTCTCAATCTCGATACGATATGTTTCCTTCATGTTGACGAAGAAATTGAGGTGCTAATCCTGATTATGAAGAATACGATTTGAGCTTGTATCTCATCATGTTTAACCACTGAAAGAATAGACTTCTCTGTGAGTTTCTTTAAAATGTGTATGCTCAATATTATCCTTCCATGAGGGTAAGGAATAAGGATTGGAGGTACTAATGTGAGAAAGAATGCGATAGTAAAGACTTACACAAAGGACATAAGGCAGACAAAGTAACATATAATTACAACATTAAAAAGATATGTACAATATTAAGTGAAATATTGTAGGTTGTAGTTCATAGATTGACGAAATCTACAAGTTTCAAGCAAGTATCAAAATGAGATTGTTAAAAATATTGTGTGGACGATCTTTCCATTCACTAACGGGTGGAATGGAGGTAGGAGACACACATATGTTGACCTTGTTGTTCATTGTTAATGGGCAGAGGTAGGAGACATGATGATTGTCGACCTTGCTGTTCAGTCGTGGGATTGACAGAGGAAGGAGACAAGATACTATTGATACTGAGTGGATTTGTCAATGCTTGGCTACAACATTAATGAGAAAGAGAAAACTACATAAATATTATATGTTATTGGAGTTTTCAAAGGAAGATTTGAATCTTTTGAAAATCTAACCTATAAATGGGCCGCGTAGATTCGGATTAAGCTAAAATAATGGAGTTGTAATGTTCACATCCACTGAATGGTAAGAGAAGAAGGAAACGGTAACTTAGTTACATTTATTCTTACATTAAAGTTGAAAACACAAAAAGCTTTGTTCTAGTGGTATGGTGGTGTAACCACGTATTAGACAATCGAAAAAAAATATAACTAAGGAACGAGAGTTGTAATTGAAGAGTAAATTCCATTACTCTTCGAAACTATTGGTGACTTGTATGTTCCCTTTAATTTGGAGGACGAAATTGTCTTAAATTGGGTAAACTGTAATGACCTGTTACCTTAAGAACGTCATTAGTGTTAATCCAGATTCTAATTAACCCGAGTTAAGCTCGTGGTTAAGCCCAATTAGTTATGGTTAGTATGTGCTTGGATTTGTGCCAGATTGTATTTGTATGGATTGTAATATAAATTATAACTGAATAATTAGAGAAATGAGGGAACGCCTAATACTATTTGTGGTTCATAGATGATACAAATGAGATGTGAGATAGCATTTACGCCCGAGTATGCTCGTTGTCATGTAGTACGTAATAATAGGTGAATTGATATATATATATATATATATATAATTGAGTATATATAAATATATATTGAAATGGAAGTAATTAATAAATGGTGGGACATTAGACACTGTAAATGAGCCACGAGTGGACCTGCGAGAGTCATGAGTATGGGTGCACATCGAGTGAACTCGATGGCTTGCACAAGAATCAAGTAAAAATTTGCTAAAAATGGCATGGTCAATTGACCAATGCACTGGCTAGTCTGAACCGGATAAGTTTTAAGTGAACCTCATGATGACATAATGCGTATCTCGAGACAGTTAATTATTTAAATAATCACCACAACTGCTTTACCTCTTGTTAAAACATGAGAGAAGAGAAAGAGAGAAGGAGAAGAAGGTGAGAAGGAAAGCTTGCTCGTGTGATGGGGAGTTCGAGGGAGTCGAGACCTGGTGAGGTGAGTTGTTGTCGGTGTTATCGTTAATGTTGTAGTTGTTGTGTTGAGGTTGTTGGTTTCTGTTCAGGTATTGGTAGTGGTCCATTGGGGTTGTGATCATGCATGGATGTTGTAAGTCGTCGTGTGAGGCCCTTTCTGAGGTTGCAAAGTGTTTGGAATCTTTTTGGGTCATATTTAGAGATGTCGAACATGCCGGACTTGCATTCGTGCAGTCAATTAGCACGTTAGGCGATTTGGGCACGATAGGGAGTAGAGCAACAGGGCAGTGCGCTGGGCACTAGCCCTAACACGCTGACCAGTGTGAACAGTGGATAAACGGTTCTATGTGAGTGGTTTGGTGTAAGATTTGGGTTTGGTTTAGCGGTTTAAATTAGTATACATTGGGCCTAAATTGATACCAATGGGTATGATAGGTATTCGGGCATTGGTAAACTTGATGGAACCCCGAAAACTAAGGAAACCCATGAAAAAATTTGGAAAACTGAGAACAAGTAAGTGGGACTTGTATCTTTGATCAATTATGCAATGTAAAGTAATATTATTAGAGGATGTAGATTATGGAATGAGAATGGGGGAATGTACCGTGATTTGGCTATTTTATCAAATGTTTTTAAATTGAAAAGTTAATTCAAGAAGAGGTTCAACGGGACGTATTGGCCTGCGGTGGAACTAGTGTTGGAGTGGATTAACCAACATCGTACCAGTGACCTTAATTATTTTGATTGATGCTTGCCCATTTGAGCGGGTCGCTACATCAAGCCTGGATACCCCACAAAATCATATGTCTGATCAGGATGTCAGTTTAGTGGACCGTAGTCCTTGATTACGGGAGTGTACAACTGTTATCGAAAATGCAAATCACGAGTACAGTTGTAATTGACTAATGAACTTGCATCCATTTATGTATTGTTTATATTATTTCAAATGCTCCCTTAGATATGTATTGGATTCATGTTGTTATACATAATTTATTGATGTTAATTGATAATTGATGGATCTTATGAGAGTCACTTATTGAGCATGTAGGTGCTAATCCACTTTAACATTTCCATGTAATGGCGTGCGCTAGGACTCAGAAAAGGGGAAGATTAGGAGTTTAATATCTTCTCCGCGTTGTATTATTGATTCCCTGTTGTTATCATATATTGTATGGGACTATGATTTTGTAATAACATGGGTGGAAATATGGTTTGAATACCGAAGTTATATATTGGTTTGTATACCTTACAGTTATCAAAAAAGTTTTAAATTTCCATTGCATTTTGTTTTAGTTGTTTATTCAATTTCAAGATATACAGGTTGTCAAAAACAGGTACAAAGCTGCTGGCTCTAGTTAGGTCAAATCTAGTTTACCAGGGTTTAAATAGGGTTTCTGGCTGAGTATTGCTTTAATGGAATTAGGGGATGCTACACAAACCATATCAAATCACATCCTAAATTATTGTTCCCAAAATCAAATCCAAAATTACCAAAAATCCACCGAAAATGGTAAAATCAACAAAAATTCCACCATTTTTCCAATTACCATGGCAACCCCGATTAAAGTCTCCAATGATCACAAAACCTCAGCTTCAAATACTAAAAATCCAAGAATTTTCATGATTAAAATGGTGCTCGAGAAATCGCGATGAAACCACATAAAATTGGCGTCAAAACAAAGAAAATCGAGTGGTCAGTCGAGATCTCACCTTTCTCGCATAGTCGGACGCTCCCTCGGCATCAATCCACAATCAAAAATCTTAGAAGCCTAGCCCAAATCTCATTTTTGTTCGAGTGGAGAGAGAAAAGGTGGCCAAACTCCCACTAACACACCTATTTATAGGTTGGTTTCCATCTTGACTCACTCCCTCTTCTCTAGGTTCATCTTAGGGTCTCAATTAGCTCCATCCAACCTCCCAAATGACAGTAATTAGTGAATTTTAGTTGACTGGGTCCGTTGTTCCTATCCTTATCTCATCACCAAAATTGGTTTTCACCGGCGTTCTCGTACCCAGCCTGCAACACAACACACTCCGTCGCGTGTAGTTGACAATGCTATCAATTAGGACGTGTTCCCATACTAATTAATTATTATGTTTAAATGTATTTTGTTAATATTTTAATTTGAATTACCCCTGGATAGTTAAACACTCGAAAATCGCTCGCCTGGTACTCTTTCCCTGTGTCGAACTAATCCGTTATTCAAATAAATTCAACATACACCTCCTTACACGTATAGCCAATTAGATCAACATTTGGGTAATAAATAGTACAAAACACTAGACAAAAAAAATATACCTCGGTGTCAAAGACTGAGAATCGGACACACGTATCACGACAAATGGTCCCACATATGACCTAAAATGACACGTGACACGAGTTAGATTTTAGAGTCATTACAATAATAAAGATTGTCAAAAATTTATAAGGGAATACCAACATAATATTAATAGAGTGAAACTTAATTATGGCAGCTTAGAAATGTCGAAGTTAAAGCTTTTCCTTTTGCACTGAAAGATCATAAGATTGGTTGTTCTATCTTCCTTAAAATTCAATATCTTCATGGGCTTAAATGCTAGAAACTTTCTTAGATAAATAAATGCCTGCAAGAAAGATTAGATCTTATAGAAGACAAATCAAAGTTGCAAAGATGAAAGACGATGAAAATTTTAATGAATTTTGGGATAGATTCCAAAGAATAATTTCTTCTTGTCAACAACATGGATATACTGAAAAGGCTTTACCAGAGTACTTATATGAATGACTTAATCATTTTGAACCAAGATTATTAGATACTGTTTGTGGTGGATCTTTACTTGAAACCACACCAACATTAGCAAACGAAGCTATTAGTAAGCTAAACAATCTAAGCAATATGGTGAAATGAATGAAAACACCAAGAATAAACTTTATGAGGTTACTAATAGAAGAACTAATAGATCTGATGAAATGGTTGATGAGTTAGTTAGCATAGTTAACATGTTATTAAAAGACTGATCAAATCACGTCAAACCATGTGGATTATGTAATGAAGTTACACATCCTACTGATGTGTGTCCTACTTTACATGAAGATAATACTGGAGGGGTTAATGTAGTTATGAACCAATTTTTTGGTCCTCCAAGAAATCAATACAATACTAACAATAGTTATTATGTTGGAAAACAACATTAAAATCTTAGCTACGGTCCACAAATTCAAAATTATACAACTTATAGGCCAAGAGCACAAATGCAATATGAGCCAATTCAACAGTCTCAACAAAAGGTTCTACCCATGTAACCAAATCATGAGCGAATTTTGCATAGATTTATGAACCAAAGTTATCAAAACTTTACACAGATTTATTAGAATAAAGTTAGAACTAATGCATTTATTAATGAATTGAAAAATTAGTTAAGTCAGATAAATTTTCAAATCAATAAATTAAGTAATAAAACTAAAGCATATACTCAAACTATTCCTACCAATTAGGCACAAGTTAATACTTTATTTTATGAGAATAAGAAAGATACACATATACCTGAAAAAATACCTAAGATAGGTATAAAGAAAAAGAAAATACAAAAAATGATAAAAGAAAAAGAAGAAGAGTTTATGGCCAATGTTATTCCTACTAGAGAATAGATGGCTGAACAATTGAAATATACACCATTTCTTGAAAGGATGTACCCATGGTATTAAGGTAGAGTTGATGCTTATGAAAAATCCTTACAAAGTTCTAAAGTAAGTAATGAAGAGAAAGATGATAAGATTTCCGATAATCTGATTGAAGATATGTATTCTATTTCTCTGGTTCCACAACGATTAGTTGAAGCTAGGAAGGAAGAAAATAATGAAGACATTCTTGAAGCATTTAGGAGAATAGAAATCAATAAAACTTTAATGGAATCAATTATGCAATTGTCCAATTATGATAGAGTTTTGAAAGAATTTTCTGAATCTAAAGATGAGTTTTTAGAAGAATCTAAAGAAAATACTTGAGTTGCTACGATTCAAGAATGTTTGGAGTTCCTATAACAAAAGGACCTTCTTCTTTTGATTTTACCATGTGTGATTTAGGAGTTTCAATTAATGTAATGTCCCTTAAACTATATGAATCATTGAAGATAGGTTCGTAGACTAATACACCTATTAATCTTACTTTAACTGATAATACAATAATCAAACCGTATGGATTATCAGAAGAAGTTTTAGCAAAAGTGAATGACTTAGTATTTCAAACAGACTTTTATTGTCATGGAAATGAGAGATTCAATATCACCTAATTCTCTACCTATACTATTAGGTAGACCTTTTCTTAGAACTGCTAAGACTAAGTTAGATATCTTTGAAGGAAAGATGTCTATGAAATTTGAAGACAAGATTGTCACTTTTAAATTTATGATGAAGATGAGTATGATGATTTTAACGAATTGCCTAGTAAAGAACTTCATAATAATGATTCCCTATATTTAAATCATTGTAGTAACCTAATTACTAAAACATATGCAATTAATGTAGTGACAATTGAAATGAAACTGACATTTCAAAGAAAGAACAAGTTGAAGACAATTAAAATGAAAAGAAAGTAACTCAAGAATGGAAAGTTAAGCAACCAGAGAATGAGAAGAATATTACTAAGAAAGAAAACTCAAAAGTTAAAAAGAATAAAAATAAGAAAAAGTTGAGTTTAAGTCCTATGAAGCTGAATGATCCTAGTGATATATATATCTAAACATTAAGATCTAATGAGCATGAGACTATAAAGCTCATTATGATACGGGTTCTAATGGAAACCTCATGCCAATACATTTCTTTCATTATACTTAATTATTGGAGTTGGATGAACTTGCATCTAAAAGAATTTTGTTATCTAGTGGCTCTTCTGTGAAACCAATAGTGGTGGTCACCAATGTGCCAGTTCAGGTGGATGAGTCTGTCTCACCCACAGATTTCCTGGTTATGCCACACCTTTTCAATGAAGACCCTCCTATGATTTTATGATGCCCTTTCTTAGCCACTTCTCAAGCTATCAAGGATATTTTGAACAAAACTTTCACTTTGAGAGTGAATGATCAACCAACCACTCTTTGGAATGGAACTAGGGTGGACAATCCAGTTACAAATTTAAAAATGATTAGGTTTACAACTGGAGTGGTCCAGTCGAGCCAGTGACAGTAAGCAAACACGCTCTATGGGAGGCAAACCATAAACTATCTTTTTTTTATTTTGTATTAGTTTAGTTTTTTTTTCTCTCTCATTTTGACTCTCTTTTGGAAATATTTTCGAAATTTAAGCTCTGAAGTAGCTTCAAACAGAGCGGGGGATGATCGAGTTATTTTGTCCTTTTTACAAATCTACATTATTTATCAATTAATAAAATAATTTATTTTAGGAGTAGAAGCACGCTTGTACCGATCTTCAAAAACATAGGAGACATTCAAAGTTGTTCAAACTACTGGAAAATTAAACTTATGAGCATACTATTAAACTTTGGGAGAAGATAACTGACAATAGGCTAAGAAGAGAAACAAAAATATTAGAGACTCAATTTGGTTTCATGCCTGGAAGGTCAACTATGGAGGCAATTTTCCTTGATAGAAGATTGATGGAAAAATATAGAGAAAGAAAAAAGGATCTTTATATGGTATTTGTAGATTTAGAAAAAACATATGATAGGGTTCCTAGATAAGTTCTTTGGTGGGTTCTAGAAAGAAAAGAGGTGCATGGTAGATGCATAGACACGATTAAGGATATGAATAAGGGAGTAGTAACTAGTATAAAGACATTTAGAGGAACTGCAAAAGAATTTCCCATCATGATAGAACTAATCAAGGATCAGCTTTAAGCCCATATCTGTTTAGGCTAGTTTTGGATGAACTAACTAGGCATATTCAAGAGGATATACGGTGGTGTATGTCATTTGCAGATGATATTGTCTTAGTGGACGAAACCAGAGATGGTGTGAATAGAAAATTAGAACTTTGGAAGAATACATTAGAATCTAAAGACTTTATATTGAGTAGGACGAAGACTGAGTACATGCACTTTAAGGTTAGAAATATGAGACATCGAGATGACGGAGTGGTAAAATTAGAAGTAGAAGTTCCTAATGTGAAACACTCTAGATATATAGGATCAATCATACAAAATAATAGCAATATTGAGAATGATGTCACACATAGAATTCAAGGTAGATGGAAAAAATGGAGTGCAACTGGTGTGATCTGTAATAAAAATATGTGTACTAAGTTAAAAGGAAAATTTTATAAGACCGTAATTAGGCTAGCTATGCTCTGTGGAAGTGAATTTTTGGCAGTAAAGCAGCAACAATTACATAAAATGAACGTAGCAAAAATGAGGATGATTAGGTGGATGTGTGGTATAACTCTTAAAGATAGGATAAGATATACAGAAATTCAAAGACAAGTATGAGTAGCACTAATTGACTCAAAGATTAGGGAAGGGCGGTTGTGATGGTTTGATCACCTGCAAAGACGGCCTACAAATGCACCGTGTCGAAAACTTGTCTTAATAGGAACTGAAGAAATTCAACGAGGTAGGGGTAAACCAAAGTTAACTTGGGATACATTAATTAAGAGAGATTTGAATGGTTTGGAAATCGCACCATCAATTGCATTAAAGCAAGCACAATGGAAGAGTTTGTACATATAGCCGACCCCAATTAATTTAGGACTGAGGCTATGTTTTTGTATATATTCGACTCAAGATTTTTGAATTTCTAGTGAATTCTATCTTAATTATGCCTATAATATATAATATATTTGAGTAATATGAATTAAACTGGAAAAACAATCAAAATAGTTTAGCGAATCCAAATAGATTAGAGTTTGTACTAAAATTCGCTGCAAAAATTGATAGTAGTGAACATGAAATGATAGTGTAAATTTGAGGCTAGTGATTCTATAGCGAATCATACTTATAACTAGAATTTACTATTTAAATCGATGGTGCACAAAGGTATTTTCACCAATTTTTTTCAGCGAATGACCAACAAATCCACTAAAACCCTTGATTCGCTGGGCACCAAAACGAATTTTTAAAACAAACCCAAAATCATTCAAATGGTTTTGAAATTATTTCTTACAAATGGTTTTGAATGATTTACATGTTTAGATTTTATTCATACTTTTGATTATTTGATTGTGTAAAATGGCCGGAAGAGGAAAAGTTAGAAGTTTAAGGGAAGAGAAGGGAAAGAATGTTATGGTAGAAGACCCCAAATCCAAAGTCCCACCCACACCAATTAGGACTATTGGAATTTCATTTGATACTCCTAGGAATTTATCACAAAGACCCCGCCTTTACCATTTAGAGTAGATTTAGAAGGCCAGGAAATTGAAAATGCTTCACAGATAGTGAAGAAATTCAATTACAATGTTAATAATTTTATCACTGCCAAAGCTTTCAAGGGATTCGAAAAAAGATATTAATAAATGCAGGTAAGTAATCCCAGAGGGGGGATTCAATTTGAAGAATGAATTGAAGTATGGGCCTAGAATTTCAGATGTAATAGGGGCGAGAAACTAGGGATTATTGTAAAGAGATTACAACTACTTGGATAATGAAAATGTTGCCTCAGAAAAGGGTTGTTAGATTTTAGTTAGAGAATTTTATGTTAATGGGCACGATAGTGATAGTAAAACTGTTTATAGTGTTCAAGGAAGAGATGTGGTTTATTCTTCCGAGAGAATAATCTGATATTGTGGTTTACTAAAATTTCATAGAATAGAAAATTAATGATTATGTAAAGCCAGAGTACGAAATAAGCATGAACTTCCCCGTACAATAATACGAAGTGGGTAAGAAGCAATCCTAGGGGATAGATTTATTCCAGAGAAGGACGAGTACCCAAGCACATCACAACAAAGAATTTTAGGAAGATCATAAAAACATGGAATTATTTCATCAATGTGAGCCTGTAACCAAGTTTTCAGTATTATGAGGAAGGCGACATTGTAATAACACATAGTTCAAGAATTGGGTTATATTGATGATGACAAGGTTATTTATGAAGCAATAAGGAATGCCATAATCACGAAGAAGAATGAAGGATTACCCTTTCCTTTAATGATCACAGAATTTTGTAGATAGGATAGAGTTCCTATGGAAAGATTTGAGATGGATGTCTACCCTGACAAGACTATCACCAATGAAAGAATAGAAAATGTGAAACAATTGAAGGGATGAGAGGGAGAAAAAGAAGATGAGAAGAAGAGAAGTTGAAAAGAGAATAGAAAAATGATGGAAGAAATGCAAGATGTTGCATATAATTAAATGTCGAACCATTAAAGTTCGCAATTGCCTGATGAGGACTACACCGGTGTGCACAACCACGAGATAGAGTTAGCCATGATAGGCTCCATTTTGCTAAACCAAATGAGAACTCTGAGGAACCAGGAGTTAATGTTTCAAAATCAACGTGAAACTGTGAGAAACATGCATGGTTTTAAAAGAAAAATGAAGAGAAGAATGCAATGGCGAGGATCTGAAATTCTTGTACCTTCCACCTAGCTGAGATTGCCGATCGAAGGAGTCTTTTTAGATTGGGTTTCGGAGTTAGGAGTTGATTACCGACTCTGTGACCCGCAGTGAGTTATCAATCTCAATGAAATGATCAAGATGATGTCGTTGATGATGCTACTTCTAGGCAACAACTATGATGTTTTTCTTAGTTCTACTTTACTTTTATTTCTATCTTTGAGTGATCTTATGTGATGAATTCCTTTGTAATATGAAATCGTGATATGTGTTGTGATATTGTGACACTTCCATGTGTGATGATGATGATGATATTGATACATGTTGATGATGTTTGATTGCTATTATTTCCCATTTAATTTCTTTCTTTATGAAATCTTTATTCATATATTCATTCATTCGTTTGTTTGATATATATAGTCCATTTATTATTCACAAGGTATATTTATCTTGTTGGAAACTTGACTTAATTTTTAAACCTTGAGGACAAGGTTTTGAATGAGTTTGAGGGTATTTAGGTTATGTGAAGAATAAAGAAGCAAAGGATGGAAGATTCAAGAGTTAGAATTATTCAATATTCAATATTGCAAAATTTTTAAAATTTTTAAAATTTTAAAATTTATATAGAAGTGATATTTTCATGATTACCCATGAAAATTAAAAATTCATGATAGAGAAAGGAATCAATGGTTATACCTTACTGATTGAATTACCTAGATTGTGTAAGCATTTGAAGCATTTAGAGGGATTGATTGCCTTTTGTTAGACATGAAAATGGGTAGAAGATCGAAACAAAGTGCAAAATAAATAAGAAAAATCTCTAAGAATCTTGTTATACAAGGATGACTGGTCAAATGAATTGAAAATATAAAGAAAAGAATGAATTTTATGCTACAATTAATGGAAGAAATAGACATTCTTATCATTTAAAAATTTAGCCAATAAACATTTACTTAGTTGGAAAGAATACTTCCTTAACTATAGTGAAAGTGAGAAGTATTAACAAGAGTTTTCAAATAATAATAATTAGAAAAAATAGGGAGTCACATAGATTTTGCAAGAAATGGAGCAGAGAATCTATTGGTTGGAAAAAGGCGAGGAAAAATTCCTATAAAAATAATAGCGGCATCCAAAGGAAATGGAGGAGAGAATTGTATGGAATAAGAAGAAATATATAGGGAAGTAGAAAAAAAAGAGAAAGAAAAATGGTTGAAGTTTATGAAAACTCCTCAAATTAAAATATTTAGCTTGAGTGATTATAGCTAAGTTAAGTGAAGTATCTTCTTCCAACATTTGGATGTGATAATGCAATTTTGTTTATTGATATCTTAAAATTAAGACCTATTGACTTTGATTGTGGTTGTTTTTGAAAAATTGAAATTGATTTAGTGGTTTTTGTATCTTAAGATTCTATATTAGTCATCTTAAGCTTAATGTTTGTTACTGGAGATTGAGAAAACCTATATAGTGGATTGGCCTTGGTATTGATTAAACTTTGAGTTCTGAGGTTATTTCATAACTAGAATTGAGTTGTCATTAAGGGGTGTTTCTTAATTTATCCTAAGTCTATCATATTTTTTATTTCCATGAAGGTAATATTTGTTTCTATTTAATAATCACTTCTTTTTAAGGTTTTCTATAAGTAATTATTAAATCAGAAAAGGAAAGACAAGAGAATATAATTACTTATATTCCTTTTCTTGGGACAACAAAATATTGAGTTTGTGGGTATTTGAAAAGTCAATAATTAGGCAGTATTTTATAGTATATTTTAGAGTTATTTTATATGTAAAAGGCTATATTACAATAGGGTTTCTCTTGTTTTTGTAATTTTAGGATATATTAAGGAAAGATGGAGAAATGAAGGAAAATAGGAAGAAAAGTGAAGAATTTGATCAGTTGCAGAAAAGTCATAGTAAAGTCATATAGAATAAAAAAAAACACTAAGAATCACTACACACATCGACAACAGAAAACACTTAACGAATCAACAATAATTGGGGAAATGAACTAGATTCACTGCCCTAATCGGTGTTCAATAGAGACATAATTTCAACGATTTAAACGACAAATCCAAGAAGAAACAAGATTCGCTAGGTCTGGCAAAAGTTGTCCGGGCTCGTTTGTCTAATTTTTTTTTCGAACCATTTTAAACGGGTTCGGATATAATTTTTTTTTAAAAATATGGGTCAAAATATATTTTTTGTGTCTGTTTAAAAATACGAATCTGGGTTCAGACAATATTTTTAAAAAGCGGGTACCTATTTCACAATTAATTCCTATGGTTATCTTGCTCTTTTAATAGTATATACTAGTAAGAAAAGTAGCATGACTTCTATTCATCCAAATAAAAGGCATGTTTTTTTTAAATACGTTCACATTTTGTTATGTACTAATATTCTTTTAGTAATTCAACGTAAGTTATATGTAGTTTTGTTTTTTTGAAAACGATATGAATAGGAAATAAAATTACTTTGAACTAGGTCATCGAGTGTCATAGTAGTATTTTTTTGTTAAACAAATCGGATGTGATCGTGTTGTATCCTAAAAGTGAAGAAGTGTCGTCTGTGGGGTTTAGATGCACAAGGTGAGACCACTAAATAGGTATCGACCGACTTTGAATGAGACCTCTAAAGAGGTAACAACCGACTCTGACCAAGATTGTGATGAGAATTCGGTCTTAGTGAGTGATGGAGGGATCAAACCAAGACCTCTTTAGAGGTGTCAACCGTGCGTGTTCGAGACCACTTTAGAGGTGTTGGCCCTGTATATCAGACATCCCTTCAAAGCTATGGGCCCTATGTATCTGACACCCGCAAGCAACAAGAATAAAGAAAAAAAACTAAGACTCCTAAAAATAGATGAAAAATGACAAAAAAATAGTAGGCTTTGCTTGGAGTCGTTTCATATTTTTGATTCCATCAAAACTTTATACCTAAAAATAACAGTTGGTTTTGCTCAAAATCGCTTGATATTTTCGATTCCATGGAAAAAGAAAAATCCCAAGAATACCTTAAAATCGACACTAAAAGAAATGAGGAATGTAACACAGCTTTGATTCGATGTGGTTTTGCTTGAATTTCATTAGATTTAGGTCAATGGTGAGAATGCGATTTGAAAGAGAGGTTAGTGGGGTGATTGGGGTATGGATAAGTAAACTTTAATAAGGAGGGGTAGTTGGGTAATTTCACTAGGGTACGGTACGAGAAGCAAAAAGTGGGCGTGAATAGTCGTGACTTTCTTAATATGATAGAATGTGGTTTCTTATTTTATTCTCAACACCTACCAAAGTCATGTAATCCATTTGTGTTTGTCATGGAAGCAACAACCTTTTTCAATTCTTGAAGTGTAGAAATGTATCTAATATGGATTGGCGTCTCATTATCTGCCTGACCAGAATCGTGTCAGTTCGCGGTGGTCAAGATTTATTGTGTCCAAATTGGTGCAAGTTTGGCTAAGTATGACAAGAGGATTAGTCCATTGAATTTTGATATATGTGGAAAAATTTAATATTTTTGGAGTTTTGGTGTGATCAAAACAACTAGTTTTATCAACCTTTTATGAAGTTAAGCTGTTTTTTCAAAGTTTGGTTCTATTTGGTAAAAATCCTGATCCAAAATGAGCACCAAAAGTCATAACACTTTAAAATAGGAATTTGGGAAATTAATAAATAATAAGAAATTAAGCTAGACAGCTGAAGGTTTATATATATAAATAAAAAAAACGTATCGTTTGTTAATAATACAACGATTTTGTTTTTCTTTTCCTCAACCTTTTAACTCGATCTTTCATTCTCTCATCTCCCTACATTCGGTTTTCATCCGGTTCGTCTCTGTAAAATAGTAAAGCATCGCGAGACAATTAGTTTTAGCTATTTTTTTTTGGTAAGAACAATGGATTCAACCCAAAATTTGGTAATTTCCCAATTCTTGGCATTACTCTCAATTAGATTTTATTTCTCACAATTCTTTTATTTCTCTCACAAGGTTTTGATGGGAATAGGTAGAAATTATTGTAAATTGGTGATTTGGTTGATTTGCGCCAATTTTGAATAAATTCCATGAAAAGTCCATAATTAGATAGTGTTTAATGGTGTATTTTATGGTTATTTTGAATATAAAGGACTGTATTACACTGGGTTTTCTCTTGTTGATGTGATTTCATATATAATTGAAGAGAATTGAAGAAATGAAGGATTTGAAGATGAAAATTGAAGAATTTGAACAACTTTGAAAAAAGCTTGGCGAAGTACCAACAAAGTGAGGAATACGGTCAAATTGCTAGACGAATCAGAAATAAATAGTTTCAACGAAGTGACTATAAGGTGGACAATATTCTTAAATCGCTACATGAATTGTGAAGACGTGTGTACTGAAAGTTAGTCCCACATTAATTAAATGAAACTTTGAAATGAAGTGTATAAGTGATTAGCTCATCCTAACTAGTACCAAGGCCTTTTGAGATAAAACCTCACAACTAAAGTTAAAAGGTGGTTAAGTTGGGGATAATATTGGTATTAGCGGAGGAGATTAATGGGCTTGCACATGTAAGCGTGGCGCGGTCGTAAGAAATTATATGGTATCAGAGCCCATGGTTTAGATGAGACCTTGGAAAAAAAAGCTCCCTGGATCATGTAACTTTCGACCATGGGGGAGAGTGAAAATGTGTGGACCGAAAGTTAATCCCACATCGATTAAATGAAACTTCGAAAATGAAGTAATAAACGATTAGCTCCTCCCAATTAGTACAGATGCCTTTTAAGATTAAACCTCACACCTAAGAGTTGAAGGTGGTTAAGTTAGGGACAATATCGGTGCTAGAGAGGAAATCTATGGGCTTGCGCTCGTGTGTGTGGCGCGTTCGTGAGAATTTGATTTGAATCGTTGGACAACTAAAAGTTTGTTTGTAGAAGACTTAGAGATTTACTTGGAAATCTCCTTAATACTCAAATCTGGCAAAAACGTTGAGGTAGATGATGAATTTTTCAAATAGAGACTAGGAGCTTGAGTTTGAATAGGATATGTTCTAACCTAAATACTATAAATACAAGACTAGAGTTTCATTTTTAGCACCTTTTACATACTTTACAATTTTAATTACTTTAGTCATTGATTTGGAGAACTGATTGGAGATTTAAATTTATTATTAGAGGCATTTTTCATCTTTTAATTATTTTATGATGTTTTCTATTAGTATGTGTAAGTATTTTGTTAGTCCAAATTAGGGGATGAATTAAACCGATTGCAAATACATAGTTTATGAGGTTATGGTTTTAATGCTTTAAATCATTATTGTACTCTTAAATTCATATTGTTAACTGATCGCATCATTGACTTACAATTTATGAAACTATAGTTTGTATACGTAGTGACCAATGTGTATTGTAATTGATAGGTTCTAATTCTAATTAGATAATTTTCATTGTATCTGTGTTAATAATCTAAAATAAAGCAGTAACTAGGATCATTAGAAGGTCCATTACCTGTCAAAGAAGTCTTTGGTGAATTTATGTTCTAGATGTAGTAACAACGACATGGTCCATTTTCATAAAACTTAATTTGAACTTTTATGTTTAGTATGCTTTTAAGTGTTCGAATGACTGATAATGATAAGATTAGAATATGTCTATATTACTATAGCTTACTTATAATATAAGAGTCGCATGAATTTACCATTGATAAAAGAAAAATTAGATAATTCTAAATTACTATAGCTTACTTATAATAAGCATTTAATGAACTTCCTAGAAACCCATGATTCAACTACATATGTTTATAACTATGTCTATGAATGTGTTTTTGGTTTGTATTGATGTCTGGTAGTTAAATGCAATTGGTAGTGTTTCCTATCGTTGGTTTAGGTTTGTTTGAATTGAGTTAATTTAAAAGTTATTTAGTTGCTATAGTTTAGTTCATTGTTTGCTTTTAGTTATTTGTTTTAAATTAATCAGCAGTTAGTTAATTAAAAAAAATTGAGAAAATCCCTGTGGATTATAGTAGTATAATGAATAGGTGGGTATTTCATTGTACACATTCAACACATGTTATCCCACAGATGTTAGTTAGGGTTTAGGTGAATTGAGTTGATGTGACTGAGTTGAGAATTGTTTCGAAGATGTTTTTATAGTTAAGCTTGACTTACATTAGGATTTTTGGATTGATTATTGGTATTTATCCAAATTGACTCCATGAGCTGTGGAAATATTTTAAAATTATATTGAGTGGTATTTGATTATTTCTGTTGAGTTTGAGAATTTATTGCTAAAAATATCGATTTGGAAAAGATTTGATTATTCGAAATTAATTAATTTTGCCTTATGTATAAGATATATTGGAAAATTCATAATTTCTCCGTATGTGATCCGATTTTAGTGTTCTTAAAGTCTATGAAAAGTATGAAGTAACTCTATAGCTTTATTTTCACTCAATGTTACAAATCTTGCGGTTTTCATGGTTCTAAAGTTACTTCAAGTTAGCTAGTTGAAAGCTAGTTAAAAGTAGTTTAAGTTATTATTTTTTGAAATAGTTCTCGAGTGTACTTTGGTTGCATTTTTGTGGGGTTTAATGGTTTGTTTAAATCTGAACCTTGACCCCTCTTATAATTAGGTATATAGTGAAGCAATTGGAGCCACTATCAAGATGATGTGACACTCCGAGAACCTCAAACAGTTAGCTCGAAATTGGTTGGTTGTAAGTAAACCTAAAGTGACTTTTACAATTATTTGAATTATTTTGTACCTACATTTGTAATTTAGTCTACATAGCATTTCACATTTTGACTGATCATGCAGTCATGACCTATACGGTTGAAATAAGTCATGCTTAAGTAAGAGAAGCCGATACTAAGTATCCTGTATGGTTGAAATAGGGCATCCTCGAGTAAAACTTTAAGGCAGGCAATGTTGTTTTCGGAAGCATGCATTTGAACTTATAGTGTAGTTTTATGTTTACATTTAGGTCGTCCAACCGATAAGTGAACTTCGATTAGGAATGGTAACATCACCTAATCTCAGTTAGAGAATATTCGGCTTGAAACCCTAATTAAGCCTTGGTAAACCAGATCATACCTAATTAGAGCCAACAACCTTTTACCAATTACTGACAACAACCTGTATATTTTGATATTATATAACTGAAATAAAACAAAACGCAGCGAAAATTTAATACTTTTTCAATAAATATAAAATATACAAATATGATAGAATCCTCGGTATTAAACTCACATTCCCACCCTTATTATTACAAAATCATAAAGCAACGTAATATATATATACAACAGAAAAACTCAGTGTACTGTAGAGAAGATACTAAACTCCTGATCTTATCCTTTCCTGAGTTTCAAGTCCTAAGCTACATCCATACTTATAAATGTTAAGGTGGGTGAGCTCCTACATGCTCAGTAAGTGACTCTCATACCAATCATCAACTACCAACTAATATCAAGGCAATGTATAACAACATGAATATCCAATGCATATATGAAAGCGCATTTGAATCAATATAAACAATACATAAACATATGCAAGTTCATTGGTTCATTGCAATGTAACTGTGATTTGTATTTTAAATCTCAATATTTGAATTGAGTTGCTTTCTCACATCATCAAGAACCAAATACTGGGCATCTAACTAGTTCTTATCAATGTGTTGCTAACTCATAAAAGCATAGAGTTACACTTCCTCATCATCACTAAACCAGTCACTGCTCATCGGATTGGTTTATGACTGATGAGCCACTAACTCAATAGGAAAGCATTGATCGGGATAATTCTCAAGTCACTGGGGGTGCGGTGATGGAAGGCCACCCATCACAGTTCCAAACCTCAGGCCTATTCGTCCCGCCAAACCTCTTTCCGAATTCCATTTTCATTTAAAAAAATATTTTTGTAAAACCAAAGCCAAATCACGGTACATTGCCCCATTCCCAGTCCAGTACACTACGTGCTCTAATAATAATATTTTACCTTGCATAATTGATAAAAAGATATGAGTCCCACTTACCTGTCCCAAGCTTTCTATATTTTATCGACTTGTATGACTCTTTGAAGTCCTCAATCTTTCCACATTGATCCATTACCTAAAGTAGACCAACTGTTATCAATTTAAATCTAATATTCATTTATTATACTCCTAATTTCTAACCTACTTTGACTAATTCACGTTTTTGGAGGTAAAAACCCGATATAAAGTCTCCTTTGACTTTTGAATTCCCCATTTTCCGTAGAAATCCTTCAATTTCTATTTATTTGATCAAAATACTAATTTTCCATATTTTTCCTATTTTTCTGGATTTTTCCAAATTTTCTTTTCCTTTTTCTCTTTTTTTTGGCCCTGAACCGGTTTAGGCTTAACCGAGCCGAACCGACTCGGTTTAAGGTCGCCTTCAACCTCGCGAACTGGAGTTCGCTGCTATAAATTTTTTTTTCTTTTTTCTCTCGATTGGGGTTGGCTTTCAACCACAATCCCAACTTGACCTCCCTTTCCATTCTCGAATTCAACAACAACTCACAGCAGCACCGAAAACAGCAACAACAAGATCATCACAGCACGATCGAACCTACCTTGGCCTTGACATCGCGAGCTTCTCGCTCCTGAGCTCCTCGTTCTATCTCGTGCTTCATCTCTCTCTCTCTCTCTCCCTTTGCGTTACTTGTCTATCTCAACCCTCTGTGTTTTTTTCTTAACTTTAAATGAAAGGAGAGGCAGTTAGTTAGGAAAAAGACCCAAATACTATGAAGCCTATCTCATTTCCTTATTTACCCACTGCCCTTATGGGTAATTTCACATTTTCTGATTTTTATTATATATATTTATATATTCTAATATATATATTAATATATATATTTATCAATATGTCGCGCCTGAAATTTTGGTTTGCTCGCCAACGAGAACCCTCAGGCGTGCACACCACCGTATGTCCTACGCGTGTCACTCATGACCCCGCATATCATTCGACACCCAGCAATTTACCATTATTTTATTATTTTCCATTTTAATATATATTTATATATATATATATATCCATAATATATATAAATATATATTTATGCCTATAATTACATAATTCATGCCAACGAATACACTCGGGCGTCAACGCTTTCCCATGTCTCATGTGTGTCCTCATTGACCCACATATGGTATTAGGCATTTCCTCATTGGTTTAGTTATTTATTTATACATACTAATACCGCCCAAACAAACATAATACATTACGCAAATCCATACACACGTTAATCGCGACAAATCGGGCCTAACCACGAGCCTAATTCAGATTAATTAATATTCGGATTAAAACTAATCATGTGCTTAAGGTAACGGGTCGTTACAGTCTCCCCAATTTAGCAATGATTTCATCCTCGAAATTAATGGTACGTACCAGTAACCAATAATCTCACAAAGTAATGGAATTCACTTTTCCATTATAATTCCCGTTACTTAGCTTTCCTTTATTTTGCTTGTCTAGTATATGTGATTGCACTCCTATATTACTAGTACAAAGCTTATCTCAACTTTACTTTGAAGTATAAATGTAACCCAATTGTCGTTTCATTCTTCTCTTTCTATTTAATGGATGTGAATAACATCATTCATTAATTTAGTTTAATCCCAATCTACCAAGCCCTTTCATAGGTGAGATTTTTCTAAAAGATACCATTTATCTTTTGATACTTCTAATTACCTATGGTATTTGTCACATTTTCTCTTTTTCTTAAAGATTGTTGTACCCCATGCATTGACAATTCTATTCAGTATCAATAGTATAGTGTCTCATATCTTCGTTCATCTCATGATTGAACGACAAGGTCGACAATCATTATGTCTCTTACCTCTGTCCACTACAAATGAACAACAAGGTCAATATATGTGTGTCTCCTATCTCAATTCCACCCATCAGTGAATGGCAAGGTCAACCACACAACATTCTCATCACTTTTTTTTATACTTTTTGAACCTTAAAGATTTCGTCAATTTATACAATATAACTTTAACCTCACATTATTGATTTTCTTTATATTGTAGTTATACTTTACTGAGTCTGCTCTATTTACTCCGTATGTAGTTCTTCAATACTTTATTTATTCTATTACAATATCTCCAATTCTTATATCTCCCTATGATAGTATAAGAAGGAGCATTCTTCATTCTGTAACCTCTCGGATTACTAACATTATTAATAAAACTCACACAGATAAATCGATTCTTTTTGTGATTATCATGATGAGACACAAGCTCCATCATACTCGTTGAATTAGGATTAGTACCACAACTTCTTCGTCAATACGAAGAAAATATATTGTATCGAGATTGAGACTGGCTTTCAATTTATATCAATAACTTCTTCCCTCAGTGGAAGCAAGTCTCGGATCTCTATTCGAAATATTATAATACTATTCCATCTCGTATCTCCCATACAAATATTTTGCTCAATCCTTCTAAGCATAACATATGCTCTCACTGACATGAACCTTGCAGACTAGCTTCCCTTATCAACTACAACTCAAAATATCAATATGCTGACGTCTTATTCACCTTTCAAAATCTACAATCGTGTTTCTTTTTCTTTTATCAGGTATAGACAAGAATTTAACTAATTTTTTTAGATTTCACTACTCAATATCACCTACTGAATACATCTCATATCTCTTAATAATCTCACTATATATGATATAAAATTGTATATATCCACAATATAAAGAGATTAATGAGATATTCAGAATAATTCTTGTTTAACCTTCCACCTGAATCAAATTTTTATTTAAAAATTTAATACGTCCAGCATAATTTCCATTACAACATCTAATCTGGACACTACTCATTCATAATCAATCTCTAACACATTGAGTAGTTCCAATTAGATTTCTTAATCAAACCCATCACCCATTAATTCATTCATTTACTGAGTTCAGTCTCATTCTGAATTCCAAAGAAAGGACTGGTAATTATCAATTCCAACCTTTCAATTGATGATATGTCTGCGCATGACTTCTTTTATTCATCACTTTTATCTATCTCTCTAATAAGATAATACTGAGAAGTTCCTATTATAATTACACCTCATGCCCTTTTCTTTCATTCAAGTATTGGCCCTTGTCAATTACTTTATATAGGTGATTCCTCGGAGTGATTATAACATTTTTCACATTCAAGTGACTCATTACATCTCCAATTTATTTCACTCTAACAAAATTATACTCTTCAAACTCTCATAGTTTGAAGCTTTCCTTAAATCACACTTGACTAGTTTCACTGGGTTTCCAAAATTTTCATCTATCGTTTAGAGATTCCTCTAAGATTTTCTAATCTTATGAATAACTAAATGACATTCATACCCTTCAAAACCTTGTACATGATACAACTGTACTTCAAAACCTCTTAATGAATGAATGAACTTGCACGTTCTATCTCATCAACTGAATTTATACTAATATTGGGATCTTCATCCCTATCTTATCATTTTCAAGTCTTTCCTCTAAGACTTATTCTTGCAATCCATTTCATCCATCGTTTGAAATACATATTCTCAATTTTTCATTATCAATTAATGCCTTATAATAATTTTATACTCTTACTAACACCATTGTAGTTAAATTACTTTTCAATTTTCTCAAGGCATTTTTTGTATCATGTACAACTCATGTCCACTCAATTCTAAAGTTAATTGAATATGCAACACAACTATGTCATAACTCTTTGTATAAGTTGTTTGTATCCTTCAATTATTTCACATTCAATCACTTTTCTATCTTTGTGTTGAATATAAGATGACTCTCTAATTGTCTTAATATCAGTCAAATCCTTTGACTCATAATTTAAAATTCAACACATATCTTAGTGGTTTATAGTTGAAACTTATCCATTGCATCTATAACTTTTGGTATTCACCAACCTATCGTCAGAGTTCTTCTAACTCTACGATAATACTTGCGCTTTTGGTAAGTCTTCAACTCTTTTTGCATTCATCTTCATTGTCAACTTAATGATTATCTTATCTTAATAGAGTTCAATAACTCTACATCCTTCCATTACTAATATAGCATGAGCTTTAGTGAGTTTCTATGGTTTACACCATAATCTTTCATATTCTCAAGCCATCGCTTGACCATATACTCCTAAATTTCGATCTTTACTCCATGATGACCAAATCTCAATCAACTATTGAGAACTATTGGTTTCATTTAGTTAAACACTTGAGTTGTCAATTATGAAAAATCACTATTCCTTGGGATTCAATTCAAATTAATTTATCACTCAAATTGAGTTCTCAAACTCATACAATTTTCATAATAAATCAAAGTACAATGGAATTCATTATTGATTTGGTTTCATAACTAAAGTAATTGATGAATTCCTAACTTAAGTTGTGATAAGATTTTAAGCAACTTAAATAAATAACCTTCTTGAAACCTTAACAGCACAACTCCCATTCATCAGTCCTAAATTTCCATTAAAGTACATAACTACTCTACACTACCTAAACCATCTGAATTCTGAGCGAAAACTATATTTCTACGAATCATCATTCGTAAAATTAAAATTTTTCATTATAGGTAGCAGTTAATACTAGCTTTTTTATGTACTGCTTCCTTTCTAATATTTCATTCTTTGGATTTTCCATTCTTCACTTTATTGACAACTCATTCTCCCCAATTTAGACTATACTAGTCCAAAAGATTATACTACAACATCTCACTAGCTCATTGCCATATTTTTCTTAACTTGCCTAAGTGATTACAGTGCACCACTTGTCTATATCAGACATATTTGATGTCAAGAGTATCATGTCTTTTAATATTTCTGTATCAATTCCCAAAAATTCTTTGATGAGTTAACATTAAACCTTTACATCTAACCCTTTCCAATCCTTGGGTTCACTTATTTGAAATTACCTAAAAATGATAAAAGTTCAACAGACAAGATAGAGTTAAACAACCACTCATATTCTCTATAATCTATCAACTCATATCTATTGCTGTAAATTTTCACTTTGAGTGTAACTTCGTCATATTCATCATTTCCTTACATCCAACATTGATCTACACATCAATCTGATACCTCTTGTTTCATTTTTCTTTACGTAGCTCTACCACAACATCATTTCTCACATACCATTTCTTCATACTATTAGTGTGTGCAATTACATCGTAACAACACTAATACACCTATTTCTTACATTACTTTCAGTATGTGCAGCTATACTTCAACCATACTTATAAGTTTCTTATCACTATTTCAATATAAACCAACACCATATCTAGAATCTTATACTTCATAATCACTCATGGAGTATGATTAAATAGTGGTTAACTAACCTCAACTCGGTTCTTATCCTCATTCACCACAATTTTCCTCATTGAATAACCTTTCATCTCACTCAACTAGGCTCAATACTAGTATATTTTCTACTCAGAGTAACTCATCACCTTTGAATTTCATTGTCAGTCATTTCATATTTAAGATCAATTTCCTCGACATACGTCTTTAAGTCCAGGACCCATTATTCCTTCCACACTGACTGTTTCTCACAAGACAATATCAGTGAGAATCAAGACCATTAGAGACTACTCAATGAAAAAGTTATTTATAACTCATCTCTTTTCCATATCTATATCATTGGGATTCAGGGTACCGCAAACTTTAACCCTTAATATATACATATTCTCATCTCATGAGAAATAGATGGATACAAACCACCATATTATCGTTCCACTTTATTCCTATATCATAATATCCCTGATGTCCAGGTTCACAAGAACCGTCACCATCAATTTTCCTTTAACTTACTAAGTCATAAATGTGAGATAAGACTTTCAAATTCATTCCTAGGCAAGATAGTACAACTATATCTATCGCATAGATATAATATCAACTAAAAAATACATGTCTCCAGGTTTTATCTTTCCTTACCCCCCAAAACATCTATAAAACCAATCTTCTGTTTAATTTTAGGTTATTCTGGACTTGGGAACCAACCTTCAAGTCGGTTCACTTAATTTTCATTAGATATACATGTATAACTTAAAACTCCAATCCAATCAGTATTAGTATCAACACATTAATTCGAAACCCGATTAAAAGTGATCACTTCAACCTATGACACTCAATGTATCATAATCATTCCATTGACCTTCATCCAGGAATATTAACCTAAGCTTTACAAGCTGGGCTTTGATACCAACTGTAACATCCCCTAATCTAAATTAGAGAATATTCGGCCTCAAACCCTAATTAAGCCCAGGTAAACCAGATCAAACCTAATTAGAGCCAACAACCTTTTACCAATTCCTGACAACAATCTGTATATCTTGATATTAAATAACCAAAATAAAACAAAACGCAGCAGAAATTTAAAACTTTTTCAATAAATATAAAATATACAAATCCGATAGAATCCTTGCTATTAAACTCACATTCCCACCCTTATTATTATAAAATAATAAAGCAATGTGACATATATATATATATAATAAGAAAACTCACTGTACTATAGAGAAGATACTAAACTCCTGATCTTCTCCTTTTCTGAGTTTCAAGTCCTAGCGTACATCCATACCTGTAAATGTTAAGGTAGGTGAGCTCCTACATGCTCAATAAGTGACTCTCATACCAATCATCAACTACCAACTAATATCAAGGCAATGTATAATAACATGAATATCCAATGCATATCTAAAAGAGCATTTGAATCAATATAAACAATATATAAATAGATGCAAGTTCATTGGTTCATTGCATTGTACCTGTGATCCGTATTTTCAATCTCAATATTTGAATTGAGTCACCCTCTCAAATCATCAAGAACCAGTCACTGGGAATCGAACCAGTTCTTGCCAATGTGTTGTTAACTCATAAAAGCATAGAGTCGCACTCCCTCATTATCATTAAACCAATCACTGCTCATTGGATTGGTTTATGACTGATGTGCCGCTAACTCAATAGGAAAACATTGATTGGGATAATTTCCAAGTCACTGGGGGCGAGGTGATGGAAGGCTACCCCATCACAGTTCCAAACCCTAGGCCGATCCATCCCGCCAAACCTCTTTTCGGATTCCATTTTCATTTAAAAAAATATTTTTGTAAGGCCAAAGCCAAATCATAGTACATTGCTCCATTCCCAGTCCAGAACACTACATGCTCTAATAATACTATTTTACTTTGCATAATTGATAGAAGAAATGAGTCCCACTAACCTGTCCTGAGCTTTTTTTATTTTACCAACTTGTACGACTCCCTGAAGTCCTCAATCTTTCGACATTGGTCCATTACCTAAAATAGACCAACTGTTATCAATTTAAATCTAATATTTATTTATTTATACTCATAAACTAGTCCCTTTCGTATCCAGAATCTTGAAACCTAATTTCTAACCTATTTTGTGTAATTCACGTTTTTTGATGTAAAAACCCGGTATAAAGTTTCCTCCGACGTTCGAATTCCTCATTTTCCATAGAAATCCCTCAATTTCTATTTATTTGTTCAAAATACTATTTTTCCATATTTTCCTATTTTTCTGGATTTTTTTCATATTTTCTTTTCCTTTTTTTTTTGGCTCTAAACTCAAACCGGCTCGGTTCAGGGTCATCTTCAACCTCTTGAACTGGAGTTCACTGCTATAAATTTTTTTCTTTTTTTTTCTTTCGATTGGGGTTGACTCTCAACCCCAATCCCAACTCGACTTCCCTTTAGCCACGTTCAATATCGAATTCAACAATAACACCAACTCACAGCAGCACCGAAAACAACAACAACAACAAGAACATCACAGTACGACCAAACTTACCTCGACCTCAACGTCGCGAGCTTCTCGCTCCCGAGCTCCTCATTCTCTCTCGTACTTCATCTCACTCTACCTCCCTTTGCGTTACTAGTCTCTCTCTACTCTTTGTGTTTTTTTTAACTTTAAATGAAAGGAGAGGCAATTAGTTAGGAAAAACACCAAAATACCCTCAAGCCTATCTCATTTCCTTATTTACCCCACTGCCCTTATGGGTAATTTCACATTTTCTGATTTTTATTATATATATTTATATATTCTAATTTATATATAAATATATATATTTATCAATATGTCGCCCCTAAAATTCCGGTTTGCCCGCCAACGAGAACCCTCAGGTGTGCACACCACCGTACGTCCTACGCATGTCATTCGTGACCCCATGCATCATTCGGCGCCCAACAATTTACCATTATTTTATTATTTTCTATTTTAATATATCTTTATATATATCTATAATATATATACATATATTTATGCCTATAATTACGCCAATAATTATATAATTCATGCCAACAAGTACACTCGGGCGTCAACTCTATCCTGCATCTCATTTGTGTCCTCCTTGACCCATACATGGTATTAAGCATTCCCTCATTGGTCCTGTTATTCATTTATACGTACTAATACAATCCAAACAAACACAGTACATCACGCAAATCCACACACGCATTAATCGTGACAAATCGGTCTTAACCACGAGCCTAGCTCGGATTAATTAATATTCAGATAAAACTAATCACGTGCTTAAGGTAACGGGTCGTTACAGGAATGAAAGGATATATATATTGTTGATTTATTTATAAATGCAATTACATTTTTTCATGTATCACAATAATATTTGTAGGAGTACATGTCAATGTAGGTATTTACTCACCTCACATCCTCGAGTTGTTTTAAATGATGTCATGTGATGCAAAAGTAATATGTTTTAGGATTCTTTTGGTGATTTTCATGAATTTAGTTTTCTTATCATTTATTTTTTTTGTTAAGTAATATGTTTTAGGATTCTTGGATTGAGAGTAGGTCATGGTTTGGTTATAAAACTATTATTAAAACTTTGTGTGACATTTCGATAGAATTTTGCGATGTTTTATTGTTCATTTTGATGGTTTGTGAAGCTGATATGATTATAAATGAGTTTTAAGGTTGAAACTTGCTAAATCGATGGGAATTTGTTTTTTTATTATTAATTTTGTTTATATATTGTGAACTGTTGTGGAGATGTGAGTCCCTTTAGGCCTTCTTCCAAAGCTGCTTTTATTAGGCTTTTGGCATTGACAACCCACTTTTAAGGGAGACTTCGTTGACGTTTTTATAAAATATTTAAATTATAGTAGAATGATTTTCTAAATTGCTCTCCATTTGGAGATTAAGACTTGTAATATGGCTTGAGTATTGTCACGTCTTTTGAGGACTTACGATAATTAAGATTATTAATGAATCTATCTGAGAAATTAAGCTAATTAAGTAATGTCAAGGACTTAAGGAAATAGGTCTTGACAATGTTGGTCCCTGAGTTATGGCTTACCTTAAGAAAGGAAATCTAAAAAACAATTGGAAGTCGGGTTAACACTTTAAGGATTAACTTAGGCAGGATAAACCTAAGGGATGATTTTGATGAACAAGGTTCAATATTTGAGGTTGCGATTAGCTGGGAAGTCACTGTGAGTTGGAAATACTTTGGTATCGTATTATATTTGATATGTATTATTATATAAATGTCAGTTATGCAATAAGAAGTTTGTTCTCCTTATCTGTTCTATACTAAACTTGTGGGGTACAACAACTGAGGTTAATAACAGAGTGATCCAAATAATACTCTTTTTTAGAACTGAGCATAATTGACAGTAAAATAAACTTGAGGAGTCTAAATTCATAAAAGATTATTGTAAATAATTTAATATTGAATTAATTGATAGATTAAATCAGTTTTTGACGTGTGTCAAGCGTGCACAATAATAATACCCATTTAATGTTGTAGTTTTATTTTGTAGTAGCGATAAGTAGGATCGTCTCACAGGGATTGTGTAACTTTCTTTAGTCAAAAAAGGGTTTATTGTCACTAATTAACAATTACTAATTAACTAAAATATTTAGAAAGCAACAAATAAAAAAACACAGATAATTAATAAGGAAATCAATGCAATAAAACCTAGACAAGAATAATAATTTAATAAATCAATGCGAAGAAAAACCTAGCTAGATACGAATAATAACTTAGAGAATCAATGCGAATAAATTTCTAGGCCAAAGGTAATTACTTACTAAGTTGTAGTCAATTAGTCGTTGATCATGAAAGATAAGTTTAACCGATTCAATAAGAAAGTTTAATAGCCTTCAACAGGCCATTAGTTTTCCTTTTATCAATAGAAAAACCACATTATAATTTTATTAAACTAGGAATCTCAAAAGTTTAAAATAACTAAAATTAACATAACAACATTAATTTCTATGAAAACACTTACTACTAAGTCGATACTATAAAAAGTTGTATAAATATCAAACTCAGAACACAATTTACTTAAGACATCCAAACGGTAAATACCTCTTTGAATTATTCCTAGTTACTACTTCTATATTAGACTTAGATATAGAATCTAAATATCACAATATACATTGCACACTATGCATGCAATATTAAGTTTTATGATTGTAATCTGTAAAAGACAATCTATTAAAATCGTTAATTGATGAATACTGATAATGAAAGAACAATTAAAATAGAGATCTCATAAGAGACTTACAAACATAGTAGCAATCCCTTTGTCTAGAAACAAACTTAGCTAATAATAAACATAAAAATTTCCATCAAAACTATAGAACTAAACTAATAAAGAAAGGAAAATAGAGAAAGTGAGAGTTAATTAGGAGGCAGTAATGACCCTAAAATTCTAACTCGTGCCATGTGTTATCTTAGTGTCGCACTGTGGAACCCAGTTGAAATGGCATACTTGTTCAACTGTTGGGAGTAGACATCGAAGTATATTATTTTTGCATGGTGTTTGTATTATTTATTTATACACGAATGTTAAATATAATTATCTAAATGTAGTATTTCATGTTCGTTATCACTTTGAATTTATGGGTAAGGTTTGCCTAGGGAAACGAGATGATACAGGAACCGAGTGAGTGAAATACGGGTACATAGGGATTGAGGAATGATTTTTATAAAAGATTGAGGTAAATATGACCAAGTATTAATGATGAGACCATAGTCTAGCCAATTATATTTATCAAAAAATTGAACAATGACGCTTCTCGCAGTGCGATCCGAGACGCGAAACACAGAAAAACAAAAAATTTAGAGGATAAGACCAAAGCATGTGAGTGTCTTATTGGAGCCATTAAAGTAGTTGGATGGCCTAATTATGTGCCTTAGGATATCCTCTAGATGTGTGTAGCACACCTTACTGAAATAAGGAAATAAAAGCAACAAATTGGGTCATTTTAGCCAACGTGTCTCACAACATCACAACAAATCCAAAAATTTGTGCATTTGGGGATGAAAAGTTGATGAAATCTTGGAGGTTTTGGGAGTTGTATGAGCATCAAACATATCAAGGAGAGATCCCACTTTTCTTTTCAATTTTCTTTGATTTAAGCTAAGTTTTGGCAGTTTTGATGAACAAACAAATTTAAGTAAGGACTATTGATTTTTTGGATTAATAAGTATTGTCAAAGGCTATTGTATCATATAATTGTATGTATTGTGTTGGTTTAGTTGTTGAAAGTTGTCAATTTTTGGGAAATCGGTGAATGTTTGGATATTTGATTTGTATGATCTAAGTTGTTGTTATCTAGGATGTTTTTTGTTGGTGTTGGAGATCCCCCAAGAGTCGAGGATGGGGACTATAGCTTTAGAGTAGGCTATGGTGTTAGATTGGCAAAGTTCCAGTTCTGGAATTCTGCCATCAGACATAGGTAGCGTGCTAGGCAGGAACCATAACAAACCCCTAATCAAGCCCTAGTGTGACGGCCCGAACCCCTAATCACGGCACCGCCCGGCATAATCCCATAATTAACCTCTAATTTCATCCACGTAGGACTTAACTACGTATTAGTCAACCTTTATACTATACACACCTCAATATTCATGTTCAGGATAAGTAATAAACATGTCACACCATTATAAATTCACCGGAAGTCTTAATGTTAAGCAGAAGCATTTCAAATTTAAACCATAAGTATGGAAAACAAGGAAATAATGATTACACAAATATATAAGAAGGTAGCGATAATACTAGTGTGATAATCATGAATGTCGGGGAAACTAACACTCATCCCAATATACAATACAAAATTTATATAAAGACGTAAGTAAAATATGTACAACAAAATACCATAAAGAAATCTACGTCAGACAGATGAATGCCAAAGCCTCAGAAATAGTCGCCAATCTTCTCTTTGCCCGGCCTGTTAGATGATGGATCTATACGCACCATCATATAAAGGACAGTGAGCACAAGAAAAATAATAGTCGACTAGAAATAAACACTTATCCAAATTTCTAAGTACAAAAACAGGTATTTAAAGCAGTAAAGCAGGGATAAAGGGCTTAAAGTAAAACATGCTTGTAATTACCAAAGAACAAGTAAGACTGACTAGGATACCAAAACAAACTAATAGTCCACATTAGTACTACCCTATTGGTTGAGGAATACCGTTCTAACCACCTCAGGTAATAGCTCGATATACGTGCACGTCGTACCACCCTATATCCGCACATGGACATCAGGTGATAGGATCGTACACGTTACCTTGGTATTACCCCTATTGGCCGTGGAATTTATCAGTCAACCTCATGTAATAGTTTTGTGACACCAATTGAATAGATTGGGTTCCATACTTCGTGAGCCGTGCACATCTATATCTAGATTTTCAATAAAAGATATTAACAAAACATCAATAAATAGGACATAAGGAATGCCACAACAAAATACCCATAAAAAATCAGATTTGTAACAATAAACATGGCATTTAGATCACAATGATATACATAAATAAGCCAAAGGAGAAAAACTCAAAAATGAAATGTAAAACAAGTGTCCAGTCAGTCAACTCACCTTTCACACAAAATTCTTGGTCCAACCGACCTCCCGACACCTCAAACTTGTGTACCCGAACTATCATTACGTTTCTCTAGGTCCCTGATATGTTCATATTCGATTTAGGGTCTATATAGGTCGGTTAGGTTGGTCATATACCCTATTAATTAAATCAGGCCCAAAAATAATTTATTTAAGAAAATACCCCTGAATAGTTCCTAACGCATTAAGTGTTCTGTCCACCGCGCTTAGAAAAAATCTAGCGCACTAACTGTTCTTGATTGAACAGTGTCATCTCTTTCCCAGGAATAGCTAGCGCACTGGTGGTGTAAATAGCGCACTAACTGCGCGAAAACAAGAATTCCAAAGGGAATTCTAGCATTTTAGACGTTCTTGTCACCACCAAAAACATTTTCGATCCATGCATGACTCTTGGGGACTTGAATTAACAACAAAAACACCCGAGAAACAAGTAAATTCCCAGATTTAAAGAATTAAATTCATGCATGGACATTTTTACATATTTTTATAAAAAAACTCCAATTACTCTGAAATCATGATCTAAAACCACAAAATACAATTGAATCAACTATAAAAACATATTACCAATCCTCCAAAAATTTTACTCACCACTTCAAATTTTTTTTACACAAAAACCAATTTTTTAACTTATTTTAATGGAGATAAGTTGGAGAGGGTGATTACCTTGAATGAAAAATCCTCATATCACTGGTTTTTCCTGAACTTGAATGCGTTTTGTTGTTGGAATTGAATGAGAAATCCACTAACTCTCATCTATAAAATGTTTGTCATGATCTCGTGTGTGCACGGATCCTGAGGTTAATCCAAGGGTCTCTAATCAAGCAGTCTAACTTCTCATGTGACACAGAATGTGTGACACAACTCCTCATTTTCCATCCATTTTTCTATCCCAAGGCTTATCCAAGGCATTATGATTTTTGTCCACCAACTATAGGACTTTGATATCAACATATTTAAATTAAATTAACTTTGGTATATTATTTACGTGGACCATAGTTAATTGGTCACACTAATTTTTAAAATTTACCTAAGTGGTCACACTGACTCTCGACTACTTGACACTTGGTGCCCCAACTAGCACTCAACTCGTGGCATTTACCTCGGGCACCAAACTTCACATTTTTCAACTTAGTTATAAAATTTAACTTAGGTTAAGGTTAATTAGACGCCAACCAATGTTTCCTAGCCCAGTTTTGAGACCCTGGGTAATTACACTCAATACCCGCACTTACATGCACTCCCAGGTGTGTCCCCGCTCGCGTCGACTCGACAAATCAATCGAACTGGACATTAATCAATATAATGTACACACATACACCATATTAGGCATCCATCACACATAAATAACATATTACTTATTCTCCAAGCCGAGTTTCCAAAATTATGGACTCGATTTTCGGGTTACGTCACAGGTCGGTGACCCTAATTTCGTCCCCGAAACTCAACTTAACTCATTAATTATTTAATCATTACCCTAACCAAGATTTCAATTGATACTAGCCCCAAGGTCCGTACCTTACAACAATCCATAGGCGGGTCCATCGATCATTTCAACTTAGGTTTGCACATCACAATAGGCGAGTCCACGCTCAATGACCACATTGTCATCACATACCTATACGGTACTTTGGTCATAGTACTCAATAAAAATCTTGTTAGGCATAAATCTCTATACAAAACAATGGACTAAATCAATTCACCCTCAACCGTCCTATTACTACCTTTTGTGCAGATAACAATGCATGTAACTATTCGTAATTAAACTAAACAATTCATGCATTAATATAAATAGATCAGAACTTACCCTGACTCAGTCTCGCTTCGCAGTTGGGTCTGGTTTTGCAACAGCATGGGCTCTCCCTCGATCTCGTGGCTGTGGTGTCTACTGTTGACAGCTCTCTGGTTGCGAACACTATTGTACAATATGCCCAATTTAACCACATCTATAACATGTCGATTGTCTCTTACGATCGCCCGATGTAGTTTGAGTCTGTCCCTGTCTTGGTGCATCTTGGCCTCTGTTTCCTGACGCCTGTTGTGTTTGAGCATATGGTAATGTTGGCACAATGGGTGGCCCTGTGTAAGATACAGTCTTAGCTGCTGGTATCATAGTGCCAGAACCCTAGAATCTCCCATTCTCGGTTCTTGTTCCCTTCCTCCCTGTCTTTGTCTCTCGTGGTTAGATCCCTAGTTTGAGCCCTCAGCTGCCTTGTCAGCTACCCTACTTAGGTAGTAAGTCTCATGGGAGAGTACATGTTCATAAATCTCACCAAATGTCTTGGCGCCTGTGCTGACCACGTGGTAGTCGATGTCTGCTCTCAGACCTACCATGAAGTAATGTACATCTTCCAACTCGTTGTGGACTAGGTCTCCAACAAATTGTTTCAGGGACCCGTATCTGTCTCTATGCTGCATGATGGACTCGTCGCGCTCTTGTCTCAGACTTGTGAAGTTCTACCTCAACCTCATCATGAATACTGGTGGAAAATACTGATGGTAAAACTTCACTTTGAAATCCTTCCATGACTTGATTTCTCCACTAGATGCTATGGTAGTGTGCTACCAAACGTCGGTGTCCCTCTGCAATGTGTATGAAGACAACTCTGGGTGCAGTCTGTCCTCGATGTTCAATATTCGGTGAAGCTTCTCCTTAGAAAGTACCCATTTCTCTATCTTCTTGAAGTCTCTGACTCCATCAAAATGGACCGACTAATGTTTGATGAAGTCCTTCACTAGCTTAATCCCAATTGATGTGCCTAGAAGTGTAGGTGTGGGAGTTGACATCGCCTTTGTAGGAACAATGATCGGCGCTGTCGTCACTATCGCACTTTGAATCACAGACGTCTCTAGTATTGGTGTTGTCACTGGGGCAGCAACCGGTGCAGTTATAGGGCCTAACACCAAAAATGTAGTGGTCGTAGCAGTACCAGCGACAACCTAAGAAAAGGCAGTGATCTGCGCTATCATGAAGGTCATGAAGGTCATGAAGTCAGGTAACTGCTATCCCTATGTCGCTACTCGATCTAACAACCTCTAAAACTCATCCATTGACACTGTAGAAGGCTGACTGATACTAGCTCCTCCATCTCCAAACTCACGTGAATCCGCCATCGGCATCTATGCGTTAATAACAAACTCAGTATTGGCAAATACGTATATATCGCGTATATATACACATAAAATATACTTGTACATATAACAATCCCCAACTTACTTTCACTCAATTCCCAACAAAATAGTTTCTAAGCAAGGATCATCTGGTTTCCACTTCTAAGGTTTGTGTTTTATTCAACTTATGTATACTTATTGAGAACTTAGTCTTTGATACCAACTGTGATGACTTGAACCCCTAATCACGACACCGCCCTCTCTAATCCCGTAATTAAGCCCTAACTTCATCCACGTAGGACTTCACTACGTATTAGTCAGCCTTTATACTTTACACGCCTTAATATTCATGTTCAGGATAAGTAATACACGTGTCACACCATTATAAATTCAGCGAAAGTCTTAATGTTAAGTGGAAGCATTTCAAATTTAAACCTTAAGTATGGAAAACCAAGAAATAATGATCACACAAATATATAACTAGGTGGCAATAATAGTAGTGTGATAATCATAAAAGTTGGGGAAACTAACACTCATCCCAATATACAACCCAATATGTATATAAAGACGCAAGTAAAATATGTACAACAAAATACCGAAAAGAAACCTACGTCAAACAAATGAATGTCGAAGCCTCAGAAGTTGTTGCCAATCTTCTCTTTACATGACTTGCTAGACAATGGATTTGCACCCACCGTCATAAAAAGGACGGTGAGCACAAGAAAAATAACAGTTGACTAGAAAGGAACACTTATCCACATTTCAAATTACAAAAATAGGTATTTATAGTAAAACAGGGATAAATGGTTTAAGATAAAACATGCTTTAAATACCAAAGAACAAGTAAGACTAACTAGGATACCAGAACAAACTAGTAGGGCACATCAGTACTACCCTATTGGTTGAGGACTACCATCCCAATGACATAGGGTAATAGCTCGATACACGTGCATGTCGTACCACCATATAGCCGCACATGGACATCATGTGATAGGATCCTACACATTACATTAATATTACCCCTATTGGCTGTGGACTTTGTCAGTCAACCTCATGTAATAGTTATGTGACACTAGCTGAATAGATCCCGACACCTCGGGTCTCATACCTCGTGAGCTGTACACATCTATATCCAGATTTTCAATAAAAGATATTGACAGAACATCAATAAATAGGACATAAGGAATGCAAAATTTGAAAATGACAAGAGCATATTTGTAACAATAAACATGGCATTTAGATCACAATGATATACATAAATAAGCAAAGGAGAAAAACTCAAAAATGAAATGTAAAAAAAGTGTCCAGTTTGTTAACTCACCTTTTACGCAAAATTCCTAGTCCAACCAGCCTCCCGACACCCCAAACTCACGTACCCGGACTCCCAGCATGTTTCCCTTGGTTTGTAGTATGTTCATATTCGATTTAGGGTCTATATAGGTCAGTTAGGTTGGTCATATACCTTATTAATTAAATCAGGCCCAAAAATAATTTATTTAAAGAAATACCCCTAAATAGTGCCTAGCGCGTTGGGGGTTTTGTCCAGCGCCCCCAGCGCACAAGGACAAATTAAATTGCTAACTGTTCTTGATTGAACAATCTCGTTTCCTTCCCAGGAATAGCTAACGCGTCAGGTGGTGTACCCAGTGCGCTAACTGCGCGAAAACCAAAATTACAGAGGGAATTATGGAGTTTTGACATTCTGCTCACCACCAAAACCATTTTCGATCCATGCATGACTCTTGGGGACTTGAATTAACACAAAAAAAAACCAGAAAAACAAGTAAATTCCTAGATTTACATAATCGAATTCATGCATGGACATTTTTACAAATTTTTATCAAAAACTCCAATTACTCCGAAATGATGATCTAAAACCTTAAAATACTACTGAATCAACCTTAAAAACATATTACAAATCCTCCAAAAATAGTAATCACCACTTCAAATTCGTTTTTACACAAAAACCTATTTTTCAACTTATTTTAATGGTGATAAGTTGGATAGGGTGATTACCTTGATTAATTTCTCCCTTTTCTGATGTTTCCAGCTCAAATTCCTCTCCAAAATTCCTCAGATCACTAGTTTTTTTTTTGGACTTGCATGTGTTTTGTTATTAGAATTGAATGAGAAATCCACTAACTCTCATATATATAGTGTTTGTCATGATCTTGTGTATGCACGGAGCCTAAGGTTAATATAAGGGTCTCTAATAAAGCAATCCAACTTCTCTTATACAAAGCATCATAATTTTTGTCCACCAACTATAGGACTTTGATATTAACATATTTAAATTAAATTATCTTAGGTATATTATTCACATGGACTATAGTTAATTGGTCACACTAATTTATAAAATTTACCTAAGTGGTCACACTGACCCTCGACTACCCAGAACTCGGTGCTCCGACCCGTATGCAACTCGAGGAACTTTCCTCGCATGCCAAACTTCACATTTTCTGACTTAATTATATAATTTAACTCAAGCTATGGTTAATTGGACGTCAACCAATGTTTCTAAGCCTAGTTTCGCAATCCTGGGTAATTACACTTAGTGCCTGCACTTACAAGCATTCCAAGGTGTGTTCCCACTTACGTCGACTCGACAAATAAGTCAAACTAGATATTAATCAATATAATGTACACACATACACCACACTAGGCATCCATCACACATAAATAACATATTACTTGGTCTTCGAGTCAAGTTTCCAAAATTGTGGACTCGGTCACGGGCCACGTCATATGTCGGTGACCCTAATTACAAGCAAAATCCAAAATTAGTAAATTTGGGTCGTGACACCTAGCGCGCTAGGTAGAGGATAGGGGAGTTTTTAAAAATGTTTAGGGGTTGTTTTGACTTAGGCTATCAAACCTATGTAACACTTATATGCCACCCCAAAACTTATGAAATGGATTCTCGGGGATTTATGGACTATAGTAAAATAAGTTGGAAAGGTGACGGGTATCAGGTAGGGGTATTTTTTAGTCATGTTGAACTTCAAAACTTAAATTGAAATGAAATTGTGTTACAAGTTTAGAAGACTTTAACATAACCAAAACTGACCAAAATGAATTGCACGGAGTTGGAGGTTTTGTGTCGGTGTTTGGGGATCGACTTTGGTAGGGTGTTAGAGCCGTGAGAGCGGGTTAGCATGGGTCAGAGGTAAGTAAACTAGCTAGGGGATGCACAATATTTTCATTGAAATTTTAATTGTTATTGTGAATTGAATCAATACCCTTTTCTTGGAATTCTCTCTCTATATGAGTGTTTGAAGGCCTAGTGATCAAGTGTCCCTGATTGGAGTGGTCATCAGCTAGCTACCAAAGCTATGGCCTCGAGACATTAGATTAGTTGATTGTTTGATCGGGATGTCTCTTATATGGAGCACCATAAATATCTCTCATTCGCAAGGGTTTAGGTATATCTGGCATTGTTGCATCCTTGGACCTGAGTCTGCTTACCATTGTCATGACTCAATGACCATGACCCCTGTGGCACCTGCACTCGGTGGTCAAGACTATGTGGGCGCCTTTCTTTCATTTCTTGTGACACTCATTTGTCATTGTTATTACACATTTATAGTCATTACATTTCATGCAATCCTTACAATTTTCTTCCAATCTGCACGAATCAGCTTTATTTATTTCTAAATGTTTTTTATATCCTACTGGTCTTTAATTACCTCGTCTTATCATTCTTATGATTGACTGAGTGCAGATCTGTTGTCGAGCAGGGGTAAGGTGCTGGTATTAAGAGATTTACTTTGAGGACATCGAAGTGGTCCGCTGTTACTCACTTTTGTAGGTTTTTCTTACTATTGATTGACTTATATATATAATTATATATCATGTTTTGTCACGTCGGGATATTTTAACATCGGGATATCTTAGGGTTGTGAGATGTACAATACATGTATATGGATTTCATTTCCACTTTCTTTACTCGATAAACATGTTTGTATATATACAGGTTTCCACAACATAGGTTATCCTAACTTTATTGATTTGGAGTTATTAACTTTGTTTAAGTTAATTGCTTTCGCTAAACTTGTAAAACTCACAAATTCTGAATAACTCAACTTATAAAAGTTAAAGTCCCCTACTTAACTTATATATAATAGAAAGGAAGGATGACTAGGTTTGCGTTGGCCTTGCGAAGGTTGCTCGGTGGTACACATAGGCTTAGCTAGGTGGGGCCTAGTTTTGTGGAGAACAGGGTCCCTCACAGTTTTTATTTGAGACTAAGGCTTAAACCTAGCTATCGATTAACCCACAATTAGCATATGACATAAATCGTTAATAAAGTTAGGACATGATTGAAACTTAGAGTGGAAACCTATGATCCTAACATAGAGTCTTAGTTGGGAAGTGAGGAGAGTTGGAAAAATTAAAATTTGGACTATATGAGCTATTTGATGTATTATATACTACTACTATAGTTATGTATATATTGATCGAGAATTTGCCTTCATTGAAGATCGTGATGATCGATCAGCCTAAGGCAAGTGGTAGCTGTCCAGAAGACGAAAATGGGAGGCTAGAAGAGGTGTCCCAACTAGTCATGTTTCACGGCCAACCGCTGGAGGAGATCCTCAAGCTATTAAGAGTGCAAATAGTACCATTCTCCATCAGCAGGTCCTAGTATAATTAGGGGAGTGTGACTACCGTATAGGCCACTCCAGCGCCTCAAGATAAGGTTCATGACATCTTGGCTACCCCAAACCACATGACACTGAGCATATCATCAGGATTGATGTTTGGTGAGGCAGACACTTGGTGGTGTTGCATGGTGGCCACCAAAGATTGGGTTGAGTTCAAAAGGCGATTTAATAAGAAGTACTTCCCGCCTTAGGACACGACCAGAACAATAAGCAGTATATGGGGGAAATAATGATGCAGTATGTGAGCAGATATCTGCAGTTGCTAGACTATGTTGGGGGTATAGCCGACATTGACCAGACTCATTACTTCACGGAGGGACTGTTGAGGGATATTGGAGGCATGGTGGTTACTACCAACCTAAGGACTTTACAGGTGGCTTATGAGAGGAGTTTGGCCAGAGAGACTTTCTTGAGCACACACCCAATGAGGTCGTTGAGACACCAACAACAGTACAGTCAGATTTTTGGTTTGGGGTCATAGGAAAAGGAAGAGACTGTAATAGTTCAGGCCGAAAGATAGAGCTAAGAGCATAGGATCTACATCATCTCCGTCCTACCTAGCGCGTATAAAGCTAGTACCATCTGCACTGGCACCAAGTTATGCTTGTACACTACCACGGCCAATACAATCGGGGCCATAACAACAACAAAATTATCAGCGGTTTGAGGGCCGTAGCAGAGGTAGGGGCGGTGGTCATGGGCAGAGGTATGGATAGGGCTAAGGACAAGGATAAAAGTCTGGTCAAGCTTAAGAAGAGGGATAGAGGTTTCCACTAGGGCCAAGGCCGAACAAAACTTGTTTAGTTTGAGTGTGGTATGACAAGGCATTTTGTTAGCACTTGTCCACGACTGGGCAGGGAACAGTCGCAACAAAGCCGAGAGCAGGTTCATGCCATCACTACACCAGATTTAGCTGCTATATGTAACCTGATTGAGGGTACTATTTATATTTGTCATAGATTCATGCATACTATGATTGAATCTTGTTCTACCATATCATTAATTTTCAGTCGCATGGTTGATGTGGTTGGTTTGAGACCCCATTAAACTTGATAGACCCTTTTTCCTCAGCACGACAGTTGGGGATAAGATATACCCAAACCTATTGTTCGTTGACTTTTTGATGGAAATAGAGAATCATAAGTTGCCAGCAAATCAGAAAGTAGTGGATTGCCTAGAGATTGATGCTTTATAAGGCGTGGATTGGTTAGCCTCATATCACTTACAACTTGATTGTTTCAGTAAGGTTATTACATTTCAACTTTCAAATCAGGCCAAACTTAGTTTTAAGGGGACTTTGACTACATTATCGATTACCAGAAACAAAGTGGTTACGAACATAGATATCAAGACATTTCTTAATACCATGGGTACGAAAGAGAGAGTTAAGACTAAGCTTGAGGAGGTACCTGTCGTATGTGAGTTTATGAATATTTTTTCCAGTAAAGCTACCAGGATTCTCACCGCCTAGAGAGATCGATTTCATCATTGATTTGGTCCCCAGAACCAAACCCATATTGATTTAGCCATACAAGATGGCTCCTAACGAGCTAGAGGAGTTGAGAGACCAGCTTGATGAGCTGTTAGAGTTGGGATTCATTCACCTGAGCATGTCACCATGGGACGCGCTGATCTTGTTTGTAATGAAGAAAGATAATAGTCTGAGATTGTGTATTAATTATCGATAGCTAAATTGAGTTAAGGTTAAAAAAATAAGTACCCACTTCCTCACATTGATGATATCTATTCCACCGGCTGGTAGGAGCACAGTGGTTCTCAAAGATTGATTTGAGATCAGGATACCATCAGTTGAGGATAAGAGCAAAGAATAGGGAGAGGACTGCTTTTCGCACCAGATACGAGCATTATAACGAATGCCCTAATAATGTTCATGGATTTCATGCATTGAGAGTTGAGGGAGTATTTGAATAAGTTTGTCATAGTGTGTTGGGGCATGTGCTTTAAGTCAATCTACAAACATTGTTTATCTTACAATTTTTTTAGATAATAAAATAAAGGTTTATCATTTGTTGTTTTATTATAAGTGATTGCATGTTTACCTTATAATAAGATCCATGGGTATTTGTTGAAATATCAGAAATGTCCTTAGTCGGTTATTATACTGGGGACTATAATGAATTAAGACTAGTGCAAGTCTTGATTGATGGTCATGTGATGATGATATGTATAGGGATACGAATCGAGATCATGAGTACTTGTTAAGGAATAAGGTACTGGACCAACCCGCTATGAGAACACCACATGGATTAATTCGTAGGTATTACTCTTAATAGGTATATCATTTAGTCCTTAGACTTGAGATTACCATAGACTTCATTATTAGGAGCCTGGCAATTCGACACAATCAAACGTTGTCTTTAATTGGACGATTATAAAGATTGTGATTGGTTATCATGTGAACAATATGTGAAAGTGTGTAATCAAGAAAGAATTTGACCCTCTCGTAAATAGAGAGATATCAGTGGATCCCTCGATGTGTTAGGTTGTTAAATGGTCAAGTCCAAGTGAATTGATATGATCAATGTTGCTTGGATGTTTTTAATATATCTGAAGATCAAGACTAGTACGATTGAATATTAAGGCTGACTTTCCATGCCTTATATTTAATCAAAAGGATATCACACGACAAAAGGATATGACATATGTTATTCATTAGGTTGTATCGATTTTGATATTCATGCTACTTGGGTAGTCATAATGCCTTGCTACAGACCGCTTATGACTTGTGTACCAAAATGGTTTTTGGTTCACTACCAACGTTGCATGAACCTATTGGGTCGTACACAAAGAATGGCTTTGTGCGATTTCGAATGGTCAAGAGTATTAAATTTTATAAGATAAAATTCATAATATAAATAAGCCCTTATGATTCGTTATATGATAACTTTTTAATAGGAGTATATGTGTATTTTTCTTAAACAACGTAAATATAATAGCTGTATTTCGAATTTACTTGAACATCATAATTACAATAGTTGTATTACGAATAGGATTTTAAGTAAGAGCTTATTCACACATATAAATAAAGGGTAATACCCAAAAATGGAACATAAGATTTTTCGTTTTTCAATTTTCGAACTCTCTAAATTTTGGGAGAGAAAGAAAAACATTTTCAATCTCTCTTGGGGCTAGCACTCCAAATTGTGGTCACCATTCGTGTGTGGATTTCTGATAGAGGATGCATGCTTAAACGTCTTGAAGATCGAATAATTAGAGAAGGAAATCATGAATCAAGGTATGGTTTACTTTAGTAGATTTTGTTTAATGAAACTTATTTGTGATCCTGTTGGGGTTTTTCAAAAATTGTCTTGAATTTTTTGTTGCGTATGAAGCCCAAAACCCAACATACTGTTCATGAACGCCATTCTTATCTACTTCAGGACTCATGAGGATCAGGAGCAACACCTAAAGACGATTTTGTAGACTTTGAGGGAGAATATAATGTATGCCAGGTCAGTAAGTGCAAATTTTGGCTTGCAATGGTCAAATTTCTTGCACACATCGTTGGAGCTAGCAGTGTGTTAGTGAACCCCACTATGGCCAAAGCGGTGATTAATTGGCCTACATTGAGATTAGTGGTAGATATCTGCAGTTTTCTGGGATTGGCAAGCTATTACAGATGTTTTGTTCAGAATTTCTCCAAGATTGCGGCACTGATGATGCAATTAATGAAGAAGGAGGTCAGTTTTAAGTAGAATGACAGTTATGAGTAAGCCTTCATGAATTTGAAAGAAATATTGACTACCGCGCCAGTTTTAATACTACCACTATCAGGAAAGAGTTTTGAGGTGACTACTGATGCTTCTAAGGTCTGTTTGGATAATGTCTTAATGCAGGAGGGTAGAGTGATAGCCTAAGTGTCCAGATAGGTGAAGATTCTTTAAAAGAACTAGCTCACTCACAACTTTGAGTTAGCATAAATAATCTTTGCACTGAAGATTTGGTGCCATTATCTTTATGGAAAGAGGTTTACATTGTGTACTGACCATAAGAGCTTGAAGTGCCTCTTCACTTAGAAGGAGTTGAATTTGCGACAAAGAAATTAGTTAGAGTTCCTCAAGGACTATGATTTCTCTTTGGAGTACCACCGAGGGAAGGCCAATGTCATGGCAGACGCAATGAGTTGCAAATGGTCAGAGTTAGAAATAGTGACTTGCCAAATGACACACAAGTATGGGTTACTCAAGGTGGTTGAGTTGATGTATTCAATTGATATATCGACCACTCCTAGGTTGTTAATTTGTGGCTAAATGAAGACTCACACAGTGTCTATTCAAATTGTACTTGAGGGACACCAAGCAGATGAGTAGTACCAGAGGTTTAGTTAGCACGTTTAGATTCGCGATCATCCAGATTTGAATTAGTCGATAGAAACATGCCTGAGATTTAGAGGGAGACTATGGATTCTATCAGTGGCTGTGATACGCGATGAGATACTTAATAAGGCTTACTACACACATTTTATGGTTCATCCACATTGGACCAAGATGTATGCAGATGTGCATCGTCATTTCTGGTGGTCGGGAATGAAGACCAATGTTAGTTATTACGTTCGAGCGCATGAGATATGTTGGTGAGTTAAGACTTAGCTTCAAAGACTCGGTGGGTTACTACAATCACTTCCATTCCTTGGTGGAAGGGGAAGCGTATTGCCTTGGATTTCGTGAGTGGATTACCTCGATCTCTGCACATATATGATAACATCTGTGGACAGGTTGACTAAGTCTGCGCACTTCTTACTATTTTTTACTATACACCGAGTGGATAGACCGGCTAGTTTATATGAGTAGGAAATAATTTGACTCCATGGGGTACCATTGTCGATTGTGTCAGATAGAGGGCCATAACTTGCATTATAGATTTAGTAGCGTAGACAGGCATAATTTAGCATGCAGTTGGAACTCAGTACCGTCTATCACCAACTAACTGATGGACAGTTAGAGCGAGTGTTTTAGGTGCTTGAGGATATGTTAATGATATGTGCATTAAAGTATGGTGGTTCTTAGGAGGTATATCTTCATTTATATTGTAACGAACCTTAAATCTAACTCATGTTATGTGTTAATTTAGGTCGTACGTGGGCCCATTGCCTCGATATGTGTGAAGAATTCTCGACCGTTGACACCGAGGTATGTTATTTTTGTTTTGGTGTTTGTATTATTTATCTATTTACCTAAATTTAAATTCTAATGTCCCAAATGTATGAGGATGTTTGATTTGTGAGTATTGATGTGAGAAACAGGTTTGGCTCTAAGTAATGTGGTTTACGGGCGTGGGGCGAATGATTGTCGCTTAAACAGCTGTCCAAGGGACAAATTTAATTAAAACACTAACAAAATACATTAAAATTTAATAATTGAATGTGGAATGACGAGTTTTGGTACCTTGGTAGGTCTTTGGGTAAACGGTGATGTGCATCGTGTGCCGGATCGGGCTAAAAAACGTTGAGAAGGCATAGGTTAAATTGTGTGCATGGTGGGAAGTCTCCAAAGGAGTCACAAATGTGGTGTTAGCCAAGTGTTAGTGTACGTGGCTGGTGTGGATGAGAAGTGTTGGATGCGCATCGGGAGACGCGCGCACGGGATAATGAAGATGATATATATAAGGTTTTATTTTTCTCTGTCTTTGATCATGTTTTCATTTCTTCTCCTGTTCAAACTGAGCAACGAGCTTGATGATTGGATTTGGTTCGGATTCAGGCTCAGAATGAAGATGAGGAGCATCCAATCAGGGAAACCAAGGTAATATCTTGATTCATAGCGAGGTTACCTACGTTTTAATGCTTGTTTTATGTGGTTTCGTTGTGATATTTTCGGATACAACTTTGGAGTTTTAGTTTTCTAAAAGTTTTAAAGGTTTATAAGATGGTTTGATCAGTATGGTACACAACCATATGGTTGTTTTGGGTGTTTGGATTAAATTGGTATTTTTGGGGAATTATTGTTGATTTTTGAGTTAATTTCTATACCGGGGTTTTGGTGGACGGTTTGATTTGTTTTAAATGTGATTTTGGGGGGTAAATGGATGTCCCAAAGAATTTGGAATTGGCTCGGAGTGTGGCAAAACGAGCTGGAATGTCAAAAAACTCCAAATTTCAAATACAGTAACTAACGTTGCGATGGATGTCGTGGAGCCATGAGGCCACGTCATCAGTCACGACGTCTTAGACAGAGAGTCTGGAAATCTGGCGTTTTAATTGACGCAATGAAACATTTCACCCCACGGCGTCTGAGGCAGTGGTTATAAAATTTCGCGTTTTAAGTAACGCTGCCAGGCTTTTAACCCCACGACGCCGTTGGCAGCGTGACACTGTTCATCAGACCAATTTTTCAAATTTTTTTTCAAAAATTTTAGGGATTTTTGGGTTTCCAAATGGAAAATGATTATAATTATGGAACATGGGGTAATTGGAAATTTTCAGGGATTTTCAAATATGAGCCAATACCTGGGTAGTAAACCTAAATACATAAATGAATATAATTATGGAAAATGGGGTAATTAGGAGGATAACTAACGCGTTTTGTAATCAATTGATCATTAGGAGTTGTAGGACAGTGATAGTTACACGGGGTATTTATAAGATATAACTTCAATTCGTGTGAATGCATAATAGCTTTGGACACGGGTAAGTAAACCAATGGTGAAATTGACAATTATTGCTTTGAGCTATAATTTGTTATTGTTATTGCTCTATTCCTGGTTTGGAATTCTATTCTAATTTAGTGGTCCAAGGGCAAGTGAGTCAATGTGATCCTTGGGAGTATGGGATTTCTGATGTAATATGCCAGAGCTTAGAGCTCCGGATACACGATATTGTTTGAAGGTTCTATACGGGGTGAGAGTTCTTCGCTAGATTGTTGGGGACTCTGCATCCACGTGGACTTTAAGATGGTGTGAGTGTACCACGTCCTAAACTCCGAGTCTTAGAGATAATATTCCCATGTCTTGACGACCATTCAGTCGGGACTACTTGCGCCTTTCTATTGTTTTTTAGACACTCATATTCGATTGATTCATGATTATTTCCAGTTTTTATTTATTCATTCATTCCCTGTACTTTTCTTTTTATTGGCGTGAATATAGACAACTTATTTTCTTTCAAAATGCTGTAAACATCCTGCTTGGCATTACTTAATTGGAACTCGTTATTCTTGTATTTGATGCAGATCCACAGTCGAGTAAGGGAAAGGCTCCTCAGTTTGGTGATTTACTTTGAGGATAGCGAAGTAGTTCTCCTTTGTTATCGGCGTAGGTTTGGGAGTATTTTCTATTAATGTATATATATACATTTGAAACCCTAGGATATGTGGTTATGAGAAATATTGGGCTTGTATACATGTTATTACCCTCCTATGAATTGACATATGGTGGATGGTATACATATGCAGGTTTCCACATTCTAGGTTGTTCTAACTAATTTCTTTGAGGTTGTTTTATTAGTTGGAGATTTTAAATGCTTCCGTTTATCATTGAATAAGTCCTAATATTAATAACTCTCATTTAAATTATTTAATAAATGGTGAATGGTAATGTAAGGCTGACTAGGCTTACATTGACTATGCAAGGTTAACTCGAGGTCTACGTAAGTCTAAGCCAGACAGGATCCAGTTTTAGAGTTGTGAAACTGGGCCATCACAGTTGGTATTATAGCCTAAAGTTTTAAAACTCGACTTTAGATTAAATCACAATCCATTAAGACATAAATCTGCAGAAGTTAGGATAATGGTTGAACTTAGAGTAGAACATTTTGATCCTAACTTAAGTCTTAGTTAGGAAGTGAGGAGAGTTAGGGAATTTAAAATTGGACTATGAGCTATTTGATATATTGTATATACTATTATCGATAGCTATGTCCTTATCGTATATTCACTATCTTTTCAGATTGTGATGGTCGATCAATCTAGTACTAGTGATGGTGGTTCGGGAGACGTTTAGGGGATAATGGATGAGATGTCTCAGTTAGTTACGTCATTCGAGCAACAACTTGATGAGATTCTCCGATTCTTGAGGACTCAGGCTACACCTTCACCCCTATTTCTACCACACTAGATACATGGGTTGGGAGTGTTCTTACTTTACAAGACACACCTGCAGCTCCAACAACGCTGACAAGACCTATAATAGCTAGAGAGGCACAGGTTCAAACTGATGTTGTACTACATATTTCAAATACACCGGTTGGGGATACGCTGAGTACGTCGAGTGATGCGAGTATTGGGGCTAGCGCAGAGGCAAAATAGGCTCCTAAATTTCAACGGCATCATCTAGGGAAATTTAACGGAGGTACAGATCTTGAGGCTGCGAAGAAATACATGCTGAGTCACGCTAAGATTCATGATATCTTATCTACACTAGAGCATATGAGGCCTAGTATATTATCAGCTTTGTTGTTTGGAAAGGCTCATGTCTGGTGGTGTAACATGGTGGATACGAAGTGGAAACCCAAGGAATTGGTCATTTTTAAGGAAAGGTTTAATAGGAAATACATTCCTCCTTCAATCCGTAACTCGAAGAGGACTAAATTCCAGAACATCAGACAGGCGACTAGCAAGTAAGTAATCTAGTACATAGGCGACCGATACCTACAATTGATGGAGTATGCTCGAAGCATAAATGATACAGATGCTGACAATGCCAATTATCTTATACATGTTCTGTTAGATTATATTAGATCTATAATAATCACCAAAGCTCTTAAGCCTTTAAAGGAGGCTTACGAGAGAGTTATGGCCAGTAAGACTTTTTTGAGCATATGTGTCGGAGCTCAGGGTGTACCATCAACACCAGTATAGACCAGAGTCAGTTCAAGAGGTGACAAGAGGAAGAAGAGAGCTAGACAGTGGATGCGTAGAGACCAAGCACAGAGTGTAAGATCTGTAGCATCTTTTTTATCTATCACTGTTGTATCACCTACTCCAGTATGTAGTTATGTTAGTACACCACAACAACCAACATCGTCGGGTTCTCAAAGACAACAGTATCTAAATACTAATGACATAAGTGGTGGTCAGGGGCAAAGATCTAGACCGGCTTTAGATATGACCAGGGTCAGAGTTCTGGTTAGTCACAGAGATAGGGCAAAGTGTTCCGTCTAGATCAGGTTCTTGGGGAGCTTGTTATGAGTGTGGTGAAATAGGGCATGTTATTAGTGTTTGTCCATGATTTGGTCGAGAATAGCAGTAGCAGAGTCGGGAGTTGCTTCATACTGTTGTCGCGCCAGACTAGAATACTACTCGAAATCTTATGGAAGGTATGGTTTACATTTGTGGTTGTTTCATGTATACCATGTTTGATTCCGGTTCCACAGTTTCAATTATTTTGGGTCATATGGTTTATGAATTAGGTTTAAACCCTATTAGACTAGAGAGATCATTGATCCTTAGCATGGCTGTTGGGGATAAGATTTACCTGAACTTGATATGTATTGATTGTTCGGTAAAGATAAGGGGACTTTTCTTGCCTACAGACCTCAGAGTGTTGGAGTTCCTAGGGTTTGATGTTTTGTTGGGAATGGATAGTCTGGGTATGAATCATACAAAGATCCATTGCTTCAGCAAGTGAGTCATTTTTAAGATTCTCGAGTATCTAGAGTTTAGTTTTCAACAGAGTCATTTGTCGATTACCAGAGGCAGGGTAGCTTCTAGCATGGATGTTGAGACATTTGCTAGTATATTCGGTATGACGGAGAAAGTTGAGACTGATGGAGGATATACTTGTGGCATGTGAATTTCCTGAGGTATTTCCAGCTGAACTACCAGATTTACCACTGCCTAGGGAAATTTATTTCATTATCGATTTGGTACCGGTTACCAAACCGATATCCATTACACCGTACTGCATGGCTCCTAAAGAGCTGAGATCATAGCTTGATGAGCTATTGGAGTCGGGATTCATTTACCCAAGAATGTCATTATCGATTTGGTTCCGATTACCAAACCGATATCCATTCCATCGTATTGTATGGCTCCTAATGAGCTGAGATCATAACTTGATGAGCTATTGGTGTTGGGTTTCATTTACCTAAGTATTTGTCACCTTGGGGGTGCACCGGTCTTATTTTAAGAAAAAAGATGGCAACCTTCGATTGTGTATCGACTATAGACAACTTAATAGGGTGACAGTGAAGAGCAAGTATCCATTTCCTCATATTGATGACTTGTTCAACTAGCTGACAAGACCATAGTGGTTCTCAAAGATTGATTTGAGATCTGGGTACCATCAGTTGAGGATTATAGCAGAGGATAGAGGGAAGACTATTTTTCGCACTCGATATGGGCATTATTAGTTTGCAAACATGCTTTTTACATTGACTAATGCATCAACGATGTTTATGGATTTGATACATCGAATGTTGAGACAGTACTTGGATCGGTTCGTCATAGTGTTTATTGACGACATCCTTATTTATTCTAAGACTCGTAAGGATCACGAGGAGCACCTCAGGACGATTTTGCAGCTACTGAGGGAGCACATATTGTTTGCCAAGTTCAGTAAGTACGAGTTATGGCTTGCGGACGTTGGATTTCTCAAATACATCGTCAGAGCTAGAGGAGTGTTAGTTGACCTGTTAAGTTCATAGTAGTTATTGATTGGCCTATACCGAGATCAGTGTTAGATGTCTGCAGTTTTCTTGTCTTCGTAGGATATTATAGGCATTTTTGTCAGGACTTCTTAAAGATTGCGGCTCCTATGACGCAATTGACGAAGAAGGATACAAATTTCCAGTGGAATGATAGTTGTGAGTAGGCGTTTTTGACATTGAAGGAATGTTTGACTACTGTACCAGTGCTAGTGTTACTTGAGTCAGGAAGAGGTTTTGAGGTGAACACCGATACTTCTAAGGTCAGTTTCGGGTGTGTATTAATGTAGGACAATATAATGATTACCTATACATCCAAACAACTGAAGATTTATGAGAAGATTTACCCTACACATGACTTGGAGTTGGCGGTAGTGGTGTTTTCATTGAAGATTTGGTGCCATTATCTATATGGGGAGAAAGACATTGGCTTGAATTTCTCAAGGATTATGATTTATTCTAGGAGTATCACCCGGGGAAGACTAATGTTGTTGCCGATGAATTGAGCAACAGAGTGGTTGACTCGCTGATTGTTACATGCCACATGATATAAGAGTATGGTTACTCAAAGCGATCGACGTGATTTATTCTATTGATATTCCGACCGATACCAGGGTGTTGATTTATGGGCAAATGAGGACTCATATTGTCTCTATTCAGAGTATACTTGATGGTTAGTAGAGGGATGAGTAGTATGGAGGAGTTTTGGAGTTTGTTTTTAGTCCAGATCATATAAATTGTAATCAGTCGACAGACTCATGATTAAGATTTAGATGGTGACTGTAGATTCCATCAGTGGTTGATCAACGCGATGAGATAATTTATGAGGCACACTGCTTACGCTTTACAGTTCATCCATGCAGAAACAAGATGAATGTAGATGTATGTCGTCTTTTCTGGTAGCTTGGGATGAAAACTGATGTTTTTGATTATGTTCGAGGGTGTGATATTTTTCAACGAGTTAAGGCTGAACATCGCAGACCCAGTGGGTTATTACAGTCACTTCCCATTCATCGGTGGAAATGGGAGCATATTGCCGTGAAATTCGTCAATGGGTTACCTTAATCTTAGTGTGGACATGATAGCATCTTGGTGATTTTAGACAGGTTGATGAAGTTTGCAGACTTTACATCAATCTCGACCACATATCGAGGTGGATATGTTGGCGAGTTTATATGAAAAAGAGATAGTTCGACTACATGGTGTTCCATTATCGATTGTGTGTGACAGAGAGCTACAATTAACATCTCATATCAGGTTAAGCATGCAAGCACTGTTCCGTATACGGTTAGGTATTGCCTATTATCCATAGATTAATAGATAGTCAAAGTGACTTATCCTGATTCTTAGAGATATTATGAGGTTGCGCATATTGGAGTACAGTGGATCATGGGAGAAGTATCTTCACTTGTGTGAGTTTACCTACAATGATAATTATTGGGACTTTATTGGTTTGGAACTATTTGAGGCATTATACAGGAGGTAGTACAGATCTCCATCTTGCTGGGCAGAGCCTAAGGATGTGGAAGTGATTAGGCCTAAGATTGTAGTGGATCACACAGAGAAGATACTTCTGATCAGATTGAGATTTAAAGGTGCGCAAGACAGGAAGACAAAGTACTATGACATGTATTACGGGGAGTTAGAGTATCAAGTCGGTGAATATGTTTATTTGAAAGTATCTCTGATGAAGGGTCATAAGAGGTTTGAGATTAGAAGGAAGCTTGCACTGTGATTTATTAGTTTATTTAGAGATGGGAAGCTGATAGGCAAAGTTGCTTATGAGTTGGAGTTGCCACCTCAGTTATCAAGGATCCACCCAGTATTTCAAGTGTCAATGCTTCGACTAGATAAGCCAAAAGAGGGCCGACGACCGATGGTGGACTTGAGTAAGATAGAATTAAGGGAAGATATCACTTACAACGAGCAGCCTATTCAGATTTTGGATCGTAAGGTGAAGATTCTGAGGAACAAGGAGGTCCCATCAGTCCTTGTTAAATAGTTGCACCACGGGGATGAGAAGCTGACGTTGGAGCTCGAGTAATATTTGCGCGAGTACTTTCCCTACCTCTTTTTAATTTGGTAAGTCTTTCCTTTAGTTATTGTTTTAATTTTCGAGGATGAAATTCCAATTAGTTGGGAAGACTATAAAAATCACAAAATTTAACTCGTGATACGTGTAATTTTAAGTCGTACGTAGACCCCTTGTTGTGTTACGTGTGAACAATTCTCGGTCGTCGACAACGAGATACGTTATTTTTGTTCGATGTTTGTATTATTTATTTATTTACCCCAATTTAAATTCCAATGTCCCAAACATGCGAGGACGTTTGTGTGAGCATTGATGTAGAGAAATGAGTTCGGCTCAGAGAAATGTGGTTTACGGGTGTCGGGGCGAATGGTTGTTGGGTAATTAGTTGTTTGGGGGACAAATTTAATTGGAACACTGACAAAATACATTAAAATATAAAAATTAATCAAGGAATGATGAGTTTTGGTATCTTGGTAGGTCTTTGGGCACATAGTAGTGTGAGCTGTGTTGCAGATCGGGTTTGAAAACGTTGAGAATACGTAGGTTGAATTGTGTACATGGGGGGAAGTCTCCAAGGGAGTTACACATGTGGTGTTAGCCAAGTGTTAGTGTAAGTTGCTAGTGTGGATGAGAAGTGTTGGATGCGCCTTAGGATACACGCGTTCGAGATGATGAAGAGGATATATTTAAGGTTTTGTTTTTCTCTTTTTTTTTATCAAGTTTTCATTTCTTCTCCTGTTCAAACTGAGAAACGATCTTGAGGTGGTTTAGGGTTAGATTCAGATCCGATTTGAGCTTGGAACGACGCTGAGGAGTGACCAAACACGAAAACCAAGGTAATATCTAGATTCATTACGAGGTTACCTACGTTTTGTTGGGTGTTTTACGTTGTTTCATTGTGGTATTTTCAGATACCACTTTGGAGTTTTAGTTTTCCAAAGGTTTTGAAGGGTTATATGATGGCTTGATCAGTATGGAAAACAACCATGTGGATGTTTTGGGTGTTTGGATTGAATTGGTATTTTTGGGGAATTATTGTTGATTTTTGAGTTAATTTCCATACCCTGGTTTTGGTGGATGGTTTGATTGGTTTTGAATGTGGTTTTGGGTGTAAATGAATGTCGTGAAGAGTTTGGGATAGGCTTGGAATGTAGCGAAACGGGCTGGGGTGTCGAAAATCACTGAGTTTCAAATACAGTACCTAACATCGCGACGGATGTTGTGGAGCCATAAGGCCACGACGTCAGTCATGGCGTCCCGAATAGAGAGTCTAGAAATTTGGCATTTTAAGTGACACCGTGAAGCATTTCACCCTACGGCGTCACTCACGGTGTTTAAGGCAGTGGGCATAAAATTTCATGTTTTAAGTGACGCTGCCAGGCTTTTGAACTCATGGCGCCACTCACGACGTGACACTGTTCATTAGACCAACTTTTCGAATTTTTTTTGAAAACTTTTAGGATCACTCGGGTATCCAAATGGGTTTGAATATGAGCCAATACTCGGGTAATCAACCAAAATACATAAATGAATATAATTATGGAAAATGGGGTAATTGGGAAGATAATTAACGGGTTTTGTAATTAAATGATCACAAGGAGTGTTAGGACAACGATAGATACACGGGGTATCATAAGACACGGCTTCAATTCCTGTGAGTGTGTTATAGCTTTAAGCAAGGGTAAGTAAACCAGTGAAAAAATTTACATTTATTTCTTTGAGCTATAATTTGTTATTGTTATTGCTTTATTCCTGGTTTAGAATTCTATTCTGATTGAGTGATCCAAAGGCAAGTGAGTCAACGTGATCCTTGGGAGTGCGAGATTTCTAATGTAATATACTAGAGTTTGGAGCTCAGGATGCAAGGTATTGTTTGATAGTTCTATACAGGGTGGGAGTTCTTAGCTAGATTTTCAGGGATTTTGCATCTGCGTAGACTTTAGGATGGTGTGAGTGTACCACGTCCTAAACTTCGAGTCTTGGAGGTATTATTCCCATGACTTAATGACTAATTGGTCGGGACTACTTGTGTCTTTCTGTTGTTTTTACTGGACTCTCATATTCGAATGATTCATGATTATTTCCTGTCTTTATTTATTCATGCATTTCTTGTACTTTTCTTTCTATCGGTGTGAATATAGATTGCTTATTTTCTTTTTAAATGTTGTAAACATCATGTTTGTCGTTACTTACCTGGAACTCGTCATTCTTGTGTTTGATTGAGTTTAGATCTATAGTCGAGCTAGGGAAAGGCTCCTCAACTTGGTTGTTTACTTAAAGGATAGCGGAGTAGTTCTCTTATGTCATCGACGTAGGTTTGGGAGTATTATCTATTAATGTATATATATATGTTTTGAAACACTGAGATAAGGGGTTATGAGAGATCTTGGGTATGTACATGGCTATTACTCTTCTGTGACTTGACATATGGTGGATGGTATACATATGCAGGGTTTCCACATTTTAGGTTGTTCTAACTAATGTCTTTAAGGTTGTTTTATTAGTTGTAAATTTTAAATGCTTCTTATTTTCTTTGAATAGCTCACTAATATTAATAACTCCCATTTAAATTGTTTAATAAATGGTGAATTGTAAGGTAAGGCTGACTAGGCTTGCGTTGACTGCGCGAGGGTTGACTTTGGGTCTACGTAAGTTTAGGTCGGGCAGGGTCTTGTTTTAGGGTTGTGGAAATAGGGCAGTACATGTATGAGTTTGCTTAGCACAATGGTTATCTTGCTAGTATTAAAATGACCCATTGAGGCACTATATAGTAAACCATGCAGATTTCTATCTTTTTTGGCAGAGCCCATGGATATCGCAGTTGGTGGGCCAGAGATTGTAGTGGATCACACAGAGAATATATGACTGATCATATTACGATAGAAGGTTGCATTGGAAAGACAAAAGAAATACTACGACAAGTACCACGATGAGTTAGAGTATGAAATGGGAGCCTATGTTTAGCTCAAGGTTTCACCACTTAAGGGTCACAAGAGGTTCATAATCAAGAGAAAGCTTGTCTCGATATTTTGTTAGTCCATTTTGAGTGAAGAATAGAGTAGGCAAGGTTGCATATAAGCTAGAGTTGCCGACTCTATTTGCTGGGATTCACTGTATTTCATATATCGATGCTCCGACTGGACAGGTCGAAAAACAGCAGGTGACCAATAGTAGATCTAAGTCAGATAGATTTGAGAGAGCACATCACTTACGAGGAGCAAGCTATTCAGATAATGGAACGAAAGGTGAGATATTGAGGAATAAGGGAATCCCATCATTTTTTGTGAAGTGGCAACATCACGAGGACGAGGAATTGACTGGAAGCTTGTGTCCCATATGCATGAGTATTACTGAGAGTTGTTTTGGTTTCAATAAGTTTTTGCTAAAGTTTAATTTAATTTCGAAAACAAAATTCTAATTATTTAGGAAGACTGTAATGACAATAAAATTCTTACTCGTGCCACGTGTTATCTCAAGGTTGTACCCTAGAACTCAGGTGACGTGGCGTACTTGCCCAAGCCTCGAGAGTCGACATCGATATATATTCATGGCGTTTGTATTATTTATTTTATAATGGAATGTGAAATCCAATTTTCCAAATGTATTATTTCTTGTTCATTATCTCGTTAAATTTACGGCAAGGTTCACTTAGGAAAACATGTCAATACGGGTACCCGACGAGTGAAAAACGAGTATATAGGGACTGAGAGATAATTTTTATAAACGACTAAGGTAAATATGACCAAATATTAATGATGAGACCATAGTTTAGCTAATTGATTGAAAAATTGAACGACGCTTCTCGCGGTGAGAGCTGAGATGTGAAACACCAAAAAATTGAAAATTTAGAGGATAAGACCAAAGCATGTAAGTGTCTTATTGGAGTCGTTAAAGTAGCTAGATGGCCTAATTATATCCCTTAGGATGTCTTCTTGATGTGTGTAGCACACCTAGATGAAATAAGGTTATAAAAGCAACAAATTTGGTCATTTTGACCAACTTTTCTCACAGCATCACAACAAATCCAAAAATTTGTGTATTAAGGGAGGAAAAGTTGATGAAATCTTAGAGGTTTAAGGAGTTGAATGAGCATCAAACACATCATGTAATGTGATATCCAACTTTTCCTTTCAATTTCCTTTGACTGGGCTAAGTTTTAAGGGTTTTAATGAACAAATAAATTTAAGTGACAGCTCACTAATTTTATCAATTAATAAATATTGTTAGAGGCTATCATATCATATAGTAGTGTGTATTGTGTTGGTTTAGATGTTGTGCTAGAAAGTTATGAGTTTTTGGCATATTGGTGAATGTTTAGATCTTTGATTTGTAGGATCTATATTATTGTTGCTTTCCGAGATGTTTTATTGGTGTTGGAGATCCCCCTGAGCCGATGATAGGCTCGACAGCTTCAGAGGAGGATACGACATCGAATGGGCGGAATACTAGTTCTGGAATTCTGCCATTAGATGCAGGTAGCGCACTAGGTAGGAAGCATAGTGTGCTACTTGTTATGGGGACGATGAAAAAGGTCAACTGTAAGAACCCTAGTGCGCTAGGCAGTGGTCAGGGGAGTTTTTAAAAATGTTTAGGGGTTGTTTCGAGACTTAGGCTATCAAACCTATGTAAACACCTGTATATCGCCCTAAAACTTATGAAATGGATTCCCGGAAGTTTATTTAATGTAGTACGATAAGTCGTAATGGTGATGTGGATCAGGTAGGGGTATTTTCGAGTCGGGTTGAACCCAAAACTTAAATTGAAATTAAATTGTAAAACAAGTTGACAAAACTCTAATACAACCAAAACGGACCCAAATGAATTCCAGGAGTTAATGGATTTGTGACATGATTAGCTTTGTGGCATGTTGGAGTCGTTAAAGAGTGTTAGGGTGGATCAAAGGTAAATAAACCAGCTAGGAGATGCACAGTATTTTCATTGAACTTTAATTGTTATTGTGAATTGAATCGATACCCTTTTCTTGGAAATCCTACTCCGTATGAGTGTCTGAGGTCTAAGTGAGTCAAATGTCTCTAATCGGAGTGGTTGTTGGCTAAGTACCAAGGCCATGATAAACTCAAGACATTAGATTGTTGATTGTTTGAACAGAATAAGAGCTCTTATTGAGAGCACCATAGATATCTCTCATTCACGAGGGTTTAGGTACAATAGGTGTTGCCATGTCTTAGGACCCGAGTCTGCTTGGCATTTTCATGACTCAATGACCCTGATCCTGTGGCACCCACATTCGGTGGTCAGGACCAGTTGGGCGCCTCTCTTTCGTTTCTTATGACACTCATTTGTTATTGTTATTACACATTTACAGCCTTATTACATTTCATGTAATCATTACAGTTTTATTCCTATCTGCAAGAATTTAAACTGCTTTATTCATTTCGAAAAGTTGTTTATATCATACTTGTCTTTACTTACCTGGACTTGTCATACTTGTGATTGACTTAGTGCAGATCCACAGTTGAATAGGTAAGGTGCTTATACTAGGAGATTTACTCTGAGAACATCGGAGCGGCCCTCCCTAACTCACTTTTATAGGTTTTTCTTACTATTGATGACTTATATATATCATGTTTTGTCACATTGGGATATTTTGGGGTCATGAGACGTACCATACATGTATATAGATTTCATTTACACTCTTCGCACTCGATATACGTGTCTATATACATGCATGTTTCCACACCATATGTTGTCCCGAATTTATTGATTTTGAGTTATTTAGTTTGTTTAAGTTAATTATTTTTACTTAACTTTTAAAACATGCAAATTATGAATAACTCAACTTATAAAAGTTAAATTTTGTTGCTTAACTTATAAATAATGGAAAGGAAGGCTAATTAGGTTTGTGTTGGCCTCATGGAGATTAGCTCAGGGGTCTAAGTAAGCTTAGGTCGAGTGGGGCCCAGTTTTGTGGGAATTGGGGCCATCACAGAGTTCTAGGCTTATATTTATTTGATTTCTCTAATTTTCAAAATTGCATTCTAGAGTATTCTAGAAAGACTAGAATAGTTTGAAACTTCTGATCTTAATAGGAACAAAGTTGGTGTAAATCCCTTTTTCTCTTGATCGAAATCATTAAAATTGATATATTTATAAAATTTGTTGTTTGGGGAGTCAACTTTTAAGGTTGGTAGGAGCGCGTATAGGAATAGAAGGTCTCTGGTTAGATTCCCACTTTGATATATGTTAAATATTTGTAGTTTTAATCCAACAAAGTTAAGGCTCTAGAACGACTTGGAAGGGGTATAGAGATCGACTTCTAGTTGGATCATATCCTTTTTTCTTCTCCTCATTTATTGCATTTCATCATCACAATAGACACGTATCTCGAGGAAATCTGGACGACTTTTCCTTGGAGAAGAAGAGTAGAGTTGGTGATCAATTAATCAACGACTCTTCTCACATTTGTATTTATAGTAAGTTGAGAAAGATTACAACCACTAGATCTTTATCACAGCAAATCTCGATGTCAACATTACACAATACAACTCAACTCATAGACTTTCACTTATACAAACATGACACATCACTGTATTGACTCACAATACAACTAAACATATATCTAGATACTCATATTTACAATCTAATGATTCATTTTAATATCCCCCTCAAACTAAGAGCACAAGAAATTAAACGAGTGAAAGCAAACGGCTTGGTGAAAATATCGGTTACTTGATCAACTTAGGAAACATGATTAATTGCAAGCTGGTCGTAGGGCATCTTGTCTCGAGCAAAGTGAATGTTGAGTTCAACATGATTCGTCCTCACATGATACACCAAATTTTTTGTCAAGGCCGTTGCATTTATATTATCACACCATAAAGTAGGAGAACCTGTGACAAGTAACCAGAATTCAGACAGCAGAGAATGAAGCCAAAACAATTTCGCTGTCACCTGAGCCATCGAGTGATACTTAGATTCAAACGATGAGCGAGCCACCATAAAGTGTTTCTTGGACTGCCATGAAACCAAGTTAGGACTAAGAAACACTGCATAACTAGCCAAAGATCGCCTTATCTTTAGAACTAGCAGCCCATTCTGCATCTGAAAACCCTATCACAAATAGGTGATTTCCTAATTTAAAATAATTGCCCATATCCACAGTACCTTTGACATATTGTAACACCCTCTTCAAGGCCTGCTAGTGTGCAATGGTTGGAGACTGCTTGTACTGAGACAATCTGTACACAATGCATGAAATTTCCAGTCTTGTGTCCACCAAATACTTTAACCCCCAAGTAAACTTCTAAACAGAGTAGTGTCATGGAATAAATGACCACCATCTGCATAGATATGTTTACCATGTGAGAATGGTGTGTCAATATAGATATACCACCTCGCTGCAAAAGCTGGTTGATATAAGCTGGCCGAGTGACGTAAAGGCCATTCTTATCTCTTCGGGTTTCCATCCCCAAAAACAAACTCAGTTTAACAATATCTTTAAGAGCAAAACTATTATTCAAACGTGAAATTAACGACTGAATAGCAAGAAAATTGGACCCAATTAATATTATATCATCAACATAGACCAAAATATACAAAACATTAGACTTATCTTAAAAGACAAACAAAGAATTATCAGCACGAAAATTCTAAAAACCTCAAGAGATAAAAGTGGACCTCAAGTTATCAAACCATGCTGTGGGAGCCTGCCTTAGCCCATAGAGAACCTTATGTAACTGGCAAACTAGATAAGGACATTTGGGTCTTATAAAACCAAATGGTTGATTAGTAAAAACTTCTTCACCCAAGGTACCATTCAGAAAAGCATTATTAATATCTACTGACAAAGATACCAATAAAAAATGAACAACAATGGAAGAAATAACCTTCACAGTGAAAGCCTTAACGACTAGACTGTAGGTTTAACCAAAATCAACATCCGGAACTTGCTTAAATCCTTTGGCCACTAGTCTAGCCTTATATCGATTGATGGAGCCATCAAAATTATGTTTAATGGTAAAAATCAATTTATTTTCCACAACATTCTGATTAGGAGAAGGAGACACAAGAGACTAAGTGTCATTATTAATAAGTGTTTGATATTTCTTATCCATGATTTCTTTCCATTTAGGATTTTGAAGAGCTATTGCAGTAGCAAGAGGAATATCATCAACAGTGTCACTGTTGATGAGTATTAGTATGATGAGTATTAGTATGAGCCCTAGTATTAGAAAGAACCTCCAAATCAATGGGACTACCAATACTCGGAGAACTTAGAGAATCAGACGTAGACTTGGGCACATTAGAAGCAAACCTAGACTCAACAAGAACTTAAACAGAACTAGAAACATACCCAATCTATAAGTTAACAAGAGAATGAGGAACAACAACAGAAGAAGTAACAGAAGGAGAAGAAGAAGGAAACAATTCAGAATAGTGAAATCATGTCATGAAACAACATATTATATGTAATAGACACTCTCCCAGTGGTAGTCATGCACTTATTCCCTTTATGAATGGAAGTGTAACTGAAGAAAATGCATTTTTCTGATCGAAATTGATATTTATATTTATTTTAAGGTCGAAGATAAGGGAAGCAAGCACACGCAAAAGTTTTCAAAATAGTGTAATCAGGAGACTAATTATATAATTTGGCATAAGGAGTAGCACCTTTAAGGACATGGTTCTAAACATTGCTAGAGCTTATTTGGACCAAACACAGAAAAGAGCATCGCAGCGCTTCCCCTAGTTATTCTTAGGGCCTTCACATGTTCAATGTACGACGCTGAACCATTTTTAAGATTGGAAGTTATAGATTTGCAGTTTTTGCACATTTTTTATAATGATGACATGATGACAATATAGGTAACATGATATCCATGAAGATATGCATGGAGATATGCATGGATTTGCTTCGTGAATATATTCATGAATTAAGGAAAGCTGCATCACGAAGATATTTGAAGATATGGGATGGAAAATAGGAATCTCTTTTCGACCTCTCTTTTCTTCTTCTCATTTTCTTTTTCTAGAGAACAATTGTTCAACTTCTTCTCTTCCTCATTTCTTTCTAGTTTTTGTTTAAGTTTCTAATGGTGATTTGAACGGCCATGCTTGGCTAAGATTTTTTCTAGATCAGGGAAACTACTGTAAGTTGATTTATGAGATTTTTATTTTGATTTTCATGTTTTTTATTAGTCTTGTAATTTTATTTGCACAGTTTTATGAGAACCTTTGCTTGCATACTTTACTGATTATGTAAGGGCCCCTACAAACTAGTTTTGTTAAGAATCATTTTTAGTGGTCTTACCACTGCATGGTAAAGGATATTACACTGGTAGTTACTAGGACCATGGATTGTTCGCTTTCTAGAAGTTTTTAAGTTTTTTTTTGAAATATAAGTCGGGTAACGAAGCACGCTAACTATTGCCTAGACTAGGGATTCTTACAGAGCTAAATATTGTTGGGTTGTCAAATATGTGGAGTATTCAGGATTACAACCTCGTTAGTAAGAGGTTGTGTTGCACGTTTCTTCCATTGATATGAGGAGAACAGGGTGACGAGCAGTGGGCATTCATTATAGCTTACCAATAAGATTTGGTGAAAATAGACCTGTTCATAGGTCAGTTTTGGGCTGGGCCCAACTGGACCCGGAGCTAAAAAACCTTAGCCCAAGCCCAGCCCACTACCTATGTTCAGGCCTATATCTTGGCCCAAGCCCGGCCCATGCAAAAAATACAAAACCCATACTCGACCCATCTAACCCACATATTTTTTACTAATTAAAAATAAGCATTTTTTAAAGTGTTTCCTCCATAAAATTAAAATAAAGTGCAGTATTTATAGATTTTTTTATATATTTATATTACCATTCAAATACAATACAAAAGATGGATGTAGCATATTGGAAAGAAACAATCATCAATGTAAAGGGTCTTGAATTCAAACCTTGGTTCCAACATTCTTTTTTGAAAAAAATAGACATTAATTTAGTGGTGTGTCGGGTTGCGCCAGGCTTGGGCTTTACAAGTAAGCCCAAGCCTAGCCCAAATTAAAATGGGCCTAGGCGGGCTTGTGCCTAAAAAAACTTGTCCAAGCCTTAGCCATTGATCACGGGCTTGGGCAGGCCGGGCGGGTACCCAAGCCCGTGAACAAGTTTAGTGAAAAACGATAATTTGAATCAATGATTAGATCTCTTACTTACTCGGTCTGTGTGTCTCCGTAATCTGATGTGACAACCCTAATTTCCACTACCAAGGTTTCCCAGCCCAAACCATCCCCAAGCCCCTCGAGATAACCTTGTGAGTCGAGTGATGATCTAGTAAGCTTTAACCTGAGTAAATAACAATAATATTATCTACATAATAAACTAACAAGGTATAATAAGGTGTGAAATAAAAACCTTCTAAGTCCATAAAGTGTGGAAATAAAGTAGATTTCTTACAATCAAACTAAACAACTCTATGGGATTCACAAAGTCTACCCATACCAAAAACCCATGTTTTAATACATATAAAGTTCAAAACATAATAAAATGATAATATATCAACCTTTCAAATAGAAAATAGCTTCTACGCTATGGCCTGGCTCTTTCTTTTTTATTTTGCAGTTGAGGAGGTACCTGGAGGGGGAGTGAAGTAGGGTGAGCAATGATCCAACAGGCTCAGTAAGGCAAATGCTTAGTTTACCCTTAATAACCCAAGTAGTACTTAATGCATAATAACTAGCATGAACAAGGTCATTTATTAAAACCAACCATCATTTCGGGCATAAGAGAATAATATAACGAGCATAATATACCATGCAAGATAAAATGAACCAATGCCCAAACATTATAGATCAACAAGGAAGTAATAACAATACCATGAATGTCATAGAGTAAAGAGAAGTGGAAACTAGATATAAACCAACCCATGAACCTACTCTGCCATTGCCTAGAAGACATGAGGCCACATGAACGTAGGAACAACTAGGAACACGAAAATCATCCTTATCCGCCACTGTATAATAACCCAATTAGTAAGGAATCATTTGAATTATTAAAGAAGGCACTAGTGGCCGTTGGTTCTGCAGTCCGAATGAGTTCCCTTCGAGTATATACATTACTATAGGTTGTTTCATTATCATAGATAAGCTTGTTTGAGACAAGTTATTCAGTTGTATCAATGTTTTGAAAAACATTGCCAAATTCGGCTACAAATAAATGTCAAGCCACAATGATAAAGGGTTTCGAGTCAGTTACTTTTGTCTCAACCCTTTCCCTGGCTATATAAACCTTGATAAAACTTGGCAAAATTTTAAAATACACAAAAACCAATTTATACTGTAAAAACATTTCAGTGCCCTCCCAACACCTTAGGTAGGTATTATAAGGCGCTGGGTGATATCTCTGGAAGTCAGAACTGGCAGAACAAAAATTCATTCCTAGCGATTCTGCAGCGTTGTACGTTGTGTGTCATAACACTGGGGATCGCTGGTTCAAATTCCAAAATTCCCAAGGCAGCTCCGTGGCCGGCGCCATACCACCTGTAAACGTGATGTTGGCATGTCACTGAGTGCAAAATTGGGTTTTTAGATATTTGAAGCCCAAGTTCTTAGTACCGACAATGTACAATGACCCCAAAGGTCTAAATTCGATAGAAAGCAAAAGTATTAACTTCATTTGAATTCATATAAGCATTTCCATTCACAAAAATCAAGATACAAACACATTTAAGAATTGAAACATGGGTTTGATGAACATTTTCTAGAAAATCATGGAAGACATCATTTCAAGTACAAATCCACTTGTTAATTAGAGAAGAGTAGAGTAGAGATGACCCAAAACATATTGAAATCACAAGATGCATTTCCCACTCTAAAAAGTCCATGAAAACTTTTATTTTCCTTTCAAAATCCATGAAATGAAATAAAAGTGTATATTTGTTAGAGAAGAAGAGTTGAAAACATTAAGTAGTTGGTGTAGTTTTGATGTTGTTCCCTCGCGACCATCAATTCTCCACACTAGCCTTCTAGGGTTTCCTCCTCTAACTCCCTTTTTGGTTGTTCAAGTCAAAGTGGCTACAACTTATAAGGTTCTCTATATAGTGAGTCCTATTGGACTAGGGTTAGGTTGACCAATCCAAGCCCTTTGTCTCAACTTGATCTCTTTTAGTTCTAGGACAATCTTTAGGTCCTCATTTAGTCCATCCTTTGTAAGTGTGTTAATTACCAAAATGCCATTTTCTATATTTTAATTTATTTAGCAAGTTGTGCATTTTGGTTCATTTTCATGTAATTAGGCTTATATAGTCACATAAGTCAACTAATATTATATAATACACCGAAATAAACATACCACACATACTAATATCTTATTAATTACTAAAATTCCCTTAATATTTAATTAAATCCTAGATTTATGGATATGGGGTGTCACACATGAAATTATCATAATATGGGGTGTCACACGTGAAATTATTTGTTTTTGCATTTATTTCCAACTTTAGTATATTAGTTCAAATCCTCTTTTTTATAAATTTAAAGTTATCCCTAGTTCCAGTGGATTCGACCATGCTTTTCGCTACTACAAATCCAAAGTAGTTAGATATTTGAGATAATTATTGGTGTGTTTGGTACCTCGTCAATTTTTGGTGCCTTTATTGGGGACTGGTACCGATTAACTTCAAGGGACCCAAAACCTATCCCCTTAGTAAAAAATAAATATATTTTTGTATTTTAATTAATAAAATTTGTAAATATAACAAGAAAATCTAGAAGATAGGAAAAATATGAAAAAAAAAGAAAAATTATAGAAAAGGAAGTTTTGAAGTTCTCATGGGCTCTTACACCGAGAATCCTCCTCGTAAAACATGTTGTGTGAACTTGAGGGGTTAGAAAACTCAAATCCTCATGTGATCTCACCATGTAGATTATAATTTTGAAATTTTAATTCTAAAATAATTACAAATAAATTTTTTAGACTGTTTTAATGAGATTTTACATCGTGAAGTGTGCCACCGCTATAACATCACTATTTTAAACTGTTTTGCAATTTAAAATTTTAATTCTTATCAAATAGGCTAAAAATACCAAATTCATTGTATATTTATGCTAGGAGCATAGGAGATTAGTGTTGGAGTATCAGATACTTGTTTTTAGGCATGTAGGAGCTACGATTTACTCGTTATTTTGTGTTATTGAGGTAAAAAGACTAGTAAGATACTCAATATTAATTGTTTACCTTTCCTTCATATTTTGATGGTTCTGATACCTTTTATTGGACTCTACATCCCTACCGAGTGACTTAAGGTATGGTTGGTTGAATTGAGTCATGGTTTACTCGCGGGTAGACTAGCTGAGTAGCTTTTATGGCTCCCTGATGAGACTGAATCCTCTGAGTGAGCAGCCAGTTGCGACTATGGCTCTCTTTGGAATCTACTTGTGCTGCAACTCAGGTGAGTAGACAGTGCCAAGGGTTTAGGTATGGTCGAAGTGGACTTGGTCCCGTCGTACATGTAGTCAATAGACTTCAAGCCCACATTTAGAGTGTTAAGACCACTTAGGCGCCCATCCTATGCTTTCGGGTCGCTTGTTCCCTACTATCGACCATTATAGTATGTTTATCATGCAATTATCATTTTTTCAGCTCTATTACTTTTCAACATGATTTATAGAGTTGATTATTATTTAATTTAAATTACAGTTGAACTTCTTCTAGATTTACTCATTGGAATTATCTTCATTTTTTGTGACAATTTTAGGTTCTCCTAGTAGCAGAGGCAAGGAGCCTATGATCCGTGACGTCCTGTAAGCGTCCCTTAGAGTTAGCTCTTTTCTATTACTACAATAGGTTTATTTGTGATATTTTAGAAAGTACTTATGTCATATACTGATGTTTTTCGTTACTTTAGGGCTCATTTTTTGTTGTGAGATGTTTGATACGACTTCTCCATACTGTTTGTAACCAAATATATACAAGAGATATACTTTTGTAGGATTTCCACATTTAGAATTGTCCTGACTATGATTTACTTATTTAAGTTGCTTTAAATGCTTTTCAATTCAAGTGCGTGAACATTAAAACTTGTGAACAAAAGAGCAAACATAATAGGCAACTAATGATTGAATAACTTGAATAACAGGTTGACTAGGCTGCATTGAATTTGCGGGAATTGATTAAGGATTCACATAGGTTTAGGCCAGGTGGGATCCAGTTTGTAATGTTTGAGGCTGGCACATGTGGGCATTAGTATCAAAAAATGGGTATAGATAGAGAGAATTTCATGGGTACCCTACCTATTAACAACCCTAAAAAAATTATACAATAATTATCTTTGAAATAAATTCAAAAAATACAATAGTAGTATTTTAGAGAAAAGAAAAAAAAATACAATGGCTATCATTTTAGGAAAAAAATAATTGCATGTTAACTAGAAGTCGGTATACATCTTCTTGTCTCACTATATATAACAAATCTGAAATTTTTTGAGTTGTGCATTCTCCAATTTCTTTCGAAGAACTCGAATGATATTGTTCTTTAATTCAAATCCATTGAAAATTACATAGTATGTACTTCTTTTCTTATTTTTACATCAAATTCAATTTTATATAATATATTAACACTAGTTTTTTCATGCATAAGTAGCATGAGATGCAGACTAATTTTTTATAAGAAAGAAACCACCTCATATTTGCCCCCTCTGAGACTTGATCTCCCACCTTCTTACAACAGTAACACATGTCAAATCATTGAACCGCTAACTTGGTAGGTGACTTGGATTAAATATTAACTAAAAGTGCAACATTTATTTTGCATTCCACAATACCTAACTAAACATTCATATAAATAATATTTTATTAAACAGAAAACTACTAGCTGTAGGATGGGGCTACCACTAAATTCTTTACATATGGTCGGGGATTAGACATGGTACCCCTTTATCTTCGTACTTATTCATCCTTTGAATGGAGGGACTCTATTATTTAATTCTCCGTGCCACTTCTACTAGGTCGTGGAAGGAAATTAAAATAGAAAGGAACACATCGAGGATTTCTCATTTATTCTATGTTGATGATCTCCTTTTCGCAGGTGCTAGTAAGAAGGTCGTTAGGTGTGTTATGGTAACTCTTGATTGTTTTTGTAATGCTTCGGGGGAGAAAGTGAGTCTACCCAAATCGATGATCTTTATTTTTACGAATATACCTAGCTTAAAGGTTGAGACAATCAGTTCACTTGTGGTATGAACCTTGCCGTTAATTTGGCACACTATTTGCGATTTTCACTTGTTCATAGAAGAATTACCTCCGCCCTCTTTCAATTGGTCGTAGAGAGGATTTAGGCAAGTAGGGGCGGAGCTATGTTATCCTGGGTCTGGGCTGTAGCCCAGGGCAAGAACCAGAAAAGAAATTTTTTTCTGTAATACTTGGCCACAAAACAACCCACAACCTACCCCATAAAGATCTCATAGCCCAGACCCACCAAAAAATGAAACTGCATAAAATGCCAGAGTTTGGAGTTTTTCTATGAAGTGAAACTTTTGGACAAATGTTTGAAGTCTCTTCAATGCTTTCTTTTATATTTTTCAATCTCTCTATATTTTCCAATTATGGGTGATGCCCGACTTTTGATTTAGATTGCTTGCTTACTTCAAACTATTTTTTATTTAAACTTATAAACTTCAATGAGTTTGCACCATGCGATGACATATGGTGCATATTACCTCTCAATGTCTCAAAGTTTCTTGTTGATTTAAATTGGATGGATATTTATAGTTGATGTAGGATTCAGTACTTCTGCTTCATTTTATCTTTGATTCAATCCTTTCAATTGTTTTTTCTTCAAGTAATTCTATAGAAGTTTATCTATTTATCTATGACTAACTTTTTCTTGTGATTTTCTTCCCTTGTTTAAATTGAGTACTACCTTTTAATCTTTATCATGATTAGTTCAATAGAGGTATACCATTTGAATGTTCCATTATTTGTTTGACTCACTTTTCACTACCTATTTCACACACACATCACTATGATTATTGAGTTTTGCAACGACTTATACACAAATGAGTGTACGTACGAGGCTCGATGTGCATTTAACACTACAAAAAAATGTAAGAATAGTAACAGGAATTAGCGATGGGTCACACTTATTGCAAATTTGCAACAAGATTAGCGGGCTAGGCAAGTTTAGCATTGGGGTAAATTTTTTGACCATTTGACTATTTTAACCAATTAGCGATGGGTGTAGCGATGGGATTGCGACGGGCTTTCTACGTGGCATATATTAGCGACGGTTTCACCCTCGTTGCTAATCCCATCGCAATTTTCACGAGAAATGCTCCCCCACTTTTTCTCGATCTCCACTCCCACATGTTCCTTCAGTTGTAGTCTCCCTTTCATCTGTCATGCTCTCTATACTCTCCCCAACTCCAAACTCCCACCCTCTAACACTCCTTTCCATTCTCCTTCTTTCTACTGATACTTAACCTACCAAACCTTTATCTCCCTCTCCATGCTCTCACTCTCTCTCTTCCTTCTAAACCCCATCTCCATCATTCCTACTTTCCCCAACCAAACGCTCTCTCGATGACCCTAACTCTCCACTGCTCAGATCCGCCACCACTCCCTCGCCATTGCCTAGCTCCGTCAAGATTTCTAAAGGTTCATTCTTTTAATTTAATTTAGGGTTTGTTATTTCTTTTTTTTTTTTGGTTTTTGATTGTTGATGTTGCTGTAACCCAGATCTGCAACCCTACCTTGCAACCTCGACATTGCATAGATCTGCAACCCCACCTCTATCCAGATCTACCATCACTGCTAACAAGTTCCGCTACCCTGCCACCACCCGTTGCCCGGATCTGTCACCCCGCCCTCTCTCTCTGTTTGCCTCTATGCAGATTTGATATAGGGCTTGTTATTTTGTTATTTTCCTTGTTTGTTATTTCATTTTTTAAGCTTTGTTCTTTGTTTGTATATTTGTTTAGGTTTTTTATTTAGGTTGTTAATTTGTTGTTGTTTGTTGTTTGTTGTTGTTGTCGTTTGTTTTTGTTTGTTGGTTTAGGGTTTAGCCCACTTACCAGTATGCCTTATCTTTGTCCACCACCCACGAGTCTGTTGTTATTGCCGTCTTGCCCTCTCATCGTTGCCACCCTCCGCTGCTCGCTGGTGGCTCCCTTCATTGCTTTAATTTTTTAATTTTTTTATTAGCAATAAGAATTAGCGACGGCACCATGTCATTTATTCTAACACCCATCGCTAAACTGGATTAAAGAAGAAGAAATTAGTGACGAGCCATCCCGTTGCTATTCCCGTAAGTACACCGGATTAGCCACAGATTTTCTCGTCGCTAATCTTGTATTTTTTTTGTAATGTAATGAACTCCCAATAACTGTTTGTTGAATTAACATGTCAAAATAGCATTACTCTTTAATCATAGCCCAAGGCTATCTAAAATCTTAGATTCGCCACTGGAGGCAAGGTTGGTGGGGGTAGAAAGGGACACTTTTGAATTTAGCTAGTAGAAGTACTTTAGTTCAATTTGTCACCTCCATAATGCCCAACTACTTGATGTAGTGCTTTTATCTCATGGCTATGGTTTGTTCTTGAATTGATAGGTTGAACAGAGACTTCATATGTGGTTCTAGCTGTGATCAACACAAGCTTCACTTGTTTGATAACATGTAGTGTTCAAGCCAAAATATATGGGTGGCCTGAGCATACGGGATACACAACTTACCAACCTACTACAAGAAAAAAGCTCTACAACAATATGCAAAAAACATTGTGTTTAGTATTTGACAACGTTTTTGCAAATAATATATTGCTCGACGTTGTCTTTTACCTGTGGTTTTTGACGTTTCTTATCATTGTTATATAAATAAAAAATGTTGTAGTTCAATTCATTAATAACATTTTCTGACAGTTGTAAAATTTAAAGAAAATGTTTGATTTGTAACAACGTTTTTATAAGCTTGTTAAAAAGTTGAAGTGCGTTGTAAAATATTGAAAACAATATTTCTAAAACCTTGTTAAATGGGGAATACTTTCGTGTTTTTTCCTTATTTAAACTATTTGACATAGAGAAAGAAAGAAACAAAACAAATAAATAACCAACTTTGATATAAATAATTGAGGCTTTCCATACAAACATTATGAAAAATCTTGCATTGGAGTAACTTCTACATACAAAAATTCAATTGCAAGTATATAGTAGATAAACAAATAAAAGAACAGATTTGACATAGAACATAGAAAACAACAATGACTTGATGAGAACTTGTGAACTTTTCTATACCACCCAACTGGCATTGCTTCAACTTTCACATAATTTGGAGAGGCTAAAACATATTCTAATACGGATCTGTTGTGCCTACAATAATTACTAAATAAAATATTAAATATAAATTTAGTTGAACCCAGAACTTCATATTTTTAACCCAAAAGAACAATTAATCAAGCTTTATATTCAAAACTAGTCGAAAAGCCCCAAGAACTTCTTCTAAAGAGAATTAATCATTTATGGTACTTCACAGCTCAATTCAAACAAAAACTAGACACAAAGCGAGTGAAAGAGTGCAAGTCAAATATTTGAGAAAGAACCCAAAAACAAAAACTAAAGGCATAAAGCTTTCAGTTATTAATACTCAAGGAGTGAAAATTATAAATAATGAAGCAATGAAATTAGAATTAGTTTTAGCATATTTGTTCAAAGTCCATACATCAATAATAGTTCACATGAAAATGCGACACTAGTGCATACTTTGATTTCCAACACGTATTATGGCGACCCCAAATTCTGAGGTGCACCGGCCACCGTCACATTATCGGACACGTCACCAACCTCTGCCACATCTGCATTCATATTGATGACTTCCTGACCTGTCTAGCTAATCACGCCATTCAATCTTTTTATTAAGTTAAAATTTAATTGATTAGTCATTAACAGTAAAAGTCTTTAAATGAGTGAATTATGCATATTAAATAATCCTATATAGTGGAAAACCCAACAAAATACCATACAAATAACTGAGACGAATAATAACATAAATACATATACGTGTATTTAGTGTTTTATAGTCTCCAAAACCCAATAAAACATAAATAGATACATACTATAATCAAAATACAAGCTGAAGCAGCAACTAACTCAAAGGTACCCATTATCTCCTTACTCTTGCTCTTACTCATCGAAGGATCTACACCTAGTCACCCAACAAATACAGTGACGAGTCTAATGAGTAAACTCCTAAGATAAGTCAACACCACACTCATAAATAAAACTAATAAATTTACAAGACATGCGAATATGACCTATAGCAACAAAAAATCATATTATCATGGCGTAGGTAACATCATCATAAAAAATAGGTGCAAGATATATAAAGCATCACAAAATACTTTAGAAACCAATAATTAAATAAATAGGCTCAAAGGGAAAGCAATTAAATAAATAAACATTTCCAGTCACATGGATAAACCTTGACCAAACCCTGTCGTTATGATAAAAAAAGCATATGAATTCTGCGTTGTACCGCACACATGAATACAAGCTTACAGTGACTAAATTCCAACTTCAGTAATCGGGCGAACCCCTCCAGCTATTATTTCAAGTCAAAAGAACCCCTTATCCTTCCCGATAGTCATAGATATATTCTACTGCCATTGACACGGGCGCTTTCACAAGCAAACCCACTCAAGGGATCTAGCCACAACCAATAGTGAAAACCCCATGCGTAACCACTAGTAGTCACGTAGGAAATTGATACTATATTTGATGAAAACAATGCCATGAACAAAGTGAAGCATTCCTAAAGGTTTTACACACCTTAATGCGCGTTCCGACCTCTCTAGACTCATGAATTCGTCCCTGCCTATCTCCCGATACCTAAGCTTTAGTTCCCTAAGTCCCTAATATTCATTTTATCATATTTAATGTTTTTCTTATGAGTTACGTTGGTAATATATTGAAACCACCCAAAACAACACTTAAAAGTAGGCTGGAAGAATGCATAGTCGAGAATTCTACTCGTCCACGCTGTCGAAGCCTACTATTTCGCCTATCGACCCATCCTCGATTTGTGGGGAATCTCAAAAACCTTCATAGATATTTGAGAGGCTCCATTCAACCAATTATATAATCAATTCATTCAATTCATGCATTTATATATTCCATTCAAATTTAATATGAAAATCAGTTTCAAAACTCTATTTGTGGAAAGAAATGGACTTTCCATTCATAAAGAAACTTATAAAACTAGTGAAAAGAATGTCCCAAAGCTCATTTGACCACAAAATCCCCAATTTTGGCAACTTAAGTAAACTTCAATGTATTTGACAAGATAAAGTTTGTTGGGTAATTTACCTTTGTTTTGATTGTACTCTTAGATCTCCAATGGTCTTGAGTTTCCAGCAAATTTTAGCCTTCCCTCTCTAAAACTTTCTTATTTTCTTGTTCTATGGTTGCATGTTGAGCAAACCCACTAATATATACATATATATGGGAAATTCTACAATGGAAAAAAATATATATCCAAGCCATGGGAACCCCTCAAAATGTGTTGTGCATTAAATGCTTCGTGCATTTATATCGCCTCGATTAATGTGTTTGATTTAAATCTAATGGTTCTAAATAGTGTACCCATAGCATGGGTATATATTTGATTCCCATGGTAGAAGTACCTTATATATATAATGGTGGTTTCGATCAAGAAAAAATTCACATCTCTAGGAAATCATGTGGTTCACTTTAATAATTTTCATACTCTTGATGAGACACAACTTGACACATCTTGTCTTGTTGGTCCATTTATAGGACCATCTCCATGTAGATATATGGCTCTTGATTTTTATCTCAAACGATAGGACTAGATTTTGATTCAATCAATTTAATTTACCAGGCACATTAATCCATATGGTTAGTGTATTAATGACATTTGTTAATGCATTAGTGGTCCAACTAACTTCTCAACTACCCGACACTCGGTGCCCCACGCCCCGACACGCATCCCAAGGAACGTAATATTTTACTTTATTTAATTGACTAACTTAAACTGTGGTTCAACTAGACATCATATATTGTTCCTAGTTTAGCCTAGCATTCCCGAGTAACTCCTACCCGATACCTGCGCCTACACATACTTTGAGACAAGTGCCCATCTCACCAACTCACCCAATAACAATATACACACATGCGATGCAACATAATAAATAATGGTTTTCAACACCGCAAAATAGACAAACATCATTCATAAATAACATATATTCTCGATTCTCATGCCCAAGTTAAATGATTTCCTTACGTAACACTTGAATTACTACCTTTAATCCTTGAGATTAACGCTAATCCTAGTTTAATTAATTAAGGTCGTTACAATTCTTCCCAACTAGGGAGAATTTCGTCCTTGAGATTTAGATGTTTAGAAATCTCGGTTCACCAAACCAATCCCTGTGTGAACGATATTGACACCAAACTTCACTACAATCCTTTAGACACTCCCACACTCCCGTACCAATTACAGGTGACATATTGTTATACCGAGATATAGGCGTGTGCCGCTCATGTGATCAAAATAGTCACTTCCTCTGCACCTCCACAACATGCAACTCAACCTAATCGAGTGCTTAAGAAGCCCTAACCCAATCACCTATCACTTGGTCAACTGAATACCTCTCCTATAGTGTGTCACAACACAATAAATCTAGACATACCACAACAGCCCATGGCCTACCCTGCCATAACATCATCTATCTAACATAGATGATAGACCTAATCCAGTTACCTATTACAACGTAACCTTATCTGGCTCTCCTATCATGTATCACAACATGATAGAACTAGTATACTTCTACAATCATGGCTTACCTTGATGTACGAAATTAAACTTTCTCTATTATGTATCACAACATGATAGTTCTTACGTAATACAGTTGACCATGGCCTATCTAGCCCTAACATCTTCTACTTGAAACTGTCATCACTTACCGTGACCTACCATGATCAAACATTCTTCCATGAACTGAACAATGTATCCTAAGCATGTTGTTGGGTTTCACCCGACCTTACTTAGTTGCAACACACATAAGCTCTTGAGTGCACTGATGTGGCTGCCATATGTCACTAATCTCAATGACAGTTCCTCCAGTCCTCTTTAGGACAACCTAACCACTACCTGACCCTTTGTCCTGATCTTGATCCCTTATTCTCAACCTGTCTGGCCTAAAGTTTGTCTTCGTTGTTTACTGGAAGTGATGATATCGCATAAAATCTGGTTAACCAGTCCTCATCCCTACGGTCTCAACTGTACTGTCTGTCCTCTTTGTCGTATCGTTCTCTATATCTCTTCGACAAAAGCTTTGCTCGAACTTTCTTTCGGCAATTGTAGATGTGTGTGAATCATCCATGGTCAATCATTAAACCATACTTCAGATTCTTTAGGATCCCTCTAGTGGGCGCACTAATTGGTCCTTCACCTAGTCTTCTATCAGCATCCTATTCCTCTCAGTTAGTATTTATTGAGAACGGATGTCTGTCATTGCATAGGCCAAAGTTATTCTTTTTTGTCGAAGTCCCCTTGTATAAAGTTATCGCATAGCTCAACACAATTCTACTTCGGCGTAGTGCACCGCATCACGTAAGTCATTCAATCGTCTGCCAAAATCTGATCGTCTATTCATCTTGATCAACTAGCATGTGTCGGATCATCCTCAATATACGTGTAATAGCCTAATTTTAATTATGCTACTATTATTACATATTTTCAGATGTAATTGCCAGCTTCGCACCACATGGACGCCATAGCTTAGACTTAGGGCACGCTTGACTAAGTAAACAGTCTATTTTGTATGTTGTTTTGCTTCATTTGCGATGTGTATAATCTATTATGTTAATTTACATCGCAATATGTGTATTTATATTATACTTGTCCAACGAGATAGTGTGACATTATTCACCTCAAATAGCGTGTAGATGCGAGTATCGAGTAGGCGAATTACAGATACACTAGGCCGTGGATAATACACACATAATAAATGAATAAAACATGTTAAATAATTAATATAAATTGTCGTTTAGGCGTTTAGCGATGCGATTGTATGCGAATGGCATGTGTCGCAGTGCGGGTGTCGGGTAGGAGAACGCTGAGGATGAATTATATGTACATTGGAATGATAATAACAAGAGAATAAGTCACACATTTGAGCCACATTTGATGGACCATTTGACTCAATCTAGACTTTTGGAGGAGGTCTTAGGATGGCCAGAACACATGAGATGACCTTGGACTACATAAACGTTGATTTTTCTCACTTTCCATCACCTTTTTTCTTTCCTCAAACAACAAATCCAAAAATGGAGAAGTGTGTGAGGGTTTTATGAGCTTTCGGAGGACATTTAAAGGGGCAATTGTTGAGGAATCAAAGAACCAAGGTTAAAACCACATTCTTCTCGTGGTTAATTTCATTTCATAACCTATCGTTATGTTTCATCTATACCATCAGATATAGACAAAAATTTACCTAACCCTTAGGTTTTTATTATCTAGTCTCAACCTACTAAATAACTCTCATATATCTTAATAAAGTCAACTATATATACCCTTACCTCAGACAATCCATAATCTTCTAGTATAACTTAATACACTATAACATTGCATGTATAACCAATATAAAAAGACTTATGAGATCATCGATGTAATTCTTGCCTAAAATCCTTTTTGAATTAGGACTTCATTTCAAAATCTAACAAGGCCAGCACAATTTCTTTAGACAATCTAATCTGAATATTAATCTTTGATAGCTAAATCATGTCATATCAAGTGGATTTGATTAGACTTCTTAATCATCTTGTCACCTAGTTAATCAAACATTTGGTCCAGCTCTAATCTGAACTTTAAAGAATTCATATGTACTTACCAATTCCAACAACTCAGTTGATGGTATGTTGACAAGCTTTATAAATCATCATTCTTATTACACATCTCTCTCAATATATAGTACTGAGAAGATCCTATTATAATTACACCTCATTTCTTTACTCTATTCAAAGTATTGTTCGCATCAATCACTTTGTATAGATGATTTCTCAAAGTGGATTCATTATATTCAAGAACTTCTTTCACTCCGGTAACTATACTCTTCACATTCGCATAGCCAGAAAATTTTAAAATCAAATTGTACCAACTTTTGGTTTTCATACTTCTCACCTGTCTTCTAGTGTTTCACCTTTCACATGGATATATCTGTATTTCAAAACCTACGATGAATGAATGAATTTGTGAAATCTATTTAATTGAATGAATTCACAAATAAGTTGGGATTCACACCCATATATGAGAGGTAGATGGGTGTATTTATGAATGTGATTAAAAAACAATTTAACATTGAGGTATATGTGTTTAGTTGGCTTCTTAAAAAAGGACTTTAAAAAAGTAAATTACTTTAATGCCCTTGATGTATCTTCTTCAGTTTCATCTTCTCCATTTTCAGCCCTAACTGTTGCACTCATATTGGATTCAATCTCAAATTATCTTCAGGCAGGCTTCAACAAATTAAAATTTGGAAAACAAGAATCTTAAAAAAGAAGGCAGAAAAACAAAAATTGGAATGCAAAGCTTCATCAACAAAAACTGGGAATTAAGACTCAAAAAAGGAAGGAAAACAAAAGGGCAACTGGAATTGCAGTGTTTCAACATTAGGGAACTATTAATATTGAAAATAAAAGAAGAACAATAAAGCTTCAATGGCATCTTCAATACCTAGATTTATTCATTCTTGTTTGGAGCTTCAATGGCTGTTCTATCTCATGTAGCGTTTGCTTGATGGGGAAGAGAAGATATGAACAACAAATTAGTGAGTGTGAGGCGAAGAATGTTTGTATGGGGGAGAACAGCATGGATCGCCTCCTCTCTCTAGTGTGCATTGAGGATGTGAAGAAGAAGTTGAGGAAGAAAACGACTGTAACAATGACAATCAGTGAGTCATAGCGCCTTCACTCCAGGGGAAAAATCGACATTTCAGATGGCCTAACATTAGTTGTAAGAAAAGACAAAGGGACCGTGTCATTTGTTAAGCACAAGTTTATAGGCTTTGATAAGCCTGAGTGATATTTATAACTCGAACCAAACTCCTTTCTTACAACTAAGCCCAAGCTTAGCGAAGCTAACACTTTAAGCAAACAGGCCCTAAGTCTCAACTCTAGGACTAATCTTTATAATTCATTCCATTCATCATTTGAAATACATTTCAAACTTTTACTTTGCGAGGAATGCCTCAAATTACTTGGTAGAACTGCCAAAAAATTATCTTATAGTAGGTTTGTTGGGAAATATGCTCTAGGTCAATCCATTAACAGTCTTCTCAAAATTGTTTTGTAATCTCCGCTGCGTATGAACCCCAAAAACCCAACAGTGGTATCAGAGTCTTCGAGTTTAATTCCATTAAACTCATTGCATGTTTTCTTATGATATATGATGGAAAGCATGTTAATAGTTGATGTATATGTGATATACATAAGTTTTCTGTGAGATTTATTATCATGTTTTGTGTATATGATACATATATTTGTGATTTAATTAAAATTAGTTTCGTATATACTAGTAACCATGTTAGGTTAATTAGAATAATTTTCATGAATTGAGTTTCGTGTTCTATGATCTATGAAACCATTAAATTCGATTGGGATAGCAGTTCATGATTCAATTACATGTTTGTGATTATTTGGATGAAGATCGAAATTGCAAATAATTAATTTTGGAAATTATTTATTTATCTTTTTATATCTATTTTGTTATGAAGTTTCTATTTGATAAAGATAGATAACAAATTAGAATAGGAGATAAATATCAAGAATCTTGTTATTGGTGATATATCAGGATTCAAATATCTTAAATCTAAAATAAATAATTAATTTTTGAAATTATTTATTTATCTTGTTATATCTATTTTGTTATGAAGTTTCTATTTGATAAAGATAAGATAACAAATTAGATTAGGAGATATATGCAAAATCGGTTTCATTATCCCTATTGGATAGGAGATAAACATGGAGAAGTTTGTTATTGGTGATATGCTAGGATTCAAATATCTAAAGTCCTAATTGGATTAGGATAAGATGATTAGTTAGATGTGGGCCCGAGTTAATTAAAAATGTTTTAATTAACTTAATTTTGGATAAATTAGGGGGTAAATTTGGTATAGTAAAATCAGCGAAAAATATGATTTTCTATAGCGAATTTCAATTTTTGGAATTGAGATTCGACTTCTAATCCTAGCGCATGGAAATTCTTCTATTAGTGAATAGCATAAAATTTTCTAAATTGTTTAGTGGTTCTACAAATCAATAAAATATATGATATTTCATTGTTTACTTAAAAATCATTAAAACTGAATAAAATCCCTCTATTAAATCTTAAGTCTTGTGCCATCCAATTTTAAACACTTATCAAGGCCTCGATCGCACTAATATAGTTTTAGCTATAGCTGGGTGTATTGTGTTATCTTGGTGAGATAAGTTGGGTAAGAGTTACCTAAATATTTAAATTAGTCCGACTTAATAAAGCTATCAAAATAGTTTGGACTTTAGGCATATGATGAGATAAAAACATGCTAAGATATAAGATGTCATGTATCTCATAAAAGTATCTAAAATTAGGTAAGATGTAATTGGTAACTGTTACCTACCTAAATAATCTAGTTCTGTGTTTCATGCCATAGCTGTCATAGAATTAGGTGAAATATGGATTTAGTCCCCTAAATAAACAATATGTTTTAGGAGGGTTGTTAATTTAGTGGGAGTCTATTCCTCTATACTAAAATAAACTCTGCATAATCTTTATTGTAGATCAATGGCCTTTTCAAGTAACAATAATTCCCTGTCACTGCGATCTATCCTTGAGAAAGATAAGCTATCTGGGACTTTCTTGATTGGTTTAGAAACTTGAGAATTGTTCTCAAGCATGAACACAAGTTGTATGTTCTGAATGCTCCGATCCCTGAGGACCCACCAGCCAATGCTATGAAAGCTGTGAAGGATGCACATAATAAGCATGTCAACGATTCTACTGATGTTGCATGCATTATGTTGGCAACTATGGTTCCTGAACTTCAGAAGGACATTGAACTAATGGAAGCCTATGACATGGCTGTAACGTTGAAGGAAATGTTTCAATAGCAAGCTAGGCAAGAAAGGTTCGAGACAGTCAAGAACCTACATTCTTGTAAGACGACCGAGGGTGTGTCAGTTAGTCTTCATGTTCTGAAGATGAAGGGCTATGTTGACCAACTTAATTAGACTTGTATTTCCTATAAGCCAAGAGTTGGCTACGGATTTGATCCTAAATTCATTACCGGAGAGTTACCTACAATTTATGATGAACTACAATATGAATAATATAGAGAAATCAATTTCAGAGTTGCATTTGATGCTCAAAACTGCTGAACAAAATATCAAGAAAGCCTCTAGTAATGTGCTGATGGTCCAAAAAGGAAAGGGAATGAAGAAGAAAGGCAAAGGCAGGGCTAAAGTTGCCAAGGCTGCTGATGCACCTGTCGCAAAGCCTATGGAATAAGTCAAACCCCAGCCTATTCCTGCTTCAAAGCACCAAAAGGAAAAGGAAGGAAATTTTCATTTTTGCCATGCACCTGGATATTGGTTCAGAAATTGCAAACTTTATCTGGAAGATCTAAAGAAGAAAAAGGATAGTGCGACTACCACCTTAGGTATATATGTTATTGAAATTAATTTATCCACTAGTGATTCCTTGGTATTGGATATCGGATGTGGATCTCACATTTGTATAAATGTGCAGAAACTCACCAGAAGTAGGAAGCTGAAAAAATGAGAAGTCATCCTCCGCGTAGGGAATGGAGCAAGAGTTGCTGCCCTAGCTGTTGGATCATATGACTTAGTCTTACCTAGTGGACTTATCTTAACTTTAAATAATTGTTATTTTGTGCCTGCCTTAAGCAGAAACATCATTTCTATTTCATGCTTGGATACGGATGGTTTTGATTTTATTATTGCGAATAATAGATGTTCCATTTCTCGTAAAGGAATATTTTATGCAAATGTTGATTTTCGTGATGGTCTTTATATTCTAAGCATGAAAAAGTCCATTGATACTCTAGTCTTTAACATAAATACAAAGAGATTTAAGTCAAATAATTTGAATCAAACCTATCTTTGGCATTGTCGTCTCGGGCACATAAATGAGAAACGCATAGAGAAGCTCCATAAAGATGGACTTCTAGATTCATTTGATTTAGAAACATATGAAACGTGCGTATCTTGTTTACGAGGAAAGATGGCTAAAAGTCCTTTTACTGGACACAGTGAAAGGGCAAGTGATTTATTGGGTCTAATACATACTGATGTATGCGGTCCTATAAACACAATGGCTAGAGGAGGTTATCAGTACTTCATTACATTTACTGATGATTTCAGCAGATATGGTTATGTATATCTTATGAAACATAAAGCTGAATCATTTGAGATGTTTTAAACGTTTCAAAATGAAGTGCAGAATCAGCTTGGTAAAACTATCAAAACACTTCGATCAGATCGAGGTGGAGAGTATTTAAGCCAAGAATTTGATGATCATCTTAGAAATTGTGGGATTGTCTCCCAATTGGCTCCACCAGCAACTCCACAATGGAATGGAGTTTCTGAAAGGAGAAATTGAACCTTATTAGATATGGTTCGATCTATGATGAGTCATGCGGATCTTCCATTATCCTTTTGGGGTTATGCATTACAAACTGCAGCTTTTACTCTAAACCGAGTTCCTTCTAAAGTGGTTGATAAAACACCATATGAGATATGGTACAAGAAGAGACCTAGTTTGTCTTTTCTTAAGATTTGGGGTTGTGAGGCTTACGTAAAGCGACAAGTCTCAGAAAAATTAGTACCTAAATCTGATAAGTGTTTATTTATGGGGTATCCTAAGGAAACAAAGGATATTACTTTTATAATCCCGCTGAGAACAAAGTGTTTGTTGCTTGGTATGGTGCCGTTATGGAAAAACAGTTTATTTCAAAAGACACTAGTGGAAGAAAATTAAATCTTGAAGAAGTTCAAGAATCACAGATAAAAACTGAACTGCTACAGGAAGTTCAACAATGTTCTGAACCAGTTGAACCTCTGCAAGTGATTTAAGGTCCACGTAAATCTGGTAGGGTAAGACATGAGCCAGAGAGATTCGGATTTCTCATTACTGATAGTCGTGATGTGTTACTTATGGATCAAAATGAGCCCACCACTTATAAGGAGGCTATGTCTGGACCAGACTCAGATAAATGGCTAAGTGCCATGAATTCTAAGATGTAATCCATGTATGATAACCAAGTTTGGTACTGGGTTGATTTACCTGAAGGTGGTAAGACCATTGGGTGTAAATGGGTTTTCAAGAAAAAAACTGACATGGATGGCAAAGTGCATACGTTCAAAGTAAGACTTGTAGTAAAAGGTTTCAGGCAGACTCAATGTGTTGATTATGATGAAACTTTTAGCCATGCTTAAATTCATAAGAATTTTAATTTCCATTGCTGCATATTATGACGATGAGATATGGCAAATGGATGTAAAAACAACATTTCTTAATGGAAAGCTGCTTGAGGACGTGTATATGGCACAACCTGAAGGTTTTGTACATCCTGATAATTCTAGGAAGGTATGCAAGCTTCATAGATCTATTTATGGATTAAAGCAAGCTTCTCGGAGTTGGAATCTTCGTTTTGATGAAGCAATCAAGGATTTTGGTTTTATTAAGAATGAAGATGAGCCTTGTATATATAAGAAGGTCAGTGGGAGTGTAGTTGTTTTTCTGGTACTGTATGTTGATGATATATTACTCATTGAAAATGACATCCCAACATTGCAGAGTGTCAAGTCTTGGTTAGGGAAGTGTTTCTTAATGAAAGACTTAGGAGATGCAGCCTATATCCTAGGGATAAGGATCTATAGGGATAGATCTAAGAGGCTAATCGGTCTAAGTCAGAGTGCTTACATAGACAAGGTGCTGAATAGGTTCAGTTTGCAAGACTCTAAAAGAGGATTGTTGCCAACGTCTCATGGCATAAGTCTCAACAAGACTCAATGTCCTAAGACAAATGATGAGCGAGACCGTATGAATAACATTCCATATGCATCTATTATTGGATCTATCATGTATGCCATGCTATACACTCGGCCTGATGTATCATATGTTTTGAGCACTACAAGCAGATCTCAGTCAGATCCAGGTGAGAGTCACTGGATAGCAGTAAAGAACATCCTTAAGCACTTAAGAAGGACTAAGGAAGTGTTCTTGGTCTTTGGAGGTTTTGAAAATGATCTAGTTGTAAATGGTTACACAGATGCAAGTTTTCAAATTGATATAGATGATTTTAGATCGCAGTCTAGATATGTGTTTACTTTGAATGGAGGTGCAGTAAGCTGAAAAAGTTTGAAGTAAGAGATTGTGGTAGATTCTACAACAGAAGCTAAGTATATTGCAGTGTCCGATGCAGCAAAAGAGGCAGTTTGGATCAAAAAGTTTATTTTTGAACTAGGTGTGGTTCCAAGTATTGCTAACCCTATTTGTTTGTATTGTGGTAATAACAGGGCAATAGCACAGGCCAAGGAACCTAGATCACACCACAGATCCAAACATATACTCAGGCGTTTTCATCTCATCAGAGAAATTATTGAGAGGGGAGACGTAAAGATTTGCAGAGTACCTATTGAAGACAACGTTGTGGATCCATTGACAAAGGCTTTTCTACAAGCGAAACATGATGGTCATGTTAGATCATTAGGCATTAGATGCATGAATGATTGGCCCTAGAGCAAGTGAGTGATGTTGGGAAATGTGCCCTAGGTCAATACATTAACAGTCTTTATGAATACATTTTAGTTAATAAAATAGAGGATTTCATTTGCTGTTTATTATAATTGATTTGCATGTTTACATTATAATAAGATCCATGGGTATTTACAGAAATATCGTAAATGTCCCTAGTCGATTATTATACTGGGAACTATAATGAATTAAGACTAGTGTGAGTCTTGATTGATGATCATACGATGATCAAACGTATAGGAATACGAATCAAGATCATGAGTACTTGTTAGGGAACAAAGTACTAGACCGACCCGCTATAAGAACATCACATGGATTAAGTCATAGTTGTTTCTCATGATAAGTATATTTTTCAGTCCTCTAACTTGAGATTACCAGAGACTTCAACATTAGGAATACAGTGATTTGACGCAATCAAACGTTGTCTTTAACCGGACGATTATAAAGGTTGTGATTAGTTACTGTGTGAATAATGTGGTGAAGTTGTGTAATCGAGATAGAATTTGTCCCTCTCATATAAAGAGAGATATCCAATGGATCCCTCGATGTGTTAGATTGTTAAAAGGCCTAGTCTAAGTGAATTGATATTGATCAATGTTACTTAGATGTTTTCAGTCTACCTAGAAATCGAGACTAGTACGATTGAACATGTTGGATGAAAATTCCATGCCTTATATTTGATCAAAAGGATATCGTGTGACAAAAGGATGTTATATACACTATTAATTAGGTTGTATCGATTTGATATTCGTACAACTTGGGTAGTCATAATGTCTTGCTAGAGGCCACTAATGACTTGTATACCAAAATGTGTTTTGGTACACTGCCAATGTTGTATGAGCCTATTGGGCCGCACACTGAGAATGGTTTTGTGAGATTTTAAGATGGTTTAGAAAAATGAATTTTATATGATAAAATTCATGACAAAAATGTCCTTGTAGTGTATGACATTTATACTTCTTTAGGTAGGGGTATATGTGTAATATACATAACTGTCTATATACAAGGGTTGTATAAATAGACGTTTTGAGTTAGAATACAAGTACGAAAGATTTAAAAGGGCCGAAACTCTATTTTCGTTTTAAGAAATGACTTAGAGTTTTGGTACGCTCTAGATCGTTTTGGAGAGAAACAAAAAAGATTTGGTAATCTCTCGAAGCTAGCACTTCAAATCTTGGCCGCCGTTCGTGTGTGGACTGCTGATAGAGGGCGTTAGTCGTTGGCAACGCCTTACAGATTGATTAACCTTCAGAAAGGTACATTGCGACTGAGGTATGATTAAGTTTTCATAGTTTAAACATGTTTTAATGGAATCAGATTCGGATCCTGTTGGGGTTTTTCTCAAAATTGTTTTGTAATCTCCGCTGCGTATGAACCCCAAAAACCCAACAAGGTCATTCTCAAACTATCGTGAACCATACAAAATATAAACTACAATCTTTTGCCTTTTTGTATTAACACACAATTACTTGGATAAAAGTAATATACTAAGCCTCTAACTTTTTTAAATCCAAGTATAATCAAAAAATTATTTTTGTTAAACTACATTTCAATTCTTTCCCAATGCATTCTTCTGTTATTCAAGATTTACCAGAACTTCACTTTTGGTTTAATTGAATATTTGACACAACGATATTATAAATCTTTGTATACTTTGTTTGTATCATTGAATCATTTCAAGATAACATTACATTTTCTGATTCTATGTTGAATATATGACAATTCTTTAACTGTCTCAATTCTAGTCACATCCTTTGACTTGTAATTTATATTCAACACGCATCTTAGTGATTTATAGTTGAAACTTAGTATTTGCACTTTCAATCTCTAGTATACACTAATTTATCGTCAAAGTTCACATAACTCTACGATAATACTTGTGTCTTTGCTAAATCTTCAACCCTTTTTATGTTATTATCATTGATAACACAATGATAATCGTATTCCAATGGAATTCAATAACACTACATTTTCCATTTATGAGCATAACATGAGCTCTAGTGGGTTTTAATGGTTTTTCACCATAATTTCTCACATCATCAAGCTACAGCTTGACAATATATTCTTTAATTTTGATCTTAACTAAATGATCACCAAATCTCAATCAACTTTTGAAAATAACTGGTTTCATGTAGTTAACTACAGGAGTTGTCAATTATGGACAATGAATATTCATTCTTGACTTAATTTAAATTAGCTCACCTATTCATTCCCAGTATGGCAAAATATTCAAGGATTCTCCAAATCCTCAAATTCATTGACGACTCATTCTCCCCAATTTAGACTATTCCAATCTAACGAATCAGAGTAGGACATCTCACTAGTTCGTTGCCATATTTTAACTCAACTTTACAAGTTTTCAACTTTAATTTTCCATTTGAAATTACCATAAAAGTGATAGTAGTCCAAAAGACAAGATAAAGTTGACTAACAACGCAAATTTTTCATAATCTTTCAACTCTTATCTGTTGTCATGAATCGTCACTTTTAATGAAATTTCGCCATTAAGATCATTTTTTTATCCCAACATTGATCTACTCATCAATTTGATAATATCACGTATCCCTGTATGTATCCACCACAACTTCACTTTTTCTTTTATCATACTATTAGTTAGTGTGGTTACACCACAACAACGCTAATAAGTCTTTTTCTTGCATTATTTTCAGTATGTGCGGCTACACAACAAAAATACTGATAAGTTTCTTCTCATTATTCCAATATGTACTAGCATCATATCTGGAAGTTTTATACTTCATAACAACTCATGAAGTATGAATAACTAGTGGTTATCAAACTTCACTAGGTTTTTATCCTTGTTTATCACTAATTTCCTTATAAAATGATCTCTAATCTTGTTTAACTAGTCTTAATACTAATATATATTTCACTCGAAGGAAATCTTCACCTTTGAGCTTCACTGGAAATCATTCCATGTTTCATTAACTTCTTAATGTTTATTCTCCTAACATCTGTCTCAAAGTCCAGGTCCAACAGAACCTTCTTCACTGACTATCATTTACCAAACAATATTAGTGACAATAAAGACTAATACAGACTATTTAATAGAACAAGATTTTACTTTTTATCTTTGTGATATTTCTTAAGTCTTTCCTTGTTCCACATACCATCAAGATTTAGGTTTCTATAAACCTCAATCCTTAATGCTTTCTCAACTCTTGAGATGTTGATGGATACAAACTATCTTATTTCCATTTAGGAAAGGCATTACATATATCTATCACATAGATATCATACATTACAACAAATATCATAACATAATCTTTTATCTTTCATTACCCCCCCAAACTTTGATAAAATCTATTTATCCAATTATGAACTTAGGAATTAAACAATACCAGAATTGTTCCAATAATATATCATGGATTAATAAAGCCAAGCTTTACAAACTTGGCTCTGATATCAAACTATGACATCCCCTATCCTTATTAGGCGATATTCGGTTTGAAACCCTAATTAAGCCCTGATAAATCAAATCAGGCATAACTAGAGCTAGCAACCTTCCATTTGTACTTGACAACAACCTGTATATCGTATATATTAAATAAACAATATATGAAACGAAACAAAAATTTAAAACTTTTTCTTTAATAATATACAACATACAAAACTATATAATTTGAAAATTCATCAATTATCAAAAACAAACCCAACGTAATTATATAACAAACATACTCAAATAGTATATATTACAAAACCATCAATATCAGTACATGCAAGAGAAGATATCGAGACTCCTCACTCTACCTTTCCCTTTGCCCTGCATACTGACGGTGAATCTAAAATTGTTAAGTTAGGTGAGCTCCTACATGCTTAGTAAGTGACTCTTAAGAATACATCCATTATCAACTAAATATCAAAAATAATGTGTAACCATATGATTCCAAGAATATTTAAAAAGGATATTAAAACAATATAAAGAATACGTAACTGAATATATATCCAAAAATTATTTGCAAGTGTATTATCACATATATTTTGATTCGCAAACTGAGTAAGAGAGTTGTACATTCCCATCATCAAGGACTACGGTCCACAAAACTCAAATGTGAGCTACGTGTGATACTGTGGTGTATCCAGGCATGATGTAGCGATCCCCTCTTAAATGGAAAGCATCAAGCGGGATAATTCATATTGCTGGGGGCACAGTATTGAGTGACCGCCTACCACAGAATCCATGCCGAGCTGAAACGTTTTGTCGAACCTCTTCCCCGATTCATTTTTATTTGTAAAATAGTAATTAAACATGATTAAGTCACTGTACATTGCCCCATTCCCAATCTCTAGTACTACTTACTCAAATAGTACTAATTTACATTGCATAATTGATGAATCCCACTTATTGGTACCGAGCTTTTCTAAATTTACATTAACTTACATGGCTCTTGGAATCTTCCAATTCTTTCCCGTCAATAAAAAACCTAAATTACATCATTTGATATCAATTTAAGTCCATTGCCCGAGGTTTAGAACCCCTAAATCATACAAACACTATGACCAAATTACGTTCGAGAGCTATTTCCAAAAATAATCATTTTTAACACTTTCAAAGTGTTGCCAACATCAAGATTTGTCATGATAACCAACAAGGAACTTGTAGTACTCATGTCGTACTTTCCATAGACTCCAAGAACACTCAAATTGGATCACAAATGGAGGAGTTATGAATTTTCCAACATGAGTTGTCAACTAAGCAAACTTTATATATTTTGAACTAAGAAAACTTCTCCAAATCAGTATTTTTGTAGTTAAATCCTCAAATCTCGATAACAAAAACCAGGACATCACTCGACGTCGAATTAATTATATTGTCACAGTCTGTGGAATCAAATTGGATCAAAACTAGTAATTAATTCATCCAAAATTGTAATGTAAATCAGTATTCACTATAAAAACATCTTAAAAATAGTTATCATCTGATTCACATCAATTTAAATAACAAAAAACTAACCTACATCGTTGGAATTTATCCTAAATTAGCGCAAATTAAACCAATACGTCAATTTACAACAAATTCTACCAATTTCCATAAACATCGTGCAATTTACTAAAATATTGTGAGAATTCAAATTGAATTGAGGAAAAACACCTTCAATTAAGATTTTACTAAATTTTGGACTAAATCCCTCATTTTCACTGTAGAAACTTAGCTCAAACTGACCGTCTCGTGATGTTTTACTATTTTACAGAGATAAACCGAATAAAAATCAGTCATAGGGGGCTCCAGGAACGTGAATCGAATTTATGGTTTTGGAATCGTCGAAATCTATTTCAATCTATTGAACGAAAAGATTTTGATTCTTTTTCCTTTTTATATTAAACCCTTAGTTGTTTGTTAGTAGCTTGATTTCTTTTTATTTATTAAATTAAAAAATCCCTATTTTGACGTGTTTTGACATTCGGTGCTTGTTTTGGATCCCCTTTTCACCAAATTGAGCTAAACTCTTGACAAAACAATCCATCTTTATAAAATGTCCATAACAATTCTCTTGGTTACACCAAAACACTAAAAATCATGACTTTGTTCATGACTTACCAAGCTCTTGTGGACTAATTCTCTTGCCATAATAAACCAAACTTATACCAATTTAGCCCAATCTCTACATCGACTACTACTAACTAATATGAAACTTGAGGCAAATTCTTGCATAAACTTTGTTCTCATTTTACATTTCCATTGAATTTAACTTACACACAAAACGAGGTAAAGTCTTCATGTGATACATAACACTTGTCGTACAAGTTTTTGATTAACTAATTATTTAATTATTCAAGCCAAACGAACACAATACATAACGCAAATCCACACGTATACACTAATCAAGAGCTATTAGGCTTAACCACGATCCTAACTCAGGTTAATTAGTAATCAAATTATCACAAATCACCTGCTTACAGATATAGGATGTTACAAGATATACCCTAATTGAATATGTCCAGATTGCATAGTTGAGGTTGCGTGACATCAGTTACCTGTTAGATACCATGCACACCATACACAGTTAGATTCATTACTTGACATGGATTAGTTGCATACGCTTAGAGTACTTGGAGTTCGATTCATTACTTGACATGGATTGGTTGTCTGCATATAATGCACAGTTAGATTACTTCAATAAGACACACCTTCGATATTAAAGGGACTTCAGGGACTACATTTGCTAGAGTTGCGATAGCTTTACCAATTACCAGAGTCCTATTGCCAGAGTTGCGATAGCTTTACTGATTACCAGAGTCGTTGACAACTTTACCGATTACTAGAGTCCTATTAGCAACGACTTAGGGGTTGGAGGCGTTTGGGGCTATTGTTGAGTTAGAGCTGAGGACAGTGAATAGAGTCGATGATATCCCAGTGGTTTGTCAATTTTCGGATGTGTTTTCTCGATGATTTGCCAGGTTTACCACCATTTCAAGCAGTTGAGTTCATCATTGAGCTGAAACCGGGGACACAACCGATTTTTAGTCAATTGTACAAGATATTTGCATCCGAGCATGAGGAGTTGAGGACCCAGCTAGAGGAGTTATTGCAGAAGGGGTTCATTCATCCTAGTATGTCTCCTTGAGGAGCTCCAGTCCCTTTTGTCAAGAAGAATGACGGTAATATGTGGATGCGTGTTGATTACATAAAGTTGAATCAGGAGATGATTAGGAACCGTTACTTCCTTCCTAGGATCGATGACTTATTCGATCATTAGCCAAAAGCCAAGTTTTTCTTGAAAACTGATCTACATTCAGGCCATTATTAGCTAAGGATTCGAGATGGTGACATTGAGAATACCACATTCATTACGAGATACGGGTTGTTTGAGTTCACAATCATGTCGTTTGGGCTGACTAATACACCGGTGATCTTCATGGATTTTATACATATGGACTTTATACCATTTCAGGATCGACATGTCATTATTTTTATCGACGACATCCTAATATATAGTAAGACTCTTATGGAGCACAAGTGACACCTCAGGAAGATTCGAACGACACAGAGAGAGCACAAGCTATATGTTAAGTTTAGCAAGTGTGGTTTTTGGCTAAGTGAGGTGAGTTTCTCGATCACATATTCAGCGATCAGGGTGTATTAATGGATAGTGACAAGATTCGGGTGATTATAGACTGGAGAACTTTTGAGCATGTTTCTGACATTCAGAGTTTCTTGGGACTGGCAGGATATTACCAACAATTTGTGTAGGATTTTTCATCGATTGAAGTGCCGATAACAAGGTTGACCAATAAAGATGTTAGATTTCATTGGTCAGAGGAGTGCGAGAATGCATTTTCAGAGCTAAATAGGAAGATGACTTTTCGCGCAGTGTTAGCATTGTCAATGACTGGGAGAGGCTTCTCAGTTTATACTGATGTTTTAGGCACTGAGTTTAGAGGCATGCTGATGCAGGATAGACACCCAGTTTCGTGTTTATCTCGACAATTGAGATCCCACGAGGGTAACTATCTAGTGCACAACTTGGAGCTTGCAGCACTCGTGTTTGCAGTAAAGGCCTGGAGGCATTATCTCTATAGATAGAGGTTCGTGTTATTCACTGATCAATAGAGTTTGAGGTATGTATTCCCTCAAAGGGAATTGAACATGCGACAGAGGGGATGGCTCGAGTTACTGAAGGACTATGACTTCGCCATTAAGCACCATCCGAGTAAAGCAAATGTTGTAGCTAATATGTTGAGCCAAGAGTGACATTGGTGATAACTAGACAATACTGCAATGAATGACACATGAGTAAAGACTTCTTGAGGCAGTTTCGGTGATATGTGTTGTAACGACCCTAAATTCTACCTTGTGCCACATGTCATTTCAGGTAGGACGTGAACCATTTGCCGCGATACTGGTGTCAAATTCTAGGTCGTCGACACTGAGGTATGTTATTTTTGTTCAATGTTTGCATTATTTATTATATACTCGAATATGAATTCCAATGTAGCAAATGTGTGAGGGCATTGGTGTTGAGAAACAGGTTCGGCCAAAGAAACGTGTGATACGAGTGCTGGGGTGAACGATTGTCGAGTATTTAGTTGTTTGGAAGGAAATTGAATTGAAACACTGAGAAACTACAATAAAATATAATAATTAACTGTTAGGTAACATGTTCAGTATGTTGGTAGGTCCTTGAGCATACAACGATGAGAGACGTGTTGCGGATCAGGTGCGAAAACGTTGAGAAAGCATGTATTGAATGAGAGTGCATGGGAGGAAGTTCCAAAGTGTGTCAAAATGTTTAGTCAATTGGTGGAGTGTTAGGTCAGTGGTTGGTGAGAGGAAAACCATAGGATGCACCTCGTGATACGCGCATAAGAGATGATGAAGAAGATATATATAAGTCACCTGCTTTTTTTTTTTCTCTCTCTCTCTCTTCATGTTTTATTTTCTCTCATCATTCTCGTCTGAAAGAAACAAAGCTCGACCAAACATGGGAATAAAGGTAATATCTCGACTCATCGTAAGATTATCTATGTATTAACGAGTGTTTTGCGTGTTTTCGTCGTGGTAGTTTTGGACACCACTTTAGAGTTTCGGTTTTTCTAATGTTTTGAAAGTTATAGATAGTTGGATTAGTGTAGAGCACAATCATGCGGTTGTTTTGGTTGTTTGGATTGAATTGGGATTTTTGGCTATTTTTGGTGGATTTTTTAATTAATTTCAACATTGGGGAATTTGTGGATGTTTTGACGTGTTGTGACAGTGGTTTTAGGAGTAAATTGACGTCCCTATGATTTTAGGACGAGCTCAAAACGCGGTAGTACAAGTAGGGGTGTCAAAAAACCCTAGATTCTCGTTCAGTGATCGACGTCCGAGCGTCGTGAAGCTTGAAGGCCACAGTGTCCAGACTAGAGAAGATTGACATTTCATGCTCTATGTGACGCCGCCGGGTTTTTGACCTCATAGCACTACTTAAAGCGTGCACTATTCATCAGACCAATTTTTGGAAAATCCTTGAAAAATTCAGGGATCCATCGGGATCCATCGAGTGAATACCCAGGTAATTGACCAAATTATGTAAATAAATAAAATTATAGAAAATTGGATGAATTGGAGGATAATTAACGGATTTTTCAATCAATTGATCAATAGGGGACTGTATGACAATGATAGTCACACGAGGGATTCGTAAGGGACGAACTTAAGTAGTGTGAGTGTGTAATAGCATTGGACATGGGTAAGTCAACTAGTGATAAATTTTACAGTTATTTCTTAAGTTTTAATTTGTTATTGTTATTGTTTTATTCCTGTTTTGAAATTTTTTTACGGATTTAGTGGTTCGAGGGCAAGTAAGTCAAAGTGATCTTGGGGAGGACGGGTTATCAGAGGTAGCATACTAGAGCTAGGAACTCGAGATGCATGATATGGTTTATGGTTCTATATGTGGTGAGAATTCTCTACTAGATTGCAGGGAAGTTCTGATCCGCGTGGACTTTAGGATGGTGTGAATGTACCATGTCCTAAACTCTGAATCTTGTGGGTGTCTTTCCTCGACTCAATGACTATTTGGTTAGGACTACTTGCACCTCTCTGTTTGTTTTCTTGGACACTCAACTTCGGTTGATTCATGTTTATCTATAGTTTTTATTTATTCATGCATTCCCTGTCCTTTCTTTCTATCGGCATGAATACAGACTGCTTATTTATTTTGAAATACTTTAAATATCTTGATTGGTGTTACTTACTTGGAAGTTGTCATTATTGTGTTTGACTAAGTGCAAATTCGTAGTCGAGTAAGGGAAATGTTCTTCAGTTAGGCAATCTACTTTAAGGATATCAAAGTGATTCTCCCTCTATCGTCGATGTAGGCTATATTTTGTATTATGTATATATTTATTTGAAATCTTGGGTTTATGAGAGATCTTTGGCTTATATTCTATGTTGTACTCTCCTCTGGCTTGATATATATTGGTGTTGGTATACATATGCGTTCCACATTCTAGGTTGTCCTAACTAGTGTCTTTGAGGATTATTTTTTTAGTTTGATATCTTACAATTTCCGCTATACTTTGAATAACTTTAAACTTAAATTGCTTAATAAATGAAAATGGTAAGGTAAGGTTGACTAGGTTTACGTTGACTCAAGCAATTGGCTTATGGGTCTACATAAATCTAGGTCGGGCAGGATCTAGTTAAAGGTTGTGGAACTAGGGTCGTCACATATGGTATCAAAGCTAAAGTATTAATACTTGACTTTTGATTAAATCATAATAAATTAAGACATAAGCCAATATTAGTTAGGACAATGGTTGAACTTAGTGTGGAACCCTATGATCCTGACTTAAGTCTTAGTTGGGAAATGAGGAGAGTTGGGGAATTTAAAATTGTACTATATGAGTTATTTGATGTATTATAAATACAATCATCGATAGCTATGTAATGATCGTGTATTTGTTATCTTTTTAGATTTGGGATGGTCGATCAACCGAAACCCAACAGTAATAGTTTGGGAGAAGCTCAGGGGAGACTAGATGAGGTGTCTTAGTTAGTTGCATCGCATGTGTTGGACTAAGTGGTTAGTCACTCTAACTCCGACCGGAATTTTGATGGAAACAAACAAGGTGATAATGTACTAATTAATATCAAGTGTATTTCAGTTTTCGTTAAAGGATGTAAAACAACACATCACGGGTATTCAAGCCATACAAGTTCAAAACCCGACATTCGTGAAGGAATGAAGATGGAAGACCATATTGCAATTTGTAATTTCGATGTAAGGTATCAAATTCTTTCACGCAAGCCAAATGCATTAGTTCATGCATATCAAGTCTTAAAACCAATTTTCAAAAGTCATGAAGTAACTTGGAATTTCAAAATGAAATTTAACACATAACTAGGTCAATGAGTTTAAACAATGTGAGATTATGTGTTAATGATCATTTGCATTTTGGAGATCATTGTTGAAGTTTTCAAGACTGAAAAACTTGTTTTTAAAAGGTTTTTGAAAAGAAAAACTGCAAGTTTGCAGAAAAGCCCCTCGCATGTTATGAAATCGTGATTTTCCGTTTTCGGGGTTTGTAAAAATATCCAGACCATCCAATTAGGCTTAATGACCCATAATAAACGTGTATAACATGTTATATTAGGGTTGGTTAGGTCCCGGATGTGTTTAAGGGTCGCTAACACAAAGGGATAAAATAATTATTTTGAGCTCCCTGCAGTTAGCGCGCTAATACTGCCATTAGCGCGCTAAGTGCAGAGTTAGCGCGCTAGGTCTCAGTATTAGCGCGCTAATTGCCCTCCTGACAGCTTTTTTAAAAAGCTGGAAAACGAACCTTAATTTGAATTTTTGATGGATTTTGGACCCTTGGATCCCTACAACGGTCACAAACAGTCAAGATGGGATACCTAACCCTATAAAATCAACAAGAACATGGTTTTCTCACAACAAGGAACAAACACACTCAAAAGCTCAAAAGATTCAAAAAGAAGCACTTTGATTTTTGTGAAGGAGACAAAGGAGATTCTTGAGGCTGTCCACAAGCACAAAAATCCAGCACTTTGAAGCATTCAAAGAGTACAAGAATCTCCTCAAAGCTGGTCTCTTTTGTCATCTTTTTGGTTGTAAGCAAGTCCTTGTTCTAGATTCCTTTTCTTGAGCTTAATCTACATAGTTTTGTGTGTTTTGAATCAAAATCAGTTTGTTGTGTGTTTTAACACCATTATCTTAGGTTTTGTACTTAAATTTATTTTATCAAACCCTAAGATTGATTTGAACAAAAGTTTTGCACTTGAACTTGATTTTTGTTAAACTATTGTTCTTTGCTTTGAAATCGGTTTTGCACAAATACATTGGATTTTACAACGGTTTCATATTTGGAATTTGCAACAAAATCAGTGACACACTTTGCATTTTCCATCCATTCTCATACTTGCATGCATTAGAGTTGTTAGGCTCTAGGAGGCTTGCTAGTGTTTGAATTTGATATCACTTTATATTGTAAAGTGTATCTCATTTCTTTTCAGCAAATTGTTGTAAGTGTATGATTGTAAGACTTAGTGGAATCTAAGTCAAAGGGAAAGACCTAGTTGAGGCTAGGCACAATTTCTAGTTGCGGCTAGATAGGAAGTCCTAATTGTAATTAGGCATTCTAGGCTTGTATGCTTAGGTTGTAACACTTATTTGGAATATAAGTGAGGGTTTAAAAAATCCTAACCGGGGAGGTTAGGTAGTGGATGTAGATCACTTGATCGAACCACTATAAATCGTGTGTCGCTTTCCATCACTTTTACCCCATTCACTTGCATAGCATAGACATTTGTTGTTACTTGTGCTTAAAAAGTTTAAAAAGGCAACAACCTCTCGGTACACCCAATTCACCCCCCTCTTGGGTGTGGTTTCAGCATGGGCAATAGCTTGAGGTGATTCTCCGATTGTTGAGGACTCAAGCAACCCTTTCACCCCTTCATCTACAACACCAGTTACACAGGCTGAGAGTGTTTCTACAACGCAGGACACACTTGAAACTCCTGCATAACAGATATAACCTATAGTAGCTAAGGAGGCATAGGTTCAGCCTGAGATTGTACCACTTATATCAAATACATTGCTTGAGGATACGCCAAGTACATCGAGTGATAAGGGACTGGGGTTACAGCTGAGGTAAAACGGGCTCACAAATTCTAGCGACATCATTTGGAGAAGTTTCACGGGGCTATAGATCTTGAGGCTACAAAGAAATACATGTAGAGTCATACTAAGATTCACAATGTATTGACCATACCGAAACACATGAGACCTAGCATATAATCAACTTCGTTGTTTGGAGAGGTTGATGTCTGGTGGCATAGCATGGTGCTACAAAGGGGAAACCCAAGGATTAGGGAGTTTAAGGAAAGGTTTAATGAGAAATACATTCCTCCTTTAGTCCGTAACTTGAAAATGACTGAGTTCCATAACATTAGACATGAGACTAGTGAGAAAGTAATTAAGTACATGGGTCGGTACCTACGACTGATGGAGTATCTCGGAGACATAGCGAACACCGATACTGACCACACCTATTATTCCATGCATGGTTTATTAGATTCAATTGGATCAATGGTAGCTACCACAACTTCAAAAACATTACAAGAGGTCTACAGGAGAGGTATGACCTATGAGCAATTCTCGAGCACACGTGTTAGAGCTTAGGGTGTGCCAGTAGTTCCATCACAGACAGGGCCCAGATCAAGAGGTAATAAAGGGATGAAGGATCTAAACATTTGGTACTCGAGAGACCTTGCACGAGTGTAGTATCTATTGCATCTACGTCTTCTACCACTATTGTACCATCTGCTTCAGTACGGAGTTATTGTAGTACACCATAACAACAATCATAGTCAGGTCCTCAAAGGCAGCAATATCAGTGACCTGGGGGTAATGGCAGTGGCAGAGATAAAGGTGGTGGTTAGGGGCAAAGGTATGGATAGGGTTCAAAAATATGACTAGGGTTAGAGTTCTGATCAGTTACAAAGACCAGGGCAGAGAATTCATTCTGGATCATGTTCTTAGGGATCCTGTTATGATTATGGACTGATAAGTCATTTGATCGGTGTTTATCAATGATTGGGTCGAGGGCAGCCTCAGCAGAGTTGGAAGCTGGTTCATATTGTTGTCGTGCCAGACCAAACTACTACTCGTAATCTTGTGGAAGGTATGGTTTATATTTGCAGTCATTTTATGCATACCAAATTTGATTCTATTTTTACAGTTTCATTTATTTCATTTTGCATGGTTGATGAGTTGGGTTTAAGACCTACTAGACACGGAGAAACACTTGATCCTTAGCATGACTACTAGGGACAATATTTACCCAAACTTATTGTGTGTTGATTGTTCACCAGTAGAGATAGGGGTCATGTCTTACCTGTAAACCTAAAATTATTGGAGTTCCAAGAGTTTGATGCGTTTCTAGGCATGGATTGGTTAGGTAATATCATGTACAGATTCATTGCTTAAATAAGAGGATCATGTTTAGTTTCTAAGGGACTTCGACTAGTTTACCGATTACCAGAGGCAGGGTAGTTTTTAGTGTAGATATTGAGACATTCACTAGTATTTTAGGTACGACGGGGAAAGTTGAGACTAGGATGGAGGATATACTAATGGTATGCGAGTACCCAGATGTTTTTCCTGCTGAGCTACCAGGTTTACCATCGTATAGGGAGATTGATTTCATAATTGATTTGGCTATAGGAACTAAACCTATTTCCATTCTGCAGACCGTATGGCTCGAAAGAGCTAGAGAAGCTGAGATCACAGCTTGATAAGCTGTTAGAGTTGGGTTTCATCTACCCAAGAATATCACTTTAGGGTGTGTTGGTCTTGTTTGTTAAGAAGAAAGATGATAGCCTTCGATTGTGTATCGACTACAGACATCTTAACAAGGTGACAGTGAGGAACAAATATCCATTTCCTTTCATTGATGATTTGTTCGACTAGCTGATAGGAGCACAGTGGTTCTCGAAGATTAAATTGAGATTTGGGTACCATCAGTTAAGGATTAGAGTAGAGGATAGGGATAAGACTACTTTTCACACTCAATATGGGCATTATCAGTTTAAAGTCATGCCTTTTGAGTTGACTAATGCTCAGTGATGTTTATAGAATTGACGCATCAAGTATTGAGACAATACCTAGATCGGTTCGTCATTATGTTTATCGACGATATCCCTTGATCTATTGTAAGAGTCGTAAGGATCGCGAGGAGCACCTCAGGACGATTTTGTATATTCTAAGGGAGAATAGATTATTCGCCAAGTTCAATAAGTGTGAGTTTCAGCTTGCAGAGGTCGGATTTGTTGGTCACATTGTCAGAGCTAGCTGAATTTTTGTATACCTTATTAATTGGCCTACACTGAGATCAGTGTATGAAATCTATAGTTTTCTTGGTTTGGCAAAATATTATAGATGTTTTATGAAAGACTTCTCGAAGATTGCTATACCTATGGCGCAATTCATGAAGAAAGATACGCATTTTCAGTGGAATGATAGTTATGAGTAGGCATTTTTGACATTGAAGGAACGTTTGACTACTGCACCAATTTTGGTTTCACCTGAGTCAGGAAAGGGCTTCGAGGTAAACACCGATGATTCTAAGGTCGGTTTATGTTATGTATCAATGCAGGATGGTATGGTGATTTCTTATGCATCTAGATAGCTGAAGATTCACGAGAAGAAGTACCTTACTCGTGACTTGGAGTTAGAAGTAATGGTCTTCGCATTGAAGATTTGGCGTCATTATATCTATGGTGAGAGATTTGTATTGTTTACTAACCATAAGAGTTTGAAGTACATTTTCACTCAGAAAGAACTAAATATGAGACAGAGTGGTGTTAGCTTGAGTTTCTCAAGGATTATGATTTCTTTTAGAGTATCACTTGGGGAAGGCCAATGTAGTTGCTGGCGCATTGAGCCACAAAGGGGTTGACTATGAGGTTGTTACGTGCCATATGACACACGAGTATGGATTATTCGAGGTAGTCGAGGCAATGTATTCTGTTGATATTCTGGCCAGCACCAAAGTGTTGATTTTTGGGTAGATAAGGACTTAGACAGTCTTTATTCAGAGGGTACTTGATGGTTAGCGGGTGGATGAGCAGTACCAAAGGTTTCTTAGGTTTGCTCACTCATGCTTGGATTTATAGGGCGACTGTGGATTCCATCAATAGTTGACTTACGCGATGAGATACTTTATGAGGCACACCGCTCACGTTTTACGGTTCATCCAAGCAGGACCAAGATGTATGCAGATGCGCATCATCTTTTCTGGTGGCTAGGGATGAAGACCAATGTTTTTGATTACTTTAGAAGGTATGAAATTTGTCAGAGAGTTAAGGCTGAGCATCGTATACCCATTGGGTTATTATAGCCACTTCTCATTCCTTAGTGGAAATGGGAGCATATTGCCATGGATTTCGTTAGTAGGTTACCTCGATCTCAGCGTGGACATGATAGCATCTGGTTGATTGTGGACAGGTTGATGAAGTATGTGCACTTTATACTGATTTCGACCACACATCGAGTGTATAGGTTGGAGAGTTTGTATGAGAAAAGATAGTTTGACTACATGGTGCACCATTATCGATTATGTTTGATAGAGGACCACAGTTTACATATCATATTTGGCACAGATTAATGGACATGAGTGACTGATTGAGATTCTCTAGGATATGTTGAGGATTGTGTTGGAGCACGATAGATCATAGGGAAGAATATCTTCATTTATGTAAGTTTGCTTACAATAATAGTTATCAGGTCAGTATTTGTATGGCACTGTTTGAGGCATTATACAGGAGGCAGTGCAGATCTCCATCTTGCAGGGCAGAGCCCGAGAATGTGGCAATAATTGGGCCTGAGATTGTAGTGGATAACATAGAGAAGATACGTCGAATCAAAATGAGGTTAAAGGGTGCACAGGAGAGAGGCAGAAGAATTTTTTTTTTTTACGGGGAGTTAAAGTATCAAGTCGTGGACTATATTTATTTGAAAGTGTCTCCGATGAAGGGTTATAAGAGGTTTGAGATCAGAGGGAAGCTTGTTGTGACAGCCCCAATTTCCCATACAATTGGGCCCTGCCTGGCCTAGACACGCGTGGATCCCCGAGACCGTTCACGGTAAGCCAACATATGCCTAGTTAACCTAAATTCATCAATTTAACAAGTTGCAACGTGAGTTATTAGATTATAAACATTATCATAATTATACCCAGCTAAAATTTACTATAATTAGGCAGTAACTCAATAATTAAAGGGAAATCAGGAAGATATATAAATGTGGAACCCCGAATATTCGATAAACATGTCTAAAAAGGATAGGATAATAGCACATGATATTAGTCTCACAATCTCAACCAATAAAACATATAGCATATGAGAAACAAAAATACATCAAGCAAAATGGAGACCTATACCAAAAAGTAAGAAAAATTCCTCGCAAGATCATGTGTGGTAGTCGCCTAGCACGAGTCCCTTCCCCTTGCTCGTCTCTGGTCTATTTGCACCCACTGTCACAAACTAGACGGTGAGTAACTGAGAAATAATTATACTAATGCCAGAAGAACGTAATAGTAATTCATGATTTACCAATAAAGAAGTCTAGGAATCATGCAATATTGAAAGACATGAACTAATAAGCAAATTGCATGATAAATAGACTAGCAGATAATCAACGATATTTTTAGTATTCATCGAATCAAAAAAGGCCCATAAGAGATCTAATCCACAATAATATCCACAACAAGTCCACAAATATATCCACACCATAGCCACAACAATATCCACAATAACCCAGTACTTGGGGTATCACACAACACTAGGGGTGGTCAACACTCTTTGCTTGAGGTGCTCGTGTTTTTCGTACTAGTGATAAGTCGTTTATTATGCATTATTTACAATTTGTTTATGGGTGTTTTTATGTCAAAGTCTCCAAAATACCACTAAATTTATACTCATCTCTCACTTTTAGGTGGATCAGAGGTCACGGTTGAATTTGGGACGAGAAAAATACTCAAAATAGAGTATTTACTTGCGTAATTGGATGCCGTATCTAATTATGCCACGTGTTGGGATTTTATTGGTCAAAGCTGCGTCTCACGAGGCCTTTTTCTCCAATCATGCGCCACAAATCACTCCAATCAGTCGTTTCCACCAATCACGCGCCACAAATCACTCCAATCAGCCTTTTCCATCAATCATGCGCCATAAATCATGGCATTAATCATAAAAACATTCAAATGGGCATAAATCACTCCAACCGTTACAAAGACACATCTATAAATTGGGGTTTGAGAGATTGGTAGAGGCATCCTTTGTTCGGAGAAGAACATACGGAGGCGACAACATATTATTTTAGGATTTTTGTACTTTTAGTCTTTCTTCAATAAAAAGAGCTTGGTGTATTTCTTCAATTATGTCCGCTAATCCTTTAAGGATTCAAGCAGGAGACCGATCGCGGCTATTCTATGACTTTCTAACATTGTAAGATCTATTTATTCTTTAATTTCATTGATTGATTGTTGTTTTCTAGTTTCTTTGGTATTGTTCTTAATATTATGGTTGATTACTTGATTGATGTGAAGGGCCCTCGCATTAGTTGTAGTTTGAAACCTATCGCCATCGAGTCGAATGCATACGTAATCGTGCAAAAGACTCGTATTTGTGGCAAGTGGTCGCTCGGTTGCGTTAATCCCCTCACGAGTTTTAGACCATGTATCTTAGAAACATAGGTTGAATCGGACACGCTTGTTGTACCGGTTATCTAGGTGTAGTGTTCTCATGAATCATGAATTAGAGCGGTCATCATGTTGAACCCAAGGTACGTGCCTAGGGTTATGTGAATTGACTAGGGTAATAGTTAGAGGTCTTACCCTAACTATCGGTAATAGGAGAACGAGGAATTCACGTCTTACGGGATTCTATAGCTACACTAGATCACGACATTCAATCTATCTTTGTTTAGGTCAATGATAAGTGTATTTGTCATAGGATAGCCGTGTGAAGTTGATGGCTTGGATCATTTTTCTTACTGAATTCTTACTTCTTTACTTTTCTACTTCTCTACTTGATTATCCGTGCTTGCTAACTTTCTTGTTTTCTCTTAATCTAGTTCATTATTAAAACTCCCGATTTTCCCTTTCCGCACCTCCTAAAGGAATAACTTGGTTCTTGTGGTTCGACCCCATCTTTACTGCTACTACAAATCCATTGTAGGATTCGGTATATATCAACGGGATATATATTTGGCACGTTCGACGCGTGACCAACTAGTGTGGGCCACATTGTACCTTCTTGATTCAACTTACGCCAAGAACACTTAACCAAGAAATAATGGAATGAAATGTCAAGCAATATGATCAATTCAAATATCACAACAAAAGATGGAAATGAATCACATATCATTTTCTTAACTAGCTTACTATTGTACATATATACGAAAGCACATATGTACTTACCTGGAAAGGTCACGACTCATGTACGCTTACGCGACTCTAATTGTTTGCTTGGGGTTTCCTAACTACTGTCAATGATTTGAACCCCAATATGTAGGGTTTATATTCAATATAAATAACCCCCAAAGTCCCCATGTTTTCTCAAAATTCATGAAATTTATAATCTAATTTCTATTTTGGACGCCACCGACGCGCGCCATGTATAAGGCTTTACAACGTCTTCGCGATGTCAAAATTTAAGCTTTTGTTTTAGACCCCATGAGTGACGCCGTCGTGTAGAAGGTATCCATGGTGTAAGTAATTTAGTTTCTATTTTAGATGTCGTGGGAGGACGCCGCCAGCATTCTATCTCACAACGTCTCCGCGGTGTCTCGTGGGTTTAGGGTTTTTATGGTTCTGTTCTGGACACCATCAACCAACGGCATGGGACTTATCGCCCATGGCGTCATGCGCGACGTGTGGACCAGATTGGATTTCTAGGTTTTTTCAAAACCCCAACTCGCGTCGTCGCACCTATCTCAAACTTATACGAAGGTCCATAACCATCCAAAATTGCCTTTGGATCATCGTAGAACCTTCGCTGATTGTTTGGAATGACAAACACTCCAAAATGTCGTAAAACTCAATGAAAAAAAGTAAAACGTCTCCAAAGTCCAACATCGCTCACAAAATGCGTATTGATCGCTCCAAGGATCACCAAGGCATCAGAATATAGATCAAGATCGATTTTCACGAGTGTCCATAGTCATCGCGATGAAATCGAATGAAACTAACGTTAAAACGAAGGAAAAGAGAAGGGGGACTAAGATCTCACCTTAACTTTGGCGAAATCAATACGAAAACAAGAGTCTAGCCACCAGAACTGTAATGACTCGTTACTTTAAGCAGGTAATTAGTGTTAATCCGAATGGTGATTAATCCGAGTTAGGCTCGTGGTTAAGCCCGATTTGTTATGATCAACGTGTGTATGGGATTGCGTGATGTATTGTGTTTGTTTGGTGTGTATTAGTACATATACGTGAATAATCGGACTAACGAAGAAATGCCTAATACCATGTGTGGGTCATGTGGACACACATGAGACGCAAAATAGCGTTGACGCTCGAGTGTGCTCGGCGATGGAAATTACGTAATTATAGGCGTAATTATAGGCATAAATATATATATATTTATATATATATATATTATGGATATATATAAATATATATTAAATGGAAAATAATAAAATAATGATAATTTGTCAGGCGCAGAGTGATACGCGGGGTCACGAGTGACACGCGTCGGACATACAGTGGTGTGCACGCCCGAGAATTCTCGTTGGCGTGCTAACCAAAATTTTAGGCGCAATGTATAGATAAATATATATATTTATATATAAATTAGTATATATAAATATATATAATAAATAGGAAAATGTAAGATTACCATTAAGGGTATTGAATTGGTAAAGGAGGAGATAAAATTAGAAGGGCAATTTGATCATTTCCCCACCAAAACCGCCTTCTTCTTCTTTAAATGTGAAATCGAAGTTGAGAGAGAGAGATCAGATCGAACCGTAAGGGAAAGGAAGGAGAGAGCCGGGACGCGGAGGCAAGATCGCTGGCTCGCGTGATCGAGGAGAGGTCGAGGTGAGTTGGTTCATAGTTGTTTTAGCTGTGTTGGTGTTGTTGTAATGGTTTTGAGGTTGAGTGAGCTCGGCCATGGCGGAAGCCATGGCCGAGAGTGGGGAAGGCAAGGGAGTAGTCTCCCTTGCCAGTTCGAGTTGGGGTTGGGGTTGAGAGCCAACCCCAACGATGAATCGAAGATGAAAGGGAAAAAAAAAAGATAGAATAGAGCGTCTGCTCTGTTCTCATGGAGAAGAAGGTGGTGAACCGGGCCGGTTCGGCCCGGTTCACACCTTAAACAAAAGAAAAAAAAAGAAAATAGAAAAGAAAATCCAGAAAAATAGGAAAAAAATATGGAAAAATAGTATTTTGATCAAACAAATAGAAATTGAGGGATTTCTATGGAAAATGAGAAATTTGAAAGTCGGAGGAGACTTTACATTGGGGTTTTACCTCGAAAAATGTGAAATGGTCCAAATAGGTTGTAAACTAAGTGTTGGAATTCCGAATTAGAATGGGACCAATTTAGGGTATTAATAAATGAATATTAGACTTAAATTGATGACAATTGGTCTATGTTAGGGAATGAATCAATGTGGAAAGAGGTTTGAGGACTCCGAGGAGTTGTACAAGTCGGTAAAATATAGAAAGCTCATAACAGGTAAGTGGGACTCGTAGCTTTTATCAATTATGCAATGTAAAATAGTATTATTAGAGCATGTAGTGTACTGGACTAGGAATGGGGCAATGTACCGTGATTTGACTTTGGTTTTACAAAATGTTTTGAAATGAAAATGGATTCAGAAAGAGGTTTGACGGGACGGATCGGCCTGGGGTTTGGAAGTGTGTTGGAGTTGCTAACCATCACCGCACCTAGTGACTTGGGAATTATCTCGATCAATGCTTTCCAGTTGAGTTTAGCATCCCATTAGTCATAAACCAATCAGATGAGCAGTGATTGATTTAGTGATGATGAGTAAGTGCGACTCGGTGTTTTATGAGTTGGCGGCACATTGACAAGAACTGGTTAGATGCCTAGTGATTGGTTCTTGGATATGTGAGGGGGCGACTCAATGCAAATACGAATATATGAAATACAAATCACGGGTACATTGCAATGAACCAAAGAACTTGCATCTGTTATATATATATTGTTTATATTGATTCGTATGCTCCTGTAGATATGCATTTGATTCATATTGTTATACATTGCCTTGATATTAATTGGTAGTTGATGGTTGGTATGAGAGTCACTTACTGAGCATGTAGGAGCTCACCCACCTTAACATTTTCAGGTATGAATGTACGCTAGAACTTAGAACTCAGGAAAGGAGAAGACAAGGAGTTTAGTATCTTCTCTACGGTGCAATGAGTTTCCTATTATATATATATTGTATTGCATTATGATTTGTAATTAAATGGGTGGGAATAAGAGCTCAATACTGAGGTTTATGCCGGTATTATATAACTTGTGTTTTATCGAAAAAGTTTTAAATTTTCAGTTGCGTTTGTTTTATGTTATTTATTTAAATCAAGATATACAGGTTGTTGTCAGGAAATGTGGTAAGGCTGCTGGCTCTAATTAGGTCCGATTTGGTTTACCGGGGCTTAATTAGAGTTTCAGGCCAGACATTCCTTAATTAAAATTAGGGGCTGTCACAGTTGGTATCAGAGCCAAGGCTTTACAAACTTAAGTTTATTATTGGTCTCAAATTCTGAGACAATTTTGATATAGATTGATATAAGAGACTATGTTGTAAAGCTTGGTTTGATTATTCCACTGAGAAGTCAATGGAATAACTCTGATATAGATTAGTATCAGAGACTGATGTTATCACTTTTGATCAAGATTTGAAGTGATGTGATAATACTGATACCGTTTGGATTGAAATTTCGAGTTGTACCTGTATATTGAAATTAAAATTTAAGTTAACTGACTTGGTGATTGATTCTCAAGTCAGGGATAAACCAAGATTAAATGAATGGTTTATCGATGTTTTGGGGGGTAATGAAAGATAAAAGCTTGAGACATGTATTTGTGAGCTTTATATTATATCTATGCGATAGATATAACTGTTCTGTCTTGCCTTAGAATGAATCTGAAAGTCTTATCTCACCTCTAAGACTTAGTAAGTCAAATGAAATTGATGGTGAGGGTTCTTGGGAACCTAGACTTTATGGATATTGTGATTAGGGAAGACAGTGGAACGATGATAAGATGAGTTATATCCGTCTATATCTCATGAAATGAGAATGTATATATGTTGAGGGTTAGGGTTTATGGAACCTTGAACCCAAAGAATATAGATATGGAAAAGAGATGAGTTATGAATAACTCTTTTATTGAGTAGTCTCTAAGGGTCTTGATTCTCACTGATATTGTCTGATGAGAAATAGTCAGTGTTGAAGGAATAATGGACTCGAGATTTAGAGAATAGGTCAGATGAAATGACCATACAAGGTAAATGGAATATGAAATGATTGACAACGAAACTTAAAGGTGATGAGTCACTTTGAGTAGAAAATATACTAGTGTTGAAACTAGTTCAGTGAGATAAAAAAAATTATTCAATGGGAAAGATTGGTGGTAAATGATGATAAGAACCTTATTGAGGTTAAGTAACCACTAGATTATTTATACTTCATGAATGATTATGAAGTATAAAATTTCAGTTATAGTGCTAGTCTATATTGAGATAGTGAGAAAGAAATTTATCAGTATGGTTATGGTATAGCCGCATATACTGAAAATAATATAAGAAAGAGGGCTATTGGTGTTGTTGCGAGGTCACTGCACACACTAATCGTATAATAATAAGGAAGCCTGTCAGTATAGTTGAGATATAGTTGTATATACTGAAGGCAGAAATAACAAGGGATTATTAGTGTTGTTGTGGGTAATCATACTCACTAATAGAGCAATAAAAGAGAAAAGAATGACGATGTGGAGGAACCACACATAGAGATGGTAAGGATACCTGATTGAGGTATAGATCAAAGATAGAATATACAGAAACGAGCTGAAGGTAACATTACTCTAAAAGTGAAGAGTTAAAACAAGAAATAAGAGATGAAGGATTTGAGAAAAAAAAATTGTGTTCTTGATCAACTCTATCTTGTTTGATGAAGTAGAATCATTTATAAGGAAATGGTAAATTGAGAATAAAGTGAAGAGTAAGTTACAAATAGATACGCTGAAAGACTGGAAAGGTCAAAGTTAGAGGCTTAACATCAAAGTATTTAAGAATTTTTGAGGCATTAATACATAAAGATTCATAGATATGACAATCTTGTCATCAGAGACATCTGATGTAGATAAGAGGTGTACTGTTCAGATAATTGAGAAAAACATAGCAGTGAGCCATGAGGTGTTTTAAATTTGATGTTTAGACTAGTACATCTAAATTGGGGAGAATGAGTTGTCAATAAGGTTAAGGATTGAGAATATAGAGAATGATGTACAATACTAGAAATGAATAGGTAAGCAGTATATCAAGAGGTTGGTATTGACTGCGATTTATAATGAAAGATGTTGAAATTTATAAATTTTGTGAATGTGAATTTGTGGAAATTCAGTTAATCAATTAAAATTCAAATGGTTTGGGTTGAGTAAACTGATAATAGGTCAGTAAAGGGAAAAACAAGTAATGGGTATATTAGAAAGGCTTGAAAGATTATCCCAAAGAAGGAATTCATCAAAGTATTTGGCTGGTTGATACCAAACCAATGATTAATTATATCGTACTTTGAGGTATTATAAAAATTGTATGAGTTTGAGACCTCAAGTGGAGTGACAAATTAACGTGAAGTGAATTCCAAGGAACAGTGATTTCCAGGATTGACAACTCAAGGGTGTAAATCAAATGAGATCAATAGTTCTCAATAATGAATGAGATTTGATTATCATAAAGTAAAGATAAGAATTTAAGTGTATATGATCAGGCAATGGCTTGATAAGGTGGAAGATTATGGTGTAAACCATAGAAATTCATTAGAGCTCACGCTATGTTTATGAATGAAGATGTAGAGTTGTTAAACTCTATTGAGATAAGATCATCATTAAGTTGACAATGATGACGAATATGAAAATAGTTGAAACTGTACCAAATGCACAAAGTATTGGTATAGAGTTATGTGAAAATCTGATAATAGGTTAGTATATACCAAAAGTTGTAGGTGCAATGGATAAGTTTCACCTATAAATCTTAAGGTATGTGTTGAATTTTAAAGTTAAGAGTCAAAGGAATTGACTGAGGTTAAGACAATTTGAGAATTGTCTTATATTCAACACAAAGAATGGAAAGGTGATGGAACATTGAATGATTGAAGCATACAAACAACGTATATAGAGTTGTAATATAATTGTATTGTATGGTCAATTAATCTAAGAATGGAATAACTTTATAATGGAATGAGGATGAGTTGTGCATGATACAAAGGATGTCTTGAGGCTTAAGGAAATTAAAATGTAGTTTGACTACAATAGTTGCTTAATTATACTTGGATTACGGAAAAGTTAGAGTTAAAGGTGTATCTTAATATTTTTATCCAAGTAGTTGTCGGTTGACACAATAAAGCGAGAGATTGTAGTAAATACATTTGAATTAGTTCATGGGGAACTAATGTAAAGTAATTGTGTTGGTAAGAGTGCCAAATTATTATAAGACATCAGCTGATAAGGAAGAATTGGAAATATGCATTTCAAATGATGGATTGAATGAATTGCAAGAATAAGTATTAGAGGAAAGACTTTAATATGATAAGATAGGGATGATGATCCCAGTATTAGTATAAATTCAATTGATTGGATCGAATGTGTAAAATCATTCAATCATGAAGGAGTTTTGAAGTACAATTGTATCATGTACAAGGGTTTGAAGGGTATGAATATTATTTAGCTATTCCTAAGACTGAAAGAACTTAGAGGAATCACTAAGTGTTAGATGGGAAAAACTTTGAGAACCAGTGAAGCTGGTGAAATGTGAATGGGGGAAAGTTTCAAAAGACGAAAATAGTGATGATGTGGTGAAGCAGCACGCACTAGAATAAATGGGAGAAAATAAACAGTGTGAGAGTGGTGTTGTAATAGTTGAGTGGTGGTGTAACCACACTCACTAAACTGAAAAGAATAATGAAATTGTAACTCAGTTATATTTGAGTTAATAGGAAAAGGAGTTTGGCATATGTTCTCAGTAACCAGGAATTACTTTAGTTGTCTACTTTTCGATTGAAGCTAGTAGCTATTTTGGGTTTCAATCACTCTGAGAAATTACTCGCACAAAGTGATTGACGGTGATTAATACTTGAATGAAAGAAAGAGGCATGAGGGATAATTATAATAGAAACTTCTCAATATTATCTCATCAGTGGGATAGATAATAATTGATGAATGAGTAAAGTCCTGCGCAGGCATATCATCAATTGAGAGGTTGGAATTGATAATTATCAGTCCTTTCTTTGGAGTTCAGAATGAGACTGAACTCAGTAAATGTATGAATTAATGAATGATTGGATGATTGGGTTGAGAAATCTAATCGGAACTACTCATTGTGTTATAGATTGACTATGAATGAGTAGTGTCCAGGCTTGATATTGTAATGAAAATTGTGCTGGACATATTAACCTCTGAAATGGAAATTGGATTCAGGAGGAAGGTTAGACAAGAATGATTTTGAATATCTCAAGAATTTCTATATGATTGATATATGTAATGCTACACTATATTTGGGTATATGAACGAGTGATAAATGGGTTTAGATAAGAATATATAAGGAGATTATGAAGAGATATGAGATATGTTCAGTATGTGATGTTGAGTAATTAAACATGAAAAGTTAGATTCTTGTCTATACCTGAGAAGAGAACACAATACGATTATAGGCTAGACGTCAGCACAATGAATTATAGTTGATGAAAGAATCTAGTCTGCAAGATTCTAGTCAGTGACGGCATATGTGATGCTCGGAAGAATTGAACAAAATTATTGTATGGGAGATGTGAGATGGTATAAAATTAAAAATGTTCCGGATAGAGATCCGAGACTTGCTTCCACTGAGGGAAGAAGTTATTGATATAAATTGAAAACCAGTCTCAATCTCGATACAATATTTTCCTTCGTATTGACGTAGAGATTGTGTTACTAATTTTAATTCAATGAATATGATTGAGCTTGTGTCTCATCATAATAGTCACTGAAAGAATCGATTTATCTGTGTGAGTTCTTTAATGATCTTATTAATCTGAGGGTTTACATAATGAACTATACTCTTTCTTATCCTACCATGAGGGTGAGAGATAAGAATGAGAGATATGGTACTAGAATGAATGAAGTAATAAAGAACTACATAGAGGAAGTAGAGCAGACTAGGTAAGATATAACTACAATATAAAGGAAACGAATAATATGAGGATAAAGTTGTAGTGTATAGATTGACGAAATCTATAAGGTTCAAGCAGGTATCGAAAAAAAATGAAATGAAAATGATGATGATGATGAGAATGTTGTGTGATTGACCTTGCCATTCACCGATGGGTGGAATGGAGGTAGGAAACACACATATGTTGACCTTGCTGTTCCTTTGTGGTGGACAGAGGTAGGAAATGTGATGTATATATATGTTGACCTTGCTGTTCATTTGTAGTGGACAGAGGTAGGAGACATGATGATTGTCGACCTTGCCGTTCAGTTATGAGATGGACGGAGGTAGGAGACACGACACTGTTGATCTTTAGTAGATTCGTCAATGCTTGAGCTACAACAATCCTTAAGAAAAAGAGAAAACGTGACAAATATCATAGGTTATTGATGTATCAAAAGATATATGGGATCTTTTGGAAATCTCACCTATGAACGGGCTATAGAGATTCGGATTAAGTGAAATTAATTGAATAGAGAACTCCATTACTGTTTGAGATCATTGGTGACTAGTACGTTGCCCTAATTTCGAGGACGAAATTGTTGCTAAATTGGGGAGACCGTAACGACCCGTTACTTTAAGCAGGTGATTAGTGTTAATCCGAATGGTGATTAATTCGAGTTACGCTCGTGGTTAAGCCCGATTTGTCATGATCAACGTGTGTGTGGGATTGCGTGATGTATTGTGTTTGTTTGGTGTGTATTAGTACATATACGTGAATAATCAGACTAACGAAGAAATGCCTAATACCATGTGTGGGTCATGTGGACACACATGAGACGCAAAATAGCGTCGACGCTCGAGTGTGCTCGGCGATGCAAATTACGTAATTATAGGCGTAATTATAGGCATATATATATTTATATATATATTATGGATATATATAAATATATATTAAATGGAAAATAATAAAATAATGATAATTTGTCAGGCGCAGAGTGATACGCGGGGTCACGAGTGACACGCGTCGGACATACAGTGGTGTGCACGCCCGAGAATTCTCGTTGGCGTGCTAACCGGAATTTTAAGCGCAATGTATCGATAAATATATATATTTATATATAAATTAGCATATATAAATATATATAATAAATAGGAAAATGTAAGATTACCATTAAGGGTATTGAATTGGTAAAGGAGGAGAAAAAATTAGAAGGGCAATTTGGTCATTTCCCCACCAAAACCGCCTTCTTCTTCTTTAAATGTGAAATCGAAGTTGAGAGAGAGAGATCAGATCGAACCGTGAGGGAGAGGAAGGAGAGAGCCGGGACGCGGAGGCGAGATCGCTGGCTCGTGTGATTGAGGAGAGGTCGAGGTGAGTTGGTTCATAGTTGTTTCAGCTGTGTTGGTGTTGTTGTAATGGTTTTGAGGTTGAGTGAGCTCGGCCATGGCGGAAGCCATGGCCGAGAGTGGGGAAGGCAAGGGAGTAGTCTCCCTTGCCAGTTCGGGCTGGGGTTGGGGTTGAAAGCCAACCCCAACGATGAATCGAAGATGAAAGGGAAAAAAAAAGAGAGAGAACAGAGCGTCTGCTCTGTTCTCGTGGATAAGAAGGTGGTGAACCGGGCCGGTTCGGCTCGGTTGAGCCGAACCCGGTTCGGCCCGGTTCACACCTTAAACAAAAGAAAAAAAAAAAAGAAAGAAAATGGAAAAGAAAATTCAGAAAAATAGGAAAAAAATATGGAAAAATAGTATTTTGATCAAACAAATAGAAATTGAGGGATTTCTATGGAAAATGAGAAATTTGAAAGTCGGAGGAGACTTTACATTGGAGTTTTACCTCGAAAAACGTGAAATGGTCCAAATAGGTTGTAAACTAAGTCTTGGAATTCCGAATTAGAATGGGACCAATTTAGGGTATTAATAAATGAATATTAGACATAAATTGATGACAATTGGTCTATGTTAGGGAATGAATCAATGTGGAAAGAGGTTTGATGACTCCGAGGAGTTGTACAAGTCGGTAAAACATAGAAAGCTCATAACAGGTAAGTGGGACTCGTAGCTTTTATCAATTATGCAATGTAAAATAGTATTATTAGAGCATGTAGTGTACTGGTGGGAATGGGGCAATGTACCATGATTTGACTTTGGTTTTACAAAATTTTTTGAAAGGAAAATGGATTCGGAAAGAGGTTTGACTGGACGGATCGGCCTGGGGTTTAGAAGTGTGTTGGAGTTGCTAACCATCACCGCACCCAGTGACTTGGGAATTATCCCGATCAATGCTTTCCAGTTGAGTTTAGCAGCTTATTAGTCATAAACCAATCAGATGAGTAGTGATTGGTTTAGTGATGATGAGTAAGTGAGACTCGGTGTTTTATGAGTTGGCGGCACATTGACAAGAACTGGTTAGATGCCCAGTGATTGGTTCTTGGATATGTGAGGGGGCGACTCAATGCAAATACGAATATGTGAAATACAAATCACGGGTACATTGCAATGAACCAAAGAACTTGCATCTGTTATATATATTGTTTATATTGATTCGTATGCTCCTGTAGATATGCATTTGATTCATATTATTATACATTGCCTTGATATTAATTGGTAGTTGATGGTTGGTATGAGAGTCACTTACTGAGCATGTAGGAGCTCACCCACCTTAACATTTTCAGGTATGAATGTACGCTAGAACTTGGAACTCAGGAAAGGAGAAGACCTGGAGTTTAGTATCTTCTCTACGCTGCAATGCGTTTCCTATTATATATATATATATATTGTATTGCATTATGATTTGTAATTAAATGGGTGGGAATAAGAGCTCAATACCGAGGTTCATGCCGGTATTGTATAACTTGTGTTTTATCGAAAAAGTTTTAAATTTTCCGCTGCGTTTGTTTTATGTTATTTATTTAAATCAAGATATACAGGTTGTTGTCAGGAAATGTGGTAAGGTTGTTGGCTCTAATTAGGTTTGATCTGGTTTATCGGGGCTTAATTAGGGTTTCAGGCCGGACATTCCTTAATTAAAATTAGGGGCTGTCACAAGAACCAACCCTCTAATGGTTGTCTAAGACTTTTCTTGGTTCTCAAAAAAGAGAAGAAAATAAGAGAATAGGAGAGGAGGAGAGAAAAGTGAGAGAGAGAGAGAGAGAAAAAAAGTGATAGTGATGGCCCTTTTATAGGTCTCATTTTCATCCACTTTCACACATGCATACCAAGGTAGATCCAAAGCTCTCCCTTTTGAGTTGTCCACCAACTCTAACTCCACTTAGTGACTTCAATAGGTGTCATATTTCAGGACCGTGACTCGACCGTCATGATATGTCTAAGCATTTCGAATATTGGGAGTCGACACCGAGGACAATTTTATTTTTTTTGTTATGGTTGTATTAGTATTTATGTTTAATATGAGTTTCAAGCCGTTTGGCGAATTGAAATTTTGAGTGAGGCTTCACCAAGGATAAACGGGGATTTTAAACATAGAAAATGCTAATAATGAATTATTTGAATAATAATTAAGCTAAATAAGTAAACAATGACGTTGGTGAGACTAGGGGTATGCGACGTGCGGTTGTAACGTGGTTCAAATCCGAGTATGGGAGAAATGGCTAGGGAGTTGGTTAACTAAGGCATGTTAAATTTGATGGTTGTTACACTTATGCCAAGGTTTATAGGTCCATTAAGAGTTAGGAAGCGGATAGACAGAATTGCGTATGAGTTGGAGTTGTCATCTCATTTATCTGGGATCCACCCTATATTTCAAGTTTTGATGCTTCGACTGGATAAGTCAAGAGAGAGTAGACGACCAACGATGGACTTGAGACAGATTGATTTGAGGGAGGAGATCACTTATGACGATCTATCTATTCAGATTTTGGATCGAAAGGTGAAGATTCTGAGGAACAAGGAGGTCCCATCAATCATTGTCAAATGGTGACACCACGGGATGAAGAGCTAACGTGGGAGCTAGAGTCATAAATGCGCCAGTACTTCCCCTACCTCTTTTGAATTTTGTAAGTCTTTCTTTAGTTTATTTTAAATTTAGAGGAAGAAATTCTAATTAGTTGGAAAGATTCTAACGACCTTAAAGTTTAACTCGCACCACGTGCATTTTAAGTTAAACATGGACCCATTTACCATGATACTGGTGTCAAATTCACGGTCATCAACACCGAGGTATATTACTTTTGTTCGGCATTAGTATTATTTATTAATTACTTGAATATGAATTCCAATGTCCCAAACATGTAAGCACGTTTGTGTGGTAGTGTTGGTGTTGAAAAAGCGGGTTTAACTCAGAGAAACATGTGATATGGGTGCCAAGGTAACGATTGTCGGGTATTTAGTAGTTTGAGGGACGAATTGAATTAAAACACTGACAAAATACAATAAGATATAATAATCAAACATTGGTAATGGATCCAGTACATTGGTAGGTCCTTGAGCATACAACGATGCAAGTCGTGTTGCGGACTGGGTGCGAAAATGCTGGGAAAACTTGTGTTAAATGAGAGTGCATGGGAGGAAGTTCTAAAGTGTGTCCAAGTTTTGATTTAGTTGGTGGAGTTTTAGGTTAGCGGTTGGTGAGAGGAAAACCTCAGGATGTGCCTCAGGATACGTGCATGGGAAATGATGAAGAAGATAGGATATATATATATATAAAAGTTACCTTCTTCTTTTCTCTCTCTCTCTCTTCATGTTTTATCTTCTCTCATCGCTCTCGTTTGAATGAAACGAAGCTTGGGTTATCAATGATTTTGAGCTCGGAATGACACCGAGACGTGACCAAATACAAGAACAAAGGTAATATCTCGACTTATCTTGAGATTCTCTATGTTTTGAATAGTGTTTTACGTGATTTGCTCGTGGTGTTTTTGGACACCACTTTGGAGTTTTGTTTTTCAAATGTTTTGAAGGTTTTTATAGATAGATAGATTGGTGTAGAGCACAAGCACGTAGTTGTTATGGTTGTTTGGATTGAATTCGAATTTTTAGTGAATTTTGGAAGCTTTTTGAGTTTATTTCCATATCGAGGGATTTGTGGATGTTTTGATGAATTGTGACAGTGGTTTTAGGTGTAAATGATGTTGGGGCATGTGCTCTAGGTCAATCTACAAACATTGTTTATCTTACAATTTTTAGTTAATAAAATAGAAGTTTTTCATTTGTTGTTTCATTATAAGTGATTGCATATTTACCTAATAATAAGATCCATGGGTATTTGTTGAAATATCTTAAATGTCCCTAGTCGGTAATTATACTAGTACTATAATGAATGAAGACTAATGTGAGTCTTAATTGATGGTCATGTGATGTTTATACGTATAGGGATACGAATCAAGATCATGAGTACTTGTTAAGAAACAAGGTATTGGACCAACCCGCTATGAGAACACCACATGGATTAAGTCATAGGTGATACCCTTAATAAGTATATCATTTAGTCGTTTGACTTGAAATTACAATAGACTTCAATATTAGGAGCATGGTAATTTGACACAATCAATCGTTGTCTTTAACCAGATGATTATAAAAATTGTAATTGGTTAACATGTGAGCAATATATGAAGGTGTATAATTAAGAAAGAATTTATCGCTCTCATAAAAAGAGAGATATCACTAGATCCCTTGATGTGTTGCATTGTTAAATTGTCAAGTCCAAGTGAATTGATATGATAAATATCACTTGGATGTTTTCAATTTATCTAAAGATCGAGACTAGTACGATTGAATATTAAGGGTGACTTTTCATACCTTATATTTAATCAGAAGATATCACATGACAAAAGGATATGATATACGTTATTCAATAGGTTGTATCGATTTTGATATTCATGCTACTTGTGTAGTTATAATGCCTTGCTAGAGACCACTTATAACTTGTGTACCAAAATAGTTTTAGTTCACTACCAACGTCGCATGAACATATTGGGTCGCACACAAAGAATGGTTTTGCGCAATTTCAAATAGTTCAGAGTATTGAACTTTATAAGATAAAATTCATAATATATAACCCCTTATGATTCGTTATATGATAACTTATTAATAAGGGATATATGTAATTTGCTTAAACAACGTAAATACAATAGTTGTATTTCAAATTTACTTATCATAAATACAATAGTTGTATTACGAATAGGATTTAAGTGAGAGCTTATCTACACATATAAATAAAAGGTGATACCCAAAACGTAAAATAAGAATTTTCGTTTTTCCAATTTTTGAATTCTCTAGATTTTGGGAGAGAAAGAAAAAAATTTTTAATCTCTCTTGGGCTAGCACTCCAAATTGTGTCACCTGTTCGTGTGTGGATTTCTGATAGAGAACGTGCACTTGAACATCTTGAAGATCGAACAATCAGATAAGGAAATTACAAATCAAGGTATGGCTTACTTTTGTAGATCTTGTTTAATGGAACTTATTTGCAATCCTATTGGGGTTTTTCAAAAATTGTTTTTAATTTTTCGCTGCGTATGAACCCCAAAACCCAATAGTGGTATCAGAGCCTTAGGTTCGGTTCTATTAAATATTTGCATATTTTCTTTGATGTATATGTGATATATATGTGAAAATCATGATTGTGATTAAAGTATATATGATATACATATAGGTTATGTGATAGTTGTTATCAAGAATTAATTTTAAAACATGTTGTTAATTTATGTATTTGATACATATGCATTATGTGGTTCATTGATTGAAGTCATGTTTAGTACATTTTAATTAACATATGTTTTAAATTGAACAATTCGAATTTTGTATGTTCCATGATAGAAATCATGTTTAGGTTAATATGATTTATTTAATATGATTTTGTTGTTGAATACATTATTTATTTTGTAAAATAATCATATATGTCTCCATGATAGAAATCATGTTTAGGTTAATATGATTAATATAATGTGATTATGGTGTTAAATGCATGATTAATATTTCATTTCTAAATTCAATAATCAAAATAACCATTGATTATATGTCTCATTGTTGTTATCTGTTAGTATATTACTATTAGATAGAGATAAACTTGTAATCGGATAAGAATAGTAGAAAATCTTATATGATAGGTGAGATCTATAACGAATTCTAATTGGATTAGGATTTCATGTATCTTAAATTTTAATTGGATTAGAATTAGATATAGAGATAGAGTTGGGCCCGTATTAATTAAAAACGTTTTAATTAATTTTCAGAAATAAAAATAAGGGGCAGTTTTTGTTAATTAAATTGACTAAAATAATGAGAAATTTTAGTCGATTTTGATTTTCAGAATAGGGATTCGATGTCTAAAAAAAATATCGCTCGTTGATACTCTGCGTAGCGTAAGGAAATTCTCATAGTACATAATATTAGAAATTTCCTAACTTATTTGGTGATTGTAAATTTCATTTAGTATATGATATTTATCTTTGTTTATGTTATGATCACTAAAACAAATAAATCCCTCTTACAAATTTTAAGTCAAGTGTCATCCATTCTCAAACACTTTTCAAGGCTTCGATCACATCAATATGGGTCTACCCTAGCAGAGTGTATTGTGTTATCTTGGTAAGGCAAGTTGAGTAACAGTTGCTCTATTGTTTGAAATGGTTAGACTTGATAAAGTTATCAAGACGGTTTTGAGCTTTAGGCACAAGATGAGATAAATATGTTAAGACATAAGATGTAATTGGTAAAAGGTACCTACCTACATAACCTAATTTAAAGTGTCATGCCTTAGCTATCTTTGAATTTGGTGAAACATGGGTTTTAGTCCCTTAAGTTAACATAGTGTTTTTAAGGAGGGTTGTTAATTTAGTGGGAGTCTATTCCTCTATACTAAAAATGAACTACAACATAAATAATATGGAGAAATCTATCTTAGAGTTACATTTGATGCTCAAAACTACTGAGAAGAACATCAAGAAACCCATTGCAAATGTGTTGATGGTTCATAAAAGAAAGGCTTTGAAGAAGACCAAAGGTAAGACTAAAGTTGTAACGACCCGCTACTTTAAGCATGTGATAAACCTACAATAATGGAGGTGGTGTTGTTCATATCCATCAGATTAAAAGAGAAGAATGAAATGATAACTTAGTTACATTTATTCTTGAAGTAAAATTGAAAAGAGCTTTGTTCTGGTAGTAAGGTGGTGTAACCACATACGCTGGACAAAAGAAAGAAAAAATAGATAAGAAAAAAGAATTACAATAAAAGAGTAAATTCCATTACTCTTTGAAGTTATTGATGATTTGTACGTTATCATTAATTTCGAGGACGAAATTGTAGCAAAATTGGGGAGATTGTAACGACCCGTTACTTTAAGCACGTGATTATAGTGTAATTCGAATCCTAATTAATCCAAGTTAGACTCAAGGTTAAGTCCAACTTGTCTCAAATAAGGTGTGAGTGCATTGATGTGATGTATTGTATTTGTTTGGCTTGAATAATTAAATAATTAGTTCCTCAAAAACTCATAATCACGTGTTAAATATCACGTGAAGGCTTTGTCTCGATTTGCATGAGAGTTAGACTCAATGGTAGTGTAAAATGACAACAAAGTTGTGTAAGACTTTGCCTCGAGTTTCTTATCAGTTGGTAGTAGTCGAGGTTGAGATTGGGTTTGATTTGGTACAAGTTTGGCTTAGCATGGCAAGAGAATTGGTCCATAAGAGTTTGGTATGTCATGAACAAAGTTATGATTTTTGGGGTTTTGGGTTGACCAAAATCGTTGTAATGGACATTTTATAAAAGTGGACAATTTTGTCGAGAGTTTGGCTCAATTTCGTGAAAAATTGAATTGAAAACGGGCACCGGAGGTCAAAACACTTCAAAATAGAAATTTTAGGGAATTAATAAATAAAAAGAAATTAAACTGCTGATAAGCAGCTGATTATATATATAAAGTTGAAAAAAAGAACATTTACAAACGTTTTTTCCTCAACCCTCTCCACTCAGTTTTTTACCCGCGAAGCTCTCGATGTCTAATTTTTGTCAGATTTCTCTTGCAAAACAGTAGATCATTGCAAAGCGGTTAGTTTGAGCTAAGTTGTGGAGGTGGAAATGAGGGATTTGATCCAAAATTTGGTAAAATCTTAATTAAGAGTATTTTCCTCAATTCAATTTGAAATATCATGATTTTTCTATTTCTTTCATGGGGTTTTCATAGGAATTGATATTAATTGTTGTGAATTGATGTATTGGGTTAATTTGCATCAATTTGGGATAAATTCCACAGGCGTAGATTAGGATTTTTGTTATTTGAATTGATGTGATTTAGTTGATAACAGTTTTGAAGATGTTTTTATAGTTGATGCTGATTTAAATTAGGATTATGGATAAATTGATTATTTGTTTTGATCTAATTCGATTCCACGGGCTGTGGAAATACAATTTTCTTGGCATTGAGTAATTTTCTGGTGTTGATTATGAGATTTGAGGATTTAACTATGAAAATATTGAATTGGAAAAGTTTTTTCGTGCAAAATATATAAAGTTTACGTTGTTGTCAAGCCATATTGAGAATTCATAACTTTTTTGTTTGTGATCCGATTTGAGTGTTCTCTGAGCCTATGGAATGTACAATAGGAGTACTACAAGCTCCCAAGTTATCATGACAAATATTAAGGTTATCATGACAAATATTAAGGTTTTCAAGGTTAAAACCTTACCCCAAATTGGCTAATTGATAACACTTTGAAATATTTATAAAGTATTATTTTTGGAAATAGTACTTGAGCGTACTTTGGTCGCAGTGTTTGTATGGTTTAGGGGTGCTAAGCCTATGGAAATGGACTTAAATTGATATTAAATGATGTGATTTAGGTTCCTAATTGATGAGGAAGAATTGGAGGCTTTTCGAGAGTCATGTAACCTGAAGTAACACTTCGGAAAGCTTAGCACAGGTAAGTGAGACTCATGTTTTTCATCAATTATGCAACGTAATTAAATACTATTAGAGCACATAGTATTAGAGACTGGGAATGGGACAATGTATTGTGACTTAAACTATTTTGTTATTATTTTTACAAATGAAAATGAAAACCGAGAAGTGGTTTGGCGGGATGGATCGGCCTGGTGTTTGGAACTATGTTGGGTTGCAACCCATCACCGCGCCCCCAGTGACTAGAGAATTATCCTGATTAATGCTTTCCATTTGAGTTGGCGACATCAATCATGAATTACCCGCTGTCAGTGGTAATTCATGAGAGATGTAGGAGTGCGACTCTTTGTTTCAAATGAAATGAAAATATAAGTCACCGTACAGTTGCAAAAGAGTTATGAATTTACATTCAGTTATGTATTGTTTATATTTTTCAACATCCTCTTTAAATATGCATTGGATTCATATTGTTATGCATTTATGTTGTTATTTAATTGATAATTGATGTATTTCTCAAGAGTCGCTTACTGAGCATGTAAGAGCTCATCGAACTTAACAATTATAGGTTCACAGTTCATAGCACTAGACAAAGGGAAAGGTAAGATGTAGGAGTTTCAAAATCTTCTCTTAGGTGTACTGATATTTAGGATTATATAATAATACTGTTTGAGTAAATTTATGTAATATAATTGGGTTGGGTTTACTTTTAACAACCAATGGATTTCCATAAATTTTATAATTTTGTATATTATTATCAAAAAAGTTTTAAATTTTTGTTGCATTTGATTTATTATTTATTCGTTATATATAAGATACAAGGTTGTTGTTAGATAGAAATGAAAGGCTGTTGGCTCTAGTTAGGCCTGATCTGGTGTACTGGGGCTTAATTAGGGTTTCAGGCCAAATTTCTCTAGTTATGATAGGGAATCTCTTAGTTGGTATCAGAGCTAAGGTTTTATAGAGCCGAGTTTATCACTTATGAACTAGTTTCTAATTAAGTGATATCTCTGATATAATTGGTATCAGAGGCAAGCTTATTAAGCTTAGTTCACTATTCCAAGATTGATTAAAATCAAGGAATAGCTCTTGTACAAGTGGTATCAGAGCCTAGCTTATAGAGCTTGGTTTTATTATTTCACTGATAAGTCAATGGAATAATTTTGATACAGTGAGTATCAGAGACTGAAATTATCACTTTCGAATTGGGTTCGAATGATGTGATAAGTCTGGTATTGACGGATTGAGGCCTCAAGTTCAAATACCTGTATACTAAAGGGAAGCTTAGGTTAACTGATTTGAGACTTGTTCTCGAGTTAGGGATAACCTAGGATTAAAAAGAAATGTTTTTATTGATGATTTGGGGGGAAATGAAAAATAAAAGTCTTAGAATATAGTTGTGGAGTTTTATTATTTATCATATAATTGTCATGTCTTGCCTATATTTGATTATGAATGTCTTAACTCACATCTATGACTTGAAAAGTCAAAAATATTAATGGTGAGGGTTCTTAGGGATCTGGACTTCTAGAATCATATGTTGAAGGAAGACAGTGAAACGATAATATGATGGTTTGTATCCATCAAGGTCTCATAAGTTGAGAAAATAGGGAGGGTTGCGCTTTGTAAAAATCTAAATTCTAATGATATAGATATAGAAACGGAAGAGTTTACAGAAAACTCTTCAATGGAGTAGTCTCTAATGGTCTTGATTCTCACTGATATTGTTTGATAAGAAATAGTCAGTGTAGGAGGAACAATGGGTCCAGGACTTAGAGACAGATGTCAGATGAAATGACATTAAAAGATGAATAAAACATGAAATGATTTACAGTGAAACTCAAAGGTGATGAGCCATTTTGAGTAGAAAATATAACTAGTGTTGAGACAAGTTAAGTAAGATTAAAAGTCATTTAATAAGAGAAAATTTATGATTAGTGATGACGAGAACCTAGTTAAGGTTAGATAACCACTAGAATAAACATACTTCACGAATGATAATGAAGTATACGATTTTGGATATGGTGCTTGTCCATACTGGAATAGTGAAAAGAGACCTAACAGGATAGTTATGATAAAGCCATATGCACTAATAGTAGGATAATGAGGAAGCAATGAGGATGTGGCAGAGCCATATGCAAAGAAATGAGATGTAAGGATACCATATTGATGGGTAGATCAATGTTGGGATGGTAAGGAAATGATGAAAATGGCGAAGTTATATTAAAAGTGAAGACTCAAAACAATAAATAAGAGTCGATGGATTATAAAGAATCCGCATTGCTAGTCAACTATATCTTAACTGTTGGACTTCTATCACTTTTATGTAAAAAACTTGTGTAGTTGAGAAAAACATGGAAGTGAACTAGTGAGATGTTGTAATATGATCTTTTAGACTGGTGGAGTTTAAATTAGGGAGGATGTATTGTTAATGAAATTAAGAATCAAGATATCAAATAATAAAGTATGGGATAGGGAATGAATAAAGGAAGCAATCTATTAAGAGGTTAATAGTAACTAATATCCTTAGTGGAAAAAATTGTTGAAAATCTTAAGTTTTCGATGAATAGTGATTCGTAGAAATAGAGTTATCGCTCGAAATTCAAATAGTTAGGTAAATGGTGGTAGATTTTTAATGAAAATTCAAGCTTAATGAATAAAGATTGTAATTCTAAGGTTTCAAGAGATTGTTTATTAGAGTTGCTTGGAATCTTATCACAATGTGAGCTCAGAATGATTCATCACTTGCTTGATTTTCAATACCCAACTAATGATCAATTCCATTTTACTTTGATATATTATAGGAATTGTATGAGTCTGAAAACTCAACTCGAGTGATGAATTAATTTAAACTAAATTAGGAATGAATATTCATTTCCCATAATTGAAAACTCATGGAGTTAACTAAATGATACCAATAGTTCTCAAGAGTTGATTGAGATTTGGTTATTATTGAGTTAAGATCAAGATTAAAAACTAAAGGTCAAACGGTGGCTTGATAATGTGGAAAAATTATGGTGATACCATAAAAAAAACTCGCTAGAGCTCCTGTTATGTTCATCAATGGAAAATATAGAATTGAACTCTATGAAAATGAAATTGTCATTTTTTTGACAATGATGATAGTATAAAAGAGTTGAAGACTTAGTAGAAACACAAACATTATCGTAAAGCTGTGTGAACTTTGACGATAAATTGGTGTATACCAAAGATTATGAGTGCAAATGCTAAGTTCCAACTATAAATCACTAAGAAATGTGTTGAATTTTAAATTGTGAGTCAAAGGACTTGACTAAAATTAAGACAATTGGAAAATTGTCATAAATTCAATGCATAATCAGAAAAGTATTGTAACTTTAGAATAATTGAATGATACAAACAAGGTATATAGAGAGAGCGTAGTATCATTATGTTGTATGTTCAATTAGTTTCAAAAGGTAATGGAGATAAGTTGAACATATACAGAAAATGCCTTGAAAGAAGATTGAAAATGTAGTTTAACTACAATAATTGATTGATTATACTTGGATTTAAGAAAACGTTAAAGAATTGTCTTAATACTGTTATCCATGTGGTTGTCTATTGACACGATAAAGCAAGAGATTGTAGTGGATATATTTAATATAGTGCCGGAGTAACTAATAAGAAATAATTGTGTTGGTAAGAGCACAAAACAATTGTAAGACATCACTCGATAAGGAAAAGTTAGAAACATGTATTTCAGACAATGAATGGAATAAATTGCAAAGATTAGTCTTAGAGGTAAGACTTAATACTATAAAACAGGGATGAAAATCCCAATTTTATATGAATCCAGTGGATTGGATTGGGGTGCAAGTTTATTCATTCATTATGGGTTTTGAAGTACAATTGTATCATGTACAAGGGTTTGAAGGTCATTTATTCATTCCTAAAAATTGGAAAATTTTAGAGGAATTACTAAAGGATTGATAAAAATGATAGAAACTAGTGAAACTAGTTAATGTGATTTGAGGAAATCTTCAAAGTATGAGAGTTTGAAGAATATAATATTAATCAGAATGAAAGAGATTGAGATGAAATGAGTAACCAGAATAAGGAAGATGATGAATTCACGTTGAGGAATCACCCATACAAAGTAATTGATGATGATTAATAGTTTGAAGAAGAGAAAGGAAAATGATGGATAATTATAATAGAAACTTCTCAGTATTATCTCTATAGAGAGATAGATAGTATTAATGAATAAATGAAGGCCTGCACAGGTATATCATCAACTGAAATGATGGAATTCATAATTACCAGTTCATTTTTTTAAATTTTAGAGGAAGGTTGAACTCAATAATGATTAAATTCATGGGGTGAGATAATGGATAAGAAGACTAGTTGGAACTACTTAAAGTGTTATGATTAGAGTAAGGAGTAGTGTCCAGATTAGACTGTCGAATGAGATTGTGTTGGATGCATTAGATTATGTGAGGTGATAAGACATCAGCACAATGAGAAATGTGAATTGTAGTTGATAAATGAAATAAGTTTGCAAATTCTTGTCAGTGAGGATGTGTTATTTTTGAAAGGATTGAGCAAAGCATCTGTATAGGAGGTGAGAGATGGTATAATGTTAAATGTTTTGGATAGAGATCCGAGACTTGCTTCCAATGAGGGAAGTAGTTATTGATATAGTGAAAACCATTCTCAATCTAGGTACAATATATTTTATTTTATGATGACAAAGAAAATTGATCTGCTAATCCTAATTTTGATTTCAAAGAATATGATTGAGCTAGTGTCTCACCATGTTAACCACTAAAAGAATAGACTTTTCTATGTGAGTTTCTTTAAAAATATATATGCTTAATATTATTGTGACGGCTCCTCTCCTAATCTAGGGCATCACCCGGCCTAATCCCGTAATTAAGCCCTAATCACGACACATACGACCCAATTACGTATTAGTTAGTCTTTTAACCTACTTGCTAACTTGATCGCGTTCAGGATAAATAATATACTAGCCCTACAAATTTCAATAACTTAAAGTTGTTTAAAATATTTAACAGTTAAATTAGTTAGTGGAATTCTTTACAGTTATGGCGGAAGTCTTATTATAATTTAGCAGAAGTCTTTTTAAATAGATGAAAACAATTTGATAAACCTAAGTGTGGAAACCAAGAATAACGATCACAGTATATATATGAACTTGTGTGGCGAAACATATAAATAATGTGATAGTCAAAAGTCGGGGAACTAATGCTCAACCCAATATATATACATCCCAATAGTACGAAAGTCATAAGTATGTAAAATATACAAAATATAAAAAATAAGACCTAAAGTTAGTTAGTAGTACGCTTCCCAAGCTCAGAGGTTGTCGCCAATCTTCTCCTTACCGGGCCTACTGCTCGATGGATCTGCATCCACCGTCATAAAGAGGACGGTGAGTACAAAAGTATAACAGTAATTCCCAAATGACCTATCTACTCACATTTCCAAAATAAATGAATGGTATTTAAAAGCATAATGATAGCCAAAGAATGCTCTGAATAAACATGCCAGATAAATATCGAGAAATCAAATGAAACTGACACAGGTTAAACACTCTGATCTAAGTCCGGTTGGTGGTGAGAACTATCACTTAGCCTTTTTCACTATTTGTATGGTGTTGTGCTCTACATATTATTATATCATTTTTCTAATAACCTCAAATGGCAGAGCTGTGCTCTATATGTATATATCATCTATCATAAATTTCGCCGAACACCCCGAGTTCATTATGCCGTGAGTCGTGCGAGTGTAGTGGAGAGTGCCGACATCCCCGAGGTCACATGACCCCGTGAGCCACCCACTCTATAAAATGTGCAATGGACCTTAAATTCTAAAACTACTTTTAAAGCCGTCAAAAAGACTTGGTAAAGGAATTGAAGAATATAATGCTATGAAGCACAAGTAAACAAGTGTACAAGTCCATTCATAAGGTTATCTATCCCCAATAGCATGTTATTTATCATTTTACCACAACTTCTCAATAAAAATAGACATATAAGATGAAAAGAGGCAATTAAGTTTAATCACAAGGTAATATCATGATGACAAACTCAATATGAGAGAGTAGTAATAAATCATGATATTAAGATCACAAAATAGCATTTTCAGTCATAAGGATTGTCCAACAATAGAGCTATTGAAATGAAATGGAAATAGAGAGTTCATGTGGGATTACTCACAACAAGCAATTATCCTAGCTAACTTCAGTCTTCGACGCCCGAACCCGCCCCAGACTCTTAACACACTTCCCTATGTTCCTGGGGTGTTTAGATAGGTATTAGGTTGGTTTTAGGTCAAGTCAAATAGATTTGTGAACCAATAACCAAAAATAGCCCCTTAAGTTCTTACAAAACTTCAATTTGATACTTAGCATTGTAGCATTAATTAAACCATCATAAACTCTAAATCATCAAAGAAACTTAAGAAAAAAGTTTTAGCTCTAGGTCTTAGCTTTCTGGAATGGTGTGGTGTGCAAGGTTTCGATATGAAATGAAGGAGATATCAAATATTTTCAAAGACAACTTGAATTTGAATCAAAATCTGATCAACCAGATTGTAAAAATCATTTATCCTAATTTATAGCTCCAAAAATCATGTTGTTTGGTCAAAAGTCACTTAACACATCCAAGAATAACATAATCAAAATTCATCTCATTTGGATATGAATTGGAGGAGTTATTCTTTTTCAAAGTTCACCTTCAACAATCCCGTCATGACATTTAAATCACCTATTTGCAGAGAATTTTTAGTAAGAAAGAGCTGGAATTTCTAAAATATGGTAGTGACAAAAGTTGTTCATCTATGAGTTAGCTTTCATATGGCATTAGAATCACTTAATTTGGAGCTATGATGAGTGAGTTATGTCTAAATTACAGAGGCTATATTAAGAAAATCAGATTTTCAATTTTATAAGAAAAACCCCAATCTTTGGCAAAACTTCTCAATTCTAAAATACAACTTAAGAAAATCATTTGGTGTTTCAAAATGAGTTAAAACATCATTAAAAAAGTCTTTAAAATCGATTTTATATAAAGGCCTCTATATTCATTGCCAAGAACACAACAATTGAAGCATAAAAGAGTATAGATGATACCTAAGGTTTTAGCTTTAATGGTTGTCACTTGAGCTTCTTTTCATATGAAAGTTTGGCTCTCTTACACCCCAATTTCCAGCAAACAAAATCCCCTAATAGCTCTAAAATTTCTTGCTTGATTTGCATGCAAATGAGAAGGAAAGTGTTTAAGTGTTTCTTTTATAGTGTTGGGTTTTCATCAAGTTGCACAGCCCCATCTCCATGTGAATCAAAGGTCATCAAACACTCCTACTCACCTACTTTTTTTTCAGCTCAATGACACTTGTTAAGCATGAAACTCCCCTCAATGTCACTTGTTAAGCATGTAGTTTCCTTTTATCATGGTCATTCATCATTTGATTATTTGTCCATCTCTAAGATGTCTAGTGACCATTAATCATTCCTATTTTCACTAAAATTCCAGTTTGGTGACATAAATTACATGGGAGCGTGTACTAGTACACATCCCTAGGCATATCCAAAGGGTGGTTATAATTATATTTGACCATAGGCCTTAATATTTGATTTCATTTAAATAGGACATAGGCTAAGTAATAGTTTATTTAAATTGATGTGTATACCATAGGCTTATGCAATGAAATAAATTAATTAACACCCATTTGACTAAACTTAGACTTTGAGCTACCTAACTCCCCGGTTCGCACACAAGACTCATGTCTACGCCACTGCATGACTTAGTTAGTCTACACATATACATATCACTAGGCATACACCACAATAAATATATAATATACCTCGACCACGTGCCTGGTAGGTTTGCGCACATCACGGGGTCCCACATCACGGATTTGTGATCCTGATTAAGTATTATGTAACTAAAACAGTAGAGAAATATAGGCAATATAAAGTGAAATACTATATGTTGTAATTTATAGATTGACGAAATCTATAAGGTTCAAGCAAGTATCGAAAAGAAAAATTGATGAAAATGTTGTGTGATCAACCTTGCCAATCATGATGAGTGAGATGGAAGTAGGAGACACCTATGTTGACCTTACTATTCATGGATGGTGAATAAAGGTAAGAGACTTGATGATTATCGACCTTGCCGTTTAGTCGTGGAATGGACCGAGGTAGGAGATACGATACTGTTGATACTTGAATAGATTTGTCAATGTTTAGCTACAATGCTGATGAGAAATTAAACTAGATAAATATCATAGGTTATTGGAAATTTCTAAGGATGATTTGAATCTTTTGAAAGTCTCACCTATGAATGGGTTGTATATATTCGGATTAAGCTACAATAATGGAGTAGTGTTGTTCACATCCATTAGATTAAAAGGGAAGAATGAAACGATAACTTAGTTACGTTTATTCTTGAAGTAAAGTTGAAAAGTGCTTTGTCCTGGTGGTAGGGTGGTGTAACCACATACGCTGGACACACGAAAGAAAATATAGCTAAGGAACGTGAGTTACAATGGAAGAGTAAATTCCATTACTCTTCGAAGTTATTGATGATTTGTACGTTATCTTTAATTTTGATGACTAAATTATAGCTAAATTGGGAAGATGTAACGACCTGTTACTTTAACCACGTGATTTGTGTGAATTTGAATCCAAATTAATCTGAGTTAAACTTAAGGTTAAGCCCAACTTGTCTCAAATAAGGTGTGAGTTCGATGATGTGATGTATTATGTTTGTTTGGCTTAAATAATTAAATAATTAGTTACTTGAAAACTCGTAAATCACGTGTTAAATATCATGTGAAGACTTTGTCTCGGTTTGCGTGTAAGTTAGACTCAATGGTAGTGTAAAAGGATAACAAAGTTATGCAAGACTTTGCCTCGAGTTTTGTATCAGTTGGCAGTAGTCGAGGTTGAGATTGGGTTTGATTTGGTACAAGTTTGGCCTATTATGGCAAGAGAATTGGTCCATAACAGTTTGGTATGTCATGGACAAAGTTATGATTTTTAGGGTTTTGGGATGACCAAAATCGTTGTAATGGGCATTTTATAAAGATGGATTATTTTGTCAAGATTTGGCTCAATTTGGTGAAAAATTGGATTGATTACGGACACGGGATGTCAAAACACGTAAAAATAAAAATTTTAGGAATTAATAAATAAAAAGAAATTAAGCTGTTGAGGGTTTATATATATAAAGTTGAAAAAAAAACAATCGAATGTTTTTTTTTCAACAGAATGTTTGTAAACGTTGTTTCCTCAACCCTTTCCCTCAGTTCTTCACCCGCAAAGCTCCCAACATCCAATTTTTGTGAGTTTTCTCTCCGTGAAATAGTAGATCATCGCAAGACGGTTAGTTTGAGCTGAGTTGTTGATGGAAACGAGGAATTCGGCTCAAAATTTGGTAAAATCTTAATTTATAGTGTTTTTCCTTAATTCAATTTGAAATATTATGATTTTTCTATTTCTTTAAAGGGGTTTTCATAGGAATTGGTATTAATTATTGTGAATTGATGTATTGGGTTGATTTGCATCAATTTATGATAAATTCCACAGGCATAGGTTATTTTGTTATTTGAATTGATGTGATTTACTTGATAACAGTTTTGAAGATGTTTTTATAGTTGATGCTGATTTAAATTAGGATTATGGATAAATTGATTACTGATTTTAATCCAATTTGATTCCACGAACTGTGGAAATATATTTTTTTGACATCGAGTGATTTTTTGGTGTTGATTATCGTGATTTGAGGATTTAACTACGAAAATATTGATTTGGAGAAGTTTTCTCAGTCCAAAATATATAAAGTTTGCGTTGTTGACAAGCCATATTAAGAAATTAAAAACTTCTATGTTTGTGATCCAATTTGAGTGTTCTCAGAGCCTATGGAAAGTACAATTGGAGTACTACAAGTTCCTTGTTGGTTATCATGACAAATATTAAGGTTTTTAATGTTAAAACCTTACCCCAAATTGGCTAGTTGATAACACTTCGAAATAGTTATAAAGTATTATTTTTAGAAATAGTTCTTGAGCGTACTTTGGTTTAAGGGTGCTAAACCTAGGAAAATGGACATAAATTGATACTAAATAATGTGATTTAGGTTCTTAATTGATGAGGAAGAATTAGAGGCTTTCGAGAGTCGTGTAACCTATAGTAACACTTAGAAAATCTTAGCACAGGTAAGTGGGACTCGTGTTTTTCATCAATTATGCAATGTAATTAAATACTATTAAAGCACATAGTATTAGAAACTGGGAATGGGGCAATGTATTATAACTTGAACTGTTTTGTTATTATTTTTACAAATGAAAATGAAAACCGGGAAGAGCTTTGGCGAGACAGATCGGCCTAGGGTTTAGAACTATGTTGGGCGGCCACCTATCATCGCGCCTCCCAGTAACTTGAAAATTATCTCGATCAATGCTTTCCATTTTGTTGGCGGCACATCAATCATGAATTACCAGTTGTTAGTGGTAATTCATAAGAAATGTGGGAGTGCGACTCTTTGCTTCAAATGAAATGAAAATATAAGTCACAGTACAGTTACAAAAGACTTACGAATTTGCATTCAGTTATGTATTGTTTATATTTTTCAACATCCTCTTTAAATATGCATTGGATTCATATTGTTATGCATTTATCTTTTTATTTAGTTGATAATTGATGTATTTCTTGAGAGTCATTTAATGAGCATGTAGGAGCTCACCCAACATAATAATTATAGGTTCACAGTTGAGAGCACCAGAAAAGGGAAAGGGAAGATGTAGGAGTTTTGAAATCTTCTCTTAGGTGTACTGATATTTATGTTTATGTAATAATACTGTTTGAGTATGTTTATGTAATATAATTGTGTTGGGTTTTCTTTTAACAATCGATGGATTTTCGTAAATGGTATAGTTTTGTATATCATATAGTATTATTGAAAAAGTATTAAATTTTTGTTGCATTTGATTTATTATTTATTCATTATATATAATATACAGGTTGTTGTTAGATAGAAATGAAAGGTTTTTGGCTCTAGTTAGGCTTGATCTGTTATACCAAGGCTTAATTAGGGTTTTAGGCTGGCTATCCTCTAGTTAGGATAGGGGATGTCTTAAAAGTTGCCAAGGGTATTGTGTCAGTCACAAATCCTATGGAACAAGTTAAGCCTCAGGTTGTTTCTACTTCACAAAGTCCCAGAAGTAAAAATAAAAAGAAGGAAATTGTCATTTCGTCATAACTTGGGCATTACTTAAGAAATTGCAAGCTCTTTCTTGAAGATCAAAAGAAAAAGAAGAATAGTGTGACTACCGCTTCAGGTATTTACATTATTCAAGTTAACTTATCTACTAGTAATTCCTGGGTATTGGATATCGGATGCGGTTCTTACATTTGCATTAATGTGCAGGGTCTCACCAAAAGTAGAAAACTAAAGAAAGGAGAAATCATCCAACGAGTCAAAAAATGGAGCAAAGGTTGTTGCGTTAGCTGTAGGATGCTATGAGTTATCTTTATCTAGTGGATTAGTTTTAGTTTTAAATAATTGTTATTATGTCCCTGCCTTGAGCATAAACATCATTTAAGTTTCATGTTTAGATTTGGATGGTTTTAATTTCATTATTGCGAATAATAAATGCTCCATTTCTCATAAAGACCTTTTTTATGCAAATGTCGATTTGTGCAACGGTCTTTATATTCTAAACATGAAAAAGGTCCATAGATACTTCTATCTTTAACGTAAATACAAGAGATTTAAGTCAAATATTTTGAATCAAACCTACCTTTGATATTGTCGACTTGGCCACATAAATGAGAAACACATTTCTAAGCTCCATAAAAATGGACTTTTAGATTCATTTGATTTTGAATCATATGAAACATGTGTATCTTGTTTATTAGGCAAGATGACAAAGAGTCCTTTTACTGGACACAGTGAAATGGTAAGTGACTTATTGGGTCTAATATATACTGATGTATGTGGTCCTATAAACACAATGGCTAGATGTGGTTATCAGTACTTCATTACTTTTACTGATGATTTCAGCAGATATGGTTACGTATATCTCATGAAACCTAAAAGTGAGTCTTTTGAGATGTTTCAAACATTTCAGAATGAAGTACAAAATCAACTTGCCAAAACTATTAAAGCACTTCGATCAGATCGAGGTAGTGAATATTTGAGCCAAGAGTTTGATGATCATCTTAGAAACTATGGGATTGTCTCACAGTTAACTCCTCCATTAACTTTACAATGGAATGGTGTTTCTAAGAGGAAAAATCGAACTTTATTGGATATGGTTTGGTCTATAATGAGTCATGTAGATCTTCATATTTCCTTTTAGGGTTATGCCTTAGAAACTGCTGCGTTTACACTAAATCATGTTCCTTCTAAAGTGGTTGAAAAAACACCACATGAGATGTGGTTTGGGAAAAGACCAAGTTTGTCTTTACTTAAGATTCGGGTTGTGAGGTTTTCATACGACAACTGATCTCAAAAAAATTATCAGCCAAATCTACCAAGTGTGTATTTATTAGTTATCTTAAAGAAACTAAAGGATACTACTTTTATAATCCCACTAAGAACAAATTATTTGTTGCTCGGAATGGTGTCTTCATGAAAAAAGAGTTTATTTCAAAAGACAACAATGGGAATAAAGTTAGTCTTGAAGAAGTTAAAGAACCACAAATAAACACTCAACCACTAGTGGGAGATCAACAAAGTCTTGAACTAGTTGAGCCTCTACAGGTATCACAAGGCCCGCGTAGGTCTGATAGGGTAAGACATCAGCCAGAGAGATTTTAATTTCTTATTACTGATAGTAGTAAGGTGTTGGTTATGGATCAAAATGAAACTACTACTTATCAGGAGGTTGTGTCTAGCCCTAAGTCAGATAAATGGCTTAGTGCCATGAACTCTAAGATGCAATCCATGTATGATAAGCAAGTTTGAAACCTGGTTGATTTACCTAAAGGTGGTAAGACTATTGGATGTAAATGGATTTTTAAGAAGAAAACTGATATGGATGGTAATGTGCATACTTATAAAGCACGGCTAGTAGCAAAAGGTTTCTGACAGACTCAAGGTGTTGATTATGATGAGACTTTTTCACCTGTAGCCATGCTTAAATCCATTAGAATTCTAATTTCCATAGCCGCATATTATGACTATGTAATATGACAAATGGATGTCAAAACAGTTTTTCTAAATGGAAAGTTGCTTGAGGACGTGTATATGATACAGACCTGAAGGGTTCATCCTATGAATTCTAGGAAGATGTGCAAGCTTCAAAGATCTATTTATGGATTAAAGCAAGCTTCTTGGAGTTGGAATCTTTGTTTTGATGAAGCAATTAAGGAATTTGGTTTCATTAAAAATGAAGATGAGCCTTGTCCATACAAAAGGTCAATGGGAGCGTGGTTGTTTTTTTGGTATTGTATGTTGATGATATATTACTCATTGGAAATGACATCCCAACCTTGTAAAGTGTCAAGTCTTGGTTAGGGAAGTGTTTCTCAATGAGTGACTTAGGAGATGCAGCCTACATCCTTGGGATTAAGATATATAGGTATAGATCTAAAAAGCTGATCGGCCTAAATCAGAGTGTTTACATTGACAAGGTACTGGATAGGTTTAGTATGCAAGACTCTAAAAGAGGGTTATTGCCAATGTCTCATGGTATAACTCTCAACAAGACTCAATGTCCAAAGATTAATGATGAGTGAGAACGCATGAATATGATTCCGTATGCATCATCTATTGGATCTATCATGTATGCCACGTTATGCACTCGACTTGATGTATCATATGCTTTAAGCACAACAAGTAGATACCGATCGATCTGGTGAGAGTCACTTGATAGCAGTAAAGAACATTCTTAAGTACTTGAGAAGCACTAAATAAGTGTTCTTGGTTTATGAAAGTTTGGAAGACGAGCTTGTTGTAAATGGTTACACAGATGCAAGTTTTCAAACTAACACCGATGACTTCAGATCGCAGTCTGGATATGTGTTTACTTTAAATGGAGGTGCAATGAGCTAGAAAAGTTTGAAGCAAGATATTGTGGCTGATTCTATAACTAAAGCTAAGTACATTGTAGCATCTGATGCAACTAAGGAGTTTGTTTGGATAAAAAAGTTCATATCTGAACTAGGTGTGGTTCCAAGTATTGCTAACCCTATTTGCTTGTACTGTGACAACAATGAGGCTATAGCACAGGCCAAGGAACCAAGATCTCACCATAGATCCAAACATATACTCGAGACGTTTTCTTCTCATTAGAGAAATCATTGAGAGGGGAGACGTGAAGATTTGCAGAGTTCTTATAGAAGACAATGTTGCAAATCCTTTGACGAAGGCTCTTCCATAAATGAAACATGATGGTCATGTTAGGTCATTGGGTATTAGATATATGAATGATTGGCCCTAATGCAAGTGAGAGATGTTGGGCATGTGCCCTAGGTCAATTTACAAACATTGTTTGTTTTACAGTTTTTAGTTGATAAATAGAGGTTTTTTATTTGTTATTTTACTATAAGTGATTGCATGTTTACCTTATAATAAGATCCATGGGTATTTATTCAAATATCCTAAATGTCCCTAGTCGGTCATTATATTGGAAACTATAATAAATTAAGACTAGTGTGAGTCTTGATTGATGGTCATGTGATGATAATACGTATAGGGATACGGATCAAGATCATTAGTACTTGTTAAGGAACAAGGTACTAAACCGACCCTCTATGAGAACACCACATGGATTAAGTCATAGGTATTACTCTTAATAGGTGTATCATTTAGACCTTGACTTGAGATTACCATATACTTCAATATTAGGAGAATGGTAATTTGACATAATCAAACATTGTCTTTAACTGGACGATTATAAAGATTGTGATTGGTTATCATGTGATCAATATGTGAAGGTGTGTAATCAAGAAAGAATTTGTCGCTCTCGTAAAAAGAGATATTAGTGGATCCCTCGATGTGTTGGATTGTTAAATGGCCAAGTCCAAGTAAATTAATATGATTAATTTCACTTGGATGTTTTCAATCTATGTAAAGATTAAGCCTAGTACGATTGAATATTAAGGGTGACTTTCTATGCCTTATATTTAATCAAAGGATATCGCATGACAAAAGAATATGATATACATTATTCATTAGGTTATATCGATTTTGATATTCATGGTACTTAGGTAGTTATAATGCATTGCTATAGATCGCTTATTACTTATGTACCAAAATAGTTTTGGTTCACTACCAACGTCACATGAACCTATTGGGCCGCACTGAAAGAATGGCTTTGCACAATTTCAAATGGTCCAAAGTATTGAAGTTTTATAAGATAAAATTCATAATATATAAGCCCTTTATGATTGTTATATGATAACTTATTAATAAGGGTACATGTGTAATTTTCTTAAACAACGTAAATGCAATAGTTGTATTTTGAATTTACTTAAACAACGTAAATACAATAGTTGTATAATGAATAGGATTTAAGTGAGAGTTTATCTACATATATAAATAAAGGGTGATACCCAAAACGTAAAATAAGAATTTTCATTTTTTCCAATTTTTGAATTCTTTGGATTTTGGGAGAAAAGAAAAATGTTTTCAATCTCTCTTGGGGCTAGCACTCCAAATTGTGGTCACTGTTCGTATGTGGATTTCTGATAGAGGACGCGCGTTTGAACATCTTGAAGATCAAACAATTAGAGAAGGAAATCACAAATCAAGATATGATTTACTTTTATAGATCTTGTTAATGGAACTTATTTGCGATCGTGTTGGGGTTTTTCAAAAAAAATTTTGAATTTTTCGATGTGTATGACCCCAAAACCCAACAAATGGATGTCCATAAGAGGTTGGGATGGACTTGGAATGTGGTGATATGAGTCGGGATGTCGAAAAACTCTGGAATCTCATTTAGACACCATGAAGCCAGAAGGCCACGACGTCTGTCATGGCGTCCAAACCAGAGAAGATTGACATTATACACTTTATTCTCGAAAACTTTGGTTATCTCTAGGGTATCCAAATGGGTTTGTATACGAGCAAATACCTAGGTAATTGACCAAAATTATGTAAATGAATAAAATTATAGAAAATTGAATAAATTAGAGGATAATTAATGGATTTTGCAATCAATTGATCAACAGGGGATTGTAGTACAATGATAGTCACACGAGGATTCGTAAGGGATGAACTTTAGTAGTGTGAGTGCGTATTAGCTTTGGACACGGGTAAGTAAACCAGTGAAGGATTTTACAGTTATTTCTTGAGCTTTAATTTATTATTATTATTACTCTATTCCTGTTTGAAATTCTATTCCGGATTGAGTGGTCCGAGGGCAAGTAAATCAACGTAATCCTTAGAAAGATAGTTATCTATGGTAACATACCAGAGTTAGGAACTCGGGATGCACAATATGGTTTATGGTTCTATACGGGTTAAGAATTCTCTGCTAGATTGCAAGGATGTTGTGATCCGCGTGGACTTTAGTATGGTGTGATTGTACCACGTCCTAAACTTCGAGTCTTGTAGATGTTTTTCCTTGACTCAAAGACTATTTGGTCGAGACTACTTCTGCCTCTCTATTTGTTTTCCTGGACACTCAACTTTGATTAGTTCATGTTTATTTATCATATTTATTTATTCATGCATTCCCTGTCCTTTTTTTCTATCGACATAAATATAAACTGCTTATTTATTTCGAACTGTTGTAAACATCCTGCTTAGCGTTACTAACTTGGAACTCGTCATTCTTGTGTTTGAGTGAGTGTAGATCAACATTCGAGCAAAGGAAAGGCTCTTCAGTTAGGCGATCTACTTTGAGGATATTGGAGCAGTTCTTCCTCTGTCGTCGACGTAGGTTATATTTATATTATGTTTATATTTGGGATAAGGGTTTATGGGAGATCTTGAGCATATATACTATGTTGTACTCTCCTCTAGCTTGATATATATTGGTTTAGTATACATATACGGGGCTTTCACATTCTAGGTTGTCCAAACTAGTATCTTTGAGGATTATTTTATTAGTTTAAGATCATATTGCTTCTGCTATATTTTGAATAACTCATTAATATGAATAAATTTTAACTTAAATTGCTTAATAAATGGAAATGGTAAGGTAAGGCTGACTAGGTTTGCGTTAACTTGGCAATTAGTTCAGGGGTCTACATAAATCTAGGCTAAGCAAAATCTAGTTTTAGGTTATGGAATTGGGGTCGTCACTTGTGTGAAAAAAAAGCTATTGCTGAGTTACAGGTTTGTTGTTACATAAGAGTTCCTACTGTGTCTCTAGAATAGGTATATGAGTGTCAAAGGGTTGACGTGCTATATGAGCGGTTCAGCTGGTTGGCTCAGGATCAAGTGCACTGATTGGTATGGGTCTTTAGACGGGTGGTTGAGGCACGTAGGTAAGTTATGGGTATCTTCGGTATAGGAGCTCAAAGACAGCATTCTGGAGGACACACACCAATCGTGATACACTGTTCATCCTGGTTGGACCAAGATGTATCATGATTTGTGGCAATTGTTTTGTTGGCCGGAGATGAAGGCTGATGTGGGCACTTACGTCAGGGGTTGTCATATTTGTGAAGGTCACCCAAGAGGGGGGGTGAATTGGGTTACCGAGAGTTTATCGCCTTTTTAAAACTTTAAGAACAAATAATAATGATAATGCATACACCAATGAAAAATGTCAATGCTATGCAATCAAGAAGGGGGTAGAAGAGATGGAAATAAGACACACGATATATAGTGGTTCGATCCAACCGATCTACATCCACTACCTAACCTCCCGGTTAGGATTTTCAACCCCACTTATATTATCAATAAGTGTTACAACCTAAGCCAACTAGCCTAGTGAATGCCTAGCCTCAACTAGGTCATTTACACGATGCCTTACCGCAATAAGGTCTTATACAACCACCTAGCCGCAACTAGGATTTTCCCCACCTAGACCCACCTAGGAATTTTCCCACCTAGCCGCAACTAGGATATATGCCTAGCCTCAACTAGGTCTTCTCTTTCGACTTAGATCCCACTAAGTCTTACAATCAAGATTTGAATACAATTGAAATATACTTTACAAAGTAAAGTGGTATCAAGTTCAAATACAAGCAAGCTACCTAGAGCCTAATCACTCTTATGCATGCAAGTATGAAAACAATTGAGAAATGCAAATATAAAACTGATTTTGTGCAAAACTCAAATATGAAACCGTTTTAAATAGATTGATGAGAGCAAAACCGGTTTCAAATCCAAAGAACAAGAAGTTTGATAAAAATCAAGTTTAAGCACGAATTCTTGTTCAAATCAGTCCAAGGGTTTAATGAATCAAGTTTAAGAGCAAAACCCAATACAAGTGTGTTTAAAAACACAACAAGTAGTTTCCCAAATCAATCACACAAGAATATATAAATTGAGCACAAGAAAAGCTAGGGAATGGACTTTCTTACAACCCCAAGAAGATGACTTGAAAAATCAGTGTTGGAGAGGTTGTAGTACTCCTTAGAGTGCCTCAAAAGTCTTTGGTTTTGATGTTGAATGAACAGCCTCAAAGTGTAGCTTGAAAACTCCAAGTTTCTTCTCTTGAAAAAATTAAGCACAAGTGTTTTTATTTGATTTCAAAACCTAACTTGTGTGCCTTATGTGTTTGGAAGTGTTGTATATATTTATAGACCCATATATGACCGTTGTGTGCATCCAAGGGCCGAGATTTGATCAAAAATTCGAAATAAAGCGAATTTTTCAGCTTTATAAAAAGGCTGTCAGGACTGCAATTAGCGCGCTAATTTTATGACCTAGCGCGCTAACTCTGCACATAGCGCGCTAATAACAGTATTAGCGCGCTAACTGCAGGGACCTCAAAATAATTAATTCTGTCCCTTGTGTTAGCGACCCTTTAACACGTCATAGACCCAATAAACCTTCATATAACATATTATACATGTTTGTTATGGGTCATATGGCCTATTTGGATGGTCCGGATATTTTCACAAATCCCGAAAATAGAAAATCTCGGTTTCATGATTTGCGAGGGACTTTTTTTGCAAATATACGTTTTCTTTTCAAAGATCTTTCAAAAACAAGTTTTTCTTTTTCAAAAGCTTTCACTATGATTTTCAAAATGCGATATTAACATACACATATAGTTTAACATAGTTTAGACTTATAAATCCGAAATCTTCGAGTAATCACTTGACATTTGAAAATCCATTTTAAAATCACGATATGCATGAACTAGTGCAATAGGCTTGCTTAAGTGAACTTGAATACCTTACATTAATTTTACAACTCTTGGCCTTGATCTTACACCTCTTGGCTTTAATCTCTCGTCTTCATTCCTTTTTGTATGCCGAGTCTTGAACTTGTATAGCTTGAATGCTTGAATACCCATGATGTGATGTTTCGCAACCTTTGACGAAACTGAAATACACTTGATAAAACTTATTAGTATATTTTCACCTTGTTTGTTTCCATCAAAATTTCGGTCGAAGTTAGAGTGACTAACCGCTTAGTCCAACAATCTCCCCCTTTTTGATGATAACAAGCAATGTGAACTTGACAAGCATAAAACATAATACAAGTGTATGAACATCACATTAATGGTTAAAATTTAAACTCTTTCAAGTTCAGCACCTTTCTCCCCCGTTTGATACCATCAAAAAGTGGGGCATGAGAAAGATCATGATACCATAAGAAAGGCTCCCCCGTCTTATGAAAATGATACCAAATAAATGCTCCCCCTATCGATATGCATCAAATGAAAAGCTTAAGGAATCTAGGCTCCCCCTATCAACATGCATGATTTGGTTTGTGATTCCAATAAATTCCTCATTTTTGGTACATGTCTTAACCCAAAAAGAATAGATACCAAAAACAAAGGGTAAAAAGGTCTCCCTTATCAATTTCATTCACATTATCTAAGGTCTCCCCCAATTTAAAACAATGGCTTCAACACCTGACTTTAAAACATGGTAAATGTGAAGTTTTTTCTGGTCAGGGGGTATTAGCGCGCTAATTGATGGACCTAGCGCGCTAATGGAATTACCTAGCTCGCTAATTCCTCTCTGGAATTTCGGAATTAAAATTTTTGAGTTTTTGATGCACAACTCCGATTTACCTCAAACTTCATGGACACTTCATTAACACCATATAAAGATGATTAAAACACTTAAAACATGTGTAGAAGGTCCAATTTATGTGAGATGCCTAACTCACACCGTGTCAATGAATTTGGCCTAAATGTGCTTGGCTACATTGTATTAAATTCATTATGGTCCTACATAAAATGTATATAAGATGCAGTCATGACATCAAAAATAACAGTGTATGCATGCTAAGTGTATGTAACTAATACTAGACCTATCATCCTTAGCTCCTATATATATATATATATTAATTTGTCGTTTTAGCACATTCATGTTCCAAAGTGAATTTAATTCACTCTATGAATCATGGACTTTGGTACCCATACACCTTTGTGTTCCCTAACATGTGTATCACATACATTCTTTTCTACCCATGCAAGTTTAGCTTTATTGGTCCTATTTAGTACACATTTGCCAACATTATGAGATCTATTGCATTTTAAGCATATCTTAGACTCGGCCAAAAGCTTTTCATAGCTCAATAGGCTTGCACCATAGCCTATGCCTCTCTTGTTTAGTGCACGTCGTTGTGCACCCAACATCATGTCAAACATTTTAGTGCCACTTGTGAACTTGGTCACCGTAGTGGTCAAGTCCTCTATTTCTTTTGCTAGGCCATTTTTCTCATTTATGGCCAATTCTAAGTCCCTGTTGTAGATCATCAATAATCTCATTTTGAGATTCAATTTCACTAATAGCTTTGATCAAACTCTTTTTGAGTTGCTTGGCCTTCTTGACCTCCTTTTCTAATTCATTCCTAAGGTCATGAATAATAGACATATTATCCAATGCATTTACATCATCATGATTAAGAGAGATAGAGTCACTTACCTCACTCCTTGCCATAAGACAAAGGATAGCCTTCTCATTTTTCGACTCGGAGTCGGAGCTAGATGATGATGATGATGATGATGATGAGTCATATTTCTTGCTTCTTCTCATGTACTTGCACTCCGTTGCCTTATGTCCCGGTTTGCCGCAACTATAGCAAATCATCTCTCGTGATTTGCTTGCATTGTTTGCGCCTTTGTACTTCTTCTTGTACTTGTCTCTTTTGTATGTTGCCTTCTTGAGCTTTCTTGATAACATGGCCACTTCTTGTTCAATGGAGTCACTCTCACTTGAGCTCACATCATCTTCGGTCGATGAACAATTAGCTTTTAAGGCATGCTCCTTCCTTGATTCTTTCTTGGTCGAACCACCGAGTGCTTCCAATCTAGCACGGTCTTTTAGCTCGAATTCGTGGACCGTCAACTCTCCACATAATGCATCAAAGGTGTAATCTCCAAGGTTTTGCGCCGATTGAATAGCATACTTCTTCGCATCCCATTCCTTAGGCAAGCCTCTAAGAAACTTGTACACCGAGTTATCTTGATCATAATGCTTTCCAAGGTTTTTGATTTCATTCAAAAGCTTTGTGAACCTCGTTATGGCCGTGGCTATATCTTCATGGGGCTCTACACGAAAAGTCTCATAATGCTCTTCAAGAATCCTCAATTTAGTGTTCTTGACTTGTTGTGTCCCTTCATAATGTACTTCAAGTTTTTTCCACACTTCCTTGGCCGTTTGACAAGCACTAACTCGGTTGAATTCGTTCTCACTTAGTGCACAAAACAAATGATTCACAAAGCTTGATCATTTGAGAGCTCAATCTTGATCTCCTCGGCGGTGTATTCTTTCAAGGGCTTGTTCGGTGGAGTGTAGCCATTCTCAATTGCTTCCCATAAAAATCTATTTTGAGCTCTAATGTAGAACTTCATCCTAACCTTCCAATGTGCATAGTTTGTCCCATCAAAGTAGGGAGGCCGAACGGATGAGTTGCCTTCCTAAGGCGAGAAAAATCTAGAGATTGCATCTTTGCACAAAAACACTCAAAGATACGTTAGTAACACTTTGAGCAATAACCCGCTACGATACCAATTGAAGGTCACCCAAGAGGGGGGGTGAATTGGGTTACCGAGAGTTTATCGCCTTTTTAAAACTTTAAGAACAAATAATAATGATAATGCATACACCAATGAAAAATGTCAATGCTATGCAATCAAGAAGGGGGTAGAAGAGATGGAAATAAGACACACGATATATAGTGGTTCGATCCAACCGATCTACATCCACTACCTAACCTCCCCGGTTAGGATTTTCAACCCCCACTTATATTATCAATAAGTGTTACAACCTAAGCCAACTAGCCTAGTGAATGCCTAGTCTCAACTAGGTCTTTTACACGATGCCTTACCGCAATAAGGTCTTATACAACCACCTAGCCACAACTAGGATTTTCCCCACCTAGACCCACCTAGGAATTTTCCCACCTAGCCGCAACTAGGATATATGCCTAGCCTCAACTAGGTCTTCTCTTTCGACTTAGATCCCACTAAGTCTTACAATCAAGATTTGAATACAATTGAAATATACTTTACAAAGTAAAGTGGTATCAAGTTCAAATACAAGCAAGCTACCTAGAGCCTAATCACTCTTATGCATGCAAGTATGAAAACAATTGAGAAATGCAAATATAAAACTGATTTTGTGCAAAACTCAAATATGAAACCGTTTTAAATAGATTGATGAGAGCAAAACCGGTTTCAAATCCAAAGAACAAGAAGTTTGATAAAAATCAAGTTTAAGCACGAATTCTTGTTCAAATCAGTCCAAGGGTTTAATGAATCAAGTTTAAGAGCAAAACCCAATACAAGTGTGTTTAAAAACACAACAAGTAGTTTCCCAAATCAATCACACAAGAATATATAAATTGAGCACAAGAAAAGCTAGGGAATGGACTTTCTTACAACCCCAAGAAGATGACTTAAAAAATCAGTGTTGGAGAGGTTGTAGTACTCCTTAGAGTGCCTCAAAAGTGCTGGTTTTGATGTTGAATGAACAGCCTCAAAGTGTAGCTTGAAAACTCCAAGTTTCTTCTCTTGAAAAAATTAAGCACAAGTGTTTTTATTTGATTTCAAAACCTAACTTGTGTGCCTTATGTGTTTGGAAGTGTTGTATATATTTATAGACCCATATATGACCGTTGTGTGCATCCAAGGGTCGAGATTTGATCAAAAATTCGAAATAAAGCGAATTTTTCAGCTTTATAAAAAAGTCTGTCAGATCGCAATTAGCGCGCTAATTTTATGACCTAGCGCGCTAACTCGCACATAGCGCGCTAATAACAAGATTAGCGCGCTAACTGCAGGGGACCTCAAAATAATTAATTTCGTCCCTTGTGTTAGCGACCCTTTAACACGTCCTAGACCCAATAAACCTTCATATAACATATTATACATGTTTGTTATGGGTCATATGGCCTATTTGGATGGTCCGGATATTTTCACAAATCCCGAAAATGGAAAATCTCGGTTTCATGATTTGCGAGGGACTTTTCTGCAAATATACAGTTTTCTTTTCAAAGATCTTTCAAAAACAAGTTTTTCTTTTTCAAAAGCTTTCACTATGATTTTCAAAATGCGATATTAACATACACATATAGTTTAACATAGTTTAGACTTATAAGTCCGAAATCTTCGAGTAATCACTTGACATTTGAAAATCCATTTTAAAATCACGATATGCATGAACTAGTGCAATAGGCTTGCTTAAGTGAACTTGAATACCTTACATTAATTTTACAACTCTTGGCCTTGATCTTACACCTCTTGGCTTTAATCTCTCGTCTTCATTCCTTTTTGTATGCCGAGTCTTGAACTTGTATAGCTTGAATGCTTGAATACCCATGATGTGATGTTTCGCAACCTTTGACGAAACTGAAATACACTTGATAAAACTTATTAGTATATTTTCACCTTGTTTGTTTCCATCAAAATTTCGGTCAAAGTTAGAGTGACTAACCGCTTAGTCCAACAATTTGCCAATAGGTAAAGGTTAAGCACAAGACACCAGCTAGGATGTTATAACTGCTGCCCATTCCACAATAGAAATGGGAACACGTAACTATGTACTTTATTAGTGGCTTACTGCAAACTACGAAGAGAATCGACGCACTTTGGGTAGTGATTGACAGGTTGACAAAGTAGGAGCACTTTATACCGATTTCCATGAGATATTCCTTCCCATCTTTGAGCATTATCTTTGAGAGAAATCATTAAACTTTACGGTGTACTGGTCTCCATTATTTCTGACAGGGATACCACGTTGACATTTAAGCTTTGGGAGAGTATGCAGGAGAAGTTTGACACCATACTACCGTTCACTACAACATACCATCCTCAGATTGACGGTTAGTCAAAGATGTTGATTCAGATCTTGGAAGATATGCAGGGCTTGTATTTTGTAGTTTGGTGGATTATGGGAGGATTATCTGCCATTATGTGAATTTGCTTACAACAATAGATATCAGGCGAGTATTGGGATGCCATCGTTGGAGGCACTGTATGATAGGCCCTCAGGTCGCTTGTATGTTGGGTTGCACCAAATGATGTAGAGGCTATAGGACATGAGATTGTTGTTGATCATGCGGTGAAGATCAGACAGATTAAGTAGCCTTCATGCTGCCCAGGGTAAAAAGAAGAAATATGTGGAAGAAGTAACGAGGGTCTGAGCTACGAGAAGGATGACTTAATGTATTTGAAGGTTTTGCCCTATAAGGGTCATCAGATGTTTGGTATCAAGGGGAAACTGGCACCGAGGTTTATTGGACCATTTAGGGTCGAGGTAGGCGTTAGTAGTGTGGTGTACAAATTAGAGTTGCCACCACAATTGGTTGGGGTTCATCTGGTATTTCATAACCTATGTTGAAACTAGCTAGATCTAGACCTAGATCATTGGTTAATGTCGACTGGTAGGGGTTCGGCCTAATGTTACTTATGATGGCCTCATCAAAACATCGAGGGATCCACCCGTGAGCTCGAGTCTACTATATGGCAACATTACCCCCAACTATTTATTGGTATGAATTTGCTTATTTTAAATTTTGGGAGGAAATTTCCCCATGTTGGAAAGAATTGTAACAACCCAATTTTAATTGTCGTTATTATTACGTATTTTCATATGTGGATGCCAGCTCAACACCGTGTTGATGCTCCAACTAGACCCGGGGCATGCTTAACTAGGTAAATAGTTTATTTTGTGTGTTTTTTGCTTAATTTGCGATGTGTATATTCAATTATGTTAATTTACATCGCAATATGTATATTTATATTCTAATTGTCGAGTGAGATAGTGTAATGGGAATTCATCTTGAGTAGCGTGAAGACGCGAGTACTAAGTAGGCAAATTACAGATACACTAAACTAGGGATAGTACACACATAATAAATTAATAAATTATATTAAATAATTAATATAACTCGTCATTTAGGCATTTAGAGGTGCAATTTATGCAAATGGCACGTGTGCGGGTATCGTGTACAAGAATGCTCGAAGATCAATTATTTGTACATTAGAAGGATAAGACCAAGAGAACAAGTCACACATTTGAGCCACATTTTGTGGACCATTGAACTCAATCTAAACCATTAGAGGAGGTCTTGGGATGGCCACAACACCTGATATGACATTTGACTATATAAAGATTGATTTTTCTCACTTTCCATCACCTTTTCTTTCTCCTCAAACAACAAATCTAAAAATTGAGAATAGTGTGAGTTTTGTAAGCTTTTGGAGGTGATTTGGAGGGGCAATTGGCGAGGATTTGAAGATCCAAGGTTAAAATTGTGTTCTCCTCGTTGTTCTTTAATTTACGGGTATGATTTTGCGTATTTTGACGCATGTTTTGGCAAGTGAGTTGAGTACGTTAATTTTCAAAGTGTTGCTATTGTTTTGAAGTATGTTTTGGGCAATTATTTTGATTTGGTTGGAGTTGTTGATTTTTTAGATTGTATGGAAGTTTTGACGAGATTTGTCAGGGTTTTCATTTTTAATGAGTTTCATCAAGGTTTTATGGTTCTCTATGGTTTGTTTAGAGAGCCATGGAAAGTTGGAATGGGTTTGGATAGCGATGATTCAAGGTGCCAAGAAAACCCCAATAAAGTATTTCTTGCAAGGACGCCGCTAGAGACGTTGTGGGATGTAAAACCCCACGGTGTCCCTCAAGGGGTGCTGGGCAATAAGTTGTCCAGTATCACATTTTAAGTGACATCGTGACCCGACCTCTTCTTAGTGGTGTCACCGCAAAGTTCTAGACAACAGGTCATCCCCTGTGACATTATAAGTGACATCATGGGGGCCTATACACGGCGGTGCCACTTACGGCGTCCCAAGCAGTAAAATTAAAATAAATTAAAATAAATTTCACAACTTTGTTTTATTTTGTTGGCCTATTGGGGTCTATCCCAAAGTTCTATACCGAGTATAATGTAAAACAAATAATAGAATGGGCATATAATGTGCAATTAAAGATTTTTGGGTTTGAGAAATTAATCGATTATTCGAAAACCAAGATTTAAGATTGATTGATGGGTATTAAATACGCGATTGGAGGCGTGATGGGACTATTTTAGACCAGTTAGAGCTCGGTTTGAGGTTTGTAGTAACCCAATTGAAATTCTCTCGAGTATTTACTTGATTCTTTATTGATTTATTTCAGTATTCTCATTATTGGATTATTATTACGGTTGGTTAATTTTACTCCCATCAGGGCTTATTTTGTTTTGTGTTTGTGACACACTAAGCCATAACATATGTATCAGAGGTACGTCGGTGAATAGTTGACCTGACTATTTTTACTATACATATGTCGGTGATCCGTGGTCTACGCGAGCCACCAAATGGATTCAAGGATTTCAATAATGCTTGAGTTTACTCAGTGGTGGTGCCTGGAATAATCTGAAGTATGGTTCTAGTTTGACCAGAGTCTTGCATATACTTTTGATTTCTTACTACTTAATATTTATGCGATGGCCTATTTACAATTGTTTTTTACTATTCCTCATGTTTATTTAATAGTCTTTATGGATTCCTTTATTTATTTCCATATTTACTCATTGAATTTCCTTGAGATTACTCACTCTGAACTCGTCATTTGTTTTATTATAATGGCTTGAGTGCAGACCCTAGTACGAGTAGAAGCAAAGGAAAACTTGCGAACTATTTGTGATTCCCTACCTCATATTGACTTGTAGGTTTATTTATTTTCTTGTTTTCAGTTGGGATGAGATATTTTGAAAGACACGTGACATGTATATTGATATAATTTGAGGCTTTTGGATCATTTTATATATATTTCGACATTAGGTTGATGCTCAAATGACATGAATTTACCTATTTAACTGAATAATCATGTTTTATAAGTCATGCGCTATATTTGATGACTTAACTATGATTTAACAGATGAATTGAGTCCATTGACTAATATTTTAATGGAATGATATAAATTAGTCATAATTTAACGATTAAATGTGGATAATGACGTGTGATGTGCGTAGGACATAGTGGGGCTGGTGTCTAGGCAAGTTTGTGGGCTCGCGGCGCATGATGTGATAATGTCAAATTTTGGGGCTGCGTTACAATAAGTGTATATAGTATATGTACAATCAAAACATAACACGTATATAAGCCTTATCACTACCCGACTCATGTTTGGTCCCCAACTAAGATTCTGATCAGGATATTATGATTTCCACATCTAAAGTTTGTTTGGTTATGTTTTATTCTCTTCCTTTAACTTTTGTTTTCCTAGGTCATATCGACCTCGTTCTAATACCAAACTGTGGCAACCCCAAATTCTGAGGTGCATCGACCACTCCCATGTCGTCGAACACGTCACCAACCTCTGCCACATCCATAATCCTATTAATGACAACCCAACCTGTCTAGCTAATTATGCCATTCATAGTCTTTTTATTAAGTTAAACATTTAATTGATTAGCTATTAACAACGAAAGTCTTTAAATGAGTAAATTATGCGTACTAAATAATCCCACATAGTGCAAAACCCAGCAAAATACCATGCATATAACTGAGACGAATAATAATAGAAATCCATATACTTGTATTTAGTGTTTACAGTCCCCAAAATCCAACAAAAACGTAAATATATATATATACATATTGTAGTCAAAACATGAGCTGAAGCAACAACGAACTCAAAGGTAGTCGCATAATACCTCCTTACCCTTACTCTTGATTGTCGAAAGATTTACACTCAGTCACCCAAGAAATAAATTGACAAGTCGATGAGTAAATTCCTAAAAGAAATCTAGACCACATTCATGAACAAAATTGATAAATATACAAAACATGCGAATATGACCTCTGGCAACAGAAAATCATATTTTTATGGTTGTAGGCAACATGCATCACATAAAAACATTTGTAAGAAATATAATGCATCACAAAATACTTCATAAACCAATAATTAAATAAACACGCTCAAACGGAAAGTAGTTAAATAAATAATTATTTCCCGTCACACGGATAAACCCCAACCAAACCGGTTGTTACGATAAAACAAATACAAGAATCATGCGATGTCCCGCACAAATGAATATAAGCTTCTAGTGACTAAATCCTAACTTCAGTAATCGGGCAAACCCCTCTAGAAGCTTTTTAAATTCAAAGGAACCCTTAATCCCTTCCAACAGTCATAGATATATTCTACTACCATCGACAAGAGCATTATCGCAAGCTAACCTGCGCAAGAGATCTAGCCACAACCAAGAGTTAAAACCCCATGTGTAACCACTAGCAATCGCACATGAAGCCGATATGATCTTCGATGAAAACAACTTCATGAATAAAGTGAAGCATTCCCAAGGGTTTTGTGCATCGTAATTCATGTTTCGACCTCTACGGATTTCTGAATTCGGTCGCGCCTAGCTCCCGATACCCAAGTTACGGTCCCCTAAATCCTTGAAGTCCATTTTATCATATTTAATGTTTTTCTAGTGAGTTAAGTGGGTTAATGTATCATAACTACCCAAAACAACACTTAAATGTGGGATGGAAGAATGCATAGCGCGCTAGGCAAAATCCCAAGCGCGCGACAAAACACATGTTGCCCTAAATGTTAAGTGTGATCCACTTAAAGGGGAGTGTGCTCTCCTACGTGAGTAGCCGAATTCCCAACTGAAATTCTGCTCCTCAGTGCATCCGAGGCCTACTCCATCGCCTATCAACCCATCCTCGACTCGTGGGGAATCTCACAAACCTCCATAGACATGCCAGAAGCTCAATTCAACCAATTATATCATCAATTCATTCAATTCATGCATTCATATATTCCATTCAAATTTGACACTAAAACCCAAATTCTAATTTTGGCAACTTAAGTAAACTTCAATGCGTTTGACAAGATGAAGTTTTTTTGGTGATTACCTTTTGGTTTGATTGTACTGCTAGATCTCCAATGCTCTTGAGTTTCTAGCAAATTTCAGCCTTCCCTCTCCATAAATTCTAATTTTTCTTGTTCTATGTTTGCATGTTGAGTAAACCCACTAATATAATATATATATATATATATATATTTTGGTGGTTTTAATCTAGACAAAAATCCTCATCTCTAAGAAATCATATGGTTCTCTTTAATATCGTCCATACTCTTGATGACACATAATTTGACACATCTTGTCTTCATGGTCCATTTCTAGGATCATCTTCATGTAGATCTACGGCTCTTGATTTTTAACTCAAACTATAGGACTAGATTTTGATTCAATCGATTTAATTTACCTTGGCACATTAATCCATATGGTTAGTGTATTAACGATATTTGTTGATGCATTAGTAGTCTCACTAACCTCTCGACTACGTAGCACTCAGTGCCCACGCCCTGACACACATCTCGAGGCGTGTTATATTTTACTTTATTTGATTAACTAACTGAAATTGTGGTTCTACTAGATATCATATATTGTTCCAAGTCTAGTCTAGCATCCTCGGGTAACTCCTACCCGATACCTGCATCGACACACACTTCGAGAGATACCTGTCTCACCAACTCGCTCGATAACAACGTACACACATGCGATGCAATACAATAAATAATAATTCAACACCGCATAATAGACAAACATCATTCATAAATAACATATACCCTTGGTTCTCGTGTCCGAGTCAACCGAGTAGTCCATGTAATGCCCGAATTATGACCTTTAATCCCCGAGATTAGTGCTAATCCTAGTTTTATTATTTGGGTCGTTACACATATGATTATGACTATTGATAATCAATAGCAAATAAAAAAATTTGCCAAGTAAATAAATTACCTGAATTTAAATGAGTTTCTTGATCATTGAATTGAAGTAAAAACCTACACGTAAGAATATCATAAAATAACTCTATAACCACCAAAAACATCAATTCTCTAGAAACTCAAATGATACTGAAAGCATTACCTATGTTTATAGTTGTGTCATTTCTTTTTAATGTTGTTGTAATATGTTTATAGTTGTTTATATGTTGCTGAATAGGTGGATCCATTGTTATCTTATGATATGCACTACAGATGGTTGTATATCTGATTACCTGTAGGGGTTAGTCTTTGGGATGTCTTCTTTGGAAGAGAAGATATCCCTGCATTTCTTTTAATTAAAAAAAATGCAGCCATGCAGGGATATTTGTTATTTGCAAGGAATGTTGTTGCTATTCAAAGTTTGACAGCTACCTTTCTAACTAGTTGGATGCTCTGCTACATTTGCAAGTAAAAATGTACTTTTAGTAACAAGTTCATTGTCTTTAGTAACCAAGAAAATTGGTAAGTAGTTATAGCTTTTTTACTAACAATGTATTTCGTAAGTAAAACTATGCTGCATTATGATGATAATTCTTTTTACTTACAATATTCTCGTAAGTAATAACAAATCTTTACTTGCAAGTTGGATAATATTACCAACAACAATATATTGTAAGTAAAAGTAATGTGCTTTACTTACGACTTTTATTGTAAGTGTAAACTTTTAGCGACGAGCCTGTACTTACAATGCCTTTACCAACAACATTTCGTAAGTAAATGTTTTTACTTACGATTTTTAGAACTTCTACTAACAATCATGTTTGTAAGTAAAAGCCCATTTTTTTATAGTGTCCTGAAAAAATAAAAAAAAAAACATGAGCTTACATATCACTAATGAGAAAATTATTAGCATTTAAGGAGCGAAGGCGCCTTAGCAAATTTGTACAAGGATTATAGCTCATGTGAAAGATTCATATTTAGTAGAAGAATCGAAACATTCACCCATCCTAAAAATAAGTAACCAATGAGGAGCACAAAAAATATAAACTAAACAAACAAAAAAAATATGGACCTTAATAGGGTTGAAAATTTTTCTAACTCTAAATTCCCAAAAAAATAATAAATAGTAATGCATTCTAGTAATTCACAACAACAACAACAACAGCCTTAATCCCAAATTAGTTGGACATTCTAGCAATTCCAAAACATAAAAATCATTAAAGTACGTGCATTGGCTCTGGAAAATCGATCTATAGCTATTTTGCAAGAAAACACTCTCAAGTACACTAAGAACCTCAACCCTAAATTAATTTGACATTCTAGTAATTCTAAAACACAAAAAAAATTGAAGTGCATAGGCTCTCGAAAAGTAATCTCTTTTAGATATTTTGCACGAAAGAAAACACTCTCAAGCTCATAGAGAAAGAAACTGTAGATATTCCAAGGATTGTATGGACTAAACCACCTCATGGTGCATATCACCCCACATCCATATATGATAAGCATCAAATGAATGTTCAAAGATTATTTAGGTTCAAGTTAATTTAATAGTGCAAACAAGGCACAATCGAAATAAGAAGTCATCAATCGAGAAAAAAGTGATATTAACGACTCGGTCAGGTTGCCACAATGGTAAGGACAAAGGCGAAGTTGTGTGAGTTAAGTGCAAGACCTCAGTTTCGATTCTCCATTGTGTCAAGATCGATTGAGCCACTGAAATTTTTAACGAGTAAGTTTTCGGGGCCCTTGGGGATAAATCGAGGTATGCCTAGATACCCTAGGGTTAAAAAAAAAGAAGAAAAAAGTGATACTAACTAGTTAATGAGGGATTCATATATAAATGAACAATTTACCATGACAGTAGTAGTTCGAAGCCATGCATAAATTGTTCATCATTAAACAATCTGATAATAGTTTGCAATGAATAACCCAAACAAAATTAAAAATAAAAGTAGAAGCTTTAAGAAACTTAAATAACTCATACATACTGATAACTTCTACAAAAAAATAAAAAAAAAAAAAAAAAACTCATCAAAGATAACCTATGGAAATCTCCTTTTTTTTCAAAGGAGCATGTCTGCCAAGAAATCATCATGCTTGTAAGAATACAATCATGTTGGTTGTAAAAAGTCATTCTACACAATATAAGATTCAATAAGCGATTACACCGAAAAAGAGGAGAAAAATAATATCTACTTTAATAACACCACTGTCATTTTTTAGCATGTACACCACTGTCACTTTGGTTTATAGCCCACCTTCCTCATGTCTCACGTCATACCTAACTATAAAATATCACTTTTGTGAAAAATAAATTGACACAAGATACAAACCTTGAACATGAGTCTTCATTCAAAATTAATAATAATGTGGGGCACGCTTAATATGAGTATCCACATATTTCTTAGCAAATAAAATAGTTAAACCTATTCATAATATCAATACATGTCAAAGTAGCTAGCAAATATATCGAAACTAAACAAAGGGTTAAGGTGAAGAACCATTAAAATGTCTTTGGACATATTTGAATTAAATTAATTGAAACAATAATAAAATTATAAACAAAAAAATTGTAAATGATCAATATAACTATTTTAATTCACTATTTGTGATAAATTGGATTCTTAAAATAAAGAGAATGATAAGAGTAATCTATGATAAAAGATAGATAATGCAACTGAGAGAAGTTTAAGAAATTTCTTTTGAAGCTCAACTTTCGAATGAATCTTACTTCATTTGATAATTCTTATTTATAGACGAAGTTTTGCAAATACAGACAAAAGGGACCATTATTACATCCACTTGTAATAATTTTTATAAAGTTGTTACACCATGACATATTAAAACACAAACGAAATAAAGATAACAAGACACAACATAAAGATGACACAAAGATGACATAAAGATGATATGACCTAAAGATAATATGACATGACCTAAAGATAAGATAAAGTTGACATGATACAACATAAAGACGCGTCTACTTTTTCTTAAAGTATATTCTTCGTACAATAATTTACATAACAAAATAAAACATAATAATAACTTCTCTTGTCACATCAACTTTATGATTGATGGATGAATTGAATTAATGATTCGGGATGACGGGATGTCATTTCAAATACTTGATATGGATAATGATTCTTGATAAACTTGAATTATTGGTAAGTAAAAAAGGGTCTAGAGGTATGGGCCTGAAATAACTTGATTGGCATGGGCCTGAGGTAGGCATAAGCCTGGTGATGGCAGGCAGGGGCTTGAATTAACTTGATTGGCATGAGTCTGAATTAATATAAGTCAATAATATACTCAGGGGACCATGAGCTTCCTTCATGTTCTGAATTATTTTTTGATGATGTGGAATGAGTTTCTTCAATTTTTTGAAGTCTCTCATTAATTTTCCTGGATTCTTCTTATATTTTCTTTAATTCTTAAAGAATGAGACTTGATATATCTAAAGTAGCTTCAGAGGATGATGATGAAACTTGAACAGGATTTACATTCTTAACTGGTTCATGTTTCTTTTCATTTATTTTTAAGGATACTTCTTTATAAGTCTTCGGAGGAATTTTGTTGAATGATGGAGAAAGCTATTGTTCAACTTCTTCTTTGAGTGAACTAACATCAAACTTATCCCACCATTTAACATAAATTTCTCGAACCAAATGTGTAGTTGGATTCCCTTCTATATCTTTGAGGCCGTTGTATTGTACTTCCATTTCAGTATCCACGGGATAGTATATTTGAAGATAAACAAAAATAAATTTAACCTTTCTTTTTCATAAAGGGACTTGATTTGGAGAAAAACCGATTCAGTTGGACTAAATCGGGGTAACAATTCATGATGAAATCATGGAGGAAAATTAAGTCATATTGATTTTTTATACGTGATGTACCATGAATACTTCCTGTTGGCTTCTTGTAGAATAGTATAACCTTTCATGCTTTAATATAATCATTGTAACTTACTGGTATTATTGTTTGTTCTTTTGTATTTCTGATATTCTTTAGAGTAATTGGCTGATGAAAATGACAAGGCATTTTTACTAAGCCATATTGCTTAGACCATTCATCACTTGATAAAACTCTCTGGATTTTGAATTTTGAATAAGCAATTTCCTCTAAATTAGGCTTCTTGAAATGGTTAAAAATAACTGAACCTGTTTGCAAAAGTAAAGCTTCATAAAATCTCATTGAGACATTTGGCCTTCTTGGGATAAAATTATGAGGATTAGGAATTATAGCATTGATTTGATTTTCCAAATTGAGGCTATGATGATGATAATCAAGAGGATAAACAGAAAAATAACTTCTCAATTGGTAACTGGATCTCTGATCAGAATTGGAGGCTGGATTATTGTACTGGCTGAATAATGGGAGAATTTATTTTGTCTTTGATAAGTGAAAAGAGATTTATCTTTATCCATGAAGATCTGAAACAAAGAATTATTTTATAAAGTTACATGGAATTCTCTGGATAAGAAATCAGGAAGGGAGTTATTTTCTCCTTTTATATATTCGATATCAAAATAAAAAATACTCAAAATAGCTTGTCATCTAGCAAATATTTGTTTTGAAACAAAATTGTTTATATCTTTCAAAATGTATTTCTTTTGCTGACGTACAATCAACCCTTATTAAAAAATTTGTATTCAAAATATTTGCTTGAAATTTTTGAACCGATAAAACAATTGCAAGAATTTCTTTTTTAACGTAGCATAATTCTTTTGGGTGTTATTTCAAAGTCTTGATGTATAACATATAAGTTGTTCATTTCCTTCCGGGGTTTTTTAAAGTAATATTCCGCCATAACCTATATCAGAGGCATCTGTTTGAATAATTTTTTGATAAGTAGAATTGGCTAAATGCAAACATGGTAAAGCTTTTACTTTTGATTTAATCTTTTGTATTGCTTTTGTATGATTAGGGGTCCAAAGGAATTTATTATCTTTTTTAAGAAGTTCTAAAAGACATTTTTTATCTATCATAGAATTTTTATAAAAATCTGACAAATAATTTAAATAGCCTAAAAATCTTTGTAACTGTTTTTTATCTATTAATTGATCATGGAATTTATTGACAAATTGATAACTCTATTAATAGGAGTTATTGTTTGATTCTTTATTTGAAATCCTAAAAAATTTATAGTTATTTGGAAAAGTTTTATTTTTCTTTGGGACAATACTAATCCATTTTTAATTATTATAGATTGAAATGTATACAAATGTTTCCAATGTTCATCAATTGTTTTTGAAAATATAAGAATGTCATCGATATATACTAAAATATATTCATAATAAGATGGAATATTTCATTCATCATTTTTTGAAATTTCGAAGGGGCATTTTTAAGACCGAATGGCATGATATTCCATTGATACTGTCTGAATGGGGTATTAAATGTTGTTTTATATCTATCTTCTTTTGTAATCTAGATCTACCAAAATCCTAACTTTAGATAAAATTTCGAAAAGATAATTGAGTTGGTTATTTTTTTATTAAATCATTTTTATTTGTTAATGGATATCTTATTGTTTTAAAACATTATTTAGTGGTTTATAATTTATAATAAGTCTAGGGGCTCCTCGTTCTAATTCTGTAGCATTTTCTACATAAATAGTTGTACAACTCCATGGAGATTTGGATGGGTTTATTAATTTATGATAAGTTGGAACTTACCAACTATAGATCCAAAACAGATAAACTAGAACACAAATAAAACTCAATCAAATAAGATGCCTCGTCCAATTCTAATTTCCATCCTCGATGTTATGAATGATGTTCAATCAATAAAAATAACTTACACAAATACATAGAAAGACACCAAACACAAGTCTTTATGGACACCCAGAGCCTATTATGTAGAGAACTCTAACAACTAATTATCCACAATTTTCTTGAAAAAAGATAGCTCCTTTCTTTTAAAAAAAATATTCAACAAACAAAATTAGGTATTTCAATTACTAAACAATCTAAAAAATAACAGTTTCTTCAATTCATCAATGAAGACAAAAAAAGCAAGACGCTAGTTAAACCTTGAAGCTCAAACTAATTCATAAACCCACCACCACTGCTCACCTTCTCATAAACAAAAGAAATAATGCAATTCACCAATATATGAGCAAGTGCCCAACACATGGCAGAATAAACGCAAATGGGTACTCAACATTTGTCAAACCCTAGATTGGTATGGGATTTTGAAGTAAAGGTTAAGAGTTAAAACCTTGGTGGGTCCAAAAGTTTTCTTTCCTATAAAAAAATCGTAAAAACCTTAAAAAATAAACCCTTTATTCAACTTTAAAATAATAGGACCAAAATAGAAGAACAACAACTACAACATTAAAATTCAAAATAGAAAAACCAAAAGACTCACATAAGATTTCAGAGGCCAATCTTCTAGAAAACAGCGTAAGACCACTTATTTTTTCGCCTTAGTGATAGAATTGATATATAGTGAAACCCTACTTTGATTAGGAAACCAGATAACAAGATGAGGCAATGATCAGTTGTTCACTTTCTCCTCATTATATGTATCTATAGTAAACCCTAAAAGGGTATCGGTTACCTCTTATGACACGTGTTTGTGTACCACAATTACCACACAATAAACAAATCATTGTAAAACTTACAATGTAGTAAAATACAAACTGTAAAACTCACAACAATTACAACACAGTAAAAACCTCAGTAAACTAGTGGTTTATTCTAATACCCCCATCAAACAGGGGGAAGAGAAATGACCACAACTTTGCTTTGCAGAAAATGAAACCTGGAGAATGCAAAAGGCTTAGTAAAGATATCATCAATCTGATCAGAAGAAGGAACATGATGAACATGAAGCTGACCAGCCAAGACCTAATCTCGGACATAGTGAACATCTAGTTGAATATGTTTAGTACAAGCATGATAAACTAGGTTTTTCGCAAGAGCATTTGCATTCATATTATTACACCAAACAGTTTGAGCAGTAAGAGGAAGTAATAGCTCACTTAACAAGGACTGAAAACATGAAATCCCAGAAAAAACATGTGCCATAGCTCGATATTCAGACTCAATGCTCGATCGGGAAACAACATACTACTTTTTCACCTGCCAAGATACCAAGTTGGAGCCCAAGAAAACATCATAGCCAGCCACAGATCTTCGATCATCAGGACTTGCTTCCCAATCAGCATCCAAGAATCCATCATGATGTTCCCAAAGTCAAAAACAAATACCCAGTTCAGTAGTACCCTTCAAATACTTGAAAACCCTATGAGACAAGAGTAGACTTGAACTTGTCAAACCAGCTTTTGAAGCTTGCCTTAACCCATAGACTGCCTTATGTAATTTGCAAACATGGGAAGGACAATAGGGGTCAATATAGCCACTTGATTGATTAGTAAATACTTCAGCACCCAAGACACCATTCAAAAATGCATTATTAATATCCAACTGTTGAAGAGACCAACTAAAATGAACAGTTATAGAGAAGATGACCCTCATAGTAGAAGATTTCACTACTGGATTGTAGGTTTCTCCAAAAACAATACCAGGAATTTGTTTGAATCTTTGGCCAATAATCTAGCCTTATATCGATTTATGGACCCATCAGAATTCTTTTTGATAATAAAAATCCATTTATTTCCAACAATATTCTAACTAGATGTAGAAGGAATCAATGACCAAGTACCATTGCCAATTAAAGTTTGATATTCCTTATCCATGGCCTCCTTCCACTTAGGATTATTGAGTGCCATTTCAACATTAATAGGAATATCGACCTAAGTCACAATATCAGTTGCTGAAAACACTTTCTTCTTATTAATTTCATCATTAGCTCTAGTTATCATTTGATGAGTGTTATAAGGTGGACTAGCATTAGAAGGAACTTCCTTAGGTTGTTGACTGTCAGGACATAAAAGAGAACTATCAACAGGGGAAGACATTGAAGTAAAAGGAGAATTAGAAGTGGAAGGAAAAAAAGATATAGGAGGAACAAACATGCATACAGGAATAGACCCAAAGTGTAAATCAACAAGAGAAGTAGAAACAAAAGGACTCACAATTGTATTACTAGAAGAAAGCAACTCAGAAAAAGGAAATTCATGCTCATTAAATAACACATTACGAGTAACAAAGACTTTTCCAGTAGATTTCATACACTTGTTTTCTTTATATATGGAACTATAGCCAAAAAAATGCATTTTTCTTATAGAATTGATATTTATGTTTGTTGTAAGGTCAAAGATTTGGAAAGCAAGCACACCCAAAAAATTTTAAGAAAGAATAATTAGGAGACTGATTATACAACTTGAAATACAACTAACAACCATGCAATACTTTTATTGGTAGTCTATTAATAAAAAATAGCAGTTTCACAAGCATCCCACCAAAATTTTAAAGGTAATTTAGCTTGAGAAAAAATAATAAGACTTACTTAAACTATAAGTCGATGTTTACATTCAGCCTCCATTTTCCTCATGAGTATGAGTACAATGATGTTGAAAGAAAATGCCATAACTATCAAGAAGAGACTTGAAAGGCCATTCACCACCCCAATCATACTGAACTCGTTTAATAGTAGTATGAAACTGATTTTCAACAAATTTTTTAAAATGAATAAAAACATGAATAGCATCAGATTTCATTCGTAAAGGATACAACCAAGTAAATCTAGTACAATCATTTATAAAATGAATGTAGCAATTATATCAACTGGGAGATGTTACAGGAGCTGGACCCCAAAGATCAGTATGAATTAAATCCAATACATGTGTAGCAATCTTATCAGACAACATGTATGGAAGAGCATGAATTTTCAAATTGGTCAATGTGAACAAACTTCAGAAGAAACAGAAGTCTTCAAATGAAGATTTGAAACCACACCCAAGGGGGGGTGAATTGGGTGTGTCGAGAGGTTATTGCCTTTTTAAAACTTTTATGCACAAGTAACAACAAATGTCTATGCTATGCAAGAGAATGAGGTAGAAGAGATGGAAAGCGACACACGATTTATAGTGGTTCGATCAAATGATCTACATCCACTACCTAACCTCCCCGGTTAGGATTTTTAACCCCTCACTTATATTCCAAATAAGTGTTACAACCTAAGCACACAAGCCTAGAATGCCTAATAACAATTAGGACTTCCTATCTAGCCGCAACTAGAAATTGTGCCTAGCCTCAACTAGGTCTTTCCCTTTGACTTAGATTCCACTAAGTCTTACAATCATACACTTACAATAATTTGCTAAAGAAATGAGATACACTTTACAATATAAAGTGATATCAAATTCAAACACTAGCAAGCCTCCTAGAGCCTTACAACTCTAATGCATGCAAGTATGAGAATGGATGGAAAATGCAAAGTGTGTCACTGATTTTGTTGCAAATTCCAAATATGAAATCGTTTTAAAATTCAATGTGTTTGTGCAAAACCGATTTCAAGGCAAAGAACAATAGTTTAACAAAGATCAAGTTTAAGTGCAAAACTTTTGTTCAAATCAATCTTAGGGTTTGATAAAATAGGTTTAAGTGCAAAACCCAAGATAATGGTGTTAAAACACACAACAAACTGATTTTGATTCACAACACACAAAACTATGTATATTAAGCTTAAGAAAAGGAATCTAGAACAAGGACTTGCTTACAACCAAGAAGATGACAAAAGAGACCAGCTTTGAGGAGATTCTAGTACTCTTTGAATGCTTCAAGGTGCTGAATTTTTGTGCTTGTGAACAGCCTCAAGAATCTCCTTTGTCTCCTTCACAAAAATCAAAGTGTTTCTTTTTGAATCTTTTGTGCTTTTGAGTGTGTTTGTTCCTTGTTATGAGAAAACCATGTTCTTGGTGATTTTATAGTGCTAGATATCCCATCTTGACAAGTTTGTGACCGTTGTAGGGATCCAAGGGTCCAAAATCCATCATAAATTCAAAATAAAGCTCGTTTTCCAGCTTTTTAAAAAGTGTCAGAGGGCAATTAGCGCGCTAATATCTGTGACCTAGCGCGCTAACTCGCACTTAGCGCGCTAATGGCGTATTAGCGCGCTAACGCAGGGAGCTCAAAATAATTATTTTTTCCCTTTGTGTTAGCGACCCTTAAACACGTCCGGGACCTAACCAACCCTAATGTAACATGTTATACATGTTTATTATGGGTCATTAAGCCTAATTGGATGGTTCGAATATTTTTACAAACCCCGAAAACGGAAAATCACGATTTCATAACTTGCGAGGGGCTTTTCGCAAAACTTTGCGCTTTTTCTTTTCAAAAACCTTTTAAAAACAAGTTTTTCAGTCTTGAAAACTTTAACAATGATTTCCAAAAAGTGGATGATCATTAACACATGATTTCACCTTGTTTAAACTCGTGGGCCTAGTTAAGTGTTAAATTTCATTTTGAAATACCAAGTTACTTCATGACTTTTGAAAATTGGTTTTAAGACTTGATATGCATGAACTAATGCATTTGGCTTGCGTGAAAGAATTTTGATACCTTACATCGAAATTACAAATTGCAATATGGTCTTCCATCTTCATTCCGTCACGAATGCCGGATCTTGAACTTGTATGGCTTGAATGCCCGTAATGTGTTGTTTTGCATCCTTTAACACAAAAACTGAAATACACTTGATATTGATTAGTACATTTTCACCTTGTTTATTTCCATCAAAATCCCGGTCAGAGTTAGAGTGACTAACCACTTAGTCCAACAATCTCCCCCTTTTTGATGATAACAAACAATGTGAACTTAAAAAAATATAAAGCATAATCTAAGTGTGTATTTCATTCAAGATTGTACATTTCATTTGTGCAAGTTCAAACACATCAACATTTTCAAGTTCAACCACATTTCTCCCCCGTTTGATAACATCAAAAAGTGGGTCCAAGCTCCCCCGTTTGAGAAATACAATGATGCATAAGATAATGAAGACAAGACCAAATACGCTCCCCCTTACTCTATGCATAACCAAAGACAATGGACGGAAGCGATACACAATCAGATATGATAATACATAGTGAAGCACTAAAAAGCCATATAGAAACTCAGAGATACGCAATAAAAGAAATCATGATATAGATAGCATAAAGCGGTGTGAACATAGTTGTGGCGGAAACATGAGTAGAAGAAAAATATGTAGAACAGCAAAGCCTAACAGTTTGGAGCCTAGTGCTCACCTAGTGGTTCTATACAAAAAAAATAACTACCGAATAGAACCTAATGCTGAGCATGCGATAAAAAAGACTAAACACTCCTCCTCGAGGATGATGGTCGACGTGCAGAACTGGAGGAACGATCATTGCGCGCGGGATGTGCTGGAAGCAAATGACCCTCAATGCGACGAAGACGATCATTTTGATGCTGAAGGCTTGCCTCGACGGTAGCAAATGTCTGAGTCATGTAGGAGTGCAGATAACCTAGTCGTGTGCGAGACGTAGGCCGACGAAGGGGACATATCTGGTGGAGGTATGAAGCCGCCAAAAGTAGAGGGAGGTGGGGGCGGGACCGTCTCGTAGTACTGTGACGGCGGGGGTGGAACGGTGGAGTCATGATGAACTTCCTCATCGCCATCATGGTCAGCATCACCAGCAAAGCCTCCATCGTCATCATGGTCATCACCACCAAAACTGTAGCTATACTCTAAGTAGTCGGGCGCGTCATATGGAGCAATCGGAGGGTCCGTAGGCAATGGAGACTCATAGCCACCATAATACCTACCATCCGGGATTGCATCTTCACGTGTCCACCGCTCCCTATCGCGTATGTAATGGTACTTCATGGCCTTCAGAGTGGCCATGTCAATGGTGTCGTAGACAGTGAGGGGACGACCGCCTAACGCAAGATCCACTTGGGTAGACTCCAAGTAGGATGTGATGATATGTGCATATGGGAGACGACGACCTGAGCTGCACGTGCTCGTAATATAACCAATGATAATATGGGGCGGACTGAGAGGAATGGCACGAAATAGATGCCCAAGAACGAACATGTCAAGAAGAGTGACATAGTTCTTACTGCCACCTCGGGGAAGAATAACTTTGTGAAGTATTTTATGAAGGAGATGGGGCATCAATTTAAAATCGGTATCAGTTATACCGGTTGGATATACAGTTAAAGTTCGTTTTGGCCAAAGAAAAGAATTAAGCACTTCGAGACGATCAAAAGGCCAACTTAGGAATTTGCACACTACCGTAGTAGAGGGAGGGTGCAATGGAATATTGAGCCGTTGGGCAAGATTGTCAGGCGTAATCGCAATGGAGCGCCCACCAACAGAAGAACGTAGGACAAATTGGGCTGATGTTTCAAGATTCGAGTAAAAAACACGAACCAAAGGGGGGTTATAGTTTGCGTTGTGAGAACAAAATGTGGTCCATCCCGCGGAATCGAGAATCTCCCGGGTGGGAGGTGGGCCCTATCAAAAAATGCGAAATCGACAATGGCGGGGCGAAGGATCTTGGCATCCGTCAGTCGCGGAGCCACGGACTGAGGACCGAAGTGGCCTCATGGACGGACTTGGCGCGACCCTCACGTTGAGGGACAGTCGCCGGATGTGGGGCGGGTTGTGAGGATTCCGACTCACTAGAGGAAGAGGAGGACGGTTGGGCAACATGGCGTCGCGATGGACGACGAGAGGACGTGGCTTGGGTAGGACGTGAAGACGTGGTGGGGGCGGTTGGACGGGGATTGGTGGTGGCGGTCGGACGGGAGGAGGGACGGGTGGAAGTATGGCGAGTCGACATTGGGGAAAATGGAGAGAACGTGATGACGATAAACAAAGAAATTGAAGAAATTGACAAAGAGAGGTGAGGAGTTTACCCGTAGGAGGCGAGATGGTGGTGGAGACGTTGAGAGGAGAGGAGAGATTTGTGAGTTGTGGTGTTTTTAGGTTTAGAAAACGTATTTATACAAGTCTGGCCGAACGTCATTAGCGCGCTAATTCTGGATATTAGCGCGCTAATGGGTCGTTTCATATTCTGGGCCAGTAACGGATTAGCGCGCTAATGTCTGGAATTAGCGCGCTAATTTCCCTCTGGAAAATTTTTGGCACACAACCATTAGCGCGCTAATTACCACCATTAGCGCGCTAATTTCCTCTCGGAAATTTTGGACATGAAATTTTTCGATTTTTGACATACAACTCGGATTGACCTCAAACTTCTTGGACACCTCAAAAACACCATATAAATAGGTTTAGAACAACTAAAACATGTGTAGAATGTCCGATTCTCGAACCATTCCTAGCTCACGCCGAATGTTAGAAAATTGATCTCTCGGCAAGGGCTTTGTGAATATATCGCTAATTGGTCCTCTCGTGGACACATGGACAAGTTTAACATCGCCCTTTTGGACGTGATCACGAAGAAAATGGTGCCTAATTTCAATGTGTTTCGTTCGAGAGTGTAACACCGGATTTTTCGATATGTTTATTGCACTTGTGTTATCACAAGAATTTCAGCACACCCAACTAGGATTTGATAATCCTCAAGTTGTTGTTTCATGTATAGAACTTGAGCACAACAACTCCCGCAGCCACATACTCGGCCTCCGCCGTAGACAAAGCCACGGAATTTTGCTTTTTGCTAAACCATGAGATAAGTGAGTTTCCTAGCAAATGACAAAATCCGAAAGTGCTTTTCCTGTCAACTAGACTTCCCGCATAATCAGAATCAACAAAACTTCGAAGTTCAAAACTCTTGGTTTTGTTGAACCACAATCCTAAGTCTTGTGTTCCACTTAGATATCGAAATATGCGCTTTACACATTTTAAGTGGGACTCTTTAGGATCGGATTGAAATCTAGCACATAAACACACACTAAACATAATGTCAGGTCTACTAGCAGTCAAGTATAGGAGGCTACCTATCATTCCACGATAAAGTTTAGGATCTATGGATTTTCCTAGTTGGTCTTTGTCCATTTTGATAGTTGAACTACTAGGAGTGTCACATGCTTTCAGATTTTCGAATTTGAACTTCTTTAGCATGTCCCTCACATACTTTGCTTGATTTATAAAAATGCCATGCTTGGATTGCTTTATTTGCAAGCCTAGAAAGTACGTTAGTTCACCCATCATGCTCATTTCAAATTCATTTGTCATCAATGATGAGAATTCATCACATAAACGTGTGTTAGATGACCCGAAAATGATATCATCAACATAGATTTGAACGAGTAGCATATCATGTTTTTTAATCAAAATGAACAAAGTGGGGTCTAGTGTTCCTTTCTTGAACCCTTTCTCGAGTAGAAATGCACTAAGTCTATCATACCAAGCTCTAGGGGCTTGTCTTAGTCCATACAAGGCTTTTTGAAGATGATAGACATGGCTTGGATGTTCATGATCTTCAAATCCCGGTGGTTGTTCTACATATACTTCTTCTTGGATGAACCCATTTAGAAATGCACTTTTGACATCCATTTGGTATAATAGAAACCCGTTGTAGCAAGCATAAGCAAGCAACATACGAATTGCTTCTAGTCTTGCTACGGGTGCAAAGGCTTCCTCATAATCAATTCCTTCTTCTTGATTGTAGCCTTGTGCAACCAATCTAGCCTTGTTTCTTACAATTTCACCTCTCTCATTCTTTTTGTTTCTAAAGACCCATTTGGTGCCTATGATTGAGTGGTTCTTAGGTCTGGGTACTAATGTCCATACTTTGTTCTTAACAAAGTGGCTTAACTCTTCTTGCATAGCTATTACCCAAAACTCATCCCCTAAGGCATCATCTATTTTGGTGGGCTCGGTTTGTGACACGAAAGCTAAGTGTCCTTCATCTCTTTGCAATGTTGACCTAGTGATTATCCCTTTGTTTGGATCACCTATGATTTGTTGAGATGAATGACCAATGAGGAGTCTTGAATTCTTAGGTACACTTGTTTCGGGTTCCTTATTTGACTCAAGCTCTTGACTATTTGAGGTTTGTCCTAGAGTGCCATCATCTTCATCGTCAATCCTCAATTTTTCAAGATTTTGCATTAATTTGACTTTGGGATCTACTTCATCAAATTTCACATGAATAGATTCTTCTATGGTTTTGGTCGATTTGTTAAACACCCTATATACTTTGCTATGTGTTGAGTACCCTAGAAAAATACATACTTTAGACTTTGGGTCAAATTTATCTAATTGATCCCTATCATTTAGAACATAGCAAGTACAACCGAACACCTTAAAATAACTTATGTTGGGTTTTCGGCCTTTCCATAGTTCATAAGGTGTCTTTTTCACTTGCTTTCGGACATTTACTCTATTTATAACATAGCATGCCGTGTTAATGGCTTCGGCCCAAAAGTGCTTAGCTATGTTGTACTCATTTAGCATAGTTCGACACATTTCTTGGAGTGTTCTATTTTTTCTTTCAACAACTCCATTTTGTTGGGGTGTTCTATGAGAGGATAATTGGTGTGTATAACCTTGTTTATCACAAAAATCCTCCAAGTTCCTATTTACAAACTCACCACCTCTATCACTTCTAATGATGGTGATTTTGTATCCCTTTTCATTCTCTACTAAAGCACAAAACTTTACAAACACATCGAACACTTCATGCTTGTGAGATAGAAAATACACCCATGTATACCTTGTAAAGTCATCAACAATAACAAAGCAATATGATTTACCTCCTAGACTTTGTGTTTGGGTAGGTCCGAACAAATCCATATGGATAAGTTCTAAAGCTCGAGTTACATCACTTGTTACTTTCGTCTTAAATGACGATTTCACTTGTTTACCGAGGATACAAGGTTCACATTCCTTATCTTTCTTAAAGGTGCACTTGGGTAGGCCCTTCACTAGATCATGCTTAGTCAATTTTGATAAATTTTCCATGCTAGAATGTCCTAGTCTACGGTGCCACAACCATGCATCACAATCACTTTGTGCACTCAAACATGAAACATTTTGCATATGCATCTCATCAAAGTTAATGGCATAAACATTCTTATCTCTATATGCAACAAACAAAGTTTCATGCTTTTCATTCCTAACAATGCATTTTGATGATTCAAACATAACATGAAATCCTTTGTCACACAATTGACTAACACTTAGCAAGTTATGTTTCAAACCATCAACAAGATAAACATTAGAAATAGAAAGTGAATGGTTACCAACGGTTCCGAGACCAATAACTATTCCTTTGTTGTTGTCTCCAAATGTAACCTTTCCACCGTCATGCCGCTTTAGCTCAATGAATTGATGTGCATCTCGGGTCATGTGTCTTGAGCACCCGCTATCTAAGTACCATGGGGTGCTTTTCCTTGCATCCTACACAATGGGAAACACACTAGATTTTGGTACCCAAGCTCCTTTGGGTCCGAGAAAGTTAGTGTCATAAACATTTTTAACTACCCAAGCTAGTCTACCCTTTTTGGCCTTTTGTAGAGCACATTTCCCAACCTCATGAGTCTTATTGCATTTAGAGCATCTACGATCATCATTGAGCAATTTCTTGTAACTTAACAAGTTAGCTCCATAACCTATGCCTCTTTTGTTGAGTGCACGTCGTTGTGCTCCCAACATTATGTCAAACATTTCTTTGCCATTGGTGAACTTATGCACCGTGTTAGTCAAGTCCTCTACTTTCTTGACTAAGGCATCTCTCTCCTCTATGTCTTCATTCAAGTCACTTTGGAGATCACTAATGGTCTCATTTTGTGACTCTATCTCACTAATTGCTATGGTTAAGCTCTTTTTGAGTTGTTTGGTCTTTTTGACCTCCTTTTCCAACTCTTTCCTAAGTTCATCAAGATTTGGAACATCATCCAAATCATCTATATCATCAAAATTAAGAGAGTTAGAATTTACCTCGCCTTGTGCCATGAGACAAAGTATTGCCTTTTCACTCTCCGATTCGGATTCGAACTTGATGATGATGAGTCATCCCAAGTTGCCTTGAAGCTCTTCTTTCCTTTCTTCTTGTCAAACACCTTCTTCGATTTGCACTCCGCCCTTGATGTGACCCAGTTTGCCACACCCAAAGCATATGGTTTCGTTTGACTTTCCTCCCTTGCTTCCACTTGAACTTCTTCTTATACTTGTCTCGCTTGTATATGGCTTTGTTGAGCTTTCTTGAGAGCATTGCAACTTCCTCCTCAAGATCATTATCATCACAAGATTTTTCATCTTCAATGATTTCCACCGATGCGCTAGGGGAACTATTTGCCTTCAATGCAATCTCCTTTCTTGAGCTCTTTGTACCTCCACTTAATGCTTCCAATCTTGCTCGGTCTTTGAGTTCAAATTCATGGACCGTCAATTCTCCACACAATGCATCAAAAGTGTAGTCTCCAAGATTTTATGCCGATTGGATTGCATACTTCTTGGCATCCCATTCCTTAGGCAAGCCTCTAAGGAATTTGTATACCGATGTCTCTTGATCATAATGCTTTCCAAGATTCTTGATCTCATTTAACAACTTAGTGAATCGTGTGATGGCGGTGGCGATATCTTCATCGGATCCAACTCGGAAGGTCTCATAGTGTTCCTCAAGGATCCTCAACTTCGTCTTCTTCACTTGCATTGTGCCTTCATAGTGAACCTCAAGCTTTTCCCATACTTCCTTTGCCGTTTGACATGCACTTACTCGGTTGAACTCATTCTCGCTCAATGCACAAAATAGATGATTCATGGCTTGATCATTTGAAAGTTCACTCTTGATCTCCTCGGCGGTGTATTCCTTCAATGGCTTGTCGGGTGGAGTGTATCCACTTTCAATTGCATCCCATAGGAATCTATTTTGCGCTCTTATGTAGAACTTCATTCTTACTTTCCAATGTGCGTAATTGGTTCCATCAAAGTATGGAGGCCTACTCGAGGAGTTACCTTCCCTAAGGCGAGCCGGATCTAGACTTTGCATCCTTGCACAAAAACACTCAAAGATACGTTAGTAATACTTTGAGCAATAACCCGCTCTGATACCAATTGAAACCACACCCAAGGGGGGGTGAATTGGGTGTGTCGAGAGGTTATTGCCTTTTTAAAACTTTTATGCACAAGTAACAACAAATGTCTATGCTATGCAAGAGAATGAGGTAGAAGAGATGGAAAGCGACACACGATTTATAGTGGTTCGATCAAATGATCTACATCCACTACCTAACCTCCCCGGTTAGGATTTTTAACCCCTCACTTATATTCCAAATAAGTGTTACAACCTAAGCACACAAGCCTAGAATGCCTAATAACAATTAGGACTTCCTATCTAGCCGCAACTAGAAATTGTGCCTAGCCTCAACTAGGTCTTTCCCTTTGACTTAGATTCCACTAAGTCTTACAATCATACACTTACAATAATTTGCTGAAAAGAAATGAGATACACTTTACAATATAAAATGATATCTAATTCAAACACTAGCAAGCCTCCTAGAGCCTTACAACTCTAATGCATGCAAGTATGAGAATGGATGGAAAATGCAAAGTGTGTCACTGATTTTGTTGCAAATTCCAAATATGAAATCGTTTTAAAATTCAATGTGTTTGTGCAAAACCGATTTCAAGGCAAAGAACAATAGTTTAACAAAGATCAAGTTTAAGTGCAAAACTTTTGTTCAAATCAATCTTAGGGTTTGATAAAATAGGTTTAAGTGCAAAACCCAAGATAATGGTGTTAAAACACACAACAAACTGATTTTGATTCACAACACACAAAACTATGTATATTAAGCTTAAGAAAAGGAATCTAGAACAAGGACTTGCTTACAACCAAGAAGATGACAAAAGAGACCAGCTTTGAGGAGATTCTAGTACTCTTTGAATGCTTCAAGGTGCTGAATTTTTGTGCTTGTGAACAGCCTCAAGAATCTCCTTTGTCTCCTTCATAAAAATCAAAGTGTTTCTTTTTGAATCTTTTGTGCTTTTGAGTGTGTTTGTTCCTTGTTATGAGAAAACCATGTTCTTGGTGATTTTATAGTGCTAGGTATCCCATCTTGACAGTTTGTGACCGTTGTAGGGATCCAAGGGTCCAAAATCCATCATAAATTCAAAATAAAGCTCGTTTTCCAGCTTTTTAAAAAAGCTGTCAGGAGGGCAATTAGCGCGCTAATACTGTGACCTAGCGCGCTAACTCTGCACTTAGCGCGCTAATGGCAGTATTAGCGCGCTAACTGCAGGGAGCTCAAAATAATTATTTTTTCCCTTTGTGTTAGCGACCCTTAAACACGTCCGGGACCTAACCAACCCCTAATGTAACATGTTATACATGTTTATTATGGGTCATTAAGCCTAATTGGATGGTTCGGATATTTTTACAAACCCCGAAAACGGAAAATCACGATTTCATAACTTGCGAGGGGCTTTTCTGCAAACTTGCAGTTTTTCTTTTCAAAAACCTTTTAAAAACAAGTTTTTCAGTCTTGAAAACTTTAACAATGATTTCCAAAAAGTGGATGATCATTAACACATGATTTCACCTTGTTTAAACTCGTGGGCCTAGTTAAGTGTTAAATTTCATTTTGAAATACCAAGTTACTTCATGACTTTTGAAAATTGGTTTTAAGACTTGATATGCATGAACTAATGCATTTGGCTTGCGAGAAAGAATTTTGATACCTTACATCGAAATTACAAATTGCAATATGGTCTTCCATCTTCATTCCGTCACGAATGCCGGATCTTGAACTTGTATGGCTTGAATGCCCGTAATGTGTTGTTTTGCATCCTTTAACACAAAAACTGAAATACACTTGATATTGATTAGTACATTTTCACCTTGTTTATTTCCATCAAAATCCCGGTCGGAGTTAGAGTGACTAACCACTTAGTCCAACAAGATTATTATGCAAAACCTGTGAGAGAACTTTCTGAACAGGATGACCCAATCTAGCATGCCACAAAGAAGGAAGACTATTATTTGAGACAACGAAAGCAGATGGAGAAGGAAATGAAGACTTTGGACGGCCAAGAATCAGTACAGACCATTATGAAGGACACGCTGAAGTAGAATTTCACTAGTATTGATATCCTTCACCAAACAAGAATCACGACGAAATTCAATCAAAACATTATTGTCCCTAATCAATTGAGAAACACTAAGTAATATTTTTTAATGCTAGGAACACACAATGTATGATCAAATGATAATTTTGAGCTAGTAGAAGGAATTAATGCAAAACCAGTGCTAGCAATATTTAAATAATGGCCATTATTGACAATTAGAGACTTATTACCTCCGTATGGTGTTGCATTCAAAAACTGAGATGGATTAGACATAACATGGAAAAATGCACTACTATCCATATACCGGGAGCTGTTTGGAATTGGTTAATCTGAAATGAAGGAGTTGTGTGCTAGAAGTGGTGCAGGAAACTGTCTCGGAGAAGGAAAGTGAGTGGGATTGAACTGTTGATCCATATATTTCATATCATCCTTAAAGTAACAAACCGCCGCGAAATGACCATACTTGATACAGATCTAGCAAGTATGATGGTTGTTCTAAAATCGAAATCCACCACGACCACGATAACGTCCACTATCGCGACGACGATTACCAGATCCTAGATTTCCTCTACCATTAACTCCATATCCAGACTGTAAACCTTGTGAATTCCTATTCTAAGAACCATACTTGGAAGAACCACCTTTAACCTCCAAAAAATTTGCAGCAGGAGATGATCCTTGAATTGAGACAGAATTGATTCCATGTGTCAAATTAACTTGATCCACCGTACTCTCAAAACTCTGCAAAAATGCTTGAAACTCTTGCCAATCAATATCAACCTATCTCTAGAGAACGGCATTGATAGGCAAGTACTTAAAATCTAAACCAAAAAATGTGTTAGAGATGAGATCATCATCATTCATTGGCACTTCAGCGATTACTGGACCATCAGTGAATTCTTTCATCTCTTCTAGATATTCAATCATCTTAAGCAAACCTTTCATCTGGTTGTAAAGGTGTTTCATGATAACTTGAATTTGAGTTTTGTTGTTTGTTGCATAGTATCATTCGATCGCTAACCACAACTAATAAGCATTCTTTCTCTCTTTTGGCTTCACCACATAAGCAATCACATCGGTAGACATCTTTTTAATGATCCAACGATTCAGTTTCTGACCTCGAATGAACCATTTCTTGAACCTCTAATTTGGTTATCCATCCTCACACAAATAATCCAGACATTTGAGAGTGTCGAAGAGATATCCATCAAGATTCATACCTTCAATGACCAGAATAACGATTGATTGCCAAAGAAAGTAGTTTGACAGATCCAGCTTGATCGAGAAACTTTGGCTCCACGAACTACCAAACTTGTTATTGATGACTTGTTTATTCTCACTACCATTGTGGATCGCCTGAGTAAAAGATGATCCGAACTCCATTTCACTAGATTCAAGTCCCAACTCCTTAGATCTTATACAAGTCTCTTCAAAATTTAGTCGCCATTTCACTAGATCGAACACTTTCGATTTTAGGTCTATGTTGTGATTCACTCGGTAACTACTTCAAACTTCCAGATCTGTGTTCTTGAACACCAGATCTAGGCTTCTCTATTCATTTTTTGAACAAACGTCCTAGAATCCGTTTCAAACCTCATGGTCTGTGTCGTTAAACACTCGATCTGTCTGAAGCAATCACAGATTTGTGTTCTTAAACACCAGATCTCACCTCTCTATTCACTTGTTGAATTGATCTTCATAGAGCTACACAAAACGTCCGATCTCCTTCTCAAAACTCACGATCTGCAAAGAACAAACACTGATATGAGGTTTCGATCCTCTGATCTCCTCACTAGGACCTCACTAATGTTAACCACAACGCTCTGGTACCATAATAGAACTGATGAATAATGAAACCCTAGTTTGATTAGGAAACCATAGAACAAGATGAGGCAACGAACAGTTGTTCACTCTCTCCTCATTATATGTATTTATAGTAAACCCTAGAAGGGTATCGGTTACATCTTGTGACATGTGTAAAATATACAACTGTAAAACTCACAACAGCTACAACACAGTAAAAACCTCAGTAAACTAGTGGTTTATTCTAATAAATAGGCACTTGAAAGCTTCTCTCAACAGATAATGCCCCCATCAAATCAAACAAACACCAACAACTTTAATAAAGATCTAAAAGTACTTTAGCATCGAGCAATCCTGACCGCAGTCGCCTTAGCCCGCCCTAACTCCTTCTGCATGATCCTCTTCGTGCTTGTTTTGTCCTAAATCTATCGCTCCTATTCCTCGACACCTCTAGGTTCAACGTGATCATTATTTTTTTGCATTTCATCTCGCCGGAAAAGTGAAAAGTGAAAGCGAATTTAAGCAATGAAATGACGAAGTGGAAGCTCAACAAAACCTAAAAATCTTGTTTCCCATTTTTCCTCCGTTTTTAGTGGTGCGTTTAGGTAGGAAGACCAAAAATTCAAGGTCAAGGTTTTATTTGAGCGCGCAATCGAGTTGAGGTGAGTTAAGAAGATTTATTAAAAAAATATGACAACATTTTTAAAACTATGTAATATAATTTTATTACATGGTTTTTTAGAAAAATGTTGTAAAATAATATTACTAAATTACTTAGCATCTAGTAGCATATTTGACAAGGTTTAAAAAAAGGAAAATGATAATTTAACACACTTTAGGTGCACATTTCGTTTTTTTAGCTATTTATGATTTTTTGTCAGATGTGGGGCTTATGCCTAAGGAGACAAGAAATAACCATAAATAGCTAAAAACTAAAGTGTGGGTGTGTTAGATTATCATTATCCTTTAAAAAAAAACGTTGTCTTCAAAAAGTTGTTATATGTCTTTTTTGTTGTAGTAGCTAGTCCATCTTGCAAAACTCGATGGGAGGTGTTCTCGAAAGAGCCTCTTTTGTGGGTTAAGTTGGTGATTGAAAAATATATCAAGCAAGGACACTTCCTTTCATTGAAAAGCAGTGCTTTTGATTCTTTTCTTTGGAAGGCTATTTTGAAGGGCCGAGACATTCTACAACTAGGCCTCGAGTGGATGATAGGTAAAGGGGATGGAATCAACATTTGGGATGAACATTGGTGTGCTGATGCTCCTCTTCATATCTTAGTTCTCGATTTTCATCAAGCGGATTGGGACTTGTGTGTGCGTGATCTAATTAACAATGTCTCATGGGACTTGTCTGGTCTACTTTTGCAATTCCCTGTGGACATAATAATACAATTCAGGGCATACCTTTGCTAGGAAAGTCAAATATCTTTTATGGTTAGTCTTCCAACGTCGACTTCTCACTTAAGTGAGCAGGTCGCATCGCAACTTAGCTTCTTCCCTATTGTGTATAAGATGTGGGATTGAAGAGGAAACAAAGTTACACCATCTAAGAACTGTTCTCCTTCTGTGCTATTACAACAGTCTGTATTGATTACACACGTGTCCGCTGCAAAGTTTGCTGCACCAGTCCGATGTACTGTTTGTGTTGAACGGTTGCTCCGTTGCACCAGTCCGGTTGAACCACTACACTATTCCACGCATCTGTCCGCCATCTGTCTGCTCTACATGTCCACCTTGCGCCTGCGTCTCTGCTGCAAATTTTTCCACACATCTTTGCGCCTTGCGTGTTGACTAGCCTCGTGCCAATTGTCCGCTACATGGCACCCCCTTCAGTCGTGTCTGTGTGTGCGTACGTGTTCATCGCGTTCCAGCCGTCATTCATTTTTGTGATTCGCCTCGTCTTGGCTAGTACTTCTAATAGAAGAAAAAAAATGAGGTAACAAGACCAATCACAATAATTTTTTATGGTTCTTGATAATTGATATGGTTGTTGACTCGAAAGTTGACCAACTTAGGACTATAAACTAAGCTCTGATACTATGATAGTTTTATAATAGAATAAGTTTATTGTATGTTTTTGAATGTACAGTATGGGTCGTATTTATAGAATAGTACTGAACTAAATCAGTAGAGGCGAAGCTCTGACACCATGTTAGTTTCAGAATAAAATAAGTTTGTGTTATATTTTTGAATGTACAGTATGGGCCCTATTTATAGAATGGTATAGAATTAAATCAGTGAAGACGTTACATAATTAGTGTAGACATTACAAAATCAGTGAAGGTGTTCACGATTAATGTAGACATTACACAATCAGTGTAAAGGTTACATAATCAATGTAGACGTTACAGAATATTAGTTTCCTAACAGTTCTAATTATCCGTCATGGTTGCAGCAGATCAAGAGTTTTTGATTGGCTGAAAACTTTGGCGTATTATGACGGGGGACATTATCAAGCCTGAACAAGGTGAAAAAGAATCTGACAACAAGTTTCTAGATCGTGTTGAAGATTGGGAAAGTCAAAATCACAAGATCATCACTTGGTTTAATAACACTACTACTCCCTCTATTCATATTCAATTTATTAAGTTTGATACTGCTAAAGATGTTTGGGAGTTTTTTTCTGTTAGATACAAGGTTTCTGGTTTGGCACAGTATTATAAATTATTTACTAATCTGAACAATTTAAAGCAAGATCGTGGTCAGTCAATTAATGATTTTCTAGCCCTTCATTAAGCCGATTTAGAATCAGTTACAACAAGTTCAAATCACTCAGGATCACCTTCATCTCATACAAATACTAATGGCTCTTCGTCCTAAGTATGAGTCAGTTCGTGCAGCCTTGCTACATCGTGATACACTGCTCTTCGTACTAGCACTTACTTCATCACGTTTGAAGTCTGGATCCCCATTTTACAGGAATTGCAAAGGAACTGGTCATGCATTTGCTAACTGTCCTACTATTAGTTGTAGGTATTGTCATGAGCATGGTCACATAGTGTCGAACTGTCCAACCCGTCCTCCTCGTCCCAATAGTGCTTCAAAGTCTACATTTAAGATCAATTCTTCTGTTGTTGTTGATGTCTCTGATGGGTACCATCCTCTCCTACCATGCCTTTAAGTGAGATAGAATCACTCCTCAAACAGGCGATATCCCCAAAAGTCACTGCCTTATCTATTACCCAAAGGTACACCTTGGTTTCTTAATTTCGGTTATTATAGCCATATGACCTCTCAATTATCTGTTCTTTCCAATTGCAAAATTGCTCAATCTTTTTCTTCTATTCAAATTGCAAATGGAAATTCTATGTCTATTACCCACACAGGAACTGCTTAAATTGCCTGGCACTCATTATGTCCCAGATCTTGCCTTAAATTTAGTTTCAATTGGTCAGTTATATGATAATGGCTTATCTGTATCTTTTTCTCGTAATGGTTGTCAGGTTCAGGATTTTCAAACGAGTAAGATTCTTAGAAAGGGGAGCAAGGTGGGATGACTATTTGAGCTCACATCTCTTCATTTGCCTATTTCTCAAAAGTTCTCTGTTGTTATTTCCCCTCCCTTGGTTTACGAATGGCATCTTCGTCTAGGTCATGTATTTGCCAGTAAACTTTGCACTATTATTTTTAAAATTTCAGTCTTTTGATTATATGCATTTCCAATTGGTTAAACAACCTGCATCTTCATTCAGTCTTAGTGATTCTATTGCAAATACTCTATTTGGTTTAATTCATTCTGACATTTGGGGTCTGGCACCTATTTCCACTGTTAATGGTTATCGTTATTTTGTGTCATTTATCGATGATTATTCCCATTTTACTTGGATATATTTTCTAAAGAAAAGGTTTGAGTTGTCCCATATTTATATCAAATTTGCAACCACGATTAAAACTCAATTTTCAAGTGTCATCAAAATATTTCGTAATGACAATACTTTAGAATATCAAGATTACGTTCTTCTTGACTTTCTTACGCAGTAAGGAACTATTGTTCAACACTCTTGCCCTTATACCTCTCAACAAAATGGCAGAGCTAGAAAAAACATTGTCATATTTTAGACTCTGTTCGTACTCAATTTCTTTTGGCATCATGTCCAGAAAGTTTTGGGGAGAGGCTGGCCTGACATGTGTTTATACCATAAATCGACTTCGTACTTTGATTTTACAAAATATCTCCCCTTTTGAACGATTGTATGGTAAAGCACCAGATTATACTAATCTTCAAATTTTTGGTAGTGCATGTTTTGTTCTTCTCAATCCTCTTGAGCATACTAAACTTGAGCCACGTGCTCGTCTCTGTTGTTTTCTTAGGTATGGAATTTAACATAAAGGATATCAGTGTTGAGATCATATTTCTCAAATATTGCGAATCTCCACGCGTGTCACTTTTTTGGAACATACAATGTTTTCCAAACTATCCAAGTTTGCTACTTCCAACTCTAGTTCTCAGCCTTTCTTCACTAACTCGTCTGTCGAGCTCTATTCCTTTTCTGATGCAGGTACTGCAGTTGAGCTCAATTATTGCACCACCACTCTGACATTTGTTCCTATAGAATCTGCTCCTTCTGATGATCTTGCTCCTCCTCCTCGTCATTCCGAAAGGGCAACTGAACATTCATTTTACCTTAAAGATTATCATTGTTTCTTTGTCGTTTATTCTTTACATGAGTCTTCCTCCTATCGAGAGGCTATTACTGATCCTAATTAGTAGCAATCAATGTCAAAAGAATTGTGTGCCTTAGAAAAGACATACATTAGGGACTTGGTGGATCTTCCTTCAGGCAAGTCTCTTATTAGGTGCAAATGGGTTTATAAGATAAATACCCATTCTGGTGGATCTGTTGAGCATTATAAGGCTCGCTTGGTTGCGAAAGGTTATTATACACAGGAGTATGGCATCGGCTATGAAAAGACGTTTGCTAATGTTGCTCGGTTAATGTCTATCCGGAGCTTGTTAGTTGTTGTTGCTATCAAACACTGGTCTCTTTTTCAGATGGATGTCAAGAATGCATTTCTTAATGGTGATCTTGCCAAATAAGTGTATATGTGTCCTCCTCCTAGATATGCACATTCTCCAAATCAAGTTTGTCTCTTACGATAAGCATTATATGGGCTTAAGCAAGCTCTTCGTGCTTGGTTTGCGAAGTTTAGTACGACCATCACAAAATTCAGTTTTACATCAAGTTCTCATGACTCGGCCTTGTTTACTCACCACTTAGATAAAAAGATAGTTATTCTTCTACTCTATGTTGATGATATGATTATTACTAGGGATGGCTTTACTGGCATTTTTGAACTTCAACACTCTCCAACGGCATTTTGAGATAAAGGATTTAGGTCTCCTAAGTTATTTTTTGGGACTTAAAGTAACATCTACTTCAAACAGCTATTATCTATCACAGGCCAAATATACATCTGACTTGATTTCTCGCTCTATGATTATTGATGCCACAATTACTTCTACCCCTTTGTATGTAAATGTTAAGTTGACTTCATTTGATGGTACACTTATTCCAGATTCTATTTTATATTGTCAACTTGTTGGTAGTTTAGTTTATCTTACAGTCAGTCAACAATATATTGCATATATTGTTCATATTGTTAGCCAGTTCATGCCTGCACCTCGTACTGCTCACTTCATAATTATTCTTCGTATTCTCCGATATGTTAAAGGTACTTTGTTTCATGGTCTGCACTTCTCTGCCACCTCTTCTTTAGTTTTGTCTGGTTATTCAGATATCGATTGGGCTAATGATCCGACTGATCGTCACCTACTACTGGTTATTATTTCTTCTTGGGCAAATCTCTTATATCTTGGCGAAATAAGAAGTAAATAGTGACTTCACGTTCCAGTACAGAATTTGAGTATCGAGCACTAGTTGATGCTGTATTTGAATTACTCTGGCTCCGTTAGTTACTTAAGGATATAGGAGTGGATCATTCCTCAGCTACTCACTTACATAGTGACAATCGTAGTGCAATTCATATCGCTCATAATGATGTATTTCATGAGCGCATGAAACACATTGAGAATGATTGTCACTTTGTCTGCCAACACCTCCTTTGAGGCACACTTCAACTTATCGTAGTTTCTTTTGTTAATCAGACAACATATATCTTTACCAAAGCTCATCTTTCAGGACGCTTTCATTACTTAATTGAAAACTAAAATTGGTATCTACAAACCTATCTTAAGTTGAAGGGAGGGTGTTAGTAGAATTTGTGGTTATCTTAGATATGGTTTCTTATTTGGTATTATCTTTTCTTGATATTATCTCTTAAATGTATATAAATACATGTAACTTTGTACTCTATTAGTTATCAAATAAAGCTCTCGTTCTTTAGAAGCTCTCAATATGGTGCCATCAGAATAAGCATGAAATTTGTGGGAGGCAATCTACTTTTCTTTTCTTAAAAACCCAATGGGAGAAACTTATTCATGACTTCCAAATTGCCTTTCCAATTACACAAGTGCTCTGACTAATGCTCTGACCTAGATCTACTAGATAGGTTCGATGGTGATGATAGGGAAACATCCGGACTCCAAGTTCAAATCACTCAAAACAAAAAAAAGAAGTAGAAGATTAATAGAATGGAACGCCACGAGCAAAGATTGTCTGATAAGTTCTTAAGATATGATCACCATAAGCATGGATTGCTTGATAAAATCTCGAACGCCACAACCCAAAATAAGGATTGATAAGTTCTCACCACAAAAATCTCTCACAGTGAAAACCTCAATAACTCAAAACTTAACTCTATTCCCTTCATTTCATAGTAGAAGTACATTTATACAGACTTACTCATAAATAGAAACTAAATAAAAGAAAACAAACTTTCTAATTACTAAAATAGAAGTAACTAACTTTAAGAAACTTCTAATTACCTGTAGACATCGTAAAATAGAAATAAATTACATTAAAGAAACTTCCTAAAAAAAGGATGTCACCTCGAATTTTGAAGCTTCAAGTATTTTCAATAAATCTATTAATTACTTGAATACACCAAAACATATTCGAAGAGAAGGAAAATCTTTTATTAGATGGGAAAGAAGCTTGATTATTCACTAATACCCTTCTGATTTGAATCTTTGAAAACTCTTTCTTCTCAAGTATAAGGAACTAAATGTGTTCAACCATGATCATGTCACAAGTGTTGTTATTCACTATGATATCTTGTTTAGTTGGTGAAACTTCAACATCATCACCCTTGACCAACTCATCTTCATCTATCAAATAAGTTAATGGTTTAACATCTTCCAACTTGATAGGCTTAACTTTGTCATGATCATCACGGTCCCTTGCCTTCAAGTATTTGAGCCTTCCGTGTAACGACCCATTACTTTAAGCAAATAATTAGTGTTAATCCGAATAATAGTTAATCTGAGTTAGGCTCGTGATTAAGCCCAATTTGTCTCGATTAACATGTACGTGAAATGGTGTAATGTATTGTGTTTGTTTGAGGTGTACTAGTATGTAAAAATGAATAATCTGACTAATGATGAGACACCTAATACCATGTGTGGGTCATGTGGACAAACATGAGATGTGAGATAGCGTTGACACCTGACTGTGCTAATTAGCGTAAATTACGTAATTATAGGCATAAATATATATATATATATATATATATTATGGGCATATATAAATATATATTAAAATAGGAAATAATAGTAAATTGTCGGGCGCAGAGTGATACACGAGATTATGAGTGACATGTGTAGGACGTATAATGGTGTGCACGCCCGAGAGTTCTCGTTGGCGTGCCAACTGAAATTTTAGGTGCTATATATATTTATATATAAATTAGTATATATAAATATATATATATATATAATAAATTGGAAAAAAATGTGAAAAGTCACTTAAGGGCAATGGAGTAAAGAAAGAAATGAGATGAGCATAAGGGTATTTCGGTCAATTCCCCCACCTAAATCGTCTACTTCACTGTTAAAGTTGAAATGCAAGGAGAGAATGGAGAAACAGAGAAGGAAGCCGAGACGAGGAGAGGAAGGAGAAGGAGTGAGCTCGGGAGCTCAAGAACATCGAAGCAAGGTAATGAATCGATGTGGAAAGGTTTGAAGACTCCGGGGAGTCGTACAAGTCGGTAAAACATAGAAAGCTCAGGACAGGTAAGTGGAACTCGTATCTTTTTATCAATTATGCAATGTAAAATAGTATTATTAGAACATGTAGTGTACTGGACTGGGAATAGAGCAATGTACTGTGATTTGACTTTAATTTTACAAAAATGTTTTAAATGAAAATGGAATCCGGAAAGAGGTTTGATGGGATGGATCGACCTGGGGTTTGGAACTATGGTGGAATTGCTAACCATCACCGCGCCCTCAAAGACTTGGGAATTATCCCGATCAATGCTTTTCTATTGAGTTGGCGGCTCATCAGTCATAAACCAATTAGATGAGCAGTGATTGGTTTAGTGATGATGAGGGAGTGTGACTTTATATTTTTATGAGTTGGCTGCACATTGACAAGAATTGGTTAGTTGCCCAGTGAGTGGTTCTTGATGATGTGGGAGAGCAACTCAATTAAAATACAGATATTGGAAATACAAATTATGGGTACATTGCAATAAATTAAGGAACTTGCATCTGTTATATATATTGTTTATATTGATTTTTATGCTCCTTTAGTTATATATTTGATTCATTTTGTTATACATTGCCTTGATATAACTGGTAGTTGATGGTTGGTATGAGAGTCACTTACTGAGCATGTAGGAGCTCACCTACTTCAACATCTCTAGGTATGGATGTACGTTAGAACTTGGAACTCAGAAAAGGAGAAGACCAAGGGTTTAATATCTTATCTACGGTGCAGTGAGTTTCCCTGTTATATATATATAAATTGTATTGCTCTATAATTGGTAATAATTGGGGTGGGAATACAAGCTCAATACTGATATTTATGCCAGTATTGTATATCTTGTGTTTTATCAAAAAAGTTTTAAATTTTCCGCTACGTTAGTTTTATTTTATTTATGTAATCTGAAAATATACAGGTTGTTATCAAAATGAGTATAAGGCTGCTAGCACTAATTAGGTTCGATCTGGTTTACCGAGGCTTAATTAGGGTTTTAGATCGAATATTTTCTAATTGAGATTAGGGAATGTTATAGCTAGTATCAGAGCCAAGGCTTTACAAACTTAAGTTATTATTGGTTTTGAAGTAAGAAACAGTTTTAATATATTGTTATATCAGAGATTGGTTGGTAAAGCTTGGCATAATTTTTCCACTGATCAGTTGATAGAATAACTTTGATACAATGTGTATCATAGACTGAGGTTATCACTTTCAAATTGGATTCGAATAGTGTGATAACTCGATACATAAGGATTGATGCTTAAAGTTGTACATGTATATTAAAATGGAAATTTAGGTTAATTGACTTGGAGATTTGTTCTCAAGTCAGGGATAACCTAGTACTAAATAAATAGTTTTTATCGATGTTTTGGGGGGTAGTAAAAGATAAAAGCTTAAGACATGTATTTTTGAGTTGATATGATATCTATGTGATAGATATAGATGTACTATCTTGCTTATGAATTCATCTGAAAGTCTTATCTCACATCTATGACTTGGTAAGTCAAAGGAAAAAGGGATGGTGAAGGTTCTTGGGAACCTGGACGTCAGAGATAACGAGATAAAAAAAGATAGTGAAATGATAATAAGATGGTTTGTATCCATCTATTTCTCATGAGATGAGAATATGTTTTGATATTGAGGGTTAGGGTTGTAGAACCTTGAACCCTACTAATATAGATATGGAAATGGAAGAGTTTAGATATAACTCCTCTATGGAATAGTCTTTAATGGTCTATATCCTCATTGATATTGTTTGATGAGAAATAATCAATTTAGAAGGAACGATGGGTTCTGGATTTAGAGACATAGGTCAGATGGAATGACCATAAAAAGGTGAATGAAATATGAAATGATTGACAATGAAACTCAAAGGTGATGAGTCACTTTGAGTAGGAAATATACTAGTGTTGAGACTAATTGAGTAAGATGGAAAGTTATTCAATGAGAAAAATAGTAATGAATGAGGATAAGAACCTTGTTGAGGTTAGATAATGACCAATTATTCATACTTCATGAGCGATAATGAAGTATAAAATTCTATATATAGTGTTAGTTTATATTGGAATAGTGAGAATGAAACTTGTAAGTATGGTTGTGGTATAGCTGCACATATTGAAATTAATATAAGAAAGAGGTCTATTAGTGTTACGATGTAACTGCACGTACTAACAGTATAATAATAAGGAAGCTTGTCAGTATAGTTGGGATATAGTTGCACATAATGAAGGTGAAATAGAAAGGATTTATTAGTGTTGTTGTGGGTAACTGTACTCACTAATAGAGCAATAAAGAGAAAGGAATGATGATGTAGAAGAACCATACATAGAGAAATGAAAAGTGAGGATACTAGATTGAGGTGTAGTTCAATGTTGAGGTGGTAAGGAAATGATGAAGTACTCTAAAAGTGAATAGTTACAACAAGAGTTGAGAGTTGAAGGGTTTGAGAGAAATTTATGTTTTTGATCAACTCTATCTTATTGAGGAAGTAGAATCACTAGTAAGGTAAATGTAAATTGAAAATAAAAGTGGAAGGTAAGTAACAACTGCATAAGCCTAAGGACTGGAAAGGTCAAAGGTAGAGGTTTAACATCAAATTATTTAAGAATCTTTCGAGGTATTAATAGAGAAAGATTCAATATAACACTCTTGTCATCAGAGATATTTAATGTAGATAGGAAGTGTACCACTCAGGTAGGTTGAGAAAAATATAGCAGTGAGCTTGTGTGGTGTTTAATTTGATCTTTTAGACTAGTATAGTCTAAATTGGGGCTTTTTCTTATCTTACCATGGGGGTGAGAGATAAGAATGGGAGATACTATATTATAGTGAATGAAGTAATAAAGAATTACACAGAGGAAATAGAGTAGACTAGATAATATATAATTACAAATGAATAATATAAGGATAAAGTTGTCGTGTATAGATTGACAAAATCTATAAGGTTCAAGCAAGTATCGAAAAAGAAAATGATGAGAATGTTGTGTGGTTGACCTTGCCATTCACCGATGGGTGGAATGGAGGTAAGAGGCATGCATATGTTAACCTTACTGTTCATTTGTGATGGACAGAGGTAAGAAACATGATGATTGTCGACCTTGCCGTTCAGTCATGGGATGAACGAAAATAGGAAACACAATAATCCTTAGTGGACTCGTCAATACTTGAGCTACAACATTCCTTAAGAAAAAAAGAAAACATGACAAATATCATAGGTTATTGGAGGTATCAAAAAATAAATGGGATCTTTTGAGAATCTCACCTATGAACGAGCTATAAAGATTTGGATTAAGTGAAATTAATGGAATAGTGTAATATACATTTCATTAAATTGAAAGAGAAGAATAAAAGTTTTGACAAGTTTGGTGCTAGTATTATGATGGTGCAATTACATATACTAGACAAGCGAGGAATGAGAATTTTAATGGAATAATGAACCCCATTACTCTTCGAAATTATTGGTGACTTATACGTGTCCTTAATTTCGAGGACGAAATTGTTGCTAAATTGGGGAGACTATAACGACCCGTTACTTTAAGCAAGTAATTAGTGTTAATCCGAATAATAGTTAATCCGAGTTAGGCTCATGATTAAGCCCAGTTTGTCTCGATTAACGTGTGTGTGGAATTGTGTGATGTATTATGTTTGTTTGGGGTGTACTAGTATGTATAAATGAATAATCAGACCAATGATAAGACACCTAATACCATGTGTGGGTTGTGGACACACATGAGACGTTAAATATCGTTGACGCCCGAGTGTGCTCGTTAGCGTAAATTACGTAATTATAGGCATAAATATATATTTATATATATATATATATATATATATATATTATGGGCATATATAAATATATATTAAAATAGGAAATAATAGTAAATTTTTGGGCCCAGAGTAATACACGGGGTAACGAGTGACACATGTAGGACATATGATGGTGTGCATGCCCGAGAGTTCTGTTGGTGTGCCAACTGGAATTTTAGGTGTTATATAGCGATAAAATATATATATATTTATATATAAATTAGTATATATAAATATATATAATAAATTGGAAAAAATGTGAAAAGACACTTAAGGGCAATGGAGTAAAGAAAGAAATGAGATGAGCATAAGGTTATTTCAGTCAATTCCCCCACCTAAACCACCTTATTCACTGTTAAAGTTGAAACGCAAGGAGAGAATGGAGAAACAGAGAATGAAGCCGAGATGAGGAGAGGAAGGAGAAGGAGCGAGCTCAGGAGCTCGAGAAAACATTGAAGCAAGGTAATGAACCGATGTGGAAAGGTTTGAGGACTCCGGGGAGCTGTACAAGTCGGTAAAACATAGAAAGCTCAGGACAGGTGTAACGGCCCAATTAATATTTGCCGTTATTTTATGACGTCATTACAGATATGGACGCCGGTGGGACGCTCGTGGGTCCCACAGTGAGGCTGAAGTACCGCCGTATTAGGTAAATAGTTATTTTGTTTGTTGATTTGACTAATTTGCGATGTTTATGTTAAAATAGGTTAACGACATCGCGATGTGTGTAATTATATTTTAAATTGACGTGGGAGATTGTGTGATGGGTATTCGCATCGATATGCGTGTCGATGCGGGTACCGGGTAGATTAAAAATGAAATTTTAAGTTGAGAAAAAAATATTACACATAAAATGAATTAAATGTGATAAAATATGTAAATTGTTGTGCGCCTAGTAAAACGCGGGGTCGTGGTCGACACGCGTGGGTGGTTCGTTAGTGTACACGCCCGAGTACGCTCGTTGGCGCGTACGACAGAATTTTAGGCGTGAAAGTATAGGTGAGTATATATATATATATGTATATAAGGAATTTAATATATATATATATATATTAAAAATCAAAAAACAAATAAATAATAGTGAAATTACCAAAAAGGGTATTGAAGGAAAGAAGGGAAATGGATATGGATAAGGGCAAAAGGGTAAAAATTGGTGATAAACACCACCGTCACCACCATTTTCATTGTTTTGAGGAAAAATCGAGAGAAGGACCGAGAGAAGGAATCGAAGAGGAAGAGAAATTGAGCTCGTGTTGGAGAGGTGAAGGAGGTGAGTTTGTTGACGTGTTTGTGTTATTTTTGATGTTGTGTTGTTGTATGTGTTGTTGGATGGTGGTGGTGGCGGTTTGGTGGATCGATGGTGGCAGGGTGGAGCTCGAGAGCTCGGACGAATTGCGAGAGCAATTCGTCGAGGAAGGAGACGACAGTCGTCTCCCCTCTCCCCTCTCCCTCTCCCTCTCGATTCTTGGAGAGAAAAAAAAAAGTTGGGGAAAACAGAGGCGCACAACGCCTCTGTTGGAGAAGAAGAAGACCCAACCGGGTTGGGTCGACCCGACCCTGTCCTGGACGGGTCAGGCCGACCCGGTTGGCCGGTTCGGTTGGGCCGAACCGGCCCGGGTGAACCGGGTCCGGTTCAGCCCAACTCTAAAAAAAAAAAAAAACAGTTTTGAAAAAAAATCTGGAAAATTCATAGAAAGTTCATATAAAATAGGAAAATTTTAGAAAAATTACATTTTGATTAAATAAAGGAAATTTGGGGTTTTCTTGGAAATGTTGGCGAGATAATAGTCGGGGTTTTAGCCTCGAAAAATGAAAAATTGACATAATATATTAAATTGAAGCTAATTTAGTGATAAATGATAATAGGTATATTTCGGGTGATAGTTTGAATTGTCGGCATTTATTGGAGCTGGACTAAGGTTTGGTTTTCGGGACGAGGAGTGCGATTTGAGGTGTGTAGTATCCCAATTGAACTTCACTTTAAGTATTTACAGTTTGATTTATTTAAATTCAGTTCCATTTATTCTCTACTTCATTTTTTTATTGCTTTACGGTGGCTGAGTACTCTCACCTGGTGACTTTACGGTAGTGGAGTGTACTCCTACCTGGTGTCTTTACGGTGTTGAGATCACTTCCCACCTAGTGCTTGTTCGTTACGGCCATAAAGTCCACTAAATCATAGCACTTGTCTAGGTATACGCCGGTGAATAGGCTACCCGGGTATGGTAGGCTTGTGTGGGTGCGTCGTGGGTCTACGCCGACCATCTAGAGGGTCCAGGGCCAACCCATTAGTGTGTTTTCATGGGTCGTGCCTGGGGAAAAGCCCGAAGTATGATTTAGTTTGATTTTTATGTGCACGTACTTTGTTTCGTCACTATATTTATGCATGCGATGATCTTTCTTTTACAGTTGTCTGTATTATTTCTTTGTTCCGCATGTTTAAATATTAGTATTTAAAATTCCATTACTTTTACTTCTGTAATTACTTGGTGAATTTCCTTGGGATTACTCACTCTGGACTCGTCATCTGTCTTTTTGTGATGGCTGAGTGCAGATCCTAATACGAGCCGGGGAAAGGGCAAGCTTGAGGACTACATTGATTGATAGCTCTAGCCCTTCTCGTACGTATGTTTATATTTACTTGTTTTATGTTGGGTTTTGGGACTTGAGAGATAGGTTGTATATTTTGATATTTTGAGGACCTTAGATGATATGTATATGATATACAGTTGATATGGTTTTCACTTAGGCATTTTGCTCATAATATACATGAAATTCAGGTTAAATCTTTACATTGATAGTAAATCTTCCGCTACGTAATTTATGGTTAAATGATATTAAAGGAATAAAAGTAAATTCATAACATCAAAGTTAATTGATAATTGATTGATAATTGATAATAAATAATTGGGCGTGGGACACAGCTGGTGGTGACGTAGACAGTTGTGGGCCGCGTGGCCTCCCGTGGAGGACCAATGTGGAAATTGGGGCCGTCACAACAGGTAAGTGGGACTCGTATCTTTTATCAATTATACAATGTAAAATAGTATTATTAGAACATGTAATGTATTAGACTGGGAATGGTGCAATGTACCGTGATTTGACTTTGATTTTACAAAAATGTTTTAAATAAAAATGGAATCTGGAAAGAGGTTTGACAGGACGGATCGACCTGGGGTTTGGAACTGTGGTGGAATTGCTAACCATCACCGCGCCCCCAGAGACTTGGAAATTATCCCTATTGATGTTTTCCTATTGAGTTGGCGGCTCATCAGTCATAAACCAATCAGATGAGCAGTGATTGGTTTAGTGATGATGAGGGAGTGCGACTCTATATTTTTATGAGTTGGCTGCACATTGACATGAACTAGTTAGATGCCCAGTGATTGATTCTTGATGATGTGGGAGAGCAACTCAATTCAAATATAGATATTTGAAATATAAATCATGGGTACATTACAATAAACCAATGAACTTGCATCTGTTATATATATTGTTTAAATTGATTCATATGCTCCTTTAGTTATGCATTTGATTCATGTTGTTACACATTGCCTTAATATTAATTGGTAGTTGATGGTTGGTATGAGAGTCACTTACTGAGCATGTAGGAACTCACCTACTTTAACATCTCCAGGTATAGATGTACGTTAGAACTTGGAACTAAGGAAAGAAGAAGACCAGGGGTTTAGTATCTTTTTTACGGTGCAGTGAGTTTCCTTTATATATATATAAATTATATTGCTCTATAATTGGCAATAATTGGGATGGGAATACAAGCTCAATACCGATGTTTTGTCATTATTATATATGTTGTGGTTTATTGCAAATGTTTTAAATTTTTCGCTACGTTAGTTTATTTTACTTATGTAATCTAAAAATATATAGGTTGTTATCAGAATAAGTATAAAGCTGCTGGCTCTAATTAGGTCCGATCTAGTTTACTAAGGCTTAATTAGGGTTTTAGGCTGAATATTCTCTAATCGAGATTAGGGAATGTTACATTGCGAGTAGTTCATCAAGTTTCCTTCCTACATCTTTAATCTTTATGTCTTGTTCGATAAACTTTTGATCAATCTCATTGTTCAATTTCATGTGCTCTTGCTTGTTCCGTTGAAGTAGTTGAATCATAGCTTGATGTTGGTAATTCTCATACTCCAATTATTGCCTTTTGTAGTACCAACTAAATCTTGTTGTTTGCCTTAAAGACCATCGCGATTGATAATCTCCATACTCCCAATCATCTTCATATTTATAAGAAGAATAAGAAGGGTTTCACCTATACATATTGATTTGAACATGGACAACGAAGCGCTGATACTAATTGATGCGAGATGGATAGTGAAACATCTGGACTCCAAGTTCAAATTGCTCTAAACAAAAAAAAGTAGAAGATTAATAGAATGGAATGCCGAAAGCAAAGATTGCTCGATAAGTTCATTAGATACAACCAAGGATTGTTTGATAAAATCTTGAATGCCAAACCCAACACAAGGATTGATAAGTTCTCACCACAGAATTCTCTCATAGAGAAAACCTCAATAACTCAAAACTCAACTTTATTCCCTTTATTTCATAATAGAAGTGCTTTTATATAGGTTTACAAAAGACTCATATATAGAAACGAAGCAAAAGAATAAACTTTATAATTCCTACTAACCTTCTAATAACTAAAAGAGAAATAACTAACTTTAAGAAACTTCTAATTACCTAGAGATGTCATAAAATAGAATTAACACACATTAAAGAAACTTGCTAAATTTATCCTAGACTTATAGCAACCAATTAAATTTAAAACATTCAAAATATCAAACATCATAAAAAAGAGGAATTTCCTTCTACTTGATTTCAAATCGGATCATATTATATGGGATTTACCACAATCTGAATCGATCAAGCTCAATGTGGATGGCGCAGTCAAAGGGAATTTAGGTTTAGTGTATATTGGAGGCCTGGTGAGGGATACTATTGGTGGATGCTATTTGGGTTCTTAGGCTCTCCAGGAACTTCGACCTACATGGTGGGTGAATTACAAGCAATCAAGATGGGACTTCATCTTGCGTAGGAGAAAGGTTTTTGATATGGGATTCTAGAATATGATTCCTTAATGGTTAAAATGGCCCAGTTCCCCATAAACTGGGTTGTACATGGACCACCGAGTCAACCTTCGCAAGGTCAACACAAGCCTAGCCAGCTTTCCTTTCTATTATTCTAAATCATTTAACAACTATGAGTTGAGTTATTCAAAATTTGCAAGTTTTACAAGTTTAGCGGAAGCAATTTAACTTAAAAAAATTAAATAACTCGATATAATAAAGTCGACACAACCTATGATTTGGAACCCTACATACATATAGACAACATGTATATCAAGTAAAGAGAGTGTAAATGAAATCCATATACATGTATCAGTACGTCTCACAACTGCAAAATATCCCAAAAGTGATAAACATCATATATATAAGTCATGCAATAATAAGAAAGACCTACGAAAGTGAGTAAGGGAGGGCCGCTCCGATGTTCTCAAAGTAAAACTCATAGTACCGACGTCGTACCCCTAGTCGACAGCAAATCTACACTTAATCAGACACAAGAATGACGAGTCCAGATAAGTTAAAGCCAGTACGATCTAAATAATATTTCACAATAAATAAAAGCAGTCTAAAGTTCAAGCAGATAGGAAAAAAATTGTAAAGGAATTCATGATAATAAGACTATTAAATGAAGTAAACAACGAGAAACGAGTGACCTGAAAGTAAAATAGAGGTGCCAACGTAATCCAAGGTCACTAAATGCAGGTGCCACAGGGTTAAGGTCGTAGAGTCGCAACATAGCCGAAGGCAGACTTAGGTCATAAGATGCGGTGACACCAGTTGAAACTAGAACGGTGTGAATGAGGGACATCAATGGTGCCCCAAATAAAACGCATCTCATTCCGACCAATATCCATTAAATGGGGCACTTAGCCCCACTTACAAGCCATCAAACATGCCCTAGAGACACCTTCTTAACTCACATGGCCCTCAAACACTCATGTAGGAGTGAGAATTCCAAGGAATGAAATGAAACTATAACAATAGAATCGTAAAACATGTTCAATTATTGTACGTTCTCAATCTGGTTTTACTTACCTTAGATCGACACTAATACTCTTGCAACTCCGACACGTCATTAAAGTCGGTCCCCAAATGCCCATCACTAGTCAACTAGATCCCTTAAATTGCTTTAGGTCAGTTTAGGTTATGTTAGTCTTGTAAAATTGTTTTTATTGTTTTATTTTAATTTCAATTACAAAGTCTGAAAATGAGTCTAAATACCCTAGTCTGACCCCGCCTTGCTCTCGACTATCGTACTATAGTCCTTAAGCCCCAGGGATCCATTACAAGTGTTTTACGGTAATTTAGATGGATTTTGATAGGTGTTATAGCCTAAGTATTAAAACAACCCCTAATGTAAAAAAAAATGGTCTGGCTAGTCATTAGCACGCTAGAGAGAATACATAGCTCAATATTGTTCTTCAAATTGAAGAATACCATAACGCCTAGAACAGGTAATGTGTTATCCCCTTGTCAAGCACCTAACCTGCGTCGAAACCCATAATTCTAGAGTCGAAAATTATGGTTTTTCAACACCCGTGGCCTCTTCCAAACTCTGTCGACCCCATCCTCGACTCGTGGGGGAACCACAACACTCTTAAAAAGCCAGAGGCAACAATAAATCCATCAAATTTGTAAAATTTATGAAATCATCAACTTTCCAAAAATTTAAACAATTCTTCAAAAAGAACACAACATCTACAACATATTGGTGTATTTGACTCTAATAACACCTCTTTGCATAAGAAAATTAGTAGGTTTGGTTTCAAATTTGTTTTTAATCAAAAACCCTAAAAACTTAGTTCATTTTAATGGAAATTAAGAGGAGATTAGTGAGCTCACCTTGATTGTTGTAGTTGATGATCACTTCACCACCAAATCTCCAAGTTTTCTCCAAAATTTCACTCTCACGATCTCAATTTTCTAATTTTTGTGTGTGATTGTGACAAAGTTGACGAAAAAAATATCAAACTTAATATTTATCCTCTTATCTCATCAAATAATCATGCACGTATCGCAAGCGCATCTCAAGACTAACGTTTGAGTTGTTCAACTCACTTTAATGGCTCTAATGGGACACTCCATGCTTTGGTCTTATCCACTTACATTTCGGTTTTCTAGTGTTTCTCATGTGACGACCCCAATTTCCCCATGCAATTGGGTACGCCGGCCTAAGCCCGTGCAGGCCCCGAGTCATCACCCGGCAACCTGACGAGCCTAGTCAGCCTTCGATTTAATCAATTCGGTAATTTATGAAAGAGTTATTGCATTAATACACAGCGAAAGACTAAAACAATTAATAATAAAGGGAAATAACTCAATCAAAGGGAAATTAGGAATTCTATAAGTGTGGAAAACCCCGGGTATTCATGTACAATTCGATAGTCATATATACATGATACCAGTCTCATAAAAGATATACCAAGTTCAATAAATCCCACAAAATAAGTATAAAACGATATACACATCAGCAACCAAAGTATAATCACCTACTATAAAGTCTCTCAGATGTCTTGCAACTCCTCAAAGTATATCACCTAGGCAGAGCCCCTTGCCCTTGCTGCTCTCCACTCTATCTGCACCCACCGTCACAAACTAGACGGTGAGTAACTGTATAAAATTGCTAGTAGTACCAGAAGAATGTAACAGTAATTTATGATTATAACAAGAAAAACAGTCTAAGTATCATGCGGAAAAGAAATAATTGGAAAGTAAATAAATCAAATGCATGATAAAGAGACTGAAAGATAAACAATCGATATTTGCATGTTCTAAGATTCAAAAGAGGCCCATGAGTGGTCTATTTCACAGCAATATGACAAAGATCTCGCAAGATCTCCCCGGGCAATGTCGCAACACTAGCGCAGCGTGAAATCGAGAGGCATCGCAACACCTCTCGAATCCAGTACCCAGTACACACATCACTAGGGGTGGTCAGTTACCCCTGCAGAGGGCACCCTCGTTGTCCTAGCTAGTGCGGGACCACATGATACCTTCGAGACACACACTCATACCAAGAACATGCAACTAAGGATATGGAATGGTATATCAAGCAAAGGATCAATACAACAATAGCAATAAATAGAGGATGTATAAATCACATGTTATTTTCTTACTGGTCTACTAACGTACATACATACGAGGCATGCATGTACTTACCTGATCTAACGTGACCCGGTACTCACTCCGAGACTTTAACGCGCTTCCCGTGTTTATCGACTGCCTGACAACGATTTAAGTCCCGAATATAGGTTTAGGATTAGTACTTAGTTTTAGGATAATTCTCATAAACTTTGTTTCAATTCATTCGATTAATGGAACCTATATTATCGTTGATGTCTTTTATACATTGGTTAGGCTCTTGGTGGGTCCATGTATTAGGCCTATATCCACCTAAGTAGGCTCGATATGCGGATAATTATTAGACTTGGACATATGGGCTCGTTATTACATTTTATGTATTCGTTTTGTGCCTTAAGTTGTGCTTATCATATTAAACTCTTATTGGGTTTTACACAACCCATATACACACCAATTGAGATTTGTTATGGACTTATTATTAAAATGAGTGGATTAGGCCCTTGTTGGGCCTTATTACAAGTCCATATTCATTTAATACAAATGTCTATACTTATAATCTTGTTTATTTATTCTAAAACTTACAATATTATACATTATGGTCACACATACACACAATTGATGTGTACACCCCACTGGTGTGCACACTAACACTTCAAACACACCATTGTCTTGTGCACACACACCCCGCTGTTGTGTGCACCCCACTGTGATTTACCATGTTCACATTCGTTAGTACCTTACTTTATTATTTAAAACTATGTTATATACACATTTTCACTATTCTAAACATATACAACTGTTGTGTACACCCCAATGTGGTGTACTCATACGATCTTTGTGTACACCCACTGTGGTGTACACACCCATTGTTGTGTACACCCCATTGTGGTGTACACACAGTGTACACCCCTTGCACAAAATCCATCCCAAAACAGCCACCTATACACATTGTTATGCTAATCGAAACTCACACACATACATCTCATAAAGTCTCACTATAGTGCACACACCCACACCCCAACTGGGGTGTGCACATACACAGCCACACCCCATACATATAGAACAGCCACCCCACACACACACATTCACCAAGACCGTCACTTACATGCACAACAATAGGCCACATACACTTTAAATAACCACACCCACACACTCCAACACACTACACATGGGGTCACCTCCGGCCAGCAGCGTCGCCGGAGGTCGACCTCCGGTCAGCACCCCCCAAAACAGTGGTGAAACAAGGCCATAGCAGTCCCACAACCCATTCAAATATCGTGAAAAATAGTGAGGAGAGGAGCGCAAAAACAGTGGAGAAAGAGAGAGAAAGGGACGGTCGAGCTCACCTTGGTGTCTCCGGTGGGTGGCCGAGGTCCAATCCCGTGAGGGTGACGGTGGTGACTGGAAAACGAGGGAGAGAGGGAGAGCGAGAGAAAAAAGTCGAGAGTGAGAGAGAACGCGTGAAACTGGCGAGAGAGAGAGAAGAGTAGGGAGAGAGGGAAGAGAGGAGCTTGGCGTCTTCGGTGGTGGGGAGGGGACGTCGGAGCTCGGCGACGGTGGCGGTGGTGGTTGTCCAGTCCCGAGGTTGGGAGGGCGTGGCGTGGACAAACCGAGAGCGTGAGCGTGGAGAGGAGAGGAGGAAACCGAGAGTGAGTGAGTGAGAGAACGAGAGTGAACGAGATCGGAGAGAAGGAGAGGGAGACTCACCTCGTCGGGGTCCGTGACGCCGGTGGGAAGCGGCGGCGGCAGTGGCGAGAGGAGAGGTGAATAGTGACGGCTTGTGTGGTTGGAGGTGATGAATAGTGATTAGGGTTTGTAATAACATTTTGTTTTTATATGGGTGTAAACAATGGGAAATGACCATTTTGCCCTTAAACTCTCACTTGTCCAACCCTTGGCCAACTACCCTTATGGGTCATTTGGCTTATCCTCTTAATCTACTACACATCCCCATCTTTATGACCATCCAATGGCTCTCCTCACTCACTTGTGTCACTTTAACAATCCTATCCATATTAATCTATTAAATTAACCCCATTAATTTTATTAAATTACTAATAAGGTTACACAAATTCTCGCCTACTCGGTGCACCGTGCCCCGCGTTCGACACGCTTCTCGAGGCGGTCCCACTCTTGGAATTCGAATAAATTCCCTCATGCTTATGTTATACTTTATTGTTAGAGTTTTATTTCCTTAACTTAGGTCATGTTTTTCATTTGGCTTTGTTTATTAATAAAATCCACTAAAACGGTTCCCGAAAAACCCCGTATAACTAGGCGATATCTCACTTAATTAAAACATAGCCCAAACGGCTCGAGACCCGTAGAATACTATAATACTAATACACAAAGTCAAAGAATCATAAAATTACCTCGGCGTCGACTACCGAAGTTTGAAATACTATCTAGTATCCACGTAGCCGGGTCACAATCCTGACACGTATAACACAAGTCAATTAAAAAATTCGGGGTTGTTATGCGGTCAACGATCTGGATCGGCTGCTCCACGTACGTAGCATTGTTCTGCAACTCGATCTGGCTCAAGTCTACCGTCGGTCGTCGCCCTCCACTTGACTTGTCTAGTCGAAGCATCGAAATGTGGAATACTGGATGAACGCCGACGAGCTCTGGCGGTAACTCTAACTGATATGCAACCTTACCGACCCTTTTTACAATCTTAAAGGGATCGATAAACCTCGGAGCGAGCTTCCTTTGATTCGAACCGTTTGTGACCCTTCAGAGGTGAGACTTTCAGGTATACATAGTCTCCCTAGTCATACTGAAGCTCATCGTGATACTGGTCGTAGTATTTCTTCTGTCCCTCCTGGGCACCCTTAAGTTTCTGACGAATCTGCCGTACCTTCTCAGTTTGTTCAACAACAATCTCAGGACCAACTGTCACAACATCCTCTGGCTCAGCCCAGCAAGAAGGTGATCTACAAGGCTTACCATAGAGCGCCTCGAACGGTGCCATACCGATACTCACCTGATAACTGTTATTGTATGCAAACTCGCACAAATGAAGGTACTCTTCCCATGACCCGCCGTATTCCAAAACACACATCCTGAGCATGTCTTCTAACACCTGGATCAACCTTTCGGACTGTCCGTCTGTTTGTGGATGGAACGTCGTACTCAACTCCAGTCTGGTGCCAAACTGAGCCTGCATGCTCTGCCATAATAACGAAGTGAACTGCGCCCCTCGATCTGACACAATCGATAACGGAACTCCATGCAATCTGACAATCTCGCACTCGTAGAGGATGCTCAGTCTGTCAACTCTATGTGTAGTGGATACCGGTATGAAATGAGCAGATTTCATCAATCGATCCACAATTACCCAGATGCTGTCGTGACCACGAGGAGATCGGGGCAAGCCACTGACGAAATCCATAGCAATGTGCTCCCACTTCCATCAAGGAATGGGTAGGGGATGCAGCAATCCTCCAGGCCGTCGATGCTCAGCTTTCACGCGCTGGCATATCTCACACGCTCGAATAAACTCCGACGCATCGGATTTCATCCCTAGCCACCAGAAAAGACGTCGCATGTTAGCGCATATCTTGGTTCGACCCGGATGAACAGAAAAACGGGAACGGTGAGCCTCTTGAAATATTTCGGTGTGTAAGTCAGCCGCCAATGGAATCCACAGTCGCCCACGATACCTCAAGCAAGAGTCCGTCGACCGACTCCAATCTGGATACTCGCAGACCGTCTCGCCATCTCACTATAATCTTTGGTACAACTCATCGCCCTGTTGTCCCTCGAGAACGATCTCAGTAGTGAAACAGCCGCAATCTCATCCGACCACACATCGTGTCCCTGGTAATCGTCGGCACGTCCGCTGAACTCATCATCTCGGCTGCCTCAAGTAACGCATACTCGTGAGTCATACGACACACAACTACTTCTGCATCAGATCCTCTGCGGCTCAAAGCATCGACAACAACATTGGCTTTCCCCGGATGATACTCAAGTGTGAAATCGTAGTCCTTCAGAAATTCAAGCCAACGCCTCTGTCTCAGGTTGAGTTCCTTTTGAGTAAACAAGTACTTCAAGCTCTTGTGGTCTGTAAACAACTCAAATCGCACGCCATACAAATGGTGTCTCCAAATCTTCAACGCAAATACAATCGCCGCCAACTCTAAGTCTTGGGTCGGGTAGTTCCTTTCATGAACTTTCAACTGTCGGGACGCGTAAGCGATAACTCTGCCCTCTTGCATCAGCACACCACCACTACAAGAAAAATGATATTTAGAAACGGAATTAGCAACGGAATTAAGTTCCGTTGCTAAGAAAAAATGGTTAGAGACGGAATTGAAACGGATAATTCAGAGACGGAATAGAGAGAGATCAGAGACGGAAATAGAGACGGAATTTAATTCCGTCTCTAAATAATGCCGCCAACATTCCCACCAAAACTTTCGTCCATTACGTCTCGAGATTCGTGCGTGCTTTGATCTAGATACCCAAAAAGGTGACCAAACACAAAACTCTCTCTCCCTAAAATCTCTCTCCCTCACCTCACCGCTCTCTCTCTCTCGACAAACCTCTCTCCCTCACCGCTCTCCCTTTCTCGACAAACCTCACCGTCACCGCTCTCACCGATCTCTCTCACCGTCACCGCTCTCTCTCTCTCTCTCTCGTCACCGCTCTCTCTCTCTCCGTCGTCGCTCGCTCTCTGCTCTCTCACTCTCGCAGCTCTCTGCTCTCACTCTCTCCGTCTCAAATTCGTCTCTTCGTCCGGGGATTCCGTTTCCGATTCGTCTCGAACCTTCGCGTTGATGAAATTTCGGTAAGCATATTCAATCGATGCTTCTATTGAGATTCTTTGTCGATGTCCTAGCTAGTTGTTTGTGCCTTTTTTTAGGGTTTCAATTTCTAGCGTTTAGATCATTTGTGTTGTTTGATTGTTCATGCGATTAGGTTTTTTGGATAGATGTTAGGTTGAATGTCGAACCTTGAAATTTGTTAGAGGTTTTGTTGATCTTGGGGTTTGTGGTTCTCATGTGTTGCGTTTTTGCTCTATCAAATCATCAATAATGTCTAATTCGTTTGATTCATTTGTAAAGTTTGATGCTTGATTGTGATTTTAGTTGGTGGAGTTGATTTTGTGTTATGGGTTTTTTTTTTTTTTTTTGGGTTTATGATTTGAGGGTGTTAATGTTGATGAAAGGATTGGTCTTTAATGCGAGTGGTGAATTATGTGTGAATTGAAATGGGTTTTGACAACGAGTGTATTTTAAACATACAATCACTTCTTTGGGGAGTATTTCGTCCGGTGTGTCGTTTGCTTGTTCATCCAAATGAAGCATTACGATCGCAGTGTACTCATTTATACTACAAGCGATGCCTAACTTATGTCGTTAGCACTACTCGAGCTTGCCGTACGATGGATATCTCAGGTGTGAAAGCAGACTCGAATGGGCATATATATAGCGGAAAAAATTCGATAATGTTGTAAATAAACGAGGCTTCAAGTTATCCCTTTTGTGGTTTGGCGACAAGCTTTTGGTCAAGGAATGATTGAATGCATATTTCTAGTGTTGTTTCGTCATGGAATGCGAGATGATGAACTATCAACTTTCGTGTAGGAGCAATTCTTATTCTCAATCGTCAAAAGATCATCAAAGAAACCAATTCAATTGATGATTTAATAAAGGTAAGGCATTATCCTGCATTAGTTTTCTTTTTCTTCCACATCTAGTTTGGGTCTATCGAATATATGAAGTCTTTGCAAGGCTTGCAATGATCTCGTTATCTTATCTCTTTTATAGGGTTATTTCATTTTTCCCGATTGTATTATTATTTTTGGGCTTATATGATAGGTTTAATGAAGGTTGAATATTTTTTTTGCATATGGTGTATGTTTGACCCTTATGATTTCTACCTTGCTTTGGACGGTTTGTGATTAATTCATAGTTGATGCACATGTCTTTATATTTTATTGATTTAGTTTTCTCAAAGAAAGTCGCATTGACTTGGATGACAAACCGAAATGTTTATAAGTAGCAAATCACAATGGTCGCTTTGCTAATTGAAATAAAAATAAAGAAACCGATTACTACTAGCTTCCTGTATTGTTGTAATCAAGACTAGCAATTGCCAACTAGTCGAGGTGCCAAAAAACTTTAACATTCAAGACATTACTTTGGTGAACCAGTCTTAAATGGGGTGGTTCAAAGTTATGTCCTTACCAATTGGAATATAGAGGACTCATTTACCATACAGTTTGATTAAAAAATTAGCAAACATATGGAAGGGTCGAAAACCTTATATAATTTTATCACATTTACATATCTTTCTTTTTCTTCATGTTGTATAGTTGTTCTTATTGACAGTTCTAAGTGCAATGTATTTTTTTCCGACAATTAGTGCACGTGCGCGCATTATACAACACTTTCTATTGGTAGCAATTTTTTGGTTTAATTGGAAAGATTGGTTTCTCACTTTTCTTCAAATGTTGTAGATGTTCAATGATAAGATATTGAAGATCAATGTAAGAAAATGCATAAGCACAAACTATTAAACTTCAAAAGAAGTACTTATACAAGGTCAGGCCATTAATTTTATCATGACTTTCCTTCTTTCTTTCGCACGATTTTTTTTGGATTGAATGTGCATCGGGTAGAAGTTTTTTCCATTTACTTAATAAAACCATTGCCTCTTTTGCATGAACTGCATGGATTTTCTTTACTCATTTATGCCAACATTTTCTCGCTTTACATATCTTTATATATATCATCATACACAAAGCAACCTTTTGGATAAACCAATAGTAAAATCAATTTGTGCTAGCAACTCATTCCATTCCAAGTATCATTGTCTCATTAACCCGAACTATATGGTTAATACATTTATTGCTTTGCATCGTTTGCTCACTATAGCATCCATATAATCTTGCAATGATAATATGATATTGTTCTCTTTAATTCTTTGTCGACTCACGTGGGTTGAAGTAGAACAATTCTCGACGAAGACTAGCTCTACCTATAATTATGTTTGTTTCTCATGTTTCTACTTAAATTGCAAGTGCCCTTGTACTACCTTTACATTACTTATCATCAACAAGATCCTAAGTTCTTTATTTTGGTATCTTTACAGGGAAATCCTTAGGACTTAATAGCTTTGGCCTTATCTCGGTGCAATGATGAGTTTTTTATGTACATTAGCACTCGGCGATGATTTACATTGGTAAAATATACATATAGGCGTGTGCTCTCAATTAATATATCCAGTATTGGTAGTGGAACTCTTCTAAAAAAATATATATATTGGTAGTGGAAGGATTTTAAATGCAATTCCTCTGCATGACCAAGTTGCTACTGCTTGTTTGTGCACTATATTTTTGGGTTTTCATTTTCATTTTTTTTTAATTTTATCTTTCCTTCTCATTTTGTATGTCCCTTCTTAGGAATTAAGTTGGAAAGTAAGGTTAATATTATTAACTTAAGCACTTTTCTTATGCATTTGTTGCGAGATAATATGTTCTTGCACATTTCTATATATATTGAGACGTTGGAAGATCATATCTTTTTTACCGCTTATTCTTTGAACGAATCGACGATTCAACATATCTTGTTCCATTTAAGACACTGGTTCAAACGCGCCTATTGCATTGTCATATTTGCTCTATATGGTATCTTGCCTCATCTGGTGCAATGGTGAGTTTTTTCTCCAAAAAAAAAAAAAAAACATGATAAGACCGGCACTTGTTTGTTGATTAAATCGTTCAATGCATGACCATTATTGTGATGAGACAGTCTACTCCAAAGTGACATTTTTAGGTTACTAATGCATTAACAAAAACAAAAAGTTCTCTCTGTTTGTCTTTGTTTTCTTTATCTTTATTCTTTTTCTTTGAATAGATTAGCATGTCATGCACATGGATTTTCATTCCTTCTCTAAATTTCGAAAAACTCCATACTAGTAGTAATAGTTAGTATGACTACTAGGGGATAAAGATTGAAAAGATTAGCTGTCATGTTAATCTTCGTAAATTACATGCTCTTTCATTGAAGTAAATCGAGAGAAGGTTAAGGAGAATTTGACACTTACCACTTCAACAAGAAAAACTTCAATTGCTTGAAAATTTCTCGTATTCCAAACTTCGTGTTACTTTCGATAGTCAATATCAATAATGATGATGAATATATGAAGATTTTTCTTGTGATGCACAACATTATAATAGTATTAATTGGTTTACTTTTTCTTTTTGTTATTTGTAATTTTAGGTGCAAATGGAATGTAAGAGATTCGACATCATATCTTTTGTGTCATTGAAAAAAGGGCTATGAGAAAGGTACTACTTCATTTCTTGATACAAATAACTTGCTTTTAGATCCTACATATCTTTTGGGTGACTAAGTTTCTTAACATTGATTTAATTATATTTTGTTTGCTAAGAAGAATATATACTAAAGTTTCTATTGAACTCATCAATGAAAGAACCCTAGTAATTACTATAGGGTTCTTCCATGTTTTGTAATTTTTGGGAACCCCTAGTTGTAGGAGAAACTTTGCTAAGTATTTTGTAGGAAATTAAGAGTTAGAATTTTTTTCAGAATGCATTCATTGTAATAATGTGTTGAAGATCATGAACATCACTTGTCTCTAAAAAGAAATAGTTATTAATATTGAAGTACTTATGAAAATTGGTACTTGTCTTGTATCATTTATTTAATACTTCCATTACACATTGTTTATCTTATTGAGTCTTTTATTTTAGTTTTCTTTACTTTTAATTTGTGTTCTATCCTTTGTTTCATTTTACTTTAATTTCATTTTGTATAGTGTCTTCTTAATTTTTTGGAGCATCGAGGACAATTGACTTTTGTTTGTGTTAATCTAGAACTAAATTTTGTGTCATTGTTTGGAGCGAGAGATAATTTGCTAATTAACACCATGTTCCTTCGGATAATGATGAATTTATTTTTCTTTATTACTTTATTTATGTTGTGTTTGGCTCATACACTTGTGCTTGCGATGATACGTAGTTCTCCCATAATATTGTTTATATTCCTATTATTGTTTGTATAATTTAGTGATTTTTTTCTTTTTGATCTTTTTGGTGTGTTTTGTACGAAGTCAAGTATTATTTGAAGCACAATCAACTATATATAATCTCGGAACACTTCTTCATTTTTTTTTTTTCATTTAGAACAATTTTTGCTTTTACTTTTGTAGAAAGATACGATATATAAACTTTTTAGATTGTTTTTGTTGTTTCGTGTACAAGTACATTGAGAAAAGATAATTTTAAGGATATGTTAAGTTTATATAAACCGTGTAATATCAATATATTATTTAGCTATGATTTGTATTATATATTGGCGGAGTTAAATGTGCTTGGTGAGACCTATATATATATATATATATGAATTCAGAGACGGAATTGAGATGGATTTGAATTCGAGACGGAATTAGCAACGAATTTGTAGTGCACCCAAACCAATCTTCGATGCATTGGTATACACGACTAAGTTTTTCCCGATCTCGGGTAATGCTAAGACAGGTGCGGTCGTCAATTTCTCCTTCAAAGTACAGAATGCCTGCTCACACTCTTCGTTCCAATCAAACTTCGCATTTTTCTGCGCCAGTTTCGTCATTGGTGTAGCGATCTTGGAGAAATCTTGCACAAATCGGCGATAGTAACCTGCTAAGCCAAGGAAATTGCGAATCTGAGTCACGGTAGTCGGAATAGGTCACTCAATCACGGCTCTAATCTTCTCTGGGTCAACGGCAACACCGTCCGCTCCAACTACGTGCCCTAAAAATCTAACCTCTGGTTGCCAAAACTCGCACTTGCTAAACTTAGCGTAGAGTCGGTGGTCCCTCAGAGTCTGCAAAACTGTACGTAGATGTCCCTCGTGCTCCTCACGAGTCCTGGAATAGATGAGGATGTCGTCGATGAACACAATCACGAATCGATCTAGGAAATCCCTCATCACTCGATGCATCAGGTCCATGAACAACGCCGGTGCATTAGTCAATCCAAACGGCATGACTGTGAACTGGAAATGACCGTATCTCGTCTTGAATCTTTGTCTTCTCCGATCCTCGCCCCGATCCCGAGTGGTGATAGCCTGATCTCAGATCTATCTTAGAAAACCACTGCGCTCCGGTTAACTGGTCAAACAAATCGTCAATGCGCGGTAACGGGTACTTATTCTTCATTGTAACCTTGTTCAATTGCCTGTAGTCGATACAAAGTCTCAAACTACCGTCCTTTTTCTTGACAAACAATACTGGTGCTCCCCATGGCGACATACTAGGACTGATGAAGCCCAACTCTAGCAACTTATCTAGTTGACTTCTCAACTCCTCAAGCTCTCGGGGTGCCATCCTATATGGTGGTATCGAAATCGGTCTAGTCCCTAGGACTAAGTCAACGATGAAATCTATCGTCTGCTGTGGTGGTAATCCTGGTAGATCCTCGGGGAATACGTCAGTGAACTCGCACACGATCGGTGCATCTTCTATGTCAACCTCTAGTCTTAAACCAATACTCGTGACGCTCGCAACAATCTCGACATCGCCATTCGTAGCCTCTCTGCCTGTGGTGATCGAAAGTAACGGTGTGCGACACGAATGCAAATCTCCGTACCGTCTGCCAACGGAATCGTGATCGTCTTTTCGTAACAACCGATATAAGCATGGTATGCTCCTAACCAATCCATGCCTAATAAGGCATCGAACTCGAGAAACTCAAGTACTCTCAAGTCAGCAGGAAACTCGTAGCCTTCTATCTCTACCGGACACTCAATACATAGAAAGTTCGGGTAAATCTTGTCCCCAGCAGCCGTGCTAAGGATCAAGGGTCTACTAAGTCTAATAGGTCTCAACCCTAACAAGTCTACCATACGTCCGGAAATAAACGAAACAGTCGAACAAGAATCGAACATGGTATGCATGAATGTACTACAGATAGAAATCATACCCTCAACTAGGTTTCGGGACGCCCCCGGATCTGGCTCAACCGATGCCTGCACCCGCTCCCTCTGGTGCTGATGATGAAGTGCTTGTGTCCTCTCAGGCTGAGTACACTGTGACTGGATGTGGCCCACTCTGCCGCATCTGAAACATGTACGTGTATCCTGTGTACCCTGAGTCTGACCCTGTCCGCGACTCTGTGTAGACCTCTAAATCTGAGTCTGAGTTTGCCCCGACCTCTGTGTCTGTCTTTGTCTACCTCCTCTGCTAGAATCTCGGCTCGCTGTAGACTGTCCCGGTGACTGTTGTACAAGTCTCGTAGGCTGTGGAGGATGACTAGCAAAGCTCGGCACTGGTGGAGTCGTCCGTGCTGGTCGAGTAGGTGGTGCAGTGGATCCTACACTCGGAGCTTTGGAATCTCTGTAACGAAGTATGTTCTTCCTCCGTTTCTTGTCCTGATGGTCCTCTGATCTAGTCTCCAATCTGACCGGCCTCGCCTCCTCAGGGTGAGAAATCAGGTAGCTCTCTCTAGCCAAACTCCGCTCGTATGCCTCTGAAGAGTCTCCGGCTCGGTAGTGACTACTGATCCTCCAATGGCGGGTAGCAAACCCTTAGTGAAATAGTAGATGCGATCGGCCTCTGAATCTGCTGATCCTCCCGTATAGGGTAATAGCTGAATGAATCTGCCCATGTAATCCATCACTGGCTCTTCCACTGACTGTCGCAATGAAGTGAACTCATTCCTCTTCGCCCGTAACACTGTCGGTGGGAAATACTTCTGATTAAACTAGTCTTGAAATCGATCCAGTCTCGTGGAATGCCTCGGGTAGTGACAATGGTGGTCCACCAATCATCTGCCTCCCCCTGAAGCATGGATGAAGAGATCGTTGCTTTCATGTGATCCTCGGTCGCGATAATCGTATGAATCTTCTCGTGATTTTTCAGGAAAAGCTTCGCCGCTGCCACGTCTGTACCACCGAAGAACTTAACAGGATCGTGCCTCTTGAATTCTCTCCACTGCATCGCCTCAGCAGTGGCCCTAGGGCTCTTCTCCGGAGTAGTGACCGGAGTAGTGACGGGAGTAACCTCTGCAGTAGCAATCGGCGTAGTCGGTGTCTCCGTCGCTCGTACTATCTCGGTCTGTAACGGAGGTGTCTCCGCCTCGGTCTGTGTACCTGTCGCAGCAACTGCTCCCTCAGGAATCTCGCTAACGGAATCGGGGCGGTGGAAGCCGTAGCTACTAGAGTCTCCGTCCCTTGAGTAGTAGAAATAGGCGGCAAAGGCGTAGTCGGAGTCAATGGTGTCGTGGTAGCCTGTGTGGGTGTCGTTAGTGACCGCACTAGATCCTCAAATCTCTGTGTCTAAGCGCGAAACTCCTCCGAAGTAATAAATCGAGAATCAGTCATCCCGCTGTCGTCGCTCGGACCTGTCTGATCCGCCATCGTCGTCTGAATCAAAAGAGCGATACTTCGGATCAATAAATAGCTACAGTATACAATATATTACAATCAACAATCGTAATATGTATAAACATCATATCCGACTTATCCCAACTCATCCCTTCGAACTAGAGTTCTAATTAGGATCATAAGGTTTTCCACTATAAGTTCAACCATTCCTAACTTCCGCTGTCTTAATGGTTTGTGTTTTAAATCAAGAGTCAGGTCGTTATAACCTTAAACTCTGATACCAACTGTGACGGCCCCAATTTCCCCATGCAATTGGGTACGCCCAACCTAAGCCCGAGCAGGCCCGAGTAATCACCCAGTAACCTGACGAGCCTAGTCAGCCTTCGATTTAATCAATTCGGTAATTTATGAAAGAGTTATTGCATTAATACACAGTGGAAGACTAAAACAATTAATAATAAAGGGAAATAACTCAATCAAAGGGAAATTAGGAATTCTATAAGTGTGGAAAACCCCGGGTATTCATGTACAATTCGATAGTCATATATACATGATACCAGTCTCATAAAAGATATACCAAGTTCAATAAATCCCATAAAATAAGTATAAAACGATATACACATCAGCAACCAAAGTATAATCACCTACTATAAAGTCTCTCAGATGTCCTGCAACTCCTCAAAGTATATCACCTAGGTAGAGCCCCTTGCCCTTGCTGCTCTCCACTCTATCTGCATCCACCGTCACAAACTAGACGATGAGTAACTTTATAAAATTGCTAGTAGTACCAGAAGAATGTAACAGTAATTTATGATTATAACAAGAAAAACAGTCTAAGTATCATGCGGAAAAGAAATAACTGGAAAGTAAATAAATCAAATGCATGATAAAGAGACTGAAAGATAAACAATCGATATTTGCATGTTCTAAGATTCAAAAGAGGCCCATGAGTGGTCTATTTCACAGCAATACGGCAAAGATCTCGCAAGATCTCCCTGGCAATGTCGCAACACTAGCGCAGCGTTAAATCGAGAGGCATCGCAACACCTCTCGAATCCAGTACCCAGTACACACATCACTAGGGATGGTCATTTACCCCTGCAGAGGGCACCCTCGTTATCCCAGCTAGTGCGGGACCACATGATACCTTCGAGACACACTCATACCAAGAACATACAACCAAGGATATGGAATGGAATATCAAGCAAAGGATCAATACAACAATAGCAATAAATAGAGGATGTATAAATCACATGTTATTTTCTTACTGGTCTACTAACGTACATACACACGAGGCATGCCTGTACTTACCTGATCTAACGTGACCCGGTACTCACTCCGAGACTTTAACGCGCTTCCCGTGTTTCTCGACTGCTTGACAACGATTTAAGTCCCGAATATAGGTTTAGGATTAGTATTTAGTTTTAGGATAATTCTCATAAACTTTGTTTCAATTCATTCGATTAATGGAACCTATATTATCGTTGATGTCTTTTATACACTGGTTAGACTCTTGGTGGGTCCATGTATTAGGCCTATATCCACCTAAGTAGGCTCGATATGCGGATAATTATTAGACTTGGACATATGGGCTCGTTATTACATTTTATGTATTCGTTTTGTGCCTTAAGTTGTGCTTATCATATTAAACTCTTATTGGGTTTTACACATCCCATATACACACCAATTGATATTTGTTATGGACTTATTATTAAAATGAGTGGATTAGGCCCTTGTTGGGCCTTATTACAAGTCCATATTCATTTAATACAAATGTCTATACTTATAATCTTGTTTATTTATTCTTAAACTTACAATATTATACATTATGGTCACACACACACAATTGATGTGTACACCCCATCGGTGTGCACACTAACACTTCACACACCCCATTATCTTGTGCACACACACCCCATTTGTTGTGTGCACCCCACTGTGATTTACCATGTTCACATTCGTTAGTACCTTACTTTATTATTTAAAACTATGTTATATACACATTTTCACTATTCCAAACATATACAACTGTTGTGTACACCCCAATGTGGTGTACACATACAAAGTCTTGTGTACACCCCATTGTGGTGTACACACCCATTGTTGTGTACACCCCATTGTGGTGTTGTGTACACCCCTTGCACAAAATCCATCCCAAAACAGCCACCTATAAACATTGTTATGCTAATCGAAACTCACACACATACATCTCATAAAGTCTCACTATAGTGCACACACCCACACCCCAACTGGGGTGTGCACATACACAGCCACACCCCATACATATAGAACAGCCACCCCACACACACACATTCACCAAGACCGTCACTTACATGCACAACAATAGGCCACATACACTTCAAATAACCACACCCACACACTCCAACACACTACACATGGGTCACCTCCGGCCAGTAGCGTCGCCGGAGGTCGACCTCTGGTCAGCACCCCCCAAAACAGTGGTGAAACAAGGCCATAGCAGTCCCACAACCCATTCAAATATCGTGAAAAATAGTGAGGAGAGGAGCGCAAAAACAGGGGAGAGAGAGAGAGAAATGGACGATCGAGCTCACCTTGGTGTCTCCGGTGGGTGGCCGAGGTCCAATGTCGTGAGGGTGACGGTGGTGACTGGAAAACGCGAGAGGAAAACAGTCGAGAGTGAGAGAGAACGCGTGAAAGCGCAGAGAGAGAGAGAGAAGAGTAGGAAGAGAGGGAAGAGAGGAGCTTACCCACGTCTTCGGTGGTGGTGGAGGGACGTTAGGCTCGGCGACGGTGGCGGTGGTGGTTGTCCAGCCGAGGTTGGGAGGGCTGTGGCGTGGACAAACCGAGAGCGTGAGCGTGGAGAGGAGAGGAGGTAACGAGAGTGAGTGAGTGAAAGAACGAGAGTGAACGAGATCGGAGAGAAGGAGAGGGAGACTCACCTCGTCGGGGTCCGTGACGCCGGTGGGAGGCGGCGGCGGCAGTGGCGAGAGGAGAGGTGAATAGTGACGGCTTGTGTGGTTGGAGGTGATGAATAGTGATTAGGGTTTGTAACAACATTTTATTTTTATATGGGTGTAAACAATGGGAAATGACCATTTTGCCCTTAAACTCTCACTTTTCCAACCCTTGGCCAGCTACCCTTATGGGTCATTTGGCTTATCCTCTTAATCTACCACACATCCCCATCTCTATGACCATCCAATGGCTCTCCTCACTCTCTTGTGTCACTTTCACAATCCTATCCATATTAATCTATTAAATTAACCCCATTAATTTTATTAAATTACTAATAAGGTTACACAAATTCTCGCCTACTCGGTGCACCGTGCCCCGCGTTCGACACGCTTCTCGAGGTGGTCCCACTCTTGGAATTCGAATAAATTCCCTCATGCTTATGTTATACTTTATTGTTAGAGTTTTATTTCCTTAACTTAGGTCATGTTTTTCATTTGGCTTTGTTTATTAATAAAATCCACTAAAACGGTTCCTGAAAAACCCCGTATAACTGGGCGATATCTCACTCAATTAAAACATAGCCCAAACGGCTCGAGACCCGTAGAATACTATAATACTAATACACAAAGTCAAAGAATCATAAAATTACCTCAGCGTCGACTATCGAAGTTTGAAATACTATCCAGTATCCACATAGCCGGGTCACAATCCTGACACGTATAACACAAGTCAGTTAAAAAACTCGGGGTTGTTACATCTCTCTTCGACACGCACTACGAGACGAGCCATAGCCTAATATTTCAACAACATGGCCTAGACTACGGTTTCATTATTAATATTTTGTCACATTTACCTTGGCTGTTTAGAAAATCACTTCCTAGACTTAGTGTACCCGTATTTCGCCTGTTGGTACCCATATCGACATATTTTCCTATGTGAACCTTGCCAATAAATTTGATGAGATAAAAATGAAATAATACATCGAGATAATTGACTTTTGCATTTGGGTAAAAATACATAATACGAACACCATGCAAAAATAATATATCTTATTGTCAACTCCCGAAGATTTGAACAAGTACGCCATGTCGTTCGGGTCCCACATTACGATCCTAAGATGACACATGGCATGAGTTAGGATTTCATGGTCATTATAGTCTTCCCAACTAATAAGAATTTCATCCTTGAAATTAAATTAAACTTATGATAAAACTTACTGAAATCAAAACGTGCCTGGGAAACATTCACACATATAGGACTCCAGTTGTCAAGTTAGTTATGCGACCCCGTGATATTGCCACTTAACGAGAACTGATGAGATATCCTTATTCATCAATTCTTCACCCTATGATCCGGTATATGAATAGGCTGCTCCTCGAAAGTGATGTCCTCTCTCAAGTCTATTTGACCCAGATCCATTGTCTATTGTCTGCCCTCCCTCGACTTGTCCAGTTAGAGCATCGAAATGTGAAACATAGGGTGGAACCCAGCCAACTGAGGCAGCAACTCCAGCTCATACGCAACCTCACATATTATCTTCTTTACTTTAAATGGACCAATTAATCTCGGTGCGAGCTTTCCTTTAATTTCGAGCCTCTTGTGACCTTGAGCAAGGAAACCTTGAGGTAGACATAGGCTCCCACTTCACACTCTAACTCGTCGTGGTACTTTTCGTAATATTTTTTTTGCCTCTCTTGCACACCTTTGAGGCATAGTCTGATATGTCATATCTTCTTTATGTGATCCACTACAATGTCTAGCCCAATAACTGCTATAACTTTGGGCTCTGTCCAACACGATGGAGATCTACATGGCCTACCATATAGTGCTTCAAATGGTGCCATCCCAATATTTGCCTGATAATTGTTATTGTAAGCAAACTCACACATATGAAGATACTCTTCCCAAGAACCACCATACTCTAGAACATACATCCTTAACATATCCTCAAGCACCTGGATCGGTTGCTCTGACTATTCGTCTATCTATGGATGGTAGGTGGTATTGAGGTTCTACTGTTTGTTGAACTACGCCTGCATACTTTGCTAAATTTGTGATGTAAAATGTGGCCCTCTGTCGGACAAAATTGACAATGGTACCCCAGGGAGTCGAAATATCACCCGCTTATATAAACTGTCTAGTCTATCTACTTGGTGTGTAGTAGAGATCTCTAAGAAGTGCGTGAACTTAGTCAACCTATTCATAATCACCTAGATGATATCATGGCCGCATTGAGATCGAGGTAATCTGTTAATGAAATCGATGGCAATATGTTCTCACTTCCACCAAGGAATGGGAAGTGATTGTAGTAATCCTCTGAGCCTCTAATGCTCAACCTTAAATCACTGGCATATCTCACACTCTCGAATGTAATCACTAACATCGAACTTCATCCCTGACCACCAGAAAAGATGATGCATATCTGCATACATGTTAGTCTGACCCAGATAAACCCTAATGTTAGTCTCAAGCACTGATGGAATCCATAGTCTCCTTCTAAATCTTAGCCATGAGTTTGTAAACTAACTCCACTCTGGATAATCAGGACATTAAGCTAACTCACTGAATTTTTAATACTCCTCATCTATCTACTGACCCTCGAGCATACTCTGAATTGACACTATTTGAGTCATTATCTACCCATAATTCAACACTTTGGTAGTGGCGATATATAAACTGAATACATCAACTCAACTGTCTCGAGCAACCCATACTCATGTGTCATATGGCACATCACTATCTTCGAGTTTAATCCTCTACAGCTCAATGTGTCTGCCACAACATTGGTCGTCCCTGGATTGTACTCCAAAGAGAAATCATAGTTCTTGATGAACTCTAGCCAACGTCTCTATCACATATTCAACTCCTTTTGAGTGAAGAGGTACTTCAAGCACTTGTGGTCGGTAAAAAATGTAAATCTCTCTCCGTATAAATAATGGCACCAAATATTCAGTGCAAAGACTATTGTTGCTAACTCCTAGTCATAAGTAAGGTAATGTTTCTCATGAATCTTCAATTGTGGGGTGCCTAGGCTATCACTCTACCGTCTTGCAACAAGACACAACCAAAATTGACCTTAGAAGCATCGGTATTCAACTCAAAATGCTTCCCCGACTCTGTTAATACCAATACTGGTATGGTAGTCATTCTTTCCTTCAAAGTCATGAAGGCCTACTCGCAACTGTCATTCCACTAAAAACTGACTTCCTTATTTGTCAATTGCATCATTGGCGCCGCAATCTTGGAGAAATCTTGAAAAAAACATATGTAGTAGCCTGCCAATCCCAAAAAACTGTAGATGTCTATCACTGATCTTGGTGTAGGCCAATCAATCACTGTTCTAACCTTAATGAGGTCCACTACACTCCACTAGCTCCGATGATGTGTCCAAAGAATCTGACTTTTGTAAGCCAAAATTTGTACTTACTGAACTTGGCATATAGTTTATGCTATCTCAATGCCTGCAAAATCGCCCTTTGGTGCTCCTTTTGATCCTTATGAGTCCTAGAATATATGAGAATGCCATTGATGACCACTATTACGAATCTATCTAAATACTCCCTCAATACTCAATGCATGAGATCCATGAATATCGGTTAGGCATTCGTCAGCCCAAAATGCATAACGGTGAATTGGTAGTGCTCGTACCTAGTACGAAAAGCAGTCTACAACCTATCCTCTAATCTAATCCTCAACTAGTGGTATCTTGATCTAAAATAAATCTTCTAGAACCATTGTGCTCATTTCAGTTGGTCGAGTAGTTCATCAATGCGAGGAAGTAGGTACTTATAGTAACCAGATTCAACTGTCTATAATCAATGCAAAGTCTTAAACTGTCGTCCTTTTTTTGACGAACAGTATTGGTACACCCCACGATAACATACTTGAATAAATGAATCCTAACTTTAACGGCTCATCCAGCTGGTTCCTCAACTCCTCTAGCTCCCTAGGATCCATCCTGTATAGCAAAATCAATATGGGCTTGGTCCCTGGGACTAAGTCTAAAATGAAATCGATCACCTTAAATGAAGGTAATCTTGGTTGCTCCACTGGAAAAACATTTGGAAAATCACATACAACCCATACTGTAAGGACCATCAAATTTAAGTTTCAGGACTATGACCAAACCGTCGTGACTTGTCATATTATCTAAGCTTTGGGAGTTGACACCTAGGTATATATTATTTTTGCGATGTTTGTATTATCATTTCTACTTAAATGTGACTATCGAATGTCCTAGTGTATGATTATATTTTATTTATCACGTCTAGTACTACAACTCAAGGTCATATGTAAACGTCTATACTAACGATTGGAACATATTTACACCTAGGAAAATGTTATTAGATAAATTACTGGGTGAAATTTTGGGTATTTTAAATACATAAATTAAAAAATATTAAATTATTAGAAAATAAAAATGGAATAAATGAGTAATATGTAAATACGTTCCAATCGTTAGTATAGACGTTTACATACGACCTGTGAGCTATAGTTTTAGGCCGAGTAGCGGAATGCCTGTGAGTGAGATATTTGTGCTTAAAAGGATATGATCAAGTGACCAAGTCACAAATCAAAGTCAAAAGAGTTGTTGGACAGCTCATTTATGAGCCATTGGATGTACCTTTATGTCCGTGTAACACACTTGATGCAAAAAAAAGTATAAAAGGGAGGTGACTCACAAAACACACACACACACATACAATTAAATCAAGAATTTAGAGATTTGTAGGATTATCATTAGTGATTTTGTGACGATTTGAAGATATAGGAGCAGGTTATAATGATTGTCGAGGTTAGATCTCGACTCATTGTCTCATTCTCATCTTTTCGAACAAAATTGGTTGAGTTTTTGTCGAGGTTTCTTAGCACAACTCATACAATGAATTTTTTGGGTTTTTGGGTTATGATTTGGTGGTGGTTGAAAGCAATTTTTGTGAAAGTTTCAAGGTTTTTGGTAATGGTTTTTGAAAGTTATAGTTTTGGTTATTTTGGAAGATTTTTTAGTTATTTGAAGAACGAATTTTCTTGGACATTTTCGATCTGGTTTGGATGGGGTTTTGGTTAGTATTCGAGGTCCCCACGATGATGGGATAGGCTTGGAACACAGTGACGCAAGCCACACTTTTTTGCATTTAGATTACGGCGTCAAAACTCGTGAAGGGAATCCTATGACGTTTCAAGCGACATTGCAAGCATTTGCTCTTAGCAGTGTCACTCACGATGTCTGGACCAAGGGACTATTGCTTTCATATTTTATGTGATGTTGTGGGGGCCTGAACGTAGTGGCGTCACTTACGACGTCCCAAATAGTGAAAATTGGTATTTTTTTAAAGTTTTCAAAACTTTTGGAAAACTTTAGGGAATAATATAGGGACATAATATGATTCTAATACAACCAAATTGTGTCTAAATGAATACCATGAGGTTTGAGAAATCAAATTTTGACGTATTAGGAGCTGAGCGAGGAATGATTATTACGTCAATTGAGGTAAGTAAATTAGTTAAAGAAATGCATAGTGATTCCTTGATTAGGTGTCTATGGCCTAAGTGTGACGAGAAGGTACTCCTAGGATTATAGATAGTTGGGCAAACGTGAACAATACCTATAGGGGTGCAGCTACCCAACCAAACGTAAATTTTCCTCGAGTAGTGGATTGTTGTGGATTGTTGTGGATTTAAGATCACTTAGTTTGCCTCCCTTGATTCATAGGCACTCAAATATCATTGTAATTACTTGGAAATCTGATTATCATGCACTTTCTCTTTTTTTATCTATCTTTAAATATCCATATGATATTTATACTACTTTTTAAATGATTCATAAATTATTGTTTTTATCGTTCTGGTTATTACTTTCTACTTTAATATACTCACCGTCTAGTTTGTGTCGGCAGGCGCAAATCAGGCAAAGACTGGCAAAAGAAAAAGGCTATTGATTGGTGACTTCCTCTGAGGACTCTAAAAAAGTTTTTTCCTTTTACCACTGTATGTTTTGCTTTTTTGCTTGTGATTATTGTATATTATTGTTTTTTTATTACACTAGGAACTGTTGGGATCTAATGTTATAGGATATCATATAATATCGTTGTGCATATTGTCGGCCACTAGATATGCATGCTTATCCGTTTAATTCAGGGTTCCACACTTCAGGTTGTTCTGACTTATATTTACTGAGGTTTTTTAACCATATTAGAGTTTATTTCCACTACGAACTATTTGAAAGAAACATAACCTAATAACTCAATAATAAAATTTTAATATGAACGAGAATGTAACTATTGAAGGTTGACTAGGCCAGCGTTGACTTCGCGATGACTAACTCATGGGTCTACATAGGTCTAGGCCGGGTGGGGCCCAATTTTATTGGGAGATGGGGCCATCACAATTGGTATCAAAGCATAAAGGTTTAACACTTGACTCTTAGATAATCCACAACTAACATAAGACAAAAAATAAGTTTAACCATTTCTTAAGAGTTGGAACCTAAAGTGAAACCCTATGATCCTGACTTAGAATTTTAGTTTGGAAGTAAGGAGAGTTGGGGAAAAGTAAAACTTGAGTTTATATGTTATATTGTTGTTTTGTACTATACTATATTAGTATCTATCTACTGATTCTTAAATTCGCTTTGTATTGCAGATTGCGATGATGGATCAAACCCGGCCTAGTGATGAAAGTAGAGCTGTAGGTCTCGAGTTGTTATTGTTTAGGAGTTCCAGACCTTATCAGAGAGAGTTGCATCTTAAGATTAGCAACTGGAGGAGATCCTAAGGATACTTAGGACATCAATTTCGGCTGCACCATAACCACCATGTATATCGACATTGCCCACTACTCTAGAGATGGATACACCGATTATTGTGGCTACTTCTGCGGCTACTACTACTACTATTGTAGCTATACCAGAGACTATTGTTTTATAATAGGCATAGGATAAGGCAGTTCCTGTTGTACCTCATGTACAGACTAAGATTGTGCCTGCTACATCACCATAGAAGGGCACTAAGGATACTATGGAGGCTAGGCAGTTGCAAGAGTTTAATAGGCATAACCCTACAGGATTTTACGGTGGTACGGATTTAGTGGTTGTAGTAATGTTCTTGAAGAGCCACGAGAAGGTGCACAGTACCATCTCTACTGAGGAGCACATGAGAGCTACTATTTCTTCATTGATGCTACAGAGAGATGCAGATGACTTGTGGACTACAATAGTAGCTTTAAGAGGAATACCCAAGGAATGGGCAGACTTCAAGAAGTAGTTTAACTTAAAGTACTTTCCTCCTACCATGTTGAGGGAGAAGAGGAATGAGTTCAATACCCTGCGCAGTATGTTGATGAGTCCATCATGGAGTTCATGGGACGATATTTACAGTTACTCCAATACGCTGGAGGCGTGGCAAATACAGTCGCCGACCAAGTGTACTACTTCAGTAAAGGTTTGTAGCCCGATATTGGAGGTGCCATTGTCTCCACTGAGCCAGATATATTATAAAAACCTTATGAGATGAGCTTGGCCAAAGAGAGTTATTTGTGTACTCATCCTGAGGAGGGTAGACCTACTCAATCGGAGACACATTCAGACCGCCGATTTGACATGGATAGGAAGAGGAAGAAGAACAATTAGGGCTTCAGGGATAGTGAAGCTCAGAGCGTTGGGTTTGTTGCGTTACCACTGCGACCTGCGCAGACTACTCATGTTCCACCTGTACCTGCACCAAGTTATATTAGCCGACCACTACAGACTACTCGACCCTTATAACAGCCACAGACGAAGCATTTAGAGAGTAGAGATGTGGGTAGAGATAGTGGATAGACACAAAGGTCCGGACAAGCACAGACATAGAGATTTCATCAGACACATACTCAAAAACTTGCATAGAGACGTGGACAAGGTCAGACATAGGGGATTTCTTCTGGACCAAGGGAGAGCAGCACATGCTTTAAATGTGGTCAAATAGGTCTTCTTCATGGCCAGTGTCCATAGCTGGGTCAGGCACAATTGTTGCATCATCAGTAGTAGAGGAAGAGAGTGTAGGTTGTTGTTGAGTCGAATTAGGGAGCTTCTCGTAATCTCGTTGAGGGTATGACTTTGATTTGTTGATTCCGGTTCGACTGTTTCATTTATTTTCAAATGCATTGTAGATGCATTAGGATTGAGACCCTCTATGCTAAGTAGACCATTAATCCTTAAAACAGCTATTGGGGACAAGATATACCTGAACTTGTTATGTGTTAACTGTTCGATGGAGATAGAGGCTCAATATTTGCTTGCATATTTGAGAGTATTAGAGTTTATCGAGTTTGATGCTTTGCTTGGTATGGACTGGTTTGGTGCTTATCATGCTCATATTGATTGATATGACAAGTCATTATGATTCCATTGTCCAATGGTACGAAGATTAGTTTTCATGGGACAGTTGTTTTACTTTCGATCACCAAGGCAAGATAGCCACTAATAGTGAGACTGAGACACTTGCGAGTGTCATGAGTACCGCTCAGATAGTGGAGGTCAGTATTGGAGACATTTTGGTAGTGTGCAAGTTCATTGATGTATTTCTGGAGGATCTACCAGGACTACCACAACCAATAAAGATTAACTTCATCATCGACTTAGTCCCTAGGACTAAATACATTTCTATACCAGTGTATAGGATGGAACCTCGAGAGTTGTAGGAACTGAGGACTTAGTTGGATGAGTTGTTAGAGTTAGGGTTCATTAACCCGAGCATGTCACCATGGTGTGCGTCGATGTTGTTTGTGAAGAAGAAAAATGGCAGTCTGAGATTGTGCATCGACTGTAGGCAGCTGAACCGGGTGACTGTGAAGAACAAGTACCCATTTCCTCTCATTGATGATTTTTTAACCGGTTGACCGGAGCTCAATGGTTTTCCAAGATTGACTTGAGGTTAGGCTATCACTAGCTCCGTATTTGAGTTGAAGACAGGGAGAAGACTGTATTCAATACAAGATACGACCATTAATAATTTATAGTCATGTTATTTGGTTTGACTAATGCAACAGCTATGTTTATGGATCTTATGCACAGAGTATTGAGGGCTTATCATGAAAGATTTTTTACTGTATTCATTGATGATATTCTCATCAATTCCAGGACTCATGAGGATCACAAAGGACATCTCCAGGCCGTTCTGCAAACTTTAAGGGAACACCAGTTGTACGTCAAATTCATTAAGTGCAAGTTTTGGCTTTCTGAGGTTTGATTTTAGGGACATGTAGTTGGAGGCAGCAGAGTATCTGTGGATCCTATTAAGATTAGAGCAGTGATCAATTTTCCTACACCGACTATAGTTATCGAGATTCGCATTTTTTTGGGAATGGTTAATTATTGTCGTAGTTGTGTGCAGGATTTTAGTAAGGTTGCTACACCGATGACTAGATTAACTCAGAAGAATGTGAAGTTTTGCAGGGATAAGAGTTACGAGCAGGCATATAACAACCCAAAAATTTGTGTATTTGTGAATGATGGCGTGTACTACATATTATACTCGTATCAGAGTGACCAGATAGTGAAGTTAGTAAATGAGTAGGAAAACGTTCTAAACGGGCATCAGCAGATGGGTTACGAGTACACGAAACATAAAAACACTGAAAATGTTAATAAATAAGTCAATTAAATAAAAATTTGAGCCGATTTACTATGAGAGAACGTCGACAAGACCAAGAATACGCAATTCACGAGTTGTGGTAAGGTTCGGCTTTCGATAACGTTAGAACGGGCCAAAGAGTTGGTTAACTAAGTGGCATGCGAGTCACCTATTGGAGACATTAAGTGGAGTTAGAGTTGGTGGAAAACTTAAAAGGGGAGACCAACGGATGCACTTCGAGATAAGCATGTTTAAGTGAATGATGAGAGGCCTATATAAGTCCCATCTCTCCACTTTTCCTCTCTCTTACTTTTCTCTCTTTCTCTCAACTTTTTTTCTTCTCTTCTCAAAACTTGAGTACCAAGTCAACGTTGGACAGCCGCTTTGGGCGGTGACCGGAGCTTTGTTACAGTCCAATTTCTCCGGGGTTGAGGTGAGATTCTGACTTCTCTCTTTTTTTCCTTCGTTTACGTATTGTTTTCTTTATATTTCATCGCGATGACCATGGACACCACATTGGGACGTCAATCTTGCTCAGAAACTCCCTATGCCTTGGTGATCCTCAAAGCGATCAACACACGCCTTATGAACGGTGTTGGGGATTTGGAGGTGTTTTGAGTTTTTAACAAATTTTTGGATTTAAATCTTTGATGAATTCATTTCACGAATGTGATTATCGTTTTGGCATTGTTGGAATGTTGATGATTTCCCCACGAAGGAAAATGGGGTCAACCACAATAGGGAAGCACTCCCATGTATGGAAGAGCAGAATTCTCGAACTGGGAATTCTATTTTTTCATCAGGGGAGCGCGCTCTACGTTCTAAGCAATCATTCTTGAAAAACAGGAGCGCACTCCTCATACTATAGAGCACGCTCCACCCCTGTTGAATTGGAAAAATTGGGCATTTTGAATGGCGTCGTTAACCAAAGCCCCAATAGTGTCCCGACTAGAACACCAGGAAATAGGCGTTTTGAGTGGCACTGGCTAGCCCGAAGGCCACGGTGTCGCTGTGGCGTCCTAAACAGAACATGAATGTTTATTTTCGCATAAAACTTGAAAAACTTTGGGGGTTTATCTAGGGTCATTTATTGACTATAAACCCAATATATTGTGGTTCAAAATATTAAAAGGTAGTTAGGAAACCCTGAGCAAAGGGTTAAGCTCACGTGAGGGCATGACAAAGGTACGCGACGTACCAGGTAAGTTAGTAAGCCAGTAAGAAAATAACTTGTGATTCAATTTCTTCTATTGTTGTGATATTTAAATTGATCCTATGCTTGACACTCCATTTTATTATTCCTTGGTTAGGTGTTCTTGGCATAAGCGTGTCAAGAAGGTACTATGTAGCCCGCACTAGCTGGGCTAACGTGAGCACTGCTTATAGGTGTGTGAACCACCCCTAGGGTTGTGTGATACCCGAGTATTGGATTGTTATGGATATGGTTGTGGATATTGTTGTGGATACGGTTGTGGATATTGTTGTGGACATGTTGTCGATTAGATCGCTTATGGGCCTCTATTGATTCGAAGGACACTCATATTTCGATTGCTATCTGTTAGTCTGATTATCATGCATTTGTGTTAATTCCTACCTTTCAATCACTGCATGATTTTTGGACTGCTTTATTAGTTCATCTTGAATTATTGTTATATTCTTCAGGCATTACTTTCAATTTCTCTCAGTTGTGCGCTCATCGTCTAGTTTGTGATGGTGGGTGCAGATAAGATAGGGACGGGCAAGGGAAAGGGACCGGCGTTAGGTGACTTTCTCTGAGCACTCATCGGGTGTGATTTCTTTCCTTGTTGCACAGTAGCCCTTTCTTTTGGTTTATGTATGTTGGTTTGAAACATTATGGGAATGGTTTTAGGTTGTGAGACTTGGATATCATGTATTGTCCTATTCATATTTCAGTCACTAGATAATACAAGTTTATCTTTCATTTGGGGTTCCACATTTATAGAAATATTTCTTGATTTCCTTTCAGTTGAGTTATCTTATATGATTATAGTTCAATTTCACTGCGTAACATTTTGATAATCTTTATAATCATAATAACTCACTTTTTAACTTGAAATTTGACAAATTAATGCTTACTAAGCACACATAGATTTGTGGAGTATAGTCTCGGGGTATATGTGGGTCTGGGTCAGGCATACCCAATTGTATGGGAAATTGGGGTCGTCACAAGGCATTCTCTACTTTGAAAGAGAAGCTAACGACTGCACCAATTTTGGCATTGCCCGAGTCAGGGAAGGATTTGGTTATGTATACAAATGATTCAAAGGTTGGCTTGGGTTGTGTGTTGATGCAGGAAGGCAAGGTGATTGCATATGCATCTCGACAACTCAAAGTTCATGAGAAGAATTATTTGACGCAAACTTGGAATTGGTTGTTGTGGTGTTCGCATTGAAGATTAGGCGACAATACCTGTATGGAGTGAGGTTTGCCTTGTTCACTAATCACAAGAGCTTGAAGTACTTATTCTCTCAGAAGCATTATGACGAATCACAAGAGCTTGAAGCAGAGACGTTGGTTGGAATTCCTGAAGGATTAGGAATTTTCGCTTGAGTATCATCCAGAAAAAGCCAACATTGTTAATGATGCTTTAAGCAGAATAATGCAGAGGTAGTAGTGTGCCATATGACTCATGAGTATGCGTTACTCGAGGCAACTGAGATAATGCGTTTAGTTGATGTACTGGCTACTACCAAGACACAGATTTATGGTCGATAAAGGATACAGATTGTATCGATTTAAACTATTCTTGAAGGACAACAGGTTGACGAGTTGTATCAGTATCTCAACGACATAGCACAGAGTTTAGATTATCCAGATTAAAGTTGGTTGACAAACTCATGTTTGAGGTTTTGAGGATGACTATGGATTCTATTAGTGGCTGAGATGCGCACTGAGATACTTTAGGAGGCTCACCATTTGGGTTTTTTTGTTCATCTGGGTCGGACCAAGATGTTTGCTGACATGCGACGTCTCTTTTGGTGGTCGTGGATGAAAGCCTATGTTTCAGAGTTTAAACGAGCATGTGAGATATGCTAGTGTGTTAAGGCCAAGCATAGGAGACCTGGAGGTTTGTTGCAACCACTTCCTATTCCACAGTGGAAATAAGAGCACATTGCTATGGATTTTGTCCGTGGTCTACCTCGATCTCTTCATGGACATGGCAGTATCTAGGTAATTATGGACATGTTGACAAAATCTGAACATTTATACTAGTATCCACTACACACAGAGTTGATAAATTGAGCAGTCTTTATGAGCCAGAGATAGTTAGATTGCATAAAGTTCTGTTATTTATAGTGTTAGACAGAGGACCACAGTTCACTTCATTGTTATGGCAGAGCATGCAGGCACAGCTTGACACCAGGCTTGATATGAGTATGATGTACCATCCACAGATAAACGGACAGTCTGAGAGGCTGACTTAGGTGTTAAAGGAAATGTTCAGGATGTGTGTACTGGAGTACGGAGGATCTTGTGAAGAGTACCTTCATTTGTATGAGTTTGCATATAACAACAGCTTTTAAGCAAATATCGGGATGGCACCATTTGAGGCATTGTATGGCAGGCCTTGTAGATCACCATCATGTTAGGCGGAGCCCGAGGATGAAGTGACTATTTGGATAGAGAGTGTTGTGGATCACACTAAGAAGGTACAATAAATTCGTCAGTGTCTGAAGAGTGCTCAAAAGAGACAGAAGAAATACTATGAAAAGTACCACAATGAGTTATAGTATGACGAAGAAGCATATGTCTAAAGAATTTTCACCTCTGAAGGGTCACAAAAGGTTCAAAATCAATGAAAAGCTTGCACCTAGGTTTATTAGATCGTTCAGGGTTTTGAGGAAAGTCGACAAGATTGCTTAAGAGTTGGAGTTGTCGCCTCAGCTCGCCAGAGTTCATCCAGTTTTTTATATCTCTATGCTTCGACTATATAAGTCAAGCGAAGGACGGCGACCGACAATAAACTTGAGTTAGATTGATTTGAGAGATGACATTACTTATGAGAAACAACCGATTCAGATTGTGGATCGAAAGATAAAGGAATTGAGAAATAAGGAAATACCTTCGGTTCTCGTTAAATGGCAGCACCACAGGGATAAAGAATTTACCTGAGAGTTGGAATCCTATATGCACGAGCATTCATCCTACTTTTTTGATTTTGGTGAGTTCTACTTTGAGTCTAATTATTAATTTAATTTCGAGGACACAATTCTAATAAGTTGGAAAGGCTGTAACGACCCTCAAATTTAACTCGTGCCACATGTTACGTTTCAGGACTATGACCTGACCATCGTGATTTGTCTTACTGTATAAGCTTTAGAAGTAAGGTATATTTTATTTTTCTGCGATGTTTGTATTATTATTTATACCCAAATATGAGTATCGAATGTCCTAGTGTGATTTTATTTTATTTATCGCGTCAGATTTGCGAGTGACGTTTTGCTTAAGAAAATGTGATTAAACAGATTACCAAGTAAAATTTTTGGTATTTTAAAAACAAAAATTATTAATTATTAAATTATTGGAAAATAATAAATGGAATAAATTAGTAATATGTGAATATGTTCCAATCGTTAATATAGACATTTACATACGACGTGCGAGTCGTAGTACTGGATCGAGTACCAGAATGCCTGTGAATGAGATATTTGTGCTCAAAAGGATAAGATCAAGTGACTAAGTCACAAATCAAAATCAAAAGCGTTGTTGGACAGCTCATTTGTAAGACATTGAGGCAAAGAGAAGTATAAAAAGGGGGGATTTGTGTGCTGGGCTAACAAAACACAACAAACACAACAAAATGAAGAATTTAGAGATTTGGAGGATTTTCATTGGCGATTTTATGGCGATTCGAAGGTGTAGGAACTACTTGCCGAGGTTAGATCCTGACTCCTTGTCCCATTCTCGTCATTTCGAACTTAATTGGTTGAGTTTTCGTCAAGGTTTTTTAGCACAACTCTTACAATGAATATTCTAGGTTTTAGATTGTGATTTTGAGGTGGTTGTGAGCAATTTTTGTTAAAGTCTGAAGGTTTTTGGTAATGGTTTGTGAAAGTTGTAGTTTTTGTTATTTTAAAGGATTTTTGAGTTATTTTAAAGAATGGATTTGTTTGAATGTCCCTACGATGATGGGACAGGCTAAAAATATGGCAACGCAAGTCGGGGTTTTTGAAACCCCAGAATTCAATTTTTGCGATAGGCGTCGTAAGTGGCGCCATGGAGTACAAATCTCCACGACGTCGACCACGACATCTAAACCCGTGAATGGACCCCTATGACATTTTAGTTGACGCCATGAGCATTTGCTTTTAGCAATGTCACTCACGACATCTGGACTAGCGAGACCATTGGTTTCACATTTTATGTGACGTCGTAAGGGCTTGAACGCGACGACGTCCTAAACAGTGAAAATTGGTATTTTTTAAAATATAAATTCAACATTTTTGAGAAACTTTTGGGATTAATATAGGGACATAATATAATTCTAATACAACCAAATTAGGTTTAAATGAATACTAGGGGTTTAGGAAATCAAATTTTGAAGTATAAGGAGCCGCGCGAGGAATGGTTTTCGCGTTGATTGAGATAAGTAAACCAGTTAAGGAAATATATAGTAATTCATCCTCCATTTTTATTGTCTTTATTGATAAATTCCATTTATTGGAATTCTGTTTTTATTCCTTGTTTGGGTGTCTATGGCCTAAGTTGGTCGAAAAGGTACTCCTGGGATTATAGCTAGTTAGGCGAATGTTAACATTGCCTGCGGTGGTGCAGCTACCTAACCAAACATAAATTTTCCTAGAGTATTAGATTGTTGTGGATTGTTGTGGATTGTTGTGGTTTGTTGTAGATTTAAGACCACTTAGTTTACTTCCATTGATTTCTAGGCACTCAAATATTATTGTAATTACTTGTCAGTCTATTTATCATGCACTTTCTCTTTATTTATCTGTCCTTAAATACCCGCATGATATTTATACTGCATTTTAAAAGATTCATGAATTACTGTTTATATCCTTCTTGTTATTATTTTCTACTTTACTGTACTCACTGTCTAGTTTGTGACGGTGGGTGCAAATCGGGCAGAGACTAGCAAAGGAAAAAGGTCATTGATTGGTTACTTCCTCTAAGGACTCTTAGAGCGATTTCTTTCCTTTTACCACTATATGTTATGTCTTTTTGCTCGTGATTATTGTATATTATTGTTTTTGATGACACTGGGAACGTTTGGGCATCGAGTGATATAGGATAGCACGTAATATCATTCTGAATATTGTTGGTCACTAGATATGCATGCTTATCCATTTAATTTGGGGTTCCACACTTTAGGTTGTCCTAACTTATATTTAATGAGTTATTTAACCTTGTTAGAGTTTATTTCTATTGCGAACTATCTGATAATAACATGCATAACCTAATAACTCAACAATTAAATTTTAATATTAACGAGAATGTAACTATTGGAGGCAGACTAAGCCTGCATTAACTTCGTGAGGACTAACTGGAGGTTCACATAGGTCTAGGTTAGGCAGGCCCAGTTTTATGGGGAACTAAGGTCGTCACAGGTACTTCCTTAATCTAGTCTCAACTATCTTTGTTGTATTCAAAATGCAAGCAAACGTCTCAATGTCTAAACTCGTGGCTACTCTGCTTCGGGTGATGGGTAGTGTAGTCAAAGTCTCCTGAAAATTGATCTCAGCTCGATTTGGAAGTTGAAATTTAACAACCTTACTGAAACAATCTAGTTGTGCGCGATACACAGCTAACCAATCCATACCAATAGTAAGGCATTGAACTTTAGGAGGTCTAATACCCTCAAGTCTGCTAGCATCTCTTGACCCTCTATCTCTACTGAATAGTCGACAAATAATAAATTCGGGTATATCTTGTCCCCAGCAACTGTGATAAGGACCAAGGGTCACTCTAGTCTAATGGATGTCCAACCTTAAACATCAACCATGTGACCAGAAATGAACAAAATTGTAGACCCAGAATCAATCATGGTATACATAAATCGACAGCAAATGTAAATCATACCCTCAACCAAGTTCCAGGTGGCGGTTAGATTTGGGGCAGCGACGGCATGAACTTGTTCTACGGCTACCCCCTGCCTAGTCATGGGCAAGTGCTAAATAAATGCCCTGTCTGGCCACATTCAAAATATGCCCAGTGCGGTCCTGGCCCTAATGGCAACCTCTATCCTTATCCCTTGCCATATTCGTATCTCTGCTCCTAACCATTGCCTCTATTTTTGCCTTTGCCTTTAGTTCGTTGATGCTGTTTCAGCCCTAACTATGTTGGTTGTTATGGTGCACTAGCATAACTTTGTGTCGAAGTAGATGGTATTGGCGTGACGCACTCTAAATAGGGCAGCAATACGACAGATCCTACACTCCAAGCTCGGATATCTCTCAGCCTAGATTGTTATTGTCTCTTCCTTCTCGTATCGCCCCCTAATTTGAAGTTCGACTAAGCTGATGTTGGAACCGCTATGATCTCATCAGGGTGCGTGCTTAAGTGTATCTCCTTGGCCAGGCTCCTCTCATATGCAATCTACAACATCCTTAAGTCATTAGTCACTACGGTGCCCCCAATCGCCCTCAATAAACTATCTGTGAAGTAGTAGGCTTGATCAGTGTCTATATCGGCTATGCCACGAATATACTCCAGCAACTATAGAAATCTGCCCATATACTGCATATCGAGTCTCTATGCACTGTAGAATGCTTTTGAACTCGACCCTCTTCAACTTCATAACTGAAAGCAGGGAGTACATCTAGTTAAACCTCCTTTAAACTTAGCCCAGTCTTTGGGTTTACCCTTGGTAGCCACCAAGCTGCACCACCAAGCATAGGCCTCTCAAAACATCAACCCCGATGATATGGACGGTTTCATGTACTCCGGAGTGGCTAAGATGTCGTGAATCTTCTCATGGCTCTTCATAAAATTTTCAACTGCTTCGAGATCTGTACCTCCATAAAACTCAGTCGGGTAGTGTCTCTAAAACTCGCGAGTCTGTCTTGCCTCGTCTGTCGCCCTAGTACTCGTCTATATGGGTATAGTTGGCATAGTCTCTATTTTGTATGTGGTGTAGGTAGTGTTGTCTCGGTCTTGACTGGTACTATCTCGGTTATGATGGGTCCTGCGGGTATAATAGGAGCCGCTAGAATGGCATGTATAGTAGGCATACTCCCATCAAGAGTACTGGGTGTTGCTGACATAGAAGGTGATGGTTGCCTGCACTCTCAATAGCTTGAGGATCTCCTCAAGCTGTTGGCTATGAGATGTGACTAGCTGGAACATCTTATCTAGCATCCTCTAGATGTCTCTCGAACTGCTACCGCTAGCCTCAGGCTGATCGGCCATTGTGATATGCAACAAAAGTGAATTCTCGATCAAAACATAATTATCGATATTAGTAGAATGCAATATACCAAATAGCTCATATAGTGCAAATTTTAATTTCCCCAACTTTCCTCACTTCTCAACTAAGACTATCATCAGGATCATAGGGTTCCACTCAAAGTTTCAATCATGTCGTAAATCCTAACTTTATCATTGATTTGTGTCTTATATTGGTTATGGGTTAATCAAGAGCTAGGTTTTAAATCTTAAGCTCTAATACCAAATGTGACGGCCTCAGTTCCCCAATAACTGGACCCGCCCGGCTTAAGCCTTATGGACCCTCGAGTCAACCTCGACGAGGTCAACACAAGCCTAGTCAACCTTCCTTTCCATTATTTTAATTCATTTAACAATTATAAGTTGAGTTATTCAAAATTTACAAGTTTTACAAGTTTAGGGGAAGCAATTAACTTAAACAAATTAAATAAATAGATATAACAAAGTCAAGACAACCTATGATGTGGAACGCTGTATATATACATACAACATATATATCAAGTAAAGAGAGTGTAAATGAAATCCATATACATGTATCAGTACGTCTCACAACCCCAAAATATCCCAAAAGTGATAAACATCATATATATATATATAAGTCATATAATAATAAGAAAGACCTCAAAAGTGAATAAGGGAGGGCCGCTCTGATATCCTCAAAGTAAATTTCCTAGTACCGGCACCTTTCACATGCTCGCCAACACATATGCACTAAGCTAAACACAAGAATGATGAGTCCAGGTAAGTAAAAGCCAGTATGACCTAAATAGTATTTCATAATAAATAAAGCAGTCTAAATTTTATGCGAATAGAAAGAAAGTTGAAAAGGAATGCATGATAATAATATTGTTAAGTGAAGTAACCAACGAGAAATGAGTGTCCCGATAACAAAAGAGAGGTTCCTAAGTAGTCCAAGACTACCGAATGCGGGTGCCAAAGGTCGGGGTCGTAGAGTCGCACCATAGCCAAGGTAGACTCAGGTCATAGGGTGCGGCAACGCCAACTGAACCTAGACCGTCACGAATGAGGGATATCAACAATGGCTTCGATAAAACACATCTCATTCTGACAAATATCCACTGAATCGGGAACGTGGCCCTACTTGCAAGCTGGGGACCATACCGAAGTGACACCTTCTTGACTAACTTGGCTTTCAAACACTCATCTAGGAGTGGGAATCCAATGAAGGGAACGATACTATAACAATATAATCATAAAAGCATGTTAAATTAATGTGCGTTCCCTAACTGGCTTTACTTACCTCGGAGCGACGCTAATACACTTTTATAACTCCGACACGTCACCAAAGTCGATCTCCAAATGGTCGTCACCAGTCTAGTAGATCCTTGGTATTCATTTAGGTCAGTTTCGATTGTGTTAGAGTCTTGTAAACTACTTTTTATAGTTTTATTTTAATTTAAATTGTGTAGTTCAAAACTGCTTCGATCCTGCCTTGCTCTCAATTATCATACTATAGTCCATAAGCCCCCGTGGGTTCATTACATGTGTTTTAGGCTGATTTAGATGGGTTTGGATAGTTCTTATAGCCTAAGTCTTGAAGCAACCCCTCAATGTAAAAAAAATTGGTCTAGCCAATCCCAAGCTCGCTAGTGTTCTTCGAGTTGAAGAACACCATAACGCCCATAATAGGTAGCATGGTATGCCCCCTGTCTAACGCGCTACTACGTCGAAACCCAGAATTTCATATTTGGTAATTCTATTTTTTTTACGCTTGTGGCATACTTTAAACGTCGTCAACCCTATCCTCGACTCGCAGGGGAACCACAACAGTCCTTATGACGGCCCCAAAATTAGAGGCGCCACATCATGCTCTGCGGGCCCAAAACCCTGCACAACTCAGTCCAGCTTTGTCCCTTGCGAAATGTGTACTATTTATCAACCCTATTACCGCTAACTCTTATATCATTTTCCATAATAATTTGTCAAGTTAGCTGGTGGACTCAATTTCATCTGTTTATTGTCACTTTATTCTTAGCTGAAGACTTAAAATCATGGTTCACCAAAGTAAAGCAGTAAATCATGTCAAAGAGTATTTTACCTAGTGTGGAAACCCAACCAAAATACCAACAATATATACAATGTACCTCATGTCTCAAAATATAAAAAATACCTCAAGTAGATCATATACATACCAAGTGTGTCATTCATGTCCCATCCCAACATAAAACAATAGAAAAGTAAACAAACATACGAGTCAAGTGTTAGGAAACAATCACTGGGATTCCTTAAACTTGTCCTTCCCCATGCTTGTACTAAGGTCTGTACTCCATCATCATAACAAAATAGATGAAAAGTTCAGAGTGATTAAACCCAAATAACTTTAACGAGTAAATATATTAATAAATATTGAAATTAAAATACTATTAAACAAACATGCGCAAGAAAAGTAGACAGGCAACTGTAAAGGACCCTCGCATGAATATTAAATTAAAAATACTATTAAACAAACATGCGCAAGAAAAGTAAACAAGCAACTATAAAGGAACCTCGCATGAATATCAAATAGTAGTGAATCAAATATGCATGCAAGATCTAAGTCAAACTAACACCAAACTTCGAACTATCAATTAGGCACCGCCAGTAAGTAAACTCGAACTGACTGAAATCCTTGAGTCCGCTCGGTGGCAGGCATAGACCATGACACACTGACATATGCCTAGGGAAACAAAGTTGAGTCGACAATCCACCGACATACTTCTATAACATATGTTATGGTATAGTGTGCCACATACTATTCAATTGAATAACTCGGCGAGAGTAAACCCAACCAATCGTAAAAAAATACTCAAAAAATAAGAGTAAATGAATAATAGGACTTGAATTCAAATAATCAAGTAGTAAATACTCAAAGTGAATTTCAATTGGGTTACTACACATCTCAAACCTCGTTCCAACTAGTCCGCTAAAGTCGATACACACCTCCAACTGCGTGTCAACTACCCATCAAACGAACCTAATACTTGATTTTTGATAAACCTAATCAAATCCAAAAACTTGGAAATCCTCATTCCATATTAATGATGTCGATTCCATCAATTAAGAATCATTTATAAGTTGTATCCCTAAGTGAACCCCCAATAGGCCAATTTATTTTTTAAATTTTATTTTTTCATTTTTTGTTTGGGATGCTGTGAGAGGCGCCGTCGTGAGTAATGGCTCACAGCGTTCTGGTCGTCGTAACCCACATCTCCATGAGTCCACCCACACGGTGTGACTTAAAACGTGGGGTGAGGGTGTTCACTGGTTTTAACGTCGTGGGTGATACCGTGGGGTTTATCCCCCACGATGTCCCTGGCAATGTCTGAACCAGAGACGCACCCCTCAGGTTCTCGAACACCTCAACTCCTCATCACAGTCCGCACTTGTCCTAACCTCTCATGAATCACTAAACAAACCATGAGAAACCAAAACCTTTGGTAAAACATGTCCGAGACGAAAACCTCGAGATTTCCCGATTAAGACCAAAAAATCCAACAAAACTTAACAATCAACAATAACACCATCAATCCACCCATAGTTGTTTCAAATTAAACACTAAAATCTATAGCAACACCAAGAAAGCTGGTGCTCAACTCATACCCCCGAAACCCTCGTTGAAACACTAGAAATCACGCCTAAAACGTAAACAACGAAGAGGAGAGCGAGGATCTAAGCTTGTTTAGCGAGTTCCACGTCATTTGATTCGTCAAATGAGCTCCCAAACTCAACAAAACCCTAACACCTCTTCCAATTTTCGTCTAAGAGAGAAGCAAGAGAGAGAGAGAAAAAAAGGTGGTGAATGTGTTGAAAACAAGATATTAGTAAAAAATTTTGTCATCTCTTGATCTAAGCTTGATTTATGGCCAAGATGGAGTAAATAATTGAGCCTAATTTGACTTAAATGTGGACTTATTCTCTTGATCATATCCTTGTTCTCAACACAATCCAAATGAGTCCTTATGCGTTCTAGTACCTGGTCCCACATTGTGTCACGTAACAATCGCGTACACTCACGTCATTAATGTCTAAATGACGTTCTATATTAATTATTTAAAGTATTTTATTATTTATTATGTGTGTATAATCCCCCAACTTAGTGTATCAATAATTCCCCTACCCGATACTTGTGCCTACACGGTACTCGAGAAGAATACTCGTCGCACTGTCTCACTCGGTAATAATCAATATAAATACACATGTTGTGATGTAATTTAACTAAATTGAACATATACATCGCAAACCAAATCAATAGCACAAATAAACGGATTGTATACCAAATTCGAGCGTGCCCTAACCTAGTTGCGGGGTCCACGAACTTCCGAGCAGGCGTCCATGTCTGTAATTACGTCATAAATAACGACAAATTAGATTTGGGCCGTTACAATCCCAAAAAGTCAGAGGCAACAACAAATCCGTCAAATTTACAAACTTTATGAAATCATCAACTTTCCAAAAATTTAAACAATTCATCAAAACCAACTAAACCAACACAACATCTACAACATATTGGTATATTTGACTCTAATAACACCGCTTTGCACAAGAAAATCAATGAGTTCGGTTTCAAATTTGTTTTTTATCAAAAACCCCCCAACAACTTAGTTCATTTTAATGAAAATTAAGAGGAGATTAGTGAGCTCACCTTGATTGTTGTAGTTAATGATCACTTCACCTCAAAATCTTCAAGTTTTCTCCAAAATTTCACTCTCACGATCTCAATTTTTGGATTTTTATGTGTGATTGTGACAAAGTTGACAAAAAATATCAAACTTGATATTTATCCTCTTATCTCATCAAGTAATCATGCACGTATCTCATACACATCCAAAGGCTCAAGTTTGAGTTGTCCAACTCACTTTAACGACTCTAATGGGACACATCATACCTTGGTCTTATTCGCTTACATTTCAGTTTTATGGTATTTCGCACTTCGACAATATGGCCTAGACTATGGTTTCATTATTAATATTTGTCACATTTACCTTGGTTGTTTAGAAAAATCACTTCCTAGACTTAGTGCACCCGTATTTCGCCCACCAATACCTATATCGACACAATTTCCTAAGTGAACCTTGCCCATAAATTTGATAATATAAAAATGAAAATTCATTGGGATAATTGACGTTTGCATTTGGGTATAAATACATAATACAAAACCATGCAAAATAATATACCTTTGTGCGACTCCTGAGGATTTGAACAAGTACGCTACATCGTTCGAATCCCACATTATGACCATGAGATAACACGTGGCACGAGTTAAGATTTCAAGGTCATTACAATGGTGATCCGACTTTTGTAAAAAGAATTAAGTTTGTGGCACCCTCTATACTCGATGGTAAAGGATTGTTTGGCCTATTTGGAAAAGGCTTGGTGGGTTCGCGTATAATATGTATTGAGATAGGGCAACCAAGCTACCGATTGTCTGGCCAATTTGAGTGTCTATCTTGTTAACTAGCAGTTGATAGTTCATGACTCTCCTCCACTAACAGTTTGTCCAATCTTGGCATGTGATCTAGCAAGTGTTTCCTTTGAACACTTATATTTCGAGTTACTCTTCTGTAACCAAAAAAAAAAGAGCTTTAGCGTAAGAAATAACTATTTTTTTATCAAAGGAAGTTTTATTAAACTTCAGCTTATTAATAAGTTTGAGAAAGAGATAAGAGAATTTAAAGTTATGTATTATTTATTTGCAATACTTGGGTGTATATACACAAATTTACAATGTCTAGTTAACGACTAAAAGACACTACAACAAATGTTGCTTGTTGTGACAAGATATTTTATGGCAGTTAAAAAACTGCCACAAAAACATTTATTGTGGCTGGTATTGCCTACCACTATTAAAGAAACAAAGTCAAGTACTTTCTTTGTGATTTGTTATAAATTATTTAAGGTAGCTTAAGACCTGCCATAAAAAAATTAAACCAAAGAAAAAACCAAACTATTAAAAACAGTGTCGTTCACTTTGAACTAACTTTTCTCGCGCTTGTTCACGCGATTTTTGACCGAGAGGGAAATTTGGTCTTTTTACTTGATCACAAAACTCAAACAAACCATTCTCTCTTTCGCACAAACCATCTCTCTTTCGCACACACAAGCCATCTCTCTTTCGCACAAACCCTCTCTCTGTGAACTCAAACAAACCCTTCTCTCTGTGGTGTTCGCATTCGCCATTAATGGAGATCAGCTAGGACCAAAATCGAGAAAAGCTTGATTTCGATTTGATATGCTCATCGAAGCTCTCTTACATCAGATCTCCTCGCCATCTCTCGCCTCGTCCATCTCTCACGCGCCATCTCTCGCCTGTCTCGGATCTCTCACGCGGCCATCTCCTGTGTAAGCTTCAATTTGATCTATTTAATTTGAAAAGTTTTTCAGTGATGATTTAGAGTTTTTGTGTTGTGGTTTTGTGCTATTTGGCTCGATAAAGCTTGATTCTGGCTTGTTTGTGTGGGATGCCCTAATTTGATGGCTTGTTTGTGTTGTTTGGAGAAGCAATGTCATTGATTAGCATTGTAGATTTGTCAATTTGTAGTTGAAAATTCTTACAACAGCTCGATTCCCTTAATTCCGGTCTCCCTAGCCTCCCTTGTTGAATCAAGTATGTGGCCAATTTGTAAGCTGAACGAACTGAGAATTTCCCTGACCTCTCATAATACCAAATGAGCCTATCCTCACACCCTTGTCTGCTAATCGGCCTAGCCAAAATAAATTATGCTTCCTCCTTTGTGAAGATTCTATATATAAGATTATGATTCCAAGCTCGTGTGCTTGGAGATAGCAAATTCGCAACATACTCCACCCTAGCTCTCCTAGGGGACCACAGCTTTGTTCTTTCCTTTTCCATGTTGAATGGCGTCTCTACCTATGAGAGTGCTTTTCCAGGCCCAAGAGGGCCTTCTTCCAAGTTGTGCCTTTAAAAAATCAGAACTAGGAAAATATTTGGCCTTTAAGAACTACAATAACAGAGAGCATTTCCTATTTAGAATCTGCCAGGCTTATTTAGCATTGTAGATTTGTCGATTTGTAGTTGAAAATTCTTGTCTTAAACAAGAGAGTACTGATGAGAGTAACCAGTGATGTATCACAAAATGATGAAGGAGAACTGATGAGAGGACTGATGATGACCAGTAATGAGAGTGCTGATGAGAGTACTGATGAGAAAACACACACAACATGTATCACAAAACGATGTGAGTGACAAGTGATGTCGGGGCAAAGAAGAGAGAGGGCTTGAGAATAGTTTGGACTACATAATTAAACATACTATTACTAATTTGTTGATTTGTATTTGTTTCGATGGATTTGTTAATATCATTAACATCTTGTTAACTTTTTTGGTGCAGTTTTATTCTTTAAAATGGACAAGAGTTGGATAGATTTAGTGGATACAACATCTCATGCCTATGTTAGCGGGGTGGACAGATTTTTGGATTTTGCTTACGATAATAATGGCACTAATAGAAGAATTTATTGTCCATGTATTGGATGTTTGAATCGGTACTTACATTTTAGAGGTGATGTCAGACAACACTTAATTGTGAGTGGTCTTTGGTGTAGCTACAAGAATTGGACTAGTCACGGAGAACCCTATATTTCTTTGCGGCATGGACATAGTGATGATATCAATAGAGAAAGGCTAGTCAAGGATAATATGGTTAGGATGGTACATGAGGCAGTAGATTTTCCTAGCGTTGGATTAGATTATGAAAAGAGACAAAATTGTGGTCCTAATGAAGAAACAAGGAAATTTCAGAAAATTTTGCTCGATGCAGAACAACCATTGTATCTAGGATGTGATGAGTTTACAACTCTTTCTTTCATTGTTCGACTTTTGAATCCAAAAGTTATTGGTGGATGGTCAGATAAATCATTTACTATGTTGCTAGAGTTGTTGAATGATGCATTCCCTATGATCACAAAACTCCCTAAGACGTTCTATGAAGCAAACAAGTTGACAAAGGACTTAGGGTTTACTTGTAATACATGGGATGCATGTCCTAACAGTTGTATGTTATTCAAAGACAAAGATAAGGATCTAGATGCATGTACAGTGTGTCATGCATCTAGATATAAAGAATTGAATGGTAAGGTTAGTTTGGAAAATAACAAGGGAAAAAAATAAGCTGCAAAGCGAATGAGGTATTTTCCTTTAAAACCAAGACTCAAAAGGCTCTTTATGTCATCTGAGACAGCGTCACTCATGAAATGGCATGTACATGAGCGAATTAATGATGGTGTCTTAAGACATCCTGCAGATTCTCCTGCTTGGAAGACTTTTGATGAGAGAAATCCACATTTTGCTGAGGATTGTCGTAATGTAAGGCTTGGACTATCAGTTGATGGATTTAACCCATTTAGAACAATGTCTTTGCCACATAGCATTTGGCCTGTGGTGCTAATGTGTTATAATTTACCACCATGGTTATGCATGAAGCAACCATTTTTAATGCTATCTGTGCTCATTGATGGTAAAAATGGACCTGGGGACAAAATTGATGTCTTTATGCAACCACTAATTGATGAGTTGAAAGAATTATGGATTGAAGGTATCAGCACCTATGATGTTTCAACTAATGAGATGTTCAACCTACGCGCTGCACTGTTGTGGACGATTAGCAATTTTCCAGCGCTTGCTAATTTATCAGGTTTAAGCACTAGAGGCCGATTAGCTTGTCCATGTTGCAATGTAAAAACTAAATCTCATTGGTTGTATAATTGCAAAAAATATTGTTACATGGGTTATCGTCGATTTTTGCCTACAAATCACAAATGGCGAAAAGATAAAGCGTCATTCGATGGTGAGAAGGAATTGAACACAAAGCCAATCAGATTGACCGGTGGTGAGGTGGTACAACAATTGAACAAATTTGGCATATTAACTATGTATAAAAAAGAAGATCTTTTAAAGGCCAAGCAGATGAAGGAGGATGGAAATAAAAAAAAGGAAGAGAAAAGGTGTGGAACATGATGATAACAAAAAGATAAGAGAACACCATTGGATGAAAAAAGTATATTTTTTGAATTACCGTATTGGGAGCATAATTTGATTTTTCATAATCTTAATATTATGCACATTGAAAAGAATGTGTGTGACAATTTGTTGTATACATTGTTGGGAATTCCAGGAAAGTCAAAAGATGGTTTAAAAGCTAGATTTGATTTACAAGCTATGGGTATTAGAAAGCCATTACACCCACAAGCAAAAGGTCTCACTAAAGTTTGCTTGCCTCCAACATGTTTTTTCATGACTAAGGAAGAGATAAATGCATTCCTGAAAGTGTTGAAGGACATCAAGGTACCGGATGGTTATGCTTCCAATATCTCTCGGTGTGTTCGTTTGAAAGAGCAAAATATATGTGGTCGTAAGAGTCATGATTGTCATATTCTTCTTCAACTTCTTCCTTTGGCCATTAGAAACATATTGCCAAAACATGTAGTTGAGCCCATAATTGATTTGTGTAATTATTTTAGGCAATTATGGTCAAAAGTAAATACGCCTTCTGATTTGCAAAGTATTCAAGACCGTATACCACTTACTCTTTGCCAATTGGAGAAAATATTTCCGCCATCATTTTTTGATATAATGGAGCATTTGCCAGTGCATTTAGTTGAAGAAGTATTGCTTGCTGGTAATGTCCAATTTCGATCAATGTATCCTATTGAGAGGTTCTTACTAACTCTTAAACAATATGTTCGTAATCGAGCTCATCCGGAGGGTTCCATTGCACAAGGATATTTAACAAAAGAATGCATGACTTTTTGTTCGAGACATCTAAATGATGTAGAGACCAAGTCCAATTGACCGATTCGAAATTATGATGGTGGTGATCCTTATGGACGTTTCTTTGGAAAAGATGAAATGGTACTGCTTGAAGAACTTGAATGGATCCAAGCTCATAGATATATATTAGTGAACACTGATGCCACTATTCCTTTTCAAAGGTATGTATTCAAATAATATTTACATTTATCTAACTTCTAGTATATATATTTGATGATTTATTTGATACTATTTGCAATATTGATCTATATATAGAAAACATCTTGAAGAGCTTACAAGTCAAATGCCTCGTGCATCAAAGCACAAAATTTGAAAAGAGCATAACAATACATTTCACACTTGGTTTAAAGATCATGTAAGTACTATATATTGTCATATTTTATTTTGTCTTTTAATTTATTTTTATACTAATAGTCTATATATTGAATATTTTTAAACGAAATCTATAGGTTCATAATTTACGGAGGACTTCTAACATTAGATTCTCGGAGGAAATTGAAAGACTTGTTGAAGGTCCTAATCGATATGCAAGGAGATTCAAAGGTTACATCATAAATGGTATTCGATTCCGCACCAAAGAAGTTGACAATAAACTACATACTCAAAATTCTGGTGTTTTTCTAAAAGTGAGTGGTGAGAGTTATGCCAGTATAAAAGACAAAAACCCTCATTCAGGAAAGGCAGACTATTATGGTGTACTGATCGATGTCTATGAAGTTACCTACTCCAGGAATGCGAAATATGTTTTATTCAAATGTGATTGGGTGGATGAGAAGGGAGTGAAAAAAGATGATTATAAGTTTACTTTAGTAAACTTTAATTACTTGTTATATAAGAATAGAAAAGTTGGGGATGAACCGTTCATCTTAGCTACTCAAGCGCAACAAATTTTTTATGTTCGTGATTCTTTAGACCCTGATTGGCATGTTGCAGTTAAAATGACGGCAAGAGATATTTTTGATAATACTTCTTGTACTGATTCTTATGTAGTGGAACCAAACGTGCCGCTATTTGAAGAATTTAGCTGTCAACAACGATTTGAAGGTTCATCTGCGCATATTGATGATTTTGATTGGGTTAGAAAAGGTGTAGATGGAACAATGTTGGAAGTGAATTGTGTTGAAAAGGGTGAAATTAGCAATAAAGTAATGTGATAGGACTTGTTTCTTATATTTGACTATGTTTGTTTCTTTATTTTTGGGTTGTTGAATTAAATTGATGGAGAAGTGAGATCCATATGAGTATGCCTTCAACTGAATCATGCATGTTGCAATTAGGGATTCTTGTAATTTTTATTTCAAGCTTTAAGATGATGAACTGTCTTTAAATAGCTTACTATTGCAAATGAAGATTTTTGCCATTTTGGTTCTTGAGTTTTTTAGATTATTATCTTTTGTTTATTATTATTGTTGTTGATAGTGTAATTATAATGTATAATCATTTCTAGCCAATTGATGACATCAATGCCTTATTTTATTGGTGAACTTAATTGTTTTTTTTCTTGTCATAAATGAACACCTTTTAAATGATCCATTGCTTTGTAGGGAAGGAAGTCTATTGTTACTTTATGTTGTTGTTTACAGATTTCTCATAGTGAAAAGAAAACATCATGGACGATATATGCAAGATGTTGTTGCCAAATTTCAGCAACAAGAACAACAACCACAGGAAGTAAACGAAGAAGAAAACCAATCGAGTTTGTCCTAATTATTTAGATATCATTTCAATTCGTTCTTTGTGCTCTTTTTTTGTTGAAGTAAGAAACTAATTGAATTTATATTGCAGGTGAGCAGACATCTACTTCTTCAAGGAAAGGGAGGGGTCCAGCTAAACCTTGTAGCACATGGAATAATGGACAAAAGTTGCAGCTCACCTTTAATGAATTTTTGCAACCTATCGGCGAAAATAAAAACAAATTTATGTCACAACTTGGTCTGATTGCACGTAGTGGGAAAGTCCCATTGACATACTTGACATGGGAAGATGTTCCTGAAGATACGTTGAATTCTCTTTGGAACGAGATTCAAGTATGATTAACAAAATATTCATTAATATTTTACTATTTGTAATTCTGTTTTTTTTCTTCTTATATTGAGGTAAATGTTCTTTTTTTTGTAGGATAACACAAATGTCCCTCCGGAGTATCAAAAAGGATGTTTGCGCTCTCTTGGTAAAAAGTGGAGGAGTTGGAGGCATACAACTAAAAAGAAATATTTTATTGGACATGAAAATGATGATGAATATTTGGAAATGGCTCCTAAAGACACACAAGATGATTAATGGGCATTACTTGTGGAATATTGGAAAAGTGAAGAATCAAAGGTGAGTAGTATGTTTAAATATTTGTTATTGCAAAGAAAATATGTTTTTGAAGGGCATACCCTGATTTATTTTTGGTGCCCAAATGAGTTTCTCTTTCTCTTAAACTAATTAATTAATTGGAGGAATCTGCAGGAAAATGTGGTTGTTGAGAACTTAGAGATTAATATTATGGTTTGGTTGGTTTTTGAGTTAAATTGAGGGTATTGTTGACACTTAAAATGGGTTCTTTGTGACGTTTGATTCAAGGGTTTTTGGGTTGAGAACTAACTTTTTTTGTAGGCTATTGTGAAACGAAGTTGTCAAAACAGAGCGAAGCAAGGATTGCCTCATAGGACCGGACGCATAGGGTTTTGTGATATTTGTCATCAAGTAAGTGAGTGAATTTGATGTTTGACTTATTTTTATTGTTTTAAGTCTTCGTTGTATTATGAGAATGATAATCTTTTTTATCTTGTTGCATGTATTAAATGCAACAAAACGGAGAACTTGTTGACCGCGTGTCCGTGTTTTTAAAAACACATGCAGCTAAGCCCGGTATCCAATTGGACCCAGCTACACAAGATAAAATTGTAAGTATAAGGAGGTATATCTTATATTTTTAGCATTTGAATCTTGTATCCTATATACAAAATGGTGAACTTGTTAACCGTGTCCGTGTTTTTGTAGTACTTATATCTTATATTTGTTTTTTAGTATGAAATGAATGGTAGACTTGCGGAGGTTTCTGAAATAGAGCAAACACCGAAGCTTAGAGAGAAGATTTTTAAAGAGGTAATGGGTCAAGAGGACATGGCCATGTTCGAACATATGGCTTGGGTCCATCATATAGAGATGTTTTTGGTAGTACTTCGAATGTCTGCTGATGTTACAATTCAAGCATTGCGAAATGAAGTAATGATGACAAATGCAAAAGTAGACTCTTAACAGGTAAATTTGTTGATATATTAATGGCAATTATACATGTTAAGTTTGTTTCTAGTATTGTCATTATTAATTTTGACCATTGATTTGTAGATGCTAATAGATAGCATGGTTGAATTTTTGGCAAAATCTGGATTTCGTTTTTCACCGAATGAGTAGGTAAAGGTTAAAATAATAGATATTATTTGACATTTATTTATTTTCTTATAAAATTTTGTTGCTGAATTGTAGGTTGTAAATGAAGCTTCCAGTTCTTTAATATTTTAGTTAGGCCGATAAAGAAGAATCTTTTGGAAAGTAAGGTATATTTTAGTTTGTTCTTTGCTTTTCTTTTATAATCCTTGTTGATCTTGAACACAATCATGCCTTCATTCTTATGAGAAAATGAGCTGAAAAGTGATCCCTAACCACGTACTGGCACACTTTGAAGGTCATTTGAATCATTGAATCATAAATTAGTAGTTGGATTGAATGCTGCCTTTGTGCCTTTGTGCTGTTGGTAGTGGCTTACTTTTGTTTAGATGGAAGGAGGAGGGTAGTTGGGGAATTTGAGGGGGTTTTTTGACTTTATGATAGGGGCGGTGTTGAAAGGTGAATGAAGTTTATTAATTACTAATATTCTTTGTTGTGCTCACAAGACTGCTTCTTTGCTCTCTTTTATGTGTTGGAGTGTGCAACGTGAGCATCTTTTGAAGAATCTTTTGAGGGTCTGTAGTTTATAATTGGAGTACTTAATCCATCCTTGATTGTGGGGGTTGCTTAATTAATTAGTTGTTTGATTTTCAACTTCTTAGTGGCAACAACTTCAGACCCCCCTTGTTGTTGCTTCAGCATGTTTGCCAAGTTTTGACAAATTGCTTGAAGCTTTGCATCAACAGGGGAGTTGAGAGGCTGCTTGCATGAACCAAATTCGCCTTCACTATTGTTGGCCCATTGGAGCCTTAGACTTGAAAAATTAAGCCTGGCAAACTCTCCTCTAAATAGCACATGTAGATTGATATCCTTGTCTTTGCAATAATCCACCAAAGCTCCATCAGTGCAGGAAAACATACAATCAATCAGATAATGTGATAAATTGACAACAATAGCAAATGAACTCTATGATGAATTAGCCATGAACTGTTTCTTAATAATGACATTGTGGACATAGTCAGTGACTTGGCCACTTAGCTGACTTCAATCACCTTACCTAGCCAATGAACTTGCCGATTAGTTCTTAGCAATTTAGTTTCTTTATATTTTCCTTTTATCACTTCTACAGCAATCTTACTAATTTTGAATCTGCTTCATTTCCCCAACTTATGCATCAGGTTTGGAGGAGCGCCAAAGATTTGTAAGAGCGTACATGAGTTCTTTAGGTGATTGGACTTCGAATCTTTTTTTTTTTGCAAGCATTTTATGCCTTACAAGAATAGAAGTTTAGACTCTATCAATATATGCATTGACTTAGAATATATGGCAGTTTTGAATTTGATGCACCCATTCTCACACGAGAGTAGCAACAAGTCAAAATCTTAAGAGTCCTAATGAGAGACTGATACGATATTGTGAAAATGTCATTTGGTACAAGTTTTGTTTTTGTTCTTGCATACAGTGCAAATTTGAGAAGCCTGAATATGTACTTGTCCATCAATATGCATTTTTCTGTCCAAGTAAAAGGTTATGCAGATTGATTATATGTAAATCTTATAGCAACATATTACCAGATTTATAGGATACAACATTATCATTGAATGATTGCTTGGGCTTTAAACATTTTGGACAAACTTGCTCATAAAGGCTTTCCAGGACTGTTACAAGATGAGTTCTATCTTATAATTGGAGTACTTAATCCATCCTTGATTGTGGGGGGTTGCTTAATTAATTAGTTGTTTGATTTTCAACTTCTTAGTGGCAACAACTTCGGACCCCCATTGTTGTTGCTTCTGCATGTTTGCCAAGTTTTGAAAAATTGCTTGAAGCTTTGCATCAACAGGGGAGTTGAGAGGCTGCTTGCATGAACCAAATTCACCTTCACCATCGTTGACCCATTGGTGCCTTGGACTTGGAAAATTAAGCCTGGCAAACTCTCCTCTAAATAGCGCATGTAGATTGATATTCTTAAATAGCACATGGTATTTGAATTAAGAATTTATCTGTAAAGAATGTAACTGTCACCTCATCATACAAGAAAACTTTCCTTCTTTCATCCTCCCAGCTCCTTGTCTTTGCAATTAGTGAATCCACCAAAGCTCCATCAATGCAGGAAAACATACAATCAATCAGATAATGTGATAAATTGACAACAATAGCAAATGAACTCTATGATGAATTAGCCATGAACTGTTTCTTAATAATGACATTGTGAACATAGTCAGTGACTTGGCCACTTAGCTGACTTCAATCACCTTACCTAGCCAATGAACTTGCCGATTAGTTCTTAGCAATTTAGTTTCTTTATATTTTCCTTTTGTGTTTTCAATATTAAAATTTAATGTTCCTTGAATTAGTGAAGAGCTTTGCAGCTGAACTGCTAGGTAACAAATCCATTAAATATGTACTTTTTGAATGCTAACAGGTCATAGCTTACCAGGTATCTTGTTGATTGTTATACGGGCACGTTCTGCACGTTTTAGGTTCCTATGTGCTCCTCTGCTTACTGAATATCGATTCTCATCTTTCACAATGCGTTGAGCAATATATGCGCCTTTTCTTTTTTTCTTTCTTTTTTTGTTGTTTCTCTCTAATATGCTTTTGTTTTTGCAGTTCCCTTACAGATTGCAGTTCTAATTCATGAAGATAGAAGAAAGGAATCGATCTCTGAAATTTCTTTTTTAATTTTTCATCTTTTGCATTCTATTCTTGAAAGGAAAATAATCATGAGAGGCATGATCCTCCCATCCAATACATGTTATTCATTGTTTGTAGTCTTATCTGTAGACTTGAACAATTTGATGGTTGTATCCTAATCGTACAAATATTATGAATTGTCATTGATGATTGTGTTATGCATTTGTTTCTTATCAGGTGTTTATGTAATGCTATAGTTTAATTTGGTGAAACTAGTTAACTTCTAGTTGTTAATGGATCATGAATTTTTATGGCTTTGTTAAATCTGTCACAATATGTATCTATTATTTTGGGGGGCAGCTAATTCTTGCCACAAATATATATTTTTTGTGGCAGTTAATTTTTGCCACAAATATATTTTTTTGTGGCAGCTTCTAATATGCCATAAAAAAACAATATCTTTTTTGGCAATAGAATGCTACCACTAAAAATATTTTATGGCGGTTTGGAGCATGTAGATTTAATATGTGTTGATAAACCCTAATCGATATATCTTGTAGGAGCTTCCTCTAAATTTTTTTTATGTCGCCACAAATACCTTTAGTGGCAGCACCTAGTGTCACAAATGTCTTTGTGACGGGCGTATTCATGGCACCATCCATCCTGTCACATAGCAATCACACGTACCTTTCAAATAACCAAAACACGTTTCTAAATTTTATGGCGTTTTAGTCTGACCCATGGTGACAATAATGTCATCAACATAAACCAACACATATAAAATCACAGATCGCTTACTAAAAATGCCTGGCTACAAAAAAAGTGCATTTTCTTGTAGTGAGAGTTTAGCATATAATTGATGAATATAAAAGGTAAGAAGATAGTATAAGAAGAAAAGTAAAATATGCCCAAATATATCATCGAGTAATATAAAGACGACCGGATTTATGTAGACATTTATAACCCTTAAGAAAAAATATGAGAAGAGCTATATCCTAAGAACAAACAACGTTCTCGAACATAATGTACATCGAAATTGAAACTTGTGAGAATTATATGGACGAATTGAAGATACGGAAAACATGAACATCCAAAAACCCTCTGACAAACGAGAGAATAATCGGGAGGTTTATGGTACAACTTTTCATAAGGGGATAGCCCCTGTAGAACCAAAACACTAAGAGTAGGCAAGCGGCTAAATCGACTCGTTTATAAAGGAACACGGGATATTCACAAGCACCCCACCAAAACCTATGGGGCGAGAAAATAAAGCTACTATGTGCAAGGAGAGTAAGACTCATTTCAATGATGTGTCTATGTATACGCTCCGCAAAGCTCTCCCATTTTGCTCATGCACATGTGACATGTGGAGTGTTGAAAAACAATCCCACAAGAATCAAGAAAAGGTTTAAAAGAGCGATATTCACCACCCCAATCGGATTGAACACGTTTAATTTTTGATGAAAAGCGATTTTCAACCAACTTTTTGAAATGAACGAATAAAAGAGGCCTTAAGAAATGCATCGGACTTTATTTTTAAAGGATAAACCAAGTGGTCTGAAAACGTGTCCAATGAGGTCAGCCAATTCCATGAAGTGTACCTTTTTCATAACATAGATCGAATCATGGGATGAGTATTAATCCACCTGGATTAGACTTAAAGGGGAGATGGCCAGAGAAATAGAATAAGGCATGCATGAATCAAATCAAGACATGAGAAAGAATTATTGAAAGATGAATGAAATGGTAATGCATGATTTTACCTAAAGGACAATCTAGAGCAAAACTAGAAAAAGATGTACATTTAGAAAACAAAGGACAGGTAGCAATGTATCGAAGAGGAAGGGATGTCCCACTGGCATGCCACAAGTGAGAAAAGAACATATGATAAGAAAGCACAATTCATTAAACACCATGATGACGAGAATAAAGAAACGATACAGACCATTATGAAGAATGCCATTTATAACCTTCTTAGTTTTGATGTCCTTACAAAACAACAACGTTCGTACCGAAATTGAAATTCCATTAGAACATTATTATCATGAGTTAAATGAGACACGCTCGGGAGGTTTATGAGATTTTAGGCAACTTTGTTTATAAGGAACACGAGATGCCTCACAAGCATCCACTTGAAACCTATGGGGGACTACATGTGCAAGGAGAGTAAGACTCATTTCAATGACGTATTTTTAAATGACAATTCGACAAGAATCAAGAAAAGGTTTAAAAGAGCGATATTCAGGATCGTAATAATGAAAACTGATTTTCAACCAACTTTTTGAAATGAAGAAAAGCGGGAAATGCATACTTTATTTTTAAAGGATAAATCCAAGTAAAACGTGTTCTAATCCATGAAGTGTACATAGTAATGTGCGTACCCATTTGTAGACTTAACATTACTGTGTGAATACATGAGTAGAATTATTGAAAGATGAATGAAATTAATGATTTACCTAAAGGACAACTAGAGCAAAACTTACCTCCATATAATGATCTTTGTGCGGGGATGTCCGACTGGCACTGATAAGAAAAATTGTTCAACGAGACCATTGGATGCCGAACCTTCTTAGTTTTGATGTCCTTCACAAAACAAATGTGTAAAAGATGCTGAGACACGCTTATGAGATTTTTTCGAATCGAGGGAACATCAACGTATTTTTAAATGACAAGTTCGATCTAGAGGAGGGTAATAATGCGGTGCCAATACGAGAAAATGAATGTTGTCCATTACCAATAATTAATGATTTGTTACCTCCATATGGGATTCGATGTAATGTGTGAAGACACTGTCGTGCGTACCAGGAAACATCCAGATAAAGCGAAAAAATGAATGTTCTTTGTGGATTCTAACGTGGAGGAGGCGTACATCAAAGGGTCGTGGATGTCCTTGATGAAGTGGGATTGAGGAGGATCCCATGTACTTCATGTCTCCACGGAAGTAGCATACTGCTGCAGAGTGGCCGAATTTTCCACAAATTTGACATGTTGGCCTACTGTTGTTCTGAAATCTGAATCCACCACGACCTCGAGATTTGCCTCCTCTACCTCTATAAGTTTGGTTACCACGTCCACCAGATCTTGGTTGTATGTTGCCACCGTTGGATTGTTTCACCTCAGCTGAGTTTGCTGATGGAGTTTCTTCATTCATTGACAATGATGCAACTGCCTGAACACCTTGGATCTGACTAAGTGTAGCTTCAAAACTTAACAGTGAGGCTTGAAACTCCGGCCATCTCATTGACTCCTTATCTTGTAACACCGAGATTATTGGCAAGTAATCTCCATCTAAACCTGCCAGTGTATTAGAGATCAGATCTTCATTTGTCATTGGTGCTCCTGCCATAGCTAGATTATCGGCGAGTTCCTTCATATGAAGTACATATTCAGATATCGATCGAGATCCCTTCTTGTTCGACTGGATCTGTCGTTTATATACCTGGACGGATACGAGCACAGTTTGTGAGATCCACAATGATCTTCTATATTCCGCCACGCTTCTCTTGCATTCTTGGCACCTACTACAGCAGATGCAACTTCTTTGGATATTGCACTGATTAACCATCCTAGACAGAACTGATCTCGTGCATACCACTCTTCATATTCCGGATTTGATGACCCTGTCTCCGCTACGATCTCAGGCGGGCATGCGATTGTTCCAAGAAGATGACCATCGAGACGACATTCTCGAAATAACGGTAGAACCATTGCTTTCCAGATCAGAAAGTTTGAGCGATCCAACTTCATTGTGACGATCTGGTTCAATGAGTTGCCAAATGGATTCATTGGTGCTTGTGATGTGGATCTCGGTAGTTGTGGATGCGAGATCCATCGCTCGGAAGTGTAGATCTGACCACCGGAGATGTAGATCTACCATCGTGATGTGTAGATCTGGTTTCTCCTCGTGACGATGCTTCTGTTTCGTTCATCTTTTCTTGCTATGATGAACTTCTTCACATCAGTTTCCTACTGTGATCTGAGACATGTGAACCAGGACATTCACGGCGCTAGCCACCGATGCTCTGATACCATGTTGATAAACCCTAATCTGATATATGCTGCAACAGAGGAAAAGATGAACGAAAGAAAGAGTGAGAGAGTTTTCTCTCTCTTCTCACTGTTTGCTTTATATATATATAACATGTATAGAACTCGTGATCCACACGCAGCCACGTCTTACAATATATACCACACACACATAACAAACTCACACCCCAGACTCACTACGGTACACCCCATATATACAACAATCACTACAACATACACACATTAATGATTCATTCTCACAATATGCCCAACTTGTGATGCAATTTATAAAATTGATCTTTGCTCAATGATTTGGTGAAGATGTCGGCTACTTGATCATGTGAGGAAATGGGAAGAAGTCGAAGTAATCCTTGTTGAAGCTTCTCACAGACTACATGACAATCTATCTCAATGTGTTTTGTGCGCTCGTGGAAGACAAGGTTAAGGCAATATGTCATGCAGCTTGGTTGTCACGATAAAGAATAGTTTTAGTAGCAAATGAAATACCAAGATCTTGAAGAAATGTAGAAGGCCAAACAATTTCATGGGTTGTCATGGCCATTGAGTGGTATTTTGATTCAGCGGAGGAATGAGATACAATGAATTACTTTTTTACTTTTCCACAAAATTGGGCTTGAACTAAGAAAAATGCAAAAATTTGTTATTGAGCATCTTGTCATTGGAAAACTTGCCCAATCAAAATCACTATATGTTGTAAGTTCTAATTAACTCTTAAAGGATAGTAGAATACCTTGACTTGGAGTTAAAGGATAGTAGAATACCTTGACTTGGAGTTTTCTTCAAATAAAGCAATAAACGATTGGCAACATAAAAATGTGGTTTCCGAGGCTGATTCATAAATTGGCTTAAAATATTAACCGTGATAACGATGTCTGATCTTGTTATAGTGAGGTGGATGAGTCGACCAACTAGTCGGCGATAGATGGAGGGATCCCATAATATGTCACCACTCTCGTTGTCAAGTTTGAGGTGTTGTTCCATAGGAGTATTTACAATGCAAGAGCCGATGAGCCTAGAATTATGGAGCAAATCTAACACATATTTCCGTTGACTCAAATACATGCCTTCTGGTGAGCGAGCAACTTCAATTCCAAGAAAATATTTGAGTGTCAAAATCTTTAATGTGAAATTGACTAAAGAGAAATCTTTTGATTTCAAGAATGACATCAGGATTATTTCCTGTAATCACAATGTCATCAACATAAATAAGAATAAAAAGACATAATGAACCATTTCCAATATAAAAAGTGAGTGATCAACATGTGATTGAATAAATCCAAAAGATAATAAAGCAGAAGACAATTTTATGAACCAATTAAGGATGTTTTTTTCAAAACATAAAGGGATTTATTTAATTTGCATACTAAATTTTACTCCCCCTTATGAGGATGACCAGGTGGCAAAAACATATATACATCCTCATCTAAATCAACATGTAAGAATGCATTTTGAATGTCAAATTGATGTAATGACCAATGTTTTATTACTACTACAACTAATAATGTTCGCACATTTACCAATTTGGCAACAGGTGCAAATGATTCATGGTAATCAATTCCTTCAGCTTGGGTGTATCTTTTGGCTACTAGACGTGCTTTATAGCGTTCTATGCTACCATCAACATTACGTTTTATTTTATAAATCCACTTACAACCAATTGGATTTTGATTAGCGGCTAAAGAAATGAGAGACCAAGTGTTGCTAGTTTCTAATGCACTAAGTTCAGTTTTCATTGCTTCTTGCCATTCAGGCATATGCTTAGCTTGAGAAAAACTATTGGGTTCTACCATAGAAGATAAAGAACAAAGAAAAGAATAATGTGCATGAGAAAACTTATCATAAGATAAAAAATGTTGCAAGAGAAAAAATGTACTAGTTGATGATGAAGATGTTTGAACACTCTAACAATGAAAATCCTTTAATTTTACTGATGCTTGTGATTCTCGTGAAGAACGTCTTAGAGAAGGATCAACTTGCACTAAATCTTAATTAGGTTAATTATTATTAAGAGGGACAATAAGTCTAGAAGGTGATATAATAGGAGAAGATGGTTCAAGAAGTGATACCTCATGTGTTGTACATGGTTCATGATCAGTGGCTATAATTAGTGATGGCATATTATTTATGGATAAGGAATTATATGAATTAAAAGATTGAAAAGGAAATATATTTTCATGAAAAATGACATCATGTCTAACATAAATCTTTTGAGTTTGAATATCAAAAATTTTATAGCCTTTTTGGGCAAAAGGGTATCCAATAAAAATTTCGGGAAGAGCATGTTGATCAAATTTATGTTGAATATGAGTATTACAACCAAAACATAAACAACCAAAAATATGCAAATGTGTATATGTAGGTAATTTATTAAACAATAATTCATAAGGATTTTTTCCATTGAGTATTTTTGATGGGGTCCTATTAATTAAATAATTCATAAGGAGTTTTACAATTGAGTACTATATATGTAGGTAACACACTCACCCCAAAATCTTAAAGGTAAATATGCTTGAAAGCGAAGTGTTTGTGCAACATTAAGCAAGTGATGATGCTTGAGCTCAATCACATTATTTTGTTGAGGTGTGTAAGTACAAGTATACTGATGAATAACACCAAGTGAAGCAAAAAAAACATTAGTGTTTTTATCAAAAAACTCTAGACCATTACCACTACATATTTGTTTAATAGAAACATTAAATTGGTTTTTAATCAAAATCAAAAATTTTGGAGTTATAGAAATGCTTGAGGTTTTTTTTGCATTAAATATATCCATGTAGTGTGGGAATAATCATCTACGATAGTTAAAAAATAGCTTGCACCAATAATAGAATATTCACTATATGGTCCCAAAACATCACATCGATTAAGTCAAAACAAGCAATAGATTTAGCAGTACTATGACTAAAAGGTAAACAAGATTGCTTGGCTAAAGGACATATTGTGCATGAACATTTATTTGAAAATAAAAATTGGAGTCTAAAGTAGAAAATCTTGGTGAAATGTTAGAACTCGGATGTCCAAGGTGCCAAAGCCATAAATTCAAATTATGAGAAATTGTAGCAAAAGAAGTGAAAGGAGCGACATTGGTATCTAGAAAGTAAAGATCATGATGTTCTTTACCCACTCCAATCATTTTCTTTAATAGTAGATCAAGAAATATACAATAGTTAGCAAAAAATAGAAAATAACAATTTAGATATTTTGTAATCTTACTAATAGAAAGCAAATTAAATTTAAATGAAGGAACATATATCACATTATTAAGTGTTATGTTCTATGTGATTTTACATGCTCCTATATGTGATAATGGAGACGTGATTACCATCGGTAATTTAATTGATAAATTTTGATAAGGTTTTATATCATGTAAAGAATTAGAATCATGTGTCATATGATTTGTGCAACCAGAGTTAATAACCCAATTAGTAATAGAATGTAAAGAAGCCATTCATGCAAAATGAACAAGATGGTTAGAAGTGAAAGAAATGTTAGAAATCATGGAAGCATTAACCATCGCATTATCTGCAATAGCGGCAACGAGCTTCTTTTGAACTTGCTTATAATTGAAGATCTCCATTGATGAATTGAATGATTACTGCTCTGATACCATAATAAGTTTGAGAAAAGATGGGAGAATTCAAAGTTGTGTATTATTTCTTTGCAATACATTAATAAATATACATTCGAAGGGCTTTGATACCATGTCAAATTCTAAGGGTCGTGTCGCATACGTATGTGCGAGCCCGTGAATCTCCTCTGCTAGCATTGATACTGTCCTTAACTTAACTACCTTTCAATTTTAGGTGTAGGGTTTAATATCAAATGGCATTGATACTATTAGAGGGGAGATCATCATTTATATTCTTCAATTCGAAGTTTCATTTAATCAATATGGGACTAACTTTCAGTTCACTCATCTTCAACACTCATAATTACATCGTGTTGTAACATTGTTAAGACATTCATCAGAGTTATTTTCTAAAGATCTTCATACTCATGAAATTTCAAAAGTCTTGTTATTTCATGGGCAATGTTATTGGTTTGTCGGCATATGTGGACTATCTTCCAAATCATATGGTTTTTCAACAAAAAAGATGTCATAGCTAGTAACCCATTTTGGACACCTACTTTGAGCACCTAGTAGGTCCAAGTGGATGTCCAACCGTCCGATATATCTCAAGGTGTACCACATGGATGGAGAGACACCTACTTAGACCCATTAGGTGTTGGACTAAGTGGTTAGTCACTCTAACTCCGACCAGGATTTTAATGGAAACAAACAAGGTGAAAATATACTAATAAGTTTATCAAGTATATTTCAGTTTCATCAAAGGTTGCAAGACATCACATCTCAAGTATACAAGTATTCAAGCCATACAAGTTTAAGATTCGGCAAACATAAGGAAAAGAAGGCGAAAAATCGACCCACGAGTTGTAACATTGATGTAATGTATACAAGTTCATTTACGCAAGTCTATTGCATTAGTTCATGGACATTGAGCTTTTCAAATGGATTTTCAAATGTCAAGTGATTACTTGAAGTTTTAAGTAAAACTTAACACATGACTCGGTCTATAAATTTAAATAATGTTAAACTATGTGTTTATATTCATATCGTACTTTGAAGATCATTGTGGAAGTTTTTGAAAAAGAAAAACTTGTTTTTGAAAGGTTTTTGAAAAGAAAACTGTATATTTGCAGAAAAGTCCCTCACATGTCATGAAACCGGGATTTTTCGTTTTTAGGATTTAAAAAAATATCCAGACCAGCCAAATAGGCTATGTGACACATAACAAATATGTATGACATGTTATATGAGGTTTGGTAGGGTCCCAGATGGGATAAAGGGTCATTAACTCTATGGTCAAAAATATTATTTTGAGGCCCCTGACAATTAGCATGCTAATATTTTTATTAGTACGCTAAGTGCAGAATTAGCATGTTAGGTCAGAAAATTAGTGCACTAATTCCTTTCCTGACAGTTTTTTTATAAAGCTGAAAATCAGACTTTAATTTAAATTTTTAATGAAATCTCAACCCTTGGATCCTTAGAATGGTCATAAACTAATATATAAGAATGTAGAAAGCTCTCAAACAACTAAGCACAAAGGATTTGTTTTGAAAAAAAGAAAAACGTAAGTGCTTAAAGTTTTCAAGAGGAAAAGCTTGGAATTTTGTGAAAAACACAAGGAATATTTTGAGGTTATTGAATCAATCTTAAAACCAGCATTCTTGAGGCCTTTTAAGGTATACTACAACCTCTTCAAAACTGATTTTTAAGTCATCTTCTTGGGGTTGAAAGAAAGTCCTATTTCCTAGCTTTTTCTTGTGCTTAAATTATATATTCTTGTGTGCTTGACTTGGGAAATCACTTGTTCTGTTGTTAAACACATTTATCTTGGGTTTTGCACTTAAACTTGATTTACTAAACCCTAGGACTAATTTGGACAAGAGTTTGCACTTAGACTTGATTTTTACCAAACTTCTTGTTCTTTGAATTTGAAAATGGATTTGTTCTAATTGATTTGTTTGAAACAATTTTATATTTGAGTTTTGCATAAAATCAGTGATATATTTGTATTTCTCAGTTGTTTTCACACTTGCATGCATTAAAGTGGTTAGGCTCTAGGAGGCTTGCTTGTATTTGAACTTGATGCCACTTTACTTTGTAAAGTATATTTCATTGTATTCATCAAACTTTGATTGTAAGACTTAGTGGGATCTAAGTTAAACGGGAAGACCTAGTTGAGGTTAGGCATAAACCCTAGTTGAGGCTAAGTAAGGGAAAAATCTTAGTTGCGGCTAGGTGGTTGTATAAGACCTTATTACAATAAGACGTCTTGTAAGAGACCAAGTTGAAGTTAGGGATTCACTAGGCTAGTTGGTTTAGGGTGTAACACTTATTGGTAATATGAGTGGGGTTAAAAATCTTAACCGAGGAGGTTAAGTAGTGGATGTAGATTGGTTGGATCAAACCACTATATATCGTGTATTATTTCCATCTCTTCTACTCCATTTACTTGCATAGCATTCATATTTACGTTTGGTGAGCGTATAACATCTTGATTATTGAATTATATTTATAAAGGCGATAACTACTTGGTAACCTAATTCACTTCCCTCTTGGATGACCTTCACTAGGTACCCAAACTAGATGTCTAAAGGGGTGTCTAAAGTGGGTGTCCCAAGTATTTTCTTTTTCAAAATGTGGTTTGCAGTCTGGTAAAATCTGCTGGGTGTTACTTTTATTAACATAAAAGTTGGAAAAGGATTGGCCAACAGATATTGTTTCTGCAGTTGTTGTTGAAGTCGATCCATGCCCGCTAGATTATTCATCATTATACGTGATTACATATCTAAATAGCACAATCAATTTTTTTTTGCCAAAGATGCATAATAACTTTTTTGTTTTAGAGAAAAATACACAATATATAATTTTTCTTTTTTAACAATTGTTACGATATTCAAAGTCTTGCCTTCATTAAATTCGGTCTCAAACCATTATATTTTTTTTTTTTGAAGAGAAATCAAAATTTAATTGATTTTTTATGGCTCAATATAAGACCAGACATATAATCAAGTACATTGATTCGATAATCCTATTTGTGCAAACAAACTGCCATTAATTTGATTTTTCTTTTTTTAAATTGAAACAATTTGACAATTAAGGACTGTTATCTATAACGTTAAAACTCATGATAATACACAAAAGTACTAGAACCACAAAACGAATAACAAACTTACTAACAAGGAAAAGACTTAAAACTTTCCAACAAGGAGAAGATAAAATCAAAGACTTCCAATAAGGGAAGAAACTAATTCAAAAGTAAAAATTAAAGATAAATCAATCCAGCGCGCTACACAAATCTACGCAACACCGTTGATGAAGATGCATCACAATAAGGATAGACCAACCTCTACAAATCTGAATAGATATGTTGTGTATTGAATGAACAAAGTGTAAAAGGATTTGATTGAAAGCACCACTGATGATTGAGAGGATCAAAAGTAGTTCAAGAACAAAAATCATAAAAGTGAATAAAATAAGAATTTTAAGATTTTTACAAGGATTAGTTATATATAGGGAAATGTGGAGTAAAATAAGCTTGAGAAATCTTTTTATTAAGGAAACTTTCGTCTCAAACCATAATGTTCTCACCTAGCAGATAGCAAAATAATCAATAATTTATTATCAAAAAAAAATAATAATAATAATAATAATTCAACGACCCAGCTGAAGTTCGATGTTTTCTCACTTATCATCCGCTTGTAACGTATCTCGATGATACATCTATCGTGAACGTAAGAATGCGGACGAAGGACACGATGATCCCTCTTTAAGCTTACTCTCTCTCTCTCTAGATCCGACATTTCTCTCTCTAGGTAGGTGCCAGCGTGTGTCTCCGACGACATGCCATCAACGGCGGCGGCTGCGGCTGCGGCGTCGAGCCAGCCGGACGACTTGATCCGGCGGCTGAGATCCAGCGATGGAGCGGTGAAGCTCAAAGCCCTAAGAGAGCTCAAGAATCAAATAATCGGCAACCGAACCAAGAAGCTCTCCTACATCAAGCTCGGCACCGTGCCGGACGTTGTCGGAGTGCTTGCATCCTCGGTCGGCATCGACTCCGGCTCCGCTCTTATCGTCGAATCCGCCGCCATCATCGGCAGCTTCGCCTGCGGCGTCGACGCCGGCGCCAAGGCGGTGCTTGAAGCCGGAGCGTTTCCTCATCTGTTTCGGATTCTGTCCAATCCGAATGAGAAGGTTAGAAGTTCAAGTTTTTCTTCTTGTGCTAGAGTGAGCTGCGAAATTGAGAGTGGCTTGTTAGAGATGATTTGTTCAATTATGATGTTCGAATGATCGATTGTTGTCATTGTTAAAAAGTAGAATCTTTTGTAGAAATGGAAACACTTGTGAATCTTCGTAGTTTATCAATCTAATTATGTGATGATAATGCTCAAATTGTTAAGCCCGATAACCAAGTGCTAGTCTTGAATTAGAAATGAGAAAGTACTGCACTACCTCACCATGAGATAAATTTTTTTTCGGTATTTACTCGATTATTCTTGAACTACTGCTACGCATTTGTCATGCCCATTTTTTCTTAAAGAAAATCTTCTCATGTGTTTTGGTATTAGTGTTTGTTAGGCCCTGCGTTGTGCTATTTATTTGGGGTTTTATGTTTGTAAAAAAGAAAATGCATTAATTAATACTCTTTCCATTTTAATAAACTCTTGATTTGTGTCTATAAATGAATTTATCTACCTTGTGGTTTTGTTTGTCAAATACTAATGTAATGCATTTATCTGTTCTTTAAGGTTGTCGATACCACTGCTCGTTCCCTGAGGATGATTTTTCAATCCAGACTAGCTCCTAAATATGATTTCTCTAAAAATGAGAACAGGGATTGTCTTATATCTCTTCTTAACAGTGACAATGAAAATGTCACTGGACTTGGTGCTAGTATCATAACACACTCTTGCAAGACAGTCACAGACCAAAAGATCTTGTCCGGTGCTGGGGTATTACGAATGCTTATTACCCTGCTCAATGGTTCTTTATATCAGAGAGAAGCTTGTTTGGAGGCATTAACAGCAATGCTGAGTAGTAATTCTGAAGTCATTTCAAATTTTGTAGACCTTGATAATGGAAGAGCATTGAGCTCTTTGATTAATTTAATAGAGGACAAGTCTCCTCGGACTAGATTACTTGCAAGTACGTGCTTGATTGTTATAGGACGTACTTGTTCAAGCTATCTACAAGGCATTGAGTTGAAAAACAAATTGATACTTATATTGATTGAACTTCTTGAAGAGCCTGATAGAGTTGGGGATGAAGTTCCATTTGCTGTAGCTAATCTGATTGCAGACAGAGAAGATCTTCAAAGATTGGCTTTTGAGGCCAACACTCTTGATAAATTATGTGACTTCTTGCAAAGAGAGACACTGCGGCCTAAGCGGTTCGAAGGATTATTGTTGGCTATAGCTGAATTGTGTTCAAGACTGGAGAGCTGTAGATCAAAATTCTTCTCGTTGAAGGTTAGTTTAATATGGTGCATTAACTATGGCGCTTTAGTGCATCTTACTTAGTGAGGCAATTCACCGCTTAACTTATTGCTTTTTAGGTCATGCGAATCCAAATATCCCTACTTTTGAGCAGTAATGCATTACTCCTGATTAGAGTATTGAACTTCACATCGCAAAATAAAATAGAGCATTCTTTTATTAAGTCAATATTGCAAAATGTATTGAGCCAAAGTGTTTTTGACTTTCACAAGTCCAATACTTGTTCCAATTATGGTATTATGATTTCCATTTATTTTAGAAAAAATAATTGAGCATCAGAACTCTTGGGCTTTCCTGCCTTACAAACAATCTAAATCTGGTGATCATCCTTAGATTATGTTAAGCCATGAGAGATCCCTAGTTTTTCATGTTGGACACTCCTCAAAACAAATTAAGCATTTTTTTTTTTTTTGCTGGTCAAATTTTTATTTTTTTTTTATTCTAAACATTTACTTATATTGTTTTATTGATTTCAAGTCATGCTTGTTATTCTATTATTTATCTTCTTATAGATTCCATAATTAGCACACTTTTGGATGATTGATAGTTGGCGTTACGCTATGGTGGAGGAAAACAGAGAAAGGAACAAATGGGTTGAGTAAGTCATGGTAAAATTGCAAATATGGTAATCGTGGCAAATAAAGAAAAATCTTGTTTTGAAACTAAAGTTCTTGTAAAGTACTTCTAGTTAATACCAGTGACAAGAAGCAAGTACTTGGGATATAAGTATCGAATATCAAATCTGAATCTGTAAAACAAAAAAGTTGAGTTTTAGATTAGCATGCTGCAAGCTCCACTAATTGTAAAATATTCTAGTTGAATTTGGAAAAGCTATAGCGACCATCTACAATGAATATCAATCTTCAATAAGTGCTATATGTATGATGTATCTCTCTAGTCTTACTTGACTCTATTAATCAATCTAATGTTGAAATCTTAGTGGGGCTCCTTGCATGGCATTCTTCTGACAATTCACTCGTGCTTTATTGGAAAGCAATACCTCGATTTTATTGCATTTTTGCCTTCTGATGCATTTTCATTGTTATCCACTGCGATTATGCGATTCACTGTTCACACTTCTTACCCATGCCAATTATGCGATTCACTGTTGTTATGATTAGAAGGCAATTGTGAGTTTTACTTCATTTCACCTCTTGCTATCTTTTTATTTCTTCTTTTTGTTCTCACTGTCATCTCCCAATCAAGTATGATAGAAAGGTACTTTAAAGAAATAAAAAATAAAGTATGATAGAAAGGAATATGATCAAGTTGTTAAAGGTTTAATTTTACTTTGGATGTGTTGGGAGACAAGTGTACTTGAACCATGTTCTTCTATTGAGTTGTGAGCACGTGTAATCCAAAACATAAAAGTCAAAAAGCTTCTTCTGAAGTGACGGTCTTACTCCTTACCATTTTTAAATTGCAAAGTGTGAGAATGTTATAACATGGTTTGCATCCTTGCGTGGTTGTTTAGTAAACATTCTACAACGGATTCAAAGCGCTTAACATATGGGGTAACTGCTTATGAAATTATGCATACTGCAAAGATAATAAAGTTAATCGAAGTATTGAATGCAGTATTGGCCTTATTGGAACCTCTTTTGGTTTTATTTTCACGATGTCACGGCTGTCACTTGTGATTGTCATTTTTCTCGTTGCGTCAATCTTATGCATGAAGGCTGTAAACCAGCCTTGAGGAATCATTCTTGACAGGTACCAGATTTAGATTGCATACTGCTAGTTACCATTGGACATACTTTAGTATGGAGTGTAATTCATATTCTTTGTTGCTTTGTTAGTTTGTTTTTATAAATTTGAAAAACCTTGCTGGTGTCACTAATAAGAAAAAGGTATGTTTGTCTTAAAATCTTAAGAACTAGTAATTTCCTTGAAGCTGATCCAACCTTGCAGATCAACTATGGTATAATCGATGTTTCTACTTACTAGCTTCTTTATTTAACCTGTCTTTACTATTGAAGATTTTGTTTGGAATGTATCTTCACTAAAAACATTAATGTGTGCTTAGGTCTTGAACTTGGTGACCGATTCATTGAAGCATGATTCAGCTGATGTGCAAACTGCAGCCTGCATCTGCCTACGGAATGTTACTCGGTCAGTTAAGGTTCGAAATGAATATAATTGGTTTTCACCATCATATTATTCTGTACTGCTCCAAAGGTTTATACTTATGGTATGCTTTCCAGAAACTGAGCGCAGGTCACTTCATGAATGAAATGGTTGTTGATCCCTTGATTCAGCTTTTACAGGACTCATCTACTTCTGTACAGGTATGTTTTCATAATGGAAAATGATAATCTAACACACTTTGGGCGCACACTTTGTTTTTTAGCCCATTTATGATGTTTTGTTAGATGTGGGGCCCATGCCTAGGGAGACCAAAAAGAGCCAAAAATGGCTAAAAAACAAAGTGTGCGCCCAAAGTGTGTTAGATTATCATTTTCCCTTCATAATATCTCCATGATGATTTGTGATTTAGGCTGCACTTGATCACACTTACTGGAGCAAGGAAAAATTTTATTTGTGAACTTGGTTACCAAATGCCGTCGATGTGAACCAAACATTAAGATACGAGATTCCATTATTCATAAGATATTCTTTTAAAACATCGACTCTGAAATACTTAGATCATTTAGATAAGACTACTTTTTGTTCACTAAGAGCATGCATATTATACTAGAGAAAGGTGGGATAACTAGCACTGATTTTTTGTTCCCATGGATGACCCTGGATGCAACTTCAACCTAATTGTTTTCACTGAAAACTATGATTTCTCAATTTAACTCATGCATCTTCAAAACTCGCATACAATCATCGATTTCGTGTTTATTCATAGTTTCCATTGCTCAAGTTGGAAGCCACACATATAGACATATATGTTGTACCATATGTAATATGTAAAAATAAAATACATTACACTAGTCATTGACTTGATTTTTTGACATTTCTGTTACTCTTAATTCCTTTTTTTTTCCTTTTCTCAAACTTAGTTTTGTTAATATATCTGAAATTGGCAACTTGGATAACAACTTTGCATCTGATCTATCTTTGTTATCATCCTAACCAGGTTGCCGCTCTTAGTGTTATCAGCAACATTGTGGTTGATTTTGCAAACCGCAAGTCAATTTTCCTCAGATGTGGAGGGGTAAAGGAGCTTGTTCGGCTATCCCAATCCATGGATCCAACCCTAAGACTAAATGCAGTATTGGCTTTGAAAAACTTTGTGTTTCTTGCTGACAACAGTAGTAAAGAATGTGTTCTAGCAGAGCTGACAGTATCAACGTTAGTGAGCCTTATTTGCGGTAATAATCATATTCATATTTTCTGATTGAAGTTCATTAAAAACACTTGTATGTAGTGTGCTCGAACACGGACGGCTCTGATAGCATTTATATGACAGATCCAGAACCTAAAGTTCAAGAACAAGCTCTAGCATTTGTGCGCAATATTCTGGAGAGTGGCATCAACTCAGTTGAACATGTGTTCACAGAAGACGGTATTATCGTAAATGCTATTGGGAAACAAGTTCGCAATGCTTTGGACTTGAATGTATGCATTGAGGTAGAGTTTTTAACATATTTTGTTGTAATCGCTTTCAGGTTTGCTAGAAAAACCAATTGTGGAGTGGAAAAGTAGAAGTTCGCTGATCAATTTTTTATTGCAGGGAATTTATGCCCTTGGCAATGTTGCAACTGGGAATGAGTTGCATAAGGAAGCTGTTATGAGCCAAATCTTGGAACCCCAAGTAAATGGGCCGAGCCAATCTGTCCTAATTAAGTTTTTGCAGGGGAACAACAGCCAATTGCGTGTTGGTGCCATTTGGTGCATTATAAATCTGACTTATCCAGATGGTCCAGGCACATCATCCCGCATCGCTAAACTTCGTGATGCTGGTGTAATTTGTCAACTTAAGAAGTTAGCAGATGATCCCTGCTTGGATGCAAAGGTTGGTACCAAAATTCTTGAACCCCACTACTCTTGCTTGCAGTTTTTTTCCCTGCTTGCTTCATGCTGAATCGACAAAACCTTTCAACAAATCAGACCATACCACTAGCCACCTTTGAATTGCCCAACATGATTGGAAAAATAAGTGCTAGATTGCGTAGTTGTTTGAACTGTAAAATAGGTTGTGGTTGCTTTAGCTCCCCCACTCTTCTTACATAGATGTCAAAATGCTTTCTGATTAAACGCATTGTCTTGCAGTTTCGAGTGAAAACGGCTCTTCTGCAATGTGTGAACAACAGCTGTGCAAAATGATCTTTACCGTTTGCCCAACGAATGAAGCACCTCTGCAAGAAAATTTCTAGAGGATTGCTTTATTTTGGCCTTATTTACTCTGGCGCAGAAAAAGAGATGTACATTTTCATCTATTTATGGAAGGAAAATGATTGGGTGACGTACTTTTGACACCTACATTTGGTAGATAGTTGTTGTGGTCCTTTGGATTTTGTATTTAGATGTAAGCCCACGTGTTTCGAAGTGCATCTAAAGATCTCACAACAACTGTGGTTCAAATGTAGGTGTCAAAACTGGGTTACTTGTGCATTTCCCTTTTTGGAAGTCCCACATAAATTATTCCGAGTTACAGGTTATATCTGCATCCAGCAAATCTATTGGTTTTGCCGAATATTTGAGGCCTCAATTCTACAAGTACCTGATGAAGCTTTGATTTTCAATTTGAAGGTCAGACCTCACTCGTATGCCTGGCATCTTCATGGTATCAGTAATCCAGCAATATTATTGGTCTCTATGGTCCTTTTTTTGCTCTTTCTATGGTCCTTTCTTTGTGGTACTCTTTTCTCCTGTATTCTACGTATGTTGTGCAAATGTACAGTATCCTAAGTGTCCAAAATACGTTTTCCTCTATAACTTGTGAAATTGCAGCTTCTCTATGTCATCATCCACATAAAGAAAAGAGGGTTGTGTTTTTTTTTTTTTTTTTTTTTTTAATAGTTGTTTTAAAAGTTAACTTGTGAATTTAGGACACTCAGTTCTGTATTCGTTTCATCAATCTGATAGTGATTTCACTTCTGCTTTTGGTTCTTAGAGACGCACACTTTCTTTTTTATCAAAAAATAAATAAAAAAGTGGGAACCTTAAATTCCAAATTACTTTAAGCAAGCACTCAAATTTCTTTGGACTGAGATTACCACCCCTGTAATATAAATCCGAGATTAATCCTCCAGATTACCCCAACCCTAAAAGCCAAAAGTTATGTAAACATAGTCAGTAGCATTTAAAAATAAAACAAAATAAAAATGACTCACTTTCAATGCAAGTCTTTGGATGCACACTCTTGCTTTTTAGCCATTTATGGATCTTTCTCGTCTCTCCAAGTGTGGGCCTCACATCGACAAAACACCATAAATAGTTAAAAGATAAGGGTGTACACTCAAAGTGTGTGCGTTGAGAGTGTGTTAGATTATCATTTTCCAAAAAACTATTCCTAGTTTCTGTCGCATTTCAAATCTCCACACGATTAATAAGTTCTCTCATATTAAAAAAATGGAAAATGATTTTCTAATTAACTTTTGATATCGCTAAATTGACATCAACTAAAAATCCTTTGTATTGGTGCTAAGAACCAGCAGATAAATCCCCTGATGGTTCCAAACTCTAAACCTCTTTCTCTGCTCGTCGATTTTCTCCTTTGATCAATACTGGTTTCAAGTTTGATTCATTCGATAAATTGCAAATCTGCTCAAATTTGTGAAGATTGGCGTTGGAAGTTTTGTTTGTCCTTTCTTGTTATGGTACATCTCTCAACGATTGTTTGTGAATTTGTGCAGCTGTTGGATTGGCGATCTTCTTTAGTTTTTGCATTTAATAAGTAATTTTGTCTTCCGTAATTGGAAGCTTTGATTTTATCTTTCATTATTGGAAGTTTTTAATTTTTTTCCCTTGTTGAAAGTTTTGTTTGTCCTTTCTTGTTGTGGTACTCTCTCAATGATTGGTCGCGAATTTGTGGAGTTGCTGGATTGGTGATCTTCTTTAATTTTTGCATTTAATAAGTAGTTTTGACTTCTCTAATTAGAAGTTTTGATTATCTCTTTCCTTATTATAAGTCTTCAGTTTTCTTCTTTGTTGAAAGTCTTGATTGCCATTATGTGGTTCTAGTAATATTTGTGTATTGTTATGTATTCCAGATGTTTGTAAAAAACAATTCTTGATTATTACACTGTTATAGTTAAATTTACAGTCAAATTCATGGCAGACAAATATTCTTTGAAACAAATAGGATTAATGAACCAATATAGTTTTATTAAAACAATTGATTCCAGATCCTATATCGAGCCATTGATGATTAGAAAAATTTCTATTTCACTTCAAAAAATATTGACACCAACAAAATAAATGTCATGCAATGAGCATATGCATACATCTCGAAGTACTAGCTTTTGAACGTGCTTCGCATGAGTAAGCCGCTCATTTGGCTCGCCGGAAGTTCAATTTTAACTTCTTATTATTAAAAAATTATATAATAAATTATAAATATTAACTAGGGCTGTGCCACTGGGCCCGCCCAGCCCGTCAAGCCCGAGCTTAGTTTGGGTCGGTCACAAACTGGATTTTGAGGGAGTCCGGCTTAAGCCCGACAGCCCGAACTCCAACTCGGTTTGATAACGGGTTCCTTGTTTGCAAGAGTCGGTACCCGACCCGACTTACTTTAAAAAACCAATAAAACCTAACATGCATTGCGGACCCACCACAGTTTCACCGAACTACAGTCGACTATTCGTATTTACTATTCATCTTCTCTTCACGAGTTCACGACGTCTCCGACTCCTCACTTTCTTGGCTTCCTCTTTCTCTATTTCTTCTCGCTTCTCGCAACAGTACTATGCCTCGTTCACACTGCTCATTGCTCGACGCTCTCACAGTACTTTATGGCTTATGTTGACGATAAATGCCTTTGTTGCATTGCTATATGTTGATCAATGATTCAAAATGAAAATGGTTTGTGTGTTGTTTGTTTGTTTGTTTTGTCTTCAACACTCTAGTTGCGTTACGTCTCCATCTTATATAATATATAGTGATGCACTCATGCAAATAGAATACATGTATCGTTGACGATGTTGAGGTCTGTTGTATTTTTTTTTCTTGATACAATTATTTAATACATGTCTCGTCATATATTAAATATGATCCCACAGTTCCCACTTGATACAATGAATCAATATATGATACAGTGATGCACATCATCGATTCATCATCAATTTTTTTTTTTTTTTTTTTTTTTTTTTTTATAATTTTTTGAACATTTCTCACCCATTCAAATCAAACTCCAACCACTTAAACCAATTACCAAAGACTTAACCACAGGACCAACCCCAAATGGTAAGGGGCGAAGCCAGGACTTTTTAAAGCTCAGGGCTAAAACTAGTATATATTTTATTGTTATTTAACAATTATAAAAAGTTTTGATTCACCAACTACCACTACAACAAAAATGACCTTTTGTAACAGTTTTAAACCGTCACTGAGTCCGTCATGTTATCAGATGTTATAAAACCTTAAAGCCTTTCGTGACGGTTAAAAACCATCATCTTATCTAAAGTAAAAACAATAGAAAAAACCTTTCGTGACGGTTTTAAACCGTCACGAAAGGGTTTTCAATTTTTTTTAAAAAAAAAGGACCCTGCAACATATATAAACCATCACCACCACTACACATAAAATTAGATCACAAAAGTTATTCATTAATTAACGTTCACATATATGATCCACACATTTCAATTTCATAGTGCTCATTTGATCTGTTTACTACCAAATGCCCACTTCCATGAACCCATCTTCGGTGGCACAACCCCTAAATATAACATTGCTATTAAATCCATAGGCCACCTCTCCCTCACTAGACACCGCAATCCCCTCATCTAGCCTATTCTTCACCACCCAATACACCGCTTCTTGGAGCTTCAACCCCTTGTACTCCATCACTGCCGTAACGTCCCTAATCAATGTGCCTCTAATAATGGCCTCTCCTTCGCCTGTGCATGAGACGTCGTAGAGATTACACGTGATCTTCACACTAGCTTTAAGAGAAAGATATGAACTGATGTGCAAGTTAAGATGACATACCTGCGAGACAAAGGCGCTAATGAATCGACTAATTAGAAATCCACATAATGTTAATGAAAATGACATACCTGCGAGACAACAGGTACCTCTATACAGTGCTTTTTAAACATTCAAACATCTGATCATTTTGTTGACTAACAGTGCTAATGTTTATTCAGTTTTTTATGGGTATTGCAAGGCCTACTAAGGCAGTGTCCACAAAAATGACTTGTGCAAAACACCCAAATTAAATGATTGGAATCAAAACAATCCCCAAATTTAGTAAATCAATCCATCAGTTCACAATCAGTTATAAACTCAATTATTTGTAGGGTATCCAAATCTCCTTTTCACCTGCACAAGCTCCTACTAGCATTTCAAGTTAAAAAAATCCATCTAAACCCACAAAACACAAAAAACCCCATCACAGCAAAAACCAATCCAGACCCAAAACTGAAGAAATTCCCACAATGAAACAAAACAATAAAAAACAACAATACCCACAAAACCACACAAATGAAAAACAAATATAAGGACAGAGAAATCACCAAATGAGCCAAAATACTCACAATCCAATAAGGCATATAGAGGACAGTCTTGCTGACGACGAGCCAGACGACTCCATAGCCTAAAAAGCAATAGAGAGCGCCAATCAGAAGGACAAGCCATTATCACAATAGTGAAAACCTGTAACGACCCGAAAATTTATATTATTTTTGTGTAATAATGTGTATTATCGAGTTAAACTCGTGTTTGTGTGATAGGGCGGTGACGTCGATAAACGAATAGTGATCGCCTCGAAAAAACATGTCGAATGGGTTTCGACGGGCGAATTACGGATTTACGGCGTCCCGGGGGAAAATACATTTAATTAGAAACACTGACAAAAAAATTAAATAAATAATAATTAAAAGGTCGTAAAGTCCATTTGTTACGTCGGTACGTCTGTGGTGACGCGACGAACAAAGTTAGTATTATGAGTTGGGTGCGAGAATACCCGAGGGAAACTTTGAGTGTTGTGTGAAATAGATGAGAGCAAAAGACCAAAAGTCAACTAAGTCATCCAAGTGAGTTATCAAAGTTGGTGGGTGAATGGTGAAAAGACCAAAAGGGCAATAAAGTTGTAAAATGTATGGACAAGGGTGAGGGGTATTTTGGTCATTTGACCAAAATACCCAATTTTCATCTCCACCGTCACCACAATCACCTTATCGATTAAGAAAAAAAAAAAAATGGTGGAGAAAGGGAGAATCGAAAGATCGAGCAAGAAGGAAGGAGCCGAGAGATTGAGGAGACGCGACAAGTTGAAGGTGAGTTATTTTGTTATTGATTTCGTTGGTGGCATTGATGGGGTTGTAGACATTCCATTGTTGTTGTTGTTGGGATGTTGTTGGTGATGATTGATAGGGAAGAAGGGATTTAATAGTGGTAGAATTGAGGAGTTGTTGTTGTGTTGTTTTAAAGAAAGAAAAGAAAGGAAAAAAAAAAAAAAAAAAAAAAAAAAAGAGAGACGTCGCTGCTGTTTGCTGGAATTTCCAGCAAACAGCAGGAGGAAGATGAAGACCGGGTGGACCGGGTTTGACCCGGGTGGACCGGGTTTGACCTGGTCAAACCCGGTTTGACCGGTCAGACCCGGTCAAGCCGGTCTTGACCCGACCCAGCCGGGTCGGGTCAAACCCGACCCGGGACCCACCCCTATTATTATATTAATAAATAATTATTTATTTCAATTAAATATATTTAAAAAAAAGATTTTAATTGAAATAAAATTCCAGAAAATAGGAAAAAATTCTAGAAAAATTGTAGAAAATTATAGAAAATTATATTTTCATGAAACAAAGAGAAATTTGGAAATTTTCATGAAAAGTGAAGTATTCGAGGTTCTTATGACGCATTTTGTCGGGGTTTTTGCCTTGAAATGCGTGAAATTGACAAAAATAGCCAAGAAATTTAGAAAAATTTATTATTAAGGAAAATATGAGAAATGGATTTAAAAATACAAAATTTTCCAAAAAGGCCCTAACATGATGTAAATGGATAAAAAAAAAAAATAATGACCAGGTGTCTAGTAGATTGGTGACAAGCGTGCGGAGTCGTTTGGTGGCGTGTGAGAACCACAAGGGCGGAGTTACGTGCGGTATTTGTGAGTAAAACCAACCAGAGTATTTACATTATTTCAACTGTGCATTTATTTGAGCTATTATGTTTGTTGAGTAGTATTCTCTTGTGGATCATGTGAATTGTTGAATTCCCTTTGTTTTATCCATCCTTGTTAATTTATCGGCTTGATTTTGATTGGATTCCTCAATGAGTCGTCTATTTGTGTCTAAGTGGACATCATGGTGCTCACGGTCTATGCGTGAGTACACTGACTCGGACTTGGGTTAAACCAGCGGTGTGGAATTGCGGTGACCGTATGTTGAAGCTGTGTGTGTGTGCGCGGTACCGTATGCGAACTAAGTGTGACACTGGGGTTAAATGCCTTATCCTAGGCTGTCTTGGGTTTATGTAGGTCCGAGTTTGTCTTGAAAGTCGAGGTTGTAAACTAAGTGTTGCAATCTAGTGACATCGAGACACTTAGATCCCTTTTCTTTTGGCTTTGTGTTCTTGACACTCATTTATCGTTGTTATCTTCGTGATTTCACCTATCATCTTTGTATTTTACATTCTTCGTAATATCCATGCATGATACTAGTTTAGCTATTTACTTGACATTTGAAATCTTGTTTAGACTCTATTGGTATTTTACTCTCTACATCATCTTGTACTCACCGTCTAGTTTGTGACGGTGGGCGGGCCAAACGCATCGAGGCAAAGGATTAGCGCTAGGCGATTGGAGGTGAGGACCACGAGGCGTTCTCCTTGCGCATATTGAGTATGTTTTGTATTAAGTATCTATATTGTTTTGTTGAACGTGGGATTATGAGTTATGAGAGATCTTGGGCATGTAGGACATTATTGATACTCACTTTCGATTCATATGGTGGATATGATTACGGGGTTTCCACACCCTAGGATTGTCCTAAGCTGGTGTGTCTTGAAATTATTGATTAGTTTGGAGTTTAAGTGCTTAATTTGTATTTGATAATAACACTAATTAATTAACTTCACTTATAAATATGTAATAAATGGTAAATGGTAATAAAGGCCGACTAGGCCTACGTGACTCAATGAGACTGGCCGGGGGTTTGCGTAGGTCTAGTTAGAGGCGCGCCCAATTCAAGGATTGTAGAAGTTGGGGCCGTCACGCTGAGTTGGTATCGAGCCTAAAGTTTTAAACTTGGTTACTAAGTTAAATCACAATCCACTAAGACACAAACGACGGAAGTTAGGACAACGGTTGAACTTAGAGTGGAACCCTATGAACCTAACTTAAGTCTTAGTTGGGAAGTGAGAAGAGTTGGGGAAAATAAAATTTGAACTATATGAGCTATTTGATGTATTGTATACTAGTACTACCGATAGCTACAGCCTGATCGAGAAACCGCTTTCGTGACAGATAGCGATGGCCGATCAACCGGATTCTAGTGGGGGCGGTACAAAGGATGCTCATCAGAGACTTGATGAGATGTCTCAGTTGGTCTCTTTACATGGCCAACAACTCGAGGAGATCCTCCGATTATTGAGGGCACAAACTGTGCCAGTAGGACCTGTAGTGACTGAGGAGGTACGGGTTCAGACAGAGGTGGTTCCACCTACACCGATAGATGATATGTCGAGTACTCCTATCGACACAAGTATTAGAGCGGACAGTGAGGCGAGGCGAGCTCGTGAGTTTATGAGACATCATCCGAGAGAAGTTCCACTGGGAACCGACCTTGAGGCGCAGAGAAGTTTATGAGGAGCCATGAGAAGATACATGATGTATTGGCTACGCCGCGCACATGCATACGGCGAGTATATCTTCGACCTTATTGTTCGGAGGCGACGTGCGGTGGCGCACTACGGTGGCCACGAAGGGAAGCCCCGAGATTGGGCCGAGTTGAGGGGAGATTTGAGCGAGAAATACATTCCTCCTACGGTTCGTAATTTGAAGAGGACCGAGTTTCAGAATATTCGGCAGAGAGTCGACGAGTCCGTAATGCAGTACATGGACCGCTATCTACGACTGATGGAGTATGCCGGAGGAGCAGCAGATACTGACGCTGACCAGGCTTATTATTTTGTGCATGGGCTACTCGACTCGATTGGTGCGATAGTTGTGACGACGGCTCCGAGTACATTGCAAGAGGCCTACGAGAGAGCCATGGCCAGTGAGGGCTTTGTTAGTACGCGTACTAGGGAAGTTACTGCAGATCCAGTGTCAGGACTGGATGGTGATTATGAGGATGATGACTTGGAGATAGCTGCACCACCGACACGTTCGGTACCTACGGTGATGGTTTCACATGCTCCAACGAACCGTGTCGCTAGGCGATCACCTCGGGGTGTACGGGCGGACGACAACAACCATATAATAACCGAGAGCGGAGCGGTAGATCACAAGGAGGCGAGACGATGTTACCGGTGTAGGCGGCCGGGACACATAGCCATCCACTTGTCCTCGGTTAGCGAGCATGCCACAGCTAGTGCTCGTTACACGTGCAAGAGAGAGCACATGCCATTGCGAGACCTAGTTCGGAGACGACGCGAGACCCAACAACGGGTAAGAGTTATTTTGCGTCTTAGCATAAATTTGTTGTATTTGGTCGTAGTTTATATTCGACTCAAGTGAACTCTAGGTGAATCTGAGTTAAAAATAGACTCTAGGTGGGTCAGTGGTAAACGGTGACTCTAGGTGAGTCAAGGACTAGCAACGATTCTAGGTGAGTCAGACTTGGGGAGACTCTGTATGAGATTGTTAGTTGAACGTGCTCTGTGTGAGGAATGGTGAGAAATTACGTGTGAATACACCCTTCGAGGTATGATAGATATTTAGCTGTGTGCGACGACTCTGTGTGAGTCAACTTTCGAAGGGGAGGAGCAAACTGTGTGTGATACTCCTGACTCTGTGTGAGCCCTGACTCTGTATGAGTCTAACCTTTGAAAGGATATCTAGCTGTGTGCAATGATTCTGTGTGAGTCAATATTTCGAAGTGGTGGACGAGGCGTGTGCTAGGACTGTGGGTCTAGAAAAAAAAAAAAAATGGACTGGTTTGTTAGGTCTTTGTGAAAGTTTAGACTCTTTGTGAGTGAAAGTAGGCGTGTGTCGGGATTCTTTATGAGTAAGAATAGGATCGTGTGTGAGTACTACTGTGAGAGTTTAGACTCTGTGTGAGTGAGAGTATACTGTGTAATAGAACTCTGTGTGAGTTTAGACTCTAGGTGAGTTAAGAGGGTTGTGTGCGTAGATTCTTGGTAAGTCTAAGATTTATGTGAGCACGAGTGGAGTCACATGTTTTGACTCTAGGCGAGTCTACGTTTTGAGGAAAATGATCGAGCTAGGTGTGCGGATTCTATGTGAATCCGGCATCTACCTTATAACCTTAAATGAGTCCATAGATTCAAACAAGATATCGAGTTAAGTGCACACATTCTATGTGAATCCGATATTTATTTATTTAGTTTTTTTCTCTAAGTGAGCTGTAATTTACGGAACGACCATAGGCGGTTAGTTAGTTGTGCCCACCAGTTATAGAGCATGGTCTTACCTACTCACATTTGGACGGGTCCATGTGAGTATGGTCAAGGATTGTTTAGACAAGTACTTTTCTTTGAGTGCGTTTTATTAAGATTTCGCTCGAGTTAAGATTAATTTCGAGGACGAAATTCTTATTAGTTGGGAAGACTGTAACGACCCGAAAATTTATATTATTTTTGTGTAATAATGTGTATTATCGAGTTAAACTCGTGTTTGTGTGATAGGGCGGTGACGTCGATAAACGAATAGTGATCGCCTCGAAAAAACATGTCGAATGGGTTTCGACGGGCGGAGTCTGATTTACGGCGTCCCGGGGGAAAATACATTTAATTAGAAACACTGACAAAAAAATTAAATAAATAATAATTAAAAGGTCGTAAAGTCCATTTGTTACGTCGGTACGTCTGTGGTGACGCGACGAACAAAGTTAGTATTATGAGTTGGGTGCGAGAATACCCGAGGGAAACTTTGAGTGTTGTGTGAAATAGATGAGAGCAAAAGACCAAAAGTCAACTAAGTCATCCAAGTGAGTTATCAAAGTTGGTGGGTGAAATGGTGAAAAGACCAAAAGGGCAATAAAGTTGTAAAATGTATGGACAAGGGTGAGGGGTATTTTGGTCATTTGACCAAAATACCCAATTTTCATCTCCACCGTCACCACAATCACCTTATCAATTAAGAAAAAAAAAAATAGTGGAGAAAGGGAGAATCGAAAGATCGAGCAAGAAGGAAGGAGCCGAGAGATTGAGGAGACGCGACAAGTTGAAGGTGAGTTATTTTGTTATTGATTTCGTTGGTGGCATTGATGGGGTTGTAGACATTCCATTGTTGTTGTTGTTGGGATGTTGTTGGTGATGATTGATAGGGAAGAAGGGATTTAATAGTGGTAGGATTGAGGAGTTGTTGTTGTGTTGTTTTAAAGAAAGAAAAGAAAGGAAAAAAAAAAAAAAAAAAGAGAGACGTCCCTGCTGTTTGCTGGAATTTCCAGCAAACAGCAGGAGGAAGATGAAGACCGGGTGGACCGGGTTTGACCTGGTCAAACCCGGTTTGACCGGTCAGACCCGGTTTGACCGGTCAGACCCGGTTTGACCGGTCAGACCCGGTCAAGCCGGTCTTGACCCGACCCAGCCGGGTCGGGTCAAACCCGACCCGGGACCCACCCCTATTATTATATTAATAAATAATTATTTATTTCAATTAAATATATTTTAAAAAAAGATTTTAATTGAAATAAAATTCCAGAAAATAGGAAAAAATTCTAGAAAAATTGTAGAAAATTATAGAAAATTATATTTTCATGAAACAAAGAGAAATTTGGAAATTTTCATGAAAAGTGAAGTATTCGAGGTTCTTATGACGCATTTTGTCGGGGTTTTTGCCTTGAAATGCGTGAAATTGACAAAAATAGCCAAGAAATTTAGAAAAATTTATTATTAAGGAAAATATGAGAAATGGATTTAAAAATACAAAATTTTCCAAAAAGGCCCTAACATGATGTAAATGGATAAAAAAAAAAATAATGACCAGGTGTCTAGTAGATTGGTGACAAGCGTGCGGAGTCGTTTGGTGGCGTGTGAAAACCACAAGGGCGGAGTTACGTGCGGTATTTGTGAGTAAAACCAACCAGAGTATTTACATTATTTCAACTGTGCATTTATTTGAGCTATTATGTTTGTTGAGTAGTATTCTCTTGTGGATCATGTGAATTGTTGAATTCCCTTTGTTTTATCCATCCTTGTTAATTTATCGGCTTGATTTTGATTGGATTCCTCAATGAGTCGTCTATTTGTGTCTAAGTGGACATCATGGTGCTCACGGTCTATGCCGTGAGTACACGGACTCTGGACTTGGGTTAAACCCACAGTGTGGAATTGCGTTGACCGTATGTTGAACTGTGTGTGATTTGCGGTACCGTATGCGAACTAAGTGTGACACTGGGGTTAAATGCCTTATCCTAGGCTGTCTTGGGTTTGTGTAGGTCCGAGTTTGTCTTGAAAGTCGGTTGTAAACTAAGTGTTGCAATCTGGTGACATCGAGACACTTAGATCCCTTTTCTTTTGGCTTTGTGTTCTTGACACTCATTTATCGTTGTTATCTTCGTGATTTCACCTATCATTGTATTTTACATTCTTCGTAATATCCATGCATGATACTAGTTTAGCTATTTACTTGACATTTGAAATCTTGTTTAGACTCTATTGGTATTTTACTCTCTACATCACTGTACTCACCGTCTAGTTTGTGACGGTGGGCAGACCGGCGAACAGACTAAGGCAAAGGATTAGCGCTAGGCGATTGGAGGTGAGGACCACGAGGCGTTCTCCTTGCGCATATTGAGTATGTTTTGTATTAAGTATCTATATTGTTTTGTTGAACGTGGGATTATGAGTTATGAGAGATCTTGGGCATGTAGGACATTATTGATACTCACTTTCGATTCATATGGTGGATATGATTACGGGGTTTCCACACCCTAGGATTGTCCTAACTGGTGTGTCTTGAAATTATTGATTAGTTTGGAGTTTAAGTGCTTCCGCTGTATTTGATAATAACTCACTAATTAATTAACTTCACTTATAAATATGTAATAAATGGTAAATGGTAATAAAGGCTGACTAGGCCTACGTGACTCAGCGAGACTGGCTGGGGGGTTTGCGTAGGTCTAGGCCGGGCGGTGCCCAATTCAAGGATTGTAGAAGTTGGGGCCGTCACAAAACCATGGTTTATGTTTCAACCTTTTCACAACTGTGAAAACCATCACCTACATTTGACTAAAAAAGAGTTGGATAGGTCATGCTCAAGTTTTGAGTATATTATCTTCTAAAGCACGATTGTAATTTTGAAATGACGGTAAATATTTCACAGTTCAAGGATGATTAATCAGAGCACATCATGTGCACCATAGCGCATAATAAACATAGTGGCAAAAAAAGGTACCTTGAGCCATTTCCATGCTGTCTCATGGCCTCCTTTGCTTATTGCTGTAAGCCCGAAAACTGCATCTTGACTGCGAAACTAGATGTGGAAATGAAATTTATGATATAACTGAAGAAGGTTAGTCAATACTATTTGGAGCTCCACTAGACCATAAAACAAAAGGGATCAGATTACCTCTGAAGATAATGAGAGGTCCAAAGCTTCAAGAACGATATCAGGGTCGTCTAACGTGAATTAAGAAACGTCAAAGGTGATATTCTGACACTGTAATGTCCCCACAACTTCTCCCAAGTCTTCTTGGTATTTTTTGTAGTAATTCATCTGTTCCGACAAGGATAAGGCACCTTGCAATCAAAACAATGTTTTCAATTAAATTTAATTGTAAGAGGTTGATCAGAGATATAAATCTATATATAGAGAGAGGTGTAATGTTTTTTTTATTTACATATAGTTTAGGCTGTGAGGTCGTAATAACCAGAACCAGTCGAGGCAAAGTTGGCTCCTGTCAAGAGGTTCGTTCCTTTAGCATGGGGCTCACGTAAGGTAAAGGGTAAGACTTGAACCCAAGATTTTCAACTACCATTGAAAGATAACACACAACTCAATTCCATTACAAACCCCCAAAAAAAAGAAGCTATAACAAGTCTCTACATACGCTTGGAAAAAAAAAGAAAAAAAAGTTTGTATATATACCAGTGAAGTCTATAGCTAGCTTTCCATTGCAGAACCTCCCGGTTGGCGAGCACGTAACGAAGTCTCTACCGTAAGGTAGAAAGTTAGCTTTGATGAGAGTAGTGAGATAATCACTGTTACCAACATCAGAAATAGAATCACCAAAGATGCATGGGTCGTGCATAAGCTGCCCATGAGCCACATTTACATGTGAAACAACAAGAAAGACTAAAGAACTGGCGATCAATTGAACACTTGAAAAGCACATGTTTTCTCATACTTGGCTAAACTATAGTGACTTGTTTTCTTAATTCATGTTAGAGAAGAGAAGAGACGAATTAATAAGTGATGAAGTGAAGTAGGAGAACTAGCATAAATTTCGGTAACTAATCCATGCATTGGGTAACTATAACATGTCAAGAGCTTTAAATAAACAATTATAATTGTGGAACTATTCATAATTACAGACATGCACATGTGTGTCAATGCATGAAGGAGTGTATCCTCCCTGCACCTGCACAAATATGGTTATTCTATTGGTTGAGAAGATTTAATTGTTCATTCAAATCATATGAACTAACTACATTTTATTTTTTCCTTTTCCTAATGAATAACATACATGGAATGTTCTTTTTAAAAGAAAAAAACAATCTCAGTTTAAACAGAAGCTAAGCATTGAAAAGGCATAAAACAAGTGCTCCTAATTGTTCATGGAGGTGCATATCTATACTAAATTGACACTTCTAATTTGTGCTATGTTTCACAACATACATGCAGCCATCTACTCATTTCAAGGCTTTAAAAATGCGGTTGAAGTTCTCATATCCAATTTGCTGGATAAGAAGAGGAAATTAACAGTAGCTAAAACTCTAAAGACCATTAAGGGATTTATGAATAAAAGTTCAATGAATTCAAATAGTACCTCGATCTCATGAAAATTTGTTCTGCATCTCGAAAGTTCATCTCCACTAGAAATTTTGAGTAAAAGACCAGCAGCTGATTTTATTAAATGCACAACAATTTTGAGGGGTTCCCATGGTATGGGTACATATTTGGGTTCCATATATAACTTACAAACAAGCTATTTTTAATTTTTTAGCATAATGATTTTATTAGCCAACCCCAACTAATTTGGTGTTTGAGGCTTTATTATTGTTGTAGGCTGTAGCATTATGACTTCATCTCAAGTGCTTGGCAAAATAGTATCAATGTCACTCAAGAGCTTGACTTTCTTAAATAAATAAGCATCTAAATGGAGTAGAATCAGTAATTTTTTTAATGAATGTTGGAACAGTCATATAAAAGAATTAACATTAAATATGGAGAAGTGCAGGATTGGAGAAAAATAATTATAAATTTCTTGACAAGCATATCTAAGACTTCATATTGACAAGTTCTCAGCAAAAAAAGAAAAAATGGAAGAAATGAGTATAGGTTAGGTTTTATGACCAGTTAACTAACTTCAGTCTGCACATGAGATGGCAATGCAAGTAAAGCTTAAGTTTTATGACCAGTTAATAATTTTTACAAGCTGTTTTAAAACCAGAGGGTACTTTTAAAAAGAAGAGGAAATTAACCGTAACATAAACCCATTTTTAGCACCATTAGCTTAGTATATAAAAATCAAAATTAGAAAGATCTTTTGATTTTCTAGCTCTCTTACCTTTCTATCATTGGAGAAAATAGAAAGAAAATGTAAATAAACTGCAAGTAACTAAACGGCAAGTGTTCCTTGAGCAAGGTCTAGAATTGGAAACTTTCTAGGTTATCTTAGCTAAATACCAAATGACCCCATCAATGAATTTTTGAGGATGATTATTGATGCATGCCATGGTTCCAAGGATTGGAAACTTTCTAGCACCTTAATGGTGAATAAATTGCAAGTAAACTATACATGCATTTTGTTGCATCTTGGGACTTGATAATTTCTTTATATGTTAAATGATTACTGATGCATGCACCATTAGTTATGTAAATGGTTAATGCTAAATGTTGACTTCATTTTGCTATAATTTCTAGTCTCATTCTTGCCATCATTGTTTGGTTAAGTTCTTTCCATTCAGTTCAGTGACTAAATTCATTTCAATTAGTTCATGGGCATCATCGGTCAATGCCAAACAGTTCAAACTAAAATTTGGCAAAAAGTTCAAGGTTGTCAAACAAAGTTAAATCTAATAAAGCTTCTACTCCACAGGTCAAAGTTACAAAACTTTGTTCTAAATGATTCGATCTTCACAATTCACAATGGGACAATAAGCAATGAAAAATCAAATAAAAAAAGACAAGAAATTTGATTGATAATAATAATAAAGAGGAACAAAAAACCAACAACTATTGAGAGGTTGGACTCTCCTAACGAATTAAACAAAGCCTCATTGAGATTGCCTTAACCACATTATCTATCTAAAGCAAATCAAAACAAAGTAGTAATCAAACAAACCAAGAAATCACGCACCTAAATCCAATTCGCCAAGTAATTCTCTTCCTTGAACACTTTAACTTAAAAAAACACAACAAAACAAAAACAAACACGTTAAAACCAAAATTCGAACAACAATCACAATAATCAAGCAAAGAACTACAAAAACCTTCTTGTGCAGGCCACTGGTCCCGATCTTCTTTCCTTTGATCGGCTTCATCGGCACCAAAGTGATCTAGTCACCACTCAAACCATGAATTCCACTCAAATAACCATAAATATGACAAATCCAATCAAACCAAAACCTAAAACCATAAACCTTGATTCCGTTAGGCATGGCGACTATAGCGGAAGACGACGAATCGTAGATTCTGAAATCGAAGCGTCTCCAGTCTCTCCTCAACCAACTCGATTTGCATGGAAGAATTGAGGAGGGAAAAAGAGGAAGGTATCGAAGACGGAGAAGACGAAGAGGAGAGGGAGCGGTGAAACCCTAACGAACAAAGAGATCGAGAGAAGAGAAGAAGAAGTTCGAGAGATCTGATTGAAGGTCCCGGTCTTCTTTCCTTTGATTGATTGTGTGTGCTCGCATGAGAGATTGTTGCATGAGAGATTTGAGAGAGAGAAGGTCGACGCGATCGAGAGAGAGAGAGAATCACGAGAAGGTCGATCAAGAGAGAGGGTTTAGATTTTGTTTGGGTTGAGAGAGTAACCCTAAGATAACGGTTACCATCATCCTTTCCTATCTTTAATGACGGACTTTCCAAACTGTCATTAATGGTTCTGTTATTAAAACCCCTTATTGTTGTAGTGCACATGCCGGTCTCGATTCTTGGGCGCGCACGCATAACTTGATCCTCAAGTGCGCATGCATCCGAGGTATGTCGAAGGGCAGATGACGAGTGCGTGACTGACGCACGAGTCCATGTTAAGGCACACCAACACTTCTCTTAATAGTTATGCATGTTTATACACTACAATTATCAACTTAATTACTATTGTTTAATGCACAATTTATATAGTTGAAGAAACACTATACAACTTAAAACCGTAAATCATTCAAGCAAATATTAGTTACTTTAAGATCACAGAGTGACAACAATTAGAATAGATCAAACTAAATTTCAGATAGATAGTAATTTCTAACAAGTAATTTATAACAATAAAAGACTAATACATGATGTGCTTTTGTTAAGAACATTACCATTTTAAAACAAAACCTTCATGACATAAAATGCAAAAGCTTCATCATTGAAAATTGGTGCCAACTGTAAACATTAACAATTAAGTAAAAATAATTAATTAAGATCTAATATAAATATTCATATATTTAATAACAATCGAATATAAATGTCAAGATAAATTGAATAGAACCTATCGTAGTTGCACCCTTCTTTTTTTTAAAGAATCAAATTCATATATCACTGATTTTGGATCAATGTCCTCTGCGAATTCTGGTTTAATATACATCATTATAGTATCTGCTAAAAACTTTTCTTCCATTTTATTTTGAAGATCTGTTTTAATAAGACTTATAGGAAAGAATGCTAACTTTGTGGTTGCAATGGACACGGGAAAAGTCAAAATAAGATGAATCAGTCTATCAATTAAGAGATGATGTTGCGAATTGTTTGTTTGAATCAAAATCTTCAACAAATCAGAGAGTGTTTGTATCCCATGAAAGCTTTCATAGTGCAATACATCGACCTCATAATGCTCCAACAGACATCTTAAATGATGCATGTCTTGTTCGCTAAAATCGTCATAATAGAATTTTTGGCAAAAAGACATGTGATCAACATCAAATGATTTGAAGTTGTCATTTGGTTGTAAGGCAAATGCAAGCTTTAGCATTTCTAGTGCATCATCATTAAATCTAGAGTTCAAATCTTCCAACTAATCAATTGCAGAGTTGAACACATTATAGTGGTAGTGATGTCGAACTGTAATGAGATCTCTTTGCTGACAAGAACGACCAGTACCCTCTTTGTAGGAAGCATTCATATCGGGAATATCAACACCATATATACTTTCTACGATTCAATTCCATACGCTAAAAGATGGTTGAAGCTCTAATTTCTCAATCATTGGAGTAGAACTTTTGTTTTTTTATTTATTTCAATCATAATTTTATTGAAGCTCAACACAAGTTACAAATATGAATTTGCTTATACATCAACCAGTGCCACGCTCTAACAATTAGTACCAACATGACTTCGCGAATTACTTGCCATATCATGAGCTAATGAGTTCGCTTGTCTTCTAATGTAACGGATCTTCCATAAGGGGTGCCTAGCAAATAACCTCTTACATTCATCCAAGATTACACCAACTTCAAGCATATTTGAATTCAGATTGTTGATGCCATTCACTGTCAATAGTAAGTTCGATTCAAAGATGACTTGTGTGAGTACTAGCCCATCCACCCAGCTCAACGCTTTCTTTATTACCATAGCCTTAGCCTTAGCGGGGATACATCTACTCGTGTAAGTCCTTGTTCGTCTATAGATCAATACACCCATGTCATTTCGAACAATACCACTCAAGCCTACTTTTCCTTCTTTGTCGAAAAGAGTTGCATCAGGATTGCACTTGAACCAACCCGTTGTCGGAGTACTCCACTGTTTGTCGCGATTGCCAACAGTTTCTTGGGGTGTCGAGGAATAAAACTTTTGTTGTTGCAACTGAATTCAAAGCATTCAAAATACCTTGAGATTTGTATTGCTAGGCTTGACAAAGTGAGTGTGTAATTCCCATGATTATGTGCATTAAATGCAATATGAATATAAAATCGGAAGTTCCTACATCAATGAAACAACCAAATGCTTTTCCTCGAACATCGGGATTTGGTCCTTCATTTTTTAGGTTATAAAGCACTTTAGCAATGGTGTAGTACATCTCAACCAAGTTACAAATAGAATTGAATTGAGAACTCCATCGAGTAGTTCCTGCACGTTGCAAATTCCCCATTTGATTAGCTCCCCTACCAATTTCATTTTCTTCATTAGCTATCTCTTGAGCAATAAAATCAACATGGATGGATTGTAACTCAACAATACATTTAGGAGAAGCAACTATAAGACTTACAATGGCTTTCAAATTTGAAAAGAACAACCAAATCGAAGTTTCCTTTAAAGAAGATGCAACCAATGCTAGTTGCAATTGATGGGCAAAACAATGCACATAATATGCTTTTAAAGTGTGAGAGTAGTGGTGTTTTCAACACGCACAACGTGAAAAAACGATCCTCAAGGCACTAGCCATTTGTTCCTTCTTAGATTCATCCTTAGCTTCATTAACTAAAAGACAAAACTTCCTATCTCCAATTTCTTCACGAATTTTAGTTTTTACCATACGAGCCATGATATATAAAATCTCTTTTCTAATCATATTCGGGGTGTACTTCGCATTCTTTGGAGCATTATCTAATACAACGCCATCAATGCTGACATTTAATCTCCCCTAAAGTTTTATCATTTCCACATAATTTCCTTGATTCTTAGAAATTGAAAACTCTCATGACCTATAAATGCGCCTACTTGTAAGGAAAGCCATCGAGTACACTCAATGCTTATCTTTAGTCATAATCCGATTTTGCTGAACTTCTTCGGATGTTTGTGCATTCAACAACCTATCAATGTGATTAGTAGCATTCAACAAATCCTCAACAGCTTGTACGCAATACCTATGCAGTGAATTGATACCCCCAATATGCACCAAAAATGCATAGTCCTGTCCATTATTAATTCTCTTCCAATTTATAAGACCTTCATTAGTTAATGTGCAACGAGGTGCAATATCACTTTCAAAAAGATAACAAGGAAAACAAAATGTGGTATCCTTCGAAGGAGAATACTCTAACCATGAAAAATCTTCAAGCCAACCATATTTTAATCTACGGTATTATTTTCCAAATAGAGTTCGAGGATATTCTACCAACTTTGGTTGATAAGGATCCATTTTTATGTATGCCTTGTACTTCATCCCATAAATTAACAGGTTATTCTCGTATTGAAATACACAAATTTGGGTATCTTTCTAGAGAGTTGTAATCAATCTCAATTCTTTGAGTTGGTGACTTGAGGGATTCTACTTCATTTGGGAGTTGGTTCAACTTCAACATTAAATGGAGGCATGTCTCCTCTTGATGTTTCTCCTCTCGACTTAAAAAATGAATAAAGAATCTTTGATGTCTTCTTAATTGCCATAATGGTCCATTAAAGACAACCTAATTAATAGAGCACAATCATTTAAAATTAACAATTTAGACAAAAATTTTTAAAAGAAAAGCTTCTTAACTCAAAAAACAAATATATTTAAATACCAAAAAATAAATCTATTTTCCATATTATGCATCACCTAAACATAATTCTTTAACAAGAAAACAAACATTCCATATTATGCATCACCTAAACATAATTCTTTAACACGAAAACAAACATAGTCTTACTCACATGAATAATTAATGACACCTAAAGACTTAGAGTTTTGATGATTTAAAAGAAGAGAAAAAGAAAGAAGCACAAAAAAGACAAAGATAAATTAAAGGAGAGATGTAATGTAACGACCTCAAATTCCAAGGTTGTTCCATGACCCACGCCCTGTGGCCATAAGCCCAGGAGCGCCTGCCACATTTTCGAACACGTCATCACCCTCTGCCACGTCCGCAGCTCTGTGAAGTGATGCTCCATCTATTCTAACTAATCCTACTACATCAAATTGTTTATTTGACTTAAACATCTAATATATTAGTTATTACAGCAGAAGTCTTTACTGAGTGTATTATGCAATGTTAATAACCCTAGATAGTGGAAAACTTGGAAATAATACCATGTATACAACTGAGACCAAATATAAACAATAATTCAATTTACTTGTATTCAATGGTCTACATTTCTTAAACCTAGTAAAAACCTAAATAATACGTACTGTAATATCAAACATGAGCCAACAATAGCAATGGTAGCAAAGATAGTCGCCTGGTACTTCCTTACCCTTGCTCTTGCTTGCATAGTATTCTGCACTCAGTCACCCAACAGATACAGTGACGAACCCAGTGAGTAAATTCTCAAGAGAATCCCAAACAATATTCATGATTTAAAATCAAGTAATCTACGAGACGTGAATATGACCTCTGGCAACAAACAATCACATTCCCATGGCTGGGTATAGCACATATATCGTAAAATATTGACAGAAAGTAGTAATTATATCAAAATGCAGTAAAGGCAGTGAATTAACAGATAGCAATCAAGTACATAGATACAACAATGTAACCTAGACGTATAAATAAACAAGCGAAAATATAGAATCAAATGTATGCTCCTCCTTGGTAGAGACTAGATTGTACTTTGGAACAGGATCCCTGGAGTGGCACCCTACGTCCTCTTTCACCTAACATCCTCGCGGTGTTAGCCCGAAAACTGCATCACACTGACACAAACACCAGAAGCAACACGGGTTGCCATTCACCGAGGGCCGGGTCACATGTGCTACAATCTAGTGTGCCCCAAGTTCGACCATACATTTCGTATAAAACCCGGATAAACCATTCATTATCACCACAAAACTCGAGAAATGAAACTAAATCGACACTAGTCACAAAATATAAGAAAATCAAACTGAATAGTTGTAGAGTTTTCTCAAAGGTTTTACACACCTAAAATACACACTCTGACCTCCCGAACCGCAAATCTGACCCGTCTAACTCCCGTGTACTCGAACTAAGGTCCCTTAGTTTCTGAAGTCCATCTATAGTGTCTTTATATTATTTAAAAACACATAATGTAAATTTATAATATTAGATTAAAATTCTAATTTCCAGTTGTGATACTTTTTTTGGGTTATATGGGGTACCAAAAACACCCAAAAAGTCTCGAAACCACTTTTCTGCCTTTTTCTCATTTCTTATATTTTTCTATAATTTTTCTCACTTTTTTTGAAAATTTCAAACTATCTTCCCTATTTTCCAGAAAATAATAATAAAATATAAAAATATATTTTTATTTAATTATTATTATTTTTTTATTTAGGAGAGGGGCCCACCTGGACCGATTCGGTCTAGGGTGGCAGGATCAGCCTGGGTCGGTCTGTCCAGCTGTGTGCGTGCGTCCCCTTCCCCCAGATATGAATTCGTCTTTGGTTTTCACTAGAGATGAGTTTGTCTCTGCCCTTTTTTTTCTTTTTCTTCCTTCCTCTCCTCTTCTCTCCTCTCTTTCTTCTCCAACTTCATCTTCAACATCCCAAGACTGAAAATCACCTCCCAAAACACCCATTCAATCGATTTTTGTCGAAAATTCGAAAATCACAATGAACCACCATAATACGAAAATCCCAACTTCTCACCAACAATTTCCAACAAATCTTAATTATACACAACAAAAACCTCAAATCTCTCAGAAATTGATCAAATCAACAACCCAAGCCCAAAAATTCGTTTTAATAGAACAAACCAAATTTTCAAGCTATTTTAATGGAGAATTTTGAACAACTTATTGCTTACCTTGTTGATGAACTCTCAATTTTTACTTCTCCATCTCCTAAAAACACATCTACCTTTTCTCCAAATCCTCTGATATTCCGAACTGATTTTGCATGTATGAATGAAATACAGAAAATGATCGTATATATTTCATGTCTTGATCTCCCTTAAAACACATATCCCAAGAATAATCTAAGGGTTTCTTTTCACCTAATCCAACCGTTCCAATGACACTAAATAGTGACTCAATTTGTTTTGTAGTCTCACCAACACCAACCTTCATGCTCATCTCATGGTCCTCTATTTTCCTATCCATTATAGGACTTTAATTTATGAATTTGATTTGATTATCTTAGGCCCATTAATACCTATGTGGTTAGTATTTTAATCACTCCATTAACCCAACTAGTGTACTACTAACCCTTAACTACCCGACAGCCAGTGCTCCATACCCTGGTTACCCGAAACTCGGTACCCACACTTCAACATGCACTTCAAGAAAAACACCCATCTGACAACTCGCTCGATATCAACATACACACATGCGATGTAATTTGATAATAATGAACTTTAACACCACAATAATAGGGCATACAACACACACAAATAACATATATACCTTGGATACTCCTATCCAAGTCAGCCTAGCTTTTCACGTAACACCTGAATTAACTCGTTAATTCTCGAGATTAACATTAATCCTGATTAAATAAATTTGGGCCGTTACATGTAAAATATAGATTATTGAAAAAAATGAGATGGAAAAGTTAAAAAAAAAACTGAGTTTACCTAAACTTTCAAAATAGGTGAATCAATGGAATGTGAGATCACCAATCACTTCTTGTTGTTCTTTTTGCCAAGAGACTGCAAGGGAAAATTGGGAATGAGAATGAGAATGAGGACGAGGGGATGAGGATAAAATTTTTTTTAGGGATTTAAAATTTTTTTTTTTTAGGGCAGTGGAAAATTGGGAATGAGAATGAGGAGACCAGGGGGTAGAGGGGCGACTGGAGAATATGTGCTTTGTTTTGTTTTTTTTTCTTTTTCTTTTTGATTTGTTATTGGTTGCGTGTATGTGCATGCGAGGCGAGTGGCGTGCATTTTTCTTTTTTTTGTTTTGAATGATTGATTTAGTAGGTGCCTAGTTGGGGTGGGCTTGACAAAAAAAAAATGGGCATGGCTTTAAAGTTGAGGTGAGCTAAATGTTTTTTTGGCCCAATGGGTACTAAAGAGTAAAGACTTGAATTAAAAAGTAAAGTAAGACTTAAGACTACATCTCCATTATATTTAATTGTATATTTAATTATGTTCATTTAAATTTATTCATATAGATATTTTAAAAATGTAGTAAACAAATTATAAAAATTTAAATAAATTAAAAAGTTTAAATAAAATATTTAATAAACATGTGACATTAATACCGACATGTTTATAACACGATTCACTTAGACATGAAAGCGATTATCATGATTAATAAACATGTCATGTCATGGGTTTGCATTATATGGGTCATGACCTATTTACGACACGACACATTTACAACTTGTCGACACGAATTGCCACCCCTAAAGATAATGGATAGCCCTATTACTTTGTCATTATTTTTGTATATGTTAATTTACCCTATTAATGTGTCTTCATTCCTTTTTTAATTAGTTTTCAATTCCATTAGGACCATTTCCAACAAAGTTTTAGACTTTGAATACTAGTTATTAAAAAATAAAGATAGAGCTCTTAAAATGCATTTCTTAATGTAGTAGATAATAAAAGCTTATCTATTTAATCATTACTACATGAATATTTGTTTCTTTATTTGCTATTTTTTATTTCAATTATCAAATATGATTGGTGAAACCGGTGAAGAAAACCTTAACGGAAATCTCTTCCCAATCATGATGCACCTATTGATCCATTAACGCTTTCTAATGCTAAGGGTCTACCACCATCGCTCAAGAAGAGAAAAGTCACTACTAACAAGTGAAAGTCACTTGCTTGGGATCATTTTCAGAGGATGGAGGATATAATCCTAATGTTGCTGCATGTAAAAAAATGTAGAAAAAATATGGATGTCACCCTAAAGACCGTGGCATAAGGAATTTGAACTACCACGCAGAAAAATGTGAGAAACACCCCCTTAAACCTGCAGAGCGAGGGAAAAAGCAATCAATACTCTAGTTTCAAAGAAGTTTTGGGATATCAGGAGATGGTGATGATATTAATAATTTGGTTTGTACATCAAACAACGAAGACAATTGCAAAAAGTTGCTTGTTAGTTTGATCATTATTGAGGAGTTGTATTTTATATTTGTGAAAAAAGAGGCTTTCATTGAATTGTTGAATGGCTTGCAGCCTAAGTTTCCTGTTCCAAAGAGGACTATGCACTACAAGAAAAGTTGCTTATTGTGACAAGTTATTTTTTGGCAGTCAAAAAACTGCCACAAAAAAATTTATTATGGCAGGAATTGCCTGCCACTATTAAATAAGCAAGAAGCACTATTTAAATAAACAAGTCCTATATTTTTCTTGTGATTGTTATAAGTTATTTAAGGCAGCTTAAGACTTGCCATAAGAAATCGAAACCAAAAAAATACCAAAACCGAAGTATCAAAAACAAATGCCGCTCACGTTGGACCAAATAGCGCCGAAGCTTTCTTGTGATTGAGAGGGTAAGTTAGTCTTTTTACTACAAAACACAAAAATCAAACTAAACCCTCTTGTTATTCGTGGCTTTCAATTTGTGTTCGTATTCTTCGATTTCGTCCTCGTCTTCTTCGTGTTGTTGCAAATTCATCTGAAGATCTGTGATTCTAACTATTATCTCTATAGATTTGTAGTCCAATGAGTGATTTCTTTGGGGATTGCTCGAGCCTTGTCGTCTCTCGCTTGATGGATCCGAAACCCTACTGCACTAGAAGCTAGGGTTTCCTAATTTGATGCTTGGGAATGTACGGTGTGAGGAATTTGTACATGGTGAGAGGGTTTTGAGGAATTTGTTTGCGATTGAAGGGAATCGTATGCGCATTTGTCTTTGGTGTGGTTTTAGGTTTGGATCGAAGGCTGGAAGCACTCGATTGAAGGAGACGCTCAAAGATGAGGTTTTTCTTTCGCGGGTGAGTTTCTAGATCGAAATTGTGAAGATATCTTGACACTCTCATCTTCTTAGCTCGAGACGTCCTCATCGCGATGAGTGATTCGTCGATTTGAGCCTCTTGTCTTTGAATCTCAAATTAGTTTCCTCGGACTCTCTCTTTGATCACTAAAAAGAGAGACATAAGAAGCCCTAGGAGTTCAATCTTCAGATACATTGAATCGGCTCCTTCGGTAAGTATACCTTCTTCATTTGTTTGATCTGATGGACCCTTTGAAATCTCAATTTCTGATCATATAGATTAATCGATTGATTGATCTGCTTGATTGAAGAGAGAATCCTAGGTTTTGGAAGAGAGAATATGAGAAAAACCTCTTCGTTGTGCTAATTTGAGAGAAATCTCAATCTCAATCTCTCACACTCGCTTCAGTAATCTATCTCTTAATTTGTCATTGTAAACGATTCTTTTCTCTTCTTTCGAGTTTAAGTGTTGTGCCGGTTTGAGTGCTCTTTGATTTTGCAGGTTTCGTATCTAAGTTGATTTCAAAAATATGGAGAAACTCAATCAGGGCGACTGATTCGACAATTTGTCATCTCTCTGAGGTAGTTTCTTTCATTGGCAATTGAATTCATAGCTGATTTTAGTTTTCTGCCTTTTCAAATCCCTAATTGAGTAATTTTAGGGGTTAAGTTCTTCTTTTAAGGTTTAAGGATGTGCCTCTATTTACAGTATTTGGCAGGTAGTTTAGAGCAATGGAATTTATAAATCTTTGCTTTCATAAATAGCTTCAAAGCATCTATGTGTGTTTGTTAATTAGTTACTTGTATGGTAAAGGTGATCATTAGTTTAGATCAATGAAATATGAATACTTATTCAACTAGTTAAAATGAAACATGGAGTAAAGGGAGTAGACCACAAAGAGAATGCCTTGATGTTAATTTGTCTCTTAGGTCTACAAGTTATAGTGATTGCTTAACTAATATCTTCTTTTTTTTCTACTTAAGCTAAAATCATCCAAGTCAAAAGATTTCTCTTAAGCTACCCTTTGTGGCTAAATAGGCCGAAAACAGGAATGAAGAGAGGAGCTTGAACTTCTGAAGAGGATAGAAAGTTGTCAACTTATATTTAAGAGATATGGTAATTGGAATCGGATCAGCTTCCCAAGTATGTTGGTATGAGAAATTTAATTATTTAGCACAAGACCTAATTAATTATAAGCTAAATCTGTTTCAAATTAATGATACTAGTTCCAACAACGAATTTCGGTTTCAATCACTTTGTTACAGGTCTTTCGAGGTGCGGGAAGAGTTGCAGACTTGGATGGGAGAACCACTTGAGGCCTGATATTAAAAAAAGGAGCTACTTACTATAAAGAGGAAGAAAAATATCATTACCAATTTACATGAAACTCTTGGCAACAGGTACTAATTAATTTTAGCTTAATTAGACCATTGTTGTTAACTAGTTGTAACATGAAAAAGTGCATTTTCTTGTAGTGATTGAAGCTAAGAATTGTTGAGTCCATGCATTTGAAGTGGCGTGTTGATTTCATCCTTGTGGTCTTCGACGCTCAGACCAATGAAGGAAAAGGGTACAAGTTTCAACTTTCAAATCTTTAACCATTTGTTTTATATAATCAAAAGAGAAGTTTTGTTTTTGCAAAAAAAAAAAAAAAAGAGAGCTAGAGAAGTTTTGCTTGACTAATTTGATATTGTGCAGTCATTGACCCGTCGCGTAGATCATTCTTTTGGTTGAAATCTAGAATTTTGCTAAGATGTATATGTTTGTGGTGCGGGGCAAACATTGTAGACAATAAGGAGAAGGATCTTGATCAATCATCAAAAGAAGCGAGTCCACCCAAGGTAAATGGCTAAATGCATATGATATGAGATTCATAAAAATTAGTTTTGGAGGTTTCATTTGGTGAACTTTTGATGGTTGAAAGTTCTGTTGGAATTATATTGTATATATGTTTAATTTTTCTAGTTGGTCTTGCGACCCGAGAGGAGAACGTAGCACGATTTTGGTAATTTATGTACCATTGATGCATTTGAAGAACGATCAAACAATGCGGCGCAAGATGCCCTCCCTATGATTAGTAAAGTTGAGGAGGACAAGAGGATTAAATTTGTAATCAATACTTGGTTAATACATTAGTGCACGATCAATTGTTGTCATTCAACGTTTTTGTTTGGTTGGATTCCTTTCTATCATATACTAATGAATTGTGAAACTTAAATGGACTTGCAGGCAAATTCGGGATTCCTCATCAAGAGCTTATCGGTGCTTTGGAGGATTTATGAATGGAAGAATGAGTATCGATGACCGAAGAGCACCTCCTACGGCTACATTTGTCGCAGTGTAATATTCGGGGCATTTTATTCGGGATTGTCCTACTAATGGCGATCCCAATTATGACATTAAGAAGTGAAGCCTCCAATTGGTATTCGAAGTCAATGCTCATGACAACTTGAGATGGCTCTTATGCATTGACCGGTGGAGTTGTTGCCGCTCTGAAGCCTGACGAGTAAGCTAATCTAACTTTACTTATAGCTTGATGGTTGTAGTTCCTTGGTTGATGTAGTATTGCAGTTTTTTTTATTTTATAGTTTTCGATATTCACTTGGCTTTTTTTTGCATGAAATAGGACCACTTTTGAAAGGGAAATAGAGGGATTACCTTCGACTCGCTCTGCCGTCGACATTCCACCAGAACTTCATTGCCCATTATGCAAAGGAGTAATGAAAGATGCCGTGATGATGGGCAAATGTTGCTATAGGAGTTTCTGCGATAAATGTAAGTGTTTTATTTATTGTACACTAGACAATGCTAAGGATTTCATGTTGAACATAATCTGATTGTCCTCTTTGTTCATGTTACTCCCATGCAAAAGTTTTCTAATGTTTTCTCTAACTTGTCTATATCGCCATGGCCATATGCTTAGTTTGAAGTTAGTAATTTTTTTTAAGAGAAAAAGAAAATCATTACATATCCTTAATTCCTTGCGTCTATATTTTGTTCGCAAACACTATTAATTAAGGATTTGTAGTTTTCTTGGATCATTTTGTTCTTGTTATATGATTATGAGGTGGTTTTTTTTTTGCAAAAGATTATGAGTTGTTGTTAAGTTCTATTGTTGTGTTAATCAGTTTTTGTTCTATTTTATTGAATAATCTTTCTTCTTTTGATTTATCCATGCATTGATTTTGATTTACTCTATATTTTTCACATTAATATATATTTTCTTGGATCATAAACCTCAGGTATTAGGGACTGCATCAGCTCAAAGTCGATGTGTGCTTGTGGAGCGACAAACATACTTGCAGATGATCTTGTTCCAAACAAAAATGTGAGAGATTTATTAGAATCTTATCAACTTGCCAAGCCTCCACCTTCTCATTCGCAGACTTGAAGAGAAAGCATGAAATCGAACACATTTTTGAAAGGTGCGCGCTTTCTTCTTTGTCCAATCCTCCATCTGAAATTGATTAAGACTTTGATCTATAATAATACTTGAAGATGATATGCGGTTTGACAGCAATTTTTCTTTTTTTTTTGGAATGTTTGCCTTATTTAATCTCTTGAACTTGCTGACAGTGAAAGAGAACTCTATGTCCATTTCTTGTGTCGACTGAAAGAGAACATCCTTTGCTTTGTTTTGAGAGTGAAGTCCGCTGTACTTTTGGTGGATCTTAAAATTTGATGTATTGATTTTCATGTTTCATGAAAGGGAGGAGAACTTCAATTATTTTTTGAAATTCGGGTTCTATTGTTTCTTGATTTGATCATTCTCGGTTGGTTGTTGTCGTTTTCGATATACAATTGCTAGAAGATGTACTATATATCTCTTGTCTTTGAGACTCAAAATCGCTTAATCTAGATCGAATGAGTGCTTTCTTTTAGTTGTTGAATTAGTATGTTCGTGGGAGATTTGATTTCAATTATATTGTTTTTTGCTATTCGAAGTTGTTTCTTGTTAGTTTGTTTTATGTTTTGCAATTGACTTTGGTTCTTTCTTTGTTTTGCAATTGTGAACTAAATGGATCTCGAGGAGTTGGGGCCACAAAATGGATCCCATGTTGTACTGAATTGTCATTTGTCGATAGGGTATTCAAGGAACACGATCAATGTGCATTGCATGTTGACTCGAAAACCAACCTTAGCAACGCGTGTGTCTCCAATTGAACAAGAAGCCCAAAGCCAAAAATCTTGCGATGTAGATAAATGACAATTGAAATTGGAGGGACTTTTGGTTGTCCATGGTTCTTGGTGCTATAAGAGGATTGCTCGATGGTAAGAGAATTGAGAAGTGGAATTTCATTGTAATTCATAAAAAATGATATTTATGTATAATAAATCTCTTGTAATCTTTTAAGGTTCTTAATGAATATTTTGTTATAGAATTCTTAGTCTTACTTTTTGCAAATCATAAAATGTTTTGATTTCGGTATTTATTTAATTTCACGGGTTCTATTTTTTTTTGTATGAGCTTTTTTATTTGTGGCGACTAAATACGCCACGATATGTATCTATTATTTGTGGCAGCTAATTTGTTGACACAAATATATACTTTTTTTGAGTTAATTATTGTCACAAATATATATTTTTTGTGGCAGCATCTAATATGCCATAAAAGAACAATATCTTTTTTGGCGGTAGAATGCTGCCACTAAAATTTTTTTATGGCAGTGTGGAAGCTGCCTCTAAAAATATTTTATGTCGTCACAAATACTTTTAGTGGCAGCTACTGGTGTCACAAATGTATTTGCAACGGGCGTATTAGTGGCACCATCCATCCTGTCACATAGCTGCCACAAAAGGTCTTTAATGGCAGCAAAAGGTTTTTTATGGCAGTTTTAGTGCTGCCACAAAAAGTGCATTTTCTTGTAGTGATGATTGCAAGAGCAGTCAAGAAAATGTATTTAGCTGAGCAAGCTAGTTTGAAGATGATATTCAAAAGTATGAAACTACGAGTTTTCCTCACTACCGACACTTGGAGGAGCATACAAAATATTGACTACATGGTCCTCACTACACATTTTATCAATGATGGGTGAAAATTGCATAAAAGGATTCTCAACTTTTTTCAATTTGCCAACCATAAAGGAGATACTTTAGGGAAAGCGATTGAGAAGTGTTTGCTTGAGTGGGGGATCGATAAAGTGTTCACATTTTATACTTGATAATGCGAGCTCTAATGATTTAGCCATGTCTTATTTAAAAAAGAAAGCGAGAAATTGGAATGGGTTGTCTTTGGAGGGGGAACATAGGGGGAACATATGCACATCAGATGCGTTGCTCGTATTTTGAACCTTGTGGTTAGAGATGGGGTACAAGAGTTAGAAGAAGCCATTGCTAACATTTGAGTAGCAATTAGGTATGTGAGTCATCTCCGTAACGTTCACAAAAATTTAAACAATGTATGGAAGAGTGCAAATTATGTACCAAAACCATTGTTTGTCTTAATGTTGAAACTAGGTGGAACTCCACTTATATGATGTTGGAAACGAAATGGAATTTCAAAATTCCTTTGAAAGAATGAAGGATGAGGACCTTGATTATCTTTAAGTATTGATGAGTGAAAAAGAGAATGAAGCTCTTGAATCAAGTGTAAAGGAGATGAAAATAAAATTCCAAGGAAAAGGAACCAACATCGCCACCTTCAGTTGTGGATTGGGAAAAAGTGAAGATCTTTGTGAAGTTTTTAAAGTTTTTATGATATCACAAAGAAGATATTTGGCTTTCTGTATGTTACATCTAACAGTGGCTTTGAGCAGATCTTCTCAATTCATTCATATATGTGCTTAGTAATTGGAACATAAGAATCAATTGTAAATTGATGAGATTTTATTAGCAATGGCTAGGGGCATGAAAGCCAAATTTGATAAGTACACCTGAGACTACTGCATAGTTGAGACTATAGGTTCAGGCGGCAATTTTTGAGACATTGGCTAAGGGAGTTATGCCAGTTGTTGCACCAATAATTGTTCCAACTGAAACTATGATTATTACACCTACGACTACTAAGCAGCCAGTTGAGGCATCGACATCTAGCAGTTCGATGTCGATAGAGGCCAAGAGAGCGAATGACTTCTTGAGGTTTTAGCCAGGCTACTTTTATGGAGTTGGAGATCCAGAGGTAGTAGGGAGATCGTTATTATCTTATAGCGGCTGCACAAGCTGCTCATAATCGAGGAGAGGGACCAACCTCGATTGTCGAGCTAATGTTTGCAAGGTGATGCCGTTGTCCGGTGGACTACTTACAAGGCCCCATATCCACATGTAATGACTTGGGCGAATTTCAGGGAGATGTTTATGGATGAGTACATCCCTATGGAGGTCAGGATCAGACTGAGAAAGGAGTTTTTGGCCTTAGTTCAGGGTACTATGTCGGTGTTGCAGTACATGGAGAGGTTCAAATACTTATTGCAGTACAGAGAGATTACAAATCTACTACTTTATCTGAGGCTTAGATGAGAGGATTGAGAGTGTTGTTGTGTCTGGTGGAGCACGTACACTATTAGAGATTTATGACAGAGCCCTTGAACATGAGACTTATCTGGTTCAGAGGGTCGGTCGACAAGCATCCTCCGAATAGCATAGCCGGCCTGTAGGCAAGGATAGGGGCAGGGACCTCTTCGTGGACATTGACACTCAAATTAGAGTCGCCGAAGGGATGGAGATTGACAAGATGATAAGGTAAGATACGATGATCGCCAGGCGATCTATTCGACTGCTTCTGCACCTGTTGACCTGCCTAGGCAACAATACATGCTAGACAGAGGTCAGAGAGAGCCAGGGTCAGAGCTAGAGTCAGGGTTAGAGTTAGAGGAGTTTTGCCAACTATCTGTGATTCGAGAGACTCGTACTTCCTTTCGATGTGGTCAAGCTAGACATCTATAGGTTGATTTCACTATACCAACTTTACCACCACTATCGACTGAGCAGGCCAGAGATATGCCCACGCAGAAGCATTTGTGGTTGCGCATCCGGACAGGGAGGTAACCAAACAGCTTGTTGAGGGTACGTTGACTATTTGTAGTATTTTCATGCATGTTATGTTTGATTTTGAAAGTATATTGTCATTCATTTCTAGACGTATGGTAGGAGAGTTAGGGTTGCATGTGCAGACATTAGGTACACACCTTGTCCTCAATACGACTGTTGGGGATAAGTTTTGGGACATCAGTTACCGGTTGGTTTGCGAGTATTAGAGACTTGGAGTTCGATGCAATGCTTGGCATGGATTGGTTATCGACATGTCACGCACAGATAGATTGTTTTCGTAAGACTGTGACGTTTGATATTGAATGGATTCCAAAGTTCTCATTTGTCAAAGTTATGACTACATTACTGATCACTAGAGATTGATTAACGACATCTTAGGAGATGGAGGCATTTGCCGAGGACAATGACCCAAGTTGAGGATGTCCCAGTGATTTTTGAGTTTGCTGAGGTGTTTCCTGATGATTTTCTAGGATTACCACCACCCCGAGCAGTTGAGTTCATTATTGAGTTGATACCGAGGAGAACCTATTTATAATCGACCGTATTGAATGTATACATCCGAGCAGGAGGAATTGAGGACCTAGTTAGAGGAGTTGCTACATAAGGGTCTTATTCACCCTAGTATGTCTTCTGGGGAGCTCCAGTCCTTTTTGTGAAGAAGAAGGATGGTATGATGCATATGTGTGTTGATTACAGAAAGTTGAATCAGGTGACAATTTGGAAGCGTTATCCACTTCCCAGGATCAATGACTTGTTTGACTAGTTGGCAAGAGTCAAGTTCTTGAATATTAAACTCATATCAGGTTATCATCAGTTGAGGATTCAAGAAGGTGATATTGAGAAGACCGCTTTCAGCATGAGATATGGCTTATATGAGTTAACAATTATGTCACTTGGGCTGATTAATGCGCCAACGATCTTCATGGACTTGATGCACTTCTAAGGCCATTTCTGGATTGATATGTCATTGTATTCATCAACGTCATTCTAATTTACAGTAAGACTCGTAAGGAGCACGATAGGCATTGTAACAACCCTAAAATCTAACTCGTACCCTGTATCATTTTAGGTCGTACGTGGGTCCACTTGCTGTGATACGTGTGTTCAAATCTTGGTCGTCGAAGCTGAGGTATGTTATGTTTCTTTGGTGTTTATATTACTTATTTTACCACCGATTAAATTCTAATGTCCTAAACGTGTAAGGACATTTGTGTGTGCACGTTGGTGTTGAGAAACACGTTCAACCTGAGAACACATGTGATACGAGTGTCGAGCGAAAGGTTGTCTGGTATTTAGCTATCTTGGGACGAATTGAATAAAACATTGAAAAAATAAAATTAAATATTACAATTAAACGTTGTATAACGTGTTCGATACGTTGGTACGTCCGTGAGCACTTGATGGTGCGAGTTGTTGTGCGATTCGAGTGCAGGAATGCCCAGGAAAGCTTTTGATTTGGTGCATATAGGATAGGACTAATTGACCTAGTCAAGGAGAGTCCCCAAGTGAGTTAGAGGAGGTGGTTGGCTAGAATGAACATGAGCCGTAGGATTGACCTCGAGATACATGTGTGAGAGGTAATGAAGTGGTTGATATAAAAGGGTTGCCACATTTTCTCTCTCCTCCATTTTTCTTTCTCATCAACGAGAAATCGGTGAAAGGGTTGGAATTTTAAAATTTTGTGTCGCGAATTAAAGGCCGGGGATCGATCTACTACGTGTATTGAGGTTAGATCTTGGATTCTCGCTCAATTCTCTTCGTGTGGGTGTAAGTTTTACGGGTTCTTGTCGCGAATTTTCCATCACCGAGTTGATTTCAATTTTCTAGTTTTTATGATGGTTTTGTGGATGATTTGTGATTAATTTGTGATTAATTGGGAGTATTTATTTATAACGGCCCAATTTTTATTAAACCGTTATTAAAAAATTTCTCATTTCTAATGATGAGATTTTAGTTGCAATGGCTAGGGGCATGAAAGCCAAATTTTTAAGTATTGGAGAAATGAGAAAATAACAAATATTTTGTTGTACATTGCACTTGTGCATGACCCAAGGCACAAGTTGAAACTTGTCTCATATTGTTTTAATTTGGTGTATGAGCCTAAAAAGAGCAAACTAATCTCATAAACAATTGAAAGAAAGCCATATGATGAATACAAGAGTATTGTTAATGTGACGGCCCCAATTTCCAAAGCAGATGGGAATGCCCGGCCTAGACCCGTATAGGCTCCTGAGTCGATACTCGACAAGTCTATACGTGCCTTATCAGCCTCAAATCGTTCTTTACCGTTCAAAATTATGAGTTATTAGATTATAAAACTTATCAGATCAATACGCTGCAAAATTCAACTATCATCACACAATAACTCAAAAAGAAATCAGGATTTTATTACTAAAGTGGGACCCCGAATACAAGATAAAAATGCACAACATGGTGACATCACTATGATACGGGCATGTACATGATATCCAAATCTCATAACCCAATACTATCCGATATGTTTTCAAAACAACACATATAACTCAAAGTAAATACATACTAGGCAGCAAAGCAAGAAATCTTCCTCGAGAAGCTCTCAGAGGAAGTCACCTATCGCCGGTCCCTTGTCCTTACTGTCACCCACCCTAGCTGCACCCACCGTCACAAATTAGACGGTGAGCAATTGAGAGAAATTGAAAGTAATGCCAGAAAAATATAACAGTAATTCAAGATTTAACAAATAAAGTAGTCCAAGAATCATGCGGTAATCGAAAGGCAGGAAATATAAACAAGTGCATGATAATTAGACTAACAGATAATCAATCAAAATTTGCGTGTTCCAATAATCAAAAGAAGCCCATGAGAGGTCATCATACAATATGAAAAGATCTCTTAAGATCTCCCCGGGCAATGTCGCAACACTAGCGCAACATGATTATAAAAGTAGTCGCAACTACTCCTATTACCCAATGTCCTGGTAACACACAACACCAGGGGTGGATAGTCCTGTAGAAAAGCCTCGCATTTTCCTAACTGATGCAGGCCCACGAAACACCTTCTGACACACTCAAGCCAAGAACAAACATACCAAGTAATAATAGGATAGGAATGCCAAACATGAGATCATTCAACAATCACAACAAAAGAGGAAATAGAATCACATGGTATTTTCTTACTAGCTTACTAACTACCCTGGTACGTCGCGTACCCGTCGCACTCTCGCGATCTAATCTTTTGCGCGGGTCCCCAAACTACCTGTCAATGGTCTGAACCCCAAATATTGAGTTTATGGTCAAAATATTATTTTCTAGATTTTTCTCATACTTTTCTGAATTTTTCCTCTATATTTCCATAATTTATTCTATTTTATTTCATTCTTTTTATATTATTTTTTCTTGGTCGGGTCAGGCCTGGCCCAACCTGACCCGGCCTACCCTGGCCAGGCGCTGGACCTGGCCCGGTCTTGGTCACGCCCTGGCAAGGCGCTGGGCCTGACCAAGCCCTGGCTAGGCATTGGGCCTGGCCAGACACTGGACCTGGCCCTGTCACACATACACATAACCTACGAATACACTGCACACGTCGTGTCCTCATCGCCAAAAACACCTCTGTGGCGTGAAACAAGAATGCATATACACAAATACGCACACAGGACTCACAAAACCCACCTAAAACACACGCCGTGAGAAACAACAACTTCAAAACGTCTTACACAACCGAAACGTGTAGATGTGTCGTGAAGAAGTTGTAAGTCTCACAATGTCTTCACGAACAAAAGAAAACTTACATATCTAGCTACGCTGTGTACACGGTGCATGGCTCAAACACAAAAACTTCTTGGCGGCGACAAATCAACACGTCTCTGGTTCATGCATTCGTGGGTGACGCCACCACGCGATGAACGCGCGGCGTTCCCACGGCGTCGGATTAAGAACTCGACATTCAAAATTTACAGAACCCCAAATCAATTTTTTCCCACTTGGCAACCTTCGCCCACATGTTTCCGGGCATCAAGACTCCTCGAAATCAATCCCGGATAGTCGTGGGATGCCCAGATTCAATTAAAACACAAATCAAACAATCAAATTAACAATATACAACAACACTGGCACCGATGTCGCATGCTGATCGCACCGGGGTTGCTGAGACATTGGTGGAACACCAAACTCGTCTCCAGCAAACCACCGTTGGTCATGGCGATGACTCAACAGTGAGATTAACACAAGAGAACTCAAAACAGGGAAAAATGGAAAGGACATTACAAGAAGTGAGGAGATCTCACCTTTTCAGGCGAGTCCCTGTAGCTCCGTCGGCTCTCTAGCGGGTTGGACAACTGTGACGGCCCCAATTTCCCGTGCAATTTGGTATGCCCGGCCTAGACCCGTGCAGGCCCCAAATCATCGCTTGGCAACCTGACGAGCCTAGTTAGCCTTCGATTTAATTAATTCAGTAATTTATGAAAGAGTTATTGCATTAATACACAAGCGAAGACTAAAACAATTATAACAAAGGGAAATAACTCAATCAAAGGGAAATTAGGAATTCTATAAGTGTGGAAAACCCCGGGTATTCATGTACAATTCGATAGGCATATATACATGATACCAGTCTCACAAAAGAAATACCAAGTTCAATGATCCCAACAATATAAGTATAAAACAATATACACATCAGCAAAAAATATAAACACCTACTATAAAGTATCTCTAATGTCACTGCTAATCCTTACAGTAGATCACCTAGGCAGGGCCCCTTGCCCTTGCTGCTCTCCACCCTATCTGCACCCACCGTCACAAACTAGACGGTGAGTAACTGAATAAAATTGCTAGTAGTACCAGAAGAATGTAATAGTAATTTATGATTTTAACAAGAAAAACAGTCTAAGTATCATGCGGAAATGAAATAACAGGAAAGTAAATAAATCAAATGCATGATAAAGAGACTGATAGATAAACAATCGATATTTGCATGTTCTAAGATTCAAAAGAGGCCCATGAGTGGTCTATTTCACAGTAATACGACAAAGATCTCCCCGGGCAATGTCGCAACACTAGCGCAGCGTGAAATCGAGAGGCATCGCAACACCTCTCGAATCAATACCCCAGTACACACATCACTAGGGGTGGTCAGTTACCCCTGAGAGGGCACCCTCATTGTCCCAGCTAGTGCGGGACCACATGATACCTTCGAGACACACACTCATGCCAAGAACATACAACTAAGGAAATCGGAAAGGAATATCAAGCAAAGGATCAATGCAATAATAGCAATAAATAGAGGATGTATAAATCACATGTTATTTTCTTACTGGTCTACTAACGTACATACATACGAGGCATGCATGTACTTACCTGAACTAGCGTGACCTGGTAGTCACTTCGAGACTTTAACGCGCTTCCCGTGTTTCTCGACTACCTGACAACGAATCAAACCCCGAATGTTGTTTTAGAGTTCATGTTTACTTTTAGGGTGATTCCCATAAACCTGGTTTGAATTCCTTCAATTAACGTAACCCATACTATCGTTGATGTCCTTTATAGCCCGATTGGGCTCTTGTTGGGTCCATGCGTCAAGCCTATATTCACCTAAGTAGGCTTAATAGGTGGACACTTGTTGGACTTAGGTACATATGAGCTATTCCCTTCATTTTATGTATGTATTTGGGCTTTAAGTTGTACCTATTGTATTGGGCTTTTATTGTAATGTGGGTTAGATGTGTGTTGGGCCCTCATTACCATGTGTGTTGGGCCCTTATTGTAATAGGTGTTGGGTGTGTGTTGGGCTCTTATTGGGCCTCAACACAAGCCCACAATTAATATTTAAAATGTCCATACACTTGTTTTATTTATTCACACACATATAATAATGTACTTAATGGTCACACCACACACACACACAACTGATGTGTACACCCCACTGGTGTGCACACTAACACTTCACACACACTGCTGTTTTGTGTACATAACACCCCGCTGTTGTGTGCACCCCACTGTTCATATGCATTAAAACGTCACTTTATTGCTTCAAACTATATTATATACACATTTGTCCATTCCACATATATACAACTGTTGTGTACACCCCACTATGATGTACACATAGTGTTGTGCACACCCCATTGTGGTGTACACACAGTGTACACCCCATTGTGGTGTACACACAGTGTACACCCCTTACACAACATTCACACCCTACAATAGCCACCTATATACACTTATGTAAATCGAAACCCACACCTATACATCTCATGAAAACAATCCCAAATGGTACCCCACACCCCAACTGGGGTGTGCACATACACAGCCACACACCCATACATATAGAGCAGCCATCCCACACACACACACTCACCAAAATCGTCACACATACACTTCCAAATCGTCTACACACACTCACAAAAAGTCCACACACAACACTCACAAGACAATCACACATGGGGTCACCTCTCGGCCGCAGAGTCGCCGGAAGATGACCTCCGGTCAGCCTCAACCGGCACCAGTGCCGGTCATCCATAACGGTGGCACAAAATAGTCCCAAAAAAAATGGTGCAAGGTGAGTAAAAATAGTGAACTGTTGAGAGAGAGAGAGTAAACTATCGAGAGGGAAAGGAGGAAGAGATGGAAGAGACTCACCTAGGCATCTCCGGTGAGTGTTGGAGGCTCCAACGCCGTGGTGGGTGGCGGTAACGGTCCTGCTGGGGGGCATACGAACTGCCACAGTGGAAGCCGAGAAAAGTGAGAGAGAGTGCAAACCGAGAAAGAAGGGGGAAAGAGAGGTGGAAGAGGCTCACCAAGGCGTCTCCGATGGGTGGTGGAGATGCCATTTCCATGGTGGGTGGCGGTCCGGCAGAGAGAGAGCAGGAACGTACAGCCGAGACGAGATGAGGGAGAACGTGAAGCCGAGAGGGAGAGAGGGAAAGAGAGAACGTCCTCCTCGTCGACGGTGATCCTCCGGTCACCTCTGGCCTCGTCGGGGTCGGTAGTTTGGTGATGGCAGTTGGGGGAGAGTGGGAGGTGAATAGTGACGGTGGTAGTTTGGAGGAGATGATGAATAGTGTACATTAGGGTTTTAGGGTTTCCTTTGTTTATATATATGTGACTTAAGGTAAAATGACCCTTTTACCCCTGATTTTTAAACTTGCCCAACCTTTGGACAGCTACCCTTATGAGTCATTTGGCTCATCATCATAATCTAACCCATGTACACATCTTTATGACCATCCAATGGTTCTCCTCACTCACTTGTGTCATTTTAATAATCCTATCCATATTAACCCATTAGATTAACCTTATTAAATTATAAATAAGGTCACACAAATTCTCGCTTACTCGGTGCACCGTGTCCCGCATTCGACACGCTTCTCGAGGCAGTTCCACTCTTGGGATTCGAATAAATTCCCTCATGTTTAAGTTATACTTTATTGTTAGAATTGTATTTCCTCAACTTAGGTCATATTTTTCATTTGACTTTGTTTATTAATAATATCCACTAAAACGGTTCCCGAAAACCCCATTTAACTAAGCGACACCTCACTCAATTAAAATATAGCCCGAACAGCTCGAGACCCGTAAAATACTAATATACTAATACATGCATTATCATCCACAAATAACCAAATTTTTTTGGGTCGTTACAGTAACCCTCCAATGGTTGTCCACACTTTCTTGCTCACCAAGTTTGAGAGAAAATAAGAGAAGAGGAAAAGAGGAGAGAAAGAGAAAAGTGAGAGAAAAGTGTGGGGTTGGTCCTTATATAGGCCCACACCTCATCCCCACACATGCATGCATCTCGAGGTCGGTCCAGCTAACACCACTTTAGCTGTCTACCTATTTTAACACCTTCAATGTGACTCCATTAGGTGACATACACACACCACTTAACTAACGAACTCTCTGGCTCGTTTTTATGTTCTCGCATTCTAAACACCCCACGACTCATGAGTCGTGTGTTTTGGTCTCGCCGACGCTCTCTTGTCATTAATCAGCTCAATTATCATTAATTGACTTAATTATTAACATTTTCAGTGTTTTAAAGTCCCCGTGTACCTGTACCCCATTTGTTGATGCCCACTTAGCTAATTTTCCTTCGTTTATCGACTTCACTGTCCGGTCACTCAAATACAAGTATAAATACATAGTACATGAACTCATTCACAAATAGTCAAATTTCCGGGTTGTTACAGTCTCCCTAACTAAAAAGAATTTTGTCCTCGAAATTAGCTTTAACTCGAGCGAATAAAGGGAACCAACACCCGTTCACACCTCCAAACTGCGGGCTTACAGTCACTTCAGACAGCTTAGATCCTTCATATCGAACTGCGAACTCTTCCAGAGTTGCTTCAGACAACTCTCGCTTTACTATTGAAGTGCGGATCGATGCAAAGTCACTTCAAACAGCTCAATATACTATGACAAACTGTGGAGTCGCGTGAGAGTCATTTCCAACAGCTCGACATTAGGTATTGAACTGCGGACTGGTACAAAGTCCGTTCGAACAACACAACGTCTTAAATCCACTCCTTTTCTCCACATTTATCAAACTGTGGGCCTCTGCCACTTCGAACAGCTTGATTTCATCTCAGTCTTCAGACTGCGGGTCACCACTACTTCAAACAGCCTAGTTCGACTACGGTCTCTTTAGACCGCTCCCATTTCCCGAAATGGTAGGAATGTCAACGACCTCATCGTAAACATCGTCGACTACCATAACACAAGTTAGGTAAGTATAAAGTAAGACGCTACGATCGCGACTCGTACGTCAAACCCGTAATGACCTCCCTAACCCACTCGCGTTTCAATGCAGTTCATCTATACCCAGGCAGTAAATATGTTCGACAAAGTTGTAAACATGGCATTCATGTACACTACGTGTCCATGCATCATAAGATGGATCACAACCCGTCTGGTTCTGCCTCTCTTTAGGTGTACTCGTGGCTAGGTTTGGCAACCCATTATGCCCAAGCCTACCACCTCTTTCAAACTCTAATCTAAGTTAGGTTTGTCTCATCCTATACAACTTTGCTAAGTTTTACGGCACTACTTTAACAAGTATCGACCTTAACTTCATCACATTACGTCCGGCATCACATTTAAACACCTAAAGCTTCGTATACAAGTACTCCATGCATGATGTAATGATAACATGGAGAATCTCTGACCTTCGGTAGGATCAAGAACCGATGTCAGCTGTGACTCAGTCGCCATGTGCAAGTCCTCAATGGCCTGAGGCTGATCATCATCTTGCTGATCTTCGTACAAATCAAGACATCGATTCTAGAAATATCTGGGTTGTCCGCACTGGAAACATACTCTCCGCCCTTGAGAACCACCGTCGTCGTTCGGGTCCCTCATCTGTTTCCTATCGTGTCTTTCCGATCGATGCTCTGAAATACGACTCTCTACGCCAACTCACTAAGGTCCTCTACGCAACGTGTTAACAACTTACCGCTATCGTTACTAGATCTAGCCTGATCGGCCCTCTCTATCTGACAAAGAAAGCGAGTTCCTGGATCGGCAGATAACTACCGATACTATATAATATATCACATAAAACATACTTATGCCAATAAGTTTTCAGTTTCCATTACCCGATTCATCCTCACTCCCGAACTAGGATTCTAAGTCAGGATCATAGGGTTCCACTTTAAGTTCAACTATACCTAATTTCCACTGGTTTAAATGGCTTTGTATTTTATGAAATTTAAATCAAGAGTCAAGTCTATATAACCTTACGCTCTGATACTAACTGTGATGGCCCCAAATTTCTGAAGCAATTGGGAACACCCAGCCTAGACCCGTATACGCTCCCGAGTCAATACTCGACAAGTCTATACGTGCCTAGTCAGCCTCAAATCGTTCTTTTACCGTTCAAAATTATGAGTTATTAGATTACAAAGCTTATCAGATCAATATGCAATAGAATTCAACTATCATCATACAATAACTCAAAAGGATATAAGGATTTTATTACTAAAGTAGAACCCTGAATACAAGATAAACATGCACAGCCTGGTGACCACAATATGATAAGGGCATGTATATGATATCCAAATGACACAACCTAATACTATCCGATATGTTTTCAAAACAACACATATAACTCAAAGTAAATACATATTAGGCAGCAAAGTAAAAGATCGTCCTTGAGAAGCGCTCAGAGGAAGTCACCTATCGTCGGTCCCTTGTCCTTGTTGTCACTTGCCCTAGCTGCACTCACCGTAATAAACTAGACGATGAGCAACTGAGAAAAATAGAAAGTAATGTCAGAAGAATATAGCAATAATTCAAGATTTAACAAATAAAGTAATCCAAAATTATGCGGTAATCGAAAGGCAGGAAATATAAACAAGTGCATGATAATAAGACTAATAGATAATCAATCAAAATTTACGTGTTCCAAGAATCAAAAGAGGCCCATGAGAGGTCAATTATACAATACGAAAAGATCTCACAAGATCTCCCCGGGCAATGTCGCAACACTAGCGCAACATGATTATAAAAGCAGTCGCAACTACTCCTATTACAGTGTCCGGGTAACATAGAGCACCAGGGGTGGTTAGACAGTCCTGCAGGAAAGCCTCGAGTTTTCCCAACTGGTGCCAGCCCACGAAACACCTTCCAACATACTCACGCCAAGAACACACATACCAAGGAATAACAAGATAGGAATATCAAACATGAGATCATTAAGCAATCACAACAAAAGAGGAAATAGAATCACATGGTATTTTTTCACTTGCTTACTAACTTACCTGGTACGTCGCATACCCGTCGCACTCCCGCGATCCTAACCCTTTGCTCGGGCTCCCCAAACTACTTGTCAATGGTTTGAACCCCAAATATTGGGTTTATAGTCAAAATATTATTTTCTAGATTTTTCTCATATTTTTCCTCTATTTTCCCATAATTTAATCTATTTTATTTCATTTTTTATATTATTTTTTCTAGCAGAAGCTGGGCCTGGCCCAGTCACACATACACACAGAGCCTACGAATACACTGCACACATCGTGTCCTCAACGTCCAAAAATGCCTCGGTGGTGTGAAACAAGAATGCATATACACAAATACGCACACCCGACTCACAAAACCCACCTAAAACACACACCGTGACACACAACGTCTTACACAATCGAAACTTGTAGATATGCTGTGAAGAAGTTGTAAGTCTCACAACGTCTTCACGACCAAAAGACAACTTACATATCTAGCCACGCCGTGTACACGACGCATGGTTTAAACACAGAAAACTTCTCGACGCCGATAAATCAATACTTCTCTGGTTCACGCATACGTACGTGACGCCGCCAAGCGATGAACGTGCAACGTCCCCACGACGTCGGATTAAGAACATGACATTCAAAATTTATAGAACCCCAAATCAATTTTTTCCCTCTTGGCGACCTTCGCCCACATGTTTTCGAGCATCAAGACTCCCCGAAATTGACCCCGGATCATCGTGGGATGCCCGAATTCAATTAAAACCTTATATCAAATAATCAAATTAACGAAATACAACAACACCAACACTGATGCCGCGTGTTGATCACTCCAGGGTTGCCGAGACATTGGTGAAACACCAAACTCGTCTCTGGCAAACCACCCTTGGCCATGGCGATGACTCAACAGTGAGATTAACACAAGATAACTCAAAATAGTGAAAAATGTAAAGGAAATCACAAGGAGAGAGGAGATCTCACCTTTTTCGGTGAGTTCCTGTAGCTCCGGCGACTCTCCGGCAGGGTGGACAGCCCTCCAATGGTTGTCCACAATTTCTTGCTCACCAAGTTTAAGAGAGAAGAAGAGATGAGGAAAAGAGGAGAGAAAGAGAAAAGTGAGAGAAAAGTTTGGGGTTAGTCCTTATATAGGCCCACACCTCATCCACACACATGCACGCATCTCGAGGTCGGTTCAACTAACACCACTTAAGTTGTCCACCTATTTTAACACCTCTTAATGTGACTCCACTAGGTGACACATGCACCACTTAACTAACTAACTCTTTGGCTCGTTCTTACATTCTCGCACTCTAAACACCCCACGACTCACGAGTCATATGTTTTGGTCTCGCCGACGCCCTCTCGTCGTTAATCAGCTCAATTATCATTAATTGACTTAATTATTAATCATTTTCAGTGTTTTAAAGTCACGTGTCCTCGTACCCCATTTGTTGATGCCCGCTCAGCTAATTTTCCTATTCATTTACCAACTTCACTGTCTGGTCACTCAAATATGAGTATAAATAAATAGTACATGAAATCATTCACAATTAGTCAAATTTTTGAGTTGTTATAGTTAATGACGAGGATGATGAGGAATTAGCTGTCTCCAACTTCAAGTTCAAGGCATATAGAAAATAATGTTATGGGTGAGGTAATGGCTTTCGGAGACATAACAAAATATTTGTATGCAGATGATGAGCTTCAGAGTAAGACTGAGATCGATAATTATCTACTAGATAGTTGTGAAATGTAAGGGAAAGACTTCAATATACTTAATTGGTGGATTGTCAACTCATCAAGGTACAAAGTCTTATCAAAAATAGCTAGAGATATTTTAGCAATTCCAGTCACAACTATTGCATCAAAGTCAACGTTTAGTACGGGAGGACATACCTTAGATCCTTTTCATAGTTCCTTGAGTCCAAGATATGTGGAGGCTTTCATTTGTACTAAAAATTGGATTAAATCTTCCAAGATAGCAGTTGATATTGATGAAGCGTTGAAAGGAATCAAGGAAATTGATCACGGTTTGTTTTATGTTTCCTATCAACTTTTATTAAACTCGCCACTTTACTTAAATAATAAGTATTTTTCTTGAAGAACTTGTTCAAGTATATTAATTTTTGATAAGTAAACTTCTGATATAATTGTAATTGAAGAACTTCTATGTGAAGATGAGCCATTAGTCTTTGATCCATCAAATGACCCACCAAATGACATATTGAATAAATGAATCCAATAGTAAGCCATTTGTCTTTATTATTTATGTTTCTTCATTACCTTATTAATTAACTATTATTGATCATGTTGTCTTTTATAAGGAAAAATAAGACTAAATATGATTATTCTTTTTTTGTAGACTGGAGGACATGAACGAGATGAGTGCTTGCTTTTCCAATTTGGGATCTTCTTTGATAATGCATGCATTTTGGTTTTATTATGAAATCTTTAATTAAACTTAATGTTTTAATTTTGTTTTTTGGGCTACTACTTACTTTTTTAATTTGTTTTATAAACCTCCAACTTCTTTTAGTAGTGTGAGACTTGGATTGTAATAGTTTGATGGTTATTATACTTTGCAAGTTTAATGTTACACTTTCATTAGTTTCATATTTATATATGTGTGATACATTGTTAATGTAGTGATGTATTATGATTTGTGAGACTTGTAGTTGTAGTATTTAAGTCGGCAATATTGAGACCATGTCATGCATGTTTATAGTAATTCATGCATACTTTTGTACACATATTTGCAGCAAGATTGTTCATCCAATATGGTGCTATAGTTGTGATTGCAGGCATCCAAGATGACCTCGGCCATACTTGAGTCACACAAGGATTCCAACATCTTTACATATTTTTTTCAGCAACACAATAAGCAAACTATTTGTAAACACTAAAATACAACTTGCTTTTTTTTAGGGAAAAGGGTTGCTGTTTTTTCAGCAACCAAACTATGTGTTGCTGTTTTTCAGCAACGCAACAAGCAAACTTGATGTTTAGTGTTTAGATGATAAAAAAACAAAAGGGCCTTGGTCTGCCCATTTGTTACATAAAGGGCGGGCAAAAGGGTTTGGCAAACCCAAGCTCGACCCGTGCACTCCCCTAATTTTAACCTTCATGATGAATTGGTTTTATCCTATTTATATAAAATGTTTTTTTAGAATATACAAAATGACTTAAAGATACAATATATATAAATTTATAAAAGTGTGTGATACTAACTTGCTAATTGAGAATTTATAATTCACATTTTTTAATGTATATACTATAATATTTTCACTGTCTATTGGGTGTATATTATAGGAAATCACTAGAATGACATCACAAATACATACCAGTATGCACATTAGGCCCTCAATCCGTGCACGTGTCATGCAGTACAGGAATTTTTATATACCCACATTATGAGGCATGCACAGTGGGCATTTTGGTATGCTTTGGTCATGCTGCCATTCTAGCATTTTGCATTAACAATGTCCTCTAATTTTTATTTTTTTATTTATGCATGATTTGGTATGAGGTTATGTTATATAAGGGTGCGTGAGGGTTCGAGTCCCAAAGGGTACGCTAAAAAGTTGTTTCATTCTTATCAAAATAAAAATGTAGTATTCACCTAACAAAAAATTTTAGTATATTATTAATTTTTATAACATCAAACCTATGACATCCCCTATCATAACTATAGGATATCCGGCCTGAAACCCTAATTAAGCCCCTGTACACCAGATCATGCTTAACTAGAGCCAGTGGCCTTTCATTTCTATCTGACAACAACCTGTATATTGTATATAACGAATAAATAATAAATCAAATGCAGCAGAAATTTAAAACTTTTTCGATAATACTATACAATATACAAAACTATACAATTCACGAAAATCCATTGATCATTAAAAGTAAATCCAACCCAATTACATTACATAAACATACTCAAACAATATTATTACATAAACATAAATATCAGTACAACTAAGAGAAGATTTCGAAACTCCTATTTCTTCCATTTCCCTTTGTCTAGTGCGCTCAACTGTGAACCTATAATTGTTAAGTTGGATGAGCTCCTACATGCTCAGTAAGTGACTCTCGAGAAATACATCAATTATCAACTAAATAACAAGATAAATGCATAACAATATGAATCCAACACATTTAAAGAGAATGTTGAAAAATTTAAACAATACATAACTAAATGCAAATTCATAAGTCTTTTGCAATTGTTCTGTGACTTATATTTTCATTTTATTTAAAACAAAGAGTCACACTCCCACATCTCTCATGAATTACCACTGACAGTTAGTAATTCATGATTGATGTGTCGCCAACTCAAATGGAAAGCATTGATCGGGATAACTCCCAAGTCACTAGGGGCGCCGTGATGGGTGGCTGTCAACACAGTTCCAAACCCCAGGTCGATCCGTCCCGCCAAACCTCTTCTCGGTTTTCATTTTCATTTGTTAAAACAATAACAAAATAGTTTAAGGCACAGTACCTTGCCCCATTCTTAGTCTCTAAGACTATGTGCTATAATAGTATTTAATTACATTGCATAATTGATGAAAAACACGAGTCTCACTTACCTGTGCTGAGCTTTCCTAAGTGTTACTCCAGGTTACACAACTCTCGAAATCCTCCAATTCTTTCTCATCAATTAATAACCTAAATCACTTTATTTAGTATCAATTTAAGTCTACTTCCCTAGACTTAGCACCCCTAAACCATACAAACAATGCGACCAAAGTACGCTTAAGAACAATATCCAAAATAATATTTTATAACTATTTCGAAGTGTTATCAACTAGCCAATTTGGGTTAAGGTTTTAACATTAAAAACCTCAATATTTCTCATGATAACCAACAAGGAACTTGTAATACTTCTATTGTACTTTCCGTAGGCTCTGAGAACACTCAAATTGGATCATAAACGAAGAAGTTACGAATTTCTCAATATGGCTAGTTTGGATTGAGAAAACTTCTCCAAATCAATATTTTCGCAGTTAAATCCTCAAATCACGATAATCAACATCAGAAAATCACTCAATGCCAAAACAAATATATTTTCACAGCCCGTGGAATCGAATTGGATCAAAACAATAATCAATTTATCCATAATCTCAATTTAAATCAACATCAACTATAAAAACATCTTCAGAAGAGTTATCAGCTAAATCACATCAATTCAAATCACAAAAACCCTATCCTACACCAGTGAAATTTATTTCAAATTGATGCAACATCAATTCACAACAATTAATACCAATTCCTATGAAGACCCCGTGAAAGAAATAGAAAAATCGCGAGATTTCAAATTGAATTGAGGAAAAATGCCATAAATTGAGATTTTACCAAATTTTGGGTCGAGTCCCTCGTTTCTACCGCTTCAACTTAGCTCAAACTGACCGTCTTGCGATGATCTACTGTTTTGTGGAGAGAAATCGGGTGAAAATCAGACATCGGGAGCTTCGCGGACGAAGAATCGATCAGAGAGGGTTGAAGAAGAACGTTTCTAATGTTCTGTTGAAAACAAAAATTCGATTGTTTTTTTTTCAACTTTATATATATAAACCCTCAGCTGCTTGTCAGCACCTTAATTTCTTTTTATTTATTAATTTCTAAAAATCTCTATTTTGACGTGTTTTCAAATCCGATGCCCGTTTTTAATCCGATTTTTTACCAAATTGTGCCAAACTCTTGACAAGATAGTTCATCTTTATAAAATGTTCATGACAACGATTTTGGTCATCCAAAAATCCCAAAAATCCCAAAAATCATAACTTTGTCCATGACATACCAAACTCTTATGGACTAATTCTCTTGCCATACTAAGCCAAACTTGTGCCAAATCAAACCCAATCTCAACCTCGACTACTGCCAACTGATATGAAACTCAATGCAAAGTCTTGCACAACTTTGTTATCATTTTACACTACCATTGAGTCTAACTTTCACACAAACCGAGACAAAGTCTTCACGTGATATTTAACACGTGATTTACGAGTTTTCGAGTAACTAATTATTTAATTATTCAAGCAAAACAAACACAATACATCACATCAACGCATTCACACCTTATTTGAGACAAGTTGGGCTTAACCTCGAGTCTAACTCGGATTAATTAGGATTCAAATTAACACTAATTACGTGCTTGAAGTAACAGGTCATTACAATCTCCCCAATTTAGTTACAATTTTGTCCTTGAAATTAAAGATAACGTACAAATCATCAATAACTTCAAAGAGTAATGGAATTTACTCTTCAATTGTAATTCTCGTTCCTTAGCTATATTTTCTTTCATTTCTCTAGCGTATATGGTTACACCACCCTACCACCAGGACAAAGCTTTTTCATCTTTACTTCAAGAATAAACATAACTAAGTTATTGTTTCATTCTTCTCATTTAATTTAATGGATGTAAACAACACCACTCCATTATTAGCTTAATCCGAATCTATACAACCCATTCATAGGTGAGACTTTTAAAAGATTCAAATTATCATTTGAAATCTCCAATAACCAATGATATTTATCTAGTTTAATTTCTCATTAGTGTTGTAGCCAAGCATTGACAAATCTATTCAAGTATCAATAGTATCGTATCTCCTACCTCGTCCATTCCACAACTGAACGGCAAGGTCAATAATCATCATGTCTCTTACCTCTGTTCACCATCCATGAACAGCAAGGTCAACATAGGTGTGTCTCCTACTTCCATTTCACTTATCATGATTGGCAAGGTCAATCATACAACATTTTCATCAATTTTTCTTTTCGATACTCGCTTGAACCTTATAGATTTCGTCAATCTATAAACTACAACCTATAGTATTTCAGTTTATACTGTCTATATTTCTCTACTGTTATAGTTACAAAATACTTAATCTGCCTTTGGTTTCTATGTAGTTCTTTACTGCCTCATTCTTTCTCGTACTAGTATTTCCAATTCTTATCTCTTACCCTCATGGTAGGATAATATTGAGCATACATCTTTTTAAAGAAACTCACATAGAGAAGTCTCTTCTTTCAGTGATTAACATGATGAGACACAAGCTCAATCATATTCTTTGAAATAAAAATTAGGATTAGCAACTCAATTTTCTTAGTCATCATGAAAGAAAATATACTGTATAGAGATTGAGAATGGTTTTCACTATATCAATAACTTCTTCCCTCATTGGAAGCAAGACTTGGATCTCTATCCGGAACTTATAACATTATACCATGTCTCACTTCCTATACAGATGCTTTGCTCAATCTTTTCAATAATAACATGTCCTCACTGATAAGAATTTGCAAACTTACTTCATTTATCTGCTACAATTCACATTTCTCATTGTGCTGATGTCTTATCACCTTACATAATCCAATACATCCAGCATAATCTCATTAGAAAGTCTAATCTGGACACTACTCCTTACTCTAATCATAACACTTTGAGTAGTTCCAACTAGTCTTCTTATCCATTACCTCACCCATGAATTTAATCATTATTGAGTTCAACCTTCCTCTAAACTTCAAAGAAACGAACTGGTAATTATCAATTCCAACCTTTCAGTTGATGATATGCCTATGCAGGGATTCATTTATTCATCAATACTATCTATCTCTCTAAAGAGATAATACTAAGAAATTCCTATTATAATTACCCCTCATTTTCCTTTCTCTTCTTCAAAGTATTAATTAATTTGTATGGGTAATTCCTCAGAGTGAATTCATCATCTTCCCTATTCTGGTTACTCATTTCACCTCGAATCTCTTTCACTCTGATTAATATTATACACTTCAAACTCTCATAGTTTGAAGATTTCTCAAATCGCATTCATCAGTTTCATTGGTTTCTATCATTTTCATCTATCCCTAATAATTCCTCTAAAATCTTCCAATTTTTAGAAATGACTAAATGACCTTCAAACTTTTGTACACGATACAATTGTACTTCAAAATCCATAATGAATGAATAAACTTGCACCCCTACCCAATCCACTGGATTCATAGCAAATTGGGATTCTCATCCCTGTCTCATAACATTAAGTCTTACCTCTAAGACTTATCCTTGCAATTTATTCCATCCATTGTTTGAAATACATGTTTCTAACTTTTACTTATCAAGTGATGTCTTATAATTGTTTGGTGCTCTTATCAACACAATTATTTCATATTAGTTTCTCCAACACTATATTAAATATATCCACTACAATCTCTTGCTTTATTGTGTCAACAGACAACCATTTGGATAATAGTATTAAGACAATTCTTTAACTTTTCCTAAATTCAAGTATAATCAATCAATTATTGTAGTTAAGCTACATTTTCATTATTCTCTCAAGGCATCCTTTATATCATGTACAACTTATCTCCATTACCTTCTGGAACTAATTGAATATACAATACAATGATACTACAACTCTCTATATACCTTGTTTGTATCATTCAATCATTCCAAAATTACACCATTTTTCTGATTATGTGTTAAATTTAAGACAATCTTTCAATTGTCTTAATCTCTGTCAAATCCTTTGACTCACAATTTAAAATTCAATACATTTCTAAGTGATTTATAGTTGAAACTTAACATTTGCACTCATAATCTCTGATATACACCAATTTATCATCAAAGTTCATGCAGCTTTACGATAATGTTTGTGCTTTTATTAAGTCTTCAACTCTTTATACTATCATCATTGTCAACCAAATGGCAATTTCATTTTCATAGAGTTCAACAACTCTATATTTTCCATTGATAAACATAGCAGGAGCTCTAGTAAGTTTCTTATGGTATCACCATAATTTTTCTACATTATCAAGCCACTGCTTGACCTTAACTTCCTTAAACTTGATCTTAACTCAATAATAACCAAATATAAATCAACTCTTGAAAACTATTGGTTTCATTTAGTTAACCCCATGAGTTGTCAATTCTGGGAAATGAATATTCATTCCTAATTTAGTTTAAATTAATTTATCACTCGAGTTGAGTTTTCAGACTCATACAATTCCTATAATACATTAAAGTAAAATGGAATTGATCATTAGTTGGGTATTGAAAATCAAGTAATTGATGTATCATTCTAATCTTACATTGTGATAAGATTCCAAACAACTCTAATAAACAATCTCTTGAAACCTTAGAATCACCATCTTCATTTATTAAGCTTGAATTTACATTAAAAATCTATTACCATTTACCCAACTATTTGAATTTCAAGTGATAACTCTATTTTCACGAATCACTATTCATTGAAAACTAAAGATTTTCAACAATTTTTTTTCCACTAAAGATATTAGTTATTACTAACCTCTTAATAAATTGCTTCCTTTATTCATTTCCTATACCATACTCTATTCTTTAATATCTTGATTCTTAATTTCATTGACAATACATCCTCCCCAATTTAGACTGCACCAGTCTAAAAGATCATATTACAACACCTCACTAGCTCACTACCATGATTTTCTCAACTACATAAGTTTTTTACAAGTTTCACTTTCAATTTGAAATTACCATAAAAGTGATAGAAGTCCAGCAATTAAGATAGAGTTGACTAGTAATGCAGATTCTTTATAATCCATAAACTCTTATTTGTTATTGTGAGTCTTCACCTTTAGTGTAACTTCGCCATTTTCATCATTTCCTTACCATCCCAACATTGATCTACCCATCAATATGGTATCCTCACATTTAATTTCTTTACATGTGGCTCTACCACATTCTCATTGCTTCCTCATTATCCTATTATTAGTGCATATGGCTATACCATAACTCTCCTGATAGATCTCTTTTCACTATTCCAGTATGGACTAGCACCATATCAAAATCGTATACTTCATTATCATTCATGAAGTATGTCTATTCTAGTGGTTACCTAACCTTAACTAGGTTCTTATCATCATTAACCACAAATTTTCTCTCATTAAATGACTTCTAATCTTACTTAACTAGTCTCAACACTAGTTATATTTTCTACTCAAAGTGACTCAACACCTTTGAGTTTCACTGTAAGTCATTCAATGTTTTATTCATCATTTAATGTCATTTCATTTGAAATCCGACTCTAAATCTAGGATCCATCGTTCCTTCTACATTGACTATTTCTCATCAAACAATATTAGTGAGAATCAAGACCATTAGAGACTACTCTATTGAAGAGTTATCTGTAAACCCTTTCTATATCTATATCATAAGGATTTAGGTTTCTATAAACCCCAATCCTCCCTATTTTCTGAACTCATTAGACCTTAATGGATACAAACCATCATATTATCGTTTCACTGTCTTCCTTCAACATATGATTCCTGAAGTCCAGGTCCCCAAGAACCCTTACCATCAATACTCTTTGGACTTTTCAAGTCATAGATGTGAGTTAAGACCTTCAGAATCAAATATAGGCAAGACATGACAACTATATCTATCGCATAGATATACTACAAAGCTCAAAAGTACATGACTCAAGCTTTTATCTTTTATTACCCCCAAATCATTGATAAAATATTTCTTTTTAATTTTAGGTTATCCTTGACTCGAGAACAAGTCTCCAAATCAGTTAACCTAAGATTCCCTTTAATATACATATATTTAACTTGAGTTCCAAATTAAAGTTGTATCAAAATTATCACTCAATTCGAAACCATTCGAAAGTGATAAACTAAGACTCTAATACTCACTGTATTAAAATTATTCCACTGACTTATCAGTGAAATAATAATACTAAACTCTATAAGCTAGGCTATGATACCAACTGTTCAGAGCTATCACTTAATTCAAAACTAGCATAAGTGATATACTCGGCTCTATAAAACCTTGGCTCTGATACCAACTGTGACATCCCTATCATAACTAGAGGATATCCGATGAAACCCTAATTATGCCCTGGTACACCAGATCAGGTTTAACTAGAGCCAATAGCCTTTCATTTCTATCTGACAACAACATGTATATTGTATATAACGAATAAATAATAAATCAAATGCAGCAAAAATTTAAAACTTTTTCAATAATACTATACAATATACAAAACTATACAATTCACAAAAATCCATGAGTTATTAAAAGCAAATCCAACCTAATTATATTACATAAACATACTTAAACAGTATTATTACATAAACATAAATATCAGTACATCTAAGAGAAGATTTCGAAACTCCTATATCTTCCCTTTCCCTTTGTCTAGTGCGCTCAATTGTGAACCTATAAATGTTAAGTTGGGTGAGCTCCTACATGCTCAGTAAGTGACTCTCGAGAAATACATCAATTATCAACTAAATAACAAGATAAATGCATAACAATATGAATCCAATGCATATTTAAAGAGAATGTTGAAAAATATAAACAATACATAATTGAATGCAAATTCATAAGTCTTTTTAATGTGTCCCACGACCACTTATAACTCATTACCAATCAATTATTGCTAACTTAATATCGTTTCTTTAATTATAGTTTTAAGTAGGCTTATGGACTCGTTATTATCATTTAACCTCAAATTATGCAGTGGAAGTCTCAAATCATCAAATGATACTAAATAGCAGTTTAAATATCAATTTATCTAATGTGGAAACCATATCAAGATGTAATCCATATATAAATGCCAAGTGTGATTCTCAAAATATCAAAATGTTTTACCTCAAAGTCATATGCGAACCAAAATGTAACTCTTACAACCCATATCCAGCATAAAACGGTAAATATAAACAAGCATACTAGTAGGGCAGTTTGCAGTCAATCACAAATAATCCTCTAGCCCTTCCCTCTGCTCGTACTAGTATCTGCACTCAAGCCATCACAAAAGGCAGATGATGAGTCCAGAATGAGTAATCCCAAGGAAATTCACCAAGTAAATACAAAATGTAAAGTTACAGAGATCAAGATACTATAAATAAACATGCGCAACAAAAGAATACAGACGACTATGGAAGATCATCGCATGAATATGAATAGTAAAGAAATCAAAGTGCTTGCACAATCAAAGTCAGACTAGAGCCAAAATTTGGGCTATCCACCAGGCACAGCCCATGAGGATACCTCAAACGGGTGACCCTGAACCCTCTAAGTGGCCAGCGTAGACCACGATATACCCACACATGCCTATCATCCCCGGGTAGCATATTCACCGGCACATGCCTAGACATATGCTATGGCTTAGTGGACCCTATGCCCCCGCAATAAATAAGCACCAGGTGGGGATGAACATAACCACCGTAAAGCAATAGAAAATAAATATTATTGAATAAACATGACATTATTCAAATAAATCAAGCAGTAAGTACTAAAGTAAATTTCAGTTGGGATATTATACACCTTTAACCGCACTCCAATTACCTGGTATTCGTCCTGGTCCAATCCCGTTCTTGCCTCGAAATGCGCGTTCGATACCTGACTATGTTCACCTAATTCATTTTACTGTGTTTAGTATATTACCATTGAATTAGATATGTGGTAGGGTTAAAATACCCAAAACAACCTTAATATTGGCCTCTATCATGCACTCAGCACGCTGGGCAGTCATCATTATCACTTTAGAACTGCCATCGTGCTGGGACCTTTGGCCAGTGCGCTAGGCAGTTTCTGCCCAGAATTCCAGCAGTCCTAAACTGGTTTCTAGCCTTCAAACCCCACAATAACAACATCAACACCATTCCCACAACACCAAAACGAGCCCTAAAACAATGGGTATACACCCCATACTCAAAACACCATTAAAACCTATAAAATTGGTATCAAATTATAGAGAAAGTATAGGAGATTTGTGATCTAACCTTTGTTTGTTTATCCCCCACTCACAAGGCCTTCAAATCATCAAGTCAAACACCTCCAAAACCCTCCCTTTTCCTTCATTTTCGTCCATCAGTAAGAGAGAAGAGAGAAAATGGTCAAAATAGTGTAAAATGGGGTTTTTATACAACCCATTTCATCACCATTCACACTCCAATCTTAAGGCCTCTTTGGATGGTTGTGATAGGGTCAAATGGTCTCCATAAAATGCCAAAATTGACTTCATACCCATTGTTTGTCCTTATTCTCATGTCACCAATTTTATGCTCTCTCGGACATTCCAATACTTGGCTCCGAACCTCGCCTAGTGTCGTTCTTGCATAACGACGGTACCAACCATCTCAACATCATTTATTAAGAATTATTTAATGTATTTTATCATTTATTAGATGTATTTAGTCCCCCATCCTAATGTGCTAATCATACGTCGTCCGGTATCGTACATACGTGCTACACGCATTGGATACTCGTCACACCAGCTTACTCGTCAATGAAAAGTATAATCACACATATTTGTGATGTAATTAACTAACTTAAACCTATATATCGCAACGTCACCACAAGAGCACACAAAACAGACTGTAAACCATATTTGGTCGTGCTCCGTCTTCATTATGGGACCCACGAACGTCTCTACTGACATCCACGTCCATAATTTCATCATTAATAACGACCATTGAAAATCGAGCCATTTCAGTTCTACCCAACTAATTCTTCTTAGGGAACTGCAATGTTGATGCAATTACCAACCAGGTTAACCAACTTAAACAAATGTTGGTGAACTAATCAAACCCCTAACTTTCGTGAATAAATCAACCTCAATTCTAGGTGAATGAATCAACCTATTTGAGGTAAACAAACCAACCTATCTCTGGTGAAAAAATCGACCAGTCCACGGTAAACCAATCAACCAGTCATCCACTAACTCCTGATGTACCAATCAATCAATTCCCGACGAACACATCAACTAGTCCCTAGTGAACCACATCAACTAGTCCCTAGTGAATCACATCAACTAGTTGTTAATGAACTCCTGGTGAACTAATCAACCAGTTTTACAACCCCTAGTGAACGAATCAATTAGGGCACGCTAGCCCAAAACTTAACTGATCAGCCTATATGCAGCGAATGCATGAAAAATATGAATATCGAAAATGTACAACAACGACGTACCCTAATCATGTTGTCGTGTCATCTCTCTGACAGGACACGTCACTTCATAAACTCTCTCATTAGCCGGTGGTATCTCTAGTGCCGGAGAAGCTCTCCGACAATCCACTCCAATGTGTCATCTCTTACCGCACCTATAACATCTGCATTTGTCACATCCTCCAGACTGTCAACCCTCAGATCTTTGACCCCAACTCCGGTCCCTCTGATCTCACTCCTGTCGATATGATTGTATCAGTTGTTGTGCCGGTATGGGTATAATCTCATGCACCACTTGATGATGGCATCGCTGAACTGATCATCAGCCTGATCCAGGTCATTCCTGGGACTCTAATTTGTCTGCCCGTCATCATACTCGTATTGATCATCTCTCGAATCATTGTCATACTGACATCCTGATCCAGCCACCAGACATCTCTAGATGATGATCATATACCTGTTGCTCAGACTGATCCATTTGTCTCTTTGGCCTGATGATCATATACCTGTTGCTCAGACTGATCCATTTGTCTTTTGGCCTCTACTCAGACCGAGGACTTTTTCTTGACTGATTCGATCGCTCTAGCTCTGCAACAAGTACGTCTTACGAGCCAGTGCTTGGTCATAAATGCATTGTAAATTATGGGCTCGACTTGCGATGATCACACCGCCAATAAGTTCGTCTAAACCCCTGATAAAGTAATAAATCTGAAGTCTCAATTGTACCTTAGTAGAGATATACTCATCTAGGAATAACTGTTGGGACTCTATCCAAGTCATCGACTCTGGATGTGTATCGGTGTATGTCCTCCACCAAACTGCCGCCTGACCTCTCAAACAATATCTAGAAATCTATACCTAATCCACCTCTGGCACCTCCAATAACTGATGTAGTCGCCGATGCGTCATCAATCAACGCCCAGCTAACTTTGGGTCACTGAGTCCAGTGAAGAATGTTGGGTTAAACTGCATGAAGTCCTTCACTATCTTCGCTGCCTCTGACATCCTACTCATGGATATCGATGCCACTACCGATTGCTTTGTCGTAGCCAGAATCATAGCAGTAGTATCTGCTAGTGCAACCACAAGCTCGATTCTCTCAATCAATATCTCTGACACTGTTGCCTATGTGATCATGGCTGGCGCTAAGGCTGCCTGGGTGGTAGGTACAACCAAAGTAGTAGTTGGTGCCACTATAGGCACTATCGAGCCTCGTATATACTCCATAAGCTCCACCATCTGTGCCTGCTGCAACATCTGTTGATTTGTAACTCTCTGCACTATAATCCGCAGATCAACTACCTTCTCAGTAGGGTCACTGGTCTCACCGACCTCTTGCTCAGTAGTCGACTGAGTAGTATTAGGAGTCTGTCGTCCATCAGAGTCTGCACCGCACACGTGCATCGGATCAAACCCAGTGTATAAGTATACTGTATGAAATACACAATCAAAACATACATGTATATAATAGTCCTGAAGCTACCTGCCTCACATCACTTCCCAACTAAGATTTTAGTCATTCACTTGTGGTTTCCATATCTAAGATATATTCATCAAGTTTATAATCAGGTTTGTCCTCAATTCAAAATGATACCTACGTCTCTGCCAACCTAGGCTCTGATACCAAATGTAATGTTATCAGAGTTAACCATAACCTACGTTTCATTCCTTAGGCTTTTAAAACATAGGCACTAATACCAAATGTAGCAGCCTTAAATTCATCGGCGCGCTACGGCGTGCACCGCAGGCCCATAGTGTGATGGCCCCAAATTCCGTGGCTACCCCATGGTCAGCTACTTCCCTACCCTCTCCACATGAAGCATCTACCTACATCACTCCTGCTCATCCTTTATCTGACACCCTTGCGTTTCTTGTTAATTTATTCAATAGTTTACATGTAGTTTTAGATTTTATAATTAAATTAAATTAAATATTTAGCATTCAAAACGAATTAAAAGCGGAAGTCTTTATATTACCAAAATGAGCATATAAATTAAGTTTACTGATTCAACCTATAGTGGAAATCCCGGTAGTACTATGCATATAGGCGAACAATTGTAATAGTATATATATACAAGTACAGGTGTTAAATTAGTCTCCCAACCCCAAAAGATAATACAAAATATCAAAAGTATAACTACTAACAAATGTGCCAGCAAGCCTCAGTGTAGGTAAGTCAGATGTAGTCACCAAGAATCCCCTTACCTTTGCTAGTACTAGGATCTGTGCTTAGCCATCACAAAAGGCAGATGACGAGCCCAGTAAGTAAAATCCCAAGGAAAACCACTGTGCATATTAATTTAAGAATGTAAATGACAGAGCCAATAAATAGTGTGAAATAAACATGCAAAAAGAAGAAAAAATGCAGACAACTGTTCAAAGCTCGTCGCATGAATATAAACACATAGATATACGAATGGGTGTAAACACAGCTACTAAGGTGTGCACTTAGGACTAGGAGCCCTGGTCGTGGCCTACGCCATTGACCCTACGACTGTGTCCTAGCGGCATTAACCCTAGTTGGTTACATCGAACACATGAGCTGGTATTCAACTCGGGATATAATCTACCGAGGCCAAGAACACGCGCTACAGACTTAGCAAGCGACCACAACAACCCTCGGACATAGACGGGAAAACTTAATTGTCTCAATAAAAATAGACTCACATATTATGAATAAACAATAAGTAAATGCAGTAATGGTGTTCAGTTGGGTTTTACGTACCTCAAACCGCGCTTAATAACCCTAAAAACACCTCCGGTCCGACCCCTGACTAGTTCCCGACTCCAATTATTGTCCCGTGACTCCTGAGATCTATTTTAGGTGTTTATTGGTTAATTAAGTTGGTTTGTTATTAATTAGGCTCGATTTCAATTTTAGGAATTTAAGGGTTCTAGTACCTAGCGTGCTAGGCTGGGTGATTAGCGCGCTAATTTATCTTCGTCCACTGTTCATGTATGAAGATCATCATCTTCCCCAGCTGCCTAAGCGCGCTAGTGTTCATCACCTAGCGCGCTACATGCACTCTACCCATAATTCCAGCAACGGATTCTGGGCTTTTCTGGTTCCTAACACCTCCAAAACATCATAGAAATAACACTCGCACTCCAATTGCATCAAATTCCTCTCCAAAACACCGATTAAACAAGTTTTTCACTCAAAACAAAGGATCAAAGTGTGCATGTTTTTAAAATCCGAAATAACCAAACCACTCATTTTTTGTGCACAAATCCAATTCAAATTGACATGGTTCATCAAAACCAACCTCACAAACAATAATTTTAGCAAAAACGGTGATGAATTCTTTAGAAATCCGTTTAAACCTCAACAACCCAAACAATATCATGTTTTCATAAAAATAAAAGATTTGGTGAGTAGATTACCTTAGATTTCGTCATTTGAACCCCCAATTCTGATCTCCAAACCCTCAGTTGCTTCCCTTAACAAGGATTTCTCTCCTTATAACCTTAAAAATTGTTTGTATTTTGCTTTGGTATGCATGTCTCCATGATCAAGTTGGTATTTATAGATGTTATAATCTGACGTTCATACACATCTCGAGGCTGATCTAGCGGTCCTTGTTAAGCATGTGTCACTCAATTCCTGGACACCTTATCATGACACCAGTTGCCTTGTATCTCATCTGTTGTGTGTCTCGAGGACAATCCAAGGTGTGTCGATTTATTTAGTTACAACTATAGGATTTGTTATATATTAACTTGATTTAATTCATATGGCCTACCTAAGTCATCAAATAAATTCCATAAAATGATAAGTAGGGTCACACTAACTTCCTGACTACCCGACTCCCAGTGCCCCATGTCCAGAACACTTCCCGAGGTGAACCACTCTTAGTGTATCTAATTGAATTACTTAACTTAGCTTAAGGTTATATTCAAATCTCATTACATTTATATCCTCAACCATAGTCATGCAGTTATGATTAAATCTATTCTAACCCCAACGCCCGGCCTCAAAGCTACTGAACCCTCGCGTTAGCATATTCTACGAAACGAAACCCCGGCGTTCAAACTCACTCAACAAGAAATTATAGATACACACCTATGATGAATCATACAGAATAATACCAAAAATATTAATACATCACATAACTCAAGAAATTAGTAGTACACAGTCAGTACCCTAGGTTCGTGTCATGCCAAGCCTATCCGCAGCGTCTACGTGTCGTCCGAGTTGGAGTCCTAATCTGAAATAATTTAAATAACGGTGCTATAATTATAACGGGTCGTTACAACTCTTCCCAACAAAATGAAATTTCGTCCCGAAATTTGAGTTAGTTTAAAACATACCGTGGAATAACTGGGGATAACGCTCTCGCATGGTCGATTCCAACTACCAGGTAAGTCCCTTCGTACCATGACGCTGCCACCGTACGAGTACTTTGGATATCTCCCTGTTCTTGAGAGTCTGAATCTTACGATCTAATACTACCAATGGCCGTTCCTCATAAGTTGCGTCAGACTGGATATCAACTTGTCACACATCAACCATGTGTCGTGGCCCTGTCCTAGCCAATCGCAACATCGAAATGTGGAAGGTAGGATGAATCCCTGCTAACCCGCTAGTAGGTCTAATCTGTACGCCATAATGCCAACCCTCTCTGTGACTCGGTAAGGTCTAATAAATCTTGGCGCTAGTTTCCCCTTAATCCGAAACCTCTGCTGGCCCTTCCAAGGAGAAACCTTCAAATAAACCATATCACCAACCTCATAACTCAGACTCTCGTAGTATCTATTCGCGTATTTCTTCTGCCTATCCTGTGCTGCTCGAAGCCTTTGGCGAATCTGTCGAATCTCTCTGTGTGATCAACAACTATCTCCGGCCATATCGTAACTGTATCCTCTAGCTCTGCCCAATACGCTGGTGACTTGCAGGACCTCCCATACAGTGCCTCAAATGGCGGCATCCCGATACTAGCCTGATAGCTATTGTTGTAGGCGAACTCACACAGTGGTAAGTAATCCTCCAACGAACCTCCAAACTTTAAAATGTAAGCCCTGAGCATATCCTCTAAAATCCTTATCAATCTCTCTGACTAGCAATCTGTTTGAGGATGATAAGCCGTGCTGAACTGCAACCAAGTGCCAAACTACTCCTACATCTCTCCCTAGAACCTCGAAGTCAACCTGGGATCCCTATCGGATACGATGGAGACCGACACCCTATGTAGTCCGATAATCTCCTGTTCGAACAATCTACTCAACTGAGGAAACGTGTATCGCATCGAAACTGGTATGAAGTGCGCCGATTTCATCAGTCTGTCTATCGTGTCGCCTTGATGTCTGCGGTAACCCACTAACAAAATCCATGGTAAGGTGTTCCTACTTCCATTGAGGAATTGGTAACAACTGTAGCAATCCACCTGATCGCCTATGCTCTGCCTTCACCTGGTGACATATATGACACCCTCGAACACACTTGCCAACATCAGCCTTCATCCCCGGCCACCAAAACAATCTCCGCAAATCGTGATACATCTTGGTTCTACCCGGATGAACTGTATAACACGACTGGTGAGCATCCTCTAATATATTATCTCGGATCTATGGCACTGTTGGTACCCAAAGTTGACCTCTATGCCGCAAACATCGATCTGACGTCTCTGTCCAATCAGTGCACTCGGGATCCCATGCCAACCTACTAAACCGCTCATAAAGCCCATCAGCTCTCTGACACTTCGATATCCGTTCTAGTGACACTGTCGATGCTCTCATCTGACCACAGATCTATACATCGTGCGTAACTGAAATATCTGACATGCTCATAACTGATGTTGCCTCCAACAGTCCCATGTGTCGAGTAACGATCTGGCTGTTAACTCCGCACCTGCTCAAAGCATCTGCCACCACATTGGCCTTAGGGATGATATTTAATCGTGAAGTCATAGTCTTTCAGCAACTTTAACCATCTCCTCTAACGCATATTAAGATCTCTCTGCGTGAAAATGAAACGTAGGATCTGATGATCAATGTAAAGGACAAACTTCTCTCCATACAAGTAGTGTCTCCAAGCCTTTAGCGTAAAAGCAACTGCTGCTAGCTCCAAATCGTATACGGGGCAATTATACTCATGTGGTCACAATTGCCTGGATAAGTAAGCCACTGGTCGTCCCTCCTGCATTAAACACATCCCAGTCCAGTCCCCGAAGCATCAGTGTAAACTAACAAACTCTTCCCTGACTCAAATAACGTCAACACTGGTGTAGAAGTCAATCGCTTCTTTGACTCCAGAAATGCCCGCTCACACTCCTCAGACTACTCAAATGGAACATTTCTTCTTCGTCAGCCTCGTCATCGGTGTTGCAATTATGGAGAAATCCTGTACAAACCGCTGGTAATATCCTGCTAGGCTTAAAAAACTCCTTATCTTGGCAACAATCTCTAGTGTCTTCTAGTTAATCACCGCTCTAATCTTGTCTCCCTCCACGAAGATTCCCTAACCGCTGATAACATGTCCCAGAAATTTCACCTCCCTCCTCCAAAATTCACACTTGCTGAATTTCGCATACAATCTATGCTCCCTCAACGTCGTCAGTACCGATTGAAGATGATTCTCGTGATCCTCTCATATCTTGCCGTATATCAATATATCGTCAATGAAGACTATCACATATTTGTTTAAATAAGGTCTCAACACCCAGTACATCAGATCCATAAAAACTGTTGGAGCGTTTGTCAATCCAAACGGTAACACCGTAAACTTGAACAACCCGTATCTGGTACTGAAAGCAGTCTTCTTGATGTCTTATTCTCGAATCCTTAACTGGTGATACCCCGAGCGTAAGTCGATCTTCAAGAAAAACTATGCACCCGTCAGCTGGTTAAACAAATCGTCGATTCTCGGAAGTGGGTAACGATTTTTTATTGTCACCTGATTCAACTTCCGATAGTCTACATACATCCTCATCGATTCATCCTTCTTCCTTACAAATAACACTAGCGCTCCCCATGGTGACATACTCGGATGAATGAATCCCTTCGCCAACAAATCCTCTAGCTGTCTCCTGACTTCCTCCTGCTCCATCGGTGACATCCTGTAAGGTGTACTAGATACAGGCTGTGTCCTAGGTATCAACTCTATAATGAACTCTATCGACCGTGGTGGTGGTAATCCGGGTAAGTCATCTGGAAAGATATCGGCAAACTCTCGGACTATCGATATGTCCTTAATCCTAGCAAAATCTCCGATCTCAAGCTCAACGATCACTACGAAATCCTCCATCTTGGGTAATCGCTAATCTGCCTCTTGTAATAGGTAACTCGGGTGCGACCCCGATCAACGAAAACTCTGGAAAATCTGAAATGCGAAACTCTACCCTCTTCCCGAAATAATCTATTTGTGCATGGTAAGCTGACAGCCAATCCATCCTGAAAAGTGCGTCAAACTCCAAGTACTTTAGTACTCGTAGGTCCACTGGCAATTGATGTTCGACAACCTCAATCATGACGTCCCGAACTATCCAATTAGGGTAAATCTTATCCCCAATAACCGTGTTGAGAACAAGATGGGTCTCAAATGCGTGTATGTCTAACCCTAATTCCCCAACTAAGTGTCCAGCAATAAAAGATAACGTACTACCTGAGTCAAACATGGCATGTATAAGTCTACTGTGAATAAATAATGTACCCTCGACTAGCTGCTTGGTAGCTCCTAAGTCTGGCTGTGCTACTGCATGTACTCTGTCCCTATCCAGACCTTAATCCTGTCGTGGAGATGGCACCCTGCACTCTGACCTCAAATGTCCTCTCTAGCAGCACCTGAAGCATCTACGCGTCTCTCGCCTCCTAGTCGCCTATCACCAAATCTCTAACCCTGACCCTAGTCCCTCTGACCCCTGTCACGACTACCCTGATCCTTGTCCTGAAAGTGCCGCCGCTTTGAGGCGAAGCCGTCGCCATTCTTCTTTGTCTTTGGAGCTATAGTATGCACTGACTGCCTATCCCCAAACTGACTCCTGCTATTATGGCGTCCATCCCTGACATCTCTGCCCCTATGGTCATCCTTGCGATCATCTCTGCGACCCCTAGTAAACTAGTCCCATTGTCTATTTGGCCTTCTGTCCTGTCGAGAACTCTGCCCAACCTCCACCTCGACTGATGTTGTTATGGAAAACCGTTCTTTGCAACAAGAACGTCTTGTAAGTAGTGCCCTCGAAAACATAGCCTGTATTGTCGAAGCCCCAGATGTTACGATCGTGCTAGCAATGTTTTCCTCAACACCCCGGATGAAGTAGTAGATCTGTAGGCGCTCGGTGCCGGCGATATCTATCGAGAACTGCAAGAGATATCTGTATCTATCCATATACTGTAACATCGTCCGATTTCCCTGTCTCAGGGAAAGGAACTCCTCTCTTAACCTCAGTCGAACCTCCATGGAATAAACCGGTCATAGAATATCTCTCAAAACTCTGCCTAAGTCGCTAGATCGGCATGCGTCTCTTGGTAGTTAGTACACCACACAATGCGTCAGACCTGAAGCACGTCCCATATAGTCTCGCCTCACCTTGTGCCTCTCTTTTATGTTCAGCTCTTGTACAAGTGCTAATGTGACACAATCCAGTCCTTTCTGCCTTAAGATCTCCCCCTCCATAAAACTAAGTAGGCTGGAATTTGACGAAATCCCGTAGTCTCTGAGCTTGTGGATCCATAACATACTCTAAAGTTGATGTCGGGGTAACCTCCACTTCTGGTATGGGTGTAGGAGTTAGTATCTCTACTGCCGCTATAACCGGTGTAGTCTCTGCCATCTGAGTCTCACGTACCCTCGTCTGTGTCTGGGTAGGTGTAGTCGCAGCCTCTGTCGGTCTCGTGGTCACTACTGCCTCTCTGCTCGTAGCTAACACAACCATCGTGACTGCCTGCTCTCTCAGAAGTCGTAGTATCTCGGCAATCTGTGTCTCATGTGCAGTCACCCGATCCTCTAGGGAACGGACGATCCTAAAGCTCTCACGGGGTCACTAGTCTGCCCTTCCATATTGTTCTGCATCGATATGCGTGTCCAGATTAGTTTCTAATATATATATGCATATAGTACATATATATATATATATATATATATATACAACAATACATATATCACATAACAATCCTAACTCTATCCGCTTTCATTGCTTCCCAACTAAAAGTTCTAGGTAGATTTATCGGGTTTCCACATCTAATTTATTTTAAAGTTTATGCTCTTGAAAATTTTTATCCGAGGTTCCTCGAAACTCTCGCTCTGACACCAAAATGTGATGGCCCCAAATTCCGAGGCCGCCCCGTGGTCAGCTATTTCCCTGCCCTCTCCACCTGAAGCATATGCCCACGTCACTCCTGCTCATCCTTTATCTGACACCTTTGCGTTACTTGTTAACTTATTTAGTAGTTTACATGTAGTTTTAGATTTTATAATTAAATTAAATTAAATATTCAACATTCATAACGAATTAAAAGCGGAAGTCTTAATATTACCAAAATAAACATATAAAGTTTACTGATTCAACCTATAGTGGAAATCCCGGTAGTATATGCATATAGGCGATCAACTGTAACAGTATATATATACAAGTACAGGTGCGACATATAGTCTCCCAAGTCCAAAAGATAATACAAAATATAAAAAGTATAACTACCAATAAATGTACCAGCAGGCCTCAGCGTTAAGGCCTGCTAGTACATTTGTTGGTAGTTATAGTTGACCGCCTATATGCATAGCTAAGTCAGATGTAGTCACCAAGATTCCCCTTACCTCTGCTAGTACTAAGATTTGTGCTCAGCTATCACAAAAGGCAGATGACGTGCCTAGTAAGTAAAATCCCAAGGAAAACCACCGTGCATATTAATTTAAGAATGTAAATGCAGAGCCAATAAATAGTGTTAAATAAACATACGAAAGAAGGAAAAATTAAGACAACTGCTCAAAGCTCGTCACATGAATATAAACACAGAGATATACGAATGGGTTTGAACACAACTACTAAGGTGTGTACTTAAGACTAGGAGCCCTGGTCGTGGTCTACGCCATCAACCTTACGACTGTGTCCTAGCGGCATTAACCCTAGTGGGTTACATCGAACACGTGAACCGTATTCAATTCGAAATATAATATACTGAGGCCGAGAACACGCACTACACACTTAGCAAGTGACCATAACAACCCTCGGATACATAGACGGGAAAACTTAACCGTCCCGGTAAGAATAGACTTACAGATTATTAAAAATTACATCTCAAATGAGTAAACAATAAGTGAATGCAGTAGTGATGTTCGGTTGCGCTTTATGTACCTCAAACCACGCTCAATAACCCTGAAAACATCCCAATCTGACCCCTGACTAGTCCCCGACTCAATTACTGTCCCGTAACTCTTGAGATCTATTTCAGGTGTGTATTGGTTAATTAAGTGGATTTGTTATCAATTAGGCTCGATTTCAATTTTAGGAATTTAGGGGTTCTGGTACCTAACGCGCTAGGCTAGGTGATTAGGGCGTTAATTGATCTTCATCTACTGTTCATGCACGAAGATCATCATCTTCTCCAGTGTGCCTAGCACGCTAGTGTTCATCACATAGCGCGCTAGGTGCACTCTGCCTATAATTCCAGCAACGGATTCTGGGCTTTTCTAGTTCCTAACACCTCTAAAACATCATAGAAATAACACCACACTCCAACCGCATCAAATTCCTCTCCAAAACACCGATTAAACAAGTTTTTCACTAAAAACAAAAGATCAAAGTGTACATGTTTTAAAAATCCGAAATCACTAAACCACTCATTTTTTTAGCACAAATATGATTCAAATTGACATGGTTTATCAAAACCAATCTCACAAACAACAATTTCAAGAAAAAACAGTGATGAATTCTTTAGAAATCTGTTTGAACCTCAACAACCCAAACAACATCAAGTTTTCATAACAATCACAGATTTGGTGAGTAGATTACCTTAGATTTCGTCGTTTGAACCCCCAATTCCAGTCTCAAACCCTCAGTTGCTTCCCTTAACAAGGATTTCTCTCCTCAAAACCTCAAAAATCATTTGTATTTAGCTTTGGTGTGCATGTCTCCACGATCAAGTTGGTATTTATAGATATTGTTCTAATCTGACATTCACACGCATCTCGAGGTTGATCTAGCGATCCTTGTTAAGTCTATGTCACTCAATTCCTGGACACCTTATCATGACATCAGTTGCCTTGTATCTCATCTGTTGTGTGTCTCGAGGACAATCCAAAGTGTGCTGATTTATTTAGTTACAACTACAGGATTGTTATATATTAACTTGATTTAATTCATATGGCCTATCTAAGTCGTCAAATAAATTCCATAAAATGATAAGTAGGGTGACACTAACTTCCCGACTACCCGGCTCCCCGTGCCCCATATCCAACACGCTTCCCGAGGCAGACCACTCTTAATATACCTAATTGAATTACTTAACTTAGCCTAAGGTTATATTCAAATCTCATTACATTTATATCCTCAACCATAGTCATGCTGTTATGATTAAATCTAGTCTAACCCCATCGCCCGGCCTCACAGCTACCGAACCCTCGCATTGGCGTATTCTACAAAACGGAACCCTGGCGCTCAAATTCGCCCGACAAGAAATTATAGATACACACCTGTGATGAATCATATAGAATAATAATAAAAATATCAATACATGACAAAACTCAAGAAATAGCAGTACACAGTCAGTACCCTAGGTTCGGGTCATGCCTAACCTATCCGCAACGTCCACGTATCGTCCGAGCTGGCATCCTAATCTGAAATAATTTAAATAACGGTGTTATAATTATAACAGGCCGTTACACACAGCTCTGACAACTCACCATCCAGTTGTGTCCCATGACCATCCATAACTCATTATCAATCAATTATTGCTAACTTAATATCGTTTTCTTTAATTACAATTTCAAGTTTTATGGACTCGTTATAATCATTTAACCTAAAATTATGCAACGAAAGTCTTAAATCATCAAATTATACTAAATAGCAGTTTAAATATCAATTTGTCTAATGTGGAAACCATATCAAGATGTAATCCATATATAGATGCCAAGTGTGATTCTCAAAATATCAAAATGTTATACCTCAAAGTCATATACAAACCAAAATTTAACTCTCACAACCCATATCCAGCATAAAAACAGTAAATATAAACAAGCATACGAGTAGGGTAGTCTACAGTCAATCACAAATAATTCTTTAGTTTGCCCTTCCCTCTGCTCGTACTAGTATCTGCACTTAAGCCATCACAAAAAGGCAGATGGCGAGTCCAGAGTGAGTAATCTCAAGGAAATTCATCAAGTAAATACAAAATGTAAAGTTAAAAGATCAAGATACTATAAATAAACATGCTGAACAAAAGAATACAGATGACTGCGGAAGATCATCACATGAATACGAATAGTAAAAAAATCAAAGTGCATGCACAATCAAACGGGTTATTCGCCAGGCACGACCCGTGAGGATACCTCAAACAGGTGACCCTGGACCCTCTAGGTGGCTGGCGTAGACCACGTCGCACCTGCACATGCCTATCAAACCCGGGTAGCATTTTCACCGGTGCATGCCTAGACATATGTTATGGCTTAGTGGACCCTATGCCCCTGCAATAAAGAAACACCAGGTGGGGATGAACACAACCACCATAAAGCAAAAGAAAATAAAGATTATTGAATAAATAAGACAATATTCAAATAAATCAAGTGGTAAGTACTGAAGTGAATTTCAGTTGGGATACTACACACCTCAAACGGCACTCCAATTACCCAGTATTCGTCCCGGTCCAATCCCGTTCTTGCCTCGGAATGTGTACCCGATACCCGACTATGTTCACCTAATTCATTTTACTATGTTTAGTGTATTACCATTGAACTAGATATGTGATACCTAAAACAGCCTTAATATTTGCCTCTGTCCTACACTCAGCGCACTGGAGAGAATGCCCTACGTGGCTGTGATCATCATTATCACTCAGAATCGCCAGCGCGCTAGTAGCGGTTTCGCCTGTAATTCCAAGAGTTTAAAACTAGTTTTTAGCCTCCAAACCCCACAACAACAATATAAACACCATTCCTACAATACCAAAACCAACCCCATAATAATGGATATACACCCCATACTCAAAACACCATTAAAACCCATAAAATTGGTATCAAATTATAGAGAAAGTAGAGGAGATTTACGATCTAAACTTTGTTTGTTGATCCCCTACTCACAAGGTCTTCAAATCATCAAGTCAAACACCTCCAAAACCTTCCCTGTTCCTTCATTTTCGTCCAGCAGTGAAAGAGAAGAGAGAAAATGGTCAAAAGAGTGTAAAATGGGTTTTTATACAACCCATTTCATCACCACTCACACTCCAATCTCAAGGCCTATTTGGATGGTTGTGATGGGGTCAAATGGTCTCCATAAAATGCCAAAATTGACAACATACCCATTCTTTATTCATATTCTCATGTCACCAATTATATGCTCTCTCGGATGTTTCAATACCCGGTTCGAACCTCGTCCGATGCCGTTTGCACACAACGACGGTACCAATAGTCTCAATATCATTTATTATGAATTATTTTATGTATTTTATCATTTATTAGGCGTATTTAGTCCCCCGTCCTAGTGTGCTAATCATATGCCACCCTGGTATCCATGTATACCTGCTACACGCATCAGATACTCGTCACACCAGCTCACTCGTCAATGAAAAGTATAAACACATATAGTTGCAATGTAATTAATTAACTTGAGCCTATACATCACAACTTTAGCACAAGAGCACACAAAACGGACTGTAAACCCTATCCCGGTCGCTCCGTCTTCACTATGGGACCCACGAATGTCTTCACTGACATCTACGTATGTACTTTCATCATCAATAACGACCATTGAAAATCAGGCCATTACATGTACTAAATCAAACCCAATCTCAACCTCGACTACTGCCAACTGATATGAAACTTGAGGCAAAGTCTTGCACAACTTTGTTATCATTTTACATTACCATTAAGTCTAACTTTCACGCAAATCGAGACAAAAGTCTTCACGTTATATTTAACACGTGATTTACGAGTTTTCGAGTAACTAATTATTTAATTATTCATGCCAAACAAATACAATAAATCACATCAACTCACTCACACCTTATTTGAGACAAGTTGAGCTTAACCTCGAGTCTAACTCGGATTAATTAGGATTCGGATTAACACTAATCACGTGCTTGAAGCAACGGGTCGTTACAAAACCACTCGTTCATGAGATATTGAAAAGCTGGTAATGTTTGAGACGACTTATCTATCTAATTTGTGCATAAGGAATGTAAGAGCATCTTTAGTGGTGAACAAATTAACCTCTTCAAATGGGAATGTAAATATTAAATGTCGAGCTGACATAGCATGTGAGGAATAGACATTGTCTATTTTGAATGAAAACTTTTAAACAGTGCAATTTATAGGCACGTCAGCAATTCTCTTAAAAGTATATAAAAAAACAATAAATTTTTTTAAATAAATTTTTAAATAAATAGTGACAATTATATACAAACTTATTTTATAAAATATAATGTTTATTTGAGCCACATGGTATAAACAACATCTCTACCTTGCTGACGTGGCAAGATTGTACTCCACAATCCACATTTACCAATTAACGAAAAATGTGTTGTTAATTACTCCTTTATCTGAGAGATTGTCTTCTCATATGGATGAATAATTATGTATATAGAACACAATCCTTGTTGTATATAACATATTTTTTTATCAATTTGTAATATAATCACCCGGGCATACTATACTTTTAATTTTCGTAATATCATTGTCTAGACTTAAGAAAAAAATTGTCTAAGTGATCATTCATTATTTTTATTTTTTTCTTAGTGTAATACTGTAATTCATTATTGTTCATTTACAAGAAGAGAAAAATAGTCATGCAAAAGAATTAAGAAAACTTGTAGTCTGCCCTTGACGACTCCAAAACCTAAAATTCTTTTTTAATCTTTTTTTATTATAGATCCAGAACCACCGTCGATCTTCTCTTTCGATCAGCGATAGTTCTAATCACATCTTTTCATATTTGAATTGTTCAATAAATTATAGATTTGTTCAAATTTATGAAGACTGACTCTATTCTTGTTGCAATACACCTCTCTCGACGATTGTTCGTGGATTTGTGCAACTGCTAGATTGTTGATTTTCTTTATATTTTTGCATTTAGTAGGTAGTTTATCTTTCCCTTGTTGGAAGGTTTGATTTTGTCTCCCCTTATTAGAAGTCTTTAGTTTTTCTTCTCTTTGTTGGGAGTTTGGTTTGTCATTATGCGGTGGTGTTTGTATATTATCATGTGTTCCTGATATATGTAGAGTGTAGTCCCTGTTTGTCAAGTTGTTAAATTGTTACAGTCGCATTTACAACCAAATTTATGGCAGATAGATGTTCTTTTGAACAAATGGAATTAACGAATCAATGCACTTTTATTAGGACAATTGATTCTATGTCTAGTCTTGTATCGAGCTATATTAATGATTAATGAAATCTCTATTTAAAAAAGAAAAAAAGAAAACTTGTTGTCTACACTGAAGAGGGTATAAAGGTCACAATACTAATAGTGTAGAGTGCAGAGTCTGCAAACCCAAAAGGAGGGTATAATGGGAATTGCATAACTTGCCACTTCTACAGCTACATGTTTACGTTTGTCAGCATGTGTTTGTACCCAAAAATGAGCTATTAAAATGCCACATCATCAATTTATTAAACCCGCTCATTTCTCTGTCCTACCTCTACTTTTTCTCCATAATAGTCACTCTCTTTAGACTTAAAAGCAAAAAATAAGAAATAAAAAAATGGGTAAAAAATGTTGTTCTAAAAAAGGGACCGCAGTAGAGCTATTGTGGGCCCAGATTGGAGCGTTTGTGAAACCTACGCACGATATGGGGAACATCTCTTGAGTGGGGGTTATTTTAAGTGCAATGGCCCCCACTGTGGATACTTGATGACCCACACTTGGTACTTTCAATGTCCGAACACTGTACAATGAATTAACAATGCTAGAACTCATCTTTCTAATATAGTAGAGATATTATGCCTATCTGTGCACATTTGACAGTATCAATGAGTTATAATAACAAGGTCCACAAAAATGGAAAATGATATTTTGACATACTTTGAGTAATACATTGGATGCACAATGGTCTAAATTTCATTGAAATATAAAACCTAGACCATTGTGTATCCAATATAGGTACCCAAAGTATGTCAAAATATCATTTTCTCACCAAAATATCTTTTAGATTTTTACATTTATTGTAATCCCAACTCATTTGTCACATGAAAACTCCAAAAAAAAAAGTCCGACTAAGTGCACTCCCATCGTTTACTTAGTGCACTTCTGAAAAAGTCAAACTTAAAAAGAGAACATTCTTACTACAAAATGACCTTTATGCCCCTTACTGTGATTACTACACCCCACTACATTTTCCTCTCATTTTGTGCACCCCATCATCATCCCTCCACACTCTTCTTGTGATTTGTAGGCATCATCGAGTGGTTTGACCTCACAAGTCCAAATCTCTTGTTGGAGAGTCAGTCAAAGCCCACTGAACCTCTAGTTGGAAAATCAGCCACAACCTGTTGAACCTTAAATTATAGAGTCAGAACCCACCAAACCTTTAGGTCAACAATTTTCAACTAAATCTCACCAAAGAGGTTCGATTGAACACCACTGAGCTTAGATGATAAGCCTCGACCATGTCGTCGAACCTAAAATAGATGTCTCGACCAAAGTTTTAAAATTGGGTGTTTCGATTCGGAAGAAAGGATATTTTGGTAAGAATGTGAAGTGTACTTTTAAATTGAAATTTAATTTTGAAGTGCCACGAATAATTGGGGTGCACTAAGTAAACGGTGAAGTGCACTTAACCAAGCTAAAAAAATGCCTCTTTTTTCAATAAAGGTCGATAAACATGTATAAGAGAAAAAGGCGTATATATACTAGTTGTGGCATGTCCATCTATGCGTAGGGTTGCAAGTGGGGTAGGGCGGGGCGGGGATTGAAGGTACCGTCCCCGCATTCGCAAAGGTGCGGAGCGGGGATTTATCCTCGAAATTTTCTACGGACAAACTTCATCGCCGCATGCCCCGTCGGATTCCCCATGAGGCGTGGGGATCCCCACGAAACGTGGACTTGATCCGCAATCTTTAATCTTTTTATGTCTTTATTTGATGCACATATAACGCATCTCTATCAAAATACTACTAGTTTCAAATTTTATATGATTAATTAGAATAAAACAATCATACTAATTAACAATTGAATATCTGTCAAACAAATTTTTTAATCAATTGAATGCTAATGGTATTTCAAGGGGGAGACTTAATTAATCAACATTTGTTCTAGAACATTATTGAAAACTATGTACTGAGGATTAATTGATTTAATTCACTTATTGATTGTGATTATATAATTAATTTCTTATGTAATTTCATTCGTACACTTTATGTCTTGATCCTTATCTTCAGTCTTCATTGATTTGATTATATAATTAATTTCTTATGTAATTTCATTCGTACACTTTATGTCTTGATCCTTATCTTCAGTCTTCATTGTGTCACTTGACTACTTTATCAACTATTTTTTTTTTGCTCTTTTCGAATTTTTGATAGCTATTTAGACATATAAAAATGCCATCATCTCATTGATTTTTCTAGGAAGTATGACATTATACCAACGTCTGTCATCTCAAACTCTCGCATCATAGCTGCCTTAAAGTCTCGATCATGTTATATATGAAAATTAAATCATCGATTTTTATGTTTAAATTTTTATTCCGAGTCTCTTTTTTATTTTTCTTTTCAAAAGCAAACAAAAATATTTTAAAAATGACATACACTAATCATAATCTCATCCATCGGGTGAAGTTTCCACCTTCATTTGGCAGCAATGGCAATCAATAAGTAACTCCGCCTATTCTCGCTTCAACAAACCGATTTTTGCAATTTGATTTTCTTTAACGAAATTGACCTCGCACTTTTATCGTTCCTCTCTTTGAACACGACTCAAATTTCTTGTTTCCAAAACAAGAAGGTCACACGCTTCGATCTCTCGAATAGATTTCTGTTCTTGAATCTTCAAAGAACTCACACAACCAAGACACAGATCACAAATCTCACTATTGCTCGATACCATGTTAGGTTTAGAGACACCGCAATGACACACTTTATTAATCTCTCAAATAAACTCGTTAATTACAATGCGGGGGGTCAACTCTAATTTATAGACTCACATAAACATACTCCTAATCCAACTAGGAGACCCTAAATAGACTCATACTCTGTAGTATGTATTGTTTAGATCGAACGACATCTCTTTGTAGTATGTATTGTTTAGATCAACGACCTTTTTAACATATTTTACAAGATGTCAATTTGTTATATATCCTTTATGTGGCAACAAAATTTAATTAATCATTTTACAAAAAAATATAACTTCTATTCATAAAGTATTAAATTAAAATTTCACCAATATTTACATAAATTTTTTTCTCTTTTTATCACTTCCTTTTTCTCATCAAATTATTTTTTAAATAATATATTGACATTAAGTTAATTATTTTTTTACTAATATATTTTTTCAAATTTTTTTTTCTAATGGGACGAGGTACGGAGCAAGCGACGAAAATTCCCCGTGAGGCAGTGAACTAGACGGGACAACAAAGATTCTCCGTGAAGCGGGGGACGAAAAAAAAAAATCACGGAGCAAGAGTAATCCCCACCCCCACCTCGCCCCACTATGCAAAGTGAACTTTTGCCTCGGCAAGGACAAAAATGAGAGAAATCTCACCAGGCAATGCGGGGCCCGATGAGAAACAGAAATTCCTCGCCCCACTTGCAACCGTGTCTAGGCGTGATCAAATACATTGGCTGCAACAATATGTACATCAAAACACATTATCTCAATTTTTTTTTTTTTTTTAAAAAAAAAAAAAAAAACACTGATTCATAAACAAAGCCACGTGAACTTCTCTACCAAAAAAAAAGCAACATGTTCACTTATGCGTGTTTATCTCTGTAGTCCTCGTTCTTGAGTGTCACTCCCCCTCCCCCCACACAGGACTTCACCAACTGCTTGAGCCCTTTCCTTTTCTTACGCCCTTCCTTCTCTTTATTCAATTCTTCCCTCCTTTCCTCTTCCATCTGCACACACAACTGACCCACAAAAAACCTAATCAATTACTTAAGCTGCGTTCGATAAGACAAGTTAAAACTCTTATAGTCGGTTTTCAAAAAAAAAAACTCTTAATAGTCGAAAATTCATGAAATCAAACTCCGTCGTCTAACTTCAAATAGATTGATTCTTCTAGTGTCTGAAAGCGAGATTAAACTAACTCTTAATTGAATAGTCGAATCAATATTCACCATTACCGAAGGTAGCTCCATTAAAAAATATCATCAATATTGTAATTGATGTATTATTAAGATATTTTGATAAAATTAATGGACACCTGACAATTGTGCGCTGTTAGTACACCTCAAGATATAGACGGTGCACGATCGCCTAGTGTCCCAACTTTGTATCTTTACTTTCTACTCCAAGAATTTTTCAAAATAAATTTACCGTCAGCCTAATAATAATAAAGTTGACCAAATGGTATGTGACTTAATCCTTTTGGCCTAAGAAGTAAGGAACTTAGTATCAATAAAGTTTTGAGTTCAAGTCGTTCAAAAATTAGGTTGAAAGTGCCGCCTCTCATAAAACCCCCGACATGCTTGAACTCAATCGGTGCGCACAGTTGACGCTGGAGACCATGTAAAAATTGAAAATAATAATAATAAAGTTAGTCTATTGTGTTATCCAAACGCGCCTTAAGAAGGCGGTCTTCGAGGTGGGCTAGTCGCACAACGAGGCTGCCTTTGGTCTCGGTCTCCATCACAACAGCATCGACGGGTAGGCACTGATTCTCCATGGTCTTTGTTGGGGAGGAGTCGTCAATAGAGTAAGACGAGTTGTTCCCTCCTTCGGTGCTAGTGAGTGTCCCACTTGATGTGTAAGACCTTCTCGGTGACCCTCTTATCCCCTCTAAATGCCTCAACTGCAAAATCAAATTAACACCCACATGTAATTTATATGTATGTCAATGAAAAAAAACATATATAATAAACAAATAATCCCCCTAATTGCACTTACTGACCATTGATACATGGCCAACCCAAATTAATTTGATGTATTGAACCTTTGTTGTTATTGTTTTAATTGTATGAATAATTGCCTTTCATACAATCGATTACTTTTTTACTCTTAAAAAAAAAAAGACTAACAAGTTCCTATCAAAAAAAAAAAAATTGACCAACAATAGTTATCATCAAATGATTAGGGTGCAGGGCTTCAAAACAGAAAATGACTACATAGGGTGCACATTATATTTATTAAAAAAGAAGACATTCATAATCTTTTCCGTAAAACATCACTTAATCAAACTACAAATTTAAAGAATCAAAATTTAGCCCTTTTTCTTAGAAGTATATAGTTTTATATACGTTAAAACACTAAAATACTTCTAACAAATTCTCACACTTACCAAAAAAGTCATGAGTTCATTTCCACCAAAAGTAAAAAAATAATAAAAAATAAAAAAATTCTCAAATAATAGAAAAACACATATCTAATCTAGCATCAACAAATAGGGAGCTTTAGGTGGTTTAGCTAGGGTTTCAAAGTATACTTTATTATGCACAAAAGAAAAGAAATCGATATATGTTGTTAGCATCCCAGTGTCTCACCATGTTGTCCAGGCGATCGAGGCGAGACACAACGGGCTCTACTGTGGTGGCCATGAAGAAAGTCACAAGAGATGAAGCACGGTGTAAAGTAGTGTGTGTTATATATGCATTTTCCTGTCGTAATTATGTGAGGAGATGAGTGATGAAGTGGATTGTATAGAGTTGACACGTGTTGACTGTGTCAGTCGGTGTGGGTGCTGTTGTGTCGATGATGTAAATGCTGATGTCGTGGCCGTCTTTCCTGTTCGACACGTCATCAGTTCCATTGGCGGTTGAAGCTGCCAAGCAGCTACCACGTTTGCAAAAACAATATGAACAGCAAGTTGTTGAATTGACCTAATTCAAATTTCTAGTTTTTTCCATGTGCAAAATGACAGTATTGCCCTTCTAGATAAGAAGGCTTTCTTACTTATACCCCATCTACATTTGCTCATCTATATCGGAGCCACTCAACTGAACCCAATATCGAATTGCACTCTTACTTTTGATCTAAATCTGTCGAGATTCATGCGAAAGCCACATTGATTCAATGTCATGAGCGCATTTTTCACCTCTATTCATGTTCATTTATCGATTCTTTTGAATTTTTTGAGTTGTTTTTGAGTCAGTTTTATGTTGTTGGGTTTAAGAATTCGATTTGAAGCTTGAATCTTGCATTATGAGTACAGAATGTCGATGATTGACAATATCAAATGATCCAAGCAAAACACAATATTTTTTTAGTTGTCTTCATAAATTTTTGGAGTTTAGAAATTTTTTCGTTCTTATCTCTCACGGGTCTCGAACACAAAGTCGCGAAACACAGAGTCGCGACATCTCATTGGGAAGCGACCTAAACCTCTTCATAGGTCTCTGTAGGAGTCGCTCGAGACCTCTTTACAGGATTTAGCCAAAACTTCTAAAAAGTTCTCAACCCTATGCATTCGAAACCCACAAACGACACTTCCTTACTTCTAAGGCACGAGACCAAATCTAACCTTGTTCAAAGAAAAAGAACACTCCTACAACATTTCCGACCTAGTATAAGTACTCCACAATGATTAAACTAAAAAATATAGAGGATTGAAGGGTGTTGGTGAAACGACTAAATTTCCAAATGAATCACCACGGGGCCAATGCGGGCCCACAACCTGACGTATCGGCGCCAGCTGTGCTCCACATTGAATCACATCCACCATTTAATCAGTATTAACCTCAATATGTCATAATTTACTGTTTAAATTGTTCAATAACTCAAGTCATTTGTTAATATAATTTCCAAACCTCAATATTATCAGCGGAAGCCTTAAAAACATGTTAATTCATATAACAAACATCGAATTTATGTGATATATCATAAACCTAGTGTGGAAAACATATGTAATCATCATATAAAAATAATTACACCTCAAAGGTCTCAAAATATAAAAAACACAAGTCCTAAAGTGTTTCACAATCCCAAATTATCAAAACGAAAACAAAGTATATATAATACAAATGTACAAGTCGGGCTCAAAGTCTCTGAATCACCAGTACTCTGGAAGCTTGATCTTGCCACGACTCGTATTTGGATCTGCACTCAAACCATCATAAAAGGCAGATGACGAGTCCAGAGTGAGTATTCCCAAGAAAATTAAGTGAGCAATACTAAAAGTAAATACTGAAATTTAAATAAATCTATTAAATAAACATGCGGAAATAAATACAGGCAACTATGATCATTGCATGGATAAATAATAGTGAAAGCTCAAAGTGTGCCCCTAGAGCCTTTGGCCAGACTATCACCATACTTCGGACTCTTCCACATAATACTGTTGCAAGTCCCACTCAAGCAAGGCCACTATCTGGATCCGATAGGTGGCCGACGTAGTACGTACCTACGACGCATCTACATGTGCCCTGACGTGACTTTCGGGTCAAACTATCCACCGAGATCCCTGACACATGTGTTATGGCCTAGTGGGCATACATAAGGAATAGCATGGAGGAAATCCCACTCAATGTCCGTCCATTTAAACCACAATCCATAATAGAATATGGATAGACGAAATATGAATTCAAAATCCAAAATAAGTAAATACTCAAGTAATTTCAGTTGGGATATTACACACCTCAATTTACACTCCAACTAATCCAATATTGTCCTAATCATGCCCAAAATTCGTGTCAAATCACCCGTCAATCAATCCAAAGTATGTTAATTTAAGATACTATTAATTCCCCATAACCAAATATTCCAAAATTTCCTCCTAATAAAGTCCATTTCTATTAATTTAAATCCTCATTTAATTGATAATAATCCTCCAATCAAATCCCAATTAAACCCATTTCAGAAAATTTATTTTTAAATATTTATTTGTTTTTCTGTCTCGGACGCCACAGTTGGTGCTGCCGTGAATAAATGCCTCATGGCATCCTCGACGTCGTGGTCCACACCGCCACGAAGACCACACCCACGACGTGACATAAATCATAGGTGTGTATTTGCTCTCTGGTTTGGACGTCGCGGGTGATGCTGTGGGAGTTTCCACCCCACAGCGGCCCTGGCGACATTTGAACCAGTGACGCCCTAATGGGGAGCCCATCGGCTCGTCGATGTGGTGCGAACATGGCCCAACATCTCATATTTTCACAAATATACCATATACAACCATAAACCTTCGACGAAAATCATCCGAAACTAAAACCCCGACAAATCTGATAAAAACCGGCTTTTTCCCTCAAAACCACAACTTCAATAACAACTCAAACAAAACGTCCATTTGTTAGCCTAACATATCACAAAATCCATAGCAACACCTCCAAAACTGGTGTGCTCGAAATCCAAACTCGGAAACCACATCAAAACCCAAACTTTTATACCCGAAACGTAGGAAACGGAGAGAGGGTCGAGGATCTCACCTTATATCGTCAATTACACTTTGTTTGGTGCTCCAAATGAGCTCTTGGACTTCACAAACCCTTATTCTCCACCACCATTTTCGAATTTTGATAGAGAAGAGAGAGAAAAGGTGGTGAAATTATAAAAAATGTTGATTTTTATACCCCAAAGTCATCTCTCCTCACATACCTTTCTCAAGACACAATCCAATGGTCCCTAATAAGGTCTAATGGTCCAGTTTTTGATGACTCAAGTGGTGACACTAATCCCTTGCCTTGTCTTGTATGACTAAACATACATAAACCCTCAGGTGTACTGATATCCGACTCCTGTACGTACATTCGCGTTTCCCGCATACTCTCGCGTCACCAACCCATATACGACATTTAATATTAATTATTAATTGCATTATATTATTTTTCATGTGTGTATAACTACCCAACCTAGTGTACTGTCATTCGCCGCGTTAGCACGCTAATCGGGGTGAATACCCGTCACACTGTCTCGCACGTCAATATCAAAATAAAACACACATCACGATGTCAATAACCCTAATTACATATAACCATCGCAAATTTATACAAAACAGCATAAAAACCACTATTTACCTAACCCCGAGCACGCCCCGTCCTATCTGCGGGTCCCACGAGCATCTGAGCTGTCAGCCACGTTTGTAACCACGTCAGCAATAACGAAAAATTAAATTTGGGTCGTTACAATTGGGATGAGGGTTTAAGGTGGTGGGGCAACCAAGGGTATTTTGAGGATTTTCAAAAAAAAAGTGGATTCAATAATTGAAATTCAAAATCGAGTTATACTTGAGTAGTGAGGTAGTTGAGTAAGTTTTGGGCTCCATTTATGTAGCATCCCCTAATTCCTTTTGGGGATACTCGTCCTGAAACCCTAATTTATCCACGGTAAACCAGATCGGACCTAATTAGAGCCACCAACCTTATACATATTCCTGATAACAACATGTATATCTTACTATCAAATAAACAATTAAAATAAAATGCCGCGAAAATTTTAAAACTTTTTTGATAAATATAAGATATACAAAACCGGTATAATCCTCGGTATTAAACTCATATTCTCATCTTGATTATTACAAAATTATAAAGCAATACAAGATATATAGCAACAAGAAACTCAATACATCGAAGAGAAAACCTTAGACTCATATTCTTCTCCTTTCCCGAGTTCCAACGTATGCCCATTTCCTAGAAATTTTAAGGTGGATGAGATCCTACATGCTTAGTGAGTGACTCTCATACTAACCATCAATTATCAACTAATATCAAGGCAATGTATAACAACATGAATCCAGTGCATATCTAAGGGAACATTTGAAATAATATAAACAATGCATAAGCATATGCAAGTTCATTGGCCAATTGCAACTGTACTCATGATTTGTATTTTCAATTTCAATATTTGAACAGAATTGCACTCCCAATCATTAAGAACCAGTCACTGATCATCTGACCAGTTCAAATCGATGTGTTGCCAACTTAAATAAAGTAGAGTCGCATTCCCACTTCGTCATTAAACCAATCACTGACCATCTAATTGGTTTATGACTGATGTGCTGCTAACTCAACATGAAAGCATTAATCAGGATATTCTCAAGTCACTGGTGGTGCGGTGATGGGAAGCCATCCTAACAAAGTTCCCCAGGCTGATTTACCCCGCCAAACCTCTTCCCGAATTCATTTTTTAATTTAAAAACATTTTCGTAAAATAAAGTCAAATCATATTACATTGCCCCATTCCTAATTCAGAACACTACGTGCTCTAATACTACTATTTTATATTGCATAATTGATAAAATATACAAGTCCCACTTACTTGTCCCGAGCTTTCCTAAGGTTTTCTCAAGGTTTTCCTAGCTTTTTGGGGTTCCATCACGTTTTCCAATACCCAAACACTTATGTCTTACCCATTGGTATCAATTTGGTCCAATATCAACTAAATCAAAATAGTATTCCACTGTTCACACTGGCTAGCACGCTAAGGCCAGTGCCCAACGCACTGCCCAGTTGTTATGTCCCATGTCGTGCCTAACTCAGCCAACACGTTAGTTGAGTGCATGGTTGCAACCATGCAAGGTTGGACTCAACTACAACAACATCAATAACAACACGTACATCTTCCACGCGACATTCCAGCCTTGCCTCCTTGAGCTTACCATCGCTCCATCGAGCTCTCTTTCTCCTTTTCCTTTCTCTCCTGATCTCTCTCTTTTTTGTTTTTCTCACTCTATTTTTCTCTGTTTATAAACAAAAAGATGCGGTGGTAATTATTTAAATAATTAACTGCCTCGAGATATACATCGCATCATCTCGAGGTTCCTCAAAGTTATCCTTTTAACCCGATTGCCTAGCTCTGTAGGGCTAACACCCAGCGCGTTAGTCACCATCTAGGCCAATTTTTGAGTTTTGCCCGATCCTCGTGCACGCCTACCGAGTCCACTCGGAGTGCACCCATACTCGCGACTTTGCATGTCCACTCATGACCCCTCCGCCTTACTTAATTTCCATCATTTATCAATTATTATATATATATATATCATTATATATAAATATACCTACTCCTATCATTACGTCTATCAATATGTAATTCACGCCAATGAGTACACTTGGGCGTAAACACTATCCCGCATCTCATGTGTGCCCTCCTTGACCCATACATAGTATTAGGTGTTCCCTCATTTGTCCAATTATTCATTTATAATTAATATTATAATTTATATAAACACAACACTGCACATAAATCCGCACATATTAATCGTTACTAATTGGGCTTAATCATGAGCCTAACTCGGGTTAATTAGAATTCGGATTAACACTAATAACGTGCTTAAGGTAACAGGTCGTTATAGTCTCTCAATTTAGCAACAATTTTGTCTCGAAATTAAAGAAAACATACAAGCTATCAATAATTTCAAAGAGAAATGGAATTTACTCTTCCATTATAACTTTCGTTCCTTAGTTATCTCTTCCATTACAACTTTAATTCAAGAATAAACGTAATTGAGTAACCGTTTGATTCTTCTCTTTTAATTTAATAGATGTGAACAACACCAATCCATTATTTTAGCTTAATCCGAACCTACATAGCCCGTTCATAGGTGAGACTTTCAAAAGATTCAAATCATCCTTTGAAAACTCCAATAACCTATGACATTTATCCAGTTTTCTCTTTCTTAATAGTGTTGTAGTCCAGTATTGACAAATTCATTTAAGTATCAACAATATCGTGTCTCCTCCCTCCATCCATTCCATGATTAAACGGTAAGGTCGACAATCATTAGGTCTCCTACCTTTGTTCACTATCAATGAACAACAAGGTCAACATACGTGTGTCTCTTACCTCCATTCCACCGATAGATGAATGTCAAGGTCAATCACGCTACAATTTCATTAATTAATTTCTTTTCGATACTTGCTTGAAATTTATAAATTTGTCAATCTATGAACTATAACCTATAGAATTTCACTTCATATTGTGTATATATCTCTACTGTTGTAGTTATACATTACTTAGTCTGCCTTATGTTCTTTGTGTAGTTCTTCACTGCCTCATCCTTTCTTATACCAATATCTCCAATCCTTAACTTTTACCCTCATGGTAGGATAATATTAAGCATAAGAATCTCACACAGAGAAGTCTATTCTTTCAGTGGTTACCATGATGAGCCACAAGCTCAATCATATTCTTTGGAATCAAGATTAGCACCTCAGTATCGAGACTGAGAATGGTTTTCAACTATATTCATACCTTATTCCCTCATTGAAAGCAAGTCTCAGATCTCTACTTGAAAAAATTTATTATCATACCATCTCCCATACCTATAATTTGATCAATCCTTTTAGGAATAATACATATCCCTACTGACAAGAATTTGCAGACTTGATTAACTCCTCAACTACAACTCAAATTATCATTATGCTGACGTCTTATCACATCACATAATCCACCATAATGTTTTCTTTCTTTCTTCAGGTATAAACAAGAACTTACATAACTTATTAAGTTTCCTTATTCAGTCTCAACTTACTGAATAAATCTCATATCCCTTTATAATCTCTACAATATAAAGAGATGCATGAAATTTTCTATATGATTCTTGCTCAACCTATTAACTGAACTAGATTTTCATTTCAGAGTCCAATACGTTCAGATAATCTCATTAGACAGTCTAATTTGGACACTACTTCCTATTCTAATCACAATACCTCGAGTAGTTCCAACTAGACTTCTTATTAATCTTCTCAACCAAATTAATCATTTACTGAGTTCAATCTCCCTCTGAACTCTCAAAAAAATAGACTGGTAATTATCAATTCCAACATTTCAGTTGATGACATGCATGTGCAGGGCTTCATTAATCCATCAATACTATTTATCTCTCTGAAGAAATAATACTGAGAAGTTCCTATTATAATTACACCGCATGTCCCTTTTTCTATTCAAAGTATTGACATCATCAATCACTTTGTATGGGCGATTTCTCAGAGTGAATTCATCATCTTCCCTATTCTGGGTTACTCATTTCACCCTAAAGTCTTTCACTCTGACCTAAATCATATCCTTCAAACTTTCATAGCATGAAGATTCTTCAATTCCCATTACACCAATTTTAGTGGTTTCCATATCTCTCATTACGTCTTCTAGTGATTTAGTTAAGATTCTCTAATCTTAGAAATAACTAAAAGACTTTCAAATCCTTCAAACCCTTTTACATGATACAATTGTAATTCAAACCTGATAGATGAATGAACTTGCATCCCTATCTAATCAACTAGATTTATACTAATCCGGGATCTTCATCCTGTAAGGCTTATCTTTGCAATTCATCCCATCCATTGTTTGAAATATATGTTTCCAACTTTTTCTTATCAAATGATGCCTTCAATTGTTTAGTACTCCTACTTACATAATTATTTCATATTAGTTCATCCTTAACTATGCCAAATGTGTATACACTACAATCTCTTGCTTCATTGCGTCAACAAATAACTACCTGGAGAAAAGTATTGGACTAACCTCCAACTTTTTCCTAATCCAAGTATAATCAAGCAATTATTGTAGTTAAACTACATTTCAATTCTCTTCTTGGCATCCTTTGTATCATGTATGACTTATCTCCATTACATTCTGGAGTTAATTGAATATACAACACAATGATACTACAACTCTTTGTATACCTTATTTGTATTATTCAATCATTGTAAAATTACATCACTTTTCTGATTATGTGTTGAATCTAAGACCATCCTCCAATTGTCTTAATCTCAATCAAATCCTTTGACTCACCATTAAAATTCAACACATATCTTAGTGGTTTACGGTTGAAACTTAGAACTTGCACTTACAATCTCTAGTATACACCAATTTATTGTTAGAGGTCTTATAACTCTACGATAATGCTTATGCACTTGCTAAGTCTTCAACTCTTTTTATATTTATTATTATTGTCAACACAATGATAATCTTATTACAATAGAGTTCAACAACTCTACATTTTCCATTGATAAACATAGCATAAACTCTAGTGAGTTTCTATGGTTTTCACTATAATCTCTCCCTTATCAAGCCACCGTTTGACATTGTATTTCCCAATTCTAATATTTACTCAATGATAACCAAATCTCGATCATCTCTTGAGAACTATTGGTTTTATTTAGATAAACAACATAAGTTGTCATTTCTGGGAAATCAATACTCATTCGTGATTTAGTTTAAACTAACTTATCATTCGAATTGAGTACTCAAACATATAATTCCTATAACATATCAAAGTAAAATGGAATTGATCATTGGTTGGGTATTGAAAATCAATAATTGATGAATCTCCTAACCAAAATCGTGATAAGATTTCAAACAACTTTAATAGCCCTACTTCTTGAAACCTTAACATCACAATTTTTTATTCATCTAGCTTGCATTTCCATTATGTCTAAAACTATTAACCTAACCATTTAAATTTCGAGTGATAACTGTATTTCCCAAATCGCTATTCGTAGAAAATTAAAGATTTCTTAAAAAACTTTCCATTGAATCTAGTAGTCGTTACTATCAATTTCTTGACATACTGCTTCCTTTGTTCATTCCCAGTATCACACACCATTCTTTAGATTCTAAATTCTTAACTTCATTGGCAACTCATTCTCCTTAATTTAGACTGTACCAGTATAAGAGATCAGACCAAAACATCTCACAAACTCACGATCATGTTTTCCTCAACTTATAATATTAATTATAATACACTGCTTGTTCACATCAGATATCTTTGATGACAAAAGTTTTATGTCTTTAAATATTTTTGCATCAATGCCCAAAAGATTCTTAGATAAGTTGACGTTAAACTTTTAAATCTGGCCTCCCTAGTACTATTTTCATGAAACTAACTCTTCACAAGTTCTCACTTCCAGTTTCGATTTGAAATTACTCTAAAAGTGATAGTAGTTCAATAGTCAAGATAGAGTTGACCAATAACATGGATTTTCATAATCTTTCAATTCTCATCTTTTGCTATGACTATTCACCTTTAGTGTGATTTCATTTTTAAACTCATTTCCTTACATCCCAACATTGATCTACACATAAATCTGGTAATCTCATATTTCTTTCCTCTTAAGTGTGGCTTTACCACGACATCATTTCTTTCTCTCTATTGCACTATTAGTGAGTGCGATTACACCACAACAATACTAATAAATTCTTTTTCACATTTTACTTTGCCTTCAGTATGTGTAGCTATACCACAACTATACTAACAAGCCTACTTTTCATTATTCCAGTATGAACTAATACCATATCTAGCATTATATCTTCATAATCACTCATAAAGTATATATAATCTAGTGGTTATCTAATCTCAACTCGATTCTCATCATCATTAACCACTATATCTATCATTGATTGAATTTTAATCTTACTTAACTAGTCTCACTACAAGTATTTATCCTGCTCAAAGGAAATCCTCACCTTTGAGTTTCGATATATGCCATTTAATGTTTATTCGTCTTAAATGTCACTTCATCTGACATGTCTCTAAGTCCAGGACCAATCACTCTTTCTACACTGACTATTATTACTCAAATAATACCAGTGAGAATAAATACCATTAGAGACTATTTTATATGAGAGTTATCTCTAAGCACTTTGTGACGGCCCCAGATTCGAGGCCGCCTCATGGACAACTATTTCCCTGCCTCAGCACCTGAAGCTACTGCCACGTCACTCATACTCCTCACTTGTCTGACACCTTGGTGTGTCTTGTCAATTAATTCGTTAGTTTACATATAGTTTTAGATTTTAGCAATAAGCTAATTAACATTTATAACAAATAACAACGGAAGTCTTGACATTACCAAAATGAGTTTATAAAGTTTATTGATTCAACCTATAGTGGAAAATCCTAGAAATATTATACATATAGGCGATCAACTATAACAATTATATATATATACAGGGGTGTAAAACATAGTCTCCCAATCCCCAAAAATAATAATACAAAATACCAAAAGTATAAATATCAACACACGTACCAGCAGGCCTCGGCGTAGGTAAGTCAGATGCAATCGCCGAGAATCCCCTTACCCCGGCTAGTACTAGGACCTACACTCAGCCATCACAAAAGGTAGATGACGAGCCCAGTAAGTAAAATTCCAAGGAAAACCTCCGTGCATCGTAATTAAAGAATGTAAATGACAATCAATAAATAGTGTTAAATAAACATGCGAAAAGAAGGAGAAATGTAGACAATTGCTCAAAGCTCATCACATGAATATAAACACAAAGATATACAAATGGGGGTGAACTAGCTATCCAAGATGTGTACTGAGGACCAGGAGCCCTGTCGTGGCCTACACCATCGACCCTACGACTATGTCCTAGACCACACATCTAGCAAGCGACCACACATTCCTCGGATACATAGACGGGAAAACTCAACCGTCCCATTAAGAATGGACTCGTAGATTATCAAGAATTTACATCTCAAATAAAATAACAATAAGTAAATGCAATAGTGGTATTCAGTTGGGTTTTACGTGCCTCAAACCAAGCTCAATAATCCTGAAAATACCCCCGGTCCGATCTTCGACTAGTCCTCGACTCCAACTACTATCTTGTGACTCTTGAGATCTAATCCCAGGGTTTATTAGTCAATTAATTAGATTTATTATCAGTTAGGCTCATTTTCATATTTTAATTAAAGTTTAGGGTGGTATTAGCACGCTAGTCAGATTAATTAGCGCGTTAATTGATCTTCGGCACTGTTCATCATCTTCCCCCAACATGATTAACGCGCTAGTGTTCATCACCTTGCGCCCTAATTGCACCTATCCAAATTTTCTAGAAAACGAATTCTGGTTTTTCTGGTTCCTAAACACATCACAAATATCCCACAACAACACATACACCTCAATAACATCACATCTCTCTCAAAACACCGATTAAACATGAATCTTCACCCAAAACAGAGAATCAAATTGTGCATGTTTTGAAAATTCAAATTCACCAAACCACTTATTTTTCCACAAATTCGATTTGCATTGATTTAATCCATCAAAACTAACCCCAATAACCACAAATCAACTAATACCAGTGATAAATTCTCTCAAAAATCATATTTTTCTTCTACTCACCCAAAACCCATATTTTTCTTGGAATTTAGTTGTTTGAGTGAATAAATTACCTGAATTTTGTTGTGGAATGACTTCTTGAGCTCTCCTTCACACAATTTCTTCCCAGAATCTTCAGTTCTATCCTCTGATTTTTGGATTTCATTTTGCATGTTTGATCAATCGATTGTCATTTATAATTGTTACTTAATCTCACGCGCACATGCGTCTCGAGCCTAATCGGACGGTCCTGATCAAGCCTGTGTCCCTCAGTTTCTGGACACCTTATTCTAACACAATCTATCTTGAATCTCTCTGTTGTGCATTTCAAGGACAATCCTAGGTGTACTGATTATTCAGTTCAAAATATAGGACTTGATTAATTCTCATTGATTTAACTTATGTAAACTATTCAAGCCCTCAAATAAATTCCATAAAATGGTAACTAGGGTTACATTAACTTTCCGACTACCCGGCTCCCTGTGCCCCGCGTTAGGCATGCTTCCCGAGGTGGTCCCACACTTAGTATACCTAATTGATTTTTAGCCTAAAGTTATATTTAAATCCCATTAAATCAAATCCTCCCATAATTATGTTGTTATGATTTAATCTAGTCTAACCCCAATGCCCGGCCTCACAGCTACCGAATCCTTGTGTTGGCGCGTTCTACGACACCGAATCCCCGGCATTCAAACTCGCCCGACAAGTAACTATATCTACACATTGGTGATGAATAATACATAAATATAACAATAGAAATATTAATACATCACCAAATTCAAGAAAACAACAGTACACTGTCAGTCCCTAGGTCCAAGTCATGCCTAGTCTATCCGTGGCATCCACGTGTCGTCCGAGCTGGCATCCTAATATGAAATTAATTAAAATAACGACGTTAATAAATAATGAGTCGTTACACATTCTCCTTTCTATACTTATACCATCAGGATTTAGGTTTCAACAAACCCCAATCCTTGATGTTTTCTCAACTCATGAGTCTTTGATGGATATAAACCATAAAATTATCATTTCACTGTCTTCCTTTACCGTATCATTACTAAAGTCCAGGTTCCCTAGAACCCTCACCATCAATACTCTTTTGACTTTCCAAGTCATAGATGTGAGATAAGACCTTCAGAATCAATTATAGGCAAGACATGACAACTATATCTATCACATAGATATAATAAAATTTAATAAATACCATAACTCAAGCTTTTATCTTTTATTACTCCTCAAAACACGATAAAACATTTATTTTAGTCCTACGTTATCCCTGACTTGAGAACCAATCTCCAAATAAGTTAGCCTAGACCTCCACTTAATATACAGGTAATGACTTAAGACTTTAAATCCAATTGATATCAGAATTATCAGATCATTCGAAACCCATTCGAAATTGATAACCTCAATCCATGATACTCACTATATCAAAGGTATTTCATTGACTTATCAGTGGAATAATAATGCCAAGCTCTATAAGTTATGCTCTAATACCAACTATAGCATTCCCTAATTCTATTAGGGCGATACTCGGCTTGAAACCATAATTAAGCCTTGGTAAACCAGATCAGACCTAATTAGAGCCATCAGTCGTGTAGCGATTTCTAATAACAACCTGTATATTTTACTATCGAATAAACAATTAAAATAAAACTGTAGCAGCCTATTTTCCAAATGAACGGCCATGGGGGCCAATGCGGGCCAATAACCTGGCCTACCAATGCCAATCTGTGTTCCAATGCAATCTCATCCAACATTTATATCATTATTAACCTCAATGAACATAATTTACTATTTAAATTGTTCATGCACTCATTGATCTGTTATAATATCGTTGTAAACTCTAAATTCACAGTGGAAGTCTTAAGAATATGACAATTCAAATATAAAAGCATAATCATGTCATTAACTCAAATACCTAGTGTGGAAAACCCATATGTATCATCATATAACAGGAATAAACTTCAACTATCACAAAATATCAAAAATACAATCCTAAGATGTCTCATAGTTTCAAGTCTCCAAAATAAAAACAAAATACATAAAATACAAATGTACGAGTCTTGCTCAATGTCTCAAAATCATTGGTACCCCGCAAGCTTGCCCTTGCCACGACTCATACTGGGATCTGCACTCAAGCCATCACAAAAGGCAGATGACGAGTCCAGAATGAGTATTCCTAAGGAAATTAAGTGAGCAATATTGAAAGTAAATACTAGAATTTAATAAATCTATTAAATAAACATGCAAAAATAAAAATAGGCAACTGTGATCATCGCATGGATAAATAATAGTAAAAGTTGTGTTCCTAAAGCCTAGGGTCAGACTAATGCCAAACTTCGGACTCTTACAAAAAATACTGCCAGTGACTACCACTCAAACAAGTCCAGTATCTAGATCCATTTGGTGGTCAATGTAGAACTTACGATGCACTTACACGTGCCTCGACGAGATTCTCGGGTCAAACTATTCACTGAGATCCCTGACACACATGTTATAGCCTAGTGGATATACACACAGGAATGGTACGGAGGGAGAGCCTCAACATTCATCCATTTAAACCAAAACCAAGAATAGAATATGGAAAGACATATATTGAATTCAAAAGCCAAAATAAATAAATACTTACAAAATTTCAGTTGGGATACTACACACCTCAATTCGCACTCCAACTAATCCCAATTACGTCCCAATCACACTCAAAATGCGTGTCAAATCATTAGTCAACCAATCTAAAGCTTGATAATTGAAAATATTATTAATTCCCCGTAAACAAATATCCTCAATTTTCCTCCTAATTGAGTCCATTTCTATCAATTTAAATCCTCATTTAATTGATAATAATCCTCTAATAAAATTCCAAATTTAAATTTGTTTTTAAATTTTATTTTATTTTTTGTCTCAGACGTCGTAGGTGGCGCCGCTGTGAGTAAAGTTCTCACGGTGTCCTCGACGCCATGGCCCACGCTGCAACGAACACCACCCTCACGGCATGATATAAAACATAGGTGTATGGTGGCTCTCTGGTTTGACACCGCAGGTGACTTACTTTCCCTTTACTTATCCTTGCCCAATTAAAACAACCAACCCTCGAGCGTTTCGATACCTAACTCTCACATGTACACTTGCATCTCTCGTGTACTCACGCACCACGAATGCATATACGACGTTTATTATTAATTATTAATTGCATTTTATCATTTTTTTATGTGTGTATGACTACCCAACCTAGTGTACTATCATTTGCCTACCCGGTATCCATGCCTACATACTAATTGAGGCGAATACGCGTCACACTATATCGCACAATTAATAATACATAAAATACACACATTGCGATGCCAATAACCCTAATTACATATGAACATCACAAATTAATAGAAAACAACACAAAACCATTATTTACCTAGCTTTGGGCGTGCCCTGGCCTATCTGCGTGGTCCACGGGATGTTGATGCACACACGTTACAATTAACAGCTAATTAAATTCGAGCCGTTACAAAAATGCAGAGAAAAATTTAAAACTTTTTCTATAAATATAAGATATGCAAAACTGGTATAATCCTTGGTATTAAACTCGTATTCCCACCTTGATTATTACAAAATTATAAAGCAATACAAGATATATATATATATATATATAACAACAGGAAACTCAATACATTGAAGAGGAGACCTTAGAGTCCTATTCTTCTTCTTTCCTGAGTTCCAATGTACACCCGTTTCGTGAAAATGTTAAGGATGGTGAGCTCCCACATGTTCACTAAGTGACTCCCAAACCAACCATCAATTATCAATTAATATCAAGGTAATGTATAATATCATGATCCAGTGCATATCTAAGGGAACATTTGAAATAATATAAACAATACATAAGCAGATACAAGTTCATTGACCAATTATAATTGTACATGTGATTTATATTTTCAATTTCATTATTTGAATAAAGTCGCAATCCCTCATCGTCAAGAACCAGCCACTGATTATTTGACCAAATCAAATCGATGTGTCGCTAACTCAAATAAAGTAGAGTCGCACTCCCACATCGTCACTAAACCAATCACTGACCATCTAATTAGTTTATGACCAACGTGGTGCATGCTGACATAAAAGTAAAGTATTAATCGGGATATTCCCAGTCAACTGGGGGCACGGTGATGGGAGGCCGCCCCGACATAGTTTCGAACCCCAGGTCAATTCATCCCGCTAAACCTCTTCCCGAATTCATTTTTTAGTTTAAAATCATTTTTTGTGAAACAAAGCCAAATCACAGTACAATGCCCCATTCCCAGTTCAGAACATTATGTGCTCTAATACTACTTTTTTGCATTACATAATTGAAAAGAGATACAAGTCTCACTTACCTGTCCTAAGCTTTCCTATGGTTTTCTTCTGGTTTTCCTAGCTTTTCAGGGTTCCATCACTGTCACAGCCCGAGTTTCTAACCCTTAATTAATTCTTTAATCAGGATCACCGACTCGTGACATAGGACTCACGTGAGATACGCACACCGACCAAGGCACGTGGCTGAGGTATATTTTATATTTGTTGTAGTGTATGTCTAGTGTTATGTAAATGTGTAGACTAATTAAGTCAGTTCATGCAGTCATAGACGTCGAGACGCGAGTAGGGACATGCCTCGAGTTGCGTGTTAGTTGGGTAGTTAGTCATATGGTGAGTAACATTTTTTGTTATATGATTTAATCGATTCATTTTACATAGTCTTTGGTATGCATGTTAAGTAAATGGAATCAAATTAGATGTCTTATAGTTTTAACAAAAATTGGAGAAACATAGATATGCCACATGATACGTGCTAGCACACATTCCCAAATAACTTGTGTAAAACTTGGAGTCACTTGAGTTGAAATAAATGGAGTGCAAGAGTTATTTTGAGAATTAGATCATTATAGAATCAAGGGAGAACACACATGATGAAGCCACCACTATATAAGCAACCCTTAGTAATTTGCTTCAAATTGCATGAGGAACAAAAAGAAATCCAGAGTAGGAGCTGCTGGAAATCAGTGAATAGGAGGAGTAGAGACATCAATTGATCAAGAAGAAGGAGAAATTCACACTGCCCTAGCTAGGTAATAATTCCTACAGCACTTCTTATGTTCAATTTGATTGAGTTTTAGGTCCAAATGCATGGAGCTTTTTCACAAAATCAATTTCAAGTGTTTTGTTAAGTATTTCTAATCAAAATAAAAGCTTTGATTTGGTTGTCCAAGTCCTATTTTCGAATTTAACAAATTTGCTTGAAATGGAGCGTTTTTGAATGGTTTTTAAATTCTGATTTTTGGGCCTTAAAACATGTTTGGTTATCTTTTATTTCTTCAGTGATTTTTCATCTTAAATCGTGAATTCTTAAAATCTAATTTAAGTTTTCATGTTGTAGCTGTCTTATGAATCGGATGATGCTCAAGAAAAAGATCTGACCAATGGTTGGCAGTGGTCGGAGGTTCAAGAGTTGAAATATGCAAGAGTAAACCACTTGAAATACTTGACCAGACAATTTGAGAATACTTCCATCTAAAAAAAGTTACTATTTTCTTATCAAATAAAAAAAGTTGCTATTGTTTAATAGATGCCAATAAAAATCTTCTCTTTCAAAGAAAACAAGATTTAACAATTCAAAATTTTATATGGTTTAATTTGAAATAAAATCCCTCTTAGTATATGTTATTCTTATGCTTACATTTTCACTTGAGATCCTTTATGTTCCTCTCATCCTCTAGCCTTCCCTGCCTTTTCTTTTTGTAAGAAAGGATCTTATTTTTAGGGCCCCATCATTTATAAAAGGCTACATAATCTTTAATACAAAAAATAATGACGATCACTTGAACAAGTAATGGTGTAAATGATGTTTTCAAGAAAAAATGGCATAAAAGATTTATTTTTCTTCTTCTTTTAAATGGCTTATGCGAATACATGTGAGATCCTTTATGTTCTCCTCGGGCTAAATTGACTACTTCAACATGTCTGCCAAGGGTGGATTTTGCAACCATGCAATTTTTCTTTCACAAGATGAATGGGAATTAATGACAAGAGTGCATATGTCTAATTAAGGGAGTGATCCAAGTTAACTAAAAGTAAAGATCCTAAGAAGGAAAAAGTATTGTTGATACAATTCAAAAGGATCTTCATGTATGTTCAAGTGTTTATTTTTTTAGACACAATTCCGCCGCATATCATTTAAGATTTAAGATTTGTATATAAGATTTGTCTCCACCCCATCACTAACCTTTTTTGTAGTACTCGATCGCTTTAGAATCGATATTAAGTTCACTCTCTCTCTCTCTGGCCATTACAATTTACTAATGATGTTATTTCATTTTCTATAAAAAATAATGATGTAATTTCATTAATTAATATAGTGCTTACATTGATTTCATTATAATTATTTTATTAGAAAATTGCAATTCATGAATGGGTGGGTCTGATGGTTAGACTTAATTAAAGTAGTTAATCATACATCATACAATATCTCAATAAGACCCCTTTTTTCATTATTTAGGTTGTATTTCTTTATTTTTCTTAGTATATAAGATTTAAATGCTTTAAGGAAAAATCGAAATAAGAACAAATTTAAAGGCAACATCGGGGTCGAGGGAAAATTCAAAGACGGGGCAAAATTTTAGAGATTTATTTTTCGGAAGATGTTACGGTATCCCATTATGGGCATAGACCAAAAGTCAGTTGTTGTGTGATATAACCTTCCAGGTACAAGGTACAGGGTACGTCAATCGATTGGGTGGGTGACTAAAGTGGGTTATCCAAACATTTTATTATTGTTTTTTTTGTAGTAATTCATATGTTTTGAAATGAAAGATAAGTCACGATTGAAAGAGATTCTTTTTTGCATCGTGTCTATTGACTAGTTAGAATAAAAAAAAAAATATGTGTGTGTGTGTGATATTGTGTGTTGGCATGCCTAATTATGTATATTATATGTTTTCAAACAAAATTATGTGTATTATATATACTATGGAGTTGACTTAAGGGTGAAATTAGCCTAAGTTGACTAGTCAAATGAGATAACTTGTTGAACAAGTAAAGCTAATGGAAATAAAACACATACAACGAGCAATATGGTAAAAGTACAAAAAGGATGGACAAAACCCTAAATCTCAAGAAACTATATAAATACTAGTTACAAACTAATTGTAGCTATTTCTTGGTTCAAGTGTTCAACTCAACAAAACCATAAGTGGATGCTAGGATTTGGTGTAGGAGAGATGGAGTTGGAGTGCTAGAGGGGGCTACATCAATTCCACTTGCTCCATAAGCTTAGGAATCTCTCAAGATAGATAATAATACTACTCCTCTTCTCTATAGATTCTACAATTTGTTCTACTTTGTTAGAATTCAAAACAAAAAGGTGGTTTTTCATGGATTTTGTTGAGAAAGAGATGTATCTATGTTTTCAATGTGTTTGGGACAACTCCCCGTTTCTTTATTGATTTCAAGTGGATTAATCTTGAATTAGTGTTCTCTATGAGTTCTTGTTGATTTGTGAAGTTTTCAAGGTTTTCAAATAAAAATGTGTGATGAGTTTGAATCATGATGGATTTTATACAAATTAGAGGTTTTGTTGGAAAACAAGTTTTAGGACCTAATATACTCAATTTTAGGTCATAGGAAGGTCCGGGAGGTCTAAGGGATCATTCGGAATGTTCGGGAGGTCCAGGGGGCTTGGCATCAACATGGCGCCATAGTAGGTGTCGTGGACAGCAAGATCCCAGAAAATGTGGATTTTTACAGTTTTTGCTTATGAATTCAAACGACCATAACTTTTTCATTTTAACTTCGTTTTCGAAGTTTCACACACTGTTGAAAAGCTTATGGAAAGCTTAACAACATGGAGTTAATAAGTCACTTAAAATAATATTTAACTAATTAAAAATTGTGTTAGAAGTCATGGGTAATGTTGGCATTTTCAATGGGAGTTCAAGTATGAACTCATATTAAGACGACCTTATGGTCTACAATTATTAGTAAACTTACTTAAGAATGTTATGAACCTTATTTAGTGTGTATTGAATGTAGATACTCGAGGAACACCACCAAGGACTTCTCGAGGTTAAAGAAGTTTAGATAGGAAGCAGCGTTTAAGGCAAGTGGGGGATTTGCTTTATTTTCAATCATGTCATGCTATTAGTATAACTTAGGTCACATGTAAGTTAGAGACATGGGATGGGACGACATATGCTATTGACATGATTTCTTGCTATAATCTATGTTTGTATGCATATACATAAAGTTGGAACTCTTATATGCGAGGACTACACTTGTTACTCAAATGCGTTGGTATCAGCCAATACATAGATGCATGAGCTGTCGTTGCGATCATCATGATCCACTTGATCATTATTCACCGTGTTTGTAATTGGCTTACATGAGCGTGTTATAGTTGATGCTAATACAATGGACATGGAGAGAGTAATGGTTGTTTCCAAACTTCGAGAACCATGGGCCAGTTAGGGGCATATGTAAGGGTAGTGGCTTGGACAAACACTACTTATGTAGAGAAGCCTAATTGAACAAGACAACTGCAATGTGTTGATTAATGGGTCTATCTTCACTGGGAGCGGGAAATCGGTCACCTGTAATGATGTCTATAGTATGTGGGCATAGTGAAAAATCGTGACTTGCATTTATATTTATGAATTTTATTATCTAAATGTTTATTTTCTTGATATCCCTGAGTTGAGATTATTGTTCTTGTATCTCTTTACTTATTGTTGAATGTTAGTTATATATTGCGTTTGGTATTACTTAGATGATTGACGTTAAAGCGGGTCCTCACCTTATGAGCCTGTTAGATCTTTGCACACCACTCTACTTTCCCCTCCAGGTACCTCAGTTGCTGCTCAGGAAAAAGGAAATGGCAAGGTTTTAGTGTAGAAGCTTTTTTCTTGATTACAATGTTGTTATTTACATCTAATTGATTTTGAAACAATAAATGTATTAAAACAGGGGTTTAGGTATGGGTAGACTTTGTGAAACTCATAAGATTATGTTATTGGTTTATAAGACATCTATTTAAGTTTTTCACACTTAATCGACTTTATAGAATTTTATTCTGGACCTATTACAATTCTTAGTAGTCAACATGGTAGATTATTGTGACGGCCCCTTTCTCCTAAACAGGGCACCGCCCAGCCTAATCTCGTAATTAAGCCCTAATCTCATCTATGTAGGACTTAACTACGTTTTAGTCAGCCTTTACATCCTATTAACTTCACCAATTGCGTTTAGGATAAATAATATACTTGTCCTACCGATTATTGAAATCAGAGATAAGGAAAATTTTTATCAAATTAGTTATTCAGTGAAAGTCTTAACAATTATGCGGAAGCGATTTAGTAATTTATGCGGAAGCTGTTAAATAAATCCTAAGTGTGGAAAACCAGTAAAAGGCATCACATGCATATATACCTCAAAATACGGTAAATAGTGTGATGATCTAAGTCAGGTCGGGGAACTAACTCTCAATCCAATATATACAACCCAAAGAGTATCTGAAAGACGTAACATAAAATAATACAACAAAATACCAAAACACCTACAATGTTGAAAGCAGGATCGCGTCGCAGGCTAAGAGGTAATCGTCAATCTTCTCTTTGCCTGACCTGCTGGTTGGCGGCTCTGCACCCACCATCATAAAAAGGATGGTGAGTACAAGAAAATAATAGTAATCCCCAATGATATGTTTATCTCACATTTTCAAATATTCTAATGGTATTTAAAAGCATATAAATATAAAACCTTAAAAGATTAACCATATGCATGTATATACCATAGTTAAACAGGTGATACTGACACTCGATAAAGTAGTAGTGATCTAACAACAGTCGGTAATGAGCTACGTCACTACAACTCAAAAGTCATAACATCATGACTCAACAGTCATAACATCACAACTCAACAGTCATAACATCACCAGGGATTCTAACCACGGTGTATCATACATAACCAATTAACATGTATCGACGTCCCTAGGGACTCTAACCCCGTGAGTCACACACACCTCGATCGAGTAAGGGACCTAGATATTAAGATTACTTTATGTGTTCAATAAATGACTCAGACATGGAATACCAAGGGATAGAGACAAGCTATTATACTAATCAAAGCTAGTATAAAGTCCATAGTCTCATTCATAAATTCTCTAATCCTAATAGCATGCTATTTCCATCCAAATTAATAATTCACAACAGCAAAGAATTGACATGGCATTAAAATGGAATCAATGAACCAACACAAGAAATAAATATCATGAAATTTAAGCTCAACATATGAGCAACATCAACAAGGTTCATGATATCATAATACAGTAGTCATATTGTCAAAAGGACTATGTAAACAACGATAATATTGGAAATAAAATACAATATAAAGTATCAATGGATATACTCACCTCAAGCAATGTCTACCCTAGCATTACTGGCTTCCCGACACTCCAACTTGCACCAGACTCTCAGAATACTTTCCTAGGCTCCTAGTATATTTAGATATGATTTTGATTATTTTTTGGTAGGTTTATAGGGTATTCGTTGTGTTTTAAGTGTTGCGGAAAATTTAGAAAAGTTGTAGAAAATTTGGAAAAGTTGCAGGAAATTTAGAAAAGTTGTAGGAAAATCCTGCTGTTAGAATCACCTAGAGCACTGGGTGCTGGCAGAACTAGAATTCTGTAACCAGTTGCAGAATTCTGAGCCCTCCCCATGGAGATGGCCTTCTCTAACTCCTTGGGTCTCTATTCCCCTCCACCAAAGACCCAATACACCCTCCACAACAACAAACAACACCATGCAATTCATATTCATCATCAAAGCCACAAAAAAAACCAAAGATTCAATATGCATGCTCATAGGAAACTTAAGCATAACTTAATGATTTTGAAAACAAAATCAGAACTTCTTGATAGAAAGTTGCAAGGATTTTAAATATGAACTTAGTTTTCACAAATAAACCCATTTTCTAACCCAGATTTTGAAAAATCATAATCATGAGAAAATCCCCAATTTTGGCTAAAACCTAAAAAAATCTAATATCAAGACTTGGGGAATCAAACAAAACTTTAATTTGATCAATACCAACATAAAAGACTCTATTTTTCTAAAAAAATCAAAAGCCCTGTCACTTGAGCTCAAGTACTCATGAATTTGAAGCATTAAAAGTTTGCACAACTCACCTAGGTTTATTACCTTGATCCCAAGAACTTGGGCTTCACTTGGTTGCCAAATTTGTCCCTTGAAACTCCAATTTTCCACCCATGTTTGCTTTGAATTCTCTTTTCTCGCAAGCATGCAAAATGAAGCAAAGTTGCTAAGTATTGATATTTATACTTAAGTCTTAATCAAGTGTGCCTACTCACATCTCTATGTGATCAAATGATCACTAAACACTACTACTAACCTATTAAAATCAGCCCACTAACACATTTAGTGACACAAGGTTGCATGGTGATGAGTGGTTGCACGTATCTCGAGGTGAGTCTGTGTGTTATTAATTAACTTCAAAACTAAACACTACTGCTAACCTACTAAAATCAACCCACTAACATACTTAGTGACACAAGGTTGCATGGTGATGAGTGGTTGCACATATCTCGAGGTGAGTTTGTGTGTTATTAATTAACTTCAAAACTATAGGATTTCTTATTTGATTTGCAATTTAATACAATCATAGGCTATCTAAATAAATCACTAATTCTTATTAAAAAAAGACATATCATAACATAATATACCCGGTCTCATGGCTCGCACGCAACTCGAGGTGCTTCCATGCATGTCGAATCGACGAAGCTATCAAACTTAACAATTTCAAGTACAAGGTACACATACAATACACTAGGTATTCACCACATTAAATATAAAATATACCTCGACCACATTCCTTAGTCAGTGCATGTGTCCTAATGCGGGTCCCACGTCACGGGTCGGTGACCCTAATTACGGTAAGATCTAGAATTAGAAATTTGGTTATGACAATTGCCTTATTGTATTTTCATAGGTTAAGACTTACTAGATCATAGCCCAACTTGTTGGGTCATCTCGAGGGGTTTGGCTATGGTTTAGGTTGGGCGGCCCTAGTTGTGAAAATTAGGGTCGTCATGACTTGCCTCCAGCCTTGCTTTTCATCTTCTCTCCGCTTTTGAACCCGTTCGTTGCTCGCCTTCTTTATCTATCACACCCATAAAATACCTTGGAATTAGTATAAACTCATTATTTATTTATCTGAATTACTAAGTAGATACAACTTAAAACCATTACTAAAATGCTACACATCAAATACTCCCAAACTTAAAACTTTGATTGTCTTGAGCAAAAAAGAATAACAAAACGATACAATTTATTGAATTTAACTAAACAAGACTATCTAAACTTTTTCAACCAAACCGATCCAAGAGTTTAAGCATAACAGATAAATGCAAGCAAAATTTTTTCAAATATGCAACAATCCTTAGTACTTTACTTTAGTGGCGTCTTCTTGTCTCAACTCCAAACCAAACATTAACTCAACCCAAAGTCTTTCAATTGCCCAAGTACCCAGCCTTTCAACACAACCATCACAAGAATCCACTTTCGATAACCCAAATGTGTGCCCGATAATCTAGCCTCAACTACTAGGGTGAGTCTACAAAAAGAAATTGAAACCTCAATGATTTTCTTTATTGAAGAATTAACTTCGAAACTTCGTATGCTTATTTTTCGATCCAATCTCCACTATCATCAAACTTAAAATACCAAGAATCCTTAGGTCTTTAATGTGTTGTAGTGGGACCATAGCTTTGGTTATTAAAAAGTGGAATTTTAGCTCAAAAGTAGTTAGATAGATTTCACAAACTCTTTTCTTACAAAATATATAGCTTTTACAAAGAGGTAACTCATAAATATACAAACTTTTCCACTCATTTTGGAATTTCACGCAAAGCTTTTCTTTTTCATCACACAAGTCCATATTTTTCTTTTTCTTTGGACTTAATTTACTGGATTCATTCATTTTCTTTAGAAATTCCTCTTTTTCTGGGTTAATTACACTTTTCATTCAACTTTACAAGTACTTTCATCCTAAACAAGGGTTGCTCATCACTCTCACTTAGGTGGGCTAAGGCTTTTCGGCTCCGTTCAATGTTGGGTGTTAAAGATGCATGATATAACAAGCTCAACGGGGTAAACTAGTGATCATATGTGTGGAAAAGATATATGAGATAATGGGGTTTCTTATTCAAATAGAGCCTTACTCCTCTCCTCAATCTCTTAAGTTTGGAGCTTATCGCCTTAAGTAGATCTAGAATAAGTTCTAGAATCCCCAAATCCTCATTAGCCCCGCCTACTTTAAGTTTATCCCCTTTTTATATTGACATAGGTCCTTCCTCACACTAGACTCCTCGACAAATCCTTTATCTAGCTAAGTTAAACACTTAAGTTCAACAGCCCTCTATTCAACCCCAAGTATATTGCCTCATTAGCTTTGAAAAAAAGTTCATCCTACACTATCAAGCACATCAGAAGATTAATGACCATAAAATTTTATTAGTGACAAATGTCGTATTTCAGGAACGTGACCTATCAGTCGTGACTTGTCATATTACTCAAGCCTCGGGAGTCGACACTGAGGTATATTTTACTTTATGTGATGTTTGTATTATTATTTATACCCGAATGTCAACTATGTATGTCCTATTATGTGATTTTGTTTTATTAATCTTCACGCATTCGTGTGAGATTTGCCTAGGAAAAATAGAAAATTTAGGGTATAATGCAGATAATTAAATACCGAAAAATGGTAATTAGTGAATTATCAAAAAATAATAAATAATTAAATAAAATGCGAGAGCGATGTTGTATCTGGGAATGCATGACGTGCGAGTCGTGAGGTAAAACGGATCCGAGAACAAACGATGTGAATGAGAATTGGCTAAGTATTGAAGTTTTAGTCACCTATTGAAGTTATAAGTTGGTGTCATAGTTAGTGGATGGATAAAAGGAGAGACACAAGATGTGCCTCGAGATTCGTGCATGTATGTGATGAAATGAGAACTATAAAAGGGTCATCATTTTTTCTCTCTCCTCAATCCATTTCATTTTGAGCCAAACAATCGAACGAAGGAAAGAACGTAAGGGTCTTAGTGTTTCGAGCTCGTTGCGATGTTGGGGATCGACCAATCACGTGAAAAAATGTAGGATCTCTACTCCCATCGTGATTGTCTATAATTTGGTGTTAATTTTGTGGGTTTTCGTCACGATGATTTTGGGTGAGATTTTTGCAAAATATTGGAAATGAGTTTAGGTGATGGTTTTATGATCAAATGGATAATCAATTGGTGTTTTGTAAATGAGTTTAGTATTTAAATCAATTTTCTATTTTGGAAATTTTTTTATGAATTTGTAATTTACGAATCGAGGTATTTATCGGGGTTTTGATGCAAAGAGAGGTGTGTTTGTTGTTGTTTTGGTCGTCCCTAAGAATTTGGGATAGGCTCGAAATGCGGCGACATGAACCGGGGTTCCGAAAAACCCTAGAAACGTGTTCAGAATGCCACGCCGCGAGGGATGCCGTGGAGATTTTCTCCCACAATGTCGGTTCACAGTGTCCAAAACAGAGAGGTTCATAGAACCCAGGCTTTAAGTGACACCATGGGAATTCCCTTGGCTGTGTCACGGTGGTGTCTGGAACAGTAAAAAAACTTTTATTCTTAAATAAATTTCTAAAATTTTGAAAAACTTTGGGGGATATTTAGGGTCACGGAATGACTCTAATTGAACTAAATTTTGGTTAAATGATTGCCAGACATTGAGAATTTGAGTGGGATAAGTTAGAGGGTTACGCGAGGATCGGAGTTTTACGGTATTTGAGGTACATTTTTTGTACGATTGTAAGCCAGTAAGAAAATGCACATTAATTCATTTTCCATTATTGATGTCTCTATTTGAATTGAGCTATTTGTTGGAATTTCATTCTATATTTCCTTGGTTGAGTGTCTTAGCATAAGTGTGTCGTAAAGGTACTCTTGGGTCCATATTAGATTGACAAACGTGAGCACTTCTGCAGAAGTGTTGTTCACCCTTAATAATTACACCCCGAGTACTGGATTGTTGTGGATATAGATGTGGAACTGGATTGTTATGGTTGTGGGTGTGGTACTATTGTGGATGTAGAAATTGACCACTTATGGCCTCCTTTGACTCATTGGACACTCAAATTTCGTTGATATGCTTGCTAGTATCACATCCCTAAACCCTAAACCCTAAATATAGTCCTAAGTTTGAATCATCCACTTTGACATCAAAATCTGATCATAATTCAATTATAAAGCCAAAAAAATGAAATTAAAATTAGATCTAAGAAACATAAGTGAAATATCATATGTAGATATAGAACGATCATTGCAAAACTGGAACTTGCCAACTATAGATCCAAAACAGATATATACTCAAGGAACTTTTTCTAAAAATTAAGATTTTATAGTTAAATTAGAAGAAGAAGCTAGGTCAATTGATGCAGAAGGTCAAGAAATTCTTTTAATATCTCTTGAAAAAATAAATATATATAAAAAAATATAAATATTTGCATATAGGATTAATACAAGTTGCAATAAAACCATTAATTGCATTAGGACTAAATACTTTTGTATTAGCATCAGTAAGGGACAAAAGACATATAAAGTTTAATGATTCATTATTAGGTATAATTGAAGAAAGTATGTCTGAAGGACCCATTTTCTTTAATTGTTTTCCTAATTTCACAATTAGTTTACATGATCAATTTGCACATGAAGCTTCGACATTAAGTCTATATACTCAAGGATTTGAAATGAAAGGAATATGTTCAAATGTTGTGGTAGTTTATCGAATTTATTATAAATTAATGCATACTATAATCCCCTAAGTTGCATATACAAATTTACAAAAAGGAACTTCAACTTTATTTGTAACAAATTTAACAAACAAAGTAATAACTAGAAAACAATTAAATTAGAAAGATATAGATATACCAAAAACATGGTTAATCCAAGATACAAACAAAGAAGAGAATCTTGTAGATAAAACAAATGATCAAATTCATACTATAATATCTCATGATGATGGATTAGTTGAAATAAATTTTGCTCCCAGAAAATCTTGTTCTACAATTCCATTCTCTTCAAACATAGAGACTTTTTATGAAACCCAACCTGCCCGCGCATCAACTTCAAAACTACCGACACATGTAGCCTATCCAGTTACACCTTCAAAAGATAATGTTTTCATAAACAATTTTAATGATTATCAAGTTAACATGGTTAAAATGGATTATGAAGAAGATTTTGAAATAGATTATAAAGATTTAAAAGAACAATTTCTTAAACATCCATTAACACCAATATTCTGTAAAGTTTGTCCAAAATCTCAACAAGCATTAATTCGAGAAAAATATTTTACCTATATAAAAATTAACAAACAAAACATTCTATTTTTCGATTATCTAGCCCAATCTTGTTCAAAAATAATAAATAAGATAAATACTATATGGGAATGATCAAAAGGTGAAAAATATATCCAGACTCATTCAACGTTAGCTTCTATAAAAATAAAAATTGACATTAAGGCAGTACCATTAAAAAATACTTTTGATAAAGAAAAGCCTATATCAAGAAGAGATTTAAATCATATAATAGAACAAAATAATTATACAAATATTTATTTATCCACTTTATCAAGAATTCCTCATAGTGTAGCCTCTACTAGTAAGGTTGACGAAAAAACAATAAGTAAAAAGGTAGAAAATGAATCAATATTAAAAAAGCCTATGATAAAAGATACTTTAAGAAATTTACCTATGATAAAACTAAATTATTCAGAAGAATTATTACAGACAATAGCATCAAAACTTAATACATTACAAATAAATCAAAAAGATAAAAAAGAAAAAATTCCTGAAATAAATATCCTTGAAGAAAATCAATCAATAATATCTGATAGTTTATCAGAAGATTCATTAGAAATTAGTCCAGTAAAAGCAACAACATCCAGTATCGAAATGTCATCAGATTTAGATATAAACAAAATCCATTATCCTAAAAGACATGAAACTTATAATGCTCAAAAAAGTAAACATTATTATTCAAGACTATCTCCTGTAGATATATTGTTAGAAGAAAAAAAATGAAAAAAGAATTAAGTATGATGGAAATTTTATTTATGAATGGAATATAGATGGATTATCAGAATATAAAATTTTGCAAATAATGCAACAAATGTTAACTAATTCAATGGCACGTAGAATATAAAACCATCCAGAACCTAATATAGTAGGAGCAATAGCCACAGGTTTTAGTGGTCAATTAAATGGTTGGTGGAGTAATTCTTTATTAGTTAATTAAAGACAAGAAATATTAACATCAATATCCAGAGATGAAAATAATAATCCAATTTTAGATGATAATAGAAAAGAACAATTCAATGGTGTAAGATGCTTGATAACCAATATAATTTGACATTTTATAGGAACTTAAGTCATATAGAAGAAAAAATTAGAGAGCAATTAAAAAATTTATTAGTAGAACATTATCAGATTTCAGGTAGTATAAAGATACCTTTTTATCAAAAGTATATACATTAACCTTAGATGAATCTCCATTCTACAAAGAAAGATTTGTTGGAGGATTACCATCCTCTTTTGCATGAAATGTTAGGTTTATGTTAAGAGAAAAATGCAGAGGAACTTTAAATTATAATAAATTCACTTATGGTGATATAATTCAGACAATACAAATAGTAGGATTATCAATATGTAATGATATAAAATTAAAAAGAAAATTACATAAAGATTCTAAAGATAATCGTAGAGATATAGGTGATTTGTGTTATCAATTCGGCCATGAAGTTGCACAAACTGATAAATCAAAATATAGAATAAGAAGAAGATTACAAAGATTTAATAATAAAACCAATCAAGATTCTTATAATAAAACTAATAGAAAAAATTATAAACATAATAAAAGAAATTACAAATTTACTAAAAATAAGACTAATAAATGCTTGAAATGTGGAAAACCAAGTCATTATGCAAATAAATTCCATTTTAAAAATCATAAAAAGAAGGTTATTGAAGTTATAAAAAGTGATAGTTCTTCATAAACTTGTAAATGTGTTGAAAGTATACAAAATACATATACATCTACCTCAAACTCGGAAGATGAAATTAATGTTTTAACATCACATAAAAAATTAGTTTTAGAAATAGGAGAACAAATAGAAGATCCAATATTAAAATAAATAATACACAGAGATTTTAAATAATGAAAAAGAAATTGACAATACCTCTCAAGTATAAAATTAAATGATAACAAAATAAATTTTCAAAAACAAATTGACATACATAATAATTATCATACTGTGAACGATATACTTCAAGATGTAAATAAAAAAACTAATTCTTTCATAGGACCTACCATAAATTCATTATAATATGAAGTAAATCAGTTAAAAGATGAAATAAAATTCTTAGAGAAAAAATAATTAAATTAGAAGATGAGAATATAAATTTTGAAAATTTTTCTGTTTATGATAATAATGTATTTATAGAAACACTTACGACTTATACACATCAAAGATAGTTTACCCCAATAACCTTGAAGATAAAAGCTTTTAAATGCTCATTATAAGCTCTAATAGATTTCGGTGTTGATCTAAATTATATAAGAGAAGGATTAATTCCTTTACAATATTATGAAAAGACAAATAGTAGAATTTCAACGGCAAAAGGAAATAAATAATTAATTAAATTAAAAATCCCTCTTGCGCATATAAGTAAAAATAATGCTACATTTTCTACATAAAATGTTGTGCAACTCCACGGAGATCTGGATGGACTTATTAATTTATTTTGTAATAAATCTTTTATTTCTTGATCACATAGTTTAATAATCTTTCATTCATTTGAGAGGGATTGGCTTTTGTGAGTATTTTATTTTCATCAAAATTATTAATATAAGGTAAAGAAACTTGATAAGTTTTTCTATCCCAAAATGTTGATAGTATTTCTGAACAACACTTAATTAATGGTTAATTGATCCTAAAATATTTTAATTTTTTCTTGAAATGATGAGGTATTTATGATATGTTTTGTTTTTAAGTTTTAATTTCTATTTTTTAATGTCCTATAAATGTTGTTTATATTCAACTTGATTAATTAATTGATTTAAATATCTAGTTTTTAGTTTATTAATAAAATTAAAATGAATTTCCTTATTTTCTATATTTGATTTTATTCTGTTACAGGTTACTTAAAATGGTTGATTTTTTTGTAAAAATGGAGTGTCAAATAACATATAATGTTGTAAATCTTTAACTATTATAAACGATTTTGGTATGCAAACATTACTTTTCGATCCAATCTCCACTATCATTAAACTTAAAAGACCAAAAATCCTTACGTCTTTAATAGATTGTAGTGGGGCCATGGCTTTGGTTATCCAAAAGTGAGAATTTCAGCTCAAAAGTAGTTAGATAGATTTCACAAACCCTTTTCTTACAAAACATATAGCTTTTACAAAGAGGTGACTCATAAATATACAAACTTTTCCACTCATTTTGGAGTTTCACTCAAAGCTTTTCTTTTTCATCACACTAGTAGATATTTTTCTTTTTCTTTGGACTTAATTTGGCGGATTCATTCATTTTCTTTTGAAATTCCTCTTTTGTTGGGTTAATTACACTTTTTCATTCAACTTTACAAGTTCCTTTCATCCTAAATAAGGGTTGCTCATCACTCTCACTTAGGAGGGGTAAGGTTTTTCGGCCCGGGACAATGTTGGGTGTTAAAGATGCATGATATAACAAGCTCAACGGGGTGAACTAGTGATCATATGTGTGGAAAAGATATATGAGATAATGTGGTTTCTCATTCAAATAGAGCCTAACTCCTCTCCTCAATCTCTTAAGCTTGGAGCTTATCGCTTTGAGTAGATCTAGAATAAGTTCTAGAATCCCCGAATCCTCTTTAAGGCCCACCTACTTTAAGTTTATCCCCTTTTTATATTGACATAGGTCCTTCCTCACACTAGACTCCTCGACAAATCCTTTATCTAGCTAAGTTAAACACTTAAGTTCAACAACCCTCTATTCAAACCCAAGTATATTGCCTCATTAGCTTTGAAAAAAATTTCATCCTATACTGTCAAGCATATCGGAAGACGTAACGACCCAAAAATTTAATTTGTAACAAATGTCGTATTTCATTACCGTGACCTATCAGTCGTGACTTGTCATATTACTCAAGCATCGGGAGTCGACACTGAGGTATATTTTATTTTCTATGATTTTTGTATTATTATTTATACCCGAATGTCAACTCTGTATGTCCTAGTGTGTGATTTTGTTTTATTAATCGCCACGAATTTGTGTGAGATTTACCTTGGAAAAATAGGAATTTTAGGGTATAATACAGATAATTAAATACCAAAAAATGGTAATTAGTGAATTATCAAAAAATAATAAATAATTAAATAAAATGCGAGATCAATGTTGTGAATGAGAATTGGCTAAGTATTGAAGTTTTAGTCACCCATTGAAGTTATAAGTTGGTGTCATAGTTAGTGGATGGATTAAAGGAGAGACAAGATGTGCCTCGAGATTCGTGCATGTATGTGATGAAATGAGAAGTATAAAAGGGTCATCACTTTTTATCTCTCTTCAATCCATTTCATTTTGAGCCAAACAATTGAATGAAGGAGAGAACGTAAGGGTCTTAGTGTTTCGAGCTTATTGCGATGTCGGGGATCAACCAATCACGTGAAAAAAGTAGGATCCCGACTCCCCTCATGATTGTCTATGATTTGGTGTTAATTTCGTCATGACGATTTTAGGCAAGATTTTTGAAAAATATTGCAAATGAGTTTAGGTGATGGTTTTAGGATCAAATGGATAATCAATTGGTGTTTTGTAAATGAGTTTGAGCATTTAAGTCAATTTGCTATTTTAGGAATTTTTGAAGAATTTTCATGTGATTTACGAATCGGGGTATTTTTCGGGGTTTTGATGCAAAGTGAGGTGTATTTGTTGTTGTTTTGGACATCCCTAAGAATTTGAGATAGGCTCAAAATACGGCGACACGAGCTGAGGTTCGAAAAACCCTAGAAACGTGTTTAGAATGCCACATCCCAGGGACGTCGTAGAGATTTTCTCCCATAACGTCGGTTCATGACGTCTAAAACAGAGAAGTTCACAGAACCCAGGCTTTCAGTGACGTCATGAGAATTCCTTTGGCGGCATCACGGTGGTGTCTGGAACAGTAAAAAAACCTTTTATTTTAAAATAAATTTCTAAAATTTTGGAAAAATTTGGGGGATATTTAAGGTCACGGAATGACTCTAATTGAACTAAATTTTGGTTAAATGATTACCAGACATTGAGAATTCGAGTGGGATAAGTTAGAGGGTTATGCGAGGATCGGAGTCTTACAGTATTTGAGGTATGTTTTTCGTCCGATTGTAAGCCAGTAAGAAAATACACATTAATTCATTTTTCATTATTGGTGTCTCTATTTGAATTGAGTTATTTGTTGAAATTTCATTCTATATTTCCTTGGTTAAGTGTCTTAGCATAAGTGTGTCCTAAAGGTACTCTTGGGTCCATATTAGATGGGCAAACTTGAACACTTCTGCAGAAGTGTTGTTCACCCCTAATAGTGGGTTACACCCCAAGTACTGGATTGTTGTGGATATAGATATGGAAGCGGATTGTTGTGGTTGTGGATGTGGTACTGTTGTGGATGTGGAAATTAACCACTTATGAGCCTCCTTTGACTCATTGGACACTCAAATTTCGTTGCTATGCTTGCCAGTCTGTTTATCATGCAATTTGTTATATTTCCTGTCTTTCAATACCACGTGATATTTGGATTGGTTGTTCGATAACTCTTGAAATACTGTTTACATTCTTCTGGTATTACTTTCATATTTTTTACATACTCACTGTCTAGTTTGTGACAGTGGTGCAGATAGAGCAGAGACAAGCAAGGGAAATGAGTTGATGCTAAGTGATATCCTCTAAGGACTCTCAAAGCGTTTCTTTCCTTTGCTCATTGTAGGTCTTGCTTCTTTTGATGGTGATTCTTGTATTGTATGTTTTTTAAAAATACTGGGTCTTGTATTGGGATTGGGAGAGACTAGGGATATCATGTACTATGGTACTATTTAGCTTTGATCACCTGATATACATGTTTTATCCATTTCTCAAGGTTTCCACATGATAGGTTATATATATATATATGTTTCCTGATTTCCATTTACAAAGTTATAGTTGATTATAGTGATTTTCACTGCGAATTTTCTGATAACTTTATAACCCTATAACTCACACCTTAAATTATAAAATAATAATATATGTAAGGATTTAAGGCTGACTAGGATGCGTAGACTTAGCGAGTAAGGGCTCGGGGGTCCACGTAGGTCTGGTCGAGCGAGACCCAGTTTTATGGGAGACTGGGGCCGATATAGTTGGTATCAGAGCTTTAGGTTGTAGTACCTGACTCTAGATTAACCTTACAACTAGCATAAAATACAAACCAACAGAAATAAGAAATAGTTGGAACTTATAGTGGAACCCTATGATCTTGAATTGAGGTTTAGGTGAGAAGTGAGGTGAGTTGGGGAAAGTAAAACTTGGTCCTATATGTGATATCTATTGTAATGTATTATACTATATCGGTAGCTATTGACTAATTCAGGGATTCGCTTTCTGTTTCAGATTGCGATGATGGATCAGACGGATCCCAATGATGATAGTAGGGCTACTGGTCCTCGTGTTATCGGTGTGGAGGATTTTCAAGCCTTAACACAGATAGTCGCTACTTAGGATCAGAGGTTAGAGGAAATCTTAAGGATATTGAGGACACCTGTTGCTGCTACATAATCACCACCATCTACTTCATGAGTTCCTGCTACCCAAGAGATGGGCCTACCGATTATTGCTACATCTACTTCTTCTACTACTATTGTAGCGATATAGGAGACTGTTGTGTTACCACCGGTACACACTGAGATAGTACTGTTACACCTCTTGTTCAGACTGATGTAGTGCATACTCCAATAGCAGATAGAGGCATTAGAGCCACAGCGGAGGCTAGACAGTTAAGGAAGTTCAAAAGGCATAACTCGAAGGAGTTCTTTGGGGGTACAAATATGGTGGCTGCTGAGATGTTTTTGAAGCGCCATGAGAAGGTGCACAACATCATCACGATAGAGGAGCACATGCGAGCTTCTATTTCGTCTTCCATGTTGTTTGGGGAGGCTGATGACTGGTGAACTATGATAGTGTCTACTAGAGGGGTATCTAAGGTCTGGATAGAGTTCAAAACCCAGTTTAACATGAAATACTTTCCTCCTAGAGTTTTGAGGGTGAAGAGAAATGAGTTCACCATCAGACAGCTCACAGATGAGTTTGTTACGGATTATATGGGACAGTACCTACAATTGCTACCCTATGTTGGGGGTTCAACAGACAAAGACTAACAGGGTATACTACATCACAGAGGGGTTATTACCTGAGATTGGAGGTTTCGTAGTCTCCACAGAGCCAAAGACACTACAACGAGCTTATGAGCGGAGCTTGGCTAGGAAGGGTTACTTATGGACCCATCCATAGTAGGTTAGACCTGTTAGACAGAAGACACATTTCGAGGCCCGATAAAATAGGAAGAGGAGGAAGAACAAACAAGGTTTCAAGGACAGTAGAGCCCAGAGTAGTGGTTTAATTGCTCTACCACCATGCCAGCACAGACTACAGTTGTTGCACCAGTACCTGCACATAGTTTTACTGGTCGACCATCACAGGCTACTTGACCTACAGGGCAGCAGATGCAGTATTTTGAGAGTAGGGATACTAGTAGAGGAAATGGACAGACCCAGACTCAAATACAGACACAGAGGTCTAGACAGCACAGACTTAGAGACTTCCATAGGAACGTGGACAGGGTCAGTCATAGGGGTAGGTACCATCTGGATCACGGGACTTGTTTCAAGTGCAGTTAAATCGATTATGTACAGCTTCAGTATCCTTTGCTGACGAGAGCTCTACCGTAATATCATCAGCAACACTGGGAGAGAATCCAAGTTACTGTTGAGCCAGATCAGGGAGTATCTCGTAACCTCATTGAGGGTATGTCTTGGATTTGTAGTACTTTGATGCATACCATGTTTGATTCAGGTTCTACAGTTTTATTTATTTCTAGTTGCATAGTAAATGCATTAGGGTTAAAATCCATTAGGCTTAGTAGACCCCTTGATCCTTAGCAAAGCGGTTGGGGGACAAGATATACCTGAACTTGTGTGTTAATTGTTCAATAATTATAGAGGGTCACGATTTGCCTGTCGATTTGATAGTACTGGAGTTCCTAGAGTTTGGTGCACTGTTAGACATGGACTGGTTATGAGCTTATCATGCCCATATTGATTGTTATGGGAAGATTATCACTATTCCATTGGCAGATGGTACGAATATTAGATTTCAGGGTACAACGGCTTTATTACCAATCACCAGGGGTAGAGAGGCTATTAGTAGTAAGGTTAAGGCATTTGCGAGTATTATGAGCACTGTTGAGAGACTAGAGGTCAGTATAGTTGATATACCAGTAGTATGCGAGTTCACCGATGTATTTATTAAGGATCTGCCAGGACTACCACTGCGGAGAAAGATAAATTTCATCATAGACTTAATACCTAGGACTAAACCCATTTTTATACTATCGTATAGGATGGCACCTCAAGAGTTGGAGGAGCTCAGGACTCAGCTGGATGAGTTACTAGAGTTGGGGTTCATTAATCCTAGCATGTCACCATGGGGTGCACCAGTGTTGTTTGTGAAGAAGAAAGACGGCAGCTTAAAGTTATGCATTGATTACAAACAGCTAAACCGAGTAACGATGAAGAATAAGTATCCGCTTCCTCATATAGATGATTTGTTTCATCAGTTGACAGGAGCAAAGTGGTTTGCGAAGATAGACCTGAGGTCAGGTTATCACCAGCTCAGGATTAGGGTTGAAGATAGGGAGAAGACTGCATTAGTACGAGATACAACCATTATCAGTTCACAGTCATGCCATTTGGTTTAAATAACATGCTAGCTATGTTTATCAACCTCATGCACAGAGTACTAAGGACTTATATTGATAGATTTGTGATTGTGTTCATTGATGATATCCTTATCTACTCCAGGACTCGTGAGGAGCACAAGGGACATCTTCAAATAGTTCTACAAACTTTGAGGGACTACTGGTTGTATGTCAAGTTCAGTAAGTGTGAGTTTTGGCTTCTAGATGTCAAATTTTTGGGTTGTTGGAGCCAACAGTGTTTCTGCAGATTCCACGAAGATTAGAGTAGTGATTGAATGGCCTACTCCGACTACAGTGATAGAAATCCACAATTTCTGGGATTAACCAAGTATTACCGATCGTTTTGTGTAGGATTTTTTCTAAGATTGCTACAACAATGACTAGGCTGGCTCAGAAGAATGTGAAGTTTGACTGGAATGAGAGTTGTGATCAGGCATTCTCTACTTTGAAGGAGAAGCTGACGACTGTGCTAGTACTTGCATTGCCTGAGATAGAGAAAGACTTGGTGGTATATACTAATGCATCGAAGGTTGGGCTTAGCTATGTTCTGATGCAGGAGGGCAAGGTGATTGCATATGTATCTCGACAGCTCAAGGTTTATGAGAAGAATTATCTGACGCATGATTCAGAGTTAGTTGATATGGTGTTTGCATTGAAGATTTGGAGACATTACTTGTATGGTGTGAGGTTTGATCTTTTCACTAATCACAAGAGCTTAAAGTACTTATTATCTCAGAATGAGCTAAATCTAAGATAGAGACGTTGGTTAGAATTCTTGAAGGATTATGATTCTTCGCTTGAGTAACATCGTGGGAAAGTCAACATAGTTATTGATGGTTTGAGCATGAGAGGATCTGATACTGAGGTAGTTGTGTGCCATATGACTCACGAGTATGCGTTACTCAAGGCAGTTGAGATGATTAGTCAATTGACATGTCAGCTACTACCAAAACACATATTTGTGGTCAGATGAGAATGCTTACTGTTTCACTTCAGGTAGTTCATGAGGACTGATGAGTTAAATAGTAGTTCAGTGAGATGGCTAATAGTTCAGATTATCCAGACAGAAGTTGGTCGACAAACACGTGTTCGAGATATCAAGGGCGATTGTGGATTCCATTAGTAGCTAATTTGCACATTAAGATACTTTAGAAGGCTCAACGTTCGCGTTTTTCTATTTATCCGGGTCGGACTAAAATGTATGTTGATATGCAACGTCTCTTTTGGTGGCTAGGGATGAAAGCCGATGTTTTGGAGTTTGTACGAGCGTGTGAGATATGCCAGCGTGTGAAGGCTGAGCATAAACAACTTGGAGGATGGTTATAACATCTTACCATTCCATAGTGGAAGTAGGAGCACATTGTTATGGATTTTTTGAGTGGTTTAGCTCGATCTTCTTGAGGACATGGTAGTATCTGGGTGATTGTGGACAGATTGACAAAATTTGCACATTTTATTCTGGTATCCACTACATACAGGGTTGATAGATTAAGTATTCTCTATGAGCGTGAGATAGTCAGATTACATGGAGTTCTGTTATCTATTGTGTCAGACAGAGGACCACAATTCACTTCATTTTTATGACAGAGTATGCAGGCTCAATTTGCACCAGGCTTAATTTGAGTACAGCGTATCATCCACAAACAGACGGACAATTCCGAGAAATTGATTTAGGTGTTAGAGTATATGATCAAGATGTGTGTACTGGAGTACGGAGGATCTTGGGAAGAGTACATTCATTTGTGCGAGTTTGAGTACAACAACAGTTTCCAAGCTATTATTGGCATGGCACCATTTTAGGCACTGTGTGGCAGACCTTGTAGATCACCATCGTGTTGGGCGGAACTTGAGGATACAGTGATAGTTGGGCCTGAGATTATTGTTGATCATACTAAGAAGGTACGACAAATTCGTTAGAGACTGAAGGGTACTCAGGAGAGACAAAAAAAGTATTATGACAAGTATCATGACGAATTACAGTACGATGAGGGAGCCTATGTGAATTTGAAGGTTTCGCCTTTGAAGGGTCACAAGAGGTTCGGAATCAAGGGAAAACTTGCGTCTAGGTTTATTGGTCCTTTCAGGATTGTAAATAGAGTTGGCAAGGTTGCTTACGAGTTGGGGTTGCTGCCTCAGCTCACCGGAGTTCATCCAATTTTTCATATTTATATGCTTTGACTAGATAAGTCAAGCAAAGGATGGCGACCGACGGTAGATCTGAGTCAGATTGACTTGCGTGATGATATTCTTATGAGGAGCAGTCGATTCAAATTGTGGACAGGAAGATCAAGATACTTAGGAATAAGGAGATACCTTCAGTACTCGTTAGGTAACAATACCACAAAGACGAGAAGTTGACCTGTGAGTCAGAGTCCTATATGCGCGAGTATTTTTCTCATTTATTTGATTCCGGTAAGTCGTTATTTTTTAGTAATTAATAGTTAAATTTTGAGGACGAAATTCTAATAAGTTGGGAAGACTATAACGACCTAAAATTTAATTGGTGACATGTGTTGTGTTTCAGCACCGTGACCTATTAGTCGTGACTTGTAACATTACTCAAGCCTCGGGATTTAACACTGAGGTATATTTTATTTTCTTATGATATTTGTATTATTATTTATACCCGAAGGTGAACTATGTATGTCCTAGTGTGTGATTTTGTTTTATTAATCACTAAAGATTTGTGTGTGAGATTCGCCAAAGAAAAACAAGAATTTTAGGGTATAATACAAATAATTAAACACTGAAAAATGGTAATTAGTGAATTATCAAAAAATAATAAATAATTAAATAAAATGCGAGAGCGATGTTGTGTCCGAGAACACACGCCGTGCGAGTCGTAAGGTGAAACGGGTTCAAGAACGAGCAGTGTGAACGAGAATTGGCTAAGTATTGAAGTTGTAGTCACCCATTGAAGTTATAAGTAGTTGTCATAGTTAGTGGATGGATTAAAGGAGAGACACAAGATGTGCCTCGAGATCCGTACGTGTATATGATTAAATGAGAAGTATAAAAGGGCCATCACCTTTTCTCTCTCTTCAATTATTTTTAGCCAAACAATCGAACGAATGAGAGATTGTCCAATCACGCGATAAAAAAGTAGGATCCCGATTGTCCTCATGATTGTCTACGATTTGGTGTTAATTTTGTTGGTTTTCGTCACGATGATTTTAGGCGAGACTTCAGAAAAATGTTGGAAATGAGTTTAGGTGATGTTTTTATGATTAAATGGATGATCAATTGGTGTTTTGTAAATGAGTTTGAGTATTTAAACCAATTTGGTATTTTAGGGAATCTTTGATGAATTTTCGTGTGATTTACAAATCGGGGTATTTGTCGGGGTTTTGACACAAAGTGAGGTGTGTTTGTTGTTGTTTTGGACATCCTTAAGAGTTTAAGATAGGCTCGGAACGCGGCGACACGAGATGGGATTCTGGAAAACCCCGAAAACGTATTCAAAATACCACGCCACGAGGGACGCCGTGAAGATTTTCTCCTATAGCGTCGGTTCATGGCATCCAAAACAGAGAGGTTCATAAAACCCAAGCTTTAAGTGACGTCGTAGGAATTCCCTTGGCGTATTCTAGAACAGAAAAAAATAGTTTATTTTTAAATAAATTTCTAAAATTTTGGAAAGCTTTGGGGGACTATTTAGGTAACAGAATGACTCTAATTGAACTAAATTTAGGTTAAATGATTACCAGACTTTGAGAATTTAAGTGGGATAAGTTAGAGGGTTACAGCGAAGATCGGAGTCTTACGATATTTGAGGTATGTTTTTCCTATGATTGTAAGCCAGTAAGAAAATGCACATTAATTCATTTTCTATTATTGGTGTCGCTATTTGAATTGAGCTATTTATTGGAATTCCATTATATATTTCCTTAGTTTAGTGTCTTATCGCAAGTGTGTCGTGAAAGTACTCTTAGGTCCATATTAGATGGGCAAATATGAACACTTCTATAGAAGTGTTGTCAAACCCCTAATAGTAGGTTACACCTTGAGTACTGGATTGTTGTGGTTGTGGATATGGTATTGTTGTCGATGTGGAAATTGACAATTTATGGGCCTCCTTTAACTCATTGGACACTCAAATTTCGTTGCTATGTTTGCCAATTTGTTTATCATGCAATTTGTTATATTTCCTGTCTTTCAATACTGCGTGATATTTGGACTGTTTATTCTATAACTCTTGAATTACTATTTACGCTCTTTTGGCATTACTTTCTTATTTTTCACGCACTCACTGTCTAGTTTGTGACGGTGGTGCAGATAGAGCAGAGACAAGCAAGGGGAAAGGAGTTGATGCTAGGTGATATCCTCTGAGGACTCTGGAGCCTTTTTTTCCTTTACTCACTGTAGGTCTTGCTTCTTTTGATTGTGATTCTGGTATTGTATTTTTTTATAACACTGGGACATGTATTGGGATTGAGAGAGACTAGGGATATCATGTGTTATCGTACTGTTTAGCTTTAATCACTAGATATACATGTTTTATCCATTTCTCTAGGGTTCCCACCCGATAGGTGGTTTCCACACGATAGGTTATATATAGGTTATATATATTTCCTGATTTTCCATTTACAAAATTATAGTTGATTATAGTGATTTCCGCTGCGAATTTTCTGATAACTTTATAATCCTATAACTTATACCTTAAATGATAAAATAAGAGGATTTGAGGCTAACTAGGATGCGTAGACTTTGCGAGTAAGGGCTCGGGGGTCTGCGTAGGTCTAAGCCAGGCGAGACCCAGTTTTATGGGAAATTGGGTCCGTCACAGAAGAGATCAAAGAGAATAATATTTATTTCCTTATTTATGCATATGCTCGAAAAAATGCCCAACACTTGCACCATTTTCAAAATATAACTCAAAACATGCATAAATGCACCCCCAAACTTATTATGCTCATTGTCCTCAATGAACTAAAACATGATAAAAAAAAGAGGACAAGAACCAACACCAAAACATCATCATCCATAACAAACACACAACATAAAGAGTATTGAGAAAAATTTAGAACTTCAAAAGCAAATATTCCCCTGATTGGTGTTGGTGCTCTTAAAGTTTCTCTTCGTCGTTTCATCCTTTCCTTGGTACTCCCCAAAACTTGGATCGTATTTATACTTTCTTGTGCTTTATGGTCTCCCGCGTTCTACCAATTTGATAACGAATCACCCGGCAACTGGTATCTAACCTTAAATATCATCACAACATGTATTAACCACCAAATCAAGCCAAGGTTTTTTTTTATGTTCAAGCAAATGCGAGTAAACAAAAACTAAAACATAAACAAAATAACCCTAGACTATCTCCCAGCAGTGTTGAGTTTTTCATCCTCAACCTGATGCCTATAAAGGTTAAGTGGGACTGACTAAAGTGTTACTCCTCTCAAGCAAACCATGAAACCGCTTCAGATTCTGTTGAGACATCATCAACACGTCATTTAATTTGTTGTTTTAAATCTTCACCTTGCATTCCTTATCAACCTGCTTCACTTTGACTGCTCCTTTCCATTTTGGTCTCGAACCCACTTGCAAAGTTTTTTGTTTGCACTTATAGAGAAGGACCAATTGTCCTTTCAGATGCATGACTTGTAGGCAAAACTGTAGATGAGTCCGTCATGGAATTCTTTTGAACTTCTTCTTAAACATAGTATTTCTATTGCAATTCTATCTTGTGAACAAAAATATTGCTAATATTCTCAACTCGAGGCCTCGACTCCTCTCTTTTTTGACTTGACTTATCTTACAATTTTTCAAATTTACAAGTTTTTTCTTTCATTTCGATGCTCAACAGAATAGTATGATCTCCTTTATGGTATGACATGATTGAGCAAACGTCATGAGCACTCAACATACTACTCTCCAACCCCACTCTCAATGTAATTTCTCCGATTTTAACATCGATGAGAGCTCGAGCAATTACCAAAAATGGTTTTCCAATTATCAGTGTCACATTTTATCCCTTTTCAAACTTTAACACCACGAAATCACAAGGAAACACAAACTGATCAATCTTGACAAATACATCTTTCGCTATACCCCTTGGCTTAGACAACAAACCAACAGCAAAGTGGACACTAAAGTAACCTTGTCTCAACTCAATAATTCCCAACTTTTCAAACAAAGCCAATGGCATCAAATTTATAACCGCTTTAAAATCACACAAAGCTTTCTCATATCATAGTAGACCAATAGAACATGGCACCCGATAACTCCTCAGATCCTCCACCTTTTCGAAAGCTGTGTTGGAAGTGATACATTAGAAGTTTCTACTGCATGTACCATCTTGACTTCATCAAACTTACTTTCTTCTTCTTATTTTGAATCACAAGTTGTGGCTCTTTGCCTTTGTCCTTATTTTCCACTATTAATGCATGACATTGATCATGAGCCTTACTACTTGAACCTTCCCTTGGATTCACCAATGTATTGCTCAAAAATTGCATTTTCTTGATGAGAATTCAATGTTGTAGTCAACTGTTCTATCTACAACTTTAAATTCTTGATAGTTTGATTCTTCTCATCCTCCATCCTCTTCAGAGTATGCTTAAGAGTTTCCATCTCTTTCTCATTTTCCTCATGTCGCACTATATTAGTAGAATTCATGATCAAAATTAGTGGCTTGATTGACTTGAATGCAGCCTCATCATCATTTTGTTCCTCTTATTGAGAGTAGTTCAAGGCTTGATGGTCTCTCACATTCTCTTGACTTGCATTGGAGATGTTTAGGTAATTGTGAGTCCCTTGATTATATGAATTTTGAAAAGTCGCACTTGGTTGAAAATTTTATCCTTGAATTATGAAGTGTGCTTGCTCCATTCCACCATATAATTGTCCTCCATAACAACCCAACATTGCTCTAAGTTGGCCTAATGATGGATGACTCCATGTATTTTCTTGAAACTTTTTGACTTGAGTCGTCAAATTTGCAAATTGTGCCACAATAGGCATAGACCAATTTCTCTCAAACTTTTTGTTCTTCACACTTACAATAAGAATTTAGATCCTAAAACTCAATGAACAGACAAAATCATGTGCAGAGGCTTATTCAATTTAAACTACGCAAAACTAAATTAAACTAAAGTAAACTAACTAAAGTGCTAAAAAATAAATCCTAAACAAAATATCCTAATCAAACAAAAATTAGCTACCATCCCCGAGAAAGGCGCCAAAACTTGATGCGAAGGCTCAAGTATAAAGCTTGACGCAAATAATAGTGGCACAAACTAGTGTTTGTACTGGATATCAAACCACAAGGACAGTGTATTACTAATCTAAGTTGAATCAAGACCTAAAATGAAATTTAAATAACTATGAACTAGATTTAACAAACTAACACTAATTGCAATGAATTTAACTTGGTCTTAAGATATGTATAAGTAGTCCAAGGGATTCAATTTAACCTAAGTTGCTCTCTTTCTATCCAATTTTATCTCATAACATATCAATTCGAATTAAGATAGGCGAATTTGCCTCGTTATCACTACACCTCAAGGTCTTGGCGATGGAGATTCTAACATCTCACTCAGACTCCCTTAGTCAGCATGAGTAGCATAAGTGACAACGCAACATTGAACTCCAAATTAAGGCCTCCCTTGACAACGGTCGTCAATCGATGTACCATATGTTCAAAGGTTGTGATTCCCTAATTTTGGGTTCAAAATCCCCAATAGTCATGGTGAATCTCGAACCCTAAGTTCTACACATGTGTGATCAAGATAAGCGTAGAATACACAAATCTTAACAATGAATTAAAGATTAAACTTATAAACTACATTGGATTTGAAAGAGTAGCAACACGGGATTAATTGATCCCCGGAATAAAGTTAATTACCCCATAGAAGGGTTACAAACAACACAAAACATTAAAAGAACTAAAAAATACATGAATTCATACCACAAATCTAAGAAGTCCAAAGTTTGTCCCAAGAACTTTAGCCTCCAAGCTCTTCTCCAATGTCTTCTCCAAAAACCAAAAACAAAGCAAAAGATCCCAAGCCCTAGTTTTTAAAGTCAAATTATACCCCAACGACATTTTGGTCTAAAAAATGGCCAAGAAAATAAAAAAAACCGCAAAATATGTGTGCTGACCCGTAATGGGTGTTGGCCTGGGCACCTAGGCACCCGTGGTAGCTGTTACCACCCCAATAAGCTGGATATGCGCATGTTGGGCTGGGCAGCATGATAACTCAGCAGATGACCGAGTCTCGGTGGACTCGGGAGGTTTCAGTGAACCCCAAAGTCGGATTGGGGTTTAGTGCATGGCTCGGGCCTAAGTGGGCAAGCCTTGGCAAGGGCAAGGCTTGGCACGGGCAAGGCAAGGCTTGGCAAGGCTTGGGCAAAGCTGGGCAAGGCAAGGGCAAGGCTTGGCAAGGCTTGGGCAAAGCTGGGCAAGGCAAGGGCAAGGCTTGGCAAGGCTTGGGCAAAGCTGGGCAAGGCTTGGGCAAAGCTGGGCAAGGCTTGGCAAGGCTGGGCAAGGCTTGGCAAGGCACGGGCAAAGCTAAGCAAGGCAAGGGCAAGGCTTGGCAAGGCTTGGGCAAGGTTAGGCAAGACTTGGCAAGGTTGGGCAAAGGCTTGGCAAGGCTTGTGTGACGGCCCCAATTTCCCCATGCCATTGAGTACGCCCGGCCTAGACCCGTACAAGCCCTGAGTCATCACTCGGCAACCTGACGAGACTAGTCAGCCTTCAACTTAATCAATTTAGTTATTTATGAAAGAGTTATTGCAATAATAAACAGCGGAAGACTCAACAATTCAAACAAAGGGGAAAATAACTCATTCAAGGAAGTAAAGGAATTCTATAAGTGTGGAAACCCTGGTATTCATGTATAATTCGATACGTAAATATACATGATACCAGTCTCATCAAAATACCAAATTCAATAATCCAAAAGCATGTATATATAAAACGATATACATAAAAGCAAAACATAAAGAAACCTATAAAATAGTCTTCAAATCCAGCCGCTAAGCCTCACAATAGATCACCTAGGCAGGGTCCCTTGCCCTTGTTGCTCTCCGCCCTATCTGCACCCACCGTCACAAACTAGACGGTGAGTAACTGAATAAAATCGAATGTAATGCCAGCAGAAAACAACTGTAATTCATGATAATTTAAATAAAGTAGTCTAAATATCATGCAGTAATAAAAAGACTAGAAATTTAGTAGGCAAGATGCATGATAAACAGACTAATAGATATCAAACGAAATTTAAGTGTGTTCCAAGGAATCAAAAGAGGCCCATAAGTGGTCTAAACCATAGCATAACGGCGAAGACCTCGCGAGGTCTTCCCGGGCATCGACACAAGCGAAGGCACAGCTATGACTGGAAAGGGACTCGAACCCATCCACCCAGTACTCGGTGTCACACGGTCACTAAGGGTGGTCACACACTCGTGGCCACGAGTGCCCGCGTTTTATCCCTCTAGTGCAGGTCCTAGTACTTTTGAGACGAAACACTTACGCCGAAAAACACACAACAAGAAATGGAATGGAATACCAATAATAGAGCATAACAAGACTGAATAAATGATAATGAATCACATGGCATTTTCTTACCGGCTTACAAACGTACAAATGCTTGTGGCAATTGTACTTACCTGAACTATCGCGACCCGTGTGACAACTCTGAGATCCTAACGCGTCTTTCACGACTTCCCGATTGCCTATACCGCACTACAATTATCCAGTCCAGCTTGAATAAATGCCCAACAAATCAAAGTTACCACCCGAATTATACCTAAGATCATTTGTCATTAAATTAGCTTCAATTTGATATATTATATCATTTTTTACGTTTTTCGAGGCTAAAACCTCGACTATATCCCGCCAACATTTTCGAGAGAATCCCAAAACTCATTTATGAACCCATTTCCTAATTTATCATATTTTTCTGAATTTTTCAATATATATATATATATATATTTGCTATTTTTCTTCTATACATATACACATATATACATATATATATACATACATATATATAGATGCATATATATATATATATATATTATATTATATTAGAGAATGATGTCGTGTGCATCTTCTCCATTTCTTCCCTTTTTTGACCAGGGACGCTTGCGTCTCTGGTTCCCTTTTTTTTTTTTTTTTTTTTTTAAGGACGGTTCGGCCGAACCGGCCCGGTTCAGGGCCGAACCGGCACTTCATCTTCTTCACAACAGAGGCGCACAGCGCCTCTGTTTTTGTTTCTTTTTTTTTTCGTTGATAAGGAGAGGGAGATACACACACACACTTACCCCGGTGACGCAGTAGAAGGCGGTGGTGGTGGATGTTCCAGCCGGGAGAGGAGGCCACCGAGAGCGTGAGAGGGCGTGAGGCTGAGGAGAGTGAGAGATCGAAAGAGAACAGCGAGAGTGAGAGGGAGAAGCCGAGACCGAGAGAACGATGGAGAGGCCGAGGGTGAGGGAGAAAAGGGCCGAAATGGAAGAGGAGAAGGGTGGGCGGCGGTGGTGTTTAGAGAAGAAAGTGAATAGTGTAGGGTTTGCAACCCACATTTTGTATATATATTAGCCAAATTACCATTTTACCCTCCTCTTAACACTTGTTCATTTTTAACTCCTTTGCCCTTATGAGTCATTTACTTCATCATCACATCTAAACATAATTACACATCTTGATGTCAATCTCATGATTCCTCACCATTAGACTGTGTCACTTTAACAATTTAGCTTCCATAGTCCGTATGTTACGAAACTATCTAACTCCCACGTTCAAACGACGTTCCTCGGTCAGTTTTTCCTTGTTCCGACTCCCCTAACGCGTGTAGTCTCGCATTATCTCGCCAACTAATTAATTAAATCAATTAAAAATTCATTTATTTGTATGTTTTACTTGTTTTTCTCCCCCGTTATACTAGTCGACACCTCACTCAATTAAATATCGCCCGAACGGCTCGAAACCCGTAAAATACTAAAATACTAATACACACAATCAAAGAATCATAAAATCACTTCGGTGTCGACTCCCGAAGTTCGAAATACTGTCCAGTATTCACATAGCCGGGTCACAAATATGACAAGTGCAACACAAGTCAGTTAAAAATTTTAGGGTTGTTACAGCTTGGCAAGGAGTTGGCAAGGCTTGGCAAGGCGCGGGCAATACTTGGCAAGGTTGGGCAAAGGCTTGGCAAGGCTTGGCAAGGTTTGGCAAGGCGCGGGCAAGACTCGGCAAGGCGCGGGCAAGGTTTGGCAAGGCACAAACCTTAGTTGGCACGGCGTGGCACCCGATGCACCGGTCATGCCTTGGCACGAGACCAGGTCATGCCTTGGCACGAGCAAGGCAAGGCAAGACCTTGGCACGAGCAAGATCATACCTTGGCACAAACCAGGTCACACCTTGGCACAAACCAGGTCATGCCTTGGCACGGCCAAGGCAAGGCCTTGGCACAACAGTTGACTTTCCTTGACTTGGGCATTGACTCGGGTCAAAGTATGCTTGGTCTCATTTTGGGATGTTTCCTATTGGAGCTGAGGAAACGGCTTAACATCTATTATAAGGGGAGGTGGGCTCTCTCCTAGGGGTGGCATGGGCAACAGTGACAAGCAAGGCCCTCGTGCACGCCTTGGGCACCATGCCAAGGCGAAGACCCACGGACCATGGTCCGGCCACCCCGAGCCGGTGGGACTCAACCCCGAGCCCCGGCTTAGCACCCAACGTGCCTGGGCACGGCCAGGCACACGAGACGCAGTCCCTGTCCCGTAGAGAAGCATGAACCACGTCCCTTGAAACGTGGAAGACCAAGTCGAGGTAGTTGGGGAACTACCTTGGTCATGGCTGGGCCATGACCAAACCACGTCCAAGCTTATCCCGAATACATAGAGCATGTGCTAACTGACCTAGTAATGGAGGCGGTTACGGAACCAGTGGCAGCAAGGGAACAAGGCAGTTTGGCAACTGCTTGACCACTAAGAGAGTGGTGATTTACCAGGTCTATGGATTGATGTATGCTGGACATGTGTCCCAATCGGTTGTGTAACTACCTAATGGCTAGTCTATAAAGCCAAGGGCTCTGAGCTTGGGGAAGCATAGAGTTCCACAATTGTAATTCCAAGTGAGAGCTAGCAAACATTTCCTTGTTGCCTATTGCTTGCTGTCACTTTAATTTGAGTGTTGGCGTGTTGAACTAAGGTGGCCCATAGGCACCGCAGGTTCAATCGAGAGAAAATTTTCCTAGTGAAAAACCCCTCTTTCATTGGCCCTGTGACAATTGGTATCAGAGCCTCGGTTGGAGACAATGGCGACCTGAGCAGCAAGTGATCTAGGTGAGAGGGTGTCTCACCTAGAGCATGTGATAGCAACGATGGCCACTCCGGCGGAATTGGCGGAGTCTTCAACTACGTCCCGACGTATTGAAGCCTTGGAAATGTTGGTGGCTTCCTTGGTGACTAGGGGAGAGTCACAAGAGGCCATGATTGCTATGTGGGAATCAAGGTTTGAGGAGCTTGTAGTGGATGTGCGGTCGGTGGGAGAACTTACCACCGAAATAGCCTCGACAATGGCTGTGGAGGTGAGCTTACTCAAGCAAGCTGTGGGCCGAACCTCGGAGGGTGCTGTGGCGGCGAAGCCCCGAACAAAGGTGCCGGAACCAAAGAAATTCTCTGGCAAGCGGAGTGCAAAGGAGCTTGAGAATTTCATTTGGGACACGGAGCAATACTTTGCTACTGTTGGCACGGAGGAGAATCAGAAGGTCATCTTGACCCCGATGTACCTTGAGGGTGATGCGAAACTTTGGTGGAGAACCAGGGTGGATGATGATGCGACTGCGGGGAGGCCCAAAATTGTAGATTGGGAGGTGCTCAAGAGGGAATTGAAGGATCAATTCCTTCCTACCAATGCGGCTTGGTAAGCGCGGGAGGCCTTGCGCAAGCTCAAACAGACGGGATCGGTGCGTGACTATGTGAAGGAGTTTTCCTCCCTCTTGCTGGACATCAAAAACATGTCGGAGGAGGACAAACTCTTCAATTTCACCACGGGATTGCGATCTTGGGCTCAAGCTCGAGCTAAGGAGGCAAGGAGTGAAGGACTTGCCTGGTGCAATTGCGGCTGCCGATAGTCTTGTGGACTTCAAGACTAGTTCATCCCCGAGCGAAAGGAAGAACAAGGAAAAGAAGCCGTTCAAGAACCACCAGAAGAAGAGCGAGAAGAAGCCCTTTCCTCCTAAGCCGGCGAGCTCGAAACCAGCACCTAAATCAGACCTAAAGCCCTCATCAAGTTCTGCAGGTAAGGGCTGTTTTATTTGCAATGGTCCTCACAGGGCACGAGACTGCCCAAAGAAGGAGAAATTGTCGGCCTTGATTGCGGAAGATGATGGCCAGCCCCGAATGAACCCATTGCAAGCTGCTGAATGCAATTCAGCAAGCAAGCACGAGCCCTTCGGAGGGGCTAATGTACGTGGATCTTGAGGTGAATCGAGACGAGTCTTGGCGATGGTGGATTCGGGAGCTACTCACTCATTCGTGGCGAGACCATATGGTGGGAAAGTTGGGACTGGATCTCGTTGAGAACTCCAGTCGAATGAAGGTAGTGAATTCGGAGGCTAAGCGAATTCAAGGTATGGCCACTGATGTGAATTTGAAGGTTGGGTCTTGGGAGGGAAAGATCAACCTAATGGCGGTTCCCTTGGATGATTTTGATGTCATCCTAGGGAATGACTTTTTGCACTTGGGGAGCATTGCCTTGATGCCGTTCTTAAAAGGACTGTTCGTGATGAACAAGTCCCATCCTTGTTTTGTCCCTGCGACTAACACAATTGCAGGAAAGGAGAAGACGAAGCTATCCCATCTTTCAGCCATTCAGGTGAAAGATGGAGTGAGGAAGGGAGAACCCACATTCCTAGCAGCCTTGGTGGAGACCAAGGCAAGAACGACATCAAAAATCCCTGATGTAGTCGCTGAGGTGCTGGAGGACTTCGGAGACGTGATGCCGGCAGAGTTGCCAAAGCAATTACCCCCAAAAAAGGGAAATTGACCATGAGATTGAGCTGATCCCTGGCTCAAAACCCCCAGCACAAGCCCCGTACAGAATGGCTCCAAAGGAGTTGGAGGAGCTAAGGAAGCAGTTGCAAGAGTTGTTGGATGCTGGATTCATTCAGCCATCCAAGGCCCCTTACGAAGCACCAGTCCTGTTCCAGCGCAAGCACAATGGCTCCCTTCGAATGTGTGTAGACTACAGGGCGCTAAACAGGTTGACGGTGAAGAACAAGTACCCTATTCCACTTGTGGCAGACTTGTTCGATCGATTATCTGGTGCGGCCTACTTTACAAAGCTGGATTTGAGGTCGGGATACTATCAAGTTCGGATTGCAGCTGGTGACATTCCAAAGACGGCCATGGTGACTAGGTATGGTTCGTTTGAGTACTTAGTCATGCCATTTGGCTTGACAAACGCCCCTGCTACATTCTGTAATTTAATGAATGATGTACTGAGAGAATTCATTGATAGGTTTGTCGTTGTTTATCTTGACGACATAGTGATTTACAGTCAGAACCTCCATGATCATGTGGATCACTTACGGATGGTTCTGACTACCTTAAGGGCTAACCATTTGTATGTAAAGAGGGAGAAATGTGAGTTTGCTGCGCAAACGATTTCTTTCCTTGGTCATGTTGTAGGCCAGGGAAAACTGCAAATGGATCCAGAGAAGGTGCGGGCTATCATGGAATGGCCAAACCCCACGAAGGTCTCGGAGTTGCGATCGTTCTTGGGTTTGGCGAATTACTATCGGCGGTTCGTGGAGGGCTACTCATGGAAGGTGGCGCCACTGACAGACTTGTTAAAGAAAGATAGAGCTTGGGCATGGACGGATCGATGCAACCAAGCTATGGCGGAGCGAGGCGAGTCATTGCCTCGAACCGATCTTTGGGACTACCAAACTTCGAACTACCGTTCGAGGTGCACACAGACGCTTCAGATAGGGCATTGGGGGCGGTGCTTGTCCAAGAGGGACACCCCATTACCTTCGAAAGCAAGAAACTGAAGGATGCGGAGAGCGAGGTACCCGCTCACGAGAAGGAAATGCTAGTGTGATTCATGCTCTCCATCTTTGGAGGCATTACTTGCTGGGAACCAATTTTGTGGTGCGGACAGACAATGCGGCGATCACCTACTTCATGATCCAGAAAAAACTCAACCAGAAGCAGGCGAGATGGTTGGATTTCCTTGCAGAGTTCGATTTACAATTTGAACACAAGCCTGGTAGGCTCAATTCAGATTCGGATGCACTCAATCGCAAGGTGGTGGCTGAGATGGTGACAACAGTAGTAAGGCTGGAAGGTGAATTCCTGCCTCGAATCAAGGAGGAGACCGGCAAAGATCCTACTTGTAAGAAGTTGCTAAAGCTAGTAGCGGAGGGAGTCACTCGGAGGTTCTAGTGTGATGATGGGGTCCTCTATGCCAAAGGAGGACGCCCTTATGTCCCTAGTACGGGTGGATTAAGGCGGCTACTCTTGAAGGAAACACATGATGCTCGGTGTGCTGGGCATCCGGGCATGGAGCGCACCTATGCCCTCTTATCACGTTCCTACTTTTGGCCGAAGATGGAGGAGGACGTGGATCAGTATGTGCGAACTTGTCTTGTGTGCCAAAAAGACAAGACGGAGAGAAGGAACGCACCAGGGTTACTAGAGCCTCTACCTATACCAGAGAGACCCTTTCAGAGCATTTCCATGGATTTCATCACTGGTCTTCCTGATGTGCAGGGAATGTCCAGCGTATTGGTGATGGTCGATCGATTCTCGAAGTATGCTACGTTCATAGCTGCTTCGAAGAATTGTGATGCAGACATGACGGCGGAATTGTTCCTAAAACATGTGGCGAAGTATTGGGGCATCCCCGAAGACATTATCAGTGATCGAGACGCTCGGTTCACTGGACGATTTTGGGTTGCCCTATTCAATCTGATGGGATCAGAATTGAAGTTTTCCACAGCAAACCATCCTCAAACAGATGGGCAGACGGAGAGAATCAATACTTTGCTTGAGGATTATCTCAGGCATTATGTGAATGCCAGTCAGACAAATTGGGTGGATTTACTTGATACAGCCCAATTTTTTTACAACCTGCACAAAAGCTCAGCCACGGAGCTGAGTCCATTCGAGGTGGCGACAGGACAACAACCGGCTACTCCACATGAAGTAGTCAAGTCAAAGTCGATGGGGTCGAGCCCCGCGGCATACCGGTTTGCAAGGAACAAGCAAGAGCTGAGGGAGGCAGCTCATGACAGTTTGGCCAAAGTTGTCAGGAGGATGAAGAAGTATGCTGACCAGCACAGGCGACCTTTAGAGTTCCAGGAAGGAGATCTTGTCTTGTTGAAGCTTACTCCTCAGATATTGAAGAAATTCAACAAGAAGGAGACACACAAGGGCCTGGTGCAGCGATACGAAGGACCATTTGAGGTGGTCAACCGAGTGGGGAGGGTAGCTTATCGCCTAAAGCTACCAGAAAGGTTGAAGATACACCCTACATTTCATGTAAGTTATCTCAAGCCGTTCCATTCAGATCAGGAGGATCCAGGGCGGAGTGAAGGCAGACGAGCTCCACCCTTGATACGGAAGGAATTTGCAGGGGAGATCGAGCAGATTCTAAACCACGAGGTGCGTGGGCAAAGCAAGAAAAATAGGCGAATTTTCTACCTAATCAAGTGGGTTGATGTGGAGGAACCTACTTGGGAGCGGGATACTACCCTATGGCAGTTTGAGAAGAAGATTTGGACTACCGAAGCGGCAAGCAGAAGCGGTTCGATGAGGGCATCGAACATTTCGGCCGGGGGAGGTTTGTTACCACCCCAATAAGCTGGATATGCTCATGCTGGGCTGGGCAGCATGATAACTCAGCAGATGACCGAGTCTCGGTGGATTCGGGAGGTTTCGGTGAACCCCAAAGTCGGATTGGGGTTTAGTGCATGGCTCGGTCCTAAGTGGGCAAGCCTTGGCAAGGGCAAGGCTTGGCACGGGCAAGGCAAGGCTTGGCAAGGCTTGGGCAAAGCTGGGCAAGGCTTGGCAAGGCTTGGACAAAGCTGGGCAAGGCAAGGGCAAGGCTTGGGCAAAGCTGGGCAAGGCTTGGGCAAAGCTGGGCAAGGCTTGGGCAAAGCTGGGCAAGGCTTGGCAAGGCACGGGCAAAGCTAAGCAAGGCAAAGGCAAGGCTTGGCAAGGCTTGGCAAGGCTTGGGCAAGGTTAGGCAAGACTTGGCAAGGTTGGGCAAAGGCTTGGCAAGGAGTTGGCAAGGCTTGGCAAGGCTTGGCAAGGCGCGGGCAAGACTAGGCAAGGTTGGGCAAAGGCTTGGCAAGGCTTGACAAGGTTTGGCAAGGCGCGGGCAAGACTTGGCAAGGCGCGGGCAAGGTTTGGCAAGGCACAAACCTTAGTTGGCACGGCGTGGCACGGCACAGACCAGGTCATGCCTTGGCACAGACCAGGTCATGCCTTGGCACGAGCAAGGCAAGGCAAGACCTTGGCACGAGCAAGATCATGCCTTGGCACAAACCAGGTCACACCTTGGCACAAACCAGGTCATGCCTTGGCACAACAGTTGACTTTCCTTGACTTGGGCATTGACTCGGGTCAAAGTATGCTTGGTCTCATTTTGGAATGTTTCCTATTTGAGCTGAGGAAACGGCTTAACATCTACTATAAGGGGAGGTGGGCTCTCTCCTAGGGGTGGCATGGGCAACAGTGACAAGCAAGGCCCTCGTGCACGCCTTGGGCACCATGCCAAGGCGAAGACCCACGAACCATGGTCCGGCCACCCCGAGCCGGTGGGACTCGACCCCGAGCCCCGGCTTAGCACCCAACGTGCCTGGGCACGGCCAGGCACACGAGACGCAGTCCCTATCCCGTAGAGAAGCATGAACCACGTCCCTTGAAACGTGGAAGACCAAGTCGAGGTAGTTGGGGAACTACCTTGGTCATGGCTGGGTCATGACCAAACCACGTCCAAGCTTGTCCCAAATGCATGGAGCATGTGCTAACTGACCTAGTAATGGAGGCGGTCACCGAACCAGGTGGCAGCAAGCGAACAAGGCAGTTTGGCAACTGCCTTGACCACTAAGAGAGTGGTGATTTACTAGGTCTATGGATTGATGTATGCTGGACATGTGTCCCAGTCGGTTGTGTAACTACCTAATGGCTAGTCTATAAAGCCAAGGGCTCTGAGCTTGGGGAAGCACAGAGTTCCACAGTTGTAATTCCAAGTGAGTGCTAGTAAATGTTTCCTTGTTGCCTATTGCTTGCTGTCCCTTTAATTTGAGTGTTGGCGTGCTGAACGAAGGTGGCCCTTAGGCACCGCAGGTTCAATCGAGAGAAAATTTTCCTAGTGAAAAACCCCTCTTTCATTGGCCCTGTGACAGTAGCTACCTTGGGCTCTCAGCTAGGTGTCTTTGGTCGCTGGCCAAAATTCTACACCCATCCTCAACTTTACAATTCAATTTTAGACCTCTTAGAAACCAAAGTTGACAAAGCTTATGCGAAATTCTTCAACTTGGAGTCTTCTTTCCAACTCAAGAAACTGCAATTCATTTGGATTTCAAATGAGGGAGATATGGCCAAAACATTGAAGCTTGGTCATAATAGACTTTGTCGAAACATAGCCAATTTGATGTCGTTCTCGCTCCAAACTTGCACTCTCATCCCGAGACTTCAAAATATCCATAAAAAATCAAACCAAATGTAATATCATCATTTAATTACTTGCCTCCGGCCTTGCTTTCCATCTTCTCTCTGTTGTCACATCTGTTCATTGTTCGCCTTCTTACCTACCACATACACAAAATACTTTGGAATTAGTATAAACTCATTATTTATTGATCCGAATTACTAATAAGTAGATACAACTTAAAACCACTAAAAAAAAGGTTATGCATCACGGTTCTGTCCCGGTTTTATTGACTAGTTTAAGTCATGGTTTCTCTAATTATTCAATTTTGATTTATATTCATGCTTGTTTTTATTATAAATGCCGATTTATCCTCTGTTTTTTCCTACTTATTCATTGCTTACCTTCATTCATGTAAATATGTCTCTCTGTTGCCAGATGTATCATCTGCATGTCTTGAAGTCTTATCTGTTTTATTCATGAATATTGTTTGGACTTCTCTTGAAGTTTACTTACTGGATTTGTCATTGTATTTATTGGATGACCAAGTGTAGATTATTCTACGAGTAAGGGCAAGGAGATGTTAGGTTATATCTCTAAGCTTGTTGGTGTTTGACTTACACACTCGTAGGTGTTTATTTATGAAGGGTTCAATGAACTGGAGAGACATCTGTACTTGTATATATTTACATTTTGATTATGTTGTTGCCTTATATACTAAGTACTATAATTTTTGGTTTTTCACATAGGTTGTTGTTAATTAATTATGAAATCACTTATATAATCGCATCTAATGTTAAACTTCTGCTATAAAAATAATAACTTTAAATCATTGAAATAACTTACCAGACAAATATAGAATTCATAACTGGTTAAGTCAAGTTTAGTTGAAAAACGTGTAAGCAATCGGATGAGTCGTGGGCGGTCATCGATAGGAGTGTCTGACGTGATGGAGGTTGGTGACGTGTCCGACAATATGGCGGTGCCGGGGTTGCCTTAAAATTTGGAGCCACCACATCAGATCACCAGCGTGTTCGTGCAACATTCTGATCTCATTTTGCCTATGCAATCGTTTCTGCCTACCCGTGCACCTGTACAGCCATTTTGGTTGTCATTCCTGCTTGCACATCTGAATTCCGATCTGACTTCCAGTTTGAACTTATGTCCAAATTTGTGTCCGAACTCTAATCTAAATTTTAGTCTAAATTTCATGAGTTTTAGTTCGAACTCAAGCCCAAATTTCTACATGGGTTTAAAGATTTTTTTTTAAGAAAAAAAAACTCAAATCAGTTTTGTTGTCATGTTGTCACCATTTTGAATTTGAAGGGGATGTTAAACAACTATATAAAGTTGTTATATTTGTTTTCAAAAAAAATTGTTTTTTTTAATTTAAAAAAACATCTAAATAAGTTTATTATTAAGTTTACACTTATTGATTCCAGATGATGTAATAAAAAGTTGTTATATTTATGTGATTTTAGTTTTTTAGGACATTTATTTATGTGATTTTGGTATTTAAGTATTATTATATTTGTGTGGTTTCAAAAAAAGTATTATTATATATGTGTCGTTAATTACTTTCCTTATTTATGAATTGCATATCTCTATAAATAAGAACATTCAATTGTATTCAATTTGCCTTGATTAATCTCTTGAAATACTCCATTTCAAATGACACATCACGCCTTCAAAGACACCATCAAACCCTTACAAGTAACATCTGTCCATTCTTTATAGTGTTATCAGGGTGTTTTTGCACTTTGTTGGATTCATTTTTTGGTGTCTATCATTTTCGCATTTTGTTGGAGCCATTCATATATATGAGCTGTGAAGTAACATTCCGACTATTTGAATAGATTTGGTGCGACTTATTAATGTTATCTCATTTTGTTGGTTGTCCCTCAAGTTTCTAAGTAAATTGTGAGTCGTTCATTCGATTTAATTGCACAGGAGCCGAAACTATATGTTGTACTTTGGTTGACCAACTTTCCAACTAAAGGTTTGGTTGGCTCAGCTGACATTACAACTAAAAATTCGGTGAGCTCTAAGCGATACTCCAACTAGAGGCAGTGGGATCGGACCGTCTCTCCGACTAAAGGATGTCAAACTAGAGCTTTGAAGGGCTCCGACCAACACTCTAAGCAAAGGTTTGGAGCTACATGAATGAGCAAACCACATCAAAAACGAGGTTCCTACATTTGTTTTCGGAAATGCTAAAAAATACAAAAAAAAAAATATTGGGAAAACAGTCCCCTTGCAAGATTTCTTCCAATCCTACGTCATTTTGTCTAACGAAACACAAAAAAAAATGTGGCTAAATCGGGTATGTGCTACTAATCGCAAAACAAGTTCTTCAAACCATCATTGTTGGAGTTTGATTCAAATATTACATATTGTATGCTTAATTAATTTGTTGATTAATTTTTTGAAAAGTTTAAATGTTGTAAATTGTAACATATGTCAAAGTTTGTGTGTTAGGGTGCATCCATGTGTTTGTAGTGGGTAGTTATAACTACTTAAGTTTGCATAGTGGACACATGTTTGAGTAGTGGGTCATTAAGAACATGCCTATAAATTGTGTGTCGAGTCTTTTGCTCTAAGCACTCAAAAAAATGTAGTAGATAAATGACGACAGGTGTTTGGAAAGTGCAAATCTTAATTTTCATTATTTATCTTTTTAGATTTTTTATTTAAAAAAAAAAATCAACAATCTTCACCCAAGAAAAGAAGAAAACTCTTAATTTCAAGCTTAAAGAATAATATAAATAGAACTTGCAAAACGTTGTAGCAACTTAATTTGCGCCAAAATACTGAGATTTAAGCATATGATGGTGCGGCGATTTTCAGTGGCTTGTCGTGGAGGATGCTGACAGGGCGCGCGAACAAGAGGAAGGGGAGAGGGCAAGGGGGAATTATAGATTTGCATGATTAGAAATACCCTTACTTAAATCACTAGCTTGCCCTCACGGATAGGTGCAGTACACTCTAAATGTTTTGCTTCATTTACAATGTTAATGTTGACTTAGTTGCTAATTCAAGAAGTTGTTTCATTGATTTGACGGGAAAATCGATCTAACCTTTACATTAAAATTAAGAGTTTAAATTTTATGATGGGAGAGTTTAAATTATTAATTTATCAGCTATAAGTGTTGTATATAAGTAGATTTTCTTATTTTGTTTGTTTGAAAATGAAATGTAAGCATTTTTTGTTTATAATGTGTATTTTAATGTTAGCCAAAACTATAAGTTTCAACATAAATTTTATGTTACTGACAAAAACATTTTACGAAGGGAGGAATAAATAATGTAGAGAATAGAAAAGTGTTGCCAATCAGCGATCGGTGGGGGTTTCAATCAAATCCCTTCTTTCCTTCTCTCCAAAACTCTAAAATTCTTTTTTTGATTCACTTTTGTGATTTTTGTTCTTGAACCACCGTCGATCCTCTCAACGATCGACGGTGGTTCCAATCAAATTCATTTTGCACTTTGATCATTCAATAAACAACAAATCTAATCAGATTAACTTGTAGAGATTGGTTCATCCTTATGTGGTGCATCTTCATCAACAGTGTTTGGTGGATTTGTCTTCAGTTTTTATTTTATGGTTAGTTTTATTCTCTAGTTGAAGTCTTTGATTTGCCTTCTCCTTGTTGGAAGCTTTATTATTCGTTTTGTGATTCTAATACTTTTGTGTATTGTCATGAGTTTCAAAGTTGTAGAGAGCAGTCCTTATTATCAAACTATTTCAATTTCGAAAAAAAAAAAGTCAAATTAATGACAGTTTGTTTGCACAAATAGAATTAGCGAATCAAAGTACTTGATTCTATGTCTGGTCCTGTATTGAGCCATAAATAATTAATGAATTTTGATTTCTTTTCAAACAAAAAAACACAAATTTTATGTTTAGTTTTTTTTTCTTTTAAAAAAAATCACATAGTGCCTGAAATCAGAGCTATAGTTGACATGATCAGTGTTAGATATTAGAATTTGTAGAATGAAATTCTCAAGGTTAAGTTTACATAAGAGGGAGAGTGAATGAGTGAAGGTTTAAGGTTTGAAATGGAGGCCTCATCAAAATGTTAAGGCAAGATGGTGTCTCCAATCCAAACTTATAATTCATTTATTTTGTATTTATATACTTGATGTGAGATTAATTTTAACACTCCCCCTCAAGTCTAACGAGCGACAACCAAGTTGAGACTCGAATTAATTAGGACAACTAGCAAACTGGGTCAACTCAAATTCAACGAGGCACTGACCAATTATAGGCAACTAGCCAACTGGGACAATCCAATGCATTGGCTAAGACCAAAAGGATATTCTACTTGGTAGATTATTGGACTGAAACATTGGGCACCCACATTTTATTACTCTGATATCATATTACAAAAATTAAAGTGATGGAAGAGAGGAAGGAAAAACCTCCATTTTCTTCAATTATATTTAGTGCACAAGACACACATATATAACTACATATTGGTAGATGATAACTACAAATAAAGCAAAGAAAATCTTCAATAATAGACTTAATCCTAACTAAATAATCAAAATAAATCCTAACTAAAATATATATGTGCAAGATTTACACGTGATATTTTATATCATTTAATACCCTCTCGCAAACTGGAGCATACAACCTTTGGATGCCAAGCTTGAATAAAAACATCTTTAATCAAAATAATAGAGCCAACTTGAAATATGCAACGAATATGTTGACATCGATCAACATTTGAAAAACCTTTGAATTGAAGAAAAAATATTCAAACGAATGTTGATTGAATTGATTAAATTCTCAAGTCGAAGGGGCAACTAGCCAACTAGGACGAGCATGCTAGCCAACTCAAATCACACAAATGGGACGGGCATACTAGCCAACTCAAATCCAACGGGGCATCGGCCAACTCGAGACTTGACATCAATGGATCTTGAACACCAAGATGACAGCACTCGGGAGAGAACTTGGATTGAAATCTAGAGCACCCACTTTTGTATTGCTCTAATACCATATTAAAATTTGTAAGATGAAATTTCAAGTCTAACTTTACATAGAAGGGAGAGTGAATGAGTAAGGGCTTAAGGTTTGAAATAGAGGCTTCACCAAAATGCCCGACAAGATAGTGCTCCAATCCAAACTTATTACCCATTTATTTTGTATTAATATACTTGATGTGGGATTAATTTTAACATTAGACGCTATATTTTCAAAGCATAATACTATAGTAAAGAGGTTTCATCATCAACTACGTTATCCCAAAATAATTATGCAAAAAATTTGAGTAAAACTTTGGATTTTTGTATTCAATCTCACTTAATTTCAGACTGAAACTTGTTTTTTTTTCTTTTGTTGGAAAACTGTGTTGTTTATTTTTATTTATTTATTATTAACTTTGTTGTTTCTTAAACTACCTATGTATATTTTTGAGAAATAGTTAAGCTAATGTTAATTGTTTTATTGTGCAATTTATACCTCCACACTTTTATTGGGAAATGAATTGAAATGATTTTACCTTGACACCATATAATCTAAATTATAACTTCGAGCTAAATAAAAAAAAAAAAGATTACATAGCAATTATATACTCAAACAAAATTTAAAAGAAATTGAAGTAATTTCATATTTTGATGATCTGATCATCTAATGTTCCTGAATTTCTTTACTTTCTCAACTTGAGCATAGAGAATCCGTTCAGAGCTTGAAATGCAACACCCACAACATTTAATGAAGTCCCTCATCATTTTGATACTGGAGCCATATACATGCATGAGGTTATTATCCAACAATTTTTTTTTTTTTTTTTTTTTTGGAAACAGATTATGGAAGTAATACAAAAATAAAGCTATTGTAACCTAACTGGTGAGATTATAGACGGCTTAAAGATGAACAAATACAAGGTAACAACCTAACCAACTTAATTTTACATATGTACTTGTACGAAATCATCCAATCTTTTCTGTGTTTGAGTCATCAGAAGGCCATATGACAGTCTGAATGAGTCTCTCGCGCATCAACTCCAAGTTCTCATCGGAGATCTTCTGATATATTGCAGCATGATCACATTTCTGTATTGACGAAGAAAGCAAGAAACATTTATTAGTGTCGTCAATTTTGTTTTCGACATTTAGTTAGCAGCATACCTTATATATGTTATGAAAAGAGACGAAGACAGCAGATTATAGGATTCTAACGCATATATACCTTCACCCATTTTCCGTAGAGGTGAAGACGTGTCACCATTACTCGTTCTGCGAGTTCTTGTTTCTCCTGTCAATAATTAGGACAAGAAGTGAATTGACTTCTTTGTTATCACGTCGATCAATTTACAAAATGTAAGTCACGTTTTATCAAAACTACCTTGACAAGGTTACGAATGAAGAGCTTCCCGTCTCCAGGTTTGTTTGTTACTATGAAACTGTAAAAAAAAAGGAAAGAAAATAGCGTTAATAAATTTAGAGGGCCGCTATCTTGTAAGGACATACATGTTATGAAATCGCTGAATGTAATTTTTACTGCCATATTATTATGGGATCTGTCCATGAATAAACTTAATGTGCCATTAAATTCGTGGCTGCATAGTGGACAGATTTTGAGGCTGATTAATGAACGAATTTGAAAGGGCAATTCTAGATCATTCTAGGCAAATGAAGAGTCTATCTTTTGGAGTTTCCTATAAATAGTTATGGTTGTTTAAGTAACCAAGGGTCAGAATTTATTATTTTTAATTACTGTATGAATTCTAAAAGTCATGTCTAAGGCTATAAACAGAGTTGTATCTCAGTTGTAAAATCAAGAGACAAGAAAACTTGTTTAAGAGTTAATAGAAAAAGATATTGTGTTCTCTTGTTCTCTCTTCCAAAATAAAGAAAAAGCACTCTGTTTTTATCAAATTGGTATCAGAGCTATGGCAAATTCCGGAAGTACATCATTGGGGCAAATGCCGCTGCCACGACTCACCAAGTTGAACGATGACAATTGGAGTATTTAGATGCGTGCATTGCTCGATGCGCAAGATCCATGGGAAGTAGTCGAAAAGGGCTATGACGAGCCAGATGCAACGGTCAATCAAACTGCGAATCAGATAAAGCTGTTGAAAGAAACGAGTATGAAAGACAAGACCGCACTCTATTTACTGTTCCAAGCAATGGATGAGTCGGATTTCGAGAAAATTGCTGGTGCAGCAACTTCAAAGGAAGTGTGGGACACTTTGCAAAAGGTGTTCAAAGGTGCCGATCGAGGTAAACAAGTACGGCTTCAAACTCTTCGAGGCGAGTTGGAGACCATGAAAATGAAGGAATCAGAAGGAATCTCTAACTACATCACGCGTGTGCAAACAGTGGTGAATCAACTTAAACGAAATGGAGAAATTCTAACTGATGCAAGGGTGGTGGAGAAGATTTTGCGATCACTGAACGAGAATTTTGAGAATGTTGTTTGTGCAATTGAGGAGTCAAAGAATTTGGAAGAGATGACCATTGATGATCTTGCTGGTTCTCTTGAGGCGCATGAACAACGCAAGAAGAAGAAGAACAAGTCGCTTGAAGAAGCACGCGCAAGCCAAGGTGTCTATCAAAGACGAAAAGGTACTCTATACTCAAAACTTTCATGGTAGAGGACGTGAGCGTGGAAGTCGCAACAATGATCGTGGTGGTGGAGGCCGCGGTCGAGATGGAAACTACGAGGAGAAGGGGTAGTCAAGCCAACAAAATTGGCGAGGTAGAGGGCGTGGTCATGGTAGAGGCGCCCGATCAAATCATTCAAATGTTGAGTGCTATAACTATGGCAAGCATGGGCACCACGCAAAAGAGTGCAAATCAAATGTCAAGTGTTATAATTGCGATAAGTATGGGCACTATGCAAAGGAGTGCTATTCTAAGAAAAAGGTAGAAGAAAATGCGAATCTAGTCACGAAAGAGGGAGACAAGAGAAGATGGTGTTCTCATGATGGCCTACGCGCATGTACCGGATCAAAGAAGGACTAAGCATGATGAAAAGACAAAAGGTTACAAGTTGTTTGATCCAATAGAGGAGAAAGTAGTGGTAAGCCGAGATGTGCATGTAAACGAGTCAAGTTCGTGGGATTGGGAAAACTCAACAGAGATGATATTTGAGAAAGGAGAATCATCTACCGGTACAATCACTACTTCGATAAACACACCAACAACTGATGATGAAGATGAGCCAAGACAACCAAGAATGCGAAGCATACAAGATTTGTACGACTCGACAAGTGAAGTACATTTAATTTGCCTTTTGGCAGATGCCGAAATAATTACATTTGAGGAAGCGGTACGAAATGAGAAACCTACTTGGCATAAAGGACAAAAGAGAATTAAGTTTAAGGAGGGGTATTGATGAATAAACTTAATGTGCCATTAAATTCGTGACTGCACAGTGGACAGATTTTGAGGCTGATTAATGAACGAATTTGAAAGGGCAATTCTAGATCATTATAGGCAAATGAAGAGTCTATCTTTTAGAGTTTCCCATAAATAGTTATGGTTGTTTAAGTAACCAAGGGTCATAATTTATTATTTTTAATTACTGTATGAATTCTAAGAGTCATGTCTAAGGCTATAAATAGAGTTGTATCTCACTTGTAAAATCAAGAGAGAAGAAAACTTGTTTAAGAGTTAATAGAAAAAGATATTGTGTTCTCTTGTTCTCTCTTCCAAAATAAAGAAAAAGCACTCTGTTTTTATCAGGATCAACAACAATGCAGTAATAGAACTTCGTAATTTAAATCCGATGGAAATAAAATAGGGACATGCAAAGAAAGTTTCGATACTTACTCATAAAACCACCTGTACTGCGTTGGATTCATCTCATAGAGCTGGTTGAGAACGGTCCTTACAGCTTTGTATGTAATATAGTTCATCATTTGCTGCAATCCAAAAATAGACTCTTGGTTAATACAAATTAGACTCAATTTGCAGTGTTATCTGCTCAAAAGTGACACTAACGCCAAATCTTTTTGAGAGAAGTTTCTGAAATTATTCTACAAGAACCGCAAAACCAATCGTTACAAGAGCTGACATGAAGCCTGGTGACAAAAGTCACAATCTACTACGGACCCTCCAAGAAGGCATGGCTAAGTTCTTGCAATAAAACTTGGAATTCAGTATAAGCTCAAAATGCCTTCTAAATACACGAAGTCAAGGGAATGAAGACACGTATCAAATTATTTTGTCCATTAGTTGACGAGAACAATATACTACTTCGATAGGAAAATGAGGATGTGTAGAAGACACAAGACAGATACAGCATACAGGAGTCACAGGACAAAAGAGCGAATTATGTAATGAGATATTGAGAAGAGAACAAGGAAAGTTACAAAACTAGAACTCGTAAGTTTGAGTAGTAGAAACTATTTTTAAAAAGAAAAGGTCAGAATTTAAGAACTTCTATTTCTTTTCTGAATGTCATTGGGTTACGTTCCTTTTTTTTTTGGTAGGATAAATAACTATTTTTAATGCACGGTAGAGTAATTTTGGAGTTCAAATGACAGAGCTCATCATTCCTAAACACTTTCCAAACCAAACGTTTTACAATTTGGCATACATGATACAAATTAAGGCTACATAAATCATGTAATTAATATTATTTATAAGGAAGGATATCCATCCAATCTCATTTAGTATTTATTTCAAAAGAAGTTTTAGAAATGTGTTCCATAAGATCAGCAGAACCAATTTTGACACAAACCTATTCACAAAAATCTTAATCAAGCAAGGACACTCCAAGAAGACATGATTTATAAGGCATGTTCCCAGTTACCAGAGAAAGAAATATCATTTTCTTGTGTCAATCGGCTGTTCAGACCTGATTTTGGATACACAAAGAAGACGGGAAAATGATTACACATTATTTCAGTAATATAGAGCTATGTGGTTTTATATAACAACAACATAGCCTCAATCCCATATTAGTTGGGGTCGGCTACATGGATCAAACTTTTCCATTGCGCTAAATTTATTGCAATTGATGGACAAAAACTTGAAATCGGTTATAAGCTAAAAAAAACCATGCAAATGCAAGAAGACAAGGGAATGAAACGTGTAAAAGGAGAGCAAGCAAATTATGTCGTCCATCAGCATACAAGAACAATTTACTACTTTGCAAGGAAAATCCAGATATGTGGGAGGCCCAAAACAGATACAGGACTATAACAAAATTGTATATAGACTAAACAAAAATTGTTTCCAAAGCATCTCTAGTGAGATCGATGAGGCATCGCTTGCCAACAACAACAACAAGCCTCAGTCCCAAATTAATTGGGGTCGGTTACATGGATCAAATTCTTTCATTGTGCTTGATTTAGTGCAATTGATGGTGAGTTTTCCAAACCATTCAAATCTCTCCTAATTAATGTGTCCCAAGTCAACTTCGGTATAACCCTACCTCGTCGAATTTCTTTAGTTTCTATTGAGTCAAGTAGTTGGTTTCTTAAAATAATAAAAAATAAAAAATAAAAAGAATGTTCCAAAAACAGAACTTTGGCGGTTTGTGCATTATGAAGAAAAGGTCAGACCTTAAAGTATAATTCTATTTCTTAATTTAATGTCATTACGTTATAAGCCTTAGATTAATAATTTGACAAATGGTGGAGTGGTTGTCGAGTTAAATGGGAAAGTACATCATTCCTAAACATTTGCCAGACCAATTATTGTACACCGCATATGAATTAAAGCTTCGCTAATCATGTAACATTGTTTCTAAAGAAGTAAAATATCCACCCAGTGTCCTTTAAGAATTGGTTTTCCTTCATAAACAATTCAAACAACATATATATAACTAGCAGAGTTTCCTGTTTTGGAGGCGTAGGGAGCAAAAGCTCAATCTAAGAAAACTATCAACAAAAACATAAATATCTGCCTTAGAAACCACATAAATAGCTCTTTCTTCAAAGACAATCAATTTCTTTAAGTTTTTGGGACAAAAGTTGATATTGGAGAAAACTGAGATGGAAATCATCGATGTTTTCCTCCTTTCTAAAATGAAGACAAATGAAAGAGAGGGAAAGTTAAGTGATTGATTAAATTGTCTTGAATATAATTTAATTCCAACCAATTCATTGTGAAAGCATAATCAAGGGTAAAAAGTCTTATAGGGTGATCAAACATAGAGATTATCTTCTAAAACAATCATGGAACACCCAAAAATTAAAAATCTTACACAATCAAAGAAATATAAATAATGACAAACTAAAACCAATCATATAATTTAGACAAATCAAATCAAGCAATGGACTAGATCAATTCAATTCGCGCTTACCGCTTTAACATCTTCAAAGCTATCTTCATACTGTCCACCCAACTCATTAACCACAACAGGAGAGCAATTCTCGCGCCGCTTGTGCATACATCGATTCACAACAGCGGAGAATACTCTCGCAGACAAGCGCGACTCATACCACGCATCAACAAACGAACTACTCAATTCCAGCCGCCCCGGCTGCCCCCGCCTCAGCTGCTTCCTCCCAACCAAGCTCCTGCACAGACCCACATCGTAACCACCCTTCGACGAAGACAGCGCGTCCAAGCACACACATGGGCATGCGTGGGAGTCCAAGAAAGACGAACCCACTACAGGCAGCGCTCCAACCATCATTCCCACACTACCAAACAGCCCAACAGATTCAAAACGAAGATACCCAGTTGGGAATTTCGTCAAACTCTCGGTGGGTATCAAAGAAAACCAACAAAATGACCCTTCAAAGCCAATGATTTGTGAGCTAATTAGCAAGAACGGATGGATTTAAAGGACCAAATATGGGTATTGTGAATTGGGTCCGAAGGAATTGAGAAGAGTATTTTTATTTTATTTTATTTTTCCTGAATATAACTCTCAACCCTCACCAGACGATTTTCTAAGGTCCAAATTCTATGTTGTCTGAAAGTGCGTCTCTCGGCTAATTCATCGCAATCGCTCAACCATTTGTTGGACTTGTGTTTTTAGAAAGTGAGATTTTCCAACCTGGTGGGAGATGCGTACACGTGGACGGGTGTGATTGGGAGAGAGAGCCGTGCAAGAATCTACCTAGGTTCCTTCACTGAGCGTGATGAGGATCTGATCATTGATTACTTGAGAATGTACAATTGTTTGAGTGTTTCATGTGCAAGATGCTTGGAAAAAACGTGTATCAATTGCTATGCCAGCTGACATTTGAGCAACGACTGCCCTTTCGTATTCTGGTGTCTCTCCAGCAATAGATGACTTGGCATTAGACCGTAGTGGTCGGTCGTCAAAGGCTAGCGGACCATTTTTTTCGTTTCAAACTAATCAAATAAACTAATCAAATTTTGAATTTTGTTACCAATTGCTAGTAACCTTTTCACGTTCTGTGAAACCCACTAATTATTCATGACATTCCATTTTTAAGGGCACCTAGCATTTTTCTCAAGGTACTCAATAAATAGATAAAATTTCCCTTGGTCTTCAACCCAACCCAACCCAGCAAAATAAAATGAAATCCTCATTTCCCCTTCTTTCGCTCTCACAGCTCCCATCACAAATCACGGCCTCAATACATTAAATCCCTTAATTTTCTTACTCATTTACCTTCGATTTGTTTTTTTATGGATGGATGAGTGTTCGGGGGTGAGGCTTTGTGTGATGACTTCGCATATATGATTGACGCTGAATCGTCAAACAAATGAGGTAAGTTTATGTTTTCGTTGAATTTATTATTCTTTTATCTCATTTTATTATTGTCTTTCATGGGAATGTACCCATTGTTGGCCTAAGTGTTTTCATCACTTACACTCCACTTAGGATTTTGATACTAACAAACAATGTGAAATAACACTAATGAGTTTGTCAAGTGTTTTAGAACAACAAACTATGTTAGGAATCACAAGCTCAAAGGAAAGTTGAAGTTCGTGAAAGTTCAAGTCAAAAAGAGACAACACGAAGTCGGACAAGCTCAAGAATCAGCTCATACAAGGACACAAGGACCGGAAAGACAAGACAATCATATGTATGTCATTTGAAAGGTATATAAGTTTCATTCCTACAAGCCAAATGCATTAGAATCATGCATTCCATAAATTTCAAGTTTTAAATAACTTAAAGTTATAATTTTTGTGATTTTCAATTTCGTGGGTTTTAAAATGTTTTAAATCATGCAAACATTTTTTATAACATGCATTTGAGGTGTATGAACTGCTAGAATTGTTTTTGAATGCAATGACATGCATGTGTTTAGACTATTTTTAGATTGACATTAAAAATATTTGTAGAAAAGCCCGTATGTTTTCATGAAATCGGGAATTTTTGATTTTCGGGGTTTACGAAATAATCTGGAATGTCTAAACATGTTTTTAAGACCCTATTAAACATGTATAAAGTGAATTCAGAGATTTAATAGAGTCATAGAGGTGTTAGATCATTTTGCAAAACCAAAATTTTATTTGTTTAGAGACCCCTGCACCCTGTCCAGAACGCTAGGCATTATGGCCAGCACGCTAGGCATTATGGCCAGCACGCTAGGTGGCTCAGTGCGGTGGCCAATCTACCCAGCACGTTGTGCAATAAATAGGAAAATTTTCCAACTTAGTGCCAGTGCGCTAGACAGTTTACCCAGTGTGTTGTGCAGCAGTTTGATAGTTTTTTTAAAGTGTTGATCCACATATTTAATTTGAATTTGAGGATCATTTTGGGCCCTTGTATCATATATAACGGTCATATGGGTATGTAAAGGGTTTGACCATATACCCGAACAACCAAGAACACCAAAGCCACAACTTATGCTCCTATACTTTCAAAAATCGAAGTTTTATACACATTTGGGCTAGATTTTTTATCACATACACTTGGTGATTTTGGAGCTATCGATTCGCCGGTCAAGCAACATTAAGGAGGTGTTCTAAGGCTTACAACCACTACTCCAAAATTGATTTTTGGAATTCACACTTGGGGTTGTAAGATTTCTTGATTTCTACTCTTTTTGAGCTTAATCTATAATTTTTGTTTGGAGTATTACTTGAAAATCATTTGTGGTGTTTTTAGAAATAGTTGTTTTGAATTTTGAGCTTAATCTTGATGTCATAAATCCTAAGACTAATTTGCACTTGTTAAGACTTGAACTTAATTTACAAAGTGCATGAAAATTGCTCGAAACCATATTGACTTTAATCTATATTCATTGTTGTTGGTTTCATTGAAGTGTATGTAAAACACAACAAAAAGGGTTTTTGTACTTAGACTTGATTTTCTATAAACCCGAAATAATGAGTGCACTTGTTTGAACTTAATAGTGATTTTTCATATGCACTACATTCACTTGAAACCACTTGTGCTCAATTTATACTTAATTTTGTGGTTTCATGCTTGTGTTGTGTTAATAACTTATTTACAAGGGTCTTGTTCTTAATCTAAACTTATTTGTCACTCGAGGTTTTGATTGCACAACTTGAGCTTAAAATTGCATCTTTTATTTATGCATCAATTAGCCATTTATTGGAACCAAGTTAAACTTAATCTATACTTCTTAATTGGTTTCAATATTGAGAGTTAGCCTATAAAAACATAATTTTACAAGGCATCTCAATTGGCAAAGTCTCACTTGCATCGATTCATTTTAGGATTACATTTGGCTTGTGAGAGGAGAACAACTTATACTACCTTGTAAACCATACTTACATTGTATTCATCAAACTTTCATTGTAAGACTTAGTGGGATCTAAGTCGAAGGGAAAGACCTAGTTGAGGCTAGGCATAAACTGTGACGGCCCCAAATTTCCAATGCATTTGGGTACGCCCCGCCTAGACCCGTGTAGGTCCCGAGTCAGTACTCAGCGAACCTGACGAGCCTAGTCAGCCTCCAATTAATCAATTTAACAATTTATGAAAGAGTTATTGCAATTATACGCAGCGGAACACTAAACAAGTATTAGGAAATAACTCAATCAAATGAAAATCAGGAAATCTATGTATGTGGAAACCACGAATATTCATGGTATCCATATCAAAAATGATCCCAGCTCAATAACCAACATCGTATATATAAAGCATCATACAATCATCAATAAACATAAACCAATCTAACCTAACCCTGAAGTCGCGCACTCTGAGAGGCCCTCAGAGGAAATCACCAAGTAGAGGGCCCTTGCCCTTGCTGCACTCCGGGATATCTGCACCCACCGTCACAAACTAGACGGTGAACAACTGAGAGAAATCGAAAGTAATGCCAGAAGAATTTCACTGTAATTCATGAATATGAAATAAAGCAATCTAAATATCATGCTGTAATTGAAAGACAGGAATGTAAATAGATCAAAGTGCATGATAGGCAGACTGAAATGATAGCAACGATAACATGCATGTTCTAAGAGTCAAGAGAGGGCTATAAGCAGTCCATAAGTAGTCAAAATCTACAACTATCATCACAACAATCCAGTGCCCAGGTTCACACAACACCAGGGGTGGTCAGGCACTCCTGCAAAGAGTAACTCGCGTTTCCCCAACTGGTACGGGCCACATGACACCTTCACAATCAGTACCCAGGTTCACACAACACTGTGGGTAGCAATAATTCGGTAGGAAATACCTAAGTTTCCCTAACCAGTGCGGGCCAGATGATACTATATCGACACACTTACACCAAGAACATACATACCAAGCAAATAAAGGAATTTAAATGCCAACAATGGATAATAGCAAGAATAGCAATAAATGATAATGAATCACATGAGACTTTCTTACTGGCTTACTAACGTACACAAGTTTTAGGACAAGTGTACTTACCTAAACTATCGCAAATCGTATACACTCCCGCGCCCCTAACAGGTATCCCTATGTTTCCCGCTACCTGATAAGGATGGAAACTCTAGTTATTTGGTCGAGTCATTATCTAAACCTAGGTTAAATCCCTAGTGTTTTTCCAAACATTTTGAATGATTCGATCAACTCGACAATTTAATAGAAAAATGAATTCTCTCTCTCTCTCAGGTTTGAAAACCATAACAATGACCATGACTACGATATCCCAATATTGACAGCCATAACGCATATAAGCCTACTCATAAATCATAGGTTCGGCTCAGTCGTATGTGAGTCACGCCATAGTCTCGAGGACTGGCGGCTTGACCTCGACATCATAACCTTTTAATGACTCATAAGCATGCCCATACACCAAAACGGAATACGTGCACACACACTTACTCGTGACTTGTTGGACTCAAGAACGTCTCTAAGTCATTTTTCACGACTCAACATCTCCTATACACATTAAACACATGTATACATGCTCCCATAAACTTTCCCTCTAGTCCATAGGTTTTATTGGGCCCTTGTTAGGCCTAGGCACCTTGAATATCCCACACAAAATACCTTCACATACCAATTATGGGCCTTAGAACCAAACTGCCCTGTTGGGCCCTTATTGGGCCCTAACACAAACCCATTCACCTACAAAATACTTACCACTCACCACACACCAAGAAAGTATATACAAACCGTGACACACAACACACACACTACACCATAACGTCTCAACAGTGAGACACACACACCATATGTTGGGGTTCCATCCGAGCGTGCGCCGCACGGGCACGTGTATCTCCGCTAGTACCGATATTGTCCCCAACTTAACTACCTCAACATTAGGTGTGGGGTTTTACTCCAAAAGGCCTCGGTACTATTAGAGGGGAGGTAATCACTAATATACTTCATTTAGAAGTTTTATTTTCCAATGTGGGACTATTATTTCGGTCCACACAACCCAACAATCTCCACCTTGGACCGAAATCCATCCAAAATGGGCACATCGCATGATCCGTCGTCGCTACCATCTCGAGGGAGAGCAACTCGAGGCACACATGTGACTACCAACAGACATTCCTTGTCCCAACCGCACCATCGGCTCTGATACCACTTGTTGGGCCCCATCCGGGCATACGTGCGCGGGCACGTGGATCTCTGCTAGTACCGATATTGTCTCCAACTTAACCACCTCAACATTAGGTGTGGGGTTTTACTCCAAAAGGCCTCGGTACTATTAGAGGGGAGGCAATCACTAATATACTTGTTGGGGTTACTCAACACCATATACACACCAAGGATGTGTCTCCCAATCGTGATTCACACACACACACACATAAATCTCATGAAACAACCCCATCTCACTGTCCAAAACACACATCAATCAACCACAACTACCGCACATGGGGGAATCGTCTCCGTTCAGTGGAGTCGTCGGAGGACCATCTTCGATCAGCCTCGATCGCGGTTAGAACCTCCACTCACAGTATGAGTTGAGCCAGGCGACAACAGCCACAAAAAGAAAGGAAAAACAGTGATCAAAACCACCCAACAACTCGTCGGAAAACATTACCTCTGCCGCACGTGACACCCTTCGGGAACGTCGAGATGCCCATGGGTTATCTACGCCCAAGTTCCTTGTCGAAGCAGCCCCATGGTGACCGGAACAGTGGGTGTGTGTGTGTACAAAACCATGAGTGAAATGGGAGAGAGACAGTCGAGAGAAAGAGAGATGAGAGACGAGAGAGAGTAAGAGATGGACCTCCGGTGAGTGAAGTAACCACCGGCCACCACCAGATCGAACCAGTGACGGTGAATAGTTCACCAAGGAAGGAGGAGGTGTGCATGACCGAGAGAGAGAGAGAGAGAGAGAGAGAGAGAGAGAGAGAGAGAGAAAAAGAGAACCTCCGACGGCCGGCGTTCAAAGGTGTCTCCGGCGAGCTCCGACCACCCTGGAGCCGTTGAGGGCTGGTGGTGACTCGCCAAGGGAGAGGGGAGGAGGAAAGGAGTGGTGAGAGAGAGGGAAAGGCCGGTTTTGGTGAGAGGGAGTTAAGTGGTGTATATATAGAGAAGGGTGTGAATAGTAAGTGAATAGTGGAGTAGGTAGTGTGATGTCACATGCATGGCCCTTCATCTCCACATACACACGCATCCCAAGGTAAATCTCATGGCTCCTCACCATTGGGCTGTGTCACTTTAACAATCCTATCCCATGGTTCGTTTGTTATGTAGTTATCCAACTCCCCGTGTCCAAACGACGTTCTTCAGTCCGATTCGCCTCGTCACGCGCGTAGTTCTACCTTGTTCCTTCAAATAATTATTTAAATTATCTAATAATTCATTTATTTTGTATTTTAACAGTGTTTTACTCCTCCGTTTATCTAGGTGAAGCCTCACTCAGTCTAATATTCACCCGAATGGCTCGAGACTCGTATAAGGCTACAACACTAACATATACATCACAAAAACATAACATTACTTCGGTGTCGACTTCTGAAGTTTGAAATACTATCTAGTATCAAGTAGTCGGGTCACGGTCTTAACCAGTGCAACACTAGTCGGGTTAAAATTTTGAGGGTTATTACATAAACCCTAGTTGAGGCTAGGTAAGGAAAATCCTAGTTGCGGCTAGGTAAGGAAAATCCTAGATGAGTCTAGGTGGAGAAAATCCTAATTGAGTATAGGTGGTTATATAAGACCTTATTGCGATAAGACATTTTGTAAAAAACCTAGTTAAGGCTATGCATTCACTAAGCTTGCGGGCTTAGGGACATTCACTTGTTGGTAATATAAGTGGGGGGTGAAAATCTAACAGGGGAGGTTAAGTAGTGGATATAGATCGGTTGGATCGAACCACTATATATCGTGTCTCATTTCCATCTTTTATCGTTGGTGTGTGTGTGCATCATTGTTGTTATTTAAGCATAAAGTTTTAAAAAGGCGATAACCACTCGGTAACCTAATTCACCCCTGTAACAACCCTCAAAATTAACACGACTTATATCGCATTGCCAAGACTGTGACCTGGCTGTCATGATGCGTAGAGTATTTCAAACTTTGGGATGTCGACACCGAGGTAATTTTATTTTTTGTGATGCTTGTATTAGTATGTACGTCTAGTACAAGTTTCGAGCCGTTTAATGTGTTGATAGTTCGAGTGAGGCTTTGCCTAGATTTAACGGGGTTATAAAACACAAAAAATGACAATAAAAGCTTAATTAAATGATAATTAGACTAATTAATGAGGTTAATTACATTGGTAAGACCACAGGCACACGACACACGACACACGAGTTCTGGTGCATTGCGGGTTTCAAGAATGTGAAGAATGGGCTAAGGAGTTGGTTAGTTAAACGACATGCGTGTCACCTATTGGAGTCCACAAGTGGAGTTAGAGTTGGTGGATAAATTAAAAGGAAAAGCTTTGGATTTACCTCAAGATAAGCATATGTAAGTGGATGAAAATGAGGCCTGTAAAAGACCGATCCCTCTCACCTTTTTTTTTTTCACTCTCTCTCTCTCTCTCACACTTTTCTCTCCATCTCTCCTCTTCTCTTCTTTTCTTCTCAAACTTGGAGAACAAGGCAAGGCTGGATAACCACTTGGGAGGTAACCGGAGGTCCACCGGAGCAATCAATCGAACGATCCAAGGTAAGAACCCGATTCCCCTCGCAAATATCTACGTGTTAGTGCCAATTTCAATCACTTTTGTTGCAATGGTTTCGAGAAACAAACTTGGAACTTAGATTTTATCGTTGTTTTCGACGGATTAATGGTCTATGAATCAATCAAAACGAGTTTGATAAAGGGTGTTTGAGATTTGGAAGAGTTTTGAGTTTTAATAGATTTTCAGATTTAAATTTTATTTGATGAATTCGTATTGTGGATGTGAGTGTTGTTTCGACATTGTTGGGATGTTGTTGAATCCCCCACGAAGGAGAATAGGGTCGACCATAATAGGGAAGCACTCCCATGTGTGGAAGAGCAGAATTCCCGAACTAGGAATTCTGTTTTTCCATTAGGGGAGCGCGCTCCCCTCTCAGACGTTCCCATCATATCAAAAGTTCAAGAGATTCTTCTAAGTTCCAAGGCGTTACCGATTAAATAACAAGGATGATGATGGAATAGGAAGGTCTGAGTTGAGCCCAAAGTGGATAGCTTTGTTGACCATAGAGAAAGGAAGTGCATCTGCTGTTTCTCTTGAAGGTAACTTTTTGAACTCCATCTGCATATTTTGAACTTTTTAATGTTTCTTGGTATTTATGATTGTCTGCATAGTCTTTCCTACAATATAAATTCCATGCTTTCAGGAATTATCTCTGCTAGATGATGAGCCAAGTTAAATAGGTTGACGACGGATGTCTTGAGTGTTACATACCTGTAGAATCGCCCTGTTGTTAGCAGATTTTGATAATATGTCTTAGATTGTGAAATAGCCTAGACTATTTGGACACTAAACGTTTATACTGTTTGAATGCAAATAAAAACAACAGTCCCAAATTAAATAGGCTACTAAAAACATCTTAAGTTTTTCTTTTTTTTTTTTTGGCTGAAAATGAAATTATAACTTGGCAATTAAAACTTCATGAAAATATTTCATAAAGGAGGTAGAAGCTGAAAAAAGGGTATAGAACTTCTCTATTCTACATTATGGCCTATATCAATGACTGTTGCATGGCAGGATGAGAGGAGAGGGTGAAGTAGTTTCTTGTGTGTAGGTATCTTTGGCACTTTTCTATTTTTCCCTTTTATGTATAATTGTATTCCTTTATTAAATGGTTGCTCACTTTATTTTTGAGTGGATGCTTAAACCAATTAATGCTTTTTCTCTGTGAATGCTTCCTTCTATTAACTGATAAGTTCCTCTTTTTCTGTTATTATCTATTTGTATAAACTCATCTGGAACAGTGAGAAAGGTTGGAGAAAATGTAAGGAAAAACTATGACGTCAAAGGAAGCAAGGATTACTGAAGTTGGGGAGGGCATCGAGCTCTTAGCGAAGCAGAGTTAGCTTTAATATTTCTTGGTAACTGAACACATACTTTCATTTCTATTGAGCTGCATTAATAGAATATTATTGGACTCCATTCTATTGAAGCTATCTCAATCTTTAATTCGCAGTTGTCCCCTTTTCAATTGCCCAACAGTTCAGTTAGCTAATGATTGACCTTTGTCACGCCAATGACCGTTGTCGCAAAGGAGAAAAACAGGTATTTGTTATTGGGTTCAGTGACGTTCCATTCTTCAATGAATCCGTGAAAACTCTCCTGGGAAGTGAAGGTTAAAGTTTCCATTTAGTCTGGACCTTACAACTCTCATTCCCAACTCTCTTTACTGTTTGTTCTTCAAAGTGGGACTGCTGCAAATGGACTTCAATTTGGTAGCTTTCCGCAAAAGTCATAGTTGCCGTGGAAATGCATATGTACATGCTATTTTTGTGTAATTGCATTGTGTTGTTGAACTCCTGTACCAAAAATTGTATATGATTATACTCTTCTTTTCATAATATATAAATCCTATTACTATTGTGTTACATTTTATGAATTCATGAACGTTTTGGTAGGAATTTGGAAAATTTAAAAATTCAGAAATTAATTTTTTCTTTTTTGTAAAAAAGGCTTTGGTAGGTTGTAGACCTTTATGAATTAGTTAAAACTGGTATTAAGACTTGACATTTAATGGAGGTTTCCAACCTCTATCTTAGGCCCTCGGGATATAAGATAACACTAGTAAAGATGAGGGTTCTCGTAGGGGTTGAAAACCTCTATTATCAAAGACCGAATTTGCTATAGTGGATGTTTCTTTGGATAAATTGTAAATATTAATCTGGTGATATTTAATTTATTATGGTACTGAATATTTATGAATGCTTTCTCATCCCTTGTGATGCAGTAGAGATCTTCTAAATCGGATGCTTGAACAACACAAACAAACAACCTAGGGCTAGAGAGAATTAACACCAAATTCTCAAGAAAAGAAATAAAATTCTTTATTAATATAATCAAAATCACCTATTACATTAATGCTAGCCATATATATATATACGCATACATTTAATGCTAAAAAAGTTGTTGCATTAAAAAATAAAGTAAAATAAAACCCTTTTTTTTCTAGTTTCCAAATATTACTCAACGACCTTACTTAAAAAAAACCTCCTAATTGCATCTTAATTAAATCCAATTCCTAATTAATGAAGTATCCTAATTAAATTAAACTTTTCAATTAAATACTAATAATGTTCTATTTAAACTAAACTTTCTAAGTCCAACCCTTTTCTAACTCGCACTTGTAACGACCCAAAAAATATGATGTTTGTATGACCATGTGTAGTACCTATTTATATTTGTGTCGGCGTGATAGGACGGTGACGTCGAATTTCGAGTAGGGATCGCCTAGAAAAACATGAAGAACGGGTATCGGGCGAATGAAATACAGGTACACGGGTTCGGGGAACAATTTTCAGGGATGACCAAAAAATAAAATACAAAAATAAATTAATTCGAGAATATATTGGGTTGTTAGTATTTTCATTCGCGTGCGACGGGGCTAGTCGTGGTGCAGGCCAAGCGTTGAAACGCTTGAGAAAGAGCCAATAATTGGTGCAAAATAGGATAAAGGACAAGGGGAGTTCCAAAGTGTGTCAAGGAGTGGTGGAGGATGGTGTGTTTGAGGGCCTTAGATTTGCCTAGAGATACATAAACACCCAAGATTAGACCTACCTTATAAAAGGGTGAGTCAACCCTACTTCTCTCTCATTTCTCTCATTTCTTTCTCTCTTCACACAAGAAACAGAGCTATGGCAGAGAGGGTTTCGACGCTTATTGGCGCCAAGGGATCACGCCATGACGCAACAAAGGTGAGATCTCGACTCCTCGTTCAGTTATTATTGTTTTAGCGGGTGTTTTGTGGGTTTTCGTTCGATTTTCGAATCGATAGTTGATTTTTATGTTTTGATAGTGATTTTAGATGGGTATTGAGGTCCCTATGAGGTTGGGATAGGTTCGGAACACGATGACATAGGCAGGGGTGGCAAAAAATCCCGGTATTCATGTTCTGGAAATGATGTCGTAAGAGATATCGTGGGGCCTAAATTATAACGGCCCCTATATTAATCTAGGGCACCACCGGACTAATCTAGTAATTAAGTCTTAATTACAACACGTAGGACCTAATTACGTATTAGTCAACTGTACTACCTATATTCTCGTGGATCGAGTTTAGAAAAAATAATTCCCTATCACTACTATTTATCATTTTATAAGAATTATCAAATTAGTGGAAGTCTTTAACATATTAGCAGAAGCATTATATATCAATCTTAAATGTGGAAACCTGAAATAACGATCACAATATAAATATGCAATAAACGGTGAACATATAGACAAAGTGAAAGTCAAAAGTCAGGTAAACTAACTCTCGTCCCAATGTACAACCCAAACAAAATACGTATATAAACATAATACAAAAATATACATATATGTACGGCAGCTACGCGCTACGAGCTTAGAGGTAGTCGCCGATCTTCTCCTTCCCCGGTCTACTACTGCTCGACGGACCTACACCCACCGTCACAAACTAGACGATGAGTATAGTGATATTTAAGTGATAACCAGGGAATTCTATACAATATTTCTAAAGTAAAGACAGATATTTAAATGCATAATATAGCAAAAAAAAGGTGTGCTGAGAAAGTAATGCATGTAAATACCACAGTTAAAAGAAATAGACTGACTAGCATCAGGCTAAGTCGAGATGATCTATGTGACGGCCCCTAAATTCCTAATGCATTTGGGAACGCCCGGCCTAGACTAGTACAGATCCTCGAGTAAGTACTCGGCGGTCTGGCGAGCCTAGTCAGCCTCCAATTGTCAAATTATAAGTTTTATGAAAGAGTTATTGCAAGTATAACACAGCAGAAGAAAATTAATTATTAAACATTTAATGGGAAATAACTCAGTCAAACGGAAATCAGGAATCTATAAATATGGAAACCCCGTAAATGGGAATATTCATGTACAACAAGCCAAGGTCAAATGAGACACTACATGACATCAATCCCAAACTATAATCCGGTTTCAATGACTCAACAAATATGATAATAATAACAAGCAACATACAAACAAAAACATATAACCTACTCTAGAGTTCCTCAAGTTCAGCCGCTCACATAAAGTCTCCTAGGCAAGGTTCTTTGCCTCTACTGCACTCCGCTCTATCTGCACCCACCGTCACAAACTAGACGGTGAGTAACTGAGAGAAAAATCGAAAGTAATGCCAGAAGAATATAACAGTAATTCATGAATTATCAAGCAAGGCAGTCTAAATATCATGCAGGAATTGGAAAATAGTAATTTAAATAAACGAGATGCATGATAGACAGACTAGAAATAATAGCAATCGAAACATGTGTGTTCTACGAGTCAAGAGAGGCCATAAGTGGTCTAAAATCCACAACAAATCCACAACAGCGATGTCGCAACATCGATAACCACAACAATATCTACAATAATCCAGTACATGGTATCACACAATCACTAGGGGTGGTCAAACACTCGTGCGCACGAGTGCCCGCTTTTTATCCCTTCTAGTGCAGGCCGCATGTACCTTCGAGACATACACTTATGCCAAGAATACACATACAAGGAATATGGAATGGAGATGCCAACAAGTAGATTATAGCAAACATGATAGAATGATAATGAATCACATGGTATTTTCTTAACTGGCTTACTAACGTACACAAGCTTTAGGGCAAATGTACTTACTTGACTAATCGCAACCCGTAGACACTCTCGCGTCCCTAATGTGTATCCCCGAGTTTTTTGCTACCTAAAAGGTTAGAAACTCTAATTAATGAGTTCGAGTCATTACTAACCCTAGGTTGAAACCATAGTATTTTTCCAATGTTTTAATGACTCGAACAACTCTATAATTCAATCGGTAAATCAAACCAAAAATACAATGAAACATAATGACTCTCTTGGGTGTTATAACCACACCTATGTAAGCCTAATTACAAGTCTTAGGCTCGGCTCATTCATATGTGGGTCATGCCATAGCTTCGAGAGCCGCGGCATGACCACGACGTCATAACATTTAACCACATGTTATCACAACATATACACTAAACCATAACCACACTCGTCATGAACCCCGACCAATAACACACGCATATACAAAACCAATATCGTACTTGACGCATATATGTTCTCACGTAGGCATGAACTCAAATCACTTAATCATGTATTCATGCCATGAGTTCTTCAATGAAAGAAATTTAACATCACATATCCTTGAAACATAACAAAAACCGAACACCCATCAAGACCATGAACTATTGTAGTATCATGTTGATGTTGTCGACATTGAGGGGAATCACCCTAGTATTGGGAAACCAAAGGTATCCACCGACCGGTCGAAAAAATGAAGTACGACTTAAAAATGAACGTTCGACATCAAATACATACAATAATAGTAACGCACGCCCACCACCATTGATATAGACACTCCCGAGGGCTATGGGAACACAAGCAGAAGCTAGGTGAGGTCCCCGACAGCATCACGTTCACGGTGATCCGATAGTGGCGCCGCGTAGTTCAAAAATTTTGGCGAGGGACAAATCAACATAAACTACATGAAATCATGACTAAAACCACCCAAATGAATTTGGTTCGGACACAACAAGGGTTGTGAGTCACCATCGAGGACTTGGAGAGGTCCTCGACAGTCCCCATACGTGGTGGTTCGGCCAGCAGCGCCGCCCTTTGTGGTGTTTTCAGGCGAGACTCTCAACAACGAGCAAATTTGCTAAAACAGAGCACATGGATAGCAACGACACATATGTAGCGAATCAGAGGTGTTCGGGGACGTGGGGACTCTGGTGGGCCATGAGGGTCCCATCCTCGACTTATCCCGAGGATAGACCGAAGACCGCCACCATATTCGGGCTTCCAATGCTCTTTGTCGTGATTGGGAGGTTCCTCGAACTATGGGTCGTCTTCGACTAGTCCCTCAACCATGAGAAATAGAGAGAGAGAGAGAGAGAGAGAGAGAAAGGGAGAGAGATATAGATATCGAAAGAGAGGTGAGAGAGTTACCTTCGATGAGAGGTCCAACGACGACTGGCAATCGATGGTCGATGGTGGCGGACCAGGGAGAGAGGTGTGATCATGACCGTGAGAGGAACCGAAAGAGTGTGGAGAGAAACTGAGAGGGAGAGAGGGAAGAGGAGATACGTACCTCGGGTCGACAGCAACTCCGGCGTCTCTAGGTTTGGTCACCGAAGAGAGAGAGAGAGAGAGAAGAGGGGCGGCGGTGAGAGGGAATAGGAGACTCGGGTGTGTGTGTGGAGAAGATGAGTGAATAGTAGGGTTTTTGTTTGTTTATATATGGAACAAGTATGAAATGACTCTTTTGCCCTTTAAGTTCATACTTGCTTATTTTTGAACTGTTGCCCTTATGGGTCTTTTACCTCATCATCTTAACTCAACACCATACACATCTCAATGCCAATCTCATGGCTCTCCTCATCAAGCTGTGTCACTTTAACAATTTCTATTCCATAGTCCGTATGTTGCGAGACTATCCAACTCCCACATAAATCTTGCATTTCCTCGATCAGTATTTCTTCCTAAATTGGCTCGCCGTGCCTATTTTCTCGCCACATCCCATCAACTAATTAATCAAATTATTAGAAAATTTATTTATTTATATGTTTTACTCCCTCGTTTACCTAGGCGTAGCCTCACTCAACTAAAAATCGTCCGAACGGCTCGAGACCCGTAAAATACTAAAATATTAATACACACAATCAAAGAATCATAAAGTCACTTCGGTGTTGACTCCCGAAGTTCGAAATACTGTCTAGTATCGTGTAGATGAGTCACGTTCCTAACCAGGGCAACTCTAGTCGGATTAAAATTGAGGGTTGTTACAATCTACGTCCAGTCGGCGTTGAGAACTATCAACCATCCTTTTCCACTATCGTATGGAGCTACTCTCAACATACTTCATCAATGGCGGAGTCGCGCTCCACATGAATATATATAACTTGCCGACAACCCCATAGTTTAACCTACGTGATGCCACCCATGTAATAGTGGTGATTGAATCCACCCATCTCTCGTGCAATGGACACTAGATAATCTCATACTTTCATTTCAAGGATTTTCATTTCTAAGGCTCTACGATATCAACAATAAGTTAGGCTACAAAGCCCCAAAGTAAATGGAGTACAAGTACAATTACCACATATAACCCTAGAGCATGCATTTCTAACATCAATTATAATATAGTCCACAACAAAATATAACATATTAGGAATGGAATTATGAAACTATCACAAAGCATCAAGCTATTTCAACATTCATTATGAACAGAGCAAAGAAAGCATGATGATAAAACACAACATCAAGTCAACAAATTGACTGAGAAAGAAAAATAATAGGAATGAAAAAAGTAAAGAGTTCCCACAATTTCACTTACAAGTCACAGGATAGCTCTGACTATCCGGCCTCGCGACACTCCAACTAGCGCTCCCGAACTTCTAAAACACCCCTAGGTCCCTGAAAGGTCATTTCATATCATTTTTATCTATTTATTTATTTATTTATTTTAATATTTTATTATATATATTTTATGTATATATATATATTTTTCTTTATATATATATTTATATATATATATATATATTTTAGGGGTGGTTGGGCCCCTGAACCGGGTCTGACCTGGTCCAATCGAGCCGGTTGGACTGGCCCTCCCCCTTCCTCATTTGCAAAGTCTCAGCATCATCTCCATTTTTTTTATTTCTTTCTTTCTTTATTCACTTCTTCAATCCATCAACACAACAACAACACCACCAACAACCCAAACCACCATTAAAACAACAATTTTTCAAGCTCAACCACAACACCACTTCAACAACACAACAACACTACAACGCCAATAACAACAACAACGACAAAAAAACAACTCACCTCCACCTTGACGTCGCGAACTCGATCTCTTCTCCTCTTCTCTCGATTTCTCTTCCTTCTCTCTCACTCCTCTCACCGGAACTCTTTTTTTGTGGATTGAGTGTGTGGCGGTCGTGTTTTGGTTGAAACCAATAGGGTAGCCAAATTTTCCAAAATACCCCTCAACCTTATCTACTTCCTTAATAATCCATAGCTCCTCTTGGTCATTTCACAATTTTCTGATTTTTTAAATATATATATTTATATATATTATATATATACATATATATGTCTAATTCAATTCTATTTATTTATGACCATAGGCTATGATCTAATATGCATTAATTTAATTATATTGCATTTAACAAAATTTAGACTTACCACAAGTCTCGCTACTCGATACCTCGGCTCGCACGCAACTCGAGGCATGTTTCGATTGCGTCTCTGCATCGGTAGTTGCAAGTACTGACTTAGTCAGCCTACACACATACAAAACACTAGGAATACATCAATACAAATATAAAATTTACCTCGGCCACATGCCTCGATCGGTGTGCGTATCTCATACGAGCCCCATGTCACGAGTTGGTGATCTTGAATAAATAGTTAATCAAGATCAGCAAAATTAGATCAATCAAAATTGGGTCGTAACAAATATTTCCAACAAAATGAAAATTTCGTCATCGAAATTAAATTCAACTCAAGAGGGACCTTGCTAAAACGCACACCATAAGGATGCATTGTTCATCCAATCCCTTTTACCTTATTCACGTGAACCGTTTCCAATGTGAGTGGGTGATACTGACTCTTTACCACTATTTACAAAGCTACTAGAGTCTCCATCTCCTCAATGGATGCAAGTCGACCTCTCATGGCACAAGCACTCGATGTGCTACCTTCGATGAACAAATATCATACGCCTTGGGATCTTGGATATCACGAACTTACTGAAATAGTTGATGTGATTTTGGTAGTATACTAACCAATTCATCCCTAGTAGTGTAGTCACTCGCCAGTTGACTCCTAGTTCCTTGTCATTTAATCATTACTCTAGCCAAGATTTTAAATGATATTAGCCCCGAAGTCCGCACCTTTCAACATTACTAGTGGGCGAGCCACACTTCGCGACCACATACACAATACAGTGGGTAAGTCCATGCTTAATGACCACATGCTCATACACACACACACACATTACGAAAAACACGTAATTTTTTGGTCATATTACTCATCATTGTGATGGGTTTTGGGGTTCAGACAATGGAAAATCTATTTTGCTAGGCGTAATTTTATCTATGCAAAATATGAACGAAGGTTAAGTCGGCTTATCTCAGTCCATCGAGATTTGAATAGCTTCGAGAGAATACCAAACCTTTTAGTTTTTCCAAAACGATGCATAAAAAATAACTTCTTAAAATGAAAATAGAGTTTCACCCTTTTTTTTCTTTCCTCTTGTATTCTAACTCGGTCTATTTATACAACCCTCGCACGATTAAGTAAATTACACATATACCCCTACTTAAAGAAGTATAAGTGTAATATGGTACAAGGACGTTTACGTCATGAATTTTATCGGTCCTCAACCATCTTAAAAGCAAAACCATTCTCGTGCGGCTCTACAACGTTGGAAGTGTCTCTACAAGTCATTGTCTAGCAAGACATTATGACTACCCAAGTTGTACGAATATCAAATCGATACAACCTAATCAATAGTGTATATAATATCCTTTTGTCACCGATATCCTTTTGATCAAACATAAGGCATGGAATTGTCATCCAACATGTTCAATTACTAGTCTCGATTTCGTACGAAAACATCTATTGACATTGATCAATATCAATTCACTTAGACTAGGCCTTTTTTAATCTAACATATCGAGGGATCCACTTTGGATATCTCTCTTTATATGATGATCTATAACACAATTTCACCACATTATTCACACAAGTAACCAATCACAACCTTTATCTCCTCAACGAGCAGGACCTTATCGAAACAACTATGACTTAATCCATGTAATTGAGTGAGTCCGTACTTTGTTCCCTAACAAGTACCATGATTCGTATTCCTAAATGTATGCGTATGATCATCAATCAAGACTCACACTAGTCTTAATTCTCTAGGGACCATGGATCTTATTATAATGTAAACATGTAAATCAATTATAATAAAAAGTAAATAAAATCCTCTATTTTATTAACTAAAATGTATTCCTGTTAATGGATTGACCTATGAAGAATGTCCTAACTAGTTTATGGGGATTTTTCTCGACACCGTAGTTATGAACGTGGGCTCTCTCTCGATCTTGTGGCGTGTGCAAGCGTACACTTTCGTACGATGTGCCCTACCTAATGATCTATAACATGTCGATTGTCTCCTCCGAGCACCACGTGTAATTTGAGTCTTACCATGCCATGGCGCATCTCAACCTTTACCTCTTGGCACCTACTGTGTCTGCGAAGATGGTATTACTAACATAGATGAAGTTGGTAAGATGGGTGGAGTCGCGTGAGATATTGACTAGCGGCTGGTCTCGTAATACCTGAACTCTGAAAGCTCTCGCTTGCGATCCTAACTCCCTTGCCTATTTGTCTCTGCCTCTCAAAGTCAGATCCATGTTCAACCCTAGCAAAAGATTCCTCAAATGTAGTGGGTGTAGGCGTATCCTTACCCGATACAACTACTAGTGCAACAATAATCGGCAACTCTGGCGGATGATGTATACAAGCTATGTCGATGCAATCGGAGTTTCTAAAGTCAGGGGCACTGTAGTAGTAGCTGCAACCATGCTGGGGATAGTCGATATCAATGTCGTGATTCGCGCCATCATGAAAATAGTAAACTTCGCAAGTTGTTGTCCCTGAGCCACTACTCGATAAGATAACCTCTAAACGAATCATCCACCGATGCAATAGATTTTTGACTGCTGCTAGCTCCTGCATCTTTATTTTCGTGAGAATTCGACATCATCGTCTATACGTTGGCGATGTACTCTTCATCAGCCACTACGTATATATCGCGTATATACACACATAATTATACTTGTACATATAACAATCCACAACTTACTTTCACTCGATTCCCAACAAAATAGTTTCTAGGCAATGTTCATCTAGTTTCCACTTCTAAAATTTGTGTTTTATTTATTGAGAACAAGTCTATGCATTCTATCCATAAGGTTTTAAAGCCTATTCTTTGATACCAACTGTAACATTGGTATCACAATTTTAGACAACTATATACTCTGTCCCAAAGGTTCTAAAACATATGCTCTGATACTAACTGTAACGTTAGTATCACAATTTTAGACAACTCTATACTTTGTTCCGTAAGTTCTAATCCCTAAGCTCTGATACCAACTGTAACATTGGTATCACAATTTTAGATAACTCTATTCTTTGTCCCTAAGCTTCTAAAGCCTATGCTCTGATACCAACTGTAACGACCCCTATCTTAATCTAGGGCACCGCCTAGTCTAATTTTGTAATTAAGTCCTAATTACAACACGTAGGACCTAATTATGTATTAGTCAGCCTGTACTACATATATTTCTCGTAGATCGAGTTCAAGAATAAGTAATTCCCCATCACTATTATTTATCATTTTATAAGAATTATCAAATTAGCGAAAGTCTTTAACATATTAGCGGAAGCATTATATATAAATCCTAAATGTGGAAACCAGGAAATAACGATCACAATATTAATATGCAATAAATGGCGAACATATAAACAAAGTGAAAGTTAAAAGTCGGGTAAACTAACTCTCATCCCAATGTACAACCAAAGCAAAATACGTATATAAACATAATATAAAAATATGACCTACATGTACGGCAGCTACGCGCTACGAGCTACGAGCTCAGAGGTAGTCACCGATCTTCACCTTGCCCGGTATAGTGCTGCTCGACGGACCTACACCCACCATCATAAACTAGACGATGAGTATAGTGATATTTAAGTGATAAATAGGAATTCTATATTACATTTCCAAAGTAAAGATAGATATTTAAATGCATAATATAGCAAAAAAGGTGCTAAGAAAGTAATGCATGTAAATACCACAGTTAACGGAAATAGACTGACTGACACAGGCTACGTCGAGATGATCTACATCCGGTCAGCAGTGAGAACTATCAGCCAGCCTTTTTCCACTATCGTATGGAGCTACTCTCAACATACTTCATCATGGCGGAGCCGTGCTCCACTCGAATATATATATATATATATATATATATAAAACTTTTCGACAACCCCGTAGTTCAAGCTACATGATGCCACCCAAGAAATAGTGGTGAGTGCTGGAAACCCCGAAGTCCAATGACCCTGTGAATCCACCCATCTCTCGTTCAATGGACACTAGATAATCTCCTACTTTCCTTTCAAGAATTTTTCATTTCTAAGGCTCTACGATATCAACAATAAATTAGGTTACGAAGCCCCAAAGGAAATGGAGTACAAGTCCAATTACCACAGATAACCCTAGAGCATGTATTTCTAACATCAATTATAACATAGTCCACAATAAAATATAACATATCAGGAATGGAGTCAATGAAGCTATTACAAGGCATCATGTTATTTCAACATTCATTATGAACAGAGCAAAGAAAGCTTGATGATAAAACATAACAGCAAGTTAACAAATTGACTGAGAAGGGAAAATAATAGGAATGAAATAAAGTAAAGAATTCCCACAGTTTCACTTACAAGTCACATGATAGCTCTGGTTATCCGGCCTCACGACACTCCGATTAGCACTCCCGAACTTCGAAACACCCCTATGTCCTTGAAAGGTCATTTCATATCATTTTTATCTATTTATTTATTTATTTATTTTAATATATTATTATATATATTTATTTAATTTTATGTTTATATATACATATATATATATATCTTTATATATATATATATATAAATATTATTTTTAGGGGGTTGGGCCTCTGAACCGGGTCTGACTCGTTCCAACAAGGTTTGCCCCGGTTCGGCCCAACTAGTCTGGTCCAATTGGGCCGGTTGGAACGACCCTCCCCCTTCCTCATTTGCAGAGTCTATGCATCATCACCCTTTTTTATTTTGTTTCTTTCTTTCTTCACTTCTTCAATCCATCAACACAACAACAACACCACCAACAACCCAAACCACCATTAAAACAACAATTTTTAAGTTCAACCACAACACCACTTCAACAACACAATAACACTACAACGCCAATAACAACAACAATGACGAGAACAACAACTCACCTCCGCCTTGATGTTGTGAACTCGATCTCTTCTCCTCTTATTTCGATTTCTCTTCCTTCTCCTCTCACTCCTCTCTCGCTCGAACTCTTTTTTTGTGGATTGTGTGTATGGCGGTGGTGTTTTGTGTGAAACCAATAGGGTAGCCAAAATTACCAAAATGCCCCTCCAACCTTATCTATTTCCTTAATAATCCAAAGCCCCTCTTGGTCATTTCACAATTTTTTGATTTTTTTATATATATATTTATATGTTATATATATACACATATATGTCCAATTCAATTCTATTTATTTATGACGTTAGGCTATGATCTAATATGCATTAATTTAATTATATTGCATTTAACTAAATTTAGACTTACCACAAGTCTTGCTACTCGGTACTCCAGCTCGCACGTAACTCGAGGTGCATCCCTGCTCTCATCTTGGCGTCGATAGCTGCAAGTACTGACTTAGTCAGCCTACACACATACAAAACACTAGCAATACATCAATACAAATATAAAATTTACCTCGGCCACATGCCGTTGTCGGTGTGCGCATCTCATGCGGCCCCATGTCACTAGTTGGTGATCCTGATTAAGTAGTTAATCAAGATTAATAAAATTGAGCCGTGACATAAATGCCCATGACATCAACCATGGCGTCCAAACCAGAGAGGGTTGGGCCTGACGCTTTAGATGGCGCCACCAGGATTTTGACCCACGATGCCATCCACGGCGTGACACTATTCACTAGAACAAATTTTTGAAAATTTTTGAAAACTTCGGGACTTGCAAGCATCCAAATTGTTCTAAATACGACCTGAAATCCAAAAAATTGACCCAAAATAGTGGAAATGGGTAATATTTGGAAAATGGAGAAAAATTAACAAAAAATTACAAAATTAAGGGAAATAAAACTCTAACATGGCCAAATTAAATCCAAACTAATATCACGTGCTTAGTAAAATGGTGGCGAGCATACGGATCAGTTTGGTGACACGTGAGAGTAGCGAGCACAAAGTTTGCATGGTGACGGTGAGTAAAACCAGTAAAAGTATTTATATTATTTTATTTGTGCATTTAAATTGGGTTATTACATTTCTTGAGCAGTATTTCTTAGTGAAATATGATTTCTTGAATTCCATTTGTGGTATCTATTCTTGATGGATTATTAGCTTTATTTTCTTAGATTTTGAATGAGTGGTCCATTGCAATTGCTTCATGGTTACTATTTATCTACGATATGAACTCTTATCCGGAAGTTGTTGATATCTCCCAATTTAGTGTACATTAAGGGCACTTATCCGGGTCTGTGGATATCTCATAGTCGTAAGGGTTAGGGCTGGTAGATTGGGTCTTAACCTAAACCCAAGTTTGCTTGGCTTGGTGTCGCGACTCAACGACCTTTTGGTCAGGACTACTTGCACTTTCCTTTATTTTCTATACACTTAATTATCATTGATTTCTCAGTGATTTACTATCATGTCGTCTTATATTATCTTTGTGATATTTCTGCATGATACTTATTTAGTCGTTTATTTGACATTTGAAATTATATTGAAACTCCACTTGGTTGTTACTGTTATCTCTCTGTACTCACCGTCCTTTTTATGACGGTGGGTGCAGCCACGTCATACTGCAGAGTCGACAATGGAAAATGACCAGGTTTTGCGATTGAGGTTGAGGGCTGCTAGACGACCTCCTCTTGTTTACAATGTAGGTTCTTTGTATTATATGTATATATTTTTGATATACTGGGATATGGGTTTGTGAGAGATTTTGGGACATGAATGCCTTATTTGATTCTCCTTTGAATTATTATACTTTTGGAGGTATATGTATGTAAGGTTTCCATACTCTAAGTTATTCTGACTAGTGTTTTAGAGTTGTTTTGGGTTATTTTGAGATCTTAATGCTTCCGCTATAATCTAATAACTCACTAACTAGAATAACTCATTTAATTACATTTAAAATGGCTTAATTAATGGTAAATGGTAAGAAAAACTAACTAGGCTTGCGTCGACTCTACGAGGTTGGCTCAGGGATTTACGTAAGTCTAAGGCTGGATGGTGCCCAATTTTAAATTTTGAAATTAAGGTTGTTACAAGTGGTATCAGAGCCGAAGTTTTAAATACTCGACTCTTGATTTAAATCAATTAAGACACAAACCAGCAGAAGTTAGGACAATGGTTAAACTTATAGTGGAACCTTATGATCCTGATTTAAGTCTTAGTTGAAAAGTGACGACAGTTGGGGAATATAAAACTAGACTATGAGCAACTTGATTTGTTGTATATTTTTACTATCGGTAGCTATAGTCTAATCGAGGATACGCTTTCGTAGCAGACTGCGATGGCCGATCAGCCAGAGTCCAGTGGTGGTAGTTCGAAGAATTCTCAGTGGAGGTTGGATGAAATATCTCACCTGGTTGCATTACATGGCTATCAGCTGGAAGAGATTCTTTGACTTTTGAGAACACAGACCACAATATTGTCTCTTACTTTTACAGCATCGATTACTCAAGTTGACAATAAGCCAAATATGCCTATCGATATGAATATCAGGGTGTCAATTAAGGTGAGACAGGAGAAGATCCATGGTGGTGATTATGAGAATGATGAAGTGGCAGTTCCTTATGTTCCAATGATAGGTGTCGCTAGGTGATCAGCCCAAGTCTAACACATCAGGGAGTGCTTTATATGAGAGAGTAGGACAAGTTAAATACAACATTTGATCAAATTGTACTAAGTTACCCAAAGTAAAGGTAGTAGATTATGGGGAGAAAGGCGGTGTTATCGTAAACATGCAAATCAATTATAATAAACAGCAAATGAAATCCTTTATTTTATTAACTAAAATGGTTAATGGATTGAGACACATCACTAATGATTGTCTTCTAACGGCGAGGATGTCATAGGATGATACTCAGTTGCACGTGTAAGATGAAGCACATGTTGTTACAGATCCGAGATCTAGAGCCGACGCAAGACCTGATGGCAGGTAAGATTTATTTTCTTGTTTTGGCATTATTTTATATTATTGGGTTTATAGTTTAGATCTAATTTGAGGAGACTCTAGGTAATTCTGGGAATAGATTTGACTCTAGGTGAGTGTGGGTTAGAATTGACTCTAGGTGAGTCAGGTGTAGAAAGTGACTATGTGTGCCAGGGATTTGAATAAACCCTAGGTGAGTCAAGGGTAGAGACGACTCTGTGTGAGTTAGTGGTTAAACAACTCTGGGTGAGTCAGTCTTAGAAATAGCTCTGTGTGAGTCAGTTGTATAAAGTACACTAGGTGAGTAATGGTGAGAAATTACGTGTAAATAAACCCTTCGAAGTATCATTTATGTTTAGCTATGTTGGATGACTCTAGGTGAGTCAATTTTCAAAGAGTGAAGATGGCAACGTGCGTTGCTCTTGACTCTAAATAAGTATTTGCTTTGAAAAGAATCACTAGCAATGTGTAGTTGCTCTAGGTGGGTCAATATTTCGAAGTAGTAGATGAGGCTAGGTGCCAGGACTCGGTGTGAGTCTATACTCTAGGTGGATCTATAAAGTCAGGTAGGATATCGGTTATTTTTGGATCTGAGTGAGCGATATGGTGGTTTCGGGTTCAGTGAGTTTGCTAGGTGATCTCTCTCACTACCGTAATTACACGAATTTTGGACATGCCTAAACCCGCATGTTTAGGGATTAAAGTCTGACCATAAGTTGGTGTGGGCTATGGTATTTTAATTCATACTTAACTGTCAGTGGTTTGTTAAGGTCTATTATCTATCTGAGAAGTCAGGTTTAGAACTATGTATTGCAATCTGATGGATTTAGACCCCTTATATGCCTTTGTGCTAGGTGTACATATTCTAAGTGAAACCGATATTTGCTTCAAAAAGATTCTAAGTGAATCTGTAATTTACGGGACGACTATATACTGGTTAGGTTAGCTGTGTGCCACTAGTTAAAGAGTTTGGTCTCACCTTCTCACATTGTAATGGGTCTACGTGAGTGAGGTTAGAGGGATTAGTTATATTGTACTTCCCTATTATGTACATTTTATTAAGATTTCGCTCAAGTTAAGTTTAATTTCGAGGACATAATTCTTATTAGTTGGGAAGTCTGTAACAACCCGAAAATATTATGTCTGTGTGACGATGTGTTGTAGCTATTTATACTCGTGTCGGTGTAATAGGATAGTAATGTCAAATTTCGAGTAGGGTTCGCCAAGGAAAACGTTAAAAAGGGGTATTGGATGAACGAAATACAGGTACACGGGTTCGAGAAACGATTTTCGGGGATGACACAAAATAAAATACAAAAATAAATTAATTTAGGAATATATTTAGGTCATTAGTATTTTCATTCGCGCGTGACGGGGCGAGTCATGGTGCTGGTCAGGCTCAGAAACGCCTAAGAAAGAGCTAATAATTGATAAAAAAGAGGATAAAGACAAGGGGTAGTCCCAAATTATGTCAAGGAGTGGTGGAGGCTGGTGTGTGCGCCTCGAGCTATGTAAACACTCAAGATTAGACCCACCTTATAAAAGGGTGAGTCAACCCCACTTCTCTCTCATCTCTTTTTCTTTCTCTCTCTTTACGCAAGAAAGGGAGCAGTGGTAGAGAGGGTTTCGATGAGGATTGGCGCCAAGGGATCGCGCCATGACACATGGAGATGAGATCTCGACTCCTTGTTCAGTTATCGTCATTTTGGTGAGTGTTTTATGGGTTTTTGTTGTATTTCCAAGTCAGTTATTGGTCGAATTTTATGTTTTGATAGTGGTTTTGGATAGGTATCGAGGTCCCTACGAGGTTGGGATAGGCTCGGAACACGGTGAAGCAGGTCGAGGTGGCGAAAAACCTCGGTATTCACGTTCTGGAAGTGACGCCGTGAGAGACATTAAGGGGCCTAAATGCCCATGACATCCAAACTAGAGAGGTTAGAGTTTGACGCTTTAAATGGCGTTGCTAGGATTTGACCCACGACGCCATCCATGTCGTGACACTGTTTACCAGAACAAATTTTAAAATTTTTGGAAACTTTGAAACTTATCTTGGGTATCCAAATGGGTCTGAATACGACCCAAAACCCAGAAAATTGACCCAAACTAGTGGAAATGGGTAATATTTGGAAAATGGGGAAATTAACGAAAAATTACAATTAAAGGGAAATAAAACTCTAAAACGACCACATTGAATCCAAACTAATACCTTGTTCTTAGTGGAATGGAGGTGAGCGTACGGGTTCAGTTTGGCGACGTGTGAGAGCAGCGAGCACGAAGTTTGTGTGGTGATGGTAAGTAAAACCAGTGGGAGTATTTATATTTCTTCATTTGTGCATTTCAATTGGGCTGTTATATTTCTTGAGCAGTATTTCTTAATGAAATATTATTTCTTGAATTCCATTTGTAATATCTATTCCTTGATGGATTATTGGTTTTATTTTCTTAGATTCCGAAAGTGGTCCATTGCAATTGAGTCATGGTTACTATTTATCTACGATATGAGCTCTTATCTGGACACTATTGATATCTTCCAATTGAGTGTACATTGGGGGCACTTATCCGGGTCTGTGGATATCTCGTAGTCATAAGGTTAGGGCTGGTAAGCTGGGTTTCGTCCTGAACTCGAGTTTGCTCGGCTTGGCGCCACGACTCAACAACCTTTAGATCGAGACTACTTGTGTTTTCCTTTATTTTCCTGAACAATCAATTATCATTGATTTCTCAGTGATTTACTATCATGCGGTTTTGTATTATCTTTTCGATATTCCTGCATGATACTTGTTTAGTCGTTTATTTGACATTTGAAATTATATTGAGGCTCCACTTGGTTGTTATTGTTATCTTCTATACTAACCATCTTTTTTATGATAATGGGTGCAACTACGTCATACTGGAGGGTCTATAAGGGAAAAGGATCGGGGTTTACCAATTGAAGTTGAGGGCTGCTAGATGACCTCCTCTTGCCTACAGTGTGGGTTCTTTGCATTATCTGTATATATTTTTGATATATTGGGATACGAGTTTGTGAGAGAGTTTAAGACATGTATACCTTATTTAATTCTCCTCTAACTTGTTATACTTTTGGAGGTATACATATGCAGGGTTTCCACACTCTATGTTGTTCTGACTAATGTCTTAAAGTTGTTTTGGGTTAGTTTGAGATTTTAATGCTTCTGTTATGATCTGATAACTCACTAACTGGAATAACTCACTTAATTACAGTTAAAATGGCTTAATTAATGGTAAATAGTAAAGAAAGCTGACTAGGCTTGCGTCGACTCTGTAAGGTTGGTTAGGGGGTTTATGTAAGTCTAGGTCGGACGGTGCCCAATTTTGGATTGTGAAATTGGGGTCGTTACAAGTGGTATCAGAGCCGAAGTTTTAAATACTCGAACTCTTGATTTAAATCACAATCAATTAAGACATAAACCAACATAAGTTAGGAAAATGGTTGAACTTAGAGTGGAACCCTATTATTCTGACTTAAGCCTTGGTTGGGAAGTGAGGAGAGTTGGGAAATCTAAAATTGGACTATGAGATATTTGATGTGTTGTATATTTTTACTATCGGTAGCTATAGTCTAATCGAGGATACGCTTTCGTGGTAGACTGCGATAGCCAATTAGCCAGAGTCCAATGGTGGTAGTTCGGAGAATTCTCAGTGGAGGCTGGATGAAATGTCTCAGCTGGTTGCATTACATGGCTGTCAGGTGGAAGAGATTCTTTGACTTTTGAGGACACTGACCACAGTATTCTCTCATACTTCTGCAATATCGATTACTTAGGTTGATAGTAAGCCGAGTATGCTTATCGATACGAATATCAGGGTGTCAATTGAGGTGAGACAGGAGAAGATCCATAGTGGTGATTATGATAATGATGAGGTGGCAGTTCCTTATGTTCCAATGACAGGTGTCGTTAGGCGATCAACTCAAGGATTACAGGCAGGATAATATCAGTTGTACAGTACCTAGAGTAGAGGTAGTAGATTGCGGGGAGAAAGGTGGTGTTACCGTTATAGACAGTCGAGGCACATCGTTAATGATCGTCTTCTAACAGCGAGGATGACGCAGGTTGATACTCAGTTGCACGTGTAGGAGGAAGCACATATTGTTACAGATCCGGATTTAGAGCCAACATAAGACTTGAGGGTGGGTAAGATTTATTTTCGCTTCTTAGCATTATTTATATTATTGGCTTTATAGTTTAGATCTAACTTGAGGAGACTCTAGGTGAGTTTGGGAGTAGATTTAACTCTAAGTGAGTGTGAGTTAGAATAAACTTAGGTGAGTCAGATATAAAAAGTGACTCTATGTGAGTCAGGGATATGAAATGACTCTAAGTGAGTCAAGGGTAGAGACGACTCTATGTAAGTCAGTGGTTAGATAACTTTGGGTGAGTTAGTCTTGGAAACGACTCTGTGTGAGTCAATTATATAAAGTACTCTAAGTGAGTAATGGTGAGAAAATCTGTGTGAATAAACCCTTCAAAGTATTTTATATGTTTAGCTATGTTAGATGACTTTAGGTAAGTCAACTTTCAAAGAGTGAAGCTGGCTGTAACAACCCCAAATTTTTAACTGAGTTGTGTTGCACTTGTCAGAAATTGTGACCCGGCTACGTGAATACTGGACAGTATTTCGAACTTCGGGAGTCGACACCGAAGTGATTTTATGATTTTTTTGATTGTGTGTATTAGTATTTTAGTATTTTACGGGTTTCGAGCCGTTCGGGCGGTATTTAATTGAGTGAGGTTTCGACTAGATAAACGGGGGAGAAAAACAAGTAAAGCATACAAAATAAATGAATTTTTAATTAATTTAATTAATTAGTTGGCGAGACAAGGCGAGACTACGCGAATTACTAGAGTCAAAACAAGGAAAAATGGACCGAGGAATGTCGTTTGAACGCGAAAGTTAGTTAATTACGCAACATATGGTCTATGGAATTGGAATTGTTAAATTGACACAGTTCAATGGTGAGGAACCATGAGATTGACCTCGAGATGTGGGTGTGTTGAGGTGGAGAGTTATGCAAGTGACAACACAAACACACTTTAATGTGTAATAAAGAGACATAAATAGAATGGTTACACACTTTAATGTGTAATAAAGAGAAATAAATAGAATGGTTACACACTTTAATGTGTAATAAAGAGAAATAAATAGAAAAGTAAAAAGACCCATAAGGGCAATGGTTTAAAAATGTGTAGGAAGTAAGTTGGGGGTAAAAAGGTCATTTGACCATATAAATATAACAACAACAAACAAAACCCTACACTATTCATCTTCTTCTTCAACATAACCGCCGCCCACCCTCATTTTCTTCCATTTCGGATCTCTCCCTCACTCTCGGCCTCACGTCACCTCTCCTCTTCTCGGCTTCACGTCGCTGCCACCTCCCTCACCGTCGGAGACCCCACGTCCCACCCTAGGTGAACCTCTCCTCCTCTCTTGTCTCTCGGGTTCATGATTTTATGTGGATTTTTTTTGTAATTTTTGGGGTGTATGCATGACGGTTTGGTGGTGGGTTGGTGTACATGGGGTGCATGAATGGGGGTATGTGTACACCACTGTGGGGTGTACACACCAGCGTGTATGTGTATACCACAGTGGGGTGTACACAATGGTTGTGGGTGTAAAAGAATAGATTAATGTATATTATATAGTTTAATTAATAAAGTGACATTAACACATGTAAATATGGGGTGTAAATAGTAAGTAGGGTGCACACAATGCGGGGTATTGTGTGCACATAACAGTGGGGTGTGTGATGAGTAGGGTGTACACAACAGTTGTACATGTGTGTGTATAATAAAAATGTATGTGTGTGTAGAGTGTGTGTATTATGTTATGTTTGAGAATAAATAAAAAGGATAAAAAGTATGGATACTTGTTTAAATGAATATGGATTTGTATTAAGGCCTAATACACTCATGATAATATGGGTCTATAACAAGTTACAAATAGTGTGTTTATAGGTAATGTAAAGCCCAATAAAGGCCCAATAGAATAAATACAACTTGAGGTCAAGACGAAGGCGTAAAATATAAGAATAAGTTTATGTGTCTAGGCCTAATAAGTATTCACATCAAAGGCTTATTTAGATGAGTATAAAACTTGATAAATAGACCCAACAAGAGTTATGTTTTGTAAAAAAAAAAAGGGAACAATCATAGAGATGGTTTAATCCACAACAGTTTGGGTTATAATCAACAAATGATTGTAAAAGAAACACCTTAAGACTAAATGCGAGCCTTAAACTAATATTCGAGATTCAAAACTTTATCAGGTAGTCGAGAACGCATGGGGAACGTATTAGAGTCTCGGAGTGAATATCGGGTTGCGAATAGTTCAGGTAAGTACAATTGCCTTAAAAAGCATTTGTATGTTTGTAAGCCAGTAAGAAAATGTCATGTGATTCATTATCATTTATTCAGTCTTGTTATTCTCTATTATTGGTATTCCATTCCATTTCTTGTTGTGTGTTTCCCGGCGTAAGTGTTTCGTCTCAAAAGTACTAGGACCTGCACTAGAGGGATAAAACGCGGGCACTCGTGGCCACGAGTGTGTGACCACCCTTAGTGACCGTGTGACACCGAGTACTGGGTGGATGGGTTTGAGTCCCTTTCCAGTCATAGCTTGTGCTTTCGCTTGTGTCGATGCCCGGGAAGATCTCGCGAGGTCTTCGCCGTTATGCTATGGTTTAGACCACTTATGAGCCTCTTTTGATTCCTTGGAACACACTTAAATTTCGATTGATATCTATTAGTCTGTTTATCATGCATCTTGTCTTTTTAATTTCCTATTTTTTATTACCGCATGATATTTAGACTACTTTATTTGAATTATCATGAATTACTGTTATCTTCTTCTGGCATTACATTCGATTTTACTCAGTTACTCACCATCTAGTTTGTGACGGTGGGTGCAGATAGGGCGGAGAGCAGCAAGGGCAAGGGACCCTGCCTAGGGGATCTATTATGAGGATTAACGGCTGGATTTGGAGACTATTTTATAGGTTTCCTTATGTTTTACTTTTATGTATATCGTTTTATATATATATGCTTTGGGATTATTAAACTTGACAAATTTTGATGAGATTGGTTTTCATGTACCTTTATAGAATTCCTTTACTTCCTTTGATTGAGTTATTTCCCTTTGTTTTAATTGTTTAGTTTTCCGCTGTTTAATTTTTGCAATAACTCTTTCATAAATAACTAAATTGATTAAGTTGAAGGCTGACTAGGCTCGTCGCGTTGCCGAGTGATGACTCGGGGCTTATACGGGTTTAGGCCGGGCGTACCCAATTGCATGGGAAAATTGGGGCCGTCACAGTTGGTATCAGAGCTTAAGGTTATAACGACCTGACTCTCAAGTTAAAACACAAACCATTAACACAGCGGAAGTTAAGAATGGTTGAACTTAGAGTGGAAACCCTATAATCCTTTTAAAAACTTAGATGGGGGAGTTCGGGATGAGTCGGATTTAAATTTGTACATATTATGATTGTTGTGTGTACTATATGGTATGCGGTAGCTATGTATTGTTCCGAAGTATCGCTCTCTTGGTTCAAACAGTAATGGCGGATCAGGCCGGTCCGAGTGACGACAGCGGGACGATTGATTCTCGATTTGTCACTTCGGAGGAGTTTCGCGCTTGGACACAGAGATTTGAGGATCTAGTGCGGTCATTGACGACACCCGCACCGATTATCGCGACACCATCGACCCCGACCACTCCTATTCCACCCGTTCGACTACTCAAGGGACGGAGACTCCAGTAGCTACGGATTCCACCGCCCCGATTCCGTTAGCGGCAATTCCCGAGGAGAGCGATCGCTTTGACAGTATGCGAGACCGAGGCGGAGACACCTCAGTTACAGACGGAGATAGTACAAGCGACGGAGACACCGACTATGCCGATTGTTGCTGCAGAGAATACTCTAGTCACTACTCCGGAGAAGAGCCCTAAGGCCACTGCTGAGGCGAGGCAGTGGAGAGAATTCAAGCGGCACGATCCAGTCAAGTTCTTTGGTGGTACAGACGTAACAGCCGCAGAGCTTTTCCTGAAGAATCACGAGAAGATTCATACTATTATCGCGACCGAGGATCACATGAGAGCGACGATTTCCTCATTTATGCTTCAGGGGGAAGCGGATGATTGGTGGATGACTATCATTACTACCCGAGGCACTCCGAGAGACTGGATCGACTTCAAGACTCAATTCAACCAAAAGTACTTTCCGCCGACTGTTCTTCGTGCGAAGAGGAACGAGTTTATGGCACTGAGGCAGAGCACCGATGAGTCAGTGATGGACTACATGGGTAGGTTTATTGCACTATTATCTTATGCTAGAGGATCTGCAGATACCGAAACTGATCGAGTCTATTACTTCACTGAGGGTTTGCTACCTACGATTGGAGGTTCTGTAGTCACTACACAGCCGGAGACTTTGCAGATTACGTATGAGCGAAGTTTAGTGAGGGAAAGTTACTTGCTCACACATCCGAATGGGGTTGAAGCAAACAGAGCGGAAACCCGATCAGATAGTCATTATCAGTAGGACAGGAAGAGAAAAAGGAGCAGATGGGATAATCGTGAGCATCGGGCACAGAGTGTAGGATCTGTTGCACAGCAGACCATACGTTTGGTACAGGCCGTTCCACCCGTGCCAAGCTTTGCCAGTCATTCACCGCAGTCTAATTGACATGACCAACAGTCGCAGAGGCAGATTTCTGAGAATAGGGATGCTGACCGAGGAGTTAGGCAGAGGAGCACGTATAGGTCTAGTCAGACCCAAACTCATAGTTCTGCACAGGGACGAGGCCAGAGTCAGACTTAGAGGTCGCAGGATACCCGTACGTGTTACCGATGCGGACAGGTCGGCCACCTTCAGAGGGAGTGTCCTCAGCCAGAAGAGCATCCTCGCAGCATCACCAGTACCAGAGAGAGCGTGTTCAGGCTGCTGTTGAGCCAGACCAGGAGGTGTCCAAACACATTGATAAGGGTATGATTTTCATTTGTGGTACTTGCATGCATATCATATTCAATGTAAGTTACGTCGATTCCTTAATTGTTGTGCGCTTGGTAGACATGTTAGGGTTATGAACTCAATAGACGTAGCAGACCTTAATCCTAGTCACAGCTGTCAAGATGCGATATACTAGAATGTGCATTAGTCTTGACATTTCGATAGTTTTAGGGGGCTACGAGTTGCCAGTAAACATGCTAGTACTAGAGTTGTTAGAGTTCAAAGCCTTAGTTGGTGCGAACTAGATATAAACATTACTTGCATTGATTGGTGGATACGAGAAGATCAACGTTGTTGCTGATTCGTTACGCTACAAAGGATTGGATGCAGAGGTAGTCGTATGTTAAAGAACCTACGAGCGTGGTTTACATGAGGCAGTCAAGTTGATGAGTTCAGCGGATGTGCCGATGACTACCATGACGTAGATACGTGGTCAAACGATGTTGTAGACCGTTTCATTTGACATTGTGCGCGAGGGACAGCAAGACGATGCGTCATATCAGCGGTGCAGTGAGATGGTGGATAGTTCAGATAGCCCAGACGAGTCGGTCGACAGACTCATGCTAGAGGTATCGCGGGCGAGTGGGGTTTTCATTGGTGGCTGATGTGTGTGAAGAGTTACTTCAGGAGATTCATCGTTTCGATTTTGTTGTGTATCCGGGTCGACCTAAGATGTGCGCCGATATGCGACATTCTTTTGGTGGCCAGGGATGATTTTGAGGTGTCGGAGTTGTTCGAACGTGTGATATGCCAGCGCGTAGAGGCTGGGCATCGATGACCTGGAGGACTACTACAACCCCACCCATTTCTCGATGGAATTGGGTACATATGGATATGGATTTCGTTAGTGGTTGCCCCAATCTCCTCGTGGTCACGATAGCATCTGGGTAGTCGTGAATAGTTTTGTTTGAGACATAAGAGTGCCCAGTAGTGGCAGAAGAAATACTTGTCGAGTATCATGATGAGCTTTAGTATAATTAGGGAAGACTATAAATATCTGAAGGGTCACGAACGGTTCGGAGTCAAGAAATGACTCACTCTGAGTTTTTATCGGTCTTGTTAGGAGTTGCGAAGAGTCATTAATCTAGTTTACTTATTAGATTAATTTCGGGGACGAAATTCTAATAAGTGGGGGAGACTGTAACAACCCCAAATTTTTAACTGACTTGTGTTGCACTTGTCAGAAATTGTGACCCGGCCACGTGAATACTGGACAGTATTTTGAACTTCGGGAGTCGACACCGAAGTGATTTTATGATTCTTTGATTGTGTATATTAGTATTTTAGTATTTTACGGGTTTCGAGCCGTTCGGGCGGTATTTAATTGAGTGAGGTTTCGACTAGATAAACGGGGGAGAAAAACAAGTAAAACATACAAAATAAATGAATTTTTAATTAATTTAATTAATTAGTTGGCGAGACAAGGCGAGACTACGCGAATTACGAGAGTCGGAACAAGGAAAAATGGACCGAGGAATGTCGTTTGAATGCGGAAGTTAGTTAATTACGCAACATATGGTCTATGGAATTGGAATTGTTAAATTGACACAGTTCAATGGTGAGGAACCATGAGATTGACCTCGAGATGTGGGTGTGTTGAGGTGGAGAGTTATTCAAGTGACAACACACACACACTTTAATGTGTAATAAAGAGACATAAATAGAATGGTTACACACTTTAATGTGTAATAAAGAGAAATAAATAGAATGGTTACACACTTTAATGTGTAATAAAGAGAAATAAATAGAAAAGTAAACAGACCCATAAGGGCAATGGTTTAAAAATGGTGTAGGAAGTAAGTTGGGGGTATAAAGGTCATTTGAACATATAAATATAACAACAACAAATAAAACCCTGCACTATTCATCTTCTTCTTTATTAGAACCGCTGCCCACCCTCCTTCTCTTCCATTTCGGATCTCTCCCTCACTCTCGGCCTCACGTCACCTCTCCTCTCGGGTTCATGATTTTATGTGGATTTTTTTTGTAATTTTTGGGGTGTATGCATGACGGTTTGGTGGTGGGTTGGTGTACATGGGGTGCATAAATGGGGGTATGTGTACACCACTGTGGGGTGTACACACCAGCGTGTATGTGTATACCACAGTGGGGTGTACACAATGGTTGTGGGTGTAAAAGAATAGATTAATGTATATTATATAGTTTTAATTAATAAAGTGACATTAACACATGTAAATATGGGGTGTAAATAGCAGTAGGGTGCACACAACAGCGGGGTATTGTGTGCACATAACAGTGGGGTGTGTGATGAGTAGGGTGTACACAACAGTTGTACATGTGTGTGTATAATAAAAATGTATGTGTGTGTAGAGTGTGTGTATTATGTTATGTTTGAGAATAAATAAAAAGGATAAAAAGTATGGATACTTGTTTAAATGAATATGGATTTGTATTAAGGCCTAATACACTCATGATAATATGGGTCTATAACAAGTTACAAATAGTGTGTTTATAGGTTATGTAAAGCCCAATAAAGGCCCAATAGAATAAATACAACTTGAGGTCAAGACGAAGGCGTAAAATATAAGAATAAGTTTATGTGTCTAGGCCTAATAAGTATTCACATCAAGGGCTTACTTAGATGAGTATAAAACTTGATAAATAGACCCAACAAGAGTTATGTTTTGTAAAAAAAAAAGGGAACAATCATAGAGATGGTTTAATCCACAACGGTTTGGGTTATAATCGACAAATGATTGTAAAACAAACACCTTAAGACTAAATGCGAGCCTTAAACTAATATTCGAGATTCAAAACTTTATCAGGTAGTCGAGAACGCACGGGGAACGTATTAGAGTCTCGGAGTGAATACCGGGTTGCGAATAGTTCAGGTAAGTACAATTGCCTTAAAAAGCATTTGTATATTTGTAAGCCAGTAAGAAAATGTCATGTGATTCATTATCATTTATTCAGTCTTGTTATTCTCTATTATTGGTATTTCATTCCATTTCTTGTTGTGTGTTTCCCGGTGTAAGTGTTTCGTCTCAAAAGTACTAGGACCTGCACAAGAGGGAAAAAATGCGGGCACTCGTGGCCACGAGTGTGTGACCACCCTTAGTGACCGTGTGACACCGAGTACTGGGTGGATGGGTTTAAGTCCCTTTCCAGTCATAGCTGTGCTTTCGCTTGTGTCGATGCCCGGGAAGATCTCACGAGGTCTTCGCCGTTATGCTATGGTTTAGACCACTTATGAGCCTCTTTTGATTCCTTGGAACACACTTAAATTTCGATTGATATCTATTAGTCTATTTATCATGCATCTTGTCTTTTTAATTTCCTGTCTTTTTATTACCGCATGATATTTAGACTACTTTATTTGAATTATCATGAATTACTGTTATCTTCTTCTGGCATTACATTCGATTTTACTCAGTTACTCACCGTCTAGTTTGTGACGGTGGGTGCAGATAGGGCGGAGAGCAGCAAGGGCAAGGGACCCTGCCTAGGGGATCTATTGTGAGGATTAGCGGCTGGATTTGGAGACTATTTTATAGGTTTTCTTATGTTTTGCTTTTATGTATATCGTTTTATATATATATGCTTTGGGATTATTAAACTTGGCAAATTTTGATGAGATTGGTATCATGTACCTTTGCATTTCGAATTGTACATGAATACCCGGGGTTTTCCACATTTATAGAATTCCTTTACTTCCGTTGATTGAGTTATTTCCCTTTGTTTTAATTGTTTAGTTTTTCGCTATTTAATTTTTGCAATAACTCTTTCATAAATAACTAAATTGATTAAGTTGAAGGCTGACTAGGCTCGTCGGGTTGCCGAGTGATGACTCGGGCTTATACGGGTCTAGGCCGGGCATACCCAATTGCATGGGAAAATTGGGGCCGTCACACTGGCAAGGTACATTGCTCTTGACTCTAAGTGAGTCTGTTCCTTCGAAAAAATAACTGGCTATGTGTAGTGGCTCTAGGTGGGTTAATATTTCGAAGTGGTGGATGAGGCTAGGTGTCAGGACTCGGTGTAAGTCTATACTATAGGTGGGTCCGTAAATTCAGGTTGGATATCAGATATTTTTGGGTCTGAGTGGACGATATGGTGGTTACGAGTTCGGTGAGTCTCGCTAGGTGATCTTTCTTACTACCGTAATTACACAGATTTTGGACGTGCCTAAACTCGCATGTTTATGGATTGGAATCTGACTGTGAGTTGAACTACGTGTAGGCTACGGTATTTTAATTCATACTAAACTACTGGTGGTTTATTTAGGTCCATTATCTGTCTGAGAAGTCAGGTTGAGTACAAGGTATTGCAATCGATGGATTTGGAACCTCCAGATGCCTTTGTACTAGGTGCACATATTCTAAGTGAAACCGATATTTCCTTCAAAAAGATTCTAGGTGAATCTGTAATTTACATGACGACCATGACTAGTTAGGTTAGCTTTGTGCCACCAGTTAGAGAGTTTGGTCTCACCTACTCATGTTGGAACGGGTCCACATGAGTGAGGTTAGAGGGATTGTTTTAGGAGTGCTTCCCTGCTGTGTACATTTTATTAAGATTTCGCTCAAGTTAAGTTTAATTTCGAGGACGAAATTCTTATTAGTTGAGAAGTCTATAACGACCTAAAAAATATGATATGTCTGTGTGACGATGTGTAGTACATATTTATACTCGTAGGTGTGACAGGATGGTGACGTCAAATTTTGAGTAGGGTTCACCTAGTAAACGTGAAGAACGAGTATCGCGCGAACGAAATACAAGTACACGAGTTCGGGAAACGATTTTCGAGGACGATCGAAAAATAAAATACAAAAATAAACTAATTCGGGAATACATTTAGGTTGTTAGTATTTTCATTCACGAGCGACGGGGTGAGTCCTGGTGCAGACCGATCGCAAAAACGCCTAAGAAAAAACTAATAATTGGTGCAAAATAGGATAAGGACAAGAGGGAGTCCCAAAGTATGTCAAGGAGTGGTGGAGGCTGGTATGTTTGAGGGCCTTTGATGTGCCTCGAGATATGAAAACACCTAAGATTAGACCCACCTTATAAAAGTGTGAGTCAACCCACACATCTCTTTCATCTCTCTCTTTTCTTTCTCTCTCTTCACGCAAGAAACGGAGTTGTGGCAGAGATGGTTTCGACGAGGATTATGCTAAGGGATCGCGCCATGATGCAAACGGAGGTGAGATCTCGACTCCTCATTCTGTTATCATCATTTTGGCGAGTGTTTTGTGGGTTTTCGTTTGATTTCCAAATCGGTGGTTGGTCGAGTTTTATGTTTTGATAGTTGTTTTTGATGGGTATCGAGGTCCCTACGAGGTTGGGATAGGCTCGGAACACGACGACGCGGGTCGGGGTAATGAAAATCCCTGGTATTCACGTTCTGGAAGTGACGTCGTGAGAGACTTCTTGGGGCCTAAACCCCATGGCGTCATCCACGACGTCCAAACCCCAGAGAGGGTTGGGGTTCGACGCTTTAGATGGCGTCGCTAGGATTTTGACCTACAACGCCATCCACGCGCGTAACACTGTTCATTAGGACAAATTTTTGAAAATTTTTAAAAACTTCAGACTTATCTTTGGTATCCAAATGGGTATGTATGCGACCCAAAACCTAGAAAATTGACCCAAAATGGTGGAAATGGGTAATATTTGGAAAATAGGGGAAAATTAACGAAAAATTACAATTAAAGGAAAATAAAACTCTAACACGACCAAATTGAATCCAAACTAATACCAGGTGCTTAGTGGAACGGTGGCGAGCGTACGGGATCAATTTTGCGACGTGTGAGAGCAGCGAGCACGAAGTTTGCGTGGTGACAGTGAGTAAAACCAGTGAGAGTATTTATCTTATTTCATTTGTGCATTTAAATTGGGTTGTTATATTTCTTGAGCAATATTTCTTAGTGAAATATGATTTATTGAGTTCCATTTCTGGTATTTATTCCTTGGTGGATTATCGGCTTTGTTTTATTGGATTCGAATGAGTGGTCCATTGTAATTGAGTCATAGTTGCTATTTATCTGCGATATGAGCTCTTATATGGACGATGTTGATATCTCTCAATCGAGTGTACGTTGGGGGCACTTATTCGGACATGTGGATATCTCATAGTTGCAAGGGTTAGGGTTGGTAGGCTGGGTCTTGTCCTGAACCCGAGTCTGTTGGGCTTGGTGCCGCCACTCAATGACCTTTTGGTTGGGAGAACTCACACTTTCCTTTGTTTTCCTGGACACTCAATTATCGTTGATTTCTTAGTAATTTACTATAATGCGGTCTTGTATTATCTTTGTGATATTCCTGCATGATACTCATTTAGCCGTTTATTTGACATTTGAAATTATATTGAAACTCCACTTGGTTGTTATTGTTATCTTCTATACTCACCATCTTTTTTATGATGGTGGGTGCAGCTACGTCATTCTGCAGGGTCAATAAGGGAAAAGGACCGGGCGATCGAAGTTGAGGGCTGCTAGACGACCTCCTCTTGCCTACAATGTAGGTTCATTGTATTATATGTATTTGTTTTTGATATATTGGGATACGGGTTTATGAGAGATTTTGGGACATGTATACCTTATTTGATTCTCCTTTGACTTGTTATACTTTTTGAGGTATACGTATGTGGGGTTTCCACATTCTAGGTTGTTCTGACTAGTGTCTTAGAGTTGTTTTGGGTTAGTTTGAGATTTTAATGCTTCCGCTATGATCTGATAACTCACTAACTGGAATAACTCGCTTAATTACATTTAAAATGGCTTAATTAATGGTAAATGGTAAGGAAAACTTACTAGGCTTGTGTCGACTCGTGAGGTTGGCTCAGGGGTTTACATAAGTCTAGGCCGGACGGTGCCCAATTTTGGATTGTGAAATTGAGGCCGTTACAACACTCCTTACTAAAAAAACTCAAACTACACCTATTAATTAACAATCCTAATTAACACTTTCAGAAATAAAGTATCCCACAAGCTCTTAGATCATAATTTGAAGCAGTACAACTATGACCCATCTAGTATGCCATTTTTCATTCTCCATCATTTTCCCTCTATTAGAAAAAATTCGCCCCTCGAATTTTGGTACCTTTCGCGACTTGTAATTTGAGGCAAATTTATCTTCACAACTAATCTTGACTAACTCAACACTACTTGATGAAATAAGAATTTGGGGAACAATATCTTGAACGTTGTCAACAAACACACCACCATGAGAGTCTTGAAGAGTGTTCACTACTAACTCTTCATCCTTGTCATCGGTTAATGAGCAAAAGTGTTTGGTCGCCGCAAGCTTCACTGTTGTCTCCACACCTTTTTCAATTAGGTAGTTGTCGACTACACCATCATCAACCACTGTCTCAAATCTCTTTCATCTCTCTCTTTCTTTCTCTCTCTTCACGCAAGAAACGGAGTTGTGGCAGAGATGGTTTTGACGAGGATTATGCTAAGGGATCGCGCCATGATGCAAACGGAGGTGAGATTTCGACTCCTCATTCTGTTATCGTCATTTTGGCGAGTGTTTTGTGGGTTTTCGTTTGATTTCCAAATCGGTGGTTGGTCGAGTTTTATGTTTTGATAGTTGTTTTTGATGGGTATCGAGGTCCCTACGAGGTTGGGATAGGCTCGGAACACGACGACGCGGGTCGGGGTAACGAAAATCCCTGGTATTCACGTTCTGGAAGTGACGCCGTGAGAGACTTCGTGGGGCCTAAACCCCACGGCGTCAGCCACGACGTCCAAACCAGAGAGGGTTGGGGTTCGACGCTTTAGATGGCGTCGCTAGGATTTTGACCTACAACGCCATCCATGGCGTAACACTGTTCACTAGGACAAGAAAAATTTTGAAAACTTCAAGACTTATCTTTGGTATCCAAATGGGTCTGTATGCGACCCAAAACCCTAAAATTGACCCAAAATGGTGGAAATGGGTAATATTTGGAAAATAGGAGAAAATTAACGAAAAATTACAATTAAAGGAAAATAAAACTCTAACACGACCAAATTGAATCCAAACTAATACCAGGTGCTTAGTGGAACAGTGACAAGCGTACGGGATCAATTTTTGACATGTGAGAGCAACGAGCACGGAGTTTGCGTGGTGACAGTGAGTAAAAGCCAATGAGAGTATTTATCTTATTTCATTTGTGCATTTAAATTGGGTTGTTATATTTCTTGAGCAATATTTCTTAGTGAAATATGATTTATTGAGTTCCATTTATGGTATTTATTCCTTGGTGGATTATCGGCTTTGTTTTATTGGATTTCGAATGAGTGGTCCATTGTAATTGAGTCATAGTTGCTATTTATCTGCGATATGAGCTCTTATATGGACGATGTTGATATCTCTCAATCGAGTGTACGTTGGGGGCACTTATTCGGACATGTGGATATCTCATAGTTGCAAGGGTTCGGGTTGGTAGGCTGGGTCTTGTCCTGAACCCGAGTCTGCTGGGCTTGGTGCCGCCACTCAACGACCTTTTGGTTGGGAGAACTCACACTTTCCTTTGTTTTCCTGGACACTCAATTATCGTTGATTTCTTAGTAATTTACTATAATGCGGTCTTGTATTATCTTTGTGATATTCCTGCATGATACTCATTTAGCGTTTATTTGACATTTGAAATTATATTGAAACTCCACTTAGTTGTTATTGTTATCTTCTATACTCACCATCCTTTTTATGATGGTGGGTGCAGCTACGTCATTCTGCAGGGTCAATAAGGGAAAAGGACCGGGCGATCGAAGTTGAGGGCTGATAGACGACCTCCTCTTGCCTACAATGTAGGTTCTTTGTATTATATGTATTTGTTTTTGATATATTGGGATACGGGTTTGTGAGAGATTTTGGGACATGTATACCTTATTTGATTCTCCTTTGACTTGTTATACTTTTTGAGGTATACGTATGTGGGGTTTCCACATTCTAGGTTGTTCTGACTAGTGTCTTAGAGTTGTTTTGGGTTAGTTTGAGATTTTAATGCTTCCGCTATGATCTGATAACTCACTAACTGGAATAACTCGCTTAATTACATTTAAAATGGCTTAATTAATGGTAAATGGTAAGGAAAACTTACTAGGCTTGTGTCGACTCTGTGAGGTTGGCTCAGGGGTTTACGTAAGTCTAGGCCGGACGGTGCCCAATTTTGGATTGTGAAATTGAGGCCATTACAACACTCCTTACTAAAAAAAACTCAAACTACACCTATTAATTAACAATCCTAATTAACACTTTCAGAAATAAAGTATCCCACAAGCTCTTAGATCATAATTTGAAGCAGTACAACTATGACCCATCTAGTATGCCATTTTTCATTCTCCATCATTTTCCCTCTATTAGAAAAAATTCGCCCTCGAATTTTGGTACCTTCGCGCGACTTGTAATTTGAGGCAAATTTATCTTCACAACTAATCTTGACTAACTCAACACTACTTGATGAAATAAGAATTTGGGAACAATATCTTGAACGTTGTCAACAAACACACCACCATGAGAGTCTTGAAGAGCGTTCACTACTAACTCTTCATCCTTGTCATCGGTTAATGAGCAAAAGTGTTTGGTCGCCGCAAGCTTCAATGTTGTCTCCACACCTTTTTCAATTAGGTAGTTGTCGACTACACCATCATCAACCACTGTCTCAAGTACTCGGGGACTTACAAATTGCAAAATAACTTTGATAACATGACCATCATCTCTAAAGACCACCCTATATTCAATGAAGTATTCGTCATCGACATCAAACTTTGACGTCTCATCAAAGTTGACTTGTTCTTCTTATCTTCAAATTCACCCTCCCCACCAAAAAAGGAATCTCCTTTTGTTTCTTTACAAACAATAAGGTTTCTTCAACAGTTTCGGGTAGGGTCGTCTCCAACTCGAACCCTCAACACTCTCATATTAGCCATATTAGCAGACAATTTATTCAACTGTGTACTTGCAATTGTTCTTGTAACGCAAAAATTTCACGATTGCACTAATCGGTGGGATACGCAGTTCAATTTGGACCAATTATCACTAATTGGATCAATTTTTTTATCCCTTGAACTAGGTGGATTGAAAAATTACTAATCCGGCTAGACTGGATCGAATTACGGATCCTACATCAAAAAACCACTGATCCAATCCGTTTAGCACATCAACACATATACATATCTGATCATATATACTATAGTATCTTAAAGAGCATCAACTCAAGCTATCAACTCTAAACTAAAATATCTAAATGACTATACTTGTTTTTAACTAGTTTACCCCCTATGTTTCATATTATTTATCACATTTTGACTTACATGTGCACAAGAATTAAGGTGATAATTAATTACCATTAAAATTTTAAAACAAAAAATAAATTACGTTCTCATAAATAACTTCATTTATTATAAGTATTGTGTAAAAAAGAGTAATTGATATTGTCTTAATTAAATAGAATTGGGTTAAAATTGGAAATATAACATTTAATGCTTCATTGATTTTCTAATGTGATACATTGTGGAATAAAAAAAACTTCTCCTAATGTGACAAATAATATGGAACGGAGGGAGTATTATGCTTTCGACCTTTTTTTGTAGGTTTGTATGTACAACTTGCACTTTTTTATGCTTTTGTGAGGGGTGTATGGTAAAAATTTATGGATGACATTTATTTATATAGGAACTTACATTTTGAAGGTTATTGTGATGATAAGTTTGTGAGAAATATGTTATATATAGATTTTTGGGATGAATATTGTAAATTTGTCATTCATGAGATATGTATAATTTTTATGATTCATTTGATTAAGTTTAATTTCATGAATATTTGGATATGAAAACATAAATTCGTGGAACTTGATCTAATCCGGTCCGCATTTTGTAAATTGGATTGAGTTGGATTGATGAATTATTTGGATTGGATTGAGCTGTAATTTTTCAGTCTGCAATAATTGAATTGGATTACGGATTGACCTTAATTGGACTGGATCCAATCCGTGTGCACCCCTAGTTCTAAGCTTGATTGTGTTGATGATAAATATCTTCGACTTGTTGGTTTTTCTTCGGCTCCATGATTATCTTCGAATCACGACTTATGAAGGCTCTGATACCAAATTGACGCAACGGAGATCTTCTAAATCGGATTCTTGAACACGACGAACAAACAACATAGGGCTAGAGAGAATTAACATCAAATTCTCAACAAAAGAATTTTTTTATTAATATAATCAAAATCACCTATTAATTAATGATAGCCATATATGTAGGCTTACGTTTAATGCTAAAAAAGCTGTTACATTAAAAAATAAAGTAAAATAAAACACTTTTTTTTCTATTTAAAGATTACTCAACGACCTTACTTAAAACAAACCTCCTAATTGCGTCTTAATTAAATCTAACTTCCTAATTAATGAAGTATCCTAATTAAATTAAAATTTTCAATTAAATACTAATAATGTTCTATTTAAACTAAACTTTCTAAATCTAACCCTTTTCTAACTCGCACTGTCTTACTAAAAAAAAACTCAAACTACACCTATTAATTAACGATTCTAATTAACACTTAGAAATAAAGTATCTCACAATCTCTTGGCTCATAATTTGAAGCAGTACAACTACGACTTGTCTAGTATGCCATTTTTTATCACTACAAGAAATCTAATTATTAGCTACCAACTTTAGTGAGAGTATTAGAATCGGTCACTATAGACCATTATATAGCTTGTATTAGTGAGGGTATATACCCTCACTAACAGCCCACATTTATTTTAGGGTACAAGTAAATAAACCCCCCCTCACTAAAACTCATTCATAAGAGGACGCCCAACCTCTTCGACCTCTTCGTTCTCTTCGTCTAGGGTTCACTCACTTCGCCGAAGGATCGAAATCGGCTTCGTCTTCGACTTCGCAGATCTGCTCATCCATTTTCAGGTGATCTCTCTGTCTCTCTCTGTCTCTCTGTCTCTCTGTTTCTCATTCTCTCGATCTCTCTCTCGGTCTCTCGATCTCTCTCTCGAGTGATTGCGACTGTGCGAGATCTCTCTTCATTGTTGTTTCTTCTTGAATTTGATTCACATTGCTTCGTCGATCTCACCGTCTCTGCAACCAAACCGTCAACTATGTAAATCTCTGTCTCTCTGTCTCTATGTCTTGATTTCATCGTTTTTCAGTTCTCTTTGTGTGTTCATTTTTGTTTGATTTACAGGAGACCGACGCAAACGGACGGACGGAGACTGTGATTTAGGGCTTAATCGGCTTGCAGAGACCAGCCTTTTGCTATTGAGATTTCAGGTGATTTTTTTTGTGGTTTGGCTAGTTTTGCTGTAAATTGCAAAATGCAAATGTGATTCGTTCTCTCGAACTACTTCGTTGATTCTCGTTGAAATTGATTGCATTTGTTTGTGGTTTCGTTGTTTGGTTGGGATGATTGATGGTTTTAGGTTTTTCCCCATAACTCAGTTCTTCAATGAGAACCGAGAAAGCACCTTAGAACATAGGACGAATTCTTCTTGGATGTAGGACTGTAATTTCTTAAGCTCCATGAGAAAGTTATGTTTATATGTACCCATTACTATCAAATTTAGCTGCAATGCCACAAATTTTAATTCTGGAATCAACTTGTCTACAATGTTTTCTACTGGTGTATTTTAAATTATTTATTTGTTGAGCACATATTACCCCAACATCCATTGATGCATGGACCAGAGAAAATCACAATTCCCTTTGCAGTAGGGTGATAGAATCCACTCTTAGTATCTCTTCCAAATACCAACCCTGAATAATTAGTAAAACGAAGAAACAATCAAAATCAGTTGTAGTCTTGGCTATGTTTGAATTTATCATGTGAATTATATTTGAGGTTCCTTTCCCTTATTAAATTGGTTGATTTTGTTACGGTGTTGTTCAACTATTTGGATAAAGCTACAACTAAACTATCATCATACTTTAAAAAAAAAAGCACCTCAAATATAGCCGAATAAGATCTCGCTCAATATGTTGTTATATGGGATTGACCCCCAACTCCCTAATAAATATGCCTACGAGTCATGAGTGCTCATATTAGAGGTCCTAATTGCACTCAAAAAATACGAGATGGACCAAAGTGCATACTAAGTCAAACTTCAAGCTATTTACGATCTGTCCCTGTAATAACTAACCGACATTAGATTAGACCCTTTTTTGTTTTTGAAGAATATTAGATTAGAGCATTAGTTGAACAAATTGACATTCAGTTTTGGCCTTTCCATTTGTATAACGAGATACTTTACAACCGAGCTTTCACTTGCAACCTATACGAAATGAGGGTAAACACAAAGCAAGTACAATATAATGGACAAAATTGATCATTCCCTCTCATTAAACCAATCTTAAGTAGCTTGAATTAACTCTAGTTCAGCTCTTATAGTTATTACTGAGTAGTGTTCGTCACACTTAGCATAAAGCAAATACACACTGCAAAGCATGAAAGATGAAGGTATAAGAAAAAAATAATATAGACGAGAATTGTGAATGTTCATAGCCCCAAAGACACCTTATCATAGAACCAACCATAGGCTAAAAAGCGGTTAGATATATCGAATCGAGATGGTGTTTCAAAATATAGTGAAGTAGGTTCGAGAATTATGTAACAAAGAATGAAAACATTATTCATTGATAGAGAAAATACTTCTAGTAAATCGAGCTAAATGGACAACTTTAACTCTTATTGCTCTCCTAAGGTAACCACTTGGGAACCAGTTAGGAAGTAGGGTAGTATTGATGAAGTGTTCACTCTTTTTTGTGCCTAGGTTCCTAGGAACTCCATTTTTTCATTCCATGATGGCTCGATCGCAGACATCCACTTCGGATATTTCTGTTTTGATTGACCCCGAGATAGTTCTTTTACACGACTTCATGTCTTTTAGTTGGTAAAGGTTCATATGCCTTAGAAATTGACAGATAATTGTTGGATGAAGATTTCCTTATTAAGAAATGGGCATTTTTTACTAGGATTTCATCCCAATTATGAATTTTAGGAATACAGTCAAGTGGAATATCTATTTAATGTGTGAATCATTGTTTTAGCCATTCATGACAAAGAGCTTCTAAGTGAAAATGCGTGCAATCATGCATTTTAGATCAGCAATGCTGGTCCGCTTTAAGCCTATCGCCTAGAAAATCCCCACAAACATGAAAGTAACAGATCTGGTTGTGTTTTTCTTTGGTTTTAAGAGATGTGTTATACCCTCTCCATCTAATTCGTAAAACCTAATTCTCTATGCATTTCATTCATATATGATTGTTCTGGATTATTATGACGGTGTATGTTGTATGTAGAAACTATTGTTTGCAATTTTGAAAATCATTATAGTTATTTTCTCTATTCCAAGGACAGAGAAAACAACAATTAGCAATTGAGCTTGATTTTTGCCATTTTGTCATTGTTGTATGTTTCTTTTGGCTGGAAGTGTGCAACAATTCATTGGGTTTTTAAGGGAGTGGTCGGGTCCTTTTAGCGTCCAAGGCTTTAAGATTTATAAGGTTGGCTCGAATGGGATAAGTTAGAGTTGGCTTTAATATGTTTTCGACTTAAAGGAGTAGTCAGGTCCCTTAAGCATGCAAGTTAGAACCTCTACCTCTCTCCCATATTAGTCTCTTGATTCGTATATGTTTCTCTCTTGATTTAACTAATGTGCAAGGTATTGAACTGATTTGGTAATCTGAAGTTTGTAAGTTTGCTTTTTTATAGTTGCTCTTCACACTACAGTTTTCTCTGCAAAATCTCAAAGAAGTCTAACATTCATATTAAAAATTAAATTAAAATGAAACATAGCACTTGAATGAACATTAACATGAACATCCACATATTAATTCTTTAACTCTTAGTACGACCGAATAGCTTTAATATTTTTCTAGCAAAACCTCTTAGGATTATATTCATTCTTCAGAAAGCAGCACCACTCAAAAGTAGCAGAATGAAATGGTTCAAGACTTTTATAAAAGCAATCTTCTAAATTAGAGTTCCAAGTCAGATAGGACCCACATTGAGAAAGACAAATGAAGAGCACATATTCATGAGCTAGTTTAATAAATCCTCCAAACTTCCCATGTAAACAAGAAACAAAAGGAATTAAAAATCTCCATCCATTGCAATGTCCTCAGGCCCAGAAAATAGTTATCTGGCTTGCAATCAAAACCAGTTGCCAAGAAGTCATAGTTTTCCTATGTAATTCATATGACACGTTGTTGATTCACCTGTAAGATTGTAAGATAAGCCTAAGATATTACCATAATAATCTTTTAGTTGGTAAAGGTTCACATGCCTTAAAAATTGACAGATAATTGTTGGATAAAGATTTCCTTATTAAGAAATGGGCATTTTTTACTAGGATTTCATCCCAATTATGAATTTTGGGAATACTGTCAAGTGGAATATCTATTTAATGCGTGAATCATTGTTTTAGCCATGTTTGAGAAATTATAGCTCCAATAGCTTAATGTGAGAGCATAGATTAATTGTTTCCTTCACACATGCAATTGATGTTGTTAATGTTTTATGGATATTCCTAATATCTTTGTAGTAATATCTATACAATGTGTGTATCATTGTTTTAGTTGTGACATAATTCTTTTCTTGATCATCACCTTATTTAGTCTTGATTGACTCGAGTGCCTTATTATTTCATCTTTTCTTAATTTTAATTTTTTTAAAATACTTATAAACAGAATGGTGCCTGACAAACAATGGATTAAGCTGGTTGACACAGATCGATTTAGTGAAACGTATGAAGATGGGGTTGAACAATTTTTGGATTATGCTTTTAAAATGACAGGTGAAATAGATATGATTCGATGCCCTTGTGTTAAATGCAATAACACCGATTATGGATCTCGTGAAATAGTTCGATCACATCTAAAAGTAAATGGAATAATGAAAAATTATACTTTTTGGTACCACCATGGTGAAAGACGTTGTGAATCTGACTCTAAAAGTGAAGAATTAGAAGAAGTAGGTGATAACGAGGTTGAAGAAATGATACAAGATTTTGAATCTGAAAGTGAAGAATTAGAAGTTGTCGGTGATGACGGGGTTAGAGAAATGATAGAAGATCTCTATCATGGTAGAATGGGAAATGAATTTGAAGGTGATTCATCAAATTATAAAGTGGATGGGGAGGAACCTAATGATGATGCAAAGAAATTTTATAGGTTGCTACGTGATTCAGAGTTGCCTGTTTACCCTAGCTGTAAAACATCAAAATTGGCTGCGATTGTCAAGTTATTACAAATCAAGAGCCTTGGTCGATGGAGTAATAAATCATTTGACATGTTACTTCAGTGGTGTAAAGAAATACTCCCAATTGGTTCTACATTACCAGAATCAAACTATGAGGCGAAAAAGATAACTAAAGATTTGGGTCTATCTTATCAAAAAATAGATGCATGTGTCAACGATTGTATGTTGTTTTGGAAAAATGAAAAGGATTTTGATACATGCAAAATATGTGGTGCCTCAAGATGGAAAGTGGATAGTCGCACAGGTGAGATTAAAGTTGGAAGAAATGGGAAGAAATTACCGATGAAATCAATGCGGTACTTTCCCTTGAAGACAAGGCTTCAGAGGCTGTTCATGTCTAGGAAGACAGCTTCCTTGATGAGATGGCATTATGAAAGAAGAGATGATGGAGCAATGAGACATCCAGCTGATTCATTGGCGTGGAAATCTTTCAATGAAGTTCATGAAAATTTTTCTTCTGAGCCTCGCAATGTGAGACTAGCTCTTGCCAGTGACGGTTTCCAACCTTTCTCTCAGCCTAAATATTCGCATACTATATGGCCAGTAATTTTGATTCCTTATAATTTGCCTCCATGGATGTGTATGAAAGAATCTAATTTTATTCTTTCAACACTTATACCAGGTTCAAATAGCCCCGGAGATGCAATTGATATATATCTTAAACCTTTGATAGAAGAATTGAAAGCCTTGTGGGAAGTAGGTGTTGAAACATTTGATGCATCGACTAATAAAAATTTTACATTGAAGGCAGCTTTGCTATGGACAATCAACGACTTTCCTGCATATGGCAACTTGTCTGGTTGGAGTACCAAGGGAAAATTAGCTTGCCCTATTTGTAATAAAGAAACTAGTTCAAAGAGGCTAACTAATTCTAAGAAGCAATGCTATATGACTCATCGTCGTTTTCTTCCAAGAAAGCACAAATGGCGAAACGACATTAAAAACTTTGATGGAACTAGAGAGTTAAAATTGCCTTCGCTAAAGTCACTTTGAGGAAGTAATGTCCTTGCTCAAGTGTACGACCTTGAAGGAATTACCTTAACCAAAGATTCAACCAAAAAGATTAAGATATCACATAAGAAAAGAGGTGACAATTGGAACAAGAAAAGCATTTTTTTCGAGCTTCCATATTGGAGCACACTTTTGTTGCGACATAATTTGGATGTGATGCACATCGAGAAAAATATATGTGATAGTGTGGTTGGGACAATATTGGATATAAAAGGGAAGACTAAAGATACTCTACAGTCTCGTCTTGATTTAAAGCTCATGAAAATAAGACCAAAGTTGCACCCCATCCACAAAGGAGATAGAATTGAGTAACCTGCGGCATCTTACACACTATCTCAAGCACAAAAGCACCGATTTTGCTTATTTTTAAAACAATTGAAAGTTCCTGATGGATTCTCATCTAATATTTCTCAATGTGTGAACATGAAAGAAAGTAAAATTTCTGGTTTGAAGAGCCATGATTACCATGTTCTATTACAACACTTGCTTCCTATTGCAATACGAGGTCTCCTTCCAACAGATGTATGTGAACCCCTAACAGAGCTTTCTCTTTTCTTCACTAGTTTAGGTGCTAAGACATTAAGAGTGGATGAGTTGGTTCAAATTGAATCTCAAATCCCTTTGACTTTGTGTAAGTTAGAACGAATATTTCCTCCATCTTTTTTCGATGTGATGGTTCACTTGCCTATTCATTTAGCCAATGAGGCTAAGATTGGTGGGCCTGTTCAATTTCGATGGATGTACCAAATTGAGCGGTCATTGTATCAACTAAAACAATTCATTCGTAATATGGCTTGCCCAGAAGGTTCGATTGCAGAGGGCTATATTGCAAACGAGTGCATGACACTTTGCTCAAGATACCTAGAAGGCATTGAAACAAAATTTAGCAAGCTCGAAAGGAATTACGATGTAAATCATAACCTACCTTCTGGGGAAATTTCTTTGTTTTCACAATGTGGACGAGCAATTGAGTTAGCTATGCCTTGCGAACTTTCTGATGAGGAGTGGGAACAAGCTCATACTTATGTTTTAATGAATTGTGAGGAAGTTTAACCTTTCCTTCAGTAAGTGGTTATTTCATAACATTTTTGGCATTTCTTTTCCTCTCAAGAAATTTATGTATAACTTGTTTTATATTGCAATGCAGAGAATATTCTGAATGTCATGGCAGGAGTGATTCACATTTTTCAAACGATGAACAAAATCAATCTTTTAGTACATGGTTTAGAAGTAAAGTGAGTGTAACTTTTTTGTGTTTAAGTTTATTTATTCAACTTAATTTATTTACACTCCAATATGGTTTTAGGTTGTAGAATTGAATGCAAGAGACAAAGAAGCGACGAGCAAGTCCATATTTTCATTGTCTCGTGGACCTGTCAAATACATTACATGTTATAATGGTTATACAGTGAATGGGTATAGGTTCCGAACAAAAGAATGTGATGAAAGGCGTGTAACACAAAATTGTGGGGTATACGTGCGTGGCTATAATGAGATTGACCGTGGATATGTTGACTATTATGGTGTCTTGACAAAGATTCTTGAGCTAAAATACCTTGGTGGGAGACGAGTGGTGCTATTTCAGTGTAAATGGTTCGATGTGCTTGATAGGGTGAAAGGAATGAAAGTAGATAAATTTGGATTCACAAGTGTTAATCCTCGTCGACTTTTGAAAACAAACGAACCATTTATCTTAGCCAACTAAGCCTTGCAAGTATTTTATGTCTTGGATAACATTAACAAAGGTTGGAATATTGTTATTAAGACACAACCCCATAATTTGTATGAGATGCCATCTCAAAATGATGATGAAAATGGCAATGTTGATGATTTTGGTGAAGCATACCAACAAAATGAGTCATTCAGTTTTAAAGGGAGTAGTTCCATTTCTATGGATGTTAATGAGCAGAACAATTGGATTAGAACCGACTTAGACTCAATGGTAATTGAAACACCTGCTAGAGAAAGAAAGAGAAAAGGAAGAGCCAAACGAGTATGATACTTAACATTGGTTTATAGGTATTGATCGTTTCTTTTTGTTTTACTTCTAGGTACATTATTTTCCTACATGATTTTTTCCTTCTGTGTGAACTGTTTTTGGTTTTTTTATTCAAATTGTTTTATCTTGTAGGTTGATTTAAAGAAGATTGTGGCAGTGAGTGAATTGAACTATATTTTGACATGTGGGGAATCTTTGTTCGACTGGCGATGTGTTGACGTTTGTGGTTCTTCAGTCCATCTTTCGCTTCACTCTCACTTTATGTGAATCATACTGTGTTGATTGAGTTTTGATTATTTGAGTATTTTTGGATTTATATTGGGAGAGTTGATTCTATCTATACGAGTTTTACCAAAACTTGTTTTAATTATGAAGTATCTATGTTTACTTGATTTTTTTACCTGCTTGTTCTTTTTTTTTTGGTTTCAACCTATTGGCTTTTTCATGTTGATTAGTTGTTTTATGTGATGAATAGTTTATACTCTAATACATTCACATTTCTTCTTAAGACTTGCTTTAGAATGAGCAATAGATTCTTGTTCTTTTTTGTTATTATTCCTTTTCACTATTGTCATAATCTTGAAAGAAACAATAGCCAGGGGAACATTCTAAAATGCAGATATAGGTAAAACATATCCCATTGTGAACGTCATTAACTTCTTTGGTTTGAGGCTTTGGAGCTGCACATGCATTTCAGTCCCTGAACTGACAATTTCAATCAACTCATTAATTTTGTCTTAATTTTTTTGCAGGATTTTTCAATTTATTGTGTGAGGTCTATTTGAGGCATCATGAAGACATTGGAGTCAATAAGGAAAAAAGGTTTGTTAAAATTCTACATCTAATTAGTGGTTTGTGCTTGCCTATTGCTTGGATTTAATTTACGTACATTTGCATTGCATCATTTATGTTGGCATGTGGAGAATTACTATTAATTTGCATCATTTATGTTGGCATATGGAGAATAAAGGTTCTAAGCGCAAGGTTAGAAAATTCAACGCACCAAAGATGTTGGGAAAGGAGTGTGGAAATGAATTCCAATCAAGTTATCCTATTGAAGAGTCTAGTGGTATTACTTTTGTAAATTTACTTTGTGTTATCTTAATTTATATCTTTGAGAACTATTTTTCCACTTAGATGTTGAATTACTTAATATGACATGTATCTCTTTCTTTTATTTAAGGTACATTCACGTCACATAATCTAATCATGTACTTCAGTGATGTTGAGTACCATGAAGAAAATTTCAGTGAAGATAGTTGTTTCTTGGATATACTCGCAATTTACAAAAAATTCATTGATGTCTATTCGATTGGATTTAAAGTTACCGATGGGGATGGAAGACTATTGAAAGGTGATCAAGATGTCATGATTATGCTAAAGGAACATGAAATGGTGAAAGACATATTGGTTTATCTTGAAAAAGATGAAATGGGCAAACCTTTATTCTTTAGGTTGCCACATGATGATCTAAATCTTGGTAATGTTTATTGTGTTTTGTTTATATCAATTTGATCGTTGCATATGTCTCAACATTACTAACTATATTGACTTTTTTTTATAGGTTCCTGCAGTTATGTCAAACCTAAGGTTATAAATGTTCGGATATCAGGCGATTTGAGAGCAGACAAGAAGGTCCTTGTAGAAGGTGATGTTATTGATGGGAATGAGAAGGTTAGCATTGCTCAACTGTTCATAACAAGTTCGAAAGAATTCGTTGATGAAAATGGGCTGGAAGCTATTAGGTTACCCAAAACTGGTCGAAAGGTAAACAATCATAAAAGTATTATTTTGTGAAATATCTACATATCTTTATTTTTTTATATTTGTTCAAATTTTAATTCATTTAGGAGTTTGAATTACCACAAGAAGCCGTTGGCCAATACCTTATCGCAAAGTATGTTCCTGTAACTGTTGATGGCAAAATTGGTGATTCTGTGTATGTTGTATCAAAAGTTTGTGTTGAAAGTAAGTATACGTTATTGAAATTTATTTGATTTGAATTATATGTTTTTTATTCTTGCAATTATTTGGATATTTTTTTACATCATAGATTCTAATCGAAGAAAAGTTCGGGGAAAAAACAAGAACAAAGCTGTTGCTCTTCTTCAAGGTGGAAAAAAGCTTAACGTTACATTTTATAAGAAGCGCGAGGTTTCGGATAATCATAAATCTTGGTCAAGACATTTGGGCAAAATAGTGAGTGATCGTAGAATATGTCCCGTGCGAGTACAAACTTGGAAGGACATTAGTCAATCTGACAAGAACCACATGTGGGATGCAATCAAAGTAAATGATTGAAACTTTTTAGTTTTTAATGATTTTAGGTCCTAGTGTTTGTTTATATGGGTAACTGTTTTTGTAGTAATACCACCAATTCAGTTATTGATTATGAAGACTCATTCCTTAAATTTAGATGGGTAACTGTTTTTTAGTTTCTTTGCTTAAAAAAATATTGTTATTGTTGTTTATTTGCAGGAATTCTTCTCTAATCCAAACATCGAGTTGTACAAAGATGACACTTTAGAGCATATGAACACTTTATGGACAAATTGGCGGTCAACTTTAAATGTCGATTATGTGAAATCTTGCAATACTCGAGAAGAAGCTGAGAAGAATGTTCCTAGTGGGATGCATGCTAAAGATTGGGAATGGCTTGTGAAAAATAAATTTTTAGCTCCAAACTTCAAGGTATGATTTTTTTCAAATCTAAAGAGTTTAATATACTTCTTTATATGTTGATTGTAATGTGGGTTTCCTTTTTAATAGAGAATCAGTGATCAAAATGTTATCAATAGGAGTAAGGCAAAATTGCCTCATCATACCGGAAGCAAACCTTTTAGAGAATTGAGATATCAAAAGGTAATTTTTAATCTCACCATGTAGTATTTGGTAAGATTTTTGTGATGGAAGAATTAATATCCTATAATGACTTTTTAGGGAGGAAAAGATGGCAATTCACCTGATGCGGCAACATTTTTCTTTGAAACAAGGCAGAAAGGCGGGAAGCTAGTTGAACCAGAAACAATTGACAAATACGTAAGCATCCTTTGTAAATTGGCATTCTTTTCATTACATTTTTTCCATTTGATTTTTAAAGTGTAAAGTTTTTCTTACCATTTGCTAGGATGAAATTCTCAAGATCGTCAATGCCGAGCCATCACTTTCTAATATTGAAGTCATTGAAAAGTGCTTTGGAGAACAACGTCATAGCCATGTGTTTGGTTATGGTGGTGGAATAAAGAGAAAGGAGTTTAACGAATCTGAATCTGCACAAGTTAGAGAGCTTAAGGCAAGGCTTCATAAAAAAGATGAAGAAATTTTAAATTTGAGGCAAACTGTTGAAAGTATTTGCCATAGATTGGATAAGATTGAAATGGAAAGAAAGCAATCATCCTCTATTGATCCTTCACAGACTAAAGATGAATCAAATAAGGTTTTACTTCTTTTTCAATTAGTTATTTTATTTGCATTTGGAGTTTATGAAATTTACATTTTTTGATTGTTTAATGTGTTTTTTTTGTAGGATGACGCTTAGCATTGGTTAATAGATATAGATCATTTATTGCTACTTCTACTTCTAGGTACATTATTTTCCTACTTGATTTGTTTTTTCTTTCCTTCCATTTGAATTAAACATCTAGCCTTTTAGCTCGAGAGGTACATTCTTAATCATTTGATTGTTGGTTATGTTATTTGTGATTGTTTCCTTCTTGTTTTATTTTTTATTCTAACTTTGAATTTCTTTGTTTTTTTCCTCATGGAGAGCGGTGCTTGATTTTCCATACTTTCAGCAATACGGTTTGGTTCGCGTATGTTGTTCATCTTTATACGTTACATTGGTTTGTGATTATGAATTATTATGTTATTGCAATGTAGGCTCTATTGTTTAATAATCGCGAATTAGAATTAGTTGCTATGGCCTTAAACGCGAGAATGATGGAAGAGTAGAACTTTTGCTTTACTAGTTACATTTTGCTACTGTATTGATATGTATCCTTATTTTAGGAAGATGGTTGAGGAGCTTTACATAGATGTGATTGATCTTGAGCTGCTTTTGAAAGTATACAACGACGAAGTCTCAACCCCAAATTAGTTTGGAGTCGACTACTTGGATTAAACTCTGCCATTTGCCTTTGATTTTATGCAATTGATAGTGTGCTTTTCAAGTCCTTTAAATCCCTGCTAATTAATGCGTCTGAATGCTTCTAAAAGTATGACTGTAGAATTTTATACAATCTGAGCATGATGTCTATATTTTTCTGTTTGCAGTTATGGTCTGATTCTTGACTATTTACAAGGTAGAGGCGACTATATGAGCAAAATCAAGGGGTGTGTAATTGATTCAAGAGGGTGCCCAGAAATTAATCAAAAGGTGAGGTTTGCTTGCTTGTTCGTCTCTGAAATTAATCGATTCTAAGTTCTGTGACCCATTTGTTTTTTCGTATTTCATTTCATAATGTTTTTGAACTGGGGTTACTTTATTGAATTCTAGTAGGTAAGGTGGTTTAATTCTATTCATATTTTTGTTCCTTCCCAATTCTTGACTTCCATTGATGGCATTCTATGTTGTAACCTATTGCACAGAGAAATTTAAAATCTCATTCAGCTTGAGTTTTTTCAGCTGCCTACTAGGGAATAGGGAGCCAGAAGAAAAATTATATAACTTCAAATATTATTTAAAACAAAATGAATTAAGCTAGACTTACTCTTTCTTCCATGGTGGGTAAAGAATTATGTACCCGAAAAAGGACCATATCAATAGCACCACAAATAAAGCTGATAACACCAACTCCGTAGTGTTCACGATCCCCAATGGAGCTTTAACCAAAACAGGCCTTCTCAAAGATGAAACAATAATGCTGCTTCTGCTTGCACTGTTAACATGTACAAGTTCAATCGATCACACAGCCATAATATAACAAAGTGACATGTAATAGTTTACTTTTCCACAAATTTTATTTGTGTTAATATGTGTAAATACATGATTATAAATTTCTTGTAAATATATACATACATTTGGGACTCAAATTCCTTTGCCAGATGAAGATACAGGCAGCTGAAAGTAGCAATAAACAGTATGGGGAAGGTGTAGAGTAGAAGATTTGTTCTTGAAAGTACATTTAATTAATTAGTGTTTAATTAAAGTATGTACGGAGCAGAGTGGTGGAGTGATGAATAATTTGTGCAATCAATTAAAGAGACTAATTGAGTGTGTAGAACTGCAAACCTTGCCCACCAAAATACGTTGAATTCAAGTTCACTTTGGTCCTTAGATATTGCTGCCATGATTTATGATAGATCTTTGCTGGTTTCTTATTTGCTTGGAAATTGTGAACCTTAGAACATTGTGTAGTACATAGTAAGATGATTTCTTGCTGCTTATGACTTTTTAAGATTGATTCCTCAACATCTCCTACATATTCTTCTTTATTCTATTGTAGATGGATGACTTGTAGTTGTTGCGTGCAGTGCAACTGTGATAGTTTCTCTGGATTTCAGCAGATTTGTGAGTTTTTATGGGGGCATTCTTTTTTAAATGTAGTTTCAGAGTTGAAATGTGTTGAAGGGAAAACCCTAGATCTACACAAAACCGAAGAAGAAGAAGAAAACTGAAGGAGATGATCAGCGCAGAGCTGTTGCTTCTCTCATTCATATATATATATAAGAGGTCACGTGCATAACACGTGAGACATATTAACCCTAGTTCACAGTAAATAAACTTACAGCAGTAACTTAACAAAATAACTAATGGTTTACTCTAACATCCCCCCTCAAACGCAGGGGGAGAGCAACGACACCAAGTTTGCTCCGAAGAAAATAAAATCGAGAAGTAGCAAGAGCCTTTGTAAAACCATCCGCAATTTGATCCGAGCTGGGAACATGGTGAATAGAGAGCTGACCCGCCAACACCTTATCACGCACGTAGTGAATATCCAACTCAATATGTTTTGTCCTAGCATGATAGACAGGATTATGAGCAAGAGCTTAAGCAGAAATGTTGTCACACCAAACCACTGGAGCAGTAGGAAGAGAAAACCTAAGTTCGACAAAGAAAGATCGGATCCATGTAATTTCGCCGATACTGTGCCAATGCTCGATACTCGGACTCGTACTAGAACGAGCAACTACATGTTGTTTCTTTGACTGCCAAGATATTAAATTGGAACCAAAGAAGACTGCAAACCCAAATACTGATCTTCTATCGTCGGGAGAGGCTGCCCAATCTGCATCAGAAAACCCCGTGACAAACATATGTGTACTAGGTCGAAACCAAATACCCCAATCAACAGTACCTTTAAGATATCGTAAGACTCGCTTCAACGCCTGCCAATGTATCTGAGTTGGAGAGCTTTGGTATTGACTCAATCTATTCACTATAAACGCAATATCTGGTCTAGTATGAACCAGGTATTGTAAACCACCAAGCAAACTACGATATAATGTAGCATCGGAGAAAGGAGGGGATGTATCAGAAAATAGGGGCTTGCCCACTAACGCAGGCGTGTCAACTACCTTAGCCTGGAACATGCCACCTTTCTGAAGCAATTGTTTAATATAGGCTGTTTGAGTGAGAAACAGTCCAGTAGTATCACGTCTAGCCTCCATTCCCAAAAACAAGTTTAAATCACCGATATCTTTTAAAGCAAAAGATTCATTTAACTGAGAAACAAATTGCTGTATTTTGTCAGGATGAGATCCAGTGACAATAATATCATCAACATAAACCAAAACATATAAAACAGCTGAAGAAGAATGAGATATGAAAAGAGAGTTATCAGCTTTGGAATTCACAAAACCCCATGATAAAAGAGTAGATCGTAATCTTTCAAACCAAGCACGAGGGGCTTGGCGAAGGCCATAAAGTGCTTTGTGAAGTTTACAAACATAAGTAGGAACCGCACTATCGATAAATCCTTTAGGTTGGTTTGTATAAACATCTTCAATTAATGATCCATTTAAAAAGGCATTATGAATATCAAGCTGACGAATCGACCAACCAAATTGAACAGCAATCGATAAGATAATTTGAATAGTGGAGGCCTTTACTACTGGACTGAAAGTCTCATCAAAATCGATACCCGGCAACTGTTTGAAGCCCCGAGCCACTAATCTAGCTTTGTATCGATTTATTGAGCCATCGAATTCTATTTAACCGTGAAAATCCACTCCACTTATTATCAACAACGTTTTGAGAAGAGTTAGCAGGCACCAAAGACCATGTGCCATTCTTGACAAGTGCTCGATACTCATTCTCCATGGCCTCTCTCCATTTTGGGTCCTTGAGAGCCAAATCCACAAATTGAGGAATATCCTCAGACACAGACGTGGTAGCAACAAACACCTTTTTCTTAAAAATACCATCCTTAGCTCGAGTTATCATTGGATGAACATTTTGTGGTGTCTCAGATTCATTGTTGCCTTCAGTATTACCTTCTATAACAGAAGGAACTGGAGGTACATGTGACACAGTTTTATTATGAAACACATCAGAAGAGGAATTCAGATCAGACTGAGGAGAGGACTGAGGCATAGGCAAAGAAGTAGAAGACCTTTCAGGAACAGATGAAGAGGGGGAACCGAACGTAGTCGAGGGTACTGGTGGTATGCATGATTCAGGAGACTGAAACTGTGGAACTGGAAGATTGACCCGTGATGATCCATTTGAAGCAGGAGGCATGGATTTTGAAGCAAATAGATTGGAGTAAGGAAACTCATCTTCATTGAATAAGGCATGACGAGTGATATACATTCTCCCAGATTTATGAAGACATTTATAACCTTTATGAGATGAACTGTACCCTAAGAAGAGACATTTTTCAGAACGAAGCTGCAATTTATAGGTATTTTATGGTCGTAAATATGGAAAATAGGTACACCCAAACACTATTAAGATTGAATAATCTGGAGAACGCCCATACACCCTCTCGTAAGGAGACTGACCCTGCAAAATTCTAGATAGAAGTCTATTGATAAGAAAAACTGCCGTCTCACATGCATCCCACCAATATTTATAGGGTAAATGACTATGAGCTAACATTGTTAAACACATGTCAATGATATGGCGATGCTTACGTTCGGCTCTCCCATTCTGTTCATGAACATGTGGACATGAGTGTTGAAAAATAATACCAGTTGACCGTACATGAGAAAGACCCCAAACATCAGTGTGAATGAGCTCCAAAATGTGAGAAGACCGATGGGTAGACACTTGAAAGGGTAAGGCATGACTCTTACCTAAAGGACAACTTGAACAAAATTCAACAGACTTATTTGACACATTCACTAACTGTAACACCTTCTGCAATGTCTGATGTGCAGGATGTCCCAGTCTGGAATGCCATAATGCAGGTAAATTCTTGTTGAATGCAACAAGAGCAGACTGTCTGTGAGAAGAGGAGAGAGGGCCAAAAAATCGATACAAACCATTGTGAAGCGTACCATGTAGTAGAACCTTCCTAGTTCTGATATCCTTCACAAAACAATCACGAGCATAGAATTCAATTAGAACCTTATTCTCACGAGCCAGTTGAGACACACTTAATAAATTTTTCTGAATCTGAGGCACACACAATGTGTTGTGAAATGACAAACTAGAGCTAGAAGATGGTACTATTGCAGTACCAACACCAGATATAGAAAGAGAATTTTCATTACCAATAATCAGAGAATGAGTACCTTGATAAGGAGTGTAGTTATTCAACTGAGAAGGATCTGAAGTGATGTGTGATGTCGCTCCGCTGTCTGCATACCACGAAGTGTCTGACCCTGGTTCAGAGGCAGCATAGAAAGTACTTGGAAGTGGATGAGAAGATCCAGTAGGGGTAGGGTTGAATCGCAGTTGTTAAGAGGAGGCACCCTGTTGTGGTTAGTTAGTCGAAGCTCCCATATACTTCATATCTTGTCGGAAGTAGCAAACTGCAGCGGAGTGTCCAAACTTTCCACATATTTGGCATGTAGGTTTATTACTGTTTTGGGATCGAAAGCCCCCTCGTCCACAACTGCGACCACCGCGGTTGCAATTATTCGAGCCACGACCACCACTGTTTGAGTGCTGATTTTGACCTCCTACTGGTACTTGTTTGATCTCTGCCGAGTTCACTGACTGTGTGGTATCATGAATAGACAAGGAACTGAAACTGTTGAGACCATGAAACCGACTCAAGGTCATCTCAAAACTCAATAGTGATGTCAGCTCGTCCATCTTAGGGTTTCCTTTTCTTGTAGAACGAGAGATGATTGGAAGGTACTCACCATCCGAGTCCAAGAAGAGTATGGACACAAGGTCATCATCCGAAATAGGAGAACTTGCTGTTGCAAGAAAATCCGCCATCTCTTTCATCTTCAGTAAGTACTCGGACATCGTCATAGAGCCTTTCTTTGTATTCTGGATCTTTCGTCTGTACACTTGAACCTGAGCCCTATTGTGAGATCCGCAGTGTTCTTCAATCCTTCTCCATGCTTCAAGAGTGGATTCAGCACCAACCACTGCATGAGCAACCTCGTTGGACATCGCACTGATGAGCCATCCAAGGCAGAACTGATCCTTTCCATACCAGTCTTCATATAACAGATTCGGATCACTTGACCTTGTCAAGAACTTCGGTGGACTCTTCAATGTTTCTAACAGATGTCCATTTAGGCGGCTTCCTCGAAAAATCGGTAATACCATCGCCTTCCAGACCAAGAAATTGTTGCGATCTAACTTCATAGAAACGATTTGGTTAAGAGAGTTACCAAAGGGAGTCATCGCCGAGTATTGAGTCGAAGATCCTGATGAACCAGATGTAGATCCGGTCACCATCGATCTAGATCCTGTCTCTCTCGAACCAGATTTGAAGAATGGCGTCTGATCGTCCGCCATTTTATCAACTGTCTCTGTTGAAGAGCTGCTTCCTTTACCGCGGTGGTGGTGGTGGTGATTCCAAGCTGATAATGGCGTGAGCCTTCATGGCTCTAATACCATGTTGAAGGGAAAACCCTAGATCTATACAGAACCGAAGAAGAAGAAAACTGAAGGAGATGATCAGCGCAGAGCCGCTGCTTCTCTCATTCATATATATATATATATATATATATATATATATAAGAGGTCACGTGCATAACACGTGAGACATATTAACCCTAGTTCACAGTAAATAAACTTACAGCAGTAACTTAACAAAATAACTAATAGTTTACTCTAACAAAATGTGTACTTAATAAGCTGAAGATTGGATTTCTGTTAAAACATTTTGCAGTCAATATTAGCATCTTCTTTCTCGATTTTTTTGTTCCTTAAGTCTTAATTTTGATGTAGTGCTAGTGGTTGATCTCGTGGATCGGATTTATTAGTGCTTGAGAACTAGTTCCTTTTCTCTTGAGTTTCTCCCTCAACCACGTGATTGAGTTGATGCTACTTGATTTGGTTATTCTAGAATGCTTTGTTCTTTTTCTTCTATCGATTGACCATTGACATTCTTAATTTTTTTTCTTGCAGGTGTTATGTATATTCGGTAGAACCAACTATGTGCATTCAGTGTTTGCTTTGGTTTTCAAAATATTAATTGTTACTTCATTACTTCATTACTTCATTAGGACTGAGTACTTGCTTGTTGGAAAGTTTGTAGAGATTCAAGACAATATTTGCATCTTTCGTATTTTCTTTTGAACATTAGATGAGATTTATATTAGCCGTTGGCATATAAGATTTGGATTGTTGGATTTACACTTTTGAAATGTGCTATTTGTCTCTGTCACACTACTTTTGTGTCGAATGCGGGAGTGCAAACAAAAGGTCTATGAAAAGGGCTTCTAATGACTACTGGTGTTGTTAGTAGTGAGAGGTTTTTGGCCCCTCACTAAATAGCTTTTAGTGAGGGGATTTATCTCTCACTAAAAGTTGTTAAGTAAAGCATGGACCCTCACTAAAAGCTATTTTAGTGAGGGGATTACCTCTCACTATAAGCTTTTAGTGAGAGGATTTGCCTCTCACTAAAAGCTATTTAGTGTGGTTGACATCTCATTAGATTCTTTTAGTGAGAGACAAATCCCCTCATTAAAAGCTATTTAGTGAGGGGATTGCCTCTCACTATAAGATTTTAGTGAGGGGATTGATCCCCTCACAAAAAGTTTTTAGCAAGGGGATGTGATCCCGTCACCTAAACTCTTTAGCGAGAGAGGCAATAGCGAGGGGAAAGATGACGGAATTTTCCCTTCGCTAAATATCTTTTGTGAGGGGAAATTGACATTTAGCGATGGGATTTCCTCTCGTTAAAGAGTCTTTTTCTTGTTGTGTATCCTCCATCACCTTGAGATCTGATAACGTATTTGTTGTTAAAGCAACCTTAGAATTAAACATCTCTCTCGAGAACAAATCACTCAAAAAATCTTAAAGGATATAGTAAAATTTAAGACTCTGCTATTAGGCAACAAAAGATAGATTATTGTTGAGAAGAAGATGAAATTGGAAGATTTTGAGGGATTTTATTGATTGCCCAACAAGTGAGACAAGCTAAAGAGAAGGGGGCCGTGGCACTGGCGGGTGGGACGGACTGAGTCGTTTCCAAGAGCAAGTCAAAGGGTCGGACATCAACGGAAATTAACCGGTCAACATAACAAAGTGTTAAGAGAGGGGTTGGTTGGAGGTGAGGGAGAGTTCGGGGACTGAGTTGGCCCATTTCGAGTTTAGGGATTGAGTTGGCAAATCATTGAGAGCAGGTGGGCTAATTAGGCCCTTTTGTCTTGATCATAAAGGGTGGTACTTAATTTCAAAAGCGTAATTAATGAAGTATCCTAATTAAATTATTAATAATTGGCCCCAATTAATTTGGGACTGATGCTATGTTACTGTTGTTGTTGTTGTAATAGTCATGATAGCATAATTAACAAAATAATCAAAATTAAAATGCTATTAAATCTTACAATACTTTTTTTGATGAAAAAACTTTAACAAGAGTCGAAACTTAAGACCTCATGAACCTTACCTTTTAAGCAAATGATACCTCATCCATCTTACTAAAGATCAATAATGCTTTGACAATTACAATGCTATATAGATTTGTTAAAATTGATATTAAATATATTACAAAATAATTAAAAATTAAATATAATTGAGGTTAAAATATTTTTTACCAATTAATTAATGATTTAATGTATATAAATGTTATTTAAAACTGAATTCAAATATTATATTTAATTTTGTTTTTGGTCGGAACCTTAGTTAATTAATTAATTATTTTAGTTTATCATCACATGACAACGTTTCGGTATCAATCCCAAATTAAATAATTAAAGTTAGCTAATTAGCTATATGAATTTGATATTTTCATTCTGCCCGATTTTAGGCTCAATAGAAAAAGATTAATTGAATAGTAGATGACTAAGATTTATATATTGTTATAGAAGTCCAAAGGCCCTGAGAGTGTTGGGCTACACACACACGTAGGTAAATAAATGGGGTTGGAGCCCATATTTGTACAAAACCAATTGGCTTGTGTCATGATCCAATATAATCTAAATCACTTATATACCACACTAACTCTTATTATATTTCTAATGTGGGATTATATATTCCAACACTCCCCCTTAAGTGGAAGTAGGCCTGGACTAGTTGTCACTTGCCAAACATAAACTTACTTTTTCGGATAAACATACTTAACCCTACTTTTATAGGCTTCTAAGTTCATAAATATGTCTAAACTTCACCGCTAGCCCAACCTGGTCATCAAATACGAGCCTGTGATCGTTTCGCTCTAATATCATTTAGAAATTCATGGGTTTGGAGAATGTTGGGTCACACACACACATATGTGGATAAATAAATAGGGTTAGAGTCCATCTTTGTACAAAACTAATATAATTGACTTATATTAGGATCTAATCTAAACTACTTTTTTTTAAACCAATCTAAAGCACTTATATATTAAAACTTTTATTATATTTTATGTGTGATTGTATATTTCAACAATTATTCTTATAATTATTCTTATAATCTATGAGTTTTTTTTTTATTTTTTATTTTTGTCAAGAATCTATGAGTTTTTATTGTTGTTGTTTTTGTTTATTACATTTACTGTTCTTGCTGGACATAACTTGTTAATAAAGAACTTATCTAGACAAAAACAGAGGCACTCCATGTGAGATTATTAGAAAAATATTATATGCTTCTAGCAGACAAAATTTTCCCTGACCCACGTGGAGCCATATAATCAACAAGTTCAACACCCTTGAAGCGTCACTACTTACTACTGCTACTACTACTTGATGAAAGGAAACTGCTAGCTGGAGTTACGCGACTGGGGCACGCACTTTTACATGTCCTCTAATTTTTTCCAACCTCCATGTATGCATGTATCGAGCTACATCGATGGGACGCACAAGTGCGCGTTTCTATGTGTGTGCCATAGTAGCTTCCTTCATCAAAACTTGTTAGAGACTTACAGCGTCATTGCAATTTTGCACTGTGAAGTGCAAAAGTCTGACCGCCAAAAGGAATACTATGTAGAATTTGGTCAAAACGTTTTTTATTGTACCTCAAGGAGTTTTTTTTTTTTTTTTTTGAAAACAAACTCAAGGAGTTAAATAACTAACAAGTGCCCACTTTCTTCCTTACACGTGGCAGGTTCTGACCTTACGTGCCTATCGTAAGCAGATTCAATTTTGATAAAATTGAAAATAGTCAAGTAGCAATCAAAACAAAAGTTTTTTTTACAGATATAAATAACCAACATGCTTTATCAATATATATATATATATATATATATATATATATATATATATATATTCAACGTGCTACGTGTCGCATGTAGATAGATCAACTTTATTCAACGTGCTACGTGTCGCATGTAGATAGATCAACTTTATTCAACGTCATTTCCCACCTAATCCAAATAGAATCCATTGTAAGCTCATTCACCAGGACACAGCGGTCATCCTCTTTTGTGAAACATTTTTTCTTAATTTGTCACGCGTCAGGCAAAGCCGACATGATGTTACATAAGATGTCTTACTCTGTACCGTACTGAATCTTTTCAACTCATATTTACTCTCTTTTTCTCTCTAGTCGGTGTGGGGGGTTTTAGTTAGGGTTTTCCATTCAAGTACTAGATCTGCATCAGAGATAGCAGATTAGAGTGTTGTTTTTAAAGTTTCTGTTAAATTCCTCTCTAAAGGGTATGTAGATTTTGTTGTTTGACATAATGGGTATCTCTCAATTAAACTAGTTCTTTAGTTGAGATTTCAGTTTTTGAATTAGTTTCTCTTATGGGTTTTCTTCTTTAACAGAGACTAGTAGTTCACTAGTGCTCTCTCTCACTCACTCTCTCTATCTCAAATGGCTCCATATGTTACAAGAAGAAAGAGAGGAGCTTGTACTCAAAGCACAAGAGGAAGACACTGCAGAAGACAACTTTTCAAATCAACATCAATGAAGCAATTAGTATTAGAATCTCCTACTTCATCAACAGCAACATTAACAAGCGCAATTAGTAGTACTGTTACTACTAGTGTGATTAGTAGTGGTGTTAGTACTAGTAGTTGTTCGGGTTCCGATAGAGCATTGAAGATGGATTATGATGATCAGTTGATGAGAGTTGGCAACAATAATGAAGACATGAAGATCATGAACAACAGTACTATTAGTGACTGCTCAACCCCGAAGGCTGAGAGGTTTCAGATACCGGAGATCGAGACATGTCCTCCGGCGCCCAAGAAGCAGAGAGTACTGGTCTCGTCGCCGTACTGTACTTTGTCATCAACAACTTCATCAAAGAGGTCCTTCTTTACTTCACCTGATATAGAGCTATTCTTCTTCTTTGCAATGAATAACATATCAGCCTGACTATATAACTAGTGAAGAAGAAGCTTAATTAATTAGATGATCATATGTTTAAGTTCTTTTGTTTGGCTTTGTATTACTTACATAGTGAGCACTGAAAGGCTGTGGTTTGGTATGCCTGGTGAAACTTATAATCAGCAGTTCTTTTCTTCTTGATCAATTTTAGAGTTTTTCTGTTTCTTTTTTTTTTTTCCTACTTTTTTTGTGAGGATAGCCTAGTTATGGCACAACTAATCAATCATGAGAAGCTAATTAAGTTTAATTAGCTTGGTTTTGTTTTGGTTGATTAAATTATCAAGATGGTGTGATGGATGTTATTAATATTTTTTTTATTTCTCTTTTTTTTTTTTGGTAAAAGTGATGGTGTTATTTTATATGTAAAGTTGTGTGGTTAGAATATACAGTATTTTGATTTTGAAGCATTAATGGATAGTGTGTGAGAAACTGATAATGCATGAAGGTATTTTTCAAAATTTCATGCATGGCTCAATATAGGATCAGACATAGAATCAAGTTAATTGATTTGTTAATCCTATTTGTACAAATAAATTGTCATTAATTTAGTTTTTTTCGAAATTGAAACAGTTTGACAATCAGAGACTGATATCTACAACGTTGAAACTCATGATAATACATAAAAGTATTAGAACTACAAAATAAATAACAAAACTTTCAAACAAGAAGAAGAAAACCTAAGACTTCCCAATATATATTCAACGCATCTCGATGCGTGCACAAATGACTACCAAATATGTGACCCCGCACGCCACATCGTTACATTACGGATGACGTGACTTTGGGGTGTCCTCCTAACATTTTCCTTTTCTATATACCTCAAAGTAGATTTATTTAGATCTCATATTCATCAAATTCAAATAATCTCTCTTGTTGCGAGACTCGAGACTTTCAAACCATTCATAACCAATATGTATATTCTATTTCCAATTAAAAACATTGTAAAGCATCTTAGAGATTCCATCTTTCCCCCGCCATATATGGATGACACTTTTGTTGTTTTTTTTTTTTTTTCTTTTTTTTTATCGTAATGATTATAACTGGTAAAAGCATTATCTTACCCCGAAATCCTAATATCTAAAAGGATTGATATTTTATTTTTGTCTCTTATTAAGAAAAGGATATATATTGGTTAACATCGAAATAATATTAAAACATCTATTGTTGGACAAATTAAGAAAACTTCTTGTTATAAGCAATTAATATTTTTTCTTTTGAGTTTAAACCTAACGCATAGTTTAGGTGATTCCAACTATGCATAATTAATGCGTCAAGTAAAAAAAAAAATGAGTATATGAGCAATATTTTTGGTTAGTTTAAAATGGTTTGATTTATAACTTTACCAACAAAGCTAATTATAGAATTAATTAAGTTCGATTTTTAATAATTTTTTAAAAATTAATGGTTGGTGAAATCATGGTGTCAGATGTCGGGAGTGTGTCTGTGCATGTGGAGCCAAACTTTGGTAAGAGAATCCAATGAAGGAGCTCGTGCGGCTTTTGGATCATCACCATCATCCTCATTGTCTTTATCCATCCACTGCATACTACTCCTGCAACATCTCGATCCAAATTATCATTATTTTCTCTTCCTAATATATCTCCGGCCAGATAGCCGACAATTATGTTTGACACAAAAAATTGTATTATATATAGTTGCTTATCAATGGAGATACCAATCGAAATTAATAACACAAAAAAAAAAAAAATCTGATCAGGTTGCTATAACGGTAAGAGCAAAGTTGAGTAAGTGTGAGTTAAGTGTACGTAACCCATTTTAATTCTCCGATGTGTCAAGCTTTGACGGGCCACTGGTCAAACTACCATAGGTGAACACAACAGCACCCCCTCGGGGAGATTAATCGGATGAAGCTCAGACACCCCAAGGTCATCAAAAAAAAATAATAAACAACACTACGAAAAAATGTGAATTTCGTGACGAGAATGTTCCTCGCTATTCGTGTTTGATCCGTCGCTAGAATAGAATAGTGACGGGAATAATGACGGGCCACCCCATCGTTGATTTTCGCATCAAAAACTTGAAATATGATCACTAATCCCGTCACTATGTTTTATGGTTTTTTTTATTTTTTTACAAATTTTTTTTTCGTGCAACATATGACTAAAAAAAGTATAAAAAATTGTAATTATTAAAAAAAAAATTGAATACAAATCAGTACATATATTGTAATCTCCAATACTACCATTGTCATTCTCCATACCTCTCATTGTCTCAAAAATACAAAAAATTCACAAGAACCTAGAATCAAGAAACCACAAAAACAATCCATTACAACATTCACAATTGATTTCCTGCACACAAAACACAAAATAAAATAGAATTAGAGCATTGATTTAGAATAATAAATAGAAGATAAAAGCAATTGCAATGATGGCTCAATCAAAACATAGATTGAACAAAGCAATGCATGCCAAACATAAGTACAAAAAATACTCCTTTAACTGCATCAAACATTTACAACAACAACAAATAGAGAATATTTAGATGAGTTGCATCAAACCAAAACATACATTTCTTTTTCAGTTTGTGACTTTTAAAAGAGAGGAATAAATGTTACAGTGTTAATATGTCAGATACAACAATTTATGAACATGCATACCTAACCTAAGACTTTGTAGAATATACTCTCTTGTTTGTTCTAAAAAAACTAATAAACCAGGATAAAATCACAAGAAACAGTTGTTGTATTAATAGTATTACATTTGAGTATTAAACATAATGCTAATACATGAATTATTAACAAGGCTAGAATTTTGAATTCTTAATTTTTTGAGTTGTTCATTTTGTATGCTTTTGCAAGTGAGAAATAACCACAAAATACAACATCATTCTTCTTCATTCATAACCCTCATAGCCTAATTAATCATTTAATTTGAGAATCGATCATTGCGTTGGTTAGTGGGTTTGTCTCTTCTTAATTTCAAATAGAAACCCAAATAGATAACTTTGTAAGACTTAAAACCCAATAATAAACTGCATAAACTCAAAACCATTAGATCCACACATTTTAGATATACACATTAATTAATATTTTGTAACGTCTACATTGATTGTGTAACGTTTACACTTATTGTGTAACGTCTACATTGAGGACAAATCACTCCCTTGATTATGTGCTACCTTATTTAGATATTTCTTTTGTATGTAATTACATATCTATATATAGAGACATGTAATAGATCAATATACAACATAAAATACAATAAACTTATTCTATTCAGAATCTTTCATGGTATCAGAGCAGCATAGGCCTTTGCCATGGCGAAATCAACGCCAACTATGAGTCCTGGTTATATTTCTTCTCAAACGCCTTCAATGGGGTTGCTCGAACAAGCAATCTCAATTTTTCCTTTGGAAATTCATTCACTAAAGGAATCAGCATCAAATTGGATCAAGACAATTACATCCTCTGGAAGTCCATCGTCGTCGCCTTTGTGAAGGGAATTAAGTTTGAAGGTTTTCTCTATGGCACAAAGCCGTGCACTCCTCCGTTACTCGAGTTTGGTGAGATCAATCCGAAGTATGAAGATTGGAGTAGCAAGGATCAGATGTTCACTTGCTTGCTTCTCAACTCCCTTTCACCAGATATCTCCACACCGATTGCTTAATCTATTACATCTGCTTACTCACTTTGGAAAACCATCGAAGATTTGTGTGGTGCTCAAAATCGAGCCAAGATACAGATCTGTCGTTCAAACCTTTAAACCACAAAGAAAGGTACTCAATCCATGATTTCTTATTTGAATCTGATGAAGAAATTTTTATATAATTTGGCTACACCTGGTGCACCTTATCCTGTTGGTGATCTTATATCTTCCGTTCTAACTGGGCTTGATGGGGAGTATCTTCCCATTGTTACTCTTCTCCAAGAGAAAATTGACTTAACATGGTTTGCCCTACAAGCTTCCCTGTTGAATTTTGAAGCAAGATTGATACAATTGTAGAATCTACATGCCCTATCTACCTTGTCAGTGCACAACTCAAGTGCACCAAGTTCAAATTCTTCAACACCCATGGTAAATCTGACTCAACCACGCACTAACAACACTCCAAATCGCTTTTCTTCAAATACCTATTAGAAACCATTTCGAGGAGGATTCAGATCTGGAGGAGGTGGTGGTCGTGGAGGGGGACCCCAATTTAACAACAACAATCGTCCCACCTGCCAGATCTTTGAAAAAATTGAGCATACTACAGCTTATTGTTATCATCGTGGAGATAATGCCTATAAGGGATTGGTTCATAATTCCCAACCACATCTCAACAGGCTTCTTCCTCAACATTCATAGCATCACCCCCTTCAGTTACTGATTCAGGTTGGTTCTTTAATAGTGGCGCTACTCACCATATCATTTTTAATCCATCCATGTTGAACAATCGGTTAGAGTATGCGGGTAATAAAAGAATTATGGTTGGTAATGGCTCTCAAATTCCTACCACATTCACTGGTTCAACCAATTTAAGTCATCTTCTTAAGATGTCTGATACCCTTTGTGCTCATTCCATTAAAAAGAATTTAATCTATGTGTCTTAACTCACCACTGATAATTTTATGTTTCTTGAATTTCATGTCGACAAATGTCTTATCAAGGATGCTCATACTCATATAGTTTTACATCAGGGGATCCTTAAAGACGACCTCTACCAATTTTCTCCTTCATCAAGTCAGTCTCCTCCTTAATCATATGTTGCAACTCTTACCACTGGGTCATCTTCTTCTTCTCTTTTCGAGTTATGGCACTCTCGCTTGGGTCATCCCTCTTAGTCTATTGTTCAACAAGTTCTTTGAGTCTGTAATAAAAAGTATCCAGTTAATGTTCATCAAGTCTGTAGTGCTTGTTAATATGGGAAATCGCACGCTCTACCTTTTCAATTGAATAGTAAAATAGCAACTTCTATTTTTGATCTTGTACACATTAACTTATGGGTCCTTCTCCCACCCCCTTACCACAGGGCTACCTGTACTACATACATTTTGTTGATGATCATAGTAGATTTACACGGGTCTATCCCTTGAAACATAAATTTGAGGCATTCCAAACCTTTATTACCTTTGTACACTAGTCAAAAAACAGTTTTCACGCCCTATTAAAGCCATTCATTCTGATTGGGGAGGGGAATATCATTCATTTCAAGGTTATCTTTGTAATCATGGGATTCTTTTTAAGCATCCTTGTCCCCATACTCACCAACAACATGGAAGGGCCGAATGCAAACATAGGCATATAGTTGAGATGTCCCTCACATTACTTTCCCAGGCAAAACTCCCTACTACTTTTTGGTAGGATGCCATTTTAGCAACAATTTTTCTCATAAATCGATTGCCCACTCCAATCCTCAAGGGTCTCAGTCCTTATCAGGTTCTTTTTCAAGTCCCACTTGATTATTCAATTCTTCGAGTTTTTGGGTGTGCATGCTACCCTTATCTTCGACCCTACAATTCCAATAAGTATAAGTTTTGGTCCCTCAAATGCCTATTCCTTGGTTACAACTCTTCACATAAGGGATACATATGTTTAAGTCCTTCCAACAGATATTACATTAGTTGTCATGTCATTTTTGATGTACATGACTTCCCTTATCCATCAATGGTTCCTCCACATGATGCTCCTCCTTTACAATCTGAGCCTCACACCATTATATCCATACCTATTCCAATATATAAACCCACCATCACTCCTTCTTCCATTACATCCCCAACTATCTCTTCCACACCTCGTCGGTCCCAGCTCCAATTACTTCTTCTGAACCAGTGAATATTAACCCCATGATCACTAGAGCTAAGGATGGCATCTTTAATTGAAAGGAACTCAACATATCTGTCACCGAGGACACATCCTCAACTAGTTATCAAATAACTCCTAAATCTACTAAGGAGGCATTACAATATCCTATTTGGCGCGTAGCTATACAAGAAGAATATGATGCTCTTTCTAAGAACGATACATGGTCTTTTGCTTTTTCCATTGGTGGTCAAAAGCTAATCAGTACAAAGTGGATCTTTAAGGTCAAATGTCACTCTGATGGTTCTATCCACAAACATAAGGCACGACTTGTTGCTCGAGGATTCAGCCAAGAACCAGAGGTTGAATTTCATGAGACCTATAGCCCTATGATTAAGCCCTCTACGGTGTGAATTACGCTATCTTTGGCTGCCTCTTTCAAATGGCCTGTTCGACAACTTGATATCAATAACACTTTTCTTAATGGACGCTTATCTGAGCAGGTGTACATCTTTAACCACATGGCTTCATTTCTTCTGCACATCCCTCACATGTGTGTCAACTTCACAAGGCTTTATATGGTCTCCATCAAGTCCCTCATGCTTGGTTTGATCATTTTAGACAAACCTTAACGTCATGTGGTTTTACTCACTCAAAGGCAAACTCATATCTGTTTATTCATAAGTTTGGAACACATTTCACTTATATTTTGGTCTATGTGGATGAAATTTTAATCATTGGTAATTCTAGTTCTATGATCACACATTTTATTGATTCTCTTCATGCTCAATTTGCTCTCAAGGACCTAGGGGAACTCCACTACTTCTTGGAGATTGAAGTTCATCGTAATCACATTGGTTTTTATCTCTCTCAGCAACACTATGCTTAATATCTTATTGAACGAATAGGCTTCTCCAATTTAAAGGTTGTTACCACTCATTGCTCTTCCGTGAAGCTCGATCACAGTGAGTCAAGTCCATTATTTTTTAATGTCTCTCTCTATTGACAAATTATTGGTGGTCTTCAATACCTAACACACTCGACCAGACATTTCCTTTGTGATCAATTGCCTCAGCTAGTTTCAGCAGTTCCCTCGGATTCCCCATTAACAAGCTCTTAAGCGTGTTCTACGCTATGTTGTTGGCACAATGGACCTCGAACTTCACATCAAGCCTAGCTCCTCATTTCGTCTAGTTGCCTTCTCAGAAGCTGATTGGGCCTCCTCGCCAGAGGATCGAAAGTTGATTGGAGGTTATTGTATTTTCTTTTAATTAGAGGTTATTGTATTTTCTTTGGCTCCACACTTGTGCCCTAGAGCTCAAAGAAACAAAGTGTTGTTGCAAGGTCTAACATTGAAGTTGAATACCAGGCTTTTGCACAAGCTACTGCTGAGCTCATGTGGGTTGAGTCACTTCTCAAGGAAATCCAGTTTATTCCTACCCTGCCATGTTTTGTGGTGCGACAACCAAAGCGCAAATGCGTTAGTTGCTAACCCTGTATTTCATGCTCATACAAAGCACATAGAGCTTGATATTCACTTCATTTGAGATAGAATTATCCAACATAAATTGGATCTCCGTTTCGTGCCTTCTGATGATCAATTGACCGATGGACTCACCAAAGGACTTTCCACTTTTAAACGTCAATTTATGAGGTTCAAACTAGGCGTTACTGCTACATCGCCAAGTTTGAGGGGGGATGTTAGACATACACATTAATTAATATTGTGTAACGTCTACATTTATTGTGTAACATCTACATTGATTATGTAACATCTACATTGATTGTGTAACGTCTACACTTATTGTGTAACGTCTACATTGAACACAAATCACTCCCTTGATTATGTGCTACTTTATTTAGATATTTCCTTTTGTATGTAATTGCATATCTATATATTGAGACATGTAATAAATCAATAAACACCATAAAATACAATAAACTTACTCTATTCAAAATCTTTCAACACACTTGTAAGAGAAAGAAAAACTAAAAAAAAAATCACCTCATACATGCAAGTGGGACAGTCCTCCAAATAATGAGGTTGTAGTAGTGATCAAAGGAATTATTTGAATGTTTCCATATGCCCTGGCATCATTTCACGATTTCTCATTCACCATCTAGTCTTTATCTTGCAACGTGTCATTAACTTCAATAGCTTGGTCTTATACATTTATACTAACATTAAAGCAAGTTGAATACCTATGAGTGAAATTACGTTTGAAAATATAATCACTCAGAAGAGAAAAAAATCTATAGAAAATTTTTTAGTATGAGACGTATTCAAAATAGAAATAACTATTGAATGGTAGTAATGGTATTCAATTAGTTATCTTGAACCAAACTTCAAAAAATTTCTTTGTTTACCTCCTCTTTGCTTCTTTAGAGTTTGATCATTTGCAGTATAACCATGATAAGCATACCTCAATACTAAAACGAAAAAGAAGAAAAAGAATAGCATACATTGCCTATGCACCATATAGTCCATTAACTAATTAACAAAAATTCCATAATGTCCTATGTTGTGAAGTTAATAGAAAATTATTTGAGGTTAGCGTCAAATGGTAAGAAAAATACAATGAAAGTGAGTGATTGACAAGGGAATAGATCGGAGATTGAGATAAATGAGAAAGACAATGAGAGAGAATATAGAGCATAACCAACAGTTACAAAAGTTACAAAAGAGATAGTGGAGAGAGGGCATAACACACATTAGTTATTTTTTATGATTTTATTTTTGTTTTTTTATAGAAAACATTGAATTTAGTGAGATGAGAGGAACTCGAATGGTTTGCCAAAAGATTTGAGTTCTCACAAACTTATTTTCGGTAATAAAGTAATACTTATTAGTAAAACACCTATTTTAGAGCACCTATTTTAGAGCATTCTTTAATTAGTAAAACACCTATTTTAGAGTATTGAAACAACAACAAACACCTTTTATAGGGGTTAGATATATATATATATCTAGAATTAAAAGTTTTATGAATCTACATATTTTTATATCTAGATATTCACAATTCAATATTCAAATAAAGAATAAATTAGGAAAAGCAAGTGAATAAAAAGTACAACTTCAACAATCTTGATTCAAGATATGATTTTATTATTTATTTATCTCAAGTTCTTTATGGTTCCTAAGAATGAATTGCTATATATAAATCTGAAACTCAGAGAATTCATCTACATACAAAGGGGAACTTCTCACTCAAGCAAATTACTGGCACCTTAGTAATAAATTCAAATAAACCTCGAAGTTCTTCCTCATTACTAGCTAGTAAAGAAATACCAAGCCAAAACTCAAAATCAAGAAAATATAACCTTTCTAGATGTTGTAATCTATGAGAGTACGATCGTCTTTGAGTTGTTTCATGGCGAAGATTAACCTATGTTGGTCAAGTGGAATCCCTAAAATCAAATTAAACAAAAATAACACAATTAGTACCCCAAAAGAGCATATTCAATTACTATTTGGGGAATGGTTTTGGATGATTGGTACCTTGTTTGTGTAACTAAATGAAGAAATGTGGTCATGAAGAGATTAAAGAGTCCAAAACCTCCAAAACATTGCGTAAGAAATAGAAAAAAGTAAAAAAAACATAGAAAGATATAAACAAAATATATAAGGAAGGTGCATTAAATGAACTTAAAATTTTAAGTGTTTAACAAGTATGAAATATGTAGAAAAAATTTAAATTACAAATCATCATTCAATCATTCTCGGTCTCGTTCTCTGAGTCATTGTGAGAAGTATCATCATTATCAACTTTTATAGGTGCACGAACGATGTGTCGTGTCTCTCCATAAAAGCCTGCTCTACGCGACCTAATCGTCCCTTCATCTAGTGCAACTAGTCATGGTCTATGGTCTTATCCTTGATCACCCGTAGAATTTTTGCTTGCATCTCCTTCATGTCTCTCCTCAGCTTGTCAATGGACTCATCATTACCAAACATAGGTCAAGAAGATCTTGTTTCATCATTTCTACGCCTCATCAACCAGGAAAGTGTACACCCTAGCCTAAAACTTTGACCTCTGTCATTGTGCTCCACGATAGATAGATATAACTCAACCTTATCAATAGGCATGCTAGGACACAACTATGTGAGCTTTATGCACCTGTTGCTTATCGCCGTCTGTATTAAGAATTTAAACATTCACAAATTATATACACAAGTCATTGATACCTATAATTAACAAAATAAGTACTATAAAACTAGTTTCTTTCGACAATTGCCTTTGGTCTTGGATCCATGAAAGTTATGCCATCGTGATTCTTAGTGTGGAGGTACAAGCATAACTCCAATGCAGTCGATTTTGATGTAGTTTCTTTTGCTATAAAACGTGTTTAACTAGGATTAAGTTTGAGACTTATATAAATCTAATGTATATATATAAACTTATTATACATCGCATCTAACAGTTTCAGTGCGTGCTGATAGCTGGATATGGATCCACTTCCATGCAAAGACATTCTCGTACTTGGTCCCACTACCATCTCTGATTTCTGGCTCTCGCTTGCAATAACTTTGCTTTATAATCAGGAGTGGACCGCATAATCTTGAAATGCTCAAAGATCTCAAGAGATACATGGCATGGATTTCTAGGCTTCTTGACCATCTTGCTGATAAAGTCAGAGTAACGAGTGGTAATCTGCCTATCGTACAATCGTCTAACGATGGCGCCATCTGATTGATTCTAGTAAAAAATCCTAAAATAATAGAAAGTATAGTCTTTATATCCTAAGTAAAAGAAACTGAGTTTTTTTAGGGTTTTTACCTTCCATCAAAACTAGTATTGCTCCTTAATATGGTCAGGAACAATTTCCCAATAGTAGCCATCCTTATGTGTATCGTTTTTATATGATTGTCATGTCTCGTGACATTTTGGATGATGGTTGAAAGGAAAGTTTACTAAATTTAAAAAAGTTGGAACAAAATTATGGTAAAATAATTAAAATAGATATACGTAGTTATACTACATTGACTTACAATGGTTCCTTTTCTAGTATAGTCTAAAAAAAGTTAGAACAAAATTATGGTAAAATAATTAAAATAGATATACGTAATTATATTACATTGACTTACAATGGTTCCTTTTCTAGTATAGTCAAAAATATTCGGCCCCTACTTTGTCCATCATTGACTCTGCATCTCGAGGCCCTCGTTAACTCAATGCCTCACCGTCATCCACGTGAGGCACCACTAATAGACAACTTACTCGAAGGGTGGCCTGAAGTAGTAGGCAAATGTGATGCATGCTCGACTTAATGACTTGCTCAGGGGGAGGCATTCAAACCAGAATCGAATGGGGTAGACAGGATGTGTTGGGGGTCCTGTTGATGGGAGGGAGATGCATGGGCTGATCCTCTCGACGTAACATGGCCGCAATGGGTGAGGGAGCTACGATGCCAAAAGAGTGGAGTATGCCTGTAGAGTGGCCAAAACATCAGGGCCAAATAAGGATGGTAATGTCATATAAGTTGATGAATGCACATTAGAAAGGCCCGGGTGGCTGAAAGAAAGAGGCCTGTTGGGGGTGCTGCAAAGGAGATGGATAGGGGCACTACTGAAATAATTGGGACTGCTGGGGGTGCTGTTGCAAGGAGAGAGCTGCATAAAATGTTGTTGCTGATAAGCGAGCAAGTGCTGAGCGAGCTTCCACCGAGAGAGCTACTTTTGGGGCGCTGAAAGTCATCATCATCAGGAGATCGTGTCTGCAAACAATCTAAGTGGCTAGATCGACGATCTCCATGACTACAAGATCGTCAACCGGATCCCTCTCCGAATGATTAACTATAGTGTCTGCCTGAAATGACTTTTTAGAAATTTAAGACTAAGTTAGAAACAAATATAAATGTCCTAAGTAATTATTATGAAACAAAAAAACAAATGTAAACGTCCTAACTAAAATTAATATTAGGTTTCATTTTCTATACCTATTTAAGTGATTATGTTATGGTTTGTTCTCACTATTTCCATCATGTAATGAAAACTTGGAATTATTGTTTTCATCGCATTCTTCATTGATGTCTGACATGTGTTCACCACCAGGATCAGCTAGCGAAATTGCAACATTATTGCCAATATAAACCTCAGTATCATGTCAGGTACTTGCTCTTGAAAGGCGTCTTTTTGTGTAGTCGCTTTGTCAACGTTCTCGACTAAGATGTGTTCGTCGATTAACTTAGGCTGAAGTTTGCACGCAACTTGCCAATTGTTTTGTGCCCTTCTTATACTTGGGTATTAAAGAAAGTACACTTGACTAGCTTGCATGGCTAGTATTAAAGGGTTGTATGTATTTAAACGCAGATGCTGATGTATATTGACGATTTTTAAGGAACAGTGAACTCTTGTCGTGACATTGGGCGTTGGATTGAATGATTCACACTTGAACAACACGGTACGTAAGCAACCACTATATTCGATTTCTATCACTTCTTGCAATTTACCATAAAAATTGTTAGCACATTCAGCGTAATTTGTGTCCTTAACCCACACCTCACTACTATTTGCATCTCTTTTTGCGCTATGCAATACCGTGTGAAACATGTAGCCATTAACAAGGTATGAGTGATATACGTTGCAAAGTCGACTTGGGTCGTCTGAAAGAAATAAAAGTGTTTTGTAACGACCCTAAAATCTAACTTGTTACCATGTGTCATTTTAGATCGTATGTGAACCCTTATAATGTGAACAATTCTCAGTTGTTGACGCCGAGGTATGTTATTTTTGTTTGGTGATGTGCATTATATAGTATTTTGTTCGAAGTTAGAGTTTATTGAGGTATAACCTCAATTTTTATTATAATCGGGATGATGGTAGTGTAAAATAAGAACGAAATTAGTACAAGACCTTACCTCTAGTTTTGTGTCAATTGGTGGTAGTCGAGGTTAAGATTGAGTCTAAATTTGTGCAAGTTTAGTTAAGTATGGCAAGATAATTGGTCTATAAAAGTTTAGTATGTCGTGGACAAAGTAAAGATTTTTTGGGTTTTGGTTTGACAAAGATCAGTGTTATGAACGTTTTATGAAGATGAATTGTTTTGCCGATAGTTTTGCTTAATTTGGTAAAAAATCGAATCCAAAATGAGCACCGAAAGCCAAAACATGTAAAAATAGAGATTTATAAAATTAATAAATAAAAAGAAGTTAACATTGAGGGTTTATATATAAATATAAAAAAATCAAAAATTTCAATTGTTCAGCAGAGAACGAATTTAAAATTTTGGATTCTAAAGCTCTCCTACCTGTCTCTCGCACGCTGAGCTCCGTACATCTATTTTCATTTGGTTTCTCTCCGTAAAACAATAAAACATCGTGAGACAGTAAGTTTGAACTAAGTTGTCATGGTGGAAATGAGGAATTGACTTGAAATTTGTTAAAATCTCAATTCATGGTGTTTTCCTCAATTCAATTTGAAATCTCATGATTTTTCTATTTCTTTCACGGGTTTTTTAGGAATTGATATCGATTATTGTGAATTGATGCATTGGATTGATTTGCGTCAATTTGAGATTAAATTTTATCAGCATGGGATAGGGTTTTTGTTATTTGAAGTGATGCGATTTAGGTTATAATTGTTTTGAAGATGTTTTATAGTTGATATTGATTTATATTAAGATTTTGGATGAATTGAATATTGGATTTAATCCAAATTGACTCCATGGACTGTGGAAATATATAAAAGTTGGTATCGAGTGATTTTGTGGATGGTTGTTGCAAAGATTTAAGGATTTAACTACAAATATATTGATTTGGAGAAGTTTTCTTAATTCAAAATAAATAAGTTTGCTTTGTAAACAGGTTTTATTAGAAATTTCATAACTTCTCCATCTGTGATCTAATTTAAGTGTTCTTAGAGTCCATGGAAAGTAAAAATGTGTACTCAAGTTGCTTTTGGTCAGTTTGACAAATATTGAGGTTTTTGAGGATAAAAAGTTATACCAAGTTAGCTAGTTAAAGTTATTATAAATAATTATTTTTGGAACTAGCACTCTAGCGTATTTTGGTCATAGATTTCACGAGGTTTCATGATTTGGTTTCACTTGAAGCTTGACTATAATATGCTTGGGTATGTAGGGAAGTGTCATGGGGTCACTGATGAGAGGTTTACCCTAAGAAAATTTTTCTCACTCAATACCACTCCGTGGTGCCTAAGGACCGCCTTAGTACAACACACCAATAACTTTCACACTAACAAGCAACAATAGGCACAAAGGGGAGCTTTACTGATCTTTGAATGATGGGTTACAACTTAACCACCTTATGCTTCCCAAGCATAAGGGGCTGGCTTTATAGCAAAACAGCCTGAAATGGTTACATAACCGAATGGACACATGTCCTAGTTTACAAGCATCAAAGACTAAGTAAACCACACCACACTCCAATGTAGCCAAGTAGTTGGCTAACTGCTTGCCTCCTTTGCTGCCACCTGGCCTCGTAATTGCCATGACCACCTTGTCAATAGGCACATCTCCAATGTGTTAGGGACTTGCTTGGACGTGCCCTGGTCATGCTCCAGCCATGACCAAGGTAGTTGCCTAACCGCCTTAGAAACTGCCATGCTTGACTTGGTCCATCCAAGCCTAGAACGCTCCTTGATCTTAGGGTTGTGCTTGGTTGTGCCTAGATGAGCCTAGGCACCCTTGGGTGCGTCGAGCTCGACTACGTCCGGGTTCTACCGGCTCGGAGGTGGTTGCATGATGGTATTTGGGCAAGGCCTTGGCATGCACGCCCAAGGCCTTCTCTAGGGTCACCCTTGCCTTCCTGCCCATATCACCCCCAGGAGAGGTCCTCCCCTATAGTAGATGTTAAGCCGTTCTTGGCCCTCTCAAATAAGGAACATCCAAAAGTGAGACCAATCATACTTTGACCTGGTCAACGCCAGAGTCAAGGAAAGTCAACTGTGCTCCTACCAAGGTCTTGCCTTGCCCGTGCCAAGGCATGACCTTGCTCGTGCCAAGGTATGTGCTAAGCTTAAGGTACACCCAAGTCACTTCCGTGCTCTCCCCAAGTCACTACTGTGCTCGTACTAGGGAGAGCGCCTTTCCTGCGCATGCTCATTTAGGTATGCGCGTTGTGCCCATTAAGTTACTTGCGCCTTGCCCGCTAAGGTTTGTGTCATGCCACACTGTGCCTGGTAAGGTACGCGCTAAGGTATGCGCCTTGCCACACCGTGTCCGCTAAGGTACGCACCGTGCCACCCCGTGCCCGCTAAGGTACGCGCCGTGCCACTCCGTGCCCGCTAAGGTACACGCCATGCCACCCAGCGCCCGCTAAGGTACGCGTTGTGCCACTCTGTGCCCACTAAGGTACGTGCTGTGCCACTCCGTGCCCGCTAAGGTATGTGTCTTGCCATGCCGTGCTCGCGCCGTGCCAAACCTTGCCCACTTAGGTAAACACCGTGCCCACTTAGGTATGAGCCATGCACTGAACCTTAATTTGTCCCTTGAGTCCCCCGAAGTCTCCCGAGTCCACCGAGACTCGGTCTTTTTCTGAGTTATCATGTTGCCCCAGCCCAGCATGCTCCGGTCCAACTATTGGGGTGGTAACAAACCTCCCCCGGCCGAAATGTTGATGCCCTCATCGAATTGCTCGGTTCCTACCGCTTCTGGTAGTCTGCTATCTCCTTCTCAAACTATCATAGGGTAGTGTCCCACTCCCAAGTAGGTTCCTTCACATCAACCCACTTGATCAAGTAGAAAATCCGTCGATTTTTCTTACTCTGACCACGCACCTCGTGGTTTAGAATCTGCTTAATCTCCCCTGCAAATTCCTTTCGTATCAAAGGGTGGGGCTCGTCTGACTGCTCTGAGCCCTGGATTAGCCTGATCTGAGTGGAAAGGCTTGAGGTAACTAACATGAAATGTAGGGTGTACCTTTAACCTCTCTGGTAGCTTTAGCTTGTAAGCTACTCTCCCAACTCACTTGACCACTTCAAATGGTTCCTCATATCGCTGAACCAGGCCCTTGTGTGTCTCCTTCTTGTTGAACTTCTTCATGATCTGAGGAGTGAGCTTCAACAAGACCAAGTCTCCTTCTTGGAACTCCATGGATCTCCTGTTCTGGTCAGCATACTTCTTCATCCGCCGAACAGTTTTAGCCAAGCTGTCTTAAGCTACCTCCCACAACTCCTGTTTTGCACCTTGCAAAGCGATAAGCCACTGGGCATGATCCCATCGATTTTGATTTTGCTACTTCATGTGGGGTAGTTGGTTGTTGTCCCGTCGCCACCTCAAAAGGACTCATCTCCGTAGAAGAACTTCTATGGAGATTATAGCAAAATTGGGCAGAATCAAGTAGGTCCATCCAGTTGGATTGGCTTGCATTCACATAGTGTCTGAGGTAGTCCTCCAACAAGGCATTGATCCTCTTCTTCATCTGCCCATCCGTTTGAGGATGGTTGGCTGTCGAGAACTTCAATTTCGATCCCAGCATGTTGAAGATGGTAGTCCAAAATCGCCTTGTGAACCTCGTATCTCGATCACTTATGATATCCTCCGAAATCCCCAATATTTTGCCACATGTTTCAGAAACAATTCTGCAGCTATGCCTGCATCACAATTCTTTGGAGCAGCAATGAATGTTGCATACTTTGAGAATCGATCCACCACCACCATCACGCTAGTCATCCCCTCCATCTTGGGAAGACTAGTGATGAAATCCATGGAAATGCTTCGAAAGGGTCTGTCTGGTACTGGTAGAGGTTCCAACAAGCCTATTACCTTCCTTCTCTCTGTCTTGTCTTGCTGCACACAAGACAAGTCCACATGTACATATCACATCCTCCTCCATCTTTGGCCAAAAGAACGAACATGACAGGAGAGCAAAGGTACGCTCCATGCCTGGATGTCCTACCCACCTCGCATCATGAGTCTCCCTCAAGAGTTCTCACCTTAATTCGCTTGTACTAGGAACATATGGACGTCCTCCTTTAGCATAAAGAACTCCATCTTCGCACCAGAATCTACGAGTGACACCTTCAGCTACTAGCTTTACTAGTTTCATGCAAACTGGATCCTTGCCCGTCTCCTCCTTGATTAGAGGCAAGAATTGGCTTTCTAGCACTGCAATTGCCGAGACCACCTCAGCTACCACCTTTCGACTAAAAAGCATCAGGTACTGAATTAAGCCTCCCAGGCTTGTGTTCGAACTGTACATCATACTTTGCTAAGAAGTCCAACCACCTTGCTTGCTTTTGGGAGAGTTTCTTCTGGGTCATGAAGTAGGAGATTGTCGCATTATCTGTGTGCACAATAAAACTCGTCCCAAAGCAAGTAGTGCCTCCAAATTCGAGGGCATGCACCACAACAAGCATATATTTCTCGTGGGCTGGATATCGATGTTCAGCATCCTTCAGCTTCCTGCTCTCGAAGGCAATGGGGTGTCCCTCCTGGACAAGCACCGCCCCAAAGCCCTATCAAATGCGTTGGTATGGACTTCGAAAGGAAGTTCGAAGTTTGGTAATGACAACACTGGTTTAGAGGCAATGACCTGCCTTAATTTCTCCATCGCCTGGTGCACTTCTCTATCCACGACCATGCACGATCTTTCTTCAAAAGATTTGTCAGCGGCGCCACCTTCCTCGAGTAGCCTTCCATGAACCGCCGATAGTAATTTGCCAAGCCTAGGAATGATCGAAGTTCAGGGACCTTTGTGGGGTTTGGCCACTCCACAATTGCATAAATCTTCTTTGGATCCATCAACAAATTTCCCTGACTTACAATATGACCAAGAAAAGTGATGGCTTGCCTTGCAAACTCACACTTCTCCTTCTTTACAAACAATTAGTTAGCTCGAAAGTAGTTAGAACTTTCCTCAAATGATCGACATGATCTTGGAGGTTTTGACTATATACAACATTGTCATCCAAATAGACGACTACAAACCGATCAATAAACTCCTTTAATACATCATTCATCAAATGACAAACGTAGCAGGGGCGTTTGTAAGACCGAAAGGCATAACAAGATACTCAAACAAACCATACCTCGTCACCATGGCCGTTTTTGGTTCATCTCCGGCAGCAATGCGAACCTGGTAGTACCCTGATCGCAAGTCCAACTTGGTAAAGTAAAAGGCACCGAACAAACGATCGAACAGATCCACCACCAAGGGAATCGGTACTTGTTCTTCACTGTGAGCTTGTTCAAAGCCCTGTAGTCGATGCACATTCGAAGGGACCCATCATGCTTCTTCTAGAAAAGGACTGGGGCTCCGAATGGTGCCTTGAATGGCTGAATGAACCCCGCATCCAACAACTCCTCCAATTGCTTTCTCAGCTCCTCCAACTCCTTTGGAGCCATGCGATAAGGGGCCTGGGTTGGAGGCTTTGAGCCTGGTACAAGTTCAATAGTATGATCAATGGTTCTCTGTGGTGGTAGGTAATTTGGCAACTCTGGAGGCATGACATCTTGAACTCCTCCATCACACCAGCCACCATATCGGGACCTCCACCGTAACTCCTAGCTTCATCTCTACCAATGTTGCCAAATAGGTCGGCTCCCCTTTCCTCAGACCATCTTTGAGTTGAATTGCCGATAGATGGGTTTGGTTGTCACCTTTCTTCCCTGTAGCATAGCAAACAATAGGTACAAAGCAAGGGTGGGACTTGTTCATGATGAACAATCCCCTTAGGAAAGGCATTAGGGCAATATTCCCGAATAGAGAAAATCGTTCCCTAGAATGATGTCAAAATCATCTAGAGGAACTGTCATTAGGTTGATCTTTCCTTCCCAAGATCCAACCTTGATGTCAACATTAGAGGCCATACCTTTGATCTGCTTGGCCTCGGAATTCACAACCTTCATACGACTGGAATTTTCAGCAAGTGTAAGCTCCAGCTTACCCACCATGTGATCTGCCACGAATGAGTGTGTTGCCCCAAATCCACCATTGCAAGGACCTTGTGTTGGTTCACCATCGCCTCCACATAGAGCAATCCCTCCGATTTGCTTGGCCTTGTTTGTTGAATGGCATTCAACAATTGTAGTGGGTTCATCTGAGTCTTAGCAGTATTTTCTACAATAAAGGCAGAAATCTTTTCCTTCTTTGGACACTCCCATGCCTGATGAGGCCCATTGCAAATGAAACAACCCTTTGAGTATGTTGAGGGTTGGGCATCTGCTTTGGGTGTCGGATTTGAGTTCAGCTTCTTCGAAAGAAAGGACTTTTTTTCGCCTTTCTTCGAGTACTACTTATGGGGCTTTTTCTCCTTGTTCTTCCCTTCCGTAGGCGAAGAACTAGTCTTAAAATCGATAAGACTATCAGTAGCAGCTATCGCTCCAGCAAGTCCTTCACACCTTGCCTTATTCAACTCGGCTTGTGCCCATGTCTGCAGTCGGTTGTAAAATTGAAGAGTTTATCCTCTTCGACATATTCTTAATGTCCAAAGAAAGAGGAAAACTCCTTCACGTACTCCCGAACAGAGCCTATCTACTTCAGTTTACGCAAAGCCTCCCTCGTTTGCCAAGCTGCATTAGTAGGCAAGAATTAATCCTTCAATACCCGTTTCAACACCTCCCACTCGATGATATTTGGCCTCTTAGCAAAGCAACATCATCATCAACTCTAGTTCTCCACCAAAGCTTTGCATCTCCCTCCAAGTACATTGAAGTTAGGATGACCTTCTGATCATCCGGAGTCCGCACCGTGGCAAAGTACTGCTTCATGTCCCAAAGAAAGTTCTCTAGTTCTTTGGCACTTTGCTTACCAGAGAGCTTTTTTTGTTCAAGAACTTTGGGTTTCGTAGCTTTGCCGTTTCTCCAACGTCTGAGGTTCCACCCACAGCCTTCTTAAGTAGACTAACCTCCACAACAATCGTCTCTCTGTTGTATAGTGGTAAGTTCACTAACCGCACGAACATCATCAACTAGCTCATCAAATCGAGCCTCCCAACTAGAGATCATCCCCATCTGAGATTCCTCCCTAGCCACCAACGAAGCAATGAGTGCTTCCAAGCCTCCAACTCGCTCCGCCAAAGAAGAGCTTGAGCCTCCTCCCTCTGCACACTGAGTGTTGCCACGAGTTGCTCTAAGTGAGACACCCTCTCACTTAGATCAACAACTGCTCGGGTTGCCATCGTCGCCAAATGGGGCTTTGATACCAATTGTCACGGGGTCACTAATGAGAGGGTTTACCCTAAGAAAATTTTCTCACTCAATACCACTCCGTGGTGCCTAAGGACCGCCTTAGTATAGCACACCAATAACTTTCACACTACCAAGCAACAATAGGCACAAAGGGGAGCTTTACTGATCTTTGAATGATGGGTTACAACTCTACCACCTTATGCTTCCCAAGCATAAGGGGTTGACTTTACAGCAAAACAACCTGAAACAATTACATAACCGAATGGACACATGTCGTAGTTTACAAGCATCAAAGACTAAGTAAACCACACCACACTCCCATGTAGCCAAACAGTTGGCTAACTGCTTGCCTCCTTTGCTGCCATTTGGCCTCGTAACTGCCATGACCACCTGGTCAATAGGCACATCTCCAATATGCTAGGGACTTACTTGGACGTGCCCTGGTCATGCTCCAGCCATGACAAAGATAGTTCCCTAACCGCCTTAGGAACTGCCATGCTTGACTTGGTCCATCCAAGCCTAGGAATGCTCCTTGATCTTAGGGTCGTGTTTGGTCGTGCCTAGCTGAGCCTAGGCACCCTTGGGTGCGTACCGGAGCCCGACTACGTCTGGGTCCTACCGGCTTGGAGGTGGTTGTATGATGGTCTTTGGGCAAGGCTTTGGCATGCACGCCCAAGGCCTTCTCTAGGATCACCCTTGCCTTCTTGCCCATACCACCCCCAGGAGCGGTCCCTCCCCTATAGTAGATGTTAAGCCATTATTGGCCCTCTAATAGGGAACATCCAAAAGTGAGATAAATCATACTTTGACCTGGTCAATGCCAAAGTCAAGGAAAGTCAACTGTGCCCCTGCTAAGGTCTTGCCTTGCCCGTGCCAAGGCATGACCTTGCTCGTGCCAAGGTATGTGCAAGCTTAAGGTACGCCCAAGTCGCTTCGTGCTCTCCTTAAGTCACCGCTGTGCTCGCACCAAGGAGAGCGCCTTGCTGCGCATGCTCACTTAGGTACGCGCATCGTGCCCATTAAGTTACGCATGCCTTACCCTTCTAAGGTCTGTTGTGCCACACCATGCCCGCTAAGGTATGTGCTAAAGTATACGCCTTGCCACACCATGTCCGCTAAGGTATGCACCGTGCCACCCCGTGCCCGTTAAGGTACGCATCGTGCCACTCATGCCCGCTAAGGTATGCGCCTTGCCATATCGTGCCCGCGCCGTGCCAAACCTTGCCCACTTAGGTAAACATCGTGCCCACTTAGTTAAACACCTTGCCCATTTAGGTATGAGCCATGCACTGAACCTTAATTTGTCCCTTGAGTCCCTCAAAGCCTCCCGAGTCCACCGAGACTCGATATTTTGCTGAGTTATCATGCCGCCCAGCCCATCATGCTCGGTCCAGCTATTGGGGTGGTAACAGGAAGCTATTGGAACCAGTTTCAAGGTGATATGAAGTTCCAGTAAATCTAAAAAGTCTGTTGAAAGTTTGTTGGTTCTAATTCATGACTGTTACATGGGGGATTCGTAAGAGACGACGAACTTGAGTCGTATGAGTGCATAATATAGTTGGACATGGGTAAGTAAAACATTAGAGAAATTTACAGTTATTTCTTTAAGGTTTAATTTATTTTTGTATTTTCTCTATCCTATTTCGGAACTCTATTCTATCTTAGTGGTCTCGAAACTCTATTTTATCTAAGTGGTTCAAGGGCATGTAAGTCAATATGATCCTTGAAATGACAAGTTATCTGGAGTAATTGACCAGAGCTAAGAACTTAGGATGTACGATATTGTTTTTGGTTTTATACGGGAGGGAACTCTCCATTAGATTACTAGGGAATTTTGCATGCTCTTGATTTTAAGATGGTGTGAATGTACTACGTCTTAAACTCCAAGGCTGATAGGTGTTCTTCCTCGACTTGATGAGAGTTTGTGTGACGGCCCCAAATTCTCAATGTATTTGGGAACGCCCGGCCTAGAACCGTGCAAGTCCCGAGTTAGTACTCAGTAAGCATGACAAGCCTAGTCAGCCTCCGATTAATTAATTTAACAGTTTATGAAAGAGTTATTGCAATTATACGCAGCGGAAAACTAAACAAGTATTGGAAAATAACTTAGTCAAACGAAAATCAGGAAATTTATATATATGGAAACCCTAAATATTCATGTACCTCAAATAAAAATCGAGAAAAGGTATACATGGTATCAAATAACCTTTGATCCCAAGTTTGAACTAATATGATGTAAATATATAAAGAAATCAACATACAAGTAAAAGTCAAACATAACCTAGGCTAATATGCTTGAATCCAGCCGTAAATCCTCACAATACCTCCTAAACAAAGTTCTTTACTCTTCGAAAACTCTGGTACATCTGCACCCACGTCACAAACTAAACGGTGAGCAATTGAGAGAAAATTGAAAGTAATGCCAGAAGAAAATGATAATAATTCATGAAAATCAAATGAAGCAGTCTAAATATCATGCAAAAATTTAAAGAAGGCAATATAACAAGTTCAAGGTGCATGATAAACAGACTATCAGATATAAATTCAAAATCATGCGTGTTCTAAGAAAATAAACGAGACAGTAAGCGATCAAAATTACAACATATGGAAAGAGGACACTGGATCTTCCCGGGCAATGTCGCAACACTAACGCAGCATCAGAGGGACATATGCCTCCTAGCATATGGAAAGAGAACACTGGCTCTTCCCGGGCAATGTTACGAAACTAGTACACTTGATAAATAAGGGACACAGGCCTCAAAAATCACATCGACATGCTCACGCCAAGAACACACATACTAAGGAATCAACTAGATAAGAATGCCAACAATGGAAATCAACAAGCAATAATGAAAGAAAATGAATTACATGCAATGTTCTTACTGGCTTACTAACGTATACAAGCTTTAAGGCAAGTGCACTTACTTGAACTATCGCGACCCGCGTAACAAACTCCGAGACTCTAACGCATCCCCCGCGACTTCTCAACTACCTGATAAGGGTTTGAATCTTGAATATTAGTTTAAGGTTTAGCATTTAGTCTTAAGTTGATTTACATGAGTTTGTTCTATTTGTTAGACTCTGGTTGGGCTTAAATATTTAAGTCCTATTTCCATAATATTATATGCTTGTTATGGGCCCTATTATGTAGTTGTTATGTTATTGGGCCCTAACACAAGCCCATTTACACATATTTTACTATAATTATAAACTATCCATACTTTTTTTTTATATACACACATGAAATGACACACCCACAACCAAGTACACCCTATTGTTATGTGTATACTATTGTGTGCACCCCACTATTATGTACACACAACACCCCACTGTTGTGTGCACCATACTGTTATACACATCCCACTTACATACATAACCAATTCACACAATACACACACACACGCACCCACATGCACACATATGCACACACCACCCCACTGTCAAACTGTCCACACCACACTCCCCATCCCCCTGACTGTCCACACATACCCCATCACGCACCCCAACTCGTGGGGTGCACACACATGCCATCACCACACAATACACCACAGTTTTGCAACTGTTGCACATGGAGGGAGCCTCCTCCGGCCAACAGCAACGCCTCCGATCTGCCGTGACCGGGGATGGTCCCACCGCCACGACAACCCCAAACTAGTGAGCAAACAAAGAGCACAGGTCGAGAGAGAGAGAGACCGTGAGGTGAATGAGTGCAAGAGAGAGAGAGAGGGAGAGAGAGAGAGTTACCTTCGGCGAGTTCACTTCCCGGGGACCATGTAGCTCGTCGGTAGCAGAGAGGAGGAGGGTGGTGGTGATGGTGAATGAGGAGAGTGAGGAGGGTGAAGCCTTAAGGGTGAGAGTGGGAGAGAGAGTGACGAAACCGTGAGTGAAGAGTGGAAAGGAGTGACAAGAGTGGAGAGGGAGAGGGAGACCATGAGGGTGAGAGGGAGGAGAGATCGAGAGTGTTGGGGAGGAAGAGGGAGAGAAGAGAGGGTGGCAATAGAGGGGGTAGGATTAGGGTTTTGTTTACAACAACATATATATATATATATATATATATATGAAATAAGGGTAAAATGACCTTTTTGCCTTTCATCCTCCTTCACATCCATTTAAAAACCGCTGCCCTTATGTGTCTTTTACCCCTCCATCACAATTCAACACAAATACAAATCTCGATGTAAATCCAGTTGACTCTCCTCATCAAGCTGTGTTACTTTAACAATTTCCATCCCGTAGTCCATATGATGCGAGACTATCCACCTCCACATTGATCTTACATTTCCTCGGTTCGCATTTCTCCAAAATTTAGTTCGCCGCATCCGTTTTCTCGCCACATCCCATTAACTAATTAATTAAATTATTAAAATTTTATTTATTTGTATTCTTTATTTTATTTTTCTCCCCCGTTTAACTAGCGAAACCTTACTCAACTAAAAATCCTCGAATGGCTCGAGACACGTAATGGACTATAATAATAATACACACATCATGGAAACATAAAATTGCCTTAGTGTCGACTCCCGAGGCTTGAAATACTATCTAGTATCATGTAGCCGGCTCACGATCCTAACAAGTGCGACACAAGTCGAGTTAAAATTTGAGGGTTGTTACAGTCTGGTAAGTAGTTTCCCTCGACTCAAATGACTTTTTCACTAGTCGTGACTACTTGCGCATTTTCTTTTGATTCTTGGACAATTATTTTTGATTGATTCAGATTTATTTCCAGTCTTTATTTATTCATGCATTCCCGTATATTTTTTCTATCAGCATGAATATAGACTGGTATTTACTTTCAAAATACTTTATACATCCTACTTGGCGTTACTTACCTGGAACTCCTATTCTTGTGTTTGACTGAGAGCAAATCCATAATCAAGCAAAGGAAAACTCTTCAGCTTGGTGTTTTCTTTGAGGACTTGGAGCTGTTCATCCTTTGGAGTCGATGTAGGTTTAATATTTTGTATTACTGTGTATATATATATATATATATATATATATTTTGAAACATGGGTTTTAGAAATGAGAGATCTTGGGCATGGATATGATGATATTCTCTCTTTTGACATAACATATGGTGATGATATACATATGCGGGGTTTCACATTCTACATTATCCTAACTTATATCTTGAGGTTGTTAAATTAGTTAGAGATTTTAAATGCTTTTGTTTATCTTTGAATAACTCACTAATATTAATAATCTCATTTTAGATTGTTAAATAAATGGTAAAAGGTAAGGTAAGATTGACTAGGCTTGTGTTGACTGCGTGAGTGTTGACTTAGGGTCTACGAAAGTCTAAGTCGGGCGAGGTCCAGTTTTAGGGTTATAGAACTAGGGCCGTCACATTTGATATCAAACCTAAGTTTGTAAAACTTGACTCTTGATTAAATGAAAATCCATTAAGACATAATCAATGGAAGTTAGGATAATGGTTGAACTTAGAATGGAACCCTATGATTCTTATTTAAGTCTTTGTTGGGAAGTGAAAAGAGTTAGGGAATTTAAAATCGGACTATGAGTTATTTGATGTATTTTATATACTATTATTGATAGCTATGTCTTGATCGTTAAATCATTTTTGTTGCGGAGTTGCGATTATCGATTGGCTGAGACCCACGTGGAGGTTCGAGAGATGTTCAGGTGAAGCGGATGCTTGGTGGCGTAACATGGTGGCTATCAAAGGCAAGCCCAAGGACTGGGCTGAGATTAAGAAAATGTTCAATTAGAAGTAATTCTCGCCTACAGTTATGAACATGAAGAGGTCTAAATAGTAGGTGAGGAGAGACTGAGCACAGAGTGTGGGATTTGTTGCATTTCCATCTTTTACTACTGTTGTATCACTATTCTCTAGTACGTAGTTATGTTAGTACACCACAAAAACCAACATCATCAGGTCCTCAAAGACAACAGTGGCAGAGGACTGATGGCAGAGATGGTGATCAGGGGTAGAGATTTTGATAGGGTGGTAGATATGACTAGGGTTCTGGTTTGTCTCAAAGACAGGAACAGGGTGTTCCATTTAGATCAAGTTTCTAGTGGGGCCTATTTTGAGTGTGGGTCGACGAAAAGTTATTTCATTAGTTTTTGTCCACGACTGGGCAGAGGACAACGCAGCAGGGTCGGGAGGTTGTTCACATTGTTTCCGCACTAGACCAGCCCGCTACACGTAACCTTGTTGAAGTTACGGTTTATATTTGTGGTTGTTTCATGCATACCATATTTCTTTCTAGTTCTATGGTGTCATTTTTTCAGGTCGCATGGTTGATGTGTTGGGTTTGAAACCTATTAGACTATAGAGACACTTGATCCTTAGTACGAATACTGGGGACAAGATTTATCCAAACATTGTATGTGTTGATTGTTCAGTAGAGATAGGGGGTCATGTCTTACTTGCAGACCTGAGAGTGTTAGAGTTCCTAAAGTTTGATGCATTGTTGGGAATGGATTTTTGGGTGCATATCATGCACAGATCCATTATTTCAGCAAGAAAGTCATCTTTCAGATTCTCGAGTATCCAGAGTTTAGTTTCTAGGGGACTTCGACTAGATTACCACTTACCAGAGGCATGGAAGCTTATAGCAATGATGTAGAGACGTTTGCTAGTATTTTTGGTACGATGAGGAAAGTAGAGACTAGGATGGAGGATTTACTTGTGGTATGTGAGTTTCTTGAAGTATTTCCTTTGGAGGTTTATCGCCGCCTAGGGAGATTGATTTCATTATCGATTTGGTTTTGGGTACCAAACTGATATCCATTCCACCGTACCATATGGCTCCGAAAGAGCTAGAGGAGCTGAGATCACAACTAGATGAGCTATTAGAGTTGGGTTTTATTTACTTTAGTATGTCACTTTGGGGAGCTATAGTCTTAGTTTTAAGAAGAAAGACAGTAGTCTTTGATGTGTATCGATTATAAACAATTAAATAGGGTGACAATGAAGAACAAGTATCCACTTCCTTGTATTGATGACTTGTTCGATCAGCTGATAGGAGTACACAGTGGTTCTCAAAGATAGATTTGAGATCTAGTTACCATCAATTGTGGGTTAAAGAGGAGGATAGGGAGAAGACTACTTTTCGCACTCGATATGGGCATTATCAGTTTACAGTCATGCCATTTGTACTGACTAATGCGCCAACGATGTTTATGGATTTGATGCATTAGTGTTGAGACCGTATTTCGATAGATTTGTCATAGTGTTTATTGACGATATCCTAATTTATTCTAAGACTCGTGAAGATCACTAGGAGCACCTTAGGACGATTTTGTAGCTACTAAAGGAGCATAGACTGTTCGCCAAGTTTAGTAAGTGCGAATCTTGGCTTGCGGAGGTCATATTTCTAGGACATTTTCGGGGATAGCGGAGTGCTAGTGGACCTTACTAAGGTCCAGACTTATTGATTGGCCTACATCGAGATTAGTGTCAGATATCATAGTTTTCTTATCTTGGTGGGATATTATTGACATTTTGTTCAAGACTTCTTGAAGACTGCGGCTCGTATGACGCAATTGACGAAGAAGGATATGCATTTTAAGTGGAATGATAGTTGTGAGCAAGCGTTCTTAATGTTGAAGAACATTTGACTACTGCACCAATACTAGTGTTACCTGAGTCAGGGAAGGGCTTTGAGGTGAACACCGATGCTTCTAAACTTGGTTTAGGTTTTGTATTGATGCAGGACGGTAGAGTGATTGCCTATCCGTCCAGACAGCTGAAGGTTCAAGAGAAGAATTACCCTACACATGACTTGCACTAATAAAAAGGGTCGTTTAGCGACGGAAATCAGAGACGAATAAAATTCCATTGCTTATCAGAGATTGATTTGAGACGAATTATAGACGGAGTAGAATCTGGCCTCCTTTGACCATAAAGCAACATATTTGAGACAGATTAAGGATGAAATATCAGTAATGGGAACAAATCCGTTGTTATATGTTTACCTCCAAAAAATTCTGCTTTAAGTTCCATGGCCAATTCCTTACTAAAAATAGCACCAAACCTTCGTGCTCGCACATTTCGTTGCAGTTCGTCTTCGTCAGTTAGAGAGGGATCAAAAATGAAATGTAAGGATATGTGGCGAGCATCGGTGGCCTCGAGCCTCTTTATATCTATCACTGATCCCTCTTTACAATTTAGAGAGGGATTAGTGATAGAATGTACTTTAATGTTCATTTCAAATCCCTCTCTAAAGTTTAAAGAGGGATCAATGAGGGAATCGGGCGAAACGTGTGTAACTCACGTGTCCTCCATTCCGTCGTAAATCCCTCTCTAATATTAGAGAGGGATTTGCAATGTAACTGAAGTTTTTTTTTTTTTAAACCAAACCCAACTCCCTAGCCCGTTGCAAATCCTTCTTTAATGTTAGAGAGGGATTTGCAACAAAACTTTTTTTTTGTTAAACCAAACCCGCCCTTTTCTTATTTTTTATCCTAAACCAACAAAACCCTCACTTCTCACCATGGTAGCTGTTACCACCCCAATAAGCTGGATTTGAGCATGCTGGGCTGGGCAGAATGATAACTCAGCAGATGACCGAGTTTCGGTGGGGCTCGGGCCTAAGTGGGCAAGCCTTGGCAAGGGCAAGGATTGGCAAAGCACGGGCAAGGCTTGGCAAGGCTGGGCAAGGCAAGGGGAAGGCTTGGCAAGGTTGGGCAAGGCTTGGCAAGGCACGGGCAAGGCTGGGCAAGGCTTGGCAAGGCACGGGCAAGGCTTGGCAAGGCTGGGCAAGGCAAGGGCAAGGCTTGGCAAGGCTGGGCAAGGCTTGGCAAGGCACGGGCAAGGCTGGGCAAGGCAAGGGCAAGGCTGGGCAAGGCTTGGCAAGGCACGAGCAAGGTTGGGCAAAGCAAGGCCAGGCCAAGGCAAGGCAAGGCACGGGAAGGCAAGGCAAGGCAAGGCAAGGCAAGGCAAGCCAAGGCCTTGGCACAACAGTTGACTTTCCTTGACTCGGGCATTAACCTTGGTCAAAGTACGCATGGTCTCATTTTGGGATGTTTCCTATTGGAGTCGAGGAAACGGCTTAACATCTACTATAAGGGGAGGTGGGCTCTCTCCTAGGGGTGGCATGGGCAACAGTGACAAGGAAGGCCCTCGAGCACGCCTTGGGCACCATGCCAAGGCGAAGACCCACGGACCATGGTCCGGCCACCCCGAGCCGGTGGGACTCGACCCCGAGCCCCGGCTTAGCACCCAACGTGCCTGGACACGGCCAGGCACCACGAAATGTAGTCCCTATCCCTTAGAGAAGCATGGACCATGTTCCTTGAAACGTGGAAGACCAAGTCGAGGTAGTTGGGGAACTACCTTGGTCATGGCCCGGCCATGACCAAGCCACGTCCAAGCTTGTCCCGAATACATGAAGCATGTGCTAACTGACCTAGTAATGGAGGCGGTTACGGAACCAGGTGGCGACGAAGGAACAAGGCGGTTCAAGAAGCTCGCCTTGACCACTAAGAGAGTGGCGATTTACCAGGTCTATGGATTGATGTACACTGGACATGTGTCCTAGTTGGTTATGTAACTACCTAATGGCTAGTCTATAAAGCCAAGGGCTCTGAGTTTGGGGAAGCATAGAGTTCCAAAGTTGTAATTCCAATTGAGAGCTAGTAAACGTTTCCTTGTTGCCTATTGCTTGCTGTCCCTTTAATTTGAGTATTGGTGTGCTGAACTAAGGTGGCCGTTAGGCACCGCAGGTTCAATTGAGAGAAAAATTTCCTAGTGAAAAACCCCTCTTTTACTGGCCCTGTGACAATTGGTATCGAGCCTCGTTTGGAGACAATGGCGACAGACGCAAGCGATCTAGGTGAGAGGGTGTCTCACCTAGAGCATGTGATAGCAACGATGTCCACTCCGGCAGAATTGGCGGAGTCTTCAACTACGTCCCGACGTATTAAAGCCTTGGAAATGTTGGTGGCTTCATTGGTGACTAGGGGAGAGTCACAAGAGGCCATGATTGCCATGTGGGAATCAAGGTTTGAGGAGCTTGTAGCAGATGTGCGGTCGGTGGGAGAACTTACCACCGAAACAGCCTCAACAATGGCTGTGTAGGTGAGCTTACTCAAGCGAGCTGTGGGCGGAACCTCAGAGGGTGCTGTAGCGGCGAAGCCTCGAACAAAAGTGCCGAAACCAAAGAAATTCTCTGGCAAGCGGAGTGCAAAGGAGCTTGAGAATTTCATTTGGGACATGGAGCAGTACTTTGCTACTGTTGGCACAGAGGAGAACCAGAAGGTCATCTTGACCCCTATGTACCTTGAGGGTGATGCGAAGCTTTGGTGGAGAACCACAGTGGATGATGATGCGGCTGCATGGAGGCCCAAAATTGTAGATTGGGAGGTGCTCAAGAGGGAATTGAAGGATCAATTCCTTCCTACCAATGTGGCTTGGCAAGCGCGGGAGGCTTTGCGCAAGCTCAAACAGATGGGATCGGTGCGTGACTATGTGAAAGAGTTTTCCTCCCTCTTGCTGGACATCAAAAACATGTCGGAGGAGGACAAACTCTTCAATTTCACCACGGGATTACAATCTTGGGCTCAAGCCGAGCTAAGGAGGCAAGGAGTGAAGGACTTGCCTGGTGCAATTACGGCTGCTGATAGTCTTGTGGACTTCAAGACTAGTTCCTCCCCGAGCGAAGGGAAGAACAAGGAGAAGAAGCCGTTCAAGAACCACCAGAAGAAGGGCGAGAAGAAGCCTTTTCCTCCTAAGCCGGAGAGCTCGAAACCAGCACCTAAAGCAGACCCGAAACCCTCATCAAGTTCCTCAGGTAAGGGTTATTTTATTTGTAATGGCCCTCACAGGGCACGAGACTGCCCAAAGAAGGAGAAACTGTCGGCCTTGATCGCGAAGGATGTTGGCTAGCCCCGAATGAACCCATTGCAACTGATGAATGCAATTCAGCAAGCCAAGACGAACCCTTCGGAGGGGCTAATGTATGTGGATGCTGAGGTGAACCAGAGACGAGTCTTGGCGATGGTGGATTCAGGAGCTACTCACTCATTCATGGCAGACCATATGGTCGAAAAATTGGGACTGGATCTCGTTGAGAACTCCAGTCGAGTGAAGGCAGTGAATTCGGAGGCAAAGCGAATTCAAGGTATGGCCACTGATATAAACTTGAAGGTTGGATCTTGGGAGGGAAAGATCAACCTAACGGCTGTTCCCTTGGATGATTTCGATGTCATCCTAGGGAATGACTTTTTGCACTTAGGGAGCATTGCATTGATGTCGTTCTTGAGAGGACTGTTCATGATGAACAAGTCCCACCCTTATTTTGTCCCTGCGACTAACACAATTGCAGGAAAGGAGAAGACGAAGCTATCCCATCTTTTAGCCATTCAGGTGAAAGATGGACTGAGGAAGGGAGAACCCACATTCCTAGCAGCCTTGGTGGAGACCAAGGCAAGAACGACATCAAAGATCCCTGATGTAGTCGCTGAAGTGCTAGAGGACTTCGGAGACGTGATGCCGGCAGAGTTGCCAAAGCAGTGACCCCCAAAAAGGGAAATTGACCATGAGATTGAACTGATCCCTGGCTCAAAACCCCAGCACAAGACCCGTACAGAATGGCTCCAAAGGAGTTGGAGGAGATAAGGAAGCAGTTGCAAGAGTTGTTGGATGCTGGATTCATTCAGCCATCCAAGGCCCCTTACGGAGCACCAGTCCTGTTCCAACGCAAGCACGATGGTTCTCTTCGAATGTGCGTGGATTACAGGGCACTAAACAAGCTGACGATGAAGAACAAGTACCCTATTCCACTTGTGGTAGACTTGTTTGATCGATTATCTGGTGCGGCCTACTTTACAAAGCTTGACTTGAGGTCGGGGTACTATCAAGTTTGGATTGCAGCTGGTGACATTCCAAAGATAGCCATGGTGACTAGGTATGGTTCGTTTGAGTACTTAGTCATGCCATTTGGCTTGACAAATGCCCCTGCTACATTCTGTAATTTAAAGAATGATGTATTGAGAGAATTCATTGATAGATTTGTCGTTGTTTACCTTGACGACATAGTGATTTACAGTCAGAACCTCCATGATCATGTGGATCACTTACGGACGGTTCTGACTACCTTGAGGGCTAACCATTTGTATGTAAAGAGGGAGAAATGTGAGTTTGCTGCGCAAACAATTTCTTTCCTTGGTTATGTTGTAGGCCAGGGCAAATTGCAAATGGATCCAGAGAAGGTGCGGGCTATCATGGAATGGCCAAACCCCACGAAGGTCTCGGAGTTGTGATCATTCTTGGGGTTGGCAAATTACTATCGGCGGTTCGTGGAGGGCTACTCACGGAAGGTGGCGCCACTGATAGACTTGTTGAAGAAAGATCGAGCTTGGGCATGGACGGATCGATGCAACCAAGCTATGGCGGAGTTGAGGTAGGTCATTACCTCTGAACCAGTGCTGGGACTGCCAAACTTCGAACTACCATTCGAAGTGCATACAGACGCTTCAGATAGGGCATTGGGGGCGGTGCTTGTCCAGGAGGGACACCCCATTGCCTTCGAAAGCAGGAAACTGAAGGATGCAGAGTAGAGGTACCCGGCTCACGAGAAGGAAATGCTAGTGTGATTCATGCTCTCCATCTTTGGAGGCATTACTTGCTGGGAACTAGTTTTGTGGTGCGGACAGACAATTCAACAATCACCTACTTCATGAGCCAGAAAAAGCTCAACCAGAAGTAGGCGAGATGGTTGGATTTCCTTGCAGAGTTCGATTTACAATTCGAACACAAGCCTGGTAGGCTCAATTCAGTTCCAGATGCACTTAGTTGCAAGATGGTTGCTGAGACGGTAGCAGTAGTAATGAGGTTGGAAGGTGAATTCCTGCCTCGTATCAAGGAGGAGACCGGCAAAGATCCTACTTGTAAGAAGTTGCTAAAGCTAGTAGCGGAGGGAGTCACTCGGAGGTTCTGGTGTGATGATGTGGTCCTCTATGCCAAAGGAGGATGCCCTTATGTCCCTAGTACAGGTAGATTGAGGCGGTTACTCTTGAAGGAGACACACGATGCTCGGTGGGCTGGGCATCCGGGCATAGAGCGCACCTATGCCCTTTTATCACGTTCCTACTTTTGGCCGAAGATGGAGGAGGACGTGGATCAGGACGTGCGGACTTATCTTGTATGCCAAAAGGACAAGACGGAGAGAAGGAAGGCACCAGGGTTGCTGGAGCCTCTACCCATACCAGAGAGGCCCTCTCAGAGCATCTCTATGGATTTCATCACTGGTCTTCCTGATGTGTAGGGAATGACCAGCGTACTGGTGGTGGTCGATCGATTCTCGAAGTATGCTACATTCATAGCTGCTTTGAAGAATTGTGATGCAGACATGACGGCGAAGTTGTTCTTAAAACATGTAGCGAAGTATTGGGGCATCCCAGAGGACATCATCAGTGATCGAGACGCTCAGTTCACTGGACGATTTTGGGTTGCCTTATTCAATCTGATGGGGTTAGAATTGAAATTTTCCACAGCAAACAATCCTCAAACAGACGGGTAGACGGAGAGAACCAATGCTCTACTGGAAGACTATCTCAGGCATTATGTGAATGCGAGTCAGACAAATTGGGTGGATTTACTTGATACATCCTAATTTTGTTACAATCTGCACAAAAGCTCAGCTACGGAGCTGAGTCCATTCAAGGTGGCGACAGGGCAACAACCGGCTACTCCACATGAAGTATTCAAGTCAAAGTCAATGGGGTCAAGCCCTGCGGCATATCGGTTTGCAAGGAACAGCAGGAGCTGAGGGAGGCAGCTCATGACAGTTTGGCCAAAGCTGTCAGGAGAATGAAGAAGTATCTTCGACAAGACGTGAGACCCTTAGAGTTCCAGGAAGGAGATCTCGTCTTGTTGAAGCTTACTCCTCAGATATTGAAGAAATTCAACAAGAAGGAAACACACAAGGGACTGGTGCAGCGATACAAAGGACCATTTGAGGTGGTCAACCGAGTGGGGAGGGTAGCTTATCGCCTAAAGCTACCAGAAAGGTTGAAGATACACCCTACATTTCATGTAAGTTATCTCAAACCTTTCCATTCAGATCAGGAGGATCCAGGGTAGAGTAAAAGCAGACGAGCTCCACCCTCGATACGGAAGGAATTTGTAGGGGAGATCGAGCAGATTCTAAACCACGAGGTGCGTGGGCAAAGTAAGAAAAATAGGCGAATTTTCTACTTAATCAAGTGGGTTGATGTGGAGGAACCTACTTGGGAACGGGATACTACCCTATGACAGTTTGAGAAGGAGATTTGACTACTGAAGCGAAGAAGAACCAGAAGCGGTTCGATGAGGGCATCGAACATTTCGGCCGGGGGAGGTTTGTTACCACCCCAATAAGCTGGATTTGAGCATGCTGGGCTGGGCAGCATGATAACTCAGCAGATGACCGAGTTTCGGTGGACTCGGGAGGTTTCGGTGAACTCCAAAGTCGGATTGGGGTTTAGTGCATGGCTCGGGCCTAAGTGGGCAAGCCTTGGCAAGGGCAAGGCTTGGCAAGGCACGGGCAAGGCTTGGCAAGGCTGGGCAAGGCAAGGGCAAGGCTTGGCAAGGCTGGGCAAGGCTTGGCAAGGCACGGGCAAGGCTGGGCAAGGCACGGGCAAGGCTTGGCAAAGCTGGGCAAGGCAAGGGCAAGGCTTGGCAAGGCTGGGCAAGGCTTGGCAAGGCACAGGCAAGGCTGGGCAAGGCAAGGGCAAGGCTAGGCAAGGCTTGGCAAGGCACGAGCAAGGTTGGGCAACGCAAGGCCAGGCCAAGGCAAGGCAAGGCAAGGCACGGCAAGGCAAGGCACGACAAGGCAAGGCAAGGCAATGCAAGGCAAGGCAAGGCAAGGCAAGGCCAGGCCAAGGCAAGGCCTTGGCACAACAGTTGACTTTCCTTGACTCGGGCATTGACCCTGGTCAAAGTACGCTTGGTCTCATTTTGAGATATTTCCTATTGGAGTCGAGGAAACGGCTTAACATCTACTATAAGGGGAGGTGGGCTCTTTCCTAAGGATGGCATGGGCAACAGTGACAAGGAAGGCCCTCGAGCACGCCTTGGGCACCATGCCAAGGCGAAGACCCACGGACCATGGTCCGGCCACCCCGGGCCGGTGGGACTCGACCCCGAGCCCCGGCTTAGCATCTAACGTGCCTGGACATGGCCAGGCACCACGAAACGCAGTCCCTGTCCCTTAGAGAAGCATGGACCACGTTCCTTGAAACGTGGAAGGCCAAGTCGAGGTTGTTGGGGAACTACCTTGGTCATGGCCGGGCCATGACCAAGCCACGTCCAAGCTTGTCCCGAATACATGGAGCATTTGCTAACTGACCTAGTAATGGAGGCGGTTACGGAACCAGGTGGCAGCAAGGGAACAAGGCAGTTCGGCAACTGCCTTGACCACTAAGAGAGTGGCGATTTACCAGGTCAATGGATTGATGTACACTGGACATGTGTCCTAGTTGGTTATGTAACTACCTAATGGCTAGTCTATAAAGCCAAGGGCTCTGAGCTTGGGGAAGCACAGAGTTCCACAGTTGTAATTCCAATTGAGAGCTAGTAAACGTTTCCTTGTTGCCTATTGCTTCTTGTCCATCACCCTTTCCCCCATTTCAACTCAACAACCATGACAACCACCATTTTGTCATCTCTTACCTTTGCCTAAGCACCGCCGTTGTCCGTTTTCTAGCCGTCATCGCCGTTCGCCCCTAGAAATCACAACCACTATAGAGGCACCATCATCGTCCGTCTTCTTGCCTATGTTTGAAATATAGTTCGTTGTCGCTGAAGAGCATCGCGTTCCACCACAACTCTACGTCCCTCTTCTTGCATTGCGATCCACCGTAGCTAGTCGCCGCTGAAGAGCATCGTTGCTACCTTTGCTTCGATTAATTACCTAGGTCCGATTTCTATTTCTCTCTACCATTCTCGATTGTTCAATTGATGTTAAAAAATCATTTTCCTATATAAATATGCCCCTTTGTTCTACATCACATGTTGATAGTTTCCTAGGTTTAACAAAACCTTATTAAAGAACCTCATCTTTGGATCTAATTTTCTCATTTTTAGGTTATATATAGATGATATGTTGTTGCATTTTGTTGAAGTGGCCTTGTTTGTAGAATTTGTTTGATGAGTCTTTGATCCATTTGGACAACTTTTTAGGGATCGATTTGATATTTGTGTTTTTTTAAGAGAATATTTATTTATGTGTTTGGTCATGCTTTCTTTCTTTTTTGGGATAAATTTCATTTATCAACCAAGATCAAAGACTACAATTGTGGAAAGAGATACATAGATGACTTCTCCAAGTACATGAGACATTCTTCTAATAGTTAAAAGAGCTAAAGTATGTGCCACTTTGTAACCCTCTATAACGACATGCATAGACTAATCTCTAATATGTAATGTAGGTATACTAAATTGAAGATATCCACCACCACATCTGAAAATGGGATTTTCTTGGAAGTACCTTTCATGTCTATATTATATATGATCGATTATCTATGTATACTTTTGCCTTCTATGTGCATACGTTGACGATTTTCGATTTCTCTTGTTCCAATATCTCAAATTATAAATGTGACAATGTGTGATCCAATACACAATCTCATGATACATGACGTTGTTGCCTATGCGAATAGATATTGTAATTTCATTGAAGTCATAAGCAATACTCAACATACTCTGCTTGGGGCTTTCTACATATCCCTATTAATATGTGGACAGACATGCTTAACGTTTAGCAAATAGTACTACATTGGAGACAATGTTATAAGAATACATTACAAGACTTAGTTGAAAATGGAATTAATTAGTTAATTAGATCAAAATTTAGAAATCACATTAAATTAAACATGGCCAACTAGTGGATGATATTTTCTATAATATGCCCAAATCAAAATGGAGGATCAATTAAACCGAGATGCTAACTTGTCAACCTAAACTATACTTGTGAGATAATCACCATTAAGAAATATTCGATCCCAAGTCACTCCATTTTGGTTTATGAATCTAACAATAGAATTCTTTTTAAAAACCAAAAACTATTGCTAGCTAGGATAGCAACAATTATATTGATTACTCAAAACACCCATAATAATTTCATAAAAATAAAAGCAAGCTCTCCCAAAAAAACCAAAAGAGTACTTGAGAATTGAGATCAAGACATTTCTAGATGTGAAGTCCAGAAATGTTATTGACTTGTATCCTAAATGAAACATAAGTTTCATCCTAAAAAATAGAAAGAAGGAAAGCACTAACTTTTGGTTTGCAGGAGTTTGCAATATATGATAAAAGCCCATTTCTGTTGTCTTTGACGTTTTCCCATTTCTCTTCCCCATCAAACCCCGCCTCCGAATTGGCAACTAAAGTTTTCATGTCCGCATGGGATGCATTATCAAGAGATCTTTTCTTGTGTTTGTTGTTCACTGTGGAGGAGAAGTTATTTGATTAGGTTTCTTGGTAAAAAATCTAGGTTTTTTATGTCTGTTTTGTGCAGAATCCAAAATAATAATAATAATAAAAAATGATATTTTGTATAGCTAAGGTTTATTTTGTTCATCTTAAAAATCAATTGGTGTAGATTAATTTATTTTAATTGCAAAGTTTTATCCTTTTTGGTTAAGTTGATTTAGGTAATGATGTAGAATTATTCTCTATTAGGGTTTGGTATTTAGTCTCATAGAGAAGATTATTTTTATGAGATTATACTTCTTTTGTACTATGCATATGCTCTCTTCTTAGAGCACTATAGATTTAAAATATTTTTTGTTGGATGTATATTAGTATTGTGCATTTCTCTTTTATTTTAATGGAGTGCCAGATCCAAATACATGGGATGATTTCCCATTTAGTTTATGTGTATTGGCATTTTTTTGTCCTTCTTCCTTGAAAAGTAATGGCAGTCCAAGGGTATTTATTCTTGGTGTGTGGTAGTGGTAGAATACATTAGTGAGGTTACTTTTAGCAAGTATAACTCAAAGGCATGAACTAGTATCTAGATGACATGAAGTAATGGTGGAAGAAAGATTTCTTAATCGAGTTTCTAAGTAGTTGAACTGCATGATTGCTATTGGGTGCAAAAAGAATATATGTACCAAGGAGGAAAAAAAGTAGCACATTTCATAACTATGGCTTTTGAAGGGGCTCAATAAAGAATATATGATGTTGAAATGCACATTATCTATCTCTTATATTATGAATTTTGTCAATTGTTTATCTTTAATTGGTACACTTGTGCTTTCTTACACCAATCTTTTATTCATGTGAGTTCAAGAAAAAAAAATCCTTATCAATGATGATGATGAATTGAAACGACACTATCTAAACTATGTATGTATCAAAGACAACACAATTAAACCTTCTTAGTACACTATCTGAACTATGTATGTATCTAAAATTAGTAAAATCCTAAAGCGAAGACATTTTATAACGACATGGACTCAACAATAAAAACTCGACATTGAATAAACGATTACAAATAAAATCAACTAAGAAAATATCACAACATTAAACTTGACAAAAAAATTTCTATATTCTTACATTTACACATTTGTTCATTAGAGTAGCTTTAATTTTTAATTTATTTTTAATGTATTTATAGATGTAAGTAGAGATCGATATGGCGGTAAGAAGTAGAGAATAGATGTACAATAGGCTCGAGAAAGGCTTAATTGGGTGTGAGTTCGCAGAGAAAGTGAGGAGCGAGTTCATAGAATTTGCAAAGGTTCATAGGAGGGAATACCTCCTTGAAGGACGGATCCATTGCCCTTGCATTGTAGTTTTGGTTTGCAATTTGCATGTGATTCATATATGATTTTGCCAATGTTGTCATGTCATGTGTGTTGAAACTAGTTGTGTGGGCATACTCAAGTATGGAAGGATTCGAACAAATTTTGCTTCCTTGCCAATCTATAAGGTATCGAGAAGGGTGGTTTTTCAATTAATTGGACTTAATGCCATTGTCTTTTATATTAATCATGTTATCTCCTTTTTATAATAATAAATGTCAATTGAATGTATTGATTGATTGAAAATATTGTTTTGGTGAAGGGAGTCTTCGTTGTCGTCAGAGAGTACTTTCGTCCTTTGCAACCCATATCCAGCCGCCCTTCACCGGTGCATTCGCCATCGGGGTTTGGGTACTATTTCTTTTATTTGAATTTCTTTATCAAATCAGATTCTCAAAATATTATGCATTTTATGGTGGAGGATGAAGTTCAATACTTTGAACTCTTTACACTTTTTGCTTTCCATCCCTATCCTAGAAATAAAAAAAGGGTAAATAAAATATTTTACTTAGACAATAAATAAGTTTAAGAGAACGTGTATATAATCCATTTTGAATAGTTGAATGGATAGGACATAACTTACATAACAATATAGTTTTTGAGTAAAATTCAATCTAGCATACTAAGTGTTTGAAGTGATGACTGCAATATTATGGGTTTTGGATAGGACATAACTTAGAGCTTTTTGAAAAAGTTGGCATAGATGCAATGATTTTTTTGACTCTTCAACGCATATTCCAAATTGGCAATTGAAGAGATTGGACCATGCCTTGTCATTCCACCAATTCAACCATCTTGATAAAATCAGTAGAAGTTTATGTGCTAGTTGTTCTAGCTCAAGCCCACTATTGATTTCCCAAACAAAACTTGCATGGAGACTAACTACATTAAGCTCATGTGATTCTTGGCCTTTCATTCTTCTTGTTTTCTTGTTTAGATTTATTGGCTTACTGGACTTGTATGTATATTTTGTTTTTTTGTTCGTGGGAGAGATGGAGAACTATAAAAAAAACATTGAAGTAGAGGTGAGGAATCTTAGTTCTTATCGATGCTTTAGAAAAGATCAAGAAGAAATAGAATTTTTTTTTTCAAACACATAATAAATAGATTTAGGAAAGAGCTAGAGATTGAGAGAGGGAGGGAGAGAGAGAGAGAGAGAATCTTGAAATTACTTTCTATTATAAAATAAGTTGTTCTTACACTTTATTTAAGTTATACTGCATAGACCTTACAAACTATTGTAAGACTATGGTATGCATATGCATCAATCTCATCAATATATATTCGAGGATAAAGTACAATGAACATTTCCTGAAGGTGTGAATCTTGTTCATTTTATTAATTTAGATCAATGATCAATCTCATTGTGTTTAAGCGATCTGGACGAACTACGTTAAACAAAAAAATTGATAATCAAGTTGTCTATAGGAGAATTCTCACGTCGAATTAGAGCTTGATCGACCTTTATGGATTCATTATCTCCAAGTTCTAGTAACTCAAAAGATAAATAGGGAACAAAAGCCCAGAAATATCTCCATCTTTTGTAAAGAAGGCATGTCTTTTGAACTAATGTATTGGTGTCGAAGGAATACAAGATTTGGTGAAGAATAGGTTATGATAATTCACTAAGCTTGTCTATAGTCTATTTAAGGCATTCAACTTTCTTTCTTCACCCAAAATGTGATTCAAGCTGGTGAGATAGTGCAAGAATCGAAAAGGCTTGTGTATTAAATAGCCGTAAAGCACACTATCAAAAAGACAACTGAGAATTGATTAGTTGAGTTCACTATCAAAAGACAATTGAAATTTATAATCAAGTTCCTTGTTCTAGGAAATTTAAATGATATGTGATAGTACATGTTATCAAATGTTAATATCAGACAATGCATAGGAAATGATATTGGATTAGTAGGAAGTATTCATGCTTCTCAACTTTAACAAGATCTCCAACTCTTAGTGTTTTCTATTTGGTTTCATGAAAAGTCTGATCTCTCCCATAAACTTTGACCATTCTTTTGTTAGCTTAAATATCCTAAGAAAACAGTTAAGCAATGTTAAAATGGTCACCATGTTTAAAAGAGTTCAATTGTTTGACTGATTTCAGATATAGTTCAATGTTAAAATGATCATCGTTTTACTTAGCTTTGGGAGTGATTTGACTCATTATAGGCAGAGAACTTGTGATTTTAATTTGTTTTTACGAGTCTATTCTACGATGAGATTTGTGAGAGCGTTTCAACTTAAGGGCTTATCAATGAGGATGTAATGCTTGAACTTAAAAAGTTAATAGGAATGAGAAATTATTTCCCAGTGTCAACGGTTATGCAAATACTTACACACCAATACCTCTACCAAGAATTTGTCTTGACTACTTTTCTTCTTTTTGTTCAATTGTAAGGCTTTCATCTTTGTTTCTCTTCTAGATATTTTTCTAGAATCTGAATTGCGTCTTAACAATGTTGTTTGGTTTGGTGGGTCTATGTGGAAATGGATTTAAGTAACAATATAATAGTTCGTGTCCAATTATATTCTATGACTACATCTGTACTTGTATTAGCAACTTGTTAACCAAAAAAAATAATAAACTATACCACAACAACAACCTAGATGTGCATGCCCTATGAATCACATATTTTTATGGAGTATTTCTTAAGTGCATAAGATTGATAGGTGTTATTCAAGTTCTTATTTTCTATGATTTACATGTAGAGTTTATTTTTGATTTTTTTTTAAATGTGTCTATGTCCTGAGAGTGGATATTGATAACAACTATGATGAAAAGATCAAAACAATAATATTTGACCTCTCTTTGTGTAACATTTATCTTTGTTTCTTCCTTTTTTTCTTTCTTGTTTTATTTCTAGATGGGAGAATTATGTTAGTGTTCTCATTTCTTCAATTAATTTTTAGGATTCAATAATGTAGCTTTTTGGTTTAAGGAATAGGTTGCCTTTTGGGTTTCTTGGTTGTTTTTATAGGAATCCATTTCTTATTTGGATATTGCACTATTGTTAGATACAACATAATAATTTTCAAAACTTGACCTATCATTTAATTGAATGAACTCTCAACTTGGAACCTTTTTTTTTACTTGAAATCTTTGATGACTTTAAGGCTGCAAGTGATAATCATATGATATGCATTGTGAGATCTCAATAGTTATCAAATTATTCACAAGTTTCTTATTTTCTACCTTTCAATTATGGGAATAGGTGGACATATCACGTTACTAGGATGTTGGGATTAAGGAAAGTCACATAATGAAGAGCTACTGCTGTTGCTAAGGACCCCATAAGTTCTACCTTGGCAATATTATATTAGTGATCACTATGTATCCATATTTTTAAACCGCTTGACTAGATGATAATAATGTTAACTTTTCCTTTAGCTTTTCCGTGGGTTTTAATATCGGCACTGAATTATGACTTAATTTGTTGTTGTTTTACTTGTCTCTAGATACCTACTTTGGACCTGGGACTGTGGACAATGTTAAATGTTATATCAGTGCCACTCATATTATAACATGCTTATTCAATTTTGCACGCTAAGAATGAGAGGATGCATGATGAGTTGACTTATGCAAATCCAGAGACCTTTATTAACAAGAATGACTTATTCTACCAGGTAGTAGGTGTGAACAAGGGTCATGTGTATGAGTTAGGATTGCATGGGGATAGCGGCTATAGGATTCTAGGAGCTAGCACCTCTATAGAGCCAGAGGTTTATCGAGAGGAGTTTGAGGAGCTTCGAGCGGGTTTCGATGAGAGATGAGGACACAATAACGTACCTTTGCAGACTAACAGGTAATGTATGAGCTACAAATCGCCGAGCTACCGATCGCCCAGCTCCAGTGGATGGTAATGCAATCCTTACATTGAGGGAACCCCAACCCAAGCACGTCCAGGAAAACACATCAGCAACCACCTCTAGCCCCCCACCCACACACTTAGACTCAGGTGTAGATTCTATGTTTCCCATGCCATCATCTGATATAGGTCATGGCGTTGCACTTCGGAGAGATGATCAGGGCGTTGGATATATGGATGAGGATTGGTTGCACGACCTTAGGATGGGCAAACATGATCAGGCATCGCGATAGTTGAGATAATGTGGTCTTTTTTAGATTTTGGAATTGATTTTGTAGTACTTTTGATTTTTTGAAACCTTAATATTTTTTATGTATAAATATTTTTTGATCAGGAATTGCAGGAACTACAGGATGGGTTTATTCTAGTTTTATATTAATGTTTTTTTAAAAAATTGGATATTAAGCAACGAAATTACAACGGCTTAAAGACTGTTATAAAAATATAATTCCATTTCTTATCCGTCTCAAATTACGACGGATCAGAGACAAAATTTGTTAGGCATGTGTTAAAAATGCACACATTATCAATCTCTAATCCGTCTTAAATCCATCTCTTTTAGAGACGGATTAGAGATGAAATTTAACAGGCACGTGACAAGAGCGTGTACGCTAGCATGGATATTCCGTCTCTGATCTGTCCCTACTTCAGACAGATTAGAGATGGATTGAACATGTCAAACATCAAATCTCTAGTACGATCCGTCTTTTATTTCGTCTCTAATCCGTTGCTATGTAAGACGGATTAGAGACGGAATATCTGTTGTTAATTACGGGACGAACCATAAGCCATCGCTGACCACTTAGTAACGAGGTTTTTTATGATGGAGCAAATTCCATTGCTAATCCATCTCTGACTAGTTTAGCAATGGAATTCACCTTTTTAGAGATAGATATTTCCATCTCTAATCGGCTCTATTTTTGTAGTGTTGGAGTTAGCGGTAGTGGTGTTTTCACTGAAGATTTGACACCATTATCTCTATGGAGAAAGATTTGTGTTATTTATTGGACATAAAAGCTTGAAGTATTTGTGTACTCAAAAGGATCTAAATATGAGACAAAACGTTGGCTTGAGTTCCTCAAGGATTATGATTTCTTTTTGGAGTATCACCCGGGGAAGGATAATGTTGTTGTTGATGCATTGAGTTAAAGAGGGGTTGACTTGGAGACTATTACTTGCCATATAACACACGAGTATGGGTTACTCGAGGCGGTTGAGATGATGTATTATGTTGGTATTCGACCGATACCAGGAGTGTTGATTTGAGGGGAGATAAGGACTCAGACTATATCTATTTAGAGTGTATTTGATGGTTAGCAAGAGGGATGAATAGTATGGAAGATTTCTAGAATTTGATCAAAATCCAGAACATCCAGATTGGAGTCAGTCGACAGACTCATGTATGAGATTTAGAGGACGATTGTGGATTCCATCAGTGGATGATCTACGCGATGAGATACTTTATGAGACACACTGCTTACATTTTACGGTTCATCCGAACGGGACCAAGATGTATGCAAATGTGTGTCGTCTTTTTCTAGTGGCCAGGGATGAAGACCGATATTTCTGATTGTGTCAGAGGGTGTGATATTTGTCAGCGAGTTAAGGCTGAACATCCCAGACCTGGTGGGTTATTACAGCCACTTCTCATTCCTAGGTGGAAATGGAAGCATATTGCCATGGATTTTGTCAATGAGTTATGTCAATCTCAGTGCGAACATGATAACATGGGGGTAATTGTTAATAGGTAAACGAACTTCATACCAATTTCGACCACATATTAGGTGGATAGGTTGGCTAGTTTGTATGAGAAAGAGATAGTTCGACTGCATGGTGTTCCATTATCGATTATGTCTGAAAAAGGGCCACAATTTACATCTCATATTTAGTAGAGCATGTAGGGAAAATTAAGCACGCGATTGGATCTCAGTACCACCTATCATCCACAAACTAATGGACAGTCTGAGATATTGATCCAGATTCTTGAGGATATGTTGAGGATGTGTGTATTAGTGTATGATGAATCATGGAGGAGTATCTTTATTTATGTGAGTTTACCTATAATGATAGTTATCAGACAAGTATTGGTATGACACCGTTTGAGGCATTGTATGGAAGCCGTGCAGATCTTCATCTTGTTTGGTAGAGCCAGAAGATGTGGTAGTAATTGGGCCTGAGATTGTAGTGGATCACATAGAGAAGATACGTTTGATCCAATTGAAGGGTGCGCGGGAAAGGCAAATGGAGTACTACGACATGTATCACGGGGAGTTGGAATATCACGTCGGAGAATAGTATATTTGAAAGTATCTCCGATGAAGGGTTATAAGAGGTTTAGAAGGAAGCTTGCGCCGAGGTTTATTGTTCATTTCGAGTTGGGAATCGGATAGACAGAGTTGCTTATGAGTTGGAGTTGCCACCTTAGTTATCAGGGATCCACCCACTATTTCATGTGTCGATGCTTCGACTTGATAGGTTGAGAAAGAGCAATCGACCGATGGTGAACTTAAGCCTGATAGACTTGAGGGAGGATATCACTTATGATGAGCAGCCTATTCAGATTTTGGACTGTAAGGTAAAGATTCTAAGGAATAAGGAAGTCTCATTAATTATTGTCAAATGGCAACACCAGAGATGAGGAACTGACGTAGTAACTCGAGTCATATATACGCAAGTACTTTCCTTGCCTCTTTTGAGTTTGGTAAATCTTTTCTTAGTTCGATTTAATTTTGAGGACGAAATTCTAATAAGTTAGGAAGGCTGTAATGACCCTAAAATCTAACTCGTGCCACGTGTCATTTTAGGTCGTACGTAAACCTTTGTCGTGATATGTGTGAACAATTATGAATTGTCGACGCCGAGGTATATTATTTTTGTTTGGTGTTGTGTATTATATGGTATTCCGTTCCGAAGTTAGAGTTTGTTGAGGTATAATCTAAATTTTCATTTATAATCAGGATCGATGGTAGTGTAAAATGAGAACAAAATTGGTACAAGACCTTGCCTTAAGTTTCGTGTCAATTGGCGGTAGTCGAGGTTAATATTAGGTCTAGATTGGTGCAAATTAGGTTAAGTATGGCAAGATAATTAGTCTATAAAAGTTTGATATGTCGTGGACAAAGTTAAGATTTTTAGGGTTTTTAGTTTAACAAAGACCAGTGTTATGAATGTTTTATGAAGATGGACTGTCTTGCCTATAGTTTGGCTCAATTTGGTGAAAAATCGGATCCAAAACGAGCACCGGAAGCCAAAACACATCAAAATAGAGATTTATGGGAACTAATGAATAAAAAGAAATTAAGATGATGACAAGCAGCTGAGGGTTTATATATAAATATAAAAAAAAATTAAAAATTTCAATCGTTCAGTAGAGAACGAATTGAAATTTTTGGTTTCTAAAGCTCTTCGACCTTTCTCTCGCATGTGGAGCTCCGTATGTTCGATTTTCATCTGGTTTCTCTCCGCAAAAAATTAGAACATCACAAGAGGGTCAGTTTGAGCCAAGTTGTCATAGTGGAAATGAGGGATTCGCCCAAAATTTAGTAAAATCTCAATTCAGTGTGTTTTTCCTCAATTCAATTTGAAATCTCGTGATTTTTCTATTTCTTTCATGAGGTTTTCATAGGAGTTGGTATCAATTATTGTGAATTATTGTATTGGGTTAGTTTGCATCAATTTGGGATAAATTTCACCGGCGTGAGAAATTGTTTTTTGTGATTTGAAGTGGTGCGATTCAATTGATAACTGTTTTGAAAATGTTTTTATAGTTGATATTGATTTATATTAGGATTTTGGATGAATTGAATATTAGTTTTAATCCAAATTGACTCAACGGGCTGTTGAAATATATAAAAGTTGGTATTGAGTGGTTTTATGGTGGTTGTTGTCGAGATTTGACGATTTAACTGTGAAAATATTGATTTGGAGAAGTTTTCTCAGTTCAAAACAAATAAAATTTGTCTTGTCAACAGGCTGTGTTGGAAAGTATGAAATTATGAAATGTGTACTACAAGTTTCTTTTTCGTGTGAAAGTACGAAATGTGTACGAAAGTACAATAGTTCAAATAAATAATTTTTTGGAAAGTACGAAACTACTAAATGTGTACTACAAGTTGCCTTGTCAATTTTGTTTTGATCCAAATTGACTCCACGGACAGAGAAGTTTTCTCCGTCTGTGATCGAATTTGAGTGTTCTTGGAGTGTATGGAAAGTATAAAATGTGTACTATATGTTACTTTTTGGTCAGTATGACAAATATTGAGGTTTTGAGGTTAAAAAGTTACCTCAAGTTAGCAAGTTGAAGTTGTTATAAATAATTATTTTTGGAACTAACTCTCGATCATACTTTGGTCGCAGATTTCACGAGGTTTCATGATTTGGTTTCACTTGAAGCTTGACCATAATATATTTAGGTATACAGGGAAGCTATTGGAACCGGTTTAAGGTGGTATGACGCTACGATAAATTTGAAAAGTCTGCTAAAAGTTGGTTGGTTCTAGTCAATGACAGCTACACGAGAGATTCTTAAGGGATGACAAACTTGAGTCGTATGAGTGAGTAATATCGTTAGACACGGGTAAGTAAACTAGTGAGAAAATTTACAGTTATTTTTTTAAGCTTGAATTTTTTGTTATTGCTTTATCCTGTTTCGGAACTCTATTCTATCTGAGTGGTCCAAGGGCAAGTAAGTCAACGTGATCCTTGGAAGGATGGGTTATCTGGAGTAATTGACTAGAGGCAGGAACTTGGGATGCACAATATTGTTTTTGGTTCTATACGGGGTGGGAACTCTCCACTAGATTGCTGGAAAATTTTGCATGCTCGTGGATTTTATGATGGTATGAATGCACCACATCCTAAACTCCAAGTCTGGTAGGTATTCTCCCTCAACTCGATGAGAATCTGGTAGGTGTTTTACCTCGACTCAAACGACTTTTTAACTGGTCGGGACTATATGCGCCTTTTCTTTTAATTCCTGGACACTCATTTTCAATTGATTTAGATTTATTTCAGTCTTTATTTATTCATGCATTCTCTGTACTTTTCTTTCTATCAACATGAATATAGATTGATATTTACTTTTGAAATACTATAAACATCCTGCTTGGTGTTACTTACCTGGAACTTGTCATTCTTGTGTTTGACTGAGTGCAAATCTTAGTCTAGCAAGGGAAAAGCTCCTCAACTTGGTGATTTGCTTTGAGGACTTGGAGCCTATCATCCTTTGGACTCGATGTAGGCTTGATATTTTGTATTACTGTATATATATGTTTTGAAACATGGGTTTTAGGAAATGAGAGATCTTGGGCATGGATATGATGATATTCTCTCTTCTGACATGACATATGGTGATGATATACAAATGCAAGGTTTCCACATTCTAGGTTATCCTAACTTATGTCTGAAGGTTGTTAAATTAGTTATAGATTTTAAATGCTTATGCTTATCTTTGAATAACTCACTAATATTAATAATCTGATCTTAGATTGTTGAATAAATGGTAAAATGTAAGGTAAGGTGACTAGGCTTGTGTTGACGGCGTGAGTGTTGACTCGGGTCTACGTAAGTCTAGGTAGGGAGGGGTCTAGTTTTAGGGTTATGAAACTAGGGTCGTTACATGTTTGATCTTGAATCTACTTTGGTGTCTACATGCAAAGTTATATGGCATACTGCATTTTCAATTACATAGAAAGACAAGAAGAATTGTGTTAATAGATTTTGTTAATGACTTACAAAATTTATGAACCAATTTGAGAATTTCTTTTCAAGTAGTTCATTGACTGTCTTTCTTTGATATTTGGATGATTGGCACGTAAATCCACAACGTACTTTCTATAAGGAGATGAAAGAAATCTGGATTGAATATAATAAAAAGTTGCATATTTGACTATTAACATGAGAACTGTGTATTTTCACGTATTTACGTATACCTCATGTAATGAGCTACTTTAGGACAATTTAACAACACATGAGCATGCGGCGTTAAACTCATCATTCATGAGATAACGCTTCCCTCTCCCAAATGCCGTGGGGTATGTGAAAATTGAGAAATTTCTATTAAAATTTTGAGTGTGGCCAACTCCACCATCGTAATTATGGGGTGGACGATTGTGCAAGGTGGAAACGTGTTCCTCAAGATAATAGGAACAAAACACAATTGTCTCCTTTACTAAATAAGAATTGCATATTGAGCCCTCAACTTTTTCCTTATTCCTAACATTATTTTTCAAATGTTTCAAATACCTACATTTATGCATAGAGGTAAATTAGTTAGATGTATATTTGCTCGAAATTTTTCATTTTGTACAAAAAAATTAGAAGGGTTGATTACCTTTCAAAATGATACATCCACCGAAATTGTATTAGGCTAGCTAGGATAGCCTCGTGCGCCAAATGGATAAGGAGATGCTCCATTGAGTCGAAAAAACTTGGCGGAAAGATTTTTTCCAACTTACACAATGTCTTTGGCATGTTTTTATGCAAGAGATGTAGATTCTGAATATTTAAATATCTAGCAGTTAAGTCTTTAAAGAAAATTCTTATTAACTCGCTGATTGCAATCCATATGTCCTCCTCAAGAGCTCTAGAAAAGCAATCGACAAAAATCATTGCATGAATACATGCATTCGTGACTTTTCCTCCTAAACATCTTCAACTTCTTAGAATCTACACAACGACCAAATTTAAACGCATAACCATCAGGGAAGTCCAAGTCCTTAATCCACTTACACAACACTTGTTTTCTTTGCTTTTTAAGAGCATATCGTGCTTTTGGATATTTCTTAAAAATCAGATCGTAGTGAAGCTCTAGTCGATGACAAATCTCCTTTAAGTCCTCTCTAGACTTGGCGTTATCTTTCGTCTTCCTTTTAACACTTATGATTGTGTTGAAAATATTATCAAAAATATTTTTCTTGATGTGCATTACCTCTAGGTTGTGTTTGACAAGGTTCATTTTCCAATACGACAAGTCCCAAAGTATGCTTCGTTTTCTCCACTCACTTATCTTTGAGATTTCTTCGTTTTTAGCATCCGATCCTAATTTCATAACCTTCATTGAAGACTCAAAAGTGAGATCCAAGGTAATTTTACCATTTTAATGGAAATTTTTGATAAAAAAAAATGTGATTAAAATGGGTTGTGGTGAATTCGGATTTCATTTATTTTTAATGGTTTTAGGAGGTCAAATTCGGTGTTCTTAAGGTTTACTTTGATGAATTTCATCAATTGGGATCGAATTTGAGGAAAATTTGAGGTGATTGGTAAATTTTGGGTTATTTGCATGTATTTTGATCGAAAAAATTGGGGTTTGTTTTTGTGAATTTGAGGTGAGATTTTGATGTTTGGAGGTCTCCTATGGAGTGAGGTTTGAAGAGAAATTGAGAGGGGAGTGATGGGAAGCAACAAAAAAAAAAAAAAAAAAAAAAAAAAAAAAAAGAGATGAAGAACCGAGAGGCGCGGTGCGCCTACGGTGAGAGGAGGAAGAGGGGGGGGGCACGCACGCGTGCGCGTGCGTGCACCCCTGGGCCGGCCGGGGCCGGCCAGCCCATCCCGGCGGGCCGGCCAAACCGGCCCCGCCCAACCCGGGTGGGGCTGGACCGGCGGCCCGACTCCGACCCGCCTGAAGGGCCGAACCGGGCCGACCCGGTTGGGTCGGGTCCGACCCGGTTCGGGGGACCCACATATATTATTTAAATAATATATTTAAATAATATTTTTATTTATTTATTTAAAAAAAAACAAGAAACTTGTTTTAAATTCGGAAAATAGGGAAAAAATAGGAAAAAAATATCGAAAAATTGGGAAAAATTCTAGAAAAATATAGAAAATTTGAAAAAGGTAGAAAAGTAGGTACGGGACTTTTCGGGTATTTTTGGAACCCCGACATTGTCCGGAAGAGGTACCACAACTGCAAAATGGAATATATGATATAATATTATAAATGTGTTATTAATAATATAAAACACTATAAATGGACTTCGGGGGATCGGGGAACCATAGCTCGGGCATAGGAGAGCTAGGCGGGTCGGATTGACGGTCCGGGAAGTCTGAGTGCGTAGTTACAAAGTGCGTAAAACCCTTGAGAATGTTACACTTTAATTCATGCGTGGTTTGTCCATCGCATATTTTTGTTACAATGAATGATGTGTTTATTCATTTGTTTATTTATCGCCTTGTTACATATTTTGGTTGCCATGTTATGCACCGCGATTATGTGTTGGACGGTGTTTGATGTGTTCACATTGTCTGAGGTTAATCGAGATGGTCGTGGTACGGAATTGAGTAGGCTAGGTTGTAGCGCGTGTGCACGGGCATAGCCGGTGAATAGCTACCCGAGCAAGGGGTGCACGTGTCCGGTGGGTTGTGATTTGTTCCGGTCACCGTTAGTAGTTTGGGTGTGGTCTAGGCTTGATGTGCTCACCTGGGGCATCCAAATCTACGAAGTATGATCTAGTTTGGTTAGACTCCGTCACACTTCTATCTAGTTTTCTTATAAATGATATCGTGGTTGGACCAGATTTCTCGAATGGTGTGTTATTTCTACGTGTGTGATCGAATGGTTTTATTTTGGATATCAGTTTTGCCACCATAGGAATATGATTCTGTCGTCGTGGTCATATTCATATGTCTCGCAGTTATTATGGTGGTTTTTCATGATTAACGTGTAGACTTCTCTTGGGAATTTACTCACTGGGCTCGTTCTTTGTATGTGTTGGGCAACCGAGTGCGAGATCCCTGGTACGAGCAAGAGCAAGGGAAAGGAGATACTAGGCGACTATCTCTAAGGCCGTTCTTCTTGATAGCTAGTGTTTTGATAACATGTATGTATATACTATTTTGTTGGGTTTTGGGACTTTATAACTTTATCACATGTATATGGATTACCGTTTAGTTCGTCTCGAGTTATATACATGGTGTTTGTATCCGGGTTTTCCACTACTTAGGTTAAATAAATTCTCATAAAATATGAATTAAGTGCTTCCATTCGACAACTTAATAACCTTCATTAGCCCTAAATCCTCAATTTCACTGGGAAATATATCTAAATCAATTTCACGAAATATATCTTCACCTGATTTGGCCAGAGATTTCTATATTACCATTCTACCTCTTTGATAACTCTTCTTGTCTTTCCTTTCGTAGGAAGATAGTGGCAAGAAACGTCGGTAACAATCGAACCAAGTTGTTTTTTGGCCGAACCTCAAGTGAAAAGAGTCGATATCTTCCATACGATAAGGACAAGCCGTCTTGCAATGCGTGCTCCATCCTGACAACATGTTGTACGCTGGAAAATTGTTAACAGTCCATATAAGTGCAGCGCGCATTTGAAAGTTCTTCTTAGTCGATACATAGTAAGTAGGCACACCGTGATGCCACAGATCCTGCAATTCTTTCACTAAAGGTTAGAGAAACACATCAATTTTTGTGACGAATTGGTTGGTCCAGGCACGATCACTGTTAAGAACACCATTTTTTTCTTTATGCACATCGACAAAGGTAAGTTGTATGGTTTTAAAGTCACTGGACAAGAGGAGTACGGTTTGTCAATCATTCTGAAAGGTTGAAACCCATCGGTGCTTAACCCAAGTCGAACATTAAGAAACCTAGGAGCTGAAGGTAAAGTTCACATGATTGAAGTGGTTCATTCCATGGAATCAGAAAAATGCTGCATATTCTCCTCATTTCTAACGTGTTCTGTGTTCCATCGCAATTATCTTGTTGTAGCTTTCGAGGCAAACAAACATTGTAAACAAGGTGCAAAGGGAACGTAAATCATTGTCTTGTATGGGCGTTTGTTAGAGTCCAACCTAAATTCTTCAAAAAACTTGCAAGACGTAAGCTTAGAGTCGGGTCCCCAATAAAGCATGCATAATCGTAGACAACAATTGATTCGCTCATGCGGCAAACCCAACCAATGCATTAAATTTTTACATTTATAAAAACTATCCACCAAACAGTTATCTTCAAGTAACATGTGTTTACAGACCTGCAAGATTTTGTGGAATGCTTAGTTTAAAATATTGTGATTCGACTTTATCGTCAACAAACGTGACATTATTGAGAGTTTTGTCATCTTCATGCATCCTCCCCAAAATGGTTCATTCACTGCGTCAATCATGTCAAATAATTTTTTAGATTCAGGGTTTAGTTCCTCCTTACAATTCCAATCAAAACTCGGCCCTACGTAGTCGTATACCATACGTTGATATGACATTGGATATTCGTCCATTAGTTCATCTTAATCGTCCAACGCATCTAATCCTTTTTCCTTTCCACGCTTCGTCTAACAATAATAATCGGGAACGAAACCATACTTCACTTGATGAAGCTGTGCTGTCTTAAGATTGAGATATTTCTCATTGCCACATTTTTTGCATGGACATCGAGTTTTCTCTCGTAGAGGTAAGTGGTGCAGTGTGTTGTGACAAAGTTTACGAAGTCCTTCATGCCATCCAACAACTTCAATCGAGTGTAACCATCTTAAACGCAGTTCTACATCGAAGCTCGAGATGCAAACATCTCGAAAAACCTAAAGGACCCTAAACGTAATGCACAAAAAAGTCTATATTCATTATTTAGTTGAATGTTATCCATAATTAGTCGAATTGGTTGCATTTACACGTACTTTTTGTGTATATATATATATATATATATTATAATTATCATTTTAAAGTAATATATTTTTGAATATATATATATAACATAAGTTTTATTTTGTTTAATTATGATTTTTTTCAGTGTATACATAGTGTAAGTTTGTATTAGTAAGTTTCTTTCATTAATTTTGAAGTACATTAATATAATGTACATATAGTACATTATAATTTTCGTACATTATATATATAATTATTAATTTTGAAGGGCTTTATTTTTTTACATACATATAGTATACATTTTATATATAGTATAATTTATACATCTATGTAATGAGTTTTTAAGTGCTAAATTTATTTTGTTAAAGATAAATTTTGTTTAATTATGAATATTTTCAGTATATATAGTATTAGTACTATTTTTTTATTAGTTAAAGTTTTAAAGTATATTAATATATTGTACATATAGTATAAATTATTATAATTATATATATATATATTCATTTTGAAATGTTTTTCTTACACATATATATTATAAATTATAAATACATTTTAAGTGCTTTATTCTGTTGTAAACTTTTCGGTTTAATGATATTTTTTGCTTTAAATTCTCTATATAGTGGTTCTCTATATATATAGTATAAAAGTGTTGTTATATATTCATATTTATCAATCAATTATATATTTTTTGTTTCATATATATTTTCTTTAATTAATTTTAAAGGGCTTTATGTTTATATATATAACATAAGTCATTTATTTTTGTTCTAATTGCAATTTAATTCATTTGAACGAGATTTTATCAATAAAGTGTACGTCATTAATATTTTATTTTGTGAGATTTTATTACTAAAAAGTGTACTTATCATGATAAATAGTTTCACTACGTGAAAAATAGTTTCATTACGTTATGTTATGTCCAACACCTAATGCACTTCAAATAAAGATCATACATACATACATACATATATATACCAATATAACAAATAATTTCACAATAAAAAAGATTATGCATATATATATCAACAAAAAAAATCATATACAAACATCACAAATATACACAAAAAGAAAAATGCAACTACACCTTTTATTAAATGACTTCAAACGTCAAAGAATTTAATTTTTATGCACAAATAACAAGTAATAATTAACTCATTTTATTTTTTAACATTCAAACATATACACAACATATATTTAAATCACAACATATATAATTTTTTTTGGTGGCAACAACATATATATAAACTTCATCACAACACAAAAGGTAATTTATTTAAAATATACCTCTAGCAACGCGGAGTGCGGCACCAATACGGCGGGAGTGACGAGTAAGTGATTTCAACTACAATACAAACTAACACAATTAATTAAATAAATTATATCATGATAGAATTTCCATTTTTCAAAATGATAGATCTAAAAATTAAAAAATAAAACTGAAAATACAAAATATAAAAAATAAATAAAAAACAAATCAAGGCGGTGGTGGAGAGGGAGGCGGTGGAAAAGCCGTGGCGGTGGAGAGGAACAGTGTGGACAACAGATCAGGTGGTGGAGAGGGACCGTGAGGTGGTGGATCGAAGATCAGAGAGAAGGGCAGGTAGTAGAGGGAGCGGAGGCCAGAAGAGAGGGGCAGGCCGAGGGAGATCAGAGAGAGGGGGCGATGCATGTGATAAATGAGAAATGGCGAGAAGAGAAGATCGGAGAGAGAGAAAGAGAGAGAGCAGGGAGGCACATAAGCGAGAAGAGAAGATCAGAGAGAGATGGCGAGGAGGCAGAGAAGAGAGGCTTGTAGGGTTTGGTTTGGGGAGGTGTGGTGCATGCACGGGTAATTAATGGGAATGGTGATGGGGTGGCGAGGGGCGTTTACCCCGTTACCATTCCCATCACTTTAGTGACGGGATGGCGATAGGAGGTCGTCGCTAATCCCTCGCAATCCCTTTAAATGCTTCCCCCTGTGCTTTCCCATTTTTGCCTCGTCACAAAATTGGGGTAAAAAGTCATTACCCGACGCTATTTCAACCTTTTTTTGTAGTGTTAATATATAGATTTTAATTAATAAACTCTATCTAATAATTAATTTTATAACAAATAAAAAGTATATATCAAAAGGAATGACACAAAAGTCACTCGGTGGACATGGCGAGCGGGTTCACGTCCTTGAAAGCGGTTAGTGCACACCTTGAGTACATAATCCACGTCTTATGTATGAAAACAACATGCGCATATCCATTTTAGCATGGAGCCCACATGTCATGTTACCATTAGTGTGACTATAGAGAGTCATTGTAGCATCTTCCTATTAAAAGTATATATAATCTTTGAAAAATGTTAGAATAACAACACAAAATGTACTTTTCTCCAAAACTCTAAAATTCATTTTTTGATTTACTTTTGTAATTTTTGTATTTGAACCACCGCCGATCTTCTCAATTATCGGTGGTGGTTCCAATCAAATTCCCTTTGCTTTTTATTCATTCAATAAACAACATATTTAATCAAATTTGTAGAGATTGGTTCATCCTTGTTGGGGTGCATCTTCATTAACGTTGTTGCGTAGATTTGTGCGGTGCGCTGAATTGATTTATTTTTAGTTTTTACTTTCTAGTTAGTTTTCTTCCATAGTTGGAAGTCTTTAATTTATCTTCTCCTTATTGAAAAGTTTTTAGGTCTTCTTTTTGTTGGAAAGTTTTAAGTCTTCTCCTTATTGGGAAGTTTTGTTATTCTTTTTGTGGTTCTAATACTTTTGTGTATTGTCATGAGTTTCAACGTTGTAGAGAGTAGTCCCCGATTGTCAAACTGTTTCAATTTCAAAAAAAAAAAACCAAATTAATGACAGTTTGTTTGCACAAATATGATTAGCGAATCAATGTACTTGATTCTATGTCTGGTCATGTATTGAATCATGAATGATTAATGAAATTTCGATTTCTCTTCAAAAAAAACACAAAATGCACAATAAAATGCATAACGCACACCCATCCCATCGTGTATTTCACCTTAGGATGCGTAACGCCGCATCCCGAGGATCACATGGACGATAAGATTGGTGCATTGTGCAATCCAAATGTGTGTTGCTATTCTAGCATTTACCATAATCATTTGACAATATAATAGGGGCACTCATGACGTAATCCCTATTTGGTTTAGTTTTTGTTTTTAGCTTATACTTTGATGACGTAGATTTATGCTTATGAAAAACAAAAAAAATATGTAGGGAGATTTCTTTGAAAATCGGAAGTAGTTATGATAGTTTAAGGTAGTTTTGGTTGTCACGTCAACGCTTATGCATCCAATCGCAGAAAACATAAAATTATAACCAAACCATACAAATTTTGCTTAGTAAGTGCAACGTTAACAATAAACAAGGACATAGGCTGAATTAAATAGCGCGCGAGAATACTCAATTCTCACGAGTTATTGGTGATTCATTGGGATTGAAAGTCTCGATTGTCATACATGGGATTTTTTTTTTTTTTTTTTGAATTTTAAATTTTGAAGTCCAAACATGCAAATTGCATTCATTAACGGAGATCAGTAGTTACAATGGAGATCACTAGTTACATGTGAAGAGACCGCCAAAAGTATGACATCCTTCCAATAACAATTCAAGTTAGCATGCATAGAGCTTTTGAGATAAACGAGGAGAAAGATTATACATGCCTTTCTTTTTGAGGTCATTATACATGCCATTAGCTTATGGACGGTGCGGTGATCATGATGGAAATCAAATAATTAGCAACTTAATCCACAACTTGTCGGTCGTGATATAGTTTGATTTTATCTATTTTGATTGTTACTACTTTTTTTAGTCAATCTATTTATACAGTAATTTGTTACTGCTGCTTGATTAATACCTTATAATATTATCTTTGGGATTTAAAGTTTCTTATCTGATGAACGAAATTAATTATTAGATGTCTAATTTATTTTTTAATTGAAGTAAAAAACATTTTTTATTAATTACAAGCTAGTACATGAGGAGCAACCCCATCTCTTTAATTAAGAGGTATTTTTGCTCCAATTAATTACAATAAGCTCATGAGATGCAATTACCTATAAATTTAGTTCATTCAACAAACTTAATCGGTCATAGTAGCTAACTAGACACATAAAACCTAGCTAATTAATGAGTCAAAATAAACTCATAAAACTTATGTGAGCTAAGTAAATCTTTTAATGTACATCAAAATTTGTGTGCATACACCGAGGTGCATGAATGTTTGAAAGGAGTCTAGTTTTGCTGCAATTGAGAAAGGAAATGTTTATAATGTCACAAATGGCAAAGCACCAAGTGTACAAAATAATAATGTGCTTTTAAACTTTTATCCTCCTACTTTATTATTTTGTACACGTGGTGCTTTGCCATTGGTGACATTACAAACATTTCCTTACTTAATTGTAGCGAAACCGGACTCGTGCCATTAAAATGTTTTGATAAGAGGGAATTCGATAAGTAAAGGACTAAAGTACCCTCATGTTTTCTCTCAAGAGGTTTATTATCTATCCTTTTCCCAATAACTACAAGGGTGCGTTATAAAAAGAAAAAAATATATATTAATGGGTGTTTGGATTTGTCATATGACACCTAATATGAAAATGGGTTGACTATAAAAAATAACACAAGCTGTTATTATTTTTGTATAAATAACACTAACTTTAATTTCGTTAGAAATAACACGAACTTTCAACATTTTTTTAACACAAAGAGTAATTTGGGACTTTTGGGTGCTAACATGGCAACGTAAATTGATTTCTTAATTGTTAGCTCCAACTAATCAAGCCAACATTTTTTCTCTTTGATTATGCTTGTTGCAAGCTTCATGCCTACATTAACGAAATTACAAAATCAAGCATAAAATGATGAAGTAAAGATATTTTAACTCTGCCTCCCAAGAAAAAAAAAGACTCATCCTTGCCAATCTTAACAACCTAAGGGAAGCATATAATTCATACATTCCAACAATAAAATAACATAAATTAGGTATACAATGAAAGCCCATTATTTATTGATGTTGGACACGTTTTAAATGAGAATGTAATATGAAATTGTATTGATTGAGGGTAAAGTAGGGCAAATTGTATACAAACGGGATGCTCTTATTTATAGAGCCTACAAAACAATATATACATGGAGACTTATATGATACAAGGTAAGATTTACACAATCAGTGAGGAAGTTATGGTATACACAATTAATTGAGAAGTTATGGTATACAAAATTAGTGTGGAAGTAACTATATACACAATTAGTTTACTAACATTAAATATTGTAAATAAAATGGATAAACAAGATTTGTTTTGATTTGATATCCTAACCACCTAATCTCTTGGAAAGTCCCAAGAGATCAGAGGATAATAAATCACGTACAAGGTGATTTAGAAAATAAGGCTTTTGGCATTTTTGTGTGATGTGAAGAAAAGAGTTATCTATAAGTGTCTTCCAAACTTTTGGGGTGTGGAAAAGATCGGAGTTCTACACAAACAAAATATGTGAAAGGTACGATTCCGCCAATACTCTTTCAATTCCTATTTGTTCCAAAATCTTCATTGTTTGCACTACTACTGTCCATGAAGCTTAATGGTTTAAACATTTCCTAATGCAAATTATAAAAGTGTGTTGAAATGTGTAACTGTATTTATTGATAGTCAAAAAGCTATAGCTTGTGCAATAAATATGAAGCATCATGGAAAGACACACAATGACACAAAGAAGAACTTTGTGACTGATTTCATAGTAAGAAAAGAATTTATGAAATAGCATATACCTGCGTAAAGGATAACAGTGTTGGGAAATGTGCCCTAGGTCAATCCATTAATAGTTTTTATGAATACATTTTAGTTAATAAAATAGATGATTTCATTTGCTGTTTATTATAATTGATTTGCATGTTTACATTATAATAAGATCTATGGGTATTTACAGAAATATCCTAAATGTCCATAATCGATTATTATACTGGGAACTATAATGAAATAAAACTAGTGTGAATCTTGATTGATGATCATACGATGATCATACGTATAGGAATATGAATCAAGATCATGAGTACTTGTTAGGAAACAAAGTATCTTTGGACCGACCGCATATGAGAACATCACATGGATTAAGTCATAGTTGTTTCTCATGATATGTATATTATTCAGTCCTCTGACTTGAGATTACCAGAGCCTTCAACATTAGAAACATAGTGATTTGACGCAATCAAACGTTTTCTTTAACCGGACGATTATAAAGGTTGTGATTGGTTACTGTGTGAATAATGTAGTGAAGTTATGTAATCAAGATAGAATTTGTCCCTCTCATATAGAGAGAGATATCCAGCAGATCCCTCGATGTGTTAGACTGTTAAAAGGCCTAGTCTAAGTGAATTGATATTGATCAATGTCACTTGGATATTTTCAGTCTACCTAGAGATCGAAACTAGTACGATTGAACATGTTGGATGACGATTACATGTCTTATGTTTGATCAAAAGGATATCGTGTGACAAAAGGATATTATATACACTATTGATTAGGTTGTATCGATTTGATATTCGTACAACTTGGGTAGTCATAATGTCTTGCTATAGGCCGCTTATGACTTGTATACCAAAATGTGTTTTGGTACACTGCCAACGTTGTATGAACCTATTGAGTCGCACACTAAGAATGGTTTTGCGAGATTTTAAGATGGTTTAGAAAAACGAATTTATATGATAAAATTCATGACTGAAACGTCCTTGTAGTGTATTACACTTATACTTCTTTAAGTAGGGGTATATATGTAATTTACTTAACCGTCTATATACAAGGGTTGTATAAATAGACGCTTTGAGTTAGAATACAAGTACGAGAGATTAAAAAAGGGTCGAAACTCTATTTTCGTTTTAAGAAACGACTTAGGGTTTTTGGTATGCTCTAGATCCTTTTGGAAAGAAACAAAAATGTTTGGTAATCTCTCGAAGCTAGCACTTCAAATCTTGGCCGTCGTTCGTGTGTGGACTGCTGATAGAGGGCGTTCGTTGTTGGCAGCACCTTAGAGATCGATTAGCCTTCAGAAAGGTACATTGCGACTGAGGTATGATTAAGTTTTCATAGTTTAAACATGTTTTAATGGAATCAGATTCGTATTCTGTTGGGGTTTTTCTCAAAATTGTTTTGTAATCTTCGCTGCGTATGAACCCCAAATACCAAGAGTGGTATCAGAGCCTTCGAGTTTGATTCCATTTAACTCATTGCATGTTTTCTTATGATATATGATTGAAAGCATGTTAATAGTTGATGTATATGTGATATACATAAGTTTTCTGTGAGATTTATTATCATGTTTTGTGTATATGATACATATATTCGTGATTTAATTGAAATTAGTTTTGTATATACTAGTAACCATGTTAGGTTAATTTGAATAATTTTCATGAATTGAGTTTCGTGTTCTATGATCCATGACACCATTAAATTCGATTGGGATAGCAGTTCATGATTCAATTACATGTTTGTGATTATTTAGATGAAGATCGAAATTGCAAATAATTAATTTTCAAAATTATTTATTTATAAATAATTAATTTTTGAAATTATTTATTTATCTTGTTATTTTAATTTTGTTATGAAGTTTCTAATTGATAAAGATAGATAACAAATTAGAGTAGGAGATAAATATCAAGAATCTTGTTATTGGTGATATACCTGGATTCAAATATCTTAAATCCAAAATAAATAATTAATTTTTGAAATTATTTATTTATCTTGTTATATCTATTTTGTTATGAAGTTTCTATTTGATAAAGATAGATAACAAATTAGATTAGGAGATATATGCAAAATCGGTTTCATTATCCCTATTGGATAGGAGATAAATATAGAGAAGTTTGTTATTGGTGATATGCTAGGATTCAAATATCTAAAGTCCTAATTGGATTAGGATAAGATGATTTGTTAGATGTGGGCCCGAGTTAATTAAAAATGTTTTAATTGACTTAATTTTGGATAAATTAAGGGGTAAATTTAGTATAGTAAAATCAGCAAAAAATATGATTTTATATAGCAAATTTCAATTTTCAGAATTGAGATTCGTCTTCTAAAAAAAAATGAGGGGCGTGCTTTCGTACCTTCACGACCGGTCAATGAACCATCGCTTCACGACCAAAGCCAATGGGACCACCGTCTAACTAATCCTAGCGTATGGAAATTCTTCTATTAGTGAATAGCACAAAAATTTCCTAAATTGTTTAGTGGTTCTACAAATCAATAAAATATATGATATTTCATTGTTTACTTAAAAATCACTAAAACTGAACAAAATCCCTCTATTAAATCTTAAGTCTTGTGCCATCTAATTTTAAACACTTATCAAGGCTTCGATCGCACTAATATAGTTTCAGTCATAGCTGGGTATATTGTGTTATCTTGGTGAGATAAGTTTGGTAAGAGTTACCTAAATGTTTAAATTGGTCTGACTTAATAAAGCTATCAAAATAGTTTTGGGCTTTAGGCATATGATGAGATAAAAACATGCTAAGACATAAGATGTCATGTATCTCATAAAAGTATCTAAAATTACATAAGATGTAATTGGTAACTGTTACCTACCTAAATAATCTAGTTCTGTGTTTCATGCCATAGCTGTCATAGAATTAGGTGAAATATGGATTTAAGTCCTCTAAATAAACAATATGTTTTAGGGGGGTTGTTAATTTAGTGGGAGTCTATTCCTCTATACTAAAATAAACTCTGTATAATCTTTATTGTAGATCAATGGCCTCTTCAAGTAACAATAATCCCCTTTCACTGCGACCTATCCTTGAGAAGGATAAGCTATCTGGGACTAACTTTCTTGACTGGTTCAGAAACTTGAGAATCGTTCTCAAGCATGAACGCAAGTTGTATGTTCTGGATGCTCCGATCCCTGAGGACCCACCAGCCAATGCTATGAAAGCTGTGAAAGATGCACATAATAAGCATGTCAACAATTCCACTGATGTTGCATGTATTATGTTGGCAACTATGGTTCCTGAACTTCAGAATGACATGGAACTAATGGAAGACTACGACATGACTGTAACGTTGAAGGAAATGTTCCAACAACAAGCTAGGCAAGAAAGGTTTGAGACAGTCAAGAACCTGCATTCTTGTAAGATGACTGAGGGTGCGTCAGTTAGTCCTCATGTTCTGAAGATGAAGGGCTATGTTGACCAACTTGATAGACTTGGATTTCCCATAAGCCAAGAGTTGGCTACGGATTTGATCCTTAATTCATTACCGGAGAGTTACTCACAATTTGTGATGAACTACAATATGAATAATATGGAGAAATTAATTTCAGAGTTGCATTTGATGCTCAAAACTGCTGAACAAAATATCAAGAAACCCTCTAGTAATATGTTGATGGTCCAAAAGGGAAAGAGAATGTCGAAGAAAGGCAAAGGCAAGGCTAAAGTTGCCAAGGCTGCTGCTGCACTTGTCGCAAAGCCTGTGGAACAAGTCAAGCCCCAGCCTGTTCCTGCTTCAAAGCACCAAAAGGAAAAAGGAAAGAAATTGTCATTTCTGCCATACACCTGGACATTGGTTCAGAAATTGCAAACTCTATCTGGAAGATCTAAAGAAGAAAAAGGGTAGTGCGACTACCACCTCAGATATTTATGTTATTGAAATTAATTTATCCACTAGTGATTCTTGGGTATTGGATACCGGATGTGGATCTCACATTTGTATAAATGTGCAGGAACTCACCAGAAGTAGGAAGCTAAAAAAAAGAGAAGTCATCCTGCGCGTAGGGAATGGATCAAGAGTTGCTGCTCTGGCTGTTGGATCATATGACTTAGTCTTATCTAGTGGACTTATTTTAACTTTAAATAATTGTTATTATGTGCCTGCTTTAAGCAAAAACATCATTTCTGTTTCATGTTTGGATATGGATGGTTTTGATTTTATTATTGCGAATAATAGATGTTCAATTTCTCGTAAAGGTATTTTTTATGCAAATGTTGATTTGTGTGATGTTCTTTATATTCTAAGCATGAAAAGGTCAACTGATACTCCAGTCTTTAACATAAATACAAAGAGATTCAAATCAAATGATTTGAATCAAACCTATCTTTGGCATTGTCGTCTCAACCACATAAATGAGAAATACATAACAAAACTCCATAAATATGGACTTCTAGATTCATTTGATTTGGAATCATATGAAACGTGTGTATCTTGTTTACTAGGCAAGATTACTAAAAGTCCCTTTACTGGACATAGTTAAAGGGCAAGTGATTTATTAGGTCTAATACATACTGATGTATGCGGTCCTATAAACACAATGGCTAGAGGAGGTTATCAGTACTTCATTACATTTACTGATGATTTCAGCAGATATGGTTATGTATATCTTATGAAACATAAAGCTGAATCATTTGAGATGTTTCGAACATTTTAAAATGAAGTACAGAATCAACTTGGTAAAACTATCAAAACACTTCGATTAGATTGAGGTGGTGAGTATTTAAGCCAAGAATTTGATGATCATCTTAGAAATTGTGGGATTATCTCTCAATTAACTCCACCAGCAACTCCACAATGGAATGGAGTTTCTGAAAGGAGAAATCGAACCTTATTTGATATGGTTCGATCTATGATGAGTCATGCGGATCTTCCATTATCCTTTTAGGGTTATACATTACAAACTGCAGCTTTCACTCTAAATCGAGTTTGTTCTAAAGCGGTTGATAAAACACCATTTGAGATATGGTACGGGAAGAGACCTAGTTTGTCTTTTCTTAAGATTTGGGGTTGTGAGGCTTACGTAAAGCGACAAGTCTCAGAAAAGCTAGCACCTAAATCTGATAACTGTTTATTTGTGGGGTATCCTAAGGAAACAAAAGGATATTACTTTTATAATCCCGCTGAGAAGAAAGTGTTTGTTACTTTGTATGGTGCCTTTATGGAAAAACAGTTTATTTCAAAAGACACTAGTAGAAGAAAAGTAAATCTTGAAGAAGTTCAAGAATCACAGATAAACACTAAACTGCTACTAGAAGTTCAACAAAGTTCTGAACCAGTTGAACCTCCGCAAGTGACACAAGGCCCACGTAAATCTGGTAGGTAAGACATGAGCCAGAGAGATTCGGATTTCTCATTACTGATAGTCATGATGTGTTGCTTATGGATCAAAATGAGCCCACCACTTATCAGGTATGTCTGGACCAGACTCAGATAAATGGCTAAGTGCCATGAATTGTGAGATGCAATCCATGTATGATAACCAAGTTTGATACTTGGTTGATTTACCTGAAGGTGGTAAGACCATTGGATGTAAATGGGTTTTCAAGAAGAAAACTGACATGGATGGCAAAGTGCATACTTTCAAAGCAAGACTTGTAGCAAAAGGTTTCAGGCAGATTCAAGGTGTTGATTATGATGAAACTTTTTCGCCAGTAGCCATGCTTAAATCCATAAGAATTTTAATTGCCATTACTGCATATTATGACTATGAGATATGGCAAATGGATGTAAAAACATCATTTCTTAATGGAAAGCTGCTTGAGGACGTGTATATGAGACAACCTGAAGGTTTTGTACATCCTGAGAATTCTAGGAAGGTATGCAAGCTTCAAAGATCTATTTATGGATTAAAGCCAGCTTCTCGAAGTTGGAATCTTCATTTTGATGAAGCAATCAAGGATTTAGGTTTTATTAAGAACGAAAATGAATCTTGTATATACAAGAAGGTCAGTGGGAGTGTAGTTTTTTTCTGGTACTGTATGTTGACGATATATTACTCATTGGAAATGACATCCCAATATTGCAGAGTGTCAAGTCTTGGTTAAGGAAGTGTTTCTCAATGAAAAACTTAGGAGATGCAGCTTATATCCTAGGGATAATGATCTATAGGGATAGATCTAAGAGGCTAATCGGTCTAAGTTAGAGTGCTTACATAGAGAAGGTGCTGAATAGGTTCAGTTTGCAAGACTCTAAAAGAAGATTGTTGCCAATGTCTCATGACATAAGTCTTAGCAAGACTCAATGTCCTAAGACAAATGATGAGCGAGAACGTATGAATAAGATTCCATATGCATCTACTATTGGATCTATCATGTACACCATGCTATGCACTCGGCCTGATGTACATATGCTTTGAGCACTACAAGCAGATATCAGTCAGATCCAGGTGAGAGTCACTGGATAGCAATAAAGAACATCCTTAAGTACTTAAGAAGGACTAAGGAAGTGTTCTTGGTCTATGGAGGTATTGAAAATGATTTAGTTGTAAATGGTTACACAGATGCAAGTTTTCAAACTGATATAGATGATTTTAGATCGCAGTCTGGATATGTGTTTATTTTGAATGGGGGTGCAGTAAGCTGAAAAAGTTCGAAGCAAGAGCGTGGAGATTCTACAACAGAAGCTGAGTATATTGCAGCGTCCGATGCAGCAAAGGAGGCAGTTTGGATCAAAAAGTACATTTCTGAACTAGGTGTGGTTCTAAGTATTGCTAACCCTGTTTGTTTGTATTGTGACAATAACGGGGCAATAGCACAGGCCAAGGAACCTAGATCACACCACAGATCCAAACATATACTCAGGCGTTTTCATCTCATCAGAGAAATTATTGAGAGGGGAGACGTGAAGATTTGTAGAGTACCTACTGAAGACAACATTGTGAATCCATTGACAAAGGCTCTTCCACAAGCAAAACATGATGGTCATGCCCTAGAGCAAGTGGGAGATGTTGGAAAATATGCCCTAGGTCAATCCATTAATAGTCTTTATGAATACATTTTAGTTAATAAAATAGAGGATTTCGTTTGCTATTTATTATAATTGATTTGCATGTTTACATTATAATAAGATCTATGGGTATTTACAGAAATATCCTAAATGTCCCTAATCGATTATTATACTGGGAACTATAATGAAATAAAACTAGTGTGAGTCTTGATTGATGATCATACGATGATCATACGTATAGGAATACGAATCAAGATTATGAGTACTTGTTAGGAAACAAAGTACTGGACCAACCCGCTATGAGAACATCACATGGATTAAGTCATAGTTGTTTCTCATGATATGTATATTATTCAGTTCTCTGACTTGTGATTACCAGAGCCTTCAACATTAGGAACATAGTGATTTGACGCAATCAAATGTTGTCTTTAACCGAACGATTATAAAGGTTGTGATTGGTTATTGTGTGACTAATGTAGTGAAGTTATGTAATCGAGATAGAATTTGTCCCTCTCATATAGAGAGAGATATCCAGTGGATCCTTTGATGTGTTAGACTGTTAAAAGGCCTAGTCTAAGTGAATTGATATTGATCAATGTCTTTTGGATGTTTTCAGTCTACCTAGAGATCGAGACTAGTACGATTGAACATGTTGGATGACAACTCCATGTCTTATGTTTCATCAAAAGGATATCGTGTGACAAAAGGATGTTATATACACTATTGATTAGGTTGTATCGATTTGATATTCGTACAACTTAGGTAGTCATAATGTCTTGCTAGAGGCCGCTTATGACTTGTATACCAAAATATATTTTGGTACACTGCCAACGTTGTATGAACCTATTGGGTCACACACTAAGAATTGTTTTGCGAGATTTTAATATGGTTCAGAAAAACGAATTTTATATGATAAAATTCATGACAGAAATGTCCTTGTAGTGTATTACACTTATACTTCTTTAAGTAGGGGTATATGTGTAATTTACTTAACCGTCTATATACAAGGGTTTTATAAATAGACGCTTTGAGTTAGAATACAAGTACGAGAGATTAAAAAAGGGCTGAAATTCTATTTTCGTTTTAAGAAACGACTTAGGGTTTTTGGTATGCTCTGGATCATTTTGGAGAGAAACAAAAAGGTTTGGTAATCTCTCGAAGCTAGCACTTCAAATCTTGGTCGCCGTTCGTGTGTGGACTATTGATAGAGGGCGTTCGTCGTTGGCAGCGCCTTAGAGATCGATTAACCTTCAGAAAGGTACATTGCGACTGAGGTATGATTAAGTTTTCATAGTTTAAACGTGTTTTAATGGAATCAGATTCAGATCCTATTGGGGTTTTTCTCAAAATTGTTTTGTAATCTCCACTGCGTATGAACCCCAAACGCCAACAAATAGTACATCCTGAGATTGCGAAGATTGTAATTCATATGTTATAACTTCTTTTTTCGATTCAATAAGTAAGCTTTATTGTAATTTTTTATTTCTTGCTCTGATATGAGTCATTATTGCCTGGAAGTATGCAATAAGCACTGATTGGCTTTCCGACACAAGCAATCACCTTTGGCGCTAGTTGAAGCGAACAGAGATGAGACATTAAAACTTATTTGATAAATGTCGCCTTAATTAGAGTCAAGATGAAGTCATTTTTGCAAGACCGTGATAGATTTCCACTATATATTAAGCCTGTGAATAAAAATCGGATGCAAGATCTAGTGTTTGGTGCCTAATTTTGGCGAGCTATAAAGATTTTGGGTTAGGCACTTTGGGAGTGACTAAACTAAGATCTACACAGTATATTGAAAGCACTACATACCCTCTTATAAAGAGTTTCTACTATGACATGTAAAGTATTACATGTGTTTAGTCGACAACTTAGAAGTGAGTAGATAGTAAATCCCTGTATCATCACTGTGTGAGTCTAATTAAATGAAGTTCTTATATAGTTGAGACTTCCTATATTGCCCTTATGACTTTTGACTACACTATGAAGTAAGGAATTAGTGCTTGCTACGTTAGTGAGTAACCTATGGTTAAGTATGATATGATCTAAAAGTGCTACATTAATTAGGAAAGCAGATGATTCTAAACTGAGTAGTGGAAGGGTAAAGGAAGATCATATGGAATCATGCCATTTCATTTTGTATTCTATGACGCAACACTGATGTTGCATTAATTGGATGGCAATATTAGTTAGAATATAATGCTATGAATTTAAGGTTCAAATATTGCTCTTGAAGGGATTAGAGAATGTTTTGAACAACGTGACTATATGGATCTGGGGCAGAGTGAGATATATATTTTTTTAGAAGGGTAGATGTCTCTATGCTGACTCTAATTGAGTTGCTAGTATAGAGCTCTAGCTTGCAGGTTATCTCACTATCGCACAACCCATTAGTTAGAATGAAACACTGTCAATTAAGAACTGAATGTTTTTCCACACACGATGTGTGAGTGGGAGATACCTAAGTTATCAAAACATGGGGCACCCATGTATGTGATCGACCTGACATGACAAGATTTTCTACACACGATGTGTGAGTGGGAGATATCTAAGTTATCAAAATACGGGGCACCCATGTGTGTGATCGACTTGACATGACAAGATTTTCCACATACGATGTGCGAGTGGGAGATGTTGGACACGTTTTAAATATTGTAACTAAAATGGATAAACAAGATTTGTTTTGATAATTGATATCCTAACCACCCTAATCTCTTATGAAGTCCCAAGAGATCGGAGGATAATAAAACATGTACAAGATGATTTAGAAAATAAGGCTTTTGGCATTTTTTGTGTGAAGTGAAGAAAAGAGTTCTCTAGAAGTGTCTTCTAAACTTTTGGGTTGTGGAAAAGACCGGAGTTCTACACAAACGAAATAAGTGAATGGTATGCTTCTGCCAATGCTCTTTCAATTCCTATTTGGTCCAAAACCTTCATTTATAATTGCTCAAATTAGAAGATCAAATGAAATCAACAAGACTTAATTATAAGAAAATCCAGAACTGCTTGTTTGTTAGGAACAGTAACATAAACAACACTTGGCACAGAGCTCCCACTATTTGCCATTTTGCGTAATTTTTTTTTGATAGTGTTTTGTTCGTTCGATTTGAGTGAACCATAAAAAATAGGTTTATGTTGTCACGTCGGTGCTTAAAAGTCCCAATTTACTCTCCGTGCTAAAATTGAGAAAAGTTTGAAAGTTTGTATTATTTCTAACGAAATTAAAAGTTGATGTTATTTCTGCAAAAATCTAATGAAAGTTTGTGTTATTTTCTATAGTTAGCCCTATGAAAATTGAATATATATCTAAAACGATTGTTATTATGGTCGGGAGGGAGTACAAACCATTGTGTAGTAAATGTATATTTGTATATCAAAGTAGGTTACTCAAACTCTTGCATTAATTAATTGTAGCAACGTACAGTACTCTCTTTTTCTTTTCCTTTATAGGAGGAGTATAAAGAAGTGTGTAAATTAAATAGCCTATTTCTTTTTCTTTTTGAGTACCTTGCATCATCAATCTAATTGCTCTCTTAATTAATTGGACCAGGAAAAGGCTTGTCTTCTAAACATGACTACTTTGTCGCATGCACTCCTTTTCTTGTATTCTCATAGCTTTTCTAGAATCCGAGGTTGCCTTTATATATATGACCCTACGTACTTTTAAGGCATATTCAGGAGAGTTAGCCTTTTTTACTCATCTTTTAGGTCAAATAACAAGTAAATTAATCTGAATGTGTAACAGTAGTAGTAATTAGAACCTTCGCCCAAGGCTGCCATGAACTGATCCATCGCCCAAAGCACTAGTCAGCTCAGTATCTCTCACTACAACAGTAAAGGCCTTTAATAACAATTTAAAACTGTTATTAAAGGCCTTTCGTGATGGTTTTAAACCGTCACATTAAACGTTATCTTATAAGAAGTTCTAAATGCTAAAAGCCTTTTGTGATGGTTTTGCACCGTCATCTTATCTAAAATTTCTTATGTGAGAAAACCTTTTAATAACGGTTTTGCACCGTCATCTTATCTAAAAATTTTATGTGAGAAAACCTTTTAATGATGGTTTATAACCATCATTAAAGGTTTTCATTTTTTTAAAAGGTCCGTTGTAATACCCTACAACATATAGCTTCTTTTACAAAAAATAAAAATAATACAAATTAATTATTAAAAAAAGAAAATGAAACTTCTTATAAACATTAAAAGATGAACATATCAATAAGAGTCTTGTACAATAGTCTTCATAAACTTAAAATCACATGACTCGATTTGTCGCTTGTCAACAATTCAAGTAGTCCAACAATTCAAGTAGTAATCATCTACCAAATGATCAAACAAAACAGAAAAATTGAAGCGTTTTATTAATATACTCATTCAACCAGCTTTGATTTCATACACTTCTCATGTTAATGATTTTGATGTACAGATAACTACATGATACAGACTAAACGTACAAATAGAGCCTTAAACAGATAAGAAAATAATTGGCTTAACCATCAAATTGATTCATCAAAGAACTCCAGCCAAGAACAAAGTGAAATGTATATATACATAAAGAAAGTTCAAAACATAAAACCAGTCCATTAGAAACTCACCTACTACCACTAGGTGCTCTTACTCACTTGGTTGACAACATCTTGAATGAAGATGTGAAGATAAGAGGAAGCAAGTATTTCAAGAACAACTTTGATAGGATGGTGACAGTGAAGAGCAGAGTTGATCCAATTAGCTTCTTCAGATATGAGCAAAGCATCCGTTAGCATCCAAGGATAAGCATTTCGACCACCACCTATGGTTGATCAAAAGTAAAAGTACATAAAGACATCATAAATACTTCTGTATAATTCGAAGCTAGTTATGAGCATCACTAATACTCTAATGATGTTAATTTGTTATGATCTCATGCTCCAAATTAACATTCAACATTTGAGCAGCATAAAAAGTTATGAAACTTCTTAAACAAGAGATTTAATGTGACAGTGATTTAATTATGTTCTCTAACAGTTGGGTAGGAATGTCTACTTATACACAACTTTCAAGTCCCAATTCATTAGATCCCTCACCCTAACACGTTGGCAACGCTCACATTATTCTCATCTTAATTAAGCTACAAAAAAATTGTGGTCAAAGTCAAAGTAAATAATATAATTGTCAGCAAAATTTGTAACCTCATATTCTCATTTTTATGTTCTTGGCTCTAGTTTCAGCATCAAATTCAACCAATACTAACTATGAGAACTATCTCAATTGTCTATCATGTTAATGACTCATTATTAATGCCTGAATTCTCTAAGGTTTGGTCTTTTTCATGACTTCTTTATTAATTTCTCTGTGCTTTTATGCAGAGTATGTAAGAGCAAGGTTTATACCTTATACAAGTACAGATGAATCAATTAATGACTGATTCATATTTTTCTTTGCTGCAGAGTTTTTGGAGTTCTGATTCTGATAATAATGTTGGAGACCCATTTCAGAATTATAGTTCTAGAGACAGAAAAGTGTAATTCCAGATATTTTTTTTAACATAATCGTGAATGTCTGAACTTTCTTTTTTTAGGTCGTTCTAGTCTCAATTATTAATATACTCATTCAACCACCTTTCTATGCGTAGTATAAAAACAACAATTCATTAGTTATTTTACCTTCATTTCAGTTTGAGTGAGATAAGGTTGTCCATCAGGATCGCGTGAAAGGTGAACTTTCTGACCTCTATCTTCCCTCGCACCGATCCTTTGCATGCTCATCTCAGGGTCTCCCCATAGAGCTTCCAGGTCTTGAGGATCAAGGCACTCGTCCCAGTATTTAAAGCTGACTGCCATCTGAATCAAGTCACTCTGCAACTCCGACCAAAAGAAAAGAGCCATCTCAATTTGAATAACCAAAGATAACATATTTTAAATTTTTAGCATTTTAACATATGTTAAGTGTATGAATTGCGCCACTTAGCTTCAAGGTTTTTGAGGACGAGTGATTAGAATGAAAATGTCGTTCACGTACTAAGCTTGCTGACATTCCCACTGATCAAGCTCCAATTGCAACTGCAGGTGATAACACCAAAGGTGACACTAATCATGTAAAGGAAAATTATGGTTATTTGAAAATGTGTATATGATTATGAAATTGAAATGACAATACTACATCCCTAGACCTCAAACGATGTTAGAGCAACCTGCAACGAATCAAAACTTACCATGGATCAAGAAAGGATGATCATATCATGTAAATTTGTCAATAAGGACATACTTGTAACATATATACAAAAATTCGTTAAATAGAGCAAGAACTTGTTGGAAAAAAATTTAAACAAAAATCAGCATTAGATTTGGCGAGATAACTTGTCAACTCATAACTGAGATCCTAACAAACTGTAGAATACAGAAGTTTCATTGATTAGCTCCGTGAAAACAAGATCAAGTATTGAAACAACAATACTACATCCCTATACCTCAAATAAAGTTAGAGCAACCTGCAACGAATCAAAACTTACCATGGATCAAGAAAGGATGATTAGAAGACAAGTTATGTTAATGAAATCATCGCAATGAACCAAGGTTCAGTTGTTGCACTTATAATCAATCTATATAGCTCATTCAAAATACAGTTAATGGAACAGAGAATACTTTGATAGTTATGAACAACTAAAGACAATCAAATCAAAATTGGAATTGATGAGTTATTTGGTTTGGCTTGGGCATGTGAAATCAGGGTCATCTTTGCCAAAATGACCATAAACTGTAGTAGTCTTCAAGTGCCACCTTCTTCAATCTGCATTATGCAATTAATTAAATGATGAATAATAAGCCATCATGTAATCAAAATTAGTTGATGGATAAACATAAAAAAAAAATTCATGCTCATCCAAGCCTTTACCTTATCATTTCACTATAACAGAAAAATGGCCAAGAGAGTTTACCTGAAGACATGTTTAGATCCATCATTTTCTTGGACTTCAAAGCAGCCAAAAATAATTATTTGAGAGTAAAGTGTCAAGGTTACTCCATTTAAGAATAAAATAGACTACAATACCTGGTTGAATACCACAAGTAGTTAAAAAATTTTATAGTTATAAGATGCTTACAGGGATGGTCGAAATTATGTTCATGAACATGTCTTAGCTTCTCATCACTCAACTTTAAATAGAAGGAATCCTACAAAAGCATAAACCATCATATAAGTCAATAAAAGTGACTAAAATACAGTATAGTATGGACCAAAACTATAATGTACTTTATTAATTGGTTATCCAGACAAAACTATAAAATAAACAACATCTGAAAAAAAAATGTAACAAAATTATTATCTCACCAAACTATAATAATAGTAGCAAGTCATTATTATATATTTTATGCAATTAAAGATAATATCTGCAGTCCCATAGTCATATTACCAATTCAGGAGTTAATTTCTCAACTGATAACTTCTCAGCAGACTTCGAAATTGTTGAAACAGTTTATGTAGGAGAATTAAATGGACTTTGATTAATCAATAAGATATCAGGCAAAAACAAAATAAGAACTTCAATAAAAGGTTTTAGAGGGCATACATGATTTAGTTCTTGCTAAAGTTACCATTCTTTTTGAAGAGCAGCTTAAAGTCAGTCTCTTTAAAGAGCTGCTCAAAGTGAGGTTTGCAGTATAATACTTCTTTCGTAAAAGAATAATTGCTCAGCTGAAAAAGGAAACATTGGACAACATTGAAATTGCTCATATTAAAGTCTTCATCCTCAAATCATATTCATGAGCAAATTATAGTCAGAGAACATAAAACACAAGACTAAACTAAGAACCAGATTTTATTCAATGATTCATATGTTCTTACAGAACAATAGCAATTACATGAAAGCAAAGACCAAACTGAACAGAAGAGGAATACAGATATACTAAAGAGTAGTACTAAACAAACACAAACACAAACACAAACACAAACACAAACATTAGCCAGCAATAACAAAAACCAAAGGGTCAAAAGAAAGAATGAAACCCATCCACAAACAATTCCGCAAGCTATGATCATTTTTTCTATAGCGACCCTAAAATTCTAACTCGTACCAGGTGACATTTCAGGGTCGTATTGTGGGCCCTACTAGCCGTGGTGTACTTGTTTCGGTCCTCGGGAGTCGACAACGAGGTATGTTATGTTTGTTTGGTGATTTGTATTATTTATTTATTACCGAACATTAAATTCAATATCCCTAATGTGTGAGGACGTGGTGAGTGTGTGTTGGTACCGTTGAACGAGTTCGGTACGAAATAACGCGTTAAACGAGTATTTCAGAATCCGTGGGACGGAAATGAAATAAAAACATTGACATTTATAAATGAAAATAATTAATGGAATTAAATAATAAATTATGGGCGCCGAGTGATATGTGGGGTCATGGGCGATACGCGTGAGTCGAATATTAGTGTGCACGCCCGAGTTAACTCGTTGGCGCGCAAAACTAAATTTTAGACATGAAAAATACAATTATATATATATATATATTTATATATATAGAATATATATAAATGTATATATATAAGTAAAAATGTAAAATGACCAAGAGGGGCATTTGGTTGTGAAGAGAAAGAGGATAAGGATAAGGGCAAAATGGTCATTTGACCCAAAATTTGATAAAAAATACCATCGGCACTCTCCATTCTCACATTTCAACCAAGAAAGAGGAGGAGATCGAAGAGAGAGATCGGTCAAGTGAGGGTGTGGAGTTTTGAAATCAATGGAGTGATTGAGGTCGAGAGTTGGGGAATCGGCACAAAGGTGAGTTGTGATTGTTGTTGCGTTGTGTTGTTGGGGTTGTTGTTGAGTTGTTAATTTTGGGAGAAATTGGATTTTTAATTGGTTGATGTTGATGTTGTTGTTGTTGATGTTGTTGTTAGTTGTTGTTTGTTGGAAAAGAGAAAGAAGAAAAGAAAAAAAAAAAAAAAAAAAAGAAGTTGTTGGAACGTTGCTCTCTGTTCGTTCAGTTGGGGAAGACGATTAAGGTGGGCCGGGTCGTGGTGACCCGGACCCGACCCGGCTGGGCCAGACCGGGCCCGATCCGGGTGGGTCGGCCCGGGTCTAACCCAGTTAGGGTGGACCGGGTCGGACCCGACCCGGGGACCCACCATTATTAAAATAATAATATATTTATTTATTTATAATAAATAAATAAATTAAATATGTTCTATTTTTATTTTTTTTGAAATAAATATTGGAAAAATCTGGAAAATTCAGAAAAATAGGAAAAAAATTCAGAAAAATTATATTTCAACCAAATAAATAGAAATTTGGGAATTTTTATGAAAAATAGAGAATTTGAGATTCGCAACGAGACTTTTGTCGGGGTTTTTGTCTCGTAAAGCGTGAAATTGTTAAAAATAGCCAGAAAAATATTGAAAAATATTTTTCTAAATTGTATGAAAATTATGAGGTTTCGCTCGCGTATCTTAATGGGTTTAAATGGAACCCAATACCAGATTAGCGACCCAAATTGAGCAAAGGAACAATAATTTAGAAAATTGTAGAAAATGAGTTAAACTTGAGAAAAACTGAAGAATACTTGGAATAATTAGGGAAAAATTAACGAAAATTGGTCGAAATAATTGTCAGGTGACGAGTAGAGTGTTGGTAACTAATTGAGGAACGTGTGGAGCTACGCGAGGGAGTCTTTAGCGGGATTTGAGGTGAGTAATGGCAACAATAGAATCAACATAATTGCTTTTCTATTTATTGATTAATTATTCTTGAAATGCAAGCCCTTTGTATTCCATTCTAATTCAGGTGACCTAGGGTTTAGGTTGTCCGACTGTGATGAGAAGTCTCAACGAGTTTAGCAGCCGGCATACACTGTGGCTTCTCGTTGGAGCCTATCGAAATGATTTAGCATCCGGCTTGTGACTGTGGCTTTCTTTCGGTAGTGTGTTAGGAATTTAGCAAATGGCTTTGTACGTGGCTTTTCCTAACAGAGTGTGCGTTCAGTGGAGGCGACCTTCGGGCCCACTGGTTCGTACGGGGTGGATTAAGCAGGGAGGCAGTTTTGGGCCTACTGTGTCGATCGCAAGCTGATTAGGTCTTGTAACCCGCGGTTTGATTGGGACTATCTATTCGCCTATCCATTTGTTTCTCGGTCACTTGATTTTCGTTGTTTATACTTGTTGGATCTATTTATCATGCGATTTGCTATCTATTTCAGTTTCTTGTTATACACTGCATGATTTATAGACTTGTGATTATTGAAAATTCAGTAATTTATGTTGAGATATCTATTGTTGTTGTTTACTGTTATATTTTGTACTCACCGTCCTTTTTATGACGGTGGTGTGCATTCACAAGAGTAGGGCAAGGCGCCGATGCTTGGCGATATCCTCTGAGGCACGCTCAGAGCCATTAGCTTTGCTCTCACTTTGTAGGTATTTTTGTCCTTTTGTTGTATATTCTAGCTATGTATCCATTTGTTTTGATATTTTGGGACTTTGGGGAGTTGAACCTGACTGTTGATACATATATATGTTCCTTTTGGGTTCTCAGTTGATCTGTTATACACATGGGATGTTGTTTGGATAAGATTTTCCACCACTAGGTTGACTGAGTAGTAAATTATTTTAAGTTTGTGTTAAAAACATTTCCGCTACACACCTAACTACAATTGAGGATAAAAGATGAGATAGAGTTAAGGTGAATCAAAAAGAGTGATCCAGGGTGAGTGAGTGAATAATGTATGGAGTAATGGATAAGTTAAGGCTGACTAGACTTGCGTTGACTCGTCGGAGATTGGCTCGTGGATCCACGTAGGTTTAGGCCGGGCGGGACCCAGTTTGTGGTTGCTGGGGCCGTCACAGTTGGTATCAGAGCCTAAAGGTTTATCACCATGACTCTGAATAAGCATAAAACACAAGCAAATGAACTTAGTGTGGAAAATCTTAAGAACTTAACTCAAGTATAGTTGGGAAGTGGGAAATGCTATATTATTTTGAGCATGTTAAATTTTAATGTGTAATATAATATATCGCTACGTAAGACTGATCGAGGCTCGTCATTTGCTATTGTAAATTGCGATGGCTGACCAGCCTGATGCTGGAGATCGAGTGGAGTCCGTGATCCTCCACCAGATGCACCGAGTGACGTTGCAGCTCTGGCACGTAAGTTACAGTCCTGGACTCAGAGAGTAGAGTCACAGGGACGGAGGATGGACGAGATATTAGATATTCTCAGGGGACAGGCACAGCAGTTGCCATCTCCATCGACTTCAGGGATAGCTCCTAGACAGGATGTGAGTCCGGCTACACCTCAGGCTACTCCACCGGTTACTACTACTAGTACAAGATTCGCACCACCTATCACCGCAGATTGTTCGCGCACGAGTTGCGGTGGAGTCACGTGTTCATGATGATATTGATTCACGCTCGATCGCATAGGCGAGGTGGACTCGAGAGTATGAGAAGTATAAACCAAAGAAGTTCAGCGGCGGTTCAAGTGTAGATGAGGCGGATTTGTACATTCGTAGTCACGAGAAGGTTCGAAACTTCTCAAGATCGAGGATAGCGAAAACCCGGGTTGGCGCATTTTCTTTAACTGGAGATGCAGAGATGTGGTGGGAAAATTTAGTATCCACACATGGAGAGCCGACTACCTGGTTAGACTTCAAGAAATATTTTAGTCAGAAGTTTTATCCACCTTCAGCTATGATAGCCAAGAGGGACGAGTTTATGCATATCCGATAGGCATTAGGAGAGTCAGTTATGACTTATATGGGCAGATATCAGCACTTACTTCCTTTTGTTGATGGAGTAGCTGTCCGAGACAGAGATCAGGTCTATTATTTTATTGAGGGCTTGTTGCCAGCTATTGGAGGGACAGTGGTCACTACTCTACCTCCTACACTACAGGATGCTTAGGACCGTAGTTTGGCAAGGGAGGCATATCTAAGGACACATCTCGCACAGGGATATGATCAACCCCGTAAGGTACAGGATGAGCGGGGACAAGGCCGTTTAGGGGGCAGGAGGAAGAGGAATAGATGGCAGATTCAACAGTCTGGCAGAGCTCAGAGTGTAGCTTCAGTCGCACAGTCTTCGCAGCCAGTTCAGACATATGTCACCACACCTACTCGCATTACGTAGTTACCCTAGTCGACCACCACCGGTACCACAAAGTGCAGTGCGTAGCGGTCAGAGATGGTGGAGGTAGAGGTAGGGGTAGTGTACAGCAGGGACAGATGTCAGGTCAAGGATCGAGTAGGCGAGATTACTCAGCACAGAGACCTGCTGGAGCGTGTTATAGGTGTAGACAGATGGGTCATCTTGTCAGAGAGTGCCTACAGCCAGCTGAGTTTCGACAGAGACCTGCGAGAGCTTGCCATCGATGTGGACAGACGGGACATTACATCAGAGAGTGTCCATAGCCTGTTGATGTTCAACAGAGAGTAGCACCACGTCAGCAACATACGAGGGAGCGTGCACATGTTGTTGCTGAGCCAGACCCTCAAGCGACTCGACATCTCATTGAGGGTATGATTTACATTTGTGGTCATTTGATGTATGTTATGATTGACTCTGGTTCTACTATTTCCTTTATTTCTGGGCGCATGGTTGATGAGTTAGGGTTAAGACCAGTTAGGTTAGAGAGACCTCTAGTTCTTAGCACAGCTGTTGGGGATAAAATCTACCCTAACATGATTTGTGAGCGCTGTATTGTAGAGATAGAGGGACATGAGTTACCAATAGATCTTAGAGTGTTAGAGTTTCTGGAGTTTGATGCGTTATTAGGCATGGATTGGTTAGGACCTTATCACACACAGATTGATTGTTTCGACAAGACGGTCACATTTCAGATTCTCGGACAGCCAGAGTTTACTTTTCGTGGCGGTGTGACTCAGTTGAGAGTTACCAGAGGCAGAGTAGCCACGAGCAGTGAGATTAAGACGTTTATGAGTGTTTTAAGTACGGTAGGAAGAGCTAAGGCAAAGATCGATGAGGTACCAGTTGTGTGCGAGTTTCCAAATGTGTTTCCAGAAGAGCTTCCCGGGTTACCACCGACGAGAGAGATTGATTTCATCATTGATTTGGTTCCTGGAACCAAACCGATATCAATTCCACCGTACCGGATGGATCCTAAGGAGTTGGAGGAGCTGAGATCACAGCTAGATGAGTTGTTGGAATTAGGTTTTATTCACCCGAGTATGTCACCTTGGGGTGCGCCGGTCTTGTTTGTGAAGAAGAAAGACGGCAGCCTGAGATTGTATATCGACTATAGGCAATTGAACCGAGTGACAGTGAAGAACAAGTATCCATTACCTCGTATTGATGATTTTTTCGATCAACTGACTGGAGCGCAGTGGTTCTCGAAGATTGATTTGAGATCTCGCTATCATCAGTTGAGGATTAGAGTAGAGGACAGAGAGAAGACGGCTTTTCGCACGAGATATGGGCACTATCAGTTTACCGTTATGCCGTTTGGGTTGACGAATGCCCCAGCAATGTTCATGGATCTCATGCATCGTGTATTGAGACAATATTTGGATAGATTTGTTATAGTGTTCATTGATAACATTTTGATTTATTCTAAGACTCATGAGGAGCACGAGGAGCACCTCAGGACGATTTTGCAGACACTGAGGGAGCATAGACTGTATGCCAAGTTCAGTAAGTGTGAGTTTTGGCTTACAGAGGTTGGATTTCTAGGTTATATTGTCGGAGCTAGCGGAGTGTCGTGAGACCCCGCTAAGGTTAGAGCAGTTGTTGATTGGCCTACACCGAGTTCAGTGACAGAGTTTCGAAGTTTTCTGGGATTGGCTGGTTATTACAGACGATTTGTGCAGGATTTCTCAAAGATTGCGGCACCGATGATGCACTTGACGAAGAAGGAAGTCAGATTTCAGTGGGATGATAGTTGTGAGCAGGCTTTTCAGACTTTAAAGGAGAGATTGACTACCGCGCCAGTGCTCGTATTACCTGAGTCAGGGAAGGGTTTTGAGGTGAACACCGATGCTTGTTTGGTCGGTTTAGGCCGTGTTTTGATGCAGGACGGTAGAGTGACAGCTTATGCATCCCGACAGCTAAAGATTCACGAGAAGAATTACCCTACACATGACTTGGAGTTGGCGGCAGTGGTGTTTGCACTGAAGATTTGGCGTCATTATCTATACGGAGAGAGGTTTGTGTTGTTTACTGATCACAAGAGTTTGAAGTACCTCTTCACTCAGAGAGAGCTGAATATGAGACAGAGACGGTGGCTAGAGTTCCTCAAGGATTATGATTTCTCATTGGAGTATCACCCGGGGAAGGCTAATGTCGTAGCTGATGCATTGAGCCGAAGAGGGGTTGACTCGGAGGTTGTGACGTGTCGCGTGACACATGAGTATGGATTACTCAAGGCGGTTGAGATGATGTACTCTATTGATATCCCGACCAGCACTAGAGTGTTGATTTGTGGGCAGTTGAGGACTCAAACAGTCTCTATCCAGAGTGTACTTGATGGGCAGCAGGCTGATGAGCAGTATCAGAGGTACAGTAAGTTTGTTCATAGTTCAGATCATCCAGAATGGAGTCAGTCGACGTAGATTACGCGAGATTTAGAGGAGAGCGTGGATTCCATCGATGGTGAGTTACGTGACGAGATTCTCCGGGAGGCTCACCGCTCACGTTTTTCGGTTCATCCGGGCAGGACCAAGATGTATGCTGATATGCGTCGTCTGTTTTAGTTGTCGGGGATGAAGACCGATGTTAGTAATTATGTTAGAGGTTGTGAGATATGCCAGCGAGTTAAGGCTGAGCATAGGAGTCCTGGTGGATTACTGCAGCCGCTTCCCATTCCTTGCTGGAAGTGGGAGCATATCACTATGGATTTCGTCAGTGGGTTACCTCGGTCTCAGCCCAGACATGACAGTATTTGGGTGATTGTGGATAGATTGACGAAGTCTGCGCACTTCATACCGATTTCTACCACACATCGAGTGGATAGGTTGGCGAGCTTGTACGAGAGAGAGATAGTGCGACTGCATGGAGTGCCATTGTCGATCGTGTCAGACAGAGGGCCGCAGTTTACGTCGCAGATTTGGCAGAGTATGCAGGCACAGTTTGGCACGAATTTGGATCTCAGTACAGCTTATCATCCACAGACCGATGGACAGTCAGAGAGACTGATTCAGGTGTTGGAGGACATGTTGAGGATGTGTGTGTTAGAGTATGGTGGTTCTTGGGAGGAGTATCTTCATCTGTGTGAGTTTGCTTACAATAACAGTTATCAGGCCAGTATTGGTATGGCACCGTTTGAGGCACTCTACTACAGCAGTCGTGCGAGATCTCCATCTTGCTGGGCAGAGCCAGAGGATGTGGCAGTGATTGGGCCAGAGATTGTAGTAGATCACACAGAGAAGGTACGACTGATCAGACTTTAGTTGAAGGGTGCGCAGGAGAGGCAAAAGATGCATTATGACAGGTACTATGGCGAGTTAGAGTATGAGGTGGGAGACTATGTATATCTAAAGGTTTCTCCACTGAAGGGTCACAAAAGATTTGGGATCAAGGGTAAGCTTGCGCCGAGGTTTATAGGTCCGTTCAGAGTGAAGAAATGAATAGGCAAGGTGGAGTATGAGCTTGAGTTACCATCTCAGTTAGCAGGAGTTCACCCTGTATTTCACATATCAATGCTTCGACTGGATAGGTCGAGAGAAGGCAAACGACCGATTGTGGACCTGAGTCAGATTGATCTGAGGGAAACATTACTTACGATGAACAGCCGATTCAGATTATGGACCGGAAGGTGAAGGTATTGAGGAATAAGGAAATTCCCTCAGTTCTCGTCAAGTGGCAGCATCACGGGGACGAGGAACTAACTTGGGAACTGGAGTCTTACATGCGCGAGCATTTCCCTTACTTGTTTTGATTCCGATAAGTCTTACCCTGTATTTTCGTTTAATTTCGAGGATGAAATTCTCAATAAGGGGGGGGAGACCGTAACGACCCTAAAATTCTAACTCGTACCACGTGACATTTCAGGGTCGTATTGTGGGCCCTACTAGCTGTGGTGTACTTGTTTCGGTCCTCGGGAGTCGACAACGAGGTATGTTATGTTTGTTTGGTGATTTGTATTATTTATTTATTACCGAACATTAAATTCAATATCCCTAATGTGTGAGGACGTGGTGAGTGTGTGTTGGTACCATTGAACGAGTTCGGTACGAAATAACGCGTTAAACGAGTATTTCAGAATCCGTGGGACGGAAATGAAATAAAAACATTGACATTTATAAATGAAAATAATTAATGGAATTAAATAATAAATTATGGACGCCGAGTGATATGTGGGGTCGTGGGCGATACGCGTGAGTCGAATATTAGTGTGCACGCCCGAGTTAACTCGTTGGCGCGCAAAACGAATTTTAGACATGAAAAATACAATTATATATATATATTTATATATATAGAATATATATAAATGTATATATAAGTAAAAATGTAAAATGACCAAGAGGGGCATTTGGTTGTGAAAAGAAAGAGGATAAGGATAAGGGCAAAATGGTCATTTGACCCAAAATTTGATAAAAAATACCATCGGCACTCTCCATTCTCACATTTCGACCAAGAAAGAGGAGGAGATCGAAGAGAGAGATCGGTCAAGTGAGGGTGTGGAGTTTTGAAATCAATGGAGTGATTGAGGTCGAGAGTTGGGGAATCGGCACAAAGGTGAGTTGTGATTGTTGTTGCGTTGTGTTGTTGGGGTTGTTGTTGAGTTGTTAATTTTGGGAGAAATTGGATTTTTAATTGGTTGGTGTTGATGTTGTTGTTGTTGATGTTGTTGTTAGTTGTTTGTTGGAAAAGAGAAAGAAGAAAAGAAAAAGAAAAAAAAAAAAGAAGTTCTTTGGAACGAACAGAGAGCATTTTTGCTCTCTGTTCGTTCAGTTGGGGAAGACGACTAAGGTGGGCCGGGTCGTGGTGACCCGGACCCGACCCGGCTGGGCCAGACCGGGCCCGATCCGGGTGGGTCGGCCCGGGTCTAACCCAGTTAGGGTGGACCGGGTTGGACCCGACCGGGGGACCCACCATTATTAAAATAATAATATATTTATTTATTTATAATAAATAAATTAATTAAATATGTTCTATTTTTATTTTTTTTAAATAAATATTGGAAAAATCTGGAAAATTCAGAAAAATAGGAAAAAAATTCTGAAAAATTATATTTCAACCAAATAAATAGAAATTTGGGAATTTTTATGAAAAATAGAGAATTTGAGATTCGCGACGAGACTTTTGTCGGGGTTTTTGTCTCATAAAGCGTGAAATTGTTAAAAATAGCCAGAAATTCTAAATTGTATGAAAATTATGAGGTTTCGCTCGAGTATCCTAATGGGTTTAAATGGAACCCAATACCGGATTAGCGACCAAATTGAGCAAAGAAACAATAATTTAGAAAATTGTAGAAAATGAGTTAAACTTGAGAAAAATTGAAGAATACTTGGAATAATTAGGGAAAAATTAACGAAAATTGGCTGAAATAATTGTCAGGTGACAAGCAGAGTGTTGGTAACTAATTGAGGAACGTGTGGAGCTACGTGAGGGAGTCTTTAGCGGGATTTGAGGTGAGTAAAGGCAACAATAGAATCAGCATAATTGCTTTTCTATTTATTGATTAATTATTCTTGAAATGCAAGCCCTTTGTATTCCATTGTAGTTCAGGTGACCTAGGGTTTAGGTAGTCCGACTGTGATGAGAAGTCTCAACGAGTTTAGCAGTCGGCATAGACTGTGGCTTCTCGTTGGAGCCTATCGAAATGATTTAGCATCCGGCTTGTGACTGTGGTTTTCTTTCGGTAGTGTGTTAGGAATTTAGCAGCCGGCTTTGTCTGTGGCTTTTCCTAACAGAGTGTGCGTTCAATGGAGGTGACCTTCGGGCCCACTGGTTCGTACGGGGTGGATTGAGCAGGGAGGCAGTTTTGGGCCTACTGTGTCGATCGCAAGCTGATGAGGTCTTGTAACCCGCGGTTTGATTGGGACTATCTATTCACCTATCCATTTGTTTCTCGGTCACTTAATTTTCGTTGTTTATACTTGTTGGATCTATTTATCATGCGATTTGCTATCTATTTCAGTTTCTTGTTATACACTGCATGATTTATAAACTTGTGATTATTGAAAATTCAGTAATTTATGTTGAGATATCTATTGTTGTTGTTTACTGTTATATTTTGTACTCACCGTCCTTTTTATGACGGTGGGTGCAGATTCACAGAAGAGTAGGGGCAAGGCGCCGATGCTTGGCAATATCCTCTGAGGCACGCTCAGAGCCATTAGCTTTGCTTTCACTTTGTAGGTATTTTTGTCCTTTTGTTGTATATTCTGGCTATGTATCCATTTGTTTTGATATTTTGGGACTTTGGGGAGTTGAACCTGACTGTGGATACATATATATGTTCCTTTTGGGTTCTCAGTTGATCTGTTATACATATAGGATGTTGTTTGGATAAGATTTTCCACCACTAGGTTGACTGAGTAGTAAATTATTTTAAGTTGGTGTTAAAAACATTTCTGCTGCACACCTAACTACAATTGAGGATAAAAGATGAGATAGAGTTAAGGTGAATCAAAAAGAGTGATCCAGGGTGAGTGAGTGAATAATGTATGGAGTAATGGATAAGTTAAGGCTGACTAGACTTGCGTTGACTCATCGGAGATTGGCTCGTGGGTCCACGTAGGTTTAGGCCGGGCGAGACCCAGTTTGTGGTTGCTGGGGCCGTCACATTTTCTATTCAATTGCATTTTGAAAGCAACTACAAAATAATTAGTCGCAATAACATGAACAATAATTTATTGGCATAACATGAACCTAAGTGAGAACCAAAAGATGAACTTCCAACTAAGTTATGCATTAAAATTGCAAAACTAAATAAAAAACGACGCAATCAGATAATGAATCCAATGACCATAGGCGCGATTTCATGCTAAATCTGCTAAAACTCCATAGAAAAATTTAGTAGTCATAATTCCAAAGCTACACCATTTCAAGATCACAAAATCAATTTGCTTCACTGCAGAGTGCACCTAGAAATATGAAAACAAGATTGCAAACTTGCAGTACTAATACTAAAAAAGATGCATTTAACACTATCTGATCATAGAGAAGTCCAAAGCAATCACTACAAACTAATAATTCATCAAAACTCACAGAACCACAGAATCAGACTTTCAAAACTCACAACATTCAAGTGAAAACCCCCCAAATCAGGCTCAGATCCAACAATACACCAATGAACACGCAACGAGAACCACAAAAACACTGAAATCAAAGTTGATCACGAGTCACGAAGAGAACAGAGCATAACATCACCTGCAATGCCTTGATGAAGCTCTTGCTCCTTTCCATTGACGCCTCGTCGAAGGTCTTCGCCGCACTCGCGAGCTACTGCTCCCGCATTTCGAGCGATTCGAGTGAGAGATTTGCTAAGAGTTTCAAATACCAGCAAACCCTAGAAACCGAAACGAAGAAGACAAACACACAAAGATTGAACCTTTTGGCAGTCCTAGTGACGAAGGAGATCAAATCTTTCCTGCTCGCTCGCGAATGCCTCGCCCTCTTCGCCACTGTGAAACCTAGGCGCTCTCGATTGATCGATTGAGAAGGCGAGGTCGATGGGTGTAAGGTTTTTTTTGTGAGAGAAGAGGTCGAGAGAGATTTGGGTTTTTTTTGTGAGAGAAATGAGAAAGTAGTGTTTTTTTTTGCGTTTTGTGGAGAGTGAGAATGGGAGATCAAACGGGCGCCCTTGGATTGCGCCGTACAACCACTAAAATAACGGTTACGGTCATCTATTCCTATCTTTCATGACGGCTTTCTCAAACCGCCATTAATTATTCGGTTATTAAATATCATTTATGTTGTAGTTTCTGGATCGGTCCTTTCAAGTGTTTCTTTAGAAATTATAATCATAATGTTTGTCCTTCCAGTGTACATGCATATATATATATTTTTCAAGGTGGCCTTTAGCTTTTTGATCAGAGGCGGGATGATAATTGTGCAAGGGTATTATATCTAGATGGTGTAAGAGGCCAAGAGAGGTGGCCGCCCTTGCCCCGGCTCCATTGGCTCCGCCATCACGATTATCAACCATATTCATATGCTACCTGCTATGTATGTGTTGTTATTCCAAGCAATCTATAATAAACATAAATCTGAACATGGCACTATTACCACAAACAACTAAACATGCTATTTAAACAATAAAGAAGATTAATAAACAAAGTGTACCAGAGGCTTGCAGTGCAATGACCTAAGACAGAAAATTTCCTCCAATTCGGTGCTGAATTCAACTAGGAGTTCTGTCTCCAGGATACAACTGGTTTGTTCTTTGATCAAAGCACCAATCAAAGAATCCTTCAAACTGCAAAATCGTCTCTCTCTCTTGAAACACAAATTACTTTAAAACAGATTTCGAAAAAAAAAAACCTTATTCTTTGTCAAAAGACTCTCCTAATATAGATAAACATATAACTGTCCAATTAGTGGACAGTTTTTCCCATAACTATCTCATTAGTGTGTCACTAATTTAATAGTTATGTAACTCCTAATTCAAACTTAGCAACTGTTGGTGTTCTTTTTGTTTAAATTTCAAAACGAAAATAAAAAATAAAAACCGAAAATAAAAAATAAAAAACTATGTTTATGAATGGCTAAGTCTTGAACAAACCAAAGTCCCAAGGCCCAAGGCCATTGTCAAAGATTATTTAATTATGGTGATTTCCTAGTGAACCCCATGGTCCACTCATTCCCCATGGTCCACTCACTTCTCACTTAAACAATAGTGAAGTGTGTTGGAACATATATTAAGTGAGAGAACTAAACCTTTCTCACCTATGTGGGACTAAAGGTTTTGTTCTTTTCCAATACAAAACTTGAACTTCAATGTTCAACATGTGTTTATGTAAATAAATGGACCTGGCTAAATGGACATCATGCACAAACGGAATCGAACCATGAGTGCATACGAGCCAGTCTGTTGCGCCTCGGGATGCTGTCGACAGATGGAAGTCTCGGTGCAAATTTGAAAGCTTAACAGAGAAGCTGACACTACAAAAACGATGCACGTTTAGCGACCGGGAGGCGGTCCCTAACTCCCCGTGGCTAAACGACTCGTCGCTATATTCGTTTAGTGACGGTGTCAAAGATAGCGTGGGGTAGCCACGTCGATAATAATGTGGAAGTATTTTTATGTATTTGAGTGTTTTGTGTAATTAAGTTTCCAAAATATGAAAAACCCTAATTATTCTTCTTCATCAAAACAAATACCAATTGAACAAACCCTAAAAATACAAAATATCATATCTAAACAACCCACAATCCCACCAAGCAGATCCACCACAAGAATAAAAAATCTGAAGAGTACCCATTATATAAAACCACTAAAATCAATCACCTCTCGATCAATAATGAGCCAATAATCTCCAATAAACTTTGGAGCTATACTAAGAGACCTTTTTTTCCTCAACTGTCAAGCAATGCTTTTATTGGGTCAGGCCCCAAGCTCACCGCCACCACCATCCACCAGGAGCTTTTTTGTTTAGAAGACACAACACACATCTTTTGCCTCTTGGAGTCTTACTTGAGATCGAGAAGGCAAACAAAGCAACCAAGAGCTTGCAAGACGATGTTGTCGTTGAGCGAGAGAACTAGAGAGGGGAGCTTGGAAGTAGGAGCTGTGTTGCGAGGTCTAGGAAGACGACGAAGAAAACCAAGCTTGTGAGTGTGGACAGAAGCAAAGAAAGATAAGTTGTGGGGTTGGGAGTAGGTGCACATGGATTGCACTAATCCGCGGATTCGGTCCAATTTGGATCAATTATCACTAATTAAATCAATTTTTTGATCCCTTGGACTGGATTGGATTGAAAAATCATTAATCCGACTGGAATGGGTCGGATTACAGATTATACGTTAAAAAATCGCAGATCCAATCCGATCCAGTCCGTTTAACATATCAACACATACATATATTTCATCATATGTACTATAGTAGCTTAATTAGCATCAACTCAAACTATCAACTCTAAAATAAAATACCTAAAAGACTATATTTGTTCTTAACTCTTTTATAATACTTTTGACTTTTTTATTGTAGGTTGTATGTTCAACGTACGCTTTTTTTGTTCTTTTGTGAGGATGTATGGTGAAGATTTGTGGATAACACATTTATTTATGTAGGAATTTATATTTTGAAGGTTATTGTGATAACAATTTTGTGGGAAATATGCTATATATAGATTTGTGGAATATATGTTGTAATTTTGTCATTCATGAGATATATAATTCTTGTGATTCATTTGATTAAATCTAATTTCATAAATTTTGGATAGGAAAACGTCAATCCGTATAACTTAATCCAATCCGGTTCGCATTTTGTAAATTGGATTGAGTTGGATTGATGAATCATTTGGATTGGATTGGATTGTAATTTTTCAATCCGCAATAATTGGATTGAATAACTTGATCCAATCCAATCCGTGTGCACCCCTAGTTGGGAGTTGGGTTTCTTGGTATATTAACAGTTGTCGGGCGGGTAAAAGTACCCAACAATGGTCATTTTACTTCCGCTATCGATAGAGTGGGACCCCTAGTTGGTCAAGTTAGGTTCTCGGGTTTGTATTGGTATATTAACAGTTGTCGGGTGGGTAAAAGTACCCGACAATGGACATTTTACTTCCGCTATCGACCGGAGTATACGTCGTGCCAACAGGCCAAACGCTCGACTTTCGTCCGACAAAGGCCTGGGCCCGACCCAAAATATGAACGGCTTAGTGGGCCGGGCGGGCCCAACGGGCTGTTGAAATTTGCACAGCCATATTGTTTTGTTTAGTTCGGATAGCCTGATAGGATTTAATTTTATCTAGATATATTATATTAATTATCTTTATCCATATCTAGTCTATATATAATTAATTTCTTGGAAAACGCATAGAGAGCAAAACCGGAAAACCCTTTCTTTTTTTTTTCTCTCGCGATGATGTCAAGCTAAATTTCTATTTCTAAGCCTAGACTGATTGACAAGGTTGAATGGCATTACGATTGTATTGTGAGGTTTCTAAACTTATTTAATTCAATTTAATTTATTCTATTTTCTTTGGTTCTATATTATTTTCTTGATTAGATCTAGGATTTTATATTTGGTTAGTATATTATTTCTAGTCTTTTCATGTTGCTATTGTACCAATTACATATGTAATAGTGTAGGAGGTGACAAACACGTAGCACATAACTCGTCTGTTTGCCTCGCACACCTCCAATCTCGAGTTAGTTACGCTAGTGATCCAGTTACCCAAGCGTACTTTCCACACAAACCTTGATGCGATTATTGCATTAAACTCGGAGGTACGTGCCTCTAGTTGTGATGAGATAACTAGACTAATACTAGTTATAATGGCCCGTTTTATTAACACCATTATTTATTATTATTTTCAGACTAGGACGCCATCTCAGATCACTTGTCGACGCGGTGAATAGGCTAGGGACACATTGACCTAGGTGCACTAGTCTATTTGTTTGTTGTATGCTTATTTGCGATGTATATGTATTACTTTATTCATTTAATCATCGCATGTATGTAATTTTATTCCTATGTCGTGAGAGAATGTGTAATGGGTGTTGTCTTGAAAAGCGCAACGATGCGGGTACTGAGTAAGCGAAACATAGGAACACTAATTCCAGTAGTGCAACGTTGAATAAAATGACTAAGGTTAATGTAAATATGGTATAAAATGAATTATCGAACCTTAGGCTATGTCACATTAATCAAGTACACTTAGAGTGGGCGCGCCTTGGGATGCATGTCGAACGCTTGGCACCGAGTGGCAGAGAGTTAGTGTAATCGTTAATAAGATTTTATAAACCAATGTGGGGGTTTAATGAGCTTAATTGTGATTTAAATTGCTCAAATCAAAGTCTAGGCCTATAGTTTGGGAAATAAATTAGCCATCTTTGATTGATTTAGAGATGATGTTAGAAATACAACTCTAGGAAAGATGTGTCATTTATTAGTGTTATTGGGAATTGGGACAGCATGAAAAGTGACCACAAGATGAGCATCGGGATGCGTGTTTTTACACTAGATCATAAGTTAAGTATAAAACCTCATTTTCATGGTTTCCTGGACATGCAGGATCTAAAAAAAATTGAAAAACCAGAGATTTGAGGGCAAAGGGGGCTGCATTCTTGTGAATCAAGCTAGGAAAGTGGGGAAAATCCATCAAGCTAACCAAGGTAATTACTTACATATCTTTTTTGTCTTTCCAATGAACCTAAATTTTGGGGGTTTTTTCTAAACATCAAATTTTGGGGTAAGAGTCTGGTTTTCAGAGGTTTTCATGCGTAAAGGGTATGGTGTAGTTTACAAATTTAAAGTGTAAACTGATTTTATGTTAGATTTGTGCTTTGGGACTTCATTGATGAATACATGTATTAATATTTTATTTGATGATGAAATTGACAATTGGTATGTGCCTCTGGCTTTTTGAAGTGATGATTTTCCCTTACGAGGATAGGGTAGGGTCGACGATCGAAGGAGTGTCCATGGGGATTGAAATCACCAGAAGTCCAGTTCTGGAATTCTAGGTTTCGATCCGCACAACGCGCTAGACTAGGTCCCTAACGTGTTGTGTGCCTGCAGAAACTCTATTCTTTTCTTGAAGAATAGTAGTGCTGGATGGGGTGGACCCCCAGCTTGCTGGGCAAAAACCCTTAGCATGCTAGGAACAGTTCTGAAGTGTTTTTAAAAATTTAACTCTATGGACTGGTTTAGGACTTAGGCTAGTTGACTATACGTACTAAACCCATACTAATGGTCCTTAAACGTGGAAAATGATCTCAGAGGACCACGAGACTGTGGTATGAAAGTAGGGGCGAGTCATGGTTGGATTGGAGGGGTTTTTGGGTTTCGGAGTGCGTTTTGAGGTGCATAAAACCCAATAGAACGCCACTGGAGTATTTGCTTATTGTTTTACATTAATCAACCCATTCTTGTTATTCTTCCTGTTACTATTTTGGACGATGGTTGAGTTACTCCCACTGGATGTTGCCCCGTGTATGTTCAATGCGCACTAGATTGTAGCACGTGTGACCTAGTCCTAGGTGAATGGCAACCCAAATTGCTTCTAGTGCATGTGTCGGTGTGATGCGGATTTGGTTAGCACCGTTAGGATATCAGGTGAAAAGGAGAGTGGGGGCACCCACATAGGAGATCCTAGGGTCCAAAGTACAATCTAGTCCGACGGGACGAGCTTACACTTTGTTTATCTTATTGTTATTTATTCATGCGATGAGCCAATTACAGTTGTCTATCTTTTACATTCCTCTTGTCTATTTAACATCTTATGGCAACCTATTTATTTACTTATTTCATGCTCAGTGGATTTCCTTAGGATTTTACTTATTGGACTCGTCATCTATTTTGTGTGATGACTGAGCTCAAATCCCAGTACCAGTAGGGGCAAGGGGATTCCAAGTGACTACATTTGATTATCCACTTTTGAGGACCTACTAGTACATGTTTATTTTGATATTTTGTTTACTTTTGGGTATTTGGGAGGCTGGAGAGACGTACATGTATATATTATTGTTTATGGTATTGTTGCTTATATACATAGTACTTTCTCAGGTTTTCCACATTAGCACTTATGTTTTATTTTAAATGGAAATCCACATGTTTACTATTCTTTTCTAATTACTTAAGACTTCCGCTATCTACAACTAGTTTATTACTTACAACTCTGTTAAAATACAATCCAACACTCGAGGCTAAGTTAACTGAATAACTGGTGAATTTAAGTGTTAAATAGGCTAACTGATAAAATATGGAATAACACACCAATTTAAAATCATCAAATAAGTTAGCAAGAGAATCGAGGATGTCGACATGGCGATGGACGCAGTGGATAGTGGAGCCACCGGTTTGAGCGACATGGCAGGTGCAGCAGGGCCCGCGAGCAGGGAGAAGTAGAAAAAGAGCGACCTCAAGATTTGGGTTTATCACATTTTGGTATAAGAGCGAGCATTCAAGGAACCTCGAACATTATAATGAAAGAGCATAGGACTTAAACAAATAAACTTAGATGTGGAAACTCAATGATATTACCTTAGAACCCTAATTGGGAAGTGACTATGAGGCGGGTAGAATTAGAGTTTTGTGCGTGTTATATTTTATTGAATACTATATACTAAATGCGTACGCATACCAAGGCTGATTCGGCATACACTTTTCGATTTAGATTGTCAAACGACTATGCCTTACGAGCTAGGACAGACTAGTGATGCTATTAGGGATCCCACACTTACCGTAAGTCTAGAGGATCATGTATCAGCTCAAGAGACTCAGATGGTAGAGTTACTACAAGTACTATGGGACTGTAACGACTCTAAAGTCTAACTCGTCATGTGTCATTTTAGGTTGGACATGGGCTCATTTGCCACGATATTTGTGTATGATTCTTAGTCGTCAACACCGAGGTATATTATTTTTGTTCACTGTTCATATTATTTATTATTTACCTGAATGCAAATTCTAATGTTCCAAACGTGTGAGGACATTTATATGGGAGCGTTGGTGCGAAGAAATAGGTTCGGCTTAGAGAAATGTGTGATACGGGCGTCGGGGAGAACGGTTGTCTAGTATTTAGTTGTTCAGGGGACAAATTTAATTAAAACACTAATAAAATATAATAAAATATAATAATTAAAGGTTTAATGACGAGTTCGGTATGTTGGTACGTTCGGAAGCATACAGCGGTACAAGTCATAGTGCGGTGCGGGGTTGGAAACGCTGAGAAAACTCGTTAATTTCGAGAGTGCGTGGGAAGAAATCACCAAGTGTCTCACATAACCGTGTCAATTATGGAGTGTTAGGTTAGTGGCTAGTGAGAAGGTGACCGTTGGATGTGCCTCGGGATACACACAGGGGAAAAAAGAAAAAGATATATATATATATATATATATAAAGTTTTCTTTTCTTTCTCTTATTGTTTGTTTCAGTTTTCATTTCTTCGTCTCTAGTGGGAAACAAATGCAAAGTTTGGATTTTCACCGGATTTGTGCTCGGAACAACACCAAGACGCGACCAAATACGGGAACCAAAGTAATATCCCGACTCATCACATGGTTCTCTACGTTTTGACGGGTGTTTTGTGTGTTTTAATCGTGGCATTTTCGAACACCACTTTGGAGTTTTGGTTTTCCAGAGGTTTTGATGGGTTATATAGATAGTTTGATTAATGTGGAGCATAACCATACAGTTGTTTTGATCATTGGAGTCGAATCGGTATTTATGGTGAATTTGTGTGGATTAATTTTTGAGTTAATTTCCATATCGAGGAAATTTATAATGGTTTGACGAGGTTTGAACGTAGTTTTGGGTGTAAGCAGATGTCCCAATGAGTTTGGGATAGGCTCGGAACGCGGTGAAACCACCAGGGTATCGAAAAACCTCGTATTCTCATTCAAATTATGATGTCACGAGGGACGACGTGAAGTTATAAGGCTACGACGTTTGTCACGACGTCCTAGACACTTAGTTTGGAAATATCATGCTTAAAGTGACGTCATGAAGCAATTCAACCTACAACACCACTCATGATGTCTGAGGTAATGAGAATTGGGATTTTACATTTTAAGTGACGCCATAGACTTTTGACCCCACGACATCAATCACGGTGTGACACTATTCATTAGACTAAATTTTTGAAAATTCTAGAAAACTTTGGAGATCTCTCTGGTACCCAAATGGGTTCGAATATGACCCAATACCTGGGTAATTGACCTAATTAAGTAAATGAATAAATTATAAAAAATTGGGTAAATTGGAAGATAATTAACGAATTATAAAATCAAATGATTAACAGGGATTGTAGGATAGTGATAGTCACATAGGGGATTCATAAGGAATAAATTTGGATTATGTAAGTGCGTAATAGCTTCGAACATGGGTAAGTAAACCAGTAGAGAAATTTTACAGTTATTTCTTTGAGCTTTAATTAGTTATTATTATTGCTCTATTCCTATTTTGGATTTGTATTACGAATTGAGTGGTTTGAGGACAAGTGAGTCAATGTAATCCTTGGGAAGACGAGTTGTTTGAATTAATTTACCAGAGCCAAGAGCTCGGGATGCACGATATGGTTTGTGGTTCTATACGGGGTAAGAGTTCTCTACTAGATTGCCGGGAGAGTCTTATCCACGTGGATTTTTAGGATGGTGTGAGTGAACCACGTTCTAAACTTCGAGTTTTATAGGTGTTTTCCTTGACTCGACTATTTGGTTGGGACTACTTGCACCTCTCTATTGTTTTCTTAGAAACTCATTTTTGATTGATTGATGTTTATTTACAGTCTTTATTTATTCATGCATTCTTTGTACCTTTCTTTCTATCAGCACAAATATAGACTACTTATTTCTTTCAAAATGTTGTAAACATCCTGTTTGGCGTTACTTACATGGAACTTGTCATTATTATGTTTAGATGAGTGCAATTTGAGCAGTTGAGCAAGGGAAAGTTTTCTCGTTTAGGTGATTTACTTTGAGGATACCAGAGTTATTCTCCCTTTGTTATCAACGTAAGTTTGAAATATTTTGTATTACTATATATATATGTTTTTAAACCTTGGGATAAGGGTTTATGAGATATCTTGGGCATGTATACTATGATGTACTCTCCTCTAGCTTGGTAAATATTGATATTGGTATACATATGCGTGGTTTCCATACTCTAGGTTATCCTAACTAGTGTCTATGAGATTACATTATTAGTTTGAGATTTTAATGCTTCCATTATACTTTGAATAACTCTCAACTTAAATTGTTTAATAAATAGTAAATAGTAAGGTAAGGCTGACTAGGCTTGTGTTGACTACGAGAGAGTTGACTCGGGGTCTACGTAAGTCTAGGCCGGGCAGAGTCCAGTTTTAGGTTATGGAACTGGGGCCATCACAATTTGTATTAGAGCATAACGTTTTAAAACTTGACTCTGGATAAACTCACAGCCAATTAAGACACAAAGCAATGGAAGTTAGGACAATGGTTGAACTTAGAGTGGAACTCTATGATCCTGACTTTACTCTTAGTTGTGAAGTGAGGAGAGTTGGGGAATTTAAAGCTGGATTATTAGCTATTTGATGTATTTTATATACTATTATCTATAGATATGTCCTGATTATGTATTCGCTTCCTTTTCATATGGCGATGGTCGATCAGCCTGGAACCAGTGATAAAGGTTCGAGACACATTTAGCGGAGAGTTGATGAGGTGTCTCAGCTAGTGGCATCACATGTGTATCAACTTGAGGGGATTCTCCGATCACTGAGGACTCTGGCTACACCTTCATCCCCTATATTTATAGCACCAGTTACACAGGCTGGGAGTGCTCCTACGGTAGGATACACATACAACTCCTGCAATATAAACAGGACCTATAGTGGCTGAGGAGGCACATGTTCATGTCGAGGTTATACCACCTACGTCAAATACACTAGTTGGGGATACGTCGAGTACGCCGAGTGTAACGGGAAATGGGGACTACCGCTGAGGCGAAACAAGCTCACAAATTTCAATGACATCATCCGGAGAAGTTTCACGGGTGTATAGATGTAGAGGTTGTGGAGAAATACATGCCAAGTTACGCCAAGATTTACGATGTATTGGCTACATTGGAGCACATGAGGCCTAGCATATCATCAACTTCATTGTTTAAAGAGGCTGATATCTGGTGGCCTAGCATGGTGGCTATGAAGGGGAAAATAAGGGGAGTTTAAGGAAAAGTTTAAGGAAAAGCTTAACAAGAAATACATTCCTCTCGGGTTGCTTTGTAACATAGTGTGACACGTGTCCGTAATGTGAAGAGGACTAAGTTTCTTTCTCGAACATCGACGACTAGAGCACCCCCACCTCAAGCATAGGTTATATAGAGTTTGGCAAGTTGATAATAAAGTACATGACTTACGATTGATGGAGTAAACTCATACGTGGGTCCCATGACCCCTAAGAGTGGCCGCAACAGTTTCATTTCGAGTTAAAGTGTTGTTATTTCCGGTGGAGGTTGTCGGGGGCATAGCTAACACCGATTCACGATGAGGCTTGACCAAGCTTAGCGGGAAACTTTTTCAAGCTCGATTAAGAAAATACCATGTGATTCATTTTCATTCCGTTGTGTTTGTTATTATCTACTTATTGGCATTCCATTCCATATTCCTTGTATGTGTGTTCTTGGCATAAGTGTGTGTCTCGAAGGTACATGTGGCTGCACTAGAAGGGATAAAACGGGCACTCGTGCGCACGAGTGTTTGACCACCCTAGTGATTGTGTGATACCATGTACTAGATTGTTTTAGATTCCATGATATTTTCCTTGTTTGTTATTTCATGGATCTATGGTAGTTATGACACGATAGGATGGAGACATTACTTGCCTAGGAGAGGCCTACTTGAGAGAGAGGTATGTCAATGATGGAAATATGTTTTGAGGTGGATTCCATCAATCCATTTTGTTGACTTAGACACATGTTATAGAGCTCAATATTTGTTGCACCATCAATAACTCTTTCATAAATCTTGAAATTTTGATAATGTGAGGTCGACTAGGCTCGTCGGGAGATAATATGACTCGGGAGAGGAAGAGACCCAAATGCATTGGGAATTTGGGGCCGTCACATGCAATGGATATGAAAATAGGGGTCGAGCATATGAGGAGGAAAAGAAGTGATATGAAGGGGTCGAGCATAGAATGTAGCATTTGTTGTATCCCCGTATTCTACCACTATTGTACCATTTACTTCAGCACAAAGTTATGCCAGTACACCACAGCAGCTAGCATAATCAGGTCCTCAGAGGCAACAGTATCAGAGACCTAAAGGCTTTAGTAGTGGTAGTAGTAGCAAAGTATAAATATGGTGGTTAAGGGGACAAAATCTTAGAGACTTAGAGGACGGGATAAAGTGTTATGTCAGGATCATGTTCTGGGGAGCCTGTTACGAGTGTGGACATATAGGTTATTTCATTGATGCTTATCCACGATTGGGGCATAAGGCAACCGCAACAGAGCTGGGAGATAGCTCATACTATTGTTGCACCAGACTAGATTGCTACTCGCAATCTTTTGGAAGGTATGGTGTAAATTTGTGGTTATTTTTTGCATACCATGTTTGATTTTGGCTATACGGTTTCATTTATTTCTAGTCGCATGGTTGATGTATTAGGTTAAGACCTACTAGACTAAAGAGACCTTTGATATTTTAGTACAACTGCTGCTAGAGACAAGATTTACTCGAACTTGTTGTGTGTTGATTGTTCGATAGAGATAGGGGTCATGTATTACCTGCAGACCTGAGAGTGTTGGAGTTCCTAGAGTTTGATGTTTTGTTGGGCATGGATTGGTTGGGTGTGTATCATGCATAAATCCATTGCTTCAACAAGCGGATCATTTTTTAGATTCTCGATTATACGAAGTTTAGTTTCCAAGGGACTTCGACCACATTGCTGATTACAATAGGCAGGATAGCTTCTAGCATAGATGTTGAGACATTCGCTAGTATTATGGGTACGACAGGGAAAGTTGAGACTAGGATGAAGGATTTATCTGTGGTATGTGAGTTCCTAAATGTTTTTCTTGCTGAGCTACCATGTTTACCACCACCTAGGGAGATTAATTTCATCATTGATTTGGTTCCGGAACTAAACCCATTTTGATTTCCGCCGTACTGTATGTCTCGAAAGAGCTAGAGGAATTGAGATCAGCTGGATGAGCTATTGGAATTGGGTTTCATTTACCCCAACATGTCACCTTGGGTGCACTAGTCTTGTTTGTGAAGAAGAAAAATGGTAGTATGAGGTTATGTATAAACTACAAGCAGCTTAATAGGGTGACAGTGAAGAACAAGTTTCCATTTCCTCGCATTGATGAGTTGTTCAAACAAGCTGACAGGAGCACAGTGGTTCTCGAAGATTGATTTGAGATTTGGGTACTATCAGATGAGGATTAGAGAAGAGGATAGGGAGAAGACTGCATTTCACACTCGATATGAGCATTATCAATTCACATTCATGCCTTATGGGCTGACGAATGCACTTGCGATGTTTATAGAATTAATGCATTGAGTGGTGAGATAGCATTTGGATTAGTTCGTCATTGTATTTATTGATGACATCCTGATATATTCTAAAACTCGTGAAGATTATGAGGAACGCCTTACGATGATTTTACAGATACAAAGGGAGCATAGATTGTTCGCCAAGTTTAGTAAGTACGAGTTTTAGCTTGCGGAGGTCGAATTTCATGGACATATTGTTAGATCTAGCAGAGTGTCTGTAGACCCTACTTAGGTTAGAGCAGTTATTAATTCTCCTACACCGAGATCTGTGTCAGATATTTGCAGTTTTCTTAGTTTGGCGGGATATTATAGACATTTTTTGAAAGACTTCTCGAAGATTGCAACACCTATGACGTAATTGACGAGGAAGGAAACGCATTTTCAGTGGAATGACAGTTGTGAGCAAGTGTTTTCTAACATTGAAGGTATGTTTAACTACCGTACTTACTAGTTTTGGTTTTACTTGAGTCAGGTAAGGGCTTTGAGGTGAACACCAATATTTTGAAGGTCGATTTTGGCTATGTATTAATACAAGACGGTAGAGTGATTACTTACACGTCTAACAGCTGAAGGTTCACGAGAAGAACTACCCTACGTATGACTTGGTGTTGGCGGCAGTAGTCTTTGCACTAAAGATTTAACATCATTATCTCTATGGTGAGAGATTTGTATTATTTACTTACTATAAGAGTTTGAAGTATCTATTTATTCAGAAGAAACAGAATATGAGGCAAAAACATTGGCTAGAGTTCCTTAAAGATTATGATTTCACTTCAGAGTATCATCCGCGGGAAGTCAATGTTGTTGCTGATGTATTGAGCCACAGAGTGGTTAACTCAGAGGTTGTTACTTGCCACATAACACACGAGTGTGGGTTTTTGAGGTAGTCGAGGTGATATGTTCTATTGATATGCGGACCAGCACCAGGGTGTTGATTTGTAGGTAGATGAGGACTTAGACATTCTCTATTCAGAGGGAACTTAATGGTCAGTGAGTGGATGAGCAATACTAGAAGTTTCTTGGGCTTGCTCAGAGTTTAGACCATCTAGATTAGAGTCAGTCGACAGATTCATGCCTAAGATTTATAAGGCGATTGTAGATTCCATCAATGGTTGATCTACAAGATTGTGACGACCCAGTTCCATAATCCTAAGTTGGGCCCTGCCTAGCCTAGACTTACGTGGACCCCTAAGCCTCTCTCACTGAGTCACGTAAACCTAGTCAACCTTCCTTTACCAGTTACCATTTAAAAGCAATTACAAGTTGAGTTAATCAATTAGTTAGTTATCATAGTTATAGTGGAAACAATTAAACCTCAAACTTATCAATTAACCTCAAAGACACACAAGTTAAGACAACCTAGAGTGTGGAAACCCTGTATATGTATATCATCAATAAATAAATCAAAAGAGAGTAACAACAAGATATACATGCCCAAGATCTCTAAAAAACCCATATCCTAGTGTTTCAAAACAAGTATATACAATAATACAAAAATAATCACCTATATCAGACAAGTGGAAAGAACTACTCCGGTATCTTCAGATAATATTTCTTATCTGTGGAGCCTTCCCCTTACTGGACTGTGGATCTGCACTCGTCAAACACAAGAATGATGAGCCCATGTAAGTAATGCCTAAAAGGAAATAAATACAACATTTCAAAATAAATAAATTAGTCTAATTCAAGCAGATAGAAAGAAATGGACAGGGAGCGCATGAATACACAATACTATAAATAAACAACTGAGCAATCGAATATGAGTGTCCTGAAAAACAAACAGATAAGAACAAGTGGTCCCAATCAAAAGGTCGTTGAGTCGAGGAAAACACCTACAAGACTCGGAGTTTACGACATGGTACACTCACACCATCCTAAAGTCCACGCGAGATGAGATTCCATAGTAATCCAGATAAGAACTCTCACCCGTATAGATTAGAAACCAATATCGTGCATCCCGAGTTCATGGCTCTAGCATATTACTTCAGATAACCCATCCTACCAAAGGATCACGTTGACTCACTTGCCCTTGGACAACTCAATGGAATAGAATTTCCAAAAATAGGAATAGAAGCAATAACAATAACAATTTAAAGCTCAAGAAATAACTGTAAAATTTCTCAATGGTTTACTTATATGTATCCAAGCTAATACGCACTTAAATCGGCTCCGACACGCCTCCAAATCGTACCCAATACCCGACACTAGTAAACTATGTCCCTGGTAATCATTTATGCAAATTTACATCATGTTAGAGCCCATTTGGGAAATTTAAATTTTGTAATTTCAAAATTGTTCAAATTAGAAAAGTTATTGCGATAACACGCTTTTCGAGAGGAGTTTTAGGTGTAAAAGGTCCCAACAATGTCAAAACTAATTTTCTTATAATTTCAAATTTTTCATGAATTTTCAAGAATCTTTTTGATTTTTATATAATTTTTTGTTAATTTTATTTTATTTTTAATTAAAGGGGTGGGTTTCGGTTTCTGAACCGAGCCCGGTTCAACACTAAACCCAAACCCATGCCCTTGTTGGCCCATAATGCTCCCATCCACCAACTTTGGTGACTCTAATAGGTGACTCAATGTTGACTTGGTCTTTTGACCATATCCTTTTCCAACCCAAAAAATTAGTTTTCACGGGTGTTCTCGTACACGGCCTGCACATAACTCGCACTCTCGCGTGCAATTTTTGATATTATCAATCGTAACACATTCTCATATTAATTAATTATTATATTTAATTACATTTAGTCAGTGTTTTCTTTAAAATTATCCCCGAACTGATAATTACCCGTCAATTGTTCGTCCGAAACCCGTAACGCATGTTTCTCTCGGGCCGAACCCGTTTTTCAACGCTAACGTTCACACTCAAATGTCCTCACACATTTGGGACATTGGAATTAATATTAGGGTAATAAAATATAATACAAACACCAAACAAAAATAACATACATTGGCTTCGACGACCGAGAATTGGACAATTGTATCACGATAAGTGGCACACATACGACCTAAATTAATACGTGGCACGAGTTAGATTTTAGGGTCATTACAGTTTTCCCAACTAACTAGAATTTTGTCCTCGAAATTAAAACGAAACTAAAAGAAGACTTACTGGATTTGAAGAGGTAGGGAAAATACTCGCGCATGCACGACTCGAGCTCTCACATCCCCCGTAGTGCTGCCACTTGACTAGGACTGAAGAAATCTCTTTGTTTCTTAGAATTTTCACTTTCAGGTCCAGTATCTAAATTAGCTGGTTGTCATAGGTGATGTCCTCCCTCAAGTCTATCTAGCTCAAGTCCATAATCGACCGCCTGCCCTCTCTCGACTTATCCTAGTATGACCAAAAGAGATGTGAAACATAGGGTAAATCCCAGATAACTAAGGTGGCAACTCCAACTCGTATGCAACTCTGCCTATCTACTTTAATACTCTGGATGGACTAATGAATATCGGTGCAAGCTTCCCTCTGATCTAGAACCTCTTGTGACCCTTCATTAAAGACACCTTCAAATATACATAGTCCCCGACCTTGTACTCTAACTCCCCATGATACAAGTCATAATATTTCTTTTGCCTCTCATGTGCACCTTTCAGTCTCATCCTGATCAAGCGTATATTCTATGTGTGATCCACTATAATCTCTGGCCTAATAGCTGCCACATCCTTTAGCTCTGCCCAACAAGATGGAGATTTGCATGGCCATCCATATAATGCTTCGAACGATGCCATACCAATCCTGGCCTGATAATTGTTATTGTAGGCAAACTCACATAAGTGAAGATACTCCTCTCATGACCCCCGTACTCCAACATACAAATCCTCAACATATTCTCGAGTATTTGAATCAGACGCTCTAATTGTCCATCAGTCTGTGGATGATAGGTGAGATACTCAGATCTAACCACGTGTCGAACAGTGCCGCATGCTCTGCCAAATCTGTGACGTAAACTGTAGCCCTCTGTCAGTCACAATCGATAAAGGTACCCCATGTATTCAAACTATTTCTCTTTCGTACAAACTAGGCAACCTATCCACCCGATGTGTGGTCAAAATCGGTATAAAGTGTGAAGACTTAGTCAACCTATCCATAATTACCCAGATGTTATCATGACTGTGCTGAGATCGAGGTAAACCACTAATGAAATCCATGGCGATATGCTCCCATTTCCACCAAGAAATGGGAAGTGACTATAATAGCCCACTAGGTTTGCGATGCTCAGCCTTAACTCACTAACAAATTTCATACCCTCGAACGTAATCAGAAACATCGGTCTTCATCCCCAACCACCAGAAAAGACGATGCACATCAACATACATCTTGGTCCTGCCCAGATGAATTGTGAAGCGCGAGTGGTGTGCCTCATGAAGTATCTCATCGCGTAGTTCAGCCACTGATGGAATCTATAGTCGCCCTCTAAACCTCAGGCATGTGTCTATTGAGTAACTCCAATTTGGATGATCTGAACTCTAAGAGAACTCCAAAATCTCCAGTAATGCTTGTTAACCCTCCGTCCATCAAGTACATTCTGAATAGAGACGGTCTGAGTCCTCATCTGCCCACAAATAAATACTCTGGTGCTGGTTGGAATATCAACAAAATATAACCTCTCGATTGCCTCGAGCAAACCATACTCGTGTGCCATGTGGCAGGTAACAACCTCTGAGTCTAACCCTCTGCGGCTCAATGCGTCTGCAATAACATTGACCTTCCTCGGGTGGTACTCCAAAGAGAAATTATAATCCTTGAGGAACTCAAGCCAATGCCTCTGTCTCATATTCAGATCCTTATGAGTAAACAGATATTACAAACTCTTGTGGTTAGTGAATAACATAAATCTCTCTCTATAAAGGTAGTGGCTCCAAATCTTGAGAGAAAAACACCACTGCCGCCAACTCCAAGTCATGCGTAGGTAGTTCTTCTCGTGAATCTTTAGCTGTCGCGACGCATAGGCAATCACTCTACCGTTTTGCATTAAAATACAACCCAGACCGACCTTTGAAGCATTAGTGTTCACCTCAACACCCTTCCCTGACTCAGCGATACTAGCACGGCGCGGTAGTCAAATGTTTCTTCAAAGTCTGAAACGCTTGGTCGCAATCATTTGTCCACTAAAATCTAACATCATTCTTCGTTAATTGTGTTATAGGTTTGCAATCTTCGAGAAGTCCTGTACAAAACATCGATAATAGCCTACCAAACCAAGAAAACTGCAAATGTCTGACACGACTCTTAATGTAAGCCAATCAATCACTACTCTAACCTTAGCGGGGTCCACTCACACTCCACCTACTCGATGATGTGTCTAAGAAATTCGACCTCTGCAAGCCAAAGCTCACACTTACTGAACTTGGCAAACAACCCATGTTCCCTTAATAGCTGCAAAACCATCTTGAGGTGCTCCTCGTGATCCTTACGAGTCCCAAAGTAGATCAAGATGTCGTTGATGAACATGATAATAAACCGATCTAAGTACTGTCTCAACACTCAATGCATTAGGCACATAAACATTCGGGGTGTTAATCAACCCAAAAGGCATGATTGTGAACTGGTATTCCCGTATCGAGTGCGAAATACAGTATTCTCCCTATCCTCCACTCTAATCCTCAAATGATGGTACCCATATCTCAAATCTATCTTCAAGAACCACTATGCTCCTGTCAGTTGCTCAAATAAGTCATCAATACGTGAAAGTGGATACTTTTTCTTCACTGTCACCCTGTTCAACTGCCTATAGTTAATGCACAATCAAAGGCTGTCGTCTTTCTTTTTGACAAAAAAATTGTCGATCCCCTAGGTGTCATGCTCGAGTAGATGAAACCTAACTCTGACAACTCATCTAGCTAATCCCTCAGCTCATCTAAATATTTTGAAGCCATATGGTACATCAAAATTGAAATAGGTTTGGTCCCCGAGACCAAGTCAATAATAAAGTCGATCTCCCTAGACAGTGCTAACCTTGGTAGCTCGCTGGAAAGATGTCATGAAACTCACATACCACTGATACCTCCTCCAACCTAATCACAACTCACTTCGTCGTACTCAACACACTAGTGAACGTCTCGACATCTATGTTAGTTGCGACTCTACCTTTGGTGATAGGTAAACTAGTTGAAGTCCCTAAAAACCAAACTTCGGATGCCCTATAATCTGAAATGTGACTCTCTTACTGAAGCAATGGATATGTGCATGATAAGCACCTAACCAATCCATACCTAGTAATGCATCAAACTTAAGGAACTCAACACTCTCAGGTCTGCTGGCATGATATGACCCTCTTGAAACCACACCTAAGAGGAAGGTAAATTGGGTGTATCGATAAGTTATCACCTTTTTAATATAATTCGATAATTAAGATGCTATATGCTCACCAAAAGGCAAATATGGATGCTATGCAAGTAAATGGGATAGAAGAGATGGAAAGAGCCACACGATTTATAGTGGTTCGATCCAATGATCTACATCCACTACCTAACCTCCCCGGTTAGTATTTTTAAACCCCCGCTTATATTGCTAATAAGTGTGAAAACCAAAGCTTACAATCCTAGAGTGCCTAATCACAATTATAACTTCCTACCTAGCTGCAACTAGGTTTGTGCCTAGCCTAAACTAGGTCTTCCATTTGATTTAAATTCCACTAAGTCTTACAATCATCCAATTACAACCAATAATTGAAAATAATGAAATACACTCTACAAAGTAAAGTGGCACCAAGTTCAAATACTAGCAAGCTTCTAGAGCCAACCCACTCTAATGTATGTAAGTATGAAAACAAATGAGATATGCAAATATATCACTGATTTGTGCAAGTCTCAAATATGAAACCGTTTCAAAAACGAATTGGTTAGTACAAAAATGATCTCAAAACCAAAGATCAATAAGTTTGATAAAAATCAAGTTTAAGTGCAAACTTTTGTCCAAACCAATCCTAGGGTTTAATAAAATAAATTTAAGTGCAAAACCCAAGATGAACATGTTTAAAAACACAACAAATGATTTTTCAAGTCAAAACACAAAACTATGTAATTTAAGCATAAGAAAAAGCTAGGAAAAAAGACTTCTTACAACCCCAAGAAAGTGACTTAAAAATCAGTTTTGGAGAGGTTGTAGTACACTTTAAAAAGCCTCAATGATGTTGGTTTTGAGAGTGATTAGACAGCCTTAAAAATATTTCTCGTGTTCTTCATAAAAATCCAAGCTTCTCCTTTTGAAAATTTTGAGCACTTGTGTGTTTTCTAACTTGTGAGGACAAAATAATGTTCTCGATGGTTTGAGAATGTTCCACATTCCTTTTTATCAGTTTATGACCGTTATAGGGATCCAAGGGCTCAGATTTCATCAAGAAGTCAAAATAAAGTGTGATTTTCAGCTTTATAAAAAAGCTGTAGGAAAGCAATTAGTGCGCTAACTGCAGAACCTCAAAATAAATATTTTAGTCCCTGTGGTTAGCGACCCTTTATCACATCCGAGACCTTACTAAACCTCATATAACATGTCGTACATGTTTGTTATGGGTCATATAGTCTATTTGGGTAGTGCGGATATTTTCACAAATCCCGAAAATAGAAAATCTTGATTTCATGTCATTAAAGGGGCTTTTTGCAAATATGCAGTTTTATTTTCAATGACCTTCCAAAAACAAGTTTTTATTTTCAAAAACTTCCACAATGACTTTCAAAATGCTATGTGAACATAGACAAAGAGTTTAACATTGTTTAAGCTTATAAAACCGAGCCAAGTGTTAAGTTTAACTTATAACTTCAAGTGACTACTTAACATTTGAAAATCCATTTGAAAAGCTCAATGTGCATGAACTAATGCAATAGGCTTGCGTAAATGAATTTGTATACCTTACATCAATGTTACAACATGTAGTTCGATCTTTCGTATTCGTTTCCTTATGTTTGCCGAATCTTGAACTTGTATGGTTTGAATACTCGAATACTTAAGATGTGATGTTTTGCAACCTTTGACAAAAGCTGAAATACACTTGATATTTATTAGTATATTTTAACCTTGTTTGTTTCCATCAAAATCCTGGACAAAGTAAAGTGACTAACCACTTAGTCCAACAATCTCCCATTTTTTGATGATAACATGCAAGGTGAACTTGACAAACATAAGACATAATCCAAGTGTATTCGCATCACATTCATGGTTATACACATCATACAATTCAAGCATATTCGTGGTAATACACAACATACAATTTCAAATTTAATACAATTTTCAAATGTTCAAGTTCAGCCACATTTTTCTCCCCCGTTTGATACCATCAAAAAGTGGGGCTAAACTCCCCCGTACATCAAGCATAATAGAGACGTGAGCAAAGAATAGGAATGGTAATGGGTGAAATGAGCTCCCCTTCAATTCATGCATATCAATAAGCAGCAACACACATTCAGATGCAACCAATCATATATATCAATGAAGAGCATTACCCATTTAATCGATGGAGACATAGTTGTGGCGTTAAACACGAGTCTACAAAATAGTAATTTGTCATGAAAACATCTAAAACTAACATATATAAGCCTAATGCTCCCCTAACAATGATATCCCTAAACATTCCTCCTCGATGACGATGGCCGACGTGCAGAGCTGGAGGCACGATCATCTCGCACTGGCCTAGTTGGTAGCAACTGACCCTCGATGCAACGTAGCCGATCACCTTGACGACACTGAAGACTCATGTCGAAGGCAGTGAAAGTCTAAGTCATATACTCATGCATGTACCCCAGCTGCGTGGAAACGTATGCCGACGATGGAGACATCTCAAGAGGAAGCAGTCAAAAGTTGAAGGAGGTGGAGGCTGCGGCAATGAATGCTTTGACTTCTGCTGTGGAGCGTAAACTCCTGATGAGCCTCATCATCGCCATCATCGCCTTGAGAAAAGTGGAAGTTGTAGTGCAAATAGCCTCTCTTATCGAAGAAGCAACTGGAGAATCGGTAGATAATGGAGACTCATAACCGCAGTAGTCCTGACCATCCATGATTTCATCTTCCAATATCCATCTTTGCTCTTGACAAAAATAACGATACTTCATGGCCTTCAAAGTGGCCATGTCAATGGTGTCATAGATAGAGAGTTAATGACCTTCTAAAATGAAATCCACCTAGGCTGACTCCATGTAGGATGTGATGATATGAGCATACGGAAGATTACAACCCGAGCTACACGTGCTGGTCATATTGCCGATGATAAGATGGGGCAAACTAAGAGGTATCATATGAATCAGGTGCCCAATGACAAACATGTCAAGTAGAGTAACGTAGTTCTTACTACCGCCACGTGGAAGATTGACCTCGTAAAGAACCTTATGAAGAAAGTGAGGTACAAGTTTAAAATTAGTGTCAGTTACTCCAGACGGGTACTTGATTACCTCCCTTTATGACTGCAAGAATGAATTTAACAATTAAGCCGATCAACTAGCCAACATAGAAATTTGCACATAACCGTAGTGGTAGGAGGGTGCAAGGGAAGCTCAAACTGTTGAGTAAGATTTTTAGGGGTAATTTCGATAGACCGGCTACCAATAGACAATTTAAGAATAAAATTATTTGTCGTGACAAGATTGGAATAGAAAACTCTAACCAAGGGAGTTATAATTAGCATTATATTGACATAAAGTAGTCCATCCCACCCAGTTGAATACCTCCCAAACTGGAAGATGAGCTTTATCAAAGAAGGCAAAATCGCCAATGGCGGGCCTAAGAATTTTGGCATTCGTAAGCCGTAGAGCCACCAACTCTAGGATATACTTAGGCTTATGAATGGACTTAGCTTGACCTTCATTTCGGGGGGCATTTGTTGAACTGTAGCGGGCGGTGGCGGACTATGGTTAGAGGAATGAGTGGACTCAAACTCATGTTGGATGATGAAGATTGGACAACACGACTTGTGGAGGGACGACGAGAGAATGATGTAGGGGTACGTCGTGAGGTTGTAGGGGCAGGTTGACGGGAAGAGGAACGGGTGGAGGTTCGATGAGTCAACATAGGAAGCAATGAAATCCTATGGCTTATAGGGTAAAACGTAAAGAAAATGACGAGGAAAGTAAGGAATGTTACCTGAGGGTGGAGAGAAGCACGGTGGAGACGACAAGAACCGGATAAGAGAGGAGAGACGTGTGAGGCGAAGAGAGTTAAGGCAAACAAATATATAAATAACTGAGTTAGTGAACTAATGGGTCAATTAATTAGGTTGGGCCATAACGAAATTAGCGCGCTAGATCTGCAATTAGCGCGCTAATTGCTCTCTAGAGTTTTTGAAATAAAAATTTTGAATTTTTTGATACACAACTCTGATTCATCTTAAACTTTATAGACACTTCACTGACACCATATAAAAAGGTTTAGAACAACTAAAACATGTGTAGAAAGTTCGATTCATGAGACATGTCTAATTCATGCCGAATCTTAGAAAATTGATCTCTAGGCAATGGCTTGGTGAAAATATCAGCTAGTTGATCCTCTATGGGCATATGGATAAGTTTAACATCACCCTTTTGGTGACTAATCTCAATGTGTTTTGTGCGAGAGTGTAACACTAGATTTTTCGATATGTTAATTGCACTTGTGTTATCATAATAAATTTTAGTGTAACCAACTAGGATTTAGTAATCCTCAAGTTGTTGTTTCATGTACAAAACTTGAGCACAACAACTCCCCGAGCCACATATTCAGCTTTCGTTGTAGACAAAGCAATGAAATTTTGCTTTTTGCTAAACCATGATATAAGTGAATTTCCTAGCAAATGACAAAATCCGTAAGTGTTTTTCCTACCAACTAAGCTTCCTACATAATCGGAATCAACAAAACTTTGGAGTTCGAAACTCTTAGTTTTGTTGAACCACAATCTAAATCTTGTGTTCCGCTTAGATACCAAAATATATGCTTTACATATTTCAAGTGTGACTCCTTAGGATCAAATTGAAATCTAGCACATAAGCACACATTAAACATAATATTGGGCCTACTAGCGGTCAAATATAGAAGGCTACCTATCATTCCACGGTAAAGTTTAGGATTTATGGATTTTCCTAGTTGATCTTTGTCCATTTTGATGGTGGAATTACTAGGAGTGTCACATGCTTTCAAATTTTTGAATTTGAACTTCTTTAGCATGTCCCTCACATACTTTGCTTGATTTATAAAAATGTCATGTTTGGATTGCTTTATTTGAAAGCCTAGAAAGTATGTTAGTTCACCCATCATGATCATTTCAAATTCATTTATCATATATGATGAGAATTCATCACATAAACGTGTGTTGGATGACCCAAAGATAATATCATCAACATAAACTTGAACAAGTAGCATGTCATGTTTTTTTATCAAAATGAACAAAGTAGGATTTAATGTTCCTTTCTTACCCTTTCTCAAGTAGAAATGCACTAAGTCAGTCATTCCAAGCTCTAGGAGCTTGTCTTAGTCCATACAAGGCCTTTTGAAGATGATAGGCATGACTTGGATAATCACGATCTTCAAAACCCTTGGTGGTTGTTCTACATATACCTCTCCATTGATGAAGCCATTTAAGAATGCACTTTTAACGTCTATTTGGTATAATAAAAACCCATTGTAGCAAGCATAAGAAAGCAACATTTGAATTGCTTCTAGTCTTACTATTGGTGCAAAGGCTTCCTCATAATCAATTCCTTCCTCTTAATTGTAGCCTTGTGCAACCAACCAAATCTTGTTTCTTAAAATTTCACCCTTCTCATTCTTTCTGTTTCTATAAACCCATTTGGTGCCTATAATAGAATAGTCCTTAGGTCTAGGTACTAGTGTTCATACCTTATTCTTAATAAAATGACTTAGCTCTTCTTGCATAGCCATTACTCAAAACTCATCTCATAAGGCATCATCTATCTTGGTGGCTTGATTTGTGATACAAAAGCTATGTGTCCCTCATCTCGATGCAACGTTGACCTAGTGATTATTCCTTTGTTTGGATCACCTATAGTTTGTTGGGAGGGATGGCCAATAAGAAGTCTTGAATTCTTAGGTGCACTTGTTTCTAGTTTCATGCTAGAATGTCCTAATCTACGGTACCACAACCATGCATCACATTCACTTTGTGCACTTAAACATGAAACATTTTGCATATGCATCTCATCAAAGTTAATGAGATAGACATTTTTATCTCTATATGCAATAAATAGAGTTTCATGCTTCTCATTCCTAATGATGCATTTGGATGATTCAAACATGACATGAAATCCTTTGTCACACAATTGACTAATACTAAACAAATTATATTTCAAACCATCAACAAGATAAACATTAGAAATGGAAAGTGAATTGTTACCGAAGATTCAAAGGCCAATAACTTTTCCTTTGTAATTGTCTCCAAATGTGACATTTCCACCATTATGCCGCTTTAATTCAATGAATTGATATGCATCTCGGTCATAGTCTTGAGCACCTACTATCTAAGTACCATGGGGTGCTCTTCCTTACATCCTCACTTTGTGCCATGAGACAAAGTATTGCTTTCTCACTCTCCGACTCAGATTCAAAACTTGATGAGGATGAATCATCCCAAGTTGCCTTGAAGCTCTTTTTCCCTTTCTTCTTGTCCAACACGTTTTGGACTTGCATTCCTCCTTAATGTGGCCCAGTTTTCCACACTCGAAGCATATGGTCTCACTTGACTTTCCTCCCTTACTTCCACTTTTAAACTTCTTCTTATACTTGTCTCACTTGTACATGGCCTTGTTGAGCTTTCTTGAAAGCATAACTACTTCCTCCTCAAGATCTCGCTTGTACATGGCCTTTCTAACCCTGACCATGATCGTATCTCTGACCCTGCATATACCTCTACCCCTGACCACTGCCTCTGTCCCTACCACTACCACTGCCCTCAGCCCGCTAATATTGTTGTCTCTGTGGACCTGACTGTGCTGACTATTGTGATATGTTGGCATAACTCCGTGTTAGAGCAGATGACACTATAGTTGTGGTAGGCGAGAGATGCAATAGATCCTACACTTTGAGCTTGGTCTCTCCGAATCCAGTGTCTGGGTCTCTTCCTCATTTGGTCTCCTCCATAATCACTCCCTAACTGTGTTGGTGCTAATGATGCCACCACTGCTCTAATGTGTGTGCTCAAAAACTCTCACTGGCCATAGCCCTCTCATAAGCCTCTTGTAGTGTCCTAGAAGATGTCGTCACTACTATAGAACCAATATACTCTAGTAGACCGTGTACAAAGTAGTAAGCTAGGAAGCGTCAGTGTCGGCTGCACCCTCGGCATACTCCATTAAGCATAGATACTAGTTCATATACTGCATGACTAGCTCCTCGAGCCTTTATCGAATGGTTTAAAACTCAGTCCTCTTCAGGTTACGAACTGTAGGAGAATGTACTTCTGGTTAAACCTTTCCTTGAACTCAGCCTAATCCTTGGGCTTCCCCTTTGACACCATCGTAGTGTGCCACCAAACATCGGCCTCACCGAATAGTGAAACTGACGATATACTCGGTTGCATGTGTGTCGGTGTAGCCAGTACATCATATATCTTCTCGTGGCTCCTTATATACCTCTATGCAGCCTCGAGGTTAGTACCCCCGTGAAACTTCTCCGGATGATGCCTCTGAAAGCTCACGAGCCTACCTTGCCTCAGTTGTAGCCCTAATAACCGTATCAATCGGCGTACTCGTGTATCCTCAGCTAGTTTCTTAGGTGTAGGAGGTACCATATCTGCCTAAACATGTGCCTCCTCGACCACTACAGGTCCTACCTGAATTGTCGGTGTCGCATGTATCATGGACTGTAGGAGCACTCCCGGCCTGAGTAACTAAAGTTATTGACGAGGAAGGTGATGTTGTTGCCTTAGCCCTCAACAATTGAAGAATCTCCTAAAGCTGCTGATCTTGAGATGTAATCATCTACGACATGCCATCTAATATCCCCAGTACGTCCCTTGTACCACTATCATTGGTATCGGGCTGATCGACCATCACTAACTAAAAGAAAACGATTTCTCGATCAGGACATAGCTATCGATAATAATATATAAAACAAATCAAATAGCTCATAGTCCAGTTTTAATTTCTCCAATTCTCCTCACTTCCCAACTAACACTTAAGTCAGGATCATAGGGTTTAACTTCCACTGGTTTATGTCTTAATGGATACATGGACCCCGAGCCTCTCTCGCTGAGTCACGCAAGCCTAGTCAGCCTTCCTTTACCAGTTACCATTTAAAAGCAATTACAAGTTGAGTTAATCAATTAGTGAGTTATCATAGTTATGACGGAAGTAATTAAACCTCAAACTAATCAATTACCTCAAAGACACACAAGTTAAGGCAACCTAGAGTGTGGATACCCCACATATGTATATCATCAATAAATAAGTAGAGGAGAGTAACAAAGAGATATACATGCCCAAGATATCTCAAAAACCCAAATCCCAATGTTTCAAAACAAGTATATACAATAATGCAAAAAGAATCGCCTATATCAAACAAGTGGAAAGAACTGTTTCGGTATCCTCAGATGATATCTCCTAGTTGTGAAACCTTCTCCTTGCTGAAGCTGTTGAATTGCACTCCGTCAAACACAAGAATGATGAGCCAGGTAAGTAACGCCAAGCAGGACATAAATATAATATTTTGAAATAAGTAAATCAGTCTAATTCATGCAGATAGAAAGAAAAGGACAGAGAGCTCATGAATACACAAGACTGTAAATAAACAATTGAGTAATGAATATGAGTGTCCTGGAAAACAAACAAATAGTCATAAATGGTCCCGACTAAACGATCGTTGAGTCAAAGAAAACATTTACAAGACTCGGAGTTCAGGACGTGTACACTCACATCATCCTAAAGTCCATGCAAATGAGATTCCCTGGTAATTTGGATAAGAATTCTCACCACATATAGATCTAGAAACCAATATCATGCATCTCGAGTTCGTGGCTCTAGCATATTACCTCAGATAACCGTCCTACCAAAGGATCACATTGACTCACTTGCCCTTGTACAACTCAATAGAATGGAATTTCCAAAAATAGGAATGGAGCAATAACAATAACAATTTAAAGCTCAAGAAATAACTACAAAATTCTTCACTGGTTTACTTACCTATATCCAAGCTAATACAAACTTAAATCGGCTGCAACATGCCTCTGAATCCGTACCTAATACCCAACACTAGTAAACTATGTCCCTGGTAATCATTTGGGCAAATTTACATCATGTTAAAGCCCATTTGGGAAATTTAAAATTTTAAATCCTAAAATTGTTCAAATTTGAAAAGTTACTGTGATATCACGCTTTTCGAGGGGAGTTTTTAGTGTAAGAAGTCCCGAAAATTTCAAAACTATCTTTCCTATAATTTCCTAAACCCATACTATCTTTTTTCAAATTTTTCCTTAATTTTCTTTAATTTTTTTTATTTTTATATAATTTTTTATTAATTTTATTTCATTTTTAATAAGGGGTTGGGTTTGGTTCCTCTAAATCGGTCCGATTGAGCCAATATTTTTTTATATATTTTAGGGCCCTTTAGGCCCCTTTTTTCTTTAGCTGAGCCTGGCCCATGAGCCCCCCTCCTCTCTTTTGTTTTGAAAACGAAAGAGAGGAGACGACAAAGAGGCGTTAAGCCTCTTCTCATTTTATTTTTTCTCATCATCTTCTCCATCACAACAAAATCATCAAAAACAACTACAACCACACTTCAATAATCTTATTAATCACTACAACAACAACAAGCAACGACCAATCGATATCAACTTGAAATTCAAAAATTGGGATGAAGAGTAGGAAGGAAAGGAACTTACTGATCACGTGTCGTGCGTGCCAAATATAACCCGTAATTGAGTTACCAATCCCACAAGGTTGTAGTGGTGGTAAATACAGAGTCGAATCCACAGGACTTGAGTTTCACTCTAAGTTAACTAAAAATGGGGATTTTTAGAAAAAAAGTTTTTAGAGTAAACAATTAAAATAAAAATAACAGGAATCAAGATTGCAAGAATAATATCAATGAAAGAACACACCTAGGTCTATGGTTCCACAAGACAAGATCAAGATTCAATGACATATCATGGTCGTTAATCTTTCCCAAAATAATTATTAATTCAAATTCTTCTAGACTAGCTATAGAAAATCGACATCCGCCAGAAATTCCTAATTCCCCTAATCTTGATAGCTAGGACATCCGCCACTAACTACTTCCCTAATTAATGCATAACCCTAGACATCTGCCATAAGATTTAACACATTAACCGCAGTAATAAAGTTCTATGGGAATACTAATCCTAGATAACCGGATCGCGTCCGCTCCCGATTTAACCTAGATTCAATTGTTGCACATTCAAGAACCGAAAGGTTTTGACGGCAATCGGGTGAATGTTTGTCACTTATATTGTCCCAAAAGTACAATTACGGATACTAATGAGTCAATTAACTATAGATTATCCACCTAAAAGCATGCACTAGCCACATACATACCCTAAGTTTAAACCTTATTCATTAAAATCAACAACAATGAAATAGAAGAAATTAAATTAAATTAAATAATTAAATAAAAGATCTCACAAGTTATGCCATGAATCCATAATCCTGAATTGCTTCACCATCGACCTAGGCAATGGCTTGATTAGCCGGACATGGCTACTCTCAAAATAATGCAGAGAGAGAGCTGAGAGAGAGCTTTCAATGAATAATAGATGTTCTATTTATACCTAAAGTCCTAATGTGTAAAACTACTAAAATTGGTGTATGGAAGAGAGAAAAAACTGTTTTGGTGCTTCTTGGCGTCTAGGACACGTGGCAGAACCGGATTGGGTGAATTTTGGTGCTTGCTGATGTGTAAGAAGATGATTGGATAAGTCTGTTGACCGGCTAACGTGGCGCAACGCGATTGGAGGAGAATAGAGGCGGTGACGTGCTGTGAAGGGGTCTAGCGACACTTGGCAGTCTGTGATAGGCTGGAACTGGAAGTCAATGCCTTCTTTGGACCAGCCGCGCAAGCCGACACGTGGCGGCGATCGTGTCTTGGGCGAATTCGCGTGACTCTTACCGAAAATCGGGAGTTTGTGTCTTTGTGCATCTCGAGGAAGATCGACCACTGGAGAGGAGAGAAAGCGTGTGAGAGGACGTGGCGTACGCCGATAGGTCGTCGTAGACGACGACGTGGTGGACACCGATTGGTCGGGCATTCTTGTGTGACGCGTCTTGGCAAATCTGCTTTTGACATGTGGCACTGCGACTCCAATTATCCCATTGTCGTTGTAAATTTCGAGACGAACTCTCTCGGTATCCGAATACCGCAAGTAAATACTCTATTTTGAATATTTTTCCACCCCGAATCCAACCGTGCACTCCGTTTCACCTAAAAACCAAAAGTAAATATAATTAGATATATATTTTATAAACTTCCACACTAAACTATATAAAACTATACTATAAAATCCTATAAATACCTACTTATCACTTACCTGCAAGCTGATCTCTCCAACCTACACACGATCTTGTCGTCAACCTGAGCTCTTCCCTCAATCGATTTCCTTTTCTTTTCTCTCTTGGTCTCTCTCCTCTGGTTCATTTTCTCAAAATGGGGAGAAAAATAATGTATCGGTAGTGGTGGTTTTTAATTTTATAAAGGGTAGCCAAATTACTAAAATACCCTTATTCTTATCCTTTTTCTTTACAAACCCATGTCCTTGTTGGTTCATAATGGTCCCATCCACCAAATTCGATGACTCTAATAGGTAACTCAATGTTGACTTGGTTTTTTGACCTTATCCTTTTCCAATCCAAAAAATTAGTTTTCACGGGGAGTTTTGTACTCGGCTTACACACAACTCATACTCTTACATGTAATTATCGATACTATCGATTCTAACACATTTCCATATTAATTAATTATTATATTTAATTACATTTTATTAGTGTTTTATTTAAAATTATCCCGGATTGATAATTACCCATCAACTGTTCATCCGAAACCCGTAACACACATTTTCTCGAGTTGAACCCGTTTCACAATGCCAACGCTCACACTCAAACGTCCTCACACGTTTAAGACATTGGAATTAACATTTGGGTAATAAAATATAATACAAACACCAAACAAAAATAACAAACCTCAGCATCGACGATTGAGAATTGGACAATTGTATCACGACAAGAGTGGCACAAGTAAAACCAAAATTGATACATGGCACGAGTTATATTTTTGGGTCGTTATAGCGTCGAAATACTTTATGAAGCACACTGCTAATGTTTTAGAGTTCATCCAGGCATGACCAAGATGTATGCAGATGTGCGTTATCTTTTGTAGTGGCCAGGGATGAAGATCAATGTTTCTGATTACATTTTAAGGTGTGAGATTTGTCTGCGAGTTAAAGCTGAGCAGGGCATACTCGGTGCGTTATTACAACCACTTCACATTCCTTGGTGGAAATGAGAGCATATTACTATATTACTATCCTCAATCTTAACGCGGATATGATAGAATCTGGGTGATTATGGACAAGTTAATGAAGACTTTATACCAATTTTGACCTCACATCGAGTGGATAGGTTGGCGAGGATTAATGAGAAAGAGATATATCAACTACATGGTGTTCCATTATCGATTGTGTTTGACAGAGGACCCAAGTTTACATATCATATTTGGTAGAGTATGCAGGCATAATTTGACACGCGATTGGATCTCAGTACCACCTATCATCTACATACTAATGGACAGTCAGTGAGTCTGATCTAGTTATTGAGGACATGGTGAGGATTTGTGTATTGGAATACGATGGATCATGGGAGGAATATTTTCATTTATGTAAGTTTGCCTACAATAATAGTTATCAGGCTAGTATTGGTATGGCATCATTTGAGGCATTATATGGGAGGCCATGCAAATCTCCATTTCACAGGGCGAAGCCCGAGGACGTGATAGTGATTGGGCCTAAGATTGTAGTGGATCACATAGGAAGATATGTATGATCAGATTGAGATTGAAAGATGTGTAGAAAGGCAAAAGAAGTATTACAACTTGTATCACGGGGAGTTAGAGTGTCAAGTCGAGGACTATGTTTATTTGAAAAAGTCTCCAATGAAGAGTCACAAGAGGTTTGATATTAGAGAGAAGCTTGCGCCGAGGTTTATTGGTCCATTCCAAGTTGGGAAGCGGATAGGCAGAGTTGCTTTGAGATGGAGTTGCCACTCAGTTATCTGGGATCCACCCTATATTTTCCTGTATCGATGTTCCAATTGGATAAGTCGAGAGAGGACAAACGATTTACGATGGACTTGAGACAAATAGATTTGAGGGAGGACATCATTTATGACGAGCAACCTATTCAGATTCTGGACCGTAAATGAAAATTCTTTAGAACAAAGAGGTCCCATCTATTCTTGTCAAATGGTAACACTACGGGGAAGAGGATCTGACTTGGGAGCTCGAATCGTATATGCGCGAGTATTTTCCTTACCTCTTTTAAATCTGGTAAGTCTTTCCTTTAGTTTATTTTAAATTTAGAGGAAGAAATTTCAATTAGTTGGAAAGACTGTAATGACCTTAAAGTCTAACTATTGCCACATGTAATTTCAAGTTGAACGTGGGCCCATTTGTCGTGATATTTAAGCACAGTTCTCGGTCGCCGACACCGAGGTATGTTATTTATGTTCGGTGTTTGTATTATTTATAATTTACCCGAATGCAGATTCCAATGTCCCAAACTTGTAAGGACATTTGTGTGGGAGCGCTAGTGTGTAAAGAAACGTGTTCGACTTGGAGAAATGTGTGATATGGGCGCCGGGGTGAATGGTTATCGAGTATTTAGTTATCCAGGGGACAAATTTAATTAAAACATTGACAAAATACAATAAAATTTAATAATTAAACGTTCGGTGGCGAGTTCGGTACGTTGGTACATCCGAGAGCACACGACGGTGCAAGTCGTGGTGCGGTCAGGGGTTGGAAACATTGAGAAACTCGTTAGTTTTGAGAGTGCATGGGAGGAAGTCACCAATGTGTCACCTAACCGTGTCAGCTGTAGAGTGTTATGTTAGTGGGTGGTGAGAGGGTGACCATTGGATGTGTCTCTTGGGATACGTGGGAAAAAGTTGAAAAAGATATATATAAAGTTTTCTTTTCTTTCTTTCATAGTTTGTTTAAGTTTTCATTTCTTTGTCTCTCGTGGGAAATAAAGCAAGGTTTGGATTTCGACAAGATTTAAGCTCGGAACGATGCCAAGACACGACCAAACACGGGAACCAAGGTAATATCCCAAATCATCACGAGGTTGTCTATGTTTTGACAGGTGTTTTATGTGTTTTTGTCGTGGTATTTTCGGACACCACTTTGTAGTTTTGGCTTTTCGGAGGTTTTAATGGGTTATATAGATAGTTTGATTGGTGTGGTGCATAACCATGCGGTTGTTTTGATCACTTGAGTCGAATTGGTATTTTTGGTGAATTTTTTGTATTTTTTAGTTAATTTCCATACCAAGGAAATAAGTGAGGGTTTGATGAGGTTTGAACGTGGTTTTAGGTGTAAATAGACGTCCCAACGAGTTTTAGCATAGACTCAAAATGTAATGAAATGAACTGGGGTATCGAAAAACCCCAGATTCTCATTCAGTTTTGACGTCGTGAAGCCATTAGGCCACGATGTCAGTCTCGGTATCCCATGTAGTGAGTCTAAAAATGTCACATCTTAAGTGGCGTCATGAAAAAATTCACCCTACAGAGCATCACTCATGACATCTGAGGCAGTGAAAGGTTTGGGATTTCACGTTTTAAGTGCGCCGCGAGGCTTTTGACCCCATGACGCCACTCACGACATGACACTGTTCATCAAACTAAATTTTTGAAAATTCTAGAAAACTTTGGGGATCTCTCATGAACCCAAATGGGTTCGAATATGACCCAATACCTGAGTAATTGACTCAATTACTTAACTGAATAAATTATGAAAAATTGGTTAACTTGGAGGATAATTAACATATTTTATAATCAAATGATTAACAGGGATTTTAGGATAGTGATCACACAAGGGATTCGTAAGGGACGAATTTGGGTTGTGTGAGTGTGTAATAGCTTCGGTTAAACTAGTGGAGAATTTTGTAATTATTTCTTTGAGCATTAATTAGTTATTATTATTGCTTTATTCTTGTTTTGGATTTCTATTCCGAATTGAGTGGTTCGAGGGCAAGTGAGTAAATGTGATCCTTGGGAGGACGGGTTGTCTGGAGTAATTTACCAGAGCCAGAAACTTGGGATGCACGATATGGTTTGTGGTTCTATGCGGGATGAGAGTTCTCTTCTAGATTGAAGGGAAGGTCTTATTCGCATGGATTTTTAGGATGGTATGAGTGTACCACGTCCTAAACTTCGAGTCTTGTAGGTGTTTTTCCTCAACTCAATGACTATTTAGTTGGGACCTACTTGTGCCTCTCTGTTGTTTTCCTGGACACTCATATTCGATTGATTCATGTTTATTTATAGTCTTTATTTTTATGCATTCCCTTGTACCTTTCTTTCTATCAACATGATATAGACTTCTTATTTCTTTCGAAATGTTGTAAACATCCTGTTTGACATTACTTACGTGAAACTTTTCATTCTTGTGTTTGACTAAGTGCAGTTTCACAGTTGAGCAAGGAAAGGCTCCTCATTTAGGGGATTTACTTTGAGGATACCGGAGTGGTTCTCCCTTTGTTATCGACGTAGGTTTGGAATATTTTGTATTGCCGTATATATGTTTTCAAACCTTAGGATAAGGGTTTATGAGAGATCTTGCGGATACTATGATGTACTCTCCTCTGCTTGGTATATATTGATATTGGTATACATATGCGGGGTTTCCATACTCGAGGTTATCCTAACTAGTGTCTTTGAGGTTACACTATTTGTGTGAGATTTTTATGCTTCTGCGATACTTTGAATAACTCACTAATATTGAATAACTCTCAACTTAAATTGTTTAATAAATGGTAAATGGTAAGGTAAGGCAGACTAGGCATGCGTTGACTACGCGAGAGTTGACTCGGGGTCTATGTAAGTCTAAGCCGGACGGGGCCTAGTTTTAGGTTGTAGAACTGGGGCCATTATAGGGACAAGGCCAGTGTACTCACTACATTGACATCGACATCGAGAAAGCCAACAGTTGTTACAACGCCTACTTAGACAATTATTGCCCGACTAATAACCAAACTGCCTATTCAGGAAGTTGTTCTGGAGATACTTGGAGCGGGAGCTACACCAGTAGTTGTAACTTTAAAGACACGACACCTACACCCCCACCTATAACTATCGAGCAGTCGACGACTACTACAGATACCACTACCACTACCGTATCTGAGTATTCGCTAAGACCATAGGCTAAGTTGTTGAGAGATTTTCTCAAGTTCCAACCAGGTTATTTCCATAGAGGTGGTGACCTTAAGTTAGCAAGCAAATGGCTCCTTGCACACCAGTATCTACATATGGTGATGATGATTGAGGATAGACATCAAGCACATCTTTTAATAACTTGTTTTCGAGGTGACGCAACAGTTTGGTGGACTACATACTAGGAGACACATTCGAACCCGATCACTTGGGCGTATTTTTGACAGGTCTTTTTTGATTAGTACATACCTATGAAGGCTCAGTTGCGACTAAGAGAGGAGTTTTTGATTTTGAGATAGGGCAGTCGGACAGTAGTACAGTACATAGAGCACTTTCGGTAGCTATTTCAGTTCGCGATAGACGTAGTGGGGACTGAACGGTTACAAATTTACTACTTCACCTGAGGGATTGACGGGATCATTACTAGGCTATTGTTTCATCAGGGGCTTAGACATTGTAGGATATCTATGACTGGGCGTTGACTCACGATACATTCTTATTGCTGAGGGATAACGGGCGCATTGCGGGCACATCTAAAATAGATACTGGGTAAGAGTTCTCAGTCCGATAGGAAGCCAAAGAGACATCAAAATAAGTCTGATAGTGGTCAGAGAGATGACAGGGAGGGCAAAGACAGTAGGGTTGATCGTGGAGATTGACACTTTAGGTATGATGACAAGCAATCGATACACACTATGCCACCTACACCAGTGCCACAACAGTGACAACAGCCTCAACAACACCGTCAAAATAGGTATTAGGGTTGTCGCGACAGGGGTCAGAGGGACCAGTGTCAGAGCTAGGGATCCAGAGATAGACATGCCAAGAGGTAGGAGACCTGACATTGTTACAGATATGGTCAAAGGGGACATCTGAGAGCAGACTATAGAGTACCACCATCGCCACGATGAGAGCAAGGGCAGGATAGAGAAAAAGCACATGCAGTAGCACAGTCGGATGACCGAGCGATTAGACAGCTCGACGATGGTACGTTACATATATAAGGTAGACCTATGCATGCGTGTTCGATTCTGGTAGTATTTTATCTTTTATTGTAAACAGATTATTGGAGTGTTAGGGTTTGTTGCATAGACACTACACCCATCTTGTCCTCAGTACGGCTGTTGGGGAGTAGATATACCCTAACCGAATTTGTCGGGATGTTATGGTAGAGGTAGCAAGACATCAGTTGCCAGCAAATCTCCGAGTCTTAGAGTATTTAGAGTTTGATGCACTCTTTGGGATGGATTGGTTATCAGATTACCATGCACATATATAATGTTATGGAAAGAGCGCAAGTTTTGCATTCTAAGGATACCGGAGTTTTCGTTAGATAGATTCGCGAATGCTTTACCTATTATGAAGGGTTGACTAGCTACGACACAGGCAAATGAGGCATTTGCAACAATAGTTGAGCCGAGGTCAGGATTGAAGATGTTCTAGTAGTCAGGGAGTTCATTGATGTGTTTCTAGACAATCTACTGGGATTACCACTGTCGTGAGTGATCAAATTTATCATCAAGTTGTTGCTAGGAACTCAGCCTATCACGGTGTACCTTACAGGATGTCAACATTAGAGTAGAAGGAGGTCAAGAGGCAGCATGAGGACTAGTTGGCAAAGGGATTCATCCAACCTACCATGCCTTTATGGGGAACACCAATGATGTTTGTGAAGGAGTGTTCGATGAGGATATGTATTGACTACAGGAAGTTGAACCAGGTGACAGTCAGGAAGCATTACCTACTTCCTAGAATTGACAATTTGTTTGACCAGTTGGTAGGCATTAAGTTCTTCTAAATGATTGATCTTCATTCAGAATATCATCAGTTGAGGACTCAAAAGGACAACATCCAAAATACCGTTTTCAGTACTAGATATGGGTTATTTGAGTTTACTGTCATGCCTTTTGAGCTGACTAACTGTAACAACTCTCAAATTTAACATGACTTGTGTTGCACTTGTTAGGACCATGAGCCTACTATGCGATACTGGACTATATTTCAAACTTCGGGAGTCGACATCGAGGTAATTTTATGATTATTTGATGTGTGTATTAGTATTTTAGTCTAATACATGTCTCGAGCCGTTCGGGCAATTTATAGTCTGAGTAAGGCTTTACCTAGGTAAACAGGGGAGTAAAACATAATAAAAACACAAATAAATAAATTTTTGAATAATTTAAATAATTAGTTGACGGGAAGTGGCGAGAAAACAGGTCAGTGAGCCAGTTGATGGAGAAGTACGGATCGAGGAACGAAAGATCAACGTAAGAGTTGGTTAACTAAGTGACACACAAGTCACTAAAAGGAGTACACATAGGGGATTGTTAAAGTGACATAGCTCAATGAGGACAGGCATGGGACCAGCCTCGAGATGAGTCCATAGGCGGGGATAAAGATTTATCTATAAAAGAGAACCCTAAACCACTTTACTCATTCACTATTCACCCTCTTCACCAACCGATCTCTCTCACCACTCCCCCACTCTCCTCCTCCGCCCTGGTGCACCACCATCGACCACCAGCGGCTCTAGGCGGTCATACCTCATCGGAGGTCTGCGCTCTCTCTCTCTATCTCTCTATCTTTCTCTTTTGCTCTCATTCGCACCACTATTTTCTTTATTATTCGCGTCTGTCATGTCCATTGACCAGCGGTGGTTGTGGCCATCTTTGAGGACAGTCGGGTCAACTTGACAACCCTGAAATACCTAACTTCACAGCGGACATGGAGAGTCTGGTCCTGTGTTGAGGGTTTTTCAAATTTGATCTGTTTTGTTGAAGTTCTCACTGTTTTGTGTTTCATCATAACTACCCCATTTGGGCGGTGCTGCTGGTCAAACTGCTGCTTTGGGAGGTTGTCGTAGACCATGCTCAACCTATGATGGTTTCTCACAACTCTCCAATGGGCCCAAACCAGTGGTGACGAAGTATATCGATGTGATTTTATGGGTTTTTGTTTTATCCCACGCCGAAAAACACCCGATTGGGCAGTGCCGCCGCTGGACCACCACGACTGGAGGTTGTTGGGGACCCCACCAAGCTCCTGCTTGAGTCCCACAGCCCTCCAGAGTGGTCAAACTAGTGTTGACAATGCAAGATATCGTCATTTCATGTGTTATGTTTGTTTAAGTCTCGTCGAAAATCGCCACATTTCGCGACACTGTTTGCCGGACCACCTCTCGAGAGGGGTTGCCAGGGACCATACAAAGCTATGGTTGGTGTCTTGCAACCTCTGAAGTATCCGAAACAACGATGGTGAACATGAATGGTCATGATTTTATGTGGTGTTGGTGTCGGGCCTTTATTTACGTATGTTGACATAATTCTAAGCTGTCGAGCGTGCCTCCGACTTTCCCATGCCGTGATGGCACCCTCGACGTCATACAACACTAGCACGGCTCCATACTCACTGGAACATGGTTGTTTCGGGCTTATGATGAGTGTTGGTGGTTGTCTATGTTGGTTATATGTTGATAAACGGTTACGACATCATGGTCACTCCGCCGGTCCTTGGGGTTATGACATGACTCATTACGACCGAGTCGAGCCTATGATTCATGAATAGGCTTACAGATGTTGTGGTTGGAAAATTCAAAAGAGTCGTTGTGTTTTTTGTTTGAGTTACAAGTCGATTTACTAAAGTTCTGAGTCATTAAAACATTGGGAAAACACTAAGGTTTCAACCTAGGGTTAGTAATGACTCAACCTAATAACTAGAGTTTCCAAACTTGTCAAGTAGCGGGAAAATCGGGGATAAGCATTAGGGACGCGAGAGTGTCTACGGGTTGTGATTAGTCAGGTAAGTACATTTGCCCTAAAGCTTGTGTACGTTAGTAAGCCAATCAAGAAAATACCATGTGATTCATTATCGTTCCATCATGTTTGCTATAATCTACTTGTTGGCATTTCTGCTCCATATTCCTTGTATGTGTGTTCTTGGCATAAACATATGTATCAAAGGTACATGCGGCCTACACTAGAAGGGATAAAATGTGGGCACTCGTGCGCATGAGTGTTTGTCAACCCCAAGTGATTGTGTAATACCATGTACTTGATTGTTGTGGATATTGTTGTGGTTATCGATGTTTTGACATCGTTGTTGTGGACTTGTTGATTTTAGACCACTTATGGCTTCTCTTGACTCGTAGAACACGCATGTTTCGATTGTTATTATTTCCAGTCTGCCTATCATGCACCTTGTTTATTTAAATTCCTGTATGATATTTATACCGCCATGTTTGATAATTCATGAATTACTGTTATATTTTCTGGCATTGCTTTCGATTTTCTCTCAGTTACTCACCGTCTAGTTTGTGACAGTGGGTGCAGATAGAGTGGAGTGCAGTAGAGGCAAGAAACTTTACCTAGGAGACTTTTTGTGAGCGGCTGGACTTAAGGAACCCTAGAGTAAGTTATATGTTTTATTTGTATGTTGCTTGTTATTATATACCATGTTTTGTTGAGTCATTGAACTCAGGATTATAGTTTGGGATTTATATCATTTAATGTTTCATTTGATGGCTTATTGTACATGAATATTTCCATTTACGGGGTTTCCATATTAACATAGATTCCTGATTTTCGTTTGATTGAGTTATCTCCCAATAATTGTTTAGTATTAAATTTTCTTCTGCTGTGTTATACTTGCAATAACTCTTTCATAAACTTGTAATTTAGTAATTTGAGGCTGACTAGGCTCGCTAGATCGCCGAGTACTGACTCAGGGATCTGTACGAGTCTAGGCCGGGCGTTCCCAAATGCATTGGGAATTTGGGGCCGTCACAGTTGGTATCAGAGTGTACCTGGTTTAACTTCATAAAACACAAGCCATTAAACCAGCGAAAGTTAGGAATGTTCGAACTTGGAAGTGGAAACCCTAAGATCCGGTAGCAACTTAGTCGGGAAGTAATAGGTTGAGTCAGATAATTTTAATACATATTATGATTGTTAAGTGTATTATTATGGTATGCAATTGTTGTAGACTGATCCGAGAAGTTCGTTCTCTTTATTCAAACGATGATGACAGATCAGACCGGTCCGAGCAACGATAGCGACATGTCCGTCACACGATATGCTAACGTAGAAGATGTGCAAGCCTTGATACAGAGAGTTGCGATGCAGGACCAATAGCTACAAGAGATGTTATGACTGTTGAGGACATTCGTACTAGCTACCACTACACCATCGACTCCGACTACACCATTGCCACCTACTATTACTCGGGGAGTAGAGACTCCGATTATTGCAACATCTACGATTATGATTCCGTTAACGGTGATTCCTGATGGAGCGGTTGTTGCGCCTGATACGCAGACCGAGGCGAAGACACCTCAGTTGCAGATTGAGACAGTACGAGCGGCGGAGACACCGATTATGCTAGTAGCTACTGAAAAGTTACTTCGACTACGACTCTAGAGAAGAGTTTGAGAGCCACTACTAAGGCAAAGTAGTATAGGGGATTCAAGAGACGTGATCCGTTGAGGTTCTATGGCAGGACTGATGTCCGAGCAACTGAGCTATTTCTGAAGAATCATGAGAAGATTCACTCAATTATTGCCACGGAGGACCATATACGAGCAACGATCTCTTCTTCTATGTTACAGGGAGAGGCAGATGATTGGTAGACGACTATCGTTACTACTGGAGGCATTCCGAGAGACTAGATCGACTTCAAAACCCAGTTTAACTAGAAGTACTTTCCACTGATGGTAATACGGGCGAAGAGGAATGAGTTTACATCACTGAGGCAGTTTACAGGAGAGCCAGTTATGGACTATTTGGGCAGATTCATTCAGTTGTTTCCTTATGCGGGTGGATCAGCTGATTCAGAGACTGATAGGATTTACTACTTCAATGAGGGTTTACTACTTGTGATTGGAGGTTTCGTAGTCACTACACAACCGGAGACCTTGCAGATTACGTATGAGCGGAGTCTAGCACGGGAGGGTTACCTGCTTACTTATCTAAATGAGGTGAGACTAGTCAGACCAGAGTCCCGATCGGAGGAGCACCATCAGGAAAAGAGGAGGAAGAAGAGAAGGTGGAAATACTATAACCGTAGGGCTCAGAGTGTGGGGTCCGTTGCACAACAAACTACTCATCCGACATAAACCATTCTGCCAGTACCGAGTTTTGCCAGTCATCCACTGCACCTAGTCGACTAAGACATCAGTCGAAGAGGCAGACTACTAAGAGTATGGGTGTTTATCGAGGAGACAGGCAGAGGAAGACATAGAGGTATGGTCAGACTCAGACTCTGAGTTCCACACTAGGACGAGGCCAAAGCCAGACTCAGGGATCGCAAGATACCCGTACATGTTTCAGGTGCAGAAAGGTTGGCCATATTCAGAGGGAGTGCCCTCAACCACCGAGAGCACTGCCACAACATCACCAGCACAAAAGGGAACGTGTTCAAGCAGCTGTTGAGCCAGACCATGGGCGTCCTGAAACCTTATTGAGGATATGGTTTCTATTTGCGATATTTTCATGCATACCATGTTCGATTCTGGTTCCACTGTTTCGTTTATTGCTGGTCGCATGGTAGATAAGCTAGGTTTGAAACGTATTAGGCTTAGTAAACCCCTCATCCTTAGCACTACTGCAGGGGATAAGATATATCCGAATTTGTTATGATTTGATATTCTGGTAGAGATAGATGGTTACGAGATACCAGTTGATATGAGAGTACTTGAGTTCTTAGAGTTTGATGCCTTGCTTGCCATGGACTGGTTAGGATCATTTCACACTCACATTAGTTGTTATGAGAAGAAGATCATGATCCCGTTAGTAGATGGTACGGAGGTCAGCATTCAGGGCACAACATCGCTACTTCCCATTACTAGAAGCATGAAAGCCATGAGTGGCGAGATTGAGACGGTTGCGAGCATCATGAGCACTGGGGCGAGATAGGAGATTGGTATTGCCGATGTACTAGTCGTGTGCGACTACACAGATGTATTTTTGGAGGATTTGCCAGGATTACCACTGCCGAAGGAGATCGACTTCATCATTGACCTAGTCCCAGGGACTTAGCCGATCTCAATACCACCATACCGTATGACACCTCGAGAGCTTGAGGAGTTAAGAAGTCGGCTATATGAGTTGTTAGAGCTGGGCTTCATCAGTCCGAGTATGTCGCCATGGGGAACGCCGGTGCTGTTTGTGGAAAAGAAGTATAGTAGTCTGAGGCCATGTATAAATTATCGCCAGCTGAACCGAGTCACAGTGAAGAACAAATACCCATTGTCGTGCATTGATGATTTGTTTGATCAGTTGACTGGAGCGCAGTAGTTCTCTAAAATAGATCTGAGGTCAGGTTATCACCAGCTAAGGATCAGGGCTGAGATCGAGAGAAGACGACGTTCAACACGAGATACGATCACTTTCAGTTTATAGTCATGCCATTCGGCTTGATTAATGCGCCAGCAATGTTCATGGATCTCATGCATCGTGTGATGAGGGAGTACCTTGATCGGTTCGTGATTGTGTTCATTGACGACATCCTCATATATTCTAGGACTCGTGAGGAGCATGAGGGACATCTACAAGTAGTGTTACAGACTCTAAAGGATCATCGATTGTTCGCTAAGTTCAGCAAGTACGAGTTTTGGCTGTCAGAGGTCAGATTTTTAGGGCATATAGTTGGAGCTACCAGTGTTGCCGTTGATCCAGAGAAGATTAGAGCCATGATTTAGTGGCCTACTCCGACTATAGTTATGCTAATTTGTAGTTTCTGGGGTTGGCGGGATACTATCGCGATTTGTGCAGGACTTCTCCAAGATCGCTGCACGAATGATGAGACTGACTCTGAAGAATGTGAAGTTTGATTGGAATGAGGAGTGTGAGCAGGCGTTTAACACTTTAAAGGAGAAACTGACTACCGCGCCTGTCTTAGTGTTGCCTAAGACCAGGAAAAACTTAGTCGTGTACACCGATGCGTCGAAGATTGGTTTGGGTTATGTGCTGATGCAGGAAGGCAGAGTTATCACTTATGCATCCCAACAGCTGAAGATTCATGAGAGGAACTACCCGACACACGACTTAGAGTTGGTTGCGATAGTGTTTGCATTGAAGATATGGAGGCACCACTTATATGGCATGCGCTTTGAGTTGTTCACAGACCACAAGAGCTTAAAGTATCTATTCACTCAAAGAGAGTTAAACTTGAGACAAAGACGTTGGCTGGAATTCTTGAAGGACTATGACTTCTCGCTAGAGTATAATCGGGGAAAAGCTAACGTGGTTGTTGATGCTTTGAACCGCAAAGGATCTGATGCAGAGGTAGTTATTTGTCGTATGACTCACGAGTACGTTTTACTTGAGGCAGCCGAGATGATGAGTTCAGAGGATGTGCCGATGACTATTAGGACACAGATTTGTGGTCAAATGAGGTTGCAAACTGTTTCACTACAAATTGTTCTCGAGGGAAAACAGGGCGATTAGTCGTACTAGCATTTCGATGAGATGGCAGACAGTTCTGAACATCCATATTGGAGTTTATCGACAGACTCTTGCTTGAGGTATTGTGGGCGACTGTTGTAACGACTCGAAAATTTGGCTATTTGTGAATGATGATGTGTATTATATATTTATACCCATATTTAAGTGACCGAACAATAAAGTCGGTGAACGAGTAGGAAAATTGAGTTACGGGTACACGGGAGATTTAAAACACTGTTAAAATACAAATAAATGAATTTTCTAATAATTAAATTAATTAGTTGATGGGATGTGGTGAGAAAATAGGCACGACGAACCAAATTTGGGATAAATACGGACCGAAGAGCGCAAGACCAATGCGGGAGTCAGATAGTCTCGCAACATACGGGCTATGGGATAAAAATTGTTAAAATAACACAGCTTGATAAAGAGAGTCACTGGATTTTCATCGTGATGTGTATGTACGTGGAGATGAGATAAAGGGGTAAAAGACCCATAACGGCAAATGTTTTAAAATGTATAAGTGTTAACTTAAAGGGCAAAAGGTTCATTTTGACTATATATATAACATTTTATCTAAAACCCTACTTCACTATTCATCATCTCCCTCACATAACCACCGCCCACTCCCTCCTCTGTTACTTCATCTCTCTCGGTTTCCCACTCCACCCTCCTCCATGACTGCCACGACCTCACCGGAGCTCGTTCACTGTATGTCTCTCTCTTACTCGGTCTCTCACTCTCCACCTCTCAGTTTTTCTTTCCTCCTCTCCCTCCACCGTCCCTCTCCTTCTTGGCTAATCACACCACCGACCTCACTGATGCAGAGGTGGTCAAAACCTCGTTGTGGAAGGCGACCGTCGCTGGAGACTGGTGATTTCTCTCTCTCCCTCTCCCTCTTGTTCTCTTTCACCCTCGGTCGTGCACACAGTGTGTCATGGAGGTCTGCGCACATGCTGCCGGATTGGGATAGTGGCTACAGTCGTCGAAGACAATCCTGGGTGGTCACCGGAGCAGAGGTTCGTCTCTCTCTCTCTATCTTTTTCTCGATTTCTCTCTATTTCTCACACTCTCTCTCGATTTACTCACTGCTGCCGTGACTGTCTGACGGGGGAGGCGATTGTCGTCGTCGGAGATGACCCTATGAGGTCACCTGAGCCTCTAAACACCCCCTTCGTGATGGAGCAGTGGTGAGGTTAGAGTTTTTAGTCTTATTTCTTTGTGAAACTGTTGTGTATGTGTGCTTTCACCTTCGCGTCTGGTCGGCGTATAGGGCGCTGCTATAACTAGGGAACAGCTGGGGATGACTTCACGGTGGTCTACCGGAGTCCCCGACAGTCCCTAAGCACCCCCATCGCCGTGGTCGTTGTGTACATAGCCGAGATTCACTAAAACCTTGTTTTTCTACTATTTTCTACTATTTTACTGTTTGGGTTTTAGGCGGCTACCGGAGTTGCCGCCAGTCGTCGGGGATGGTCGTCTGGCCCACCAGAGTTCCTAACTCCTCTAAGTGTCCCTGGAATAGTGTATATACGTGTATGAGTCGTGGTTTGAGCAACTATTTGTTGTTGTGTTCAAATGGACTGTTTTGGTTTGCCTCGCCTAAATTCATTGCCGTGGGCGACGCCATTACTGTGCCACCGTAACCGGGGATGTCGGGGACCAAGCTAAGTCCATGCTTATGTCTTATGACTCTTAGAATGGCCTAAAAGCAGTGAAGGTAGAAAACAGTTGTGGTGTTTAAATAATTTCCTTTATTTTTGTTATCATTTCATGTGAACTTCAACGTCAAGTTCGTAATCGTATGTATGGTAGGCATACGATTTGATTGAGGGGTTTTCCGGCAACTCAATGTCGTGGTGACCCCTCCCAAATGTCGGAGAACATCAACATGTTACTACAATAGTTTTTCGGTCTCGATTGTTGTTCAGTCTTGGTTATGTCTCGAGAATATGTTGTGTTGAAGTTTGAGTTCATAGGGACATTGGTATGTATGTGTGCGGCGTAGTATGTGTACATGTATACTTCACGCTGAGCAATGAGTTGTTGGTGTCATAATTTCGCGGCAAATTGCATGGTGTGAGCATTTCCTTCCATTTCGACCCTACGTTGTATAACTTAATCCATGGGTGTTTGAACGTCGCATGCTAAGGGTTTATGTATTGCGAATGGTTATGACGTCGTGGTAACATTGCCGATCCTCGAGGCCATAGCGTGACCTAATTACGACTGAGCCGAGCCTAATATATGTAATTAGGCTTACATATGTTATGGTTTTCAACCCGAGAGAGATACCCATTTTTCTATCAAATTGATGAATTGTTTGAGTCCTTAAAACTCTTGGGAATACACTAGGGTTTAACCTAGGGTTTAGTTAATGAATCGACCCATTAATTAGAGTTTCCAACCTTGTCAGGTAGCGGGAAACTCGGGGATACGCGTTAGGGACGCGAGAGTGTTGTTATTCGCGAGTTGCGTTGTCAGGTAAGTACATTTGCCACAAGCTTATGTATGATTTGTAAGCCAGTAAGAAAATGCCATGTGATTCATTATCATTTATCCAGATTCATTATGCTCTATTATTGGTATTCCATTCCATTCCTTGTTGTGTGTTTTCCGGCGTAAGTGTTTCGTCTCAAAAGTACTAGGACCTGCACTAGAGGGATAAAACGCAGGCACTCATGTACAAGAGTGTGTGACCACCCTTAGTGACCGTGTGACATTGAGTACTGGGTAAGTGGGTTTGAGCCCCTCCCATCATAGCTGTACCTTCGCTTGTGTCAATGCCCGGGAAGACTTCGTGAGGTCTTCGCCGTTATGCTATGACTTAGACCACTTATGGGCCTCTTTTGATTTCTTGGAACACACTTGACTTTCGATTGATATCTATTAGTCGGTTTATCATGCACTTGATCTATTTAAATTCCTATCTTTCTATTACCGTATGATATTTAGACTGCTTTACTTGTTATATCATGAATTACTGTTATCTTCTTCTGGCATTACATTTGATTTCTTCAGTTGCTCACCATCTAGTTTGTGACGGTGGGTGTAGATAGAGTGGAGAGTAGTAAGGGCAAGGGGCTCTGCCTAAGAGACCTACTTTGAGGACTAGAAGCAGGATCAGAGAGACATTATAGTAGGTGTTTATGTTTTGCTGATTTCTATATCGTTTCATATTTATGTTTTTGGGATTATTGAACTTGACATTTTTTATGAGATTAGTATCATGTAGATATGCTTATTGAATTGTACATGAATACCCACAGTTTTCCACACTTATAGAATTCCTATATTCCCTTGATTGAGTTATTTCCCCTTTGTTATAATTGTTTAGTCTTCCGCTGTGTATTATTACAATAACTCTTTCATAAATTACTAAATTGATTAAATAGGAGGCTGACTAGGCTCGTTAGGTTGCCAAGTGATGACTTTGGATCTGCACGGGTCTAGGCCGGGCGTACCCAATTGCAAGGGGAAATTGGGGCCGTCACAGTTGGTATCACAGCGTAAGGTTGTATAGACCTGACTCTTGATTTAAATTCATAAAACACATGCCATTTAAACCAGCGGAAGTTAGGAATGGTTGAACTTAGAGTGGAAAACCTTATGATCCTGACTTAGAATTCTAGATGGGGAGTGGGAATGAGTTAAGTAATGGAAACTGAAAACTTATTAGCATAAGTATGTTTTATATGTTGTATTATATGATATCGGTAGTTATTTACCGATCTAGGAACTCGCTTTCTTTATCATATAGCGAAGGCGGATCAGACTGGATTTAATAACGACAACGCTAAGTCGTTAACACGTTGCGTAGAGGACTTTCGTGCGTTGGCGTAGAGAGTCGCATTTAAGAGCATCGATCGAAAGGACATGATAGGAAGTGGGCGAGGGATCTGAACGACAATGGTGATTCTCGGAGGCAAAAGGTATGTTTCCAGTGCAGACAGCCCGGACATTTTCAAAATCGATGTCCTGATTTATACGAGGACCAGCAGGATGACGATCAGCCTCAGGTCATTGAGGAGGTGCACATGTCGACTGAGCTGCAGCTGACGATGGTTCGTGATCCCCAATTTCCACATTGGTCCGCCACGGAGGCCACGCGACCCACAACCGACCACGTCACCGCCACCGTGTTCCACGCCCAATTATCCATTATCAATTAATTATCGCTAACCTTGATGTTATGAGTTAACTTTTATTTCCTCAATATCATTCAACCATAAATTACGCAATGGAAAATTAAATGAACAACATAAAGATTTATCCCGAATTCCATGATCAAAATGCCTAAGTGGAAACCATACCAAATATACATCATATACATGTCCTTTCGAGATCCACAAAATATCAAAAGTATACAACCTATCTCTCCAATCCCAAAACCCAAAGATAAAACAAGTAAATATAAACATACGTACGAGTAGGGCTAGAGCTATCAATCAATGTAGTCCTCAAGCTTGCCCTTCCTCGACTGACTCCGGATTCGCACTCGAGCCATCATAAAAAGACAGATGACGAGTCCAGAGTGAGTAATCCCAAGGAAATTCACTAAGTAATTACTAAGTAAAAGTACGGAATTTAAATACCATAAATAAACATGCGGAACAAAAGAAATACGTATAACCGTGAAAGGATCATCGCATGTATAAATATAGTAACGAAGCAAAGTACGTGCACAAGTAAAAATCGACTAAGTCATACTTCGAGCCTCTCCTTGGGCACAACCCTCAAACACACCAACAAAGTTGTCCCCGGACCCTCTAGTGGCCGGCGTAGACCCACGACGCACCCACACGAGCCTACCATAACCAGGTAGCCTATTCACCGTATATGCATAGACAAGTGCTATGACTTAGTGGACTCTATGGCCGTAACGAATAAACACCAAAGTGGGGAGTGATCTCAACACCGTAAAGGCTCCAGTAGGAGTAAACTCCACTACCGTAAAAACACCAAGTGAGAGGACTCAACCACCGTAAAGCAAAGCAATGGAATGGAATAATGAATAATCGAAATCGAATTCAAATAAATCAAATCGTAAATACTTAAAGTGAAGTTCAATTGGGATACTACACACCTCAAACCGCACTCCTCGCTCCACAAATCAACCCCCGTCCAATACCTCCAAATCCCGGTATCACTCCCTGGCCGATTTCCGACTAAACCCCGACTCAAATTACTATTTCGAGACTCCCGGAATTCATTTATGAGTATTAATGATCAATTAATGGGTTCATAATGTTGGTTTGACTCATTTTGTCATTTTCCAATTTTTGGGGTCCAGAGAACAATTAGCGCGCTTAATGAGATAAATTAGCGCGCTAATTAATCTCAATCACCGTTCATCATCTTCATTACTCACGTGATTAGCGCGCTAATTTCTCCCATTAGCGCGCTAATTGCTCGTCGTCCGTAAAATTTCCAAATTACAAAGTTGAACTCCAAACCCATAAATTCAATTTCCATGTTTCCATAAAACATCAATGACCTTAATTACACCATTTAAACACTAATTACCATAATCAAACCCCAAAATCCACAAATCATGGAAATCACATTTCAAAACCCATTTTGGAAAATCCTCCAACTTCTCCCAAATTTGATCAAAACATATAACCCATATCATATCATTCTCATAAACACTAAATTTTCATAAATACAATGTTTAGTCCCTCCAAGAAATTCGAATTTACAAATTCAAACCCACATCAAAAATCTCCTAAAAATCCAAGTTTAATGTGTCCATACCTTTGATTCTTGTGGTAGGACGCCCAAAATCACTCACTTCACAACTTAAATGTTGTTGTTCTTCCTCCTCTTCTTCCCCACCGATTTCTCTCTTCCTCTCTTTCAATCTCTCAAAACCACAATCTCCTCTCCTTTGTTTGATCACAACATATATATATATACTTGATCATTTGATCAAGTGTGTGTACAAATCTCGAGAACGATCCAAGGGCCACCGACCACCCCGTGTCACTCCAACTCACACACACCTTATCATGACATTTCCCACCTCAAATCTCTCCATTGTGCATCTCGAGAATCATCCAACTCGATGTTGTTTTATTCAGCCTAACTATAGCACTTTGATTACCAATTTGATTTAGCTAGTATTAATTATCTACTCTATTCGATAAATTCCCATAATTTGCAAATAAGCTCACATTAGTTCCCCCAACTACCCTAAGACCCGTGCCTCGTGTCCCGTGTCCGCACGCACCCCGAGAAATTCCTCACTCGTCAACAAACTACCTTAACATACATATTGTAATGAAATTAACTAATTTATACATTTTCATCACAATTTACCACAACAAAGATACAAAACGGATCGTATACCTAGTTCGAGTGCTCCAGCCTCGCCGTGGGACCCCGACCGTCCTCGCTCGGCATCCACATCTCGCCAATGACATCATAATTAACGCAAATATTATTTGGGCCGTTACAATTCTTCCCAACTAAATTGAAATTTCGTCCCGAAATTTGAGTTATATTAACACTCACCAAGAAAACAAGTGTGGGTATCTCTCGTCTCATAGTCGACTCGAGCTCCCAAGTGAGTCCTTGGGCCCGCTCCGTGATGTCGCCATCGAACCAACACTTTCGTAATCTCTCTGCTCTCGTTGTCCGAACTCTACGATCCATGATTTCCACAGTTGCTCTTCATATGAAACATCAGACGAACCTCAACTGCCTAATATCCACCATCGGCCTCTGGCCCCGTCTTAGCTAACCTCAACATAGACACGTGAAACACCGGATGAACGCCCGCTAGCTCGTCGGCAACTCCAATCTCAGTATGCTACCGTCCCAACACGTGCCACAACTCGAACGGTCCAAATATCTCTGCTAGTTTCCCGATCCCAAATCTCTCGATGACCTTTCCAGGGCGAAACTTTCGATATACCAAATCATCCACATCATAGCTCAAACCCTCAAGATACCTATCAAGATACTTCTTTTGCCTATCTTGAGCCGCTTGCAATCTCAATCTAATCGTCGAATCTTCTCTCTGTGGTCAACAACAACTTCAGTCCAATCACCGCCACATCTTCGTGTGCCGCCCAACAAGCCGGTGATCTCGCAAGGTCTTCCATACAAAGCCTCAAATGGTGGCATACCAATACTCGCCGATAGTCGTTGTTGTACGCGAACTCGCACAACGGCAAATACTCTTCCCAAGCACCTCCAAACCGCAAAATGCATGCTCGAGCATGTCCTCCAATATCTCGTATTAATCTCTCTCGATCGACCGTCTCGTTCGAGGATGATAAGCCGTATCGAATCATAGCCTCGTCCCAAATCGCTCCCGCATGCTCTCCCATAACTTCAAGTCAACTCGGGATCTCTCGTCGACACAATAGATATCGCACTCCATGTAGTCTAACAACCTCTCGCTCAAAAATGATACTCAATCGAGCAAACGAATTCTTCATCGATATAGGGATGAAGTGTGCAGACTTCGTCAATCTATCAATCACAACCCACACAAAGATCATGACGTCTCGCAGACCGTGGCAATCCACTAACAAAGTCCATCGTAACATGCTCCCATTTCCACCGCGGAATGGGTAGTGGTCGTAATAATCCAGCCGGTCTCCCGTGCTCGCCTTAACTCGCCGACAAACATGACAAGCTCTCACATATGCACCCACATCGCCTTCATCCCTGTGCCACCAAAACAAACGTCGCAAGTCATGATACATTTTAGTCCCGCCAGATGAATCGTATACCGCGAACGGTGTGCATCCTCAAGAATGCTATCGCGTAGTTCCCGCACCTCGTATCCACAACCTACCCCCGTGTCTCAAGCACCGGTCCGAACCACTAGACCAATCAGGCAACCCGATCCCGAGCCGACAAATTAAGCGAGCAAAATGTCCGTCGCCCTTTGCCACTCAAACGACCCTCTCTAACGACACCACAGAACACGCATCCGGCAATGATATGAACATCAAGCAAAAACATCGACAAACACAACACCGTCGCGCCTCCAAAGAATCCATACTCATGTGTCATCTCGCCGCAAAGACATACCGACTCTCTACGCCACTCCGACTCAACGCATCAAGAACTACATTCGCCTTCCCAGATGGTACTCAATCGCGAAATCGTAGTCTTTCAACAACTCAAGCCACCGTTTTGCCGCATATTCGATCCTTCGAGTGAAAAGATACCTCAAACTCGATGATCTCGTATATAACATAAATCGCTCCCATAAAGATAATGTCGCCAAGCCTCGAGCGCAAACACAATCGCAGCTAGCTCTAAATCATGTACCGGATAATTCTCTCCTCGGGGTCTCAATCGCTCGATAAATAAGCAACCGGGTGTCCTTCCCGCATCAACACGCATCCCAACCCAGGGCCCGAAGCATCGTGTAGACCGAGAAGCCTCTCCCCGCCTCTGTAAAGCCAACACCGGCGCAGTAAGTCAACTTCCTCTTCAACTCTAAAAATGTCGCTCGCAGCCTTCGACCATTCAAACTTAACATTCTTTTTGGTCAATCTCGTCATCGGCGCCGCAATCAAAGAAAAATCCCGCACAAACCGCCGTAATAACCCGCAAGCCCCAAGAAACTACGAATGTCCGAAACCGTCTCGTGTGTCCTCCAATCAATGATCGTCGGATCTTGTCTCCATCCACAGATATTCCTTGACCACTGATGACATGTCCAAGAAACTTCACCTCACTCAGCCAAAAAGCACACTTGCTGAACTTAGCATACAATCGGTGCTCCTTCAACGTCATCAACACATCTCTGAGGTGTCTCTCGTGCTCCACACGAGTCTTACTATATATCAAGATATCATCAATAAACACAATCACATAACGATCCAAAAATGGTCGCAATACTCGGTGCATCAAATCCATAAAGACAGCCGGCGCATTAGTCACCCCAAATGGCATGACTGTGAACTCAAACAATCCATAACGCGTGCTAAACGCCGTCTTCTTGATATCACTCTCCCGAATCCTCAACTGATGGTATCCAGATCGTAAATCAATCTTCGAGAAAACTTAGCACCCGCTAACCGATCGAATAGATCGTCAATCCTAGGAAGTGGATAACGATTTCGAATCGTCACCCGATTCAACTTCCTATAATCTACACACATCCTCAAAGAACCATCCTTTTTCTTAACAAAAGGATCGGCGCGCCCCAAGGAGACATACCGGAATGAATAAAACCCTTCGTAACAACTCCTCTAATTGGGACCTCAACTCTCCCTCGCTCCGACGCCGACATCCCGAGACGGCTTGCCGTATATCTACAATGCGTCCCCGAATCAACTCAATCATAAACTCAATCGCCCTAGAGGTGGTAAACCCGGCAAATCGTCTGGGAACACCTCGTAAAACTCACACACCATCGGGACATCCTCAACTCTAACCTCTCGGTCTCGGATCTAGCTCAACCACCGTCCTAAATGCCTCCATCTCCCGAGTCGTAGCTAATCGACCTCTCGGTAATCGGTAAGTCCGACGCCGTCCCAACAAAAGTAAATACGGAATACCCTCAATATCAAATACTATCATCTTCCCAAAGCAATCAATGTGTGCGCGATATGTCGCTAGCCAATCCATACCCAATAAAGCATCAAACTCTAAATACTCTAGACACGAAAGTCGATGTGTAATCGGTGTCCCTCAATCTCTACTACACAATTCCGACATATACGGTTAGTGGTAAATCTTATCCCCAAGCATCGTGCATCGAGGACAAGATGTGGGTCTAAGGTCTCAACCTCGTAATCCTAATCGTCCAACCCTACGTCCCGATATAAACGACAAAGTACTACCGAATCAAATAATACATGCATGGAAACATCGCAATAGATAACATACCTCGACAAGCCGACGAGTCGCATCACGATCCGTCGTACGACGCAGGTGCGTAGCAAAGAAGATGAACTCTCTCCCTACCGCTCAATCGCGGTCGTGATGATGAAGTTCGACATCGACAATTACTCGTATATGTCCGACCCGATGACATCTCGTAACATCGTCGTGTATCCCGCCAATCCGATCGTGATACTATATGTACCGAGCCCCGTCACGCCCCGACCTCTCTCGTCCCCTACCACGACCTCCTCCATCCCGAACACGCCGTCGTGGTCGTCAAAAGATACCGGTGCAAAGAACGTACACCACTCGCCTCTCATCCCCTCTCTCGTCGTCGGACGCCTATCTCGTCGACCCCGATCATGCCAATCTCTCCGTCGACCCCGATCATGTCTCTCGTCTATCGATCGCTTCTCTCGTCTTTCTGCCTCGATCGTCGACCGAGAACTCGTCTGCACTCGTCTCCAAGCTCACCCCTGTCGTAAATACGTCTCGCGAGCCAATGCTCGTCAAAAACACTCAGTAGCGTCTCCGCACCGGCCGCAACTATCACCCCACCAATCCTCTCATCTAGGCCTCTCGATGAAGTAGTAAATCAGAATCTCTCCGTGTTAGCCACATCCATGGCATACATCATGAGATATCCGAATCGATCCATGTACCGTGACACGACATGGTACCCTCGTCGTAGCCCCAAGAATCGCTCCTCGCCGAATCGCACTCTCGCTGGGAATGTACTCATCGAGAAATAATCGTCGAAACTCGCCCACGTCGATGGTGTAGAATGTATGTCGTTGTAAGTGGTCCACCAAACCGCGCTCGACCTCTCAAACAATAGCCCGAATACGCGCTCGATCCCTCGGTACCTCCAACAACCGATGTAGTCGTCGATGAGTCATCAACCAACGTCCCGCAACCTCAGATCACCGACTCCAAGAAGTACGTAGGATTAAATCTCATAAAATCCTTCACCATCTTCGCCGCTTCGACATCCTACTCCTAGCAAGCCGAAAGTCCCTACTCGTCGCTTCTCAGTAAGGTGGGTGTCACCACGTAGTCTCTACCGGCACAACAACAAAGCTCAACTCTCTCTATCATCGTCTCTCGACCCACCCCACTCGTCGTAGTAACAAACTGGTGCTAATGGTGTCCAACGCCCGTAGTAGTAGGTGTAACTACGCTCAGCAGCTTCGGTGCTACCGTCGGGTCCTCGAGCTCCGTATATACTCCATCGCTCGCCATTCGAGCTCGTCGTAATAATCGCCGCTTCCCGTCGAATCAATCGTCGTCGTCAATCTCTCGAATCATAGCTCGCAAATCGCCCACGTCACTAGTGGTATGATCACTAGTCTCTCCAACCTCCGGGTCGAGTAGTGGGCTGAGTAGTAGGAGCCCGTCCGTCCATCCTAAATCGCACAACCAACGTGCATTGGATCGACTCGCATATACGCGTATTATATGTAGTACACAATCAAAACATACACGTATATATATAACTTCCCGAATCTACCCGCCTCACATCACTTCCCAACTAAACTTCATATCATTCACTTGTGGTTTCCACATCTAAGATTTATTCATCAAGTTTATACTCTTATTAAATCTCCAAACCGAGCCTAAGCTCGATACCAAAATGTGGCGGCCCCAATTTCCACATTGGTCCGCCACGGAGGCTCGCGCGACGGCCCCAATTTCCACATTGGTCCGCACACGGAGGCCACGTCACCCCACCATTATCACGCCACCGCACCGTGTTCCACGCCCAATTATCCATTATCAATTAATTATCGCTAACCTTGATGTTATGAGTTAACTTTTATTTCCTCAATATCATTCAACCATAAATTACGCAATGGAAAATTAAATGAACAACATAAAGATTTATCCCGAATTCCATGATCAAAATGCCTAAGTGGAAACCATACCAAATATACATCATATACATGTCCTTCGAGATCCACAAAATATCAAAAGTATACAACCTATCTCTCCAATCCCAAAACCCAAAGATAAAACAAGTAAATATAAACATACGTACGAGTAGGGCTAGAGCTATCAATCAATGTAGTCCTCAAGCTTGCCCTTCCTCGACTCAGACTCGGATCCGCACTCGAGCCATCATAAAAAGACAGATGACGAGTCCAGAGTGAGTAATCCCAAGGAAATTCACTAAGTAATTACTAAGTAAAAGTACCGGAATTTAAATACCATAAATAAACATGCGGAACAAAAGAAATACGTATAACCGTGAAAGGATCATCGCATGTATAAATATAGTAACGAAGCAAAGTACGTGCACAAGAAAATCGACTAAGTCATACTTCGAGCCTCTCCTTGGGCACAACCCTCAAACACACCAACAAAGTTGTCCCCGGACCCTCTAGTGGTGGCGTAGACCCACGACGCACCCACACGAGCCTACCATAACCAGGTAGCCTATTCACCGTATATGCATAGACAAGTGCTATGACTTAGTGGACTCTATGGCCGTAACGAATAAACACCAGGTGGGAGTGATCTCAACACCGTAAAGGCTCCAGTGTAGGAGTAAACTCCACTACCGTAAAAACACCAAGTGAGAGGACTCAACCACCGTAAAGCAAGAATGGAATGGAATAATAATGAATAATCGAACCGAATTCAAATAAATCAAATCGTAAATACTTAAAGTGAAGTTCAATTGGGATACTACACACCTCAAACCGCACTCCTCGCTCCACAAATCAACCCCATCCAATACCTCCAAATCCCGGTATCACTCCTGGTCCGATTTCCGACTAAACCCCGACTCCAATTACTATTTCGAGACTCCCGGAATTCATTTATGAGTATTAATGATCAATTAATGGGTTCATAATGTTGGTTTGACTCATTTTGTCATTTTCCAATTTTTGGGGTCCAGAGAACAATTAGCGCGCTTAATGAGATAAATTAGCGCGCTAATTAATCTCAATCACCGTTCATCATCTTCATTACTCGCGTGATTAGCGCGCTAATTTCTCCCATTAGCGCGCTAATTGCTCGTCGTCCGTAAAATTTCCAAATTACAAAGTTGAACTCCAAACCCATAAATTCAATTTCCATGTTTCCATAAAACATCAATGACCTTAATTACACCATTTAAACACTAATTACCATAATCAAACCCCAAAATCCACAAATCATGGAAATCACATTTCAAAACCCATTTTGGAAAATCCTCCAACTTCTCCCAAATTTGATCAAAACATATAACCCATATCATATCATTCTCATAAACACTAAATTTTCATAAATACAATGTTTAGTCCCTCCAAGAAATTCGAATTTACAAATTCAAACCCACATCAAAAATCTCCTAAAAATCCAAGTTTAATGTGTCCATACCTTTGATTCTTGTGGTAGACGCCCAAAATCACTCACTTCACAACTTAAATGTTGTTGTTCTTCCTCCTCTTCTTCCCCACCGATTTCTCTCTTCCTCTCTTTCAATCTCTCAAAACCACAATCTCCTCTCCTTTGTTTGATGGCCAAACACATATATATATATACTTGATCATTTGATCAAGTGTGTGTACAAATCTCGAGAACGATCCAAGGGCCACCGACCACCCCGTGTCACTCCAACTCACACACACCTTATCATGACATTTCCCACCTCAAATCTCTCCATTGTGCATCTCGAGAATCATCCAATCGATGTTGTTTTATTCAGCCTAACTATAGCACTTTGATTACCAATTTGATTTAGCTAGTATTAATTATCTACTCTATTCGATAAATTCCCATAATTTGCAAATAAGCTCACATTAGTTCCCCAACTACCCAAAGCACCCGTGCCTCGTGTCCCGTGTCCGCACGCACCCCGAGAAATTCCTCACTCGTCAACAAACTACCTTAACATACATATTGTAATGAAATTAACTAATTTATACATTTTCATCACAATTTACCACAACAAGATACAAAACGGATCGTATACCTAGTTCGAGTGCGTTCTCAGCCTCGCCGTGGGACCCCGACCGTCCTCGCCGGCATCCACATCTCGCCATGACATCATAATTAACAGAGGCAAATATTATTTGGGCCGTTAATATGAGATAAAGGGGTAAAAGACCCATAAGGGCAAATGTTTTAAAATGTATAAGTGTTAACTTAAAGGGCAAAAGGGTCATTTTGATTATATATATTTATAAAACGTTTTATCTAAAACCCAACTTAACTATTCACCATTTCCCTCACATAACCGCCACCCACTCTCTCCTCTCTCACTTCATCTCTCTCGGTCTCCCACTCCACCCTCCTCCATGACTGCCACGACATCACCGGAGTTCGTTCACTGTATGTCTCTCTCTCTTACTCAGTCTCTCACTCTCCACCTCTCGGTTTTTCTCTCCTCCTCTCCCTCCACCGTCCCTCTCCTTCTTGGCTAAGCACACCACCGACCTCACTGATGCAGAGGTGGTCAAAACCTCGTTGTGGAAGGCAACCGTCGCTGGAGACTGGTGATTTCTCTCTCTCCCTCTCCCTCTCGTTCTCTTTCACCCTCGGTCGTGCACACAGTGTGTCATAGAGGTCTGCGCACATGCTGCCGAATTGGGATAGTGGCTACGGTCGTCGAAGACAATCTTGGGTGGTCACCGGAGCAGAGGTTCATCTCTCTCTCTCTATCTTTTTCTCGATTTCTCTCTATTTCGCACTCTCTCTCTCGATTTACTCACTGCTGCTGTGACTGTCCGACTGGGGGAAGGCGATTGTCATCGTCGGAGACGACCCTACGAGGTCGCCGGAGCCTCTAAACACCCCCTCGTGACTGAGTAGTGGTGAGGTTAGAGTTTTTAGTCTTATTTCTTTGTAAAACTGTTGTGTGTGTGTGCTTTCACCTTTACGTCTGGTCGGCGTATAGGACGTTGCCGTGACCAGGGACCAGTCGGGGATGACTTCATGGTGGTCTACCGGAGTCCCCAACAGTCCTAGAGCACCCCTATCGCCGTGGCGTTGTGTATATGGCCGAGATTCACTAAAACCTTGTTTTCTACTATTTTCTACTGTTTACTGTTTGGGTTTTAGGCAGTTGCCGGAGTTGCTGCCGGTCGTCGGGGATGGTTGCCTGGCCCACAGAGATCCTAAATCCTCGAAGTGTCGCTGGAATAGTGTATATACATGTATGATTTGTGGTTTAAGCAATTGTTTGTTGTTGTGTTCAAATGGACTGTTTTGGTTTGCCTGACTGAAATTCGTTGCCGTGAGCGACGCCATCACTGTGCCACCATGACCAGGGATGTCAGGGACCAAGCTAAGTTCATGTTTTTGTTTCATGACTCTCGAAGTGGCCTAAAAATAGTGAAGGTAAAAAAAGAGTTGTGGTGTTTAAATAATTTCCTTTATTTTTGTTATCATTTCATGTGAACTTCAACGTCAAGTTCGTAATCGTATGTATGGTCGGAATATGATTTGGTTGAGGGGTTTTTCGGCAACTCAATGTCGTGGTGACCCCTCCCCAATGTCGGAGAACATCAACATGTTACTACAGTAGTTTTTCAGTCTCGATTGGTGTTCGGTCTTGGTTATGTCTCGAGAATATGTTGTGTTGAAGTTTGAGTTCATAGGGACATTGGTATGTGTGTGCGATGTAGTATGTGTACATGTATACTTCACGCTGAGCAATGAGTTGTTGGTGTCATAATTTTGCGGAAAATTGCATAATGTAAGTGTTTCTTTCCATTTCGAGCCTACGTTGTATAACTTGATCCATGGGTGTTTGAACGTCGCATGCTAAGGGTTTATGTATTACGAATGGTTATGATGTCGTGGACACGTCGCCGGTCCTCGAGGCCATGGCGTGACCTAATTATGACTGAGCCGAGCCTAATATGTGTAATTAGGCTTACATACATTATGGTTTTCAACCCAAGAGAGAGTACTCATTTTCTATCAAATTGACGAATTGTTTGAGTCCTTAAAACTCTTGGGAATACACTAGGGTTTAACCTAGGGTTTAGTTAATGAATCGACCCATTAATTAGAGTTTCCAACCTTGTCAGGTAGCAGAAAACTTGAGGATATGCGTTAGGGACGCGAGAGTGTTATTATTCGCGAGTTGCATTGTCAGGTAAGTACATTTGGCACAAGCTTATGTATGATTTGTAAGCCAGTAAGAAAATGCCATGTGATTCGTTATCATTTATTCAGATTCGTTATGTTTCATTATTGGTATTCCATTCCATTCCTTGTTGTGTGTTTCCTGGCGTAAGTGTTTCGTCTCAAAAGTATTAGGACCTGCACTAGAGGGATAAAACGCGGGCACTCATGTACTGGAGTGTGTGACCACCCTTAGTGATCGTGTGACACCGAGTACTGGATAGATGGGTTTGAGTCCCTCCCATCATAGCTGTGCCTTCACTTGTGTCTATGCCCTTGAAGACCTCGCGAGGTCTTCGCTGTTATGCTATGATTTAGACCACTTATGGGCCTATTTTGATTTCTTGGAACACACTTTACTTTTGATTGATATCTATTAGTCTGTTTATCATGCACTTGATCTATTTAAATTCTTGTCTTTCTATTACCGCATGATATTTAGACTGCTTTACTTGTTATATCATGAATTACTGTTATCTTCTTCTGGCATTAAATTCGATTTTTTCAGCTGCTCACCGTCTAGTTTGTGACGGTGGGTGCAGATAGAGTGGAGAGCAATAAGGGCAAGGGGCTCTGCCTAGGAGACCTACTTTGAGGACTAGTAGCGGGATCAGAGAGACATTATAGTAGGTGTTTATGTTTTGTTGATTTGTATATCGTTTCATATTTATGTTTTTGAGATTATTGAACTTGAGATTTTTGATGAGATTGGTATCATGTACATATGCTTATCGAATTGTACATGAATACCTACGGTTTTTCATACTTATAGAATTCCTATATTTCCCTTGATTGAGTTATTTCCTTTTTGTTATAATTGTTTAGTCTTCTGCTGTGTATTATTGCAATAACTCTTTCATAAATTACTAAATTGATTAAATAGGAGGCTGACTAGGCTCGTCAGGTTGCCAAGTGATGACTTTAGATCTGCACGGGTCTAGGCCGGGCGTACCCAATTGCACGGGGAATTTAGGGCCGTCACACCTGTAGATTCCATTGGCGGCTGACTTACGCACCGAGATACTTCAAGAAGCTCACCGTTCTCATTTCTCTATGCATCCGGGTCAGAACAAGATGTACGCTGATATGCGACGTCTCTTTTGGTGGCCAGGGATGAAGTTCGACGTGTCAAAGTTCATTAGAGCATGTGAGATATGCCAGCGCGTGAAGGCTGATGATCACATGTCGTGCGTGCCAAATATAACCAGTAATTGAGTTACCAATCCCACAAGGGTGTAGTAGTGGTAAATACGGAGTTGAATCCACAGGACTTGAGTTTGACTCTAAGTTAACTAAAAATGGGGTTTTTAAAAAGAAGTTTTAGAGCAAACAATTAAAATAAAAATAGCAGGAATCAAAATTGCAAGAATAATATCAATGAAAGAAAACACCTAGGTCTATAGTTCTACAAGATAAGATCAAGATTCAATGGCATATCATGGTCGTCAATCTTTCCCAAAACAATTATTAATTCAAATTCTCTTAAACTAGCTATAGAAAATCGACATCTGCCAGAAATTCCTAATTCCCCTAATCCCGATAGCTAGGACATCCGCCACTAACTACTTCCCTAATTAATGCATAACCCTAGACATCCACCATAAGGTTTAACACACTAACCGCAGTAATAAACTTTTATAGGAAAACTAATCCTAGATAACCGGATCGCGTGCTCTCTCGATTTAACCTAGATTTAATTGTTGCACACTCAAGAACCGAAAGGTTTTGACAGCAATCGGGTGAATGTTTGTCACTTATATTGTCCCAAAAGTATAATTACGGATACAATTGAGTCAATTGACTATAGATTTTTCACCTAAAAACATGCAATGGCCAAATACATACCCTAGATTTAAACCATATTCATGAAAACCAACAACAAAGAAATAGAAGAAATTAAATTAAATTAAATAATAAAAATAATTAGATCTCACAAGTTATGCCATGAATCAATAATCTTGAATTGCTTCACCTCTGACCTAGTCAATGATCTGATTAGCCAGACATGTTCTTCATAAAACTCTAAAGAAAAATAATGTAGAGAGTTCTCCAAAGAATAATAGATTAATTGTTCTTCTAATAATACCTAAAGTCCTAACATATAAAACTACTAAAAATTGGTCCCTGGAAGAGAGAGAAAACTGTTTTGGTGGTTCTTGGCATTCGTGACACGTGTCAGCGTGTGATTTGTTGAGTTTATGTGCGTTGTTGACGTGTCGTGAGGCGATTGGACGAGAGATTGGTACTGATTGATGTGGCGTGACCGGATTGGCTGAGAGTGGAGGTGGTGACGTGCTGGTGAGTGGTTATGAGGTTAATGCGTGGCGGGCTGGGATGCGGATGAATTTTTAACGACCCAAAAATTTGGCTATTTGTGAATGATGATGTGTATTATATATATTTATACTCGTATTTGAGTGACCGAACAATAAAGTCAATGAACGAGTAGGAAAATTGAGTTACCGGTACACGGGGGATTTAAAACACTTTTAAAACACAATTAAATGAATTTTCTAATAATTTAATTAATTAGTTGGCGAGACAAGGCGAGACTACGCACGCTACGGGAGTCGGGGCAAGGTAAGACGGACCGCGGAATGTTGTTTGAATGTAGGAGTTAGTTAATTATCCATTTCACAGACTATGGGATAGAACTTGTTAAAGTGACACAACTCAAATGAGGAGAGCCATGAGATTTACATTTAGATGTGTGTGTATGTTGAGATGTGATAAAGGGGTAAAAGACCCATAAGAGTAACTATTTTGAAGAGTGAGAAGAATGTTGAAATGCAAAAGGGTCATTTGACTCATTTAGTCATATATATATATAATGTTTTAACAAAAAAACCCTACACACTACTCATCATCTTCTTCTAACACTGTCGCCACCCCTCCTGCTCACTCCACTCGGCCTCACCGGAGCTGATGCGGGAGGTCCGTCATCCCCTCTCTCTGCTCACACGTTTCTCTCTCTCTCTCTCGGTCTCAGTTTCTCACTCTCCCTCTCGGCTCTTTTCTTTCTTGGCCTCCCTCTCTCGCGGTCCACTCACCTCTCAACTGGTCGAGTTCTCGCCAGTCGTCGGAGGTCTAGTGATGGCGGAGTAGCTCGCCGGAGGTTGCCTCTCACCCTCCCTCTTTCGTACTCACTCGATATCTCTCTCACCCTCGGCCATGTATGTTTTCTTTCTTCACGGTGGTGGTTGTCCATGACGTTGCCAGACCGAGATGGTGGCCATAACTGTCGGAGATGGTCCTTGGTGGTCACCGGAGTTGAAGTCGTCCCCTCTCTCCCTTCCTTTCTCTCGGTTTTCCACTCTCACTATTTTTAGTTTTTTTTGTTGTGGAAACTGTGATATGTGTTGTGTCGCCGTTGATTGGTCGCTGCCGGAGGTGTTGCCGCCGGTTAGGGTGGGTCCTAAGGGTTTGCCAGAGTCCCTCTGTCCTTAATGTGGTTTTCGATTCATGTTTATAGGATTGTGGTGTGTGTATTTCCATTATTTCATGTGTTGTTACTATTTTGGCCCCTCGCCGGAAAACACCCTCACTGGCAGTGCCACCGCCAGATCATGATGACTGGGACGCTGTTGGGGACCCCACCAATCTCCTACGTGGGTCCCACAGTCTTTGGAGTGGCCAAAACAGCCCTAATCAATGTTAAAAAGTCGTCATTTCATGTGAATAGGTATGGTGGAGCCTCGCCTGAAACTGCCACTCTTGGTGGTGCTACCAGCCAGACCACTACCACTGGAGGTTGTCGTGAGTCTCACCTAACATGGGTTGAAGTCTTGTAACCCTTGGTTATGTCCGAAACAGCGTTGTTAATGTGTTTTGCCGCGATTTCATGTGTTGTCAACGTCGAGTCCATATTTGTGTGTGTTAAAGTAATTTCGAACTGGTGGAGGGTTTTCCGGCGTTCCCATGCCATGATAACCCTTCACCGATGTCGGACAACACCAGAGAGGTTCCATGTTCTTTAGTACATGTCGGTTCAGTTTTCATGAGGAGTTATGGTTGAGTATTGGTTTGTATTGAAACATCGCGTGGCGATGAATGGTTATGATGTCGTAGTCATGTCACCGGTCCTTGAGACCATGACATGACCCACATACGATTGAGCCGAGCCTATGATTCGCGATGAGGCTTATACATATTGCGTTTTCAAAACCTGAGAGAGAGAGTATTCATTTTCTATTAAACTGTCGTGTTGTCAAGTCATTTGAAATATTGGAAAAATATTAAGGTTAAACCTAGGTTTAGATAATGATTTGACCTATTAATACGAGTTTCCAACCTTGTCAGGTAGCGGGAAACTTAGGTATACATGTTAGGATTCGTGGGAGTGTTGCACGCGGGTTACGATAGTTTAGGTAAGTACACCTATCTTAAAACTTGTGTACATTAGTAAGCCAGTTAAGAAAATACCATGTGATTTATTTTCATTCTGTTGTGTTTGCTATTATCTATTTGTTGGCATTCCATTCCATATTCCTTATATGTGTGTTCTTGGCATAAGTGTGTGTCTCGAAGGTACATGCGGCCTGCACTAGAAGGGATAAAACAAGGGCACTCGTGCGCACGAGTGTTTGACCACCCCTAGTGATTGTGTGATACCATGTACTGGATTATTGTGGATAATGTTGTGAATTTCGATATTGCGACATCGCTGTTGTGGATTTGTGGTGGATTTTAGACCATTTATGGCCTCTCTCGACTCATAGAACACACATGTTTCGATTGCTATTATTTTCAGTCTGTCTATCATGCATCTTGGTTATTTAAATTCATGTCTTCCAATTCCCGCATGATATTTAGACTGTCTTATTTGATAATTAATGAATTACTGTTATATTCTTCTGGCTTTACTTTCGATTTCTTTCAGTTGCTCACCGTCTAGTTTGTGACGGTGGGTGCAGATAGGGCGGAGTGCAGTAGGGGCAAGGAGCCTTGCCTAGGAGACTTGTTGTGAGCGACTGGACTTGAGGTACCGAGATGTAGGCTCATGTTAGTTTCTGTTTGTATGACGTTATATATATGTATAATTGTTTTAGAACTGGGGATAGGATTTTGAGGTGGATTCCATTAGTCCATTTTGTTGAAATATATCATGGTTTTCCACATTTATATAGATTCCTAATTTCCCTTTGATCGAGTTATTTCCCAATAATTGAGTAATATGTAAGTTGCTTCCGCTGTGTTATAATTGCAATAACTCTTTCATAAATCTTGAAATTTTGATGATTTGAGGCTGACTAGGCTCGTTAGGTTCGCTGAGAACCGACTCGGGACTTATACGGGTCTAGGCCAGGCGTACCTAAATTCATTGGAAATTTGGGGCCATCACAGAATTCGCGCGAGTTCGTGTGAAGATCTGGGAGACAGCACCTGCACGCATCTCGAGGCAGATCAATGTGAGAGAGACGAGACGAGGGTCTGTGAGAGGTGACTTGGCACGATGTGACTGGCCAGACAGCTGCTGGACTGGTGATGTGGCGCGCTGTGATTGGTGGAGGCGACATGTGAGACGTGGCCTGGCCAATGGGTTTCTGAAATGTGGCACTATGGACGGATGATGAGACGACACTGGCACGACACAAACTGTGTTTTAGTGTTGGACTCGAATTACCCCACTGTCGATTTATATTTCGAGACAAACCCTCCCGGTATCTGATTATTGTAAATAAATACTCTATTTTGAGTATTTTTCCGCCCTCATTTGACCGTACACTCCGTTTCACCTGAAAACCAAAACTAAATATAATTAGATATATATTTTATAAACTTCCACACTAAACTATACTAAAATAGACTATTAAATCCTATAAATACCGACTTATCAAATACCTCCAAACTTAAGACTTTACACGTCTCGAGCAAAGGTGTAAATGAGAACACAAACTAAACTAGACTCCTAATGTATTAACTAAAGTAGACTCCTAATGCATTAACTAAAATAATCCTATACCTATACTCATACCTATACCCAATTCAAAATTCATGGAGTTCCTTTGATTCACATAGTCGCCAAGTAACAAGCCACTCAAGAAATTTCAGAGTTATAATATGTCAAGTCTCGCAACTCAAACATAGTTAAGATCACACTTAAAAGACATAGATTTGGTCAAAATAAAGGCCATCAACTACTCATGAGTTTTCTTGGTCTATACATTCAAGCATGCAAGTTTATAAATCTTACTTAATCTAGTGAAAGCATTCGAGCTAAATCTTTTTTATTTGAGGAGTTTTCATAGACTTTCGCCTTTATTCAAATACACTCTATTTTTTCTCCATCTTATTTTTTTCAAGTAATACAATCCCTGCTCCATTTCTTATGGACCGTTTTCTCACTTTTTCTCACCACAAGATTCCCTGCTCCATTTCCTATGGAATCTTGTGGGGCTCTCTATATTAAGAAAACTACTGTTAGCCCTTCTCACTTTTACTATGATTAAGCAGATTATCAATGAAAGAAAATACCTAGGTCTATGGTTCCACGAGACAAGATCAAGATTCAATGGCATATCATGGTCGTCAATCTTTTCCAAAATAATTATTAATTTAAATTCTCCTAGACTAGCTATAGAAAATCGACATCCGCCAAAATTTTTTAATTCCCCTAATCTCAATAGCTAGGATATCCGCCACTAACTACTTTCCTAATTAATGCATAACCCTAGACAACCACCATAAGGTTTAACACACTAACCGCAGTAATAAACTTCTATGAGAATAATAATCCTAGATAACCAGATCACGTCCACTCCCGATTTAACCTAAATTCAATTGTTGCACACTCAAGAACCGAAAGGATTTGATAGCAATCGGGTGAATGTTTGTCACTTATATTGTCATAAAGTACAATTACAGATACAATTGAGTCAATTGACTATAGATTTTCTACCTAGAAACATGCACTGGCCACATACATACCCTAGATTTAAACCATATTCATGAAAACCAACAACAAAGAAATAGAAGAAATTAAATTAAATTAAATAATAAAAATAATTAGATCTTATAAATTATGCCATGAATCAATAATCTTGAATTGTTTCACCTCCGACCTAGGCAATGATCTGATTAGCTGGACATGTTCTTCATAAAACTCCAAAGAAAATAATGAAGAGAGTTCTCCAAAGAATAATAGATTAATTGTTCTTCTAATAATACCTAAAGTCCTAACATATAAAACTACTAAAAATTGGTCTCTGGAAGAGAGAGAAAACTGTTTTGGTGGTTCTTGGTGTTCGTGACATGTGTCAGCGTGTTATTTGCTGAGTTTATGTGCGTTGCTGATGTGTCATGAGGCGATTGGACGAGAGACTGGTATTGACTGACGTGGCGTGAGCGGATTGGCTGAGAGTATAGGTGGTGGCATGCTGGTGAGGGGTTGTGAGGTCGACACGTGGTGCGCTAGGATGCAGATGAATTCAGCCGAGTTCATGCGAAGATCTGGGAGACAAGACCTGTACGCATCTCGAGGCAGATCAACGTGAGTGAGAGATGAGACAAAGGGCTGTGAGAGGTGACTTGGCACGATGTGAGTAGCCGGACAGCTACTGGACTGGTGATGTAGCGCGCTGTGATTGGCGGAGGCGGCATGTGAGATGTGGCCTGGTCAATGGGCTACTAAAACGTGGCACTCTGGACGAATGATGAGATGACACGTGGCACGACACAAACTGTGTTTTAGTGCTGGACTCCAATTACCCATTGTCGGTGTATATATCGAGACAAATCCTCCCAGTATCTGATTACTATAAGTAAATACTCTATTTGGAGTATTTTTTCGCCTCGGATTCAACCGTACACTCCATTTCACCTGAAAACCAAAACTAAATATAATTAGATATATATTTTATAAACTTCCACACTAAACTATACTAAAATAGACTATTAAATCCTATAAATACTGACTTACCAGCTAAGCGTCGACGGCCTGGAGGATTGCTACAGCCTTACCCATTCTCGATGGAAGTAGGAGTACTTTGCTATGGATTTTGTCAGTGGCTTGCCCCGATCTCCTCGTGGTCACGATAACAACTGGGTAATTGGGGATCGATTGACGAAATCTTCTCATTTTATACTAGTATCCACTACACAGCGAGTTGAAAACTGAGCATCCTCTACGAGCGCGAGATTGTCATATTGCACGGAGTTCCATTGTCGATTGTGTCAGATCAAGGGGCGCAGTTCATTTCGTTGTTTTGGCAAAGCATGCAGGCTCAGTTCGGCACCAGACTGGAGTTGAGTACAACGTTCCATCCGCAAACAGACGGACAGTCTGAGAAGTTTATCCAGGTGTTGGAAGACATGCTCAAGATGTGTGTTTTGGAGTACGGCGAGTCATGGGAAGAGTACCTTCATTTGTGCGAGTTTGCGTACGATAACAGTTATCAGGCGAGTATCGGTGTGGCACCGTTTGAGGCATTCTATGGTAGGCCTTGTAGATCACCTTCTTGTTGGGCTGAGCTAAAGGATGTTATGACAGTTGGTCCTAAGACTGTTGTTGATCATACTGAGAAGGTAAGGCAGATTTGTCAAAAACTAAGGGGTGCCCAAGAGCGGCAAAAGAAATACTATGATCAGTATCACGATGAGCTTCAGTACGACATGGGAGACTATGTATACCAGAAAGTCTTACCTCTGAAGGGTCACAAACAGTTCGGAATCAAAGGGAAGCTCGCTCCTAGATTTATCGGTCCTTTTAAGATTGTGAAGAGGGTCGGTAAGGTCACGTATCAGTTAGAGTTACCGCTAGAGCTCGTCGGTGTTCATCAAGTATTCCAGATTTCAATGCTTCGACTAGACAAGTCAAGCGGAGGGCGGCGACCGATGGTGGACTTAAGCCAGATCGAGTTGCATGACGATGCCACGTACGAGGAGCAGCTCCAGATCGTTGACCGCAAGGTCAAAATGCTAAGGAACAAAGATATTTCGTCGGTTCTCGTGAAATGGCAATTTTACATAAACGAGGAGCTGACCTGGGAGTTAGAGTCCTACATACGCAAGAACTTTCCCTATCTGTTTGATTCCGGTAAGTTTGTAGTTTAGGTTACTTATTAGTTTAATTTCAGGGACAAAATTCTAATAAGTGGGGGAGACTATAACAACTATCAAATTTAACTTGACTTGTGTTGCACTTGTCAGGACCGTGACCCGGCTACACGATACTGGACTGTATTTTGAACTTCGGGAGTCGACACCGAGGTAATTTTATGATTCTTTGATGTATGTATTAGTATTTTAGTCTAATACGTGTCTCGAGCCATTCGGACAATTTGTAGTCTGAGTGAGGCTTCATCTAGGTAAACGGGGGAGTAAAACACAATAAAAACACAAATAAATAAATTTTAGAATAATTTAAATAATTAGTTGATAGGAAGTGGTGAGAAAACGGGCGCGGTGAGCCAATTGACGAAGAAGTATGGATCGTGGAACGCAAGATCAACGTGAGAGTTGGTTAACTAAATGACATACGAGTCGCTAAAAAGAATACACATAGGGGATTGTTAAAGTAACACAGCTCAATGAGGACAGCCATGGGACCAGCCTCGAGATGAGTGCATAGGTGGGGATAAAAATTTGTCTATAAAAGGGAACCCTACACCACTTTACTCTTTCACTATTCACCCTCCTCACCAATCGATCTCTCACCACTCCCCCACTCTCCTCCTCCGCCTTGGTGCACCATCGCCGACCACCAGCGGCTCTGGGCGGTCAGACCTCGCCGGAGCTCCCTGCTCTCTCTCTCTCTCTCTTTCTCTCTCTCTCCTTTGCTCTCGTTCGTGGCACTGTTTGTTTTATTCTTCGCATCTGTCATGTCCATCGGCCAGCGGTGATTATGGCCATGTTTGGGGATGGTCTAGGTCGACTTGACAACCTCGAAATGCCTAACTTTACGGTGGATATGGAGAGTCTAGTCCTGTGTTGAGGGTTTTTTGAATTTTCTCTATTTTGTTGAAGTTCTCACTATTTTGCGTTTCATCATAACTGCCCACTTGGGCAGTGCTGCTGGTCGGACCGCTGTTCTAGGAGGTTTTCGGGGACCATGCTAAGCCTATGATGGTTTCTCACAACTCTCCAATGGGTCCAAACTAATTGGGACGAAGTATATCAATGTGATTTTATGTGTTGTTGTTTTATCCCATGCTTAAAAATACCTGATTGGGCGGCACCGCCGCTAGACCACCGTGACTGGAGGTTGTTGAGGACCCCACCAAGCTCCTGCTTGAGTCCCACAGCCCTCCAGAGTGATCGAACTAGTATTGACAGTGCAAAATATCGTCATTTCATATGTTATGTTTGAGTCTCATCGAAAACCTCCACATTCTGCGGTGCTATTTGCTGGACCACCTCTCGTGGGGGGTTGCCGAGGACCATACCAAGCTATGGTTGGTGTGTCGCATCCTCTGAAGTATCTGAGACAGCGATGGTGAACATGAATGATCATGATTTTATGTGGTGTTGGCGTCAGGCTTTTATTATGTGTGTTGACGTAATTCTGAGCTGTGGAGCATGCCTCTGGCTTTCCCATGCCGTGGTGGCACCCTCGACGTCGAAAAACACTAGCGAGGCTCCATACTCACTGGTACATGCTTTTTCAGGCTCATAATGAGTGATGGTGTCGGTCTATGTTGGCTATGTGTCAATAAATGGTTATGACGTGGTGGTCACGCCGCCGGTCCTTGGGGCTATGGTGTGACTTATATACAACCGAGCCGAGCCTATGATTCATGAATAAGCTTACATATGTTGTGGTTGGAAATTCCAAAAGAGTCATGTTTTTGCTTTTATTTACAAGTCGATTTACTGAAGTTTCGAGTCATTAACGCATTGGGAAAACACTAGGGTTTCAACCTAGGGTTAGTAAAGACTTGACCTAATAACTAGAGTTTTCAAACTTGTCAGGTAGCGAGAAACTCTGGGATACGCTTTAGGGACGTGAGAGTGTCTAAGGATTGTGATTAGTCAGGTAAGTACATTTGCCCTAAAGCTTGTGTAAGTTAGTAAGCCAGTCAAGAAAATACCATGTGATTCATTATCGTTCCATTATGTTTGATATGATCTACTTGTTGGCATTTCTGTTCCATATTCCTTGTATGTGTGTTCTTGGCATAAGTGTGTTTCTCGAAGGTACATGCAGCCTACAATAGAAGGGATAAAACGCGGGCACTCATGCACATGCGTGTTTGACTACCTAGTGATTGTATGATACCATGTACTAGATTGTTATGGATATTGTTGTGGTTATCGATGTTGCGACATCGTTGTTGATGATTTGTTGATTTTAGACTACTTATGGCCTCTCTTGACTCGTAGAACATGCATGTTTTGATTGTTATTATTTCCAGTCTGCCTATCTGCACCTTGTTTATTTAAATTCCTGTTTTTTAATTCCTGCATGATATTTAGACTGCCATGTTTGATAATTCATGAATTACTATTATATTCTTCTGGTGTTACTTTCGATTTTCTCTCAGTTACTCGCCGTCTAGTTTGTGACGGTGGGTGCATATAGAGCAGAGTGCAGTAGAGGCAAGGAACCTTGCCTATGAGACTTTTTGTGAGCGGTTGGACTTGAGGAACCCTAGAGTAGGTTATATGTTTTGTTTGTATGTTGCTTGTTATTATATACCATGTTTTGTTGAGTCATTGAACTCGGGATTATAGTTTGGGATTTATATCATGTAATGTTTCATTTTATAGCTTATTATACATGAACATTCCCTTTTACGGGGTTTTCCACATTTACATAGATTCCTGATTTTCGTTTGACTGAGTTATCTCCCAGTAATTGTTTAGTATTAAATTTTCTTCCGCTGTGTTATACTTGCAATAACCCGTTCATAAAACTTGTAATTTGATTATTTTAGGCTGACCAGGCTCGCCAGATCATCGAGTACCAACTCGGGGATCTGTACGAGTCTAGGTCGGGCGTTCCCAAATGCATTGGGAATTTGGGGCCGTCACACTAACGATCCAATGATCTTCATGGACTTGATGCACCGAGTGTTGAGGCCATATTTGGACAGATACATCATTGTCTTCATCGATGACATCTTAATCTACAACAGGACTCGTGTGGAGCACGAGGGTCATCTTCGCGCAGTGCTGACGAAGTTGAGAAAGCATCGATTGTGCACCAAGTTCAACAAGTGTGACTTTTGGCTGAGTGAGGTGAAGTTTCTGGTTCATGTTATTGGCGATCAGGGCATCTCCGTGGATTCAGAGAAGATTAGAGCTATCGACTAGAGGACACCTGAGTCCGTTTTCGACATCCACAGTTTTTTAGGACTAGTAAGATACTACCATCGGTTCGTACAGGAATTTTCCTCAATTTTTTGTCAAATGAGAGTTTCGTCGGTATCTTTGGAGCGCGGTGGATTATTATAGGACTGATGGGCTTTATGAGCGGTTCAGTGGGCTAGCTCAGGATCTCAAGTGTATAGATTGTTTGGAAACATTAAACCAGTGCTTGAGGCACAGATTTCGGCTATGGGTACTGCAAAATAGGAGATACCAGATAGTATTCTAGAACATACACACAAATCATGCAATACAATTCATCCTGGCAGGACCAAGATGTACCATGACTTGAGGAGGTTGTTTTAGTGGCTTAGAATGAAGGCCGACGTTGGAGCATACGTCAGGAGTTGACGATCGGGAGGATTGTTGCAGCCGCTGCCCATTTCATAGTGGAAATGGGAGCACATCACCATGGATTTAGTCAATGGACTACCGTAGACTTCGAGGCGACACGTTGTTGTGTGGGTTGTGATCGACAGGCTTCATTCCAGTTTTGATGTGATACACGTTTCCACTGCTGATCAGTTTGTTTAAGCGAGAGATTATTATATTTCATGGGGTGTCAGTCTCCATTGTGTCTGACAAGGATTCCAGGTTAACTTTGAGATTCTGGAAGGCTATGCAGGAGCAGTTTGGCACCAGGTTGCAGTTTAGTGGGGCTTACCATCTTCAGACAGACGGACAATCAAAGAGATTGATACTGATTCTAGAGGATATGTTATAGGCTTGCATATTGCGGTTTATGGGTTTGTGAGAGGATTATTTGCCACTGTGTAAGTAGGACGACCCCAAAGACCAAGGCTTGCCCCGTCATGCCTCGCGAGCCCACAACCCTGCCACGACATCTGTCAAGTTGTGTCTCACACGCACTAACCATTCTTAGTTCGTCATTCATCAAAGTTATTAACATTTAAAATACAATAGCAGAGGAAAAACTTAATACATTATAATTTGAAGTTTCATTTCATCAAAATTAGATAGCACCAGTCCTATGTGGAAATCCCAACAATATATATTGTATATAAATTTAACAAAAGAGTTTACATACATGTACAAGTATCTTAAAAGTCCCCATAAACCAAAAAACAAGTAAAACAACAAAATATAAATACTTACAAGTCGAACTGTCGGCGACAAGTCACAAATAATCAGCTAAAGTATCCTTGACGTGAATTGTCGTAGGACCTGCACTCAAGTCATCATAAATGGCAGATGACGAGTCCAATGAGTAAAACCCAGAAGGAAACCACTTAGCTTTTATAATAACGGAAGCCAACAATATGATAAATAAACATACGCATTAAACAGACAAGTGTAAAGAAATGCATGCATATATAACACTGATGAATAAAACTTGATATGTGTCGTGTATCAGGACTGAACCATAATCTAGATATCAAGATTTCTCCAGGGGGCTTCTCCTCCTCCTCCACTTGTCCATCACCTGAGTCTGCCCTATTGTCCAGCCTACCTAAGTTTGCCATCACATTACAAAATAAATCAGAATCCAGTGGCGAAATAAACAACTAACCATGTAACATAAGTAAGCACATGTAAAGAATATATAACGATAAACAAATAGCTGGATCAAATGAAAAACCAATAAATATATACTCCAATGTGTTCCTTAAGGGGTTTACGCACCTCAATACGCTCCAATTCTCATAACCAATCCTTGGTCAAATCCCGTTCTCACCTTGGAATGCACGCTCAATACTCGAACTACGATCCCCTTAAACCCTGAAGTACATTTTATTGTTTTTAGTGTATTTCTATATTGTTTAGATGTGTATTAAATCGAGATTTCCAAAATAGCCCAAAAACTTACAAATAACGTTCCCTATGTACAACCCTTGAACTCTGACTCATTTTCACTAAATAATATGACTTAATTTTTGAAAATTAGTGACTTTAAATTGTTGTGCTATCTTTTTGCTTTACAACGATATATAGAACGCCAAAATTCGACTTAAAATGAGAGAAATATGATCATTTTACTAAAACCACAAAAATAGAGGTTGTTCAAGAGATGGAATGCGCTCCCTCATTTGATGGAGTGCGATCCATGGTCTAGCAGAACTGCAGAAACGCAGTTCTCTTCCTTCAAATCACCACAAAATCATCCTCAAATGCTCCCATATCATAGCAAACCCTCAAAACTCGGGCAAATAATATTAATCATCATCTAAATACATAAAAAAAGGTTAAGAGGGATAAGATTCATGAATTATTTTGATCAAATTGTTTGCATTTCATTCCATCAAAAACCCAATTTTTGAAACCAAGACTTAATCAACTTGAACACCGATACAACCACATAATCAACCTCATTATATCACTGGAATACACTCAAAAGAACACTAAAACCAGTGAGCTAAACCCATAACCTTGAATTTCCATCAACACCGTCAAAACCAAGTTCAATAGATGAAGAATTAAAAGGGAAATCAGAAGCTCACCTTGATCTCTTTGTTTGTAGTTCCAACTCCTCTTCAAATCACAAAGAATACAACTCCACCTAGATCTCTTTATTTGTAGTTCTAACTCCTCTTCAAATCACCAAGTTTACAACTCCAAACCTTCCTCAACTCCTAATTTTCAGATTTAACACTTAGGGGAGAGAAAAGTGATGAAACGAGTCAATAAACTAATATTTATACCATAAACTTCATCATTTGATTACCCACATCTCAAGGCACCATCTTGTGGCTTTTAATGAGTTAATAAGTCCACTAAATGGTGACTTATTTGAGTGACTATGTCCTTGCTCTTATCCTAGTATGAAACCAATTATTGGTTCTTGGGTGTTACGATACCTGACGCCCGACAACTTGACTTGCCGTTCTCAACTTCAACGACATATCCGGCCTACGCCATGTTCCCATATCAATTATTTGTCATATTTTATTATATTAGTCTATGTGACCCTTTCTCGACCTATTGTTCCTGTCATTCGCCAGTCCAGTTCTCGTGCCAACACATTTCTAAATGAATGCCTAACACACTACCTCGCCCGACCAAATAATATAAATCACACCTGCAATGTACTGAGCCATAACACAATCATTAACATCGCACTTAATCAAACAATTAGTAAAATAACATTTTCTGCCCAATTCAGGTTTAACGCGGCTTGTTTGTGGCGTCTCTATTAACTCGATTAAGTGTCTACATGAGAAAATAAGTGTATAACGGCCTTAATGAAATTTGGCCCATTACAATGAGTTTGTCTACAACAACTATTAGGCTAGTATCGGGATGCCTCCTTTCGAGGCACTGTATGGGAGGTCTTGCAGATCACCCGCATTTTGGGCAAAGTTAGAGGATGCAGTGACCGTGAAGTTGGAGATAGTTATTGATCACGCAGAGAATATCAGATAGATTTGTCAAAGGCTGTAAGCGGCACAAGATAGACAAAAGAAATATGCAGATAAGTACCTCGATGGTCTAAGCTATGAGGTGGGCGACTTGGTCTATTTGAAGGTTTCCCCTTGCAAAGGACAATAGAGATTTGGAATTAAGGGGAAACTGGCACCAAGATTCACAGGACTGTTCCGAGTTCAACACGAGTTAGCAGTGTTGCGTACTGCTTAGACTTACCTGCGGAGTTAGCTGGTGTTCTCCTGACGTTCCATATCTCGATGTTGAGACTTGCTAGATTAGGACTGAGACCGATTGTAGACGTTAGAAAGATTGAGGTACGACCAGACGCGACATTCGAGGAGCAGCCATTAGTGATCCTAGACTGCTTGATTAAGACTCTCAAGAACATGGAGATCCCTAAGGTACTCGTTCTTTGGCAGCATCACCATATGGTAAGACTCACCTGGGAGCTTGAGTTGACCATGCAGGTGCGTTACCAATAACTATTCCACGATATGTTTTAAAGATTTAACTGAATTTCGAGACAAAATTTTCCCTAGTTGGGAAGAGTTGTAATAGCACGTTTTATTAACGTCATTATTTATTACTATTTTCAGACTAGGACACCAGCTTTGATCACTCGTGGACACCGCAGATAGGCTAGGGATACGCCGTAATGGCCCAATATTAATTATCCGTTAATTATGATGTGTGTGCATATATGGATGTTAACTCAACACCCCATGGACCTCGTAAATAGGCTAGAGCACACTCAGAGCTAGGTAAATAGTGATTTTGTGTGATGTTTGTATAATTTTGCAATGTTAATGTTTAATTTGGCTTAATGGCATCGTGAAATGTGTATTTTATTTATTATTGACTGTACGAGATAGTGTGATGGGTATTTGCCTTGATTAGCACGTAAAAGTGGGTATCAGGTAGGCGAATGACAGTACACTAGATCGAGTAGTTATACACACATGGAAATGATTAAAATGCAATAAATAATTAACAATTGACGTCATATATTCATTCGTGAAGTGGGAGTACACGAGAGACGTGAGTGTACGAACGGGACTAGGTACGGGAATGCCCAAGGGTTTGTATGTTATATTGAGAGAAGACAAGTCAAGGGAGGGGAGTCACCCACCTAAGTCACCTTAAGCTAGACTTGTTGACCCTCTTATGACTGTAGAATGTGGTTTTGGGATCACCACACAAAAGGGATCCATACTTGACTATAAATAGCTAAGGTCTCTTATCTTTATTCTCTCATACCAAAGATAAATCTGAAAATGGTGGTGATTGGCAAGGGTTTCATGATATTCTAGAGCCCATTTAGAGGTGCAAACTAGCTATCAACAATCTAAGGTGAGATCTTTCCTTTCCTATCCGTTTCCTGTGTATCAGGTGTGTTTTTCAGGGTTTTAACATGGGTTTTGGGAAGGGACTTCAAGCACACTAGCTTTGGGGGTGTTGCTATGGTTTTGGTGTTTGTTTTAGAGCATCGAATTGAGTATGTGTTAAGGTTGTGGTCGTTGTTATGGACTTTGAATGAAAAATATTGTTTTATAGGGGTTTATCAGGATTTATAGGGGTTTTGGTCTTGGAGGAGTGTCGTTGAGGTTTTATGGTTGGAAATGGGTGGTTTGATGATATATGAGGTGTCGAGACGAGTTCCGACCGTGCCAACAAGCGTAGGGGCTCAAAAACCCCAGTAGTGTGTCTTTGGTTCGAACGTCGTAGGGAGGAAACCCCAATGGCATCACCCACAGTCTCCAAACCAGAGAGCCACCACACACCCACGCCTTATGTCACGTCATGGGGGTGGGGTTCGTGGCGGCGTGAGCCATGGCGTTGAGGACGTCGTAAGCTGTTGCTCATAACGGCGCCACCCATGGTGTCCGAGACAGAAAAATAAAATAAAATTTAAAAATAAAATTTTTGATTTGGTTTAATTGGGGATTTATTGGAGGATGGTTAATCGATACAATGAGATTAAAATGACTAATTTGATAGGTAAATGGAAAATTATGCGTTTGAGGAAATTAAACAGATTTTCAATAATCAGGCATTCGAGACTGATTTACTAGTAATTTGGACACGCACTAGGGTAGTGATTTGGACGAGATTTGTTAGTTGGAGTGTAGTTTAAGGTGTGTAGTATCCCAACTAAACTTTCTTGAGCATTTACATATTTTTTGCAATTTGAATTTAGTACTGCTGTTTCATTATTCTTTATATTGTTGTGGTGTCTATATGGACGGACGTGGAGGCTCTCCCTCCATGCCATTCTTGTGTGTATGTCGACTAGGCCATACCACGTGCGTCAGAGATCTTGTTGAATAGGTCGACTGGAGGATCACGTCGGGGAACATGTTGGTGCACCATAGATACTACATTGGTCACCGAACGGATCCAAAGATTGACCTTGCTTGAGGGCCACTCGTCGGTAGTTCTCTGTGGAAGAGTCCGATGTATTGTGTTAGTATGACCCTAGGCTCTAGACACACATTCTGAGTTTCGCTATTATTTAAATCATGCAATGAGAACAGTTGTCTATTTTTTAATTCTACATGTTTATTTAATCGCTTATTTAAATTCCAGTATTTTTCTTTCGTGATTGCTCATTTAATTTCTTTGTGAATATTCACTCTGGACTCAATATCTACCTTTTGTGATGACTTGAGTGCAGATCTTAGTATGAGTCATGGCAAGGGCAAGCTTGTAGACTACCTGTGACCTACAGATAGACGGTCAGACTTGTCATGTGCTTTTATATGTATTATTTTGTTTTGATTTTAGGATTTGGGTCTGTGAGACATTTGGGACCTGTATATAGATATTTTGTAATACACTTGAAGTTTATTACTGTTATATGATGATATATAGGTCTTCCATATTAGGTATATGATCAAATGACATGACTTTGATGCTTTCAATATGAATTATCATGAATTCAGTCTTTCATTGTGATTTTGAGATTTTAATGATATTTAACTAATAATTTTAGTTCAGTAGCAATTTAAGTTGTAAAATTGTGAAATAATAAGGTATAAATGATGATTTGGAGGTGATGACATCTGCTAGACGCATTTGGCTTTGATGTGGCTAGTTGTAGGCCCATGTTGTGACGACCCCAATCTCTGAGGTCGTCCCGTGACCCACGCTCTCTGCCCACAAGCCCAGAGTGCCTGCAACGTCACTGGATACGTCATTACTACTAACACATCAGCAGCTCTGTGAAGTGACGCTCCGTTTAACAAATCCTACTATATTAAGTTGTTTAATTCTCCTAAACATCTAGTAAGTTAGTTAATTATAACGGAAGCATTTAATTCGTATTTTATGATAATTAATTTAACCTAAGTAGTGGAAAATCCAGAAATAAATACCATGTATATAACCGAGACGAAGTAAACAGTAATCCATATACATGTGATAAAGTTCTAAAGTTCCCAAAACCCATCAAAATAAAATATACATACTAGATAGTCCAAACACGAGCTGCCAGCAGCAACGTCCTCAGAGATAGTCGCCTAGTACCTCCTTTCTCTTGCTCTTGCTCGTACTAGGATCTGCGCTCAATTTCTCAACACATACAACAACGAACCCAGTGAGTAAATTCTCAAGAGAAGTCTACACGATAATCATGAAAACCACAGTAACCTGCGAGACATGTGAATATGACCCTAGCCATAGGAATCATACTCCCATGGCTGGCAGCAAACAACATTCACAGCAAACCTATCGATTACACATAGTAAAAATAAAACAACATTAAAGTAAATCCGGTTCAACAACAATATCAATTAAACTAGATAGAGGTGTGACGGAGTCTAACAAAACTAGATCATACTTTATAGATTCGGATGCCCCGACTGAGCACATCAAGCATAGACTACACCCGAACTACTAACGGTGACCGAAAACACATCACAACCCACCGAACACGTACACCCCTCTACTCGGGTAGCTATTCACCGGCTGCACCCAGTACATGCGCTATAATCTAGCCTGCTCAATTCCGTACCACGACCATTTCGATTAACCTCCGACCATGTAAACAAATTAAACATCGATCAACACATGATCATAGTGCATAACCATGGAAACTAAATAAGTAAACAAAGCGATAAATAAATGAATAAACACTCATCTACATGGACAAACCACGCATGAATTAAAGTGTAACATTCTCAATGGTTTTACGTACTTGTCAACATGCACTCCGACTTCCTGGACCTGTCAATCCACCCCACCTAGCTCCCCAATGCCCAAGCTATGGTTCTCCAGTCCTTGAAGTCTTGAGACCTATTTTAGGTGTTTATTGGTTAATTAAGTAGGTTGGTTATCAATTAGGCTCGATTTTATTTTTATAAATTTTGGAGTTCTGGTACCTAGCGTGCTAGTCAGGGGAATTAGCGCTCTAATTGATCTTTGCGCACTGTTCATGCACGAAGGATCATCATCTTCCCCAGCGTACCTAACGCGCTAGTGTTCATCACCTAGCGCACTAGGTGCACTCTGCCCAGAATTTTCAAAAACGGATTCTAAGCTTAATTGGTTTCTAACAGCTCAATTCATCATACAAACAATATCCACACTCCATCTGCATCAAATTATTATCCAAAACACCAATTAAACAAGATTTTCACTTAAAACCGAGGATCAAAGTGTGCATATTTTTAAAATCTGAAATCACCAAATTACTCATTTTATGCATAAATTTGATTCTAATTAACATGATTCATTAAAACCAACCTCAAGAACATCAAATCCAGCAAAAACAGTGATGATTTCATCCAAAAATTCGTTTTATCCTCAACCTACAAAATCATATTTTTTTTATCAAAAATTTAAGTTTAGGATGTAGAGATTACCTTAGATCTTGCGGTTTAATGTCTAAAATCTCTCTCTAGTCTTTGAATTCTATCTCCCAACCTCAGATTCACTCATAGAACCTCTAGGATTTGTTGAGAAATGGTTTGTTATGCATGTTGAGCACTCATCGTTGTTATTTATACCATTTGTTCTAATCTGCTATGTGCACGCATCTCGAGGATAATCTAATGGTCACTAATCACCCTGTATCACTCAAGTTCTGGACACCTTATCATGACACTAAAGTCCTTGATTCACCCTGTTGTGCATTTCGAGGATCATTCTATGTTTCTTGATTTTCCTAGCTACAACCTTAGGAATTCAATTAATACTTTGATTTGGCTCACACACCTTAGGTTTGACCACCAAATAAATTTATAAAAATTATATGTGAAGTCACACTAGCTCTCAGCTACCCAACAAACCATGTCCCGTACCCCGGCTACCTGATACTTGGTACCCGATCCCCAACACGCATTTCGGGATATATACTCGGCTCGTGACCTTGCCCGATATCAACGTTCACACATGTGATGTTTATATACATAAACATAATTACTACACTTAAAAGATTTTTTCTGTAAAACTATTTGGCAACAAACTTTTCATTTAAACTTTAAAACCTTGAAACAATTAATTAAAAAAAATATTGTGATGTGAGTTCATATATCATTTGATGCTTGATTAGGCTCCTTCAGAGGATTGGGAGATACATAAATCATTCAACATAGTTGCACTGTTGTAGTCTAGACTTCCATTTTATAGCACAAAGAATGGGAATATGCAGAATTCAATAGGATTTAAATAACTAATACAAGCCCAAAACAAAATTATTACGAGGAAAAATCATATCAATTAGATTAGTATAAGTGGAACATCAAATTGATCAATCAAACACTTACTATACTACTTTTGATGATTCAAGTCATAAACGTCAAGAAGCTTTTACGAAATCAAAAACTTCACTAAAATCATCATAAAATGCACTACCAATTTGTCGAAAACAATTAAGTGATAAGAAAATGCTACAACTTATTTTAAAAAAGAAATAAAATCTTACTTGAGGAGGCAAGGCACTGAGACCAAAATCTGAAAATCTCTAATTTCTTGGCGAGTTGGCTGATAGAGAAAAAGAGAAAAGAGTTATCGACCCATTACCAACCATTAACCTTTAGACTTAGTGTGTTCATGTAAAGAATTATGTTAGCTTAGTGTGTTCTAATGGACTCAGTCAAACAAATATCTTAATAGACATTTCATCAAACAATTGGTCTACATATACCCAATATCAAGACTTTTTACATAAGCACCTATCTTTATCAAACAAAGAGTACAACAAAAGGTACAGGCAAATAAGGATATTGTTTAAATATGGTAAGTACTTGAAAGTAAAAAAAGAATTCCTTCAAATGGCCAACTCAATCAACGACTTGATTTATTTTTTTTAAAAATCAATGACTTGATTTTGCTTCCATTTATGAGTTACAATGGGTTATATCCTTGTAGTTTTCACTCAATTGAGAACCACTAGTCCGAGTGCACACCATATGGACATTACAACTTCCCTAGAATGGTATACAACAAATATTCTAAAAAACGAAGGCACTTCCTTATGCACTGACCAACACCAAAATTAGGGTATGGTAAGAGCAAAAGTTGCTAAAAATTCTATAACCAAATCTAATATCAAACCAAAAAATAATGCAACAGAATAGAAATCAACATGGAACTCGTCCCTTAGTTCTGAATCCCCTAACATCCGATACATCCATTCATTTACTAAAGCCAAACGAAAACCTAAAATTTCTTCAACTACCCCGAAAAATAATTGATCTACTGTTAAATGATTGCCATTACAAACCTAAAGATTACAATAAAATAAATGACTCTAAAGGAAAAACAAAAAAAAAAATTTATTTAACAAAGAGGAAATAAAAGAATTAAAATAAAGCAAATATGCAGTTGTATATGCTACTAAACCCCGCTATGGATGAATTCACATCTCATTATTTTAGAACTCCCATAATAAAATACAAACATTACTTTTAACCTCTTTGTGTAGAAATCATTTAACATTAGACACTGAATTTTCTACTTCAAGTGAAACGATTTCTCACCGGCCCATGCACTGTGAATCTCTAATGCCCAGAAAGATTTGGACAAAACCTTGATGTTTCCCTAAAACCCTAGCACTAATGAAATCAACCACTAAACAAAAGCATACAAGAATTCGAAACAAAATAAAGAAGAGGAGAGCAATGGTGAGATGTATACTTAGGAGGTGACGGGAGAGAGTTCGGGAGGCGGTTGGGACTTGGGATCGGGACTAGCAAGGATTCAGGAGGCAAGAGGAGGCGGCGGGGGCTCTCGAGGCGATAAGGGATCAGGATGGGAGGTCGGAGCAGGCGGCGATAGCTATGGAGCAGAACACAAAATACTCGAAAGGCACCTGGGGCTTGAGATCCAGACGGGCCAGGGAGAGGGCTTAAGAGGTAAGGGGAGGCGGCGAGAGATCGAGATGAGATGTCGGAGAAGCGGTGATGGCTCGGGAAGGAAGACGCCACGATTCTAGAGAGATAGTAATTGAATGTGCTTCTCTACCAAAAAAAACTGTGTAATGTGGTTTTGGGATTTAACAAAAAAAGAATGTGGCTTTGGGACTTTAAGGAAGTGGAGTTACATACGGGTGGGAAGGATGATACCACGAACTAAATGGAGACGGAATATGAAAGCTATATGGACACATGTCTTGCCCATAGACCTTTCGTCCTTGATTCCGTCCCTATAGATCAGGGACGACCTCAGGGAAGAAAGTTGGTAGGACGTGTGACATGTGCTTCATCATCGCATAGCGTCCTTAATTTTGTCCTTGGTCAGTAGGGACGGAATCAAGGACGGATTTTAAGCGAGATAATTGTGCGGGAACCTCAACAACGGGATTAGGGACAAAAAGTTGGGTAGGATTTTTGGGCACCAATCACTTAAGGACAGAACCCACCCTGTCACTGATTTTTCATCCTTGTTCCGCCACTGTTTGGTTTCTAACTGGTCAACACCTCTCCCAATCGTTTTTCGTCTCTAAGTCATCCCTAAATACCAACTGTCTATATTCCATCCCTAAATTTCTTTCCCTGATCAAGCACAATCTTGTAGTGCAATAGTTTTTTTATATGCGGTTTTGATTATCAGTCACATGATGGTCATAGACAAGAATACATATACTAGATTTATTTACTTATTTATATATATTAATTGTTATGGGACTAATTAATTAGTTTGCACCGGCACTATTTTGTAACTCTTTTTTTTTTTTTTTTTACTTATCATACCACCCTTAACTAATGATACTCGACTATTCGTTCATATGTGGAATGTCCTCCAATTGAGTTGTTAAGATTTATTAAAATTAATGTTTTGTTTAGATACGACTTTTAACCTATCATCAGCTCTGATTGTTTTAGTTGCTAAGGACAAGATAAGGACATAGGATTGGAAAGCTAGATGGCAAAGAATGAATTGTTGATCTAACTCTTAAGATATGTGTAATAGTTTACCTTAGCTGATATTTTCTTGTCACATGTCCTTCAGACTCCTTATTTATGAGAATGGACATCAATTTCCTAGGAAGCATGCTCTTTTTTTTTATTATTGTCACCAGGCCATCAATTCATACGTTGAATGTTCAACTGGTTAAGTCGTCACTGATTTTAGCTGGTGATCATGCTGATGTACATGCATGCTTTATGCTTTGGAAGATGATATGGTAACATTTCTCGTGATACAAATCAGTTACACAACACACATGACGCACATGTATTCAACTTTTATCTACGGTGGACCCCACTAGCAACTACCTACCGATTTGTGTCACCAAAAATATCTCCAAATCATTTTTCTTGTGCTTTCATAATGTGAACCAAATTGTTAACTGATGTTGTGAATTTTATTTTTTTTGCTTGAAAAAAGAAATGGTACTTTGGTGTGGGCAGAGGGTAGGCAAAAATGACATGACCTATGAATGCAATGCAGTAATTAAAATAAGGTGGTGTAAGGTAAATTTACCTTGGGACTAGGGGTGCACACGGATTGAATCCAGTTCAATTAAGGTTAATCCGTAATCTAATTCAATTATTGCGGATTAAAAAAATACAATTCAATTCTGTCCAAATAATTCATCAATATAACTCAATTCAAGTTTCAAATGCGGGCCGAATTGGATCAAGTTCCACGTATTGACCTTTTCCTATCTAAAGAGAAATTAGACTTAAACAAATGAATCACGAGAATTATACATTTCATGAATGACAAATTTACAACACAAATTATACAAATCTATATATAACATATTTTTCACAAACTTGTCATCACAATAACCTTTAAAATGCAAGTTTCTACATAAATAAATATGTCATCCATAAATCTTCACCATGCACCCTCACAAAAGCACAAAAAAATGCACGTACACACAACCTAAAAAAAGTTAAAAGCATAATAAAAGAGTTAAGAACAAGCATAGTCTTTTAGATATTATAGTTTAAATTAATGTTCTTTAAGATACTAAAGTACATATGATCATATATGTATATGCGTTGATGTGTTAAACGGATTGGATCCGTAGTTTTTTAATGTAGGATCCGTAATTCAATCCAGTCCATCTAGATTTGTGATTTTTCAATCCAGTCTAATCCAATGAATCAAAAAATTGATCCAATTAATGATAATTGATCCGGATTGGACCTGATCTGTTGATTAGTGTAATCCGTGTGCACCCCTACTTGGGACTTCTTGTTTGTGGCTAATATGACAGCTTCACCAAGGAAGCATAGTATTTATGTAGGTGGTAGCAACATTGATACTGAAGTCAAAGCTTTTTTGGTGAGATGGTAAAGACATCACTTGTCAAAAAGGCATGATCTCGAGAGATTATGGTTTGATTCCTACTGAAGTAAAAAATAAATAAATAAATAACATTGATACTGAATGAAAGGTAGGGCCAGATTGATGCACAAATAAGTTAAGGTAATTGAAAATGAAGAGATCTTAGTTGTTGAATGTGGCTTTAGAAGAATGGTGGGGGTGGGGAAACCATTAGGTCTGTCTCTATTTTTTCCTTCAAGGGTTTGTCATATATAGTTATGTAAAGTTAGAATAATAAATAAATAAACTTGGTACGGTTTATATATTTGGAGAAGGAATGTTGTCATGATGGGCCCATAGTATAGGTATGACTTACCTAGCTACAGAGGGCAATAATTACTACCTTGCTTATCACTTAAATTTTTTTTTCTTTATACCTTCTGTTTGCCAATTTTCAGTTTGCCATCACTTGTCCACCAAGCCAAGGTTTCAGTTTTGAATTTATTGTCCACCAAGCTTCTTGTGAACTTCTAGTAAAGGTGGCTTCGTGCATGTATTTAAGTTGATGGGTATTCTAGATGGTTTGAGTTTGCATGCGTGACTATAACTAGATATCTGGTTATTATTTTTTTCTCATTTGCATCGCTGTTTTACTTCTTCCCCAAGTTTTTTTTATACGCTAAATTGCTAAATATATATATGTATATATATATAATTCTATAATAGAGACCAAATATATACCTATATCGTGTATCTATTTCATGTGTATATATTTATATATATAAATTAGTAAATTAGTAGATTGAAATGGGTAAAATAGTAAATTTTCTTACCATTGATTTGTTAGGTATTCATGTTTTTATATATTGTATATATATATTAAGGGGTTCTCATGAAATGTGTATATATTTGGTGACGAGTGCATAAGTTCTGATTTTTTTTCTCTTCAAGATGGTGAGGCTATTTATAGTTTATTATTTCATCGATTGTGCACACCATGATTCAATGCCAATCTAATATCCCAAAAACACTCCTACACATCACTTATTTCTAGCCAAGTGCCTCTAAGTTTGACAAAAATTTTGTGAGAGTGTGTGCTAGCACGTATCACGAGGTAAGTCTTATGTTTTTTAATTTTTTGTAACTCAACCATAGGACATCTAATTGATTTGCATTTATTAAATAATATATGTTATGAAATAAATTAATTTAATTACATTTGACTAAGTTTAGACTTACCACAAGTCTAGCTACCCAACCCCCGGCTCACACGCAACTCGAGGCACACCCTCGCACGTAACTCAAGGCACGTCCCCGTTCGCGTCTCAACGCCTATAACTGCATGAATCGACTTAATTAGTCTACACATTTACATAACACTATGCATACACTATAATAAATATAAAATATATCTCGGTCATGTGCCTCAGTCGATGTGTACATCTCACGCGGGTCCCACGTCACGGGTTGGTGATCATGATTAAGGAGTTAATCAAGGGTTAGAATTCGAGCCGTCACAGATATACTAGATCATAACATATATTTTAGAAGTATGTTGTTGGATACTCGACTCGACTGTTGTTTCCTATGCATATGTCGGTGCGTTGTGGTCTACGCCGGCCATCGAGCGAATTCAAGGATTTCAATCAATTCGAGTTTACTTATTGGTAATGTCTGGGGATATTCTGAAGTATGGTTCTAGTCTGTCTAAAATCCTGCATGCACATTTGTTTCACTACTATTTGATATTCATGCGAGGGTCTTTTACAAATTGCCTGTTTATTTTTCTTCCACATGTTTATTTAATAGTCTTTTAAATTCTAGTATTTATTTCTATATTTACTCGGTGAAGTTCCTTGGGACTACTCACTCCGGATTCGTCAGTTGTTTTGTTGTGATGACGGAGTGCAAACCCCAGTATGAGTAGGGGAAAGGTAAAGCTTGAGGGTTTTCTATGATCGATTACCTGCACCTGACTTGTACGTTTGTTTACTTTCCCTCGTTTTTATATTAGGTTGGGACTTGAGAGATACCTTGGCATGCATAGGATCTAATTTGAGGTTCTTTTGATATTTCGAGACTATGGATCGTTGTTATTATTGATGGTACTTTGGTTGGGTTTCCACACTATGAAAATGCTTTATGACATGATCTTACTGCTTTATTTTGAGAAATCAAGTATATAAGTCTTCCATTGAAAATTTAATGATAAATATGATGATAAACAGATGAAATTGAATCCACTTGCTAACTGGACAAATTATTAAGGAAAATGATATAAAAGTTAGTGGTAAAGGGTTTTTAAATGGTACACGATGCGCGTAGGACATAGTTGGGTGGTGATGTGGCAGGGTTTTGGACCCGCGACATATGATGTGGCAGCCTCAGATTTTGGGGGGCGTCACAAAGCTTCTTGTTCCTTTCCAGTTATTTAATTGTTTATCAATTGGAAGGTTCTGTTTTATGTGTTTTGAGGCATGGAAAAATCTTGGGGTGTCACATGATACCCGTAATGAAAATGAAGGCACAAAACCTGCCCTCGACATAATGTTACCAACGACGGTGGATTAAGTTGCGATGCTAGAATAGTAGAGTATGTTAATAGAGTGGTCAGATCATCGGCACCAAATGAGAATGGCAAAGACAAAAACTAAAAGGGATGTAGTGGATGTACAAAGGATGAGTCGAGTGTTAGAAAGAAATGAGCCTACTGGGGGTGTTGCGAAAGGGGTAGATAGGGGTACTGTTGAAAGAATGGGGGCGGCTAAGGGTCCTGTTGCGCAGAGAGCATCTCCTGAGTATCCTGCAAACCATCATCATCACGAGATCGTCTGTGTGAATGATTCAAATGACGAGATCGGCGATCTCTGCTACCGGAACATCCACCGGATCCTTCGCCGGATGTCGAATTATATTTTCTGCTTGACATGACTTTTTAAAAATTTAAGACTTAGTTAGAAACATTTACGTATAAAATGTCCAATCATTCGATGAAAACTCAGATTATGAAACAAACAAACAAACAAACAAATATAAACATCCTAAGTAAATTTAATACTAGATTTCATTTTTTCTATACCTACTCAAGTGATTATGTTATGGTTTGTTGTCAGCATTCCCATCATCCAATGAAACTCGGAATGATCATTTTCGTTTTCTTCTTCATTAATGTCTGACATGTGTGCAACACTAGGATCAGCTAGCAAAATTGAAACATTGTTACCAATATTAACCTCAGCATTATGCTAAGGTAGCTACTCTTGAAAGGCATCTTCCTGTGCAGGCGCACTGTCAAGGTTCTCGACTAAATTGTTTAAGGATCCAGAAATTTAAAACACCCGCATCGGTGGCAAAACAAATAATTAACCATATTATTTGTGCTTCATGTGCATATTATGTGTGTATTATATTTTGATATATTTTATTTAATGAATAACTAAAATAAAAAGGGTGATTGAGCTTACAGTTCACAAGGGCATTTTAGTCTTTGTTTAAGTTGTATACAACCTAAAGACTCTAACTTTAGCTTATATAAGGGTTTGTTGTGAAACCATAGCCCTACTTTTGTTTCAAAACCCAAATTTGGAGGGAAAGGTTGTAGGAGAGCTAGATGGTGTGATTTGGTGGGTTTGAAATCAAAACTTAAGAAAACCTCTCTTTGCAAGGTAAGTTCACCACCTCTATACTCTCTTCTTGCTTATTATTGTTATTTTACAAGTCTTGTTGATTTGCTAATCATGTAAATCATGAATTAGACTCCATATGAGGAGATTTTAGAAATTATGGAGAGTTTCGGGGTGTTGTGACACGATTTAGAGTTCAAAAAATCCCAAAAACGAGGGTGGCACCGCTAGAGAACGTAGCCAAAGTAAGCAGTTGTCACCACCGGAGTAGGGCGGTGGGCCCACTGCCGCTTCGAATTGCAAGAGGGGCCTCCATTAGGGGTCCCCACAGTGAGCATATGGGAGGGAAGACCAAGAAGTATTCAGCCCCTGGTCATACACCAAGGGCTAAAATGTCCCAGGACCTAATTAAAAATCATAAAATAAAATAAAATATTACATATATGATAAATATATGATATATATATATAATATATAATTGAAAAATAAATAGAAACAATACTAATGGAGTTCAGGACGCACTATCGCACCCCCGATGATGGTCTCAGACGACACGAAACCATCGGGACCCACGTTAGTGGCCGTAAAGACAAATAAGAAAAATAAATAAAATCTATACATTTATATTTGTATATATGCATACATAGATGTAAAATAAAATGAAATAAATGGAAATAAATCCTTACCTTCAAACGGGGAACGCTACTGCGTCCTTAGGGGAAGAGTAGGGCAGGTCCCACCCTTCGACCCTCCATCAGGTGACGGAGGACCCGATCCACAGCAGTGGACCTCAAAGTAAATTTAAAATTAAAAATTGTATATAAAGTGTGACTTATCAATTGATATAATTATGTCTCGATTTATTTAGATTCGTAAGATGGTTCAAATCGAGCCCCGAGCATGCGAGGATCGGGAGTGGATATCGCGGTGAGTTGAGGTAAGTGGGGAGCTTACTCAAGTATCAAATATGGCATGATTACTAGTTATGTTTAGGATTCACGATTTTGCATTAAAGACTTGGGATCATGGGTTACGTCGTAGTATTGGCTTGAATCTACTTATCTATAGAATGTAAATGCACTGTATTTCCCATCTTTATTATTCATTGCCCCAGGATTTCTGTGGAGTTCCACCGAGGGCCTTATTAGCAAGTAATTCTATATAGATGCCAAGGATATTTGTGGTACCACCAAGGGTCATTAATGCCTTAGGATGTTTGTGGAATTCACCACTGAGGAGGGCTTTACTTGACTAATCGAATTCATAAGTGTCACGTAGGGACATATTCGTTCTCTTATACTCTTGTGTCATAGGGATGTGCATCACTGATGGCTTAGATGAACCTACTATTGATTTGATGAGACAAACGAGAGGGCACATAAGGCATGTGTGTTAGCTTATAGTTTCCATCACCTCGAGAGTAGAAGAATTAGTCGCTGGATTCTTGCTAATAACTAACATGCATTGAATTGAACAACGATTTATACGTATTACGATATTATATGGTATATGATCTCGCGAAACTCCCTTTGAATGAATTTTTAAATTCTGCTATGACTTGTCAATCTCTTTCTGGCATAGATAACGAATCATGATATGTCTTGCATTCTATTGATGAAAGATTATGCTACGTATTGTTTGTCTTTAGAATAAGTATGAATGGTTATCATTGTTATAACTTGATGACTCTCATGAATAAGTCTTATATGTCCTTAAAAGGATTGATTCCTATTTACTTGCGGTTTACGAACCTTATATCCATGCTACTGCTTGTTGGTTCATCATATGGTAATCGCTTATGTAGTCATGCTACCATGCTATTATTCAATGAATCCTCGTTTGTTTTCAAATACATGCTAGACTTTGTGTGCTTATTAGGTATTACTTGTATATTTGATGGTTGAGCGGGTTTTTCGCATTACTGAGCTCTATTTGTTCTTTTAGCTCATCCCACTTACATCTCAGAACAACCCACAACAGAGCTAGAACGAGACAAAAGAGAGGTGATAGTTCAAAGTCTTCTCTTTTGATGTGAGTCTTGTATTGTTACTATTAGGTGCTCTAGGTCAATCTATAAACATTGCTTATCTTATAATTTTAGTTAATAAAATAGAGGTTTTCATTTGTTATTTTATTATAAGTGATTGCATGTTTACTTTATAATAAGATCCATAGGTATTTGTTGAAATATCCTAAATGTCTCTAGTCGGTCATTATATTGGCAACTATAATGAATTAAGACTAGTGTGAGTCTTGATTGATGGTCATGTGATGATCATGTGTATAGGGATACGAATCGAGATCATGAGTACTTGTTAGTAAACAAGGTAGTGGACCAACCCGCTATGAGAACACCACATGGATTAAGGTATAAGTGTTACTCTTGATAGGTATATCATGTAGTCCTTCGACTTGAGATTACCATAGACTTCAATATTAGAAGCATGATAATTTGACACAATTAAACATTGTCTTTAATCGGATGATTATAAAGATTATGATTGGTTAACATGTGAGCAATATGTGAAAGTGTGTAATCAAGACAAAATTTGTCCCTCTTACAAAAAGAGAGATATCAGTGGATCCCTCGATATGTTAGATTGTTAAATGGTTAAGTCCAAGTGAATTAATATGATCAATGTTACTTGGATGTTTTTAATGTACCTAAAGATCGAGACAAGTATTATTGAACATTAAGGGCGACTTTCCATGTCTTGTGTTTAATCAAAGGATATCACACAATAAAAGGATATGATATATGTTATTCATTAGGTTGTATCGATTTTGATATTTATGCTACTTGGGTAGTCAAAATGCCTTGCTAGAGACCGCTTATGACTTTTGTACTAAAATAGTTTTTGGTTCACTACCAACATTGCATGAACCTATTGGGTCGCACACAAAAAATGACTTTGCGCAATTTCAATTGGTCTATAGTAATAAATTTTCTATGATAAAATTTATGACATAAAAATCCTTATGATTTGTTATATAATAACTTATTAATAGGTGTGTGTGTGTATGTAATTGTCTTAAACTGACTAAATACAATAGTTGTATTACGAATAGGATTTTAAGTCAGGGCTTACCTACACATAAATAGAGGGTCATACCCTAAAACTAAGTAAGAATTTCATTTTTTCTATTTTAGAGTTCTTTGGATTTTGGGAGAGAAAGAAAAACGTTTTTGCTACTTTTTTGGATCTTGTTTAATGGAACTTATTTGCGATCCTATTGGGTTTTTCAAAAATTATTTTTAATTTTTCGCTGCGTATGCCATAACCCTACAGTTACTATCTATTTATTTGATTTTGAAACTATTAAACTTGAGTTGTATTTAAATATGATCTTTTGGGTAGCTTGAACCCTAGTTTCCTTTAGTTGGTTCACTTGAGAGTTTCTTTTGATTGACCTTGTTTAGTTTATTGAATGAGAACTCATTTATAATTTTATAGTTATATGAACCTTATCTCATTTATTCTCGCATTTTTAGTCCATTTGATCTCTTTGTATTATTCCGTAGGTTGTTTTAGGCGAGCCAGACCGCTTGCTTGGGTCCAATTCGGCTATTGGGCTGGGAGGCGGTCTGGGCCGGGAGACCTGACCCTAGCTTAGGCGAGGGTCATCACAGTTGGTATAAGAGCATAGGTATTAGAACTTAGGGAAAACGGTTAGGTTAGTAATAAGTTTGTAAAGACTTTAAGCTTTAAAGGTTAAGTTTAAGTTAGACAAATCAATGGTATGGGACATTGGTTCAAAGTCATCTTAACATACATAAAAGCAAATATTAGGATGGGATGGGATAAAAGAAATTTAATGAAAGATTTACGATGATGATTATTTGCTACCTTGTATATATAAATATGTCGTCAGATATATGTTGAATTGTCTTCCCCCAACTAATTTGATTATCTCTGATGATTCTTGCGAGCAGATAAGGAACGTGAGTTCCACGAGATGGTATGTCACAACCTACCCCTATACAAAGCACTGGCCATCGTCCCGAACCGTCACTCAGACCCAAGTACCTGAACTCGATCCCGAATGATGGCTTGGCTCACCTCTCAGTAACCTACGGAAACTACCATAAGGCTACATAAGGATATATAACTGTGGAAATAGAATTGAAAGAATATCCTTAAGCCTAATTTAAGTGTCATTGGAAATAAACATGGTCAAAGCACGGGTCGTCAGCCCGAATTGTCATTTGGGCCTAAGTACCTGAACCCGGTCCCGAATGACGACTCGGCACACCTCTCAGTAACCTATGGAAACTATCATAAGGCTATACAAGGATATATAACTGTGGAAATAGAATTGAAAGGATATCTTCAAGCTTAACTTAAGTGTCATCGGAAATAAACATGGTCCCGTCACCAATAGAACAAACTAGGTGACATAAGTCCCATAAACCTCAAAACTAGAGTCAATAAGTTCAACTACCTATAACCACCTGTTTAAGTACGAAACATGTTCAAGTGTTTCATGAAAACAAATAATAAATAGATAGTCTGTACAACTCCACACACCAGGGGATTTCATGCTAAAACCTTGCCTTCCCCCTTCTAGTCTATCGCATTCGATGAAGGTCCTAGAGAGAAAGTGGGGTGAGCTAAATAACCAACGGAGCTCAGTAAATAAGAAGTTATGCCCACGTGACATACACATAAGTAATGCCTACCATCATGCAAGTCTATGTGAAACTACAATCCCAATTATTGCAACAAGTAGGAGGATAAGCCATTGACATTCAATTCATTCATAATCACCATCTTTAGTTCTAGTTATGCTTTTATAGGGAAAGTGTCCTAAACCATCTCTAGTCCACATCTTTACTTCAAATGAAGGGAACTTGTCTAAGTTTATATTTTGTAACAAGGATACTATGTCAACGTTTTTACATTAATCCATTGTTCTTAAGCATATCATAGTTACGCCATTTATTTAGAACATGTAGCATCACTTGAACATACATAAGGTATCGCATATGAACAACCCAAGATATGTAGCAAAAATCTCATGTAAAAACATAATCAAGCGATGGAGTTATCATATAAACCACGCATTCATTCTCGAAAGGAAGATAAATCATCAAATCGCATTCAAGACGAGAAATCATTAAATATAAGAGATATCTAATTTATCGCAAGGGTATCAATGTGCTAGATATAAAATAATAATATAAGGTCCTTGTTCTTTATTCTTCCTTAGACCTAGACCGAACAACCGAACCACTCACTTCAAAAGAGATGAGAACCACTAGCGAACACATTGTCCTTTGTGTTCTCCGCTTAACACCGTCAAACCAATTGTAAGTTTTCCAAGCCATCGTTGGTTGTGAACAATCAATCCTCGGCCTATCCGACCTAGCTTGTTGGATAAATTGCCAATGAAACGCTTGACAAATAATCTTCTAATCAAGGTGGAGACGTATCTCCATGTGGCGTGAATGGATGATCCTCCATCACAGTTGAGTTATTGCATGAAGTTAGGCGCATGAAAGTATATAGTACACAAATTTAGTGCACAACCCTAAGAAACGAATATACTTTCAATTTCTAGAGCGCGTGATAGATAATCTATCCATCTACTGAGGTTTCACGAGCATTTCCTATATTAGCTTAAATCCATTCCAAACACTCATCTACATCCCAACCCTTGAATTCTCGATAAAACCAAAACGTGATATCCAACTTAACTAATATTCAAGCCATGCACAGCATATGGACAGAACTCCCCACTTACCTTCGATTGGCGCGTCTAAGTTCACTAATTGCGCGTTCGGAATTCGATGTGAGTCAAAAAATTTACAAAACATCATATAAGCATTTACTTAATCTATTATTTGATATTTTTCCATTTATTCATGTTTGGTAATGCGGGTCCCGCGGGTTTGGTGTCGCTCGACGATCTAATTGAAGGTGGCGGTATGCGTTGTGGTCAAAATCCATGTTCCATTTAGACTTTCATTGCGTCGTTGAATCACAAATGTCTCTTAGTCAATCTCAGTCAAATTTGGTCAAACCAAGTCAACCAAATTTAAACTTTGATCAAACTTAGTCAATCCAAGTCATATTAGTCAAACTAGGTTCAACTAGTCCACTCACCCCTTCAACTCGGTCAAGGCCAAGCCAACTCAGCAAAGTTAGGTAAGGGGTCTCCCTCTCCTCCTAACCGAGCCTCCCTACCTCTAATTGTCACAGCCTCAAATTTCGAGGTCGTTCTGTGACCCTCCGTACGTAGCTCGCAAGCCCAGTAGGGTCTATTATGTCAACGGACATGTCATCATCCTCTATCACGTCTGCAGCTCTGTGAAGTGATGCTCCGTCTAACTAATCCTACTATATTAAACTGTTATCTATTCTAACATCTAGTAGATTAGTTAGTTAAATCGGAAGTCTTAAATTAGTATATTATGAGAATTTATTAAACCTAGATAATGGAAAACCCAGAAATGATACCATGTATATAACTGAGAAGAAATGAAAATAGTAATTCATATATATGTAAATAGTGTTCTATAGTCCCCAAACCCAACAAAAAAGTAAATATATACATACTAAATAGTCAAAACACGAGTTGTCAACAACAATGACCTCAAAGATGGACTGCCTAATACCTCTTTTTCCTTACTATTGCTCGAACCAGGATTTGCGCTCAGCCGCCCAACACATACAACGAGCCCAGTGAGTAAATTCCCAAAATAAGTCTACACAATAGTCATGAAAACATCGATAACCCGCGAGACATGTGAATATGACCTCTGGCAACAAACAATCATATTCCTATGGCTGGCAGCAACAATCATCACACGAATCACACAAAGTGAATATAAGCATTTCAAAATATCTGTGAACAGTAAAGCAAATAAATAAATGGGCTCGAACGTATAATCAATAAATAAATAAATCACCACTCGATTAACTACGAGAAAACCATGACTTACGCCAGTCGTACATTAATAAACCAAGACTTCTTAGCACAACCCAGTGCTTAATAAACAGGTTACCGTGATTACACCCCAACTCGGTAAATGGTAGTACCCCTTACAGGCCTTTTAACTCCAAAAAAGTACCCCTAATCCCTCTCGCTAGTTGTAGAGATATTATACTCCTATCAATACGGTCACTATCACAAGCTAGTCCATGCATGAGCAGTCACAACCAAGATAAAAACCCATGCGTGACCACCAGCAGTCACAACATACGCAAAGAAGTTCGATAAAAAAACACGCCATGAATTAAAGTGTAACTTTCTCAAGGGTTTTACACACCTGAAAATACGCACTCTGACCTTCTAGACTCGCAAATTTGACCCGCCTAGCTCCCTGGTACTCGATCTATGGTCCCCCAGTCCATGAAGTCCATTTGTAGTGTTTTTATATTATTTAAAAACACATTATGTAATTTTATGATAATATTTCATAAATTCTAATTTTTCAGTTGTTGTACCTCTCTCGAGCTATGTCGAGGTTCCAAAAATACTCGAAAAGTCTTGAAACCACTTTTCTACCTTTTTCTTAATTTTTCATATTTTCTATAATTTTCTCCAATTTTTCTGACATCTTCCAACTATTTTCCATATTTTCTAGAAAATAATATATAAAAATAAAAATAAAAATTATTTAATTTTACTAATTTTAAATTATTTTTAAATTGGGGGGCCCAATCGGTCCAGGTGGTTGGCCTGGGTCAGGGGGCGTACGCTTGCCGCATGCATATGCGTCATCTCTTTCCTAGAGACGAATCCATCTCTATATTTTATTTTATTTTTCTCTTTTCTCTTTGCTTTCTCTTCACTCTATTCCTCTCCCATCTCATCTTCAACCTTATGGAGACCAATTTAACACCAAACAACACAAAATGACCATAAATTTTCAGATTCTACATGCATGGAATTTTTTTTCCCCAATTTCCCTCAAAACCCAAAAATTCAACCTTAAACCTAGATTTGAACTTCAATTTCACACCAAAAACCATAAATTACTCCAAAAGTCAATCAAAACAGTAACCCAAACCTAGAATTTCATTTTAATCTAAAAATCCCATTTTAATGGAAAATGGAGACAAGTTATGTGAATACCTTATTATTGATTTCCTACTCCCGCTCCCCAATTCCTATATTCTCACAAGAATCCAATTCTCCAGCTCCTCTAATCCAACTCTGGTTCTACTCTTCAACAGATTTGCATGTATAAATTCTCCTCTAATCAACCCATCTCTCTATATATACTCCTTAATCAAATCTCTCCACGCACGCATCTCGAGAATGATCCAAGGGTTCTTAGCACAGTTGTTCAATTACTCAAATGACACAAACTAATGACCTAATGAGTCTAGTGATCCACAATTCTCTTATCTCTATAACAATCTAAACCTTCCTATTTTTCTTTTTTCAACTATAGGACTTTGGCTTAATCAATTAATTTATTACACCTTAGGCACATTAACATATATAATTTGTGCATTTCCATATTGAGTGACCTATGAGCAGTCACACTAACCTTCAACTACCTGACAGTCAGTGCCCCGTACCCCGGCTACCCGATACTCGATACCCGTACTCTACACGCACTTCGAGATAAATACCAAACTCGTAACCTTGCCCGACATCAACATATACACATGTAATGCTATATATATAAATAATAATTTTTCTACATCACAATAATAAGCATACAATACAGGCAAATACCATAAATATCGTAGGTACTCATATTTGAGTCACCCAGCTGTCCACTTAACGCCCGAATTAACTCGTTAATCCCTATGATTAATACTAATATTGATTAAATTAATTTGAGCCGTTACACTAATGACAGTGGTGGAGGAAATCCTCCCCCATCGCCTCTACCCCTCTCTCAGACCCAGGTTCGAGGGGGGTGTTGGCCACCCTCCCTAACGCCTGAGTGGGGTGGCGCAAGGCCGCCCCCACTCCTCTCAGCCTCCATGGGATACCACCATGGCACCGTTCTCCTTCGCTTCTTCATGGGGTGCCGCCATGGTACCCCTATTCGCGGTGGCAGCTAGGGGGTTGCCTCCATTAATGGCACCCTAGCGGTGCTGCCACCACCAACTTCCCCTCTCCTCTTTCACAAGATCAATCATTAAATCAAAAGCCAAATGAAAGAGAAAGACAAGAGAAAGCGTGCACCCTCAAGTGCTAGAACCCTCTCCTAGCTCTCCTTCTCCTCTCCTTGCATTCCACCTCTCTTTCTCTCCAAAGCTAGAAGTTGTGAATAGGGTTTGGTCTCATAACTCTTTTATATAGTGCTAGGGTTGTGACCAAGATACTTTTATTTACAATTTTTGCCATTGTGGGCCTTAGGCCGATTTAGTCGCCTTAAATGGTGCCATCTCGATACTAGCCTGAAAATTGTTGGTGTATGCAAACTCACATAGATGAAGGTACTTTTCCCAAGATCCTTTGTAATCTAGTACACGCATCCTGAGCATGACCTATAACACTTGAATCAGTCTCTCGGACTGTCCGTCTGTCCGTGGATGGTACATTGTACTCAAATCAAGTCTAGTGTCAAACTGAGCCAACATTCTCTGCCATAATAATGGAGTGAACTGTTGTCCTTTGTCTGACACAATCGACAACGGAACTTCGTGTAATCTAACTATCTCAAGCTCATAGAGAATGTTCAATCTATCAACTCTTTGTGTAGTGGTTACCAGTATAAAATGTGTAGATTTCGTTAATCTGTCCACGTTGGTCTACATCGGCGGGGCCCAATTTTATGGGGAACTAGGGCCATCACAATCCTTAATAAGATGATGAGTGGAGTGGGATTCCACAAAAATACGGTTTTCATTAGTAAGTTTGGATACATTGAGCAAATTTTTTGTGATTTTAGGTACACAGAGTGCATCAGAAAATTTTAATAATGAATGCACATTATCAGATTTGATTGAACCAGTCTTTGAAATAGGCAAGATAGATCCATAACCGACTATGTGATGATCGTTACCTACGTAAAAACATTTGTTGAATAGTCTATTGTGATCATACATGACATACAATGAAGCCCTAGAGTCTGCGTACCATGACTAATCAGCCACTGACTCAGGTAATGCAAACAAAACATTAGGAACTGCATACAATGCATTTTGTTGTGGAGACAGAGGTCGAAAGCCTTGTAGAGGAGGTGTAAATAGACCACCACTATTAGACTACTGAGGTGGAAATCCTTATAGCCATACTCAAATTGATAGTAGCAGATAGCTGCGACGTGACCAGTTTTTCCACAGATCTAGCACACTGGACGGTTGTTGGAACCACGACCACGACCTCCTAAACCATGTTTTCTACGACCAACATTGAGGCCTCCTATGTTGCCTTGACCTTTATTGTCTCTCGATTTGCTTTGCTAACCTAAATTCTTGGTGTATGCAGTATTGGCAGACAGTGTTATGGAGACATTAGCCATCTTAGCCTAAACTTCTTGCATTTACTAAAGTTTTTCCTCAAAACTGATCAATGAAGCATGTAAATCAGTCAAGGTAAGGTCTTCATCTAACTCAATCATTGTGGTTAGAGCCAAATACTCCGAACCGAAGCGATTCAACGCACATAACACCAGATTTGCTTTCGATGTAGGCACACCTACAATGGCCAACCAGTCTATTTATTCTTTGAGCTTTGAGACATGGCTTTGTTACCTTTACTAGCCTTTTAAATGTTCTTTCTACATACCTAAATCTCTGCTCAGCATGTCGCTCCATACAATATCGTAATCACCAGCCATGCTTCATTAGCAGTAGTGCTCTTCTTGCCAACCACCTAACGAGCGATCTCTAGTGTGAGTGAGTTCAAGGTCCACCATAGAAGAACTTGATCTTGAGACTTCCTTTCCAGATATTTTGAATTTGGCTTGAAAGTGCTTAGATGTGCCGGTCCCAGTTCCTAGCCAAACTGAACCCCACCCGACCTAGATCTATGTGGACCTCCGAGTCAACCCTCGCAAGGTTAATGCAAGCCTGGTCAGTCTTCCTTACCATTATCCATTAATTAAGCAGAGGATTTAATAATTTAAGTTGAGTTATTCAAAATTTATGAGTTATTAAAGTTTATGCAGAAGCATATTAACCTCAAACAAATTAACTAACTCAAGGACACAAGTGTTAGGACATTCTACAGTCACATGTATATCAAATAAATGAGAGTATAATGAAATCATATATATGTCCCAGTATATCTCACAAACCAAAATGTATCCCCAGGTGACAAAACATATATATACGCAATACAAAAAGTCAGAAGATCTACAAAAATGCGAGGGGTTCAATCTAATGTCCTCAAAGTAAGTTACCAAGTACTAGCGTCTTTCCCCTGCTCGACTACGAATGTGCACTTAATCAATCACAAGAATGATAAGCCTGGTAAGTAATGCCAGTAGGATCTAAAACAGTATTTTGAAATAAATAAAATAGTCTATATTCATGCAGATAGAAAGAAAGGCTATACGCATGCATGTATAATAAAAGATTGTAAATGAATCAATAAACAACGATAAATGAATGTCCTGGAATCAAAACAGAGAAGTGCCAAGTAGTTCTGACCACCGAGGTCGTTGAGTCGCAGCACAAACCTAGCTCTCTCGGGTAATAGGACAAAATAAAGCCTAACAGCCTTAAACCCATCCGGATGAGAGACTTCCCAGTATTCCGACTAAAGATCTTTCACCCCGTATAGAATCAACAAACTAGTGCAGTGCATCCCGAAGTCATGGCTCCAAAATATCGCCTAAATAACTAGTCCTTCCAAGGATCATTGTTGACTCCATTTTCCCTCGGACAACTCAACCAGAATGGAACTCCAAGAAGAGATATAAAGCAATAGCAATAACAAATTAAAGCTCAATTGAAATAACTATATATTTCCTAGCTAGTTTACTTACCTGTAATTTGTGCTAATACGCTCTCTCAGCTCCGACACGCCACTAAATCAATCCCCCAAATGCTCGTCAATAACTCACAAACTCCCTGGTATTTATTTGGATTAATTTGGTTATGTTAGTGTATTATTTATATATTACTGTCTCATTTCAATTTAAATTTTGGTATTCAATTAAATTTCAAAAATACTCAGTCTGACCCTGACGTATACCGGACGATCATAATACAGTCCCTTAATTATTTGTGAATCCACTTCGTGTTTGAGTCCATTTTGTAAAGTTTAGATTTTTAAATCCCAAAATATTTTCAAATAGGAAATTCGAAGTGGTGGCGCACTTTTGGGGGAGATTTTTCAATGTAAAAGCCTTCGACAACCTCAAAACCAACTTTTCTATAATTTTCCAACCTTTTCTAATATTTTCCTAATTTTTTCTAAATTTTCGTGAATTTTTTTTTATTTTGTATGATAAAAACACATTTTATTTATTTATTTATTTATTAAGTTTGGGTCACTGGGTCGGGTCTTGTTTTAGGCCAACTAGGCTAAACTCGATTCGACCCAACCCAACTGGGCCTAGGGATGGCCCAGACTAATTGGCTTCCCCATCCCCTCCCCCCACCCCAAACGAACAAATGTTCATTCTGTTGGTGTTTGGGGTTCATACGCAACGGAGATTACAAAATAATTTTGAGAAAAACCCCCAACAGGATTCGAATCTGATTCCATTAAAACGCATTTCAACTATGAAAACTTAATCATACTTCAGTCACAATGTACCTTTCTGAAGGTTAATCGATCTCTAAGGCACTGTCAACGACGAACGCCCTCTATCAGCAGTCCACACACGAACGGCGGCCAAGATTTGAAGTGCTAGCTTCGAGAGATTACCAAAGCTTTTTGTTTCTCTCCAAAACGATCCAGAGCATACCAAAAACCCTAAGTCGTTTCTTAAAACTAAAATAGAGTTTCGGCCTTTTTAATCTATCGTACTTGTATTCTAACTCAAAGCGTCTATTTATACAACCCTTGTATATAGACGGTTAAGTAAATTACACATATACCCCTACTTAAAGAAGTATAAGTGTAATACACTTCAAGGATGTTTCTGTCTTGAATTTTATCATATAAAATTCATTTTTCTGAACCATCTTAAAATCTCGCAAAACCATTCTTAGTGTGCGACCCAATAGGTTCATACAACGTTGGCAGTGTACCAAAACACATTTTGGTATACAAGTCATAAGTGGCCTCTAGCAAGATATTATGACTACCCAAGTTGTACGAATATCAAATCGATACAACCTAATCAATCGTGTATATGAAATCCTTTTGTCACACGATATCCTTTTGATCAAACATAAGGCATGGAATTGTCATCCAACATGTTCAATCGTACTAGTCTCGATCTCTAAGTAGACTGAAAACATCCAAGTGACATTGATCAATATCAATTCACTTAGACTAGGCCTTTTAACAGTCTAACACATCGAGGGATCCACTGGATATCTCTCTCTATATGAGAGGGATAAATTCTATCTCGATTACACAACTTCACTACATTATTCACACAGTAACCAATCACAACCTTTATAATCGTCCGGTTAAAGATAAGGTTTGATTGCGTCAAATCACTATGTTCCTAATGTTGAAGGCTCTGGTAATCTCAAGTCAGAGGACTGAATAATATACATATCATGAGAAACAACTATGACTTAATCCATGTGATGTTCTCATAGCGGGTCGGTCCAGTACTTTGTTTCCTAACATGTACTCATGATCTTGATTCGTATTCCTATAGGTATGATCATCGTATGATCATCAATCAAGACTCACACTAGTCTTATTTCATTATAGTTCCTAGTATAATAATCGACTAGGGACATTTAGGATATTTCTGTAAATACCTATGGATCTTATTATAATGTAAACATGCAAATCAATTATAATAAACAGCAAATGAAATCCTCTATTTTATTAACTAAAATGTATTCATAAAGACTATTAATGAATTGACCTAGGGCACATTTCCCAACATCTCCCACTTGCTTTAGGGCCAATCATTCATGCATCTAATGCCTAATGATCTAACATGACCATCGTGTTTCGCTTGTGGAAGAGCCTTTGTCAATGGATCCGCAATGTTGTATTCAGTAGGTACTCTGCAAATCTTCACGTCTCCCCTCTCAATGATTTCTCTGATGAGATGAAAACGCCTGAGTATATGTTTGGATCTGTGGTGTGATCTAGGTTCCTTGGCCTGTGCTATTGCCCCATTATTTTCACAATGCAAACAAACAGGGTTAGCAATACTTGGAACCACACCTAGTTCAGAAATGAACTTTTTGATCCAAACTGCCTCCTTTGCTGCATCGGACGCTGCAATATACTCTGAGAACTACTGTTGTAGAATCTGCCACGATCTCTTGCTTCGAACTTTTCCAGCTTACTGCACCCCCATTCAAAGTAAACACATATCCAGACTGCAATCTAAAATCATCTATATCAGTTTGAAAACTTGCATCTGTGTAACCATTTACAACTAGATCATTTTCAAAACCTCTATAGACTAAGAACACTTCCTTAGTCCTTCTTAAGTACTTAAGGATGTTCTTTACTGCTATCCTATGACTCTCACCTGGATCTGAGTAATATCTGCTTGTAGTGCTCAAAGCATATGATACATCAGGCCGAGTGCATAGCATAGCGTATATGAAAGATCCAATAGCAAATGCATATGGAATCTTATTCATACGGTCTCGCTCATCATTTATCTTAGGACATTGAGTCTTGCTGAGACTTATGCCATGAGACATTGGCAACAATCCTCTTTTAGAGTCTTGCAAACTAAACCTATTCAGCACCTTGTCTATGTAAGCACTCTGACTTAAACCAATTAGCCTCTTAGATCTATCCCTATATATCCTTATCCCTAAGATATAGGCTGCATCTCCTAAGTCTTTCATTGAGAAACACTTCCTTAACCAAGACTTGACACTCTGCAATATTGGGATGTCAATTCCAATGAGTAATATATCATCAACATACAGTACCAGAAAAACAACTACACTCCCACTGACCTTCTTGTATACACAAGGCTCATCTTCATTCTTAATAAAACCAAAATCCTTGATTGCTTCATCAAAATGAAGATTCCAACTCGAGAAGCTTGCTTTAATCCATAAATAGATCTTTGAAGCTTGTATACCTTCCTAGAATTCTCAGGATGTACAAAACCTTCAGGTTGTGTCATATACATGTCCTCAGGTAGCTTTCCATTAAGAAATATTGTTTTTACATCCATTTGCCATATCTCATAGTCATAATATGCAGCAATCGCAATTAAAATTCTTATGGATTTAAGCATGGCTACTAGCGAACAAGTTTCATCATAATCAACACCTTGAGTCTGCCTGAAACCTTTTGCTACAAGTCTTGCTTTGAAAGTATGCACTTTGCCATCCATGTCAGTTTTCTTCTTGAAAATCCATTTACATCCAATGGTCTTACCACCTTCAGTAAATCAACCAAGTACCAAACTTGGTTATCATACATGGATTGCATCTCAGAATTCATGGCACTTAGCCATTTATCTGAGTCTGGTCCAGACATAGCCTCCTAATAAGTGGTGGGCTCATTTTGATCCATAAGCAATACATCACGACTATCAGTAATGAGAAATCTGAATCTCTATGGCTCATGTCTTACCTTACCAGATTTACGTGGGCCTTGTGTCACTTGCGGAGGTTCAACTAGTTCAGAACTTTGTTGAACTTCCAGTAGCGGTTCAGTGTTTATCTGTGATTCTTGAACTTCTTCAAGATTTACTTTTCTTCTACTAGTGTCTTTTGAAATAAACTGTTTTTCCATAAAGGCACCATACCGAGCAACAAACACTTTGTTCTCAGCGGGATTATAAAAGTAATATCCTTTTATTTCCTTAGGATACCCCACAAATAAACACTTATCAGATTTTGGTGCTAGTTTTTCTAAGACTTGTCACTTTACGTAAGCCTCACAACCCCAAATCTTAAGAAAAGACAAACTAGGTCTCTTCCTGTACCATATCTCATATGGTGTTTTATCAATCGCTTTAGAAGGAACTCAATTTAGAATGAAAGCTGCAGTTTGTAATGCATAACCCCAAAAGGATAATGGAAGATCTGCATGACTCATCATAGATCGAACCATATCTAATAAGGTTCGATTTCTCCTTTCAGAAACTCCATTCCATTGTGGAGTTGCTAGTGGCGTTAATTGAGAGATAATCCCATAATTTCTAAGAAGATAATCAAATTCTTGGCTTAAATACTCACCACCTCGATCTGATCGAAGTGTTTTGATAGTTTTACCAAGTTGATTCTGCACTTCATTTTGAAATGTCCAAAACATCTCAGATGATTCAGCTTTATGTTTCATAAGATATACATAACCATATCTACTGAAATCATCAGTAAATGTAATGAAGTACTGATAACCTCCTCTAGCCATTGTGTTTATAGGACCGCATACATCAGTATGTATTAGACCTAATAAATCAATTGCCCTTTCACTATGTCCAGTAAAGGAACTTTTAGTCATCTTGCCTAGTAAACAAGATACGCACGTTTCATATGATTTCAAATTAAATGAATCTAGCAGTCCATCTTTATGGAGCTTCGTTATGCGTTTCTCATTTATATGGCCGAGACGACAATGCCAAAGATAGGTTTGATTCAAATCATTTGACTTGAATCTCTTTGTATTTATGTTAAAGACTGGAGTATCAGTGGACCTTTTCATGCTTAGAATATAAAGACCATCACACAAATCAACATTTGCATAAAAAATGCCTTTACGAGAAATTGAACATCTATTATTCGCAATAATAAAATCAAAACCATCCATATCCAAACATGAAACAGAAATGATGATTCTGCTTAAAGAAGGCACATAATAACAATTATTTAAAGTTAAAATAAGTCCACTAGATAAGACTAAATCATATGATCCAACAGTCAGGGCAGCAACTCTTGCTCCATTCCCTACGCGCAGGATGACTTCTCCCTTTTTTAGCTTCCTACTTCTGGTGAGTTCCTGCACATTTATACAAATGTCAGATCCATATCTGGTATCCAATACCCATGAATCACTAGTAGATAAATTAATTTCAATAACATAAATACCTGAGGCGGTAGTCGCACTACCCTTTTTCTTCCTTAGATATTCCAGATAGAGTTCGCAATTTCTGAACCAATGTCTAGGTGCATGGCAGAAATGACAATTTCCTTCCTTTTCCTTTTGGTGCTTTGAAGCAGGAACAGGCTGGGGCTTGACTTGTTCCACAGGCTTTGTGACAAGTGCAGCAGCAGCCTTGGCAACTTTAGCCTTGCTTTTGCCTTTCTTCTTCATTTCCTTTCCCTTTTGGACGATCAGCACATTACTAGAGGGTTTCTTGATATTTTGTTTAGCAGTTTTGAGCATCAAATGCAACTCTGAAATTGATTTCTCCATATTATTCATATTGTAGTTCATCACAAATTGTGAGTGACTCTCCGGTAATGAATTAAGGATTAAATCCGTAGCCAACTCTTGGCTTATGGGAAATCCAAGTCTATCAAGTTGGTCAACATAGCCCTTCATCTTCAGAACATGAGGACTAACTGACGCACCCTCAGTCATCTTACAAGAATGCGGGTTCTTGATGTCTCGAACCTTTCTTGCCTAGCTTCTTTGTTGGAACATTTCTTCTTGGCGTTATGACCATGTCGTAGGCTTCCATTAGTTCCATGTCCTTCTGAAGTTTAGGAACCATAGTTGCCAACATAATACATGCAACATCAGTGGAATCATTGACATGCTTATTATGCACATCCTTCACAGCTTTCGTAGCATTGGCTCGTGGGTCCTCAGGGATCGGAGCATCCAGAACATACAACTTGCGTTCATGCTTGAGAACGATTCTCAAGTTTCTGAACCAGTCAAGAAAGATAGTCCCAGATAGCTTATCCTTCTCAATGATAGATCGCAGTGATAGGGGATTATTGTTACTTGAAGAGGCCATTGATCTACAATAAAGATTATGCAGAGTTTATTTTAGTATAGAGGAATAGACTCCCACTAAATTAACAACCCTCCTAAAACATATTGTTTATTTAGGGGACTTAAATCCATATTTCACCTAATTTATGACAGCTATGGCATGAAGCATAGAACTAGATTATTTAGGTAGGTAACAGTTACCAATTACATCTTATGTAATTTTAGATACTTTTATGAGATACAGGACATCTTATGTCTTAGCATGTTTTTATCTCATCATATGCCTAAAGCCCAAAACTATTTTGATAGCTTTATTAAGTTAGACCAATTTAAACATTTAGGTAACTCTTACCAAACTTATCTCACCAAGATAACACAATACACCCAGTTATGACTGAAACTATATTAGTGCGATCGAGGCTTTGATAACTGTTTAAAATTGGATGGCACAAGACTTAAGATTTAATAGAGGGATTTTGTTCAGTTTTAGTGGTTTTTAAGTAAACAATGAAATATCATATATTTTATTGATTTGTAGAACCACTAAACAATTTAGGAAATTTTTATGCTATTCACTAAATTTGCCCCTTAATTTATCCAAAATTAAGTTAATTAAAACGTTTTTAATTAACTCGGGCCACATCTAACTAATCATCTTATCCTAATCCAATTAGGACTTTAGATATTTGAATTCTAGCATATCACCAATAACAAACATCTCCATATTTATCTCCTATCCAATAGGGATAATGAAACCGATTTTGCATATATCTCCTAATCTAATTTGTTATCTATCTTTATCAAATAGAAACTTCATAACAAAATAGATATAACAAGATATATAAATAATTTCAAAAATTAATTATTTATTTTGGATTTAAAATATTTGAATCCTGGTATATCACCAATAACAAGATTCTTGATATTTATCTCATATTCTAATTTGTTATCTATCTTTATTAAATAGAAACTTCATAACAAAATAGATATAGAAAGATAAATAAATAATTTCAAAAATTAATTACTTATAAATAAATAATTTCGAAAATTAATTATTTGCAATTTCGATCTTCTTCCAAATAATCACAAACATGTAATTGAATCATGAACTGCTATCCCAATCGAATTTAATGGTGTCATGGATCATAGAACACGAAACTCAATTCATGAAAATTATTCAAATTAACCTAACATGGTTACTAGCATATATGAAACTAATTTCAATTAAATCACGAATATATGTATCATATACACAAAACATGATAATAAATCTCACAGAAAACTTATGTATATCACATATACATCAACTACTAACATGCTTTCAATCATATATCATAAGAAAACATGCAATGAGTTTAATTGAATCAAACTCGAAGGCTCTGATACCACTGTTGGTGTTTGGGGTTCATACGCAGCAGAGATTACAAAACAATTTTGAGAAAAACCCCAACAGGATCCGAATCTGATTCCATTAAAACACGTTTCAACTATGAAAACTTAATCATACCTCAGTCGCAATGTATCTTTCTGAAGGTTAATCGATCTCTAAGGCACTGTCAACGACGAACGCCCTCTATCAGCAGTCCACACACGAACGACAACCAAGATTTGAAGCGCTAGCTTCGAGAGATTACCAAACCTTTTTATTTCTCTTCAAAACGATCCAGAGCATACCAAAAACCCTAAGTCGTTTCTTAAAACGAAAATAGAGTTTCGGCCCTTTTTGATCTCTCGTACTTGTATTCTAACTCAAAGCGTCTATTTATACAACCCTTGTATATAGATGGTTAAGTAAATTACACATATACCCCTAATTAAAGAAGTATAAGTGTAATACACTACAAGGACGTTTCTGTCATGAATTTTATCATATAAAATTCGTTTTTCTGAACAATCTTAAAATCTCGCAAAACCATTCTTAGTGTGCGACTCAATAGGTTCATACAACGTTGGTAATGTACCAAAACACATTTTTGGTATACAAGTCATAAGCAGCCTCTAGCAAGACATTATGACTACCCAAGTTGTACGAATATCAAATCGATACAACCTAATCAATAGTGTATATAACATCCTTTTGTCACACGATATCCTTTTGATCAAACATAAGGCATGGAATTGTCATCCAACATGTTCAATTGTACTAGTCTCGATCTCTAGGTAGACTGAAAACATCCAAGTGACATTGATCAATATCAATTCACTTAGACTAGGCCTTTTAACAGTCTAACACATCGAGGGATCCACTGAATATCTCTCTCTATATGAGAGGGACAAATTCTATCTCGATTACACAACTTTACTACATTATTCACACAGTAACTAATCACAACTTTTATAATCATCTGGTTAAAGATAACGTTTGATTTCGTCAAATCACTGTGTTCCTAATGTTGAAGGCTCTAGTAATCTCAAGTCAGAGGACTGAATAATATACATATCATGAGAAACAACTATGACTTAATCCAAGTGATGTTCTCATAGCGGGTCGGTCTAGTACTTTGTTTCCTAAAAAGTACTCATGATCTTGATCCGTATTCCTATACGTATGATCATCGTATGATCATCAATCAAGACTCACACTAGTCTTGTTTCATTATATTTCCCAGTATAATAATCGACTAGGGACATTTAGGATATTTCTGTAAATACCCATGGATCTTATTATAATGTAAACATGCAAATCAATTATAATAAACAGCAAATGAAATCCTCTATTTTATTAACTAAAATGTATTCATAAAGACTATTAATGAATAGACCTAGGGCACATTCCCAACACATTCTCATTCATTTTTTTTATACTTCTTTCTTTCTTTCTCTTTTTTATTTCTTCCATTTTCTCTTCCATTCTTTCTGCCTCCTTATGACATCCATTAAATCCCAATAAAATCATCAAAATTCACCAAATTCATCAATTTTCCAATTTTTTTTTCAAAAATCACCAATAATTGCCAAATTTCATAAATTCTCAACAACTATCAACACCACCAAATTTCATAAATTCTCAACAACCATCAACACCACCAATACATATACTCCTTCACATGAAAACAGGGACTCCAAATATACATTATCAAACCTTAAAATCAGTGAGTTATTATCACGGCCTGAATTTTTAACCCTTGATTAATTTCCTTAATCAAGATCACTGACCCGTGATGTGGGACCCACATGAGATACACAACCGACTGAGGCATATGGCCGAGATATATTTTATATTTATTGTGATGCATTAATAGTGTTATGTATATGTGTAGACTTATTAAGTTAGTAAGTGCAATTATAATCATTGAGACGCGAGCGGGGACACGCCTCGAGTTGCATGCGAGTGTAAGACCAGGTAGCTAGCCATACAGTAAGTCCCAATTTATTGTAATAAGGTTTAAATGACTCATTACATAACCTATGGTTCCATCAAATGCAAATAAAAAAGGAAAGTCATATAGTTGAAATAAAAAATTAATAACACATACATATGCCTTGAGATTTGTACTAACACACACTCCCATGAATTTTGTGTCAAAATTGGAGTTATTTGGGCTGAATTAGTGGATGAGTAGGAGCCTATAAGGATCATTAGATCTTGTGGAGACAAGTGTATTCACACTTGATGAAATACACAAGTATATACACAACATTTCAATGTTATTGTTCTTCATTTGCATGTCTTCAACAAAGAAATCAGAGGTGATTTTACACCAAGTGAGAGGAACATCCATACATGCTCACATCACACAAGGGAAAGATTAAGTGTGAAGAATAAAGCACCAACCTAGGTATACTTAGTTCATTCTTCTATGCCCCAAATTGTTTGAATAGAAGGTTACAAAATAAAGGGGCTTTTGAATTCTGAGCACTTTGAGAAGTTTTTCTAATTGTTTTGATTCATTTTAAAGCTTTGATTTCGATTTTCAAGTTGGATTTTTAAAATTGAAGGTTTTGCTTGTATTTAGGGGTAATTGCATGATTATGAAATTCAGATTTTGGTGTTTAAAACGAGATTGTTTTTTAAATCAAACACTAAATTTGGATTCTCCATTTCATTATGATCATTTGGCTACAAAGAAACTCTGAATTTGGTTTTGAAAATAAAAAGTAATGGATTTGTGACTTTCATGTGTTCTTGAGTGTTTTTCCTCAAAATATGAAAATGCGTGCTTAAATCTTCATTGTTTTCGTAAATGAATGATGATATATGAAGTGTTTGGTGTTTTTTGGTGTTTGGGGGGTATTCTAAACCCTTGGTGGAGGAGAACAATGGTCTAGGGATTGTTGGGGAAGTGTTGCTCAAGTGTAGGATATCTAGAAAACCATTGCAGGTTTTGACGTTACTGCACTTAATGCACTGGGCATTCCAGCCAGCACGTCGGGTGGTCTGGGTAGCCTAAACCTACAAATTATCTCGATCTCCTGCAACACTCTAAGGCCTTAATCACGAATCTAAAACCACACTAACTAACTCTAATACACTCTAAAACATATTAAACAACTTTAGGAACCTAAGGGGAGGTATTGGGAGTTCGGGAACGCATTTTGGGGTGTCGAGAGGCCGGAAATAGCTAGGAACTTTGCGTGAACATGTGAGTAACCCCATTTAGATTTATGTTTACATTTCTTTCCATAACATCATTGTCTTGTTATCTATTATGACTATAATTTCCATAGTATTCTGATATCATGATATTGATTGTGTTCCTCACTTATTGAGCTTTGGTTTCATGATATTGTGTTTATTCTTCATCCATTGATTTCATTCACAAGCTTTATGTAATACCTTGTTGTTTATGGTGAATAGTTTATAAATAGCATGCTTTTAGGTAGTCTGTTTGGATAGAATTTGTGGACTTGTACTTTTGAATAGTGTGCTCTGCATAGCGCTTAGGATTGACATGAAACCTAAACCCGAGTTTTTATTTGACAACAAAAGTAGTCTTAGAATCTAGGGTTCGTTACACTGAATATAAAGTGCGCAGCACACGGGTTCACTAGACTTCAGGGATTTTGGAGCTCTCCACTACACTCGCACGACACATGACATAATGAACTAGGGTGATCAACGAGAATTGATAATTATAGATAATTATGAGGCGTTGAGAGAGCTCACACCCTACGATAGTGGAATAAGGCTAATGTGATGTAACTCATGGCCGACCAGATCTAGATCATTCCTCCTTAGCTTGTATCAGTCTCGTTCTTGTACTTTATTTAGAGCAGATTCTTGGCTACCTATTATGCTTTTAAATACCATTTTTTATTTCAAAAATGTGAATACATATATCAATGGGAGTTACTATTATGTTCTTATACTCACCGTCTTTTTTAAGATGGATGCAGATCCGTTAAGCAGGAGGCCGGGCAAGGAGAAGATTGGTGACTACCTCTAAGCCTCGAGCACGATACTGTATAGACTTGTAGGTTTTTGATATTTTGATTATTATTGTTATTATGTCTTTTGATACTGTTGGGTTGTATATTAGGTTGAGCGATAGTTCCACAATCTTTTATGACTTTCACATTATTTATACTCGCCACTTTATTATATATATATATATATCATGTGATCGTTACTTTCTGTATTCCACACTTAGGATTTAATATATTACTTCTGCATAAACTCTTAAGACTTTCACTAATCTCATTAATTCGTTAAAAGTTTTAATTAACTCTAAAATTTGCATAATAATGTGACAAGTGTAATACTTATCCTGAACACGTGTAATATGGAAAATAGGTTAGAAAGGCTGACTAATAAGCAGTTAAGTCATATGTGACTGAGATTAAGGCTTAATTATGGGATTACTCTGGGCGGTGCCCTAGATTTGGGTAGGGGTTATCACAGTTGGTATCAGAGCCAACATTCTCGATAAGTAGAACATAACTTGAATAAAATAAAAATATTAGAAGTGGAAACCAGATGATCCTTGCCTAGAAAATCATTTTATCGGGAATTGAGTGAAAGTGATATGGGGTTAGTATATGTACCTGTTAATTTCCTATGTATATATATGTGATATCTACATAGTAGCTGACGTCGAGTTCGCTGTCAACGTGCAGACACTGACAGACACATGTGAGATTGATGATGTGGGTGCCAGTGGCAGCCAACCTCCTACTTTGGTAGAGGATCTTCAGGGGTTGTCTGGTCGTGTCTTGGCTTAGGGGTAATAGTTAACTGAATTTATCGCCATGATTACCGCTCGATTCACTCCACTTACGCAGACAACAGCTCCCGACACCATCACTATTACTACTACACAGTCAGAGCTAGAGCCTACCACTATTGCACTGGCGGCTCCAGTGACGGAGACTCTCCCGATCGTGACTATTCTGATGATAGAGACAGCTGAGACGACACCAACTCCCACACCCATTCCTCCCAGCACATCAATCGGGATTCAGCTGGTGAAGGACTTCTTCACACTTCAACCAATATACTTTGATGGAATCAGGGACTTCAAGAAGACTGAGAAGTGGGTGTTATCCTAGGACATGCTTCACCGGATACTGGGGATCGAGGATCGTTTACGCCTAGAGTTGTCATCTATACACTACAGAGGGACGCTAATGTTTGGTGGCCTACGACAATAGCTACTGATGGATACTTCGAGTCATGGAAGGCATTCAAGGAAAACTTCTAACAGCAATATTTTCCACCAGCAGTTATGATGAGGTTGAGGAGAGAGTTCATGAACTTGAGGCAGGAGTTCGACGATTTCGTCATACTATATGGGGACCGATATGGATATCTGAGGCAGTTTGTTGGGGATTTAGTCAGGGACGAGTCAGAGGATGTATACAACTCCGGGGATGGTTTGAAAGTAGACATTGGATACTATGTAGTTAGCACATGTGCCAGGACACTTAGCAAGATCTACGAACGTGCACTCTCCCATGAAACCTACTATCTGAGCAGGGTCACTGACGGGACGGCTTTGAGTCAGACTCTATCATCCGAAGAGTCAGCAGAGTATGAGAGGAGACGACAAAAGGGCAAGGGACAGAGGAGATAGGGCAGAGGTTTCCAAGGATCAAGGACGACTGTGCCTCACACACCAGCCACAGCCTACAAATCATATTCCACCTCAGCTCAGGATTCATGAGGCAACATCCCTTATCGCCACTACCGACTAGGCCAGCATTACTAGCACCAAAAATACTTGCACACCCAGCACCACTAATGCGTGCCGAACGCGTCAAAGTAAATTACCTTATTTCTATACCGGATACCACAAAGACTACAGTAATGGTAAGTTCATGGTCGAACCTCAAGGACTAGGTAACTCAACTTAGATTTCTAGGGGAGAAGAGAAAATAGGGGATTTTATAAAAACTTTTGGAAACTATTGAAAACTTGGGAAATAGAGAAATTCAATGAGAATGAGAGTCATTGGATAGCAGTAAAGAACATCCTTAAGTACTTAAGAAGGACTAAGGAAGTGTTCTTGGTCTATGGAGGTTTTGAAAATGATCTAGTTGTAAATGGTTACACAGATGCAAGTTTTCAAACTGATATAGATGATTTTAGATCGCAGTCTGGATATGTGTTTACTTTGAATGGGGGTACAATAAGCTGGAAAAGTTTGAAGCAAAAGACTGTGACAGATTCTACAACATAAGCTAAGTATATTGCAGCATCCGATGCAGCAAAGGAGGCAGTTTGGATCAAAAAGTTCATTTCTGAACTAGGTAGCCAATGTATGACCATTGACTACTTCCCTAACCAAACATACAACCTGATCACTAGTGCTCCAAATTTAATGCATTGGTCGCATTACTTCGATTTATGAAGACACTACATACAGAAAATCGGATCGCTAGTGCTCCCGATTTAGCCTAGATCCCTGAGGTACTTAACCGGTCCTAAAAGGGACTAGCCAATTAGTATGGCCAACTGTCACAAATATGAATCTACCGCGTAAGGACGGACATTTTGACTTCAATGACTAAAGGTAATCAACCTAATATTCATGCACAGGCCTTTACACACAATCAAATCTAACCCTAAGAATATAAACAGCACCAAAGACAATAAACCATAGAAAAGTTTCAAAAATAGTAAGTATAGCTAAACCTCATAATGAAATCCCAAGTTGCAAGCTTGACCGATTCAACTTCAACCTAGAAGGAGCATATTAGCTCGACATAATCAAGCAAAAACCCTAGTTTCTAATGTAAAATAGAAGTAAAAACAAAAGGTCTATTGGTATGTATAGGAAGACCCTAAAGTTGGTTAAAACCCTTAAAATTCTGAATAATATGTGAAATCCTGAGTTTTTCTATTCTTCAGGTTTTAGAGTCGTGAGGGTTTTGGGCAACGGCGCGGACACGCAATGTGTATTTTGCGTGGCTTCAGGACGGCAAATTCATGGCATCTCGGTGGAGAGTTCACGGCATGGACACGAGCTCTCTGGTTCACACGTATGCAAGTGGTGTTGTGTGGGTTCTGCACCACAGCATGAGTGCAGCGTCTATAGATGGAATTCTACCTTACTTGCCTTGCAATTTTGAGCCACTTTAAGTCCGAATCTCATGATGCTTGTGAGAACTAAAAATGTCCCTCTCAAATTCTTCGTTCTGACAAGACCAACGGCGAGTCGTTCTAACTTATGATGTGAAAGTTATTACATGTGAACTGAACAATGCTTAAATATAGGTCTGAAATATACATTTGCTCCAAATATGCCCAAATCATATAAAATCCCTGAAATACACAAAACAAACATTTATCATTTCAAAACAAGATGAATATAGTCCATTAACTCCTAATAACCTATACTAAGTCATGCCTAAATGAACACTCATCAACCACCAACACCACGACAACAGCAGTAGGGTGGTCGAGGCCGAGGCTGAGGCCGAGGCAGAGGCAGAGGTCAATATGGACCCCCGTAAGGGACAGAGACAGATGTAGGGTCAGGGTTAGCAGCAGCCCGATCATCATAGGTTAATACTTGCTTCAAATGCGGACAGGTTGGGCATATGGTGAGGGATTGCTCATAGCCTGCAACCGTATACCTACAGCGAGGCCAGGAGGGAGCTCATATGGTAGCTCGGCCAGATGCCATTGCTACACGAGGGCTCGTCAAGGGTACAATTTTTATTTCTGGTAGATATTCATATGTGTTGTTTGATTCGGGTTCCACTATTTCTTTCATTTTAGGTTGCATGATAGGCATCTTAGGACTAACACCGGTTAGCATTAGAGCGCATTTGATTTTGAGTACCGCAGTCAGGGATAGGGTTTATCCTAACAGTATAGTAAAGGGATGTCGAGTAGAGATAGGCGGGATAGACTTACCTACAGACATCAGAGTACTCGAATTCCTGGAGTTAGACATGTTGTTAGGGATGGATTGGCTATCAGCATACCATGTCTATATCGATAGTTTATTGTAAGGCAGTGATATTTGAGATCCCAAGGCATCTGACATTCGTTCGTAGGGGTAGTACACCGAGAGCCGGTACCACAAGAAGTCGACTTGCATCTAGTGGAGAGATGGAGACTATAGTAGCCTTGTATACCTTAGTAGAGAGTCAAATACCCAAAATTGAGGACATACCAATTATTCAAGAGTTTCCCGACGTTTTCCCAGAGGATTTGCCTGGACTACTACCACCACGAGATATAGACTTCATCATTGACTTAGTGTCGGACACCAGATTGATTTTGATACCATCGTATCGCATGGCCCCGAGAATGTTGGAGGAGTTAAGGAGTCAACTTCAGGATTTGGGAGAGAAAGATTCATCACACTTTCTATGTTACCGTGGGGCGCGCCAGTTCTCTTTATGAAGAAGAAATATGGTAGTCTACGATTGTGCATCGACTACAAGCAACTGAACAGGGTTATAGTCAGGAACAAGTACCCACTACCGAGGATTGATGCCTTATTTAATTAGTTGACAGGAGCACAATTCCTCTCAAGAGATAGACTTGAGGTTTGGATATCACCAGCTTAAGATCAGGGATAAGGATAGGTCTAAGACAGTGTTCAACACAAGATATGAACACTACCAGTTCACGATCTTATCGTTTGGGCTGACCAATACTCGCCACCATGTTTATGGATTTGATGCACCACTATTGAGGCCATTTCCTGACCGCTCCATGATAATCTTCATCAACAACATTTTGATCTATTTGAGGACACGAGAAGATCATGAGCAGCACCTCAAAGAGACGTTGCAGACTTTGAGGGAGCACCAACTATACATCGAGTTCAACAAGTGTGAATTTTGGCTTATAGAGGTCAAGTTTTTGGGTCACATTATTGGGGCTGCAAGAATTGTAGTGGATTCAACCAAGATTCAGGAGATTATGGATTGGCTAGCACTGAATTCAGTGACAGAGATCAAGAGTTTTTTTAGGTTAGTAGGGTATTATCTCCAGTTCATGAAGGATTTCTAAAAGATCGCTTTACCAATTACTATGCTAACACAAAAAGACGTCACGTTTGAGTGGATTAAGAAGTATGAGAGCGCATTTGAGCAGTTGAAGTGGTTGTTGACTATCGCACTAGTGTTGATAGGTTGGACAAGGATTCCTAGTGTACATAGATGCTTATCATACGAGTCTAGGATGCGTATTGATGCAAGGCAGAGGAATTGTAGCTTACGCTTCGAGATAGCTAAAGATACATGAGAAGAACTATCCTACACACAATCTAGAGTTAGCAACTAGAGTTGCCGTGATATTTGAGTAAGGGTTACTTGAAAGTATAGAGACATCATTTGTATGGAGAGAGATACAAACTTTTCACTGATCATAAAAGTCTGAAGTATCTCTTCACATAGAAAAAGATGAATATGCATACGTCCTTTTCACCGAGATGTGGCAAAGTATGACATGTAGAGACACTTCGGTAGTCTAGGATGAATGGTTTCGAGCGCCTATAGTTCTGGAGGTTTGTTATAACATTTCATCCTCAAACTGATGGGAAGAGTAAGAAACTGATTAAGGTCCTCTAGGACATGTTTCGCACTTATGTGTTAGAGCTTGGCAAATATTGGGAGGAGAATCTACCGTTGTGTAAGTTTGCATACAACAATAATTATCAGGCCAATATTGAGATGGCACCTTTCGAGGCTTTATATGGTAGACTGTGTCGCTCACCATCATGGTGGGCCGAGCCAGAAAATTGGGATATTGTGGGGCTTGATATTGTTGTTCATCACATGGAGAAGGTACGACATATTCGTTTGAGACTCAAGGGAGCCTAAGAAAGACAAAAAAAATATGACAGACAAGTATCTCACCAATCTCACATACACCGAGGAATGAGCTTATGTTTATCTTAAGGTTTCCCCTCCGAAAGGTCTTCATAGGTTTGGTATGAAAGGTAAGCTTGCACCGAGGTTCATTGGGCCTTTCAGGATTAGGAAATAGGTCAGAAAGTTTGAGTACGAGTTAGAGATTCCTTCGCAGATGTTACGCGTTCATCCGGTCTTTCATATTTCAATGCTTCGATTGGTTGAGTCGAAGGTAGTCGCACGATCGATGATTGACTTGAGTCAAATCAACTTGAGGCAAGGATATTTCATATAAGGAACAACCTATCCAAATCCTGGATCAAAAGGTACAATAGTTGAGGAGCAAATCTATCCTGAAGATACTCATCAAGTGGCAGTTCCATAGCGACTCGAAACTCACTTTGGAGCGAGAAGACTACATAAGAGATTGTTTCGTACCTTTTCATGTCAAGTATAAGCCTAACTTATGTTTCATTTTGAGGACGAAATTTTCAATTTTTGGGAATATTAGTTATAGTTCTCGCTTCATTTATTCATCAAAACCTCAAAAACTTATATCAAATTAATTGAAATTGAAAGAATATACAAGATCTTACCTTGTTTTATTATTGTTGATGCTCACAAGCCTATCCAAAATCATCAAAAGCACTTCAAAACCTTGTTGAAACTCTAAATTTTTGGATTTGTATGGTTATGAGTGAGAAAAAAGGTCATTTGACCAAATTTTTTACCTTTTTTACTTATCAATTCATCAAGACTCAATTGTTACATCTCTAGGCACATCTTGTGGTCCACATGGAAGTCATCCAACCACTTTATTGACACAAATAGGACACTCCCTCCTTGAGCTTATCCTCATTTGACTTTTCAAACCTTAAGTTTTATGGTGAAACGCTCCCTACGCGCAACACAAACCGCGTGATACACAGATTTTTCGATTTCGATCACTAGGCCAATGATTTCCCATTAATATATTATCACAATTATATAATTTATTTGTAAAAGTTATCTTCTCGGCAAACTCAGTATACCCATATGAACACATCCTCACACATTTAGACAACTGGATTGTACATTCGAGTATAAAATACATAATATCGATACAAAAATTTCCTCGTGCAAACCTAGCCCATAAATCTAACGCATTAATGAACACATCCTCACATTCAAGCCATTCAAGTTTTAAACAAGGAATGGATTGTGATGTAAGGCATTCAATTCGCAAGTATAAAATACATAATATAAACATTCAAACAAAAATAATATACATATTTGCAGAAAAGTCCCTCGCAAATCATGAAACCGAGATTTTTCATTTTCGGGATTTGTGAAAATATTTGGACTATCCAAATAGGCCATATGACCCATAACAAACATATATTATATGTTATATGAGGGTTTGTTGGGTTTAGGACGCGTTAAAGGGTCGCTAACACAAGGGACAAAATTAATTATTTTGAGGTCCCTGCAGTTAGCGCGCTAATACTGTTATTAGCGCGCTATGTGCAGAGTTAGCGCGCTAGGTCTTAATATTAGCGCGCTAATTATATTCCTAACAGCTTTTTTATAAAGCTGGAAAATTCACTTTAATTTGAATTTTTGATCAAATCTCGGCCCTTGGATGCACACAACAGTCATAACTTGGTCTATAAATATATAGAACACTCTCAAACACACAAGGTACAAAAATTAGGTCTTGAAATCAAAGAAAAACACAAGTGCTTAAATTTTTCAAGAGGAGGAGCTTGGGGTTTTCAAGTTATACTTTGAAGCTGTTCATTCAACATCAAAACTAGCACTCTTGAGGCACTCTAAGGAGTACTACAACCTCTCCAAAACTGATTTTTCAAGTCATCTTCTTGGGGTTATAAGAAAGTCCATTTCCTAGCTTTTGTTATGCTTAAATTATATATTCTTGTGCGATTGACTTAGGAAATTACTTGTTGTGTTATTAAACACACTTGTCTTGAGTTTTGCACTTAAACTTGATTTATTAAACCCTTGGACTGATTTGAACAAGTGTTTGTGCTTAAACTTGATTTTTATCAAACTTCTTATTCTTTGGATTTGAAACCGGCTTTGTTCTCATCAATCTATTTGAAACGGTTTAATATTTGAGTTTTGCATAAAATCAGTTTTATAGTTGCATTTCTCAAGTGTTTTCATACTTGCATACATAAGAGTGGTTAGGCTCTAGGAGGCTTACTTGTGTTTGAACTTGATATCACTTTATGTTGTAAAGTGTATTTCAATTGTATTTAATCAAATCTTGATTGTAAGACTTAGTGGGATCTAAGTCGAAAGGGAAAACCTAGTTGAGGCTAGGCATATATCCTAGTTGCGGCTAGGTGGAAAAAGTCCTAGGTGGGTCTAGGTGGGAAAATCCTAGTTGCGGCTAGGTGGATGTATAAGACCTTATTGCGATAAGGCATCGTGTAAAAGACCTAGTTGAGCCTAGGCATTCACTAGGCTAGTTGGCTTAGGGTGTAACACTTATTGATAATATAAGTGGGGTTTAAAAATCCTAACCGGGGAGGTTAGGTAGTGAATTAGATCGGTTGGATCGAACCACTATAAATCACGTGTCTTATTTCCATCTCTTCTACTTCATTCTTGATTGCATAGCATTGATATTTACTATTGGTGTATGCATTATTATTATTATTTACGCATAAAGTTTTAAAAAAGCGATAATCACTCGGTAACCCAATTCACCCCCCCTCTTGGGTGACCTTCAATTGGTATCAGAGCGGGTTATTGCTCAAAGTGTTACTAATATATCTTTAAGTGTTTTTGTGCAAGGATGCAATCTCTAGATTTTTCTCACCTTAAGGAAGGCAACTCATCCGTTCGACCTCCCTAATTTGATGGGACAAACTATGCTCATTGGAAAGTTCGAATGAGGTTCTACATTAGAGCACAAGGTAGACATTTGTGGGATGCAATTGAGAATGGCTACACTCCACCGGACAAGCCTTTGAAAGAATACATCGCCGAGGAGATCAAGATTGAGCTCTCAAATGATCAAGCCGTGAATTATTTGTTTTGTGCATTAAGTGAGAATGAATTCAACCGAGTAAGCGCTTGTCAAATGGCCCAGGAAGTGTGGGAAAAACTTGAAGTACATTATGAAGGTACATAACAAGTTAAGAACACTAAGTTGAGGATTCTTGAAGAACATTATGAGACTTTTCGAGTGGAGCCCCATGAAGACATAGCCACGGCCATTACAAGGTTCACGAAGCTCTTGAATGAAATCAAAAACCTTGGCAAACATTATGATCGAGAGAACTCGGTGTACAAGTTCCTTAGAGGCTTGCCTAAGGAATGGGATGCGAAGAAATATGCTATTCAATCGGCTCAAAACCTTGGAAATTATACTTTTGATGCATTATGCGGAGAATTGACAGTTCATGAATTTGAGCTAAAAGACCGTGCTAGATTGGAAGCACTTGGTGGTTCGACCAAGAAAGAGTCAAAGAAGGAGCATGCCTTGAAAGCTACTTGCCTATCGGCCGAAGATGATGTGAGCTCAAGTGAAAGTGACTCCATTGAGCAAGAAGTGGCCATGCTATCAAGAAAGCTTAAGAAGGCAATATACAAAAGAGACAAGTACAAGAAGAAGTACAAAGGTGCAAACAACGCAAGCAAATCACGCAAGATGATTTGCTATAAGTGCGGCAAACTGGGACATAAAGCATCGGAATGCAAGTACTTAAGAAGAAGCAAAAGACATGAATCATCATCATCATCTAGCTCCAACTCCGAGTCGGAAAATGAGAAGGCCATCCTTTGTCTTATGGCGAGGAGTGAGGTAAGTGACTCTATATCTTTTAATCATGATGATGTAAATGCATTGGATGATATGTCTATTATTCATGACCTTAGAAATGAATTAGAAAAGGAGGTCAAAAAGACCAAACAACTCAAAAAAAGTTTGATTAAAGCCATTAGTGTGATTGAATCTCAAAATGAGATTATTGATGATCTCCAACAGGACTTAGAATTGGCCATAAATGAGAAAAATAACTTAGCAAAAGAAGTAGAGGGCTTGACCACCACGGTGACCAAGTTCACAAGTGGTACCAAAATGTTTGATATGATGTTAGGCGCACAAAGATGTGCACTCAATAAGAGAGGCATAAGCTATGGTGCAAGCCTATTGAGCTATGGAAAGCTTTTGGCCGAGTCTAAAAGATGCTTAAAATGCAATAGATCTCATAATGCTGGCAAATATGTTCTAAATAAGTCCAATAGAGGTAAACTTGCATGGGTAGAAAATAATGTATATAGTACACATGTTTTGGAACACAAAGGTGTATGGGTACCAAAGTCCATGATTCATTCAGTGAATTAGATTCACTTTGGAACATGAATGTGCTAAAACGACAAATTGATAGATAGGAGTTAAGCATGATAAGTCTTGCATTAGTCACATACACATAGCATGCATACACTATTATTTTTGATGTCATAACTGCATTTTATATACATTTTATGTAGAACCATGATGAATTAATATAATGTAGCCAAGCACTTTTAGGCCAAATTCATTGACACGGTATGAGTTAGGCATTTCTCATAAATCGGACCTTTTACACATGTTTTAAGTTTTTAATCATCTTTATATGATGTTAATGAAGTGTCCATGAAGTCTAAGATAAATCGGAGTTGTGCGTCAAAAACTCAAAAATTTTAATTCCAAAATTCCAGAGAGGAATTAGCACGCTAGGTCCAGCAATTAATGTGCTAGGTTCATCAATTAGCGCTAATACCCCCTGGCCAGACAAACTTCACATTCACTATGTTTTAAAGTCATGTGTTAAAGCCATTGTTTTATATTGGAGGAGAATTTTAGATAATGTGAATGATATTGATAGGGGGAGCCTTTATACTCATTTTTTTGTTGGTATCTATTTTTTTGGGGGGTAAGACATGTACCTAAAATGAGAAATTTATTGATATCACAAACTGAAACATGCATGTTGATAGGGGGAGCTTAGATTCTCAATTATTTCCTTAAGCTTTAGTTTGATGCATATTGATAGGGGGAGCACTTATTTGGTATCATTTTCATAAAACAGGGGAGCCTTTCTAATGGTATCATGATTTTTCATGCCCCACTTTTTGATGGTATCAAACGGGGGAGAAAGAGTGTTGAACATGAGAGTATAAATTTTGTATAACCATTAATGTGATGTTCATACACTTGTATTATGTTTTATGCTTGTCAAGTTCACATTGTTTGTTATCATCAAAAAGGGGAAAATTGTTAGACTAAGTGGTTAGTCACTCTAACTCCGACCGAGATTTTGATGGAAATAAACAAGGTGAAAATATACTAATAAGTTTATCAAGTGTATTTCAGTTTCGTCAAAGGTTGCGAAATATCACATCATGGGCATCTGAGCATTCAAGCCATTCAAGTTCAAGACTTGGCATACATAAAGGAATTAAGATAAAAGATCAAGACCACGAGCTATAAAATTGATGTAAGGTATTCAAGTTCACTTACACAAGCCTATTGCATTAGTTCATGCACATCGTGTTTTTTAAATGGATTTTTCAAATGTCAAGTGGTTACTTGAAGATTTCGGTCCTATAAGTCTAAACAATGTTAAATTATATGTGTATGTTAATATCGTACTTTGAAAATCATTGTGGAAGCTTTTGAAAAAGAAAAACTTGTTTTGAAAGGTCTTTGAAAAAAAAACTATATATTTGCAGAAAAGTCCCTCGCAAATCATGAAACTGAGATTTTCCAGTTTCGGGATTTGTGAAAATATCCAGACTATCCAAATATGCCATATAACCCATAACAAACATGTATTATATGTTATATGAGGGTTTGTTGGGTTTAGGACGCGTTAAAGGGTCGCTAACACAAGGGACATAATTAATTATTTTGAGGTCCCTGCAGTTAGCGCACTAATACTATTATTAGTGCGCTATGTGCAGAGTTAGAGCGCTAGGTCTTAATATTAGCGTGTTAATTGCATTCCTGACAGCTTTTTTATAAAGCTGGAAAATTCATTTTAATTTGAATTTTTTATCAAATCTCGACCCTTGGATGCACACAACGGTCATAACTTGGTCTATAAATATATAGAGCACTCTCAAATACACAATGTACAAAAATTAGGTTTTGAAATCAAAGAAAAACACAAGTGCTTAAATTTTTCAAGAGGAGCTTGGGGTTTTCAAGTTATACTTTGAAGTTGTTCATTCAACATCAAAATCAGCACTCTTGAGGCACTCTAAGGAGTACTACAACCTCTCCAAAATTGATTTTTCAAGTCATTTTCTTTGGGTTGTAAGAAAGTTCATTTCCTAGCTTTTCTTGTGCTTAAATTATATATTCTTGTGTGATTGACTTAGGAAATTACTTGTGTTATTAAACACACTTGTCTTGGGTTTTGCACTTAAACTTGATTTATTAAACTCTTGAACTGATTTGAACAAGAGTTTGTGCTTAAACTTGATTTTTATCAAACTTCTTGTTCTTTGGATTTGAAACCGGCTTTGTTCTCATCAATCTATTTGAAACGGTTTCATATTTGAGTTTTGCATAAAATCAATTTTATACTTGCATTTCTCAAGTGTTTTCATACTTGCATGCATAAGAGTGGTTAGGCTCTAGGAGGCTTGCTTGTATTTGAACTTGATACCACTTTACGTTGTAAAGTGTATTTTAATTGTATTTAATCAAATCTTGATTGTAAGACTTAGTGGGATCTAAGTCGAAAGGGAAGACCTAGTTGAGGCTAGGCATATATCTTAGTTGCGGCTAGGTGGGAAAAGTCCTAGGTGGGTCTAGGTGGGAAAATTCTAGTTGCGGCTAGGTGGATGTATAAGACCTTATTGCGATAAGGCATCGTATAAAAGACCTAGTTGAGGCTAGGCATTCACTAAACTAGTTGGCTTAGGGTGTAACACTTATTGATAATATAAGTGGGGTTTGAAAATCTTAACTGGGGAGGTTAGGTAGTGGATGTAGATCGGTTGGATCGAACCACTATAAATCACATGTCTTATTTCTATCTCTTCTACCCCCTTCTTGATTGCATAGCATTGATATTTACTGTTGGTGTATGCATTATTATTATTATTTACGCATAAAGTTTTAAAAATGTGATAATCACTCGGTAACCTAATTCACCTCCCCTCTTGGGTGACCTTCATAATATACCTCGGTGTCGACTCCCGAAAACTGGACAAGAACACCACGACGATTGGGTTCCATGGTACGACTTTAAAATAACACGTGGCGTGAGTTAAAATTTTATGGTCGTTACATTAGATATATTGGATCTAGACATGGCTTCGTCCCGAGCAAGATTCCATCAAAATTGTTGCTTGTGACAAGCGGAAGAAGAAGAGACTTCCAAAGGAGATAATTCTCCAAATCCAGCTCGAAGGCCATGGATTTGCTCAAGGAATGTATAAATTGCGACAACACCTTTATATTCGCTGATATAGACAAAATGAAGCATCAGCAAGAGACTCCATAGCTGCCACAACAGGATCAGCCATGACAGGCCAAACTAAAGCTCTGATAGCATGAAAGCTTCACAGAGAAACTGAAGAGGATCCAAGAAAAGTTAGAGCTTTGGTTCTCGATTGAATAAATGAAACATAATTTAGTTACAGTGTATACAAAAGGGCTTTTGTTCTACACTTCTCATCTATGATATGTTACAGATATAGAACTACAAAACACCACACAAAATCTACACATAACCGTGACTTACATGACACTATGTCATACTATTACAATATTGACTCATTGACTAAACTAGTGAGTTGTTCTAACAAAATTAAACATGCTGGACCGAGGGCCCAAATTAATTAAGTGTGTTAATGTGTGCTTAATTTGGCAATGTCACGTACCAATTAGGTGGCTTAATGGTAAGGTATGGTATTTGGGAAGTAAACGGTCATAGGTTCAAACCTTAGGGCAAACAAATGTTTCTTTCTTATCAAAAAAAAAATTATTTGGCAATGTCATTTTAGCATTTTTACTTGTAAATATAAACATGCATGTGTATAGGGTTGCAATTAGAGTGCGAAATCCCTGTTCCCACGGGTCACGCTTCGATGTGACAAATATTCTCCAAATTTTGCCCCTCGTGGGGGTGGGGCACGGGGCAAGGTGGAGATGGAGCTTGCTCTCGCCCCGCGGAGATTCTCCGCCCGCGCCCCATGGAGATCCTTGCAAGAATTCCCCGCTTCTCGTCCTACTCCCTAGATAAAAAATTTTCTATTTTTTAAGTTTTTACTAAAGATTTATGTAACTATTTATTAAAAATTTATGTGATTGTATGAAGTGAGATTCAAGATCTCCAACTCTAAAACATAACTTGTAACATTAATCAATTCTAGGGTTGCAAGTGGGGTCGAGAATCCCGTGTGGGGACACGGGGCAAAACCTTGGCAAAGAGATGGGGATTGTTCTTATTGCGCGGGGATTCACCACCCCGCATCCCTTGCATAAAATTATCCATTTTTTATGTTTTTATTAAAAATTGTATAATTGTTTTTACTAAAAATATATGGAATGTATGGAATGGAACTCAAGATATCAAACAATAAAAATATATTTTTACCATTAAATCAATTCTACTTTACATATATATAACATTATGTTTAGAACATCATTGAAATATATTTACCACACTAGTTTTAATAATTATATATATTTAATTAAGTATGATAACTTGTAACTCAATCAACATAACTATATCAAAAATAAAATAAAGCACATTAATCCTTCAATTTGAGAAAGTAGTTAAGTGTCAAAACGACCAAGGAATGAAGATCAAAATAGAAATTTTCTTACAAAATTGATAGGGTGCGGGGATTTCGCCCACGAGGGGCAACAAAGTTCGCCCCGTGGGAAATCTCTAGAAATAAATCCCCCCGCCCCCGCCCCCCGCCCCACTTGCAACCCTAATCAATTCTACTATATATATATCATTTCATAAAGATATATTAAGATATAGTTAGAATATTATTGAAATATATTTATTATATAAATTTAAGAAATCTTTTGTATTTAATTAAGCGTAATAATTTGTAACTCAATCAACATAACAATATCAAAAACATAATTAAATTATTTTTTTTAAAAAAAATAGTTTTCTAAATAAAAGAAAATTTGAGAAAATAGTTATATAAGCGGCAAAATGGTCAAGGAGTGAATATCAAAATGAATATTTTCACAAAATTGATGGGGTGCGGGGATTTTTCGCGCCGCATAGATTCCTATCGGGTGGCAAAGGTCTCCCGCGAGAAATTTTTGAATATAAATATGTGCCTTGCAGAGATATGGACGTTAATTTCAATCCCCGCCCTGTCCCATTTGCCAATAGGAGTACACACGGATTGAATCCAGTCCAATTAAGGTCAATCTACAATCCAAACCAATTATCGCGATTGAAAAATTGCAGTCCAGTCCAACCCAAATAATTTATCAATCCAACTCAATCTAATTTGCAAAAAGCGGATCGGGCTGGATCAAGTTCCATGGATTGACATTTTTCTATCTAAGATTTATGAAATTAAATTTAATGAAATGAATCATAAAAAATTATAAATCTCATGAATGACGAATTTACATCATATATCCCACAAATCTAGATATAACATATTTCTCCCAATATTGTCATAACAATAACCTTCAAAATGCAAATTCTTACATAATAAATATTTCATCCACAAATCTGCACTATACACCCTCACAAAAGCACAAAAAATGTGCACATTGCAATATACAATACAAAAAAAAGGTAAAGTGTAATAAAAAAGTTAAGAACAAGCATAGTTTTGAGATACTATATAGTTTAGAGTTGATGTTATTTGAGATACTATAGTACATATGATCATATATGTATATGTGTTGATGCTATAAACGAATTGGATCATATTGGATCGTGATTTTTTAATGTACAATCCATAATTCGATCCAATCCAGTTGGATTAGTGATTTTTCAATCCAATCCAATCTAAGGGATCAAAAAATTGATCTTATCAGTGATAATTAGTTTGAATTAGAACCGATCCACAGATTAGTACAATCCATGTGTACACTCTTACTTGCAACCCTACATGTGTACGTCTAATATATTCGTATTTATTCGCGTAATCGCGTTAGAGAAAAAAGATTCAGCTTTTTTCTACTCGGGCCTTGCTTAAGTAAGCCCATAATCTAACCTGATTTTAAACCAATTAGTGTTCGTTGTTGGGCCTGTCTTGTTAATCTTAGATGGACTTTTTCATGGAACATCTCAACTCATGTGATCAGATTTGGTTATCATCATAATAAATTATTTAATTTTACTACGTAAATTTCTCCTTTTTTTGATATGTATTCTTTTTTTTTGATGAATTCTTTTTTTATTAAAAGGGAAAGTACGTATATATAACGTCTCGTTAGGAAGGTAAAGTTCACGTTAAACTCATCAAAAAAAAAAAAGTCCGCGTTAACCATACCAACAATAGGTTGGTCTGACCGTGTAATTAAGCGTTGAGGAATGTCTAAATTTTAAATCTCCTAAGGGCACCCTATGTGCACCCCAATTTTATAAGGGCTAAGCCACATTTTTTTTGCACTTCAATTTTATATATGCTTTCAAATGAATTAACTTAGTTATCCCTCACAACTCCCACAATCACTCACATGCCCCTTTCTCTCTCACCTTCGACTCCAACAATCAACCAATGCGGAGATCGAAAAATGACCTAGGGCCTTGTATGCTCGTCGTCCTTCTCGTTGCGTGTGTTTAGTGGTGGTGGTTTTGATTTTTTAGTGGTGGGCGCCCTTGTAAACACAAGGGCAATTTAAGAACTAAACATGCGTTCCCAAATCCATATATGGGTTGTCTTTATCTAGTGACTTGCCTTTATAAAATAGTGGGGTGCACATAGCCGCACATTGTTGAATTTTTCCGTCTTACGTGCGGTACGTTACTCGCAAGCGGCCGCCCGCAACTCTCCTGCACGAGCCATTGATTTCTCTAATACTGATATTGTTCCTAACTTAAGCATCTTTCAATTCTTAGATGTGAGGTTTTATCTCAAATGACCTCGATTATTTGAGGGAGACAATCATTTATATACTTCATTTAGAAGTTTAGCTTGTCCGATGTTAGACTATTATTTCGGTCCACACATCTCAATACTCCACCTTGAACCAAAATCCATCCAAATAGTTTTTTTTTAATTATATTTGGTGCACAAGACACATATATATAACTACATATATACTAGGTAGATGATAATTAAAATAAAGAAAAGAGAATCTTGACAAATCGAGTCAATCATAACTAAGAAATTAAGATAAATAACTAAAATATATGTGTGCAAGATTTATATGTGATATTTTATACTATCTAATAAAGCATATTTCTTTTCTTCACCACACCAAACCTTTTTTTGATGACTTAAGTAGGAGTCAAATTCATGACCTCCTTAAATTTTATCTTTTGGCAACAAGTGATGCATGCCTCTAAAGATGCTTTGGTTTCTCCACACCAATGAAATACTTATAACGATGAGATCAGTTCTCTGGTTTAGTGCCACCGCTAGCAAGTAGAGCAACACTATAACCTCAGTTCTAAATTAATTAGGTCGGCTATATAGATTAAACTGTTCCATTGTGTTCGATAAAGTGCCACCACTAGCAAGTTGCAACATCGAAACTCCTTTATTTTGTATATATATATATATACTTGAACTGATCACATCGGACCAGAGCAATTGATTCCTTCTCAAATCTCATGTCAGTTAGCTCCATTAGGAGATTTTTTTTTTTTTAAAGACTCCATTAGGAGATGGGTAACAGAAAATTAAGAAAAATAGTTTAATCACATCTTTTCTGGTTAATTTACTTGTACATAAATTCACATATATCGACATGTACAAAGTAAAGATAACTATAAATAATCACCTAATATAAGAAAATAGAAAACAAAAAATGTACTAAGATTAATCAAGATAAATAACTAATTAAGATTTGAAATCAAAGCTGACGTAGTTCTTGTGCCCCTCTCGTACACATATTACATCAATACTCGCCTTCAAGCTAAACATAAACCTTGAACAAAAATGCGAAGCTATCGGTCAGTTAGTTAACAGGATTGACAAGCATAAGTTGGTAAGCACAAAATTAACTCAACTTCATTCAAAATAAACCGAGCCAGCCAATAAAACACAATAACTTGAGACTAATTGGCAAGAATATGTGCATTGATTAAAGTTCCAAAAAAAATTCAATGAAGAAAAACACTCAAAATAAATGTTGATTGATAGACAATTTGTTGTTTGATAAGGGTTGGACGTTGATCGACTGCAAGTTATCACGACCAAGTGGAAAATAAAAAAATGATTTGATTCCAAATGAGCAGAAGAAAACAAGACAATATAATGATCTTCTGGTTGAAAAAAATGATAGGTAACATTCTAACTTTGAATAACAAAGATCATAATGGAACGAGAAAAGTATAACAAATCGGAGTAAAGCAGAACTATCTGATACCATAATAGAAAATTAAGAAAAATAGAATGATCACATCTTTTCTTGTTAATTTTCTTGTGCGTAAATGCACATATAGACATGTCCAAAGTAAAGATAATTATAAATAATCACCTCACTAATCTAAGAAAACTAGAAAAACTTAAAAAATCTAAGAAAACTAGAAAACAAAAAACGTGGGTAACTAAGACAACCGCACTAATCAAGATAACAACAAATAACCAGTTAAGATTATTTGAAATCAAAGCTGACGTCCTAAAAAAAAAAAGAACACCGCTATGTGCACTCCAATTGTTTATGAGGGCACTTCAATAATGTACCAATTTATATATATTTTGAGGTACCCTGAGAGGGTACTGGAGTGCACATAGCGTGACTAAAAAAAATCAAAGCCGACGTCGTTCTTGTGCTCCTCATACACGTAATACATCAATAATATATACTTAGATGCGTACAAACACATCGATGCAATGAAAAAATTAAGGACAATACCAAGTGCGTATCTTTTGTAAGTGTTTTTTCTTAAGTTACAAAAAGCATATATTTTGTTGATATTTTTTTCAATAATGAATGACAAGAAATTATATGACACTGTCGTCACCATTTTTTTTTTTTTTTTTTTTTTGTAGATTCACCATTTGTTATTAGGAAAAAGTGAGGAAGTAAAAAAAAAAAAGGAAAAGATTGCTTAAGATGCATTGTTACATCGAGATGTGCACAACCTTGGTTTATGTTAGATCCCGACCACTCTGGCAAATGAATGTATACATCGCCACATGACTAACATGTGAATATAAAATTCTAATATTTTTTTGCTTGCTCATATTAATTAAGATATTAAAATTTTTAAATTATATTTTATGTGTACCGGCCTATACCTAACACAACTTTTAACCTAACTAATTTGTCAAAAACAAAGAATATGTGTCACATTATTGAGGGTGAATTGTGCCACCTAGGATAGGATAAACATTAGGGGTAAAAAAACGTATCCAATGAGGCTCTAGATTTGGTCTGTGGAGATGACATGGTGTAGACATTGTCTGTCTCACACTCTTTAGATCTAGAAGGTGTGATAGACATTGTCCATGATGCCATGTAATGTGAAATAAAAAAAAAAAACATAACAAAAAAAGAAAGAAAAGATAAAGAAACGCCTAAAAAAGGGAAAAGAAATTATAGCCGCCTAAAAAAGGAAACCAAAATTGTAAATGCCAAAAATAAAGGGAAAGTAGTGGATTAATCCACACTACCCGTTGGAGGCGATTTTTGGCTTTGGATGCACTGTTAGACCATTATGTGTCTCATAATTTTATTTTATTTACATAATAACTCATATATGTAACCTATGATCATATATGTAACCTATGTTTTTAATCAACATTATGTTCATTAAGTCTTTATATAAAAAGGCACTTTGTACCATCAAAGGTTAAAGGTTCTCCCTCAAGTCTTTATATAAAAGGTTAATATGGAATTGATATTAATATGGGAAGCTTAAGGGTTCTCACTCAAGTCTTTATATAAGAGGGCGCGTTGTACCATCAAATAAGATGTCCAATGCTTGAGGCTCACGAGGGAGATAAGATCTAAGTGTTTTTAAGAGACTAAAAGCTTTAACAAGTAATTCTCTTACTGAAATATATTTCTTATGAAATATGGTATCAGATACTACTGGATTAGTAGAGTTTTCATTGCGATTTATGTATTATGTTTTAGAATTTGAAATCAAGCCCTATGTTTCCTCTAGTGATTAGTTCAAATTGAGTTGATCATATTGAAATAATCAACAACTGAGTCTTCGTGGCATAATGTCTAAATTAACATGTGTCAGATTCAAGTTTGATAATTTACATAATGATCGTCAACAATCTGTTAACGTATATTTTTTTAATTGCAATCTGCTATTTTATTATTGTTTACTTTATGATTGATTCAACATGCATGTGATAGTTTTTAAGAAAAAAGATGTATAGAAGAAGAATGAGTTGTATTGATCTTTCTTTTAATGCTTTTCAAAACTTAAATTACACATTATATGTTCTACTCATCATGCATATATAGCCGTAATATGACCATTATATAGACGTTACACAACTTTTAAGAAATAATAACTAAATAAGGAAAAGATTCATAAAACTATATTTTTGGCATTGACTCAACGACTAATTGATCGTCATTTAGCCGAGTTTCCTTATTTGTTGAACTTCCACATAAGCAAGGATCTTGGTGACCCTTATCACTCCTTGATTGTAGATCGCTAATATCCTCCCACAAACTGAGCCGGGATTGGAGACACATTTTGGTAAGAAAAGATGAAAGAGCAGCCTTGGGCACAAATTTAGTAAATATATCTACAATTCGAGCAGCAATGGACACATGTTTGGTAACAAGTAATCAAAGGGCATATGTTCAACTGCAGTATGGGCAAAAGAACGATATTTTGTTTCTATGTTTAAACATGAAATGGTCGGTTGTTTTTTCTTGTACAATGAGGTATAAGATTGCAACCAAAAGTAATGGAGCCTTAATATGTTGTAATGTCTTTTTGTGATTAGTTCTTGATGAATGGTGGAGATCTTGATCGGCTTTGCGCTTCGTAGAAATTTCAAGTTGCAATTTGTGTTGATTGATATCTCAAGCAACTTTGTGCTTGGTAGAAATGTTGAATGCGCTTGGTAATAATCTCAAAAAACCACTTCTTGAGAAGCAAATTTAATATGTTACGGAGGAGACATTACAACGCACAAAAAACATAGATACATACCAAGGTGTCTGATGGCGTAGTGGATCAACCACACTTCCCTACTAACTCACCTAAGCTCTGATACTATAAGAAGAAAAAATGTAGAGAAAAATAATGAGTTATATTGATCTTTCTTTTGATGCTTTTCAAAACTTAAACTACACATTATATGGGCTACTCTTCATGCATATAGTTGTTGTATGACCGTCATATAGCCGTTTTAGTGTGTTATAATACATAATGTGATTGAGTTTATTAAGATCAAATGGGTGCATCTCGACAAATAAAATAGATCAATGTTAAAGAAGTTGTTTGTTTTTATGTATGTTTTATTTTGCAAAACCTATTTTTCACTTACAAACGATAGCATTACAATGTTGTGTGCTGTGACCACATACACATCCAATGCAACATCCCCTAACTCGATTAGGGCGATACCCAACCTAAAACCTAATTAAGCCTCGGTACACCAACCAGACTTAACTAGAGTCAGAAGCCTCTCACCAACACCTAACAAACACAACCTATATATCTTAATAGTCGAATAATAATTAAATAAAACACAGCATAAATTAAAACTTTTTTGATAATTACAAGATATACAAAAATCGGCACAAACCTCGGTATTAAAACCACACTCGAACCTTGTTTATTACAAATTACTATCTCAATACAATAAAAATACAACAAAAAAATGCAGCCTCAAAACCCGAGGCCCGCCATAAGATACCCCACGACCCATAGCTTTGCCATGTCACTGCCCCACGCGCAACCAACGTTATTTACCTTTGTCACTTACCTTTAAGCTTATACTATGTTACTCAGTTAATCAATTTACAATTTATTACAGCGGAAGTCTTAGTCAAACTAATATTTTCTTTATGTAACCAACATACAATTTAGGTCATTTAGAACATCAACCTAATGTGGAAAACCTATCATAAAGTACACTGTATACATAGCGACAATTACTTCAAAAGTAAATATATATTTGTGCAGATCTCAAAACACTCCCCGATACTCAGATGTGGCATAAAATCACAGGATAGTACTCCTATGAGTATGTACTCGATGGCTGGCAAGCCAAAGATAGTCATTGCAGCTCTTTGTTCCTCTACTAGTAGCAATATTTACACTCGGTCACCCAACAAATACAGTGACGAGTCCAGTGAGAAAAATCTCAAGAGAAGTCCACACAATATTCAGTAGTAAATCAAATAAATCTACTAATCATGCTAGTATATTAACTGGCAATAGAATAACATATTCCCATGAATGTAGTGCAATACCAAAAATCATAATAATTGTACTTAGATGGAAAAATTGTTCGAACGTCAGTCAAGTAAACCAACGAAAGCATGAATCATTGTCATTCATCAAGATTGTAGTTTAATAGTACAATAAACAATGAACCATGCAAAATAAGAATGTTAGCAACAATTAAATATACTATAAAACCAGGTGTCTTAACCAAAAAACCCTGCAAAACAAAGGGTTAGTAGCATATCAATATAACAGAACCCTGTGTTTCTCAGCTGCCAAAGTATTGTAGCAAACTAGACCATACTTCATATTTTCCCAGTCAAACCGCCAATGACTAAACTCAAGCACAACTGAAATCCCGATCTTCTCGATGGCCAACATAGACCACATCACACCGACATATGTATAGTAACAACATCGGGTCGATAATTCAACGAGAACCTCTAATACATATGTTATGGTCTAGTGTTGTCATGAACAATCCCGATGGTTGGTGTAAACCTACGACGCATCATCAAATATCCTAATACACCGCAACACGCATTGCAAGACATTCTCGGGTTGACTATTCACCGTAAGGTGATACCACATGCTGATAAAAGAATACACCACGCGTGCATTGCAAGATATCTCTTAGGTTGACAATTCACCAAGAGGTGATGACACGTGTTGATAAGATAATTCACCGCAACATGCACCGTAAGACAACACTCGGGTTCGACTATTCACCGAGTGGGGATGCCACGTGCTAATAAGATAAAACACCGTAACGTGCATCGCAATACATCTCTCAAGTCAACTATTTGCTAAGAGTGATGCCTCGTGATGATAAGAGAAAATACCGCAACGTTCATCACAAGATATCTTTGGGGTTGAATATTCAACGAGAGTGTGATGCCCCGAGCTGATAATAAAACCTCAACCATTTACCGTACAATCAACCATCCCAATAAATCAATTTACCACATACAACAATAAAATAAGCACCTCGATGTATTTGCACATCCAGAAAATAAAGTGGTAAATTAAGGTCAAAAAACAATATCATAGTACACAAGCATTCGACATCCGATGAATAAAACAAACGAGTCGAATGTTGTAAAGCATTCTCAAGGGTTTTACTCACCTTGACAGTCGCTCAGATAACAGGAAATATCTCGTTCCAATCTTGCTATAGTCTAAGATACGTGCAAGACACCCGACTATGATATCCTAAGTCCCTGGTGTCTGAATAAACCATTAGAATCCTCAAACCTCTGAAATTCAAACATTTAATAATTTATTTATTTGGTTTTCAAAAAAAAAATTTATTTATTTATTTTTATTCTTTTTTTATAGCACTATTCACGGCGCCGTAGTAAATCTCCATGGCGACACTTGGGCAGTGAGCTCCTGCCCAAGACGCCGTGGGAACACAGTGGAGATTTAATCTCCATGGCGCCGCCTGCGACATCAGCCCTGTTCTAGTCTTGGGTCTTCTCGGACCCCTCGGCTTCACCGCCATAACTCGGATTTGTTCCATCCTCATATGGTTCCAAACCATAGGGTACCATCATACCTCAACAAACCTCAATCGAATCGACAAACTTGACGAATCTCATCAAAATGTCGATAAAACCCAATTTTTTTCTCAATCAACATCAACAACCTCAACAAATCCAACAACAAATGCTCTAAACCACAATCAAATCATATAAAAGCCCTATACACCAATGAACTCAACTCACTATCTAGAAACTTGCATCAAAACCACAAAATTACAACCAAAAGTTAGAGAACGGAGAGGAGATTAAGGATCCTACCTCGGATTCTTGATTCCTAGCTCAATCATCCTCCAAATCACCAAGCAAACATCACCAAAGCTTCTCTCACAATTTTCAGATTTCAAAGTGAGGAGAGAGAAAAGTTGGTGAAAATGAGCAAAAATCTCATTTTTATACTTCCAAAATGATCTCATGTGATGTGTTGATCTCAAGGCACATCTTGTGATTTAGATGTGGTCAAAAAGTCGACTTATGTGACACAAATGGGTGACTTGGTCTCTTGGACTTATTCATACAAAACACCAATTATTGATTTCCATAGGTGTTTCAATACCCAGCACCCGACATCTCGACCTGCGTACTCAATCTTTGACGATACATTTGGCCTACGCCACGTTCCCATACTAAATGTATTTTCTATGTGAAACCTTTCTCTGATCTCGTATTCTCGTCATTCGCCTACTTGGTACCCGTGTAAACACATTTTTTAAGGTGAATACTTATCACACTATCTCGCTTGGTTTATGAATATAATTCACGCATTCAATGTAATAAGACATTACTAGATATTATCCTTGCAGTTACGTAACCAATTAGTTAAAAATGACTATTTACGCCCAATTCGGCATGTCCTGGCCTATCCAAGGCGTCTCTCGTGGACTTGAGTTGACGATCACGTCTGAAAATAAATAATAATTAACGGCTTAATAAAATTGGGTTGTTATAGTTCTTCCCAACTAGGGAAATTTCGTCCCAAAATTTTGGATAAACAATTAACTCATTTTTTTAATTTAAAATCGTGGTGGAAAAACATCTCACATCGCCAACTCACTTTTAAACCTTCGCTAGACCATATGTTCATTACATTGGGATCCTGCTAGTGTACGCTCCCACTAACCATTCACCAAATAATCCTCGCGGTGGTCGGCATGTATTAACTACCTACCAACATGTGATTAACTACCTACCAACATGTGCATTAAAGAGATAGCTCAGGTCGCAATTCACTAAGGTTACTAGTGCATATGTTAAGGTCTAGTACATCCCTCATTTAATTGTGTTTTCATATGTATAAACCAAAATCATAACGAACACCCATGCAAATTCACTGAAAAAATTGACTAAATCGTCAGTTAACGTCCCTTCGATTTCAATACCTAAAAGAGAGTAATGACTCTTGCTCTGCTTTGTGTTGTTCTTCTTGTTGAAATTGATTCATACCTGATGCTTATACAATGGTTGAAATCTTCTGATGCTTTTGTAGGCTTTGACGCAGCTTGTACTTTTAATGTATCTTCATACAGACTAAAATGTTGGTGTGGGCGCTCCCACCGACCTCACTATCTTAGAATCATTATAAAACTTCAATGGAGTTACTTGGATTGTCATGATTGCGGGATTAACTCAATGCTCTGGCCAAAGCTAAAAGTATTTGTCATTCCTTTCACGTACAATCCATGTCATCTCAACACTATCAGTTTTCCAATAGGTCTTCAAAAATCTCTGTCTCGCGTCCTCTGTACATCTTATTTTCTAAAGTTGATGGTATTAACAATATCTTTCGCATCTTGTCTTCTTCTGAAACTCTTTCTTCTAATCCTTATCTTCTTCATCATAGGAGTACTCATTACCCATACTTATGATTCAGTAAAAAAAGTTATGGTTCACATTAACTTATCTAGCTAATTGTTTTTCAATAAGCACTTCAAGTACACCCTTGACCCATTACCCATGGCCTGTATAACTCAACATCATACCTCCATATCGCCCATGGCCTGCATGAAATCATCATCATGCCCCCCATGTCGCCCATGGCTTGCATGAACTCATCATCATACTCCCATGTCCTATCGAATGCAAACTAGGTATCCGGTACCTACTAAGTTTAAAATAATATACCCTCGGCAGTTGTGCTGCGATCTACGATACACGTAGTCGATAATACATAACAATAACCAGTTCCTTTAACAAAAACTAATTACATATCATAGCAAAAAGATCAGATTTTTATAATTTACATCAAAAGAACAAGGTGTTTCAATTCACACCCTCAACGTGCAGACCAAACATAATCTGAACCTGAGGCTCTAACCCGTAATGGCTCTACTGGTATCGGTGGCATAAAAATCAGTAGGCACTTAAAATGATGCTCGCCACCTCTCTATAATGTGAACACCCTGTAAATCATTCCGGTTCAAGTAACTCAATATCATCGTTTTGCCAGTCTAGCTCTGGTGTAGGTGATGTTGTAGTAGGACTAACTGGTCTTAATGGACACATTGCAACCAAATATCCCCGCTGACTACAACAATAACATTTACATCTTTCACGTCCCCTAGTCGAACAACTCCTAGTTGTTGAACTAAGTGTTTCATCACTTACAACTTCACTCGAGATTTTGATTTCAACAAACAATGTGGAATGGTACTAACAAGTTTGTCAAGTGTTTTAAAACATCAAGCTTTGTGAGAATCACAAGTTTAAAAGGAAAGTTAAAGTTTGTACAAGAACAAGTCAAAGTCACAACATAAAAGCAGAAAAAGTTCAAAACTCCGCTCATACAAGGAAACAAGGACTGGAAAGACAAGACAATCATATGTACAACTTTCATAAGGTATATAAGTTGCATTCCTACAAGCCAAATGCATTAGAATCATGCATTCCATGAATTTCATTTTTCAAAGTACTTAAAGTCATGATTTTTGTGATTTTCAATTTCTTGAGTTTCAAAATGATTTAAATCATGCAAACGAGTTTTACACCTTGTATTTGAGGTTTACAAAGTGTCGAAATTGTTTTTGAATGCATTGACATTTGTTTAGATGGCTTATGGATTGACATTAAAAATATTTGTAGAAAAGCACCTATGTCTTTCATAAAACGAGGATTTTTTATTTCTGGGGTTTGTGAAATCATCCGAGATGTCTAGACACGTTTCATGGACTATATTAAACATGTATGAAGTGTTTTAAGAGGTTTAGTAGAGTCTTAGGTCCATTAGAGGGTCATTTTATAAAACCAAAAAATTAATTATTTTCAAGCCCCTATAAAAAAATATGTCTAGTGCTATACGTATTTTACCCATCGCACTATGCAGGGAATCTATAAGAAAATTTGTCCAATGCGCTATGTAGGAATTTGTAAAAGAAAAAAAAATACATGTCCAGCGCTATCCATTTTAATGCGCTAGGCAGAAATCTGACAACTTTTTTAAAGTGTTAATCTGCACCTTTAATTTAAATTTAAGAATCATTTTGAGCCCTTGGATCATATGTAATGGTCATATAGGTACAAAAAGGTTTGATCACATACCAAAGCACCTAAAAACACAAAAGCTACAACTTATACTCCTACATTTTCAAAAATCAAGTTTTATACACATTTTTGTGCTAGATTTTTTATCACATACACTTGGTGATTCTCGGAGCTTTTGATTCGCCGATCAAGGCAACATTAAAGAGGTATTTTAAGGCTTACAACCACTACTCCAAAACTGAATTTTGAATTTCACACTTAGGGTTATAAGATTTCTTGATTTCCTACTCCTTTTGGGCTTAATCTATACTTTTTATTTGGAAATTATTTGTTGTGTTCTTGAACACTTTTGTCTTAAGTTTTGCACTTAAACTTAATCTTTTGAGCCTAAGACATATTAGAACAAGTTGTTGCTCTTAATCTTGACTATTGATAAAACCACTTGTTCATTTGATTTGAAACTGCGTACTTTTTCATCGATATTATTTTGTCTGTTTCTTGACTAAGCATTGTGCATACTCACTGATTTTATTAACATCTTAGTCGAAGTTCATACTTGCATGCATAAGAGTGGTTTAGCTCTAGGTGGATTGTAAGAATTGGACTTATTGTCATTTTACTTTGTAAAGGAAAACTTCCATTGTATTTGAAAATGATTTTGATTGTAAGACTTAGTGGGATCTAAGTCGAAAGTGAAGACATAGTTGAGGCTAGGCAAAAACCCTAGTTGAGGCTAGGTCGAGGAAAATCCTAGTTGCGGCTAGGTGGGGAAAATCCTAGTTGGGTCTAGGTGGTTGTATAAGAGCTTATTATGGTAATGTGTGACATCCCCTATCCTAATTAGAGGATATTTGGCCTAAAACCCTAATTAATCCCCGGTACACCAGATCAGGCCTAACTAGAACTAGTAGCCTTTCATTTCTATCTGACAACAACCTGTATATTGTATAAATAATAAATCAAATGCAATAGAAATTTAAAACTTTTTAGATAATACTATACAATATACAAAATTATCCAATTCACGAAAATCCATCGGTTGTTAAAAGTAAACCCAACCCGATTATATTACATAAACATACTCAAATAATACTATTACATAAACATAAATATCAGTACACCTAAGAGAAGATTTTGAAACTCCTATATCTTCCCTTTCCCTTTGTCTAGTGCTCTTAACTGTGAACCTGTAATTGTTAAGTTGTGTGAGCTCTACATGCTCAGTAAGTGACTCTCGAGAAATACATCAATTATCAACTAAATAACAAGATAAATGCATAACAATATGAATCCAAGACATATTTAAAGAGGATGTTGAAAAATATAAACAATAGATAACTGAATGCAAATTCATAAGTCTTTCGCAACTATATTGTGACTTATATTTTCATTTCATTTAAATTAAAGAGTCGCACTCCCACATCTCTCATAAATTACCACTGACAGCTGGTAATTCATGATTGATGTGCCGCCAACTCAAATGGAAAGTATTGATTGGGATAATTTTCAAGTCACTGAGAGTGAGATGATGGGGTGGCCACCCAACACAGTTCCAAACCCCAGGCCGATCCGTCCCGTCAAACCTCTTCATGGTTTTCATTTTCATTTGTAAAAACAATAACAAAATAGTTTAAGTCACAGTACATTGCCCTATTGCCAGTCTCTAACACTATGTGCTCTAATAGTATTTAATTACATTGCATAATTGATGAAAAACACGAATCCCACTTACCTGTGCTGAGCTTTCCTAAATGTTACTCTAGGTTACACGACTCTTGAAATCCTCCAATTCTTCCTCATCAATTAAGAACCTAAATCACATCATTTAGTATCAATTTAAATTTATTTCCCTAAACTTAGCACCCCTAAACCATACAAACACTGCGACCAAAGTACGCTTACGAACTATTTCCAAAAATAACACTTTTTAACTATTTCGAAGTGTTATCAACTAGCCAAATTGGGTTAAGGTTTTAACCTTGAAAACCTCAATATTTCTCATAATAACCAACAAGGAACTTGTAGTACTCCTATTGTACTTTTTATAGGCTCTGAGAACACTCAAATCGGATCACAAACGAAGAAGTTATGAATTTTTAAATATAGTTTGTCAACAATGCAAACTTTATATATTTTGGACTGAGAAAACTTTTCCAAATCAAAATTTTTGCAGTTAAATCCTCAAATCTCAATAATCAACACCAGAAAATCACTCCATGCTAAGACAAATATATTTTCACAGCCCGAGGAATTGAATTAGATCAAAACCAATAATCAATCTATCCATATTCCCAATTTAAATCAGCATCAACTATAAAAACATCTTCAAAACTGTTATCAACTAAAGCACATCAATTCAAATCACAAAAATCTTAACCTATGCCAGTGAAATGTATCACAAATTGATACAAATTAACCCAATACATCAATTCACAACAATTAATACCAATTCCTATGAAAACCCCGTGAAAGAAATAGAAAAATCGGGAGATTTCAAATTGAATTGAGGAAAAACGCCCTGAATTGAGATTTAACCAAATTTCGGGCCAAATCTCTCGTTTCCATCATGACAACTTGGCTCAAACTAACCATCTCGCGATGATCTACTATTTTGCGGAGAGAAACCGAACGAAAATCAAACGGAGAGGGTTGAGGGAGAACGTTTGTTGAAAAAAAAACATTCGATTGTTTTTTTTAACTTTATATATATAAACCCTCAGCTGCTTGTCAGCAGCTTAATTTCTTTTTTATTTATTAATTCTTAACATCCTTATTTTAACGTGTATTGATATCTGGTGCCCGTTTTCAATCCAATTTTTCACCAAATTGAGCCAAACTCTAGACATAATAGTCCATCTTTATAAAACGTTCATAACAATGGTTTTGGTCATCCTAAAACCCTAAAAATAATAACTTTGTCTATGACATATCAAACTCTTATGGACCAATTCTCTTGCCATACTAAACCTGCGACGGCCCCAAATTTCAAATGCATTTGGATACACCCGGCCTAGACCCGTGCAGGTCCTGAGTCGGTACTCGGCGAGCCTGACAAGTCTAATCAGCCTCCGATTAATCAATTTAACAGTTTATGAAAGAGTTATTGCAAGTTATACGTAGCAGAAAGATAAACAAACTAAACAGTATGGGAAATAACTCAATCAAGCAAAATTAAGAATCTATTATGTGGAAACCCCGAATATTCATGTACAAATTCGAAATGAACAAAACATGATATCAATATCATCCCAAGTTTAACGACAAGAACATATATATAAACAAGCACACATCCAAGCAATATAAAATCCTACTCTAAGGTACGTCGATCTAGCCGCTAGTCCTCAGCTGTAATCTCCTAAGCAAAGTCCCTTTCCCCTAGAGCACTCCAGTCTATCTGCATCCACCGTCACAAACTAGACGGTGAGCAACTGAGAGAAATCGAAAGTAATGCCAGAAGAATATAACAATAATTCATAGTTCAACAAGTAAAACAGTCTAAATATCATGCAGTAATTGAAAGAGATAAGCAGACTAACAGATATAAAACGAAACATGTGTGTCTTAAGAATCAAAAGAGTCCCATGAGAGGTCTATCATACAATACAAAAAAATCTCGTAAAATCTCATCGGGCAATGTCGCAACACTAGCACAACATGATTATAAAGCACAACATGATTATAAAAGCAGTCACAACTACTCTTAATACCCAGTGTCCTGGTAACACAACACCAGAGGTGGTCGGTCGAGCTCTTGCAGAAAGCCTCGTGTTTTCCCAACTGGTGTCGGCCTACGAAACACCTTCCGACACACTCAAGTCAAGAACACACATACCAAGGAAAATAATGGAACGGAATGCTAACAATGGATAAGAGCAAAGCAACAAATGAATAATAATGAATCACATGATATTTTCATAACTGGCTTACTAACGTACACAAGCTTTAGGGCAAATGTACTTGAACTATGCAACCCGTATACACTCTCGCGTCCCTAATGTATATCCCCGAGTTTTTCGCTACCTGGAAAGGTCAGAAAACTCGTGTTAATAGGTCATGTCATCAACTAAACCCTAGGTTAAACCCTAGTGTTCTTCCCAAGTGTTTTAAGGACTCAAACAACTTGACAAATTAATAGGAAAATGAATACTCTCTCGGGTTTGAAAAACCATAACAAGAACCACGATTACGATATCACAACATCGATAACCATAACGCATGTAAGCCTACTCATGAATCGTAGGCTCGACTTAATCGTATATGGTTCACGACATAACCTCGAGGATTGGCGACGTGACCACGACGTCACTACCGTTCAGTCAACGTAAACACAATCACAACATCACTCAACAATCACGATTCAACATGACCATACACCAGCGAGTATGGAACCTCATGGGTGTGGTCAACGTCCGTAGAGTGCTAACATGGCATGGAAAGGCCATGTGCATGTCATACGTCATATCGATGATTATTGACATGATATAAACAACTCACGCATAACTTTGCCATTACAACGACTCTTCACCATCGATATGGGCACTCTGGGAGTTATGGGACAACACGCGGGTTTTGGTGTGATCCCTAATGCTCCCTTATTCATGGCATTCGGTGGCAAGGCTGACCATACACTATGGTTTGCAAAAGATGCGCAAAAACAACAACACATGAAATGACATTCACCAAGTTCACCACCGCTAATAGAGACACTCCGGGGTTGTAAGACACCATGGCATACATGATAAGGTCTCCAACAGTCCCCCCCATGTCATCGCGTCGACGGCAGTGCTGCCAAGTGTGGTGGTTTCAGACGAGAACAATGACATATCATAAACAACATGAAATCAAGACTCAACGACTCCACATACATATATATACTGAACCAGCGACACTCCGGGGACGTAGGGACTCTAGTGGGCCATGAGGGCTCACCCCGACCGTCCTCGACCACCTGCGGCAACTCCGGCAGCCGCCCAAAACCCAATAGTAAAACAGTTTGAAAATAGTTAAAAATATGGTAACAATGAATCAGACCATGTACACAACGACCACGACGATGGGGGTACTTTGGGACTGTCGGGGACTTTGGTGGACTACCATGACGTTGTCCCCAACCGGTCCCTTGGTCAAGGCAACGCCCCATACGCCGATCAAATGAGAAGAATAAGCCCATACTTAAACAACTAACTGACACCCATAACTCCACATCCATTACGTGTTGAGGGTTCTCCTCAACTCCGGTGACCACCTAGGACCGCCTCCGACGATCGTGGTCGTCTTCCTAGTCTAGCAGCATGTGGACAGTGATACATGATAGTGAACAGATGAGAAGAGAAGAGAGAGAGAGAAAAAAGAGTGCTCACCACTCCGACGGCCCTGGACGTCTCCAGCGAGACCAACCACCCCTGGAGTCCCTGGGACCGGTGGCCTGTTCGATGGCGGAGAGAAGAAAGGAGGGAAGAATAGAGAGGGAGGACCGATCGAGAGGGGTGAGATGAGTGAGATCTCGATTGGTGAGGGAGAGAGAAAGTGAATAGTAAAGTAGGTAGGTTGTCCTTTTATAGATTTTTTGTTTTCATCACCATGCACGCACGCATCTCGAGGAAAATCACTTTGCTCCTACATTTGAGATGTGTCATTTTAACAATCTTATCTCATAGTCCGTGTGTTGTGTAATTATAAAACTCCCTCGTACAAATGACGTTCCCTCGGTTCATCTTGCCTTGCCCCGACTCCCGTAGCGCGAGTAGTCTCGCCAATTATTTATTTAAATTATACAAAAATTCATTTAATTGTAATTTTTACTGTGTTTTCCTCCCCCGTTTACCTAGGCGAAACCTCACTTAGACTAATATTTGCTCAAATGGCTCGAGACTTGTATAAGACTACAATACTAATACACACATCACAGAAACATAATATTACTTTGGTGTCGACTCCCGAAGTTTGAAATACTGTCTAGTACCATATAGCCGGGTCACGGTCCTGACACGTGTGATACAAGTTGGTTCAAATTTGAGGATTGTTATAGTCTCCCCACGTATTAGAATTTCGTCCCCAAAATTAATCTAATAAGTAAAATAAACTAGCGACTTTACTGTTCCTCTTCACAAATCCTGAATAGAGACCGATAAAACTCGGAGCAAGTCTTTCCTTGACTCCGAACCGTTCGTGACCTTTCAGTGGAGAGACCTTCCAGGTATATATAGTCTCCTTGAATCATATTAAAGCTCATTATGATACTCGTCAAGTATTTCTTCTGCTACTCTTGGGCACTCTTAAATTTCAAACAAATCTATCGTACTTTCTTAGCATAATCATTAACAGTTTCAGGTCCAAATGCCACAACATCCTCTAGCTCAGTCCAGTAGGAAAGAAATTTATGAGGCCTATCATAGAGCGCCTTGATAGGTGCCATACTAATACTGCCTGATAACTATTTTTGTGCACAACCTCGCACAAGTGAATGTATTATAGATTCTACAAATCTGTCCACAATTTCCCAGATGCTATCGTGACCACGAGGAGATCGAGGCAACCACTAACAAAATCCGTATCAATATGTTCCCACTTCCACCGAGGAATGGGTGGGGGCTGCAGTAGTCCTCCAGGTCATCGATGCCCATCCTCTACGCGTTGACATGTCACACGCTCGAACAACTCCGACACCTCAAAAATCATCCCTGGCCACCAAAAGAGATGTCGCATGTCAGCGTACATCTTAGGTCGATCCGGATATACAGCTAAACGGGAGCGGTGAATCTCTTGAAGTATCTCGTCACGCACATCAGCCACCAATGGAAACCCCAGTCGCTCACGATACCTCTAGTATGAGTCTGTTGACCAACTCCTGTCTGGGCAATCTGAACTATCCGCCATCTCACTGCATCGCTGGTATGACGCATCGTCTTGCTGTCCCTCGTGCATAATGCCAAATGAGGCGATCTGCAACATCTTCTGACCACGTATTTGTGTCTTGGTAGTCATCGACATGTCCGCTGAACTCATCAACTCAGCTGCCTTACGTAAACCAAGCTAGTAGGTCCTTTGACACAAAACTAACTTATCATCATATCCTCTGCGACTCAAAGCATCAGTAACAACGTTAATCTTTCTTGGTTGACACTCAAGCGAGAAGTCGTAGTTCTTTAAGAACTTAAGCCAATGCCTCTGTTTCAGGTTCAGGTCCCTCTGAGTGAACAGGTGCTTCAAGCTCTACCTAACTCGAATGAACATCGTACTGGTGATGTCCTCAAATCCTTCTAACGTGAATGAACATCGCATCTTTACTCCAGGTCGTGCGATTAGTTCTTCTCGCGAACTTTCAGCTATCTGGATGCATAAGCGATCACACGAATTTTCTACATTTGCACGTAACTCAACCCAACCTTTGAATCATTCATGTAGATAACTAAGTCTTTCAATCTCAAGCAATACCATTTGCTCCAACTAAGTGCCCTAAAACATAACCTCGGGCAACCAAAAATCGCGTTCAATCAGTACTTCGGCAGTGTCGCCTTCTTTTCTCGCTCCAGCACGCATGACACTCATGAAGATCTCCAATTCATTTTCTCGTATCAATCGATCCAAGCATGTAATGCTCATAACCAGTTCGTACCAACTAAGGCCTCGAACTCTAACAACTCTAGTACTCCCATGTCTACTGGCTACTCGTAACTATTACTATCGAAATGTCAAAAACAAATTATGTTTGGGTATATCTTATCCCAACCAACATGCTAAGGACTTTGGGGTTTGATAAGTCTAATGGGTTTCAACCCTAACATGTCTACCATGCGAACAACAACAACAACATAACTTGAAATGAACATGGTATGCATGAAAGTACCGTAAGTGAAAATTATACCCTCAACAAGGAATCTGGACGCCCTCTGGTTCCGCTCAATGGAAGCCTGCACGCGATCATACTGGTGGTAATGGTGTCGTGGTTGTACTTGCTCCGTTTGAGTGCACTTGGCCTGTACATGGCCAACTTGTACGCATTGGTAGTAGGTACGAGTCTCCTGTGTAGCATCTGAGTCTGGCCTAGTGTACTTTGAGTCTGTCCTAGTCTCTGTCCCTGCCCCTTCCTCTGTCTACCACCTCCATCGGTAGGCTGCCCTTGTGTTTGCTGCACTGGCCTAATAGGCTAAGGAGGATGACTCGCAAATGTCGGTATCGGTGGTATGGTCTATATCGGTCTGGTGGTCTATCGCATGACAGATCCTACACTCGGTGCTCTGGAGTCTTGCCGATGGAATCGGTTAGTCCTCCGTCTCTTGTCTTGATGTTGGTCCTCTGATCGAACCTCTGATCTGGTCGGTCTAGCCTCCTCATCAGGATGAGTGAGCAAATAGCTTTCCCTCACTAGGCTGCATTTATATGCTGTAAGATCTCTGGCTCAATCGTAACAACAAATCCTCCGATTATGGGTAACAAACCCTTAGTAAAGTAATAGACTCAATAGTCTCGAATCCGCTAGATCCTCTAGCATACGGTAATAGTGATATGAATCGCCCATGTACTCCATCACGGACTCGTCTAGTGCTCTACCTTGATGCCATGAACTCGTTCCTTTTTTCTCGAAGGACAGTCGGCGGAAAATACTTTGATTAAACTGGGTCTTGAAGTCGATCCAGTCTCTCGGGATACCTCGGGTAGAAATGATGGTCTTCCACCAATCATCCGCCTCCCCTTGCAACATCGACAAAGAGATCGTCGCCCTCATGTGCTCTTCAGTTCGATGATGGTGTGAATCTTCTCGTGATTCTTCAAGAATAGCTCTTCTGCTCTAACATCCGTACCGCCATAGAACTTCAACAAGTCGTGCCTCTTGAACTCTCTCCACTGCCTAGCCTCAGCAGTGGCTCTTGGACTCTTCTCTGGAGTCGTAACTAAAGTAGTCCCGACAGTGGCCATAGGTGTGGCTAGTGCAGTAGGCATCTCCTTTGCCTATGTTATCGGTGGTTTCTCAGCCTCAGTCTGCGTAACCAGCGCAACAACAGCTCCCTCAGGTATCATTGCTAACAGAGTCGAGCCGTAGATGCTGCAGCAATCGGAGTCTCTACTCCTTGAGTAGTCATAGGAGGCAATGGTGTAGTCGAAGTCGATGGTGCCGCAGTAGCTGGTGCGGGTGTCCTCAATAATCGCACCAAGTCCTCAATCCGCTAGTCCTATGCAATGCTCCTCTGCGTCAACACATGTATCTCTTCCAGACATCGTGTCAAAATAGCACCAACATCATTTTTCGGACCTAGCTGATCCTTCATCCTCATCTAATCAAGCGAGCGAACTTCTCGGATCAGTTTATAACTACCGCATATCATATTTATACACGCAACAATCATAACATGTATAAAAATTGCCCGACTCATCCCATTACTCCCCAACTAAGTTTCTACAGGATCATAGGGTTTCCACTCTAAGTTCAATGATAAAAACATATATATAAACGAGCATACATCCAAGAAATATAAAATCCTACTCTAAGGTACGCCGATCCAACCGCTACTCCTCAAGCTGTAATCTCCTAAGTAGAGTACCTTTCCCCTAGAGCACTCCGGTCTATCTGCAGCCATCGCCAAAAACTAGACGGTGAGCAACTAAGAGAAATCGAAAGTAATGCCAAGAAGAATATAACAATAATTCATGATTCAACAAGTAAAGCAGGCTAAATATCATGCAGTAATTGAAAAAATGATAGAAGTTTAAATAGATCAATGTGCATGATAAGAAGACTAACAGATATCAATCAAAACATGTGTGTCTTAAGAATCAAAATAGGCCCATGAGAGGTCTATCATATAATACGAAAGATTTCGCAAAATCTCCCCAGGCAATGTCACAACACTAGTGCAACATGATTATAAAAGCAGTCGTAACTAATCCTAACACCCAGTGTCTTGGTAACACACAACACCAATGGTGGTCAGACAGTCCTACAGGAAAGCCTCGCATTTTCCCAACTGGTGTCGGCCCAAAAACACTTTTCGACACACTCACGCCAAGAACACACATACTAAGGAAAATAATGGAACAGAATGGCAACAATGGATAAGAGCAAAGAAACAAATGAATAATAATGAATCACATGATATTTTCTTAACTGGCTTATTAACGTATACAAGCTTTAGGGTAAATGTACTTACTTGAACTATTGCAACCCGTATACACTCTCGCTTCCCTAACGCGCATCCTCGAGTTTCCCGCTACCTAACAGGTCAAAAAACTCTTGTTAATAGGTCAAGTCATCAACTAAACCGTAGGTTAAACCCTAGTGTTCTTCCCAAGTGTTTTAAAGACTTAAACAACTTGACAAATTGATAGGAAAATGAACTCTCTCGGGTTTGAAAAACCATAACAATAACCATGAAAACAATATCACAACATCGATAACCATAACGTATGTAAGCCTACTCATGAATCGTAGGCTTGGCTCAGTCGTATATGGGTCACGCCATAGCCTCGAGGACCGGTGACGTGACCACGACGTCACTACCGTTCAGTTAACGTAAAACACAATCACAACGTCGCTCAACAGCCACAACTCAACATGAAACTCAACATGACTATACACCAGTGAGTATGGAACCTCACGGGTGTGGTCCAACGTCCGTAGAGTGCCAACACGGCATGGAAAGGCCATGTGCATGGCCTACATCATGTCGACGACTACTCGACGCGATAGAAATAAATCACGCATAACTTTGCCATTACGACTTTTCACCATCGATATGGATGCTCTAGGAGTAATGGGCATACATGAGGGTTTTGGTATGATCCTCGATGTTCCCTTAGCCATGGTGTTTGGTGCAAGGCTGACCATACGATATGGTTTGCAACGAGATGCGCAAAAACAACAACACATGAAATGACGTTCACCAAGTTCACCACCGCTAATAGAGATGCTCCGGGGTTATGAGACACCATGGCAGACATGACAAGGTCTCCAGCAGTCCCCCATTTCATCGCGTCGATGGCAGTGTCGCCAAGTATGGCAGTTTCCGACAAGAACAATGACATATCATAAACAACATGAAATTAAGACTCAACAACTCCACATATATATATATATATATATATATATATATATATATATATATATATATATATATATATATATATATATATTGAACTAGCGACACTTCGGGGATGTAAGGACTCTAGTAGGCCATGAGGGACCACCCCGACCATCCCTGACCACCGACAGCAACTCCGACCACCCAAAACCTAATAGCAAAATAGTTTGAAGAATAGTCAAAATAGGGTACCAGTGAATCTCGACCATGCACACAACGACCATGGCGATGGGGGTACTGGGACTATCGGGGACTCTGGTGGACCACCATGACGTTGTCCCCGACCGGTCCCTGGTCACGGTAACGCCCCAAGTGCCGACCAAATAAAAAGAAGAAGCACACACTTAAACAACTAACCGACACCCATAACTCCACATCCACTGTGTTGAGGGTTTTCCTCGACTCCAGTGACCACCTAGGACCGCCTCGACGATAGTTGTCATCTTCCCAATCCGGCAACATGTGGACAGTGACACATGACAATGAACAGACTAGAAGAGAGAGAGAGGGAGAGAGAGAGAGAGAGAGAGAGAGAGAGAAAAAAAGAGCAAGAGTGCTCTCCACTCCGGCAGCCCTAGGCATCTTCGGCGAGACTGACCACCCTTGGAGTCCCTGGGACTGGTGGCCTACTAGGCGACAGAGAGAGGAGATGAGGGAGGAAGAGAGAGGGAGGACTGATCGAGAGGGGTGAAATGAGAGAAATCTCGATTGGTGAGGGAGAGAGAAAGTGAATAATAAAGTAGGTGGGTTGTCCTTTTATAGATTTTTTGTTTTCATCACCACACACGCACGTATATCGAGGAAATTACTTGGCTCCCCACATTTAGGTTGTGTCATTTTAACAATCCTATCTCATAGTCCGTGTGTTATGTAATTATCCAACTCCTCGAACAAATGACGTTCCCTTGTCCATCTTGCCTTGCCTCGACTCTCGTAGCGCGTGTAGTCTCACCAATTATTTATTTAAATTATACAAAAATTCATTTAATTGTATTTTTACTATGTTTTCACTCCCGTTTACCTAAGCGAAACCTCACTCAGACTAATATTCACCCGAACGACTTGAGACTCATATAAGACTACAATACAAATACACACATCACATAAACATAATATTACTTCGATGTCGACTCCCGAAGTTTGAAATACTGTCCAGTATCACGTAGTCGGGTCACGGTCCTAACACGTGTAATACAAGTCAGTTCCAATTTGAGGGTTGTTACAAAGCTAAACTTATACCAAATCAGACCCAATCTCAACCTCGACTATTGCTAACTGACATGAAACTCGAGGCAAAGTCTTGCACAACTTTGTTATCATTTTATACTACCATTGATTCTAACTTGCATGCAAACCGAGACAAAGTCTTCACGTGATTTACTAGTTTTCGAGTAACTAATTATTTAATTATTCAAGCAAAACAAACATAATACATTACATTAACACACTCACACCTTATTTGAGACAAGTTGGGCTAAACCTCGAGTCTAACTCAAATTAATTAGGATTTGGATTAACACTAATCACAAACTTAAAGTAATGGGTCGTTACATAATGCATATTGTAAAAGACCTAGTTAAGGCTAGGAATTCACTAAGCTTGTGTGTTTAGGGACATTCACTTGTTGGTAATATAAGTAGGTGGTTGAAAATCCTAACCGAGGAGGTTAGGTAATGGATGTAGATCGGTTGGATCGAACCACTATATATCGTGTGTCTCATTTTCATCTCTTCTACCCCCATTCTAGATTGTATTGCATAGATATTTGTTGTTAGTGTATATGCTATTGTTGTTATTTAGCCTAAAGTTTTAAAAAGGTGATAACCTCTCGGTACACCCAATTTACCCCCATCTTGGGTGACCTTCAATTGGTATCAGAGTGATTATTGCTCAAAGTGTTACTAACGTATCTTTGAGTGTTTTCTTGCAATGATGCAAATATTAGATTCCGCTCGCCTTAGGAAGACAACTCATCCATTATGTCTTCTTACTTTGATGGGACCAACTATACTCATTGGAAAGTTTAAATGAAGTTCTACATAAGAGCACAAGGTAGACATTTGTGGGATTCTATCATGGATGGCTACACTCCACAAACAAGACCGGAAAAGATTACACTTCCGCTGGGACAAGACTTGAGTTATCTAATGATCAATCAATGAATCACTTGTTTTATGCACTAAGTAAAAATGAGTTCAATTGGATTAGTGCATGTGAGACAGCTAAGGAGTTGTGGGAAAAATTTGAAGTACATTAAGAAGGGACACAACACATCAAGAACACTAAATTAAGGATGCTTGAAGAACATTGAAACTTTTCTAGTTTAGCCCATGAAGACATAGCCACGTCCATCACAAGGTTCATAAAGCTTATGAGTGAGATCAAAAACCTTAGCAAACATTATGATCAAGAGAACTTGGTGTACAAGTTCCTTAGAGGCTTGCCTAAGGAATGGGATGCGAAGAAGTATGCTATTCAATCGGTGCAAAACCTTGGAAACTACAACTTTGATGCATTTTGTAGAGAGTTGATGATTCATGAATTTGAGCTAAAGGACCGTGCTAGATTGCAAAAACTTGGTGGAACGACTAAGCAAGAGTCTAAAAAGGAGCATGCCTTGAAACCTACTAGTCCACCGACCGAAGATGATGTGAGTTCTTGTGGGATGATGACATTGAACAAGAAGTGGTCATATTGTCAAGAAAACTCAAAAAGGCTACATATAAAAGAGACAAGTACAAGAAGAAGTATTGTGACGGCCCCAAATTCCCAATGCATTTGGGAACGTCCGGCCTAGACCGTGTAGGTCCCAAGTCGGTACTCAACGAGCCTGTCGAAGCCTAGTCAACTTCCAATTAATTAATTTAATAGTTTTATGAAAGAGTTATTGCAAGTAATACGCAACGAGAAATTTATCAAACTAACAAGTATTGGGAAATAAATCAATCAAACAAAAATCAAGAAATCTATATATGTGGAAACCCTAAATATTCATGTATCTCAAATGGAAACTAAGTAAAGCTGTACATGATATCAAATAACTTATGATCCCAAGTTCAAACCAACATGATGTATATATATATAAAGAAATCAAACTACAAGCAGAAATCAAACATAACCAAGGCTAAGGTGCTCAAATCCTAGCCGCAAATCCTCACAAAAAGCCTCCTAAGCAGGGTTCATTACCCTTCGAATGCTCTGGTAAATCTGCACTCACCGTCACAAACTAGATGGTGAGTAACTGAAAGAAAATTGAAAGTAATGCTAAAAGAATATAACAGTAATTCATGAATATCAAATAAAGTAGTCTAAATATCATGTGAAAATTGAAAGATAGGTAATATAATAAGATCAAGGTGCATGATAAATAGACTATCAGATATCAATCCAAAACATGTGTGTTCTAAGAAAACAAACGAGGCAGGAAGCGGTCAAAATCACAGCATACGGAAAGAGGAAGCAGGCTCTTTCCGGGAAATGTCGCAACACTAGCGTAGCATTAGAGGGACACAAGCCTCCTAGCATACAAAAAAAAGGATGCTGGCTCTTCCCGGGCAATGTCACGACACTAGCGCAGCTTGATAAAAGAGGAACATAGGCCTCAAAACCACGTCAACACACTCATGCCAAGAACACACATACTAAGGAATAAACATGATAGGAATGCCAACAACGGATATCAACAAGCAACAATGAATGATAATGAATCAGATGCAATGTTCTTACTGGCTTACTAATGTACACAAGCTTTAGGGTAAGTGTACTTACTTGAACTATACACATCACGTAAACACTCTCGCGTCCCTAACATGTATCCCCGAGTTACCCGCTGCTAGACAAGTTTGGAAACTCTAGGTAATAGGTCAAATCATTAACTAAACCTAGGTTGAATCCCTAGTATTTTCCCAGTGTTTTAACAACTCGACATCTCGATATATTAATCGATAAATCGATAGAATCCCAATGAAAACACAATGACTCTCTTGGGTTTTGAAATCAAAACACGTATGTAAGCCTATTCACAAATCATAGACTCGGCTCAGTCGTTAATAGGTCACGCCATAGTCTCGAGGATCGGCGGCGTGACCACGATGTCATTACCGTTCAATCAACGTAAAACACAATCAGTTTCAACACGAAACTCAACCTGTCCATACACTCAAATCGAAACCATAAACATCAATAGTTCACCAATACTATGTCTTGCAATGGATCCGAAATCACCATAACGTGGACATGTCGTGAATCCTTCAAACCAAAATCATATTCACGAATATTACCATGATCAAAACTCGAAACCATTCATCATCAATAAGAAACTACAACGAGGCCCATCCTTTAATCAAAATTGAGACAATCAAGTCGACAACGGCCATTCAAACAATCAACCAAAACCTATAACAAGTATGTTCCAGTGACCCTTGAACTTCACTGGTGTTGTCCGACGTCGAGAGGGTACCATCGCAGCATGGAAAAGTTGGGGCGTGCTCCACAACACGTTAACATCCATACCACACGACAATGAAATAGACGCATGAAATGATTGATAAAATAATTTTCCACCATCATTATGGATGCTCCGAGAGAGCTGTGGGACACACACAAGAGTTTGGTGTGATCCGTGACACTCCCCTGGTCACGGCGTCCGACGGCAACGCCGCCAAACATGGCGGTTTCCAGCGAGGATTGAAACAACATAAAATATCAATACATCTACATCACTACCACTAATCTGGCTACTTCAGAAGTTGCAAGAAACCAACCATATCTAGTTTGGTCCCCGATAACCCTCCATGATAGGTGGTCCGGCCAGCAGCGCCCCTACAGTGGTGTTTTTCGATGAGACTCAAAACAGCGGCATAATATGAAATAACAATCTCGACATTATCCACACTGATTCAACTACTCTGGAGGCTGTGTGACTCAAGCAACAGCTAGGTGGTGTCACCGACATTACTCCAGTCATGGTGGTCCAGTGGCGGTGCTGCCCAATTAGGCGATTTTCGGCGAGACACGACACAACAACCAATTTTGATAAAAATAGTCGACATGACACAATCATCGACTCTCTTCACAAATGCCGAGATGGGGGTGCTCCGGGACCATCAAAACTCGGTGAACCACCGTTCATAGCCTACGACCAGATCCTAGTCACGCACCACCATAGACACGAATCAAACGTGAAGAAAACGAGAGAAGGATATAGTTGAAAACCCATACCACAGCCATTCCACGTCCACCGCAAATTTGGGGAAGCTCAAGACCGTTGGGGCTTTGGTGGGACACCAGGTATGACCTCAGACCGGTCCCCGATCATCGCTACCCACAACTGTCGTGGCCAGTCATGGAACCAGTGAGCACAGTCGCGATAGTGAGAGAGAGAGAGAGAGAGAAAAAGAGAGAAAGAGAACCTCCGGTGAGGGCTTCGGCGAGGGTCGTGTTCGGTCACCGAGGGAGAAAGGAGGAGGAGTCTCGACCGAGAGGGAGAGTGGAAAAGAAAAGAGGGTGGCAGGAGTGAGGGGTTTATACCCCTTGAGTTTATTATATTTTCCTCTATATTTCATCTTAAACACATACGCATCTCGGGGCCAATCCCATGGCTCTTCAAATTAGAGTTGTGTCACTTTAACAATCTCTTATGTGTGTTCCAAAAATTGACTCGTAAGTCACTTAGTTAACCAACTCCCGCGTAAATCTTGTACTCCTCGATCCGTATTTCTCGTTGTGCGTGTAGTCTTGACTCGTCTCACCAAATAATTATTTAAAGTATACAAATTTTCATTTATTGGTATTTTAACGGTGTTTTACTCCCCCGTTTAACTACGCGATGCCTCATTGAGACTAATATTCGCCCGAATGACTCGAGACTCGTAATGATTACGATACTAATACACACGTCATAAAAACATAATATTACTTTGGTGTCGACTCCCAAAGTTCGAAATACTGTCTAGTATCACGTAGCTGGGTCACGGTCCTAACTAGTGCAACACTGGTCGTATTAAAATTGAGGGTTGTTACAAGTACAAAGGTGAAAACAAACAAGCAAATCACGTGAGATGATTTGCTCCAAGTGTCACAAACTGGAACGCATGATGGTAGAATGCAAATACATGAAGAGAAGCAAGCGATATTTGTATTATGGCAAGGAGTGAGGTAAATGACTCTATTTATTTTAATTGTGATGATGTTAATGCATTGGATGTTATGCCTAGTGCATTGTCTTATGATTTGGTTCTTTTTGAAAAGGAAACCAATAAGAGAGGTGTGGAGAAGTAAAAGGCTATTTTTTAGGGAGCAGAATTGTAAAATGGGTGAAAACCGAAACAAATCCTACATTTTAGGAAATCAAAATCCCTATCTTGGATTCAAAATTGAAATAATATTTTTAATCTACTGTTATTTCCAAAACCATCCTCACCCATTCTTTTCAAACCAATAAAAAAAGACTTTCGGAGGTACTTTTGGAAAGATTAGTGGCAAAATAGCCTCACCATGAAAAGTTATTTAAAATTTTTACTATAGAATAGATATATATTTGATGGGCCAAAAGGATTTTGAGTTCTTAAAGACCAAATGGATCAACCTTAGATCAAAGAGATGTTGTAAATCGATCCACTTACCATACTAGAAGTCGGTCATCTATAATTAAAAGATGGACACTGCAATAAGCAGGGGATATTTTGGTATCTCCAGAAAGAAACAACTGCAAGAATATTCCTACGGCTTATCAGACAAGAAACCACACTAAGGTGAAGAAATTCTCAGATTTCTCAACCTCAAAGAAGAGAAGCTGTTATGTATTTATAGAAAGAAAGTTTGATCATAAACGTACACGTGTATGGTTCATATTAGAACTAATCCAACAACCTAACTAACCATACTTAATACAGTGAAATTACATTTATATCCTCACTACAACCTTTCACGCATTCACGTCTTCTCTGTTATGCTTCACTACATCATCTTTTTAGTTTACCTACTCTGCAGCCTTCTTCTTCAGTTCACCATTTCTTCCCTTCATCAATTCTGAATTGCTTCTTCAGTGATTAACACTGACATCCCCCCTCAAACGTAGGGGAAGTAAAGTGACCCCAAGTTTGTCCTTCAAATAATGAAATCACGAAGAGGAAAGAGCCTTAGTAAAACAATCCGCAACTTGATCATGTGTAGGAACATGATGAACTGAAATCTTACCCTGCAGTACTTGATCTCTTATGTAATGGACATCAATTTCAACATGTTTAGTTCGGCTATGAAACACAGGATTATGAGCAAGAGCAGCAGCACTCATATTGTCACACCACATCATTGGCTTACCAATTAAGGGAAATTTCAGTTCAGATAACAACGATCTCAACCAAGACAATTCAGCTACGACATGAGCTAAAGCACGATACTCCGCCTCAGTACTAGAACGAGCCACAACACCTTGCTTTTTAGATTGCCAAGAAATCAAGTTAGTACCAAAATAGACAGCATAACCGGCAATGGATTTCCTATCTTCAATAGATGATGCCCAATCAACATCTGCATATGCAGTTAACAGAAGTTGAGAACTAGGTTTAAAACATAAACCATAAGCTGCAGACCCTTTTAAGTATCTCAGTACCTTTTTAAGCCCTGCCAATGATACACAGTAGGAGCTTGCTAAAATTGACTAAGTCTGTTAACTATAAATGCAATATCTGGCCTTGTATGAACAACATATTGAAGTCCTCCTAAAATACTACGATAAAGAGTGGGATCATGAAATGGGGATGCAGTATTAGATGAAAAATCTTTGTTCAGTACAGCCGGGGTATCAACTGGTTTAGAAGAACTCATCCCTGCTTTTTGAAGAAGAGAATGCACATAACTCGTCTGGGTTAGATAAAGACCCTTTGAATCTCTATGCACTTCGAATCCCAAAAACATGTTCAAGTTGCCAATGTCTTTCAATGCAAAAGATCGATTTAATTTATCAATGAAGGCTTGAACATGATCAGATCTAGCACCAGTGATGATGATATCATCTACATAAACCAGTACATACATCATACTACCTTGATGTCGAATAATGAACAATGAATTATCAGAGGTAGAATTGTGAAATCCCCAAGTTCTAAGACGATGAAACCATGCCCTTGGTGCCTATTTTAAACCATAAAGAGCTTTATGTAATCGACATACTAGACTGGTTTGTGTTCCATCAATATAACCTTCAGGTTGGTGAGTATAAACTTCTTCTTCCAATGTCCCATTCAGGAAAGCATTATTGATATCGATTTGTCTCAAATCCCAACTAAAGAGACAACAATGGTAAAGATAACTCTAATGGTGGAAGACTTAACAACAGGACTATAAGTCTCGAAAAAATCAATTCCAGGTACTTGTTTGAAGCCTTTTAAAACCAACCTTGCCTTATATCTATTTATACTCCCATCAGAATTCCTTTTGATAGTAAAGATCCATTTGTTGCCAACAATATGGTGATGAGGAGAAGGTGGAACTAGACTCCAAGTTTTATTAGACATCAATGCTTGAAATTCTTTATCCATAGCATCTTTCCAATGAGGAATGGATAAGGCTTCCTTTGCAGACTTAGGAATTGTCTCCTATGAAGAAACAGTAGACACAAAAACTTTCTTCTTACTGATACCATCTTTCGCTCTTGTCACCATAGAATGAGTATTAAGAGGTAATGGAGAAGAATTAGAATTAAGAGGTAATGAGGAAGACTCTCTCTTTGCAGAAGTAGATCCATGATTATCATTAGTAGGTGATGCACCAAGTGTGGAGGAAGAAGATACTGGAGGTGTATGATTGGTGTGAATTTTGTGATATAAAGAAGGAAGAGACAGCACTAGACCTTTATCAGATGTGGATACTGAGGTGGAAGATGCTGATGAAGCAGGAAACAATGAGTCATAAGAAAAATCATCTTCATTAAACAAGACATGTCTGGATATATATACTCTTCCCAGTTTATTCATACAAATATAGCCTTTATGATGAGAGCTATATATCCTAGGAATAAGCATTTCTCAGATCGAAATTGGTACTTAGTGGAATGGAAAGGTCTTGTATACGGAAAACAAGCACAACCAAACACCTTGAGTAACTAATAATTAGGTAACTTATGAAATAGTTGGAAATAAGGAGAAACCCCTTGAAGAGCTGAAATTGGTAATTTGTTGATGATAAACACAGCTGAAGCACAAGCATGCCACCAGAACTATAATGGTAAATGAGCCTCAGCTAACAAGGTCAGACTCATCTCAACTATATGACGATGTTTTCTTTCAATTCGGCCATTTTGTTCATGCGTGTATGGACATGGATGTTGAAAAAATATCCCCTGAATATCCAGAAAAGGTTTAAAAATTCTAAATTCTCCACCCCAGTCAGACTGTAATCGTCTAATCTTTGCTGAAAACTGATTTTCCACTAAGACTTTAAACATCTGAAATGTTTTAAGAGCTTCTGATTTAGCTTTAAGAGGATAAATCCATGTAAATCTTGAGAAATCATCCAAAAATGTAATATAGTAATTGAAACCATCAATTAAAGTAACTAGAGCTGGTCCCCAAAGATCAGCATGTATTAATTCCAAAACATGAGTACTACAACTGTTTGAAGATGAAAAGGTAAAGCATGATGCTTTTCTAAAGGACATACATCACAGAATTCAAACTTAGAAATAGGTATCTTCAAGTTTGATTTCAAAAATATGTTGTAGTACTTGAACAGAGGGATGTCCCAATCTTTTATGCCAAAGTGAATAGGATGATTGCTGTGATGCATAGAATGATAAGTTTCCAGCTTGAACTCCAGTACTTCCTTTATTGGAATGATCACTATTAAACTGATACAGTCCATCTTTGAGGGTTCCTTGCAACAGAATCTCTTTAGTTAAAGAATCCTTCACCAAACAATGTGAGTTAGTAAACTCCACAATCACATCATTATCCTTAGCAAGTTGAGATATACTTATAAGATTCCTTTTAATTTGAGGAACACATAAAGTATTATGAAACTTTAGTTTTGGTTGATCAGAGGTGACCTTAGCTGATCCAACACATGAAATTGGTAATGCATTTCCATTTCCAACAAAAAGACAGTCATTACCTGTGTAAGGAGAGCAGTTAGTCATTTGTGACTGATCCGGTGTGACATGACTAGTAGCACCACTATCAGCAAACCATGTATTATCGTTGATAGACTCATTGGAAGAGAAGTCATTACTTGCAGTATTTCCAACAAAATTACTCTGAGATCCCAGGAAATGAGCACTTGGAGAGTTATGAAAACCTCCCCTTGTATTCTGATTAACATTAGAATGTTGATTACCACCTCGATACTAAAAACCATTTCCACCATTATTATTAAAACCTTGAGATCCCATGTATTGCATATCTGCGCTGTAATAGCATACATCAACAGTATGTCCAACCTTGTGACAAATCTGACAAGTTGACCTATTGTTAGTTGGAAATCTGAAACCACCTCTTCTTCTATTAGTCCTTCCTCCTCTACCTCTGTTGTTACCATTTCTGCCACCATGTCCATTTTCAGATTGTTGTTTTCCATTGTTCCATGACTGTGAACTCCTTTGTTTCACCTCAGCTGAATTCGCCTGATTCGATGAATGTGAAATGCTCAACGAATTAATTCCAGCCAGATTCTGCAACTGATCCAACTTAGCCTCAAAACCTAATAGAGTAGACTGCATTTCTTGCCATGTTAAATCATCTTTTTGTTCAAGAATAGAGGTTATAGGAAGATACTCACTATCCAATCCAGTCATAGTACAAGAAATCAATTCAAAAATAGGAAGAGGAGACCCCGTAGTAGCTAAATTATCAGAAATACCTTTCATTTTCTTCAAATACTCATTCATTTTCATAGATCCTTTTCGAGTTGTACGAATTGCAATCTTATGAAATTGAATCTGTGCTTTGTTACTTGAGCCACATTGTTTTAATATACACTTCCACAACTCATGTGCAGTTCTCTTCTCAGAACCTTGTGAAACATTCACCTGATTACCAATTTCTGGTTCTAGGGCACACAACAGCCAACCATACAACATTCTATCACAATAAAACCATTCTTGAAAATCAGGATTTACATCACCATTATCAAGAATCTTTGATGGACATGATGTTGTTCCAAACAGGAATCCATCAAAACCACAACCTTCTAACAAAGAAACTACAATCGACTTCCACAAAGAAAAATTTGTACTGCTAAGCTTAATCGAAACTATCTAGTTTAACGAATTACCGAAAGGACCAACAAGACGATGAGCAAACGAAGATGAATCTGTTGCTCTTTGAACACCATGACGCCTCGCTGTGCTTCCAGGATCGTCCATGGTGATCAGCCTATGATGGCTCTGATACCATATCAGACAAGAAACTACACTGAGATGAAGAAATTCTCAGCTTTCTCAACCTCAAAGAAGAGAAGCTGTTATGTATTTATAGAAAGAAAGTTTGATCACAAACGTACGCGTGTATTGTTCATATTAGAACTAATCCAACAACCTAACTAACCATACTTAATACAATAAAATTACATTTATATCCTCACTACAACCTTTCACTCATTCACGTCTTCTCTGTTATGCTTCACTACATCATCTTCTTCAGTTCACCTACTCTGCAGTCTTCTTCTTCAGTTCACCATTTCTTCCCTTCATCAATTCTGAATTACTTCTTCAGTGATTAACACTGACATGGTTGAAGTAAATTTATACTCACATTTTGAAACTGGGAGAAAAAGGAGTTCAATTTTGAAGGGATTATGAGTAACTATTTGATTTTTATGGTGAGGGCCTACTATCCTTAAATCTTGATCGATTTTCATGTATGTTCATTTTAAGCATATACCTCTACTTATTTATATTTTTATATGAATATAAACTTTTTTTTTCTTTGATCAGTGATTCAATGATCTTTAAAGTGGTGGAGACACCCATGCTAGCAAAATTAGACGACGAGGTTTTCGTTGAAGTAGCAAGCAACCCGAAATTAGAGATTGCAGGTTTATGTATAGGTGGTTAGATTTTCTGTGACGGTGTCATCTTGAAAGTTAGTATTTAGAGTAATCGGAAAAAGTACAGAAGAGGGTGAGGCGTAGTCTATACTGCAGCAATTAAAATATACGCAAAGGAATCGACATTGGCATTATCGTTAATTAATGCAGGTGACAATGCACCGAAGTAATCGTTGAAGGTGATTAGCCGCATATCAATAGTCACAATGTATTGTAGTGTTTTAAGTGGAGATTGTAATAGTTTTCAAACAAAAAGAAAAAAGTGAAGATTGAAATACACTAATACTGTAGCGAATTATCTCACCGAAGACCAAAAAAGATTTTCACGTAATGAAATTGTTCCACATCCACTTGTGGGAAGACCTCCTGTGACCGCTCTCTACTTGGAACAATATATTAATAAATATTTGCATTTTGGTTTATGCCTAAGAATTAAGGTGATGATTATCCACTATTAAAATTTCACAAGAATTATTGATACTATGATTAACTAAATAGAATAATTCTTAAAAAAAATTAAATAGAATGATATCAGAATTAGAAATAAAATATTTAATATTTTTTATTTTTTCAACGTGATATATATTGTGGAACAAGAAAGTCTTCCAAATGTGACCGATATTATTATGAAACAGAGGGATTAGTTCTTATAAAAAAAAGAATATTAATGAATAGAAATAGAAATGGTTCAATAGTAGATTTTTTTTTCCAAGAGGTTCGATAGTAGATTCAATCTTATGATGCCACCCAATCAAATTTTTGGGGCACTTTAAGCACATAGCTATGTTGCCACATTAACACTGAACATTCCAAGAAATAAAACACCAAACATTGTGGTAAGAAATAAGAATTAATATAAATATATGACAAGGTTCAGTAATTGGAATATTTTTTAAAAATTCAAATATCTAGGTATTTCTAACCATTATTATTAACCACTTTTAAACACTTCCAATGGAAGATACCATGTATTCGGATTCCAAAAAAAGAGGGAAGAATATTTTTATGAAAATAATTGAAAATGACTTAATTACAAGTCTTTTTTTGGAAAAAAATATATATTTGCGCTCCACGTCCTAATATTTATAATAAATAAAATTATTTATAATTTTATTATAAAATTTAAATAATATATAAATTATTATTTTAACTCTTGCACACAAGAAGAACTTGACAGGTATTGTAACAGAGCAATTAATTAGAAAAAAAAAAAAAAAAAAAAAAAAGTAAAATAGCTCGATAATTTTTACCTTCAACAGTGATCCCGATGATTGTTGCACTTGAAACTGCTGTACCAGGATTTTTTATCTCACGTGTCTGTCATGCAGGTTGGATCGTCCATCGATGCACATCTCGTGGTCACAAATTAATGAGAGAAAATATTTATTACATCTTTCATTATTTTACTCTAAATGGAACAAAAAAGTCAAATTGGCTCTCGTATCAAAAACACAAACAGAAGAAAGCGACAAAGGAGGTTCGTATTTCTTAAACGGGAGCTGATGATAATGTACTCCAACGGTCGATGATTGCCGTCCGGCCTTCGATTTCATCACCTTTGAATCTTTAATCACAATTTCCTGTGTAACTTAAACGCCTATCGATGCGCATCTAACACACTTTAGTCTGAGATACACAGTTCTATCTGACTCTCGGTACCACTGAGTCACTGATATATATATATATTAAAAAAAGCAATGAGCTGTCCCGAGCTTTGGAGAAAACGACAAAACTGCGCCACGCGTCGAGTGTGTAGCGGTCTACAAGGGCGGCCCAGAATTAGTAAAAGCTCGGCTTAACGCACATTGACGTGCCTCGAGAATCGTGTGAAATGACGGTCTTCGACTTTCCGTCACTGTTAAACTTGTCGTCCCAAATTCGGGCCTGTTTCTTTCTTCGCAACAACTAACGGCGATGCACAGTATCTCTGGCGTTACATCACCAACTGCAACGACAAGAACCCTCGTGGCTTTACGTGCCACGTCGCAGATAGTGCGTGGTTCCAGAGAGGCCCCACGTGCTTGAAACGTTCCGATGGCTTGTGAAGTGCACGTGGACTCCAACTGTGCACTTGGAAATTGACTCTTAACCAACGTGACTAAATTTTTTCAAAAAATCTAACGTCCGAACTTAAAGGAGAGTTTTTGAGATTTTTTTTTAGTCGCCTTATCTGAGGACGCTTTGAAATATCCCAATCAAGATACTATAACAATTTTTTTTATGAGGGCATACCATAACAATTTTTACCCTAAACGAAAATGTTATTAATTTATAATTTTTACGAAAATGTTATTAATTTATGAACAACTTATTCTATTATTCAAGATAGATATTAAAATAAATTATTTCTTGTCAAGATTCATATTATAATATCGATCTATATTACAACGTCGATCTATACTAACTGACACTTAAATAAGGTAATCAAACATCTAACTCGATTGATGAGCACTAAGATTATACAAGTGATCTCAACAACCTTGTGGTGAAATATATGTGTATATCTCGATCGATTCAACTGACACGACAACCTATATCTCGATCATGTATGTCTAAGATCATAAATTTGATCATTTTTCATTGATACCTGAAATGAAATATTAGTTAATATAGTGTCACGCTATGGGTACTTGATCGATTATTCAGACACCCCATCAATTACTCACAGCACTTTAATGTAAATGTGCATTTCGTTTAAAATCAATATAAATAAAAAAGTTAGAGTGGCATAAAAGAATAACCGGGTTCACTTGGTGCAACTTTTTTTTTTTTTAACTACGTTCATTGGTTTCTTGCAACAAAAAAAAATATGTTCGTTGGTTAAGGAAACTAATAGGAAAAGACCAGTGCAACGACGGATTTGCCCCTGATGTTGGGTTTATTGACGAACAGGGCTGATTCTCTTAATTTTGATTCTCTTATTCCTAGCTTGTTGTTTTAGATTCTCTGTGGCTCAGCACTGAAATCTTTTCTACTTTTTGTATACATTATTTAATGAGCTGTTATAAAAGGACAATATAAAATACTCATGTGGTAGAAAACCAGTTTGTGCTCTGCTTTACCTTATGTATATAAACAAGTTTGTATGTTTTCGTGGCAATTCATAAGAGAGAGTGAGTTTTTAAAAACTTGAGCTATGTACATCCCGACATCCTCTCAGGAGACCTTAGTGGTTAGGACATCCAAACAATTTATCAAAGCACCCCAGAAGTTTTATCAAAATATTCTTTCATTTGAAACATGAGCACCCCACCCCTAAAATCACATGAAGGCCTTGAAAACCTTATAACCATAGTTTTCCCTACCCTTTCTCTAGTCTAAATAGCTCAGAATCCATTAATTCCCTCTTGGTTTGTTGCTTCATTTTGTTGTTTGTTATATTCCTATAGTTGGGGTTAGGCATTTTCTATTGAGGAAGAGGGTTCGTGTTAGGAAAGGTCTCCGATTTAAGGTTTGTGGTTTGTTGGTGTTGTCGTTCGGCATTAACACGAAAGTAAGTGCCTATTTTTCATGAGTGTATCGTTCATTGCATTGGTTTTGGTTCTTCTTGGTGTTGATGCACCCATTTAGGGATAGATTTCGAAACCCGAAAGTGTCGGTCCCACAGGTTTGTGTTTTGTGATGTGGTCTTGCTATTTTCTTGCTGAGACCTTTTGGAGAGTATCGGTCAAACAACACCGAAATTAAACATTAAGGGACCCCAAACACATGTGTCAATGTGATTGTTGACCACAGAGACAAAGCTTTTGGTATCAGTGTCATGGTCCGATATAGGATGCTTTATCTTGGTCTTTAGCAACCAAGTTTAGTTTTAAGGTATGGTTGGTAGTAAGATCGGATGGTAGGGTCCGAGACATAACTGTAGGTCTCGATGTTGTCTCTCAAGACATAACTACTTGTCTTTGTTATGTGGTTCCAAAACTATATAATATGTCATTTTTGGGGTTTCTTTCATTGTTCTTACATTGACCTTATTGAACAGATATGGCTCGATAGAAGAGTACTTTTCCAGGCAACAAGTTTACGATCATCCCTCGAAAGGACAATGACCTACGGGTAATTCAAATACTCGTGGTGGGAGGAAACCACAAACAACCTCTTATCGGAAAAGAGAAACAAAAGGGTACACATGCACGTTGCATGGGAGATAATGCACAAGATGAGGCTGTTGGGAAATGTGCCCTAGGTCAATCCATTAATAGTCTTTATGAATACATTTTAGTTAATAAAATAGAGGATTTCATTTGCTATTTATTATAATTGATTTGCATGTTTACATTATAATAAGATCCATGGGTATTTACAGAAATATCCTAAATGTCCCTAGTCGATTATTATACTGGGAACTATAATGAATTAAGACTATTGTGAGTCTTGATTGATGATCATACGATGATCATACGTATAGGAATACGAATCAAGATCATGAGTACTTGTCAAGGAACAAAGTACTGGACCAACCTGCTATGAGAACATCACATGGATTAAGTCATAGTTGTTTCTCATGATATGTATATTATTCAGTCTCTCTGACTTGAGATTACCAGAGACTTCAACATTAGGAATACAGTGATTTGACGCAATCAAACGTTGTCTTTAACCGGACGATTATAAAGGTTGTGATTGGTTACTGTGTGAATAATGTGGTGAAGTTGTGTAATCGAGATAGAATTTGTCCCTCTCATATAGATAGAGATATCCAATGGATCCCTCGATGTGTTAGAATGTTAAAAGGCCTAGTCTAAGTGAATTGATATTGATCAATGTCACTTGGATGTTTTCAGTCTACTTGGAGATCGAGACTAGTACGATCGAACATGTTGGATGACAATTCCATGCCTTATATTTGATCAAAAGGATATCGTATGACAAAAGGATGTTATATAAATTATTGATTAGGTTGTATCGATTTGATCTTTGTACAACTTGGGTAGTCATAATGTCTTGCTAGAAACCGCTTATGACTTGTATACCAAAATATGTTTTGGTACACTGCCAACGTTGTATGAGCCTATTGGGTCGCACACTAATAATGGTTTTGCGAGATTTTAAAATGGTTAGGAAGAATGAATTTTATATGATAAAATTCATGACAGAAACGTCCTTGTGGTGTATTACACTTATACTTCTTGAGTAGGGATATATGTGTAATTTACTTAACCGTCTATATACAAGCGTTGTATAAATAGACGTTTTAAGTTACAATACATGTATGAAAATTAAGGGCCGAAACTCTAATTTTCGTTTTAGAAACGAATTAGGGTTGACTGGTACGTTCTGAATTGTTTTGGAGAGAAACCAAACGTTTGGTATTCTCTCAAAGCTAGCACTTTGAATCTCGCCGCCGTTCGTGTGTGGACAGCTAGTAGAGGGCGTTCGTCATTGGCAGCGCTTTAAAGATCGATCAACATTCTAAAAGGTATATTGCAACCGAGGTATGATTTAGTTTTCATAGTTTAAATGTTTTAATGGAATAGATTCGGATCTGTTGGGGTTTTTCTCAAAATTGTTTTGAAATTTTCTTTGCGTATGAACCCCAAACACCATCAGTGGTATCAGAGCCTTCGAGTTCGATTCCATTAAATTCATTGCATGTTTTCTTCTGATATATACATGATATATGATTGAAAGCATGTTAATAGTTGATGTATATATAATATACATAAGTTTTCTGTGAGATTTATTATCATGGTTTATGCATATGATACATATATTCGTGATTTAATTGAAATCAGTTTCGTACATGCAAGTAACCATGTTAGGTTAATTCGAATAATTTTAATGAATTGAATTTCGTATTCTGTGATCCATGACACCATTAGGTATAATCTTTATTTTCGTGTATTGATGCATGGATGAAATCTCTGTAATTCAGTATGCATATTTAGGTTACATTAATTTAAGTTTCTTAAATTGTATAAGTTTGAATGTTAATTCGAAACTAATATGATTAGGTTCGATTGAGATAGTAGTTCATGATTCAACTACATATTTGCGATTATTTGGATGAGGACCGAAATTGCAAATAATTATTTTTGAAATTATTTATTTATCTCGTTATATCTATTATGTTATGAAATTTCTATTTGATAGGAGATAGATAACAAATTAGATTAGAAGATAGTAGCAAAATTGAATTCGTTATCCCTATTGGATAGGAGATAAATGTCGAGAATTTTGTTATTGGTGATATGTTAGAATTCAAATATCTTAAGTCCTAATTGGATTAGGATAAGATGATTAGTTAGATGTGTGCCCGAGTTAATTAAAAACGTTTTAATTGACTTAATTTTAGATAAATTAAGGGTTAGTTTAGGATAATAAAATTAGCGAAAAATATGATTTTCTATGGTGAATTTTAATTTTCGGAATTGAAATTCGTCTCCTAAAAAAAAAAAAAAAAAGGGGGGGCGCTGCCCCCTGTTCCCCCGTCCACCGCCCGTTGACCGGTCAGCGGGACTGCCGTCTAACTAATCTTAACTCACAAAAATTCTTCTATTAGTGAATAGCATAAAAATTTCCTAAATTGTTTAGTGGTTCTACAAATCAATAAAATATATGATATTTATTGTTTACTTAAAAAATCACTAAAACTGAATAAAATCCCTTTATTAAATCTTAAGTCTTGTGCCATCCAATTTTAAACACTTATCAAGGCCTCGATCGCACTAATATAGTTTCAGCCATAGCTGGGTGTATTGTGTTATCTTGGTGAGATAAGTTGGGTAAGAGTTACCTAAATGTTTAAATTGGTCCGACTTAATAAAGCTATCAAAATAGTTTTGAACTTTAGGCATATGATGAGATAAAAACATGCTAAGACATAAGATGTCATATATCTCATAAAAGTATCTAAAATTACATAAGATGTAATTGATAACTGTTACCTACCTAAATAATCTAGTTCTGTGTTTCATGCCATAGCTATCATAGAATTAGGTGAAATATGGATTTTAGTCCCCTAAATAAACAGTATGTTTTAGGAGGGTTGTTAATTTAGTGGGAGTCTATTCCTCTATACTAAAATAAACTCTGTATAATCTTTATTGAAGATCAATGGTCTCTTCAAGTAACAATAAGCCCTGTCACTGCAATCTATCCTTGAGAAGAATAAGCTATCTGGGACTAACTTTCTTGACTGGTTTAGAAACTTGAGAATTGTTCTCAAGCATGAACGCAAGTTGTATGTTTTGGATGCTCCGATCCCTGAGGACCCACCAGCCAATGCTACGAAAGCTGTGAAGGATGCGCATAATAAGCATGTCAACGATTCTACTGATGTTGCATGTATCATGTTGGCAACTATGGTTCCTAAACTTCAGAAGGACATGGAACTAATGGAAGCCTACGACATGGCTGTAACGCTGAAGGAAATGTTCCAATAGCAAGCTAGACAAGAAAGGTTCGAGACAGTCAATAACCTGCATTCTTGTAAGATGACTGAGGGTGCGTCAGTTAGTCCTCATGTTCTGAAGATGAAGGGCTATGTTGACCAACTTGATAGACTTGGATTTCCCATAAGCCAAGAGTTGGCTACGGATTTGATCCTAAATTCATTACCGGAGAGTTACTCACAATTTGTGATGAACTACAATATGAATAATATGGAGAAATTAATTTCAGAGTTGCATTTGATGCTCAAAACTGCTGAACAAAATATCAAGAAACCCTCTAGTAATGTGCTGATGGTCCAAAAGGGAAAGGGAATGAAGAAGAAAAGTAAAGGCAAAGGCAAGGCTAAAGTTGCCAAGGCTGCTGCTGCACCTGTCGCAAAGCCTGTGGAATAAGTCAAGCCCCAACCTGTTTCTGATTCAAAGCACTAAAAGGAAAAGGAAGGAAATTGTCATTTCTGCCATGCACCTGGACATTGATTCAGAAATTGCAAACTCTATCTGGAAGATCTAAAGAAGAAAAAGGTAGTGCGACTACCACCTCAGGTATTTATGTTATTGAAATTAATTTATCTACTAGTGATTCCTGGGTATTGGATACCGGATGTGGATCTCACATTTATATAAATGTGTAGGAACTCACCAGAAGTAGGAAGCTGAAAAAAGGAGAAGTCATCCTGAGCGTAGGGAATGGAGCAAGAGTTGCTGCCCTGGCTGTTGGATCATATGACTTAGTCTTACCTAGTGGACTTATTTTAACTTTAAATAATTGTTATTATGTGCATGCCTTGAGCAGAAACATCATTTCTATTTCATGTTTGGATATGGATGGTTTTGATTTTATTATTGCGAATAATAGATGTTCAATTTCTTGTAAAGGCATTTTTTATGCAAATGTTGATTTGTGTGATGGTCTTTATATTCTAAGCATGAAAAGGTCCACTGATACTCCAATCTTTAACATAAATACAAAGAGATTCAAGTCAAATGATTTGAATCAAACCTATCTTTGGCATTGTCGTCTCGGCCACATAAATGATAAATGCATAACGAAGCTCCATAAAGATGGACTTCTAGATTCATTTGATTTGGAATCATATGAAACGTGCGTATCTTGTTTACTAGGCAAGATGACTAAAAGTCCCTTTACTAGACATAGTGAAAGGGCAAGTGATTTATTAGGTCTAATACATATTGATATATGCGGTCCTATAAACACAATGGCTAGAGGAGGTTATTAGTACTTCATTACATTTACTGATGATTTCAGCAGATATGGTTATGTATATCTTATGAAACATAAAGCTGAATCATTTGAGATGTTTCGAACATTTCAAAATGAAGTGCAGAATCAACTTGGTAAAACTATCAAGGCACTTTGATCAGATCGAGGTGGTGAATATTTGAGCCAAGAATTTGATGATCATCTTAGAAATTGTGGGATTGTCTCACAATTAACTCCACCAACAACTCCACAATGGAATGGAGTTTCTGAAAGAAGAAATCGAACCTTATTAGATATGGTTCGATCTATGATGAGTCATGCAGATCTTCCTATATCCTTTTGGGGTTATGCATTACAAACTGTTGCTTTTACTTTAAATCGTGTTTTTTTAAAGCGGTTGATAAAATACCATATGAAATATGGTATGGGAAGAGACCTAGTTTGTCTTTCCTTAAGATTTGGGGCATGAGGCTTACGTAAAACGACAAGTCTCTTAGAAAAACTAGCACCTAAATCTGACAAGTGTCTATATGTGGGGTATCCTAAGGAAACAAAAGGATATTACTTTTATAATCCCGCTGAGAAAAAAGTGTTTGTTGCTCGATATGGTGCCTTTATGGAAAAAATAGTTTATTTCAAAATACATTAGTGGAAGAAAAGTAAATCTTGAAGAAGTTCAAGAATCACAGATAAACACTGAACCGCTACTGGAAGTTCAACAAAGTTCTGAACCAGTTGAACCTCCACGTAGATCTGGTAGGGTAAGACATGAGCCAGAGAGATTAGGATTTCTCATTACTGATAGTCGTGATGTGCTGCTTATGGATCAAAATGAGCCCACCACTTATCGGGAGGCTATGTCTGAACCAGACTCAGATAAATGGCTAAGTGCCATGAACTCTGGGATGCAATCCATGTATGATAACTAAGTTTGGAACTTGGTTTATTTACCTGAAGGTGGTAAGACCATTGGATGTAAATGAGTTTTCAAGAAGAAAACTGACATGGATGGCAAAGTGCATACTTTCAAAGCAAGACTTGTAGCAAAAGGTTTCAGGCAGATTCAAGGTATTAATTATGATGAAACTTTTTTGCCGGTGCCATGCTTAAATCCATAAGAATTTTAATTGCTATTGCTGCATATTATGACTATGAGATATGGCAAATAGATGTAAAACAACATTTCTTAATGGAAAGCTACTTGAGGACGTGTATATGACACAACCTGAAGGTTTTGTACATCTTGAAAATTCTATGAAGGTATGCAAGCTTCAAAGATCTATTTATGGATTAAAGCAAGCTTCGTAGAGTTGGAATCTTCGTTTTGATGAAGCAATTAAGGATTTTGGTTTTATTAAGAACGAAGATGAGCCTTGTGTATACAAGAAGGTCAGTGGGAGTGTGTAGTTGTTTTTTTCGGTACCGTATGTTGATGATATATTGCTCATTGGAAACGACATCCCAACGTTACAAAATGTCAAGTCTTGGTTAGGGAAGTGTTTCTCAATGAAAGACTTAGGAGATGCAGCCTATATCCTAGGGATAAAGATCTATAGGGATAGATTTAAAAGGCTAATCGGTCTAAGTCAGAGTGCTTACATAGATAAGGTGCTGAATAGGTTCAGTTTGCAAGACTCTAAAAGAGGATTGTTACCAATGTCTCATGGCATAAGTCTCAGCAAAACTCAATGTCCTAAGACAAATGATAAGCGAGACCGTATGAATAAGATTCTATATGCATTTGCTATTGGATCTATCATGTACGCCATACTATGCACTCGGCCTGATGTATCATATGTTTTAAGCACTATAAGCAGATATCAGTCAGATCCAGGTGAGAGTCACTAGATAGCAGTAAAGAACATTCTTAAATACTTAAAGAGGACTAAAGAAGTGTTCTTGGTCTATGGAAGTTTTGAAAATGATCTAGTTGTAAATGAGTTACATAGATGCAAGTTTTCAAGCGATATAGATGATTTCGAGATCGCGATCGATATGTGTTTACTACGAATGGGGGTGCAAAGAAGTGGAAAAGTTCGAAGCAAGAGAGGCGTGGCGAGATTCTACAACGAAGTTAAGTATATTGCGGTGTCCGATGCAAACAAAGGAGGCGATTTGAATCAAAAAGTTCATTTCTGAACTAGGGGTGGTTCCAAGTATTGCTAGCCCTATTTGTTTCTATTGTGACAATAACGGGGCAATAGTACAGGTCAAGGAACCTAGATCACACCATAGATCTAAACATATACTCAAGCGTTTTCATCTCATCAGAGAAATCATTGAGAGGGGAGACGTGAAGATTTGCAAAGTACCTACTAAAGACAACATTGTGGATCCATTGACAAAGGTTCTTCCACAAGCGAAACATGATGGTCATGTTAGATCATTAGGCATTAGATGCATGAATGATTGGCCCTATAGCAAATGGGAGATGTTGGGAAATGTGCCCTAGGTCAATCCATTAATAGTTTTTATGAATACATTTTAGTTAATAAAATAGAGGATTTCATTTGCCGTTTATTATAATTGATTTGCATGTTTACATTATAATAAGATCCATGGGTATTTACAGAAATATCCTAAATATCCCTAGTAGATTATTATACCTGGGAACTATAATGAATTAAGACTAGTGTGAGTCTTGATTGATGATCATACGATGATCATACGTATAGGAATATGAATCAAGATCATGAGTACTTGTTAGGGAACAAAGTACTTGACCGATCTGCTATGAGAACATCACATGGATTAAGTCATAGTTGTTTCTCATGATATGTATATTATTCAGTCCTCTGACTTGAGATTACTAGAGACTTCAACATTAGAATATAGTGATTTGACGCAATCAAATGTTGTCCTTAACCGGACGATTATAAAGGTTGTGATTGGTTACTATGTGAATAATGTGGTGAAGTTGTGTAATCGAGATAGAATTTGTCCCTCTCATATCGAAGAGAGATATCCAATGGATCCCTCGATGTGTTAGACTGTTAAAAGGCCTAGTCTAAGTGAATTGATATTGATCAATGTCACTTGGATGTTTTCAATCTACTTGGAGATCGAGACTATTACGATCGAACATGTTGGATGACAATTCCATGCCTTATATTTGATCAAAAGGATATCGTATGACAAAAGGATGTTATATACATTATTGATTAGGTTGTATCGATTTGATCTTTTGTACAACTTGGATAGTCATAATGTCTTACTAGAGACCACTTATGACTTGTATACCAAAATGTGTTTTGGTATACTACCAACGTTGTATGAGCCTATTGAGTCGCATACTAAGAATAGTTTTACGAGATTTTAAAATGGTTCGGAAGAATGAATTTTATATGATAAAATGCATGACTGAAACATCCTTGTGGTGTATTATACTTATACTTCTTGAGTAGGGATACATGTGTAATTTACTTAACCGTCTATATACAAGCGTTGTATAAATAGACATTTTAGGTTACAATACATGTATGAAAATTAAGGGCCGAAACTCTAATTTTTCGAATTTTTAGAAACGAATTAGAGGTTGTATTCTTCGGTACGTTACGAATTTGTGTGGATTTTGGAGAGAAACCAAATGTTTGGTATTCTCTCATAGTTTAAAGCTAGCACTTTGAATCTCGGAACCCCAAACACCACCAGAGGTCGTTTGTGTGTGGATGAAGCCTAGTAGAAATGGCGTTTGTCATTAGTGGTGCGCTTTAAAGATCGATCAACATTTGAAAGATATATTGCAACCTTAATTGAGGCACGTGATTTAGTTTTCATAGTTTAAACGTTTTAATGGAATCAGATTCGGATCCTGTTGGGTTTTTTCTCAAAGTTGTTTTTGAAATTGTATCTATCACTTGGGTAACCCTATTTTCCATATATTTCTCTATAAATTAAATTCTAAACCCTAAACCGTAAAGCCTCATTTTTATTGATAAAGATGAGGCTACTCTATCATTCATTTAGGGTTTTGTAAATCGTTTACATGAATTGGGGATTTTAAAGTTTTATGTGTGAATGCATGGATGGATGAACTTTGAATTGATGAATTAAATTGTTACCTTTGGGATTTTGAGGAGTTTTTGTTGTTTCCCCACGAGTCGAGGATGGGTCGACGACGACGACGAAGTAGGCCTTGAAGAGTGTAGGAGTAGAATTCCCAGTTAGAATTCTTGAAATGGGAATTCTATTGGACACGTAGGGGAGCGCGCTACACGTTCTGGGCAGGGCACTCCATTGTGAAGAACATGAGCATGCTCCACCCGTTAAGGGTTATTTTTTAATAAACCTAACTTAACCCACCTAACTCATCGAGAAAACACTAAATATGATAAAATAGACTTTATGGACTTAGGGGACAATAACTCGGGTATCGGAGCTAGGCGAGATCGATTTGGGTTGGGGGAAGTCGAAGCACGATTTGAGGTGCGTAAAACCCTTGAGAATGCTTCACTTATTTCATGACATTGTTTTTATCGAATATCGAATCGGTTTCATGTGTGACTGTTGGTAGTCGTCCATTGGTTGTGGCTAGATCTCTTGCACGGGCAAGCTTGCGACAACGACCGTGTCGATGACAATAGAATATATCTACGACTGTCAGGAGGGATTAGGGGTTTCGTTGACTTGAAATAGCATTTGGAGGGATTCACCCGGTTACTAAAGTTGGGATTTAGTCACAGTAAGCCTGTATAAGTAGCTTGAGGTAGCGCTGGATTCCTGAATTTGTTCTATCGTGCGACCGAGTTAGATCGGGGTTTCTCAAGGTTAGTCGGATGATGATTTATTTATTTAATTGTTATTCGTTCGAGCTTATTTATTTACTTATTGATTTTAAGGTATTCTGTAATGCTTTATATTTCTTGTTGGTGCTTTTGAATGATGTATTGCATGCCTGACAGTGATAGGAATATGATTGTCAGTTGCCAAAATGTCATATTCACATGTCTCGTAGATTTATCAGTTTATTTCATGATTATTGTGTGGACTTCTCTCGGGAATTTACCCATTGGACTCGTCACTGTATTTGTTCGGTGACTGAGTGCAGATCCTTCGAGAAGCCAGAGTAAGGGTGAGGAGGTACTATATGACTATTTCTGAGACCGTTGATGCAGCTCGTGTTTTGTACTACAATATGTCTTTATTTACATGTTGTTAGGTTTGGGGACTATAGAACACTGAATACATGTATATGGACTTTTGTTTATATTTTTGCCTCACTTATATCCCACTATCTATGACTGGTTAGTATTCATAATTTATTCATTCAAAAGCTTCGCTGAAATAAACAAGCAAGTAAATGTCTAACTTATTAAAATGACTATGGATGGCGCGATTAGTTAGACTGGACAAGCTGTCGTTAGTGGAATTCGGACGAGGCAGAGGTTGATGACATGACCGAGAGACGTAACGGGTGCAACCGGGCCTGCAGATGAGGAACAGCAGACCACGAGGCGGCCTCAGGATTTTGGGCCGCCATAACTTGTCCACTCCCTTCCTTAGTGGTCCTATCGACCATTCCTTGTTGACGAGCTTCAAAAATCATGTCACGACGGCTATTTTGAACAATGAGGTAAAAAAATTTTAAACTCATTTCTTTTTCAAATGCTTGCTACACATCATTTCAATTGTTATTGTATTATGACGTTTCTTCATTTCTTAATGCAACATCGTCCGATGCTTAAGTGCATAAACCACAGGGCTCAATACTTGAGTGGGACTTGCAGTCTTGCCACCTCGACACCGAGGGCCTGCAGAGGATCATTCAAAAGTTCGATTTGATGCCACTCATAGACTGCTCGCATCGAAAAGGCAACAAGGAGTTGATCTCCAATTTAGTTTAGAGGTGGCAACCAGAGACAAATACATTTCACTTATCGTTTGGTGAAATATCTATCTCTTTGGAGGATGTGACTATTCTATTGAACATCCCAGTGACAGGCAAGGTGGTAGCAGTTGAGAATTTTGCAAGGTATACTAAGATGTCTTGCACGGAGGCGATTGCCATAGTTTCAAAGTTGTTTAGGATTAGCCTTGTAGACGTTAAAGAACAAGTTAACATAACCATAGGTCTCACTATGAGGAAGTAATAAATGAAAAGTACATAGTGCCTTACTGAAAAGCCATCTACTTACCTAAAGGTGGAATCTAGTGCACATACATTCTGATTGTACCTGCTATCTTGCACTCTTTTTGTCGATAAGAGTGGGTTATGAGTGTGACGGCCCCAGTTACACAACCTTAAAATCGGACCCCACCCGACCTAGACTTACGTAGACCCAAATCCCCCTCATGCAGTCAACACAAACCTAGTCAGCCTTACCTTACCTATTTTTACCATTTATTTAACAATTTAATATGAGATCATTAATATTAGTGAGTTAATCAAAGATAAGCGAAAACATTTACCATATCCAACTAATATAACAACCTCAAGACATAAGTTAGGATAACCTAGAAATGTGAAAATCCAACAAATATATATTTCACTACCCAATGCCATATCACAAGAGATAATATTATCATATACAAGCCCAAGATCTCTCATTCTCAAACCTAGTTTCAAAACATATATATAAACAGTAATACAAAATCAAATCTAAATCGAGTCCAAAGGATAAATAGCTCCAAATCTTCAAAGTAAATCACCAAGCTGAGGAGCTTTCCTTTTGTTCGACTATAGATCTGCATTAAGTCAAACACAAGAATGACGAGTCCTAGTAAGTAATGCCAAACAAGATGTTTACAGTATTTCACAATAAATAGTTGTCTATATTCATGCCAATAGAAAGAAAATTACAGGGAATGTATGAATAAATAAAGACTAAAAATAAATATGAATCAATCGATAATGAGTGTTTAGGAATAAAAAAGAAAGGCGCAAGTAGTCCCGACCAATGGTCGTTTTGAGCCAAGGAATAAGCTACCCCTTATAAGCTCAGAGTTTAGGACATGGCCAACTCACAGCATCTTAAAGTCCATCCAGATGTAGAGTTTTCCGACAATCTAGTGAAACAACTCGACACCCCGTATAGATCCTACACAATATTTTGAATCCCAAGCATCGACCTTTGGTTTATTCACCAACTTAACTCGCGACTCTTAAGGATCACGTTGACTCTCTTGCCCTTGGACTACTCAAATAGAATAGAGTTCTAAAACAGAATAGAGCAATAACAACCATAAATTAAAGCCTAAAGAAATAATTGTAAATTTCACCACTGGTTTACTTACCCGTGTCCAATGCTATTACACACTCACATGACTCAAATTCGTCCCTTACAAATCTTCCATGTAACTGACACTGCCTATAACCTACCAACTTTTAGTAGACTTTTTAGGTTTACCGGAGAGTCAGATCACCTTGAAACTAGTTCCAATAGATTCCCTATATACTCAATTATATTATAGTTAAGCTTTAAGTGAAACCAAATCACGAAACCTCATAAAATCTGCGACCGAAGTATGCTTGAGAGCTAGTTTCAAAAATAATTATTTATAACAACTTCATTTAACTAACTTGGAGTAACTTTTTAAACTCAAAAACCTTAATATTTGTCATACAGACCATGAAATAACTTGTAGTACACATTTTGTACTTTCTATAGACGGAGAAGTTATGAATTTTCCAATACAGCCTATTGACAAGGCAAACTTTATTCATTTTGAACTGAGAAAACCTCTTCAAATCAATATTCTCGCATTTAAATCCTCAAATCTCACCAATAACCACCACAAATACCAACTTTCATATATTTTCACAGCCCGTCGAGTCAATTTGGATCAAAACCTATATTCAATTTATCCAAAATCCTAATATAAATCAATATCAACTATAAAAACATCTTCAAAACCATAATCAACTAAATCATATCACTTTAAATCACAAAAACACTATCCCACGCTGGTAGAATTTATCCTAAATTGATGTAACCCAATACATCAATTCACAATAATTGATACTAATTCCTATGAAAACCCTTGAAAGAAATAGAAAAATTGCGAGATTTCAAATTGAGTTGAAATTTTACCAAATTTTGGGTCGAATCCCTCGTTTCCACCGCAACAACTTGGTTCTAACTGAACGTCTCGCTATGCTCTAATGTCTTGCAAAGAGAATCGGACAAAAATCAAACGTTAAGAGCTCCGCATGTGCGAGAAGTGTCGGAGAGCTTTAGAAACCAAAATCTCAATTCGTTCTTTGTTGAACAATTGAAATTTTTTATTTTTTTTACGTTTATATATAAACCCTGCTTGTTAGCAGCTTAATTTTTTTTTATTTATTAATTTTCATAAATCTCTATTTTGATGTATTTTGGCTTCCGGTGCCCATTTTGTATCCAATTTTTATAAAATTGAGCCAAACTCTCGATAAAACTGTTCATTTTCATAGCACGTCCATAACGCTAGTCTTTGTTAAACCAAAACCCCAAAAATCTTAACTTTGTTCACAGCATGCCAAGCTTTTATAGACTAATTATCTTGTCATACTTAACCAAACTTGCACCCATTTAGACCCAATCTTAACCTTGACTACCGTAATTGACACGAAACTTGAGACAAGGTCTTGTAGCAATTTCATTCTCATTTTACATTATTATCGATCCCGATTATAACGAAAATTGAGGTTATACCTCAACAAACTTTAACTTCAGAAAGAAATACCATATAATACACAACACTTATAAAAAATAACATACCTCGGCGTCGATGATTAAGAATTGTTCACTCGTATCATGACAAGGGTCTACGTATGACCAAAAATGACACGTGACACGAGTTATATTTAAGGGTCATTACAATGTGTCTCCATCGCTTTGCTCAAACTATTGGACAATTTGGACGAGATGGGAAACTATGCATGAGGTGAAGCTATTTTGGCTTACCTTTACCGTCATTTAGGGTCGGTTACTGGAGTCGATGTATCATAGATTGTAGGGTATCTGATTTTACTTGAGGGGTAAAAAATTCATAGTCTTTGTTTTTTTATGTTGTGGTTTTTTTTGTGTATTTTCACTACTTAATTCTTGTGCTTTATGCCTTTTCTTATTTAGGAATGGGTGTATGAGAACTTCAAACTCCAGCTCACTATGCTGATCACAAAATACGTTGACCAAATTCAACCCCGTGTTTGTAAGTGGATACAAAAACACGAGACAGTTGCGAAACCTATTCCATGCATGACTATTCAACTAACCAATTATTTGACATTTAAAATACTGCTAAGACGCTTCTTGATTTCACTTAGTGGACTCGTCATTCTCTTGTTGATGATTGAGTGCAAATTCATAATGGAGTAAGGGCAAGGTGTCGATGCTAGGTGATTTAGTCTGAGGACATCGGAGCGGCCTTCCCTTTCTTACTTTTGTAGGTTCTTTTGGTATTGCATAATATTTATGATGTTTTAAACACTTAGGTTATTTTAGGGTTGTAATACATATAGATGCATGTATATTGCCTTCAATTACACATTTATTACTCGATATGCATGTTATCTGTATATATGTAGGGTTCCACATTATATGTTGTCTCAAATTTATTTCTTTTGAGTTATTTAATTTGTTAAATTGCTTCCACTAAATTGGAAAGACTTACAAATCTTAAATAACTCAATTTATAATCTCTAAATGAATTAAGATAATGGAAAGAAATGTTGACTAGGCTTACGTTGACCTTGCAAGGGGTAACTCAAGGGTTCATGTAGGCTTAGGATGGGCAAGACCCAGTTTGTGAACTAAAGTAACTCCATTTGGTTTTTGAGAGTTATAAGAGGGGGTTTACAATGAATTTTCAATTTGGTCTCGAGATACCAACATTCAGGTAAAAGATTTATATCAGCTCCCATATCAAGTTGAACATATAGGAAAAAAGTCACATTAATTTGTATGTGGAGAAAGATAAGGTCCGAATCATCTTTTGTGAGTTTTGAAATATCACTATTTTCATCATATAATTTATAATCATGGTCATTCTCATCATACATATATGGATCTCTGACAATTTGTTCTTCCTTTTGTGTTTTTATATTCATCTTACGTCTAGGCTTCTTAACCATCCAAACTATAAATATGTCACTTGAGTTTGTTTCACATGAGTTAATATGCACAATGTGGTCTTTTGTATTGTTCGAATGTCTTAGAGAATCATTGACTCGATCTAAAATAATAATCTTGATATCATGTTGAACAAAATTTTCATAATAAGGTTTTAATCTGTGACCATTAGTTTTAAATTGTTAACATATTTCCGTACTTTCTATTTTGATAGCACCATGAGGAAATATATTTATGACCTTAAAAGGTCCTATCCATCGTGAGCGAAGTTTTTTAGGAAATAATGTAAGACATGAACAAAAAAGTAACACTTTTTGACCTATTGTAGACTAATATTGACATTTGCTCTGTAGCAGTATGCAACTAGTATTGTATTCTTATTCTGACTTCAGCTCTGTCTTCGTCTACAACTCTAACTGTGATATTGTAGTCTTCTTTGGAATTTGCGTTGTAGTCTATATCTGAGTTGTATCTACACCCGGACATCTTGCTATGTTAGGCTTCAATATTTATTGAGTTTATCTACCTAACTAACTTAGCTTCTATTTTGACAATATATTGCCAACAAGGATAGACCGACCCAAACACACTAAACTAGGGTCTAACAATGTGTTCTTGCTCACCTTCTGCCATGTTATATGACATACAAAGAGGAAAATTCCTAAAAAATTATGTAAAATACCCAACAACGGTGCAAAAAATTGACACATATCGAACGTGTACAATAAGTTTCTCGAATATCCTTATTATTTGTAGTAGTGATAAGTGGGATCGTTTCCACATGGATTTTTATCAATTTCTTATGAAAAAGAGTTTTCTTTAGGCTTTTATTATTTTACTAAACTAATGGAAACTAAAACTAAAACATGAATTAAAATCACCTAAGTATTCTAAAATAATTATTTAAACTAATTAAACTAAACTAAAGCAATGCAATTTAACTAAAGTAACTAATCTAAATTCAAATCAAGTAAATCAATATGAGACAAACATCTAAACAATCATCCAGAACAATGAAACATAAACAGTTTTAATTCCCAAACACGTTAATTGAAGTATATTCAAGGTCATATCATCACATCATTACCATTAAACCATTAAACCATAAATCATTAAACTTATAATCATAAGTAAAATTAGTAGTATTTATCAAACAATCAATTTTCCTTTTATAAATGGAAATAAGCCATATTCTAATCAAATCACACTCAGCCTTTCAAAAGCTCAAAATATCTAATTGTAACAAAACAACATTATACTCTATGAAAATTCTTACTACTAATCCAATATTATTAGAAATGTCGCAATAATAAATAACTTAGATAACAATTCACCTAAGACATCTAAGCGGTAAAAAAACCTTTTTAAACTAATCTTAGTTACTACCATACATTAGATTCAAAACCTAGATATCACAATACACATTGGCCACTATGCATGCAACACAAAGTTTAATGATTGTAATACGCAATAACAATCTACTAAAATCGTAAATTGACGAATACAATTGACTTTGATGCATTAAGTACAAATTCTTCTTTATTATAACTACATTATAAAACGGTTTAAGTTCATATTCGGATTCTTGTTTAGATTAATAAAATACTCACATATATTAAAGTAAACATCTTAATAAAGTAATTAAAAGACATTAATTAAAAATACTTTAATTAAATAACTCTTGAATCTATAACAAGTCTTCAAAAGCAAGAATAATAAACTTAACTAAAACTCCTCAACTTTTAGTTGATAGAAAATTAAGGGTACTTATTCTCAAAGCCCTAGATCTATATTTATAGTACTCTAATGTGTATATATCCTAATCAAAGTCAAATTCCTAGTTATAACCACCCAATATTCTCGAAATCGACTATAGCGAATCCTTGGCGAATCTTATTTTTCATCAGATCATTGTGTAAATCAGTGACTTTTTCAATAAATTGCTCAATGTGCTTCACCGATTCATCCAACAAATCTTATTACATTATGCCATTCATTAGTCATTCGCCTGTGTTCTTTGCTGCCGATTTAATTTGTGATTCGAGTACATTTTATTAATCGATACCAAATCGCTGGGTATTTTTCTGTGGCGGACTCAAATCCCAAGGAAACCCTGGGTAATGCTAGGTCGCTGGACACTTCACCGACCTCTTCCACATCTGACACTCCTATTGATGCGACCCGTGATTCTTTCGGATACTTACATGTCTTCAAACAAACCTAACTTAACTGATTGTTGAGAAAGTTATAGTTGTAGAGTTTAATTAGTTAGGTTAGTGATTTATAATTATTTTTACATCGGAAGTCTTTAAAACATGAGTATGTTATGCATATTATAACAACCTGAATAATGGAAACCCCGACAAAAAGATACCATGCATATAGTAGAGGCAAATAAGTACAAAAATAATCCATATACATGTATCAGTATTCTACAAGTATCAAAAACCTGATAAAAAGTAAATATATACCTACTATAGATCACACACAAGCTAGCCACTATATCTCAGAGGTAGTCACCCAATACCTCCTTGCCCTTGCTCGTCAAAGGATCTACACTCGGTCACTTAACAAATACAATGACAAGTCCAATGAGTAAAATCCCAAGAGAAGTCCACACAATATTCATGGATAGAATAGATAAACAATAATATATGCAAGTATGACATCTGGCAACAGAATGACATACTCCTATAAATGTAAGCAAACATACGAATAAACAGGTAATCAACAACAAGATAATTGAAAAGTAGCATTTATTGAACATGCTCGAATTTAAATACCGAAAATAAACACCCAAATAGTATGAGAAAACCTTGACCTAAACTAGTCAGTAATTTGATAAAATAGTACAGAAACTGCGCATATACTCTAGGCTTACAATAAACCCCAACTATAGTTAATGAGTGAACCCCATCAAACGCTATTTCAAGTCAAGGGCACACCTTAAATTCTTCCTGACGGTCGTAGATACTTTCTTCTGCCGTCAACGCAAACGTTAGAACCGGTGAACTAAGTGCACGAAATTTATCCACAACCAATATATAAGCAACCGAATTTAAGAGTGAAAACCCACGTGCACCAACCAATAGTCACACATGTAATTCGATATTTGATAAAAATAACCATGAATTCTTGTGAAGCTTTCCAATGGATTTTACGCACCTAAATACAAGCTTTGACTTCCTCGAACTCTCGTATTTGACCACGATTAGTTCCCCGTACTCGAGCTACGGTCCCTCAGTTCCCTGAACTCAATTTATGTGTTTTATATTAGATTAGTGTATTTTAAGTCTTAGAATCAAATTTGATCTAAATCCTAAGAATAATTAAATTTCAATTATTTATATATTTATTAATTCGATTAAATTCCTCAAAATAGCACAAAAACCCCTCCAACAGAAAATCAATATGTCAAAATCGGGTTTTTGTTATTTATGTTATTAAAACTAATTTTATTGAATTTCTGGTACTTGGATAGTGCTATGTCCTATAGCGCCTTATAGAGGTCTAAACCCAAAATTTTCAACTTGGATATTCTGAGTTTCTCCTCCCCAATGACCGACTCCATGCTTCTTCGACCATATCCTCGACTCATGGGGGATCTCCAACACCAAAAACAATCAACAATAACAACAAATTCCATCAATTCACTAGATCATATATTCCTCCATTTTCACAATTTCAACAATTTCCTTAAAACTAGTGTATTCTACTCAATTAATTGATGAATTTAACTCTAATTACACCTTGTTACAACAAAAAATCAGTGAGTTATGATTTCAATTTCGTTTTCATAAAAAAATCCTCAATTTTAAGCTCACTTTCTTGGAAATTGAAAGAAGATTGAGAAGCTCACCTTGATTGTTGGATTTGTTTGATGAATTGCATCCAATTCCTTGTGAAAATCTAACTCTCCCTTCTCAAAAAATCTAGCCCCTCTCTCTCTCTTCAAAACCACAACTTTGTCCAAACAAATATCTAACAAGTTGAAATTTATCCTTTCATCTCAACATTTGTTTTTTACGTATCTCGAGGTCCATTTTATAGGCCTCCATTTGAGGTGTCCAACTCATATTAATGACTCATCTAGGACACTCTCTAGCTTAGTCTTATCCAACTAACACTCGATTACTCGATGTTCCGCACCTCGGCTCACATCATGAGGCATGTTTGTGATGGCCCCTGTTCCCCAAAACTGGGCCTGCTCGTCCTAGACCTATGTGGACCCCCCGAGTCAACCCTCGCGAAGTCACTTTAGGATTAATCAGCCTTCATTTCCATTATTTTCATGTTAAGCAACAAAATTTAAATGTTTTAAAGGAGTTATTCAAAATTTGAAAGTTTTACAAGTTTAGCGAAAGCAATTAACTTAAGAAAATTAAATAACTCTAAATCAGTAAAGTCAAGACAACCTACAATGTGGAACTTTGCATATATATAGTCAACATGTATATCAAGTAAAGGAGAATGTAATGAAGTTTATATACATGTTCCGATACGTCTCACAAACTTAAAGTATCCTAAGTTGACAAAACATGTATATAAATAATACAAAAGATCAAAAAACCTATAAAAATGCGATGGGAAGGACTGTTCCAATGTCCTCAAAGTAAATCACCAAGTAATAGTGCATTTCCTTGCTCGACTGAGAATCTGCACTCGGTCAAACATAAGAATAACGAGTTCAGGTAAGTAACGCCAGTAGGATCTCAACAACATTTCGAAATAATATAAAACAGTCTAAATTCATGTAGAAAGAAAGTTGTAAGAACACATGAACAATCATAAGATTGTAAAAGAACAATAACAACGATAAATGAATGCCACAAGATACAAAAGAGAGGCGTCAAGTAGTCCTAACCATCGTGTGCGGGTGCCACAGGGACGTGGTTATTGAGTCGCAACAAATCCCAACAAACTCGAGCCCTAGGATGCGTAACAACTACTACTATACCTAAACCTTCACTGATGAGAAATATCGATGGTAATCTGGACAAAAGCTTTCACCCAAAAAACAACCAAACTAGAGTAATGCCTTGAGGTCATGGCCCCAGGCACGAACCGATGACCACTCCTCTAGAGACACTTGACACCCTTGCCCTCATACACTTAAGTAGAGTAGGAATTCTAAGAAAAAAGTATCACAACAATAAATAATAACATTTAAAGCTCAACGAAATAACTGTGCATTTTTTAGCTGGTTTTACTTACTTATAATCTGTCTTAATAGGATCTCACTCGGCTCAGACACGCCACCAATTTGATCTTCCTATGCTTGTCAATAAATTACATACTACTTGGTAATCATTTGAATCAAATTTGGTTGTATTAAAGTCGTATACACTTATTTTATTGTCTCATTTCAATTCATGTTTAGAGTACAATTAAATCATAAAAATACCCCGATCTGATTCTATCACCTATTTCATACTCTTTAAGGTGTTTTACAGGTATTTATTTTGCGTTTGGACCAGTGTTTATACCCGGGTAAAAAACTCTGAACGTTTACAAAATTTTACAAAATTTGTCCTAAAACAGTACCTAGCATCATGGGGAACATTTCCCTATGGTGCCTATCACAGTGTAACCAGGGCAGAGCCCTTGCCCTGGACACTATGACTGGCGCTGTAGGGAAATGTTCCTCATGATGCCTGGCGGCGCCAAACTCAATTTTGATAGGGAATTTTTCAAAATTCCCCGGCTTATTTGCCATTTTTCGAGTTCATTTACTCCCATATGGACTTCCAATATCACCATAATTCATTCCCAAACATCCTTACAAGTCCATAACTAGTTTTCCACAATTAAAACAAAAAGTTATCAATTTATATAAAAAATTCACAAATTCCTCAACAACATCAAAAACCAACAATCAATAGATTCAATACATACTTATGTGATCCAACAAACTCCAAATACACTTCATAAAACCATAAAATTAGTGAGACAAAGTGTTGACTACGTTTTTTTATCGAAAACCCAAAAAATTTAGTTCAAAATATGAAGAATTGATAGATCAAGCGAGATCACACCTTAGTTGTCATTGTTGATGCTCCTAAGCCTTTCAAATTCACCAAAAGATCATCCAAAACCCTCTCCTAAATTTAAAATTTTTGGATTTGGGTGTTCAAGTGTGAGCAAATGTGGCCAATTGACTTTTTTTGGCTTTTTTTATACTTATCATGTCATTTAGACTTAATGGGTACATCTCAAAGAGCATATTGGGGCTCATAATGAGTTCATCTAACCATTTTAATGACATAATTAAATCACTATCCCCTTGAGCTTATCCTATTTGACTTTTCCAATCCTCAGTTTTCAGGTGTTTCGCCCGTCTATGCACGTTACAAGTCACGCCATAATTTAATTTTTTGATTCCAATCACCAGGCTATGATTTCCTCGTCGATATTTTGTCACAATTATGTTAGTTGTTCTTATAAATTATTTCCTAAACTCATTATACCTGTATCCTGCTTGCTCGATACCCATATTTACACGTTTCCCTTGTAACATCCCCTAATCTTAATTAGAGAATATTCAGCTTAAAACACTAATTAAAGCCCCGATAAACCAGATCGGACCTAATTAGAGACAATAGCCTTTTCCAATTCCTGACAACGACCTATATATCTTTATATTAAATAAACGAATTAAAACAAAATGCATCGAAAATTAAAAACTTTTTCAATAAATATAAAATATACAAATCTGGTAGAATTCTTAGTATTAAACTCACACTCCCACCCCGATTATTACAAAATCGAAAAGCAATAAAAATATATATACAATAGGAAACTCACTGCACCATATAGAAGATACTAAACTCCTGATCTTCTCTTTTCCTGAGTTTCAAGTCCTAACGTACATCCATACCTGGAAATGTTAAGGTAGGTGAGCTCATACATGCTCAGTAAGTGAGTCCCATATTAACCATTAATTATCAATTAATATTCAAAGAATAATATATAACAATGTGCAACCAATGCATAATTAAAGGACCATTTGAATTAATATAATCAATACATAAACAAATGCAATTTCATTGGACAATTGCAACATACCCATGATTTGTACTTTCAATTTCAGTATTTGAATTGAGTTGCCTCTCACATCTTCAAGAACTAGTCACTAGGCATCTAACCAGTTATTGTTAATATGTTGCTAACTCATAAAACCAAAAAGTCGCACTCCTTCATCATCATTAAACCAATCACTACTCACATGATTGGTTTATGACTGATGAGCCACCAACTCAAATGGAAAAATTGATCGGGATAATTTTCAAGTCACCTGGGGCGCGGTGATGTGTAGCAACTCCACTACAGTTCCAAACCCTAGGCCGATCCGTCCCGCCAAACCTTTTCCAAATTCATTTTTCATTTCAAAATAGTTTGTGTAAAATAAAACCAAATTATGGTACATTGTCTCATTCCCCATCCTAAACACTACATGCTCTAATAATACTATTTTATATTGCATAATTGATAAAAAGCACGAGTTTTCCTAAAGTTTTCCTCGTGTTTTCCTAGCTTTTTGGGGTTCCATCACGCTTTCAATGTCTGAATACCTATACCACATCATTTGGTATTATTTCAGGTTTCCCATACTTTAATTGAAACCCTCAAACTAACCCTACAACTCTCATCAAGCATCCTTATATCTTAAAATTTTATTATTGTTTACACTGGCCAGCGCACTAGGGCCAGTGCCAGCAGCGACGCTGTCTAGTGTTTCATTTTCATGCACTCAGCTCGGCCAGCGCGCTAGAGCCAGTGCCTAACCCGCTAGTCGACTTCACTCCAGAACCCAGCAGAGATCGACTTGATTAAATATGACCTAAAGGATGACCAAACGACCTGCAATTTCATGGAGAGTCTCACACAAGCTCTCCCTACCTATGTGTGTGATCCCATCCATAACGGACTGCTATACACTATCACCTGAAACACCCCAACAACAATGACTTCGACAACCACAACAGTAACAACAAAACTACTCACCTCGATGTCGCGGTCTCGCTGTCCTTGAGCTCCTCCCACTCACGAGGTCACTCCCAAGCTCTCCTCCCCTCGCTCCCTCTCACTACTCGAGCTCTCTCCCTCTCTCTCTCTCTCTCTCTCTCTCTCTCTCTCTCTCTCTCTCTCTCTTTCTCTCACGCTATACACACATATATATATACCAGCATTGAAGGACGCGGTTATCACTGCCTCGAGATGCACATCTGTAATCTCGAAGATTCTCCAAACTTATCCCATTTAACTCACCGTCCAGCGCGTTGGCTATTGGCCCGACACCATTTTCTCAGTTTTTCTTCATGTCCCATGCACGCCTTTAAGTCTAGTCGCTATACACGCATCCTAGTGACCTACGCATGTCCCACATCGATCCCGTGTGACACTACATGACCCACACATCACACTATACCATATTTTCCATTTAATATATTTATATACATATATATCAAAATATATATATAAATATATCATTACACATCTATAATTACGTTTGTACTACGTAATTCACCCTACCGAGCACACTCGGTTGTTAATGCTATTCGCGTCTCATGTGTATCTTCTTTAACTCACACATGGTATTAAGTATTCCTTCGTTAGTCCAGTTATTCATTTATTCATACTAATACAATCCATACAACATAATACATCACGTCAATCCACGCACTCGTTAATGAAGACAAATCGGGCTTAACCACGAGCCTAACTCGAATTAATTACTATTCAGATTAACACTAATCACCTATTAAGGTAACGGGTCATTACAATCTCCCCAATTTAGTAACAATTTTGTCATCAAAATTAAAGGTACGTACAAGTCACTAATGATTTCGAAGAGTAATGGAGTTCACTATTCCATTATATTTCCTATTTCTTAGTTTTCTCCTTCCTTACTTATTTAGTATATGTGGTTACACCACCCAATTATTAGCACAAAGCTTATCTAAACTTTACTTTGAAGAATAATTTAGTTCAATCTAAATCTACTAAGCCCGTTCATAGGTGAGATTTTTCAAAAGATACATTTTATCTTTTGACACCTCAACAACCTATAATATTTGTCTCGTTTTCTCTTTTCTTAAGGGTTGTTGTAGCTCAAGCATTAACGAGTCCACTCAAGATCAACAATATCATGTCTCCTACCTCCATTTATCCCATGACTAAAAGGCAAGGTCGACAATCATCATGTCTCCTATCTTTGTCCACTACAAATGAACAGCAAGGTCAACATACGTGTGTCTCCTACCTCTATTCCACCCATTAGTGAATGGAAAGGTCAACCACATAATATTCTCATCAATCTCTTTGGTACTTGCTTGAAACTTATAGATTTCTTCAATCTATACATTACAACTTATAGTTTTTAACCTCATATTACTCATTTCTCTTATATTGTAGTCATACATTACCTAGTCTGCTCTATTTACTATGTGTGTAGTTCTTTATTACCTCATTCATTCTAGTACAGTATCTCCCATTCTCATATCCACCCATAAGGTAGGATAAGAATGAGCATACCTTATTCTGTAACCCATCGGATTACTAAGATTATTAAAGAAACTCACATAGGTAAATTGATTCTTTCAGTGATTAACTTGATGAGACACAAGCTCAATCATACTTGTTGAATTATAATTAGTAACACAATCTATTCGTCAACACGAAGGAAATATATTGTATCGAGACTGAGATTGGTTTTTAATTTATATCAACAACTTCTTCCCTCAGTGGAAGTAAGTCTCGGATCTCTATCCGGAACATTATAATATCATACCATCTCACATCTCCCATACAAATATTTTGCTCTATCCTTTCAAGCATAACATACGCTCTCACTGACAAGAATCTTGCAAACTAGATTTCCTCATCAACTATAATTCATTGTGCTGACATATATTTCACATTACAAAATCTATAATCGTACTTTGTTTCTTTTATCATGTATAAACAAGAATCTACCTAACTTTTAAGGATTCACTACTCAATATCACATATTGAATACATCTCATATCTCTTTATAATCTTCTATATATCATCATCTCAACCTATTTATAATTCGTTCATATACCCAAATATGATATGGCATTACATATATCAATAATATAAAGAGATTCTTGAGATATTCATAATCATTCTTGCCTAACCTTCCACTTGAATCAAATTTCCATTTCCAAATTTAATATGTCCAGCACAGCTTCCATTAAAACATCTAATCTGAACACTACTCATTCATAATCAATCTCTAACACATTGAGTAGTTCCAATTAGATTTAAATCCATCACCCATTAATTTATTTATTTACTGAGTTAAGTCTCCTTCTGAACTCCAAAGAAATGGACTGGTAATTATCAATTTCAACCTTTCAATTGATGATATGCTTGCGTAGGACTTCATTCATTCATCAAATATTATCTATCCCTCTGATGAGATAATACAGAGAAGTTCCTATTATAATTACTCCTCATGCCTCTTTCTTTCATTCAAGTATTGATCACCATCAATCCCTTTATATGGGTGATTCCTCATAGTGATTATATCATATTCCACCTTTGGGTGACTCATTACATCTTAAATTTATTTCACCCTGGCATAAATATACTCTTCAACTTCTCATAGTTTGAAGCTTCCCTTAAATCACATTTTTACCAATTTCATTGGTTTTCCAAAATTTTCATCTATCATTTAGTGATTCCTCTAAGATCTTATAATTTTAGGAATAACTAAACGATATTCATACCCTTCAAACCCTTATACATGATACAACTGTACTTTAAAACCTCTTAATGAATGAATAAACTTGCACGTTCTATTCAATCACTGAATTTATACTAATACTAGGATCCTCATCCATATCTTATCATTTTTAAGTCTTTCCTCTAAGACTTATTCTTGCAATTCATTCCATCCATCGTTTGAAATATATATTCTCAATTTTTCATTATCAATTGATTCCTTATAATTGTTTGGTATTCTCACCAACATAATCATTTTACATTAGTTCCTCATGAACTATCAAATGTATTTACATTTCAATTCTCTCCAAGACATCCTTTGTATCATATACACTTATCTCCATTCCATTTTGAAGTTAATTGAATATAAAACATAATTATATCACAATTTTCTGTATAAGTTGTTTGTATCCTTCAATCATTTCACATTTCACAACTTTTCTATCTCTGTGTTGAATATACGACAACTCTTCAATTGTCTTAATCTCAGTCAAATCTCTTGACTCATAATTTAAAATTCAACACATATCCTAGTAGTTTTCAATTGAACTTAACCATTGCACATACATCTTTTTTATATGCTAATCTATTGTCAGAGTTTCACATAACTCTACAACAATACTTTGTGCTTTTGGTAAAGTTTTAACTATTTTCACATTCGTTATCATTGTCAACTTAATGATGATCTTATCTCAATAGAGTTCAATAACTCTACATCTTTCCATTATTAAACATAGCATGAGCTCTAGTGAGTTTCTATGGTATACACCATAATTTTCTCATATTGTCAAGTTACCACTTGACTATATTTCTCAATTATGATCTTTACTCAATGACAACCAAATCTCATGATTTTATTCAAGTTAATTCATCACTTAAATTGAGTTCTCGGACTCATACAATTTTCATAATACCTCAAAGTAAAATAGAATTGATCATGGTTTGGTATCAAAATCAAGTAATTGATGAATTCCTAACTTAAGTTGTGATTAGATTCTAAGCAATTCAAATAAACAACCTTCTTGAAGCCTTAACACCACAACTTCCGTTCATCACTATTGACTTTTCATTAATGATCTATTATCAATTTACACAACCCAAACCATTTGAATTTCAAGTGATTACTGTATTTCTACGAATTATCAATCATAGAATTTATAAATTTTAACATTTTTCATCTAATGGTAGCAGTTAATACTAACCTCTTGATATACTACTTACCTATTCATTTCCAACATTGTACATCATTCTCTAGATCCTCAATCCTTAACTTTATTAACAACTCATTCTCCAAAATTTAGACTGTACAAGTCCAAAAGGTCAAATTACACTTCACTAGCTCATTGCCATGTTTTTCTCAACCTACTTGAACGGTACACTTCTTGTCTATATCTGGTATCTTCGATGACAAGAGTCTCGTGTCTGTAAATCTTTCCACCTCCATGCCCGAAAAGTTCCTAAATGAGTTGATGTTAAACCTTTACCACTAACCTTATCAGTCATTAGGCTTATATAGTTGCAACTTACCCTTCAACTTTCATTTTCGATTTACCATTACCCTAAAAATGATTATAGTTCATCAGACAAGATAGAGTTAACCAACAACATGAGTTTTCTAAAATCCTTCAACTCTTATCTTTTGTTGTAGCTATTCACTTTTAGTGTATCATTACTCTCAACTCCTTTCCTTATATTCCTAGCATTAATCAACACATCAATCTGGTATCCTCACATTTCATTTCATCATTCTTTCCTCTTTATTACTCCATTAGTGAGTGTGGATTCCCAGAACAATACTAATAAGCCCTTTCTATTCTGCCTTCAGTATGTGCAACTATATCCCAACTATACTGACAGACTTCCTTATTATCATACTAATAGTGCGTGCAGTTACATCGCAACACATTAATAAACCTCTTTCTTACCTTACTTTTAGTATATGCAACTATCCCACAACCATATTGATAAATTTCTTTTCCACTATTCCAATATAGACTAGCATTATATCTGAAATTTTATACTTCATTATCACTTATGAAGTATGAAATAATTAGTGATCACTTAGCCTCAACAAGGTTTTTATCATCATTCACCACTATTTTCCTCATTGAATAACCTTTCATCCCACTTAATTAATCTCAATGCTAGTATATTTTCTACTCAAAGTGACTCATCACCTTTAAGTTTCATTATCAGTCATTTCATATTTCATTCACTTTTTTATGGTCATTTCATATGACCTATGTCCTTAAGTCCAGGGCCTATCATTTCTTCTACACTGACTATTCCTCATCAGACAATATCAGTGAGAATCAAGACCATTAGAGACTGTCCCATAGGAGAACTATCTCTAAACTCTTCCCTTTCCATACTTAGATTATTAAAATTCATGGTTCCACAAACCCTAACTATATATATATATATTCTCATCTCATAAGAAATAGATGGATACCAACCATCTTATTATCGCTCCATTGTCTTCCTTTATTTTATTATCTTGAAATCCAGATTCCCAAGAACTCACCATCAATTCTCTTTTGACTTACCAAGTCATAGATGTGAGATAAAACTTCAGATTCATTCCTAGGCAAAACATGACAACTATATCTATCGCATATATATAATATAAGCTCAAAAATATATGTATCAAGCTATTATCTTTCATTACCCCCCAAAAAATCGATAAAACCATTATTTTTTAATCTTAGGTTATCCCTGACTCGAGAACCAGTCTTCGAATCAGTTAACCTAAATTTTCATATAATATGCAGGTAATAACTCAAAGCTCCAAATCCAAACTGTATCATAATTATCACACCATTCAAAAAGCATTCAAAACCATTCAAAAGTGATAACCTCAATCCATGATATTAATCCATATCAGACTTATTCCATTGACTTCTCAGTGGAATAATTAAGCTAAGCTTTACAATCTAGTCCTTGATATCACACTATATCAAAACTATTTCTCAATTCAAGACCAATAATAATCTTTGATTTATAAAGCCTTGGCTCTGATACCAACTGTAATCTCCCCTAATATCAATTAGAGAATATTCAGCCTGAAACCCTAATTAAGCCCTAATAAATCAGATCGGACTTAATTAGAGCCAACAGCCTTTTCCAATTCCAACAACGACTTGTATATCTTGATATTAATAAACTAATTAAAACAAAATGCAATGAAAATTAAAAACTTTTTCAATAAATATAAAATATACAAATCTGGTAGAATTCTCGGTATTAAACTCCACTCCCACCTTGATTATTACAAAATTGTAAAGCAATGAATATATATACAACAGGAAACTCACTGCACCGTAGAGAAAATACTAAACTCCTGATCTTCTCCTTTCTAGAGTTTCAAGTCCTAACGTATATCCATACCTAGAAATGTTAATGTTGGTGAGCTCATACATGCTCAGCAAGTGACTCTCATACTAACCATCAATTATTAATTAATATTCAAAGAATAATATATAACAATGTGCAACTAATGCATAATTAAAGGACTATTTGAATCAATATAATCAATACATAAAAAATACAATTTCATTGGTTAATTGCAACATACCCATGATTTGTACTTTTAATTTCAGTATTTGAATTGAGTTGCCTCTTACATCTTCAAGAACCAGTCACTGGGCATCAAACCAGTTCTTGTAAATGTGCTGCTAACTCATAAAAACATAGAGTTGCACTCCCTCATCATCATTAAACCAATCACTGCTCATTTGATTGGTGTATGACTGATGAGCCGCCAACTAAAATGGAAAGCATTGATCGGAGATAATTCCCAAGTCAATAGGGGAGCGGTGATGGGTAGCAACTCCACCACAATTCCAAACCCCAGGCCGGTCCGTCTCGCCAAACCTCTTTTCGAATTCATTTTTCATTTCAAAACAGTTTGTGTTAAAATAAAACCAAATCATGGTACACTGCCCCATTCCTTATCCTGAACATTACATGCTCTAATAATACTATTTTACATTGCATAATTGATAAAAAGTACGAGTCCCACTTACCTCTTGTGAGCTTTCCTAATGTTTTCCTCGGGTTTTCCTAGCTTTCCATGGTTCCATCATGCCTCCCAATGTTCAAATACCTATACCACATCCTTTGGTATTATTTCAGGTTTCCCATACCTTAATTGAAACCCTCAAACTAACCCTACAACTCTCATCAAGCATCCTCATATCTTAAAAGTTTATTTACACTGGCCAGCGCGCTAGGACCAGTGCCCAGCGTGCTGTCCAATGTTTCATTTTCACACACTTAACTTGCCAACGCGCTAGGGCCAGTGCCCAACGAGCTGGTCGACTTCGCTCCAGAAACCAGTAGAGATCGACTTGATTAAATCTGACCCAAACGACGTCCAAACTCCCTACAATTTTAAGGAGAGTCTCACACAAGCTATCCCTACTTATGCATGTGATCCCATCCACAAGGGGACTGGTAAACACTATCACCCGAAACAACCCAACAACAACGACTTCGACAACCACAACAGTAGTAACAAAACTACTCACCTCGATGTCGTGGTCTCGCTGTCCTTGAGCTCCTCCCACTCACGAGGTCGCTCCCGAACTCTCCTCATCTCGCTCCCTCTCGCTATCGAGCTCTCTCCCTGTGCATATATATATATATATATATATATATATATACCAGCAGCGGTTATCACTACTGGAGATGCACATCTCGTCATCTCGAGGATTCTCCAAACTTATCCCATTTAACTCACCGTCCAGCGCGCTGGCTATTGTCCAAACACCATTTTCTCAGTTTTTCTTCACGTCCCATGCATGCCTTCAAGTCCAGTCTATACACGCATCCTAGTGACCTAAACATGTCCCACATCAGCCTCGTGTGACACTACGTGACCTACACGTCACACTATACCATATTTTCCATTTAATATATTTTATATATATATATAAAAATATATATATATATATATAAATATATCATTATTTATCTATAATTATGTTTGCACTACATAATTACCCCACCGAGCACACTCGGTTGTTAACGCTATTCGCATCCCATATGTGCATCTTCTTTAACTCACACATGATATTAAGTATTCCCTCGTTGGTCCGGTTATTCATTTATACGTACTAATACAGTCCATACAACACAATACATCACGTTAATCCACGTACACGTTAATCGAGACAAATCAGGCTTAACCATGAGCCTAACTTGAATTAATTACTATTCGAATAAACATTAATCACCTGCTTAAGGTAATGGGTCATTACATCCCTAAGCAATTCTTGTTCGTTAATCCAACCCACTAATAAGAGCGTCCTCATACGTTTGGACAACTAGATTTCACATTCGGGTATAAAATATATAATACAAACACCAGGAAAAAATAATATACCTCGGTGTCAACTCCCGAGAATTGGACAAGTACACCATGACAATTGGGTCCCACAGTACGACCCTGAAATGACACGTGATGCGTGTTAGATTTTTAAAGTCGTTACAATCTTCCCAACTAATAAAAATTTCAACCTCTAAATTAAATAAAACTAAAGGTAAAAATTCACTGAATCTCAAAATAGGTATGGGAAGTGCTTGCACATGAATTACTCGAGCTCTCATGTCAGTTCCGCGTCTCGTTATGCTGCCATTTGACAAGAGCTGATGGGATCTCCTTGTTCCTCAATATCTTCACCATTCAGTCTAAAATCAGAATAAGCTGCTTATCATAGGTGATGTGCTCCCTCAGATATATCTAACTCAAGTCCACTATCGGTCATCTACCCTCTCTCGGCCTATCTAGTCGAAGAATGATATGTGAAACATAGGGTGAATCCCAACCAACTGAGGTGGCAACTCCAGTTCATATGCAGCTTTGCTTATTCTTTTTTTCACTTTAAATGGACCAATAAATCTCGGCACAAATTTTCCTTTAATCCCAAATCTTTTGTGACCCTTTATCGAGGAAACCTTGAGATAAATATAGGCTCCTACTTCATACTCTAACTCGTCGTGGTACTTTTTGTAGTATTTTTTTTGCCTCTCCTGCGCACCCTTCAGACATAGTCTGATCAATCGTACCTTCTTTATGTGATCCACTACAATCTCTGGTCCAATAACTGCTACATCCTTGGGCTTCGCCCTACAAGATGGAGATCTACATGGTCTACCGTAGAGTTCCTCAAATGGTGTCATCCCAATACCGGCCTGATAACTGTTATTGTAGGCAAACTCATACAAATGATGGTACTCCTCCTACACATATCCTCAACTTATCCTCGAGCACTTGGATCTATCTATTTGATTGTCTGTCAATCAGTGATTAATAGGCAATACTTAGATCCAATCGTGTGCCAAACTATGCCTGCATACTCTACGAAATCTGTTGTGACGGCCCAATTCCCCAAAAAATTGGGTCCCGCCCGCCTAGACCTACATGGACCCCCGATCCTTTACGCAAAGTCTACACATCCTAGTCAACCTTAAATCCTCATATACATCATTATTTTATCATTTAGATGTGTGAGTTATAGGATTATAAAATTATCAGAAAATTCGTAGAAGAAATCACTATAATCAACTATAACTTTGTAACTGGAAAATCGGGAAAAAAGTAAACTATCATGCGAAACCCTGAGAAATGGATAAATACATGCATATATGGTGATCAAAGCTAAATCGTATGATATAACATGATATCCCTAGTCTTTCAACCCTAATACATGTCCCAATCTTTTACAAAACATAGAGTACAATAATCACAATCAAAAGAAGCAAGACCTAAGTGAGTAAAGGAAAGAAACGTTGAAAGAGTCCTCAGATGATATCACCTAGCATCAACTCATTTCCCTTACTCATCTCTGCTCTATCTGCATCACTGTCACAAACTAGACGGTGAGTGCATGAAAAATATGAAAATAATGTCAGAAGAATCTAAAAAGTAATTTAAGAGTTACTAAATAAATAGTCCAAATATCATGCAATATTGAAGAATAGGAAATATAACAAATTGCATGACAAAAGACTGGTAAGCATGACAACGAAGTTTGAGTGTCTAAAGAGTTAAAAAAGGCTAATAAGTGGTCAATTTTCATATCCACAACATTACCACATCCATATCAATATCCACAACAATCCAGTACTCAAGGTGTAACCAACTATTAGTGGGGTGGACAACACCCTCGCATGCAGGCCTCACGTTTGCCCAGCTAATATGGACCCAGGAGAATCTTCACAACACACTTACACCAAGACACTCAACTAAGGAAATATAGAATGGAATTCCAACAAATAGCTTAATTCAAATGGCAATAATGGAAAATGAATTAATGTGTATTTTCTTACTGGCTTACAATTGTACAAAAACTGTACCTAAATACCGCAAAACTTTGATCTCGTGTAACCCTCTAACTTGTCCCATTCAAATTCTCAAAGTCTGATAATCATTTAACCAAAATTTGGTTCAATTAGAGTCAAAGTTTCCCAAAATTTTAGAAATTTATTTAAAAATTATCTAAATTCACTGTTCTAGACCGCCAAGTCCCACGACATCACTTAAACCTACTAGAGTATAATTGATCAAAGTACATAACCTGACTTGTACATTTATATTATATATATATATTTTGTTTTCATCGTGGGATTGGGGATTGTGAGATACTTTGAGATACCTTGTATATATTGATCTTTTTGTGACTTTAGAGGTATTTATGGTTATATATGGGTTTTCACACTAGGTTTATGGTTTATGTCACACATTTATAGTATTATTATCTAAGTAAATGTGTTAGTAAGGCTTCCGCTGTGTTAATTTGAGGATTATATGATGAATCAACATATGATTTGATTTCAATACAACTAAATCAATAAATTGACAATTAATAAGGTTTAAAAAGATAAAATGGAGGATATAATCCAATGCAGAGAACATAACTGTCAGCTGGTAAGACAGTCTGTGGTTCCGCATTGGCCCCGTGGCGGTTTGTTTGGAAAATGGGTCATTACGAGAATGCTTAGTCACAACTCTCATCCAGTCAAACTTAACATTCTTCTGAGTTAGTTTAGTAATCAATATGGCAATCTTGGAAAATCTTGCACAAAACAATGATAATACTTAACTAATCCTAGAAAATTGCGAATCTCTGTCACTGTAGTTGGAGTAGGCCATTCAATTATTACACTAATCTTCGTGGAATTTACAGAAACGTCGTTGGCTCACATAACATGACAAAAAAATCTAACCTCCGGAATCCAAAACTCACACTTACTGAACTTGACATACAACCGATGGTCCCTCAAAGTCTTTAGAACTATCCGAGATGTCCATCGTGCTCCTATGTTTATGAGATCCATAAACATAGTCGGTGCATTAGTCAAACCAAATGGCATGACCGTGAACTGATAATGGTCGTATCTCGTACTGAATGCAGTCTTCTCCCTGTCTTCAGCCCTAATCCTGAGTTGGCGATAACCTGACCTCAGGTCTATCTTTGAAAACCACTTCATTCTCGTCAACTGATCAAACAAATCATCTATATTAGGAAAACGAATAATTATTCTTCACCGTTACCTGGTTCAGTTGTCTATAATCAATGAACAACCTTAGGTTGCCATATTTCTTCTTCACAAACAACACCGGCGCACCCCACGGTAACATACTAGGATTAATGAATCCCAACTCTAACAACTCATCCAACTGAGTCCTAAGCTCTCCAACTATCGAGGTGCCATCTTATACGACGGTATAGAAATGGGTTTAGTCTTAAGTACTAAGTCTATGATGAAATCTATCTCTCTCAGTAGTGGTAGTCTTGAAAGATCCTTAGGAAATACATCGGTGAACTCACACATTACTGGTACATCAACTATACTAACTTCCAGTCTCTCAATAGTGCTCATGACACTCGTAAATGTCTCAATCTCACTACTAGTAGTCTCTCTACCTTGATGATCGGTAATAAAGCCGTTGTACCTTGAAATCTAATCTCCCTACCATCTGCCAATGAAATCATGATAATCTTTCCATAACAATCAATATGGCCATGATAAGCTCCTAACCAGTCCATGCCTAACAACGTATCAAACTCTAGGAACTCCAGTACTCTCAAATTAGCAGGCAAATCGTGACCCTCTATAACTACCGAACAATCAACACACAACAAGTTCATATATATCTTATCCCTAGCCATTGTGCTAAGGATAAAAATTTACTAAGCCTAATGGGTCTCAACCCAAGTGCATCTACCATGAGTACAAAAATAAATGAAACTGTAGAACCTAAATCAAACATGGTATGCATTAAGGTATTGCAAATCAAAGACATACTCTTAACCAGGTTACAAGAAGCTCCCTAATCAGGCTCTACAACAATATGAACTCTCTTCCACTGTTGCAAGTGATGTTGCGGTTGAGCTCTCATCATCAAAGGACATTAAAGCTATAAATGATCGATATGACCGCACTTGTAGCAAGTACATGTCTCTCATGATCCAGATGATACATGCCCCTGTGTCTGACCCTACCCATGTCCCTGTTATGGTCTCCGAGTCTGACTAGACCTTGAGTCTGTGTCCCTATTCAAACCTTTGTGTTTGTGCCTAAGTAAAGTTTTGTCCGCCTCTTCTACTAGTATCCATACTCTCAGAATACTACCTCTGTTGCTTTGTAGGTCGAGTAGCTTATGATAGTCGACCAATGAAACTATGTGTTGGTACAAGTGCTACAACTATAGTCTGTGCTAGTCGTGGTGGTAAAGCAACTGAACCACTACTCTGGGCTCTACTATCCCTGAAACCTTGCTTGTTCTTCCTCTTCTTCCTATCCTGTTGAGCTTCAGAATGCATCTCTTACTTAACAAGTTTAACCTCCTCTGGATGTGTGCGCAGATAACCCTTCCTAGGCAAGTTCCTCTCATAAGCTTGTTGTAATGTCTCTGGCTCGGTGGAAACTACGACACCTCCAATCTCAGTTAATAACTCCTATATGAAGTAGTCTTTATGTCTGCTGAACCCCTAACATAGGGTAGCAACTGCAGGTACTGTCCCATATAATATATGACATACGCATCTGTAAGTTGTTTGATGGTAGAGAATTCACTCCTCTTCACCCTCAGAACTGTAGGAGGAAAGTACTTCAGGTTGAAGTGGGTCTTGAACTCTATCCAGTCCTTAAGCACCCTTCTAGTAGACACTATCATAGTCCACCAGTCATCAGCCTCCCTAAATAACGTAAAAGATGAAATAGAGGCTCGCATGTGCTCCTCTGTCGCGATGATACTATGCACCTTTTCGTGGCTCTTCAGAAACATCTTAGCAACCATAAGATTTGTACCCCCAAAGAACTCCTTTGGGTTATGCATCTTAAACTCCCTCAACTGTCTAGCCTCAGTTGTGGCTCTAATGCCTCTCTATGCTATTGGAGGAGGCATTATATCAGTCTGATCAAGAGGTGCAACTGGCACTACCTTAGCTTGTACCGGTGGTAACATAACAGTCTTTAATATCGCTGCAATTGTCGTATAAGTAGTAGATGTAGCAACAATCGGCGTGTCCATCTCCTGAGTAGTAGGAACTCCTAAGGTAGATGGTGTAGTAGCAACTGGTTTCCTCAAAATCCACAAGATCTCCTCTAACCTCTTATCCTGGGTAGCAACTCTCTGTGTCAAGGCCTGAAAATCCTCAACACTGATAACATGAGGACCAGTAATCCCATTGTTATCACTGGGATCCGTTTAATCCGTCATCGCAATTTGAAATCGAAAGTGAATAATTGAATCAGTCAATAACTATCGATATAGTATAGCACATCACAATAGATATAATATATAAGATCAAGTTTTACTTTTCCCTAACTTACCTCCCTTCCCAAATAAACCTCAATTCAGGATCATAGGGTTGCACTCTACGTTCCAACTATTTCCTACTTTCGTTGGTTTATATTTTATTCTGGCTATAAGGTTAATGAAGAGTTAGGTACTAAAACCTTAAGCTCTGACACCAACTGTAACGGCCCCAGTTGGGACTCGCCCGGCCTAGACCTACGTGAGCCCCCGAGCCTTTACTCGTGAAGTCTACGCATCCTAGTTAGCCTCAAATCCTCATATACATCATTATTTTATCATTTGAATGTATGAGTTATAGGATTATAAAGTTATCAGAAAATTCGTAGCAAAAATCACTATAATAAACTATAACTTTGTAACTAGAAAATTGGGAAAATAGTAACCTATCATGTGGAAACCCCGAGAAATGGATAAATACATGTATAACTGGTGATCAAAGCTAAATAATATTATATAACATGATATCCCTAGTCTCTCAACCCTAATACATGTCCCAGTGATTTACAAAACATACAGTACAATAATCACAGTCAAAAGAAGCAAGGCCTACAGTGTGAGTAAAGGAAAGAAACGCTCTGAGAGTCCTCAAAGGATATCACCTACCATCAAATCCTTTCCCTTGTTTGTTTCTGCTCTATCTGCACCACCATCACAAACTAGACGGTGAGTGCGTGAAAAATATGAAAGTAATGCCAGAAGAAACTAAAGAGTAATTCAAGAGTTACTAAATAAACAGACCAAATATCATGCGGTACTGAAAAATAGGAAATATAACAAATTGCATGACAAACAGACTGGTAAGCATGGCAATGAAGTTTGAGTGTCTAAAGAGTCAAAAATGACCCATAAGTGGTCAATTTCATATCCACAATAGTACCACATCCATATCAATATCCACAACAATCCATTACTCGGGGTATAACCCATTATTCGGGGGTGGACAACACCACTACCGATAGTACTCACGTTTGCCCAGCTAATATAGACCCAAGAGTACCTTCACGACACACTTACGCTAAGACACTCAACCAAGGAAATATAGAATGGAATTCCAACAAATAACTCAAATCAAATAGAAATGGTAATAATGGAAAATGAATTAATTTGTTTTTCTTACTAGCTTACAATCGTACAAAAACCGTACCTCAAATACCAATAAACTTTGATCCTCACGTAACCTTCTAACGTGTCCCACTAGATTTCTCAAAGTTTGACAATCATTTAACCCAAATATGGTTCAATTAGAATCATTCCGTGACCACAAAGTTTCACAAAAGTTTAGAATTTTTTTAAAAATTATCTGAATTTACTGTTCCAAACGCTGCCGTAACGCCGCCAAGGAAATTCCCATAGCGTCACTTAAAACGCGAACAATGATTTGTTCACTTCCTTAGATGCCATGAACTAACGTCGTGGGAGAAAATCTCCATGGCATCCCTCGCAAAGTGGCACACTAAATGCACTTTTCGAGGTTTTTCGGAACCCCGACTCATGTCATCGCGTTCTGAGCCTATCCCAAACTCCTAGGGATGTCCAAAACAACAACACACACCTCACTTTGCGTCAAAACCCCGAAAAATACCCGATTCATAAATCACACTAAAATTCACTAAAAATTTCTAAAAATTCCAAATTTCCTCAAATAGACAAACCAATTTACAAATCATCATGCTTGGGTGAATAAACCTTAACTCCAATAACTCATCAAGTTAGGCTCTCAATTCCTCTATTTCTCTTGAAGCCATTTTGTACGGCGGGATTGATATAGGTTTGGTTCCGTAAACCAAATCAATGATGAAATTGATCTCTCTAGGCAGTGATAAACTTGGTAACTCCATAGGAAACACGTTCGAAAACTCGCATACAATAGGTACCTCCTCAATTCTAGTCTCCACTCTCTCTGTCGTACTCATGATGCTAGCAAATGTCTCGACATCTATGCTAGTAGCCGTCTTGCCTCTAGTAATCAGTAATCGAGTCGCATTGTCGTGAAAGCTAAACTCTAGCTGTCCGTGAATCTGAAAAGTTCATCTTGTTAAAGCAATCAATCTGTGTATGATAAGCACCCAACCAATCCATGTCCAACAATGCATCAAACTCTAAGAACTTCAACACTCTCAGGTCTGCTGGCAACTTATGACCCTCTATAGTCAACACACAACAAGTTTGGGTATATCTTGTCCCCAGTTGTCGTACTAAGGATCAAGGGTCTCTCTAGTCTAATGGATCATAAACCCAACACATTAACCATATGACCATAAATAAATAATATCGTAGAACCATAGTCATTCATAATATGCATAAATCGACTATAAATGTAAATCATACCCTCAATAAAGTCATGTGTAGCAGTTGGATCTAGTGCGGCGACAATATGAACCTGCTTGCGAATCTACTGGAGCTGTTCTCTACCAAGTCGAGGACATGCACTAACAAAGTATCCCATCTATTCTCACTCAAATCATGCACGATTTGGCCCTGGTCTAATGGAATATGTTGTCCCTGTTCATGACCTAACCTTTGTCCCCTGTGTAACAACCTCAAAATTTAACCCAACTTGTATTACATTTGTTTGGACTGTGACCCGGCTATCTTGATGCGTTGAGTATCTTGGACTTCGAGAGTCAACACCGAGGTAATTTTATGTTTCTGAGACGTTTGTATTAGTATTGTAGTCTAATACGAGTCTCGAGCCGTTCGGGCGATTGTTTAGTCTAAGTGAGGCTTCACTTAGGTAAACAGGGGAAATAAAACACGAAAACCTTAATAAATGATTTTTGAATAATAAATATAATATTTTATTTGAGTTAGAACGTGGACGCGAAGACGGCACACAACGGTCGAGTTGCGATGCGATAAGGGTCGAGGAGCGTAGGATCAACATGGGAGCTAAATAGTTAAGTGACACCCGAGTTACTTAAGGGAGTCAACAAGTGGAGTTAGGAGTGTGGACAGCTTAGAAGGGAGGGTGTAGGATCTATCTAGGAATAAGTGTGTGTAGATTGATAAAAGGGGTCTTATATAAAAGCTTCTCTCGTTATTTTTTTCCCATTTCTCTCTTTCTTTCTCTCTCTCTCTCCTCTCCTCTCTTTTTTCTCTCTTCTTGCTTAGTGAGCAAGCCACCACAAAGGGGTGGTGTTGGGCCGCTGGAGTCTTTCCTCACCGGATTGAAAGTGAGACACATTGCTCTTCTTTTTCCTTTGTTCAGTTTTTAGAGTTGTTCCTCCTCTTTATTTTTGGGTTTGTGGTTGCTTAGTTTGCTATTGTATATTCACCATGATCAAGAGTGTCTTGCTGGAGATGATCCTAGTGTTCCATTGATGTCTCAGCAACTCCCAGACCAATCAATGTGCGATGTTGAGCCAGTGTTATTGATGGATGTTGGGTTTTGTTATTGATGTTTGGTTTTTCAATTTAATTGGGGTATATCTTGAATCCCTGGACATTACCGATGTTTTGACTATGATTTAAAGTCAATTTCGGATGATTTTGAGTCTAGAAATATGTTTGGGATGATTGCCAAGGGTGGGTTTGTTTTGATGTTATGTAAATGCTAGAAAACGGATTTTGAACTTTATGCCGTGGGGACGTCGTGCATTCTGTGGCGTGGTGGCATTCCCCACATAAGTAAAACCCAGAAGTTCAGTTCGATATTACGCCGTGAGAGACGTCGCACAATTCACTATTCTAGCGGCGTCCCTCATGTACGAGAATAACAGAGAAGGATCTACACAAGACGAGATAACACCATGAGTAATTTGAACTCGATGGCGTCATCACAGCATATTATGAATAATGTATTCGATATTCCGCCGCCGAGTTGCCGTGAAAAAAAACTTAGCACGGTGTCTCATACATCGTGTTGTCCAGAACGTTTGGAACTTGAGAATTTTCCCAAATGCCACGAGGACGTTGTGGCTTCTAAAGCCTAACGGTGTGTCAACCAGAGAGAGAATTTTGAAACCGTGAAGGCAGCTGTAGGGACCTCTTTTGGACATCGTCACTCACGACGTCTCAGGCAATACACAAGCTATAATTTCTGAAAATTTATAAAAACATCTAGGGAACTTTGAGGGTTTATCTTAGGTTATATATTGACTATAAACCTTATCTATTGGGTTCAAAACCTTTGCCAGGTAGTTGAGAACCTGTGGCAAACGTGTTAGAGTCGCAAAATGGTATTGAGATTGCATTAGTCAGGTAAGTACACATATGCTATGTATGTGTGTATGTTAGAAGGCCAATAAGGAAATCTCATGTGATTCATATATCCTACATTGATTGTTATTGTTGAATTGATCTCATGTTTGGTATTCCATTTATTCCTTTGTTGTGTGTTCTTGGCGTGAGTGTGTCGAGAAGGTATTATGTGGCCTACACTAGCTGGGACAATGCGAGTACCTCCTGTAGGGGCACTGACCACCCTTAATGTTGTGTGTATCTGGGAACTGGATTCGAGAGGTGTTGCGATGCCTCTCAATTTCATTATGTGCTAGTGTTGCGGCATTGCCCGGGGAGATCTTACAAGATCTTTGACGTATGCTATGAAATTAGACCACTTATGGGCCTCTTTTGATTCTTAGAACACGCATGCTATCGTTGTTATCTATCAGTCTGCTTATCATGGTCCTTTACTTGTTTAATTGTCTATCTCTTTCAATTACCGCATGATATTTAAACTGTCTTATCGTTAAATCATAAATTATTGTTATATTCTTTTGGCACTACTTTCGATTTTCTCAAGTTACTCATCGTCTAGTTTGTGACGATGGGTGCAGATAGGGTGGAGTGCAGCAAGAACAAAGGGGCCCTACCTAGGTGATTTCCTTTGAGGATTTAACGGCTGGATTTTGGATACCATTAGAAATAGGTTATGTTGTTTTTTATCGTATGATGCTTTATATATATGTGATTTAGTTGTTGAACTTGGGATATTATTGTTTGGAATATCATGTACACACCTATTCGGTTCCTATTTGTTGTACATGAATATTTCCCATTTACGGGGTTTTCCACATATATAGATTTCTAATTTTCCTTTGACTGAGTTATTTCCCATATTGTTAGTTTATTTATTTTTCGCTACATATAACTTGCAATAACTCTTTCATAAATGCATAATTAAATGAACAGAGGCTGACTAGGTTTGTCAGGTTTGCCGAGTTTTAACTCGGGGACTTATACGGGTCTATGCCGGGTGTATCCAATTGCAAGGGGAAATTGGGTCGTCACAGTTGGTTTCAGAAACTAAGGTTATAAAGACATGACTCTTGATTTAAAACACTAGCCATTAAGACAATGAAAATTAGGAATGGTTGAACTTATAGTGAAAACCCTATGATCCTAATTAGAACTTTAGTTTGGGATGAGTTGGGATAAATCAGATGTAATTTTTGTACATGTTATGATTGTTGGTTGTAATATATGGTATGCAGTAGCTAACCACTGATTCGAGGAGTTTGTTCTTTTCTTCAGAATATGATGGTGGATCAGACAGGTCCGAGCGATGACAGGGACACGTTATGCTAGCGTGGATAATGTGCATCTTTTGACACAGAGAGTCGCGACTCAAAACCAGCGACTAGAGGAGATAAATGGTTGCTAAGGACACCCGTTACGGCTACCATGACACAATCGACCCCAATTACACCCCTTTTCCACCTATTACGACTACGCAGGGTGCAGAGACGCCATTGGCTATAGCTTCCACAACACCGATTCTGATTATAGTAGTGTCAGAGATGACAGTTGCACAGATGGCACAGATAGAGGTTGTTGCACATCTGGTCTAGACTGAGGAGGCACTAGTGACACCCGTAGCTAATGCAGAGACTACTCAGAGAAGAGTCAGGAGTCAATGTTAAGGTGAAGCAGTGGAGAGAATTCAAAAGGCACGACCCAATCAAGTTCTTTAGTGGTACAAATGTAGCAGCGACGGAGCTTTTCCTGAAGAATCATGAGAAAATTAATGCCATCATCGCGACTGAGGACCACGTGGGAGCAACGATTTCCTTATCTATGCAAAGGGGAGGCAGATGATTGGTGGACGACCATTGTCACTATCCGAGGCATTCCAAGAGACAAGATCGACTTCAAGACCCATTTTAACCAGAATTACTTTCCGTTGATGGTGTTATGGGTGAAGAGGAACAAGTTTACCTCACTGAGACAGTCTATGGGTGAGTCGGTGATGGACTACATGGGTAGGTTCATCCAGTTGTTGCTTATGCAAGAAAATTAGCTGATTCTTAGACTGATCAGATTTACTAAATCACTAAGGGCTTACTACCTACGATTGTAAGATTCATAGTCATTACTAAGCTAGAGACTTTACAGCGAGCATACGAGCGAAGTCTGACGCGAGAGAATTACCTGATTACTTACCCAGAGGAGGTTAGATCAGACAAATTGGAGACCAGATCAGAGGATCATCAAGAAAAAGGTGAGGAAGAACATGTTTTGTTATCGAGATGCCAGAGCTCAAAGTGTAGGGTCTGTTGCACCACCTACTCGACCGGCACAAACGACTCCACCACTAGTGCCGAGATTTGTGAGTCATCTTCTCCACAACCTATCATACCTGTACAACAGTCCCAGGGATAGTCTACCACATGCATAGATTCTAGCAGAGGAAGTAGACAAAGCCATCACAAATGTCTGGGAAGACTCATACTCAAATATCTACACAAAGTTGGAGATAGGAGTTTGACTAAGGGAGCGCAAGATACGCGTACTTGTTACAGATGCGACAGGGTTGGCCACATCCAGCCTCTATGTACAACCAAAGAGGAAGCAACCACACCACCATCATCACTAGAGGGAGCGTGTGCAGGTCGTTGTTGAGCCAAACTAGGGGGCGTCCCGAAACCAAGTTGAGGGTATGATTTCCATTTGCAATACTTTCATGGATACCATGTTCGATTCCCATTCCACTATTTCCTTTATTTCTGGATGCATGGTAGATATGTTAGGGTTAAGACCCATTAGACTTAGTAAACCCTTGATCCTTAACATGGTTGTTGGGGACAAGATATACCCAAATTTTCTTTATGTTGATTGTCCAATAGAGATAGAGGGCTACGAGTTTCTTGAGTTCGATGCGTTCTTACGCATAGACTAGTAATGAGCATACCATGCTCAGATCGGTTGTTACGAGAAGATGATCGTGATTTCATTATTAGATGGCACGGAGATCAACATTTAGGGTACAACACCATCACTTCCTATCACTAGAGGCAAGGAGGCCACGAGTGGTGAGATCAAGACTGTTGCGAGCGTCATGAGTACGGGTGTGATATAGGAGATCAACATGTTTGACATACCAATCGTGTGCGAGTTCACTAACGTATTTCCGAAGGATTTGCCTGGATTACCACCGTAGAGGGTGATCGACTTCATCGTTTACTTAGTCCTAGGGACTAGACCGATTTCGATACCACCGTATAGGATGGCACCTCGAGAACTGGAGGAGCTGAGGAGTCAGCTAGATGAGCTATTAGATCTGGGCTTTCATTAGTCTTAGTATGTCGCCATGAGAGCGCCTGTGTTATTTGTGAACAAAAAGGACGGTAGTTTAAGGCTTTGTATCAACTATAGACACTGAACAAGTTACAATGAATAACAAGTACCCGTTGCCACGCATTGATGATCTGTTTGATCAGTTGACAGGAGCACAGTGGTTCTCGAAGATTGATTTGAGATCAGGCTATCATCAGCTCAAGATCAAGGATGAGGATCGAGAGAAGACAATGTTTAGCACGAGATACGACCATTACCAGTTCAAATTCATGCCGTTCGATTTGATTAATGCGGCGACGATGTTCATGGACCTGATGCACCAACTAATGAGAGAGTACTTAGATAGATTCGTGATTGTGTTCATCGACGACATCCTTATCTATTCCAGGACTCGTGAGGAGCACGAGAGACATCTTCGAGCAGTGTGCAAACTCTAAGGGACCATCGACTCTACACTAAGTTCAGCAAGTGCGAGTTTTGGCTACCAGAGGTCAGATTTTTAAGGCACATAGTTGGAGCGACCGGTGTTACCGTTGATCCAGAGAAGATTAGAGTTGTGTTTGAATGGCCTACTCCAACTACCATGATGTAGATTCGCGGTTTTCTGGGATTGGCGGGATACTATCGCCGATTCGTGCAGAACTTCTCAAAGATCACTGCATCGATGACGAGACTGACTCAGAAGAATACGAAGTTTGATTAGAAAGAGGAGTGTGAGCAGATATTCACTACTTTGAAGGAGAAACTGACTATCGCGCCTGCCCTAGCATTGCTCGAGTCAGGGAAGGACTTAGTCGTGTATATCGATTCGTCGAATATTGGTTTGGGTTATGTGTTGATGCAGGAGAGGCGAGTTATCGCTTATGCATCCAGACAGCTGAAGGTTCATGAGAGGAACTACCCAACCCATGACTTAGAGTTGGAGTTGATAATGTTTGCATTTAAGATATGGAGACACCACTTGTATGGCGTGCGCTTCGAGTTGTTCACAGAACACAAAAGCTTGAAGTACATATTCTCTTAGAAGGAGATGAATCTAAGACAAAGGCGTTGGCTTGAATTCATGAAATACTACAATTTTACACTCGAGTATCATCCAGGGAAAGCCAATGTTGTTGCTGATGCTTTGAGCCACAAAGGATTTGATGATGAGGTAGTTGTTTGTCATATGACTCACGAGTATACGTTACTTGAGGCAGTCGAGATTATGTGTTCAGAGGACATGCCGACAACTACTAGATATAGATGTGTGGTCAGATGAGGTTACAAACCGTCTCACTTGACATTGTTCGCAAAGGACAGCAGGGCGATGCGTTACACTAGCGGTATAGTGAGATGGATGACGGTTTAGAGTATCTAGATTAGAGTCGGTTGACAAAATCTTGCTTGAGGTATCGTGGGCGACTATGGATTCCATTAGAGGCTAACCTACGCACCGAGATACTTCAAGAGGCTCATTATTCTCATTTTTCTGTGCATCCGGTCGGATCAAGATGTACGTTGATATGCAACATCTCTTTTGGTGGCCAAGGATGAAGTCCGATGTGTCAGAGTTTGTAACATCCCCTAATCTCAATTAGAGAATATTCGGCCTGAAACTCTAATTAAGCCTCGGTAAACCAGATCGAACCTAATTAGAGCCAATAGCCTTATACTCATCCTGATAACAACTTATATATCTTGAGATTACATAAATAAAATAAAAAAATGCAGCAAAAAATTTAAAACTTTTTCGATAAAATACAAAATATACAATATCGGTAAGAACATCGGTATTGAGCTCTTATTCCCACCCTGATTATTACAAAATCATAAAGCAATGTAATATATATATAGACAACTCGAACTCACTGCATCGTAGAGATGATACTAAACCCCTGGTTTCCTCCTTTCCTGAGTTTCAAGTCCTAACGTACATCCACACCTGAAAATGTTAAAGTGGGTGGGTTCCTACATGCTTAATAAGTGACTCTCATACCAACCATTAATTACCAATTAATATCAAGGCAATGTATAACAACATGAATCAAATGCATATATAAAGAAGCATATGAATCAATATAAACAATATATATATATAATAGATGCATGTTCCTTGGTTCATTGAAATGTACCAGTGATTTGTATTTCCAATATCCATAGTTGAATTGAGTTGCTCTCTCACATCATCAAGAACCAGTCACTAGGCATCTAACCGGTTCTTGTCAATGTGCAACCAACTCATAAAATATAGAGTCACACTCCCTCATCATCACTATACCAATCACTGCTCATCTGATTGGTTTATGACTGATGAGCCGCTAACTCAATAGGAAAGTATTGATCGGAATAATTCCCAAGTCTTTGGGGACGCGGTGATGGTTATCAACTCCACCATAGTTCCAAACCCCAAGCCGATCGATCCGTCAAACCTCTTTCCGGATTTCATTTTCATTTAAAACATTTTTGTAAAATCAAAGTCAAATCACGATACATTGCCCCATTCGTAGTCCAGTACATTATATGTTTTAATAATACTATTTTACATTGCATAATTGATAAAAGATACGAGTCCCACTTACCTGTCCTGAGCTTTTTATGTTTTACCGACTTGTACGACTCTCCGGAGTCCTCAAACCTTTCCCATATCGGTCCATTACCTAAAATAGACCAATTGTTATCAAGTTACGTCTAATATTCATTTATTTATACTCCTAAACTAGTCCCATTTAAATCCAGAATTCGGGACATAGTTTCTAACCTATTTTGACCATTTCATGCTTTTCGAATTTCTCATTTTCTATAGAAATCCTTAATTTCTATTTGTTTGGTCAAAATACTATTTTTCCATATTTTTATCCTATTTTTCTAGATTTTTTTTTCCATTTTCTCTTCTTTTTTTTCTTTTGATTTGTGTCTAAACCAGGCCGAACCAAGCCCAGTTCAAAGACTTTTTCTTAACGAGAACAAAGCATGCTCTATTTTTTTTTTTTTTTATTCATCGCTGGGGTTGGCTCCCAACCCCAACCCCAGCTCGAACTAACATGGGAGAGCACTCCCTTGCCTTCACCACTCTCGAATCAGTTTTAATTCTCACCATGGCCGGGTTCATCACTACCCCATCACCAATTCGAACAACAGTGACAACAACATCTCCAAACAACAACTAAACACTCACCTCGAGGTCTCCTCGCTCCAACGACCTCGCCTTCTTCATTCTCTTCTTCTTTTCTTCCTCTCTTCCTCATTGTTTCGATTTTTATCGAAAAAGAAGGCGGTTGTTGGCAAACGTCCAAAATGCCCTTAAGCATATCTCAATTCCTATTTAAACCAATACTCTTTATGGTAATTTTACATTATTTGATTTTTATTATATATATTTATATATTCTAATTTATATATAAAATATATATATTTATCGATATGTCGTGCCTACAATTCAGGTTGGCACGCCAATGAGAACTCTAGAGCGTGCACACCACCGTACGTCCTATGCGTGTCACTCGTGACCACGCATATCACTCTGCGCCCGACCATTTACTATTATTTTATTATTTTCTATCTTAATATATATTTATATATATCCACAATATATATATATATATATATATTTATGCCTATAATTACACCTATAATTACGTAATTTACTCCAACATCTCATGTGTGTCCTCCTTGACCCACACATGATATTAGGCATTCCCTCGTCAATCTGATTATTGATTTATTCACGTATACGTACTACTACACACCAAACAAATATAATACATCACACAAGTCCACACATACGTTAATCGAGACAAACCGGGTTTAACCACGAGCCTAACTCGGATTAATTTGGATTCGGATTACAGTTAATCATGTGCTTAAAGTAACAGGTTGTTACAGAGTTCATTAGAGCATGTGAGATATGCCAGTGCGTGAAGGCTGAGCATCGATAGCTTGGAGGATTACTGCAGTCCCTACCCATTCCTCGATGGAAGTGGAAGCACATTGCTATGGATTTCGTTAGTGGCTTGCCCTGATCTCCTCGTGGTCATGATATCATCTGGGTAATTGTGGATAGATTGACAAAATCTGCTCATTTCATACTGGTATCCATTACACACCAATTTGATAGATTGAGCATCCTCTACGAGCGTGAGATTGTTAGATTGCACGGAGTTTCGTTATCAATTGTGTTAGATCAAGGGGCACAATTCACTTCATTGTTATGGCGAAGCATGTAGGCTTAATTCGACACTAAATTGGAGTTGAGTATGGCGTTCCATCTGTAGACAGATGGACAATCCAAGAGGTTGATCCAAGTGTTGGAAGACATGCTCAGGATATGTGTATTGGAGTACGACGGGTCATGGGAAGAGTACCTTCATTTGTGTGAGTTTGCGTACAACAACAGTTATCAGGCGAGTATCGGTATGGCACCGTTCGAGGCGCTATATGGTAGGCATTGTAGATCACTTTCTTGCTTGGTTGAGCCCGAGGTTGTTGTGACGATTGGTCCTGAGACTGTTATTGATCATACTGAGAAGGTATGGCATATTCTTCTGAGACTTAAGAGTGCCCAAGAGCAGCAAAAGAAGTACTATGACAAGTATCACGATGAGCTTCAGTATGATTTGGGAGACTATGTATACCTGAAGGTCTCTCCACTTAAGGGTCATAAACGGTTCATAATTAAGGAAAAACTTGCTCCTAGATTTATCGGTCCCTTCAAGATTGTGAAGAGGGTCGGTAAGGTTGCTTATCAATTAGAGTTACCGCCAGAGCTCGCTGGTGTTCATCCTAGTATTCCACATTTCAATGCTTCGACTAGACAAGTCAAACGGATGGTGGCGACCAACAGTAGACTTGAGTCAGATCGACATGCGAGACGATGCCACGTATGAGGAGCAACCGATCCAGATTGTTGACCGGAAGGTCAAGACGATGAAGAACAAGGAGATTCCTTCGGTTCTTGTGAAATGGTAATTTCATGGAGACGAGAAGCTAACCTAGGAGTTAGATTCCTATATAAGCGAGCACTTTCCCTACTGTTTGATTCTAGAGAGTCTTTAGTTTAGTTTACTTATTAGTTTAATTTCGAGGATGAAATTATAATAATTGGGGGAGACTGTAACAACCCTCAAACTTTAACCCGACTTGTGTTACACTTGTCAAAATCGTGACCCAGCTATCGTGATGCATTGAGTATTTTGAACTTCGGGAGTTGACACCGAGGTAATTTTATGTTTCGTGATGTTTGTATTAGTATGGTAGTTTAATATGAGTCTCGAGCCGTTCGAGCGATTATTTAGTCTGAATGAGGCTTCGCCTAGGTAAACAAAGGAAATAAAACACAGAAAACCTTAATAAATCATTTTTGAATAAATAAATATAATATTTTATTTGAATCGAAAAGTGGACATGACGACGGGCACACAATGGTAGAGTTGCGGTGCGATATGGGCCGAGGAGCGTAGGATCAACATGAGAGTTGAATAGTTAAGTGACTCTTGAGTCACTTAAGGGAGTCAACAAGTGGAGTTAGGAGTGTGGACATCTTAGAAGGGAGGATGTAAGATATATGTAGGGATAAGTGTATGTAGATTGATAAAAGGGGTCCTATATAAAGGCTTCTCTCATCCTTTTTCGCCATTTCTCTCTTTCTTTTCTCTCTCTCTCCTCTCCTCTCCTCTTATTTCTTTCTCTCTTCTTATTTAGTGAGCAAACCACCACAAGAGGGTGGTGCTGGACCACCGAAAATCCTCGCGGGAGTCATTTCCTCGTCGAATTGAAAGTGAGACACATTTCTCTTCTTTTTCCTTTGTTCAGTTTTTAGAGTTGTTCATCCTATTTATTTTTGGGTTTGTGGTTGCTTAGTTTGCTATTGTATATTCACCATGATCAAGGGTTTCTTGTCGGAGACGATCCTGGTGTTCCACTGGTGTCTCGGCAACACCCAAAGCGATCAATACGCAGCGTAGAGCGGTGTTGTTGATGGATGTTGGGTTTTGTTATTGATGTTTGGTTTTTCAATTTAATTGGGATATCTCAAATCTCCGGACATTACCGATGTTTTGACTATGATCAAAGCCAATTTCGAATGATTTTGAGTCTAGAAATATGTTTGGGATGATCGCCAAGGGTGGGTTTTCATTTTGATGTTATATAAATGCTAGAAATTGGATTTTGAACTCACGCCGTGGAGACGTCGTGCGTTCTGTGGCGAGATGACATCCCCCACATAAATGAAACCCAGAAGTCCAGTTCGATATTACGTCGTCGAATAGTTCACTGTGTTGGCGGTGTCCTTAATGTACAAGAACAACAGAGAAGGATATTCACACACCGTGACAATGCCGTGAGTAATTTGAACTCGGCGGCGTCACCAGCATGTATTATGAATAATGTATTCGATATTCCGCCGCCTAAACGTCGTGAAGAATAAACTTTACATGGCGTCTCTTATATGGAATGTTGTCCAGAAAGTTTGGAACTTGAGAATTTTCCCAAACGTCGCGAGGATGCCTTGACCTCTAAGGCCTAATAGAAACCATGACGGCGTGTCAACCAGAGAGAGAATTTTGACGCCGTGAAGGCGTCGTGGGGACATTCTTCTAGACGGCGTCACCCTCGACATCTCAAGTAGTACACAAACTATAATTTTTGAAAATTTATGAAAACATCTGAGAAACTTTGAGGGTTTATCTTAGGTTATATATTGACCATAAACCCTATCCATTGGGTTTAAAACCTTTGCCAGGTAGTTGAGAACTTGTGGGAAACACGTTAGAGTCGAAGTGGTATCGGGATTGCGTTAGTCAGGTAAGTACACATATGCTATGTATGTGTGTATGTTAGTTGGCCAGTAAGGAAATCTCATGTGATTCATATATCCTTTATTAATTGTTATTGTTCAATTGATCTCATTCTTGGTATTCCATTCTATTACTTGGTTGTGTGTTCTTGGCGTGAGTGTGTCGAGAAGGTATCATGTGGCCCACACTAGCTGGGACAACGCGAGTACCTCCTGTATGGGCACTGACCACCCCTATTGTAGTGTGTACCTAGATACTGGATTCGAGATGTGTTGCGGTGCCTCTCAATTTTATGTTGCGCTAGTGTTGTGACATTGCCTTGGGAGATCTTGTGAGATCTTTGTCGTATGCTATGAAATTAGACCACTTATGGGCCTCTTTTGATTCTTAGAACACGCATGCTATCATTGTTATCTATCAGTCAGCTTATCATGCTCCTTTACTTATTTAATTGTCTATCTCTTTCAATTACAACATGATATTTGGACTGTCTTATCGTTAAATCATGAAGTACTGTTATATTCTTCTGGTATTACTTTCGATTTTCTCAAGTTACTCACCGTCTAGTTTGTAACGGTGGGTGCAGATATGGTGGAGTGCATTAAGGGCAAGGGGCCCTGCTTAGGCGATTTCCTTTAAGGATTTAGCGGTTGGATTTTGGAGACCATTAGAAATATGTTATGTTGTTTTTTATCGTATGATGCTTTATATATATGTGATTTGGTTGTTGAACTTGGGATATTATTGTTTGGAATATCATGTACACACCTATTTTATTCCTATTTGTTGCACACGAATATTTCCCATCTACAGGGTTTTCCACATATATAAATTCCTGATTTCCAGTTGGTGAGTTATTTCTCATATTATTAGTTTATTTACTTTATGCTACGTATAACTTGCAATAACTCTTTCATAAAATGCATAATTAAATGAACAGAGGCTGACTAGGCTTGTCAGGTTTGCTGAGTTTCGACTCAGGGGCTTGTACGGGTCTTGGTCGGGCATACCTAATTACAAGGGAAAATTGGGGCTATTACACCCCGTCCCTGCTCCTGACTAGAAATCTAACCTTTTCCCTGGCCGTATCTCTGTCCCCGACTGTCTATATTTCTGTCCATAACCACTGCCTCAACCCTTACCACTGCCACTGCCCTTAACCCGATGATACTACTACTATTATGGCCCTGACTGTGTTAGATATGGTAGTGTACTGGCATAACTCCATGTTGTGCAGATGGTACTGGCGCGATAAGTGTTGAATAAGGCGGAGATGCTACAAATCCTACACTTCGAGACCTGTCACTCGGCCTGGACTGTCGTGGTGTCTTCTTCCTCCTGTTACCTTCAAATCTAACATATGATTGTATAGATGTCGGGGTCGCGACCACCTCGTCAGTACACGTGCTCAAATAGGTCTCACTGGCCAGACTCCTCTTGTATGCCACCTATAGTGTGATGACCCCAAAATCTGAGGCCACCGTGTCATGCGTCGCAGGCCCACAACCCTGCCATAACTCAGCCCAACTGTGTCCCATGCGCACTGCGTACCAATAGTCAACCCGATAACTGCTGACTTTTATATCATTTTCCTTAATAAGGTATCAAGTTAGCTAATGGACCCAATTTCATCTGGTTATTACTAATTTATTTTCAGTGAACAAATTTAAATCATGATATTATCAAATATAATGTAAACAATCATTTCATTGAGCATGTACCTAGTGTGGAAACCCAACCAAAGTGCCATCAATATATATGGATCCATGTATCTCAAAATATGAAAATAAACCTCAACCTATATCATATACATGCCAAAATGTGTCATTCATGTCCCAATCACAACAAAAAAATGAGTAAATATAAACAAACATACGAGTCAAGCGCAGAAGTCGATCAAAGGAAGTCCTCAAGCTTCCCCTTCCCCGTGCTCGTTCTAGGATTTGCCCTCCATTATCAAAACAAAACAAATGACTAGTTCAGAGTGAGTAATTCAAGGAACTTCACCGAGTAAATAATATAAATATATGCTGAAATTTAAAATACTATTTCAATAAACATGCGGAAGAAAAAAACTAGGCAACTAGGAAGGACCCTCGTATGTGTGACAAACCCAAATTCCGAGGCCGGCCCGTGGTCAACTACTTTCCAACCTCAGTACCTGAAGCATCTGCCCACGTCACTCCTGCTTATCCTTTATCTGACACCCTTGTGTTTCTTGTTAATTTATTCAGTAGTTTACATGTAGTTTTAGATTTTACAATTAAATTAAATTAAATATTCAACATTCATAACGAATTAAAAGCGGAAGTCTTTATATTACTAAAAGAGCATATAAAGTTTACTAATTCAGCCTATAGTGGAAATCCCGGTAGTACTATGCATATAGGCAATCAACTATAATAGTATATATATACAAGTACAGGTGTGAAGTATAGTCTCCCAACCCCAAAAGATAATACAAAATACCAAAAGTATAACTATCACCAACGTACCAACAGGCCTCAGCGTAAGTAAGTCAGATGTAGTCGCCAAGAATCCCCTTACCTCTACGTTAGTACTAGGATCTGCACTCAGCCATCACAAAAGGCAGATGACGAGCCCAGTAAGTAAAATCCCAAGGACAACCACCGTGCATCTTAATTTAAAAATGTAAATGACAGAGTCAATAAATAGTGTTAAATAAACATACGAGAAAGAAGGAAAATGCAGACAACTGCTCAAAGCTCATCGCATGAATATAAACACACAAATATACAAATGGGTGTGAACACTGCTATTAAGGTGTGTACTTAAGACTAGGAGCCCTAGTCGTAGCCTACGCCATCGACCGTATGAATGTGTCCTAGCGGCATTAGCCCTAGTGGGATACATCGAACACGTGAACCGGTATTCAACTCGGGATATAATCTACTGAGGCCGAGATCACGCTACACACTTACCAAGCGACCATAAGAACCATCGGATACATAAACGGGAAAACTCAACCGTCCCTAGTAAGAATAGTCTCACAGATTATCAACAATTTACAGCTCAAAATAATAAATAATAAGTAAATGCAGTAGTGGTGTTCAGTTGGGTTTTATGTGCCTCAAACCGCGCTCAATAACCCCGAAAACACCCCTGTCGAACCCCCGACTAGTCCCTGACTCCAATTACCGTCCCATGACTCCTGATATCTATTTTCGGTGTTTATTGGTTAATTAAGTGGGTTTGCTATCAATTAGCCTCAATTTCAGTCTTAGGAATTTAGGAGTTCTTGTACCTAGCGCGCTAGGCTGGGTGATTAGCACGCTAATTGATCTTCGTGCACTGTTCATGCACGAAGATCATCATCAGTGGAAGAAGATCATCATCTTCGCCATCGTGCCTACCGCGCTAGGTGCACCTAGCGCGCTAGGTGCACTCTCTAGAAATTTCAGCGGCAAATTTTGGGTTTTTTATTCCTAACACCTCACATCATATAAACAACACATACTCCAACCGCATCAAATTCCACTCCAAAACACTGATTAAACAAGTTTTTCACTCAAAACAGAGGATCAAAGTGTGCATACTTCTAAATCCAAAATCACCAAACTACTCATTTTTGTGCACAAATCTGATTCAAATTGACATGGTTCATCAAAACCAACCTCACAAACAACAATTTCAACAAAAACAGTGATGAATTCTTTAGAAATCCGTTTGAACCTCAACAACCCAAACAACATCAAGTTTTCATAAAAATCAAAGATTTGGTGAGTAGATTACCTTAGATTTTGTCCTTTGAACCCCCAATTCCGGTCTCCAAACCCTCAGTTGCTTCCCTTAACAAGGATTTCTCTCCTCATAACCTCAAAAATCATTTGTATTTGCTTTGGTGTGCATGTCTCTACGATCAAGTTGTTATTTATAGAGACGTTCTAATCTGACGTTCGCACGCATCTCGAGGCTGATCTAGCGATCCTTGTTAAGCCTGTGTCACTCAATTCCTGGACACCTTATCATGACACCAGTTGCCTTGTATCTCATTTGATATGTGTCTCGAAGGACAATCCAAGGTGTGTTGATTTATTTAGTTACAACTATAGGATTTGTTATATATAAACTTGATTTAATTCATATGGCCTACCTAAGTCATCAAATAAATTCCATAAAATGGTAAGTAGCACACTTACTTCCCGACTACTCGGCTCCCCGTGCCCCGCATCCGACATACTTCCCAAGGCGGACCTACACTTAGTGTACTTAATTGAATTATATAACTTATCCTAAGGTTATATTTAAATCTCAAATCAAATCCTCAACCATAGTCATGTCGTTATGATTAAATCTAGTCTAACCCTAAAGCCCGGCCTCACAACTACTGAACCCTCGCGTTGGTGTGTTCTACGAAATGGAACCCCGACGCTCAAACTCGCCCGACAAGAAATTATAGATACACACCTATGATAAATAATACAAAATAATAATAAAAAATATTAATACATCACATAACTCAAGAAATTAGCAATACATAGTCAATACCATAGGTTCGGGTAATGCCTAGCTTACTATCCGCGACGTCCACGTGTAGTCCGAGCTGGCATCCTAATATGAAATAATTAAATAACGATGTTATAATTATAACATGTCGTTACAATTCTTCCAACTAAAAGAAATTTCGTCCCGAAATTTGAGTTAGTCTAAAACATACCGTGGAATAACTGGGATAACACTCTCGCATGGTCGACTCCAACTCCCAAGTAAGTCCTCTTGTACCGTGATACGCCCACGGTACAAGTATCTTGGATATCTCCCTGTTCTTGAGAGTTTGGATCTTACGATCTAATACTGCCAATGGCCGCTCCTCAAAAGTTGCATTAAGGCTGGATATCAACCTGTCGCACATCAACCATGGGTCGTGGCCCTATCCTAGCCAATCGCAACATCGAAACTTGGAAGGTAGGATGAATCCCTATCAACTCAACTCTACGGTAGGTATGATCTGTATTCCACACTGCCAACCTCTCTGCGACTCGAAAAGGTCCAATAAATCTCGGCGCCAGTTTCCCCTTAATCCCAAACCTCTGCTCGGCCCTTCCAAAGAGAAACCTTCAGATAAACCATATCACCAACCTCATAGCTAGACTCTCGTGGTATCTATCTGCGTATTTCTTCTACCTGTCCTGTGCTGCTCGAAGCCTCTAGCAAATCTGTTGAATTTTCTCTATGTGATCAACAACTATCTCTCGGCCCTATCACAACTGTATCCTCCGGCTGCCCAACACGCTAGTGACCTACAGGACCTCCCATACAATGCCTCAAATGGCGGCACTCACACAATGGTAAGTAATCCTCCCACGAACCTCCAACTGCAAAATGCAAGCCCTGAGCATATCCTCTAAAATCCTTATCAATCTCTATGACTGGCCATTTGTCTGAGAATGATAAGCCGTGCTGAACTGCAACCTAGTGCCCCACTGCTCCTGCATCGCTCTCCAGAAACCTGAAGTCAACCTAGGATCCCTGTCGGATACAATGGAAACCGGCACCCCATGTATTCTGATAATCTCCTATTTGAACAATCTGCTCAACTGAGGAAATGTGTATCGCATCGAAATTGGTATGAAGTGCGCCGATTTCGTCAGTCAGTCTATCACCACCCAGATCGCATCGTGTCGCCTCGACGTCTGCGGTAACCCCTGACAAAATCCATGGTAAGGTGTTCCCACTTCCACTAAGGAATGGGTAATGACTGTAGCAATTCACCTGGTCGCCTGTGCTCCGCCTTCACCTGCTGACATATATGACACCCTCGAACATACTCGCCGACATCAGCCTTCATCCCCGGCTACCAAAACAATATCTGCAAATCGTGGTACATCTTGGTTCTTCCTGGATGAACTGTATAACGCGACCGGTGAGCATCCTCTAATATATTATCTCGGATCTCTAACATTACTGGTACCCAAAGTTGACCTCTGTACCGTAAACATCGATCTGACGTCTCTGTCCAATCAGTACACTAGGGATCTCGTGCCAACCTACTGAACCGCTCATAAAGCCCATTAGCCCTCTAACACTCCGAAACCCGTTCTAGTGACACTGTCGATACTCTCATCTGACCACAAATCTATACATCGTGCGTAGCTGAAATATCTAACATGCTCATAACTGATGCTGCCTCCAATAGTCCCATGTGTCGAGCAACGGTCTGGCTGTTAACTTCGCACCTGCTCAATGCATTCGCCACCACATTAGCCTTGTCGGGATGATACTCGATCGTGAAGTTATAGTCCTTCAGCAACTCTAACCATCTCCTCTGATGCATAATAGGATCTCTCTGCGTGAAAATGTAGCGTAGGCTCTAATGATCAATGTAAAGGACAAACTTCTCTCCATACAGTTAGTGTCTCCAAGTGTTCAGCTGCAAACACAACTACTGCTAGCTCCAAATCGTGTACGGGGTAATTACACTCATGTGGTCGCAACCGCCTTGATAAGTAAGCCACTAGTCGTCCCTCCAGCATTAGAACATATCCCAGTCCAGTCCCCGAAGCATCAGTGTAAACTGACAAAATCTTCCCTAACTCAAGCAATGTTAACACTAGTGCAGAAGTCAATCGCTTCTTCAACTCCATAAATGCCCACTCACGCTCCTAGACCACTCAAATGGAACATTCTTCGTCGTCAGCCTCTTCATCGATGTCGTAATCGTAGAGAAATCCTGTATAAACCACTGGTAATATCCTACTAGACCTAAAAAACTCGTATCTCGGCAACAGTCTCTGGTGTCTTCCAATCAATCCCCACTCTAATCTTGTTTTCCTCCACGGAGATGCTTTGACCGCTAATAACATGTCCTAGAAACTTCACCTCCCTCATCCAAAATTCACACTTGCTGAATTTTGCATACAGTTTGTGCTCCCTCAACGTCGTCAATACCAATCGAAGATGACTCTCGTGATCCTCTAGCGTCTGGCTGTATATCAATATATCTTCAATGAAAACTATCACATATCTGTCTAAATAAGGTCTCAACACCCAATGCATCAGATGCATGAAAATTGCTTGAGCGTTTGTCAACCCAAACGATAACACCGTAAGCTCAAACAACCCGTATCAAGTACTGAAAGCAGTCTTTTGATGTCCTCTTCTCGAATCAATAACTAGTGATACCTCGAACGTAAGTCGATCTTCGAGAGAAATTGTGCACCCGTCAGCTGGTCGAACAGATCGTCGATTCTCGGAAGTGGGTAATGGTTCTTGATTATCACTTGATTCAACTTCCGATAGTCTACACACATCCTCATCGATCTATCCTTCTTCCTCACAAATAACACTAGCGTTCCCCATGGTGACATACTCGGATGAATGAATACCTTCGCCAACAAATCCTCTAGCTGTCTCTGACCTCCTCTTGCTCCATCGGTGACATCATGTAAGGTCTGCTAGATATAGACTGTGTCCCTAGTATCAATTCTATAATGAACTCTATCAACCGTGGTGGTAGTAATCCGGGTAAGTCATCTGGAAAGACATCGACAAACTCTCGAACTATCGGTACATCCTCAATCCTAACAGAACCTCCGATCTCGGGCTTAACGATCGCTGTGAAATCCTCCATCTCTTGGGTAGTTGCTAATCTACCTCTCGTAATAGGTAACTCGAATGCGATCCCGATCAACAAAAACTCTAGCAAATCGAGAATGCGAAACTCTACCCTTTTCCCGAAACAATCTATCCATGCATGGTAAGCTGACAGCCAATCCATCTCGAAAAGTGTGTCGAACTCCACGTACTCCAGTACTCATAGATCCGCTGGTAACTGATGTCCGATAACCTCAATCATGATGTCCCGAACTATCCGATTAAGGTAAATCTTATTCTTAGCAACCATGTTGAGAATAAGATGGGTCTCAAGTGTGTATATGTCTAACCCTAATTCCCCAACTAAGCGTCCAACAATAAATGATAACGTACTACCCGAGTCAAACATGGCATGTATAAGTCTACTATGAATAAATAACGTACCCTCGACTAGCTGCCTGGTAGCTCATGTGTCTAGTTGTGCCACTGCATGACTTTGTCCCTATCCGAACTCGATCCCGTCGTGGAGATGGCACCCTGCACTCTGACCTCATATGTCCTCTCTGACCACACCTGAAGCATCTACGCGTCTCTCGCCTCCTAGCCTACCTATCACCTAGTATTTGACCCTGACCCTGGTCCCTCTCGACTCTTGTCACGACCACCCTGATACCTGTCCTGATGCTGCTACTGAGGCTGTCGTCGATGATGTTGTACTGGAGCTATAGTGTGTACTGGCTGCCTATCCCCATACCGACTCCTAATATCCTGGCGCACATCCCGACGCCTCTGCCCTTGTGGTCATCCTTGCGATCATCTCTGCAACCTTTAGTAAACTGGTCCCATATTGTCTCTTCGGCCTCTTATCTTGTCGAGAACTCTGCCCAACCTCCACCTCGGCTAATGCTGTTACGGGAAAACCGTTCTTCTGCAATAAGAACATCTCGTAGGTCAGTGCCCTCTCAAACATAGCCTATACTGTCGAGCCCCAGATGATACGATCGTGATAGTAATGCTCTCCTCAACTCCTCGGATGAAGTAATAGATCAATAGGCGTTCGGTGCCGACGATATCCATCGAGAACTGCAAGAGATATCTGTATCAATCCATATACTGTAACATCGTCCGATTTCCCTACCTCAGGGATAGGAACTCCTTTCTCAACCTCAGTCGAACCTCCATTGGAATAAAGTGGTCATAGAATATCTCTCGAAACTCTGCCCAAGTCGCTGGATCGGCATGTCTCTCTTAGTAGTTAGTCCACCACACAGCTGCATCAAACCTGAAGCATGTCCCAGATAGTCTCGCCCCGTGCCTCTCTTTCGTGTTCAGCTCCTTGTGCAGGCGCTGATGTGACACAATCCAGTCCCCTGCTGCCTCAGGATCTCCACCTCCATAAAAGTAAGTAGGCAGGAATTTGAGGAAATCTCGTAATCTCCGAGCCTGTGGGTCCATAACATACTCTGAAGCTGTTGTCGGGGTAACCTCCACAGCTGGTGTGGGTGTAGGAGTTGGTGTCTCTACTGCCGCTATAACCGGTGTAGTCACAGCCATATAAGTCTCAGGTACCCCCGTTTGTGTTTGTGTAAGTGTAAGTCGTAGTATCTCGGCTATCTGCGTTTCATGTGTAGTTACTCGATCCTATAGGGGAACGAACGATCCTGGAGCTCTCGCAGTGTCATTAGTCTCCCTTTCTATAGTGTTCAGCATCGATATGCGTGTCCGGATTAGTTTCCAATATACGTATGCGTATAGTGTATATATATATACAACAATACATATATCACATAACAATCCTAACACTACATGCTTTCATCGCTTCCCAACTAAAAGTTCTAGGCAGACTCATCGGTTTCCACATCTAATTTATTTTAAAGTTTATGCTCTTGAAAATTTTTATCCCGAGGTTCTCGAAAACTCTTGCTCTTATACCAAAATGTGACAGCTCTAAATTTCGAGGCCGCCCTGTGGTCAGCTACTTCCCTACCTCACTGTGATGGCCCCAATTTCCCTGTGCAATTAGGTACGTGGCCATCACTCGAGTCATCACTCGGTAACCTGACGAGCCTAGTCAGCCTCCAATCATTCAATTATACAATTTATGAAAGAGTTATTGCAAATTTACGCAGCGGAAAGTAAATAAACTAAACATAAAGGGAAATAACTCAATCAAAGGAAATATAGGAATTCTATAAACGTGGAAAACCCCGAGTACTCATGTATAATTCGATAAGCATATATACATGATATCAGTCTCACAAAAAATGCCAAGTTCAATAATCCCAAAAACATAAGTATGAAACGATATACAAATAAGCAAAACATAAAACCTACTAAATAGTTTCCAAGTCTAGCCGCTAATCCTCACAAAAAGTCACATAAGCAGGGCTCCTTGGTTCTACTGCACTCTGCTCTATCTGCACCCACCGTCACAAACTAGACGGTGAGCAACTGAAGAAATCGAATGTAATACCAGAAGAAGATAACAGTAATTCATGATATAACAAGTAAAGTAGTCTAAATATCATGCAGTAATAAAAAGACAGGAATTTAAATAAACAAGATGCATGATAAACAGACTTATAAATATCAATCGAAAGTCAAGTGTGTTCCAAGGAATCAAAAGAGGCCCATAAGTGGTCTAAATCATAGCATAACGGCGAAGCCTCGAGAGGTCTTCCCAAGCATCGACACAAACGAAGGCACAACTATGATGGGAGAGACTTAAACCCACCCACCCAGTACTCGGTGTCACACGGTCACTAAGGGTGGTCACACACTCATGTACATGAGTGCCCACATTTTATCTCTCTAGTGCAGGTCCTAGTACTTTTGAGACGAAACACTTATGCCGGGAAACACACAATAAGGAATGGAATGGAATACCAATAATAGAGCATAACGAATCACATGGCATTTTCTTACTGGCTTACAAATCATACATAAGCTTATGGCAAATCTACTTACTTGAACTATCGTAACCCGCGTAACCACACTCTCGTGTCCCTAACGTGTATCCCCGAGTTTCCCACTACCTGAGAAGGTCAGAAACTCTAATTAATGGGACGAGTCATTACTAAACCTAGGTTAAAACCCTAGTTTTTTCCCAATGTTTTAAACTCGAACAACTCGATAATTCAATTGGTAAATCAAACCAAAAACACAACAAAATACAATGACTCTCTTAGGTGTTATAACCACACCTATGTAAGCCTAATTATAAGTCTTAGGCTCGGCTCAGTCGTATGTGGGTCATGCCATAGCTTCGAGAGCCGGCGGCATGACCACGACGTCATGACCATTTGACAAACCTTAAACACAATTAAAATGTAAAGTTAATCATGCATGAAAACAACACCAAAACACCACAACCAAATATTACTCAACATACGCATATATCCTTACTGCCTCACAACCAACAACAAGTATGAGTTCTCGATATCATGGAAACCGAATTCACCAAAAAAAAGAGACCTTAAAACAGATCGGCATGAACATGAAACACTAATAAGATCGAGAATCCACTTAACCATGTTCATGATGACTTGCTAATGTTGTCCGACATCGGGAGGGAACCACCACGACATAGGGAAGCCGAGGATACTCTCAACAAATCATAAAACCACCATTCATGACCATAAAACCAACATGAAATCATATCAAAACGACTCATCACCACGGGTTCGGACACTTCAGAGGTTACGAGACACCAGCACAAGGTTGGCATGGTCCCCGACAACCCCCCACGAGCGGTGGTCCGACCAACAATGTCGCCACATGCGGTCGTGTTTCCGGCGAGAAACGCAAAATAGCGAACAATTGGACAATCAATAAAATAGCAAACACCACACCATATCCAGACTTTTGCCACGAGGGGAGGGGTGCTACGAGACTGTTGGAACTTTGATGAACCACGAGAAGTCATCCCCAACCAGTCTCGATCACGTAGCACCTCCACCACCGGACTGAACTCTCAAGACGTATACACATATTACAATGTTAACAACATGGATCTACATAACTATTTCCGCAAATCATAGACTCCCCAGGGACGTGGGGACTTTGGTGGACAACCAGGGACCATTCCCGACCTTTGACACCCATCGGAGCAACGACAACAACCTCCGACAGTGAGGACAGTTGCACACAGTGAGACAAACTCGATGAAGAAGAAAAATAGTAGAGAGAGAAAACAAAAGAGAAACCATGAGAGAAAGAGGAAGAGAGAAGGAAAAAGACTTCCGGTGAACGGAGTGACCTCCGGCCACCCCGAGGTTGGCCAGGGACGGCGGTGCAGTGAGGTCGTAGAAGGGAAACATGTGTGACAGTAAGGTATAGAGAGAGACACCGAGAGAGAGAGAGAGAGAGAGATCACGGATCTCCTGTGAGCTCGTCCACTGCTGGGGTCCCGGGGACCAGTGTCGGTTCATCGACGGCAAGAGAAGAGGAGGGTGGCGATGAGATGAGGAAGATGAAGTGAAACCGTGAGTGAAAGAGAAAGGGGGAGAGAGAGAAACCGCGAGAGATAGAGAGAGGGAGAACACGGACCTCCGGCGTGGTCCGGTCTGGTGAGGCCAAGTGGAGAGAGGAGGGGAGGTGGCGGTGGTGTGTTTTGATGAAGAAGGTGAATAGTGAAAGGGTTTTCTCCATTCACATTTCTTTTATATGTCTCAAATTGGTCAAATGACCCTTTTGCCCTTCAACTTACTTTTACACATTATAAAACAGCTACCCTTATGGGTCTTTTACCACTTTATCACATCTCATCACACATACAAATCTCGATGAGATCCCGTGACTCTCCTTATCAAGCTGTGTTATTTTAACAGTTTCCATCCCCTAGTCTGTATGTTGCGAAGTTATCCAACTCCCACATAGATCTTGCGTTTCCTCGGCTAATATTTCTCCGTAAATTGGTTCGCCGCACCCATTTTCTCGCCACATCCCATTAATTAATTAATTAAATTATTTGAAAATTCTTTTATTTGTATTCTTTATTAGTTTTTATCCCTCGTTTAACTAAGCGAAACCTCACTCAACTAAACATCGCCGAACGGCTCGAGACCCATAAAATATTAAAATATTAATACACACAATCAAAGAATCATAAAATTACCTTGATGTCGACACCCGAGGTTGAAATATTATATAGTATTCACGTAGCCAAGTCACAATCCTGACAAGTGTAACACGAGTCAGTTAAAAATTTTGGGGTTGTTACACTCAACACCTGAAGCATCTACCCACGTCATTCCTGCTTATCCTTTATCTGACACCCTTCCATTTCTTATTAATTTATTCAGTAGTTTACATGTAGTTTTAGATTTTACAATTAAATTAAATTAAATATTCACCATTCATAACGAATTAAAATCGGAAGTCTTTATATTACCAAAAGAGCATATAAAGTTTACTTATTCAACCTATAGTGGAAATCTCGGCAGTACTATGCATATAGGTAATCAACTATAACAGTATATATATACAAGTACAGGTGTGAAATATAGTCTCCCAACCCAAAAGATAATACAAAATACCAAAAGTATAACTATCACCAACGTACCAACAGACCTCAACGTAGGTAAGTCAGATGTAGTCGCCAAGAATCCCTTTACCTCTGTTAGTGCTAGGATCTGCGCTCAGCCATTACAAAAGGCGGACGACGAGCCCAATAAGTAAAATCCCAAGGAAAACCTCCATGCATCTTAATTTAAAAATGTAAATGATAGAGTCAATAAATAGTGTTAAATAAACATGCGAAAAGAAGGAAAATACAAACAACTACTCAAAGCTCATCTCATGAATATAAACACACAGATATACAAATGGGTGTGAACACTGCTACTAAGGTGTGTACTTAAGACCAAGAGCCCTGGTTATGGCCTACACCATCGAACCTACGACTGTGTCCTAGCGGCATTAACCCTAATGGGTTACATCGAACACGTGAACCGGTATTCAACTCGGGATATAATCTACCGAGGCCGAGAACACGCATTATACACTTAGCAAGTGCAACCACAACAACCCTCGGATACATAGACGGAAAAACTCAACCGTCCTAGTAAAAATAGACTCACAGATTATCAAGAATTTATAGCTCAAATGAATAAACAATAAGTAAATGCAGTAGTGGTTTTTAGTTGGGTTTTACGTACCTCAAACCGTGCTCAATAACCCTAAAAATCCCCGGTCCGACCACCGACTAGTCCCCGACTCCAATTATTGTCCCGTGACTCTTGATATCTATTTATGGTGTTTATTGGTTAATTAAGTGGGTTTGTTATCAATTAGGCTCAATTTCAGTTTTAGGAATTTACCTAGCGCGCTAGGCAGGGTGATTAGCACGTTAATTGATCTTCGTGCACTATTCATGCACGAAGATCATCATCTTCCCCAGCATGCCAAGCACGCTACTTTTCATCACCTAGCGTGCTAGGTGCACTCTGCCTAGAAATTTTAGCGGCAAATTTTGGGTTTTTTATTCCTAACTCACAACATCATATAAACAACACACACACTCCAACCGCATCAAATTCCTCTCCAAAACACTAATTAAACAAGTTTTTCCACTCAAAATAGAGGATCAAAGTGTGCATATTTTTAAAATTCGAAATCACCAAACCACTCATTTTTGTGCCCAAATCCGATTCAAATTAACATGGTTCATCAAAACCAACCTCACAAACAACAATTTCAGCAAAAATAATGATGAATTCTTTAGAAATCCGTTTGAGCGTCAACAACCCAAACAACATCAAGTTTTCATAAAAATCAAAGATTTGGTGAGTAAATTACCTTAGATTTCGTCCTTTGAACCCCAATTCCAATCTCCAAACCTTTAGTTGCTTCCTTTAACAAGGATTTCTCTCCTCATAACCTCAAAAATTGTTTGTATTTTGCTTTGGTGTGCATGTCTCCACGATCTTTTCACACGCATCTCGAGGCTGATCTAGCGATCCTTGTTAAGCATTGTCACTCAATTCATGGACACCTTATCATGACACCAGTTGCCTTGTATCTCATCTGTTGTGTGTCTCGAGGACAATCTAAGGTGTGCTGATTTATTTAGTTACAACTATAGGATTTGTTATATATAAACTTAATTTAATTCATATGGCCTACCCAAGTCATCAAATAAATCCATAAAATGGTAAGTAGGGTCACACTAACTTCCTAACTACTCGGCTCCTTGTGCCCCGCTTCCGGCAATCTTCCTGAGGCGGACCTACACTTAGTGTACCTTATTGAATTATATAACTTAGCCTAAGGTTATATTTAAATCTCATTAAATCAAATCCTCAACCATAGTCATGTTATAATTAAATTCTCACAACTAATTAAATCAAATCCTCAACCATAGTCATGTTATAATTAAATCAAATTCTCACAACTACCGAACCCATGCGTTGGCATGTTCTACGAAACGGAACCCCGGCGCTCAAACTCGCATGACAAGAAATTATAGATACACACCTGTGATGAATAATATAGAATAATAATAAAAAATATTAATACATCACAGAACTCAAGAAATCAGCAGCACACAGTCAGTACCCTAGATTTGGGTCATGCCTAGCCTATTCGCGACATCCATGTGTCTTCCGAGCTGACGTAACCTAATATGAATAATTAAATAACGATGTTATAATTATAACGGGCCGTTACAGCATGAATATCAAATATTAGTGAATCAAAGTGCATTCAAGATCTAGGTCAGACTAGCATCATACTTCAGACTATCACCTCGACATCCCAAGTGAGTTAATTCAAGCTGACTGAAATCCTTGAGTCCGATTCGGTGGTCGATGTAAACCACGACGCACTGGCATGTGCATAGGAAAAATCAGCAATCGGGTCAACAATCCACCGACACATCCCTAACAAACATGTTATGGTCTAGTGTACCACATGCCTACGCAATAGAATAACCCGGCGAGAGTAAACTCAACCGACCATAAATAAATACTAGAAATGAGATTAATTGAACAACATGACATGAATTCAATAAATCAAGCAGTAAATATTCAAAGTGAATTTCAATTGGGATACTACACACCTCAAGCCACGCTCCACTAGTTTATTAATGCTAATACCATCTCCAACTGCGTGCCAACTATACATCAATGAACCTAATACCTAATTTTTGATAAACTTAATCAATTTCCTAAATGTTGGAAATCCCCATTCCATACTAATTATCGTCAAATCCACCCATTAAGCCTCATTTATAATTTGGATAAACCCCTAGGTGGACCCCTAATATTTTAAAATTTTATTTTTCAAATTCTATTTGGGATGTCTTGAGCAAAGGCTTATGACATCCTAGCGCGCGTGACCAATGCCACCAAGGATCCATCCCCACGGTGTTACTTAAAATGTGGGGTGGAGGGTGGCCACTGGTTTGGACACCGCGGGTGACACTAAAGGATATAACTCCTATGGCACCCTTGGCAACGTCTAAACTAAATACGCCCCCTTGGGTTCTCAGAACCCCCTCGGCTTGTCGCCGCGTCTACACTCATCCCAACCATGAGAAACCAAAACCCCCCATAAAACCCGTCCGAGATGAAAACCGCGAGATTTCTCGGCAAAAACCCTAAAATCCAACAAAATTGAAACATCACCAACAATCCATCCATAGTTGTTATAAATCAAACCCTTAAACCATATCAACACTATGAAAACTGGTGTGCTTAACCCTCATCCTCGAAACCCTCATCAAGCCATGAGAAATTCTGCCCAAAAGATAAGGAACGAAGAGGAGAGTTCGAATATAACATTTTCTATTGAGTTCCAAGCCTTTTAATGCTCCCAATGGCCTTCAATGCTCACAAAACCCTAGCTTTTCTTCTAATTTTTAAACTTGAGAGAGTGAGGAGAGAGAAAAGGTGGTGGTTGTGTTGAAACAAGGATATTTATATGAAAATTGTCAACTAGTGTGTTGATGCATCCCTAGACTTGATCCAAGGGTCTAAATGAGGTCAACAAGTCATCAAAAATGCAAATTAATTGGGTGACTTACCCTTATCCTCATCCTTTCTCAACACAAACAAACCAAATCCTTAGGTGTTTCAGGTACCCGGTCATGCACTGTGTCGCGTACCAATCACATACTTGTCATTGCTACAGTTCTTGTAATATCTGGTAATTTATCGGGATTTACTTTAAGCATTCGACGCACGTCAAATTTTAGCTTTAATGAATTAAAACGAACTAGAGAATGAAAACTATTTTAAAAAGGAAGAATTCATTAGAGGAGAGTAATCTAGGCTTTGACTTGTTAAAATTTGTTAACAACCTATGTAATTCATCAATTTTTTGTTCATGCAAATATATGAAATTCAGTTATGACCTAGTGTTGCTCACGGTTCCTCACACTTCCTAGTCTTTGTAGTCAAGTACGACCATTAACTATTTCTCTAACCAAACACATAACCCTAAACTAACGTGAATTGGGTTTAATGCGTTGATTGCATTAATGCGATTCGTGAAGTCACTACACCTAGAAAATTGGATTGCTAGTTCTCCCGATTTAGCCTAGATTCCTAAGGCATTTGACCGATCCCGAAAGGGACTAACCAATCAGTATGGCCAATTGTTACTTAGATGAGTCTATCGCGTAAGGATGGATGCTTAAACTTAATAACTGAGGGTGATAAACTAATATGCATGCAAAGGCTATTACATACAATCAAATCTAACCCTAGATGATGTTCAATGCCAAAGGAAATAAATCATAACAGAAAATCAATGCAAAGAAGATTAAATAAACCTCATGATGAATATTAAGGTTGAAGACTCCGTTCGATCCACCTTTGGCCTAGATCAATGAGTTTAGCCGGATATTATCAAGCAAAAACCAAGTTTTCCTATAAGTTTTGGTGTAAATAAGAGATAGAAATTCATAATAAACCTAACTACTATTTATATGAAACCCCTAATTGGGTTTCAACCTAAAAAGTTCAAAAATAAGTAAATCTAGAGTTCCTGTGCTGGATGCCACGAGTGGCGTTGTGGCTATGACGGCCCCAATTCCACAATCCTAAATTGGACACCGCCTAGCCTAGGCCCACGTGGACCCCCGAGCCAGTCTCTTTGAGTCACTCAGGCCTAATCAACCTTTATTTACAATTTAACCATTTATTAAGCAATTAAAAGTGAAGTTAATCAATTAGTGAGTTATTATCAGATAAAGTGGAAGCAATTGAACTTCAAACTAATCAATGAACTTCAAAGACACTAAGTTAAGACAAATCCTAGAGTGTGGAAACCCTATAAATGCATATCAACCATAATAGCTAAAAAGAGCACCAATAATGTCATACATGCCCAAGATCTCTCAAAAATCCCATAACCCATGTTTCAAAACCAAATAAAGACATAATACAAGAACCTACTCAATATGCGAGAGGAGACCACCTCGTGGTCCTCGACTTCAATCGCCTAGTGCTGGTCCTTTACCTCTGTCTGCTCGTCAGTTTGTCCACCGTCACAAACTAGACGGTAAGTACAGTGAAGTAGAGAGTAAAATACCAATAAAGTTTTAGCAATATTTCAAGTGTCAATAAATAACTAAACTAGCATCATGCATGGATATCAAAAAGATAAAAATAGACAACATGATAAGTAAATCACTACGATATCAACGATAAATGAGTTTCAAGAGCACAAAGCAAAATAGAAAGACATCTAAGTATTCCAAGTCCATCAGGTTGCCACACACAGTTTTCAACCTGACTTCCGAGATAAATTATGGACCTACAGAAACCAAAGGAAGTCTAGAATAAGGTACACAACATCAGCTCACACACAGTTAACATACGGTCACCGCAGAGCATCACACACAGTTCAACATACAGTCACCGCAATCCCAAACTGCGGTTTAACCATGTGCAGAATTCATGTACTCACGGTACAAACCGTGACCACCATATTATCCATTTAGACCCAAAAGACCACTCATTAAAGAATCCAACCAAAACCAAGTCGATAATCCACCAAGGATAGATATGACAAAGGGAATTCAAGAAGGAAATACTGCTCAACAAATATAATAACCTAATTAAAAGCATAAATGAAATAATGTAAACACTCTAGTTGGTTTTACTCATGAATATAGCGTGTAACTCCGTTTTCATAGCTCACACACGCTACCAAACCGTCCCCGCGTGCCCATCACCTGTCTACTAAGTACCTGGTAAGCATTTTTGTTTCAATTTGGTAGTATTAGCATTTTGTTCCGTGTTTAGTTGAAATCCCTTTTCAACTTTCCATAATTTCATTCGTTTGTGTATTCGGGTAAATTTTTCGAGTATTGGGTTGAATTTGAACACATTTGGATACCAGAGATACCCCAATTCGTTCCAAGAATTCTCGAAAAACACCCAAATTATTGTTCCGAACGCCGCCACGACGTCGTGGGGGTTTTCCCTGGCAGTATCCCCGTAACATGGAGCAGGAGAGCCCATTGCCCCAAACGCACAGGCAGCACCGTGGGTGTCGGCCCTGCAGTGTCGCTCCCGGCGGCCACCGTCGGGCATTTTCGAACCCCTGATTCACGTCGTCGCTTTGCAAGTCCATCACGTCCATGTCGAGACCTCAAATTCCATCCAACAACGTTCATGGATAGTCCCATGACATTCAAAATCATTAAAAGCCAACTCAAACCAACAAACACTTTAATTCCTTGAAAACTCGTCAAAACTCTAAACTCGACCAAATTCGAAACAACCTTCACAAAACATGTTTTTATCGTCGCAACGATCACCAATACATCAAAAACTTCGATCAACTTCAAAGTCTTGACATGGCATCCAAAATTCATCGCGACGAACGAGCACAAAAACTACACCGACGCATAGCAAACGACGAGGAGGTTTCAGATCTCACCTAAAGTCGTCAGAGAAACTCGTTGTCAACACCGCTGCTTCCGGTTACCTCTACCACCAATTCTTTGTTTTCTTGGAGAGCAAGAGAAGAAAAAGAAAGAAGAGAGAGAGAGAGAGAGAGAGAGAAAAAAAAAGTAAGTTGAAGAGAGAGAAAAAGTAAGTTGAAGAGAGAAAAAGAGGTGTTGGGCTTTAAATAACCCCTCTCATCATCCACTTACATGTACGCGTCTCGAGGCACATCAATGCCCTTGCATAAGATGTCTCACCAACTATAACACTCCATATGTGACTCCAATAGGTGACTTAAACTCCACATCAGTCATTTTCCAACTCAGCCTTAGTGTTTCTAGACTCAAACCGTGCCGCAACTTGCCCTGTCGAGCGCAAAAAAAATTACTAATGAGTCGAACATTTAATGTATTATTTTATTTTTATTTTTATTTTTCTGTCGTTCATCAAGTTCATTTCCCTTGCCCGTGTACCTGTAATTCGTCCATCGATACCCATTCGACACGTTTTCCCAAGCGAACACTACTCTTTTATCCATGTCACCGGCCTGTCACATAGACACAAGTATAATTTGATAGTACATGTCATCACACAAAATATCAAGAATTTTGGGATTGTTACAGTGGTCCGAAATGGGCACGGCATCATTTAAAGCGTAAAAATCAATCACCTCTATTTTGGACGCCACAAGTCACGCTGTGGCCTCCTTCTCTTGGTGGCGTCTGTGGTGGCATGGAATTCTCAACTAGTAGGTTCAGGTGTCGCAGGTTACGTCATGGCTTCCACTGAACATATGGCGTCACTGGCAACATGGATCCTGCAGTAGGAATTTCACTATCTTTCCTCACAATTTTACGGCACTTCGAGTCCGAATTTCATGAAGCTCATAAGAGATGAAAACATCCAGCTCAAAGTCTAATCTCCAATGAAATTGGTCACGAGTCATTCAGGCTTGGAATGAAGAACTTATGGTTGTGCACCGAAATCACGTCAGACAATCATGAACTTCACATTCCCTTCATTAATCTTCAGTTTTACGCCACATCTACTTTCTATGCTCAAAATACATGGAATTTAAAAAACGAGAGTTTGTCACCACAAATGAGATATTTAGAGTCCATAAACATCTAAACTACTATACTACCTAATGCATAAATAAACACTTAACAAACACCCCCAAACTTAGAGCTTTGCATATCCCGAGCAAAGGAGTGAATAAAAAAACATGCTCTAATATCTAAACTCCTTATACTATAATGACTAGTCCTAACAATCCTATGCCCATAACCAAGCTAAGTGGAGTTCCTTTTTGATCTTATCACCACTAAATTGACCATCAAAAAAAAGAAGTTCGAAGTTAAAATTTTTCTAGAAACGGAGTCCATACATTAGTGAAAATCACACTTTCAAGAACACTCAGTCAAGATAAAAGCCTTCAACTACTCGAGATTTTTCTAGGCCAATACACTCAAGCACACAAGTTCACGATTTCTTCAAAAATAGTGCATCAACACTAAAAAGGGTACCATATGCAAAAAATGCAACCACACTCTCCACTATTGTAAACTTAACACCAAAGGAAAAAAATCAGACTTCAAATTTGAAATTATTGAACAAAGCATTGGAGTAACTCACTTAATCTAGTTATAAGCGTTCGACCAAATCTTTTAATTAAAGGAGTTTTCATAAACTTTGCCTTTATTCAATAATATATTATATTTTTTCAACAAAATTTTTAGGTTGTACGGTCCCTGCTCCATTTCTTGTGGAAACCGCTTTTCTCATTTTTTTCCCACTACAAAATTCCCTACTCCTTTTCCTATGGAATTTGTGGGACTCTCTAAAAATGTTTTTAAGAAAACTCTTGTTGACCCTTCTCACTTTCACTATAATTAAGCAAGTCATCCAATGTAAGTTCAGTTGTTATTAATGCTAATCATTCCACAAAAGTGGTTTAGTCATGAATTTTCCTTAAGTGAGCTACATTCTTATTCTAGCACTCTAGAAATTTGATTACTTGCAAAATAGGACCGCCTGCCCTCTTTTGTATCTAACACAAAGCCTAAACCTCTCACTAGCTCCCTAATATGTAATCTCAACAATGTCGGGCAACACTCGAGATTGAGTGTTTCTCCTAGTTTTCAAAGAGGCTCAAGTCTCAAAAGTGACTTAAATGAACTCAAATCCATAACCAAAAACACTTAACAAAGTTTTGAGCAACTCTAAGCTAGACTTAATGGTGTAACTAAAGACTAAAACATGCATAGACTACTATAAAATAATACTACCCTAAATAATGTAATACATGACATGTCATAACAAGATAATGAATGATGGAATGCTATAATAGAAAGGAGAGATAATGAAGTGAAAAAGGATAACACAACCATACTATACCATTCATACCCATAGAATACACCAAAAAATAAAATAAAACTGTTATACTTGATCAACTCAAATTCCAACAAACAACCAATCCATTCCACAATACCTCAATACCTAAAAGCACCCCCAAACTTTCCCAAACCTTGTCCATAAGGTTTGAAATAAGAATGTGAATGAGAAGCAACAAAGATAAGAGAAAAAAGTGAAACAAAATATGATATAGAGAAGAAAGTAACTGATAAGTACGGGTAACAACATGCCAAAATTATTACAAAATAAAATTCAGGACTCAAGTTCTCACAAAATACAGTAACATGAAAAAAAAAAAGTTCTCTCATACACTCAGAAAAGTGCTCAACTCTTAGCTTCATCATCCTCATCATATCCAATGGCAGGCTCAATAAGAGAAGAACTTAAAGGGCGCTCAAATGTGCTCAAGTCAACCTCTCCCTGCTCTATGAGGAAATGCGAAGCAGGTGGAAAGGAGATCGTGTGATCTGTAGGGTGTAGACGGTGGCTCCTGTGATGTTTGGCTAGCTAGCAATGATGTCTCTTTATCTCCTCAAATTCATCTTGTTACAACTCTGGTACTACAAAATAGATGGCAATGTCTATATCGAAATTAAATCTAGATCCAAGCAAAGAAAAATTTTGACGATCCACGGAAAGAGTTCAATCACACAATGACAAACAAAAGAGATCTCAGTATGAAACACTCCAAGTAAGAAAATGAGTAGGAATAGAGAAATCCAATTGGGCTAGCGAATCACTATATCAAATTTGAACTCAAAAATATGATGGTGATACAAAAGCAACACACGTGGCAAAGAAAATTGGACATAGGGCCCCCACCATACAAGCCAACAAAGCACGTGACAACCAATAATAAAACCACTCCTAAATGATGAGAAAATGCGGGAAATACACCATCTAAGCTGATGCAAAAAACCCCGAAACTTGCATTCATAAAAGCCACGAAATCAAACATAAACCACACAACATGTAAGTCAAAAGATCGGCTAGGTAAATTATCTAATAATGTAAAAGGGGTGTAGGAAACTACCTCAACTAGTGGTAAAGGAGTGGTGGACGACCACAACGTGGTGGAGTTGTGCCTATATGAGAGATCTACAAATCGGGTTAAAGAACCCTTGTTGAAGATGGAGGCCAAAATAGGGAAAGATATGAGTGAAAGAGAAAAACAATTAAGTGTGTGACTTGATGGGGTAAAGAAATCAAGCCCAAGAGTAGTAGTTATAGGGTGATGAAAGGTTGGTGAGTAGTGCTAAGGTTCAAGAGAATGAAGGTGGTGAAGAAATTTGGGAGTTTCACGAACCAGGGGATATTTATACCCCCTGTTCGTTTGACGCCAAAAGTGGCGCCATCATATAAAGCTGCAGAGACCAATGGTCTCTGTTTTACACATCGCAAGTCACACCATGAGTCTCAAATGATCACGACATCTCTTACGGCATGTTTTACTAGTGTTTTTTTCTAAAAATCTAATAAAACATATAAACTCTCCCAAAACACAACCTACTAATGAAGCATAAATCTAACAAACATATATGAGACGAACAAAGAAATGATATAAGCCCCGAAAAGACAATGCAAAAACTCACCAAATCCTAGTTTAACTAACCATGGAATGGATGAACAAGATAGAGAGCCAAAGCAGTGGTATCGAACTCTCACAACTCGGTGCTTCAACTAAGGGATGAGCACCTGTGAATAGTCAAAAAGGGATAATAGTTAGTGCAACATATAGATACAAAACAAGTAAATCTTTTAACATTTGTGGGCGATCAAGTGCGCGCCTTAGGAATCTAGGCTAAATCAAGAGGTGTAGTGTCTTTACGAATCGTATTAATGCGATCGTCACATTAAACGAATCGTATTGCGTAAGTTCAAAGGTTGTGTGGTTGGTTAGGGAAGTAGTTAATGGTCGTACCTTAACAACCAAGACTAGGAAGTGTGAGGAACCTAATGCGTTACCGGGCCTATAGGTACACTAGGATCCAATTGATTAGCTTATATATGCATAGATCGATGACCAAATCCAATCTTTTGTCGAACTAAGCTCGTATGTCTTTACCTAGGTATTTTAATTAATTGTTTGCAAAGTTATTTTCTTTGTTTATTTAATTTCTTAGTAATTATATTAGTTAATTAAATCACTTTCAAAACCCCATTTTTCCCTTTTGTTATTTTCGACCTTAGAAAGATTACCAATCTCTGTGGAATCGACCATTTGCCACTATCTACAAAATAGTTGGTTATGGTTAATATTTTATTGACGCAATTCGGCGTGCTTCAATTTTTGGCATCATTGTAGGAGATTAGTTTTTTCTTTCTTTGGTTGGTTTTTTTTATTTTATTTTTGTATCTAGTTTCTTGCTCCTAACAGTTTTGCAGGTAATTCCATAATTGCCTCCTACTTCCATAATTATGGTCGATTCAAAGACTCATACTGTCATGGTATGAATGAGGTAGGTTTGTCACATAATGGACATCAATTTTCTAACTCATAATCTTTTACGCAACAGGTCGAGGTTTGTGATTTTTGTAGGGAATACTTTCATCCCACATATGCTTATTCTTACCATCCAAGGTATGTAAATCATCACGGTTCGAGCTATGCACCGCCACAACCTGACTTCTATATGTCTAGGCCAAGTCCACAGATTCCTCAAAAGGAACGAAGAACCATTGCAAACATTAAGAAAGATATGATCTCTAACTACCTTTCTCCAAGCACTAATGTATGTCCCTTCACTACGAGAGTCATTCATCACCCAAAGCTGACATGTATAACTCATTGTGGAATCGACCTTTAAGGGATATAATAAGGTTTCTTTTAGAGACTGAGCAAGATATGGACCTCACTGAGCAAGAATTTGACCAATGGATTGAATAAAAGGATCAAGAAACTGAAGAAGAAATAAAGTCAATTCTCCAAAAGATATCAACGAAGACCATGAGTGCAATTCCATTAGAGAGTGTGGAGGCGAATGACGTTACGCCGACTGAGGACTATTGGAGTGAACCGGGGAAATACTTGAAGTTTCTTCATATGAACCAAACATTAACATTGCACAGAATGAAAAGGATGAAGCTAAGAAAAAAATTGAAGTTAATTCTGAAAGGCTGGAAGAATCACAAATAGAGAGCAAGGAAGACCAACCTCTGGTGTTGGAGAAACCACTCACCCTCTCATGCATATTTTTTGAGTTTAAAAGGGAGTGGAAGTAAAGGAGTATTCGCAGATTTTCTACACTGCCGACACCGTTGTGTCGAATGATCAAAATGAGACATAATCTTTTAGGTTAGAGGTCCTAAATTAGCAACCAATTCTAAAGGAGGGCATGCATGCTTCATTGCCCAACTGTAGATGCACCATTTGTTGTCGATATCTCGAAAGTAGAAGGCATCACGTGATGAACCAAGTCAAATCTAGCCAAAGACTTAAAAGAAAAGCTCGTTGAGAGGCAGCCCAATTTTATTTTTTTATTTCTTGCATTTATTTCAATTTAGTTTAGTTTTTAGTTATTTTAGTTTTAATAAAATCCCTAACATCCATTTCATGGACATTTTTAGGTGCTATGGTTGATGCAAAAACACCAGATGCAGGAGAGCACCCCAAGTTTCATGTGATATAAAGCCATTTGCCGGGTGACATTTCACTGAAATGGTGGACTAGAATAGACCTTGTTTGGTGAGCATCGATTGCATTAATGGGCACCTAAATGCTCAAATCATATTCTTTTATTAGTTTTTGGAGACTTTAGTCATCTATACCCTGTGAATTTGGTTGTCATTCATTATGTTCTTCTATCTCTTTTATTTTATTTCTTTATTTTCTTTGTGGTTTGTCGCCCACTTTCTTGTTTTAAACCTTAGGGACAAGGTTTGGGATAAGTTTGGGGGTGTTTTTAGGGATTGAGGATTGATTTTGATTGGATATTATGCAAATTGCACAAGACATCAGGTATACAGTTACTTTTTTTGTGCGTATTCCATGGATGGTATGGTATGGTTGTTTTCTCTTTGCTTCTATTCATTCCTTATTCTTACCATTCACTCTATGATGTCATATAGTATGCTATTTAGGATTATATTAGTCATAGTAGCTAGTTCATGGTAGTGTTGTGATTATATGGGTGTTTTGCATGCTTTAGTTTACATTTAGGACAATTTAGTTTAGAGTTGCTCGAAACCTTTGTTGAGTGTCTATGGTTGTGGATGAGTTGAACCATTTTTGAGACTTGAAACTCTTTGAGGTCCATGAGATATTTACACTCTGGTACATTGCCCAACATTGTTGAGATTGCATAATAGGGGACTAGTACAATGTTAAGGCTTTATGCTAGATATCAAAGAGGGTAGGTAGTCTTATTTTGCAAGTAATCAGATTTCTAGGGTGCTAGAACGAGGGTGTAACCCACTCGAGGCCGAATTCCTATAATTGGAACCACTTTTGGGGGAATGATTTAGGCCATCTATGAATGAAACACTTAGCCTTAAGCCTACCCAAAGTAATTTCCCTATTAACCTAATTTGAGCCAACCTAACCTTAAATTCTTTCTTAACTAATGTTAAACCCATAGCCATAACCTAATATTATCCTTTACCTAATTGGAAGTTAGTCTTAGACTTGAGATCTTAAAAAGAGACATGAAACGAAAAAATGAGAGTGAAAAGTTTTTTATATACCCAAAATAAGGGAAATTATTCATGATGAAAAAAATGAGGTCATGAATAGAGAGTCCCACCTAAAATGGTATCCGCAAGAAATGGAGCAGGGAGCCGGGTGGTTGGAAAAAGGAATGGATTGCACATGTTAAAAGAAAAATGAAGTTAAGTGTAGTATAAACCACTTTCATGTTCTCTAAAAATCTTTTGATAGTCTAAGTTTTAGTTTTCCAACGTTTTGCATTCCATTTATACCTTTCGTGGTACCTTACCCAAACCCCATTATAACTCATGTTGAGTCCTATAGACCCCCATTGGTGCTAAGTCTACATTAGTGGAAAGTGTGGTTGCATTTCTCCCCTATGGTACCCTCTAAGTGTTGATGCGCTATCTTGCAGATATCGTAAACTTGCATGCTTAAGTGTATAGGCCCAGAAAACTTTTGAGTAATTGATAGCCTTGGTCTGGATGGAGTCCAGTTTCTGAAAAGTGTGATTTCTATTAATATTTGGACTTTGATGCTAGACAAATCTTAATTCCAAGCTTCTTTGAGAGGATAGTCAATTTAACGACATTTGAACCATAGAAGATTCCACATAACTTTGAATCAGGCATAGGATTAATAATTATGAGTCATCATGGTTAAATTAGTTGTCATTGTGATTCGTTGTAGTGATTAGGAGTCTAGTTTCCATTAGTAGTGTGACGACCCTTCCCGACCTAGGTTCAAGTCGTCGGCCCAAATCGTCATTTAAACCCAATACTTGAACTAGGCCCAAATAACGGTCTGGCACACCTAAACAACCTGCAAAAATAAATATATAGACAATATGGTAGTAGTATGCAGAATTCAAAATTTAATAATTACCATATGTCACTATAAACCAACATATTTAATATCTTAAATTAACCTAATCAAATCAAAAGAATATGAAGTCTCCAAAACCCTTAAGCGCTTATAAATAGATCAAACTAATTAAGGAAGGTTTATCTACCCAAAGGTCTTGCGTAGGTTACAACCCTTATTAATAATTCTCAAAATAAAATAATAAATAAATATCGCGCCAGGCTCACACAGCAAAGGGTCTTCAAATGAGAACCTTTGCCAAAATCTAGCAACTCGTCCATAGACCTGTATTGTAAGTGGAGTGAGCTAAAAGAACTAACAGAGCTTAATAAGAGGAAAACCTCGATCAACTATCAAACATGCAAGTATTACCTATAAAGTAAAAACAATTCTATATGTGAAGTTGTAAATTCATGAATTATCAATCAAGGCGATCTAAATATCATGCAGAATTGAAAGACAGAAGTTAAATAAACAAGGTGCATGATAGGCAGACTGTAAATAATAACAATTGAAACATGCGTGTTCTATGAGTCAAGAGAGGCCATAAGTGGTCTAAAATCCACAACAATACCACAACAATCCACAACAATCCACAACAATCCAGTACATGGTATCATACAATCACTAGGGGTGGTCAAACACTCGTGCGCACGAGTGCCCGCGTTTTATCCCTTCTAGTGCAAGTTGCATGTACCTTCGAGACACACACTTATGCCAAGAACACACATACAAGGAATATGAATGTAATGCCAACAAGTAGATAATAACAAACATAACGGAATGAAAATGAAAAACATGATATTTTCTTAGCTGGCTTACTAATGTACAAATGTTTTTTAAGGCAAGTGTACTTACCTGAACTAATCGCTACCCGCGTAACAACACTCTCGCGTCCCTAACGCGTATTTCTGAGTTTCCAGCTACTTAACAAGGTTGGAAACTCGTGTTAATAGGTTTAGTCATTAATTAAACCTAAGTTAACTTCTTAGTACTTCCTGTGTTTTTAATGACTCGATAACTCAATAACCAATCGATACAACAACAAAAAAACCAATTGAAACACAACTCTTTTGGATTTTGAATTCACAACACATATATAAGCCTAATCACACATCTTAGGCTCGGCTCAGTCGTAAATAGGTCATGCTATAGTCTCGAGGATCGGCGGTGTGACCACGATGTCATAACCGTTCAACCAACGTGAGACACAACTTCGATGTCGCCCAACAATTATGACTCAATACGAAACTTAACATGACCATACACCGGCGAGTAGGGAACCTCACGGGTGTGATCCAACATCTGTAAAATGTCAACATGGCATGGAAAGGCCGTGTGCATGCCCTACGTCGCATTGACAACTACTCGACGCAATATAAACAACTCACGCGTATCTCTGCCATTACGACTCATCATCATCGATATGGACGCTCCGAGGCTATGAGATTCCATGACGGACATGGTAAGGTCTCCGGCAGTCCCCCATGTCATCGCGTTGATGACAGTACCACCACGACGGGTGGTTTCCGGCGAGAAGGTTACAACACGTATAACATTACATAAATGACATAATATATCAATAATGTCGTTGTTTTAGGCCACTCCGAGAGTCGTGAGACACAAGCATAGACTTAGCTTGGTACCCGACATCCCCGATCATGGTGGAACAGTGGTGGCGTCACCCACGGCAATGGATTTCGGCGAGGAGGAGCATAACACCCATGAAATGAACATAACATGAAATACCAAAAGTTTGTGCTCACCTCACTGTTGTTGACCACTCCAGAGGGCTGTGGGACCCAAGCCAAGGCTTAGTAGGGTCCCCGATAACCTCCAGTCCCGGTGGTCAGTGGCAGCGCCGCCCTAGGGGCAGTTTCCAACAAGGGCTCAAAATAGTCCCACGCAACACGTTAACAATATCACCTCAGTTCAAGATACTAAAACAGTTCCAACACGACCAAACCGAACACAACAAGGGTTGCGAGGCATCATCGAGGTCATGGAGAGGTCCTCGACAACCCCTACACTCGGTGATTTGGCCAGTAGGGCTGCCCTTCGTAGTGTTTTCAGGCGAGACCTTCAACAGCGAGCAAATTATCTAAAACAAAGCACATGGATAGCAACGACACATATGTAGTGAATCAGAGGTGTTCCAGGGACGTGGGGTGGGTGACGAGGGTTCGTCCTCGACTGTCCCCGACCACCACCAGCCATGGCAGCGACGGCCAGAGGCGAATAGTAGCCCAACGAGGAGGAGAATCCAGTGAGAACGAAAGAGAAAGAGAGAGAGAGAGAGAACAAACACAGAGAGAGAGCACACCTCGGACCGGCTAACACCTCCGACGACGTCAGTTCCTTCCCTAGTCGGCTAGGCGTAGGGTGGTAGTTGTGAGCATGGTGAGAAGCCGAGAGTGAGAAAGTTGAGAGAGCAGTCAGAACGAGAGAGAACAGCGGGAGTGAGAGAGAGACCGAGGGAGGGAGAGAGATGACTAACCTCCGGTGAGGTCTCCGATGAGGTTGGGTCCGATGAGGCTGAGGGGAGAGAGGAGGAATGTCGACCGAGAGGGAGAATGAAAGCCAAGAGAGAGAAACCGAGAGAGAGGGAAAGAGAGAGATGACTCGAGAGTACAAGAGAGGGAGAGGCTGTGACGGAGCTCCGGCGAGCAGGGTGACCGCCGGCGAGGGTCGACTTCCGGTCACCAAGGAGCTCAGCTGTAAGAGAGACGGGTTGGTGAGAGAAGACTAGATAGGGTGTATGTGGTAGGAGATGATGAATAGTAGGGTTTTTATTTGTATATATATATATGGAGTAAATGTAAAATGACCCTTTTACCCTTTTACCACATCTCAACATACACACACATCTCGAGGTCAATCTCATGGCTCACCTCATTTGAGTTGTGTCACTTTAACAATTTCCACTCCATAGCCTGTATGTCGCGTAGTTAACCAACTCCCGCGTTTAAATGACGTTCTTCGTTCCATCTTTCCTCGTTCCAACTCTCGTAACGCAGTAGTTTCATTTTTTTTCTATTTAATAATTATTTAAATTATATAACAATTCATTTAATTGCATTTTTAATTGTGTTACACCCCCGTTTACATAGGCGTAGCCTCGCTCAATTAAAAATTGCCCGAACAGCGCGAGACTCGTATTAGACTAAAATACTAATACACACATCATGGAAACATAATATTACTTCGGTGTCGACTCCCGAAGTTCGAAATATTATCTAGTATCACGTAGCCGGGTTACGGTCGTGACTAGTGCAACACTAGTCGAGTTAAAATTGAGGGTTGTTACAGTCTCCCCCACTTATTAGAATTTCGTCCTCGAAATTTACCTAACAAGTAAACTAAACTAACGAATTTATTATTTCTGTTCACAATTCTTGAAGAGATAGATAACATTCTAAACGAGTCATTTCTTAACCCCGAACGTTCGTAACCCTTCAGTGGAGAGACCTTCAGATATCTATAGTCTCCCCGAATCATACTGAAGCTCATCGTGATACTCGTCAAGTATTTCTTCTGTCACTCCTGGGCACTTTTAAGTCTCAAACAAAACTATCCATAATTACCCAGATGCTATCGTGACCACGAGGAGATCGGGGCAACCACTAACGAAATCCATATCAATATGTTCCCACTTCCATCAAGAAATGGGTGGGGCTGCAGTAGTCCTCCAGGTCGTCGATGCCCAGCCTCTACGCGTTGGCATGTCACACGCTCGAACAACTCCGACACCGCATAAATCATTCCTGGCCACCAAAAGAATGTCGCATATCGGCGCACATCTTAGGTCGACCCAGATATACAACAAAATGGGAACGGTGAATCTCTTGAAGTACCTCGTCACACGCATCAGCCACCAATGGAAACCCCAGTCGCCTGCAATAATTTAGCATGAGTCTGTCGACCGACTCTTATCTGGGCAATCTGAATTGACCACGTGTCGTGCGTGCCAAATATAACCCGTAATTGAGTTACCAATCCCACAAGGGTGTAGTGGTGGTAAATACGGAGTCGAATCCACAGGACTTGAGTTTCACTCTAGGTTAACTAAAATGGGGATTTTTAGAAAAATGTTTTAGAATAAACAATTAAAATAAAAATAACAGGAATCAAGATTGCAAGAATAATATCAATGAAAGAAAACACCTAGGTCTATGGTTCCACAAGACAAGATCAAGATTCAATGGCATATCATGGTCGTTAATCTTTTCCAAAATAATTATTAATTCAAATTCCCCTAGATTAGCTATGGAAAATCGACATCCGCCAGAAATTCCTAATTCCCCTAATCTCGATAGCTAGGACATCCGCCACTAACTACTTCCCTAATTAATGTATAACCCTAGACATCCGCCATAAGATTTAACACATTAACCGCAGTAATAAAGTTCTATGGGAATACTAATCCTAGATAACCGGATCGCGTCCGCTCCCGATTTAACCTAGATTCAATTGTTGCACACTCAAGAACCGAAAGGTTTTGACGGCAATCGGGTGAATGTTTGTTACTTATATTGTCTCAAAAGTACAATTACGGATACTAATGAGTCAATTAACTATAGATTTTCCACCTAAAAGCATGCAATGGCCATATACGTACCCTAGATTTGAATCATATTCATTAAAATCAACAACAATGAAATAGAAGAAATTAAATTAAATTAAATAATAAAATAAAAGATCTCACAAGTTATGCCATGAATCAATAATCTTGACTTGCTTCACCCCTGACCTAGGCAATGGCTTGATTAGCTAGACATATTCTTCATAAAACTCCAAATAAAATAATGCAAAAAGTTCCTCTAATGAATAATAGATGTTCTATATATACCTAAGGTCCTAATGTGTAATACTAGTATAAATTAGATTCTGGAAGAGAGAGAAAATAGGTTTTTGGTGTTTTTTCGGTGTTGCCACGTGTCAAGAGCTTATTGGCTGAATTCTGTGCGTCGCTGACGTGGCTGGAGATGATTGGCGTTGAGGTGATGACGCGGCTGACGTGGCGCGCGTTCATTGGCTGGAAACTGGAGCCGTGACGTGCGTGAGAGGGGTCGGATGACATGTGGCGTTCGCTGAATAGACGAAGCTGGAAGTCGGTGACGAGCTGGACTAATCAAACGTCGACACGTGGCGTACAGAGTGGCAGGTGAATTCGCGCGACTTCTTGCGAAGATCTGGGAGTTCGTGTGGTTGTGTATCTCGAGGAAGATCGACCAGCTGGAGAGAGGAGACGGCTGAGTGGACGACGTGGCGGACGTGGATTAGCGCTGACGTTGCCGCTTTGATGATGTGAAGCGCTTTGGTGACGTGTCTGGGCGAATCCCCTTCTGATACGTGGCGCTTTGGCGAATCACACATTGACACGTGGCACTGATGGGTATCTTTCGAGACAAACTCTCCCGGTATCCGAATACTGCAAGTAAATACTCTATTTTGAGTATTTTTCTGCCCCGAATTCATCCGTGCACTCCGTTTCACCTAAAAACCAAAAGTAAATATAATGAGATATATATTTTATAAACTTTAACACTAAACTATATTAAAATAGACAATAAAATCCTATAAATACCGACTTATCATGAACTATCCACCATCTCACTGCACCACTGGTATGACACATCATCTTGCTGTCCCTCGTGCGCAATGCCAAATGAGACGGTCTGCAACATCGTTTGACCACGTATCTAGGTCCTGGTAGTCGTCGGCACGTCCGCTGAACTCATCAACTCGGCTGCCTCACGTAAACCACGCTCGTAGGTTCTTTAACACACGACTACCTCCGTATCCAATCCTTTGCGACTCAAAGTATCAGCAACAACATTGGTCTTCCTCAGATGCTACGCAAAATGAAAAGTTGTAATCCTTTACGAACTTAGGCCAAGGCTTTTGTGTCAGGTTCAACTCCCTCTGAATGAATAGGTGCTTCAAGCTCTCAGGATCATTACGTAACTCGAACGAGCATCGTACCGGTGAGGTTCTCATATCCTCGGCGCGAACACGATCGCAACTCACTCCAGGTCATAGGTTAATCAGTTCTTCTCGTAAACTTTTAGATACTCGAATGCATAAGCGATCACACGGCTTAAATCTTCTCGAAATCAACTGCATCATCATTTGCTATAAACATGCGTCCTAAAATCTAACCTTGGGTAACAAATACTCGTACACGATTCAATATCTTAGCAGTGTCAACATCTTGTTTCGCTCTACCACATACGCTACCCAAAAGGGTCTCAATTTTGTCTTCTAGTATTATAACCCGAACATGAAATGCACTAAACTAGTTCATACCAAAAGAAACATTGAATCCTAAACTCCATCACGGACTCGCCTACGCTCTGCCTCAACGCAATGAACTCGTTCCTTTTCACTCGAAAGACAGTCAGCGGAAAGTACTTCTAACTAAACTGGGTCTTGAAGTCAACCCAATCGCTCGGGATGCCTCAGGTAGCAACGATTGTCGTCCACCAATCGTTCGTCTCCCCTTGCAACATTGATGAAGAGATAGTCACCTTCATGTGTTCCTCAGTAGCGATGATGGTGTGAACCTTCTCGTAATTCTTCAAGAATAGCTCTGCCGCTCTAACGTCAGTACCACCATAAAACTTCAACGGGTCGTGCCTCTTGAACTCTCTCCACTACCTAGCCTCAGTAGTGGCTCCTGCACCCTTTGCTGGAGTCGTAACTGAAGTAGTCTCAGCAGTGGCAACAGGTGTAGCTAATGTAGTAGGTATCTCCTTTGCTTGTGCTATCGGTGGTGTTTCAACCTCGGTTGCGCAATCGACGCAAAGAACAGCTCCTCGGGTATCGCGCTAACGAAATCGGAGTCGCGAACGTCACAGCAATCAGAATCTCGACTCCTCAAGTAGTATTCGTAGGAAGCAACGTAGTCGAGGTAGATGGCGTCGTAGTAGCCTGTGCGGGTATCCTCAATGACCGTACCAACTCCTCAAATCTCTGGTCATGCGTCGCGGCTCTCTGAGACAACGTACGTATCTCCTCAAGGCATCGTGACAAAATCATATCGATATCGTCGCTCGGACCTGGCTGATCCGCCATTGTCATTTGAACAAGAAAACGACTTTCTCGGATCAATGGATAGCTACCGACACGATATAATACACACAACAATCGTAATATGTACAAAGTTAAATCTGACTCATCCCCAACTCCTCCATCTAAGTTTTTAAAAGGATTATAGGGTTTCCACTCTAAGTTCAACTGTTCCTAACTTTCACTGGTTTAATGGCTTGTGTTTTATGAATTTAAACCTGGTATGCTCTGATACCAACTGTGATGTTAGTATAACAATTTTTAGACAACTCTATACTCTGTCCCTAAGATTTTAAAGCCTATGCTCTGATACCAACTGTAATGTTGGTATAAGGTTAAAGAATAACCTACACCTCATCCCTAGGCTCCTCAAACATAGGCTCTGATACCAACTATGACGGCCTCAATTTCCCCGTGCAATTGGGTACGCCCGGCCTAGACCCGTACAAGTCCCAAGTTATCACTCAGCAACCTGACGAGCCTAGTTAGCCTCATATTTACTCAATTTAACAATTTATGAAAGAGTTATTGCAATAATACACAACGGAAGACTAAACAGTAAATAACAAGGGGAAATAACTCAATCAAAGGGAAATTAGGAATTCTAAAATTGTGGAAACCCCGGGTATTCATGTACAATTCGATAAACCAATATACATGATACCAATCTCAATAACATTACCAAGTTCTATAAACCAAACCATACATATATAAAGCGATATACAAATGAGCAAAAACATATAACCTACTATAGGGTTCCTCAAGTCCAGCCGCTCACATAAAGTCTCCTAGGCAAGGCTTCTTGCCTCTACTGCACTCCGCTCTATCTGCACCCACCGTCACAAACTAGAAGGTAAACAACTGAGAGAAATCGAAAGTAATGCCAGAAGAATATAACAGTAATTCATGAATTATCAATCAAGGCAGTCTAAATATCATGCAGGAATTGAAAGACAGGAAGTTAAATAAACAAGGTGCATGATAGGCAGACTGAAAATAATAACAATCGAAACATGCGTGTTCTATGAGTCAAGAGAGGCCATAAGTGGTCTAAAATCCACAACAATACCACAACAATCCACAACAATCCACCACAATCCAGTAAATAGTATCACATAATCACTAGGGGCGGTCAAACACTCATGCGCACGAGTGCCCGCGTTTTATCCCTTCTAGTGCAGGCCGCATGTACCTTCGAGACACACACTTATGCCAAGAACACACATACAAGGAATATGGAATGGAATGCCAACAATTAGATAATAACAAACACAACGAAATGAAAATGAATCACATGATATTTTCTTAGCTGGCTTACTAATGTATAAATGTTTTTTAAGGCAAGTGTACTTACCTGAACTAATCGCTACCCGCGTAACAACACTCTCGCGTCCCTAACGCGTATTTCTGAGTTTCCAGCTACCTAACAAGGTTGGAAACTCGTGTTAATAGGTTTAGTCGTTAATTAAACCTAAGTTAACTTCTCGGTACTTCCCATGTTTTTAATGACTCGATAACTCAATAACCAATCGATACAACAACAAAAAAAACCCATTGAAACACAACTCTTTTGGATTTTGAATTCACAACACATATATAAGCCTAATCACACATCTTAGGATCGGCTTAGTCGTAAATAGGTCACGCTATAGTCTCGAGGACCGGCGGCGTGACCACGACGTCATAACCGTTCAACCAACGTGAGACACAACTTCGATGTCGCCCAACAATAATACGAAACTTAACATGACCATACACCGGCGAGTAGGGAACCTCACAGGTGTGATCCAACATCTGTAGAGTGTCAACACGGCATGGAAAGGTCGTGTGCACGCCCTACGTCGCGTTGACAACTACTCGACGCAATATAAACAACTCACGCGTATCTCCACCGTTACGACTCATCATCATCGATATAGACGCTCCGGGCTATGAGACTCCATGACGGACATGGTAAGGTCTCCGGCAGTCCCCCATGTCATCGCGTCGACGACAATACCGCCACGACGGGTGGTTTTTGGCGAGAAGGTTACAACACGCATAACATTACATAAATGACATAATATATCAATAATGTTGTTGTTTTAGGTCACTCCGAGAGTCGTGAGACACAAGCATAGACTTAGCTTGGTACCCGACATCCCCGATCATGGTAGCACAGTGGTGGCGTCACCCATGGAAACGAATTTCGGCGAGGAAGAGCATAACACCCATGAAATGAATATAACATGAAATACCAAAAGTTTGTGCTCACCTCACTGTTGTTGGCCACTCCGGAGGGCTGTGGGACCCAAGCCAAGGCTTAGTGGGGTCCCCGACAACCTCCAGTCCCGGTGGTCCACTGGCGGCGCCGCCCTAGGGGCAGTTTCCAACGAGGGCTCAAAACAGTCCCACACAACACGTCAACAATATCACCTCAGTTCAAGATACTAAAACAGTTCCAACACGACCAAACTGAACACAACAAGGGTTGCGAGGCATCATCGAGGTCATGGAGAGGTCCCCGACAACCCCTACACTCCGTGGTTTGGCCAGCAGGGCCGCCCTTCGTGGTGTTTTCAGGCGAGACCCTCAATAGCGAGCAAATTATCTAAAACAGAGCACATGGACAGCAACGACACATATGTAGTGAATCAGAGGTGTTCCGGGGACGTGGGGACTCCGGTGGGTCATGAGGGTTCGTCCTCGACTGTCCCCGACCACCGCCAGCCACGGCAGTGACGGCCAGAGGCGAACAGCAGCCCAACGAGGAGGAGAAACTAGTGAGAACGAAAGAGAAAGAGAGAGAGTGAGAGAAAGAGAGAGAGAGAGAACAAACACAAAGAGAGAGCACACCTCCGACCGGCTAACACCTCCGGCGGTGTCAGTTCCTTCCCCAGTCGGCTAGGCGTGGGGTGGCAGTGGTGAGCATTGCGAGAAGCTGAGAGAGAGAAAGTCGAGAGAGCAGTCAGAACGAGAGAGAACAGCGGGAGTGAGAGAGAGACCGAGGGAGGAAGAGAGATGACTAACTCCGGTGAGGTCTCCGATGAGGTTGGGTCCGATGAAGACGAGGGGAGAGAGGAGGAGTGTCGACCGAGAGGGAGAGTGAAAGCCAAGAGAGAGAAACCAAGAGAGAGGGAAAGAGAGAGATGAATCGAGAGTACAAGAGAGGGAGAGGCTGTGACGGAGCTCCGGCGAGCAGGGTGACCGCCAGCGAGGGTTGACTTCCGGTCACCAAGGAGCTTGGCTGTGAGACTGATGAGTTGGTGAGAGAAGACTAGATAGGGTGTATGTGGTAGGAGATGATGAATAGTAGGGTTTTTATTTATATATATATGGAGTAAATGTAAAATGACCCTTTTACCCTTTTACCACGTCTCAACATACACACACATCTCGAGGTCAATCTTACGGCTCACCTCATTTGAGTTGTGTCACCTTAACAATTTCCACTCCATAGCTCGTGTAACGGCCCAGCCCAGCCCAGCGCCCAGGCTACCACTGGACCACTGGCTCTATGGGGGCGCACCCCACGGCACCGGCACAGCACGCTAGTCACGAGCAGGGTGGTACCAAGCCCTACCCCATCCGTGTCCCCCACACGGTCTTTCGCCTCCCTCGACTCAAACCTGGGTCCTGAGGGATAAGATTCCAAGTTTCACGAGTCGAGTACCACTGAGCTGGGAGGACTTCCCAGGAGGTCACCCATCCTGGTACTACTCTCGCTCAGGCACGCTTAACTGCAGAGTTTTGATGGGATCCGGTGCCTTCGTGCTTGAACCAGCTCAGTAGTACTCGACTCAAACCTGGGAAGTCCTCCTAGCTCAGTGGTGCTCGACTCGTGAAACCTGGAATCTTATCCCTCAGGACCCAGGTTTGAGTCGAGGGAGGCGAAAGACCGTGTAGGGGGACACGGATGGGGTAGGGTTTGGTACCACCCTGCCTGTGACTAGCGGTGCCAGTGCCAGTGCCAGTGGGATGCGCCCCCATAGAGCCAGTGATCCAGTGGTAGCCTCGGGCGCTAGTCAGTCGGGCCGGGCCGTTACATAAAAGGCGCCTTTTATGTAATGCTAGCCCAGCCCCCATCCCAGCCGCAGGCTACACCATCGGACCACCGGCTCCACGGGGCGCACCCCACCGGCACCGTAGTGCCGCTAGTCACAGGCATGGTGGTACCAAGCCTACCCCATCCGTGTCTCCCCACATGGTCTTTCGCCTCCGTCAACTCAAGCCTGGGTCCTGAGGGATAAGATTCCAGATTTCTCGAGTCGAGTCCGGATCCCATCAGAACTCCGCAATTAAGCGTGCCTGAGCGAGAGTAGTACTAGGATGGGTGACCTCCTGGGAAGTCCTCCTAGCTCAGTGGTACTCGACTCGTGAAACCTGGAATCTTATCCCTCAGGACCTAGGTTTGAGTCAAGAGAGGCGAAAGACCGTGTGGGGGGACACGGATGTGGTAGGGCTTGGTACCACCTTGCCTGTGACTAGTGATGCCAGTGCCAATGCCAGTGGGGTGCGCCCCCATGGAGCCGTAGTCAGATGGTAGCCTGGGGTGGGTGGCTGGTCGGGCCGGGTTACACTACTCGTATGTCGCGTAGTTAACCAACACCCGCATTTAAACGACGTTCTTCGGTCTATCTTTCCTCGTTCCAACTCTCGGAATGCACGTAGTTTCATTTTTTTTCTATTTAATAATTATTTAAATTATATAAAAATTCATTTAACTGCATTTTTAATTGTGTTACACCCCCATTTACATAGGCGTAGCCTCACTCAATTAAAAATCGTCCGAACAGCGCGAGACTCGTATTAGACTAAAATACTAATACACACATCATGGAAACATAATATTACTTCGGTGTCGACTCCCGAAGTTCGAAATACTATCTAGTATCACGTAGCCGGGTTACGGTCGTGACTAGTGCAACACTAGTCGAGTTAAAATTAAGAGTTGTTACATGTAAATCGAATTGTAAAGCATTTAATGAAAAGTACAGGAAACATGGTTCTTGTTTGTAAAGGAATATAAACAAGTTCCAAGTCAAGCAAAGTAGGGAAGTAAGATTCATAACTTAATATCTTTAGAAACCACATCAAGAGAGAAATAACAATTTGTAAATAAATTTCATTTATTCATGCAACGGGGTCCAATAAGAGATTTACCATAAGAAATAGTAATAAATATAAATCATTGTTCCATTCAATGCATTTTAGCTTTTGGTATGAACCTCGGTGACTGAAACACATGCCATCGAAGTGATGAGGACCATTTGTGGACAAAATGGCCATTGTGAACTCTAATTAATTCCATCAAGCCAACAACAAGTGCTTCCAAGCCATCACCAATTGTGTTATCACTTATTTATTTGATGATTCGGAGCGCGTGGACCCCTCAATTTGATGGACTGAATAATCTCATCCCGCTAGTTGAAGTGCAGACCCCTCGATTTGATGGACTAAATAGTCTCATCCCGCTAGTCGAAGCGCGAACTCCTCAATTTGATGGATTGAATAGTCTCATCCCGCAAGTCGGAGCGCTCGACCCCTCGATTTGATGGGCACACAACCACATCCCACTACAAGTGTTCATATCACATACTTTCTAAAGATTAGTGCATTCATACCATTAACCAATGCAACCCAATATCCCAAGCCCTTTAATTTAAATCGTGATTCTAATATATACTAACAGCATGTCATATTTGATAGATGAGCAACGGTCCCCACTTACCTGTACTTGGTGCGCCTACAATCACTCTCTCCACGCCTAGGGTCTTATGTGAACTATCGCACGTCACCAGACAATATCATAACACAAGAATAATTAATTACTTGTTTTAAAGTTCCATAATTCCCATTTATTCTCCTTTGGGACCCACTAGTGTGGGTCCCGCGTGTAGTGTAGTGTCGAATGGGATGGGACCCACTGTTGAGTCCCTCTCATGTGTGCACTTTCGCGAGATCACATATAGGTTTGATAATCTCAACTTTCTTTTCTTTTTATGGTTTTTTTTTAATTCTGGCCAAATCGGTCAACAAGACCAGTTGACCAATCAACTGGGCTCATTGACCAGTAGACCAAGAGAGGAGGGAAGCACGAGCTTCCCCTTCCTTACAGTCATAGATGGGAGCGCGATCTGCGCCAGAGGAGCTCCAACGGCTGGTTAGAGGGCCACTGCCCTCCGTCGGCCGCCCATGGAGGTAGCAGTGGGGAGGAGGGATGGTAAAAACCACCCCTCTTCCCCTCCTCCTCGCGGTTAGGGAGGGCGCAGAGGCGGAGGCCTCCCTAGTCCCCCGCGCCGGCGGTCAATAGGAACCCATTGTGAGCCTCACCGATCCATGGGGAGGCGGCGGCGGTGATGATCTCGCCACCTCTCTTCCTCTCGTAGCTTGTTTTGATGCCACCGACTCGCACGTCGCCCCATCGACGCCATCGACCCTTTGGTCTCCAAATCTTCAATAAATAATAAAGAAATCAATGAGGGAAGTGAGGTTGTACCTCTTTTAAGCTTGAACTCTCCTCTTGCTCTCCTCTTCTCTATGTGGGTGTTTAACAAGATTGGGGCTAGGGTTTTCTTTGATTTGCTTAAATAGGATTAGGGTTAGGGATTAGGGTTGTGATTATTTACAACTTGTCTAAAATGCCCTTTTGAGTTCCAAAGCTCAATTGGGCTTTATTATTTAAAATAAGACTTTACTTAATCCCTCACTCATATTTAATTTGACAAGTTTAGAATTGTATTTTCACATCAAACACCTAACACATTTTTATCATGAAATTACCAAAATACCCATAAGTTGGGTCGTGGAGAATTTGGGTTGTTACAAGTAATGTATGTCTTCTTTTACTTCTTTGCTTGGGACGTGCAAAGTACTAAGTCTGGGGGTATTTGATAAGTCGATTATTAGGGTGATATTATTTATATATTTTAATGTGTTTCACGTCAAAAGTCTCTAAAATACTATACATTCTCTTATTTGTTATCTATAGGTTTATGATGATTTGGATTGAGACCAGGGCGTGAAACGGATGTTTGGAGATCGATGGCGAGTCATCTTGTAAAGCGTGTATGCACGGATCTTGAGGCGAGGCTAATATGCTAGTTCTAGCGTTGGTAACACATGAGACGTGATATATATATATGCATGAGAAGATGATTGGAAATTGATTTGTATGATGGTGGATGGCATGACATCATATGGACATGTGACTTCATGCTGCATAGATGTGTATACAAATTGGTTGGTGATGATCCTACGTAGGGCTGGCAAAATGTGCCCAGTCCCGTTTGGCCCGTTTTGTCCGGTCCCGTTTTAAACGGACCGGGCAATTTGTTTTTGACAAACATACGGATGGACAATATTTTTTGTCCGTTTAAAAATACGGGACCGGTCCGGGCAAAAATTTAAAAAAAAAATTCGTTTTGTGATTAATTTGAAGGGTATATTTGTAATTTCACCGTTAAAATTGTGTCATGAACTTTTTATGTAGTTGTTGTTGATGCATGAGGTGAAGATATACTTTGATAATTTGGATTTTGGACTATTGAGAATTTGAGGTGATATCTCTTTTTTAAAAAAAAACTTTTGTGATGTTTATATTGGAAATTAAAAAATTGTGATATTATGTATTTATTTTTTGGTAATTGGTGATTTGTAGTTGTAGGCTTGTAGTTGTAGTTGAGGGGTTTTTTTTAAGATAATTGATAAACAAAATATTTAATCATCTTTAAAAAAAAACGGGCAAAACGGTCCCGTATGTTTTACAAACATACGGACTGGACAAAAAATAGTGCCCGCTTTGAAAACGGGACCGGGACCGGGCACCAAATTTTTGGATTTTTAAAATAGGTGTCCAGTCCCATTTTTGTCCGTTCCCGTATTTTTGCCAGCCCTAATCCTACGAGGCGTTGTGCAAGCAAGATTCTGGTGCGTCGTTGTTGGGTTTTCTGATGCCATGTGTCACAACAAAAAGGCAATATACCTTGGATGCTCCTCGATAACCGTACTACATCAAAAATTAGTTAGGCCGAATTAGAAAGTTTTGTTTTATTAATTCGTACTTCGACTGTAGTGGGGATTCAATCTCGACGTTTATTATGCTCTTCCTTCCTCTGTCGTTTACTCTTTTTTTGTATTTCTAAATTATGGGAGGCTAAATTATCTAGCCTAGCAAGATTACGAGGGTTTGGCCACTACTATTAATGGATTTATAAGATCATTTTATTTCAATTTTATTGTTGTTCTTTTATGTTTTATTTCTTTTTACATTATTTTAATTATAGGGTTAGATTTGATTGCATTGAAAAGCTCTCACTTGCAACTTAGATTGACTAACCTTTATTATGGAGTTGAAGCATTTGTCCTTATGCGATAGACTCGTACTTGTAACAATTGGCCATACTGATTGATTAGTCCCTTTCGAGACCAATCAAGTGCCTTAGGAATCTAAGCAAAATCGGGAGCACTGGCGAACGGTTGTCTAGATCCAGTTGTCTAGGTGTAGTGCCTTCACAAATCATATTAATGCAGTCATCACATTAAACCCAATTTGTGTGAGTCGAGGGTTATGTGTTTGGTTATGGAAGTAGTTAATGGTTATACCTTGACTACCGAGACTAGGAAGTGCAAGGAACCAAATGCGTCACCGAGTCTATAACTACACTAGAATCCAATTGATTAACTTATATATGCATAGATCGACCACTAAATCTAATCTTTTGTCGAACTGAACTCGTATGTCTTAACCTATGTATTTTAATTAATTGTTTGCAAAGTTATTACCCATATTTATTTAATTTTTTAGTAATTAGATTAGTTAATTGAATCACTTTCAAAACCCCATTTTTCCCTCTTGTTATTTTCAACATTAGAAAAACTATCAATCTTTGTGGAATTAACCATTTGCCACTATCTACAAAATAGTTGGTTAAAGTTAAAGTATTTTATTGACGCGTTCGACGCGCGTCTATTTTTTCCCAAGAGCGCATTTTTTTAAAGTCATTAGGTCGATGTAGTCTGACTCTCTCAGTCAATATACTCCACATCCTCCAAAGATTCCTGCTTGACGTCGTGCTGTAAGAAATTCTCATAAAAGGGCTTCGGTGCTTCGGTCTGTGCTTGTTCACCTTGAAAACTTTCCCTAAATCTAAACTCTATATCTCAACTCACCATGTCCAAACACATTAGTAACAACAAAAAGCTTGATCCATCATGACCTCAATTTGTCTAGATGTAAAGTCAAATGAGAATTATAAAGTAAGATTTTGTGGCCAACCACGAAAGTCTTGCGAGAAAGGTAGCGATCATGAAATGCCTTTGTTTTATTTTTATAAATACAAGTACACTCGTGGAGGTCTAATCATTCGATTTCAAGGTAGCGATCTGAAATGCCTTTGTTTTTCTTTATAAATTAGGCATCAGTCTAACTTGGAGGTCTAACTTTCTCTCCTTGTCGACCGCATCCAGTTCCATATTGAGTTGTTTGACAGCCCATAAAGATTTATGCTCCAACTTGAACGTTGGTCTTCAGTAAAGCATGCCACTAACCGATCGAGTTGGAGCATAATCTTTATTGGTTGTCAAACAGCTCAATATGGAACTTTACACGACCAGCAAGGAGAGAAAGTTAGACCTCCAAGAATTGGAGGAAATCAAGAATGATGCCTATGAGTATGCTCGTATTTACAAAGATAAAACTAAGGCATTCCATGATCGCTACCTGTCTCGCAAGACTTTCATGGTTAGCCACAAAGTCTTGCTTTATAATTCTCGTTTGACTTTACATTTGGGAAAATTGAGGTCATAAGGGATTGGACCTTTTGTTGTTACTAATGTGTTTGGACATGGTGCAGTTGAGATACAAAGTTTAGATTTAGAGAAAGTTTTCAAAGTGAATGGGAAAGCCTTTTATGAGAATTTTCCCACAGCATGACGTCAAGCACTAGTCTTTGGAGGATATGGAGTACATTGACTCAGAGAGTTAGACTATGTCGAGCTAATGACTTTAAACAAAGGCGCTCTTAGGAAGCAGCCCATGTTTCTATCTTTATCCTTTTATTTACTTGTTTTTGTATTTATGTGTTCGACTGACTACTATCCTTTTTTACTATTCACAAGTGCTCGTCCCTTTGTTGAAGCATCGGAGTTGTGAGAGTTCGATAGCATTATTGCGACTCTCTATCTTGTTCGTCCATTCCATAGTTAGTCAAACTGGGATTTGGTGAGTTTTTGCATTGTCGTTTCGGGACTTATATCATTTCTTTGTTCGTCTCATAGAGGTTTGTTAGATTTATGCTTCATTAATAGGTTATGTTTTTAGGAGATTTTATGTGCTTTTATTATTTTCAAAAAAAAAACCAATAAAACACGTCGTAAGAGATGTGATCATTTGAGACTTATGGCGCGACTTGCAGCGTGCAAAATAGAAACCATTGGCCTCTACCGCTTTATATGACATCGTGACCCATGTTGGTCACGACGCGACTTGCGACGTACAAAATAGACACCATTGGTCTCTGCCATTTTATATGATGTCGTGACCCATGTCGGTCATGGAGCCACTTGCGACATCGAATGAAAAGGGGTATAAACCCCCTAGTTCATGAAACTCCTAAATTTCTTACCACCTCCTTCGTTCTTCTCGAACCCTATCACTACGCACCAACCTCCATCACCCAAACTACCACTTTAGGGCTTGATTTCTCTACCCCATCAAGTAACACACTTAATTTGTGACGAACCATAATTTAAAACACCCGCATCGAGGGCAAAATAGTAATTAACCATATTATTTGTGCATTGTGTGCATATTATGCATGTAGTATATTCTGATTTATTTTATTTAAGAAATAATTGACTAAAAGGGAAATAATTAAAATAACAAGGTTGATTTGGGTCCAAGGCCCATAAGGGCGTTTTAGACTTTTTGAAGGATTTTATTCAACCCTAGTTTATAATCCTAAACATATATAAAGATGTGATAAGAAAACTCTAGCCTCATTTGATTGTATTACTCAAATTTGAGAGAGAGGATAGGAGGCTAGGAAAATGATAATGGAGTAAAGCTAGGCCAAATTGAACCTATTAGAAGGTAATCTTTTCTTCCTCATTTCTCCTCTATCTTTCTTTATGCTTCTTGATGAAAAGGGAGGAGAAAGGACCCCAAAAGAGTGGCGGCGTTGTCCGACACCGCCGACGAGGGCGGAGACAATCCCCCCGGACCTAGGGGTGCCCCAAAGCCAGATAAGGGAAGAGAGGGGTGGTCGAGAGCCACCCTCCATGGCTCAACTTTACCTCCGGCGGTCGGTCGGGACTCACCAATCCTTGGCCGGCTAGCCAGAGGGCTTCCCCAACGTCTCCCAACGTTAGGGAGGTATGGGGCGGAGAGGGGAGCAGTTGCTCCCCCACTCACGTGGAATAAAGGGGATGTCGAGCAGCCCCTTGGTTTGTAGTCCACGAGGTCGGTTTGACCCCTTGGATTATCCAAGGGTCATTTTGAACCCTGGTTTGAATAATCTGACCCCGGACTCGACCAAGGACCAAATGATTCTACACAAGCTTATAGAGGGGTTGGAAAGGCCCCACCCCTAACACTAAATTGAGAGTGCATTCGCACTCCCCGGGGGACTCAACAATGAGCTACCATCCTCGACAACATAATATGGGACCCTGACGAGGAACCCGAACGACACCAAACTCACGGGACCCACACTAATGGGCCCAAAGACAAATAAATAAAGATTTGGTAACTTTGTTTGAAATATGCATTGATGTGATATTTTATAAATTGTCCAGTGTCGCGTGAAGGTTCACATCGAGCCCCGAGCATTACAAGGTGTTGTTATAGGAGTCGCAACGAGTCGAGGTAAGTAGGGAGCTCCAATCATCTATGAAATGTGGCTTGCTACTAGTAAATTAGAATCACGATTTTAACTAAAGGAATTGGGATAGGGTTGTTGCCTACCTTGTTTGATTACATGTAAGGCCTCTTGGGGAGCCATAGACATGGTGGAACCAAGTCACCTTACATGCTTAAGGACCTCTTGGGGAACAGTAGCTACGGTGGAACCAAGTCACCCATTACAAGGGCCTCTTGGGGAGTTATGGATGCATGATGGAACCAAGTCACCCAAGCCTCTTGGGAGCCGTATACACACAATGGAAACAAGTCACCCATGCATATATGTTATATTTTGATTATTGGTCAACAAGGGGAGGCAATGACAAATGAAACCATGGACTTGCATTTATATTTTATTACTTCATATTTTTCTCTCTTGTAATCCCTTTGCATTGCTAAACTTGATTCTTTATGCTTTACATCACTTGAATTATTTATCAATGTTTGAAATACTTTCCAGAACATGAAATGTTTACTCTTTATGGAATTGCTACCCTGCTACCAATTGTCAATACTTGTCATGATTTCAAAGGCATGCTAGTTTTATTTTGCTTTATAGGTATTACTTGCATATTTGATATTTAGAGTGTGGTTCTTCTCTTATTGAGCTCCGTTAGTTCTTTTAGCTCACCAAACTTACAATACAAGTCCATCATCGAATGCGGTAGACCATTGCAAGGGGAAAGTTCTTGTTTGAAGACCTTTGATGTGTGAGCTTGGCTTGATATTATTTATTAATTTGTTTTGAGAATTATTAATAATATAGGCAATACTTTTGGGTAGATAAACCTTCCTTAATTAGTTTGATCTATTTATATGAGTTTGAGCTTGGAGGCTTCATATTCTGTTGATTTAACTAAGTGAATTTGAGATATTAAATATTTTGGTTTATGGTGACATATGATATTTATTAAATCTTGAATTTTGCATACTGCTGCCATATTGTCTATATATTATTTTTGCAGGTTGTTTAGGCATGCAAGACTGTTATTTGAGTCTGGTTAAAGTATTGGGTTTAAATGGTGGTCTTGGTCGGACGTACCGACCCTAAGTCGGGGAAGGGTTGTTTCAGTTGGTATCAGAGTATAGGTATTGGAACCTAGGGAGACGTTAGGTTAAGGAGACATAAGTTTGTAGAGCCTTTTTAAATTTAAAGGTCAAGTTTAAGTTGAACAAATCAATGGTATAGGACATTGGTTCAAGTCGACTTAAGGTGTACACAGACCAATCGTAGGATGGGAAGGGATTGAAATCTTGAATGAAAACACTTATACGATGTCATTTGCTTTGTGTTATATAATATCTATTGCTTTTAGATATTTTAGCTATTATCTTGACTTGTCGGACTAACTCCCTTGAATTGCTCACAGTGCATAATGAGTACTCGAGGTGGAAGTTCCTATGGTCGGGATAATGCCAGGGGTACACAAAAGACGGATGATAGATAGTGGCATACCCATTTGGAGCGTCAGATGACAAAGATGACCAAAAATCATCGCAAGACACTTGAGGATATGACAGCAGCGCAGGAGCGCATGAGGACTAAGTTGATGGTAGCGATTAGGGGACAAAGGGCACCACGCGATCCACTACCATAGATGCAACCACATATTGGAGGAGCGGACTTAAATCTTATACTAGAGGCTTCACAGGAGGAAGGGAACAGCCAGTCAATTATGTGGGCAGAAATAGATCCAGCAACATCGACACCTGAAATTAGTGCAAAGACACTAAATATACTCAAGATTCAAAACAAGTTCATGAAACATGATGTCCCACATTTTCATGGTGATTTTGAGGCTGGAGAGGCTGAATGGATTTCTTATATGGAAAAAAGGCACGAAGTTCTGAAAATTGACAGTAGTACCATGGTATTCTTAATGTCATTTCTTCTAGAAGGAAAGGCACACAAGTGGTGGAAGTCAGTGAAAAGAACAGAGGAACCGATTGACATATGGTCCAAGTTTAAGACTATATTTTATGAACAATATTTTCCTCCGGTAGTTAGGAATGCCATGAGGCGGGAGCTTATAAACCTAGTACAAGGCGGCTGGCCAATAAGGAAATAGGAGTCAGACTTTGCACATAATTATGTAGCTACCATGCGGGAGAGAGTTTCTAGGTTCGTAGATGGTTTGAACACCCATTGCGTATTTACTAGAGACTTATGCATGGGCAGTGGCGAGTGCATGACATTGTAAGGTAGCTTACTTGTTGTATTAAACTAGGGAGGTTATAACCTTGCAACGGACAGTAATTAGGGACAACTATCGGGATGTCAATAGAAACAAACATGGGAGCAGTTTACAGGGAAGCCATTATAAGAGGAGCAGAATTGGAGGATACTCTAGCGAGTTCATGCACACCTATGCAACACCGAGGGCCTCACACTCTCAAATGGGAACAACCCCACACTTTCATATCTTTGCACCCTCGTCTACTCGGGGCATAGCTTTCAGGCCACCGCGTCTTCATCAGCAGTCTCAGCAGAAGGGAAGTAAGGGTAGAGGGTCGATTGAGCCGAAGTCGAGCGCATCAGGGAGAGTCGTGCAACCGCCTCCAACTTATCAAACGCCACAGGTGATTTGTTACCGGTATGGGACATCGAGCCACTACTAGAGCCAATGCCCTAACCCACCACCATCCGAGGGGAGCATAGCCCCAGTTACTCGAGGAAGAGTCCATGTAGTTGTTGAGCAGGATAGGGAGGCTACGCACCAGTTGGTTGCAAGTATGGTTTCAATTAATGGCAGAGATATGAATACATTGTTTGATTCTGGTTCTACTATCTCACTTATATCGGGGAAAGTTATTCATGCTTTGGGGTTGACACCGGTTAGAGCACACACTTATTTGATTTTGAGCACAGTCTCTAATGAACGAATTTATCCGAATATGATATGTGTTGGGTGTAAAATTAAAATTGGGGATCACATGATGCCATTCAATTCTATGGAGTCTTAGAGTGCCTAGAGTATGATGCATTTGTTGGGCAATAGAATGGTTGGAGGCGTATCATGCCAAAATAAATTGTTTCCATAAGACAATAACTTTTCAAATTCGGGCATCCCACCGTTCGAGTTCAGAGGCTGAACATTGGCTAGGGTTACCACCCGAGGTAGAGTTGCAACATTGGCAAAGGATAAATTCTATTACAAGTTTGACCACCATGGGAGAAAAAGAACAAGAAGTTCTAATTGAGAAGATTCATATGGTTAGGGATTTTCTGGATGTGTTCCCTTAATACCTTCTCGGGACTCCCTCCCATCGGGAAATTGATTTCATGATTGACCTTATTCCTGGTATGAGATCGGTTTTTAAGGCACCCTACCGCATGGCGGCTACCGAGTTGAAGGAATTAAAAGCGCAATTAGAAGAGGCTTTTCAGTTGTCAAATAAACGTCTAACTACCGCACCAATCTTGATTCTACCTGAGGCCGGCAAGGAGTTACCAGTGTACATCGATGCTTCAGGAATTGGTTTGGGAGGTGTGTTAATGCAAGATAACAAAGCAATTGCTTATGCGTCCAGGCAATTGAAAGTACATGAGAAAAACTATCCAATGCATGACTTAGAGTTAACGACGATTATGTTTGCCTTAAAGTTATGGAGGCACTACTTGTAAGGGGAGAAATTCATTGTCTACTCAGATCACAAAAGTTTGAAATACTTATTCACTTAGTGTGAGTTGAATATGCGACAGAGGAGATAGTTGGAACTTTTGAAGGACTACTATTTTACACTTGAGTACTACCCAGGGAAGGCAAATGTAGTGATAGATGCCTTGAGTTGTGTGCGACTAGAGACAAAGTCCAAGATCGTAATGAATATTCAAATGGTACCCACAGATGGCTCAGTTGTTGGAACAAATGTCTCAGAGGGTCAAACATGTGTTCAAATGAGAGCAGAGCCAGTGGCCGTGTTTAGAGTGGTTGATTGTCAAAGAGCTGATTTCGAGTACGGGAGGTACAAGTCACTCAGATAGCAGTGATAACATGGATTGGAGACTTTCGGCTGACGGGCCATAAAGATTTCGAGACAGATTATGGATATCATTGCATAGACAATTAAGAGATGATTTACTTTAAGAGGCACATAGATCACGATTCATCGTTCATCCTGGAGGTAACAAGATGTATTAAGACATGTGTAAGATGTGCTGGTGGCCAAAGATGAAGGTGGACATCGCTACTTATATTCAAAATTATGAGATTTGTTAGGAAGTGAAAGCAAACAACCGAAAGTCGAGAAGATTATTTCAACAGTTACCCATTATAAAATGGAAGTGGGAACACATAGCTATAGATTTCATTTCGGGGCTACCGACAACTCAAAAAAGGCATGATGTGGTTTGAGTGATTGTGGATCGTTTGACTAAGTCAACTCACTTTATCCCTATCTTCATGGAGTATTCAGCATATAGGTTGGGAGGCATATATGTAGACGAGATCTTAGATTACATGGAGTCCTGATGTCTATTGTATCGGATCGTGATTGAGATTTACCTCTTAATTTTGGAGTGGGTTACAACACCAGATAGGGACTCAACTTAATCTCAGTTCGGCTTTTCACCCTCAAATAGATGGGCAGACCGAGAGTTTGATATAGATACTATAGGATATGCTTTTAGCTTGTGTGCTAGATTTATATGAAAGTTGGGAGAAGTATATTCTGTTGTGCAAGTTTGCGTACAACAACAGTTTTTAAGAAAGTATTGGCATGGCACCATTCGAAGCACTATATGGGAAACCATATAGATCTCCAGTTTGTTGGACCGAGGTCGGAGATGCCATCTTGATCAGCCCAGAACTTGTGCATGACCAAACCGAGAGGATAAAGCTGATTAGGCAATGGTTAATGACTGCCCAAAGCCGCCAAAAGAAATATGTTGATAAGGACCATCGAGATGTAGTATTCAAGGAAGGAGATTATGTACTATTAAAAGTGTCGCCAATAAAAGGACATTACCGATTCGATTTGAAGGGAAAGTTGGCTCCTAGGTTAATCGGACCATTTAAGATCAATAAACAAGTAGGCCCTATAGCTTTTCGCTTAAAGTTGCCACCGTAGTTAGCAGGTGTTCATGATGTCTTTCATGTTTCTATGTTGAGGAAAGCACACAACAAACATGCACCAATGATCAATTAGGAACAAGTTGATTTGAGGGAGAACGTGTCCTATGATGAACAACCAATCCAAATCATGGATAGGAAAGTGCGTCAACTTCGCAATAATGAAATTTGTTAGTCCAAGTTCGGTGGCAATTCCATGGAGAAAAGGAGTTGACTTAGGAGCGGAAGGACTATATGATGGAAAATTTTCCATTTATCTTCGAAACTTAAGGTATGGCTTGACTTTTACTTTTGAGGATGAAAGTTCTTAAAATTGGAGATATTGTGACGACCCATAATTTAAAACACCGCATCGGGGAAAAACAGTAATTAACCATATTATTTGTGCATTGTGTGCATATTTTACGTATAGTATATTCTAATTTATTTTATTTAAGAAATAATTGACTAAAGAGAAATAATTAAAATAACAAGGTTGATTTGGGTCCAAGGCCCATAAGGGCATTTTAGACTTTTTGAAGGATTTTTTCAACCCTAGTTTGTAACCCTAAACCTATATAAAGATATGATAAGAAAACTCTAGCCTCATTTGGTTGTACTTCTCAAATTTGAGAGAGAGGAGAGGAGGTTAGGAAAATGATAATGGAGTAAAGCTATGCCAAGTTGAACCTATTAGAAGGTAATATTTTCTTCCTCATCTTCTCCTCTATTTTTCTTTATGCTTATTAATGAAAAAGGGAGGGAAAGGACCCAAAAGAGTGGCGATACCCGACACCGCTGATGAGGGCGGTGACAATTCCACCACCGCCACCGCGGACCTAAGTGTGCCCCAAAGCCAAATAAGGGAAGAGAGGGGTGGTCAAAAGCCACCCCTCCATGGCTTAACTCCGTCTTTGATGGTCGGTCGGGACTCACCGGTCCCTGGCCGTCCAGCCAAATGGCCTCCCCAACGTCTTGGGGAGGTGTGGGGCAGAGTGAGGGAGCAGCTGCTCCCCCACTCACATGGAATATAGGGGATGCCGAGCAGCCCTTGGTTCGTACTCCACGGGTCGTTTGACCCCTGGGGTGAATGATCTAGCCCATGGACTCAACCAGGGACCAAATCGATCCTACACAAGCTTATAGAGGGGCTAGAAAGCCCCACCTAAACACTCAATTGAGAGTGTATTCGAACTCCCTAGGGGGATCCAACAATGGGCACCCTCGACAACACAACATGAGATCCTCGACGAGGAACCCGAACGACACCAAACTCGCAGGACCCACACTAGTGGGCCTTAAAGACAAATAAATTAAGATTTGGTAACTTTGTATTGAAATATGTATTAATATGATATTTTATAAATTGTCTAGTGTCGCGTGAAGGTTCACATCGAGCCCGAGCGTGCAAGGTGTTATTATAGGAGTCGCAGCGAGTCGAGGTAAGTAGGGAGCTCCGCTCATCTATTAAATATGGCTTGCTACTAGTATATTTAGAATAACGATTTTAACAAAAGGACTTGGGATGGGGTTGTTACCTACCTTGTTTGACTACATGTAAGGCCTCTTGGGGAGCCATAGACATATGGTGGAACCAAGTCACCTTACATGCTTAAGGGCCTCTTGGGGAGCCGTAGCTAACGGTGGAACCAAGTCACCTGTTGTAAGGGCCTCTTGGGGAGTTGTGGATGCACAATGGAACCAAGTCACCCGGGCATCTTAAGGAGCCTTGGACACACGGTGGAATCAAGTCACCACGAATATATATTATATTTTGATTATTGGTCAACAAGGGGAGGCAATGACAAATGAAACCAGGACTTGCATTTATATTTTATTACTTCATATGTATCTCTCTTATAATCCCTTTGCATTGCTAAACTTGATTATTTATGCTTTACAACACTTGAATTATTTATCAATGTTTGAAATACTTTGCGGAATATTACTCTTTATGGAATTGCTACCCTGCTACCAATTATCAATTCTTGTCATGATTTCAAAGGCATGCTAGTTTTATTTTTCTTTATAGGTATTACTTGCATATTTGATATTTGAGCGTGCTTCTTCTTTTATTGGGCTCTTATTTAGCTCACCCCACTTATAATACAGGTCCATTATCGAGTGCGATAGACCGTGGCAAGGGGAAAGTTCTCGTTTGAAGACCTTTGTTGTGTGAGCCTGGTGTGAAATTATTTATTAATTTGTTTTGAGAATTATTAATAGGGGTTGTAATTTAGGCAAGAAATTTTGGGTAGATAAACCTTCCTTAATTAGTTTGATCTATTTATAAGCGCTTGAAGGTTTTAGAGACTTCATATTATATTGATTTAACTAGGTGAATTTGAGATATTCAATATTTTGGTTTATGGTGACATATGATATTTATTAAATTTTGAATTCCGCATACTACTGTCATATTGTCTATATATTATTTTCATAGGTTATTTAGGCATGTCAAACCGTTATTTGGGTCCTGGTTAAGGTATTAGGTTTAAATATGGTGGTCTCGACCGGATGACCCGACCCTAGGTCGGGGAAGGGTCGTTTCATGATTGTTCTTCTCTTTCACTCATATCTTTCCTTATTTCGGCCTCCATCTTTAACAAGGGTTCATCAACCATATTTGAGACTCATGGATGCGACTTGCGACGTATAAAATAGAGACCATTGGTCTCTGCCGCTTTATATGATGTCGTGACCCATATTGGTCACGGCGCCACTTTCAGTGTTGAACAAACAGAGGGTATAAAACCCCCTGGTTCGTGAAACTCCCAAATTTCTTCACCTGCTTCATCTTCTCGAACCCTAGAACTACTCACCAGCCCTCCATCACCCTATAACTACCACTCTTGGTCTTGATTTCTTCACCTCATCAAGTCACACACTTGATTGTTTTTCTCTTTCACTCATATCTTTCCCTATTTCGTCCTCCATCTTCAACAAGGGCTCTTCAACCCGATTTGGAGATATCTCACATAGGCGTGATTCCACCCATGTTGTGGTCGTCCACCACTCCTCTACCACTAGTTGAGGTAATTTCCTACACTCTTTTACATTATTGGATAATTTACCTAGCCGATCTCTTGACTTACATGTTGTGTGGTTTATGTTTGATTTCGTGACTTTTATGAATGCAAGTTTGGGGTTTTTTTTGCATTGGCTTTGATGGTGTATTTCACTGCGTTTTTCTCATCATTTTGGAGTGGTTTAGCTATGGATTGTCACGTGCTTTGTCAGCTTGTATGGTGGGGCCCTATGTCCAATTTGCTTTGCCACGTGTGTTGTTTTGATCTTATGATTTTAATTCATGCAAAATGGTGTTCTACGCCTAGCTTTTGCATCGTTGTCATATTTTTGAGTTCAAATTGATATAGTGTTTTGCTTGCCCAATTGGATTTCTCAATTCCTACTCGTTATTTTACTTGGAACGTTTCATACTGAGATATCTTTTATTTGTCATTGTCTGATTGAATTCTCTCTGTAGAATGTTGAAACTTTTCTTTGCTTGGATTTTAATTTAATTTTGATATAGACATTGTCATCTACTTTGAGTTTATGATATTATCTTGACATGTTTTCTATGATATCCATGTTTTCCTCTTTCTCGTCTCCATAGTCATGCCTAAGACCAAGAACGTTAGGGGTACCTTCCTCTAGCATGGGACCATCAAAATCTATGGCTCCCAAACCTAATCTTAACCCACCCCCTAAACAAAAGAGGCTAAGGAACGCATAATCCAACCCGAGAAAGGGATTGACGTTAGTGTCAAATATGAAAATGAATCTTAGCCAACATTAAGGAAATGGGTTGTAAACATCTTACTAGGGATTATTCGAATTCGATCCCTATCAAGCCACCCATTTGGGCGTCGAAGTTCTAGTGCGTGAGTTTTATGCCAATGGCAAATGGGTAGACGTGGATCCACTGTTTGGTTCATGGATATTGATGTTGACTTTAACCCGCATGTCATTAATGCATATTACCGGTTACCAAATTATAGGGATATGTAATTGCCCATTTTCCAAATGAACCATCATGGGGGCCAATGCGGGCACACAACCTTGTCTACTAGTGCCAACTGTATCCCACATGCAATCTCATCCACCATTTAATCATTTTTAACCCTAATAAACCACAATTTACTGATTAAATTGTTATTGAACTCATGTTATCTGTTAAGATAATTTTCAAACCTCAATAATATCAGTGAATGCCTTAAAATATGCTAACTCCAATAATAAACATCGAATTCATGTAATATATACCATAAACCTAGTGTGGAAAACCTATGTAATTATCATATATCAAGAAATACATCTCAAATGTCTCAAAATATCAAAAATACAATCCTAAAGTATCTCACAATCCTAAATCTCCAAAATGAAACAAAATATATATGGTACAAATGTACAAGTCGGACTTAATGTTTATGAATCACTAATAGTTTGCAAGCTTGCCCTTGCCACGACTCGTACTTGGATCTGCACTCAAGCCATCACAAAAGGCAGATGACGGGTCCAGTGAGTATTCTTAAGGAAATTAAGTGAGCAATATTGAAAGTAAATACTGGAATTTAAATAAACATGCAAAAATAAATAATCACAATTGTGATCATCGCATGGATAAATAATAGTGAAAGCTCAAAGTATGTTCCTAGAGCCTAAGGTCAAACTAGTGTCATACTTCAGACTCTTCCACAGAATATTGCCAGTGAGTCCCACTCAAGCAAGGCCAATGTCTAGATCCACTAGGTGATCGGCATAAAATCCTATGACGCACCTATACGTGCATCGACTTAACTCTCGAGTCGAACTATTCACCAAGATCCCTAACACACATGTTATGGCCAAGTGGACACACATAGAGGAATGGTACGGATGGAGAGCTCAACATCCGTCCATTTAAACACAATCCATAATAGAATATTGAAAGACAAAATTTGAATTCAAAAGCCAAAATAAGTAAATACACAAGAAATTTATGTTGGGATACTATACACCTTAATTCGCACTCCAACTAATCCTAATAACGTCCTAATCAAACCCAAAGTGCATGTCAAATCATCAGTCAACCAATCCAAAGCCTAGTAATTGAAAATACTATTAATTCCCTATAAAAAATATCCCTAATTTTCCTCTTAAGTGAGTCCATTTCTATCAATTTAAATCCTCATTTAATTAATAATAATCCTCCAATTAAACCCATTTCAGAAAATTCATTTTTAAATTTTTATTTATTTTTCTGTCTCGAACGCAATAGGTGGCACAGCCGCCGTATGAGTAAAGGTCTCATGACGTGCCTCACGACGTCCTCGACGTCGTCGCCCATGCCGCCACGAAAACCAGCCCCCACGGCGTGATATAAAGCGTGGGTGTGTGTTTGCTCTCTGGTTTGGACGCCGTGGGAGTTTCCTCCCCACGGCGTCCCTCGCGGCATCTGAACTAGTGACGTCTTATTAGGGTTTTTGAGCCCTTTGGATCGTCGTTGTAGTCCGAACCAGTCCCAACACCTCATATATTCACATACAAACCTTTTCCAACCATAAACCCACAACATAATGCATTCAAAATCGAAACCTCGATAAATCCGACCAAAAACCCTATTTCTCTTCCAAAAACCAAACTTCCACAACAACTCAAACAACCTTACTAATATCTTAAATACAAACACCAAAACCATAGCAACACCTTCCAAAGCTGGTGTACTCGAAATCCATTCCTGAAACCCACGTCAAAACCCATAAAACTACACCCAGTATGTAGGAAACGGAGAGAGGATCGAGGATCTCACCTTAGATCATCGATTCATCGTCATTTGGTGCTCCAAATGGTCACTAGAAATCCACAAACCCTTGCTCACAACACACAATTTTTGGATTAAGATAGGGAAGAGAGAGAAAAGGTGGTGGGAAAGATGAGAAATTGGTTTTTATACCCCTACTTTCATCCCTCCTCACATGTGTATCCCTAAACTTGATATAAATGCCCATATGGGGTCAAATAGTCCACTCAAATGTGACACAAGTGGGTGACTCCCTTCCATTGACTTGTCTTTTCAATAAATATTTAAACCCTCAGGCATTCCGATGCCCGACTCCCGTGCATACACTCGCATCTTTTGTGTACTATCATACCGAACGTGTATACGATGATAATTATTAATTTTTAATTACATTTTATCATTTTCCATGTGTGTATGACTACCTAACCTAATGTACTATTATTCGCCTACCCAATACCCGCATCTACACGCTAATCGGGGCGAATACCCGTCACACTATCTCGCACATCAATAACAAAATAAAATACATACATCGTGATATCAATAACCCTAATTACATATGAACATCACAAATTTGCGGGTCCACGAGTATTTGAGTTGTTAGCTACGTCTGCATACATGTCATAATTAAAGGCTAATTAAATTTAGGCCGTTACAGGGTAAATAATTATGATTATACCCATGAGCGCTAAGTCCGCTAAGAAACTTACCCCGATGACGAGATTGAGAGAATCCTAGTAGTGCCTGGAGGTTCAGGTTGGATCCGATGGTATAGAGGATATTGTATTAAGCTACTAAGGTGTGAACTTCGAAAGGTTTATTAAGCATGGAATTATTTCCTAATCACTTCTCTCATACCCACTAAGCAAAAAGCCGATATCACCCTACCCCGGCTGCACTCCATTCCCAAATTATAACCAAGGTTAGGATTAATGTTGGCCAACTCATTCATAATAACATGATCGAGGCCATGGAGCACAAGGGACATATTATACCCTATCCACTCCTTGTTACCGCCTTATGCCAGCGTGCGGGGGTTAACTTTGTTGGTTTTATCTCATAATATTGCCCCTGAGCCTCCCATCATAGATAACTTCATCTCTAACCTAAAATCTCCACCGGGCTATGTTGATTTAGAGACGAGCGAGAGTGAAATGCGGAGGACACTTTGTTGAATGAATGGGAAGGTTAGGCTAAAGCACGAAGAGAGCAGCAGCTTGGTGACTATCCAAGCGTAACAACTAGGATTGCGGTACAACGAGCACGAATACATGAACTTGAGTGCTAGGAAGATGAGTACGACGCTACTAACCCCATTCTTGACACTCCTGCACCACCCATTATTGGGGACATCCTTTACTGTTGTAGCTTTTGCAGTACTAAAGCCATAACGAGATGAATTTAGTGGAGATAGAGACATTGTCTCCAACTAGCTAGATATCATAGAGTCACCGTCTACGCCCTACAGATCACATGATCTCCTTTCCACCTACTCATGTTTCCTCATGGCGGAGGGAGAGGTCGACTTGAGCACATTTGAGCGCATTTTGAGTCCTTCTTTTATTGAGCCTACCGCTAAATCTGATGAGGATGATGATGCTCAGAGTTGAGCATTTTTCTGAGTGTATGAGAGCACTTTTATTTTCTCATGTTACTATATTTTGTGAGAACTTGAGTCCAGTATTTTATTTTGTAATATTTTGGCATGTTGTTCCCCGTAATTATCATTCTCACTTTCTTCTCTATGTCATATTTTGTTTCACTTTTTTCTCTTCTCTTTGTTGCTTCTCATTCACATTCTTATTTCAAACCTTATGGACAAAGTTTGGGATAAGTTTGGGGTGCTTTCAAGTATTGAGGTATTGTGGAATGGGTTGGTTGTTTGTTGGAATTTGCACTGATTAGGTACAACAGTTTTTATTTTATTTTTTTGTGTATTTCATGGGTATGACTGGTATAGTATAGTTGTGTTATCCTTTTTTACTTCATTATCTCTCATTTCTATTATATCATTCCATTATTCATTATCTTGTTATGACATGCCATGTATTACATTATTTAGGGTAGTATTATTTTATAGTAGTCTATGCATGTATTAGGGAGTGTATTCAATTTGACAAATCCATGGATTTGTTTAAATGATGAATTTTCATGGATTTCATGGAATTTGATGAATTTGGAGGGACTTGATCTAAAATCCATCCAAATCTCATGGGTGCACATTTTTTGAATAGCAATACATTACAATCCATTAAAATCCATCTAAATTTCAATGTTTTAAAAATTGAATACACCTAGACTTTTTAGAAATTCATTAAAATCCATCAAAATCCTAATTGAATATCCTTTGACTTTTCAAAAGTTCATTAAAATTCTTTGAAATCCAAATTAAATACACCTTGATTTCAAAATCCTTCAAACTCCTTTAAAATCCTTCAAAATCCATCAATTGAATACATCCCCCTTAGTCTTTAGTTGCACCATTAAGTCTATTTTAGAGTTGCCCAAAACTTTGTTGAGTGATTTTGGTTGTGGATTTGAGTTCATTTAAGTCACTTTTAAGACTTGAACCTCTTTGAAAACTAAAGAAACACTTAATCTGAAGCGTTGCCCGACATTGTTGAGATTATATAACATGGAGCTAGTATGAGGTTTATGCTTTATGCTAGATACCAAAGAGGGCATGCGGTCTTATTTTGCAAGTAATCAGATTTATAGGGTGCTAGAAGAAAATGTAGCTCACTTGAGGCAAAATTCATATGACTAAACCACTTTTGGGGAATAATTAGAACGAATAATACCTGAACTTACATTGGATGACTTGCCTAATTATAGTGAAAGTGAGAAGGGACAACATGAGTTTTCTTAAAAAAAATTTAGAAAGTCTCAATGATTCTATAGGAAAATGAGTAGGAAATCTTGTAGTGGGAAAAGTGAGAAAAACGGTTTTCACAGGAAATGGAGCAGGGACCATACTACTTAATAGTTTTTTGGAGGAAAAAATAGAATATATTATTGAATAAAGGCGAAAGTTTATGAAAACTCTTTTAATAAAAAGATTTAAGTTTATGAAAACTCCTTTAATAAAAATATTTAAGTTTATAAAAACTCCTTTAATAAAAAGATTTGGTCGAGTGTTTATAGCTAGATTAAGTTAGTTACTCCAATGCTTTGTTCAATAATTTTCAGTTTAAAGTTTTATTGTTTTCCTTTGGTGTTAAGTCTACAATAGTGGAGAGTGTGGTTGCATTTTTCACATATAGTACCCTTTTCAGTGTTGATGCATTATTTTTGAAGAAATCGTGAACTTGTGTGCTTGAGTGTAGTGGCCCTGAAAAATTTTGAGTAGTTGAAGGTCTTTGTCTTGATTGAGTCTTGTTCTTGAAAGTATGATTTTCACTAATATATGGACTTCGTTTCTAGACAAGTTTTAAGCTCCAACTTCTTTTTAGTAATGGTCAATTTAGTGGCGATAAAATCAAAAAGGAACTCCATTTAACTTGGTGATGGGCATAGAATTGTTAAGACTAGTCATTGTAGTATTAGGAGTTTAGCTATTGGAGTATGTGTTTTATTTCACTCCTTTGCTAGAGATGTACAAAGCTCTAAGTTTGGGGGTGTTTGTGAAGTGTTTATTTATGCATTAGGTAGTATAATATTTTAGGTGTTTATTGACTCTAAATCTCTTATTTATGGTGACAAACTCTCGTTTTGTGAATTTCAAGTATTTTGAGCATAGAAAGTAGATGTGGCGCAAAACTGAAGATCAATGAAGGAAATGTGAAGTTGATGATTATCTTACCTGACTTCGGTGTACAGCCCATAACTTCTTCATCTCAAACCTGAATGACTTGCGACTACTTTCATTAGAGACTAGCCTTCGAGCCGTGTGTCTCATCTCTAACAAGCTTTATGGAATTTGAACTCGAAGTGCCCCAAAACCATGAGGAAATATGGTGAAATTTTCACTATAGGATCCACGCCGCCACTGACACCATACGTTTAGTAGAGGCCACGGCGTGACCTGCATTGCTTGAACTAACGAATTGAGAATTCCACACCGCCATAGACATTGTCAAGAGAATGAGACCACGGCTTGACCTGCGGTGTCCAAAACAAAGGCGATTGATTTTGACACTTTAAATGACGTCGTGGCCATTTCAGACCATGATGCCACTCGTGGCGTCCTGCACAGGAACTTGGTATTTATTTATTTTTCAAACTTTTTAGGTTAAAACTCACTTAGGGGTTTCCATATAAATAGTAATTAGATTTTTTACAAATTTCTATCTCTTGTTTACACCAAAACTCATAAGAAAACATGGTTTTTGCTTGATAATGTCCAACTAAACTCATTGATCTAGGCCGAGGTGGATCGAATGGAGTCTTCAACCTTTGTATTCATCATGAGGTTTATTTAATCTATTTTTGCATTGATTTTCTGTTATGATTTATTTCCTTTAGCATTGAACATCATTTAGGGTTAGATTTGATTGTGTGTAAGGGGTTTTGCATGCATATTAGGTTTATCACCCTTAGTTACTGAGTCGAAAGCGTCCATCCTTATGCGATAGACTCATCTAAGTAACAATTGGCCATACTGATTGGTTAGTCCATTTCGGGACTGGTTAAGTGCCTTAGGAATCTAGCTAAATAGGGAGCACTAGCGATTTAGTTGTCTAGATGTAGTGTCTTCACGAATCGCATTAATGCAATCAACGCATTAAACCCAATTTGCTTGAGTCTAAGGTTGTGTGTTTGGTTAGAGAAGTAGTTATTGATCATACATTGACTACCGAGACTAGGAAGTGCGAGGAACCAAGTGCTTCACCGGGTCTATAACTACACTAGGTCATAACTGAATTTCATATATTTGCATGAACCAAAGACTGATGAATTACATATGTTGTTGACAAAGTTCGAGAAGCCGAAAAGCATGGATTACTCTCCTCCATTGAATTCTTCCTTTTTAAAATTGTTTTCATTCTCTAGTTCGTTTTAATTCACAAAAGCTTTCAAACCACCCCGATTTCTTTTTTGTACACAAACTTATGTTAGAATACTTGGTCTCCGAGGATCGACCCCGTACTTTCCTTTGCTACAATTCTTGTAGTATCTAGTAATTTATCGGGATTTACTTTGTTATGTTCGACACACTTCAGTATGCCTCTCAGATTAATTATAAAAAGTATTAATTTTTTTAAGAGAAATCAAAATTTCATTAATCATTTATGACTCAATATAGGACTAGACATAGAATCAAGCACATTGATTCGCTAATTCTACTTGTTCAAACAATCTGCTATTAATTTGGTTGTAAATGCGAAATTGAAATATTTTGACAATCAGAGACTGCTCTCTACAACATTGAAACTCATGACAATACATAAAACTATTAGAACCACAAAATAAATAACAAAACTTCCAACAATGAGAAGAAAGCATAAAACTTTCTAAAAAGGAGAAGACAAATCAAAGACTTTCAAATAGGAAAGAAAACTAAATGTAAAATAAAAACTAAAGACAAGATCAATCCAGTATGCCGCATAAATCCCCGCAACAATGTTGATGATGATGCACCACAACAAGAACGGACCAATCTCCACAAATCTGATTAGATCCGTTGTTTATTATATGAACAAAGTACAAAAGAGATTTGATTAGAACCTATCAAAAAATATTTGACTTTTTATGAATTAGAAAACTCAACTAAACACATGTATCAACTTCGAAAAGTGTACTCCTCAAAAAATCATCTCTAGAAAATTGTACCAATCAAAAAGTTGAATCAAATGATGATTTAGACTAAATGCAGTGAAAAATTAGTGAGAATAGTTTTTAATTAAAGAATTGTAGAAAATTAGGGTGTCAAGTTGTTAAAGGAGAACATAAGAAGGAAGGTTACGGAGACAACAATTATATAAAAGTACGAAAAATGCTAAAATGACACCCTAAAACGTCACACTCAAAGTTACATTGGGTGATGTGGCATTTGGGCCCACGTCCTTGATAGTTGTTTTTGCATGCCTCGAGATACATAAGTCGCGTACTAGCATAATGAGCTAAGTGTGCACACCTATTTCATGTGGGACTTGCATGTCACGCCACCAAAGTGTGACTTCGAGGTTTCATTGTAAGGGATCTAATGTTGATGTGATATTTGGTTCAACCAAAATACACTTTCATAGATTATGCTTAAACTATACCACATAATAATAGTTGTAAATGCATGACTTTATTTTAGCTAATGCGAACTAATTTGGAATAGAGGTTATAGTATTGTTGTAAATGCATGTTTTTCTTTGTCATTCATGTTATTTATTAGGAGTACCTTTTTTAACACATTATATTCAACATCACTAAGAGCATCTTCAATGCAAAATGTAGATTGTGGCTATAGGTTCTTGCCACATGGATGTTCATCTTAGGTGTCTTAAGAGCATCTCTAATACAACCACATATTGGGATGAAAATGAATGACACCTAAGATGGATAGTCATTGAACCACTACGAGCATCTCCAATGGGACTGTGGATTGGCGGTGGATATGCACAAAGGAGGAACCTAAAAAATTTAGTTAGGGGGGCAAATTTTACCTGGATCTATACTCATTAGCTTAGTCCACCTAATGTGGGTCGAGCTTGATGTATAGGTCGTAAGGCAAATATAGTCCTGGCCTATATATTTAAGATTGTAAAAGCTCGATTACTTAGAGTTTAAATTCACATTTATCAGCTCAAACTGTGCCCTTGCAGAACTTAAAAAATATTTTAGTGTTTACTTTGAAATGAGTTAGTTAGCTTTAAAAAAATCATCAAAAAAATATTAAGTTGAATATACATATAACCCAATTTCAAGCCATATTACACTTGGGTTGGCCACATAAACTAATTTTTTGCGTCAAATTAAAAAATATATTAGTAAGAATTCATAATCGAGTAATAAACTAATAATAACTTGCAATATAAGTTAATAAGATACAAGAAAACTTTTATGAGAAGAAAGTTAATAATTGTGTAGTTCTTTGTTAAATAAAAAAGTATATATATATATATATATATATATTTGAAAACAAAAAGGTATATATATTAGATCAATTATTTTTCCTCCTCCCAAGCTTTTACTTAATGATTTTATGATTTGAAACAAGAAAAAATGATGTTTGAGAGCTTTTTAAACTTTATCTTTATGAAGACATTTCACAATTAAATATAAGTTTTATCATCGTTAATTAAGTGTGTATTTTGACTATAACTTTCTAATCGCAATTTGAAACTCAGTTCCAAAAAATTTTGGTGAAATTATACTTCAATATCTTTACAACCTTTGATTTTTACAAGTTTTATTTAGCAATGTTCCTAAATACATAAAAAAAAAAATGGACTTCAAAAAGAAATACATACATAAATTTATTGTTTGAGTTTCTACTATACATTTATTATAAATTAACATGATCAATTATTCTATCGGAAGAGTGTCGATAGTAAGGAGGCGAGAATAGGCTGGCGGCGAAAGCGTTCAAGAAGGGCGGTAGCATTTAGGGGGTGGGAAAAGGGAATGGAGGCGGGGGTGGGCTAAAGGGTGTGTGGGGTGCCTAGGGTGTGAGACACTGTCTACATGCCACATCATTTTCTAGAGGATGAGATAAACATGACAGAGACACTGTCTATCCAATGAGGTTGTGGATTTGTTCTGTGAGGATGACATAGCAGAGACACTATAAAGGGTGTGATAGACAATGTCTGCATGCCACATCATCTTTAAAATCGAAACAATAAAACAAAAAGCCAAAAAAAGAAATGGAGAAACTTCCAATGCCTTGAAATTAGGGAAAAAATATAAAACCACCTAAAAGTGAGAAAAGAAAATTAAAAAAAGCCTATAAACAAGGAAAGTTGTGCGGTAATCCACAGTATTTATTGGAGACGATTTTGTAAATTTGCTCAATGTAATGTGCACATCCTCTCCACATTGATGAGATGACTGAAATCCACAGTCTGAATCCATATTGAGCATTGGAGATGCTCTAAGAAACCTTACAATGCTATCAATATGTGTTAAAATTAATATGATATTAATAATTATCTTAGATATGATTATTTTTATCTTTTTTTTCATATCAATCTTAACAATGTGAATTGAAAAAAAGACAAAACATACTTTTTGGCCCTTGAATTTTGAATCTTTTATACTTTTGTTCCCTAAACTTTTATTATTGTACAATTGATCTTTTAATTTTCATTATTGTACATTTGGTCCCTAAACTTTTGAGTTTTTGTTTTTTGTCCATAAACTTTGAGCTTTTAATGTTTTTGAGGTAAATTAAATTTTTTTTCAACTTTTGTTGGTCAATGTGAGTTGTTCGGTTTAGTAATATAAACCAATTTACTCTTCTTGACTAGTCATGTAACACTTTTGTTACTCATGTAGACAGAATTTAACACTTTAAATGATAAAAGACTAACTGTAGAGCTTTGTGAAAGTTCAAAGAACAAATGTATAGTAATAAAAGTTAAGATATCAAAAATATAAAAATTAAAATTTTAGGGAGGAAATGATCGATTTTGCCATAAAAGAATGTAAAAAAAATATAAAAAAAAAAGGAAGAAGAAGAAGAGAGTTGTGATATCTGGTTTCAGAATCGTATTTCTTGATTGGGAAAGTGATCACTCCGAATCCTAGAAAAAAAGTGCCGGAAGAAGCGTAAACTTTACAGAACGACCTTATCCACTAGGCGAGGAATCTCTGCGTAGGGAGGAGGAGTTGGTCAATGTTCAAAATGACAGGGCCATTATCGGCATTACAAGAGAAAACAAGCCCCCATCGTGTCGCTAAGTGGGAAAAATTAATTTTAACAGACAAAGAGAGCGACCTTTGCGTGACAGTAAACTAAAACAAACTATAATGTATAGACAAGACATACTTGTACGCAGTTGAACAAAATTCTTCGATTCTTGCATCGTGAAACGGAATTCCATATAACGAAGCATATCCAACGGATTACAAAACCTACGTACAAATCCACGAGAAAAGTCAAAAAAAAAACTCGAACTTGTGTCTCTATCCCTCTCACAGTTCGCTGTTTGAGATTTGTGGAATAAATAAAACTGGATTTGAAGTGGGAATCCATGGATTTGATCTCAGCGAGAGAGGAATTGTAGGGGGTTTTTTTGGAGGAGTTTTTGAGTGATTAACAGTGAGTCAATTCCCCCCTTTTTCGACATCTCACTCACCTCTCGTTTTTCAACTTCACTTTCTGCTTCCACTTGTTCTTGGTGGGTTTGATTTCGCGATCTTTCAAACCTTTGATTGGAGATTTCTAGGGTTTCGGATTTCGCTTGGTCGACTCAATTGATTCTCAGTGTGTTATCGGTTCGTCAATTCGGTTGTCAATTTAGGGTTTTGAATGATTGGTTGATTTGGGAGTTTTCTTTTTGTTCAATTCATGATGGATGATGATGTGTGTGTGTGTGTTTGGTGTCAATTCCCTTAATTTTTCACTGTTTTTGTAGTTTTGATTGAATTATCGGATGAGCATGAACATAGATTTGCATGCATGAACATAGAGAGAAATTATTGCATATTTCGCCGTCAGCGGAAACTAGTATGAGGTTTTGAAGTTGCATGAGTAGTAGAATGCTGGGTTTCTGATGAATACTTGTATTTGTGTTGATTATAAGAGGGAGAAGGTAGTTTATGCTTATTTTTAATGGGTAAAGACCATCTATTTTTTGTAGTTGATGAAATTTTGGTTTGAATCCGACATGCTTGCGATCCCTTATCTTCTGACTAGTTCCTTCTGTCATGGGTATTAGTATAAACACTTGCCAAATGTGATTCAGGAATTGAAACTGTAGAGTGTGATAATAGATGTTCTGTTTTCCATTTTATTCACTTCTTTTGTTGCTTCTTGTCATCAATTGATCGGATGAGGTATTGAATAGGCACAAAGTAAACATAAACTTGTGGTAATCATTTGATAAGCTTGTGTAGAAAACATGTGTATTATTGTTTTTTTATTCTTAATCAGTCGACGTAATCAAGTTGGTAAGTTGTGTATTGGCTACTAGTTTCCTCCTACTTCCAAATGTTTAGTGTGCCCTTTTTTTGAATATTATATTATCTGCAAGTAAATGGCATGTCAATGCATACGTGCACATGCATGGTTTATTAGGGGCTACCTCTTGAATTCCTATGCTAAGCATAGATAAACAGAGACACGACAGTTACCAGGGGACTGAGAGTCTCTCAATTGGATTGGATCTCTGTGGTCTATATCTTGAAATATGGCAAAAAATTTCACGGGTTAAGATTATTTTTTATTATTATTATTATTTTTTGAGGTTCTATTGATTGCTCATTACTTCCTCTCATGTCATCTTATTACTAGATAAATAAGCCACCTGCTGGAAGTTGATGCAGTTAATAGAGGGAGTAATGGTATATAATAAGTATTCCATTCGAAAAATGACTAAGAAGAATTATTAAGTGTGTTCATTACATTAATCTTAGGATTTTCATCATGCCATCATGGTCCTAGAGTTGAGACTTTGGTAAAAATCATGTCTAAGCATTTAATGAAAAATATAAAGGTCGAAAGTTCTCTAGTGATGATTTCACCCCTAAGCAGTAAGCACCTAGGCTTGAGGTTGGGGGTGATATGACAGGGAGAGTTGGATTAAGGCAGATGTGGGACATGTGTCTTTCAGTCTTCGCCTGGATTGAGTTTTGGTGAAGATCCAGTGCATAACACGGGAGCTTGGGATAGACTTGTAGTTTTTTATATAGTTTCTTTCTAAGATATTGGTCAGTAGCTTGCTTTCGCATTTTCACTTTTCCCTATCTTTAGGTGATTATGATGTGATGATGATGTTTTTGATATATAATTGGCGAAAGAGGTTTATTCAGTAACCAGTAGCATGATCAAGTATTTTCTCCTTTCATATCTATGTGTTTGGTTTGTACTTAGTATTTTCTCTCTAGCATTAATTTGTTGCTACGAGGCTGTTTTGGGTTTTTTAGCTCACTGTTATAGTTGTGCTTTTGTATTTTGTAATTACGTAGTATATCAATACGACATATAGTTTCCTTGAAAAAAAAAAACTTCAAAGTTTTGAGGTGATAATGCTGTAACTGTTGTTTAATTTGAGGTTTCTTCTTTGCATGTTAGGCTACAATTTGATAATTTGGAGGACGGTGAAGCATGTCCTCATCACCTGATAACTTAAATCCAGCGGAAGCAGATGGTCAAAGCATTCCACCACCAGTTGTTTCTCAACCTTGGTGGCATGTTGTTGGATATAATGCTGCTCCTTCAATTATGCTTGGGGAAAAAACATCAAAACCTTTGTTGGAACTAGCAGCTTGTGGTGTGGAAGCAAAAGGTAACCAATCGCAGGATGTTGGTCTGGACAAGGGTGCTAGTATTAGCAAAGAAATTCCGACCACTGTTGAATCACAGACAGGTATTTTATGCATATCTGTTATCTACCTTGATATTACTGTTAACTGCTAAAACAGAAAATTGAAGGAAGATTATTGGTCTCTTTTTGTTATTGTTTGAAATTCTTTTTTTATTGTAATAAATATGATGCAAATGTGTAAGTCACTAGTAAAGTATAACCATTCATAAGTTGCTTCATCGATTTCATATTACTCTTCTAATTAGGCTTGCAGCAATTTCTTGTATATGTTTTTGTTGCTTTGAAAAGTGTCCATTAATAGTTGAAAAACAGTTATGCTCACCAGAAATATGAAATTATCAACTAAGCTATGAAGGAGTGTGTGGAAGTATCATGTGATAATTTTTTTTGGCGCACTTTTGATTTTAAGTGACAATTGAAATTCCATGGTTCAGCATATACCTTGTTGGTTGTTGCTTCTGCAATTTTGTTGATAATGTTTTGAAATCCTGGAGAATCTTTTTGAATGATTGAAATTGAAGGAATTTATTTTCTTACTCAACATTTCAATCTGACATTGGTTATGATGAAATATCTGTACATTGGTTGCCTGATGTATCGAAGACTCTTGCTTCTCCCTTAAGCCACTTCCCAAGGAAGGGGGAGAAAACAAGATGTCTGTTTGGATCCTGCTTATGGCCACTTGTTATTCATGAAGCTTTTCTTAAAATGGTTCAAGTCCATTATGGTAGGTTGTCATCCATATTTACTTTGATGGTTGGATGGGTTGGGTTAAGCTTTCTTGTGAATAGGACAAATTCTTATATTTCATTGAATAAATATGGTGTCAGCATTGAAAAAAGTTGAGGTATTTCATTTTCTTATAAGACTCTTTGTACCTCGTCGCGTTTTAATTTATTTTGTTAACGTGATTTCACAATGACCTCCAGATGGAAGTTATGGACATGAGCACCACAGTTTTCAGCATGCTACTTCAACGACACCTACAGCTGGGAGTGACTATCTAGTACCGCATACACAGCTTGAGCTTGTTGGTCATTCCATTGTAATAATTACTACTATTTATATATCTATTATATTATCTTTCCATGTTGAGGCAAGATGCAATTGCAATGCTTGTTTGTTGAAATTTTTTCTCCTATCCTATGAAGTGAAAGTAAATATTTGGCACATATGAAGAAGGGACTGGCAAATGGATGTTAATTGATTCTCTTGACTTGTTACAGGCTTGTGCTCCCTATCCATATTCTGACTCATATTATGGGGGATTAATGACTGCCTATGGAACTCAGGCTTTGGTATGTGGTCGATGTGTTGTCTTCTTTTCAAGATGATTACTACGTTTGATTGCTAAGTTGAGAAACGCATCCCTCACTGATTCACTACTGGTTGTGGAACCATCTTCAAAAATTTATATGCTGATCAGAGTCTCTGGATTTTGTTGTTGAATGGGTTACCTGCTTACCTGAAAATTCCCTTGTGCTGTTATAATAATTACTAACAAGTGACATTTTTTTTCCTTTTCTTTCTTTTTGGTTTGGGTTTACTGTAGACTCTTAGTTGAATTTAGATGCAATGCTATCTGTATAGTCAATGACTTTGGACACTGAAATCACCCATATGCATCTGTAATGGTAATGAAATTATGCACACAATTAGTGGTATTGATGTTAATAAATAGTAATCATTGGGAATTATGACAGGTAACTCCTCATTTACTTGGAATGCCTCACTCTAGAATGCCTCTGCCTCTTGAAATGACAGAAGAGCCTGTATATGTGAATGCTAAGCAATACCATGGAATCTTAAGGCGAAGACAGTCCCGGGCCAAAGCTGAGCTGGAAAAGAAACTTATAAAAGTCAGAAAGGTAGATTTTACATATCTTGATCGATATGTGTAGTACATATTTGACTTTCATTCTTTTGCCTATAGCTTGTCATCAATAATTATGAGCAAATATAACGTATTGGAACAAATTTTTTATTTCAGTGTTGTTTGAAAATTGTGGCAAGTATTAGTGAGGCATAAGCATCATATTTCATGCTAAATTTGATCTTGGTTCACTTTTTTTTCCTTCAAAATAAAAATTACGCCATCATTTTTTTGGGCTTTACAGTAACCAATTCATCTGGAAGGACCTTTCTTTCTATCCTTTCCTCTTCTCTCATATACATAAATGATAAACCTAGACTTTTAAATTCCTTTTTCTCTTAAAAAAGATACCCATACATATATAGTACTAGTTTGCATATTTTCTTCCCTAAGAAAAGGAAGACGAATCAGCATTTATCCTATCAGGTAGTGATTTACTATGTAATTTAATATAGTTCAAATCAATCTTTCGAACTTCATTAAAATCCTGCTAGGGAACTTGCCAGTTTTTGAAATTTATTAAGTATGAAATTTAGTATGACTATCATGTTTTTGTCATCGTGTTTATTTTCTTTTAAAAATAATTTTTTTGTCCTTGTTTCCATCACAGAGGAAGTAACTTGATTCTGTGTAACATAATGGTTGCACGTTAAGCCCTTTCCAATTATATCCAAATTTATGGCTAAAGAATAACATACATTGGAGAATTGGATTATAGACAAAAAAAGATGTGGGATGTGGTGGGACATGTGGAGACGTCATGTCCCTTGCCACAAAAGAAAGTAAAATATGTTGATGTAGCGCTGTTACTAAGCAACGGGGCTAATAAAATGATCCTTCTTGTTGGAGCATAGATCAAGGGTATAGTATCATTGTAGTTCTTATGGGGGTTTCGAATTTTCAATTATATAATATCACAGTAGGTTATGGACTATAGTTGATTTTTATGATTCCTTGCAAGCAATTTGATAGCGATGCGACTGTGTTTGATGCAATCTCTTTGATCATTTAGCAATTTGAAATCCTACCAGATATTTAACTTGATTTGTTTTGGTAGGAAATTCTATTCTTTTAACAAAATTTTCTCCTTATCTTCTTTTATTTGGCAAAATTTTCCTTTTAGTATTTTAGCTTTTTCATCTTTTTATGTAAAGATAACCTATGTTATGACACTTAGTCGACACTTAAAAAGACATGGATAAGCTCTTTGTATAAAAAGATTTAAAATGTAAGAGAATAAAGAAAAAAACCACAGAACTTTCTTGTAGAGTAAGAAATGAAAAATGAGAAAAAATATAGGTGTATAAGCTATTACATATATGTAATATATGTTATTAATATATATAAGCATATTTCACGCAAGTTTTAGACACTTTTTGTGATAAGTTAGAGAATAGGTGGATCCGACCTTTAGACTCAAGAAGCCCGAGTCCAGGTAACATAGAAGTCAACCACTTAATCTTGACTCTATAAAACACAAAAATATGGAGTTTTGTGATACAATATTTGAGCAAGAAGTCGTTGAATTTATAGTTGATGATATTAGTGTAAAAGTAAAATTGATTGAAAGATTATATTTTGTTTGAACACTGTTTCCCCCAATTTTTTTCTCATCCGAGACTGGATATGCAACGGATGCTTTAACTTTGCAGAGCACTTTGTGCTATGGAGGATTGAGAAATCTTGAGGATGGGAATTCAAGTTTAGAGATCTTTCATCCAATGTGGGGCTATTTGAGTTTCCTCTTTGTTTGGGGCTCAAGTGCTAATAATTTAATATTTCTTATATTGCTGGCTGTTCCTTTCTATATTGGGTTCTTCGTTTGAGTGACATAATATTGTCCTTTCTGTCCTTGTGGCGCTTCTATCAGTCTTGAGAGATCTCTTAACATTTCCTTGAAAGCTTTTTTGCTTTCATTTTAGGACTCGTATTACTGGATGGGCCATTAAATGATGTGGAACTCTTCCCCAACTGTATATGTAATGATCAGAATTATATGGCGGAACTTGAAATTTCCTTGGTGTAGTGATCAGAATTATATGGTGGAACTCTTTAGTCTATCCCAACTATCTATTTAACCAGCTGCATGGTTTGGTTTTTTCATCTCTTTTCAGCATGTGCCAGAAAAGTACATATATAGATATTAATCAGAGCATATATACTAGTATATATATAATGACAGAGCCAGCTCGCTACGCTCGCGAGACTTCAATTCTAAGAACTTGTTATTTTTATCCGAGAAATGCATATATAATTTATATTATATTGTCTCTATAGTGATTTGATTTTAAAATATTTATAGTATTTGATATTCTAATTACCTATTATCAAAAAAAAAATTAAAACAAATACCTAATGTCTAACGAGTGAAGCAACCAATAATGGATATATAACAATAAATAATTGTTGTAATAACAACAACAACCACCTTAGTTGTCAAAGCCTCTCAAGTGAGATGGTAAAGACAACACTTACTAAAAAGGCAAGACCTTGGGAGATCGTAGTTCAATTCCCACTGAAATAAAAAAAACAACCACCTTAGCTCCTTAAAAATAGCTATAATGTATCTCTTGCGACATGTAGTATGCAACATCAGATTGCATAGCTTGTGGTTCAACAAAGCTTGTATATCAAAAATAAGTTGCAGTATTGAAGGAAGTACTGTAACCTTCATGGAAATATTATTAGCACATAAGGTGCTATTAACTCAATTTCTTAAAGTTAGAAGCTGGAAAAAAAAAAATTGTATACTTGAATGCCATCAGAAGCTATCACAGATTCACAAGTGAAGTATTAATCACCCAACATATATATTTTTATAAGAGAGGAAATTAAATTAATGTTACAATCATTAAGTGTTTCAAAATTTGTAAAAAATAAGCCTCATGTACAAAATTTAAAATTTGAATCATTCAAACTGGTCTACATTTTTGTGAATAAGTCTTTTGGTTTCAGCATCAATGTCTTTAGGCGCGCTGATGAATTTCTTACACATTGATGAAGACTTTACTCTCAACACTCTTTTAGCTTTGTCTTAACAGTAATAAAGATTAAAAAAACCAACAACCTAGGAGAGCACTCCCGCCCATGGTCCTTAAAAGAGTAACTATTACATTGACATATTTCTCAATGCCTTACTCTTGTCCTTATTACTATTTACATTTTATACTTTATAGTCTTATCTGAACTCATGCTGCCGCTACCTCTGGCGTGCTCTCCCCAATCTCTAATTGATAGGGGTCTCATGAACTTTCTAGTTTTTAACCGTAACTTCCTTGAGAAAGTAGTTTCATAAAGCTGAAAAGTATGACATCATGAATAAACAAAAAAAAAACATAAAACAACAGTAAACTAAGATCACCAATATAAGTTTCAAAAGACAGTTCCTATCCATGTGTGCTTGCCAGTCACCCCATCGTAGTGAAAAATGATGTTTTCATCCGATGTACAATAAGATTTGAGCAAGATAGAAATAATGGAACATGAATCCTATGAATAATTAGGCCACTGAAATAAAATAGCAAGCTAATTTATAGGTTTGACAACCCAGATAATAAATCCCATTGATCAACATAGAAAGCTAAAGTAACATCCCATGAAAACTTCATCTGAATACAAAATACTTCCTCATTTATGAAAATTCTTTATATGTTTGTTTTTAGTTAATGCTCTGTAGAATAGAATACCATATTTTGGGTCAAACTTATGTATCACTCAAAGTTCAAAGGATAATGTCATCCTTGAAATAATATCAAGGTATTGAAATCCAATAGTTAACTAACCCTTTTACGTTAATTAAAAATTAAGTAAGTGTGCTACGAATTCCATCAAACAAGTGGCGCACAACTCACATACGACCCATAACTAAATCTCAAGTAAATCAAAATTGAGAGATGAGCATGGATTGGAAAGTGTGAAGAGAAGAATTGGATCTCAACAACACCCATACTTAGTACGAAGAGATGAGCTTGTCGAGGAGGAGACGATTGGAGTTGTTGTCCACGTCTCAAAAAAGGTCTGCGCAAAATAGATAATAGATAGGATCGATGGATTGATAGTTAGGAGCAAGATGGATCGAATTGTTGATGAAGAGGATTTCGGTGGTGTTGTCCAACAAAGAATAGAAGAAATTCAAAAGTTTGATCCAACATAGAAAGGATTTAGGATGCATGTAAAATAACACAAAAACAAGGGCAAAAAAGACTTTTTGCTTACCACTCAAAAATTGAAGATTTGTGCTTTTATATAGTTGATAGATATATATAAAAGAATGTAACAAAGATACAATAAGGTCAAGGAGAAAGAAAAGAAACAAAATGAAATGAATAGCATTGATGTGAATCTTTCATGTGTTTCTATAAAGTCTATCCATTGTTAACCCTAACCTAAAGGCCAATTGTATCTTTTATCAGTCTAGAATTTTCTTATTCTTATATTTATGTACTCTCATTTTGATAGATCTACGAGTTGAGGCTAGAAGAGTGAAATAATGATGTTCCTATTAGGATTGCGATCCTAGTGCAATTTGAATGTAAGACAATCTTGGACAATTTTCATATTGATGAGATGGCACAAATTGTAAAATGGATCACTATAAAAATCTAATCGTAGGGTTTGAATTATTTTATTGAGAAACTGAATTGACTTATTATCATCAAATGAATAGGGATGAACCTGGGAGGTCTAAAGAAGTTTCTCCTTTGACTGGGATTTCAAGCATTTCTTTACTACTCACCTATAGCATGATGGAGCTATTCGTTGTTGTTGTTAGTTTTTTCCTTGAAAAAAATAGAAAAAATTTAAGAATGTTGTCCCTCTAAAAATTCTCCACACGTCCCTCCCTATTTTTAGAGATGATCTACTCTTTCCAATGAGGCAATAACCAATATTACTTTTGGCCAGATTTCTTGTTATTATTTTATTTTATTTTATTTTATTTTGATAGGAAAGAGATTGTATTTGTAATCATTTATCAATTTCTTGTTATTATTTTTAAATCTTAAAAAAAAAAAAATTTGGATAAAAGCCTTTCCAAAAGCATTTCAAATTCACATAAAGCCTTTAACATGGTTGGACCAAACAAGTTATTCAATGTGCCAATGAGGCATAGGCATTGGGTCCACATCAAAATAGATGTATATGAGGCATGATTATCAGTACAAGGATAGATGGGGATTTTTTTTTGAGGGGTAGTAAGATGAGAAATCTATCAGTGATTGTTGATACTTAGTACTATCCAAATCATTATGGGGGTGACACTGTATTTGAGTCTTATCGTTCTTCCTGTTCTATGTGGTTTGGGGGGATGAGACATTAGTTGGAGCAGAAACAAGGAAAGCAAATGAAGTTTATAGTAGTCTACCAGTATCAACTAGAGAAGGATCCGATCTTGGTTTTAGTGGAGAAAAGGGATGTAATTCATGTGCATGAGTAGTTTAGAAAGGCAATGACTGGATAAAGCTTGAAGATTTATGATTATCAATTAGAGGCATTGACTGACAAATTTATGAAATTTTGGATACAATCTCAAAGTAATGGTTGTAGGAGCTGTAAGTTCTTCATTTGAAGTAAAGATGTTTGCCTGTATTATGAAACTAATTTGTTAGAATTGGTGCAGTGGAAGAGAACATGGATAACTCTTTGTTTATTATGTGCTTTTGTTAAAAAAATTTGGGAAGTGTAGTAGAGAATTGCTGCTGGATACATGGGCCCCCTGTTTTAGAACCGTTTTTTTTTTCTTTTTGGCATTTTCTTTTTGGTTGGCCTAGGCCCTAAGGTCATTCCCTCAAATAGGTCATTAAGAACAGGATGCTCAAAGAATTTAAAAATATATGTATCATTTACTACTTCATGGATAATTTAGTTGGAATGCAACAGTAGGATGTTTGAAAATTAAGTAAGGATGTTTAGGATAGCTTTTGTTCTAGATAAATTTGGTACTTCTAGAATTGTTGGTTAAGAAAATTGACATGTATTAGCGTTTTGGCAAGTAGTAGGGTTAATCTAGTTTGTTCTATTATTAGACACTAGTCGGTATCCCGATTCACATACGGGCTAGACTAAGTATCAAAATATTAGATGAAATAATAAACTTATTGAGAAAAAATTAAGAAAAATTATTATGTAATCTCGATATCAAGAATAATATATCATCCAATATTCCTGTATAGATTTTTGAAGAAATATTCGTGATTCAAACTCTTCTAATGACGTAAATTGATAGGATCGATCTGTCAAATTTTCCATACCCATACCTGATTTATGATACTAATACTCATACTTGTGGCAAACTCAATTATAAATGAACGTATAAACACCCGTAACCAGCCTAAACCTATAAAAATTACCAAACTCTCTTAGGGATGTAAACGGATAGAGTAGCAACAAAATATTCCATACACACATGTTTTATGATACTGATACCTGTATCTGTCCAAACCCGATTATAATGTGCATATATGAATAACAATACCCATATCTAACCCGATTATAAATACCAAAGTCTTATATGAACATCATCCAATTTCCTTGAAGAAAAGGAGAATTTGTAAATAAAAAATTATTAAACTTCTGCTTGTATCAACATAATGGAAAAACTTTAAAACTTTTGGCCAGAGGTTGCCAACTCTTGTGGTTCTTCCCTCCTCAAGTTTGGATTAGCGGAATAATACTTCGAATACCTTAATAATAATAATTATAATAAAGACATGTTTATCAACATAAAATACACATTACCTAATATATCATGTTTTTTTGTCATGATCCAAAAATATTTTAAAATAAGAGAGAGATTGAGAGACCAAACAAATAAGCAAAGAATGTTGACAAAAAAAGCAAATAATAAAGAATGCAAAAACCACCGTAAATAATTGTAAAAGTGAACAAAAATTGAAAATGCATATCAACAACCGGTTTGGCCCAAGTGGTAAGGGACTGGTTAAGCACGGCCTAGTGTTTGAGTCTTGTGAATGGAAAAAATGGGTTGGGAGGGCCGTCCCCCATATAGGGCCCGACAATGCCTGAGTGTGGATTAGTCGGTGCGGTTAGCGCTAGACACCACGTGGGAAACCAAAAAAATCGAAAATACATGCATAATAAAAAATGAGTGTATGTCATACAAAGAAAATAGAAAATAGCTATAAAAAAGATAAAACACCACTTTTTTTTTTTTTGTCAAAGAGATAATATGCCACTTATAATTTTTTTTTTTTTTTTTTTTTTGAGGTAACTTATAAATATATTTCAGTGCTAATATAACTAACGATTGTAACTAACATTTTTGTTAATGTGTCAAATAAAAATATTTTCCTTAAGGAGTAATTCTTATGCCTATACATCAGCTAATATATAGAATCGTCTATATGTCTCACATTGACACTTATAATCGTTAATACATCCCTTAATAATCACCCAAACTTGAATCTCTGATTTTCTTTCAATTCCAAACAGCTAAACAAATACCCTAATAAAAAAAAAGTATGTCACGTGTCGCACCAAGTGTCACGACCTCGTTAATCCTTTCCAGTGTATATATATATATATATATATGTATTAGTTAAGACTCAGACTGACTTACTGATTGCCAAAGGCAAGGTTGGGAAAGTTGTGGGCTCAACTCATGTTGAAGTCAATTTGTTGGTTTCATATAAAAAAAGACTTGACTTAGTGACTGGGTGAATTTATATTACTGCACAACAAACTCTCCTCTATCATCTTTAGTGGATTGAAGGATATCCTAGAATAATGTTTTCAGCAGGCTAAAGATGTCGGCCACTTTTACAATTTACTAGATTTGATATTATGTTGAAGCATTTCATATACTAGGATTTTCTTTTGGAGTATTCGATGATGAAACCTACCTTTTAGCTGGAAGTGGCATGCTTGTAGGAGGCATGTGTGTGTGTGTGTGTTTCATGCAAAACGGAAAGTGAAACACACAAACTCTAAGTTCAAACAATCAAGAAGAAGAAGAATACGATCCTCAAACAAAGTTTGTTTGATAAGTTCGTAAAATAGATGCTCACAAGCAAGAATTGTTTGATTAGATCTTGAACGCCACAACCCATACAAGAATTGAAAAGTTCTTCAAACCACCAAAAATGTAGTAAAAATCTCTCACATAGATATCTCAATCTCAAAACTCAACTCTAACATAATAAGAAAATAACAAATTTACCTCCAAATAATTTTAAAAAATAAAAACAAAAAATAACTAAAATAAACGTAATAATCTCTTAATAGAGTTGGAGATTGCAGAACGACTTTCTCGATTGAAACTTGTAACTCTTTACGTCATTACAAAAATTCGTGATTTAATAACGTAATTACTTAAAACTTATTTTAATTGAACTTATATTTCTTCTGGTGATATCTAAATCTGATGTCAATGTTTTTTGATCTTGAAAATGAATTGTATCATTCCCTCCTTTACAATAATTCGCCTGTGAATCATATTATGTATTCTTCAAGAAGTGCGACCTCGGAAGCTTATTTTTGATACACCCACCAATCATTGAATACACCAATACAAACACGAATAAAGAAAGGAGATGTGGGAATGATGCCTCAACACCAAACAAGATCTTTACAATTTGATGTGTTGGGTGAATATTTTTTTGGCAAAATAAACTCATTAGGCCATGGTTGAGTTCATCATCATGATCTTCATTAGATGTCAACTGCTTATCATGCTTGACCAAGGATTGAAACTTCGACTTCGCCTTATATTCGTCAACTTAGAGAAGTTTAGAGAATTGCTATTTAAATGAAAAACATACATAATTTTATTTTATAGGATGCTAAAATAAGCACAATCATACATATCTTCCATAGAAAATCTATAATTTAGTGGGTTCAACCTATTTTATTGATACTATTTTTTTGAAAAATGTAGACTAGTAAGTTTGTTTCGGGTTTATATTTGTAAGTGTACTTTACAAGTAAGTAATCTTGTTTATATTTATAAACTGTCTTTTTTTTGTTTGGTTTGACAAAAAAAGTATACATACAATTTTGTACATAACGCTTTATATTTTTTTTTTTTTTTTTTTTTGTGAGCAAGGCACAACCGCAAAAGTCAAACCCAAAATGCTAGGTACCTTAAAAAGAACACCAGGCTATAAGTTTTTGTTTGGTCAGGGCTTAATACATCAACTAAAAACATTGAAAAAACGAATCTCGATGAAAATTCAAAGGCTTCCTTGTTGTTTGTGTCTTCTTTTCTTTCCGTCTTCACTTCATCAAGTCAAGCACCTCGACTGAGTACTCCTCAAATAAGAGATTTAGAGCCTCCTCGCTCCTCTTCATTGCTCCGCCTCCTAGCCATGTCTTTTCTATTTTTCTCAATCTTCACTCTCCAGTCTTCAAACTCTCAATCATCAAAGTGGATCGACAACGACAAAGGATAGAAGATTAGGGTTATGGTTCTCGAGAGGAGGGGAAAGAAGGGTGGAAAGAAAGAAATGGGGAAGGGGATAGAGATTGGAAGTGAAGCCCTTCATGTTCATGTTCGTCCCGTTAAAGGTGTCGTCCTCTTTAAGTACGAATATTCCTTAATTTTTATGGTTTTGTCTAAATTTTTTGACTTTATCACTCGAATTTTTGTAACTTCCTTTGTGTTTTGTTCACACGTGACGACAAAATCGAAAATTTCAAAGTTTATATGAAGCATCGACAAATTTTTGCATTTTTGAAACTCAAAGTGAGTTTTGCTTCGCTGATATACCTCTCGAATAATTTTGCCTAAAATTCGGTGAAATTTGTTGATTTTTCGATCCTTATGCTCGACCTTGTCAACTAACTGTATAACAACTTGCTCCCATTTAAGATATGTGTTTGGATCACTCTAGCCGTAGAAAGAAGAGGTCTCATGTTGATGCTACCAAGATTTTGATCAATGCGAACATAATGTCGATATCTTGTTATTGTCTCCTTCCTCGTTTTCTTTGAGGTGATCGTATAATAAACCACCATGGTGGAAGTTTCTCTTTAAACTCACTATCAATAGCATTGTATGCTTGCCGATGATCTCGATCATCTAGACCCCATCCCAATAAACGCACAAGTAGACGATGTTGTTGATTGTGATTTTTAAGAGTAACTTCAATCGTGGAGGTTTGATAGGCGATCCTCAAAGAGAATGATTAGGAAGAAGGCAATGGCGAGATGATGATCAACATTATGACCGCGTTAATTGAAATCTTGGTAGGATCAACATGAAAGTTCCTTCTTGCATGAGTGATCCAAATGCATACCTTGAATGGGAGCACGTTGATTTACATCACTTAGTTGACAAAGTTGAGCATGATAAGAAGTTGACATAGCAAAGATCCTAATGACGAAGTCAACCATGGCCTATTGAGTTTGTTTTGTCAAAAAGAAGATTTGCCTCAACACATCACATTGTAAAGATCATGTTTGGTGTTGAGGCATCATTCCCACCTATCCTTTCTTTTTTCGTGTATGTTCATGTGCATTTAGTGATTGGTAGATCTATCAAACATAAAAAAAGCTTCAAGTTTCAAGGTCACATCATCTTGAAGAAAATGAGTTATGATTTGAGAACAAATCATCGTAAAGGAGGATGATACGATTCATTTTCAAGATCGAAAATATCAGCAACAGATCCGGTTTTAGACGCTACTTGAAGAAAATTGTTCAAAAAATGTTTCATGTAATTATGTTGGGTAAATAAAAAATGCCATCAAGAGGAATGTGCACTATAGTCCATATATCTTAAATTAATAAAATCACAATTTTTGAAAAACAAGTAATAATAATAATAATCATCCAAATGCAAATAATAATAATAATAATAATAATAATAATATTGACAATCCATGTTTAATAAAATGGCTTGATGACTAAAATAGTAAAGCTATGTTGATTTCCACCCTGAAATGAGTAAATATGCGCAAAATTGTCTCTTGTGTATGTATATGCCAAAAAGTACAAAATTATTAATTACTTACAATTTTACCTTGTTTTTTACAATTTACATCATTTTATAATTTTTAGAAAACACAAAAAATATCATTAAAGGCTATAAAAGCAAGTAGATCAACACTAAAATTAGTTGTTAAATAATTAATAAGAATGTGTAAATCAAACATAAAAAGCTACCAAATAATATTTAGGACTTAAATTTATTATTTCCTTATTTATTGAGTTTTGAGGTTGAGATATGTCTGAGAGAGATTTTTACTCCATTGTTGGTGGTTTGAATAACTTATTAATCCTCATGTGGGTTGTAGCATTCAAGACCTTATCAAGCAATTCTTATTTATGGTGATATGTTTTACACACTTATCGAACAAACTTTGTTCGTGGCGTACATATTCTTCTTCTTTTTCATCTTTTGCTTGATTGTTTCAACTTTTGATTCTGGGCGTTTCGCATTCCATTCCACATCATTTGTCTTTTAGATTATGGATATATTTCTTTTAGGATGACAAAATTTGCTTTCCAGTTGTGGGATTAGACATTGTAGGGAATCACTAAATTCATGGTATCAAACCACTGTTTGGTTTGTTAATGTAAGTTCATTCTGGAACTGTTTTAGACAAATCTTTTCTTAGGTTCATTGTTGGATTACTTGTATGTTCAACCTTTAGCATGATGATGACATAAATACTCTTGGCAACTTTAACAGAATATGATGACTTTGCTTTCCTTTGTAGCAGTCTTTCATGTCTCATCTCATTTATATTTTGCCTAATTGCTGATTCCTCTGATGTTGGATGCTGAAACCATTTATTTCGAGATTCTGCTGTTTGCTATGAATCTAGTTAAGGCTTGGGTTTTTAGATGGGTATGCAATAGATTCCCTATAATATTCTCAGATAGATTCCCTTTTCTCGTGCAGGCTTTCCTTTTTGGACTGAAATTGGTTTATTCAGTTTCCCTTTTTTGCTCATTTTTTTATGGACTTTATTGTATTTGTAGAAATTATCAAGAGGGTAATCACTTATACTTTCTAAAAATTTCTTGTGTCGGTATGTGAAGTTTAAAGATAAAGACATCGACCTGTGAATTTTGTTAAATGTATTTGTTTACTTGATCGCCTTGATTTATATGCGCACTAGAGAATATTCCAATATGGCAGTTCAATTTACCCATTGACAACAATGTCGTTTGTCAAGTGACAACAAATTAAATATCTTTGCTCCCCTGAGCATCTTCCTGTGTTGGTACACAGTTCCATACCAAAGCTTATCAGTTATTATATGCTGTAGAGTTGTGAGACAATTAATTCCATTTTATTCTCCACCATATGTGTGATGGGGAATATGCCAACATAGTAGTGGATCTAGTGGTGCAAATAAGAAAAAGAATATAGCTGCGCTGCATTGTGTTATTTTAAATTTTAAGAAGTCTATATCTCATTGCATATGCTTTTCCGTGAGAGGTTTCCTTTTTCTCTTTTTTTGTATTGTATTTCTCTTCATCAACATGGATGGTTTTTAATTAGTTGATGTGTATGGTGTTTTGATTTTCAATCTAATTGGAGGAATTTTCATGAATTCTGCTTTAGTAATTAAAGTATGAGATTCTGGAACAATTCTAAGGGTTTCCTATGTGGTACTATTTGATACGAATTTATTTATGATTTATATTTAACTCTTCTAGACTACCTCAGAAATTTTTACCAACCTCGTTTATTTGGAATTTTGTTTCGTTTGTTTTATGCATTAGCCACTTTTTGCAGCCATATCTTCATGAATCTCGGCATCAGCATGCCATGAGAAGGGCAAGGGGCTGCGGGGGCCGTTTTCTCAACACTAAAAAGCCGAATGATGCTGGCAACCTTACAACTGAAATGGGCACAGATACTGATGCTGGAACAAAGTCGACATGTAAATCCATGACAAAAGTTCCTTCTGCAGCGCCTTCTGAGAAAAATCAGGTTTCTTTCAATGGTCAAGAACGATTAAAAGGGCATCGTCGTGATTCTGATGTGTCACATGCATACTCCAATGGTAACAGCAATAGCGACAGCTGCTACCAACATCAACAAGGCTTCCGATTGTCAGCCTATCATCCAATTACAGGCGAAAGGGGCGACGAAGGAGATTGCTCAGGTCAACAGCGTGGCAGCATGTTGGGGAGTCGGCCCTCTCACAGGACTCTCACCATCTAATGAAACACCTTGTTCATATCCATTGAAGGGCCTCTCCAGCACTGCTCGGCCTGGTTGGTTCTTAGTACTTAGCGCCACAGTGCACCTCTGGTACAACACAAGGCTCCAATTACAGTAGCAGTGCTGGAGGGATGAACCTTCTGTCCACATATAGGGAAACCCCTGGTTATCTGGTGTATCTCAGGCAATTCATTCTTGGCTTTGGTCATTGTGTTGGTGTGTTTTCTTAGTGTAGTAGGGAGGAGGTTCTGCTCAATAGGACCTCCTCTGTATATCTTTGTTTTCTTGTGTAAAAAAATGAAATGTGATGTATAGGTGGTGATATGCTTAGAATCAAGTAGAAGAGCTATGGACACGACAGAAGTAGACATTTCTTGAGGATGTTTCCCTTCTTTTCTCTTCTTTCAATGGTGCTTGGCTTGGAGTTTGGTTGTAAAACTATCAATCATCAAGAAGGTATGTAAACCACTTTTCTCTTTTTGGGGGAAAAAAATGGCATGAGCTTCATCTTTGTTTTAAGTTGTTGCTGTTATAGCTTTTGATAATTCTTGAGTGTTTGAACTTTTTCGGCCTTTCCTTGAATGATCTCATGGGAGTTAGTGAGACATCCGAACATTATAACTGGGAGAGGGAGAAATTAAGGGGATATAAATCAGAGTTTTGGTGTTCTTCTCTTTGGATTCTTGTTTGAATCTTTTTTTTCTTTTCCATAACTTTCTTTTTTGACAATGGCTTCCATGGTACATGTTCCCTGCCTAAACTTTCCATGATCAAGAAAACCCTTGAAAGTGGGGTTCTCATTTGAGGGGTCCATTGGTGTGTTGAGATCTGAATCTCTCTCTACTATCATGTTTTGCTGACAGAATCTGTCCTGTAGAGTGTGAGGTTGCAGGTGCAAGTTGCATTTGTTGCAGTTATGCTTGTGGGCTCTACATGTTTAATGGGTCAGAAAGAGAGCAACTGAGAAAAGATGAAGTTCTGTACCCAATAAAAACACCTCTCTTGTGCTGCATTGATGCTGAGATGATCCCACACACACACACACACGCTTGTACTGTTCTGGGTTCAGATGAGGCAGAGCAAGTTGGTCAAAACTTGTTCACTTTGATTTGCTATTTCTCCACCTCGTTGAACGGTCTGTTTCAAGATTTCAACGTCTCACTGAATGCCACACCAAAATAGTTGGGCAAGTTTTGGAGAAAGTTGAATAAAATTAGGCTTCCAAAGCCAGCTTGTCATGAGGCCCTCTCTCCACCCCTCCATCTCTCTCTACAATATTTTTATTTTTATTTTTTTGGAGGAAATTCTCTCTACATATTGATACATTTTTTGTTAATCCACCAAAAATATTGTGTTTTAAATCGAACATAACTTTCTAAACACCCTCCTCCAAGATAGGTCAATCTAGCTGAGTTGTAGTTTTTATTTTTTATTTTTGTCAAAGCTAGTTGCGTTGTAGTTGTTCAAGGGAGGTGTGTTTGGTCCTTGAGTCTGCCTAACTGAGTTGAGGTTAAATGGGTATGGGTTCGGTCTTTCAAAAAAATATTCTTCATGGGCAAAACAAAATATTTTGCATTTAGGGGTTCTGATCTCTCTGCAATCTCAATATGGACATCTCTCCTGTATGAAGTTGTTTTTATACAAATACAATTGACAAAACAAAAAATGAAAAAAAAAAAGAAAAAAAATGTTGTTTCTAACTACTTAAGTCTTCATAGCAACACTTTTCAGCTTAATCTTTTTTTAAAAAATCAGCTAATCTTGTTAGGTACTACAAAAAATAGGTACCACATGCGTGCGGTTTAAAGAAACCATGGAAAAGACAGTAGGTAGGTTGTACTTTTTTTTTTTTTTTTGTAGCACCTAATAAATTTATGAGTTTTGTCAAAACATATCTAGTGAAATATATGAAATGTTAAAAAGCAGATTTGACTCCTAAAAATATAAAAATATAAAAATAAAAAAAAAACTCACTAAAGATAGTGTTGCTTATACTAAACAAAGTACTTAAACGTATCTCAAATAAAAATGGTTAGCAACTTAGGATGTACACATATAAGGCACTATTTTTTCTTTTAATCCATGATGTCTGGAATTAACCCTAATTATTCTACCGGAGGTGTGCCCTATTCCGTAAAATTATAAGAAATATACCTAAAAAATTAGAACATTTAGACACAACTCCAAGTCATGTATGTAACTTAAAGAGGCATAATGCATGTTAAGATTGAGATTATTGAGTTGACTATTGTTATATGTATAATAGACATAAATATAGGTGCTTGGTGCCGACCTCCTAATTCCAAAGGCACTGGATGAGGACAACACAATTGGACCAACCAAGACTCTGACCTCACATCTGTTTGGCCTTCAAGGGGAGACGGAGTTCTCTACATTGCACATGTCACACAAATGACAACTCACAAGTGGGTCACCAACTTCACTTGCCCCAATCACACTCTCCTTCACTGGAAAGTGTTCATTTTTTTGTCGTCAATTTGAAGCTTTAATGCTGAATTTAGTGCTAAGCCTTCACTGTCTGCCTGATATTATCAATTTCACAACTTTGACCAAACTTCATTGCTTCATATACTTCTCAAATATCAATTTCTTGTTAGTCTTGACTCATGAACTATGCTTTTTGGAACTCCTTGGGTCATAGATTTCAAGTCTTATAGATAGAACAAACTAGATTGAAAGAACCGACCCCGATAGTGCCCAAGTGTTGAGGGCTACATTGATCAAACGCTTCTACTCCACTCAAATCAATGCTCATACAGCATGAGAAGACAAAGAAATATCAAATTATAAACTTTGAGAGAACAAATTCATATATACTTCTTTGATAAAGAAACAATGAAAAAACCCACTTTAATCCTCATCTTGTTCCTCTAAAGTTGTTATTAGAAGAGGGGGTGAACAATGAAAGACCTATTGTTAAGATAATCTCTTGAAAAAAAAAATAAAGAATGGAAGATCCAAATCCATCCTTCAAAAGAAAATCAACACAACTTGTAGAAGACTAATTGCACTGCATGTATTCACTTCTTCAAATGACAAAAGCACCATTTTAGCTTTAGCCCATAGAAATTGTGGCCTGAGTTAAGAGTTAATATGTTGTATGTCAGCAAGCTGGCTTATGCGGTTCTTTGATGTTAAGTAGATTCTCCGCGAACGTGTCAATTGCAAACATGTTTAGCCCTGTTTTCCTCGGAGCTCCTCCTTTAATTGGAGATGCATCCAAGTGCAAACCTGCCGACGCATCAAAAACAATTAAGAAACATTCAATTGGTGAAAATCTCACGCTCAGGGGTTCAATGATTTTGATTTCACAATGAAAGATTTTAGAGTTAATAGATCAACACACAACGTAGTTGGAGGGACTACTTACGTGATGGATAAGTCGGCAAATCTATGTTCCCATTCAGACCCAAGATTTTCTACAATAAAGAATGTTGGTATATGGAATCAAATTCTTAGAAGACCAACTCTTCAAAAAATCAGATTAATAGGAGTTTAGTGAACCTTGAGAGTCTCGTAACATGTTTTGAGATCGTCGTTCTCTAACATATAATCAAAAAGACCCAGAGATTTTCCTTCCTCGAGTTCTGCTTTTGCATTTTTCAGTCGTTTCTGAATGTGTTCTTCTGCCTCGGTTCCCCTATTTAAACAATCAAGACTTTTGGATTTAGTTTCATTTAGCAGTAATAAAGGCTACTTATAAACCACAAAAGAAGTAAAACCAACTCACCGGCCGCGAAGGCGTTTCTCAAGCTCCTCAAATGAGGGAGGACAGACAAAAATGAAAACTGCATCAAGAGGACTAGCCCGAACCAACCTTGCACCTTGAACGTCGATATCTAGTATGCATCTCTACAATGAACCAAAAGCAAGCCAATCAAACTAAAGTGACAAGTGTCATCTCACTTATTAACAACAAAAGAACAACATAGCGTCAGTCCCAAATTAATTGGAGGCGGCTACATGGATCAAACTCTTCCATTTTGTTCGATTTAGTGCAATTGATGGTGAACCTTCCAAAGCATTCAAATCTCTCCTAACAAATGCGTCTCAAGTTAACGTCGATCTACCCCTGCCTTGTTGAATTTCTTCAAGTTCTATTGAGAAGTTTTCTAGTGGAGTCATTTGTAGTCTTTGCAGGTGACCAAACCACCACAACCGCTCTTCCCTAATCTATGTCAATTGATATTTTTCCTACATGTCTTATTATATGTACGAAAAGATCCAAAATATTTTCACACTAAAAACTTCATCTATAAGAAAAGGTGTAGTGTCTTGTTACACAGTAGCAGAATTTTTCTGCTTTGCTAACGTAGAATCTAAGATTCTAACTATATGTAATCAACTCAATGGAAACCTTTGCTTCTACTAATCTAAATAAGTAAATTGCATTATTGCACGCAAAAGACTCATGGAATTGTTCTTGCAAATTAAGAAACATAAATAGTTTTACCTTCCCAGCATCTTTTACAGCATTGACTGCAGCAACACTAGTTCCATAGAGATTTCCATGAACCGAAGCAAACTCAAGGAACTTCCCATCTTTTATATCTTTCTCCATTGTACTCATCTCCGTAAAGTGATAATGAACACCATCCTTCTCTTTTTCTCTTGGAGCACGAGTAGTGTGGCTAACAGAGAACCCAAATGTGGATGGGAATTCCTGCATGAGTTGTGAGATCAATGTTCCCTTGCCCACACCAGAGGGACCACTGATAACAATAGGCTTAGAATCATCGGCCTTTACATCTTTTCTCCACACAACTACTTCAGTGCCCACAATCTTTTTCTGTTCCCTAACAAATGGGGTATCCACCTAAAATTGATATACATATAGCAATTCAAAAAGGAAGATCAGAAAAACTGGGCAGACTCACAATTGAATTGAAAACAAAACCGCAGTAAATAATGAAAAAGAAAGTTGTATTCGGTAAATCAACCTCAAGAAACCAGATCTTATCATCCGGTGAGGAGTCAGTTTTCACAATTGAGATCCGATCTTTATTCAGAAGCGTAGCAGAGTGGTCCATGCACGGACTGGGTTTTGCACCCAACACCACAGGAACCCCCCTGCCATTACTAAAACAGATAAAAAATCCAAACTCCCAAAGTGAAACTGAAATGCAGGACAATCAGATGAAAAAGCACCATGTGCCCGTTAAATTGTCAAAGATCCGAACACTGATCGACAAGTTTACCCCATCATCCGGTCCCCCAATCGCATACTGAACAACAACAAAGTTACCTCACATTACAAGGATGATCATGGTTGATACTTGAAAATGAACAAACAACAGGCTTCATGTAAATATAAAAAACGAGATGATTTAGCAGCTCATTACGATTTTTTCGCCAACCGGGATGAATGTTTCGTTGCCTCTAGGTTTAGAATCAATTTCAGTAGAAAAGGACTCTTGCAGCATTCCCCCAACAGGTACCTCTTGAGCTTCAACCTGATAAAAGAAGAATCGTCATAAATAATTTGGTCTAAAGCACGAAATGATTGAAGAGATTCAATTAATCTCACCATTCTTTAGCCTCACTTCCTGGTTTAAGCTTCCCTCTGAACAAAGAGATTGCACCAAGAAATCAAAAGAAAGATTGAAAAAAAAAAAAAAAAACATCGAAAATCAAAATCATTGGATTCAATTTCTTTTTGGTTTGATCTGCCATTAACAACAATTGAACTGACAAAACCCATAACCAAAAAATCATCAAAACATCAAAACCTATCTGAAGCTCATCAAAACTTACCCAAGCAAAACAACACCCATATGCCCATTAGAAACTAAAGTGAAAGTGAAAATCTACAGAAAAACAAATGTGAAAACAGAGAAAAACAGAGGATAACAGAGGAACTTCTCTACACAACAGAGCAATCCATCATTCAAAAACAAACTTCCCAGAAAATTATCAAAAACCCCATATCATCACTCGGCATTCCCACAACAGAACACAAAAAATATTCAAAAAAATAACACAGACAAATCAAAAAACAGACAAAGACCCCAAAAAGGGAACCACATAAACAATTCAAAAAAAAATAATGGGAACAGAGACAATAAAGAATCACCAATAAATCTCGTACAAATCCTTCAAACCCATATTCTACTTCGAAGAAAATCGATAAAGGGTGTCTTAAAAAGAACACAAATCTTGAGATTTCATTGAAAAAGTATCAATTGAGAGAGAGAGCGAGAGAGAGACGCATTGGGTACCTGAATTCAGAGAGAAAATACAAAAAATTGCAAATGTTTGGCGCGTCAAAGGAGGGGATTCGACTGATTCGAGACTCCTATCGCCTAATCCAACAAAGTATTAGAGATAGAGAGCCGTCTCCAATTCGAAAAGAATTAAAGAAATGTGGAACAACGGAGAAGAATTTAGATCTTCTGCGCTGGTGCATGAAAGGGCTTCGTGGCCTTTTTATAAGGACCATGAGAAAGAATTCTATTTTTTTTAGGTTATTGTCACGGCATCCAAAACGTTTTTCCAAAAGCTATATAATTTTACCAAAAGTATTAAACCTTTTTTTTTTTTTTTTTGGGTTCGAACTCAAGATCTTTAGTGGATGAAGGACTTCTAATATTTTACCATGACTCTCTTAATTAAATTTTATTTTTTAATTTATTTTTCTCTTCTTATAAAAGAAATTAAAATTAAATAATTGAGTTTTTTGTTTTCTGTTTATATATATAAATAAAAAAAGAATATTGGGAACAGTACTATTAAGGCTTGGCATCATTTTTCATGAATTCCCACAAAGCCAAGACTGCACCTCCCTCACTAGGAAGTTTCTTTGTGGGGTCATCTAGATCACTTCATTTAGGGTTTGGTTTGTGACTTGACTGGACCTAGATTGGACCGGGTCTTTAGTTAGAAAAGATATTTTTTTATTGTAGTGTTTTGAATAAGAAAAGATTTTTTTTATTACATTTAATTTTTGTTGTTGCTTTCCTTTAGTTCAATTCCTAAAAAGGACATTCATCAAAAGTTGATTTCTTAGAATATATATATTCTTTTTGGTAGGACGAAAATATATTTTCAGAGCAAGTTAACATATATGTTTGGTTGAGTTGTTTATTATATTTAAAAATATTAAATTATTGTAATGGAATAAAATACTTTTTCAAAGACTTAAAATTAATTGATACTCAATTTATTACTATTATTTATAAAAGAAAACTCATTTCATAATAAGTGTCATTCACAAGTGTTAAAGAGAGAATTTACGACATAATATCAATTTTTACATTAAACTGTTTTACAATTTCCTTAGTGACTAAATCATTAGAAAAAATATTTTAGTAGTGAATTTCTTAAGATATGTGATCCTTTTTTTTTTTTTTTTACTTGATGGAGTCGAGCTACGACCTCTTGAAACTTTACGTTTTGACAAGTAATATTTTTATCATCTCATCAAAGACATTTTGACTATACCATCCCTTTTAAAACGTCCTTTATTGTGGGTCGAATGAGGTAAATTGATATATGCAACTTTCTTGAAAAATTTAATTTTTTTGTTTCTATATATTGCACGCTTCAATTAATTTCCAAAAAGTTGACGTAAATTGTCACCCAAATTAAGAAAGCGGTGACTTATCAAAAAATGTACTTCCCAACCAAACAAAGAAACATGTTTTTTTTTTTTCAACTTGTTGCATTGATGTTTCTATATCCAAAATGGGTACAACAATATATTATAAATAAGGGTAATAAAATATACAATTATCTAAAGTCCACACGAAGGAGGACAACAACCTCCCGAATGAGGGCAACAACCCAAGAAGAGGGCAACATCCATATAGGGGATAAAAAAGTTGCACATTGGCAACGGAGACGAAATCCTAACAAACTAGACTAAAACCCTAGAACTACATAACTAAATACATAAAATACCACTTGCGAAGCAGTGACTATATACTTCACCAAGAGAGGAGAAAACCTCTAACATTCAGAGTCCTTGTCTTCATCGTTGTCGCCCCCATGGAATACCATATTCAACAAGAGGTGTCAACGCAGAAACACAAGATCCTTTCGACCATGGTCATGACCGTTGTTTAGAGACGCTTACACTTAACAGATCTCGTTAGAGAGATTGTTGGTGCACCAGGGAAAACATAAACACCGACGACACTCTCAAAAACCTCATCTCAAAGCCTATTCAGATTTGGTTCGCTCGACTCCACCATCCTCTTTCTCAATACACAAACAAAGGAAAGAAGAAGGAAATGGGAGGAATATAAGAGGGCAAAGAGAAACCAAAAGAAGAAGGGAAAAAAATAGGAGGAGGTCAAAGACCCCAAAGGCCTTTGGCGAATGCTCATAGCTGCTAGAGAGAGCCTCGATCGACGTCGTTGGAGGCCCCAACATAATAGATCTAGAGAGCGAATAATTTGGGAGGGTGAAGAAACCCTAGGCGGTGGCATTTCTTTAATAAAGCAATATGAGTTGAATGATTTTAATTTGGGACCCCTTTTTGCTTCTTTACCACACCCATGTGAAAAATGAAGAAACCCCTTCCTCCCCGCACTCTCACCACCAATCCAAATTTGATGCGGTGGCATTTCTTTAACAAAGCAATATGTAATTATATTTTAAATTGAATTATTTTGAGTAAAATGCGTATCGACGCGAATACCGGTGGATTAAAGACAAAATTTTAAGTTGAGAAAAATATTACACACACGAGTAAATGAATTAAATGTGATAAAATGGTAAATTAGTGGGCGTCTAATCACACGCGAGGTCGTGGTCGACACGTGTGGGTGGTGTACCCCGATGAAATTTTAAGCGCGAAAGTATAGGCGAATATATATATATATATATATATTTATATATATGTATATAGGAATTTAATGTGTATATATATAAATATATATATTAGAAATCAGGAAATTAAGAAAATAATAGTGAAATGACCAAAAAGGGCATGAACTTTGTAAAGAATAGTGGATATGGATAGGGGCAAAAGGGCAAAATTTTTGATTCAATTTTACCACAGGCGAACAAGGTGAGTGGTATTGGTTTTGTTGTTGTTGTGGCGTGGTGTGTGTGTGTGAAATGACCTAACTACCCCTCGTGAGGTAGAACGAGTTGGAGACCACCAGAAGAAGAAGAAAGCAACGAGAAAAAAAATAAAGCGTTGGGTTTTTACTCTCAACCTGACGCGAGCGATTCAGTGAGGCAATCCTAATTAATTAATTAAAAAAATATAGTTTTGAAAAAAAAAAATCTGGAAAATTCATAGAAAATTCATATAAAATAGGAAAATTTTAGAAAAATTATATTTTGATCAAATAAAGGAATTTTGGGATTTTCTCGGAAATGTTGGTGAGATAATAGTCGGGGTTTTAGCCTCGAAAAATGAAAAATTGACATAATATATTAAATTGAAGCTAATTTTGTGATAAATGGTTCCTCCTGGACTAAGGTTTGGTTTCGGGACGAGGAGTGCGATTGAGGTGTGTAGTATCAATTGAACTTCACCAGTATTTACATTTTGATTTATTTGAATTCTGTTCTATTTATTCTTTACTCCATTTCATTATTGCTTTACGAGTAATCCTACTGGTGTCTTTACGGTGTTGAGATCACTCCCCAGCTTATTCAACGGCCCCACTAAGTCGATTCGATGCATAGGTGCATTATTCAGTGGTCTCTTTTATGACTTGTCGATTTTTTTGCACGTATTTGACTATATTTTTGCGGGTCCTTTTTTTTTCCGTATGTTTTTATAGTGAGTAATTATTGTTACTCACTCTGGAGTGATTTTGTGAGGACTACATTGATTGAGCTCCGCCCTTCTCGTACGTATGTTTGGGTTTAGAGTTCGATTTATGGGCAGTTGATATGAATTTTCTTAATATACATGTTGAATCTTTATGTTGTTAGTAAATCTTCATTGCGTAAATTGTGGTTAAATGATATTAAAGGAATAAAAGTTTTACATCAAAGGAATTGATTAATAACGGAAATATCAAGCGATTGGCCTCCCGTGGCGGAATGAAAAGCATTTTGGCATCGAGCTTAGGTTTGAGGAACCTAAAGGATGAAGCGTTGATGATAGTTTTATGAATAAATCTTAGATTTTGAAAAAAAATGATTTGTTCTTGGGAAGTGATATGAGGCGGGTAGATTTAGGAAATTACATATGCGTATGTTTTGATTGTGTACTATATATTATACGCGTATGAAGTCGATCAATGCACGTTGGTTGTGCAATTTATGAGAGTTGACAATTACTCGCCGACTACTCGGCAGAGATTGGGGAGACTAGTGACCATACCACTAGTGAGGTAGGCGGTTTACGAGCCATGATGCAGAGGACCGACGGAGCGAAGAAGTTACTTCGAGCACGATATGGTCGAGTTGATGGAGATATCCGAGTCTAAAAAGGACTCTCGAGTTGCACTACGGATGGGTCGAGACGATGATAGTCACCGTGGTGACACCCACTACTACGTAACACAGAGATAGGGACTTCGACTACTAGGAGTAGGATGTCGAGTATGAGGTTTAACCCTCGTACTTACAGTCGGTGATCCCGAGGTTGCGGGACGTTGGTTGATGATCGACGACGTGACGTCGGGTCGATGACTCACGACGACGGAACACCGATTCTTGGAGGTACTCGAGGTAGACAGGCACGTATCTCGGGTTATTGTTTGAGGGGTCAAAAGTTTGGTGGACCACCTACACTGACATACATGGTACGCCAGCGACGTGGGGGAGTGTTATTTACGGGACGAGTATATTCCCACAGAGTATATTCCCACAGATTCGACTGACACCGCTTGAAAGGTCACGGTCAAAGTCGGCCGATATCTCTTCAAAGGTGTTGGCCCTGTGCGACCGAATCCCGCAAGCAACACTTTTTTTCTTTTAGGACATATCGTGATCACATCTGACATTGTTCAACAAAAAAAACACTCATACGACACTTGATGACTTAGTACAAGTGCTCTACCATGACTAAAATCGAGAAACATAGAAGATTGAGGGGTGTTGGGGTGAGGATGAGGATGATGGGGTGAGCAAGGGTATTTTTGAATTTTGAAAAAAAAAAGGGTTAAATTAAGTAAAAGTGGTAAACGAAGTAAAAAATTTAAAAATGGGTACAAGAAACAAAAGGTGGAGTTTGAATAGCCACCGCCTTTAAAGAAAAAAATATAATTTGAAAAAGAAAGAAAAAAACTACGATATAGGATCATTGTGGACGAGTACATAGTATCGAATCTGATAACTGTAGCTAAGGTCCAGCTTTTCCTCAAAAAGACCAAGATTCAAGTCTTTTGGAATACATAATGAATGTTAGACTTTCGATGATACTTAGTTCAAGTCCATCATGGACCTTAGTAGAATAATTTAGGTCTATTATGGATTTTAGTAGTTATGTAGGCCTATCAAGTCTACTAAATATCTAAGCTTTATGGGTTAATTTTGACCCACTTAAGTTTTATTCATCTACTATCACCGATTAGAACTATCAACTAAATGTTATTAAGCTTGTAATTGCTCTCTCGAGCTTATAATTAAGGCCAAATTGGTTAAAATATCCTAACCTTTCATAACTTTTTTTTTTGAAAATATAACTTTTGTTATTATATCCTAACTTTTTGAAATTTGTTATTATATCCTAACATTTTTAGATTATTTTATTTGTATCTCAAACCATTTTTTAACTCCAGATCTAATGATTTAGCACTTATATAATAATTTTAAATCATATAATTAATAATTATTTTACTAATTATAGGCAATGATGTGGTTTTTAAACTCATAATTAAAGTGTTACCTATTTAAATTTTAAGTTAAAAGTTAAATTGGGATACAAATTTAACCATCTATAAAGGTGAGGATATAATAACAAATCTCAAAAGATTAGGGTATAATAACAAAAGTTACAAAAGATTATGATATTTTAACAAATTAAGAGTATAATTAATACAAGAATGCTTCTTAAGAGAGGCGAGGTTGCTCCTGATTGTGAGCATGTAATTAAAAAAAAAAGAAATTGATAACTTCAAGGAAAGTGTTGGTTGCATCTTCACCAGAGTAGCTTGATAGTACATCAAAATAAATCTATTCCAATCTATACCCAAACTGGACACACAAAATTATCTAAAATGTTAGAGTAACACTCCTGTAATGCACTTGAAATGCATGCCCTCCTATCCAACCGTGTTTTGAATTTCAAAACGTGTAAACTCGCCACCCTGAGGTAAATATAAATGACTGATTAAAAGGGGCGTACATTCCATGTAACTTTAGAGGTGTCATTCAAGCACCGTTCAAATTTTAATTCAACAAATCTTACTGGGTGAACCCTATTATCTATTAAGGCCTTTTCTGATGCCCTAACGCTTTTTTTTTTTAATGAATGTGGGGCCGTATCGCTAGCAACTTGGTACCATGCAAATGCATTAATTGAGCCATTGGATGGATCGCATGTTTTCTTGGCTAGGGTCGGCTTAAAGTCGTCTTAGCAAGGCCATAGTCACATCAATTTAGTTGAGCTTATAAGACTTAATTTCTTAGTTTAATATCTGATGGTGGACTTGATCTTAAACATGTATATTCAGTTGAATTTGATAATTTTGAGGCATTAACATGAAAAGCTTTGGTTGGTTGACTTGGTTCCTTTGATAATATTTTCAAACAGACCTAACGTCGATATCAGGAAAGAATACACGGAAAAAGCTCGGAATGCATGATACACACATTTGCTGCATAATTGTTTTTGTTCATTTTTTTTGGGTGAAAGTTCCATTTTGTTGTAATTATGTATACATTTTTTTGTTACTAATGACGTTTAAGATTAAGACTATGTCAAAAGAAAAAAGATTATCACTGACTATATATGCATCTTCGATTTCACACATTGCATATGTATTTCAAAGTGCTAAAATGACAACAGGTATGTCACACCACAAAATACATTTTGCTCATAAAAATTATTCATTTGTCTTTATACAAGAATACATAGATTTCAATGTATAACACGTAAGTCGAAACTGCATGAAAGCTCCTTTAAGCCCATATATGTTGCAATATATGTGATGTGTGACAGGGTTTTTCTTCTAATATTTTCCTTCCAATATTGGATGTGCAATTAAGAGACTAATTAATGTCCAAGTAGTTTATTCTGTCATGGTGTTACCAAGTCGCTTAGGTGAAGGCTGCCTAATTGCTATTAAGATCTAGACCCAAGAGTCACAATTCGGCCATGATGTTGCGTTAAAAGTTGTCCAGCTGATTACTTTTTCATATTTTATAAATTGTTTATAAAGAGTTTTGAGGTATCTATTTATGAGTTTAAGGAGATTAATATATATCTCTTCTTCCATGATAAGTAGTGTTATTTGGACTTTTAGGAGATTTTTTGAAATTTTTTTATTTTAAAGTCATCCTCAAACAATCAATGACTTCGAAATAACAATTTGTAACACTCCTTCGATATTTGTAAAAATTTAAAAAACTCCTATAAGTTTGGACTCTTAGAATCCAAATAAATTTTTTGTTCTATGATTACTTTTTCTGTTTTTAGTTGAATGAACTTTGAATGTGAACGAAATCTAAGGAGATATTCACTGTACTAGAACTGAAAAACAGGGTTGGTCTTGAAGTCTAAGTTAAAGGAGATAAGAAACTAAGAAAAGGCCCCACCCCTAGCGTGAGAATAAAAATCATCTTCTCTGATCTTTGCGTGTTGAAATTTTTGAAGGGAAACATTAAAGAAGTGGCACCAGCAACAAATAAATATATACTAGATTTCAGTTATGATATTACATTTTATTTAACCACGATGCCAAAGCATTTCTAGTGAAAGGATGATGCATCACTTGGCAAAGTCCAAGAAGTCCTAAATTTAACTAATGTTGAAGTTGTTGGACATTTTCAAAAGAAATGTTTAGTCCCACATTGGTTAGAAACTTCAAGTTTAAAGAGTATATATGTACTCTTGCACCACAGTGTATGTAAAATAAAATACAAGTGTTATACAAAATGAACCACATACGCGCGGCACGACACATTTTAGGCGCTTTTATAGGTGCACTTAGCACTTAGCACGTGTGTGTATATGTGTGTAAGCTAACCACTCAAACCCATTCAATGCTTAACTGAGTGGATGCAGTTGAAATTGCTCCACTACCCCACTTCATTCACTATAAGAGAAGAGGTTTGGGGAGGAAGAAATACATCTCGAAAATCACCAGCATCTGCTCCTATTTTCATCTTTCACTACTGCAAAGTGAAAGTTGATCTTGCTTCATCGTATCCATTGGGATATTTGCTGAATCTTGCAGTGTGTTACACGCTTTGAAGTCATTGCATATCCCTCTGATTTAACAATCTAAAGGAAAATTTTCTGCCGTTGCAATGGCTTCATCAATCAAAGAACTGTCGGCTAACATTGTAAAGCTGGATCACTTTGATGGAGGCGATTTCCTGAGGTGGCGAAACTGGTGGCGCTTCATCTGGTGTATGTTCTGGATACACCCAAGCCTGTTGAGTCCGATGATGAAACTGTCGAGCAGATCAGGAAGAGGCAGAAATGGGAGACGGATGACCACACCTGCAGAGGTCATATTTTGAACGCCATGAAGGACTCTCTATTCGACCTCTACCATGACGTTCCCTTTGCCAAGGAGCTGTGGGAGAAACTTGAGGTAAGGTACCATAAGGAGAATGCAACAAGTAAGAAATTCCTCATATCAAAGTTTATTAATTTTAAAATGATTGATGAAATGTTTGTCATGGAACAATTTCATGAAATTGAGAGGATTAGAAATAATTTCTCTCAACACAATCTTGTCATGGATGAAACAATTGTTGTCTTCTATTATTGATAAACTGCCCCCATCCTAGAAGGAGTTCAAACGAACTCTTAAGCATAAAAAAGATGACATAACTCTTAATGAACTAGCTAACCATCTTCGTGTAGAAGAGGATTGTCGCATGCAGGAAAATGAAAAAGAGCAGAATGCTCAGGAGATTTCAAAGGTGCATGTGATGGAAGCAAAGTTCAAAAAGCCCATGCTGAACAAGCCTAACAAGCCTGGCAGTTTCAAAAGGCCTGTTGGTTCGGAAAACCAAACAACCAAAACTAGAATTAAAGGAAACAGAAAGTCACTTGTTTGTTCTGCGGGAAAGATGGCCACCTCAAATCTGAATGTTATCATTGGAAGAAGAAACAAGGAAAACATCAAGCTTCCTTTAGCACTGCAAAACGCGTAAGAAACGACAATGATGATCTCATTGCTATGATTTCTAAACTCAATGTCATTGAAAATGACATGGCTTGGTGGGTTGATTCTGGTGCCACTCGACACATCTGCAAGAACAAGAGGTTTTCAAGACCATGGAGGCAGTAGATGAAAATATTTTCTTATACATGGGAAATGATGCTACTGTCCCTATTAAAGGCATAGGTAGTGTTGATCTGAAGTTTACTTCTGGCAAAATTGTAACACTCACCAACGCGTATTATGCACCAAAAGTGAGGAAGAATCTGGTGTCGGGTGATCTTTTGAATAAGTTTGGTTTTAGGCTTGTATTTGAAGCTGACAAATTTGTACTCTCCAAGGGAGGGGTATATGTAGGGAAAGGTTATGCTTATGAGGGCATGTTTAAGCTCAATGTAATCGCTTTATCTAATAAGAATATTGTTTCTGCGTATCTTATTGAGTCTCCATTTTTATGGCATCATAGATTAGGACATGTTCATTTCAGAAAATTATATGATATGGTGAATCTGGAATTACTACCTTACTTTGATAAATATGAAGGAAAGTGCAATGTATGCATGAAAACAAAAATAACTAGGAATCTATTTCCTAATGTTAAAAGAAATTCAGAGTTGCTTGATTTAATACATTCTGATGTATGTGACATACATAGTATACCATCAATAGGAGGCAATAAATATTTTATAATATTCATTAATGATTATAGCAAGTTATGTTATGTTTAATTGTTGCATTCCAAAGATAAGGCAATGGTTAAGTTTCGGGCCTATGAGGCAATGGTTAAGTTTCGGGCCTATAAGGCAGAAACCGAATTGCAATGTGAGACCTTTATAAAATGTTTAAGGTCTGATAGGGGAGGAGAGTACTATGATCCAAAGTACTTTGAATCCACTGAAATAGTCCATCAAACTACTGCCCCTTATACACCACAATAAAATGGTGTGGCTGAGCATAAAAATCGTGTTTTAACCAAAATGGTTAATGCTATGCTATCAAACTCTGGTTTGAGTAGTGGATTTTGGGGGAGAGGCATTCTTTGCATGCCATATTCGAACGAGAATTCCACAAAAGAGGAATGTAAATTGATATATATATATAAATATAAATATATATGGTAAATCAGAAAATAAAATAGAAAATGCAAAATTACCAAAAAGGGTATTTGTTTGTTAAGGAAAAGGATAAGATTTTAGGGGCAAAATGGTCATTTCACCCAAAATTTGATAAACACCACCACCGTCACCACAATTTCTCATTTTCTTGCTATTTTGATCGATCGAGAGGAAGAAGAATCGGGAGAAGGAGAGAAGGCGAGCTTGAGGTGGAGGAGATCGAGGAGAGCGAGGCGAACGAGGTGAGTTATTTGTTGTTGTTGTGTATGTGGATGTGTGGTCGAGAGGTTCGGCCATGGCGTGAGAAGCAAAGCAGGGAGAGTTGTCTCCCTGTTGCTTCGTGAGGAGTTGGAGACCAAAAGAGAAGAAGAAAGCAATGAAGAAAAGAAAGAAAAAAAAAATTTCCTCCATCGAACCAGAGAGCTCTAGTTCGATGGAGAAGAAGGGGGGCACACGTGCGGGTCGCACGTGTGCACCCCCTCTCCATGGGCTCAGGTCGGGCCGACCCGGTCCTAACCCAAACGGGTCGGGCCGGGCCGACCCAGACCCAGACGGCCCAACCAGAAAAAAAAGGTTTAAAATTAAATAAAATCTGAAAAATATGGGAAAAATTCCTGAAAAATGGAAAAAAATTCAGAAAAATTATATTTTGACTAAATAAAAAGAAATGAATGAATTTCTATAAAAAATGAAATATTCGGGATGTTAGCAAAACGTTTTGTCGGGGTTTTTACCTCGTAAAGCGTGAAATTGGTAAAAAGTATGGGAAAAAATATAGAAAATTCAGAATAAATTGAGAAATTTGAAAAAGGGTTGAAAAGTGAATTTCGAGGCTTTTCGGGCTGTTGGCACCCCGGTGTAACTCGAAAAACGTGTTACAACTAAAAATTGAAATAAAATTCTAATTTTTATTGTCACGATATAAAATCAATTAGTTTGATACTAAATCATATAAAATGACTTATTCGGACACCAGGGACTTAGGAGACCATAGTCGGGTGTCGAGTGCGTATCTCGAGGCGAGAGTGGGATCAAACTGGGACAAATATCGAGTAATTGGAGTGCGATTGAGGTAAGTAAAACCCTTAAGTAGCACACTCGAGTGTTTATTTATTTGATTTCATTTGATTCCAGCTATTATTGTTTATCGTTGTTTACTCTATTTCCATGTTCATACTCATGTTGCACGGTTGGTTGTCATTCACCACCTAGGATCTTACGGTTTACTCTGTGATGTGTGGGCGGACTTAGGTAGGAATTTGGACAATAAGGACGAGAATAAGGGTTCGGACCGGTGAGGGGTTGGAGAAGCCAGGGGGAATGCCGATGTCCGGATTAGGGTTCGATCTGCTACACGGCACACATCCATTATTGGTGTTTATCGATGTTATGTATGCATGCGTCTTAATTACGGTTACTGTTTTTTTTGCGCATGTTTATTTAACAGTTTATTGGCTTCAATTATTATAATTGTTGGTTTGTGTACTTTTGGGTTTTATTCACTGGACTCGTCATCTACTTCTTGTGATGATTGAGTGCAGGATCTACTACGATTAGGGGCAAGGAGACTCTCGCAGACTACTTATGACCTTGTCATTGACAGAGTTTGACTTGTATGTTTTTATTTTGCTATATTGACTTATCTTTGGGTTTATGGGGACTGTTTGAGATACCAGTACATGTATGTATCACATTTTGTTATGTTATATACAGTGTACTTTACCGGGTTTTCCACATATGATTAATGCTCTCTAATTTAAGGAATTTCCATATTTTAAAACTTCCGCTGTTTACAAATATTAAAATGTTAATTACTGACTAACTTAGGCTGAATTAATTGATAATGATGGTTAGTTGGACGTGAGACATAACTGGCAGTTACGTGGCCAGTTGTGGGCCTGTGTGGCCTCCCGTGGCAGACCAATGTGAAAATTGGGGCCGTTACAAATAAAGTCACCCCATATGAGCTTTGGAATAAGCGAAAACTAACTCTTAAGTATTTAAAAGTTTGGGGCTGTAGAGCAGTAGTAAAAGTACCTGAACCCAAAAAGAGAAGATTGAGTGAAAGGGGAGTGGAGGGCATTTTTATTGGATATGCACAACACAGTAAGGCGTATAGGTTCATGGTAATTGAGCCTAATAATTCGATTTCAGCAAACACTGTAATTGAATCAAAGGATGCAATATTTGATGAGACAAGATTTAAATCTGTTCCCAAAAGTATTCCTGAAGAAAACCATAAAGGGAAGGACGTCATAGAAATTGAAAATGACAAAGAAATAGTAGAAGTTCCTGAATTTCAAAGGAGCAAACGAGCTCAGAAAATTAAGTAATTTGGTTCTGATTTATTTACATTCCTAATTGAAGGAAGTAGAGAAACAGTAACTAGACGAATTCCGTATTATTTTAATACGAAGGCTGATCCTCAAACAGTAGAGGAGGCGATGAAAGAAAGAGATGCAAACTTTTTCTTGTAACGGGCCAATTTAAAATTGCCGTTAATTATGACGTCATTGCAGATGTGGATGCCAGCGAGGATGGTCGAGGGTCCCACAGAGGGGCTGAAACGCACTCGAACTAGGTATACAGTCCGTTTTGTATGCTTGTTGTGGTAAATTGTGATGAAAATGTACAAATTAGCTAATTTCATTACAATATGTGTGTTAATGTAGTTTATTGACGAGTGAGGAATGGCCTCGGGGTGCGTGCGGACACGGGACACGAGGCACGGGGTGCCGGGTAGTCGGGGAAACTACGGTGAGTTTACTCATAAATTTTGAGAATTTATTGAATGGAATAGATAATTATTATATGCTAAATCAATTGGATATCAATAGGTCCTATAGTTGAGGAGAATAAAACAACAATAGTGGGATGATCCTCGAGATGTACAATGGAGAGAATCGAGGTGTCAAGTGTCAAGATAGGGCGTGTAAGTTGGAGTGACACAGGGTGATCAGGAGCCCTTGGATAATTCTCGAGATTGGCACACACACTTGATCAAGTGCCAAAAATATATATACACATTTGACCGATCAAAAAGGAGAGAAAGAGAGTGTGGTGTTGAGAGAGAGAGCTTGGAAGAGGGAATCGTTGGAGAAGAGAGGGAGAAATCATCAGCCAAAGTGTGAAGGGAGTGAATCAAGGCATCAACCACAAGATCAAAGGTGAGATTTATGATCCCTCTTAGTTTATTTCAAATTTGTGGTGGTTTTGGGCATGTTGGTGAAATTCGAATTTGTTGAGTGTAACAACTATTTGTTGGAGATAATTGGTGTATTTTGAGTACTATGAAGGTGGAGATGCATTTTAGTAATTGGTTTTGGTGTTGGTGGAATTTATGAAAATGGGTTTGGAAATGTGATTTTGATGATTCTTGGATTTTGAGTCTAAACTTGATGAATTTGTGTTTAAATGGTATTTTTGAGGTGGATGATGAGTTTTGGAGGTGTTGGAATCAAATGAATGGGTATGAGGGAGTTGGAGTGTAGATTTTTGAACTGTAAAAATCTGGACAGAGCGCGATTAGCGCGCTAATGGGTGGACCTAGTGCGCTAATTACCCTCTGGAAAACGATGAACAGTGACTTAGATGAATTAGCGCGCTAATTCATCTCATTAGCGCGCTAATAGTTCACTGGAACTCAAAAATTGGAAAATGAAAAAATGAGTCTAAACAACATTATAAACCCATTAATTGAATAATAACCCTCATAAATGAATTCCAGGAGTCTTGAAATAGTAATTGGAGTCGGGGTTTAGTCGGGAATCAGATCGGGGAATTGAAGGAATCGAGCCGGGGGATTTAACTTGTGGAACGAGGAGAGCGTATTGAGGTGTGTAGTATCCCAATTGAACTTCACTTTAAGTATTTACTGTTTGACTTATTTGAATTCAGTTCTATTTATTCTTTACTCCATTTCGTTATTGCTTTACGGTGGTTGAGTACTCTCACTGGTGACTTTACGGTAGTGGAGTTACTCCTACACAGTGTCTTTACGGTGTTGAGATCACTCCCCACCTGGTGCTTATTCGTTACGGCCATAGAGTCCACTAAGTCATAGCACTTGTCTAGGCATACGCCGGTGAATAGGCTACCCGGGTATGGTAGGCTTGTGTGGGTGCGTCGTGGGTCTACGCCGACCACCTAGAGGGTCCAGGGCCAACCCATTGGTGTGTTTACGGTCGGTGCCTGGGGAGAAAACCCGAAGTATGACTTGGTCTGATTTTTATGTGCACGTACTTTGTTTCATCACTATATTTATGCATGCGATGGTCCTTTTTACAGTTGTCTGTATTTCTCTTGTTCCGCATGTTTAAATTATAGTATTTTAAATTCCAGTACTTTTACTTCCGTAATTACTTGGTGAATTTTCTTGGGATTACTCACTCTGGACTCGTCATCTGTCTTTTTGTGATGGCTGAGTGCAGATCCTAGTAAGAGCCGGGGAAAGGGCAAGCTTGAGGATTATATCGATTGACCGCTCTAGCCCTTCTCGTACGTATGTTTATGTTTACTCGTTTTATATTGGGTTTTGGGGTTTGAGAGACAGGTAGTACATTTTGATATTTTGAGAATCAGATGAGATGTATATGATGTACATTTGGTATGGTTTCCACTTAGGCATTTTGCTAATAATATACAAGATAAATCTTTATGTTGTTCATTTAAGTTTTCCGCTGCTAACTTGAGGTTATGTGATATTAATTGAATCAAATTTAATAAGAATTGATCGATGATGGATAATTGGGCGTGGGACACAACTGGCGGTGACGTGGACAGTTGTGGGCCCGCGTGGCCTCCCGTGGCGGACCAATGTGGAAATTGGGGCCGCCACATTTTGGTATTAGAGCGAGGTCAAACTTGGGAATTGGAGATTTAACAAGAGCATAAACTTAATGAATAAAACTTAGATGTGGAAACCACAAGTGAATGATTAGAGACTTAGTTGGGAAGTGATGCGAGGTGGGTAGATTCAAGAAATTATACATATACGTATGTTTTGATTGTATACTATATAATATGCGCGTATGTACCGAGTCTGATCCATTGCACGTTGGTTGTGCAGTTTATGATGGACAGACAGGCTCTTACTACTCCGCCCACTACTCAGTAGGAGGTTGGAGAGACTAGTGATCATACCACTAGTGACGTGGTTGATTTGCGAGCTATGATGAGAGGCGACGAAAGAAGCGATTGATTCAAGCGGGAGAGCAACAACTATTACGAAGAGCTCGGATGGGCGAGTTGATGAAATACATTCGGAGTTCGAGGACGCCAGCAGTAACATCGACTGCTGAGCGTGCTGCGCCTACTACCACTCAGAAAACATTAGCACCAGTTGTTGCTACACAGGCGGCTGGGTCAGAGATAGTTATAGAGAGGGTTGAGCCTGTGGTAGTACCAGCAGAGACTACGGTGGTGACACCCTCCACTACAGAGCAGCAGGTAGGGACTTCGACTGCTAGGAGTAGGATGTTAGAAGCAGCGAAGATGGTGAAGGATTTTATAAGGTTTAACCCTACGTACTTCACGGGAGTCAGTGATCCTGAGGTTGCAGGACGTTGGTTGATGACTCACTGACGACTACACCAGTTGTTGGAGGTACCCGAGATAGATCGAGCGCGTATTTCAAAGCTATTGTTTGAGAGGTAGAATTTGCAGTTTGGTGGACCACCTACACTGATATACATGGTACGCCAGCGACATGGGGAGAGTTTAGACAGTTATTTTTGGATGAGTATATTCCCACAGAGGTGCAGTTACGATTGAGGGAGCAGTTCTTGGGACTATGACAAGGTACCATGTCGGTGTCACAGTACATGGATCGATTCAGATATCTCATGATGTATGCCATGGATGTGGCTAACACGGAGAGATTACAGATTTATTACTTCATCAGAGGCCTAGATGAGAGGATTGGTGGGGTGATAGTTGCGACTGGTGCGGAGACGCTACAGAGTGTTTATGATAGAGCATTGGCTCGCGAGACATATTTACGACACCAGGGTGAGCTTGGAGATAGGGCTGGAGAGAGCTCTCGGTCTGATCAAAGACCAGAAGAGAGAAGAGAAACGATCGATCGACAGAGACATGATTATCATGGTCGACGAGATAGGCGTTCCGAGCATCAGAGAGGAGATGAGAGGCAGGTGGTGTACGTTGTTGTACCTGCACCAGCTGAGCAGCCACGACAGCGTGTTCGAGATGGAGGAGGTCGTGGTAGGGGACAGAGATATCGAGGTCATGATAGGGCTCAAGTTCATATAGTGTCACAGTCAGATTGGCGGGATACACGACGATGTTTCAGATGTCATCAGGTCGGACATATACAGAGAGATTGTCCGATGTCAGCTTCATCCTCACGACCACAGATTGAGCGGTTAGGGAGAGGGCTCATGCTGCTACACACCTCGCCGTACGAGCCGGAGCGTGATGCGACTCGTCAGCTCGTCGAGGGTATGTTATCTATATGCGATGTCTTCATGCATGTATTATTTGATTCCGGCAGTACCTTGTCATTTATATCGGGACGTAGGGTCGGACAGTTAGGATTATAGGTTGAGACCTTAGACCCACATCTTGTCCTCGGATACGGTTGTTGGGGATAAGATTTACCCTAACCGGATATGCCGGAATTGTGTGGTAGAGATTGAGGGACATCAGTTACCCGGTGATTTCCGTGTACTAGAGTATTTAGAGTTTGATGCCTTATTGGGTATGGATTGGCTAGCAAACTATCGCGCACATATCGACTATTTTGGTAAGATGATAGTATTTGATATTGAGGGCATTCCCGTATTTACTTTTGTTGGGACGACGTCAGACTTACCGATTACTAAAGGACGATTAGCTACGACACAGGAGATGGAGGTGTTTAGGATGGTGGTTGAGCCCGACCTAAGACCAGAGATTAGATTAGAGGATGTCCCAGTAGTGTGTGAGTTTCCTGAGGTGTTCCCAGACGATTTGCCAGGTTTACCACCTCCTAGGGCAGTTGAGTTCATTATTGAGTTGGTTCCGGGGACACAACCGATATATAGCCGACTGTACCAGATGTTAGCGTCGGAGCAGGAAGAGTTGAGATCCCAATTAGAGGAGTTACTACAGTAGGGTTTTATTCATCCCAGTATGTCTCCTTGGGGCGCACCGGTCCTATTTGTTAAGAAGAAGGACGGTTCTTTGAGGATGTGCGTAGACTACAAGAAGCTGAATCAAGTGACGATTCGAAATCGTTATCCACTTCCTAGGATTGATGATCTATTTGATCAGTTGGCGGGTGTTAAATTTTTCTCGAAGATTGATTTACGATCGGATATCATCAGTTGAGGATTCGGGAGAGTGATATCGAGAAGACGGCGTTTAGCACGCGCTATGGATTGTTCGAGTTCACAGTTATGCCATTTGGGGTGACTAATGCGCCGGCTATCTTTATGGATTTAATGCATCGACTACTACGGCCATTTTTGAATCGTTATGAGATTGTATTCATCGATGACATCTTAATATACAGTAAGACTCGTGAGGAGCACGAGAGACACCTTAGAGATGTTTTGATGACGTTGAGGGAGCATAGATTGTACGCTAAGTTCAGCAAGTGTGCTTTTTGGCTAAGAGAGGTGAAATTTCTCGGACATGTCATTGGTAGTCAAGGAATATCTGTTGATGGAGACAAGATTCGAGCGATCATTGATTGGAGGACACCTGAGACAGTTGTAGACATTCGTAGTTTCTTGGGGCTTGCGGGCTATTACCGGCGGTTTGTGCAGGATTTTTCGTTGATTGCAGCGCCGATGACGAGGTTGACCAAGAAGAATGTTAAGTTTGAATGGTCTGAAGGCTGTGAGGCAGCATTTTTAGAGTTGAAGAGGAGGTTGACTTCTGCGCCAGTGTTGGCTCTACCTGAGACAGGGAAAGGCTTCTCGGTCTATACAGATGCTTCTGGGACTGGGTTGGGATGCGTGTTGATGCAGGAAGGACACCCAGTTGCATATTTATCGAGGCGATTGAGACCCCACGAGGAGAATTATCCGGTACATGATTTAGAGCTAGCTGCAGTTGTGTTTGCACTAAAGGCTTGGCGACATTATCTTTTATGGGGAGCGGTTTATGTTATTCACGAGATCATCGAGTTTGAGGTATCTGTTCACTCGAAGGATTTGAATATGCGGCAAAGACGGTGGCTCGAGTTGCGAAAGACTACGATTTCGCGATTGAGTACCATCTGGGAAGGCGAATGTAGTTGCTTGATGCATTGAGCGGAGTGGTGTAGAGAGTCGGTGTCTTTGCGGCGAGATGACACATGAGCATGGATTGTTGGAGGCGCGACGGTGTTGTGTTTGTCGGATGCTTTTGCCGATGTTCATATTTGTTGCCGATGCGTGTTCTGTTGTGTCGTTAGAGAGGGTCGTTGAGTGGCAAAGGGCGACGACGGACATTTTGCTCGCTTCACTGCCTGGCTCGGGATGCGGGGTTGCACTGATTGGTCTAGTGGTTCGGACCGGTGCTTGAGACACAGGGCAAGGTTGTGGATACCGAGTGTGTGGGAACTACGTGATAGCATTCTTGAGGATGCACACCGTTCGCGGTATACGATTCATCATCTGGCGGGACCAAGATGTATCATGATTTGCGACGTTTATTTTGGTGGCCTGGGATGAAGGCCGATGTGGGTGCATATGTGAGAGCTTGTCATATTTGTCAGCAGGTTAAGGCCGAGCACAGGAGACCAGCTGGATTGTTACAACCACTACCGATTCCACAGTGGAAATGGGAGCATGTTACGATGGATTTTGTGAGCGGGTTGCCACAGACTACGAGACGTCATGATGTTGTGTGGGTTGTTATTGATAGATTGACGAAGTCTGCACACTTCATCCCTATATCGATGAAGTATTCGTTTCCTCAGTTGAGTATCATTTTTGAGAGAGAGATTGTTAGGTTACATGGGGTACCGCTATCTATTGTATCTGACAGAGATCCCAGGTTGACTTCGAAGCTGTGGGAGAGCATGCAAGAGCAGTTTGGGACGAGGCTACAGTTTCGAGACGGCTTATCATCCTCAAACAGATGGTCAGTCAAAGAGATTGATACGGATATTGGAGGACATGCTTAGAGCATGCATTTTGCAGTTTGGAGGTGCTTGGGAAGAGTATTTACCGTTGTGCGTTCGCGTACAACAACAGCTATCAGGCGAGTATTGGTATGCCACCATTTGAGGCTTTATACGACAGACCTTGCAGGTCACCAGCTTGTTGGGCAAAGACACACGAGGACGTGGCGGTGATTGGACTGAAGTGGTTGTTGATCATACCGAGAAGATTCGACAAATTAGGATGAGATTGCAAAGTGTACTCAAGATAGACAAAAGAAGTGCTTGATAGGTATCTTGAGGGCTTGAGTTATAATGTGGATGACTTGGTATATTTGAAAGTTTCGCCCTGGAAAGGTCATCAGAGGTTTGGGATCAAGGGGAAACTAGCACCAAGGTACATTGGGCCTTTCAGAGTTATGGCACGTGTTGGGACAGTGGCATATAGATTGGAGTTGCCAGCAGAGTTAGCAGGCGTTCATCCAGTGTTTCACGTGTCTATGTTGAGATTAGCTAAGTCAGGACCGAGACCTATGGTGGATATTAGACAGATTGAGGTGCGTCCTGACGTTTCATATGAAGAGCAACCTGTGGAGATCATGGATCGTAGAGTTCAAATTCTGAGGAACAGGGAGATTCCGAAGGTGTTGGTACGATGGCAGCATCACGGGATTGAGGAACTCACCTGGGAGCTCGAATCGACTATGAGACAGAGATATCCTCAGTTATTTACTGGTGAGTGTTGGTAAGAACTTAAATTTCGAGACGAAATTTCAATTTAGTTGGGAAGAATTGTAATGGCCCAATTTAAAATTGTCGTTAATTATGACGTCATTGCAGATGTGGATGCCAGCGAGGATGGTCGAGAGTCCCACAGCGGGGCTGAAACACACTCGAACCAGGTATACAGTCCGTTTTGTATGCTTGTTGTGGTAAATTGTGATGAAAATGTACAAATTAGCTAATTTCATTACAATATGTGTGTTAATGTAGTTTATTGACGAGTGAGGAATGGCCTCGGGGTGCGTGCGGACACGGGACACGAGGCACGGGGTCTTAGGGTAGTCGGGAAACTACGGTGAGTTTACTCATAAATTTTGAGAATTTATTGAATGGAATAGATAATTATTATATGCTAAATCAATTGGACATCAATAGGTCCTATAGTTGAGGAGAATAAAACAACAATAGTGGGATGATCCTCGAGATGTACAATGGAGAGAATCGAGGTGTCAAGTGTCAAGATAGGGTGTGTAAGTTGGAGTGACACAGGGTGATCAGGAGCCCTTGGATAATTCTCGAGATTGGCACACACACTTGATCAAGTGCCAAAAATATATATACACATTTGACCGATCAAAAAGGGAGAAGAGAGTGTGGTGTTGAGAGAGAGCTTGGAAGAGAGAATCGTTGGAGAAGAGAGGAGAAATCATCACCAAAGTGTGAAGGAGTGAATCAAGGCATCCAACAACAAGATCAAAGGTGAGATTTATGACTCCTCTTAGTTTATTTCAAATTTGTGGTGATTTTTGGGCATGTTAGAATTGTTAAATTCGAATTGTTGAGTGAATTAGACACTTACTTTTGTGGAGATAATTTGGTGTATTTTGAGTACTATGAAGGTGGAGATTGTGATTTTAGTAATTGGTTTTGGTGTTGGATGGTTTATGAAAATGGGTTTGAAAATGTGATTTTTAATGATTCTTGGATTTTGAGTCTAAACTTGATGAATTTGTGTTTAAATGGTATTTTTGATGTGGATGATGAGTTTTGGAGGTGTTGGAATCAAATGAATGGGTGTATGAGGGAGTTGGAGTGTAGATTTTTGAACTGTAAAAATCTGGACGGAGCGCGATTAGCGCGCTAATGGGTGGACCTAGCGCGCTAATTACCCTACGGAAAACGATGAACAGTGACTTAGATGAATTAGCGCGCTAATTATCTCATTAGCGCGCTAATAGTTCACCGGAACTCAAAAATTAGAAAATGAAGAAATGAGTCTAAACAACATTATAAACCCATTAATTGAATAATAACCCTCATAAATGAATTCCAGGAGTCTTGAAATAGTAATTGGAGTCGGGGTTTAGTCGGGAATCAGATCGGGGAATTGAAGGAATCGAGCGGGGGATTTAACTTGTGGAACGAGGAGTGCGAATTGAGGTGTGTAGTATCCCAATTGAACTTCACTTTAAGTATTTACTGTTTGACTTATTTGAATTCAGTTCTATTTATTCTTTACTCCATTTCGTTATTGCTTTACGGTGGTTGAGTACTCTCACCTGGTGACTTTACGGTAGTGGAGTTACTCCTACCTGGTGTCTTTACGGTGTTGAGATCACTCCCCACCTGGTGCTTATTCGTTACGGCCATAGAGTCCACTAAGTCATAGCACTTGTCTAGGCATACGCCGGTGAATAGGCTACCCGGGTATGGTAGGCTTGTGTGGGTGCGTCGTGGGTCTACGCCGACCACCTAGAGGGTCCAGGGCCAACCCATTGGTGTGTTTACGGTCGGTGCCTGGGGAGAAAAACCCGAAGTATGACTTGGTCTGATTTTTATGTGCACGTACTTTGTTTTATCACTATAATTATGCATGCGATGGTCCTTTTTACAGTTGTCTGTATTTCTCTTGTTCCGCATGTTTAAATTATAGTATTTTAAATTCTAGTACTTTTACTTCCGTAATTACTTGGTGAATTTCCTTGGATTACTCACTCTGGACTTGTCATCTGTCTTTTTGTGATGGCTGAGTGCAGATCCTAGTATGAGCCGGGGAAAGGGCAAGCTTGAGGATTATATTGATTGACCACTCTAGCCCTTCTCGTACGTATGTTTATGTTTACTCGTTTTATATTGGGTTTTGGGTTTGAGAGACAAGTTGTACATTTTGATATTTTGAGAATCAGATGAGATGTATATGATGTACATTTGGTATGGTTTCCACTTAGGCATTTTGCTCATAATATACAAGATAAATCTTTATGTTGTTCATTTGAGTTTCCGCTGCTAACTTGAGGTTATGTGATATTAATTGAATCAAATTTAATAAGAATTGATCGATGATGGATAATTGGGCGTGGGACACAACTGGCGGTGACGTGGACAGTTGTGGGCTCGCGTGGCCTCCCGTGGCGGACCAATGTGGAAATTGGGGCCGCTACATTTATAATGCCCGGTCATGAAAATAAAGTGTGTAGATTGCGAAAATCATTGTATGGTTTAAAGCAAGCACCAAAACAGTGGCACCAAAAATTTGACCAGGTTATACTTGCTTATGGATTCAAAATAAATGAATCGGATAAATATGTATATAGCAAGTTTGATGAAAGAGGCAATGGTGTCATTATCTGTCTTTACGTAGATGACATGTTGATTTTTGGAACTGACTTGGAGCAAGTTCAGTTAACCAAAATATTTCTTTTAAGTCAGTTTGAAATGAAAGATATGGGGCAAGCTGATGTCATTCTTAGAATTCAGATTTTAAGAGATAAGGGGAGTATTACTCTAACTCAATCTCATTATATTGAGAAAGTTCTCAATAGATTCAATCATTTGAATTGTGCCCCTGTTTCCACCCCGCGAGATTCAAGTATTGAGTTAGTGAAAAATACAGGCAATCCAGTTTCACAATTGGAGTATTCTAGATTAATTGGATGCTTAATGTATGCAATGACATGCACTAGGCCGAATATTGCCTTAGCAGTAGGCAAGTTAAGCAGATTTACAATTAATTCAAGTGAGTTGCATTGGTTTGCAATTCGAAAAGTTTTGAAATATTTGAAGAAAACAATTAATTATGGTTTATGCTATAGTGGATATCCTTCGGTCTTATAAGGATTTTCAGATGCAAGTTGGATTATGAAAGATCAAAATCATGCATCTACAAGTGGGTGGATTTTCACACTTGCTGGATGAGCAATCTCGTGGGCTTCAAAGAAACAAACTTTAATGGCTGGTTCTACCATGGAATCAGAGTTTATTGCGTTGGCCTCGGCTTCAAAAGAAGTTGAATGGCTACGTGAATTACTACACGAGATACCATTGTGGCTAAAACCAATAGCTCCAATCTCTATCCATTGTGATAATGAGGCCACATTGGCAAGGGCTTATAGCCAAGTGTACAATGGTAAATCCAGACATATTGGACTGAGACACAGTTGTGTCAGAGAATTGATAACAAGTGGAGTTATCACGATTGACTATGTGAGATCTAGTCAAAATTTGGCAGATACCCTTACTAAAGGATTGCCAAGAGACTTGGTGAATAAAACATCAAGGGGGATGGGTCTCAAGCTCATGAATTATAAGTCACCAATAGTGAAAACTCAACTCGACGCCTAACATTACGTTAAGTCTTGAGTTCAATGTAGTCAAATTCATTATAAGTGTGATTGTGAGCACTAAATTTTAATAACCATCCCAAGATTGTTAGTGCTCGGTACCTGCATGTAAAGAGAGGAGGTTGAGATGATCTCTTAATAGTTTTCTAAAGGTGCTTAAATTGCGGTGGTACTAGAATGGAGACTACCTATGTGGATGTGAAGTGCGGCCGCTTCAAGGAGTTCAAGGACTTGGCTCCAAAGGCATTCACGATAAGATACGGGACACAAGGCCAATATTGAATGTGTCAGGATATTTATGGCTATTTGCTGATGTAAGTTATATGCATGATATGTTTATGCTACATATCGAATAGAATCATTGGTTCAAAGTTTATCTACCATGTAATTCTGATATGATGTCATGAACTTTTCACAAATTAGTGGTTCAAATCGCAAGATACCATTATTTATGCATATAATGTTTGAGATTTCGTGGATTTAATGATCTGATTCTTTTGAAAATGGTGGGGGATTCTTAGATATTTTCAAAAGAAATGTTTAGTCCCACATTGGTTAGAAACTTCAAGTTTAAAAAGTATATATGTACTCTTGCACCACAGTGTATGTAAAATAAAATACAAGTGTTATGCAAAGTGAACCACACGCGCGAGCGGTGCGACACATTTTAGGCGCTTTTATAGGCACACTTAGCACTTGGCACGAGGCACGTGCACGTGTGTGTATATGTATGTGAGCTAACCATGGGTAAAATTCTTTTACCATTATTTTTTAACATTTTCGAAATTATAAGTGGGTAGTTATTTAACTGACCCACTCAAGCATTAAATGTCAGTTAATAAACCCATTCAATGCTCGACTGAGTGGATGCAGTTGAAACTGCTCCACTACCCCACTTCATTCACTATAAAAGAAGAGGTTTGGGAAGGAAGAAATACATCTTGATAATCACCAGTATCTGCTCCTGTTTTTATCTTTCACTACTGCAAAGTGAAAGTTGATCTTGCTTCATCGTATCCTTTAGGATATTTGCTGACTCTTGCAATGTAGAGAGCAAAATTTCATTTAGAAAGTGGTAGTGTTACACGCTTTGAAGTCATTGCATATCCCTCTGGTTTAACATAAGTCACTTAAAAAATATTTTATTTAATCACTATTAATATGTAAATTCATTTATGCCTTACAATTAGGGCTGGGCACGGGTCGAGTTTGGGTCAACCCGACCCGATACGTGATGACCCGACTCATCTCGGGTCGGTATAAAAATGACCCATCACCCGACCCGCCAGATAAGATACTCGAACCCGACTCGACCCGCCACACAATATACCCGAACCCGACCCGACCCGACACATCTCGAGTTTGTATCAACTACCATCCATAGTTTCAAAAACCACAAAAACCTATAAAAGCCATGATGACACCCGAACTCGACCCGACCCGACACTAATATGATCACAGAGCACTAATATGATCACCGAACCCGACACCCGATGGGCCGGGTTTTGATGACCCGACTCATTTTCTCCACTCATCCTACCCAACCCACCACCCGCCACCCGATTCGGGTGACCCGACCGAGTCGGGTACTCGGGTTTCGTGCCCAGCCCTACTTACAATGGTGCAGTGATAACAAGTTGGGTACTACAACTCTAATTAAGGGAGAAGTTGTGAGTTCAATTAATCTTTGAAAACAAAATTGAACACCCTCGTGGATATGGAAAAGACAGTGAATTCCTACCAAAAAAACAGACAGTGAATTCATATTTTCTTAAGAAAAGAAAATCAACCCACCAAAAAAAAAATGAAAATAAAAACAAAGCAGCTTAAAAGAAACATATTTTAGCATTTAATACGAGGTGCAAGAATACCAGGAACTCAAAACGCTCATGTGATACAATAAATGGAGAGAGAATTAATTATTGTATAAGAATATTTTTTTTTTGAAGAGTATTGTATAAGAATATTATATACGTAATTGTGTATGTATATTTTGTTGGTGTTTACAAAGCCTCTAACAAATTAAATCCTTTTTGGCATGTGTTCTTCGGTTGATGCTAGTATTAAGTAAAAGTCATTAGTCAATGTCTTAATGATAGCAGACAAACCACTGAATCAAGCTGAATGAATACATTTTATTCATATATGACCCCAACTAATTCGAGCTTAAGGCTTTTTTTCTTTTTGAATATATTCATGGTTTAAGGATTGAACGTTGTTGAAACCAGAGAAACTATTTTCAATTATATGGGTTGCATAATTATATTTCATATTTACAATACTAAAACCCTTTTTCAAAAATATAACCCCAAAGAAAAATAAACAAGGGTTAACTGACTAATCTATCTCAAACTTTGGTTAGTTTCAAAACTATCCCAAATAAAAAATTACCAATTATTTAGGATAAAAAAACCCAATTATTTCTATCACGTAAGCAATGATTTTCACCCAAATAATTTTTGACATAATTTTTTGTTTGAGATGCATTTCAAACTTCACATTGCAAGAAGTTTGGGATATATTAATCAATACACCCAAATAAAAATTAATAAAACTACTAATCTCTTGTCCTGCTAGGCTTGCCAAGTAATGCCATCTCCATAATTGAATATAAGCCACCAATCGCATGTCCTTGGCTCCTAAACTAAAAAAGACATCATTCTTAGCTAACAAAGTACACAAGGAGCAACATATAATTAATGGAGTCGAAATCACAGATTCACAATATCAATGTTTATGATGCAAAGATTGCTATAATCCTTTGCAAGGACTGTATTTTTTTTTATTTATTTTTATCAAGGATATCGGAAAAGAGAGCTAAGAATTCAATCCAGTGGGGTCACTTGATTTCATATTGGGAACTAATTCCAGTTTCAGAGACAAGTGCACATGGCATATTTGCCTTGCCAATATTGCCCAGAACCAACTACAACTACATTAAAGCATTTATTAGAAAGAACAAAGGACAACTCCAACTACATTAAAGCATTTATTGTAGATTTATTAGAAAGAACAAAGGATCGTCGATGCAACACCGACAACAATTAAAACTTCAAAAAGCAAACATCTGGTTGTTAAAGACAATGCCATTGATGGACTTACTCTCATATTTGTAGTAAAAAACATTGCGTCATTGCGATCGTCAAAGGAACTCCAACTACTGCAAATCATTAAAGTTTTATTGTAGAGTTATCAGAAAGAACAAAGATATTGATGTGGCATCAATTATCAATTTAAACTTAAAAAAGCATATGACTGATTTTTAAAGACCAAATGTTATTGATGGACTTACTCTCATATTGGAGCAAAACTATCATCATCACGGTCGTCAAAGCAAGTCCCAGAGTTCATCCCATCTCACTCTTTCAACGAGACTCTTTAGTATTCTCGAGTCGTTTGAAATCAGAGTTTCTTTTAGTCCAACAATCTTTGCAAATCAACAATCAATTGTACAAGATCCAAAGGAAAGAAATTAAAAGCAACTATCAAACAATATTAGTAGATTGTTAGGCATGCAGGAACGTACAGCTAAGAGAAAAATAAAAAGGGATGTCATAGCATATATACAAAGCATAAATGTGTGAGCTAGAGTGAATCATAGTGATCATCGGTCCCCAATCGGAATTACTCCGTAGATTCAATAACAGACGTGATAGCAAAGCAATAATACATGAGAAATAACCCAAGGAATGTTGAAGAGTTTCCATAAGTGTATTTTGCTATTCATATAGCAAGAATTTCCATTTGATTTGTTTCCTTCCGATATCCTTGATTTGATTTGTTTCCTATGATTGTTGACTTGAATTGTTTCCTTATCAGAAAGTAGTTTACTCATTCTAATTGAGATGCATGTGAGAGAATTAATATTGTTGATACGTGCTTTTAATTTCCATATTGTCATATCATGTATCATTGCTTTGCTTCAACGAGAGCATTATATCCTTGTCATGCATTATATTCTTTGCTTATCAACAAGCTTCACATCGCTGCATAAAAAAGGGCACTTCCATATTGTCTGCATTATATCATGTTATAAACACAATAGATATATATATATATATATGACCTTCCTACTAAAGCACTTCTTGAATAAAACTCTGCTATACAGTCAAAGATATTGTATATGCAAGATCCAACATAAGGCAGTGAATGTAAAAATTGACAACAACATCAACAACATAGCCATAGTCCCAATATGGATCAAACTCTTCCATTGTGTTCGGTTTAGTGCAATTGATGGTGAGCTTTCCAAGCCATTCAAATCCCTCCTAATTAATACGTCCCAAGTTAACTTTGATCTATCCCTACCTCGTTGAATTTCTTTAGTTTCATTGAGTTAAGTTTTCTAGTGGGTGCATTTGTAGGCCGTCTTTGCAAGTGACCAAACCATTGCAACTGCCCTTCCATAATTTTTATCTCAATCGGGGCTACTCATACTTGTCCTTGAATTTTTATATTTCTTATTCTATTTTTACGAGTTTTACCACACATCCACCTAAGCATCCTTATTTTTGCTACGTTCATTTTATGTAGTTGTTGCTTTATTGCCCAACATTCACTTCCATATAGTATAGTTGGCCTAATTGCGGTCCTATAAAAATTTTTTTAACTTGGTAGGAATATTTCTATCACATATACCTGTTGCACTCCTCCATTTCTTCCATCCAACTTGAATTCTATGTGTAACATTATTATCAATATTGTCATCATTTTGCATGATTGATCCTAGATATCTAAAATGATTCACCTTAGAAACTTCTACTTCCCCTAATTTGATCACTCCATCTCGATGTCTCGTATTTCTAAACTCACAATGCATGTATTCGATCTTGTCTTACTCAACTTAAAGCCCTTAGATTTTATGTATTCTCTAAAGTTCTAATTTCCTATTCACTCTATCTCTTGTTTCATCCTAAAGACAATATCATCTGCGAATAACATATACCAAAGTATATCCTCTTGAATATGCCTAGTTATTTCATCCATAATTTTAGTAAAGAGATATGAGCTTAAAGCCGATCCTTGATGTAGTTCTATTGTAATGAAAAATTCTTTTGTAGTTCCTCCAAATGTCTTTATACTTGTTACTACTCCCTCATACATATCCTTAATAATATCTATGTATCTAGCGTGCATTCATTTCTTTCTAAACTCACCAAAGAACATATCTAGAAACCCTATCATATGCTTTTTCTAAATCCACAAATACCATATGAAGATCCTTTTTTTTTCTATATATTTTCCAACAATCTTACATGGAAAATCGCCTCCATAGTTGACATCTAGGCATGAAGCCAAATTGATTCTACGATACTTTTGTTTCTCTTCTTAGCCTATTGTCAATTATCTTATCCCAAAGTTTCATAGTATGACTCATAAGTTTAATTCCACGGTAGTTTGAATGTCTCCTTTGTTTTGGAAGGTTGGTAAAAGCGTGCTTCTTCTCCAATCCATTGGCAACTCTTATAATTTTGAGATTTCGTTGAAAAGTTTTGTTAACCAAGTCAATCGAATTTCTCCTAAGCATTTCCAAACCTCTATTGGTATTATTTCATTTGGGTCACATGCTTTTCCTATTTTCATCTTTTTCAATGTTCTTTAACGTTCAAAATTCTAATATTTCTTTCTTGATGTGCATTTTCATCTACTATAATATCAACTTGGTCATCATTAAATAAACTATTGAAGTAGCTTCTCCATCTCTCCTTAATATCATTTTCTCGTGTTAAAACATTTTGATTTTCATCCTTCATACATCTTACATGACTTATGTCTTGTTTCTTTTTATCTCTTAATTTGGTTAGCCAATAAATATATTTTTCGTCATCTCTATTACATAATTTTGTATATAGATCTTCCTTAAAGTTTGTTTTAGCTTAATTAACTAATTTTTTAGCTTGTTTTCTAGCTTCTCTATATTAATTGTACACATCTTCATCTTGGCACTTGTGTATTTTCCTTTACATCTCTTTTTTAGTTTAATTGCTCTTGGGATATCCTCGTTCCACCATCATGTTTACTTCTTTGGTGGTCTCAAGCCTTTGGATATGCCTAATATGTTTGATTTTACTCTCCTTATGTAACTACTCATTTCTAGCCACATTGTATTAGCATCTAAATCAAGATTCCAAACGTTTTCCTTTAGTATTTTTTTCTAAACTCTACTTATTTACTATTTTTAGGTTTTACCACTTTATTCTAGGATTCTTGTCTCTTTTATTCTTATTAAGTTGTCGTTTTAGCTTAATATCAAGTACTAACAACTTATGTTGGATAGTAAGCGCTTCACCGGGTAATACTTTCCAATCTTTATATATTTTTTATCTATTTTTCTTGTTAAAAGAAAATCTATTTAACTCTTGTTATGACCACTTCTAAAAGTAATCATGTGTGACTATCTTTTCTTAAACTAGTGTTTGCTAAGATAAGATCATAGGCAAAAGCAAATTCTAAGATTAATTTTCTCCTTCATTTCTATTGCTATATGCCCCCCACATGCCCATTTAAATTGTGACGGTCCCAGTTCCACAACTCTAAAACTGGACCCGCCCGGCTTAAACTTACGTAGACCCCAAGTCAACCATTGCGCAGTTAACGTAAGTCTAGTCAGCCTTACCTTACCTTTTACCATTTATTTAACAATTTAAGATGAAATTATTAATATTAGTGAGTTATTCAAAGATAAGCAGAAACATTTAAAATCTCCAACTATTATAACAACCTCAAGACATAAGTTAGGATAACCTAGAAAGTCTACATTTGTATACTACCATCATATGTCATGTCACATGAGAGAATATCATAGTATTCATACTCAAGATCTCTCAAAACCCAAAACTTAATGTTTCAAAACATATATATAAGTAATACAAAATCAAACCTAAATCGAGACCGAAGGATTAACAACTCCAATATCCTCAAAGCAAATCATCAAGCTGAAGAGCTTTTCCCTGGCTCGACTGTGGATCTGCACTCAGTCAAACATAAGAATGACGAGTTCCAAGTAAGTAATGCCAAACAGGATGTTTACAATATTTGAAAGTAACTAACAATCTATATTCATGTTGATAGAAAGAAAAGTACAAGAAATGTATGAATAAATAAAGATAGGAAATAAATCTGAATCAATCGAAAATGAATGTCTAGAAAACAATAGAAAGACACAAGTAGTCCCGACCAAGAAACAGTCGTTGAGTCGAGGATCTCAAATCAACTACCAGACTCGGAGTTTAGGACGTGATACACACACCATCCTAAAATTCCACGTGAATAAGAGATTCTTTGGTAGTCCAGATAAGAACTCTCACCCCGTATAGAACCCAAACAATATCATGCATCCCCAGCTCCCGACTTTTGGTGTATGACACCGGATAACCCGATCTCGCAAGGATCACAATGACTCACTTGCCCTTGGACCATTCAAATAGAGTAGAGTTCGAAACAAGATAGAGCAATAATAATAACAAATTAAAGTTCAAAGAAATAATTGTAAATTTTTCCACTGGTTTACTTACCCGTATCCAACGCACTCACACGACTCAAGTTCCTCCCTTATGAATTCCCCGTGTAACTGTCACTGTCATGATTACAACTAACCAACTTTCAACAGACTTTTCGAGTTTCTGGGGCGTTAGATCACCTTAAAATTGGTTCCAATAGCTTCCATGAATACCCATTTATATTATGGTCAAGTTTTAAGTGAAGCTAAATCACGAAACCTCATGAAATCTGGAACCAAAGTACGCTCGAGAGTTAATTTCAAAAATAATTATTTATAACAACTTCAACTAGCTAACTTGGGGTAACTTTTTAACCTCGAAAACCTCAATATTTGTCATACTGACCAAAAAAAACTTATAGTTCACATTTCATACTTTCCAAAGACTCTAAGAACACTCAAATCAGATCATAGACGAAGAAGTTATGAATTTTCCAATACAGCCTGTGACAAGCCAAACTTTATTTATTTTGAATTGAGAAAACTTTTCCAAATCAATATTTTCGCAGCTAAATCCTCAAATCTCACCAACAACCACCACAAAATCACTCAATACCAACTTTCATATATTTTCACAGCTCGTGGAATCAAATTGGATCAAAACCAATATTTAATTCATTCAAAATCTCAATATAAATCAATATCAACTATAAAAAAATCTTCAAAACCATTATCAACTAAGTCGCATCACTTCAAATCACAAAAACTATCCTACGTTGGTGCAATTTATCCCAAATTGACACAAATTAATCAATACATCAATTCACAACAATTGATACCAATTCCTATGAAAACCCCGTAAAAAAATAGAAAAATTGCGAGATTTCAAATTGAATTGAGGAAAAACACCATGAATTGATATTTTACTAAATTTCGGGCCAAATCCCTCGTTTTCCACCGTGATAACTTAGCTCAAACTGACCATCTCGCGATGCTTTACTATTTTGCGGAGAGAAACCAGACGAAAATCTAGGTGTACAAAGCTCTACGTGCGAGAAAAGGGTCTGAGCTTTAGAAACCAAATAAAATTCGTTCTCTGTTGAACGATTGAATTTTTTTTCGATTTTCAATTTTTTTTATATTTATATATAAACCCCTCAGCTGCTTGTTATCAACTTAATTTCTTTTATTTATTAATTCTCATAAATCTCTATTTTGACGTGTTTTGACTTTCGGTGCTCGTTTTGGATTTGATTTTTCACCAAATTGAGCCAAACTCTCGACAAAACAGTCCATTTTCATAAAACATCCATAACACTAGTCTTTATCACACCAAAACCCCAAAAATCTTAACTTTGTCAACGACATACCAAACTTTTATAGATCAATTATTTGTCATACTTAACCAAACTTGCACCAATTTAGACCCAATCTTAACCTCGACTACCGCCAATCGACATGAAACTCGAAGTAAGATCTTGTACCATTTTCATTTTCATTTTACACTACCATCAATCTCGATTATAATGAAAATTGATGTTATACCTCAACAAACTCTAATTTTAGAACGAAATACCATATAATACACAACACCAAACAAAAATAACATACCTTGTCGTCGAGACCGAGAATTGTTCACACAAATCACAACAAGGGACCACGTACGACCTAAAATGATACGTGACACGAGTTAGATTTTAGGGTCGTTATATAAATCTCCTCTGATAAAAACAAAAACAAAAATAAAAATCATAGATAATGAGACTAGATGAGATCTTTTGGACAAAATAGAAATCGGAAAGGAAAATTAATTAAGAACATATGAAGTTCTAAACCCAAAAACAAATAAACAAACAAAAAAACAAAACAAACTTTTCAGTTGGGAAACAAATCCCAAGTGTCCACATTCTATATTCAAATTTGAACCATGTAGATCTTTCTTCTTGAATGTTGAAAGGAATATGGTGAGTTAAATTATAAGGACAATGTCCAACCACAGTGATGGTGTAAAACAAAACATAGAGAGAATGAGAAACGATACCTACAGCCTCCTGCGACGCAATATTTGACAAGGTAAAGTACACCAGGTTTTTCAAAATACCCAACTCCCTAGCCAAATAAAAGGATGCAAATAAGCATGACCTCAATATTTGAGCATGACCTCAATATTTGGAATCAGGAAAATAAATCTTTCCCTGCTAATTAGAGAATTAACTTTTGTTCCCTTAATGCAAAGTGAAAGTAGAGTAATGAAAATAATTCAAGTTTAAACAAGCATGACCTCAATATTTGAAGTTGACAATTAATAAAATAACGGAGCTCAAGTTGATACCATTATAAATTCGCCTTAGCCCTTTCTCATGAAGCATATTGAATGCTTCAACTACAGCCCCTGAAAACATTCGAATACTTTGATTTAGATTAAATTGGTGCAATATTTTAATCTAAAACTGAAGACAAGTAATAGACTCATTCAAGTGAAACAGATAAAAACTATCTTGCAACTTAGTTGTTCATCAAGGGTGAAGCGAGTTCTAAGAAGATGCACCCAGTCTTCTAATTTGAGTGATTATTAACTCCACGATCCCTGAACAACAACAAAACCAAGCACAGTTGTAAGGAATGGTGAAGGTGCAGATAGTTAAATTCTTGGCACCAAGACAAAGGACTATTCAGATGTTTTTAGAGTACAACATACAACTTTGAAGGGAATTTAGATGTATCCAGTTTATACCTAAAACTCTAGATGAGATAACCCAAAACAAATTTGCTCCTCATTTTAAAGAAAAATTTGGACTATCAATGCGGCTAAAGCTCATTCACTAAAGATTTTATCATTTAACATGCCTGACATAAACACGAGGTTAGCATAGCCAGACTCATCACTGGTAAGTGAAACTCAAATTCTCATTTAAGAAAATAATACAATAGAATTATAGAAGCATAATTTTATGAAAGAGAGGGTACTTCTCATTTGTTTTTCATCACAGAAAACCTACAGATTCTCTGGACATTGGTGAACAAAGGAAAGTAAATAAGCATGATTTCTGACAAAACCAACTAAGAGAGGGATAGAGAGCTTAACTCATGTTGAAGCATCAGTCAATTCAAAATGCAAATCATTTTTACTAGACATTGCGTCTGAAGTAACCAGGATCACTACACAATTTGCAGTACAATCAGCAGCAATTCCATGGAAATAATGACTAAGAATATGCATCGGTTAGCTGGCAGCTTATCAAACATTAAATGTTACACCCAAAATGCTTTTTAAACAACAACTCCAACATTAAACCACTTTTGATCTGCATCGCAGAAACACGCATCATCAGCTCAACCAATATTTAACAAGGTCATGAAAATGCATTGCATCAATTTTCAGATATTAGTTCAGCAAGCAACAGGTCGGAATGAGTTGCATCCTAAGCTACTGACTATATGGATTAAAAGAGTCCATCACATACCTTATATTATTAAAGTCTTGACTTGGGAACATAGATGGCAGTTGCAGAATCAACAGGCAAAAAGCCCAATCTGTTTTGCAATCCCAAGAGAACCTCAGTCCAGCCATCTTCTGATCAGATTAACTCATCCGCAATGATGCCAGATTGACTAATTAGGATAATATAAAATCTTGAATCTTGGCATTGGCACAAGCAAAGTAACTTACGACCTAGGAAAGCATATGCATGATCATGCACCCAAAATCATAATGAAATAACAATAATAAAAGCCTTTCACAATTACTACTTTTACCATTGGATTCACCAATAATCCCCACATGAGCACACTCCACCTTTAAAATGATGAAATCGATTTGTATCCCTAATGATGATCTCACGCTTGGTAATCTTGGAGATGTGCTTGGCAGCAATGTGACAGTCCCCACATACTCGAAGGTTCTTGGTAATCCTTATAGCTGTCCCTGGCTTAGTATTTATAATAACAAATGCAATTGCAAGCTTCTCACTGTGGACAGCTAGATGATGTTCTTTATCTTCCTCCTCCACATCATGGAGGGCAGAGTCCATCTCAGGAACATAACCACCTTCCTTCATCTTGCTAACTAAGATGTCTAATTCTGCATAAATTTCCTTAGACTGTGGATGTGATCGATCACCCACAAGAAAGGTGTGCACCCTATCACCAAGCTCGGCATTGCTGCAGCCAGGCAATTTTTTGATTCCTTTGCTCTTCATGATGGACCTTATAGCTGTAACCTCCTCCCATCGACCAGCTTTTGCATAAATATTTGATAGCAATACATAATACCCAGATTGTGTAGGAACCAGTCTAAAAAGATGATCAGCTGCAATCAATCCTAAAGATGTGTTGGAGTAAATTCGACAAGCTCCTAATAGTGCTCCCCATACTCTTTCATTCGGTTCCAAAGGCATCTGCTTAATAAAGTTATATGCTTCATCAACACACCCTGCACGACCCAAAATATCAACCATGCAAGCAAAGTGTTCCACCTTGGGAGGAATTCTCAACTCTTCAAACATTAGTCTAAAGTAGTACCGACCCTCTTCCAATAAGCCTGAATGACTACAAGCTGAGAGTATGGAAACGAAAGCAATTTGGTCAGGAATTAAGCCGGAGTCCCTCATTTTACAGAACAAGTCCATTGCATCTTGACCCTGTCCGTTCATACCATAAGCAGAGATCATTGATGTCCAGGACACAACATCATGACTTTGCATTGCATCAAACACTTCCCTTGCAGCCTGCAAGCAACCGCACTTTGCATACATGTCAACTAATGCATTCTCCAAGATCAAATTCGGACAAAGTTTCTTCTTGACGACATATTCATGGATTTGCCTACCCAGTGCCAAAGCAGATAGATCTCCACAAGCAGGAAGAACACTAGCTAAGGTGATTGCATCGGGCTCAATCCCGTTAGTTTCCATTTGAGAGAAAAGCTCCACAGCTTTATTAGGCATTGAATTGTTTACATAAACAGCTATCATCACATTCCAAGAAACCAAACTCTTCTTATGCATTTTATCAAACATTTCCATCACAAAAGAAACATTGTCAGCCGATGTATTTGAAATCGCGGGGGAGAGGCTTGCCATGGTACCCTCATCAGGCTTGATCCTCAACAATTCCATTTCTCTGCAAACCTCCAAAGCCTCGTCAAACCTTCCATTCCGAGCACACACAGCAACCATTGAATTCCAAGACACCGCATCTCTATCACGCATACCATCAAGAACGCGCCGAGCATCACATAACAAATCACATTTGCCATACATGGAAATTAGGCCATTACCAACAAAGAGATTTGCATCCAATCCAAATCTCAACGCGGCAGCATGGATTTGCAGGCCTACCCGCAAATTCTCACACCCCGAACATGCTTTAAGCACACAAGGGAATGTGTAATTATCAGGTCTAATACCATTTCTCAACATATTGGCATAAAGAATCAATGCATTGTGATACATACAGTTATTGACATAACTTCTGATCATGACATTGAAGAATATAACGTTCTTTTGTGGAAATTCATCAAACAAGTGGCGCGTGGCGTTGGTGTCACCACGAGCCGCAAAGGCCCTCATTAGCTTAATCACAAGACATGGGTTGGATTTGAGGGACCTGTTAGAGACAATCTCTAAGTGAAGTCTCTTTAAAGTGGATAAATCTGGGTACCCATCCAATGCTCTAAAATACAAATTCTTCTCTTCTGCTTCTTCTTCTAGTTCAACCAACTCTGAGTTTTTAATACTACAATTCAGGATTTCAAGGTGTCTGGAGGTTGAGAAGTAGCGAGAGACGCTAACAATCCCAGTAATAGCTCTCATGAATTGAAGCTCCAGTCTTCATCAAATGTAGTTCTAAAACCCTCAATACAATACAATACAATATATAATACAAAAACGAACGTAATGAAATAGTTTGATTCCTTGTACCACCCCACCACAACTAATTTGGGTTTTGTTGGTACAAAGTCTTCAACGTCACATAATCACTTCCATTTACCCATTCATTTTTGTCCGAAAATCAAAGTAATCAAAGCCCATCCCAACTAGAGAAAATCACTCAACAATCAAACAAACAAATGAGCATAAACGCACCTGTTTCACAAAATGCAACTCGAAGCCTTTTTTTTTTTTTCAAAATCCATCATTGGCGTGAGCTTTCTGTTTTTTATACTTTCGCTCCATCAACTTCTATTACTACATATTTGGTCCATAAACTTTTATTACTATATATTTAATCTTTAAACTTTTACAAATGTCTACATTTAGTCATTCAATATTTAAATTGTTAAATTTTACCAACGTGAGTAATAAAAGTGTCGCGTGACTAATAAAAAAGAGTAAAGTAGTTTATATTACTAAACCTAAGTGACTCATATCGACGATAAAAGTTAAAAAAAAATTTAATTATTTCAAAAACATAAAAAAACTTAAAATTTAGAGATCAAAATCATAAAAACTCAAAAGAGAAAACGTACAACAATAAAAGTTAAGAAACTAAATATACATTAATAAAAGTTAAGGGAACAAAAATATAAAAAACTCAAAATTCGAATACGAAAAAGTATGTTTTTTTGCCTTTTTCTTTTTGGTCAAAAAATGGTTCCTGTTCAAACAAGAGATGGGCTTGTATTACTAGTTGAAATGGTATTAGATTTGGGCTTTTGAATCCAATGTTTTAAAACTTAACCTAAGCCCAGCTGTTGCAGATGGAATTGATGGTGAGTTGAGTCATCTTTTGAGCTTCACTTGGGACTTTGAGTGCTAATTGAGAGAGATTGAGAGAAAATATGTTGTTTCCGCAATGTCTCTCACCACACAATCATATACCAACTACAATCTCTCTCTCTCTTCATCAACAACACACAGATGACAATCCTAATCCCAATCCTAATCCTCTCTACTGTGTCTTCAATCTGAGTAGAATTGGCGGTAGAAGAAGAACAGCAACAGCAATTAGAGGTGTTGAGAGGGAGTCTTCTGAGTTCGAATTAGACAAAGAGAAGGCTCGAGAAGCCCTGAGAAAGCTGGACCGGCAGCTTCAAGAGCTCTCCAGTAGAGAAATCAATCAGCCAAAGAGAACAAGGGTCCCTTCCTCCAAATTAGGTAACCCCATTTGCCCATCTCTCTTATCTATGATTTTGTGTTTCACCATTCATGGCTTTTCATTTGAGTTTCAACTTATGATTTCTTTTTTGGTTTCTGGTGTCAACTGCATTGATTAATACATGTTCGGGCACTACCAACCCAATTTTCTCGAAATTGAGACCTCACTAGAGGAAGGGGTACTTGAGTTCCTTACCACTCGGACCAACCAACCTACCCTTGGTTGAGTTTTTTTTTTTTTATCATTTTATTGATTCTTGAGTCATATAATTGGGTTTCGTTCTACAATTTGGTTTTTATTCAAATTGATGTTGTTTACCTGTTTAACTTGTCGAGAAAATGTACCTACTAATTGGGTGGCCCAATGGTAAGGTATGGTATTTGGAAGTAAAAGATCTTGAGTTCAAATCTTGGGGAACCAAACGTTTTTTTCATCAAAAAAAAAAAAAAAAAAAAAAAACTTGTCCAGAAAGTGTGTTAGAGGTAGGTACACAATTAGGCAAATTTGAATTCCCTTGTGGCTTGTTGCACATTTTTCTAGTCATGTTGAGAACTGTTTAGCGCGATTATCTTGTTCAACTTTATCCAAAAATGCAACATCTTCTGTAATGTTTTGATTGTGAATTTTGCATTAAATAATGAGGAACAAGCTATAGTACAATTGCTACAAATTTTCTTCCATACTTGAAGTCGGATGAAATTAACTTTTGACATTCACTGATAAGTGAGTGTGAAAGTACAACATCCATCTGTACTGTTTTAAAATCTGAATTGAAACATTAGTGAATTTGAGAAAAGAAAAACAATTATTCTTACAAAAAGATGCATTCTTAGATTCGAAGACTGGACTTCGATTATTCTAAAGCATGCCAAACTGAAGAATGACCGAGCAATTGTCGATTCATATATTGGAATGGAGAACTTAGGTGTTCAACCCAATTGCATGAGTTTGCCTATTATTCTTAAGGCCTGTTCCAATTTAGAAGCCGTTGACATTGGCAAGAAAATCCACTCAGTCATTTTGACGCTAGTTTAGTTGATGATGTCCGCATTCGAACTGCTTTAGTTGATTTCTACTGCGGATGTGGGCTGCTAGAAGAAGCATGGCAATTATTTGAAGAGACTAATGACAAAGATTTAGTTTCTTGGAATTCCATGATTAGTGAATTCACTAGGTGTTCTCAGTACATAGATGCTATCATGCTGTTTGTGGAGATGCGAAGGGAGAAAGTTAAACCAAATCCTGTTACTATGGTTAATCTTCTTTCGGCGTGTTCTCAGCTTTTGGAGATCAAATTAGGACAAGAAATGCATTGTTACTGTTTGAAGAGAGGACTATTTGACTTGGATCCTCACATAGGGACTGCTCTGGTGAGCTTCTATTCAAGGCTAGATGTCTTGGCGGCCCGTGCGGTATTTGACTTGATGGTGATAAGGAACACTGTTAGTTGGAATGCAATGCTTTCCAGATATTTAAATGTGGGAGATACCTGTGAGGCTATGAGGTTCTTTCTTGATATGGTAAATGGTGGCATTAAGCTGACAAAAGTGGCAGTATTGGTTGCTATACAGTGTTGCATTGGTTCAGTAGATATTGAATTAGGAAATCAAATACACCAGGTTGTAATTAAGTTAGGCTTTTCCTTTGATTTATTCATAGTGAAGGCATTAATCAGTATGTATGGTAGAAACTTCAATGTAGAATCTTCAAGGCAGTTGTTTGAAACGATCCCCACAAGAGACGTTGCCTTATGGAATTCTATGATGTCTATATGCATTGAATGTGGATACCATGATGAAGCCTTTGCTTTGTTTGCTCGGTTGCAATCAGAAGGTGCTAGAAAAGATGTAGCAACCATTTCGCTTGCAATATTGGCTTGTATAGAATCAGCTTATGACTTCAGGAAAGGTAAAAGCCTGCATGCTTATGTAATCAAGAGTGGGATGAATATACATGCTTCTATTGGAAATGCTTTGTTGAGCATGTATGCCTACCTAAATTGCGTTGAGTCTTCCAGTAAAATCTTTTATCAGATTAGAAATCCAGATGTGGTATCTTGGAACACTTTGATTTTGGTTCTGGCTTGTAATAAGTTAATGAATCAGGCAAGGGGCATCTTTTTCCAGATGCAGCAGTTTAACTTCGAGCCCAACTCTTTTACAATGGTCTCTCTTCTTGCTATGTGTGCAGACGAGGGATGTATCAATATTGGCCGTGCTATTCATGCGTTCATAATAAGACTTGGTGTTGAAGTTGATCCATCTTTGTGTACTGCCCTCACAGTTATGTATGTGAGAAGTGGTGATGAAGCAACTGCAAGGTTTCTTTTTGATAACTTCCCCGACCGAGATCTGATCTCATGGAATGCCTTGATATCGACTTATGTTGAGAACAACCAACCCAACAAAGCTCTTCTTCTCTTCCATCAGATGCTCTCGGAAGTGGATCCCAATTCCATAACAATCATCAATGCTCTCTCGGCTTGTGGTCATTTAACTGATTTACCTCAAAGCCAATGTATACATGCTTATGCAATCCGAAGGAACCTTGCGTTGAGTTTCCATATTTCTATGGGGAATACTCTTATGACAACATATGCAAGATGTGGAAGCATACACATTGCTGAAATTATTTTTAGAAGCTTGCCAAAACGAGATGTTGTCTCATGGAATGCCATCATTGCCTCATACGGTATGCACAGGCATGCTCAAAAATCCCTTGTTGCATTTGCTCAAATGCAAGATGACGGTTTAAGCTCAAACAATGTTACTTTTGTTTCTGTTTTATCAGCTTGTAGCCACGCTGGTCTGATTGAGATGGGTTGGCAGCATTTATATTCGATGCGTCAGGACTATAATTTAACACCTGAGGTTGTCCATTATTCTTGTGTAGTTGATCTTCTTGGACATGGCGGACACTTAAAAGAAGCGAGAGATTTTATTGATTTGATGCCAATTCAACCAGATGCAAGTGTCTGGAGAGCTCTGCTGGGTGGTTGTCATGTTTATCCTAATATTGAACTTGCTAGACCAGCCTTTGACAAGCTCATTGAATTAGAACCCTTGAACATTGGAAATTATATCTGGTTGTCTAACATATATGCTGGAGCAGGGCTCTGGGACGAGGTTGATGAGTTAAGAACAGAGATAAAGGAGAAGAATTTGACAAAGCTTCCTGGAATAAGTTGGATTCTTATTAAAGGCCAAGTACATACATTTACTGCTCGTGATGGTTTACATCCTCAGTCCAACAGGATATCCACAAACTTGAGTGTCTTGACAAATTTCATGAAGGAGCATGGATATTTCCCTGATCTACGCTGGGTTTTGCAAGATTTAAGAAGGTTGAGAAAGATTAGACCCTATCCAATCTTAGTGACCTGTCTAGTCAAATCTAAGCGGTGCAAATACCATCAATTTGGCCATAAGCTTGATCCCCATTGATCTTCCCGTTATGGAGATCGCAACATGTTCTTTAAACATGTGTTTGCCATTACTATAAAAGGCAATATATCTAAAGCAACTTTGTGGTGGCATGATTTCCACCATTTACTAATCCCGCCATTTCATGTGAGTCCTGTCAATTCTGAGGAAGGAACACTTCCAACTTCAATTTTTCATTTGTCTATATCCATAGTTCTTCTTGTCCAGAAAATGACAATATCAGGTGCAAGCTCAATGAGATGAACTTTAACTGAAAGACAACTGATGCGTGAGGAAGACTTGGTGTAAGTTTTTGGATGTAGAATTGAGTTATTTTCGAGGTTGCGTAATAGATTTGAATTTTGCTCAAAGGCTTTTTTTTTTCTATTAACTTAATGTGCTTATTATACACACAAATGTACAAATGCATTTATGGATATATTACAATGAATCCTTGATTTATTCTAGCAATCAATCATAGTTGATTGATTCGTGATTGATCGATTGAATCCTTAATTGGTTCAATCAATCAATGTGATTGATTCGTGATTGATTGATTAAATCCTTAATTGGTTCAATCAATCAATGCGGTTCCTTAAGTCAAGGATTGCTCCTATACTCCCCCTCAAGCTGATGTGTGAAGATTTGAAACACCCAGCTTGCCCAACAATGCAGAGAATTGTTCCTTGCCTAAAGCCTTATTGAAGATATCTGCAATTTGATCCTTTGAACGAACCTTTTGTGGAGAGATTTCTTGGGATTGCACTCCTTCTCGTACAAAGTGGTAGTCCATTTCAACGTGCTTTGTCGTTCATGATAAACTGGATTTGCAGCAATATGTAGTGCAACTTCATTGTCACAAAATAGTGCAGTGGGCTTTAGTTGAGGTGCTCCCAACTCAATTAGTAACCAACCCAACCAAACAACCTCACTAACTGTTGTGGCCATGGCACGCTATAAGAGCAATCATTGATTTAAGGAATCACATTGATTAATAGAATCAATTAAAGATTCAATCAATCAATCGTGAATCAATCACGTTGATTGATTGAACCAATTAAGGATTCAAATCAATCAATTACGAATCAATCAACCATGATTAATTGCTAAAATAAATCAAGGATTCATTGTAATATTTTCATAAATGCATTTGTACGTTTGTGTATATAAGCACATTAAGTTAATAGAAAAAAAAAAACCTTTGAGCAAAATTCAAATCTATTATGGCATCAGAGTCCATGGTTCTAATGAGACTTGGGAGAAAAGCCCCCCTGGATCATGTGGCTTTCGGTCAATGGGGAGTGTTGAAGATGTGTGGACCGAAAGTTAGTCCCACATCGATTAAATATAACTTCATAAAGAAGTATATAATTGATTAACTCCTCCCAATTAGCATCGAGGCATTTTGAGATAAAACCCCACACCTAAAGTTGAAAGGTGCTTAAGTTGGGGACAGTATCGGTGCTAGCGGAGGAGATCCACGAGCTCGCGCATGCGTGTGTGGCGTGGCTTTGAGAATTTGACATTGCGAACCATCCACTAATGCTATCAGCTGCTATCTCTTTGGACTTGGATTAGGCGGAAGATGTTAGCACAATTTAATTTTTTAAGGTCCAATGTTTCGACGGAGTGATCGCGGCAGTACAACTAGAAGTGTGGTATGTGTGAAAGTTGAACTAAGCTCGTTTCTATGAAGGCCTTGATGCAATGAAATCATGGGAGGTATCAGAGCCTTAGCACCTATTCTTGCTGCAGGTTGCATTTTCCAAGCTAGAATTAGTTATCGCTCAACATCATCAACTAATTGAGGAAAGATTCTCATTCCGGTTATCAATGTGACATATATGGCGGTTCATTACATTTTCTACACATCAACAACCATCAATGACATCTTTTTTCAGATACTTTATATCAAATATTTTTAGCCTCATTTTCTTGGGTGCTATTTTACTTCTATCCTAAAGAACCACTTGGGGTTCTACCAAAAAAAAAGAACCACTTGATATGTTTCATCCCATCCATACTATGGATACCTATTGATTGACTTCATTCAAGGCTTTTCATTACGATGATTTTAACATTGTGTTTGCTGCCTGACCGTTGTATGAATTGTGTTGGCTTGTGGTGGAAGTGTGGAACTAGCTTTAAAATGGAGGGGCATTAAATCCCCTTTGTGTATACTCTTGTGCTTGACTTAGTCTATAGAAATGTTTCAGTTTCTCTACTCACATTTTATCTAACACTAAATCTTTTGAACCATATGCAGTATCGGAAGCTGAACAACTGAAGAAAATGCTGAGGGAAGATGTGCCCGAATTCTCATCATCTTTTCTCGCATACTCAGCTTTTGCTCTTTTCGCCTTCTCCATATTGTACAATATATTCTTCATCACAGTCATTAAACCATCTGTAGATGGATCATAACCAGCTCTGCTATTACTACCAGTACCAAATCAATAACAACTTCCACCATGAGAAGATTGATGTTGGTGCCGATGCGGCAGCCGCCCTCAGGAGAACCACTTTGGCACTAATGAAATGGGGATGTCTAGTTATATCATAGATGTAAGCTTGACCTTTTTTTTTAAGAAATAGTGTCAGTATTATCTGTTGCTCTTGCTTGTGTTGGTCTTGTGTGGATCTAAACTGAATAATATGATCCTAATTTTTGCTCATAGTTTCCACTTTCGGGAATTAAAATTTTTTCTTTGCAATTTAATTTCTTTTATGAAATAGTTTATGCTAATACTTATCATTGGAACTTCTGCAACAAACCTATTTGTATTTATTTCCCTTTTATGTTTCACAGTAGGTCAATTCGAACTATTTAGAAGACTCGGAACTGGCTTTGAATTAGCTGGTGAAAAAAGAGACTGGTCAAATAATTAGCTATATCACTTTCTTTTTCCATAAGACAAAGTTGTCACGGTAAGTTGATGACTCAACCTAATATGATGGCCATTATGATCAAGGAATTAATAAGAACTTAAGCACCAGATTAGAAACCTTTGCTCGTTTAAATTTTAGTGTCATGTTTATTTTGCATCATTATCTGATTGCAAGTGATGTAATAACTTTTTTTTTTTGTCATAAAAGTGATGTAGTAACTTGAAAGAGTTTTAATCCAATTACACCAACTTCTAGTTTCAGGATAATCGGAGCCAAACAACCTGCCAAAATGAAAATGGAATTTTTTTTTGGAGCGGCTAAACAGACCCACTAATTGCTAAACGTACCATAGTTTTGAATTTTTACTTCGTGTACCCCACTTTTTTACTTCGTGTACCCATCACCTTCACTCTCACCCCCAATACCCTTGCCCGCGAGTTTCAAACTAACAGAGCCGCACCTTTGGAGAGGAGTTGGCTACACAAAACCGACACCTCTGAAGAGGCGTCGGCTACACAAGGCCGACACCTCTTTAGAGGTCTCGACCGACTCTGGCTGATAATGCGAAAATAACTCAGTCTCAATGGGTGTCGAAGGTATCCAATCGAAACCTCTTTAGAGGTGTCGGCACTGTTTGTCTGACACCTCTTTAGAGGTGTCGGCTCTGTTCGTCCAACACCTCTTCAGTGGTGCCGACTTTGTTAGTTCAAAACCCGCAAGCGACTTGAATGAACTAAAAAACTTCATAACCCTCGAAAAATACATGAAAATGGCAAAAAAATAGTAGGGTTTGCTCGAAATCACTTAATATTTTCGATTTCATCGAAACTTTGTATCAAAATGCAAGATTTAAGCCTCAAATTGAAGCCCTAAACCAGAAAACAAATTCACAAACAAAATGACTCAAAAAGAAAAAAAACCAAAAAAAAAACCTTGAAATCGGCACTAAAAGAGATGTTGAATGCACCCACGTCGTCGAATCCATGTGGTTTTGCTTGGATTTCATCGGATTTGGCCAATTTTTGGTAAGTGCGATTTGAGAGAGGTGATTAGGGTATGGGGTGAGTGGGGTATGGTGAGTAAAAACCCTTTTATATGGAGGGGTAGTTGGATAATTTAACAAAACTGAGGTACGTTTAACAATTAGTGGGGTATAGTGAGTAAAAACTCTTTTATATGAAGATGTAGTTGGATAATTTCACAAAACTGTGGTATGTTTAGCTATTAGTGCGATTCGTTTAGCCTTTGGTTAAATGAAAATGGAATTATAAAATGGGAAGACAACTACCCATTCAATACTATCTTTTTTTTTGTTAGGGCCATTCAATACTATCTTAAAAATAAAATAAAGTGACTCAATGAAAAGTGCTAATTGAGCTCTTGTAAACACAAATTCATGATCATATAAGAGAAAATGAAGTCTAATGATAAATGAATTTAATGATTGCAACAAAGATAAAATTAAGAGTATCGTTAAACAAAACCTTTTTTATTTGTGGTGTAACAATCTCTATTATACGTTTACCCACCGAAATCTAAAAAAATCTTAAATTTGCAATCTTTCTAAATTACTCACCCCTCACCGCCTCATGTCTCCCTCGCGCACACTGCCTCCTAGCTTTGATAATTTGTTTTCAACACACATTGTCTTCACTTTTGTTGCCTCCATGTCAAGTTTTATTACTGCCTCCTCCATCTCACTTTTGGCAAGTGACAACAAGTCCAGACCTAGTTGCACTTGAGGGGGAGTATTGGAGTATATAATTCCACATTAGAAATATAATAAGAGTTGGTGTGATATATAAGTGGTGTAAATTAGATCTTAACACAAACCAATTGATTTTGTGTAAGATGGGCTTCAACCTATTTATATATCCACATGTGTATGTGTGGCCCAATATTTTCTAGGCCCATGAATTTTTATATTAACATTGCCTTTGTGATCTTCAGAGTCATTGATGATGTTGTAGGGGTCTCACCAAACCCAAGCCTTGAAGTAATTTAGGAAGATTGTATTATTTTTTAAGATAGAAACAACTTTTTAAAAGAATATATAAGTGGGTAAACTTATAATGTGGATTGTTACAGCATGGATAGAGTTTAGTTTAACTAGACTCTTTAGTAAATTGGATCAAGTTGGAATGACAAAATAAATGACTAGATTGGGCTGCGATTTCTAAATTCATGATAATTAGATTGGATTACGAATTGACCTTAATTAGATTGGATCCAATCATGTGCACCCCGAACACAAATGATGACCAAAAAAGCTAATTGATGGGGGCATCTCAACATCATACCTTAAAACAAATTTAATAATCAATCTCAAAACTAAACAGTATCCAACAGCATAAAAGTTGCTTCTGCAGTGCACGTGATAAGCATAAACAAAAGTTATACCAAACAATCCCTTAAATAAGTAATAATAAATTTTAATTAGAAAAGAAAATCAAAGAAGTTTGAACCCAGTGCTGCAAATAAGTGGATACATATAAATTTTTTTTTCTTTTTTTTTGGTAATGCATATAAATTCTTTGCTATGTCTCGAGTCTCAACCTACATCAATTCACAGTTCAATTTTCATATATTATGATGTTGACCACACTTGTGAAGGAAGTACTCGGAGAAGAAGAGTTGAACACTCATCAGGTCAAAACTCATTATAATATCAAGCATCCACAAGCAAAGGCACCATCAATATATTTTCACTAGTTTTAGATCAGGGAATACTATGAATCAATTAAAGATTCAATCAATCAATCACGAATAAATCACATTGATTGATTGAACCAATTAAGAATTCAATCAATCAATCACGAATCAATCAATAATTCATTGTAATATTTTCATAAATGCATTTGTACGTTTGTGTATATAAGCACATTAAGTTAATAGAAAAAAAAAAAAAAAAAAAAAAAGCCTTTGAGCAAAATTTAAATCTATTATGGCATCAAAGTCCATGGTTCTAATGAGACTTGAGAGAAAAGCCCCCTAGATCATGAAGAAGTATATAATTGATTAACTCCTCCCAACTAGCATCGAGACCTTTTGAGATAAAACTACACACCTAAAGTTGAAGATAGTTAAATTGGGACAGTATCGGTACTAGCAGAGGAGATCCACGAGCTCGCACATGCGTGTGCGATGCAGCTGTGAGAATTCAACATTGCGGACCATCTACTAATGCTATCAGCTGCTATCTCTTTGGACTTGGATTAGGCAGAAGATGTTAGCACAATTTAATGTTTTAAGGTTCAATGTTTGGACAGAGTGATCGCGGCAGCACAACTAGAAGTGTGGTATGTCTGAAAGTTGAACTAAGCTGGTTTCTACGAGGGCCTTGATGCAATGAAATCATGGGAGGTATCAGAGCCTTAGCACCTATTCTTGCTGCAGGTTGCATTTTCCAAGCTAGAATTAGTTATCGCTCAACATCATCAACTAATTGAGGAAAGATTCTCATTCCGGTTATCAATGTGAAGTATATGGCGGTTCATTACATTTTCTACGCATCAGCAACCATCAATGACATCTTTCTTCAGATATTTTACATCAAATATTTTTTAGCCTCATTTTCTTGGGTACTATTTTCTTTCTATCCTAAAGAACCACTTGCTACCAAAAAGAAAAAGAACCACTTGGTATGTTTTCATCCAATTCATACTATGGATACCTGTCGATTGACTTTGTTAGAATTAACCATTAGTGCGATAGTTAGATATTATTATGTGTTAGGAAACTAAATAATTGGAGAAATCTTACTTCTCCACTGATTGTGTATCGTTACCACTAATTGTGTAATGTCTCCACTAATTATGTAAATTAGCTATGTACCATTCTATAAATAGGCACCATACTGTACGTTCCGAGGAGATAAATAAACTTGTTTTACATAATTTAACATGGTATTAGAGCATTCAACGACACATGCCGGAGAAGGTTGTTATCAGTTCTACGAGATAGATATGAGGAGTTGAACCTCAAATCCACTGGTTCTCGGCCGATCTTGTTGTCTTACGATGGAGATCAGAGTATTAAAGTTCTACAGGTTCATATGATTGTTCGGTGTGGTGATTTTGTATATCTGTCACTAGAGGTGTTAGAGTAGATGATTTGAATACCAGATCTGAGTATTTGAATAGCAGATTTGAGAGTTTAACAAATTGATCTAGAGAGTTGAAGACTTTGAAGACCAGATCTGCAACGTTGAAGACCATATCTGACGAGTTGAAGATCTGATCTGAATGGTTGAAGACCAGATCTGAGGTATTCGTACCATCTGTGAAGTTTTCTTGAAGATTGAAGCAGATCGCTTCAAGAAACTCATAGATCTTGAGAGGTAAATCAGATTATTTCACAAACGCTTATTCTAAATTCATGACATCCGGATCTGGTGTGCTCGAGCATGGATCTTCATCGTCTTCATCGAATGGTTCATCTACTGGAATAAGATCTCCATTCCCTCCATTTGGAAGTTTATTCAGTTAGTTTGTAACACTTTAACTGGATATCACAAATTATTAACTCTGGAAGGCGATTGTGGTTCCGGAAATACAAGGCTTTGATTTGGATGATTACTTGTTTGGTACTATTTCTACACCAAATGTGGTTCTCTCTTATGGCTCACCAAATCTAGAATACAAGATCTGGTTTGGTAGAGACCGACTCCTTCTTGGATGGTTGACGAATGTCATGACACCAGACACAACAAGTCGTATTATAGACAACTCACCAAAGAACACGTCAAATGAGCTATGGTTGGCAATCGAGTGATTTTGTGGTTCGAGTAACAAGCTTCAGATCCAAACATACAAGAAATCTTTTCATTCAAAAAAGAAAGGTTCCACAATGATGAGTGACTATCTTGCAAAGATGAAGAATATTGTTGGCAAGCTGGACATAGCTGGTGCTCTGGTCAGTATTGATGATTTAATTTCAACAGTGTTACTTGGTTTAGATCGTGATTATTTGGCCATTGCAACTGTGATTCAAGGGAAAGATGAACTTGACTGGGAAGAGTTTTAAGCGTTGTTGCTAGGGGCTTGAAACTACGTTGGAACAATATGATTTGGCGCAGGGTCTAAGCTCTCTAACTGTTGTTGATTCTCCATCTGTACATGCTGCTGAGGTCAAGAACTCAGGATCTAAGTCTATGAACTCTGAGAATACTTCTTCTCAACAGTCATGGAATCATTCTAGTAATAGAAGAGGTAATAGTAATAGAGACAGAGATCGTTCAAGGGGCCATGGTGGTTTTCGGTCAAACAATGGAAATAGTAAGCCTACCTGCCAAATTTGTGAAAAATTTGGTCATTCTGTGGCAATATGTTACTATCGAGGAGATCTTAAGTACATAGGCACATCGAATGTTGGGAACCCACCACAGTGGAAGGCTCCACCTCCACCATTTCCTCCTCCTAATCAGTCCTCATTCTTCACTTCTTATGAGGTTGGTCCAGATGGTTCTTGGTATATGGATAGTGGAACGACATCTCATGTGACCGGGGACTAATCTAGCATGGTGAATAGTTCTACATAATCAAGTAATCAGTCTCTTATGGTTAGCAATGGTTAATTATTGCCTATTACTAGTACTGGTGTTGCTTGAATTCCATCTTCTAGCTCTAGGTTATCTTTTAATAATACTCTGTATGTGCCAAGTATTAAGAAAAATCTCATTAGTGTCTCGCAATTAACACGAGATAACAATGTGCTGATTGAATTTTATCCTCATATGTGCTTTGTGAAGGATATCCAAACCGATGAGGTTCTCCTTCGAGCTTTCAAGGTTCTCTCCATAATGGTATATATCGCATTCCTAGTATTTCTCCTACGCACTCCTCTTCACATTCTGCATTTCTTGTGTCAAATAAAGGTTTGTCTACATTGTGGCATTCCCGACTGGGTCATCCAACGCCTAAAATTCTTCGCCAGGTCTTGCATAATAATCTAAACATTCAATCTAAGATTGATTCTGATTTGTGTACATCCTGTCCATTGGGCAAAATTCATGCATTACCATTTCATTCTTCTGTAAAAATTTCTACAGATGTCTTGGATTTAATACATACAGACTTATAGGGACCTGCTCCTCAAACTTCTCCTAGTGGATATAATTACTACATTCATTTCATTGATGATTGTACACAGTTTATATGGTTATATCCTTTGAAATTAAAATCAGATGCACTGAATGCTTTTCGACATTTTTAATGTTTGATTGAAAATCAATTCAGTGCCACTATTAAGAGAGTTCAGTCTGATTGATCACTTAAGTTTGTCCTTGATTCTTATGGTTGTATCTTTCAACATCTGTGTCCCCATACTCATGAACAAAATGGTCGGGCTGAACGTAAACACTGTCATATCATTGAAATGAGTCTTACCTTGTTAGCTCATAGAAATTTACCTTTAAAACATTGGTGGGATGCTTGTGAGACTGTTGTGTTTCTTATTAATCGTCTACCTACTCCAGTTCTCAATGGCATCTCCCCACATGAGAAATTGTTTCATATTTCACCTGATTATCGTATTTTGAAGGTTTTTGAGTGCAGTTGTTTTCCTTATCTTTGTCCTTTTAATAGTCACAAGTATCAATTTTGGTTAGAACAGTGTGTTTTTCTGGGTTATAGTAGTCAACACAAAGGATATAAGTGTCTAAGTCCTACTGGGAGAACATATATAACACGACATGTAGTATTTCATGAACATGAGTTTCCTTATCATTCTTTTTTTCCTTCAGGTCAGGTTGTGTCTAATAATTCTTCATTTGTTCCTTCCACCTCATTTCCTTTACCACTTCCTTCTCATTTACTTCATACTTCTGGGGGTTCTTTTTCTTCTTATATTCATTGGGGTTCAGATACACTGCCATCTGTGCCGTTGCATTCCCCTCCATTTGTCTCGGATCTTCCTTCACAACATACATCTTTTGTTCCCTCACATGATACATCTTCTATTCTTATTAATAATCAATCTGTTGCTTCTAATACTGGTGCACCATAAAACACACATCACATGATTACTAGAGCTAAAGATGGAATTCATATGCATAACGTATTTGTAAGAACCACTACTCAGGGCCTTGATATTCCTAATTCAGTAGAGGTTGCCCTTAAGGACCCAAAATGGAAGGTTGTTATGGATCAGGAATATCAGGCTCTGTTGCATACTGGTACCTGGTCACTTGTTCTTGCCAATTCCAATCAAAATATTATGGGTAATAAGTGGATTTTCTCTATTAAAAAGAATTTCGATGGGTCTATTAATCGATATAAGGCTAGACTAGTTGCTAAAGGGTTTAAACAAGTACCCGAGATCGATTTTGATGAGACATATAGTCCAGTAGTGAAGGCCTCTACAGTTTGAGTCATTTTGTCCTCGGCTATACATTTTGGATGGTCTTTGCGTTAACTTGATATCGACAATGCCTTTTTGAATAGCACTCTTATTGAGGAAGTATATACAAACCAACCTGTGGGTTTTGTAGATGCTTCTCAATCTCATGTTGTCTATAAGTTGCATAAAGCATTATATGGTCTTCGTCAGGCTCCATGTGCATGGTTTGATGAGTTAAAGTCTACATTAGTCTCTTAGGGGTTCCACAATTCCAAAGCTCACAACTCCTTGTTCACTTTTCACAAGGACAAGATTGTGTTATATGTACTAGTGTATGTGGACAACATCATACTTACTGGGTCAGATCCTACTGTCATTCAATCCTTTATTTATAGATTGAATGATAGGTTTGCTTTAAAAGATATTGGAGATTTGAATCTGTTTTTAGGTATGGAAGCTCACATGCCTGCCAAAGGACTATACTTAACCCAAACTGCTTACATCCAACAGCTATTACATAAAGGTGGTATGTTAAATGCTAAACCCATTGATACCATTTTTTTTCTATTGGGAAACAATTGTACAATGATGGCGGTGCTTCTTTTCATGATATAACTCTCTATCGTAATGTTCTTGGTGGTCTCCAATATCTTGTCAATACTCGACCCTACATTGCTTTCATTGTGAATAAACTGAGTCAGTCTCCAATATCTGTCACTAGCAAGCTCTGAAGAGAGTTCTGCGATATCTCAAAGGCATTGTTGATATGGGTTTGTGGTTCAAACCTAGTCTTCTCTCTTTCTTACAGGCTATTCTGATGTTGACTGGGCAGTCTCAGTTGATGATCGAAAATAAGTGGCTGGTTTTACTATTTTTTTGGGCTCTAACTTAGTCTCGTGGTAATCAAAGAAACAACAGGTTGTAGCACGCACTAGTACCGAATCTGAGTATCGAGCTCTCGCATGTGCTGCTATTGAGATAAGTTGGCTTTAATCATTATTACATGAGTTGAAGATTTCTGTTTTAGCTACTCCTATGTTGTGGTGTGACAATTTGAGTGTTACTGCCTTGGCTAAAAACCCTATCTACCATGCCAGGATGAAACACATTGAGTTAGATATTCACTATGTTTGGGATAAAGTTCTTTTAGGTCATCTTGATGTTCATCACGTTCCATCAGTCGATTAGATTGGTGATGTATTCACAAAGTCTTTTACTGCTTCTCGTTATGGTTATCTTCGTGACAAACTGACTGTCATTTCTCTCCCACTCAGTTTGAGGGGGGAAGTTAGAGTTAACCATTAGTGCGATAGTTAGATATTATTATGTGTTAAAAAACTAAATAATTGGAGAAATCTTACCTCTCCACTGATTGTGTAACGTTGCCACTAATTGTGTAACGTCTCCACTAATTGTGTAACATTACACTAATTATGTAACCTCTCCACTAATTATGTAAATTAGCTATGTATTATTCTATAAATAGGGCACCATACTGTACGTTCCGAGGAGAGAAATAAACTTGTTTTACATAATTTAACAGACTTCATTCAAGGCTTTTAATTACGACGATTTTAACTTAGTGTTTGTTGCCTAACCATTTTATGAATTGTGTTGCTTTGTGGCGGAAGTGTGGAACTAACTTTAAAATGGAGGGCATTAAATCCCCTTTGTGTATAATCTTAATGCTTTCAAAGAACTGAACTTAGTCTATAAAAATGTTTCAGTTTCTCTACTCACATTTTATCTAACACTAAATCTTTTGAACTATATGCAGCATCGGAAGTTGAACAACTGAAGAAAATGCTGAGGGAAGATGTGCCCGAATTCTCATCATCTTTTCTCGCGTACTCAGCTTTCGCTCTTTTTGCCTTCTCCATATTGTACAATATATTCTTCATCGCAGTCATTAAACCATCTGTAGATGGATCATAACCAGCTCTGCTATTACTACCAGTACGAAATCAATAACTTCCACCCTGAGAAGATTGATGTTGGTGCCGTTGCGGCAGTCTCCATTAGCAGAACCACTTGGGCACTAATGAAATGGTGATGTCTAGTTATATCATAGATGTAAGCTTGCCCTTTTTTTTTAAGAAATAGTGTCAGTATTATCTGTTGCTCTTGCTTATGTTGGTCTTGTATGGATCTAAACTGAATAATATGATCCTAATTTTTGCTCATAGTTTCCACTTTCGAGAATTAAAATTTTTTCTTTGCAATTTAATTTCTTTTAAGAAATAGTATATGTTAATACTTGTCGTTGGAACTTCTGAAACAAACCTATGTGCATTTATTTCCCTTTTAGTTTCACATAAGGTCCATTCGAACTAGTTAGAAGACTCAGAACTAGCTTTGAATAGCTGGTGAAAAAAAATACTTATCAAATAATTAGCTATTTCACTTTCTATTTCCATAAGACAAAGTTGTCATGGTAAGTTGACGACTAAACGTAATATGATGGCCATTACGATCAAAGAATTAATAAGAACTTAAGCACCCGATTAGAAACCTTTGCTCATTTAAATTTTAGTTTCATGTTTATTTTGCATCATTATTTGACTGCAAGTGATGTAGTAACTTGAAAGGGTTTTAATCCAATTACACTAACTTTTAGTTTCAGGATAATCAGAGCCAAACAATCTGCCAAAATGAATATGGAATTCTCTTAAAATGGAATTCTAACACGGGAAGACAACTACCCATTTAATACTATCTTTAAAAAAAATAAAGTAACTCAATGAATGTTGGGCCAGAGGAATCAACGACTTCAAAGCGTGTATTAAAGCTACTTTCCTAAGAAAATTTTGCTTTCAATACTGCAGGAGTCATCAAAAATCCTAGAGGATATGATGAAGTAAAAGTAGCTTGAATTGCAGTGGTGAAAGCTAGAATAGTAGCTTTTGCAGTGAATTTTGATATATTGTTCTTGCTCCCAAGTCTCTATTTTATAGAGCTCCAGTCAAACTAGTTGGAGAAAAGAGTGGGTTAGTGGGCAGTTATCAACTGAGTGATTAATTGATAACTGCTTCATTTTCTCTTGTTGAATGGATTTGTTAACTGCCCATTTACTAGGTCTATTAACTACCCACTTACAACAAATCCGAAAATGGAAAAAAATGTGACAATGGTTAGCCTGATTAACCGCTTATACACATGCGCGCATGCCTCGAGCCAAGTGCTAAATGCGCCAATATGCGTCGCGCGTGGTCATTTGGGTATAGCTCTAGTGAGAGCCTTATTTACCACTCAAACAAGTGCAAGAGTATATATACTCTTTAAGTGTGAACCTTCTAACCAATGTGGGGCTAAACATTTCTTTTAAAAATGTCTAACAATGAAAGTTTATCCACCTAAATTTGAAAAAATTTAAATTTGCAATCTTTCTAAATTACTCACCCCTCACCACCTCACATCTCCCTCACGTACACCGCGCCCTAGCTCTAATTAATTTTTTTTCAACTCACATGGTCTTCACTTTTGTCGTCACCACGTCAAGTTTTATTACTGCCACCACTATCCTGTCTCTTGCGTTGTGACATTGCCTTTGTGATCTTCAGAGTCATCTATGATGTTGCGGGGTCGTCACCAAACCCAAGCGTTGAGGTAATTTAGAAAGATAGTGTTATTTTTTAAGATAGGAACAACTTTTTAAAAGAATATACAAGTGGATGAACTTATAATATGCGTTGTTACAACATAGACAGAGTTTGGTTTAACCAGACTCTTTAGTAAATTGGATCAAGTTGGAATGACAAAATAAATGACTAGATTGGGTTGTGATTTCTCAATTCATGATAATTAGATTGAATTACGAATTGGTCTTAATTGGATTGGATCCATTATTTGCATCCCAAAGGCAAATGATGACCAAAAAAGCGAATTGGTGAGGCATCTCAACATCATACCTTAAAACAAATTTAATCATCAATCTCAAAACTAAACAGTATCAAATATCATAAAAGTTGCTTCTGCAGTGCACGTGTTAAGCATAAGCAAAAGTTATACCAAACAATCCCTTAAATAAGTAATAATAAAATTTAGAAAAGAAAATCAAAGAAGTTTGAACCTAGAGCTGCAAATTAATAAGTGGATACATATAAATTCTTTTTTTTTGGGTAATATATATATATTCTTTGCTATGTCTCGAGTCTCAACCTAAAACAATTTACAGTTCAATTTTCATATATTATGAAGTTGACCAGACTTGTGGAGGAAGTACTTGAAGAAGAAGACTTGAACACTCATTACGTCAAAACTCATTATAATATCAAGCATCCACAAGCAAAGGCACATCAATATATTTTCATTATATCTGGGTCCCTCATAACCAGAAAATTAAAGAAAATGAAAAAGGCTTGTAATCAATCCATTGTTTTAATGGTGGGTGCTCATAATCACACTTATTTTTTAACGGTGACATTTCTTTCTCATCAGACGATCCACACTTCATTAAAGCAGCTTGAAGATCATTTTGGCCTTAATTATCTATATATATAATAAGGGAAGACTTTGGGGTTGCCACGTAGCAGTTTTCAGCCCTCTCGACGTGGCACTTGACATCCCCAAGTCTTCCCTTATTGAAAACGTACCATATAAAATATACGAATAGTTTAACTTCTACCAAACTATTTAGAACATTTTGAAAGTATAATTCTTGGCATTAGAAAGTTATTTTTGTTCCAAAAGCAAACATTTACATTCATCATTATTTTCATGTACATAAAAGAATTTTTTTTTGTTTTTCAAAAGAAATACTAAATGTAATGACCTATTTTTCAATAGACCGTCACGGGAGCTAATGTGGGCCCAGAGTTTGGCTTACCAGCACCAGTTGTACCTCACATTGAATCAATTCCACCATTTTATCGTTATTAACCTCATTAAGCTACAATTTATTGTTTAAGTAGTTATTGATTTCAGTTCATTGGTTAAGATCATTACCAAATCTCAAATAAACCAACAGAAGTCTTAAAACATATTATTTCATATAATAAACATCGAATTATGTGATATTAACCATAAACCTAGTGTGAAAAACCCATAAAATCCATCATATATCAAGAAAAACGCCTCAAATATCAAATATATACAGGGTTCTAAAACGTCTCACAATCCCAAGTCCTAAAATGAAATCAAAATATATAATACAAACGTACAAGTCGGGCTCACAGTCTCTGAATCAACGGTACTCTGGTAGCTTGCCCATGTCTCGACTCATACTAGGATCTGCACTCAAGTCATCACAAAAGGTAAATGACGTGTCCAGAGTGAGGATTCCCAAGAAAATTAAGTGAGCTATACCGAAAGTAAATACTGGAATTTAAATAAAGCTATTAAATAAACATGCAAAAATAAATATAGGCAATTGTGATCATCGCATGGATAAGTAATAGTAAAAGCTCAAAGTGTGTTCCTAGAGCCTATGGCCAGACTAGCACCATAATTCGAACTCTTCCACAGAATACTGTCGGCAAGTCCCACTCAAGCAGGGCCAATATCTAGATCCGCTAAGTGGTTGGCGTATTACCAATGACACACCCACACTTGCATCCCTAACACACATGCTATGGCCTAGTGGGTGGAAATGGCACGGAGGGAGAGCCTCAACGTCTGTCCATATAAACTACAACTAAGAATAGATTATTGAAAGACAAAAATGGAATTCAAAAGCCAAATAAGTAAATACTCAAGTAATTTCAGTTAGGATACTACACACCTCAAATTGCACTCCAACTAATCCTAAGAGTCGTCCAATCACGCCCAAATTTCATGCCAAATCCCTAGTCAGTCAATCCAAAGTTTGATAATTGAAAATATCAGTAAATTTCCCAAATTTAAAATCCTAATTTGAATCCCTTTTTGATCAATTTAAATCTCCATTAATTGATTATAAATCTCCAATAACCAATTAAACCCATTTCAAAAAATTCATTTTTAAATTTTTATTCAATTTTCTGTTTGAGACACCGCAGGTGGCTCCACCGTGTACAACAGTCCCACGGCGTGTCTCACGGCGTGCTGGACGTCGTGACCCACGCTGCCAAGAAGAAAACCCCATGACGTGAAATAAAATGTAGGTTGTGTTGTGGTCTCTGGTTTGGATGGCGCAGGTGACGGCGTAGGAGTTTCCTTCCCACGGCGCCCCTGGCGGCGTCTGAACCGCTGACGTCGAATAATAGTTTTCGAGCTCCCTCGGCTCGTCGCCAAGGTCTGAATCCGTCCCAACATTTCAAAACAATTTAGGTTAGAATACTTGATCTCCGCGGTTTGATCCCGTACTTACTACTGCTACAGTTCTTGTGATATTCGGTAATATATCAAGATTTACTTTGACGTATTCGGTGCACATTACCATGCAATGCGTCCCAAAATGTGTAGTCTAGGCATATCGAATGATGGCGGCTCTATCGATGTTAATTTGCGGGTGTCAAAATCGAGTCACTCTAGTTAGGTCAAAAGCATAAATAGTACGAATTCAATAAAAAGAAAAAGTATAAATAGTACTACTATGCGGTAGAAAGAAAGAATGTTGGATGTGGGTGGGACCTGAAAGGCATCACGTAACCGTGGCTTAGCCCAGTGGACCCGGCCCAACTCCGACGAAAGCCGACAAAGCAAGGCTCAGAATAAAATAAAGAATTAGCGAAAAATAAAAACGAAAATTAGGCAGTCGTCGACTTTGACCAGGTAGCCAACTTATTGGAAAGTGGTTTTGGAATGTAATTACCAAACAGTCCCTCAGGTGGGCACGTGTTCCACGCATTTGCCCTCTATTTGACAGAGATGCCCCTCCCCCCTGTAGCCAAACAAAATAAACTTAATTAGGATATGTAAAAGAAAAATGATAAAATGACTCACTTTCAACGTATATTTTGACCACATATTTTTATTTTTTAGTCATTTATGATTCTTTTTTATCTACTCAAATGTGGCTCTCAAATCTGACAAGATATCATAAACGACTAAAAGATAAGAGTGTGCGTTGAGAGTGTGTTAAATTATCATTTTTCATGTTGAAATACTTCAAAATAAACAAATAAATAAAGGATACGTTGAAATCATGTTTTTTTTTTTTGAAAACTTGAAATCATATTTTTAATGCCCATGTTGAAGTCATTTTTTTTTTGGTGATTCGTTGAGATCATTTTTGACCACTCAAAAGAGTCAAAATAAATAATCTATATTTTTTTTGTCAAATTAAATAAATTCTCTATATATGTTATCTCCAACTTTCATAATTTTGTAAGTTATTATGTATAGCATTATGAAAAAATCATTGTGGACTTGAAGTTTAATCTAACTCAATTAAACACTTAAATTTCTTTCCCCTGTAATTTTAATTCTCATACATTTAAATTTCTAGGCATTTATTATTTTTTTGAAGATAAACTTCTCTACTTTTTGCTTCCCATTCTATAAATTATTGCATATCAAATTCTCCTTATAGTTTAAAAAAAAAATGGTACTTATAAGAATTAAGAAATAACAAACATGTGTCACTTTTATATATTTGGCAAATTGAGAATTATTTGTAGAGTTTTTCCACGCGAATAAGCTCGTGAGGAAAAGATATATATGGTGAAATTGTGAACTTGAAGTTTAATCTAACTCAATTAAACATTGACATTTCTTTCCCCTATAATTTTAATTCTCATACATTTAAACTTTTATGCATTTATTTTTTTTTTGAAAATAAATTCTCTACGTTTTGCTTCCCGTTCTATAAATTCTTGCATATCAAACGCAATTTATAAGAAATTAAAACATGCAACGCTTTATATATTTGGAAAATTGAGAATTATTTATAGAGTTTTTCCACACGAATAAGCTTGTGAGGAAAAGATATATATGGAAAATTAATTGATTTGTCCAGGATTTAGACTCTCATTCTAAATTCTTGCCGACCAAACACTCCCTAATATTACCGAAAAAAAAAAAAAAACTCCTTAAGGACTAAAAGCAATGTATGCCATTTAGGGGTGGGCAAACCGCGGTTTGGTTTGGAAAACCACCAAACCGCGACCAAACCGAGGGTCTACGGTTTGGTGATTTTCCAAACCGCAGATCACCAAAACCGCATCAAACCGAACCGCGGTTTGCGCGGTTTGGTCGGTTTGGTTTCGCGGTTTTCATGCAATTTATTTTCAGAAAAAAAAACCAAGCAAAAAAAAAAAAACAAAGAAGCCAAAAAAAAAAAAAGAAGCCAAAAAAAAAAACAGCAAGCAAAAATGAAAAAATAGCAAGCCAACATGAAAAAACAGTAAACAAAATGCCCTCGGTTTGGTTTGTATTTACCAAGATGTGAGATTTGTGGTTTTTTTTTTAATTTTTAGGGTTTTTGGTTTGTATTTACCAAAATGCCCTCGGTTTGGTTAAACCGCGGTTTTCTCAAAATGAAAACCGCGACCAAACCGCATGAATCATGGTTTGGTCGTTTTCCAAACCGCGACCAAACCGTGAGCTTCAAAAACCAAACCAAACCGTGCGGTTTGGTCGGTTTGGGCGGTTTGGGCGGTTTTTTGAAAACCGCTGCCCACCCCTAATGCCATTGCCACTCATGCGGCAAACAAAGAATTATTTGTGACTTTTTGTTTTAATCAAAATTTGTGAGGTTTTTTTGCATACAAAGCTTGTGATGGAAAAAATATAGTTTATGCCCTAACTACCGGCCCCGAGTCTAGGACTAGTCGAGGCGCCAGCCTTAGATACTCGGGTGCCGGAAAATCAATATAAAAAATAGCTTCTACTAAAAAAATATATAGTTTAATAAATGATTTGCCCTATTGAAAGATATAGTTGAAATCTTTAATCTATTTGGTAAGCACAAACTAGCTTATCAGCTGATTATAAGCTACTTTAAAAAATAAGTTGTGTTTGGTAACTAACTTATTTCAAAAATAATCTAGATGATAATCTAGAATTTTAAAAGCTAGATGGACTAGCGTTTAGAAAAAATACCACGTGTTAACTCATTCTTTTTCCTTATGCCCTTGTGCGTGTAAAAAATAGCCCATTGAAACTTATCCATTTTTGTTAGGTGCGTTATCTTTATTTTCTCCTATTTTTACTCCTGTTTTTTATTACTTTAATATGTTAAGTTATAAAAAGTAACGAATAAGTTATACATATTTGATTTGCGAATGGAGTTCGCATGGATTTTTGTTAGGCCCATCCTTGTTACGGTGCATCTTCATCAACGGTGTTGTGAGGATTTGTCCGGCACGCTGGATTGATTTGTCTTTAGTTTTTTGTGACGGCCCCAATTTCACAATCCCAAACTGGGCGCCGCCCGACCTAGACTCATATGGAACCCCCGAGCCAATCTCTCGAAGTCGACGCGAGCCCAGTCAACCTTCCTTTACCATTTACCATTTTTAAACAATGTACAAGTTGAGCATATCGATTAGTGAGTTATCATTGGTATAGCGGAAGCAATTTCATCTCAAACTAATCAAAATAACCTCACGCATACAAAATAAGACAACCTAGAGTGTCGAAACCCCACATATGTATAACATCATAAATAAGTCTAAGGAGAGTAACATACAAATATACATACCCAAAATCTCTCAAAACCCCTAGTCCCAATGTTTCAAAAACAAGTATTTACAGTAATACAAAATGGATCACCTATATTAGACAAGTGGAAAGACCTACTCCGGTATCCTCAAATCAAATCTCCAAACTGTGGAGTCTTTCCCTTGCTGGATTATGGATCTGCACTCCGTCAAACACATGAATGACGAGCTTAGGTAAGTAGCATCAAGCAGGACATAAATACAATATTTTGAAATAAATAAATCATTCTAATTCATGCAGATAGAAAGAAAGGATCAGGGAGCGCATGAATATACAAGATTATAAATAAATCAATCGAATATAGAGTGTTCGAAATACAAAAATCGAATAGCAAGGAGCATGACCAAAAGTTCGTTAAGTCGCGGCAAAAAGCCCAGCAGACTCGGATTTAGGACGAGACACAACCTACCAGCTCTAACCCTTGCGACTATGAGATATCCACAAACCCGGATAAGTGTCCCCAATGTACACTCAATTGGGAGATGTCAATAGTGTCCAAATAAGAGCTCATATCGCAGATAAAAGTAACCATGACTCACTTGTCAATGGACCACTTAACCAAAGGAAATTCCAAGAAAATAGTTGAATAGAGAAATTGCAACAAATTAAAGCTCAAGAAATAATTGTGAAATTCCTCACTGATTTACTTACCTGTGTCCAAAGCAAATACGCTCTCACACGACTTCGACTCGTCCCCCACAAATCCCTATGTATCCCGACCAATGAAAATACACCCCCTGGTATTCATTTAAACACAATTTGTATCAATTTCCTCTATTTTCCTATGTTTTTTTTCTAATTCTTGACTATTTTTGCCAATTTCACGCTTTACGAGGTAAAAACCCTGACATAACGTCTTGTCAAAATTTTGAATACTTCATTTTTCATAGAAATTCATAATTTTCTATTTATTTGGTCAAAATTATATTTTTCTAATTTAAAATTAATTTCTTCCTAATTTTCCAGAATTTTCTTGAATTTTTCCTATTTTTCTGTATTTTTTGCAATTTTTTTGGAATTTCCAAAAAATAAAATAATAATTTTTTTTTAAATTTGGGTTGGGCTGAACCGAGTCTGATTCAGCTGGACCCGGTTCGGCCCAACCGGATCGATCGGAGTGCAGGTGGAAGCTTGCCCTGACTCGCTTCGGTCAGACCGTATTGGCCTGACCCACCATGGCCGAGCCATCCTACATCGCAACAACCAACAACACAACAACGACAACACCAACATCAACAATGACAATAATTAAGAACTCACCTCCATTATCGCCTTTCCATCTCGCTCTCTTCTCCTCGACCTCTCCTTCTTCTCTTTCGGTTTGAGAATGGCGGTGGCGGTGGCGTGTTGATATTTTGGTGGGTTGGTCAAATGACCAAAATACCCCTCCATTCTTATCCATACCCCTTACAAACTCAATGCCCTTTTGGTTTTTTCACATTTTCTTTTAAATCTTTATTTTAATATATTTATATATATATTAAATTACACATATATAAATATATATTTGCCTACAATTTTGTCGTACGCGCCAACGAGCACACTCGAGCGTGCACACTACCGCATGTATGTCTCCTACAACCCTGTGTATCACTCGGCGACCACTAATTTATTATTTTATTATTCGTTTTGTCAGTGTTTTATTTTTTATTTGTCTCCCAGATCGCTAATTATCTGTCATCTGTCTACCCGAAATCAGTTATTCACGTTCTCATCGAGCCGAACCTGTTTTCCAACACCAACGCTCACACTCAAACATCTTCACACGTTTGGGACATTGGAATTTACATTTAGGTAATAAATAAGTAGTAGAAATACCGAACAAAAATAACATATATCGGTGTCAACAACTAAGAATTGGACAACTGTATCACGACAATGGTCCACATACGACCTAAATTAACACGTTGCACAAGTTAGATTTTAGGGTCGTTACATTTTTATTTTATGGTAAGTTTTCTTTTCTAGTTGGAAGTCTTTGATTTGTCTTCTCCTTGTTGGGAAGTTTTAGGTCTTCTCCTTGTTATGAAGTTTTACTATTCATTTTGTGTTTCTAGTACTTTTGTGTAATGTCACGAGATTTAGCGCTGTAGAAAGTAGTCCTTGATTGTCAAACATTTTCAATTTCAAAAAAAAAAAATTAAATCAATGGCAGTTTGCTTGCACAAATAAGATTAGCGAATCAATGTACTTAATTCTATGTTTGGTCATGTATTGAGCCATGAATGATTATTCGATTTCGCTTCAAAAACAAAAGTAATACATATTCCTAACATATCTACATAATGTATGTTAGTATACTATATAACATGCCTATTAATAATTTCATCAAAAAAAAAACATGCCTATTGATTATATTAGCAATTATTAATTAACAATAGACATACTCAAACATATTCGTATTTTTTTGGTCAAAGAAACATATTTGAATTAATTAGCAACGTATTATATTTTCTTATAATTAAGTTATTATTATTTAATATTTACTTATATTTTTTTACATATATAAAAAAGAATATAACATATTTTTATTGATTATTGTACGTGTACAAGCTGGCCTCAAAAACAAAAAGCTTATAAATGCCAACTCAAACATTATTCATTAATATGTTATATTATATTTGTACAAACATAATAACATTAAATATATATTTAAAATGGGTATATGTTGTAGAATAAATTTATTAATAAATAATATGATAATTGTATTAGTAATGTATTAATTATTTAGTACATAATATAAATATGTCCTTTCGTGTCATTTTACATTTATTAGCTACTTGATCAGTTAGTTTTTCCAAACAATTTCAATTGATCAGATAAATTATTAGCTATCAACTACTAGCCACTAGATTTTTAGCTATCAGTTAGATTATCAACTTTCAGCTAGATTATCAGTTATCAGCTAGATTATCAGTTAGTTTTACCAAACAGATCCTGCATCGCATATAAAAGTAGCCGATTTTTTTTTTGAGTCACTTATATCTCTTTTAAAATTTTTGTGTACTATTTGCCTCAAAAATGTTTGCCCACCTATTTTTGAGATGCAAGCTGTGACGGCCCCGCTTCTAATCTAGGGCACCGTCCGGCCTAATCCCGTAATTAAGCCCTAATCACAACACATAGGACCCGATTACGAATTAGTCAGCCTTTACTACCGGTGTTCTCTTGTTTAAACAATTATTTCATTTAGCGGAAGTCTTTAATATTTTAGCAGAAATTTTTTTTTTTTTTTTTTCTTTTATAACACCTAAGTGTGGAAACCAGGATATAACAATCACCATATATATGCAAGTAAACGACGAACATATATAAACAAAGTGAAAGCCAAAAGTCGGGTAATCTAACACTCATCCCAATAACATCCCAAAAGATAAAGACATAAGTAAACATAATACAAAAAGTACCCTACGTGTATGGGCAGCTACGCGCTCGGAGCTGGAGAGGTAGTCGCCGATCTTCTGCCCCGCACTGGTGTTGCTCGACGGATCTACACCCACCGTCACAAACTAGACGGTAAGTATGATGATATTTAAGTGATAAGCTGGGAAATCTAATACTACATTTCCAATTTAAACAAAAGGTATTTAAAAGCATATGTATTTGAAGAAATCTTGAATAAATAATGCAAGTAAATACCAACGTTAACGAGATACACAACCGACACAAAGCTAAGTCGAGATGATCTACGTCCGGTCGGCGGTGAGAACTATCACCTAGCCTTTTCCACTCTTGTATGGAGCTATGCTCAACATATGATAATAATCTCTCTTTTTTTTTTTTTTCTAATAACCTCAAATTATGAGTCGTGCTCGCGTATTTAAATCAATTATACTTGCCGACAACCCCGTGGTCCATGCCACGTGTGCCGCCCAAGTGTAGTGGCGAGGGCCGGAGACCCCGAAAGACCGAAATCCTCGTGAATCCGCGCATCTCGTGTGCAATGGACACTAGATAATCCCTACTTTAGATTTCAAGAATATATATCCTACAATGCTATGATTTCAACACAAGTTAGGCTACAAAGCCCCAAAGGAAATAGAACACAAGTCCAACATAGCAGATAATCCTATAGCATGCATTTTCTAAATATTCATTATGTGACGGCCCAAATTTCCACATTTGTCCGCCACGGGAGGCCACACGGGCCCACTGCTGGCCACATAACTGTCAGCTGTGTCCCACGCCCAACTAACCATCATTATCAATTAATTCAGCCTAAGTTAGTCAGTAGTTAACATTTTAATATTTGTAAATAGCGGAAGCTTAAAATATGTCATTTTCTCAAATTAGAGAGCATTCATCCTATGTGGAAAACCCGGTAAAGTACACTGTATATAACATAACAAAATGTGATACACTCATGCACTGGTATCTCAAACAGTCCCCATAAACCCAAAAATAAGTCAATACAAACAAAATAAAAACATACAAGACGAACTCCGTCGGTGACAAGGTCACAGATAGTCTGCAAGAGTCTCCTTGCCCCTGGTCGTAGTAGATCCTGCACTCAATCATCACAAGAAGTAGATGACGAGTCCAGTGAGTAAAACCCGAAGTACACAAACCAAAGCATTTATAATAATTGAAGCCAATAAAGCTGTTAAATAAACATGCGCGATAAAACAGCAACCGTAATTAAGACGCATGCATACATAACATCGATAAACACCAATAATGGATGTGTGCCGTGTAGCAGGACTGAACCCTAATCCAGACATCGGAATTCCCTCGGTGGCTTCTCTAACCCCCTCACCGGTCCGAACCCTTATTCTGTCCCTATTGTCCAGCCTACCCAAGTCCGCCCACACATCACGAGTAAACTGAAGATCCGGTGGTGAATGACAAAACCAACCGTGCAACATGAGTATGAACATGGAAATAGAGTAAACAACGATAAACAATAATAGCTGGAATCAAATGAAATCAAATGAAATCAAGTAAATAAACACTCGAGTGTGTTTCTTAAGGGTTTTACTTACCTCAACCGTACTCCAATTACTCGATATACGTTCCGATCTTATCCCGCTCTCGCCTCGGGATACGCGCTCGACACCCGACTATGGTCTCCTAAGTCCCTGGTGTCCGAATAAGTCATTTTATGTGATTTAGTATCAAACTAATTGATTTTATATCGTGACCATAAAAATTAGAATTTTATTCCAATTTTTAGTTGTAGCACGTTCTTTCGAGTTACACCGGGGTGCCAACCACCCCAAAAGTCTTGAAATTCACTTTTTCAACCATTTTCTAATTTCTCACATTTTCTCGATTTTTCAGAATTTTTCCATAATTTTTCCTATTTTTACGGATTTTCTTTTCCATTTTTCTTTATTTTCTCTCTTTTTTTTTTTTTTTTTTTTTTTTTTTTTTTTTTTTTAAGAGGCGGTTGGCCGAACCGAACCGGTTTGGGGGCCGAACCGAACCGGTTCAGGGCCGAACCGGCCCGGTTCAGGCCGAACCGGCCCTTCTTCTTCTTCTCAAGAGCGGAGCGTGCTCGCTCGCTTTTTTTTTTTTTTTTTTTTTTTTTCATTTATGAATCGAGAGAGGGAGAGGGAGAGGGAGAGGGGGAGAACGACATGTTGTCGTCTCCCTCCTCGGACGAACTGGTCTTGCAGTTCGTCCGAGCTCCCAAACTCCACCCCGCCACCACCAAACCACCATATCCGCCAACACCACCCTCCAACAATGAACACAAAAACACAACAATAAACAACACAACAACTCACCTCGTTTGCCTCTCCACCACGAGACCACCACCTCTCCTCCTCTCGGTCTCTCGCTCCTCGTCTCGGTTCTCTCTTCTTCTTCTTCGGTCGATCAAAATGTGGAAAATGGTGGTGTCGGTGGTGTTTATCCACATTTTTGGAGTGAAATGACCAAAATGCCCCTCATGTCTATTTCTTTCCTTCTTTCCTTCAATACCCTTTTGGTAATTTTGCATTTTCTATTTTATTTTTCTGATTTTTAATATATATTTATATATATATATATATATATATTAAATTCCTTATATACATATATATAAATATATATATACATACTCACCTATACTTTCGCGCCTAAAATTTCGTTGTGCGCGCCGACGAGCGTACTCGGGCGTGCACACTACACTACCACCCACGCGTGTCGACCACGACCTCGCGTGTCACTAGGCGCCCACCAATTTACTATTTTTGTCAAATTTATTTTATTTTTATCGAACTAAACGCATTCCCCGGCCTAGTGTTCCCGTCGCTCGCCCTTCAGGTTCCCGCGTCCGCACGCATCTTTAGGCGAATACCCGACACTAAATCTCACCCGATCTAAACAATATTAAACCACACCTGCGATGTAATGAGTCATAGCCTAGTCATTATCATCACAGTTAATCAAACAATCGATCAAAAATAATATTTCCCGCCCAACCAGGCGTATCTTCGCCAGTCCGTGGTGTCTCCGTGGACCTAAGTTGGCGTCCACGTCTGAAAATACGCGAATAACGGCCTTAATAAAATTTGGGCCGTTACACATTAGCCTCATTCCAAGACAAAAATTGAGCATATAAGGAAACATGGAGTCAATGATATAATGAACAAGGCATCATGCTATATCGATATTCAATATGAATAGAAACAAGGAAAGCATGATGTGGAAAATAAATTAGCTAGTCTACAAATAGACTAAAAATTTATCAATGACTGGAATGAAATAAAGTAAAGAGTTCCCACAGTTTCACTTACAAGTCAACGCTATGATAGTCCTAGCTATCCAGGCCTCTCGACACCCCGACTCGTGCACCCGAACTTCCAAGAATTCCCTTTAATTCCTGAAGTTCATTTTATGTCATTTTAATTGGTTTAAAGTCACAATAAGTGGATTCATGATATTTAACCAAAATTTAGAATTTTATGTCAATCTTTAATTTTGGCACATTTTTCGAGTTATTTCGGGGTACCAAAAATACTCGAGAAGTCCCTAATCATTTTTTCTACCTTTTTCAAATTTTCTATATTTTTCTAGAATTTTTCCCAATTTTTTTGATATTTTTTTCCTATTTTTCCTATTTTCCAGCAAATTAAAACTGTTTTTTTTTTTTTATAAATAAAATATTATTTAAAAATATTATTTAAATAATATATAGGTGGGTCCCCCGAACCGGTCCGACCCGACCCAATCGGGTCGGCCGGTTCGGCCCATATGGCCGGTCCGGTCGGGTCGGGCCGGCCCAGCCCACCCGGGTTGGGGCTGGGGGGCGGTTTGGCCGCCCGCTGGAGATGGAGATGGGCCTGGGCGGCCAGCCGCCTGGGGTGGCACGCACGCACGCACGCGTGCGCGTGCCCCCCCCCCCCTCTTCTTCCTCCTTTCAACCAGAGGCGCTGGTGCGCCTCTGGTTCTTCCTCTTTTTTTTTTTTTTTACCTTCTCTCTTCTCTCTTCCTTCACTTCCCAATTCATCTTAAACCTCATGGAGATCAACAAGGCACCAAAATTTCACCCCAAATCCACAAAACAATATACATTTCTCGGATTTCATGCATGCAACAAAAAATCCGAAATTACCCAAATTCGTCACCAATCAATGCAAGTCCGAGTAAAACTAGTGTAATTCATCACAAGAACTCAAAAACCTCCAAGATGACCTCCAAAAACCATTAAAATCAATGTAAATTCGAACTTCACCAAGACTCATTTTTAATGGAAAATCAAGAACAAATGAGGGACTTGTTACCTTGTATCTCCGTGTTGACGCCTAGATCACCTCTCCAAAGCTCGAATCTACTCTTTCTCCAACCCGATTTCTCTCACAGATCCCTCAAATTGTTTGAGCAAAAAATGGGATTTTTGCATGTTAACAGTGAAAGGTTGTATATATATGTTGATGGGATCTAGTGTGCATTGCGCATCTCGAGGTAAATCTAATGGCTACTAACTAGGCAGTCCAGCCTCTCATGTGACACAACTTGGGTGACTCCCATCATGGGAGTGTGTGGCAGCACGGATCTCGAGGTATGTCCTAAGGTTAGTTTAATTCACAACAAACTATAGGATATTAAAATGTAATTTCTTAATAAATAAACCATAGGTTAAATCGATTAATGTACATTAATCCCATATGGACCATAATTAATTGGTCACACAAATTTGTAAAATTCATCTAAGTGGTCACACCGACTCTCAACTACCCGGCACTCGGTGTCCCGACTCGCACGCAACTCGAGGCGCTTTCCTCGTGCGTCGAACGTCGTATTTTCTAACTAAATTAAATAACTTAATTTATGTTAAGGTAGATTTGAAATAAATTGTTATTTCCTAGCCTAGTCTCGCTACCCCGATAATTCCACTAGGTACTCATACTTGCACGCACTCCAAGGCGTGTCCCCGCTCACGTCAACTCGACGTCTATGGTTTGCAAAAATGGACTTAATTAGTCTACACACATACACAACACTAGGCATACACCAGTACAAATATAACATTTACCTCGGCCACGTGCCTCGGTCAATATGCGCATCTCATGCGGGCCCCACGTCACGGGTCGGTGATCCTGATTAAGCAAGTTAATCAAGATTAGGAAATTGGGCCGTGACACAAGCGTAATTCCTAAACCTGATGGTTGAAAATAATAATGCATGATATTATCTTTAATAAAGATGATTTTAATTATCTTGTTATTTCTAAGATTTTAGAAGATATGTTTTAAAAAAAAAGATTTTAGAAGACATATATAGTTATAGTCAATTAAAATATGATCAGTAGTTGCATCACGCAAGTATAGGAATTTGTTTATTAAGCTTAAGGCTCTGTTTGACAAGCACAAACTAGCTTATTAGTAGCCTATAAGCTAGTTGGATAAAAAAAGTTGTGTTTGGTTAACAGCTTATTCTTAAAATAAGCTAGATGATCCACTAAAATCTCAAATGTTATCAAATGACTATGAATAAAAATGATATTAGCCTTTTATGACAAAGGTGATTTTTATTATCTTTAAATTCTAGCATATATTTTTTTTGAGGAAAATTCTAGAATATATATATAGTTACAATCTTCGATTTGTGCATTGTAAGTGTAGTAGGATTTCGTTATTAAGTTGAATATGATTTTTAGAAGTGTTGCCATGTGCATGTAGGAATCACCCACGTGTATACCTTTGAGATGTACGCGTGGTTTTTAAATTTGATGATTGAAAATTAATAATAATATATTATATTACTCTAAATTTGATGATGATGATGTGAACATAATAATGATATTACTTTCTTTCAAATTAAGTTGTTTTTTAATTCTCTTATCTTAAAATTTGAAAGATGTAGTTAAAATCTAGAGTATATGTATTGTGCGTGTTGTAGAAACTTATTTGTTAAGTTTTGACACATGCATAAAAAATACCATGTTGACAACTCTCCAAGACGCATAAGAGTTTTTTTTTTTTTTTGCTTTTTTTCACTTGAATGGCAGTCGAATGTACTCAATCTCTAAACTTGTTTTTTGGTAAGTAATGTTTCTACCACTTCACTAAAGATGCTTTAGTAAGATGCATAAGCATGGTTGTTGAATCAGATAGCTGAGAATAATAATGTGTTACCTTTATGACAAAAACTATTTTAATTAATTATCTATAGATTTAGAAGATACTGTAATCTTCGATTTGCTACATTGTATGTTTACTAAGACTTGTTGTAAAGCTGAATACAAACTTTAGAAATTTGAAGTCTTGCCACATGCCGGAAGAACCCACGCTCGCATGCATGTCCCTTAGATGGCAAAATCTGAAATAATGATGATAATAATATTACGTTTTTGAAGGAAAGCTGATTTTAATTAATTGCATGGTTTTATAAACGGAAAACATTAGCGTAGGACACATTCGTCCAAACACCCCTTCCATAGAATGGCGCTGGACCTAAGTTATGTTGGCCTTAGGTTGTAGCCAGGGAAAGCACCCAAAAAAATAATTTCTTGAAGTATACTTGACCTAATAAATATGTTCATAATTTGTTTTCAAAAAAAGAAAATATATGTTTATAATTTAGCTCACAAATATTTCACAACCCACTTAAATCTAAAAAAAGAAAACCGTCTTAATTGTTGTCTCGCACTCTTGCACATTCGAAAACGCTCTCACACCTAAACGACTTGAACTTTTATTAATACGTTTTTCGATGTTCATCCAACATACCTATGACAACAGATTCCATGTCGTTTCTTTCTTTTTTTTCAAGAGACTAGCCGACCACAGCGAGGACCCAGATGAAATACTAGTGGGGGCACTCACTGAAAGGATCCTGGAGATCCGAAGTACAGTCTAGTCTAACTGGGACGAGCACACACATTTGTTATCTACGATGTTATGTATGCATGCAATGATCCATTTGCAATTGCATGTTTACTTCCGCACGTCTATTTAACATTATTATTGGCTTCTCTATTACTTAAATGCTCAGTGGATTTTCCTTGAAATTTTACTCACTGGACTCATCATTAGTTTTGTTGTGATGACTGAATGCAGATCTTAGTACGAGCAGAGGCAAGGAGATTTTAGGTGATTATCTCTGACAGACTACTGCCCAAGACCTTCTCGTACGTGTTTATTTTTGATATTTTATTATGGGTATATGGGAGACTTAAGAGCCACTGTACTTGTATATATTCACTTTTTGAGTATCTTCTCGCCATATATGGAGATTACTATATTTCAGGGTTTTCCACACTAGGATGTTTTGTTTTTTTGAAAACGACTTATATTTATATATATTTTCATGTTTTTCATAATAATAAGTCTTCCGCTGCAAATAATTTTTGAATCAATTATAATTCTTGTAAATCACATGTGACAGCCCTAAATTCCAAAATCCTAGATTTGGGCGGCCTAGGCCTAAGTGGACCCCAAGCTGGTCTTGGGGAGTTACGCAAGTCTAGTCAGCCTTTTCTTATCATTATTAAGCATTTACATGTGAAGTTTATCAATTACTGAGTTATCATCAGATAAAGCGAAAACAATTGAACTCCAAACTAATCAATGAACTTCAAAGACATTAAGTTAAGAAAAATCTTAGAGTGTGGAAACCCAACAAATGTATATATATCAACCATACTAAGTCAAAGGAGAACCCCAATGATATCATACAAGTACAAGATCTCTCAATATTCCCTTAACCCGTTTTTCAAAACAAAATAAATACATAATACAAGAACCTACTCAATACGCGAGAGGAGACCGCCTCGTGGTCCTCGACTTCAATCGCCTAGCACTAGTCCCTTACCTTTATTTGCTCGTCGGTTTGCCCACCGTCATAAACTAGACGGTGAGTACAGTGATGTAGAAAGTAAAATACCAATAGAGTTTTAACAACATTTCAAGTGTCACATAAATAGCTAAACTAGTATCATGCATGGATATCGCAAAGATTATAAAATAGCATGATAAGTGAATCACTAAGATAACAACGATAAATGAGTGTCAAGAACACAAAGCAAAAGAAAAGGCATCTAAGTGTCCCAAGTCCACCAAGTTGCCACCCTCAGTTTACAACCTGACTTCCAAGACAGACTCTGGACCTACACAAACTTAAGGCAGTCTAGAATAAGGCATTTAGCTCCAGATCACACTTAGTTCGCATACGGGCACCGCAGCGTCACACATAGTTCAACTTACGGCCACTGAAATCCCAAACTGCAGGTTTAACCACGTTCAGAGTCCGTATACTCATGGCATAGACTGTGAGCACCATGTTGTCCACTTAGACCTAAATAGACCACTCATTAAGGAAATCCAAATAAAACCAAGCCAATAAACTACTAAGGATAGCTATAACCAAAGAGAATTTGAAAATTCATATAATCTATAAGAAAGTACTGCTCAACAACATAATAGCTCAATTAAATGCACAAATGAAATAATGTAAGTACTCTAGTTGGTTTTACTCACAAATACCACGCGAAACTCCGCGTTCGCGGCTCTCAAATACTCCAATACGCTCTCGCAAACCCGTCACCGATCCACTAAGTACCTGGTAAGCATTTTCATTGTAATTTGGTTGTATTAGTGTTTCGTTCTGTGTTTAATTAAAATTCTCCATTAATTTTTCATATTTATGTTCAATATGTTTTTAGGTCGACTTCTGGGTTATTAGGTCGTATTTAGACCCGTTTCGGTACCCTGAGAAGTCCCCAATTCATTTCGAATATTCCATGCAATTCTGGAAAAATTTGGGCTTTGGGCACCGTCGGGACGCTGTGAGGGTTTTACCCTCGGCGGCGTCTCCATGACGTGGGGCAGAGTGTATCTACCCCAGACATCGTGGGTAGCGCTGTGGTGGTTTTATACCCCATGGCGCCTTCACAGCGTGGGGCAAATTGACTCTGTCCTAGACGTGTATGGGGTATAGAGAGACCCTTCTCTGTCCCCAGCATCGCACCTGGCGCCCCTATCTGAAGGATTTTTCAAAGTGTTTACCGCCCCGACTCTCGCTGCCTTAAGCCAATTTGGCCCATTTTTCATCGGGGATGCAACACCATTCCAAAAACATCCTCGACACACTCCAAAACATCCGAAATCCTCAATGGAAAATCCAAAATGAAAATCATTCGAAAAATCTCCAAATATCCACCAAAAAATCCGAAACTCCCCAAATCGAAAACCATCTTCACACATCTCGTGTTGATCGTCATGAGGATCACCAAAACGTCGAGAGTTTCGATTGAGAAATCTCGATGTGGTGTCCAAATTTCTTCGTGACGAACGCGAATAAGACATACACCAACACGTAGAGGATGACGAGGAGGTGAAGGATCTTACTTCGGATCGTCCTGTCGCCGCCTCGACGGAGCTATTTTCGGTGACCTCCACCACCTCCTCTCGTTTGCTTGAAGAGAGAGAGAGAGAGAGAGAGAGAGAGAGAGAGAGAGAGAGAGAGAGAGAGAGAGAGAGAGAGAGAGAGAGAAGAGGGAGAGAAGAAAATGAGAGAGAGAATGTTGTTGACCACCTTTTATAGTGTTGGTCTCATCTTGGCTCACACCCACATCTCGAGGCACATCTTGTGGTCTCCTTTCACACTAGTCCAACCACTCTTTGACACTCACTTGTGTGACTCCCTCTTATCCTTATCCCCTTTTGGACTACAATTAAGTTCCCTCGGGCGTTCCTACTCCTGACATGCCCTATAATTCGCACCACCGCGCGTGAACAAAGTTACTAATGACCCGTAAATTTCTCGAATTAAATTATTATTATATTTTATTTCTCTATCGTCCACCAAAATCATTTCCCTGACTCGTGTACCCGTAATTCTTCCGTCAATGTTCGTTCGTCACGTTCTTTAAGGCGAACTCCATTCGCAACTCGACGTGACTGTCCAGTCCCACAGACACGAGTGTACATCAGTAGTACACGCCATCACACAAATAATAATACGAAATTTTTGGGTCGTTACGGTCTTCCAACTAATAAGAATTCCGTCCTCGAGATTAATCCTAACTCGAGCAAAATCTTAATAAAACGCACACAGCAGGGAAAGTACTGTCTAACCAATTCCTCTACCCATACTCACGTGAATTCGTTCAACCGTGAGTAGGTGAAACCATGCTCTCTAACTGGTGGGCACCAACTAACCTAACCGGTCTATGGTCGTTTCGTAAATTTTAGGTTCACTTAGAGTCTTTTTTGGGCAAAAATATCGGATTCACATAGATAGCAGGACATCTTGCTTGAGTTTACGGACCCACTTAAGGTTATAAGGTAGATGTCGGATTCCCATAGAATTCGCACACATAGCTCGACATCATTTTCCCTCGAATATAGACTCACCTAGAGTCAAAATATATAACTCCACTTAGGCTCACACATAACCTAGACTCACATAAAATCAATGCACACTGCGCACCCTGACTCATATAGAGTCTAAACTCACACAGAGACCTGACACACAGTCCACTCTCATTCACATAGAGTCTAAACTCACACAGAATCCTAGCATACAGCCTTTTCCACCACTTCGAAATATTGACTCATACAGAGTCATTGCACACAACTAGATATCCTTTCAAAGGTTAGTCTCACACAGATTCAGGAGTATCACACACAGTTTGCTCCTTCCCTTCGAAAGTTGAATCACACAGAGTCTGGCACACAGCTAAATATCTATCATACTTTGAAAGTTGTATTCACACATAATTCCTCACCATCACTCACATAGAGCACGTTCTACTAATTGTCTCACACAGAGTCTCCCCAAGTCTGACTCACCTAGAGCCACCGTTAATCTCTTACCTACCTAGAGTCACCATTTACAACTGACCCACCTAGAGTCTACTCTAACTCAGACTCACCTAGAGTTCACTCAAGTCGAATATAAACTACAGATTGTCACAATAATTTTATGCTAAGACACAAAAATAACTCTTACCCGTTATTGGGTCTCGCGTCGTCTCTGAATCTAGGTCTGCAATGGCATGTGCTCTCTCTTGCACGTGTAATGGAGCGTTATCTTGCAACATGCTCGCCATTTGAGGACAATGGATGGCTATGTGTCACGGCTGCCTACACTGGTAGCATCGTCTATCTTCGTGATATCTATTGCCTCCGCTTTGGGTACTATACGGCAGATGTCGCCCCGCCCGTGGGCCCTGATGTGATCTCCTAGCAACACGAGTCGCTGGAACATGTGAAACCAACCCCGTAAATACTGAATGTGTCTGGGATGCAGCTATCTCCACGTCATCGTCCTCGTAATCACCATCCAGTCCTAACACTAGATCTGAGGTACCCTCCCTGGTACGTATGCTAACAAAGCCCTCACTGGCCATGGCTCTCTCGTAGGCCTCCTGCAATGTACTCGAAGTAGTCGTCACAACTATCAAACCAATAGCGTCGAGTAGCCCCTGCACAAAGTAATACTCCTAGTCGGTGTCAGAGTTAGTTGCTCCTTCGACATACTCTATGAATCGCATGTATCGGTTCATATACTACATCATGGACTCGTCTGACCTTTGTCGAATCTCTTTAGGTTGCAGATCGTAGGAGGGATGTATTTCCACTCGAACCTCTCCTCTCAGTCCAGTCCTTGGGCTTCCCTCTCAACGCCACCGTAGTGCATCACCAAACATCGGCCTCGCTGAATAGTAAGGCTAAAGATATACTCAGCTGCATGTGTTTCGGTGTAGCCAATACATCATGTATCTTCTTATGGTTCCTTATAAACTTCTCTACAGCCTCGAGGTCAGTTCCCCTGTGGAACTTCTCCGGTTGATATCTCATAAACTCACGAGCCTGTCTCGCCTCTGCTGTCGCTCTAACACCCATATCGGTGGGCTTACTCGGCATATCCTCTGCCCCTGTAGGTGGTACTACCTCTGTCTGAACTCGTACTTTCTCAATCACTACAAGTCCTGCTTGTACAGTCTCTATCCTCAGTAATCAAAGAATCTCCTCGAGTTGTTGGCCATGCAATGCGACCAACTGAGAGATCTCATCAAGCCTCTGCTGAGCATCCTCTGTACCGCCACTACTAGAATATGGCTGATCGACCATCGCTATCAGTCACGAAAGCGGGTTCTTGATCAGGCTATAGCTATCAATAGTAATAGTATACAACACATCAAATAACTCATATAATCAAAATTTTATTTTCCCCAACTCTCCTCACTTTCCAACTAGGACTCAAGTCAGGTTCATAGGGTTCTACTCTAAGTTCAACCATTGTCCTAACTTCCGCTGTCTTGTGCCTTAATGGATTGTGATTTAACTTAATAGCCAAGTTTAAAACTTTAGGCTCTAAAACCAACTGTGACGGCCCCAAATTCCACAATCCTAGAATTGGGCACCGCCTGACTTAGGCTTACATGGACCCCCGAGCTAGTCTCGGTGAGTTACACAGGTTTAGTCAACCTTTCCTTACTATTTAACCATTATTAAGCATTTACATGTGAAGTTTATCAATTAGTGAGTTATCATCAGATAAAGCGGAAGCAATTGAACTCCAAACTAATCAATGAACTTTAAAGACACTAAGTTAAGACAAATCCTAGGGTGTAGAAACCCAACAAATGTATATATATCAACCATACTAAGTTAAAGGAGAACCCCAATGATATTATACAAGCCCAAGATCTCTCAATATTCCCATAATCTATGTTTCAAAATGAAATAAATACATAATACAAGAACCTACTCAATACGCGAGAGAAAACTGCCTCGTGGTCCTCAACTTCAATTGCCTAGCGCTAGTCCCTTGCCTTTATCTGCTCGCCGGTCTGCCCACCGTCACAAACTAGACGGTGAGATAGTGATGTAGAGAGTAAAATACCAATAGAGTCTTAACAACATTTCAAGTGTCACATAAATGGCTAAACTAGTATCATGCATGGATATCGTAAAGATTATAAAATAGCATGATAAGTGAATCAGTGAGATAACAACAATAAATGAGTGTCGAGAACACAAAGCAAAAGAAAGGGCATCTAAGTGTCCCAAGTCCACCAGGTTGCCACCCTCAGTTTACAACCTGACTTCCAATACAGACTCTGGACCTACACAAACCTAAGACAGTCTAGAATAAGACATTTAGCCCCAGGTCACACTTAGTTCGCATATGGGCACCGTAGCGTCACACACAGTTCAACATACGATCACCGAAATCTCAAACTGCAGGTTTAACCACGTCCAGAGTCCGTGTACTCACGACATAGACCGTGAGCATCATGTTGTCCACTTAGGCCCAAATAGACCACTCATTAAGGAAATCCAAAGAAAACCAAGCTAATAAACCACTAAGGATAGCTATAACCAAAGAAAATTCGACAATTCATATAATCCACAAGAAAGTACTGCTCAACAACATAATAGCTCAATTAAATGCACAAATGAAACAATGTAAGTACTCCGGTTGGTTTTACTACAAATACCACGCGAAATTCCTGCTCGCGACTCTCAAACGCTACCAACACATTCCCGCAAACCTGTCACCAGTCCACTAAGTACCTGGTAAGCATTTTCATTGTAATTTGGTTGTATTAGTTTTTTGTTCCGCGTTTAATTAAAATTCCCCATTCATTTTCCATATTTTATGTTCAATATGTTTCCGGGTCGACTTCTGGGTTATTGGGTCGTATTTGGACTCATTTAGGTACCCCGAGAAGTCCCCAATTCATTCTGAAGATTCCATGAAATTATGGGAAGATTTGGTCTCTGAGCGTCACCGGGACACCGTGATGGTTGTACCCTCAGCGACGTCTCCACTGCGTGGGGCAGACTATCTCTGCCCCAGACGTCGTGGGCAGCGCCATGGAGGTTTATACCCCACGACTCCTTCATGGCATGGGGCAAATCGACTCTGCCCCAGACGTATGTAGGGTGCGTCGTGAGGGTTTTAGCCCTCACGGCATCCCCACGGCATGGGGGACAGAGAGACCCCTCTCTATCCCTAGCGCTGCGCATGGCGCCCCTGTCTGAAGACTTTTCGGGGTGTTTACCACCCCGACTCTCACCGCCTTAAGTCGATTTGGCCCATTTTTCGTCGGGGATGCAACACCATTCCAAAAACATCATTGACACACTCCAAAACGTCTGAAATCCTCAATGGAAAACCCAAAATGAAAATCATTCGAAAAATCCCCCAAAATTCGCCAAAAAATTTGAAACTCCCCAAATTAAAAACCACCTTCACAAATTTTGTGTTGATCGTCATGAGGATCACTAAAATGTCGAGAGTTTTGATTGAGCTTGAAATCTCGACATGGTGTCCAAATTTCATCGCGACGAACGCGAATAAGGCACACACCAACGCGTAGAGGATGACAACGAGGTGAAAGACCTTACCTCTGATCGTCCTGTCGCCGCCTCGCTGGAGCCATTTTCGGTGACCTCCACCACCACCTCTTGTTTGCTTGGAGAGAGAGAGAGAGAGAGAGAGAGAGAGAGAGAGAGAGAGAGAGAGAGAAGAAAATGAGAGAGATAGAGAATGGTGTTGACCACCTTTTATAGTGTGGGCCTCATCTTGGCTCACAACCACATCTCGAGGCACATCTTGTGGTCTCCTTTCACACTAGTCCAACCACTCTTTGACACTCACTTGTGTGACTCCCTCTTGTCCTTATCCCCTTTTTTACTACAATTAACTTCCCTCGGGATTTCCTGCTCCCAGCATGCCCCATGATTCGCACCATCGCACGACCCGTAAATTTCTTGAATTAAATTATTATTATATTTTATTTCTTGGTCGTCCACCAAAATTATTTCCCCGACTCGTGTACCTGTAATTTTTTTGTCAATGTTCGTTCGTCACGTTCTTTAAGGCGAACTCCATTCGCAACTCGATGTCACCGTCCGATCCCACAGACATGAGTATACATCAGTAGTACATGCCATCATACAGAAAATAATATAAAATTTTCGGGTCGTTACATCATTCACCTTACTTCCCAACTTGTAAATTCGGAACTAAAAACCAGTAAATCTTAATAAATAACTTAAGAAAAAGTTGAATGATTGGCTTATACTATAACAACAACGTGACAAGTTAGCACGCAACACACTGAAGATTCTGTAGTAGCAACAAACGCTGGTGGAGCGCGGGACCCATCAGTTAGTGACGTGGCAGGTGCAGCATGGCCCATAAGGTGAGGAGCAGCACACCCGACGACTTTGGGATGCGGGGCCGCCACAAACTATTGGCACCCCTATACCCTGTTTCAACCCCTCCACTTAATTTAATGTTATTTATAGCCTCCAATAAGTTAGTTCATGTTCTAAGAACCCCCCTTAATTGTTAGTAAACTCTCTAATGTACCCCTAACTTATATTTTTCCCCCTCACTCTCCAAAGAAAACTCTTTTCACATCTTTGAGTTCCTCAACCTCCAACCCTTTGTTGCACATCATCTTCTTCTCCCTCTTACCCCAATTTGCTCTATTTTGCATTCCAAAATTGATTCTTTGTTCTTTAAAAATCTAAGACTCAATACATATAAATGTTATAATCATTTAAGAATGTGAATCAAATATAAACCAAAAACTATAATCAAGATGTTACGTTTGGTGATGAGTTGTAGAGTGTATGGATAAATAGATGAGGAGGGGTGTAGAGATTAGAAAGTAAAAGAGAAAATGAGATGAGTTTATGGTTTAAATTGGGGTGAGGTATAAAATGTGAGAATTAAATGGAAGAGAAGAAGGGGTGGGTGTAGTGAATGAGATAAGAGTTGAGGATGAACTTAAGGTTTGTGGGTGTAGTGAATGAGATAAGAGTTGAGGATGAACTTAAGGTTTCGTAGAGAGTGAAAAGTAAAGTTGAGGAGGGGTATAAAAAGTGGAGGAAAAAAAAATAGGTTGGTGATTTAATTTAGTAAGAGGTTATTTATATAATTTTGCCCAAAGAAATTTTAGTGTATTTATTCGCTCCCAAAAAATAATGTAATTGTCAAATATCAAGTTTGTTAAAGGAAAATGATAATCTTACACACTTAGAGCGCACACTTAGAGCGTACACTTTGTCTTTTAGCCAATTTATGGCTATTTCTTGTCTCTCAAGGTGTGGGTCTACATCTAAAAAATACCATAAATGAACTAAAAGACAAAATATGTGCCCCAAGTGTACGTCCAAAGTGGGTCATTTTATCATTTTCCTTTGTTAAAGGATACTTGAGGTTGAGGATCAAAATTTTTTTTGTTTGAAGGGTACTTTGGTCACACACTGACACATTCATGCAAGGGCAAAGTGGGAACAGAATTACAATTTTATTCTCTGTTTTGTTTGGAAGGAAGAGGAGACAGGTAGAGAGAGAGAGAGAGGTTTGACTCTCTTTCTTCTTCTTCAATCAATCATCCATCAATGGTGTCTCCCTCTCTCTTCACACATCCTTCAAAAAAATCCACAAATTCAATCTTTTGATCCCCCAATTCGTCCTCCAAAACCAATAATCCACCATTAAATCACCACCAATCCCAACCCTCTTCTCAATTCTCCTCAGATTTCCACAGCCCTTCTTTAAATTCTCGATAAAATCTCCAACACCGACAATTTGATTCCCTGTTTTGGGCAATCCAATCCTAGGATTTCACCGCATATTTGGTTTCCAAATCGAATCACAAGATTTGGGTATTCAGAATTTCGATTGATTTCTTATTTCCAAGCTTTAAATACCCAATTCGGACTCTGTTTCAAACAGGGTCTCTCCTCTATTTCCTCTGTTTCCTCTGTTTTTCGATCAGGGAATTTGGAGACAATTCGATTGAATCTCTAAGTCTCTAAATCAATGGGGAATTGCTGTGTGGCGCCAAATGGGGCTCCTCAAACAGAGAAGGCGAGAGGGAGGAAGAAGAAACAGAACCCGTTTTCGATCGAACAGGATGGGAATCACAGGTCCAATGGCGGAGCTATGAAGCTAACGGTGTTGCGAGACGCGACGGGGAGCCAAATATCGAGCCGATACGAGCTCGGTCGGGAGCTCGGTCGAGGTGAGTTTGGGATTACTTATCTCTGCACAGATAGATCTTCTGGTGAGGTTTTCGCTTGCAAGTCGATTTCGAAGAAGAAGCTGAGGACTGCTGTGGATATTGAGGATGTTAGGAGGGAAGCCGCGATAATGAAGCATTTGCCCACCCACCCAAATGTGGTGAGCTTGAAGGACACTTACGAGGATGACAATGCTGTTCATCTTGTAATGGAACTTTGCGAGGGCGGCGAGTTGTTCGATCGGATCGTCTCCAGGGGGCATTATACAGAACGCGCCGCCGCGGTGGTTACTCGGACAATTGTGGAAGTTGTTCAGGTTTCATCTTATTAATCAACAACATTTCCATTACTGAATTTATAATTTTAATTGATTAAGTAGGTGGATTTAAATGATTTGGGATTAATTAGATTAGAAAACTCCACTCGATAGAAACTTAAGAAATTCTACAGGGTAGAGGTAGAGGTAGATCGAAGCTAACGTGGGAAACATTAATTGGAAGGGATTTAAATGATTTACAAAGCACGCCATCAATTGCACTAAATGGAGTGCAATGGAAGAGGTTGATCCATGTAGCCCGATCTCAACTAATTTTGGGATTGAGGCTTCTTGTTGTAATTAGAGTATAAATGTTTATTGTGTTGGTATTAATGAGGCAAAGATAAGTTGTTTAATGTGATTTGTTTCTCTTTATGTGAAGAATCTTGTTTGGATTTTCACTTTATGGAAATGCTCTTTTTGTCTGAAATTATCTGAAAGAATTGTTGGGTTCTTCTTTGATTCTTATCCAAATTTTGGTTCACATAGTTCTGGTTGTTGTTCCTAAAGGTGTCCACTTTGCAAGTTGTCCTTAATTGGGATGCAGACAGAATTTGTTTATTTTAATACTTTCCTTATCATAGTGATTAATATTTTTTTTATTGAGTTTATTCTGCATTAGGAATTTTTGCGAAGACCTTCTGTTGTCCTTCTCTTCAAAGTCATTTTTTTTTCTTTAATCATCGATAACAACAACAACAAAGCCTCAATCCCAAATTAGTTGGGGTCGGCTACATGGATCAAATTCATAATTAGTTATGATTTTCTTAATTTCTTGAACTTTTTTATTTATTTATTTTTTATGTTCAGTTCTGTATGTTCTCTTGCTAAATAACTAAAATACTCCCCCAATATTTTATAATAAAGATTTTAAATTTTTTGTATACTTTGCCTAAATCAAGTACAATGAAAGAGTTTGATCCATGTAGCCAATTAATTCGGTATGGAGGCTATGTTGTTGTTGAAGTTGTGTTGTCATATTTTAAATTTTTGTATACAAGTTTTTTTTGATTCGGTTACTCTGCATTGGATTTCATCTTGATGCATGAGTGCCTTGCCTTCAATTGATAAGGCTTTTCTTATATGGAACTTTTAATGTTCATATCTTGAAGAAGGAGCATAATTAAATTGTTATCATAAATGTTAGAGGTGTTTCTAGTATGGTGCGATCAGTGGCTTAACTTGATTATTTTGTTGCAGATGTGCCATAAGCACGGGGTGATGCATCGAGACCTGAAACCCGAGAACTTTTTGTTTGCAAATAAGAAGGAAACGGCACTCCTCAAGGCAATTGATTTTGGGCTGTCTGTCTTCTTCAAACCTGGTAAATGCCACATGCTTAGTATCATTGTTTAATTTATGAGTTCAATAGATGCTTTCTTATTTGGTTTCCCACTGTTCTGTACTGAAATCTCGGCAATTTTTTTCTGTTCAGGTGAGACATTTAATGAGATCGTTGGAAGCCCATACTACATGGCTCCTGAGGTGCTAAAACGAAATTATGGTCCTGAGGTTGATGTTTGGAGTGCTGGTGTGATCCTTTATATTTTACTTTGCGGGGTACCTCCTTTCTGGGCAGGTTTGTTTCTCTACAACTAGTTGATTTAATTTTTTATCCTAATTATTTGAGACTTTCCCTTCGATATTACACAATGCAACTCTTCTCACCACATGGCTTGGTTTCCCTTTCAGAAACCGAACAAGGAGTGGCACAAGCAATCATTCGCTCTGTTATAGACTTTAAGAGAGATCCTTGGCCCAAGGTTTCTGATAACGCGAAAGATCTTGTGAAGAAGATGCTTAATCCAGATCCTAGGCGGCGGCTATCAGCTCAGGAAGTGCTTGGTAATTTTCTATTCTTCCCAACACTGTTTGCTATTATCTTCTCTGTGTTGTATTCATGCACGACTTATGGGGTTTCATTTTTAAAGCAAATTTAAGTAAGAGCGCTTAGTGTAGAAGAAGGCTAAGGTGGACCGTAATTTCTTGAATGGTTATCCATTTTCTCCGAGAGGGCCATGAACCATACTGACTGATAATAGAATTATAAATCTGCATCTCTTTGTAAATTCAAAACCTGACCAATTAAAGTGCTCTCAATGCAGATCATCCATGGTTGCAAAATGCTGTGAAGGCTCCAAATGTTTCTCTTGGTGAAACTGTGAAAGCAAGACTCCAACAATTTTCTGTCATGAACAAATTTAAAAAGAGAGCTCTGAGGGTAAGGATGCAAAGACTTGTTTCTGCTTTCTTTTTGTTTCGCCTTCGAAGACCCTTCATGCCTGATTCAAACAATTGCTTATATCTTTTTGTGTGAATACTTGGCTTGAAAGCACATTCTTGATGTTTCAGTCGATTAAATATGATTGGAATTTCACATCTTCAGGTGGTGGCCGAACATTTGTCGGTGGAGGAGGTGGCTGGTATTAAGGAAACATTCCATATGATGGATATAAACAAGACAGGCCAGCTCACCCTTGGAGAACTGAAAGTCGGGCTTCATAAGATTGGTCATCAGATACCCGATGCAGATGCCCGTATGCTAATGGAAGCTGTAAGTATAGCGATGCATATTGATCAATTAGTAATCTCTTGGTTTTTCGTCTTGTTGATAATCTCTAGATGATCACCATGATTTCGGACTATTGCGCAACTTCATTATACATATGCGATGTTTGGTACTTCAACATATGGGGCCAGTGCAATTTGTCAATCCGCTTTCATGTTGCAAGGATGGGCTTTATAAATAAATTGATGACGTACATTTTGTTTTCCTTTCGAAGATGATGTTTTAGGGTTGTAGAAGTTATCTTGTTTTACTATAGAGTGGTTTTTAGTTGTCAAGGTCATTCCTAGTTTTTCTATTCCCCTAATAGTCATGCTAAAGTTTTGAACTGGTGATCCTTCCAGGCTGACGCCGACCGCAGTGGTACTCTTGACTACGGGGAATTTGTTGCAGTTGTGATTCATCTTAGAAAGATGGGCAACGATGAGCACCTGCGCAGGGCCTTCAAGTTTTTTGATAAAAACAACAGCGGATACATAGAAATAGATGAGCTACGAGAAGCTTTGGCTGACGAGGTGGATCCCAACCATGAGGAAGTTATCAATGCTATCATCCACGACGTAGACTATGATAAGGTTGGTTTTATACACATTCAGGATTTTCATGTAAAAAATATGCCTCCTTTTGCAAATTCTCCTATCCAAATAAATTAGTGAAACTAAGAGTAAATGTTATCATGCTAACAATAATACAAACTTGAGGAATTGCAGGATGGGCGAATAAGCTATGACGAATTTGCGACGATGATGAAGGCAGGCACAGATTGGAGAAAAGCGTCGAGGCAGTATTCGCGAGAGCGGTTCAACAGCCTCAGCTTGAAGCTGATAAAAGATGGGTCTTTGCAGTTGGCCAGTGAGGGTAGATGAGACGCGGCAAATTGGGAGAAGAGAAGTCGAAAGTCCTATATTTTTGCTGTGCTTACTTATTCTTTCTGTTTTTCTTTGGGGTGTTAGTCTGCTCTCAATCAGTGATTCCATTGTTTTTTGTTCTTTTTTTAGCTGATTAATTAGAAGGCTTGGTTGTTGGGGATGTCAAAGCGTCTAAGAAAGGCAAATTTGTGTAGTTATTGTGTTTATTCTTGAGAGGGAGTCTACAAACATAAGAGAAGAAAGAAAAAAAGGTCCAGAGCAGTAAAAAGAATAGGAATGCTTTCATTTGTGCTTGTAAATATCTTATATATATTGCATGCCTAATATTTTTGGCCATTTCAATTTTTATTTGGAAGCTCGACAGGCAATTTTTATTCATCAACTGAGATCAGATTATAACTGAGGAAATAGCCAAAGGAATGACATCTTTCCAAATACACAAGATATCTGATTCGCCAGATTCGCCATTTTGCTGCGCCCAACAGACATGACAACTATTGATCCATTACCACCAATGAAAAGTTGCTCCTCATGGCTCAAATCAAAGTGCTCATGCAATCCTTTTTCATACTCCCAACTCTTCTAATTATTTCTTGTAATGAAATTGTCGGTTGTACCAACCAAGTGGGTGGTCTATAATGGTTTGGTACGTGACATTGTTCTAAGTGAGTGGAGTTCGAGTCTCAAAGGGGTCAAGAAAAGTTAGTTTCTTTCATATAAATAATAATAATAATAATAATAATAATAATAATAATTGTCAGTTGTAATGAAGGACACTAGTGAAGTGTCCATCCTTAATATCTGAATTGTAATAACATACATATAGGAGAGTATTAGGATTTGAATCGTTGTAGCATTTTAGGAATTCAATTGCCAAAAACTTTACATCAGCCAATGCATTTTGCATTTTCGAAAAAAAAAAAAATATAGAGCATCTAGAGTCAAATACTCTTTTGAAATACCAAAACGACATATACATAATCCTAAATCTAATATCAATTTTATTATAGGTATAGAGACGAGTAGCAAGTTTACCGAAATTTACGTAGTTGAATAGATCATGATTACCGTTCATATTTATTTATGTAAATGTGTCTATTATATTGAATCTAAATCAAGAACAATTGAAGAGTTTGATCCATTTAGGTGAAAATGCATACTAAATACTCAATCAAAACCAATGCTCGAAAACTAATGTGTGCCTTACTTATGCATGTATTTTATTAGTAATAGTTTTTTTAAGAAATTGTTAATTGTCATTGTTTGCCAAAAAAAGAAAAAAATCTCTTCATTTAAAGATAACTAATGAAATGGTGTGTGCAATAAGAGGTAACAATCATTACAAAAATATCTTTTTCATCAAAATTGAACTATGTGTTGTATTGACCAAAACCTAGAAGCACATTGGTTGTTGTCACATTGTTGTGATTAGTTGAAGATAATTGTTCATATTTTGTCAAGAGACAGCATGGAGTCAAGACAGTCTTAGCTGCCGCGAAGGAAAGCTTCCTCTTGTCTAGCTAATGTTGAGTATTAACGGACGGTCGTCTGCTCTTGCTCTATTAACATCGATTGGAGTGCTCTGGAGCCTGCTTTGCATAATTAGTTGCATTGTCCTGGTGAATAAAATAATTTCGTTTCTGTCGAAGCCTTTCAGGAGAGATGATAAAGACATAACCAGCTAAAAAGGCAAGACATGAGAGATTATTTCCACTTTACTCGAAAAAAAAATAGTTCCATTTCTATAGAAAAAAATTGTGTAAGCCAAACATTTGAAGTGTTTTGCCACACTCATACGCATACAAAAAAAGTAAGGCAAAAGCTCTTTTCTACCATATATATTCAAATTCAGTTAAGTATTTTGTCATATTCATACAAGTGCTTTTTTTAATAATATTTCTTTTATAAATATTAATATTAATTAGTTGATCGAATAGATCATGATAAATTACAATTCATATTTATGTAAAGTACATCTTCATTTGAAATAAATGTTATAACACTTAAAACTTAAGGGTTTCATTATGCATTCAAATCTGAGTGTCTTGTGTTGCATTGCTCAATACACCTCAAGATAAAAGCTCACAATGTATCAAACAGTGCACCTAGGTAGGCGCGTCTAATTGGAGGCCCCAAGTGGGTCTCCTAACCATATTCCACAAAAAAAAAAAAATGTAAGCTAACTTAGGAGGTGATTTGTAACACACACAAAAAGAAGGCAGAAGCACTTTTCCGCAAAACGATTTCGTCTATATTCACATTCATATATATACGACAATACTTTTTCAAGTATATATAGGTGTACTTTTTACTAAGTCAAAAACTAAGTGACACGTTGTTACATATATTTCTTAAAAGTTAAGGTAGAACCTTAGGTTACATGAGTACCTAAAGGGGTGAAGTCATTTAAGTCTCGTTTGGTTCATTTTACTAACTTTTAGAAAGTTTTTTTTAGGAAAGTTTAATTTCTTAGGAAGTTATACATTTCATGTTTGATTCAACTTTGAATTTCTTGAGAAGTTTCATATTTTAAAAATAATAAAATAATGTAATTGACATAAATGTCATTTTCATTGTTTTTAAGAGATAAATTGTAGGGAATAAAGGTAGAGAAAAAATATCAAATGAAGGTAAAAATATCAATTCCCCCTCAAGAAGATAACTCACTCACCCCCTAAGTGAGCTATCTTCTTCTATGTAGGAGAAGTTGGGGGTCAAACTTGTAGGGAAACATTTTAAAAATATTTAACCAAACAAAGCTAATTAAAACTTTCCTTAAAGTTATCTCACTTCCTTCAACTTTCCTTAAAACAAAGCTAATTAAAACAATTGCTGGTGACGGTGACGTCGTCAATATCCCTTCCTCTTTGTCAAATTGTCAAAATATATCAAAATAAACACGAAAAGAGGGCATTATACTTACAAAATATGGAGTGGTAATTGTTCCAACAACTTACCCCTCAATTGCACTTCTTGTTGCTCAGCAATTGCTCTCAAAAGGTTCTACCATTATTATGAAAATGAAAGGAGGTATCTCACCAAATAAATTACAGATAACAAAAAAGGAGCTACCTCACTAAACCAATCACATATATGTAAATTAAGAATAATATTATCCCACAAACAATTATTGAAATTCGACATGTGACAGAATGTGAGCTACATAATTAGCTAAAAAAATCCCTTGCATTAGCATAGCAAAGAAATACTTTGACGATTACATACATAAGTCCCATAAAATTCGAGGAGGAACGCAGAAAGAAATTCGTAAATGAGATTAGCAACAAAATAAACTAAGATTCCACGTTACAAAAGATATACTCAAATAGATCTGTGAAAGACCAAGAAGGTCTAAAGGAAATATGCACAAATCATTTTTGTAATTATGTTGTGCACAAATCATTCTCTTGATTATGTGTTACCTTATTTAAATGTTTCCTTTTGTACGTAATTGCATCTCTATATATAGAGATATATGATATAGACCACAATACAATATAATAAACTTATCATATTCTGTTAAAATTTTACATATATATATATATATATATATATATATATATATAGGTTCTTTTATAATGAAGTCCAAATATATACTCATGTCATGATAACCTCTCATAATGTGTTATGCATTAAATGTTTTGTGCATTTATGGTGCCTCGACTAATGTATTGAATTATAATTTAATAGTTGTAAATAGTGTACCCATGATATGAGTATATATTTGATTCTCATGATAGTAGTATATGTATAGACACACACACGGGTACTACTACTATAAAACAATTGACTTATTATAGGCCACTGCAATATCTATTCTTGGGTTCAGATACATTCACCCATTATAGTCCCCTACAATGTTATGCCAACTACACCCCCGAAAGAGGAGGGACTGAAGCTACGACTGGGCAGAAAATCATCAAATTCTCATGACGAAACATGTCAACGCTCTAATTTAAACTATCAATAATGTTGGAGTCATGACGGGTAATTACAAATTTTAAAAGTTCAAGAGATCAACCAGGTTGATCACTAGACTCTCTCTCAAGTCTATTGACAACTTAAAAGAGTTAGGGTCTTTCATTAGGTTTTTGAACCGCATCGGCCCTTTCTGGTAAAGGCCTGACTAATTTCACATAGTTAGAAGAGTGTCCTATTATAACCTCAGAGGTCGAAGGAGAAATAATACAGTTAATTACTGCAAATCGAACCTGTCACCTATGCTTAAGAAATTACTACACCACACTCCTTACAAGCATTTACTTGAATTATTTTTTCTTTACTAAGATAAGATATACATCAACAACTACGTTTCGTAATTAAGTGACCTTAGTCCTATGTATAAACAATGTCAAAATATCATTATATAAAAAACAAATGTTGTATATAATGATTGGCAATTAATGGCAATGTCACTACAATTTATATTATAGAACTAGAACGCAACACACATCAATCATGCATTATTATTAAAATGTATATATGATTGCATTTTTTTATTTCTTTATACACACTACTTAATAATATAAAGCACATCTAGGTGCATTAAGCCAAATTAAACAGATCATACTCAAATTATGTACTGATTCGCTATAGTGAGCTGTAATGCTTTCATGAATATTTTAAAAGGAAATCATCAGCCATGTCAGCCACCACAAACGTGTCCCGCTTGAATGCTTTCCTGTCATCAGCCATGTCAGCCACCACAAACGTGTCCCGCTTGAATGCTTTCCTGGTGTGGTGTAGTGACTGAGAAAATAAGAACACTTACTTTGATTAAGGCAGAGGTTATGACTTAGATTCTTAACAACAATATTATATTTTTTTATTTCTTCTTGTTTCTAAAGGTGGGCATACATGAAATTAGACGAATCAAAGTAAAGAAAGGTTAAAAAAAGTTCAAGACATTAAAAAAGTTGATATGTCACTAAATTAATTTAGTAATTATTTTAGTAATTAAAGGATTATAGAGCAAAAACTAAATTACTTACGCATAGAAATACAAAATTAATTAATAAAAGATTATAGAGCAAAAACGATACAAATTAATTAAGGGAGCAGCTAAAATGACCCCACTAATTGCTAAACGTACCTCAGTTTTATGAAATTACCCAATTATCTTTCCATATATAAAGGTTTTTACTCACCATATCCCACTCTCTCCATACCACTAACCACCTATCTCAAATCGCACTCACAAAATACTAACCAAATTCGACAAAACCCAAGCAAAAGGATATAGATTCGACAACGTAGGTGCATTCTGTTGGGTTTTGGGGTTCACGCACAGCGGAGATTTCAAAACTATTTTGAGAAAAACCCCAACAGGATGCGAATCTGATTCCATTAAAACACGTTTATACTATGAAAACTTAATCATACCTCACTCACAATATACCTTTCTGAAGGTTAATCGAACTCTAAGGCGCTGCTAACAACGAACGCCTTCTATCAGCAGTCCACACATGAACGGCGGCCGAGATTTGAAGTGCTAGCTTCGAGAGAATACCAAACCTTTTTGTTTCTCTCCAAAACAATCCAGAGCATACCAAAAACCCTAAGTCGTTTCTTAAAACGAAAATAGAGTTTCAGCCCCTTTTTAAATCTTTCGTACTTGTATTCTAACTCAAAGAGTCTATTTATACAACCCTTGTATATAGACGGTTAATTAAATTACACATATACCCCTACTTAAAGAAGTATAAGTGTAATACACTACAAGGACGTTTCTGTCATGAATTTTATCATATAAAATTCATTTTTCTGAACCATCTTAAAATCTCGCAAAATCATTCTCAGTGTGCAACCCAAAAGGCTCATACAACCTTGGCAGTGTACCAAAACACATTTTGGTATACAAGTCATAAGCGGCCTCTAGCAAGACATTATGACTACCCAAGTTGTACGAATATCAAATCGATACAACCTAATCAATAGTGTATATAACATCCTTTTGTCACACGATATCCTTTTGATCAAACATAAGGCATGGAATTGTCATTCAACATGTTCAATCATACTAGTCTCGATTTCTAAGTAGACTGAAAACATCTAAGTGACATTGATCAATATCAATTCACTTAGACTAGGCCTTTTAACAGTCTAGCACATCGAGGGATCCACTGGATATCTCTCTTTATATGAGAGGGACAAATTCTATCTCGATTACATAACTTCACCACATTATTCACACAGTAACCAATCACAACCTTTATAATCGTCCGGTTAAAGACAACGTTTGATTGCGTCAAATAACTGTATTCCTAATGTTAAAGTCTCTGGTAATCTCAAGTCAGAGGATTGAATAATATACATATCATGAGAAACAACTATGACTTAATCCATGTGATGTTCTCATAGCGGGTCGGTCCAGTACTTTGTTCCCTAATAAGTACTCATGATCTTGATTCGTATTCCTATACGTATGATCATTGTATGATCATCAATCAAGACTCACATTAGTCTTAATTCATTATAGTTCCTAGTATAATAATCGATTAGGGACATTTAGGATATTTCTGTAAATACCCATAGATCTTATTATAATGTAAACATGCAAATCAATTATAATAAACAACAAATGAAATCCTCTATTTTATTAACTAAAATGTATTCATAAAGATTGTTAATGGATTGACCTATGGCACATTTCCCAACACATTTATCATATCTCTTTTAGTGTCGATTTCGAGGTTTTTTTTTTGAGTCATTTTTGTTTATGAATTAGTTTATAGGTTTAGAGCTTTGATTTGAGGCTTGAATCTTACATTTTTGGTACAAAGTTTCTGTGGCGGCCCCAATTTTCACATTGGTTCACCACGGGAGGCTACGCGGGCCCAACACTGTCCACGTCACCGCCAGCTGTGTCCCACGCCCAATTATCCATTATTAATCAATTTATGGTTAACTTTGATGTTATGAGTTAACTTTTATTCCTTTAATATCATTTAACCACAATTTTTGCAGCGGAAGATTTACTAACAACATAAAGATTCAACATGTATATTATGAGCAAAATGCCTAAGTGGAAACCATATAAACTGTACATCATATACATATCATCTGAATCCTCAAAATATCAAAATATACAACCTATCTCTCAAGCCCAAAACCTAGCATAAAACGAGTAATATAAACATACGTACGAGTAGGGCTAGAGCTGTCAATCGATGTAGTCCTCTAGCTTGCCTTTTCCCCGGCTCGTACTAGGGTCTGCACTCAGCCATCACAAAAAGATAGATGACCAAGGAATTTCACCAAATGTTTACGAAAGTAAAAGTACTGGAATTTAAAATACTATAAATAAATATGCGGAACAAAAGAAATACAGACAACTGTAAAAAGATCATCGCATGTATAATTATAGTAATGAAACAAAGTACGTGCACAATAAAAATCACACTAAGTCATACTTCGGGTTACCCTCCAGGCACGGCCCGTGAAAACACACCAAACGGGTTGACCCTTGACCCTCTAGGTGGTCGGCGTAGGCCCACGACGCACCCACACAAGCCTACCATACCCGGGTAGCCTATTCACCGGCGTATGCCTAGACAAGATGTAACGGCCCGAATTTAAATTGCCTTTAATTATGACGTCATTGCAGATGTGGATGCTAGCGAGGACGGTTGAGGGTCCCACAGCGAGACTGGAGCGCACTCGAACTAGGTATACAGTCCGTTTTGTATGCTTGATGTGGTAAATTGTGATGGAAATGTACAAATTAGCTAATTCCATTGCAATATATATGTTAATGTAGATTATTGACGAGTGAGGAATGACCTCGGGGTGCGTGCGGACACGGGATACAAGGCACGGGGTGCCGGGTAGTCGAGGAAACTAAGGTGAGCTTACCCGTAAATTTTGGGAATTTATTGAATAAAATAGGAATTGATATGAGCTAAATCAATTGGAAATTTGTAAGTCATATAGTTGAGCTGAATAAAACAACAACAGTTGATGATCCTCGAGATGCACAAGAGGGTGTTGAGTGTCATGATTAGGTGTATAAGGTTGGAGTGACACAGGGTGATCAAGAACCCTTGGATATTCCTCGAGATTCGTGCACACACTTGATCAAATGCCAAGTATATATATACCATGTTTGACCGATCAAATGGGGAGAGTGAGAGTGAGGTTTTGAGAGAAAGCCTGAAGGAGAGAGAGATCGTTGGAGAAGAGAGGGAGGAATCATCAACCAAAGTGTGAAGAAAGTGATTTTGGCATCCAACAACGAGATCAAGAGGTGAGATTTATGACCTTCTCTCAATTCTTTCCAATTTGTAGAGGGTTTTGGGTATGTTGGTGTTGAATCCGTGTGTTGGTGTAGTGCATATATTTCTGGAGATAATTTGGTATATTTTGAGTGCTATGAAGGTGGAGAATGTGTTTTAGTGATTGGCTTTGGTGTTGATGATGATATGGAAATGGGTTTGAAAAGGGGGATTTTTATGATTCTTGGATTTCGAGTTTAAATTCGATAACTTTGTGGTTAAATGGAGTTTTTGAGGTGAATTGTGAGTCTTTGAGGTGTTGGAGTCGAATGAATGAGTTTATGGGGTGTTTGGAATGTGAATTTTTAAACTGTAAAAATTTGGACAGAGCGCGATTAGCGCGCTAATAAGAGGACCTAGCGCGCTAATTACCCTCTGGAAAACGATGAACAGTGACTCAGATGAATTAGCGCGCTAATAGTTCAATGGAATTCAAAAATTGGAAAATGAGGAAATGAGTCTAACCAACATTTTAAACCTATTAATTGATGATTAACCCTCATAAATGAATTCTAGGAGTCTCGAAATAGTAATTGGAGCCGGGGGTTTAGTCGGGAATCGGACCGGGAGTACTATCGGGGATTGAAGAAATCGAGCCGGAGAAATTAACTTGGGGGACGAGGAGTGCGAATTGAGGTGTGTAGTATCCCAATTGAACTTCACTTTAAGTATTTACTGTTTGATTTATTTGAATTCTGTTCCATTTATTCTCTACTTCGTTTCATTATTGCTTTACGGTGGTTGAGTACTCTCACCTGGTGACTTTACGGTAGTTGAGGGTACTCCTACCTGGTGTCTTTACGATGTTGAGATCACTCCCCACCTGGTGCTTATTCGTTACGGCCATAGGGTCTACTGAGTCATAGCACTTGTCTAGGCAAATACCGGTGAATAGGCTACCCGGGTATGGTAGGCTTGTGGGTGCGCGCGTGTGGTCTACGCCAGGCCACCTAGAGGTTAGGGCCAACCCATTGGTGTGTTTCCGGTTGGTGCCGGGGAGAAAACCCGAAGTATGACTTGGTCTGATTTTTATGTGCACGTACTTCGTTTCATCACTATATTTATGCATGCGATGTTCCATTTTACAGTTGTCTGTACTTCTTTTATTCCGCATGTTTAAATTATAGTATTTTCAATTCCAGTACTTTTATTTCCGTAATTACTTGGTGAATTTCCTTGGGATTACTCACTCTGGACTCGTCATCTGTCTTTTTGTGATGGTGAGTGCGGACCTAAGTACGAGCCGGGGAAAGGGCAAGCTTGAAGAGTACATCGGTTGACAGTTTTAGCCCCACTCGTACGTATGTTTATATTTATTCGTTTTATGTCGGGTTTTGGGCTTGAGAGAGATAGGTTGTACATTTTGATATTTGGAGGATCAGATGAGATGTATATGATGTATATTTGGGTATGGTTTCCACTTAGGCATTTTGCTAATAAAACACAAGATGAATTTTTATATTGTTTATTTAAGCTTCCGCCATTTGTTAATTTTGAGGTTATATGATATTAAGCTGAATCAAATTTAATGATAAATTGATCAATGATGGATAATTGGGCGTGGGACACAACTGGTGGTGACGTGGACAGTTGTGGGCCCGCGTGGCCTCCCGTGGCGGACCAATGTGGAAATTGGGGCCGCCACACAAGAGCTATGACTTAGTGGACTCTATGGCTGTATAAGCACCAGGTGGGGAGTGATCTCAACACCGTAAAGACACCAGGTAGGAGTAACTCCACTACCGTAAAGTCACCAGGTAAGAGTACTCAGCCACCGTAAAGCAATAATGAAATAGAGTAAAGAATAAATAGAACAGAATTCAAATAAATCAAAATGTAAATACTAGAGTGAAGTTCAATTGGGATACTACACACCTCAATCCGCACTCCGCGTCCCGAAAACCAAACCCCAGCTCAGCTCCAATAACACCCGACAATTCAAATTATCACCCGAATTATACCTAAGATCATTTGTCATTAAATTAGCTTCAATTTGATATATTATATCAATTTTTACATTTTACGAGGTGAAAACCCCGACAATATCTCGCCAACATTCCGAAAAAATCCCAAAACTTATTTGTGAACCCTTTTTCTAATTCCTCATATTTTTCTGGATTTTTCAAAATTTTTCCATAATTTTTTAACTATTTTCCCTATTTTTCTGTATTTTATTTTATTTAAAACTATTTTTATTTTAATTTATTTAAATAAAATAATTAAATAAAAATATTAATTAAATAATATGTGGTGGGTCCCCTGAACCGGGTTTGACCTGACCCAACCGGGTCAAACCCAGTTCGGTCCACCCAAACCGGGTTTGGGTTGGGCCGTCCCTAGCCCACCGGGTCGGGCCGAGGCCGGTTTGGCCCGCCCACCCGAGATGGCCTGGGCTGGTCCGGCCGCCTGGGGGGTGCGCACGCACGCCGCACGCTGCGTGCCCCTCCTCTTCTTCTTCCCAAAGGCACCTTGTGAGCGCCTCTCGGTTCGTTTTTTTTTTTTTTTTTTTTTTTCTTTCTTTCTTTTGATTGAGAGGGAATGGGAGACGACACGGGAGTCGTCTCCCTCCTCGGACGAACTGCAAGAGAGCAGTTCGTCCGGGGTCCCGAACTCCACCTCCACCACCGAACCATCATCATCACCACCACCATTCAACACAACGCACAACAACACCAATAACACAAACTCACCTCGACTCCTTCACCTCTCCACGATCTCCTCCACCTCAAGCTCGCCTCCTCTCCTTCTCCCGATTCTTCTTCCTCTCGATCGATCAAAATGGAGAAATGTGATGTCGGTGGCGGGTTTATCGACATTTTGGGTGAAATGACCATTTTGCCCCTCATGTCTATCTCTTTCCTTCTTTCCTTCAATACCCTTTTTGGTAATTTTGCATTTTCTATTTTATTTTCTGATTTACCATATATATTTATATATATATATATATATATATCAATTTACCTATATATATATATATATAAATATATACACTCACCTATATTTTCGCATTTAAAATTCCGCCGTGCGCGCCGACGAGTGTACTCGGGCGTGCACACTACCGTACCCCCCCACGTGTGCAATCACGACTAAACCCCGACTTAAATTTCGTCTCTTAGTCGCTCAGGTACCCGCATCGACACGCATATCGAGGTGAATGTTTAACACAATCTCACTCGTCAATGGCAATATAAACACACATATTGCGATGCCATTTAACTAATTTGGACCTATACATCGCAACTTCACCACCAGAGCACACAAAACAGACTGTAAACCCTATCCGGTCGTGCTCCGTTTTCACTATGGGACCCACGAACGTCCCCGGTGGCGTCCACGTCGCAATTTCCTTATCAATAACGGCCATTGAAAATTGGGCCATTACAGTTTCGATGAAATAAAAAATATTAAGTGATTTCGAGCAAAACCCACTATTTTTTGTCCATTTTCATGTATTTTTGGGAGTTTTGAAGTTTTTTTTGTTCATTTTGGTCGCCCGCGGGTTTTGGACTAATAGAGTCGACACCTTACTTCTGAAGAGATGTTGGATGAACAGAGCTGACACCTCTGAAGAGGTGTCGAATAAATCAGGCCAACATCTCTAAAGAGGTTTCGGCTGTATCCCTCCATCACCCACTAAAACCAAGTTATCTTCACATTATCGATTGGAGTCGACCGAGACCTCTAAAGAGGTGTCAGCCCTATTCGTTTGACACCTCTGCTCTGTTCATTCGACACCTGTTGGCAAGGGTATTAAGTTGAAGGTGAAGATGAGGGTGAGGGTGATGGGTACACGAAATAAAAAAGTGAGATACACTAAGCAAGGGTTTTTTTGAAATTTTAAGAAAAAAAGTGGGGTACACTAAGTATAAAGTAGGGCATACGAAGTAAAAGTTCAAAACTGGGATACATTTAGTCATTAGTGGGATCATTTAGCCGCTCCCTTAATTAATAATAGATTAAATAGCAAAAGAACTATATTACTTACGTATAGAAAGCTAATTAATTAAATATACAATACCAATCAATTGAGTACCTCAATGATTTGGTATGAGTTATGGGAGTGAAAAGGTCATTAGTTTAAACCCTATTGGTTGCAAGCAGGAACGAACGCACATCAAGTATTGGGGAGGCCATGCCCCCCATCAAATTTCTTACTAATACTATGTACTAGCAGTACATGTATGTAAGAAAAAATGAACTTCATACTACTTGGCCCCCCCTAAAAGTTTTCATTTACTTATTTACTTTTTTTAAGTTTTCATTTACTTATTTACTTTTTTTTTAAATGAACTTTTACGCTTCAGTGGGTACTATATATATATATTACCCTAATAAAAAAGGGATTAAACAGTTATTTCAACGTGTCCCTGCTCACCACGTTTTAGCATACGACGCTTGGCCTCTTTCTTTCTTTCTTTTTTTTTTTTTTTCTCAATTTACGTTTCTAGATTTAGTTAGTTTCCTTTCCCTCACTTTTCAATTTCATCTCTTCATCTCTTACCCTCTCACCTTCGATTTGAGTTTTGAAAGAGGAAGATGTCTTCTTCTGTGTCGACGAAATTTACAAGATTACAATTAAGGCTTTCGAGAGCCCTCGCTACACGCCCAATAGTATCTCTCTCTACCGAGAGCTTGAAGAGATGAGCGTTGTAGGTCTGCATACCCATCACGTCAGTCAATCTTAACCAAGAAAGTCACTCCCCAACACACCCCACTTTCCTGTTATAGATTCCATGGTTGCAACAGCAAAGTCGTTCATTTTCTGGTGACTTGTAGAAGCAGGTGATGACGGGTTGATGACACCATGGAATCCATAGCAGGAAATTTGATTGAAGAAGAAAATAAAGAGTGGCTCGAATGTATGTCTCGCTTACAAATAGAAAAAGAAGCTTTTGATATTTCAGATGCTGACATGATTGGAAAGTTATTTCAAAGCGTAGATGAACCTTTTTTTTTTTTTTTTTTTTTTTTTGATATCTGTGGCTATCCACATCCTGTCTTCCGCGAATAGTCCCACAGGCCCTGGTGCAATCGGCCAAGGCGTACCTCAGTGGCTCGACCCTGTTACCTCGGGTAGGATTCAAACTTGCGTCCCCCCAATTACAACAACTTCTCATGCTCTCCTCCTACTATCCTGGCAACCCAAGCCGGGTTAATTAAGAGTAGATGAAAGCTTTTGGTATTTCAGTGGCTCGACTTTGCAGTTGCAACCATGGAGGATCAACTAGATACTTAAATCCCTTCATATTCATCAAAAGCTCTGTAGGAAGTCAATTACATCAAGTTAAGCGCAACAAGAAAAAAACACATTGCATATCTTTAACATTTTTCTTGTTGTGCTCATAAATATGAATGTTAATCTGAAGAATAATAAATTGGTTAAAAAACTTACCTGGAACAAAGGCATTAAAGATCAAAGTGTTCTTGACCATGTTGGCATAATCAATGGGCTCTTTCTCCAAATTTAAAATGTTTCAACCTTGAAGTTTAAAATAATGAGAGCAGTGACTTGATATAGAGCCTGCAATAAAAAAGAATGCGAAACTACTCGTTCAACAGTTTCTGAGCAATTTGTATCACAGAACATATCAGTGGTAATCATGTTAAAAATACCTGTATAATCGAGTTCCTACATAAGATATTTGTAATGAATGGTTTCCTGAGGAAGTATACAAATAACCAATTAGCATATAAGACCCTTACCCCATTGGAGGAGTTCGACAGTTCGAGTGATGCCATTAGCAAGTAGAAATCATTGGCTTGTTGGATTATGGGTTCCCACACATAAATGGTTGTTTTGGCTCCATAGTTCTTTCTCTCCTTCAACATAAGTTAGAGGACTCAAAAGAAACCCCAAAAACAAAGAAAAACAAAGACGCATTTAGAAAAATGAGAAAATGCACTAAAAATGAACAAAATAGAAAATTGTATTTCATTCATCAAATCAGGATCAACAGACCTTGAACTCCCCTATTCTTGAATAGCAATACCCCTCTGTGATTCATCAAATCCAATGGGCATCCTGAATAGCTAGGAAGACAAATTTAAACTCCACATAACAAAGAAAAGACAATACCAACAGCAATAAAGCAATGAGATGGAATGAAATGTTTGATACTTTCTTTTTTAGATGTTTCAATCCATGATCATTGAAGAACATGTTGTTTGTCTTAAAGTAGCAGGAAGAAGAAAAAGAAATAAAAGAAGAGCAAATCTGCTTTAGTGGCACTATAAATAGAAGCAATAAGACAATTCACATAAGAAATGAAGTAAGTAAATCAGAAATCAACAATCAAACTAAAAGAAATCGTAAATTAGGCTGAGCAGTAAAAATATCAAAATTAAGAAATCGAGGCTTAAAGATCTCACTATGTTAAGAAAATTAATTGCTGCATAAAGCTAATTTCTGTAAATATTGATTGTAGCACTAATTTCTTATCACACCAACTTATCTGATCAAGAAGCCAAAACAAATTTAAGTTTCAGTTGCACTTGCACTTGCAATTTCTTCAAAAAGAGAGGTTTTAGGGCATGATTGATTCAGCTTATCTGAATAGGTTTTACATTCAATTGAACTACTAGATTGAAATTTGAAAAAAAAAAAAAAAAAAAAAAAAAAAAAAAAACTAATAGATTGAAACATTGGATACCAAATTAAAAACGAAGAAAAAGAAAGATACTATGCATCAATCAATATTGTTCCCTTTCCTCTCAATCAAGGCACTACACGCGCTATTTGATGAAATTAAACATATTGCAAACATCAAATCAAACTTGCTTTTGTAATGGAACCAATTTTATTTTAGTGATTTCTTTTTTGCTATAGTTTACTTTGTTGGTTTTACAAACTATGAAAAATTTAAGTTCAACAATGCTGTAAGGTCATTGCTCTTTACATTATGCAATTCTAGGACTTAATAGAAAAACGTTGATCATTAAGCTCATGAGAAAACAGGCAAATGACAAGAAGCACACAAAGTAGTAGACTGTATGATCAACCAATTAAAATATGTAAAGCTTACAAGACAAGTTCTGTAAATTCGTGATCGCAACCCTAAGCCACAATCTAACAAGTGAGCCAAATCCACAGCTAGTAGAACATTTGGTTCAATAAGAACTTTGTTTGAATTTTCGACTTTTCTTTCTGAGGTACCTAGTATCAATTGTCGGCTTTGGTACATCTCTATCTTATTCACATTTTCAGGGACTTGGAGAATGATGGGGATGCATAGGCTTTCTTTTTTCTTCTTTTTTAGTTGAAGTCATGTTAGTTTTTGGGGTTTGCTTAATTTATTTAATTGAATTGAATTGGTACACAACAATTGTTATGTTGCTCATTTGTATTTTGCAATTAGTTTTTCTTAAATGTTGATCATTAATCACAACTGCAACTCAATGAACTGCGATTTAATCCTTTCAGACTTAATAGGTACTATGCTGATTTAGGAAATCCATAAATAGAAGACTTAATAGGTACTATGCTGATCAGTTTGTGGGTTCAAATCGGGGTAGCGTCATAACTTTTTGGTTCCTCCCAAGTTATGGAGTTGGGGGATCCCTATTAAGTCTCATGAGAATAGTTGATCTTAAAGTAAGGAGGGGTTAAAAAAGACAACGATATCTTTTGACCTATTTATGTAAAAAATGAGATATCTTTTGACCTATTTATGTAAAAGACTACGATAATTTTGATGGCCACTTTGATGCTTGAATGAATGACATTTCACTGTTTCCTCAATTATATGATTAATTTTTTTGGTATTTCTTAATGCCTATAGAATCTGCAAGAGAAGATTTTTTGATGAGTTGTGTGTTCACTCTACAATCCTCGAATTAGCGTTTCTATTTTAGAAGTTAGATATAGGGTATGTTTGGTGTTGGTGAAATACCAACTTCATATGAATCTCACCAAAGATTCTCTTTATTCACACCGAATTTACACCTCTCAAATAATATTACAATTAATTAATTTACTACTAATATCTATCACCTGGGTTTTATATGTTTAGATCCACTGTTTCCTCGAACTTCACTCGATGTCACATTTGTATGGAATGCCATTTTTACCTAAATAGATAAAGATTTTTTGGCCTCTCAAATGTATTTACCTTTGACCGGTAGTGGTCATGAAAGAGACACTCATCCCATCTATAGCTTATTTTATAAACCATCATATTCATCTATGCTTGCTATATATATATATATTAATTATATAAAAGAGACGACCTTCAATTTTTGACTGGTAAGCAAAAAGTCTTTTTACCCTTATTTTCTGTTATTTTACATGAATCCATTTATTTTCTCTTTTACTTTTTTGTTTAGTAATTTCGATTAATTTTCTTTTGATTTTTTTTCTTGGTCGTTGTTAGACCAATTCATTGAGTCGGACACCCGTTCGGCCCGCCCAAGGCCTGCCGACTTGGGTTGGGCCTGGGTTTCTAAAAATTTGATAAAACCCAGCTTGTGAAAGCCCACAATTATATTGGCGGGCCTGGGTTTGATGTTTTTACCTAGCCCGACTCAAGCTCGACCCGCTTGAGTCACACGAACCTACATATATGTTCAATTTAAAAACGTAAATGTTGATAATCGAAACTGGGTCTTTATGTGTTTATATAACACTAGTCCTTACCAAGGAACTACTACTCCACTTGCGTCATGTCTATTATATTTAATGTAATTATACCTTTTAACTCATTTAATTATTTTTAAAAACTTTTGTTTACTAATATATACTTTCAAAATTATGAATTTATCATCAATGAAGAACTAAAGAATTTATAAATCTTTTTGTATTGAGTTTTCAAAAACAACTTCTTAGATATGCTTTCATTTGTAAATTAAGTCTTGCCATGTCTTGTTTTAGAAAAAATTGCCAACGTATTTTTTGGTAAGAACGACGAGGCTAATGCTAACTATTAAGTAATAATTTAACAAATTTTTTAAAAAAGGTACCAAGCCTATTAAGGCCCGCCCAAGCTCAACTCGTATTGGACTTGGGCGGGCTTGGGCTTGCCATGCATATCATGAAATGGGCTTGGGCAGGCCTGGACATGATCTTAAAAAAAAAAACTCGCTTAGGCCCAGCTCAGACCCATTCAAGCTCGCCCGTTGCATTGATCTAGCTGTTGTTAAATTTTATTAATGACTAAAATTATTGTTTTACCCTGTTAATTAGTAGACTTTCTTTAACTTTTTTTTTCTATATGTTATTAAATTAATTAAATTTTTGCGAGGGAAGCGAGTGGGTTTAAATGTGCATATATGAAATTAGTATATATATATATAGAGAGAGTGTGTGTGTTAAAATAATTAAAAGTAAATATATTTTTTTAACACTGGTATAACTAAATGACCGGCTCGAATCTCTCCGTGTCTCGAAAAGACAGTGAACGCAATTGGGCTGGTTGGATGAGCAACTCGCGCGCATATCAACAAACCAAACCGAAATACCAATCAACAGTTGTAACAGTAATACGTCAATGACTCATGAGCGCAGCTTTTTAGGCCCTAAAGCAGCTTAGCACATGGCCTGCTGCATGGGATGGCTCTTCGCTGCTACTGCAATTATACGTGAACCCTTTTATCGCAACTCGATCTTCTAACGTTTTGCATCCAAAATCAAGCAATGACGACAAATTACTGGTCCCATCTGTTCAGCTCTACTCATGAATTATCCTTGCAGCCTAATTAAATCTCATGACTACAGATATATATATATATATATATATATATATATATATATATATATTATACATTTATCTAGCTAGGGAAAATAATTAATTATATATATATTATACATTTATCTAGCTAGGGAAAATAATTAATTAAGTCATGTAATACTAGTCCTACTACAACGTACAATCGAGAAATCAGCTTATGATATATACTTGAAATTTGACGCGGAAATATCCGAACCCACAACTTCTTTCATAGTATACTATATACGTATTGGGTGTCAAGTTCTTGAGGGAAAATTAGCTTAATTGATTGGTGATAATTGGTAATGGTACTTGTTGATGTTGAGGCTTATATATATATATATATATATGTGTGTGTGTGTGTGCGCGTGTGTGTGTGTGTTAATTACTACTTATCAATTAAATAGAAGTTCTAATAGTTTCATACATGTGCATTTATGTGAAACATATACATTCGATATGAGGGAGCCGGATTTGTTAATTAATGTTGGGAAGTGTGAAGTTGGTAATATCCACTGATAGCAACATGTCACGTGGACGCAGGGCCGCATCTAACTATTTAGGGGCCTAAAGCAAAATTATAATTTGAGTCCCCTTAATTATAATTAAATACTTGATAAACAAATATGCACTTCACATGCATAAAATTACTTCAAATCATGCAAGTAAAATTAACAGTACTTTGAAAAAGAAAGTAAAGTGTAATGACACTTACAAGATACAAAGTCGATAACAAATCGACCAATGGTTGACTGGCATAACTGAAAGCAGGTTGTTGTCCTTTAATTAGTGACTCAAGTTTGGGTCATGTAGATATAAACACTAATGTTGGGAGGTCACCCCCACCTATACGATGTGCAACTCGGAGGGAACTCAGAGTTGTCGGATAATCCGAATTCTGGGTGATTTAGACCAAGAAAAAATGAGAGGATGAATCACTAAATGTTAAATAAGTTGAAAGGGCAAACTTTTTAAAGTGAAACGAATGATTAAATAGAGAACTTGACATAAAAAACTTATAATTAATCAAGTGGGTGACTTAATAGTTTGCTATGATGTATTGATGCAAGGGGTTGGTGTTCAAGTTCTAAAAGAGAGCAAGATAAGTTAGTTTCTTTTTTATAAAAAAAAAAACACAAAAATCGTTATAATTGGCATTGCTTTACATAATCAACAATAATTCTTAATTAAAATAAAACTTTTCTTTGTGTATATAATTTTTTTAAATAGGGCCCCAATAGGGGCGGGGCTCGAGGCGGTCGCCCAACTCGCTCTTGTTAAGGGCTGGTTCTGCTTGGATGACACTTTTACTTCCGCACTTTTACTCTTTTATCCATATGACGCAAATTCCCTCTCCAATCGGAGTATTGTATATGAGTACTATAAAGTCTGTCAAACACAACACAGTGGCAGCCTAGTTTCCAAAATCCCTACAAGAGAAAATTTTCTGAAGTTGAGAGTGTGATGTTGGTTATGTGTACCAATAACAAAGCGTCTCATGTACAAAAGAGTAAAAGTACGTAGACGAGCAAGAATATAAAAGTACATCAAACATTATACATATAACACTTTTCTATTCATAAACATTACGGAGTATCACACTCTCAACTTTATTTAGAGTATCTCTAATGGAGCGCCATAAGGGCGTTCCATTGGTTGATGTCGTTGGGTTATTAAGTCCAACCCAACACCATCCTCCACACCATTTTGAAGTGGAGATACAACATTGTAGCCCCACGTTTAACACCTTTTTATTTATTTATTTATTTTTACTTTTTTTGCTATGTGAGCCCCACCTTGTGTATTTAAAATTAATAATAATAATAATAAAAAGTTGAAATTGTGTAATGGCCCGTTTTTATTAACACTATTATTTATTATTATTTTCATATTAGAATGCTAGCTCAAACCACACGTGGACACCGCAAATAGGTTAGGGGGCACGCTTGACTAGGTACTAGTTCATATTGTCTAATTGTATGCCTTATTGTGGTGGTTTATTATTATTTTATTCATTTAATTATCGCATGGGTGTTATCATATCTTTATGTCGCGTGAGAATGTGTGATGGGTGTTTGCCTTGATAAGCATGTCAATGCGGGTATCAGATAGGCATTATAGGGGAACACTAAGACTAAGTAATACTAAGTGGAATAAATGACTAAGGTCAAGCAAAATAAAGCTTGAAACTGAATAATCAAACCTTAAAGTCACATTTATTAGATACGCAAGTTATAGTGTGACGGCCTCTCTCCTAATCTAGGGCACTACCTGGCCTAATCCCATAATTAAGCCCTAATTCTATCCACGTAGGACTTAACTACGAATTAGGTTAATGATGTTGGGTTATTAAGTCCAACCCAACGCCATCCTCCACACCATTTTGGAGTGGGGATACCACATTGTAGCCCCACCTTTAACACCTTTTTATTTATTTATTTCTTTTTACTTTTTTTGCTATGTGAGCCCCACCTTATGTATTTAAAATTAATAATAATAAAAGTTGAAATTGTGTAACGACCAATTTTTATTACACTATTATTTATTATTATTTTCATATTAGAACACCAGCTCAGACCACACGTGGACACCGCAAATAGGCTAGGGGGCACGCTTGACTAGGCACTAGTTCATATTGTCTAATTGTATGCCTTATTGTGGTGGTTTATTATTATTTTATTCATTTAATCATCGCATGGGTGTTATCGTATCTTTATGCCGCGTGAGAATGTGTGATGGGTGTTTGCCTTGATGAGCATGTCAATGCGGGTATCAGACAGACGTTATACAGGAACACTAAGACTAAGTAATACTAAGTGGAATAAATGACTAAGGTTAAGATAAATAAAGCTTGAAATTGAATAATTAAACCTTAAGTTAATTCACATTTATCAGATACGCAAGTTATGGTGTGACGACCCCTATCCTAATCTAGGGCTCCGCCTGGCCTAATCTCGTAATTAAGCCCTAATCCTATCTACACAGGACTTAACTACAAATTAGTCATCCTTATAACCTATTCGCCTATTTTATCATGTTTAGGATAAGTAATACGTTAGTCCTATCAATTTATGTAATTTAGAGTTAATTAAAACTTTTTATAAGATTATTTATTTAGCAGAAGTCTTTATCAGTTAATGCAGAAGCTTTTGATAATATGCGGAATTAATTAGTAATTTATGCGGAAGTCAATTGAAATAATCCCTAAGTGTGGAAAACTAGAAAATGATATCACATAAAAGAAATTCTCAAAATATAGTAGAACAGACTAAGTCACATCATGGAACTAACACTCAACCCAATATATAACCTAATAGTATATGAAAAACATATACATCTAATACAATCAAAATACCAAAAGACCTACAGTCGATGCAGTGTTGCGTTACTAGCTCAGAGAAAATCGCTGGTCTTCTCCTTGCCCGGCCTGCTGGTAGACAACTTTGCACCCACCGTCAGAAAAAGGATGTTGAGTACAAGAATATAACAGTAATCCCCGATGACAAGTTTAATTTGAATTTCAAAATATTCAAATGGTATTTAAAAACATATAAATAGGAAAGCTGGAAAATAAACCATATGCGAGTAAATACCAGAGTTAAACAAGTGATATTGACACTAGGCTAAGTAATGGTGATTTAGGTCTGGCTGGCAATGAACTACGTTGTAACGACCCTAAAATCTAACTCGTGCCACGTGTCAATTTAGGTCGTAAGTGGACTTATTGTGGTGATGCATGGGAACAATTCGCGGTCGTCAACACCGAGGTATGATATTTTTGGTTGGTGTTTGTATTATTATTTATTTACTCGAACTTAGATTCCAATGTTCTAAACCTATGAAGGCATTTGAGGGAGAGTATTAACCTGGAGAAACGGGTTCGGCTCGAGGAAATGTGTTTTCGGGCGTCGGGGGCGAACTGTAGTCGAGTATTTAGTTGTCCGAAGGACAAGTGTGAATAAAAAACTAAAAAAATATATTAAAATATAATATTTATACGTTGGGTAACATGTTCGGTACTTTGTTAAGTCGTTGGGCACACATCGGTGTAAGTCGTGGTGCGAACGGGGGTTCGAAACAGCGTGTGGAAGAGTGTGCATGAGAGTAAGTGTGATATGTGTGTCATTGTTGTGAGTTAACTGAGAGGGCGGTGAGTTGAGTGGGGTGAGACTAGGAGCACAAGATTATTATCGAGATACCTGTGTATGAGGAGATGCAAAGGATATATATTAAGTTTTTCACTCACTCTCTCTCTCTCTCTCTCTCTTCTCACGTTATTCTCTTCTTCGTGAAAACAAAGCTCGGGAGGTTTCTTAACGAGGATTTGAGCTCGAAATGACACCAAGACATAATCAAACTAGAAAACCAAGGTAAAATGTAACAACCCCAAATTTTTAACTGACTTGCGTTACACTTGTCAGGATTGTGACTCGGCTACGTGAATACTGGATAGTATTTCGAACTTCGGGAGTCGACACTGAAGTAATATTACGATTCTTTGATTGTGTGTATAAGTATTTTAGTATTGTACAGGTCTCGAGCCGTTCGGACGATTTTTAGTTGAGTGAGGCTATGCCTAGGTAAACGGGGGAGTAAAACATACAAATAAATGAATTTTCTAATAATTTAATTAATTAGTTGATGAGATGTGGCGAGAAAACGGGCGCGGCGAGCCAATTTACGGAGAAATACTGACCGAGTAAATGCAAGATTCATGTGGGAGTTGGTTAACTACGCAACATACAGGCTATGGAATAGAAATTGTTAAAGTGACACAACTCAAATGAGGGGAGCCATAAGATTTGCATTGAGATGTGTGTGTATGTTGAGATATGATAAAGGGGTAAAAGTCTCATAAGGGTAACTGTTTTAAAGTGTGGGAGAAGGAAGTTGAAGGGCAAAAAGGTCATTTGACCCAATAAAATGCATATAAAAGAAATGAAACCCTTATTTCACTATTCATATTCTCCTTTAACACACGACCGCCACCCCTCCTGCTCACCCCACTCGGCCTCACCGAAATCGACACGCCAGAGGTCCGTGATCTCTCTCTCTCTCTCTCTCTCTCTCTCTCTCTCTCTCTCTTTCTCTCGTTCTCGAGCACGTTCACGACAGTCATGCATTTGGGCACTGCTGCCACCACTGTGCGTCACTGGCCGACTGACCGACGTCGGAGACGACCTTACAGCCTCACCGGAAGCTTGAAGGATCTCCAAATGTGGGATGATGTGAGTTGTGGTGGTGGTGCTGGTCATCCTTGGCTGCTATGCATCTCAGACTATAAGTGTCTTCCCCCCATCTCGTCACGTTCGGTCGGTGATGTAGGCGGTGCTGTGACCAGGGGTCCATTCAGGGACGACTCGACGGTGTCTCACCGGAGTTCCACCGATCCCATAGCACCCCCACCCCAATGTATGCGTATAAATAACTATGCATGGCATTTACCCTGTTTTAGATGATGTGTTCGAAAATGTTGTGGCTATCCTGGCGGCGCCGCTGCCGACGACCGCCGTAGCCTAGGGGACTTTCGGGGGTCACCACGATCATGCTGACGTCGCTCTAAAGTTGAAACCAATAGCCATGTGAGTGGTGTTCACTGTTTCATGTGTGTATGAGTTGCTTCACTGTTTTACATTTTGGGCGAGGAACCACCACAACTGGTGGCGTCGCCGCCGGCAGACCGCCGTAACCAAGGGTTGACGGGGACCACGCTACACACATGTTGGTACCTCATAGAGTGGTCCATAACAGTGAAGGTAGAGAAGAGTTGATCAATTTCCTTTATGCTTGGTTATCATTTCATGTGATTTCAACGTCAAAATCGTAGTAGGATGTAAGGTGGTTATACGATTTGGCTGAGGAGTTTTCCGGCAACCCAATGCTGTGGTGACTCCTCCCCAATGTCGAATAGCATCAACATGATACTACTATAGTTCATGGTCATGATGGTAGTTGTCATTTGACCCTACTTGTAGGCTTCGGTTTTAGATAAGATATATAGGCTTAGTTTTTACTTTGTAAAGGGTGTTATTATGTGTTAATGAACACATTGTCTGTGCGAGACACTTGGGTACATGTTTTGTGATTTCAATAGTAGATGTGTGTTGAGAATGTGTTGATTATGTTCGATGATACATATGTTGGGTTCTTTCAATAAGTAATTCACGACATGAATACATGATTAAGTGATTAGAGTTCATGCATACGTGAGAACATTCATGTGTTGAGTACGATATGGGTTCTGGGTATGTGCGTGTGTTATTAGTCAGGGTTTCAGGATGAGTATGGTTATGGTTTGGTGTATAGGTTATGTTTATATGTGGACGAATGGTCATGACGTCGTGATCACTCCACTGGCTTTCGAAGCTATGACGTGATTTATATACGACTGAACTGAGCCTAAGACTTGTAATTAGGCTTACATAGGTGTGGTTATAACACCCAAGAGAGTCATTGTGTTTCGTTGTGTTTTTGGTTTGATTTACTGATTGAATTATCGAGTTATTCGAGTCATTAAAATGTTGGGAAAACACTAGGGTATCAACCTAGGATTAGTAATGACTCGACCTATTAATTAGAGTTTCCAACCTTGTCAGGTAGCGGAAAACTCGGGGATACGCGTTAGGACTCGTGGGAGTATTGTTATCCACGGGTTGCGATTAGTTAGGTAAGTACACTTGCCTTAAATCTTGTGTATGATTTGTAAGCCAGTAAGAAAATGCCATGTGATTCATTATCATTTATTCAGATTCATTATGTTCTATTATTGGTAATCCATTCCATTCCTTGTTGTGTGTTTCTTGGCGCAAGTGTTTCGTCTCAAGAGTACTAGGACCTGCACTAGAGGGATAAAATGCGGGCACTCTTGTATAGGAGTGTGTGACGACCCTTAGTGACCGTGTGACACCGAGTACTAGGTGGGTGGGCTTGTGTCCCTCCCATCATAGCTGTGCCTTCGCCTTTGTCGATGCCCAGGAAGACCTCGCGAGGTCTTCGCCGTTATGCTATGATTTATACTACTTATGGGCCTCTTTTGATTCTTTAGAACACACATTACTTTGATTGGTATCTATTAGTCTTTTTATCATGCACTTGATCTATTCAAATTCCTGTATTTCTATTACCGCATGATATTTAGACTACTTTACTTGTTATATCATGAATTACTGTTATCTTCTTCTGGCATTACATTCAATTTCTCAAGTTGCTCACCGTCTAGTTTGTGACGGTGGGTGCAGATAGAGCGAAATGCAGTAGAGGCAAGGAGCCCTGCCTAGGCGACTTTTGTGAGGATCAGCGACGAAACTTGGAAGACATTATAGTAGGTTTTTATGTTTTGCTTATTTGTATATCGTTTCATACTTATATTTTTTTGGGATTATTGAACTTGGCATTTTTGGTGAGACTGGTATCATGTATATATACTTATCGAATTGTACATGAATACTCGGGGTTTTCCACATTTATAGAATTCTTATATTTCCCTTGATTGAGTTATTTCCCCTTATGTTTAGTTTATTTACTTTCCGCTGCGTAAAATTTGCAAATAACTCTTTTATAAATTGTATAATTGAATGATTGGAGCCTGACTAGGCTTGTCAGTGTAACGGCCCATTATTTTATTAACTCTGTTATTTACCTTATTTCAGATTAGCACGCCAGCTCGGACGACACGTGGACGCCGCGGATAGATTAGGCATGTTCTGGACCTAGTATTGACTGTGTATTGTTGTTTTTTCTAATTTCGGTGATTTATTGATATTTTCATTTTCTTGATAATGATGTATTATCTGTCACCGGTGTGCAATTAAAATAAACTTGTCGGGTGAGTTGTGAGCCGGGGTTTTAGTTCGGTGAACACGCCAACGCGGGGTTTGGTAGCTGTGAGGCTGGGCGTTGGGAGTTAGACAAATTCAATCAATATTATATTAGTATGGTTGAGGGTTTAAATGCAAAGAAATTCATATGTGACTATAGGCTCAATGAATGAATAATTGGTACACTAGGTGTGGGACCGCCTTGGGAAGCGTGCCGGACACGGGGCACGGGGAGCTGGGTAGTCGGGAGCGTAGTGGGACCATATTTGGCATTTTATGGAATTTAGTTGACAGCTTGGGTAGAGTGTACAAGTTAAGATAGATATAATTGAAAAAGTCCTATAGTTTGAACTGGAAAATCAGCACACATTGGATGATCCTCGAGATTGACAACAGATAAAAAACTAGGCAATATGTGTCATGATAAGGTGGCTGGATGGAGTGACACGGGCTGGATAAGGACCGTCTGATGGGCCTCGAGATACGCATGCACTTTAGATTATATTAACAACTATAAATACCACCGATCAAACCCACATGCAAACCACAAGCCATTCTAAACCAAAAACTTCAGATTTCTGAGAGAGAAATCAATGTTAGGGAGCTCAACTATGGTGTTTTAGAGGCTGGATTTGAACATTAACTACAAGCTTGAGGTAATCTACTCCCCTGTTTCTTGGATTTTTGATGAGAAATGTTGCATGTTGTGGTATGTATGATTTCATTGAGTTTTAGTGCATTTTCCACTGATTTTACTAGATTTGAGGACTATGAGGTTGGTATAACATGAGTTGTGTTTTTGATCAAGTTTGAGAGAGATTTGATGAATTTGTGAAAATGGGTTTTGAACATGATTTTTATGATTTGTTGAATTTGAGGTTTAAGCTCGATAAATTCGTGTTTAATGATGTTTTTGGGTGTCAATGAGGCATGTGGGAAGTGGAAAAATCGATTTGAATGGGTTTAGGAGGTGCTGAAATCTAGAAATTTGAATTTGGAAATGATTGACAGAGTGCTATTAGCGCGCTAATAGTTGGAATTAGCGCGCTAATTTCTTTCTGGAAATGATGATGAATAGTGATCGAGATCAATTAGCGCGCTAATTGATCTCATTAGCGCGCTAATGATCATCTGGAATAGAATTTAGTGTGAAATTAGACATAATTGATTATAAACCAAATTATTGACCAATAAACCTTGAAATTTGGTCCCAGGAGTCTCAAGATAGTGGAATTGAGTTAGAATTTGTCGAGGGTCGAACCGGGGGTATTTTTGGGGTTTGTTGAGCGCGGATTGAGGTACGTAAAACCCAACTGAACACCACTACTGCATTTGCTTATTTATTTCCATTGAGCTTTATTTTCTTGAAAATCTATGATTTATATTCCTACTGGGACGATTATGGCACCGTCTATGTATCCACGGGTAGTGGAGGTCACTGGCTAGGTGTGTAGCGCGTGATCTAGGAACTCGGTAGACGATATCCCGAGTTGGACTCTATTTCACGTGTTCGATTAGCCCACTAGGGTTAATGCCGCTGGGATACAGTCGTAGGGTCGGAGGCATGGGCCACGACCAGGGCTCCTGGTCCTAGTACACATTTAGTGGTTGTGTTCACACCCCTTTGTCTATCAAGGTGTTTATATACATGCGATTAGCTTTGAGCAGTTGTCTGCATATTTTCCTTCCTTCCGCATGTTTATTTGACACTACTTTTTAGCTCTATTAATTATTTCTATTATTTATACACGGTGGTTTTCCTTGGGATTTTACTTACTGGGCTCGTCATCTGCCTTTTTGTGGTGGCCGAGCGCAGATCCTAGTACTAGCAGGGGCAAGGGGATTATCGGCGATTTCATCTGACTTGCGTACGCCGAGGCCTGCTGGTATGTGTGTTGATATTATCATGTTTTGATATTTTGTATTATCTTTTGGGTTGGGAATCTGGATACACACTTGTACTGGTATACATATCTTTATTAGATTGATCGCCCTTTGTATGCACAAGTACAGTAGGGTTTTCCACTATAGGTTTGATCAGTAAAACTTTTATATATAAATATGAATGCATTTTGTTAAACTTTAAATTCTTCCGCTGTTAATTTCTTTGAAAATGATAAGCTAAATGACTTTAACAAATTACATAAAGTACGAAGACAAAGGGACACGTGGCAACGACTTCCGGAGCTGAGGCAGGGGGAGGTAGCTGACCACGGGGTGGCCCGGGAAATTAGGGGCTGCCACAGCTGGTATCAGAGCGAGAGTTTCGAGAAATAATTTGTTAAAAAGTTTTACAAGATCATAAACCTTAACAAACTAGATGTGGTAACCCGATGAGTCTGCCTAGAACTTTTAGTTGGGAAGCAACAAAGCGGGTAGAGCTAGGATTGTTATGTGATATATGTATTGTTGTATATATATACTATACGAATACGTATATACAAGCTGATCCGGACACGCATCACGATGCAGGACACGATGGATGGATAGTCTAGTGATACCACGAGGGCTTCCGGATAGTCAGTTCCCTTAGAGGACCGAGTTACGGCGCACGAGACTCAGATAGCCGAGATTTTACGACTATTGAGAGAGCAGGCCGCTATGATGGCTGGATTGGCTATGTCTAGGGAGGCAGTGGCGACTACGGGACCCATAGATACCGCAATTACTCTTACTCAGGCGGTGGTACCCGAGGTTCAGGCAGTCGATACTACACCGGTAGTAGCAGCAGTGGAGACACCGATTCCTATACCTACCGCAGCATTAGAGGTTACCCCAATGGTAGTGTCAGAGTATGTGATGGATCCGCAGGCCAGGAGGTTACGGGATTTCCTCAAGTTTCAGCCCGCTTACTTTTATGGAGGAGGAGACCCTGAGACTGCAGGAGATTGGATTTTATCGCACCAACACCTGCACAAGGAGTTAAATAAGGAAGAGAGGTTTAGAGCGAGACTATCTGGGACGTGTTTCTGATCAGATGTCGCAGTGTGGTGGACTAACTACCAGGAGACGCATGCTGATCCCGCGACTTGGGCAGAGTTCCGAGAGATATTTTATGACCAGTTCATACTTATGGAGGTACGATTGAGATTGAGGGAGGAGTTTTTATCCCTGAGGCAAGGAAACCGGAGCATGATGCAGTATATGGATAGGTACCGATACTTGCTGCAGTTCTCGATGGATATCGCTGGCACAGAGCGATTACAGATCTACTACTTCATTCGGGGAGTGAGGGATGACAATGCCAGCGCGATCGTATCGTCCGGGGCTCCGACAGTTCAGGCGATGTTTGAGCGAGCACTTACCTACGAGACGTTCTTGATGCAAAAGAATGGTCTTCCTATGACAGCATCGGCCGAGGTGGAGGTTGGGCAAAGCTCTCGACAGGATAGGAGGCCGAAGAGACAGCGGGACCAGTTTAGTAGAGGTCACCGGGATGACCGTCGGGATGGCAGAGACAGACGTCAGGATGGCAGGGATCAGTATAGGGACAGGCAGCCTGTACACACCATAGCTCCAGCACCACAGCAGAGGCAGCAGCCTCAGCAGCACCAAGTTAGAGATCAGGGTGGCCGAGACAGGGGTCAGAGGGACCGGGGTCAGGAGCCGAGATCGGATGATGCGCAGACTGGGAGACGGGAGACACGCAGATGTTTTCGATGCGGTTGTAGGGGACATTTGAAATTGGATTGCCGGGTGCCATCTCCACGACGGGAGCAGGGTCGAGAGAGAGACAGGGTACATGCAGTGGCATAACCAGATCCAGGAGCTACCAGGCAGCTAGTTGAGGGTACGTTACTCATTCACTGTAGACTTATTCATGCCATGTTTGACTCGGGTAGTACATTATCTTTTATTCTTTGGACGGTTAGCGGGGAGTTAGGGTTGGACACACACACACACTAGAGACCCATCTTGTTCTCAAGACGGCTGTTGGGGATAAGATTTACCCTAACCAGGATAGTTCGGGACGTCATGGTTGAGGTTGTTGGGACATCGATTACAGTACCGATCTCCGAGAAATCTTGGAGTACCTAGAGTTTGATGCACTCTTTGGTATGGATTGGGTCGTCACTTACCATGCACGAGATAGATTGTTATGGGAAGAGGGTAGAGTTCCGTATTCGGGTTTACGAGTTTACGTTGACCGGAACACCTCCGAATTGCCTATTACGAGATGTAGATTAGCGATCGTCAGAAATGGAGGACTTTGCAGCGATCGTTGAGCCTGAGACCGGAGGATCTGTTAGGATTGAGGACATACCTATAGTCCGAGAATTCACGGACATTTTCCCAGATGATTTACCCGGATTACCACCACCACGGGAGATAGAGTTTATTATAGAGTTGTTACCAGGGACCCACCCTATATCTAGCAGACCTTATCGTATGTCGCCTATGGAGCAGGAGGAGGTCAGGAAACAGCTAGAGGAATTGTTAGCGATGGGATTCATTCAACCGAGTATGTCACCGTGGGGAGCACCAGTGTTATTTGTGAGGAAGAAGGATGGATCGATGAGGATGTGTATGGACTATTGAAAGCTGAACCAGGTGACGATTAAAAATCGTTACCCGCTTCCGAGGATCGACGATCTGTTTGACCAGCTGACGGGTGCACAGTTCTTCTCAAAGATCGATTTACGCTCGGGATATCACCAGTTGCGGATTCGAGAAGAGGATATCAAGAAGACTGCTTTCAGTACCAGATACGGGTTGTTCGAGTTTACGGTGTTACCGTTTGGGTTTACGAACGCTCCGGCAGCTTTCATGGATCTGATGCATCGAGTACTGAGACCCTACTTGGACCGATACGTGATAGTCTTCATTGACGATATACTGATATACAACCGGACGCTAGTGGATCACGAGAGTCATCTCCGATCGGTGTTGACGACGCGCGAGGAGCATCGGCTGTATGCGAAATTCAGTAAGTGTGAATTCTGGATGAGGGAAGTGAAGTTTTTGGGACATGTGATCAGCGGTCAGGGCATTTCTGTTGAGGGAGACAAAATTAGAGCGGTGATTGACTGGAAGAGACTGGAGATTGTTTTTGACATACGGAGTTTCTTGGGTTTAGCAGGTTACTACCGCCGATTTGTACAAGATTTCTCCACGATTGCAGCATCGATGACGAGGTTGACTAAGAAGAATGTTCCATTTGAGTGGTCTGAGGAATGTGAGCAGGCATTTCTGGAGTTGAAGAAACGGTTGACGACTGCGCTAGTGTTGGCATTACCTGAGCCAGGGAAGGAGTTAACAGTTTACACTGATTGTAACGACCCTAAAATTCTAACTCGTGCCACATGACATTTCAGGGTCGTATTGTGGGCCCAACTAGCCATGGTGTACTTGTTTCAGTCCTCGGGAGTCGACACCGAGGTATGTTATGTTTGTTTGGTGATTTGTATTATTTATTTATTACCGAACATTAAATTCAATATTCCAAATGAGTAAGGACGTGGTGAGTGTGCGTTAGTACCGTTGAACAAGTTCGGTACGAAAGAACGCGTTAAATGAGTATTTGAGAGTCCGTGGGACGAAAATGAAAATAATTAATGTAATTAAATAGTAAATTGGTGGGCGCTAGTGACACGCGGGGTCGTGGTCGACACGCGTGGGTGATACGATAGTGTGCACGCCCGAGTACACTCGTTGGCGCGCACGGCGGAATTTTAAATGCGAAAATATAGGTGAGTATATATATATTTATATGTATATAAGGGATTTATATATATATATATATAAATATATATTAAAAATCGAAAGGCAAAATTACCAAAAGGGTATTGAAGGAAAGAAGGGAAATGGATAGACATGAGGGGCAAAATAGTCATTTTACATGGGAATTTGATAACCATCACCGTTCTCTCTCTTTCTCTCGATGAATCGAAAAAAAAAAAAACGGGGAGAAGAAGCAGAAATCGAAACGAAGAAGGAGGAGAAGGAAGAAAAAGAGATCAAGAGGAGGTGAGCGCGGGATCGTGAAGAGGTGAGTTGTTGTTTTTGTTGTTATTGTTGTTGTATGTTGTATGTTGTTGGCGTTGTTGGTGGTGGTGGTGGCGGCGGTTTGGTGATGGTGGAGATGGTGGAGCTCGAGAGCTCGGACGAATTGCGAGAGCAATTCGTCGAGGAAAGGAGACGATAGTTGTCTCCCTCCCTCCCTCTCCTTCTCTTCCATGAAAAAAAAAAAAAAAAAAAAAAAAAAAAGAGCGTACGCTCTCGCTCGTAAATTGAAGAAGAAGAAGGGCCGGTTCGGCCCTGAACCGGCGGTTCGGCCATGAACCGGGCGGTTCGGTGACGAACCGCCCTTTTATAAAAAAAAAAAAAAAGAAGAGAGAAAAAAGAGAGAAAATGGAAAAGACAATCCGGAAAAATAGGAAAAAATTCTGAAAAATTATATTTCACCCAAATAAATAGAAATTTGGGAATTTTTATGAAAAATGAAGAATTTGAGATTCGCGACGAGACTTTTGTCGGGGTTTTGTCTCGTAAAGCGTGAAATTGTTAAAAATAGCCAGAAAAATATTGAAAAATATTTTTCTAAATTGTATTAAAATTATGAGGTTTTGCTCGGGTATCCTAATGGGTTTAAATGGAACCCAATATCGGGTAAGCGACCCAAATTGCGTAAAGGAACAATAAGTTAGAAAATTGTAGAAAATGAGTTAAACTTGAAAAAAATTGAGGAATACTTGGAATAATTAGGGAAAAATTAACGGAAATTGGTCGAAATAATTGTCAGGTGACGAGCGAAGTGTTGGTAACTAATTGGGGAACGTGTGGAGCTACGCGAGGGCGTTTTTAGCGGGAATTGAGGTGAGTAAAGGCAACAATAGAGTCAACATAATTGCTTTTCTATTTATTGATTAATTATTCTTGAAATGCAAGCCTTTTGTATTCCATTCTAGTTCAGGTGACCTAGGGTTTAGGTAGTCCGACTGTGATGAGAAGTCTCAACGAGTTTAGCAGCCGGCATAGACTGTGGCTTCTCGTTGGAGCCTATCGAAATGATTTAGCATCCGGCTTGTGACTGTGGCTTTCTTTCGGTAGTGTGTTAGGAATTTAGCAGCCGGCTTTGTCTGTGGCTTTTCCTAACGAGTGTGCGTTCGATGGAGGCGACCTTCGGCCCACGTTGGTTCGTACGGGGTGGATTGAGGGGAGCGCGTTTTGGGCCCTCGTGTCGATCGATCGCAAGCGATGAGGTCTTGAGACCGCGGTTTGATTGGGACTATCTATTCTCCTATCCATTTGTTTCTCGGTCACTTGATTTTTCGTTGTTTGTACTTGTTGAACCTATTTATCATGCGACTTGCTATCTATTTCAGTTTCTTGTTATACACTGCATGATTTATAGACTTATGATTATTGAAAATTCGGTAAATTGTGTTGAGATATCTATTGTTTTTTTGCAAGCATTTCTTGTTATATTTTGTACTCACCGTCCTTTTTATGACGGTGGGTGCGATCATGACAGTAAGGGCAAGGCGCCGATGCTTGGCGATATCCTCGAGGCACGCTCGAGCCGTTAGCTTTGCTCTCACTTTGTAGGTATTTTGTCTTTTGTTGTATATTTTGGCTATGTATCCATTTGTTTTGATATTTTGGGACTTTGGGAAGTTGAACCGATTGTTGATACATGTATATGTTTATTTTGGGCTTTCGGTTGACTGTTATATACATGTGATTTGTTTGGACATGATTTTCCACATCTAGGATAACCGAGTTGTAAACTGTTGTAAGTTGGTATTAAAAACAATTCCGTTGCACACCTAACTATAATTGAGGATAAAAGATTAAATAGAGTTAAGGTGAATCAAAAAGAGTGATCCGGGGTGAGTGAGTGAATAATGTAACGAGTAATTGATAAGTTAAGGCCGACTAGACTGCGTTGACTCGTTGGAGACGAGCTAGGGGGTCCACGTAGGTTTAGGCGGGCGGGGCCCATTTGTGGTTCTTTGGGGCGTCACGGTTGGTATCGAGCCTAAAGGTTTATCACCATGACTCGAATAAGCATAAAACACAAGTAAATGAACTTAGTGTGGAAAATCTTAAGAACTTAACTCAAGTACGGTTGGGAAGGGGAAATGATATATTATTTTGAGCATGTTAAATTTTAATGTGTAATATAATATATCGTTACATAAGACGATCGAGGCTCGCCATTTGCTATTGTAGATTGCGATGGTCGACCGGCTGATCTTTGGAGATCAGAGTGGAGTTCGTGATCCTCCACCAGATGCGCCGAGTGACGTTGCAGCTCTAGCACGTGAGTTACAGTCCTGGACTCAGAGAGTAGAGTCACAAGGACGGAGGATGGACGAGATATTGGATATTCTCGGGGGACGAGCACGGCGAGTTGCCATCTCCATCGACTTCGGGGATAGCTCCAGACGGGATGTAAGTCGGCTACACCTCGAGCTACTCCACCGGTTTACTACTACTAGTACAAGACTCGCACCACCTATCACCGCGCAGTTGTTCCGGCACAAATTGCGGTGGAGTCACGTGTTCATGATGATATTGATTCACGCCGATGCGAGAGGCGAGGTGGACTCGGGAGTATGAGAAGTATAAACCAAAGAAGTTCGGTGGCGGTTCAAGTGTAGATGAGGCGGATTTGTACATTCGTAGTCACGAGAAGGTTCGAAACTTCTCAAGATCGAGGATAGCGAGAAAACCTGGGTTGGCGGCATTTTCTTTGATTGGAGATGCGAGAGATGTGGTGGGAAAATTTAGTATCCACACATGGAGAGCCGACTACTGGTTAGACTTCAAGAAAACATTTCGTCGAAGTTTTATCCACCTTCGACTATGATAGCCAAGAGGGATGAGTTTATGCATATCCGACGAGGCATTAGGAGAGTCGATTATGACTTATATGGGCGAGATATCGCACTTACTTCCTTTTTGATGGGAGTAGGCGACCGAGACGCAGAGATCGGGTCTATTATTTTACCGAGGGCTTGTTGCCGGCTATTGGAGGGACAAGTGGTCACTACTCTACCTCCTACACTACAGGATGCTTATGACCGTAGTTTGGCGAGGAGGCATATTTGAGGACACATCCCGCACGGGGATATGATCGGCCCCGTGAGGTACGGGATGAGCGGGGACAAGGCCGTTTAGGGGGGGAGGAGGAAGAGGAATAGATGGCAAATTCAGCGATGCGCGAGCTCGAGTGTAGCTTCGATCGCACGTCTTCGCGCCGGTTCGGACATATGTCACCACACCTACTCGGACGAGTTACCTTAGTCGACCACCACCGGTACCACAAAGAAGCAGTGCAACGATCAGAGATGGTGGAGGCGAGAGGTAGGGGTAGTGTACGACAGGGACGATTTCAGTCGGGGATCGAGTAGGCGAGATTACTCAAGCACTGAGACCTACTTGGAGCGTGTTATAGGTGTGGACAGATGGGTCATCTTGTCGAGAGAGTGCCCACGACCGGTGAGTTTCGACAGAGACTGCGGGAGCTTGCTATCGATGTGAGACAGACGGGACATTACATCGAGAGAGTGTCCACGACTTTGTTGATGTTCGGCAGAGAGAGTAGCATCACGTCGGCAACATACGAGGGAACGTGCACATGTTGTTCTTTGAGCGGACCCTCGAGCGACTCGACATCTCGTTGAGGGTATGATTTACATTTGTGATCATTTGATGTATGTTATGATTGACTACGGTTCTCTTGTTTCCTTTATTTACGGGCGCATGGTTGATGAGTTAGGGTTAAGACCGGTTAGACTAGAGAGACCTCTAGTTCTTAGCACAATTCTTTGGGGATAAAATCTACCCTAACATGATCGTGAGTATTTGTATTGTAGAGATAGAGGGACATGAGTTACCAATAGATCTTAGAGTGTTAGAGTTTTTGGAGTTTGATGCGTTGTTAGGCATGGATTGGTTAGGACCTTATCACGCACGATTGATTGTTTCGACAAGACGGTCACATTTCGATTCTCGGACGCCGAGTTTACTTTTCGTGGCGGTGCGACTCGGTTGAGAGTTACCGAGAGAGCGAGTAGCCACGAGCGGTGAGATTAAGACATTTATGAGTGTTTTAAGTACGGTAGGAAGAGAGCGAGGCAAAGATCGATGAGGTACCATTGTGTGCGAGTTTCGGACGTGTTTCAGCAGAGCTTCGGGGTTACCACCGACTAGAGAGATTGATTTCATCATTGATTTGGTTCCTGGAACCAAACCGATATCAATTCCACCGTCTGGGATGGCTCCTAAGGAGTTGGAGGAGCGAGATCACAACTAGATGATTTGTTGGAATTGGGTTTTATTCACCCGAGTATGTCACCTTGGGGTGCGCCGGTCTTGTTTGTGAAGAAGAAAGACGGCGACTGAGATTGTGTATCGACTATAGGCAATTGAACCGGGTGACAGTGAAGAACAAGTATCCATTACCTCGTATTGATGATTTGTTCGATCAGCTGACTGGAGCGCAGTGGTTCTCGAAGATTGATTTGAGATCTGGCTATCATCAGTTGAGGATTAGAGCGAGGGACAGAGAGAAGACGGCTTTTCGCACGAGATATGGGCACTATCAGTTTACCGTTATGCCGTTTGGGTTGACGAATGCCCCTGCAATGTTCATGGATCTCATGCATCGTGTATTGAGACAATATTTGGATAGATTTGTTATAGTGTTCATTGACGACATTTTGATTTATTCTAAGACTCGTGAGGAGCACGAGGAGCACCTCAGGACGATCTTGCAGACGCTGAGGGAGCATAGACTGTATGCCAAGTTCAATAAGTGTGAGTTTTGGCTTACAGAGGTTGGATTTCTAGGTCATATTGTCGGAGTTAGCGGAGTGTCAGTAGACCCTGCTAAGGTTAGAGCAGTTGTTGATTGGCCTACACCGAGTTCAGTGACAGAGATTCGGAGTTTTCTGGGATTGGCTGGTTATTACAGACGATTTGTGCAGGATTTCTCAAAGATTGCGGCACCGATGACGCAGTTGACGAAGAAGGAAGTCAGATTTCAGTGGGATGATAGTTGTGAGCAGGCTTTTCAGACTTTAAAGGAGAGATTGACTACCGCGCCGGTGCTCGTACCCGAGTCAGGAAAGGGTTTTGAGGTGAACACCGATGCTTGTTTGGTCGGTTTAGGCTGTGTTTTGATGCAGGACGGTAGAGTGATAGCTTATGCGTCCCGACAGCTGAAGATTCACGAGAAGAATTACCCTACACATGACTTGGAGTTGGCGGCGGTGGTGTTTGCACCGAAGATTTGGCGTCATTATTTGTACGGAGAGAGGTTTGTGTTGTTTCGACCACAAGAGTTTGAAGTATCTCTTCACTCGAGAGAGAGCTTAATATGAGAGAGAGACGGTGGTTAGAGTTCCTCAAGGATTATGATTTTTCGTTGGAGTATCACCGGGAAGGCTAATGTCGTAGCGACGCATTGAGCCGAAGAGGGGTTGACTCGGAGGTTGTGACGTGTCGTATGACACATGAGTATGGATTTCTCGAGGCGGTCGAGATGATGTATCTTGTTGATATTCCGACTAGCACTAGAGTGTTGATTTGTGGGCGATTGAGGACTCGAGACGTTTCTATTCGAGTGTACTTGATGGGCGACGGTGATGAGCGATATCGAGGTACAGTGAGTTTGCTCGAGTTCGATCACCGAGAATGGAGTCGGTCGACGATTTTACTGAGATTTAGAGGAGAGGCGTGGATTCCATTAGTGGTGAGTTACGTGACGAGATTCTCCGGGAGGCTCACCGCTCACGTTTTTCGGTTCATCCGGGTAGGACCAAGATGTATCTTGATATGCGTCGTCTGTTTTGGTGGCGGGGATGAAGACCGATGTTAGTGATTATGTTAGAGGTTGTGAGATATGCCGGCGAGTTAAAGCGAGCATAAGAGGCCTGGTGGATTCTGCAGCCGCTTCCCATTCCTCATTTGGAAGTGGGAGCATATCGCTATGGATTTCGTCAGTGGGTTACCTCGGTCTCAGCGCAGACATGACAGTATTGAGTGATTGTGGATAGATTGACAAAGTCGGCGCACTTCATACCGATTTCTACCACACATCGAGTGGATAGGTTAGCGAGCTTGTACGAGAGAGAGATAGTGCGGCGCATGGAGTGCCATTGTCGATCGTGTCGGATGCAGAGGCCGCAATTTACGTCGCAGATTTGGCGAGTATGCAAGCACGATTTGGCACGAAGTTGAATCTCGATACGACTTATCATCCACAGACCGATGGACGATCGAGAGAGGCGATTCGGGTGTTGGAAGACATGTTGAGGATGTGTATTTTAGAGTATGGTGGTTCTTGGGAGGAGTATCTTCATCGTGTGAGTTTGCTTACAATAACGGTTATCGGGCCGTATTGGAATGGCACCGTTTGAGGCACTCTACTACGGCGGGCGTGCGATCTCCATCTTCTTCAGGCGAGAGCCGAGAGGATGTGGCGGTGATTGGGCCGAGAGATTGTAGTGGATCACACGAGAGAAGGTACGACGATCGGACTTCGGTTGAAGGGTGCGCGGGAAAGGCAAAAGAGGTATTATGACGGGTACCATGGCGAGTTAAAGTATGAGGTGGGAGACTATGTATATCCGAAGGTTTCTCCATTTGAAGGGTCACAAAAGATTTGGGATCAAGGGTAAGCTTGCGCCGAGGTTTATAGGTCCGTTCGAGTGAAGAAACGAATAGGCAAGGTGGCGTATGAGCTTGAGTTACCATCTCGGTTAGCGGGAGTTCACCCTGTATTTCACATATCAATGCTTCGATTTGGATAGGTCGAGAGAGAGGCAAACGACCGATTGTGGACTGAGTCGGATTGATTTGAGAGAAGACATTACTTACGATGAGCGACCTATTCGGATTATGGACCCGGAAGGTGAAGGTATTGAGGAATAAGGAAATTCCCTCGGTTCTCGTCGTCAAGTGGCGCATCATGGGGATGAGGAACCGACTTGGGAGCCGGAGTCTTACATGCGCAAGCATTTCCCTTACTTGTTTTGATTCGGTAAGTCTTACCCTATACGTTCGTTTAATTTCGAGGACGAAATTCTCAATAATAAGGGGGAGCTGTAACGACCCTAAAATTCTAACTCGTGCCACATGACATTTCGGGGTCGTATTGTGGGCCCAACTAGCCATGGTGTACTTGTTTCGGTCCTCGGGAGTCGACACCGAGGTATGTTATGTTTGTTTGGTGATTTGTATTATTTATTTATTACCGAACATTAAATTCAATATTCCAAATGAGTAAGGACGTGGTGAGTGTGCGTTAGTACCGTTGAACAAGTTCGGTACGAAAGAACGCGTTAAATGAGTATTTGAGAGTCGTGGGACGAAAATGAAAATAATTAATGTAATTAAATAGTAAATTGGTGGGCGCTAGTGACACGCGGGGTCGTGGTCGACACGGGTGGGTGATACGGTAGTGTGCACCCCCGAGTACACTCGTTGGCGCGCACGGCGGAATTTTAAATGCGAAAATATAGGTGAGTATATATATATTTATATGTATATAAGGGATTTTATATATATATATATATAAATATATATTAAAAATCGAGAAAGGCAAAATTACCAAAAGGGTATTGAAGGAAAGAAGGGAAATGGATAGACATGAGGGGCAAAATAGTCATTTTACATGGGAATTTGATAACCATCACCGTTCTCTCTCTTTCTCTCGATGAATCGAAAAAAAAAAAAAAAAAAACGCAGAGAAGAAGCGAGAAATCGAAACGAAGAAGGAGGAGAAGGAAGAAAAAGAGATCAAGAGGAGGTGAGCGCGGGATCGTGAAGAGGTGAGTTGTTGTTTTTGTTGTTATTGTTGTTGTATGTTGTATGTTGTTGGCGTTGTTGGTGGTGGTGGTGGCGGCGGTTTGGTGATGGTGGAGATGGTGGAGCTCGAGAGCTCGGACGAATTGCGAGAGCAATTCGTCAGAGAAAGGAGACGATAGTTGTCTCCCTCTCCCTCTCCTTCTCTTCCATGAAAAAAAAAAAAAAAAAAAGAGAGAGCGTACGCTCGCTCTGTAAATTGAAGAAGAAGAAGGGCGGTTCGGCCTGAGCTGAACCGGGCCGGTTCGGCCATGAACCGGGCCGGTTCGGCGAACCGCCCTTTTTATAAAAAAAAAAAGAAGAGAAAAAAGAGAGAAAATGGAAAAGACAATCAGAAAAATAGGAAAAAATTTGAAAAATTATATTTCACCCAAATAAATAGAAATTTGGGAATTTTTATGAAAAATGAAGAATTTGAGATTCGCGACGAGACTTTTGTCGGGGTTTTGTCTCGTAAAGCGTGAAATTGTTAAAAATAGCCGAAAAATATTGAAAAATATTTTTCTAAATTGTATTAAAATTATGAGGTTTTGCTCGGGTATCCTAATGGGTTTAAATGGAACCCAATATCGGGTAAGCGACCCAAATTGCGTAAAGGAACAATAAGTTAGAAAATTGTAGAAAATGAGTTAAACTTGAAAAAAATTGAGGAATACTTGGAATAATTAGGGAAAAATTAACGGAAATTGGTCGAAATAATTGTCAGGTGACGAGCGAAGTGTTGGTAACTAATTGGGGAACGTGTGGAGCTACGCGAGGGCGTTTTTAGCGGGAATTGAGGTGAGTAAAGGCAACAATAGAGTCAACATAATTGCTTTTCTATTTATTGATTAATTATTCTTGAAATGCAAGCCTTTTGTATTCCATTCTAGTTCAGGTGACCTAGGGTTTAGGTAGTCCGACTGTGATGAGAAGTCTCAACGAGTTTAGCAGCCGGCATAGACTGTGGCTTCTCGTTGGAGCCTATCGAAATGATTTAGCATCCGGCTTGTGATTGTGGCTTTCTTTCGGTAGTGTGTTAGGAATTTAGCAGCCGGCTTTGTCTGTGGCTTTTCCTAACAGAGTGTGCGTTCGATGGAGGCGACTTCGGGCCCATTTGGTTCGTACGGGGTGGATTGAGCAGGGAGGCGGTTTTGGGCTCTCGTGTCGATCGCAAGGCGATGAGGTCTTGAGACCGCGGTTTGATTGGGACTATCTATTCTCCTATCCATTTGTTTCTCGGTCACTTGATTTTTCGTTGTTTGTACTTGTTGAACCTATTTATCATGCGACTTGCTATCTATTTCGGTTTCTTGTTATACACTTTGCATGATTTATAGACTTATGATTATTGAAAATTCAAGTAAATTATGTTGAGATATCTATTGTTTTTGTTTCTTGTTATATTTTGTACTCACCGTCCTTTTTATGACGGTGGGTGCGATCCATGCACAGTAAGGGCAAGGCGCCGATGCTTGGCGATATCTCTCGAGGCACGCTCGAGCCGTTAGCTTTGCTCTCACTTTGTAGGTATTTTGTCTTTTGTTGTATATTTTGGCTATGTATGCATTTGTTTTGATATTTTGGGACTTTGGGAAGTTGAACTTTGTTGATACATGTATATGTTTATTTTGGGCTTTCAGTTGACTGTTATATACATGTGATCTTTGTTTGGACATGATTTTCCACATCTAGGATAAGCGAGTTGTAAACTGTTGTAAGTTGGTATTAAAAACAATTCGTTGCACACCTAACTATAATTGAGGATAAAAGATTAAATAGAGTTAAGGTGAATCAAAAAGAGTGATCCGGGGTGAGTGAGTGAATAATGTAACGAGTAATTGATAAGTTAAGGCGACTAGACTGCGTTGACTCGTTGGAGACGAGCTAGGGGGTCCACGTAGGTTTAGGCCGGGCGGGGCCCAGTTTGTGGTTGCTGGGGCCGTCACACTGATGCATCGGGAACTAGACTGGGATGTGTTCTGATGTAGGAAGGACGACTAGTGGCTTATTTATCCAGGCGATTGCGACCACATGAGTGTAACTACCCCGTACACGATTTGGAGCTTGCGGCAGTTGTGTTTGCGCTGAAGGCTTGGAGACACTACCTCTACGGAGAGAAGTTTGTGCTTTACACTGACCATCAGAGTCTACGCTACATTTTCACACAGAAAGATCTTAATATGCGTTAGAGGAGATGGTTAGAGCTGTTGAAGGATTATGATTTTACGATTGAGTATCATCCCGGAAAGGCCAATGTAGTGGCTGATGCATTGAGCAGATGCGAGGTTGACAGTCAGACCGAGACTCGACATATGGGATTGTTGGAGATGGCGTCAGTTATGAGCATGTCAGACCTTTCGGTTATGCAGGATCTACAGATTAGTGGTCAGATGAGGGTACCGACAGTGTCACTAGAACGGGTATCGGAGTGTCAGAGGGCTGATGGACTTTATGAGCTGTTCAGTGGATTGGCACGGGATCCCGAGTGCACTGATTGGGCGGAGACATCTGATGGATGTTTGCGACACCGAGGTCGACTATGGGTACCAGCCGTGTCAGAGATACGAGATAATATATTAGAGGATGCTCATCAGTCGCGATACACAGTTCATCCGGGCAGAACCAAGATGTACCATGACTTGCGAAGATTGTTTTGGTGGCCGGGGATGAAGGCTGATGTTGGTGAATATGTTCGAGGGTGTCACATATGTCAGCAGGTGAAGGTGGAGCATAGGCGACCTGGAGGATTGTTGCAGTCGTTACCCATTCCTCAGTGGAAGTGGGAACACCTCGCTATGGATTTTGTCAGTGGATTACCCCAGACTTCGAGGCGACATGATGCAATTTGGGTGGTGATAGATAGATTGAAGAAATCTGCACACTTTATACCAGTTTCGATGAGGTATACGTTTCACCAGCTGAGCAGACTGTTCGAGCAAGTGATCATCAGACTGCATGGGGTACCAATCTCCATAGTATCTGATCGGGATCCCAGGTTCACTTCGAGATTTTGGGAGGCGATGCAGGAGCAGTTTGGTACTAGGTTGCACTTCAGCACGGCTTATCACCCGCAGACTGATGGCCAGTCTGAGAGATTGATACAGATTTTAGAGGATATGTTGAGAGCTTACATTTTGCAGTTTGGAGGCTTATGGGAGGATTACTTACCACTGTGTGAATTCGCCTACAACAACAGCTATCAGGCTAGTATCGGGATGCCACCTTATGAGGCGCTGTATGGGAGGCCCTGCAGGTCACCAGCGTGTTGGGCACAACCGGAAGATACAGTTACAATTGGGCCGGAGATAGTTGTTGATCATACAGAGAAGATTCGACAGATTCGTCAGAGGCTTCGAGCAGCACAGGACAGGCAGAAGAAATATGCGGATAGATACCACGATAGTCTGAGCTATGAGGTTGGCGATATGGTTTACCTGAAGGTTTCTCCTTGGAAGGGCCAGCAGAGGTTTGGGATTAAGGGGAAACTAGCGCCGAGATTTATCGGACCATATCGAGTTGTAGCAAAGGTTGGCAGTGTGGCGTACAAATTAGATTTACCGGTGGAGTTAGCAGGGATTCATCCTACCTTCCACATTTCGATGTTGCGATTGGCTAGGACCCGGGCCACGACCATGGTTGACGTGCGACAGGTGAATGTTCAGCCTGACGCAACTTACGAGGAGCGGCCATTGGCGATATTAGATCGTAAGATCCAGACTCTCAGGAACAGAGAGATAGCTAAGGTACTCGTGCGATGGCAGCATCACGGTACGGAGGGACTTACCTGGGAGTTGGAGTCGACCATGCGAGAGCGTTATCCCCAGTTATTCCACGGTATGTTCTAAACTAACTCAAATTTCGGGACGAAATTTCTTTTAGTTGGGAAGAATTGTAACGGCCCGTTATTTTATTAACGCCGTTATTTACCTTATTTCATATTAGCACGCCAGCTCGGGCGACACGTGGACGCCGCGGATAGATTAGGCATGTTCTGGACCTAGTATTGACTGTGTATTGTTGTTTTTTCTAATTTCGGTGATTTATTGATACTTTCATTTTCTTGATAATGATGTATTATCTGTCACCGGTGTGCAATTAAAATAAACTTATCGGGTGAGTTGTGAGCCGGGGTTTTAGTTCGGTGAACACGCCGACGCGGGGTTTGGTAGCTGTGAGGCTGAGCGTTGGGAGTTAGACAAATTCAATCAATATTATATTAGTATGGTTGAGGGTTTAAATGCAAAGAAATTCATGTGACTATAGGCTCAATGAATGAATAATTGGTACACTAGGTGTGGGACCGCCTTGGGAAGTGTGCCGGACAGGGGGCACGAGGAGCCGGGTAGTCGGGAGCGTAGTGGGACCATATTTGACATTTTACGAAATTTAGTTGACAACTTGGGTAGAGTGCACAAGTTAAGATAGATATAATTGAAGAAAGTCCTATAGTTTGAACTGGAAAATCAGCACACATTGGATGATCCTCGAGATTGACAACAGATCAAAAACTAGGCAATATGTGTCATGATAAGGTGGCTGGATGGAGTGACATGGAAATTTGGATAAGGACCGTCTGATGGGCCTCGAGATACGCGTGCACTTTAGATTATATTAACAACTATAAATACCACCGATCAAACCCACATGCAAACCACAAGCCATTCTAAACCAAAAACTTCAGATTTCTGAGAGAGAAATCAATGTTAGGGAGCTCAACTATGGCGTTTAGAGAAATTTGGATTTGAACATTAACTACAAGCTTGAGGTAATCTACTCCCCTGTTTCTTGGATATTTGATGAGAAATGTTGCATGTTGTGGTATGTATGATTTCATTGAGTTTTTGTGCATTTGCCACTGATTTTACTAGATTTGAGGACTATGAGGTTGGTATAACATGAGTTGTGTTTTTGATCAAGTTTGAGAGAGATTTGATGAATTTGTGAAAATGGGTTTTGAACATGATTTTTATGATTTGTTGAATTTGAGGTTTAAGCTCGATAAATTCGTGTTTAATGATGTTTTTGGGTGTCAATGAGGCATGTGGGAAGTGGAAAAATCGATTTGAATGGGTTTAGGAGGTGCTGAAATCCAGAAATTTGAATATGGAAATGCCTGACAGAGTGCTATTAGCGCGCTAATTTCTTTCTGGAAAAGATGATGAATAGTGATCGAGATCAATTAGCACACTAATTGATCTCATTAACGCGCTAATGATCATCTGGAATAGAATTTAGTGTGAAATTGGACATAATTGATTATAAACCAAATTATTGACCAATAAACCTTGAAATTTGGTCCCAGGAGTCTCAAGATAGTGGAATTGAGTTAGGAATTTGTCGAGGGTCGAACCGGGGGTATTTTCGGGGTTTGTTGAGCGCGGATTGAGGTACGTAAAACCCAACTGAACACCACTACTGCATTTGCTTATTTATTTCCATTGAGCTTTATTTTCTTGAAAATCTATGATTTATATTCCTACTGGGACGGTTATGGCACCGTATATGTATCCATGGGTAGTGGAGGTCGCTGGTTAGGTGTGTAGCGCGTGATCTAGGAACTCGGTAGACGATATCCCGAGTTGGACTCCATTTCACGCGTTCGATTAGCCCACTAGGGTTAATGCCGCTGGGATACAGTCGTAGGGTCGGAGGCATGGGCCACGACTAGGGCTCCTGGTCCTAGTAAACATTTAGTGGTTGTGTTCACACCCCTTTGTCTATCAAGGTGTTTATATACATGCGATTAGCTTTGAGCAGTTGTCTGCATATTTTCCTTCCTTCCGCATGTTTATTTAACACTACTTTTTGGCTCTATTAATTATTTCTATTATTTATGCACGGTGGTTTTCCTTGGGATTTTACTTATTGGGCTCGCCATCTGCCTTTTTGTGGTGGCCGAGCGCAGATCCTAGTACTAGCAGGGGCAAGGGGATTATCGGCGATTTCATCTGACTTGCCTACGCCGAGGCCTGCTGGTATGTGTGTAGATATTATCATGTTTTGATATTTTGTATTATCTTTTGGGTTGGGAATCTAGATACACACTTGTCGGTATGGTATATCATTATGTTAGATTGATCGCTTTGTATGCACAAGATAAATAGGGTTTTCCACTATAGGTTTGATCAAGTAAAACTTTTATATATAAATATGAATGCATTTTGTTAAACTTTAAATTCTTCCGCTGTTAATTTCTTTGAAAATGATAAGCTAAATGACTTTAACAAATTACCTAAAGTACGAAGGAAGAGGGACACGTGGCAGTGACTTCCGAAGCTGAGGCAGGGGGAGGTAGCTGACCACGGGGTGGCTCGGGAAATTAGGGGCTGCCACAGTCAGGTTGCCGAGTGATGACTCAGGGCCTACACAGGTCTAGGCCGGGCGTACACAATTGCACGGAAAAATTGGGGCTGTCACATAACACCTCTATTCCTTGCGAGGTATGCGTCATTTTTATGGGACTTTTGAGGGTTTCGTCGTGGTAGTTTTGGGTGTCGAGTTTGGAAATTAGTTTTTCATGTGTTTTGAATGTTCTTATGGATTAAGTGATCAGTGTGGATCACAACCATGCGGTTGTTTTGAGTGTTTGGATGAATTTTGTATTTTTGGAGAATTATCATGATTTTTGAGTTAATTTCCATACCGTTATATACCACTATTTTGGTCGAACTAATAGTTAAGGTTAGTGTATTGGAGTGTCCTTATGAGTTTGGGATAGGTTCGAAACGTGGCGAAGCAAGCCAGGGTGTCAGAAAACCCTGGTAATAGTTTTAGGAACTGGCGCCGAGAGGGACGCCATAAGAATTTTTCCCCACGACGTCTGAAACATAGAGGAATTTGGATTTCACGCTTTAGATGACACCGCCAGGCAAATGGTCCACGAAGCCACTCACGGCGTGGCACTATTCATCAGACCAATTTTTCATTTTTTTTTCGAAAACTTTAAGGGCCACTCGGGTATCTAAATAGATTCCAATGAGGGCCAATACTCAGGTAATTGACCTAATTACCTAAATGAAGAAAATTATGGAAAATGGGGTAATTGAGGGATAAATGATGGATTTTGATTAACATGTGTTAAAGGATATTTATAGGCATACCTGGGGATTCATAGGATGAATTACGGGTGTGCGAGTGCGTAATAGTGTTGGACACGGGTAAGTAAACCAGTGGGAACATTTAATGTTATTTCTTTGAGCTTTAATTTCTTATTGTTATTGATCTATCCTGTTTCAGAACACTATTATGATTGAGTGGTCCAAGGGCAAATGAGTCAACGTGATCCTTGGAAACGTGGCCTACTGATGTAATATGCCAGAGCCTGTAGCTCAAGATGTATGATATTGTTTGTGGTTCTATACGGGATGAGAATTTCCTCACTAGATTGTTAGGGAGCTTTGCATTCGCGTGGATTTTATGATGGTGTGAGTGTACCACGTTCTAAACTCCAAGTTTTTGAGGTAATATTCCCATGATTCAAATGAATTTTTCACTGGTCAGGACTACTCACGCCTTTTCCATTATTTTCCTGGACCCTCATTTTCGATTGATTCAGATTTATTTCCAGTATTTAATTATTCATGCATTCCCTGTACTTTTCTTTCTATCATCATGAAATATAAACTGTTTATTTACTTTCGAAATACTATAAACATCATGTTTGGCTTTACTTACCTGGGACTCGTCGTTCTTTTGTTTGACTGAGTGCAGATATACAGTCGAGCAAAGGGAAAACTCCTCAGCTTGGTGATTTGCTTTGAGGATTGCAGAGTTGTTCTTTCTTTGGACTTAACGTAGGTTTGATTTTGTATTACTATATTTATATGTTTTAAAACTTGGTTTTGGGAATGAGAGATCTTGGGCTTGTATATGAGGATAGTCTCTCCTGTTATTTGATATATGGTGATGATGTATATATTTGTTGAGTTTCCACATCTTTAGGTTATCCTAACTTATGTCTTGAGGTTGTTATATTGGTTGGAGATTATAATTGCTTCCGTTTATGGGTCTTTTGAGGGTTTCGTCGTGGTAGTTTTGGGTGTCGAGTTTGGAAATTAGTTTTTCATGTGTTTTGAATGTTCTTATGGATTAAGTGATCAGTGTGGATCACAACCATGCAGTTGTTTTGAGTGTTTGGATGAATTTTGTATTTTTGGAGAATTATCATGATTTTTGAGTTAATTTCCATACCGTTATAGACCACTATTTTGGTCGAACTAATAGTTAAGGTTAGTGTATTGGAGTGTCCTTATGAGTTTGGGATAGGTTCGAAACGTGGCGAAGCAAGTCAGGGTGTCAGAAAACCCTGGTAATAGTTTTAGGAACTGGCGCCGAGAGGGACGCCATGAGAGTTTTTCCCCATGACGTCTGAAACATAGAGGAATTTGGATTTCACGCTTTAGATGACACCGCCAGGCAAATGGTCCACGAAGCCACTCACGGCGTGGCACTATTCATCAGACCAATTTTTCATTTTTTTTTTCGAAAACTTTAAGGGCCACTCGGGTATCTAAATAGATTCCAATGAGGGCCAATACTCAGGTAATTGACCTAATTACCTAAATGAAGAAAATTATGGAAAATGGGGTAATTGAGGGATAAATGATGGATTTTGATTAACATGTGTTAAAGGATATTTATAGGCATACCTAGGGATTCATAAGATGAATTACGGGTGTGCGAGTGCGTAATAGTGTTGGACACGGGTAAGTAAACCAGTGGGAACATTTAATGTTATTTCTTTGAGCTTTAATTTCTTATTGTTATTGATCTATCCTGTTTCAGAACACTATTATGATTGAGTGGTCCAAGGGCAAATGAGTCAACGTGATCCTTGGAAACGTGGCCTACTGATGTAATATGCCAGAGCCCGTAGCTCGAGATGTATGATATTGTTTGTGGTTCTATACGGGATGAGAATTTCCTCACTAGATTGTTAGGGAGCTTTGCATTCGCGTGGATTTTATGATGGTGTGAGTGTACCACGTTCTAAACTCCAAGTTTTTGAGGTAATATTCCCATGATTCAAATGAATTTTTCACTGGTCAGGACTACTCACGCCTTTTCCATTATTTTTCTGGACCCTCATTTTCGATTGATTCAGATTTATTTCCAGTATTTAATTATTCATGCATTCCCTGTACTTTTCTTTCTATCATCATGAAATATAAACTGTTTATTTACTTTCGAAAATCTTTGTAAACATCATGTTTGGCTTTACTTACAGGACTCGTCGTTCTTTTGTTTGACTGAGTGCAGATATACAGTCGAGCAAAGGGAAAACTCCTCAGCTTGGTGATTTGCTTTGAGGATTGCAGAGTTGTTCTTTCTTTGGACTTAACGTAGGTTTGATTTTGTATTACTATATTTATATGTTTTAAAACTTGGTTTTGGGAATGAGAGATCTTGGGCTTGTATATGAGGATATTCTCTCCTGTTATTTGATATATGGTGATGATGTATATATTTGTTGAGTTTCCACATCTTTAGGTTATCCTAACTTATGTCTTGAGGTTGTTATATTGGTTGGAGATTATAATTGCTTCCGTTTATCTTTGAATAACTCACTAATATCAATAATCTCATTTTAATTTGTTGAATAAATAGTAGAACGTAAGATAAGGCAGACTAGATTTGTGTTAATTGTGCGAGGGTTGACTCGGGGTCTACATAAGTCTAGGCCGAACAGGGTTTAGTTTTAGGTTTGTGGAAGTGGGGCAGGAAAACTGGAAATTTTGTTGAAAAAGTTGTTGTTTAGGTCTCCCACTGCGTTGAGTGCGGAGACCCATAATTTTTTTGGGTTTCCTGCAACCCAAATTTGGCCACTCCAAAGCCTTTGGATCCCTATTATCCATCACCAGGGATCCAAATACATCCTCCAAAATACACATACACCAGACACTTCATTATTTTCATCATGCATTTGTAAAAACCAACAATTTAAGCATGCATTTAATCAAATATGGGAAGAACAACATAAAAACCCAACTTTTCCAATTTATGAAAACAACAATGATTTTCGAAACCTTTGATGCGATACCAAGTGTTTTCCACATGGAATTCGAATATGGTGTTAGATTTCAAAAACAAACTTGTTTTTAGCTCAAAATTCAAAAAATTGAAATCATAAGAAAACCCCAAAAGTTGATAAAACTTGTAAAATTCTAAAATGGGACTTTGAAATTCGTTTGTGATGTTTAGAAAACTCAAAATCAATGAAGAGATTAAGGACTAGTCTTTATATAACTAAAAAACCCCATGATTTAAAACCCAACCATCCATGAATCTAATACATAGAACTAGCTAGAATAATTACCTTTGGTTCTAACTTCCTTGAGAAGGTCTAGCTCTCCAAAATCAAGCTCTAATTGTTGTGTTCTTGCTCTCTAACCTTGCTGAATTTTTTTTTTCAGTTTTTCTTCTCTGATACACAACCCCTTCTTTGCATGCTGAGAGTGTGCACTAAAAACTACTATATATATATATTGTTCATCAAATGTGCAACCCTATAGTTTATGTTGATCTTGTGGTCCAATTTAACTCCTACTCCACTAAAATATCAGATTGGTTACACACATTTGGACACTCACTTACATGGGAATGTGTGCTAACCCATATCTTGAGGTAAGTCCAAGTGTTATTGATTTTTCATTCAAACTATAGGACTCTCATTTTGATTTACATTTTAAGCACAATCATAAGGTTATAAATAATCCCTTAATTCATATTAACATTAAATAAGACTTACCAAAATGCTAACTACCCGGTTCTCCGGCTCGCACGCAACTCGAGGCACGTCCTCGCTCTTGTCTTGACGCCTACAACTGTACAAACCGACTTAGTAAGTCTACATGATTCATAACACTAGGCATACATCAATATCAAAAATACAATATACCTCAGCCATGTGCCTTGGTCGGTGCACATATCACGATGTGGGTCTCACGTCATGGGTCGGTGATCCTAATTAAGGAATCAAAACAGGGTTAGAGATTTGAGTCGTAACAGTATTTTACTGCATTTTCCATAATGCTCTTAATGAAATGAATTTCACCTTTATTTAATGATATTAAGTGTTTCACTAAATTGTTGAATATAAATAATTTAAACTCTGATGAAGGAGGATTAAGTGATGTATGGTGCGCGTGGGACACAGCGGGGCGGTGAAACAGCAAGGCTGTGGATCTATGGCGCATGACATGGCGGTCTCGGGTTTATTGGGCCGTCACATTTAAGTTTTACTTTAACTTTTTATTCAATTCTTATATAAGTCTTAACAATAGAAGGAAAATGATTTATAAAAAATAACATATAAAAAGACTTTCAAAATACATATAAGAAAAACTATAAGAATCCTCTAAAAAAATTTAAATTTTGTTTTGGGAAAGATTTTATAATTTTTTCATAATAAATAATTATTCATAAAATGTAGACATAAATAATATATTAAAGTAAAATAAATATTTACTTTAAAAATAAAATAAAGTATGATAAAAGATGTGTCTGTAAATAAAAAATAAAAAATATTATTTATATGTTATTAAATAGGTAAATTTTATAATAAATTATATTATTTTATACATTATTCTTTAATCATGTTTAACTTGTCGTTATTAAATTAAATAAAGTAATTTATTAATAACTTATATTTTAGTCGTATCTAATCATGTTGACTTATTTATGATTCAAATTCATTTACGTCAAACTCTAATACGCTTAAAACATGTTGTATTCTTGTAAAATTATCACGTCATGACGTAAATTACCACGCCTGATTGAAGGTGGTGGCGAGCTGAGAAAGCTAGGCCACGGATTTTGAAATTGACGTATATCCGTCGTCATTGAAGATTGGCCGTGGTGGGGCTTCGGTGTCGTGTCTGTGTATGTACAGATCACTGATCAGTCAGACTATAATCTCCGTTTTTATTTGTCATAATGTGACTATAATATCTGTTGACGCTTAATCATTTTACAAAACTTAATTGACACGTGACGGTGGGCCCCTAATCAAACTATCAAAACGTAACGTCATGCCATCTTTCTTTGTTTTTTTTTTTTTTGGTAAGTTGCTATTTTTCTTTTCGCCACATAACAAAATGAATGATTGAATGAGTACACGTCATTCGAGACGAGCATACATTGGTGCCTCGGTGGCATACTGGCACGTACACTGTCCACAATTGCATAAATGAAAAATTTAGGTCTCGTTTGGTTTGGTCATCTGAAAGTTAAGGATGTAAGGCAGGTAGAGGTAGTGAAATCTCCATCTCTATTATAGGGGTGTACACATACTAGATTCGATCTATTTAACATCAACTCACTACTTGATTCAATTATTGTGAAATGAAAAAAATTAATTTAATCCAACTTATTTAACTTTTTAATCATGTTCGATAATTAATAAAATATAGGATTAAAACGAATCAAGTTTAGAGATTGTCATCATATATATAGTTATCACATATTTAAGAGTATGCACAATATTGGTTATGTGAAAAAAAGAGAGAATATGTACATTGATTAAGAACAATTCAATAATACATTTTCATAAAAAAAAACAATTCAATAATATATCATTAGACAACATAAAACAAAGTGCAGGATTATCCCACAAATTAGACCTGATTCAACTTAATAGAAAAATTATATGACCAAGCTAAAAGTTGAACTAAAAAAAATCAAAAGTTGGATTTTAAAAACTAAGTAATACAACAAAAAAAAGATCAAATATAGGTAGACAAAACAACCACCAAGAACTAGATGTATCTACAAGGTTGGATCTACATGTATATAATATTATGGATTGAACCAGATTGAATCAACGGATTATACATGTAAATTAAAAAATTGATCTGATTCGTGCAGATTGACATTTTTGCAATTCAATCTGGTCCAACTAGTTATAAAATTTGGTCTGATGATTCACAATAATTGAACCGAATTAAATTAGATCCACAGATTACTTGATCGGTGTAAACCCCTATATCCTCACTTTTAGTAGGGCAGAGATTCAATACTTGAAATTTACTACTAAATAAATTTTGGCTCTCCTTCCTTGCCCCGTTGGGGCGGAGTGGACCCCTGCGTGCAAAAAGTGTATTCTTCACCTCCACTTGCATCTCAACTAGAAGTAAATTTGTAAGAACTCGATAATTTGATGGGTGTTTCGTTCAATTCTTAATAGGAGATTTTTAACTTTTCAAAAAAGTTAAATGCGTTGTTTTTGATGAAACCCAAAAAGAATACGATGTCATGAAAACTATTTATGACTTATGAGTCAAAAATACTTTAAAAATAATATTAACACAAAAACATAATCTTATCTTCCAAAAAAAATAAAAAATGAAACATAATATCTCATCCCCGTGAATGTATGTGCCTTTTTTTTTTTTAAAGTAAAATAGAAATTTCATTAATCATAATAGATCAATACATTTAATAGAAAAGGACCAGACCAAACATAGAATCAATTACATACACATTGATTTGTTAATCCTAATGTTCAAAAGAACATTCTGTTGGAATGTGTGAACCGAAAAGTTTATTCCCACATTGGTTATCTATGGCTTCTTGAAGAAGTTTATAAGAGTGGATGTTCTATCTCATAGTACCGAGGCATTTTGAAGTAAAACCCCACACCTAATGTTGAAGTGGTTAAGTTGGGGATAATATCGGTGCTAACGGAGATCCACGTGCCCGCGCACGCATGCTCGGACTAGGGCCCAATAAAGTGGTATAAGAGACGATAGTGTTGGCTGGGACAAGCATGTTTATTGGTGGTCGCATGTGTGCCTCGAGTTGTGCTCTCCGTAGAGATGGTAACGACGATTGATCATGCGGTGTGCCCATCTTGGATGAATTTCGGTCTAAGGTGGAGATTGTTGGGATATATGGACCGAAAAGTTTAGTCCTACATTAGTTATCTATGGCTTTTTCAAGAAGTTCAAAAGAGTGGATGTTTCACTCATAGTATTGAGGCATTTTGGAGTAACACCCCACACCTAATGATGAGGTGGTTAAGTTGGAGACAATATCGGTACTAGCGAAGATCCACATACTCGCGTAGGCATGTGCACAGATTAGGGTCCAACAAAGTGGTATCAGAGCCGATGGTGCGGCTGAGACAAGACATGTCTGTCAGTGGTACCATGTGTGCCTCAAGTTGCTCTCTCTCGAGATGGTAGCGATAACGGATCATGCGGTGTACCCATCTTGGATGGATTTCGGTCCAAGGTGGAGATTGTTGGGCCCTCATCCGCGCACACGCCTGCGCGAGCATGTGGATCTCTACTAGTACCGATATTGTCCCCAACTTAACCACCTCAACATTAGGTGTGGGGTTTTACTCCAAAAGGCCTCGGTACTATGAGATGAAACATCCACTCTTATGAACTTCTTGAAGAAGCCATAGATAACCAATGCGGGATTAAACTTTTCGGTCCACACATCCTAACAATCTCCACCTTGGACAAAAATTCATCCAAGATGGGCACACAACATGATCCGCAATCGCTACCATCTCGAGGGAGAGCACAACTCGAGGCACACATGCGACCATCAACAAAATGTCTTGTCTCAGCCAACACCAACGACTCTTATGCCACTTTGTTGGGCCCCATTTGCGCATGCGTGCACGGGCACGTGGATTTTCGTTAGTACCGATATTGTCCCCAACTTAACCACCTCAACATTAGGTGTGGAGTTTTACTCCAAAAAACCTCAGTACTATGAGATGGAACATCCGCTCTTATAAACTTATTCAATAAGCTATAGATAACCAATATGGGACTAAACTTTTCGGTCCACACATCCCAACAATCTCCACCTTGGACTGAAATCCCTCCAAGATAGGCACACCACATGATCTGTCGTCGCTACCTTCTCGAGAGAGAGCAACTCGAGGCACAAATGCGAGCACTGACATACATGCCTTGTCCCAGCCGCACCATCGGCTCTGATACCATTTTGTTGGGCCCTCATTCGTGCACACGCCCGCGAGGGTACGTGAATCTCCACTAGTAGCGATATTGTCCCCAACTTAACCACCTCAACATTAAGTGTGGGGTTTTACTCCAAAGGGCCTCGACACTATGAGATGAAACATCCACTCTTATGAACTTCTTGAAGAGGCCATAGATAACCAATGTGGGACTAAATTTTTCGGTTCACACATCCTAACACATTCAACTGCTTTAGAGTTGATTTTGAAAAACTGTGACTGTAACGATGAAATAGTGTGATGATTTGTGATGATCAGTGACTGTTCTCTTGACAAACGTTTGGAACATGACAGTACATAGATAAACTATTGGAACCATAACGAGAAATAAAACTTCCAACAATGGAAGAAAAACAAAGAGTTCTGACGAGGGAAGACAAACAAAAACTTCCGACGTGGAAGACAAACACAAACTTCCAGCATTGGAAGACAACTACTTATTCAAAAAAATACACAACAACAACATAACCTCAGTCCCTAATTAATAGGGACCGACTATATGGATCAAACTCTTCCATTGTGCTCGGTTTAATGCAATTGATGGTAAGCTTTCCAAACCATTCAAATCCCTCCTAATTAATACATCCCAAGTTAACTTCGGTCTACCCTTACCTCGTTGAGTTTCTTCAGTTTCTATTAAGTCAAGTTTTCTTGTCGGGGTATATGTAGGCTATCTTTGCAGGTGACCAAACCACCGCAACCGTCCTTCCCTAATATTTGAGTCAATTGGTGCTACTCCTACTTGTTTATGAATTTATGAATTTCATATCTTATCTTTACGAGTTTTACCATACATCCACCTAAGCGTCCTCATTTTATCTGCTACGTTCATTTTATATAATTGTTGTTGCTTTACCGCCCAACATTCACTTCCATAGAGCATAGCTGGCCTAATTGCAGCCCTATAAAATTTTTCTTTTAACTTTGTAGGTATATTTTGATCACACAGCACACCAGTTGCACTCCTCAATTTCTTTCATCTAGCTTGAATTTTATGTGTGACATCATTCTCAATAATGTCATCATTTTGTATGATTGATCATATATATCTAAAGTGTTTCACATTAGGAATTTTTACTTCCCTTAATTTTAACACTTCATCATCTTGGTGTCTCGTATTTCTAAACTTATAGTGCATATACAAGGTTTTCGTCCTACTCAATTTAAAGCCTTTAGATTCTATTGCATTCCTCAAAAGTTCTAATTTCCTATTCATCCCATCTCTTGTTTCGTCCACTAAGACAATATCATCTGCAAATAACATACACCATGGTATATCCTCTTGAGTATTCCTAGTTAGTTCATGCAAAACTAGCATAAAGAGATATGGGCTTAAAGCTAATCCTTGATGTAGTCCTATAGTAATGGGAAATTCTTTTGTAGTTCATCTGAATGTCTTTATACTAGTTACTACTCCCTCATACATATCCTTAATCGTGTCTGTGTATCTAGCATGCACCCATTTTCTTTCTAGAACCCACCAAAGAACATTCCTAGGAACACTATCATATGTTTTTTCTAAATCTACAAATACCATATGAAGATCTTTTTTCCTTTCTCTATATTTTTCCATCAATCTTCTTACAAGGAAAATTGCCTCCATAGTTGACCTTCCAAGCATGAAACCAAATTGATTATCTGATATTGTTGTCTCTCTTCTTAGCCTATTGTCAATTATCCTATCACAAAGTTTCATAGTATGACTCATAAGTTTAATTCCACGGTAGTTTGAACAACTTTGAATGTCTCATTTGTTTTTGAAGATTGGTGCAATCGTGCTTCTTCTCCAATCTATTGGCATGCGCTTTGATTTTAAAATTTTGTTTGAAAAGTTTTGTTAGCCAAGTCAATCCAATTTCTCCTAAGCATTTCCAAACCTCTGGGTATTTCATATGGGTCACATGCTTTTCCAATTTTCATTTTTTTCAATGCCTTTAACTTCCGAAATTCTAATATTGCATATATAGTTTACATTACTTTCTTGGTGTGAGTTTTCATCTACTATGATATCTACTTGGCTATCATTAAATAAACTATCGAAGTAGCTTCTCTATCTCTCCTTAATATCATCTTGGCACGTTAAAACATTTTGATTTTTGTCCTTAATACATCTTACATGGCTTAAGTCTTGCTTCTTTTTATCTCTTAATTTGGCTATCATATAAATATATTTTTTGCCATCTCTATTACCTAACTTTGTGTATTGATCTTCCATGAAATTTGTTTTAGCTTGACTAACTATTTTTTTAGCTTGTTTAGCTTCTCTATATTGATTATACGCATCTTCATAGTGACACCTAATATCTTTCTATACATCTCTCTTTTAGTCTTAATTGCTTTTTTGACATCCTCGTTCCACCACCATGTTTCCTTCTTTGGTGGTCCTTGGCCTTTAGATATACCTAAAACATTTGACGCTACTCTCCTTATGCAACTACTCATTTCTAACCACATTATATTAGCATTTAAATCAAGATTCCAAACATTTTTTTGGTAGTTTTTCTCTAAACTCTACTTTTTTACTATTTTTAGGCTCCACCACTTTATTCTAGGGTCCTTGTCTCTTTTATTCCTATTAAGTCGTCATTTTAGCTTCATATTAAGCACTACTAACTTATGTTAGGTATTAAGTGCTTCACCGGGTATTGCTTTGCAGTCTTTACATATTTTTCTATCTATTTTTATTGTTAGAATAAAATCTATTTGACTCTTGTTATGACCATTACTAAAAGTAATTATATGCAACTCTCTTTTCCTAAAACTAGTATTTTCTAAGACAAGGTCATTTGCTGAAGCAAATTCTAAGATTGATTCTCCTTTTTCATTTCTAGTACCATAACCAAAACCTCCATGAACTCTCTCGAACCCATCATTACTTAATTTCCCCCACATGCCCATTTAAATCTCCTTCAATAAAAACCTTTTCATCTAATATATACATTGCATAAATCCATCCCTATCGTTCCAAAATTTGCGTTTAATTCTGTCATTCAATCCTACTTGTGATGTATAGGCGTTAACTATGTTAATTTTTTTGTCTTTAATAATTAATTTAACTAGGATCAATCTATTTCTCATTCTCTTAACCTGTACGACCTTACCTTTATAATCATTATCCACAAGAATTCCTACTCCATTACATTTTCTATCTATACCAGTGTCCCATAACTTAAACCCTGTGTTTCCTATTTCTTTACTCTTTTCTCCTACCCATTTTGTCTCTTGAAGGCAAACAATACTGATTCTCTTTCTAATCATAGTATCAACTAATTTCATTGACTTCCCTGTAAGTGTTCCTATGTTCCATGTCCCTAAACGAATTTTTTCTTCCTTTTGTGCTTGTTTATCTTTTCTATTTTGTTTAAACTATCTAGTTTCATTATATACGATTTTGTTTTTGTTTTCATGTTCATTTTGAACTGGCTTTTTACCTATACCCGCCCTCTATGTGGGAACCCTTGTTCATTTTTCTTCACATTCGGGCGGCGATGTAAAATTAAAATTATACTAATTATATCAAACCAAGAGCTATAAGCGAAGATCCATTCCAATTAATTATACCCTTTTTTAATAAAATAAAAATTACTATGTACTTGTGCATTTTTCTCATAGATGAAGATATATCAAGTTAAGGAGAAATTGATTAAAATAGTCAAGAGTCGAGTCACCTCGCATGAATTCATGCACGTATATAAAATGTAGTGAAGCAAGGGAATGAACGAACCTAGAAACTTCTCGTTAGAGATATCTAGACACGAGCCACAACGAGGTGATATATTGTGCGGCGGTGTAGCAGCGCGGATTAAAAGCATCTCTGAACTAATAAGATCATAGATTGTGAATGTTTAGCTGTTGCAACAAGAAATCAAAATAGAGAGTGCCTGTCCGAATGGCAATTCTAGATATTGTGGATATTCTCTCTATTGTCACATCACTATTTTCGTTATAGAATTTAGCAAAAAATAAAACAAAGTTTTCATTTTATATCAAAATAAAAAAAAAGTAAAAAAAAAAGTTTCAATTCACATTATGCACTAGAGATGATTTTTAAGGTTGAATGTCTACTTAGTAGAAATGGGTGTCACATAGAATATACTAGGGCTGACAAAAGTTGTCCCAACCTGTTTGTCCGATTTTGTCTGGACCCATTTTAAACGGGCTCGGACATATTTTTTTTTTATAAAATATGGGTCCAGAAATTTTTTGTGTCCGTTTAAAAATACGGATTCAGGTCTAGCCAATATTTTCAAAAAGAAGGTACCCGTCTCACGATTAATTCGCATGGTTATCTTGCTATTTAACAAGTGTCTACCAGTAAGAAAAGTAATCCAAATAAAAGGTATGTTTTTTAGGTACGTTCACACTTTGTTATATACTAGTAATTTTTTTAGTAATTGATTGTAAGCTACACGCAGTTTTAATTTTTTTTAAGAAAAAGTATGAGTAAGAAATAAAATTACTTAATTATATTTAAAAACAAACAAAAACGGATCAAGTATGTTTTACAAAAATACGGGTCTGGATAAAAAAAAATGGTGTCTGTTTCAAAAATGGGTCCGGGTCTAGACACCATTTTTAGTCGTTATTAGGGGGTGTATCCAAACCCATTTTTTTGCCAGCCCTAGAATAGACATGTTCTCCTCATGTATATGAGTTGACACAAATCTATAGTCTCAATCAGCCCACCACATGGTGCGTCAGGGCCCCACAATCATGCCATATCACTGACCCGCTAGGTCCCATGCATTGCTGACCTTTGTTGCCACGTAAGTTTAATTGAACTATATACTAACTTGTTATATCTTGTATAAAATTATTCAGTTATTCGATTATTCATTTAAATTAGCCTTTTTATCAGTTAGATTTGTCGGAATAAACATATTATGTGATTTACAGAGTTAATTTCAGCGAAAGACTTAATAGACATGTATAACAGAGAATAAATATAAAGTTCATGTCACATAGAGCATCAAACCTACTGTGGAAGACCCGGCATAATGTACATTGTATATAAGGTGAAAAGGTAACTTAAAAAGTAAAGTATATACAATTGCAAGTCTTTTTAAGTCCCTTGATACCATAAAATAAATCAAAATAAAAAAATAAACACCTACGAGTGATGTGTCGAAAGGTGAGAAAACTCAGAGGTAGTCGCTGAGAATCGCCTTACCCTTACTTGTAAAAGGATCTGCACTCAGTTACCACAACAATCCTCGATGAGTAAATCCTCAAAAGAAAACCACCAAACATTTATAATATAGAAGCTAATAATAATGTTAAATAAACAAGCAAAATAAACATGCAACTATAAATGGAAACGCATGCATAAATAACACCATCGATAGCAAATGGATGTGTCACGCGTAGCAGACTAGACCATACTTCGTCCATCCAGATAATTCTCAGTGGTCCTACTACACTAGGTTACATCCAGACTGGTCTTCTCGGTGGCCGGCGTAGACCTACGGCCGACACATATGTACCGTAATAAATCCTTGGGTCATCATTCACCGAGTATCCAGGTACACATGCTATGGCCTAGTGTGCTAGAGCCTCGTACAACACTCCTAAGAGTAAAACTGGCGGCGAGCCGACTCTACCAACCATAAATAATGATCCAGCATAGAGTAGAATATAAAGTAATAAATGAACAAGTATATGAGACAAGAAAAATAAATAAATTCTCGAGTGTATTTCTTAACGGGTTTACGCACCTCAAACACGCTCTCTAAATCTCTGATAATCCCCCGGTCTGACCTCGCTATGCTCCCGACTATCGCACTATAGCCTCGAGTTTCCTGAGGTCATTTACTAGTGTTTTATATTGTGTTCATGTTGTTTCAATAGGTTTTAAATCTCAAATTCTAAAAACAGTAAGTTCATATTCCATGATAGTTGATGTGGAGCACGTTCCTTAGTATAGGGAGCGTGTTCCTGTTCTTCACAGGAACACGTTGCTCAAAACATGCAACGCGCTCCTCAATTTGGGGAGCATGCTCCTTGCATTAGGTAACAAAATTCCCTACTTGGGAATTCTATTCACCAATGCCCTTTGGTCATCTCCAATGTTGTCAACCCTACCCTCGTAGGGAACCACAAATGCCAACAAAATGTTCGGATAACAACAATATAGATCAAATTAAAGAAACCATCAAGGTCATCAATTTTTTTCAAATCCAAAAATTCTTCAAAACAAACAAATTTACTCCAAAAACACATTTGAATACCATAAAATTAGTGAGTTCAACCTCAAATTCGTTTTTCATCAATACTCCCTAACACTTGGCTCATTTAATAAAGAATTGAAAGAAGGAGATTATGCTTACCTTGACTGTTGTATTGATTGCTCGAATCCACCCCAAACCTCCAAGAAATTCATAAATTTCCCTATCTTTTCCTTACCAAAATTTTTAATTTCATGAGAGTGATAAAAATCTTGACTACCAAAATATCCCAAGTCAATATATATCCACTTGGCACATCAAGGTGTGCAACACATATCTTGAGGACATCTTAAGGACATTAATTGGGCCATCCAATTCACTTTAGTGACTTCAATAGAGCACTTAAATTTTTAGTCTTATCTTTTTCATTTCGATTTTCTGGTGTCCCGCACCTCTACACACACCGCGAGACGCGCCATAGTCTAATGTTTCAATAATATGGTCTAGACTATGGTTTTATATTTATTATTTTGACACATTTATTTTGGTTGTTTATGTAAATCATTTCCCCCTGCCCGATACCTGTATCGAAACGTTTTCCAAAGCGAATACCTTTCACACATCTCGCACAATTTAAAATATAAGTACACACATGCGATGCAATATAAAATAATTGAATGTATTAACATCGTAATAATGCAAACATCAAACAAAATTCACTATTTACCTAGTTAGGCATAGCCCTCGCTTATCTGGGTCGTCCACACGGATTTGAGCTGGTGTCTGAGTCTAAAAATAATTAATAATAACGGCGTAAATAAAATTGGGTTGTTACAGTTCTTCCCAACTAGGAAAAATTTCATCTTGAACTTTAAAATAAACCATGTATTGTACCGTTGAATAACTGAGGATAACCCATATAGTAGACTCGAGATCCCAGGGGAGTCCTTCACCTCTGTAATACCGCCAACGAACCAAAACCTTAGATATATCCTTGTTCTTGAGAATTTGAGCCTTATTGTCCATGATCTTTATTGGCTGCTCCTCATAAGTCATGCCAGGATGGACATCTATCTGTGTCATATCAAATATCGGTTTCGGTCCTAACCTATCCAACCTCAATATCGATATATGGAAAGTAAGATGAACCTCAGCTAATTGTGGCGGTAGATCCAATCTGTATGCCACAATGCCAACTTGTATCGCGACCTTGAATGGTCCAATGAATCTTGGTGCCAGTTTCCCCTTGATCCCAAACCTCTGATGAACCTTCCAAGGAGAAACCTTCAGGTAGACCAAGTCATCTTTCTCGTAGCTCAGACCCTCATGATACTTGTCCGCATATTTTTTGTCTATCCTGGGCAGCCTGAAACCTCTTTCGAATTTGCCTAATCTTTTATGTGTGATTAACAACTATCTCAGGCCCAATCGTTGATGTATCCTTATGCATTCCACAACACGCAGGTGACCTGTAGTGCCTGCCATACTACTCCTTAAACGGAGGCATCCCGATTCTTACCTAATAGCAGTTGTTGTGAGCAAACTCAAAAAGTGGTAGATAATCCTCCCACGATCCCCAAACTGCAAAACACAAGCCCTAAGCATATCCTCCAAGATCAGAATCAACCTCTCTGACTGACCATCAGTCTGAGGATGATATGTCATACTAAACCGCAACTTAGTGACAAACTGCTCCTGCATACTCTCCCAAAGCTTATACGTAAGTCTAGGATCCTATCTAATACAATGGACACCGACACTCCATGCAGTGTAATTATTTCCCTTTCAAAGATAATGATCAGCTATGGAAACGAATTTCTCATAGAAATAAGAATAAGATGCGTCGATTTCATCAACCTGTCAATCACACCCTAAAGCGCATTGTATCTCCTTGAAGTCTGCGGTAGACCACTGACAAAATCCACCCTGACATGTTCTTATTTCCATTGTGGAATGGGCAACAGTTGTAGTAATTCACCTGATCTCCTGTGATCAGCCTTAACCTACTGGCAGATATGACAAATTGTAACGTGCTCACCAACGTCAGCATTCATCCCTAGCTACCAAAATAATCTCCTCAAATTATGATACATCTTGGTTCGACCAGGATGAACTGTGTACCGAGACCTATATGCTTCCTCCAGAATGTCGTCCTAAATCTCCTAAATTGTAGGTATCCACAACCTACCCCTATGTCTTAAACATTGATCTGACGACTCTGACCAATCAGTACACTTTAAATCCCGAGCCATCCCACTGAACCGCTCATAGAGCCCATTAGTCCGATAAAACTCGACAATCTGCTTAAGTGACATAGTCGGGACCCTCATTTGATAACAAATATGTGGCTCATCACTAGCAAGAATCTTTGTCATGTACATCACTAAAGCCGCCTCTAACAAGCCATGCTCGTGCATCATATTGTGAATAATATTCTCACTATCAATCTCGCTCCTGCTTAATGCATCCACTACGACATTCGACTTACCAGAGTGGTACTCAATGGTGAAGTCGTAGTCCTGCAATAGCTCAAGTCATCTCCTTAGTCTTATATTCAGATCTCTCTGAGTAAACAAATACTTCAAACTCTAATGATTGGTGAACAACACAAATTTCTTTCCACAGAGATAATGCCTTCAGGCCTTTAATGCAAAGACATTTATTGCAAGACCTAAGTCGAGCACTGGATAATTACTCTCGTGGGGTCTCAACCATCTAAATAAATAAGCAACTGGGTGACGATCCTTCATCAATACACATCATAACCGAGTGCCCGAGGCATCGGTGTAAAATAAAAATTTCATCCCTGAATCTAGCAAAGCCAATACTAGTGCAGAAGTGAATTTCCTCTTCAACTCCCAGAAAGTCTCTACACACTTCTCTGACCAATCAAATCTGACATCTTTATTGGTAAATCTAGTTATCAGTGATGCAATCAAGCAAAAATTCTATACGAATCGCCAGTAATATCCTACTGTTCCCAAAAAACTCTGAACGTTGCAAAAAGACTTAGGTGTCCTCCAGTCAATGATTGTTTGGACCTTGTCAGAATCCACATATACACCCTAATTACTAATGGCATGTCCGAGAGACTTCACTTAACTCAGCCAAAAACCACACTTGTTCAACTTAGCATACAGTTTATGCTTTGTCAGTATCCTTAAAACCTCCTTGAGATGCCTCTCGTGCTCCACATGAGTCTTCTTGTAAATCAGGATGTCGTCAATGAGAACAATACCATATATGTCAAGGTATGATCTCAAGACCCTTTGTATCAAATCTATAAAGATCGATGGGGGCATTAGTCAGCCTGAATGGCATGGTTGTAAACTCAAATAGTATGTATCTTTTACTATAAACGGTCTTCTTAATATCTTTTTCTCAAATCCTCAACTGATGATACCTTCAACGTAGATCAATCTTTGAGAAGAACTTGGCGTATGCCCAATAAATCGTCGATCCTGGGGAGTGGGCAAAGATTCCTGATCCTTACCTGATTTAGCCTCTTATAATCCACACACATCTTCATAGTGCCATCTTTCTTCTTAACAAAAAGGATTGACGCTCCTTAAGGAGACAAGCTCGTATGAATGAAGCCCTAATGTGAAAAATCCTCCAACTGTGACCTCAACTCCTACTCTGACGCAAACATCCTGTAGAGTCGGCAGAAAATCGGTTGTGTAATGACCCATTTTATTAATGTCGTTATTTTTTGATTATTTCTAGACTAAAAAGCTAGCTAAAATCACTCGTGAACGCCGCGGATAGGCTAGGGACATATCGACCTAGGTACGCTAGTCTATTTGTCAGTTGTTTGCTTGTTTGTGATGCATATTTATTATTTTATTCATGTAATCCTCGTATGTATGTAATTTTATCTTTATACCGCGTGAGAATGTGTGGAGAGTGTTTGTCTCAAGAAGCGTGACAACATGGGTACTGAATAAGCAAAATACGGGAACACTAAGTCTAGTAATGTAAAGTTGAATAAAATGACGAGGGTCAAAATAAATATGGTCTAAAATGAATTATCAAACCTTAGGCTAAGTCAAATAATTGGATACACTAAATATTGGCACACCTCGACATGCTGTCAGACGCGGGGCATCGGGTACGAGGTAGTCGGGAGTTAATATAAGCTTAAATATGATTTGTCAAACCCATATGAAGGCTTAATGTGGCTATTTGTAATTTAATCTAATGAAATCATATATAATCTTATGGTTGAAAGTTAATTATTTGACTACCATGAATATGACTCAAGATGAGCATAAGTTTTAGAAACAAGGCAAGATGTGTAATAAATTGGTGTCACTGGGCATTGGGACAACACAAGTATCAACCACCAGATTTCCTTGGGATGTGAGATTATAAGAGATTACCATAAATGGGTATATATTGAGAGAAACTAGTGGAATTCCCACCAAAGCACTTAAAAAATTTCTCATGCAACAAAGCTGAAACTCTAGAAGATTAGAAGGCTGGAGTTTGGTGAATTGAAGCTTGAAACATTAAAAATCAAGGGATCAAATCGTGTTAATCACTCCCATCTCATTTAAATGCATCAAATGAACCTAATTTTGGGTGTATTCTACAAAAAATGAATTTGATTGGTTTCTTGTTGGTTTCTAGGTTTCAAATGAATTCTAATTTTAAATTTTGGCAATTGCTTGTGTTTCTAAAATGATTTTTAAACTGAATGTCATGAATTGTTACTTCGAGTTTCATTAATGATAATGCATGACTGATATATATGTATATATATATATTGTTAATCGGTGCCTCTCACTTTGTTATGGAGGTTTTTGTTGTTCCCCTACGAGGAATGGGTAGGATTGACAGCTATGGAGAAGGCCATGGTTGCAGAATTCGAAACTGGAATTTTGCAACCAGATAACAGATATTGCACTAAAGGGCCTCTCTAACGCATTATCCATTCTTGGCACAATGATGGTCATCGTAGATAATGAACATCAGTGCGCTAGGGGCTCAACCTAGCGCGTTAAGATTGCCTAGCGTGCTAGGGAGCCCATCCAGCATGCTAGGAAACTTCTGATTTGGTCTTTAAAGTAAACTCATTAGGGGTTGGCTTCGAATAAAATTTAAAACACACAACTAAACCAACTATAATCAGTTTAAAACACTTATAAATGACTTTAGGGAGCTAAAGGACTGTGGTATGACAGTCGGAAGCGAGTCAGGGTCAGATCGGGGTGTTTTGCAAGACTTGGAGTGCGTTTTGAGGTGCGTAAAGCCCAATTGAACACCACTAGAGTATTTACTTATTGTTTTTACATTGATTAGTTTTTTTCTTGTTGTAATTCTTTTCTCTAACCATTTTGGACGGTGGTTGAGTTACTCCCACCGGATGTCATTTGATATGTGTTTAAGCGCACTATATTATAACATGTGTGACGCGGTCCTCAATGACTGGCAAACTAAACTACTTTCCATGCACATGTCAGCGTGATGCAAATTTGGCTAGAGTGTGGAAACTCCGCATATGTATACCATCTTCAACATAGCAAGTAAGAGGAGAGTAATATCAATGTATGCATGTCCCGAGATCTTTCACAAACCCATATATACCCAATGTGAACAAAATCAAATATATACATAATACAAAATCAAACATACATCAGTCAAGAGTTCACCCAACTGCGAAGCCTTTCCCTTGCTAAACTGCGGATCTGCACTCAGTCAAACACAAGAATGACGAACCTAGGTAAGTAACGCCAAGTAGGATGTATACAACATTTCAAATCAAATAAGTAGTCTAATTTATGCAAATAGAAAGAAAAGTATAGGGAACGCATGAATATATCAAGACTGTAAATAAATATGAATCAATCGAAGATGAATGTCCACGAAATCAAACAAGGAGGCGCAAGAAGTCCCGACCAAATGGTTATTGTGTCGAGGAAAACTCTACAAGACTCGGAGTTTAGGACGTGGTACACTCACGCAACCCTAAATCCAGGGAACAAATGAGGCTTCCTGGTAATCCAGCTAAGAACTCACTCCCCGTACCAAAAACAATAAAATGTGTAGTGCATCCCGAGTTCATGGCTCTGGCATATTACCTCAAATAACCTGTCCTTCTAAGGATCACCGTTGACTCACTTGCCCTTAAACAACTCAAAAGAATTGAATTCCAAAAAAGGAACAGAGAAATTACAATAACAAATTAAAGCTCAATGAAATAATCATACAATTCCTTACTGGTTTATTTACCTATATCTGATGCTGATATGCACTCACATGACTCCGACTCGTCACCTACGAATCCCCGTGTGCCCGCTACTGAACTACAAACCCTGGTAGTCATTTAATTATAATTTACATTAATTTTCCCAATTTTCCACATTTTATTCATTCGCGTAATTAGGTCAATTACCCGGGCATTGGGTCATATTCGAACCCATTTGGATACCCGAAGTTTTCAAAAAATTTCCAAAAATTGGTCTGATGAACAGTGCCACGCTGTGGGTGGCGCCGTGGGGTAAACATCCTGCGGCGTCACTTCAAGCGTCGGGACAAGGGTACCCCTGTCCCAAACATCATGATCAACGTCATGGGGCTTTAGGCTCCACGACATCCTTCGCAGCGTCGAAACTAGAACACGAATTTTGGGGTTTTTCGAAACCCCGGCTTGCGTCGCTACGTTTCGAGCCTATCCTAACCTCGTAGGGACTTCTGTACAAACCCAAAACCATAGCCAAAACTCGTCAAAATGTCCACAAGTCGTCGACTTACAAATCGAAATGAAAATCCCCAAAAATTCACTAAAAATTGCTCAACTTCGCAACTTGAAATCCACCATAGCAACAACAATAATTACAACTCTATGATCACCAAAAAAATCAATAAATCCACACTAAAAATTCTATAAAATTCATGACCCAACTCTATGTCTAAAAATGGCGATGAACCCGCAAAATAGGCGTCAAAACAGCAAGAATTGAGAGGTGAGCCGAGATCTTACCTTAATACACATAGATGCTCGCTCCTTGTCCTTTGATTCGCGCTCAAGACCAACGAGAACCCAATCCCTAGTTCGATTTCATTAAGTAAAAGTGAGAGAATAGAGAGAAAAGGTGGTGAGTCAACTCATATAACCTATTTATATCAACCTAATCATCAAATTCACACACTCATCTCATGGCTAAATCAAGGGCTCTCATCCAAACCAGACACCTAACCTTGTGATTCATTTGGGTGACTTGACCCCTTATTATCATCCATTCAAACTCAAAAATATTCATTTCCAGGGCGTTTTCAAACACGGATTGCACCACGAATCACATTGTCGTGTGCTCTCAACCGTACCAACGTACCAGACATGTTACACATCGATTAATTACTATCGTTAATTGTATTTCGTCAGTGTTTTATTTCAATTTGTCCCCCAGACAGCTAATTACCCTCCAACAGTTCGCCCAACACCCGTTTCACACGTTTTACCAGGCCGAACTCGTTCCACAACACCAACGCATACTCATAAATGTCCTCACACGTTTGGGACATTGGAATTAACATATGGGTATTAAAATAAATAATACAAATACCAGAAGAAAAAAATAACATACCTCGGTGTCGACGACTGAGAATTAGACACATGTATCATGCAAATGGGCTCATGTATGACCTAAAATGACATGTGACATGAGTTAGATTTTTAGGGTCATTACAACAGTCTATATATTTACTTATCCAAAGCTCATTGGATTTCCTTGAGATTTTACTCATCTGGACTCATCATATGTTTTGTTGTGATGATTGAGTGCAGATCCCAGTATTAGTAGGGGCAAGGGAATCCTAAGCAACTACATCTGACTGCCCACCATCCAGGACCAACTAGTACGTGTTTATTTTGATATTTTGTTTACTTTTGGGTATTTAGGAGATTGGAGAGACACTGTATGTGTATATATTATTGTTTATGGTATTATCGCCTCCATATATAGTATTTTCCTGGGTTTTCTACATTAGGACTATGCTCTACTTTGCTATGAAATCTATAGATTATCAATGTTGTTATGTTTATTTAAGACTTCTGCTTTCGAATATTGGTTATCTATTTGCAACTCTATTAAAATACAACGCAACACTCAAGAGCTACGTTAACTGAATAACTGGCAAACCTATGTGTTATAAACGTTGAAAAAGGTTAACTGATAAAATATGGAATAAGTGTAAATCATAAGCCATAAGTCAAGTTAACGTAAGAATTGTGGATGCTGACGTGGAGATGGACGTAGTGGAGTATGGGACCCACCAGTCAGAGCAATGTGGCAGGTGCAGCTAAACCTATGGGCGGAGAGCATCAAGCTACTGGGTGGCCTCAGGGTGCGAGACCGCCACTGGTTGTATCCCCAGTAACAACTTAATAATTTACTCAACCTCTCAAAACGGTGGTAATCCTGGCAAATCATTCGAAAATACATCGGGAATCTCTTTAACAATGGGGACATCATTAATGTTTATCAATGCCCTCGTTTTTGGCTCAACAATCGCTGCACATGACTCTATCTTTTGAGTTATAGCTAATCAACCTTAGTGATCGGTAGGGCAGTGGCAACCCTAGTAAACATGAACTTTGGGATCCTCAGAATGTGAAATGTGACAGTCTTACTGAAATAACCCAACTATGCATGATATGTCACCAGCCAATCCATCCTAAGTAATGCGTCAAACTCGAGGTACTTTAAAACTCATAAGTCTACTGACAACTGATGCCCTTCAATCTCTACCATGCAATCTCGACATATCCGGTTAGGGTATATATTATCCCCAGCGGTCATATAGAGGACAAGATGTGTGCCTAATGTTTGTATTGATAACCGTAACTCACCTACCATGCATCCAAAAATAAAAAACTATGTGATGCCATAATCAATCATAATATGCATGGGTCTGCCAAAAATAGGCAACGTACCCTTGACGAGCTATCTGGTCACTTCCTTGTCCAGTTGAGCAACTGCATGGGTCCTCTCTCTAGCCTATTCTGGCTTTGGTGGTGGCGATGGTCTCCGATAATCAGCTTTGATGTAACCCCTCTATACATACTTGAAACATACTTGCCTACCCCTGCCATCCAGACTACATGTCTCTGGATCTCTAACCCCATATCATGGTCCCTTTTACGACCTTTCTAATCCTAGCCCTACATGTACTACTTTCTTGGTTATTTAGTAGGTGCAAGACCAATAGCATGTACCGTCTGGCAGTCATATATCTAAACTAGCCATCTCTCTGATCACGGTCATCCCTGCGACCCTGATCTGCTTGCTAGTCACCTATGCGAACTTTCTGCCCCTACTCATGCCTATCCTGATCTCTATGTTTTTTTGGCTTTTGATCCTGCCCAGAACTCTGCCTAGAATGACCTTGAGAACTAGTGGATACACATCAGTTATCCCTTTGTAGAAAATAAGTCTAGTGAGAAAGAGCTCACTTGCACATCTCCTACGGTGTACGGGCTCCTATAGACACGATAGCGTTTTTAATGATCTCCTCTAAAACACGGACAAAGTAGTAAATCTGAAGCCTTTTAGGGCCCACCATATCCATAATGAACTGCAATGATGAATCCAGGCGAAACCGTATGAATTCCTTGATCAGATTTGCCTCAACTATTGAGACACTTCTAGATGTCATCGCAACCACCAGCTGCTCTATAGTTGTCGGTGTACGAATCGACGTCTCAACAGGCTCAATCACTAGCATAACTCCCTCGGCATGCATCTCTGAAACTTTCGCTAGAGCAGGCATCTAAGGAGTAGCCTGGGCGATAATTGCCTGTGAAGTAGATGCTGCCAAATCTATGGGAGTTGATGTTTCTGCTGCTTGTGCAGGTATCATATGAGTTTTGAGTAAATGAATGATCTTAGTTAACTGCGCCTGATAAGTGGCGAATCAATCATCAACACTCTGAACAAAGGCATCGGTAGAAGTAGACCTATTAGAATTACTCATCTATCCTACCTTAGGCTGAGTAGAGGGTTGTTCACTTATTGTGATCTGCATCGAAAAGCATGCATCGAATCAACCTCAGTATATATATGCGTATAATGTATTATATAATAAAAACATAGCACGTACATAAACCCTAACACTAAGTGCTTCACAATATCACTTCCCAACTAGAGTTTTAAGGTAAGTACATCGGGTTTCCACATCTAAAACTTTTTCATTAAGTTTTATGCTCTTTTCTTAATTCCCTAGGTTCCTTGAACCTTTGCTCTGATACCAACTGTAGCGGTCCCAAATCTCGAAGCCCGCCACGTGGGGCACAGTAGGCCCCACAACCCTGCCATGTCACTGACCCAACGGGTCTCACGCGCCGATAATGTCCTTTGTCACACCAATTTCATTGAACCACGTACTAACTTGTTATATCTTATATAAAGTTATTCAATTATTCGATTATTCACTTAAGTTAGTTTTTTTATCTGTTAGATTTGTTGGAATAAACGTTTCATGTGATTTATAGAGTTAATTTCAGCGGAAGACTTAATAAACATGAATAACATGGAATAAGTTCATGTCACATAGAGCATCAAACCTACTATGGAAAACCCGACATAATGTACATTGTATATAAGGCAACAAGGTAACTCAAAAGTAAATAATATACATTTGCAAGTCTTTCAAGTCACCTGATACCCTAAAATAAATCAAAATTTTAAAATAAATACCTACGAATGATGCGTCAAAAGGTGGGCGAGCTCAGAGGTAGTCGCCGAGAATTTGATCATGCCACTGCAAGTATTAATGGTATAGATGCAGTAATAGTATAATTAATCAAGGATTAATTACGGACATTGTCCACAAGTTCTAGTTAAGTCTACTATATTGTTAAAAAGGTCTTTTTGGTTTATTTTAACTACTAAAACTAATCTAATCTATCAAAGTAATTAGTTTTTAGTTGTTGGTTGTGTTCTTATATTGAGAAGATATCTTAGGTCACACCTTAGGTTTCATTTATCTTATATATGTGTGTGTGTGTGTGATGTATAAGTAGAATGGACTGATTTCCTTCAAAATAGCTTCAACCCATTTATCGTGGTGAAAATGATCCTAATGTGCAAACTAGAATTCCACTTACTTGTGTGAACAATATAAGTTTCACAAAGCAATAAGTTCCAAATCTTTAGATTGATAACCAATTAAGTTTACTTCACCATGTCTCCCTAATCAACAACTATCTATTAATGTTGTAATGTTTTACGGTTGTATTGTTCATATCTGGTTAAATGGTCCCAATGGCCAGGGTGACTCCTAATACCCCTAATCATTAAACAAGCGATCAAGATGTTCAAAACATTAATAATCAACACAAATTCTAACCATCACACATCTAAACATTATAATTATAACTTTTGCATAGTATTTATACCATAGGAACCATTGATCCTTAAGATTAATAGTCTACTCACTCATCATCATTAAAAATATACAAATCATGGTATTCATTACAAACAATGATAAAATCAAATAACTTTAATTAAATCAAAGAAAACAATATCGAATCACCAATCTTGTAGTCTTCAATGTATCTCCTTCAATTCTTTTCTCAATACGCAAAACAGCTCTAAAAAACTAGGTTAAACTACTATGCTATTGTAAACTATGGTGGTTGTATATCATAAAGTATATATTTACCACATCCTAGTACTCCTATATATACTAAAAGTACAATGAAATAGAAGTCCAAAACTTTTCAACTTTCTAATTTTCTCGTGATTGGCACTATCTGTAAGTGATATGGTGCCCCCTGTGTTAGTCATGACGTCAATACAATGCCACACTTGTGTATGTATTTTCTTCTTCTCAACACATCTCACGTTCTGTTGGAGCTGCTATACAACTGCCATGGCGTCAACTTTGTACGCACGGTGTTAACCTTATATGCTTATTTTCCACGTTGTCCATGTATTTGCCATGACGCCAACTGTTTTCTCCACAGTGTCCAACCTGGTTTTGTGCTTTTCTTCTATTTTCTTCACAAATTCCTTCCTTTGTCTCTTTTATGCCTTGTATACCAGAGAATACATAAATACCATCAATTAGGGCTCATTCCGGGATAATTAGACCAATAATGCAACTAAACTACCCATATATATAAGTCTAATAATATTCTTAACAAATACCCCAAACTTAGGGTTTTGCTAGTCTCGAGCAAAAATGTATTCTACTAAGAGTGCAAATTAATACTACTTTTATTATATAATTCAATTTACATTGCTCATGGAGTATCCTTTAATTCAACTAAATGTCAAGTTAACAATCCACACAAGAGTTTTTCTCAAAACTTAACAGTTTAAAATCGCGTAGCACATACAACAAATATAATTCACTTTTGAAACTCAACAATAATTCACAACTAAGACCATCATTACTCACTAGTTTACTTTACCTCGACACTCAAGTAGCAAGTGTATAGTCTCAAGATTTGTCATTAAGCTCAAGAATTCACAAACAAGTATAGATTAAACCATTATTGTAGACTTTAATACTGCAAGAGTCCATAGAACTTTATAGAGTTGGAAAGAAAACTTAACTCAACAAAGTTACTTTTACTCGAGCTAAATCTTTTTTATTTGAAGAGTTTTTATATATACTTTCGCCTTTTATATATATATATATATCTTTTCTTTTCTTTTCTTCTTTGCATATATATATATATATATATATATATTTAGTTGTACAGTCTTTGTTCCTTTTTCTTTGGATCCCAATTTTTCTTACTTTTTTCCAACCATCAAGTTCTCTCTCCTTTCCTTTAGAACTTGTGGGACTTTCTATTATTAAAAACTCTTGTTAGCACTTCTCACTTTCACTTACAATAAGCAAGTTTTAAATCCATCTTCTCATTAAACACATTTGCCTATCGCTTCCACTTTTAGAACTAAGTCTTTATTACTTTATCCTCAAGTAAGATTTTTACTTTTTTTTTTACTTAAGTAGGAATCGAACCACGATCTTTCGAGGTCTTGCCTTTTTGGCAAGTGATGTCTTTACCATCTCACCTAAGAGGCTTTAACAAGTAAGATTCATACTTATTATTAGGGATGCAAATGGGTAGGGTAGAGGATGGGGACTTCATTCCCATACTCGTACCCACTAAAAAATTTATCACCCTTACCTATCTGGGGATGAATTCTTGTACCATCCCCATACCTATCAAATCTCCGTGGATAAAATATTTTACCCATTTCATTCCTTATTAGGGATCCCCGTAAAGATTTTAATGGGAATTTTTGGGAATTTTTTTGAGGATGGAGAATCCCCTTGGAAAAAATATTCTTCAATCCCACTTAATTTTCCTCAAAAAAAGAATTATAAAAAATAAGGAATAAAAATACATACATAACAACACAACTGTTGAAATTCCAACAAAAATAAACTATAACATAGCATGCAATTAAAGTTCTAACTTCTAAGCGTTAACAATTCAAAATCTCATCAAGGATCTTTTTCATGTGTACAATGAATGTTTCGAGTGGAAACTATGTAATATTATATTATATTTATATCTAAATATCATATGGTGTATAAGTAATAAATATCATATGGTGTATAATTGATATATCGGATCCCTATGAGTAATTCTTATGGATATCCCCATTGGGTATCAGAATCCCAATGGGGATCACCAATGGGTATCTCATTGGAGATTACCCATGGATATCAACCATGGAGATCCCCGTGGGTATATTTTATCACCCATCCTCGTACCCATAGCCGTGTGAGTATGAGATTTCATACCTATCTCCGCCCCCACACCCATTTAAAATCCTCATACCCGTACCCGTTAAGGCAAATCCCCGTCACCCGTGGGTATTACCCTGCCTATTTGCATCCCTACTTATTATAGAATTCTTCAAAGATCTAACTTTTTCCACAAGTAGTGTTCTTATTTTCTCCTTACTTTTGTTTCAAGTATAAAACCTTATCTACTCTAAACTTCTAATCATGAAATTATATCATTGTTGGCTACAATTTATTGTTTTCAAAAACAAATAATGTTTTCTTGAGTTTCTTTTATCAACAAGACCGTTATTTTTTACTCATTCTTAATTAAAGGCATGAACTTTGCAAATGAATTACTTATTCATTATATACTACTATATATAACCTAATTTATACTACTTATATCCTTCTAATTATTACTATCGATGTGCAATAAATAACATGCAATGCAAATGCAATGATAATAAATGCATAAAATACACTACCGTTATTTCGTCTTTTTCACTACTTCATAAATAAAATTTTACGATCATAACTGCAATGTTTATCCTTAATTAATCATTTCCTACCACTATCCATAGTGTTGATACCCCCAAACTTAAAACAAACCTTATCTTCAAGGTTTAAAAGTATGTCAGCAATATCAAAACACTAAAACAACAAAAACATATGATATATTATAAATGCATGATTAAATAAAACATAAAAAATATGATATTCATAAAAACTTAAAAATGGTCTAAAATATCAAAGCTATCCTTAAAAAATTAAAATTAGTGGTAATCTGTACTCTCATCTCCCCAAGATCTAAAGAAAACTTATGACTCAGACTCTAAGACTATACATCATTACGATCATCATCATCATCATCAGCTCCAACAAAAGAAGGTGTCAAAGGACGCTTCATTACCCTATTATGCATCACTTTTGGATTAAACATGTAGTTCGGTGCCTCTGGGAATCTGATGGACCTGTCAGCAAGTCGCATACCTCTGCTCCTCTGATATCTTGCTATATCCCTCTGATGATCTACAAACAACATAAAATTTTGTTGTCTATCTAGTTTATTTTGGTTCATTCTTTTAATGCTTTTCTCATATCTCGACAATACTTGCTTATACTGTGCTCTATCATCTTTATACGGACGTCTCAACTCAGCAATCCACAACCTTTGTTAGTTAGAAGTTAAATCCTCATGTGGTAGTATAGGTGCCCGTGGTGGTGGAGGTCGTGGTGGGAAAACTTCAGGACCATCCAAGTCCTACTCTTCAATATCTGGGTCTACAAAAGTGTAGCAGCCCTCAGCAAATGGTTGTTGTTGGTTCTTCTCAACTCCATAACCCTCTTCTTCTAATTCCCTAGCAAACTCTGATGTTGATGCTTCTTCTATGGCTCTCAGGTCGTCATCTTCTCTGGTTGTCTCTTCTCTTTCCCATTCATCCATGGATTTTTTGTATCTCTCACGTGATTGCAAGGTAGACAAAAACTTGGTATCCATAACGTCTTAGGCCTTAATATCAAAATCTTCTCCATCTAACATTCGTACTCCAGTCGTCAAACACAATTGGGTAATCAAAATTGGAAATATGAGGTTGATGTTCCTTCTAGACATTATAGAATCTCGCAGGTTTTTGCAGATAATCTCTCCTATATCGATCTTCCCATTCTTTGTAATCTAATATAAACAAGCCACCTTTGGTTTGTTTATCTCACCCTGCTAAGTAGTGGGATAGACTGAAGTAATCATAAAGTGTTACCGCAATCTATAAACTGTCCTCAAGCTTCCTTTAAAGATTTTATTGGGTATACATCCAGCTCCCATCATCCATCCTCTCTGACCAAGTACTAATAATGTTTTCTCTATGGTCCTAGTAGGATATCGTGTGTAGGGTGTCTCATATTTGGCACTTAGGTAAGTCTGTTGATCTCCATTTAAGTTCCAATAGTTTAAACCATAAAATTAGTTTATTGCATGCCTGTTAATAGGTACTAACACTCCTCTCACCCAAATTGGATCTCTTTCCTTGGTAAACCTTGCATATCCATAAAATTTTAGAACAATCTCACGCACTCCTCTAACTTCATTCTTCCTGTAATCCTGCGTGAATAACTCCCACTCCTATTGCCTAATAAAATTATTCACTTTATTGTTGTATTTGATCTGGAGGCTCTTCCTCTCTCACAGATGAACTCCTTGGTCTTAATAACCACGTATCTCTCCTTAGCCTTTAGGTTAATATAGTACTTCGACCTAAAATGGTTCAGTACACTTTCGTTCTAAATCCCAAAGTAGACGCCTTGTAATCATTCGCTCTAACCTCATTAACTTGGCTTGATTGTTTCCTTGTTATAGCCATTCTTCCCAAAATCTCACAACATTTTGATTCTACAAATACGGTTTCATATTAACTAAAAAAATATCAAAATCTCCATATAAGGGTCATTCACATGCCACACATTCATAAGGACTCACATTATACTCTATAATCCACAATGATGCATTAAACCCACATACAACTTCTATTCAATCCGCAAAACCCAAATTTCCATAATATATTCAAATTTCATCTTAAAAATCAAAATTTCAAAGCATAAACTATGAAATTGAAATTTTTACCTCCATGACGGACTCATTTTCGGTGTAGACTACTTCTCAAACCTCTAATCGATCAAAGCCCTCTCACTTTGCTCACAAATATCTTCTTTATTTCTCTCTTCACAACTCGGTGCTCTAGCTCCCAAATTGTGCAAAAAACACAATGTACTATCACTCTTTACTCTCGATCACTAGGAACACTCTAATTTCACTTAATATCATTTAAACAAAGGTATTGAAGGGGTTTAGCTTTGGTTGGTAGGATTTGGTAAGGGTTTGAAGTGTGTTAAAATCGGTTTGAATAAGGTTGTAAAACCCTTTCCTGTGGTTGACAACATATGTTATATTGGCGACATCACCACGGCGACATCAGTACGTCACTGAGAGCTCATTTTGCTCAAAGTTGGCGTTGTTTCGGCATCATCTGTGTATTCTCACAATGTTGGGACAACATCGATTGTCCTTAACTAAAAATTCAAATTTTTGAAGTTACCTACTTGTTGCGTTGTGTGTTTGTACACACGACGCCAGGACAACGTGGACTTCCCTATACGTAATAAAATTTTGGAAAACTTACCTGTCTTCTTAGTGTTTTACCTATCCGATACCACTTTAACTCATTTGCTCTCATAAGCTCCTTGCTTAATATGTTGAAACTCCTCCCTTCCGGTGAAAAACACTTGGCAAATGGTCTTTCTTACAAAATTTGCACAAAACTTTCAAAATTTAGAAAATACTACAAGTCGTTTAGATTGCTATTTTTATTACTACAAGTCCTCCTAGTAGCGCTACTTTTAATGTCTTTAGCCCGATGCCTTTTTTGCTCATTTAGCCCGAGTCTAAGTCGAGATATTTCATTGCCAAATCAGATATAATAATATTGTTCACATTTGGATGGACGCTTGACCTTCAATAAAAACAATCCTTTCGCTCCTTTCATTGTCCACTATGCTCTTTGTGATCTTTCTTTTTCTTGTGTGCAATTTGGCATTAGCGGTGTTTAAGAACGGTCTTCCAAGCACCATAGAAACATCATTATCTACGTCATGATCCATGATCTCAAAATCTGTGATAAAAGTGAATCTCCCCACTTTTACATGCACATCCAAAACTCTTCCAATCTTTCACACCAAATTGTCATCAACAACTTGCAAATTAGTTGTGTCGAAACAGTTAATCTTCAAGTCTGATTGTATCATGTCCCTTATTGGAAAAACATTTGTTGAGGCTCCTAAGTCACACAATATGTGTTTAAATCTGTGACCATCAATGTTTACCAGTATGCAAATATCTCTTAGATCTCTCATCTTGATTGGTTGAAGTTTTAGTGTGAAATTTATTTTGATGTCCTATTTCTTGAATACAACCTTGATGCTTGTATCACTTCAACAAAGTTCCTTCTTTAGGTTGCTTCACTTTTCATTGTTTCTTTCCTTTCTTGTTCTTCAAGATGTTTATCTTCTCTTGCCTTGGTGCTTGGAGTTTTTCATTCCATACTTCCGTCAGTGGTGTCTTCACATCTCTGTGCACTTTCACCTTTTGAACTTCTTCAAACTTCACTGCTTTCTTGCATGCTATCATATTTACTTTATCTGTCTTGGTCACCACGTGCACTAAACTCACAGTCTCTCTAGGATTCGTGAGAGTGTCACTTGAAAATTGTCCTTCCTTTCTTGAATTCAACGCAATTGCTAGTTGAACAATTTGTCGTTCCAAGTTTCTCATGATTTCTTTTGTCATCCATTCGCTTAAAAACTTGTTTCACATTCTTTATCTGTTTCTCATTCTTTTCATGGCGTTTCCTATTATTGATGTCAATGGCTTGCAAGAATCTCTATATTGACTTCAATGAAGTCATTTCCTCATTCTGTCATAGCTTCCCTTGTTGGACTTGTTGCTCAAAACTAGGAGGTAACTTCAATGCATTATCAGGATTAGCATATGAAAAGTTCAGATTGTTATATCCTAGATAATATCTTTGAGAAATCATTCCCTTTTGCCTAAAAATGTTTCCATATTCATAAAGTTCACATCTTCATACTCCATTTCTTACAGCATGTTCAAAGTGTTAACCACCATTGTTAAGTGATTAACGGGTAGCTGACTTGCTTAGTTTTGTGGACTTTATCATCCCCTCTGTAATTTTGCCATCTGACTACTCAAGTTTGATAGTTGTACCAAGATTGTTGTTTGTGAATCAATCTCATAAACTCCCACTAACTTTCTTGTTGTGGAATGAGTTCCTACTATTGAGTTCTCAGACATAAGATCTAGAAGATCAAGTGTTTCGTCTTCATGTTAGTAGAGACCCACTAGCCATGGCATGTACTAATGTCCTCTTGTTGTGATTCATTTAATAGTAGAATATCTGCAATTGTACCTATAGCACATATCCATGTCCTGGGCTTCTTCTCAACATCTCTTTAAATCTCTCCCAAACCTCACCAAGAGACTCGGTATCTTATTACTTATATTGGTTAATCTCCAATTTCCTTTCATTGACTTTCATTAAGGGAAAGAATTTGTGTAGAAATCTCTCATTAATGTTCGCCTATGAAGTCATGTTTCCTGCATTTAGTCCTTGAAACTAGGATTTGGCTTTTCCACTCAATGAGAATGGAAGATTTTCATCCTAATTACTTCTTTCGTAACTCCAGTAATGTGAACAGTATCCCACTTCTCTAGAAAGTTCTCCATATGTGCAAGTGGATCTTTGCTTGGTAACCCATTAAATAGGCTATTTTTCACCATGTTAATGAGATACGGTCTAAAATCGAATTCGGTGGTGTCGATTGGAAGCCTCGTCACTCCATTGTATGTCTCTTACACTTCTGGTTTGAAGTGATCTCGAAGAAATATTTGTCCTCGTTCTCTACCTCGAACTACTAGATCGCCTTTAGGTTGATTATTTGCTCGAACCAGATTTTGGTTCCAGTTTCTTGCTTGATCATCCGCCATCGTAATCACTTTCTTTTTCTTTCCCTTGCTCATTCTATCAATTTTCGGATCGTAAGGTACTAAGTCTTTATCACCTTGACTTCGCATGCACTACCTGTCTCTTAAGAAAGAAAACACAAAAGAATCAAGTGTAGATTGTCAAACTAGAAACTAAAACACTTTTTTATAGACTTAAAAGAAAAATTGTTGAAATTAAAATTCTTAACAATTATGTAAACTAAAACTAATTTTGCTTACCTATCCCCGGCAACGGCGCAAAAAACTTGATCGTGTCATCGCAATTATTAATGATATAGATATAGTAATAGTATAATTAATCAAGGATTAATTACGAATATCGACCTTTGGGATAAGTATATGTGGATACAAGTTGTAGTTAAATCTACTATATTATTAAGGTCTCTTTGGTTTATTTTAACTACTAAAACTAATCTAATCTATATATGTAATTGATTGTTGGTTGTTGCTTGTATTCTTATATTAAGAAGATATCTTAAGTCGCAACTTCACATTCGGTAATGAAATACTATGCATACCATAACAAACTCAAACTTCCATTCATCTTATATATGTGTGTATGTGTGTGTGCGTGATATATAATTAGAATAGACAGATTTCCTTTAAATTCACATCAATCGACTATCGTGGTGAAAAAAATCCTAATGTGCAAATTAGAATTTCACCTATCGTTGTGAACAATGTAAGTTACACAAAGCAATAAGTTTCATATTTTATATTCATAACCAATCAAGTTTACTTCACCATGTCTCCATAATCAATAACTATCTATCGATGTTGTAACGTTTTATGGTTGTATTATTCGTATTTGGTTTAAAAGTCTCAATGGCCACAGTGACTCTTAATATCCCTAATCATTAAACACATGATCAAGATATTCAAAGGCTTAAGCATATAATCAATACAAATTCTAACCATCACACATCTAAATGTTATAATCATAACTTTTGCATAGTATCCATACCATAGGATCCATTTATCCCTAAGATTAATAAATTACTCATTCATCATCATTAAAAACACAAAAATCATGGTTTTCATTGCAAACAATGATAAAATCAAGTAACTCTATTTAAGTCAAGGAAAACAATACCGAATCACCAATCTTGGAGTCTTCAATGTATCTCCTTCAATTCTCTTCATGGACCGTTAGCTCTCCACACAAGGCATCAAATGTATAATCTCCAAGATTTTGCGCCAATTGGATAGCATACTTCTTGGCATCTCATTCCTTAGGCAAGTCTCTGAGGAATTCGTACATCGAAGTCTCTTGATCATAGTTCTTTCCAAGATTCTTGATCTCATTCAATAGCTTAATAAATCAAGTGATGGTGGTGGCTATGTCTTCATCGGATCCAACTCGAAAAGTTTTATAGTGCTCCTCAAGAATTCTCAACTTTGTCTTCTTCACTTGAATGGTACCTTTATAGTGTACTTCAAGCTTCTCACACACTTAGCCGTTTGATAAACGCTAACTCGGTTAAATTCGTTCTCACTTAATGTACAAAACAAATGATTCATGACTTGATCATTTGAGAGCTCAATCTTGATCTCCTTGGTGGTGTACTCTTTCAAGGGTTTGTTTATTGGAGTGTAGCCATTTTTAATTGCATCCCACAAAAATCTATTTTGCGCTCTAATGTAGAACTTCATCCTGACTTTTCAATGAACATAGTTGGTTCCATCAAAATACGGAGGTCTACTCGAGGAGTTGCCTTCCCTACGAGCCGGATCTAGAGTTTGCATCCTTGCACAAAAACATTTAAAGATACGTTAGTAAAACTTTGAGCAATAACCCACTATGATACCAATTGAAATCACACCCAAGAGGGAGGTGAATTGGGTGTATCGAGAAGTTATTGCCTTTTTAATATAATTCAATAATCAAGATGATATATGCTCACAAAAACGCGAATATGGATGATATGCAAGTGAATGGGATAGAAGAGATGGAAAGAGACACGATTTATAGTGGTTTGATCCAATGATCTACATCCATTACCTAACATCCATGGTTAGAATTTTTAAACCCCCACTTATATTACAAATAAATGTTACAACCAAAACTTACAAGCCTAGAGTGCCTAATCGCAATTAGGACTTCCTACCTAGCCGCAACTAGGTTTATGCCTAGCCTCAACTAGGTCTTCCCTTTGACTTAGATTCCACTAAATCTTGCAATCATCCAATTACAACCAATAACACTCTACAAAGTAAAGTGGCACTAAGTTCAAATACTAACAAGCCTCCTAGAGCCTAACCACTCCAATGCATGCAAATATAAAAATAAATGAGATATGCAAATATATAACTGATTTGTGCAAGTCTCAAATGTGAAACAGTTTCAAAACCGGTCTCAAAGCCAAAGCACAATAAGTTTGATAAAAATCAAGTTTAAGTACAAACTTTTGTCCAAACGAATCCTAGGGTTTAATAAAATGAGTTTAAGTGCAAAACCCAAGATGACTGTGTTCAAAAAACACAACAAATGATTTTCCAAGTCAACCACACAAAACTATGTAATTTAAGCACAAGAAAGCTAGGACAAAAGACTTTCTTACAACCCCAAGAAGGTGACTTGAAAATATATTTTGGAGAGGTTGTAGTACACCTTAGAAAGCCCCAATGATGCTAGTTTTGAGAGTGAATAGACAGCCTCAAGAATATTCCTTGTGTTCATCACAAAAATCCAAGCTTCTCCTTTTGAAAATTTTGAGCACTTGTGTGTTTTCTAGCTTGTGAGGACTAGACAATGTTCTTGGTGGTTTGAGAATGTCCCACATTCCTTTTTATCAGTTTATGACCGTTCTAAGGATCCAAGGGCTCAAATTTCATCAAGAATTCAAAATAAAGTGTGATTTTCAGCTTTATAAAAAACTGTCAGGAAAGCTAACTGCGGGTACCTCAAAATAAATATTTTAGTCCCTTTGGTTAGCGACCCTTTAACGGCCCAAATTTAATTTGCCGTTATTTGTAACGTATTGCAGACATGGCGGACAGCTCAGACACTCGTAGGACCTGCAGTTAGACTAGAGAGCGCCTGGAGTTAGGTAAATTGTTGTTTTGAGTGTTGTTTTGACTAAATTTGCGATGATTATGTTAAAATATGTTAAACGACATCGCAATGTGTGTAATTATATTTCAATTGACGTGTGAGATTGTGTGTTAAGTATTCGCCTTGATATGCGTGTCGACGCAGGTACCGGGTGACTAAAAGACGAAATATTGGGCCGGAGAAAATAATACACACATTAAATGAATTAAATATGATAAAATAGTAAATTGATAGGCGCCTAGGGACACGCGGGGTCGTGGTCGACACGCGTGGATGGTACAGTAGTGTGCAAACCCGAGTATGCTCATTGGCGCGCACGACGAAATTGTAAGCGCGAAAATATAGAATATATATATATATATATATATATATATATTTGTATATATATATATATATATATATGTAATTTAAAAAATATATATATAAATATATATATTAAAAATCTGAAAATAAATAAATAATTGTGAAATGACCAAAAAAGGCATTTGATTTTTAAGGACGAGGATAAGAACATAGGGGCATTTTGGTCATTTTACCCCAAAATGTTGATATACACAACACCAACACCACATTTCTTTCAATTTCACCATTTCGATCGATCGAAAGTGAAGAGAGGAGAGAAATCGAGAGACCGTGAGAGAGGAGAAAAGAAATCGACGAGAAGGATAGGCAAAGCGTAGATCGAAGGTGAGTTTGGGTTTGTTGTTGTTCGTTGACGTTGTTGTTGTTGTTGTTGTGGGTGTTGTTGAGTTTGAAGAAATCTAAGTTTTTAATGGTGGATTAGTGATGTTTGATGTTGATGTTGGTGTTTGTGTTGATGGTGTATAGTTGAAAAGATGAAATAAAGAATTTTAAAAAAAATGTTTGTTCGAACCAGTGGTCGAAAATGGAGATGATGCACACGCACGTGCCATGCGTGTGCATCCTCTTCTAAATAATATATATATATATATATGTATGCATATATATACATATATATATATAATAGAAGAAAATTTCTACAAAAATGGAAAAAAATTAATATTTTGAATAAATAAATAGAAATTAATGATTTTTATGAAAAATGGAGTATTTGGGATTTCGACGAGACTTTATGTCGAGGTTTTAGCCTCGTAAAGGGTGAAATTGACGAAAATTTCAGAAAATTATAGATAATTCAGAAAAATCAAAGAAAATATGAAATTTTTGAAAAAGAGTAGAAATGTGGATTTCGAGACTTTTCAAGCAGTTGGCACCCCGGTATAAATCGAAAAGCGTGCCACAACTAAAAATTGGAATAAAATTCTAATTTTTTGTGTCAAAATATAAAATCAATTAATTTGACACTAAATCACATAAAATGGTTTATTCAGACACTAAGGACTTAGGAGATTATAATCGGGTGTTGAGCACGTATTCCGAGTCGTAAGTGGAGTGGGATTGGGGTTTGGTTTTCAGGACGAGGAGTGTGATTTGAGGTGTGTAGTATCTCAACTGAAATTACTTGAGTATTTACTTCTTTTGGCATTTTGAATTCAATTTATTTCATTTCAATACTTTACTCTGGTTATGGTTATATAGGCGGACGTTGAGCGGGGCTCCCTCCATTCCATTCTTGTGTGTATGTCCACTACACCATAGCACGTGCTACCAGATCAGTCTCGGTGAATAGCATGACCCGAGTATCACGTTGTGGCATGTGTTGGTGCGTCATAGTTGTAACGCCTGCCATCGAGCAGATCCAGATGCTTGCCCTGCTTGAGTTGAACTCGCGGGCCGTATTCTGTGGAAAAGTCTGAATTATAGTGTAGTATGACCCTAGAGACTAGGAATACACTTTGAGTATTTTCTATTATTTATTCATGCGATGAGCGCAGTTGCCGGTATTTATTCTGCATTTTTGTTTAATAGCTTTATTTAAATTCCAATATTTACTTTCAGTATTACTCACTTAATTTCCTTGGGAATACTCACTCTGGACTCATCATCTGCCTTTTGTGATGGCTTGATTGCAGATCCTAGTACGAGCAGGGCAAGGGCAAGCTGCCAGAGTATTGTTGATCTGAGATTGCTTGACTCGTACGTTTGTATTATATTTATTTTGTTTCATTTTGGGTTTGGGGATTTTGAGATACCTTGTATATATTGATATTTTGTGACTTCAGAGGTAATTATGGTTATATATGGGTTTTCCACATTAGGTTTATGGTTTATGTTACACATTTATAGTATCATTATCCGAGTAAATGTATTAGAAAGGCTTCCGCTGTGTTAATTTAAGGATTCTATAATGACTTAACATATGATTTGATTTCAATACAACTTAATTAGTAAATGGATAATTAATAAGCTTTAAAAAGATAAAATGGAGGATATAATCCAATGTACAACACAACTGTCGCTGGTAAGACAGACTGTGGGTCCGCATTGGCCCCCGTGGCAGTCTATTTGAAAAATGGGCCGTTACATTTTGGTATCAAAGCCTAGGTTTAGGATCAAATTTGAGGAAAACCTTATCATAAACCTATTAAATAAGCTTTAGATGTGGAAACCCAAAGGAATTGCCTAAAGACTTAGTTGGGAAGCAATGAGAGATGGGTAGAAATCAGGGATATACGTGTTATGTTTTTGTTTGTATATTACCTACGTTACACGTATATTCATATTGAGGCACGTTCTTCGATACAGATACTTATGGACGGGCAGCCTTCAGGTACGACTTAACCAAAGGTTGGGGATACTAGTGATCCCACTAGGTCGACATTGACGTTAAAGTCATTAGCGCGGACAGTGGATGATAGGTTCACATAGTTGTTAGATTTATTGAGGACTCGTGAGACTGTGGCAACTCCTACTACAGTTATAGCTGCACCATTGGTTACTACTCCTATAGTTGTTTCTCCCACTACTGCTGAGACTCGGGGGCAGTCTTCTATATCCGAAACACATGCCAAAAGGGCTATACCAGTGGTTGTTCCAGCAGAAACTACGTTACTTGTGACTCCTTCGACTACCGAGCAGTAGTGTCTTCATCAGGGAGTTTGATGATAGTGGAAGCGAAGAAGTTGAAGGATTATCTTAGATTCTCTCAAGGATACTTTCATGGAGCAGGAGACCCAGAGATAGTCGGGAGGTGGTTATTGGCTCATGAGAGATTACACAAGATGTTATTGGTTAATGAGGTTGATAGATCGAGATTGGCTAGTTATTGCCCAAGATCGGCTGCTGCTATATGGTGGACCACCTATAAAGCGACACATCCTGCGGTTACTACTTGGGTTAATTTTAGAACATTGTTCATGGATGAGTATATACCTCTGGAGGTCAAGATTCGATTGAGAGAAGAGTTCTGGACACTAATTCAGGGCGATATGTATGTTACCAAGTACATGGAGAGGTATAGCTATCTATTGTCCTACTCTATGGATCTGGCAGGGACTGACCGACTACAGATATATTACTTTGCTCGAGGACTGGATGAGAGGATAGCTACCACAGTTGTTTCCAATTGAGCGACTACTTTGGCTCAGGTATACGACAAGTCTCTTTTTCATGAGACTTATATAGTAGAGAGTGCTAGTAGATTGGCGATCCAGACTGCGCTGCAGGGTCAGCAGAGTCATCTAGTTCAGGGTTCTCAGTTTAATCAGAGCCCAAAAAGACAAAGGAGAGATCAGGGCCAACAAGGACAAGGCCAGAGACTTCGTAGAAGTAGAGGTGATTGACAGTCAGATCAAGGTTGCAGAGGCGACAGAGATCGTCGGGATGATCAGGATAGACGCGATAAACGTCAGGTAGCATATTCTGCGGCATCTATATCTGTTGATCGGCCGAGACAGCGACAAAAGCAGGATAGAGGTTAGGGTCAGAGAGGTCAGAGCCGAGGTCAATGTCAGGCACAAAGTCAGAGGACTACTAGCAGATCAGACACTCGTGCTTGTTATCGTTGTGGTCAGATGGGACATCTTGTGGTGGAGTGTACCAAACCAGCACCAGTACCATCATAGACTGATCAGGCCATAGATAGGGCCCAGACAGCTGCTTTTGTGGTTGCACAACCAGACCAGGAGGCGACAAAACAGCTTGTTGAGGGTATGTTATCTGTTTGTGATACTTTTATGCATGCTATGTTTGATTCCACCAACACACTTTCCTTTATATCTGGATGTATGGTAGGATTGTTAGGGTTAGGTGCACAGACTTTAGATACACATCTTGTTCTCAGCACGGCAGTTGGGGATAAGATTTACCCTAACCAGATTTGCTGGGATTGTGTGGTTGAGATTGAGGGACATCAGTTACCGGCTGACTTAAGAGTATTAGAGTACTTGGAGTTCGACGCGATGTTCGGTATGGATTGGTTATTGTCGTATCACGCATATATCGACTGTTTCAGCAAGACGGTGACATTTCACATCAAGGGGATTCCAGAGCTTTCATTTACCGGAGCTGCGTCAGCATTACCTATCACTCGAGGCAAACTAGCTATATTGCAAGAGATGGAGGCATACGCGGTTATGGTGGAACCAGTGCCTAAGACAGTGATTAGGGTTGAAGATGTCCCAATTGTTTGCGAGTTTCCCGACGTGTTTCTTGAGGATTTGCCAGTATTGCCACCACCGAGAGCTGTTGAATTCATTATCGAGATCATTACGGGGAATCAGTCGATTTACAGCAGGCCATATAGAATGTCAGCATCGGAGCAGGTGGAGTTGAGAACCTAGTTAGAGGAGTTACTGCATAAGGGATTCATTCACCCTAGCATGTCACCTTAGAGAGCTCCAATACTTTTTGTGAAGAAGAAGGACGATTCGATGCGGACGTGTATGGACTACATGAAGTTGAATCAGGTTACGATTAGGAACCATTACCCACTTCCCAGGATCGATGACTTGTTCAATTAATTAGCAGGAGTCAAATTCTTCTCGAAGATTGACCTCAGATCGGGATATCATCAGTTGAGGATTCAAAAGGGAGATATTGAGAAGACCACTTTCAGTACGCGTTACGGGTTGTATGAGTTTACAGTCATGCCATTTGGGCTGACTAACGCGCCGGTGATCTTAATGGATTTGATGCATAAGGTGCTCAGGCCGTTTTTGAATCGATACATCATAGTTTTCATCGACGACATACTAATTTACAGAAGGACTCGTGTGGAGCAGAGAGACATCTCAAAGTGGTGTTGGTGATGCTGAGAGAACATCGACTATACGCCAAGTTTAGCAAGTGCGTGTTTTGACTGAGTGAGATGAAGTTTTTGGGGCACGTCATCAGCGATCAGGGTATATCAGTAGATGGTGACAAGATTTTAGCTATCATTAACTGCAGGACACCTGAGTCGGTTTCAGACATTCGTAGTTTCTTGGGACTTGTGGGCTATTACCGGCGGTTTGTGCAGGATTTTTCATTGATTGAAGCACCGATGACGAGGTTGACCAAAAAGGATGTCATATTTGGTTGGTCGCAGGAGTGTGAGGATGCTTTCTGGGAGCTGAAGACGCAGTTGACTTCTGCACCAGTTTTGGCATTACCTGTGGCAGGTAACGGTTTCTTGGTTTACACTGATGCGTCAGGCACTGGGTTGGATTGTGTGTTGATGTAGGATGGACATCCAGTGGCCTATTTATCGCGACGATTAAGACCACATAAGGAGAGTTATCCAGTGCACAATTTAGAGCTTACGGTAGTCATGTTTGCATTGAAAGCTTGGAGGCACTATTTGTACGATGAAAGGTTCGTACACCAGAGTTTGAGATATGTGTTCACTCAGAGGGAGTTGAACATGAGACAATGGAGATGGCTCGAGTTATTGAAGGACTACAATTTTGGTATCAAGTATCATCCAGGGAATGCGAATTTTGTAGCTGATGCACTGAGCAGGAGCGGCATCGAGAGTCAAACAGGATTGCGGTATATGACATACGAGCATGGGTTGCTTGAAGCTGCATCGGTGTTGTGTGTGACAGAGTCTATTGCTGAGCTACACATTTGCAGCCAGATACGAGTCCCTACAGTGTCTCTAGAGCGGGTTACTGAGTTGCAGAGAACTGAGGGTCGGTATTTACGGATTAATGGATTGGCTCAGGATCCGGGGTGCACAGAGTGGTCTGAGGGTTCAGACGGGTGCTTGAGACACAGGGGTCGTTTGTGGATACCAGAGGTACCGGAGCTCAGGGACAGTATTCTCGAGGATGCACACTGGTCGCGATTTATAGTTCGTCCTGGTCGGACTAAGATGTATCACGACATTCAACGATTGTTTTGGTGGCCAAGGATGAAAGCTGACATGGGGAGGCATGTCAAGAGTTGTCATATTTGCCAGCAAGTGAAAGCTGAGCACAGGAGACCAGCTGGGTTGCTACAGCCGCTGCCCATTCCTTAGTGAAAATGGAAACATGTGACTATGGACTTCGTCAGTGGCCTACCATAGACTACGAGGAGACACGACGCAGTTTGGGTAGTTATCGACAGGTTGACGAAGTCAGCACATTTCATACCGATCGCCATGAGATATTCAATTACACAGTTGAGCACTATTTTTGAGAGAGAGATTGTCAGATTGCATGGTGTACCGGTCTTCATTATTTCTGACAAGTCCGCGGTTTACTTCGAGGCTTTGGGAGAGTATGCAAGAGCAGTTTGGCACTCGACTACAGTTTAGTACCGTGTACCATCCTCATACTGACGGGCAGTCGAAGCAGTTGATTCAGATTCTCGAGGATATGCTCAGGCGTGTATTTTACTATTTTGTGGGTCGTGGGAGGATTATTTGTCATTGTGCAAGTTTGCGTACAACAACAGCTATCAAGCGAATATCAGGATGCCACCGTTCAAGGAACTATATGGTAGGCCCTGCAAGTCGCCAGCACGTTGGGCGGCATAAGAGGATACAACGGCTATAGGACCTGAGGTTGTTGTGGATCACACTAAAAAAGTGAGGCAGATTAGACAGAGACTTCAAGCGGCGCAGGATAGACAGAAGAAATACGCGGATAGGTATCACGGAGATCTGAGCTACGAGGTTGGAGACATGGTGTATTTGAAAGTTTTGCCCTATAAGGGTCATCAAAAATTTGGCATTAAGGGGGAACTGGCACCAAGGTTTATCGGACCGTTCAGAGTTGAGGAACGTGTCGGCAGAGTAGCATACCGTTTAGAGTTATCGCTACAGTTAGCGGGGGTACATCCGGTGTTTCACATATCTATGTTGAGGCTAGCTAGGTCGGGACAGAGACCTATAATTGATGTACGTCAGATTGAGGTTCGACCAGACGTGTCATTTGAGGAGCAACCTGTGGAGATCATGGATAGAAGGATTCAGACTTTAAGGAAGAGCGAGATCCCAAAAGTTTTAGTTCATTGGCAGCATCATGGAACTGAGGGACTCACCTGGGAGCTCGAGTCTACCATGCGACGACGGTATCCCCACTTATTTACGGGTAAGTATTTAAGTTTAATTTAAATTTCGGGATGAGATTTCACCTAGTTAGGAAGAATTGTAACGGCCCAAATTTAATTCGCCATTATTTGTGACATATTGCAGACGTGGCGGAAAGCTCAGACACCCGTAGGACCCGTAGCTAGGCTAGAGAGTGCCTGGAGTTAGGTAAATTATTGTTTTGAGTATTGTTTTGACTAAATTTGCGATGTTGATGTTAAAATATGTTAAACGACATCGCGACGTGTGTAATTATATTTCAATTAGCATGTGAGTTTGTGTTAAGTATTCGCCTCGATATGCGTGTCGACGTGGGTACAGGGTAGACTAAAAGACGAAATATTATGCCAGGAAAAATAATACACACATTAAATGAATTAAATATGATAAAATAGCAAATTGATAGGCGCCTAGGGACACACGGGGTCGTGGTCGACACGCGTGGGTGGTACGGTAGTGTGCACGTCCGAGTATGCTCGTTGACGCGTACGACGAAATTGTAGGTGCGAAAATATAGGCGTATATATATTTGCATATATATATGTAATTTAAAATATATATGTATATATATAAATATATATATATTAAAAATTAGATAATAAATAAATAATTGTGAAATGACCAAAAATGGCATTTGATTCTTAAGGATGAAGATAAGAACATAGGGGCATTTTAGTCATTTTACCCTAAAATATTGATATACACAACACCGACACCACATTTCTCACAATTTCACCATTTCGATCGATCGAAAGTGAAGAGAGGAGAGAAATCGAGAGACCGTGAAAGAGGAGTGAAGAAATCGACGAGGAGGAGAGGCAAAGCGTAGATCGAATATGAGAATTTTTCTAACACTTCTTTTTTCCCATTTGAAACCAATGTGACATAGAAAAATTCTCTATTATTTTCGTTCATGGTTTCAATGTGATATCCATTTTGTCGAATATTTTTAAAGCTGAGTAAATTTCTTCTGGATTTTTCAGAGTATAAGACATTGTCAACATGAATTATTGTTCCCCTAGGCAACATAATATTTGCTCTTCTAGAGCCATTAATCAAATTGGAGATGCCAGATATTGTTTGAACATTAGCCTCAATTAAGTTCAAATTGGAGAAATATTCTCTTCTTTTGAGGATAGTGTGCGTTGTAGCACAATCAACTAGACATTTATCGCCATAATCTGAACAAATAACTTGATGATCCATTTCTACATTGAAAAACAATATGGTATTAAAGAAATACCCTTTTCGTAATAAAATACGAATATCTCAAACTTTTTGAATCATTAGTCAACAAAAGCATGGTAAAATATCACAAAAATATTTGGGTATTGTATATATGACAATATTTAGGCAACATAGCCTTTCATACGTGACAAAAAAAATGTCACAATTATGAGCGCTCCTTGTCAATACTAATTTACCCTTTCTAGTGGTGCACCACTTTTTAATTTGACTATCAATGGAATTATCAATATGACTTTTACCATATCTTTTCATATTTTCCACGTCCATAAATTTGTAATTGCGACCATGGTCATTATATGCAACATATGCTTCTTAATTTGAAGCTAAACCAATTGGACATGAGTGATATTATATTTATAATATCTTATTATTTTACTCAACTACCACGAGACAAGGATTCAATCCATAATTAATATTTAATGGATTGACGTGCGCGCTCGATAATTTGTTGCAATAATACATCGAGGCGAGCCACGTGGCTTTTATTTGTCTCATCAGTCATATTTCTGCATAGCCTCAATATAGAGGTAATTGAAATTGCAGAATAATAAATGATATTTGACTGATATAAATTTTGTAGCGTGAGACCCAGCCGCTCATTTTGAGCCTTTTGGAGCATCACCGATTTTGGCCTTGATATAGATAGCTCCATGAGGTGAAATGATAATATAAAGTGAAATATTTACTTTTCAAGTCTCTAAAGAGTCTAAAGAGATATTTGACGAATAAATATTTATACGCATAGCCTTGCATAGATACTTTATATATAATTTGAGCATCCCGTTGCCTTGACAAGTAATTAGTATTGTCAATATTGTTAAGGTAATTAATTCAATTATAATTAAATAAAATCGTTATGAAAATAGGGATAAACTAAATAGTTTTCTTTTAATACAAAATAGATAATATACCATTAAATATATGTTCACAACTTGATTATAAATACGCAAAATGTAATACTTATATGAGTTGGTGGGACAACCTCCAGGTTGGGTGGCGAGACGAAGTCTACTTAAAACCATGCCTCCTCGAACGGGATAACCCGTCTCCCTTTCAATGTTTAGCTTTACCGGGGACAAGGCTTACCCACTATCAACCCAAACTCATAACACTATTTGCAATATAAAAAATCAAGAATGGAGCATAATTAATCGTTTGTAGTATAGCGAGAAAACTAGTTATGGCACATATTGACTTTTGATTTCTGATATAGAAGATCGTACAAGACGCAACTACAGAGCATACTTTCGCAATTGGTGACGTTAGAATGCATAATATATGAATAAAACATGCATATAAAAGTGAAGCAACCAAGATAATATAGAAATAAACCGAACTCATAAAAGTTATACCTTCCTAGCTTTGTTTTCTTAACAAGCCTTCTTGAACTTCAAGATCTCATTAATGCTACAGCAAGCTCGTGCTGATAACGTGTTGTAAATTGAAATGAAACTTGCTAGAACTAGAGAAGGAAAGTAGAAAAATTACTAACTTCTACTACTACAAAGAACTACAAAGAACTACAACTACAAAGTAGAAGAGGAGAAATGAGAGAGTTGAAATGAGAAGTTGTATACAACTTTGTGTGTTTTTACAATGAGGTTGGCACCCTTTATATAGGCCCTTTGGTGATGATAATAAATGTACTTAGACAATGTTTACAAGTAACACATACATCACATGTCATACAACTCTTCACAAGCAACATTGGCAATACATGGAATAATGAGTACATTTGATATGGATACAAGTAAGGGCCATGCTTGATACTACCACTCAATATAAGAGCCATGCTTGACAATGATTAGTCATACAAAGTCTTGATCAATTGTTCATCCATATCATAACAATTTTGAATAAATAAGTAGAAATTAATGATTTTTATGAAAAGTGAAGTATTTGAGATTTCGACGAGACTTTATGTCGAGGTTTTAGCGTCGTAAAGCGTGAAATTGGCAAAAATTTCATAAAATTATAGAAAATTCAAAAAATTCAGAGAAAATATGAAAATTTTGAAAAAGAGTAGAAATGTGGATTTCGAGACTTTTCAGGCAGTTGGCACCCTGGTATAAACCGAAAAGTGTATCACAACTAAAAATTGGAATAAAATTCTAATTTTTGTGTCAAAATATAAAATTAATTAATTTGACACTAAATCACATAAAATGGTTTATTCAGACACCAGGGACGTAGGAGATTATAGTCGGGCGTCGGGCACACATTTCGAGTTGTAAGCAGAGTTGGACTGGGGTTTGGTTTTTAGGACGAGGAGTGCGGTTTGAGGTGTGTAGTATCCCAACTGAAATTACTTGAGTATTTACTTCTTTTGGCATTTTTAATTCAATTTCTTTCATTTCAATACTCTACTCTGGTTATGGTTATATGGGCAGACGTTGAGCGGGGCTCCCTCCATTCCATTCTTGTGTGTATGTCCACTACACCATGGCACGTGCTACCAGATCGGTCTCGGTGAATAGCACGTCTCGAGTATCACGTTGTGGCATGTGTCGGTGCGCCGTAGGTGTAACACCGGCCATCGAGCGGATCCAGATGCTTGCCCTGTTTGAGTTGAACTCGTGGGTAGTATTTGTTGGGTTTTGGGGTTTATGCGCAGCGGAGATTACAAAACAATTTTGACAAAAACCCCAATAGAATCCGAATCTAATTCCATTAAAAACGTTTAAACTATGAAAACTTAATCATACCTCAGTCGCAATATACCTTTCTAAAGGTTAATCGATCTCTAAGGCGCTGCCAACAACGAACGTCCTCTATCAGTAGTCCACACACAAACGGTGGCCGAAATTTGAAGTGCTAGCTTCGAGAGAATACCAAACCTTTTTGTTTCTCTCCAAAACGATCCAGGGCATACCAAAAACCCTAAGTAGTTTCTTTTTTAAACGAAAATAGAGTTTCAGCCCTTTTTAAATCTTTCGTACTTGTATTCTAACTCAAAGCGTCTATTTATACAACCCTTGTATATTGACGGTTAAGTAAATTACACATATACCCCTACTTAAAGAAGTATAAGTGTAATACACTACAAGGATGTTTCTGTCATGAATCTTATCATATAAAATTTATTTTTCTGAACCATCTTAAAATCTCACAAAACCATTCTCACTGTGCGACTCAATAGGCTCATATAACGTTGGCAGTGTACCAAAACACATTTTGGTATAGAAGTCATAAGCGGCCTCTAGCAAGACATTATGACTACCCAAGTTGTACGAATATCAAATCGATACAACCTAATCAATAGTGTATATAACATCATTTTGTCACACGATATCCTTTTATTCAAAAATAAGGCATATAATTGTCATCCAACATGTTCAATTGTACTAGTCTCGATTTCTAGGTAGACTGAAAACATCTAAGTGACATTGATCAATATCAATTCACTTAGACTAGGCCTTTTAACAGTCTAACACATCGAGGGATCCACTGGATATCTCTCTTTATATGAGAGGGACAAATTCTATCTCGATTACACAACTTCACCACATTATTCACACAGTAACCAATCACAACCTTTATAATCGTCCAATTAAAGACAACGTTTGATTGCGTCAAATCACTGTATTTCTAATGTTGAAGTCTCTGGTAATCTCAAGTCAGAGGACTAAAAAATATACCTATCATGAGAAACAACTATGACTTAATCCATGTGATGTTTCTCATAGCGGGTCGGTCCAGTACTTTGTTCCCTAACAAGTACTCATGATCTTGATTCGTATTCCTATATGTATGATCATCGTATGATCATCAATCAAGACTCACACTAGTCTTAATTCATTATAGTTCCCAGTATAATAATCGACTAGGGACATTTAGGATATTTCTGTAAATACCCATGGATCTTATTATAATGTAAACATGCAAATCAATTATAATAAACAACAAATGAAATCCTTTATTATATTAACTAAAATGTATTCATAAAGACTATTAATGGATTGACCCAGGGCACATTTCCCAACAGTATTCTGTGGAAAAGTCCAAATTATATTGTAGTCTGACCCTAGAGGGTAGGAACACACTTTGAGTTTTTCCTATTATTTATTCATGCGATGAGCGCAGTTGCTTGTATTTATTCCGCATGTTTATTTAATAGCTTTATTTAAATTTCAGTATTTACTTTTTGTATTACTCACTTAATTTCCTTGGGAATACTCATTCTGGACTCGTCATCTGCCTTTTGTGATGGCTCGAGTGCAGATCCTAGTACGAGCAGGGGCAAGGGCAAGCTGTCAGAGTACTGTTGATCTTAGATTGCCTGACTCGTACATTTGTATTATATTTATTTTGTTTCATTTTGGGTTTGGGGATTTTGAGATACCTTATGTATATTGATATTTTTGTGACTTCAGAGGTAATTATGGTTATATATGGATTTTCCACATTAGGTTTATGGTTTACGTTACACATTTATAGTATCATTATCCGAGTAAATGTGTTAGAAAGGCTTTCGTTGTGTTAATTTGAGGTTTCTATAATGACTTAACATATGATTTGATTTCAATACAACTTAATTGGTAAATGGATAATTAATAAGGTTTAAAAAGATAAAATGGAGGATATAATCCAATGTACAGCACAACTGTCGTTGGTAAGACACACTGTGGATCCACATTGGCCCCCATGGCAATCTATTTGAAAAATGGGCCGTTACAGACCTTTTATCGCGTCATCGACCCAACCAAACCTCATATAACATGTCACACATGTTTGTTATGGGTCATATAGCCTATTTAGGTGGTCCGGATATTTTCACAAATAGCGAAAATAGAAAATTTCGATTTCATCTCATGCATGGGGCTCTTCTACAAATATGCAGTTTTCTTTTCAAAAACATTTCAAAAAAAGTTCTTTTTTTTCGAAAACTTTCACAATGGTTTTCAAAATATGATGTGAACATAGACATATAGTTTAGCATTGCTTAAACTTATAAGACCGAGTGAAGTGTTAAGTTTAACTTAAAACTTCAAGTAATCACTTGTCATTTCAAAATCCATTTGAAAAGCTCGATGTGCCTGAACTAATGCAATAGGCTTATGTAAATAAACTTGTATACCTTACATCAATGTTACAACACGTAGTTCGATCTTTCGTCTTCATTTCCTTATATCTGTCGAATCTTGAACTTGTAAGGCTTGAATACTTGAATACTTGAGATGTGATGTTTTGCACCCTTTGAAGAAACTGAAATATACTTGATATTTATTAGTATATTTTTTACCTTGTTTGTTTCCATCAAAATCCTGGGCAGAGTAAAGTGACTAACCACTTAGTCCAACACCTTATACTTGGAATTATTAAGTTCAATAGTGCCGACGATTCGACGTGCGCGGGGAAGCACCTCGAGTTGTGTGTGAGCTGTAGGACCGGGTAGATAGTGTTATGGTAAGTCATAATTTATTTTTATATATTTAATGAAATATTTTCATAGCATATAGTCATTTATATCAATATGTAAATCAAGTTGTGGCCTATAGTTCCAATTTAAAATACAACACACGTTGATATGCCTCTGGATTTGTGCTAGCACACACTCCCATGTGACTTGTGTCTAAGTGTGTGTTACTTGGCTAAAATAAGTGGGCTAGTAGGAATGGATGTGAGCCATGGGATTTCATTGAGATGGGAGTTGTTGACCAAGATGAAATGGCGAAGTATAAGAACAACACATGGGGATTTCCTCCTTATTTGCATCATTCCTCTAAGAAAATCCAGAGCTATTTAGGATAGCATTAAGGGCTTCAAAAATCAGTTTTTGTTTTCACAAGTTTTGAAATTTGCATTTGATGGTGTTTTTCATGTGTTTGAAGAAATGCATGCATGAATCTTGTTTAATTGATTATATATGATGAATGATATGAAGTGCCTGCCTTGTTTGATGCTTAGAGGATAAGTTGGACCCTAGTGGAGGTGAACAAGGTCCAGGAGAGGGTGTAGGAGAGGAATCCTGAGTTGAAGGAACCTAGAAATCAATTACAGATTTCTGGGTAACTGCACCCAACGTGATGAGTGTTTTGGGCACCTGAAATTCTGCAACTTCCCAATTTTCCTGCAACACATATAAACACCTTAAACCCACCTTAACCGACCTTAAACCACCTTAACACATCTAAACACTCCAGGAGCCTAGGGGATTGTTTCGGGAGTATGGGTGAGCGAGTCGGAGTGTTGGGAGGCCGGAATAGTAAGGGAAATTTTGTAAATTGTGAGTATACCCGATGATGACTTATTATGCAATTCATTCTCAATATCACTACTTTTACAATAGTCCTCTTGACTATAAGTTGTTTGTACTCTGATATCATGAACTTTATGGTTGGTGTTCTCACTTATGAGCCTTGTTGATATTGCTCACATGTTGGGTTTTGACTTCATGATATTCATTCCTTGTCTTAACTCATTGACTCTATTTCCGATGTCATTTTGTTCCTTGTTGTTTTTAATGATTAAATTTATATATAAATAGCATGCTATTCGGATTAGAGGAATTATGAATGACTCAATGGACTTTGCACTCACTTTGGTTTGTTTATTAACTTGTCCCTATGCCTTGATAAATCCATACTTGAGTCATTTTTAATACATAAAATAGTTTTAGCATCTAGGTCCATTACTCGATCGAGGTGTGCGGGACTCATGGAATTCGAGTCCCTAGGGATGTCAGCACATATTGCTTGGCTTTGTTCAACACTCGAGTTAAAGTCTCTTAGGCACTCAACACACCAGGGTAAAATTCCCTGGTGACACTTGACTTTAAGTCCCTCGTGATATGATGACTATTAGGTTGGTGTGACGCAGATCACTACCGACCAGACCTAGATCACTACTACTTAACCTAGTGTCAGTATCACTTGTTCAATTTTAGTATTTACTCGCATATGATTAATTCTTTAGTATTTCCTATTCATATGCTTTTAAATACCATTAGCATGTTGGAAATGTGAAATATACTTGTCATTGGAGATTACTGTTATTTTCCTGTACTCACCGTCCTTTTTATGACGGTGAGTGCAGAGCCGTCGACCAGCAAGCCAAGTCCGAAGAAGATCGATGATTACCTCTGAGCCAACGGTGTGACACTGCTTTCGATCTCTGTAGGTCTTTTGGTATTTTGGTGTATTAGTTGTATTATGTCTTTTGATACACTTGGGTTTGTTTATTAGGTTGAGCGATAGTTCCCCGACTTTACTATGACTTTCACGCTATATATTTACCACTTCATGGTATATCTATGTGATCATTATTTTCCTGGTTTTCATGCTTAAGATTTATTTAATTGCTTCCACATAAACTGTTAAGACTTTTGCTAAAATAATTAACTTAATAAAAGTTTTAATTAACTCTAAATTTCAATAATTTGTACGACTAGTGTATTACTTATCCTGAACACGAGTAACGAGGCGTATAGGTTGAAATAGCTTACTAATATGTAGTTAAGTCCTACAGGATTAAGATTAGGGCTTAATTACATGATTAGGCCGGGTGGTGCCCTAGATTAGGAGAAGGGCTGTCACAATACATGTCCCAGTATATCTCACAAACCCATAGTATCCCATGTGACAAAACATATATATATATATATGTAATACAAAAGATAAGAAAACCTACAAAAATGCGAGAGGGTGAGTTGTTCCAATGTCCTCAAAGAAAATCACCTAGTAATGGAGCCTTTTCCCTACTCAATTGTAGATCTGCAGTAGTCAAACACAAGATGGATGAGCCTACATAAGTGACGCCAATAGGATTTAAACAACATTTTGAAATAAATAAAACAATCTATATTCATGTAGGTAGAAAGAAAGTTATAAGGACGCATGAATAATAAAACACTTTAAATGATTTAATAAAAAATGATAAATTAATGTTCAGAAATCAAAAATAGAAAGACGCAAGTAGTCCCGACCAAAAGGTCGTTGAGTCATGGAAAACCCAGCAGACTTAAGAATTAGGATTTGGCAAACCCAACAAGCCCTAAACCCACGCGAGTAAGAAACTTCTTGGTAATCAAGCTAAGAACTTTCACCCCATATAGAAACCAAACAAACCAGTGCAGTGCATCGCGAGGTGATGGCTCTGGAATATTACCTCAAATAACCATTCCTATTAGAGAACATTGTTGACTCACTTACCCTCGGACAACTCAACCATAATAGAATTCCAAGAATAGGATATCAATGCAATGAACGATATTCAATACCTTAACATGAAATCACTGTGCATTTCTGAGCTGGTTTACTTACTTATATCCGATGCTACACACACTCTACCGTTTCGACAAGTCACCAAACAAATCCTCGTGTGCTCATCAATGAATTACACCCCCATGGTAATTATTTGTGTTCAATTTGGTTGTATTATAGTCGTGTTTATATCCGTATAAAAATCCTCGAAGTTTTACAAATTTTTAGAAAAAATTTCCTAAAAACAAGACCTACGTCGCGGGTGGCGTCGTGGATTTCATCCCCACAAGGCGTCCCCCAAAATGTGGGCTCAGGGTATCATTGCCTCGATGCCGTGGGTGGCTTCATGGGAAGAAATCCCCCATGGCACTTGTCACGACGTCCAACCGGGGTAGTCCCTCACACTTGGCGTCTTGACCCACATCATGAAGGAATGACCCTCATGAAGGCCTTGGCAGCGCCTGTGCCGCATTCCAATTTTTGGAATTTTTGGAACCCCCGCTTGAGTCATTGTGTTCCGAGCCTATCTCATTTTCGTAGGGACCTCGATTAACATCACAAATCACCGCCAAAACATATCCAAACCGTATATAATACCTTCCCAATTTAAACAAAAAGTCATCGAAAATAGTCAATAAACCTTAACTTATCCTTCAACATCATCAAATCAACCACAAAAGCCCAGAAATTTATTGCACAAAGTGATGCTCACTAATTTCGACGAAAACACGAAAAATTATAACCAAAACGTCGAGAATTGAACGAGGATGCGAGATCTAACCTTAACACACGTCATTGATCAATCCCTTGGCTTCAACCACTACTAGAAATCACCCAAAACCCTACTAAATTTTCGGATTTGTTGAAGAGGTGAGAGAAAAAGTTAATGAAAAACTAATAAAACATCCCTTTATACCCCCCTCTTCATCTTGACTCATTAACCCATCCCTAGGCTCATCCAAGGGCCTCAAATGATCCATCCATCAACTTTTTTGACTATAAATGGTGACTTATTTTTTGGTCTTATCCATTTCAAATACAAATTGTTGGTTCTCACGAGTGTTCCCATACTCGACCTGCACGACGACTCGCACTGTCGCATGCCAATGACAATACTATCGATTGGAACATGTTCCCATATTAATTATTAATCATATTTAATTTCATTTATGTCAGTTTTTATTAAATTATCCCCTAAATGCCTGTATACTCGTATTTTGTTCACCCGGTGCTCGTTCGTGTACGTTTCCCTAGGCCAAACTAATATGCGACTCAAACGCGTAATCGAACACGTCCTCACACATTTGGACAAATGGACTCATATTTGAGTAATAAATACATAATATAAACACTAAACAAATATAACATACCACGGTGTCGACGACCGAGAACTGGACATGAATATCATGAAGCATGGGTCTTACGGTACGACCCTGCAATGACACATGGCACGAGTTCGATTTTAGGCTCGTTATAGTTTGAATAGGTTTTAAATCTCAAATTCCCAAAACAGCTAGTTCATATTCCAAGACGGTTGGTGTGGAGCGCGCTCCTATTCTTCATAAGAATACGCTGCCTTAAACATGGAGCGCGCTCCCTGCACTGGGCAGCTGAATTCCTAACTCGAGAATTTCGCTCCCCAACTCCCCGAGGCCGTCTCGAATGTTGTCTAGGGAAACCACAAAGGCCAACAAAATGTTTAAGGAAACCATCAAGATCATCAATTTTTGTCAAATTCACAAATTCTTCAACACTAGCAAATTAACTCAAGTAAATGACAAAATTGACTCCAAAAACACATTTGAATACCATAAAATTAGTGAGTTCAACCTCAAATTCGTTTTTCATCAAAACTTCCCAACACTTGGCTCATTTAATAAAGAATTAAAAGGAGGAAATGATGTTCACCTTGATTGTTGTATTGATTGCTCAAATCCACCCCAAATCTTCAAGCAATTTACAATTTTCCCTCTCTTTTCCTCGCCAAATTTTCGGATTTCATGAGAGTGAGAAAAATTTTGATCACCAAAATATCCCAAGTCTACTTGATCTCATCAAGGTGTGCTACACGTATCTCGAGGAAATACTAAGACCACAAATTGGGTCATCCAACTCACTTTAGTGACTCTAATAGAGCACTTAAAAGTTTGGTCTTATCATTTTTTATTTTGATTTTTCGATGTCCTACACCTCGGTACGCACCGCGCGCTATAGTCTAATATTTCGATAATATGGCCTAGACTATGGTTTTATATTTATTATTTTGTCATATTTACTTTGATTGTTCATGTAAATCATTTCCTTGACCTATTGCACTTGTATTTTGCTTACCCGATACCTATATCAACACATTTTCCAAAATGAATACCTGTCACACATCTCGCACAATTTAAAATATAAATACACACATGCGATGCAATATAAAATAATTGAATGTATTAACATCGCAATAATGCAAACATTAAACAAAAATTCACTATTTACCTAGCCAGGCTTGCCCTAGCCTATCTGCAACATCCACACGGATCTAAGGTGGCGTCAAAGTCTAAAAATAATCAATAATAACGATGTAAATGAAATTGGGATGTTACACTAGCCACAAAAGCACCCAGATCTTCCGGGGGGGAGGGGGCGTTGCGGCTTGCCTTCGCCACCGACCCCCCTTCCACCTCCTTTTCCTTAAAATCCTAGATCTCTCCGGCCTCTTTTTCTTTTCTCTTCTACATATTCTGACCTTCTTCTATACCCTTACCCCCTCCTTCTGTCCACCTCTCCACCCCTCTCCTCCCTCTGTTCATTTTTATCTACCCCTTTATCCCCACCTCTATCATTCGTCTTTGTGTTCTTCCTGCTATATGCCCCCTCTTTTATTCCCTCTTCCTATCCTCTTTTCCTTTTCTTTTTTCTTTTTTGTAGTTGATAGCTTCAAGGACAACTAGTAGATATCGCGTAGCTACTGGTTTTCCGACGCTATGACATTAATGGCCCTATTTTGCGCCTAGAATCTTGATCGGGTAGAGGAGAGACGTAAAGACAAAGTGGTGGTCTTCAAGTCGATGGCGTCAATCGTCAACGATCGAACCTTACGAGGTGGCGAGCGTCGACTTGAGTGGCGGACTTCGGCAATGGCTTAAGTTTTGACATGTCTTTCTAGTTGCTTCTTTCTTGGTTAATTCTAGACTTTTTTAATTTGTTTCCACTAGGAGGATAGTGTCCACGTATGAGGGGTAGTTGTCCTCACTTATAGGGCGATTGTCTCTGTTAAGGTGGTGCCCACTACCGTGTGTGCATGGTGTCGGAGTTTAGTTCCGAACTTCATTGTAACAAAATGTCTATTATTCTCATTGTAAGAGATTGTTATGACCTTTTGAGTTAGAAATATCAATGCAATACAATTATTTGACCAAAAAAAAATCTTTAGTCTCAATCCACATTTACCATATAGGAAAATGATAATTTAACATACTTTGAGTGCACATTTTATTTTTTAGTCATTTATGACTCTTTCTTGTTTTCTTAAACGTGGCCCGATATATGAAAAAAATACTATAAATATTTGAAAAATAAAGTGTGTGCCCCTAATGTTGTGAGATTATTATTTTCCTTACCATATATCGGAGATAATCTTAACATCCTTGAGAGGCCACAAGTTGACGAAGCAGCACCTCATCACCAATAAAAAACTCAGAGAAGAGTCCAAAATGGCTTTGAACACGACAAAATCACTTGACTCACGTGGCGAGAGCTTACGGGATGTCGTACGCGTGAGAGTTGGCTTAAAACCTTGGTACACTATATATACAAGGGTCTCGCGCTCATCGCTTCAGATCATTCATTGAGAGAAGGAACTCAATCGCACTTCGCATCGAAGTGTCGATCTGCTGCTGAGTGGGTTTTTTTTTTTTTTTATCTATCGATCTAGTTCTCGATTTCTTATCATTATTGTTCTTCTCCCTGTATTCGATAGTGCCTGAACATCGATCCATCAGTTAATTAATTTCTTCTCAAATTACTTCCGTGAGATTCACTCAGGTGACTGATTTTCCTATGCTCTAAACGATCTTCCTATGTTTTTTTTTTTTTTTTTTTTTTTTTTTTTTTTTTTTTTTTTTTGTTACATTTGAAGTTGTTTGCGTCAAAGATCTTGATCTTTGAACATTTCTGGGGTGTTTGGTTGAAATGTCTGCTTCTTATGAATCATGGCTTCTTTTTCCTCTCTTAAGCTTGGATTTAGAAAAAGTTGTTTCTTTGAAGGCATTCCAATATTTTGATTTTTTTTTTCTTTTTTTTATTATAACCATGTATTGCTGTCGAAGACTATTTTTTAAGCCTCTCCTGCTCTATTTCGTTTTGTTTATTTCAGTTAAATTAATTTTATGAGAGTTAGTAAGACCCAACTTAATAAGGTAGAAAAGACAAAAAAAAAAAGTATAATGCAGGTATCAAAAATTGAACCGAACACCTCACGGTTAGGCAAATTTTTGGTGCAGTTGATTTCAAGATACTGAAATTATTGTTTTCGGGTAGTGCTGATTCAAAAATGTTTTTCTTATTTTAAAGTCATCCTCAAACAATAATAAATAAATAAAGCAAACATGACAACGTGAAAAAAAAATTTTGATTGAAAACTCTTATAATTACGGACTCTTGAGTTCAGATAGATTTTTTATTTTCATATTGATTGGTTTTTAGCCTTTCTTTATTATAATTTTTTTTTTACAAAAGTCCAAAATAGTGACCGGCGCCTCTTCGGACGCGTAATCACTGATTTCGTTCACAACTGTGCGTAGCTCGTTTCATGCTTTTTTCATTGTTGTTGATCTGGAAAGGAAAGCATGGTGACTGATTAAATTTGAAGTCCGTGAGGCTATTTTGGCCTTTTGTTATCATTTTTTTTTCTCTAGAAATTCAAAATTGAAAACTGTAGGCCATGTTCGGTTTGAAGAGAGTACGTTGGGGAAATGCACTTTTGGGAAAGAAGTGCAGTTTTTCTTGTTTGATTGACGGTTTTGGTTAATTTCTTGTTGTTGGGTGTCAATTTCGACTTTTTGAACAAATATACAGATCACGATTACTGTAAGCAAAATGCTACATTTGGTCCCTACACATTATGATAATTCTTGATTTGGTCTCTTTAACTTTGATTTGTTAACATTTGGTCCTTGAACTTGTGTTTTTTCTTGATTTAGTTCCTAAACATTGATTTGTTAACATTTGGTCCCTGAAATTCAATTTTCTAACATTTGGTCTCTAAACTTTTATTTTTTGCATACACTTCGTCCTTTTATTGAATGAGTTATTGATATGGCAAACGGTTAGTGATTCATATTGAATGAGTTATTGATATGGCAAACGGTTAGTGATTCATTTCCAGTTCAATTTGATTCACGTAGATGTAAACACATGTTCCCTTATTAAATTCAATTCGATAAAGTCCCATTTGATAGACGGACTAAATGTTTGCAAAAGTAAAAGTTCAAGGACTAAATGTTAGCAAATCAAAGTTCAGGGACTAAATCAAGAAAAAACGTTAAAGTCGGGGGACCAAATAATGTGTTTTGCCTTTTACTTTCAACTTTTTCAAGTGTAACATGTCAAATTTTCCACTAACAAAAGATGTATATATCATCTTTTTGAGAAGTGTACACTTTTTAAAATCACTTACTGACATAGCACTTTTTTGCTTGTTTGCTTGGCATGGTTGGCGAGTTCATCTTTGTTCCACTCCGCACACTTTTCAGCACTAATCACAAAAAGAAAAAAGGAAAAATTGCTATGTTGGAGAAAAAGATGTGGTAATTGGTTAAGCTTTAGTTTGATTTCCCAGTAGTTGAAGTTAACTGTTACTTGGATTGGTTGAGCAGCCAAAAATGACGGTTGTATCAAAGATATCGATCAGCAATGGCAACCTGGTCGTTCACGGGAAGACAATTTTGACCGGTGTGCCAGACAACATTGTTTTCACACTAGGGGCCGGTGTTGCTGGTGCATTCATTGGAGCATCGGCCTCTGATAACAAAAGCCTTCATGTGTTCCCCGTTGGCACTCTCGAGTAAGTTCAGTTATATAGTTGCTCTTTTTTAATATTACAATTGGTTTTTAATTTAGATTCATTGTTCACTGTTATATGTTCATTTACGATACAAGAAACTATCCATCACCCTACTATTTTTACTTAGCTGATTTTTCGTCCTAAGTTTCAATTGGTAATATGTTTGTTCAAGGATGATTCATATGATTTGCATAGTTCTCTTATTAAAAAATTATTTGGCATTATTCCAAGTGCACTAAATTGAGCAATGGAAGAGTTTGATCCATGCAACTTACCCTAATTAATTTGAGACTGAAGCTTTGTTGTTATTGTTGTTGTTTGGCATTATCCAAGTGTAGAATAGTTATTGATAGAGAACAGATTGGTACTTAAAAGACTTGATAGAACTTCGTTGAACAACATCAGTCATCTCTTCAATGATCTCAATCTCTGTAAAATGAGGATCAATAACTTCAATTTGCTTGGCTACAAAATATCATGTTCTTGATAGAAGGAAGTATTTAGATCGGACTTGATGCTTTGTGTTTTTGTGAAAAAGTCTGCGAATAAACACCTCCATGAAGAAACCTTATATATGTTAGTAATGTTGTTTATTTAGAACTGAACTTGCTACTTAATTATAAGTTCTGTTTTGTTCAGGGGTTTGAGATTCATGTGCTGCTTCCGTTTTAAGCTATGGTGGATGACACAGAGAATGGGGACTTGCGGAAGGGATGTTCCTCTTGAAACACAGTTCATGCTAATTGAAAGCAAAGATGAAACAGCCGAGGCAGTCACTCAAGAGGGCGACACACCTACCATTTACACTGTCCTCCTGCCCCTGCTTGAAGGCAACTTCCGTGCAGTTCTTCAAGGCAATGACAGGAATGAAATAGAAATCTGCCTAGAGAGCGGTGAGTAGTAAAATTTGCACCATCACAATGACATGAACAACAAATAATTGTGTCAAATCCATCCGCCGGAGAGGAAGGCCAGCCATTCGAATTGGGTGGAGCTATGTCATTATTGCAAAAACACGCTCTTCCATTCAGACATTACTCTTATTTGCGGAGTGCATACGATGCATTAGATGGCGTTCAAAAGAACCGAAACAATCTTTTTTGTGTGTTTGCTTGGTCGTTGCAGGAGACAATACCGTTCAAACCAACCAAGGATACCATCTGGTCTATATGCAAACTGGAACTAATCCTTTTGAAGTGATTACCCATGCTGTCAAGTATGTTCTTTTGTCGATTTTTCTGATACTCTTTTAATTGACTCCTTTTTTTTGTAAATCTATCCTTGTTATACGAAGTGCTAAAAACTTGGTTTCTTTGTGTGGAACAGATCAGTTGAGAAACACTTGAAAACTTTCCATCATAGGGAGAAGAAAAAGGCAAGTGAATGAGCTGTTCTATTTATTTCTTAATCATAGGAAGGGAAATCTATATACCCCTCTTCTTGATCTTCTTTTCATCAATCTTATATGATTTTCTTGGAATTTGACTTATTGCAGTTGCCATCATTTGTTGACTGGTTTGGGTGGTGTACTTGGGATGCCTTCTACGCTGATGTCACAGCCGAGGGTGTAGATGAAGGCCTAACAAGGTCAGAGAATTAGAATTACATCACTAAATTGTTTGATCAAATTTCTTGTTCTATATACATACATAGTAAGGTTGATTAACCTGAGTTTGTTGTCTAATGCTACAGCTTGACGGAGGGAGGTACTCCTCCGCGTTTCTTAATTATTGATGATGGATGGCAACAAATCGGCAGTGAAGCCAAAGAATCTAAGGACTGCCTCGTTCAAGAAGGAGCGCAGTATGTCATTTGCCTTTGAACTAAGTTTTACTCTTATGCATTAGAGAATGACCTGGATTGACCATCTATATTTGAGAATCTTATGAGATTAATCATCATTGGTTTAATCTTCGACGTTTTGCAGATTTGCTAGCAGGCTTGTTGGAATAAAAGAGAATGAGAAGTTCCAAAAGAATGGAAAGAACAGTGATCAAGTTCCCGGCTTAAAGCATGTTGTGGATGAGTCCAAGCAACACCACAATGTCAAGTGTGTACCAACTGTTGCCTCCTTTGTTCTATCTACGCCTTTTGTATTCACTTGTCTTCCAACTTATGCCTTCTTTTTTTTTTTTTGTAATCTAATTGTGCAGGTTTGTGTATGTATGGCATGCTCTGGCGGGTTACTGGGGCGGAGTTAAGCCTGCGGCCATTGGTATGGAACATTATGACAGTGCATTGGCATACCCAGTTCAGTCGCCGGGAGTACTTGGCAACCAACCAGATATTGTAATGGACAGCCTCGCTGTCCATGGGCTGGGATTGGTACCCCCAAAGAAGGTCTTCAACTTCTACAATGAACTCCATGCCTACCTGGCTTCTTGTGGAGTAGACGGAGTTAAGGTAGATGTTCAGAACATCATAGAGACCCTTGGTGCAGGTTATGGTGGGCGGGTTGCGCTTACACGCAGCTACCACCAAGCCCTTGAAGCCTCCATCTCTCGAAACTTCCCAGACAACGGTTGCATTGCATGCATGTGCCATAGCACCGACGGGATGTACAGTGCCAAGCAGACTGCAGTGGTTAGAGCATCTGATGATTTCTATCCGCGTGATCCAGCTTCGCATACTATACACATTTCTTCAGTGGCATACAACACTCTATTCCTTGGTGAATTCATGCAGCCTGACTGGGATATGTTCCATGTAAGTTGAGGAGGAATAAAAAACAACTAAATTTCAGGATTAGATTTTAGTTGCCTTATTGCCAAGAAATGATTGAGCAAATACAGTCAATTTTTGAAAGAGTTATGCAATGGAAACATTTCTTTTGCAGAGTCTGCACCCTGCTGCTGATTATCATGCTGCAGCTCGAGCGGTCGGAGGATGTTCAATATATGTCAGGTATTTGAGTATTTCAGAATTTCTTGTAGCTCTTATTAGGAACTAATAAGTTGACCAAGTTTATTGAGCAATCTTTTCACCATTTCTATCAAACAGCGACAAACCTGGCAATCACAACTTCGAGCTCTTGAAAAAGCTTGTTCTCCCGGACGGATCAGTGCTGCGTGCCAGACTCCCTGGCAGGCCTACTCGTGACTGCCTCTTTGCAGATCCAGCTAGGGATGGAACTAGGTTTGTTCTTCTACCATACATAAATATGTTGTTTTTTAGCTTGTCCTTCAATCAAACATGAAGAATATTGAACTATTTTTGAAATGTGTTAATGATGCAACAGTTTGTTGAAAGTGTGGAATGTGAACAAGTGTTCTGGTTTGGTGGGGGTGTTTAACTGCCAAGGCGCGGGTTGGTGCAAGGTCGCAAAGAAGACGCGCATACATGATGTCTCTCCTGGCACTCTTAGTGGTTCAGTCCGTACTACTAATGTCGATAATATTGCTCAAATTGCTGGTGATGACTGGAATGGTGAAGCTGTTGTTTATGCGTTTAAATCTGGTATCAATTCTTATATAAGTTCAATCCTCTTGTTTGATCTGCACTTTCTTTTATGCTATGTATGTAAACGACCAAGACAAAATTTTTCTTGTGTAGGAGAAATCATCCGATTGCCAAAGGGCGCTTCGCTTCCCATCACCCTCAAAGTTCTTGATTATGAATTATTCCACTTCTGCCCCGTTAAGGTGATTCCTCTATCGAATTTTATATACTGGACTTTTTCGCTATAAATTTTTATAGTTGTGGTGTAGTGATTGCTCTCATGACCTTCATTGTGCATACATATATTTTATTCTCATACAAGGACTGCATTCATTCATTGAACTAATAGTGTTCTTCGAATGCTCCTGCTTCAAGACAATCTATTGCATTTTGATTTTCAAATTTCCTCTTCATTGTGGAAACAAACAGATTCAATTCTTTTCCATTGTACATCACTGCATATGGTGCACACCAATACCTGTGAAGCTAATTTTTCTTTCATCTAACGTAGGAAATTGCGGACAACATCTCGTTTGCGCCAATAGGACTTCTTGACATGTTCAATGCCAGCGGAGCCTTAGAGCAGTTTGATGTGGCTTTGGAAACCAAAGCAGAATTATTCGACAGTGATGTCTCCTCCGAATCACCTATTCCACTAAGCGAAAGCCACTCACCAACCGCAACGATTTCCCTCCAATCCCGGGGATGTGGCCGGTTTGGTGCCTACTCATCCCAGCAGCCTCTCAAAGTCTGTGTGGACGCCAAAGAGTTTGACTTCAGTTACAATGTAGACACTGGATTGCTTACCTTCAACTTACCAGTCCCAGAGAAGGAGATGTACCAATGGCTGATCGAAATCCAAGTTTAATGATGCAAAGATGAAAGTCCGAGTTACATCACAGAATCCTTGCTTTATCTGGGGATTGCTACAGGACCCAGTATCGATCATATGTGCATCCAAGTATGCAAGGAAATAAATTAATGAAGTTGCCAGGCAACAAGGCTCCCGTTTTCAAGGAGCTAGGCGAAAATGGTGGTGGACTATATATCAGCAGCAAAGGAGTAGTTATAATCATGTGTCATCTTGATCATGCAGTCATGTCATCTGAGTCTCAGAAATTGGATTATGGATCAAAATCGATCGATTTCGCCTTAGTGTCAGAGAGGGGTGTTAGGGAGTTGGAGGAGATTGTCATGTTATGTAGTGTAGGTTGTGTGTATGCATTACATGTAATGACTGGCATCATGGTCTTCTTCATCATATATATATAGTTGAAATAAATTTCACTTCTGAGCTCATCATGCTGTTCTTGTTGGGATTGTGTGGATCGAAAAGTTTAGTCTCACGTTGGTTATCTATAGCTTGTTGAAGAAGTTTATAAGAGTTGATCTCCCACCAAAGAGTACTGAGGCCTTTTAGAGTAAATACTCACATCTAATGTTGAGGTAGTTAAGTTGGGGACAATATCGGTATTAGCAGAGATTCACGTACACGCACGGCATGTGCGCGAATGAGAGCCCAACAAAGTGGTATCAGCCCAACAAAGTGGTATCAAAGACATGCGGTTGGGATAAGATATGTCTGTTAGTGGTCGCATGTGTGTCTCAAGTTGTGCTCTCTCTCGAGATGGTAGTGACGATGGATCATGCGATTTGCCTATCTTGGATAGATTTCTGTCCAAGGTGAAGATTATTGGGATTGTGTAGACCGAAAAGTTTAATCCCATATTGGTTATCTATAGCTTCTTGAATAAGTTCATAAGAGTTGATCTCCCACCAAATAGTACTGATGTATTTTGAAGTAAAGCCCCTCATCTAATGTTGAGGTAGTTAAGTTGGGAATAATATCGGTACTAGCGGAGATTCACATGCCCGGACGTTTGCAACATAATCTCAAGTCTGTCTAAAGGAGGCAGCTTGGGAATTTTATTTGTCACTCCCAATAAAATAGAGCAAACGGATGTAACATATTGGATAATGATAGCGTGATATCTTAACTTTACACTTCATTTCTTATACTTGGAGACTGTATTGTATTTTCCTATTAGAATTTTCTTTGTAAAAAACCAATTTTTTACCCCCTCAAATGTTGAGATGAGTGAACAAAAATAATAGTTCGACATAATGAAACCTTGTAACGACCCGAATTCTACCTGACCCGACTCGAGGACATTTTAGTAATTTAATATTTTATTTGTGTTTGTCGTGATATTGTATGTATTATATATTATCACAGAGACTCAACTTGATAGTGCGCGCACAACAAGGAAGACCTCAAGTCACAAATTTATTGAAAAGTTATTAATTGAGGGCCAAGAATGGGGTTGTGTACAAAGTGTATCAAGTTTGAAGTGTTACAAGTTAGTGAGACCAAGGGATCCAAATAAATAGGTTTTAAACCCTAATTTTCCCTGAACCAAATAAAAAAGGGATGAAATCCTATTTGTTCTCGCAACACAAAAACAACACAAGAGAGAGAGAGAGGGAAGCTGCCACGGAGAGATCGAGAGGCGGCGACGGACACGGCGGGACGACGACCGGTGCGTAGCAGCGCGAACAACAGCCAATCAGTGGTGCAGAGGATGAGGAGGGGCGAGAGACGCCTCAAGGCGCGACAGCACTGAAAGAGGGCGGCGGCTCCTATGGAGCGACGGGCTGTGGATGACGGTGGACATGGCGGACGCAAGACTTTAATGAGCGTCTTGGACAGCAGCAGCGGCACGGCTCCGAAGAAGACCAGAGAGGACGACGAGGTTACGGAGGCAGTCACCATGAGGAGAGCTCGCGGACAACGCGGCTTAGCGCCAGATGGTGATGACTAGGGAGGTGCGTAGAGGTGAGCTCGCGGTGGAGGAGGAGCGGCGGTGGGGGAGCTTCTGCTTCCCCCCATTAACGCACCAGGGGCCTGTGCCCCTTGTTGAAAGAGAAGAAGGGGAGGGGGACCGTGCCCCCCCTCCTTTCAGTCTACAAGGGCCAAGAGGGCCCTTGGACCGGTCAACAACCCCGTTGACTGGTCAACAGGGCCTATTTGGCCCTAGACCCTGGTCAACCAGACCAATTGACTGGTCAACTGGTCAAATAGACATATTGACCAGGGCCCAAAATGGCCCTTACAATAGTGAAACCCTCCACGGCTTCATCGGAAGCACACACGTTCAACCTGAGAGACCAGACAGCGGGTCCCACCCCTCGACATATTACGGGGGGACTTCGATGAAGGTTCCAAACGATACGAAACCTGCGGGACCTGCACTAGTGCGTCTTCAAAGACAAATAAATGGAAAAATACTTAACTTTAAGTTAAGTAACTACTTATGTAATGTTGTATGATTTGTTTAGATTCGCGAGGCGGTTCACGTGGGACCCCAAGCGTACGAGGAGTCAGTGTAAGCATCGCGGCATGTCTAGGTTAGTGGGGAGCTTGCTTAATTATCAAATATGGCATCATTACTAGCTATGTTTAGGATTCACAATTTGAATTAAAGACTTGGGATTTATGGGTTATGTCGTGGTATTGGCTCGAATTTACGTATCTATGGAATGTAAATGCACTGTTTTTCTCATCTATGTTATTCAAGGCCCCAGGATGTTTGTGGAGTTCCACCGAGGGCCTTATTAGCAAGTAAATCTATATGAATACCTCAGAATGTTGTGGTACCACCGAGGGTTGTTAACACCCCAGGATGTTTATGGAGTTTACCACCGAGGGTTTTACTTGACTAATTGAATTCATAAGTATGTCACGTAGGGACATGAGTTGAAATTCCTTCTCTTGTACTCTTGAGACATAGGGATGTGCATCGGTGATAGCTTAGACAAACCTACTGTTGATTTGATGGGATAAACGAGAGGGCACATAAGGCCTGTGTGCTAGCTAGTTGTTTCCATCACCTCAAGAGTAGGAGAATCGGTCACCGGATTCTTACCAATACCTAGTATGCATTGAATGAAACATCGATTTATCGTATTAATATATTTTATAGTACATAATCTTGCGAAACCCCCCTCCTTTGCATAAAAGCTTGAATTATGTAATGATTTGTCAATCTCTTTAATGTTATGCATGATTATTGTTGTTACAACTTGATGGTTTATGAATATGTCGTATTCGCTATGAAATGATGAATTCCTATTTATTTGTGGCTTACAAACCTTATGTCCATGATAGTACCTGATGGTTCATTATAAGTCTATCTCTTATGAAATCCTGCTACCATGCTATTATTTAATGAATCTTTGTTTGTTTTCAAATACATGCTAGACTTTGCATGTTTATTAGGTATTACTTGTATATTTGATGGTTGAACGGGTTGAACGAGTTTTTCGCATTACTGAGTTTCGTTGGTTCTTTTAGCTCACCCCACTTACATCTCAGGTATCTACGACAGAGATAGGTTGAGGCAAGGGAGAGACGAGTTTGAAGTCTCCTCTTGATGTGAGCCTTTGTTGATATATATTATGTATATTTGATTTTGAAACTATTCAACTTGGGGATAAAATTAAAATAGATCTTTGGGTAGCTTGAATCCTAGTTACCTTTAGTTGATCCATTTCAGAGATTTAATAAACTTGTTTAATTTAAATGAGCATGAACCTATGTATAGTTTCATTAATGTTTTATGAACTTAAATCTATTGGCTTAAGGATATCTCTTTGTATTTATTTCGCAATTATTATCTTTTGTTTAGCCAATGTGCTTTCCGCAGGGTTATTTGAGAGGCGTTCTAGACCGTTATTTGGGTCTGCTTCAGGTATTAGGTCCAAGTGGCGATCTGGGCTGGGCGACCCGACCCTAGGTCGGGGGGGATAGGTTGTCACAAACCTCGTAATGAATTATATAAGTGTGATGATCTACTCTCAATTAGTATTTAGGCCTTTTGAAATAGGAAAATGCTAGTAGCGCACGTAGATGGGGCACGCAACTAGGTCAATTGTCGTAGGACCCACAAAAAAGTGTTTTTTTTTGTTTATTTGTATGCAACTTTTTCTTACTTTTTTTTTGTTTTTTCTATTTTGTGTGGTTGTTGCCGGCGAGCCACTGGCAGATTACAGGGGTCAAAGATATTTTTATTTGTTTACCTTTATAATTTATAATATTACATATAATGTTTTTTTGTGGAATCATGATTACAAAATTAGAAGATTTGAATCTAGCTTGCCAGGTCACAAGTGATTAGTGGCGGAACCAAAGGTGGCAAAGGGGGCGATTGCCTCATGAGACCCCCTTTAGGCACCCCCGTCCCTTCCCCACCCTCGATCGTTTTTCTCGCTCCCCCTTACAAGTGGTCACCTTTCAAACCCTTTTTTCAACCCCTCACACACTTTCACGTCCCAGCCTATTCCCGCCTCCTTACTATCGACACTATTTCAGTAGAATAAGTGATCATGACTAATTAATATATGTATAGCGGAAACACAAAAAATAATTTTTGTATGTATTTCTTTATGAAACCCATTTTTTTTATTTAGTAACATTATTAAATAAAACTTGTAAAAGTCACAAGTTATAAAGATATTGAAGTCAAGTTTCACCAAATTTTACATAACTCAATTCCGAGTTGCGGTTATAAGGTTATAGACAAAAACACTTAATTAAAGATGATAAAACTTATATTTAATTACGAAATGTCTCCATAAAGATAAAGTTTAAAAAACTTTCAAACCTCATTTTTCATTGTTTCAAATCATAAATTAATTAAGTGAAAGCTTGGGACGAGAAAAAATAATTGATCTATTATACTTTTTTATTTAACAAAATATTACAAAATTAACTTTCCTCTTGTGAAAGTTTGTTTGTATCTTATTAATTTATAGGTTAAAATACAAAATGCCCCATGAGATTTGATGAAATATGGATTTTAGTCCATGTGTTCTTATAAATATGCACTTAGTCCCTCTAGTTTACTCTTGGTTAAGCAAAATCATCATTGTATTAGTGTTGAGCCAAAATATTATTATATTACTTTTTGATGATGTGGCAATTTTGTTCTACCAATAATACCCTCTAAGTTTTACATATTTTCTCTTATCTAAGAATAATGTTTGTGCAGACTATATGACTAAGGAAGTTTTTTAGTGTTGTTGATTTTAATATTTGGAAACATTTTCAATCAAATTTTCATGTTGCTATAGCAGGATATCCTGCAGTTACAGATGTAACTTAGACGAGATTTGGTCTTTACTAATAAAAAAAAATACACTTTAGTCTCTTTATGTGTATTTTAGGATTTATGCATATATTTATTTATTTGTGTTGTAATACAGCCATATAATTTGAATTAATAAAATAACAAGTGTGAAACCAAAAAAAAATAATCCAAATGCAAATATCATTTAATAATAACAAAATTGATAATTCATGTTTAATAAAAATGGCTTAACAACCAAAATGATAAACCCCCCATTGATTTTCACCGTGAAATGAATAGATATATAAAAAATCATTCTACAAAAATATAAAAATTATTAATTAAATTCCTACCTTTGTCTTCCCAATTTACACCATTTTATAATTTTTCTTTTGAAGAACACTATTTTATAATTTGTTAAGCACACACACCAAATATCATTAAATCTATAAAAATGAATAAATCAACGCTAAAAATAATTGTTAATTAACTAATTTAAAAATGTGTAAATCCATCACAAAAAAGTTTGCCCCAATAATTAGAAAAAAGTGTTGGGTTAATTAGTTGTGCTTGTCTTTTTACCTTAACTTAACCATGATTAAGGTAAAAGTTTGCAGGAGAGACCAAAATACATATTTTTAAAACATAAAGACTAAAGTGCATATTACATCAAACCTCACAGGACATCTTATATTTTACTCTAATTTATATTGCAAATCATTATGATTATTACCTTATTATTCAATTATGAATTTTTACTAATATATTTTTTAATTTGATGCAAAAAATTTATTCTATGTGGCCTGTCTAAGGGTGATATGACTTGAAATTGGGTTCTAGACAAAATCAACTCGATCTTTTCTTTGATAACTTTTTTAAGTCTAACTAACTCATTCCACAAAAAAATTTTAAAATTAAGTTCTACAAGAGCACACCTTGAGTCGATAAATACAAATTTAAACTTGCTAATAAATTGTTTTCAAAAAGAAAAAATCTTGCTAGTAAATTATCAGATTTTGACAATTTTGAATAGGGTCGAGGCTATATTAGTCTTATGACCCTTACAACTCAAGCTTGACTCACATTAGGTGAACCGAACTAATGAAGTATATGCCTAGATAAAATCCGCTCCCCCTAACTAAATTTGCCTGCACCAAGGTCCAACACAACAGTTAATGGAACATGATACCTTTAACCAATCTACGTCAAGTAGCTTATTCACAAACGGACGGCTCTGATGTAATCCAACGGTAGTGAAAGGCTTTAAGCAGAGTATAAAACACTTCTCCAACCCCTCTAAGCGGGGGACATTCAACGTTCGAAAATCAACGCTTCTAGGGTTTTGAACATTCAAGTTGAAGCCGTCTTGGATTGTTAAGAAATTGAGCTCTTCCATCTCTTCGCTTTGATCCTCTTTGTTAGTTGCATTTAATACCGTGCACAATTTCTGCAAATCTGTTGTTGTGTGCTCTCTTCGATTTGCTAGGGTTTCATTTGGCTGTTCATAGATCCGTAATCTTATTGTTCTGTTTTTCTATGCATATTTTCATGTTTGAAATTGATTTTCATGTTCCTTTATATAGTTGTCTCGAGTTCAAGCCCTTTATGGGCCGACTACGGCTCAAGCTCAGAGTAGTCATTATTCTAGATATTAGGTGGTTTACTAAAAAATATAAAATAAAATTGACTGATCTTTGATTTTTGGTAATGTGGTTTTTTATGCTTCCACATGTCTCGATGATGAGATATTTAGTAATCTGAAGTTAGCGTGAAATTTCGCAACTATGGTGCTCCCTCTTACCGTGTGTTTGGTTTAGAGGTCGAGGAAGCCTTGATCGATTTCATGCTAGGTAGATATCAGGCAAGATTGAGAGACACATTGTGGAGGTTTACATCCAAGTACTACTAATTGTTGTGGTACATATGTTTTGCTGATTTATATGAAATGTGAACTTGGTAACTTTAACAAAGGAGTTGGACGTACTAATGTCCTGTCTATATGGTAGGAATTATAACAAGCGTCAAATCCAAATTAGTTGTGGTTGGCTACATTGATCGAACTCTTCCATTCTGCTTGATTTAATGTGTGCTAGGAATTACTAGAATATGCTGAACAAATAATGCTAGAACGACTGAATCAGTTGAATATTGCATTTAGTGCTTGTCTCATACACTCTTCTCAGTGATTATATGCTTATACTGTTGTAAACTGTTAGAATATCATGTATGTCTGCATTTTTGGTTCCTATATCTGATCATCGTTGAATTCTTCTGATATTGATTTTCTTCTAGCGTTTCTGATGAGCTCATCCTCTTACTTTGTTTCACTTGGGTTCATCTTCCCAATTATTTTCAGGAATCATTGATGTTTCAGGGCTAAAATGTTGTGGTGACTCTGACCATCATGATTTCGACGGAGGTTTTTTTTTTTTTTTTTTTTTTTTTTTTTTTTTTTTTTTTTTGTTAAGCCAATTCGGGTCAGAATTTGTTTCCTTTTGTATAATTTTGTATAATCTTGTAATATATGTCAGTTTTGTTTGAAAACGGTGCTGGTTCAGTGAAGTAACAGAAAATTGTATTTGCTTTTATAGAATGGCTCTATTCTTTCTACTTCAAATTGTATTTGCTTGTACAGTTGTACAGAATGCTTCTTTACTTCAAATTGTACAGTTGGTGGTGTTAAAGTTTTTCATGTCGCGTTTGGTTTATAAACTTAGTGGGAAAAACCTTCTTGTATTAATGCGTTCAAGTCTTGGACTTCCTCTAAAATGAGGGGGTCAATCAGGCATTTTGTTGAGTTTTGCAAGTTTGGATTATGCAGTTGAGTTGAGCTTGTTAGGTACTTACTGAGTAGTAATAACTTATGATTGCAAATGTTACCTTATGTAACAAATATTATTTTTTTATAATTCAAGATAGTTGTTATTACTTCAAGTCATCAGCCTGTAGTACATTGGAAAGAAATGAGGGCTCGAATTTTTACTTTGACTAGACAAAGAACTAGCTTCTCTTGTAACAAGTTATATAACAAAAATAAAATAAATAAAATGCTCAGTTACTGCAACTTGTTATTTACCAATAGAAGGAATGATTATTGGACTAATAATGAGTTGTCAATCACGTTTGTAGTGCAGTGGAAAAGACATGCTCCCACCTCATAGAGGGTGATCGATTCCCGATCTTGGCGTATGGTTAACATATATGTTTCATACACCGATCTTGGCATATGGTTAACATATATGTTTCATATCGCAATTGCAAGGGATTCTCGAGCCAGCTTTTGTACACTTGGGGATTAATCTTTGTACCTTTAATTTACTCCAAAGTGTTGCTTACTGATCGAAAACATAAATTTAGTGACTTCCATCCTAGTGTTGAAGTTTATGACTCACTCAGGTCTATGAATGCCTGATGCAATTCTATTTTGTAAATTGTGTGTTTCTTGCAATGGATACTTTTCTTTAGAGCCTGCTTTGCTTGGCACTTTGAACATGTAGTGTCATTGAGAAACAGATTGAACATTTCAGATGGTAACCATGTCACAACAATCGAAAGTAATTTGGATTAAGACCTTCCACTTGTAACAACCGCTTTGGATTAAGACCTTCCACTTGTAACAACCACATTCGATTTCGTAAAACATGTGGCAAAAGCAAAGCAAGCCCTAGTGTACAAACCACAATTCCATTTTATTTGCAGAACATAAGGGACATAAGATTCTTTCAATTATTTCCAATAGACAAGCCTGTCTAAAAGCCCTAGTCACAAAAGACACAAACAATACAATATTTTCCAAACACAGCCACTCCCACTCCTCTCTTTATAATCACAAGCACACCACGGCAAGTCTTTTATGATGACCATACAAATCTAATATCAACTTTTCCATCTCAAAAAATGCACGCAAATGCTGCTCTCTCACCACAAACTCACCTTCTCATGCCTTACTCTAACCTGTAAATCTCCCAAAGACCACCTAAACCTCAACTCCATATAACACAAGGCCATCTAAGCATGCATTGGTCCTATGTGAATGTGATGATGAGTTGGTGTACCATATATAAGTACATATAAAGTCATATATAGATTTCTGGCTCGAGCATATAAAATCTGCAAATAGATTTAACATTCGTCGGCATAAGAAGTTTGAGCACTCGTTAAATAACAAAGTTATCTTCCAAGTTTATGCATGCACATTGTATTAAACTTGGGTAATTTCAATACACAAGTATAAAATCTATAAAGTTTTAACCAACTTGAAGAATGTAACTAGGAGACATCACAAGGGATACATACATAATGTACATTTATGCATACATGAGCTCACATACACATATTTAGTAACCATCAATCATATGAAGATGATTGAGTGCTACAAGAATACATCATAGAAATAGGATATATAATTGAGTGGAGTGCTACAAGAATACATCATAGAAATAGGATATATAGTTGAGTGGATAAACTTGAACAATTATGAGCATGTATTTTTGGGATATGTGGAATATATGCTGACTGCATCATGTACAAGTCTTCCATACATGTTGTTTGGCACACAATGAAAATTAAGGAAAATGTGGGGAAGAGGTTGGCTACCAGCCAAACTAAGGATCCTTTGGCCTCAAAATCTCTTTTATGCACTCCATACCTTTGAGTCATGAAGGAAAAATATAATCCTCATCAATGGATTGAGTAGAAACCCATCTCACAATCTTTGTCTATGTTTAGATCAATATATAAGCATATCATGTCATGGTTTCGTTACCACAGCTCTTAAGCTCAAGTGGCACGCGATATATCTCTGCTTCGGTACTTACAAATAAAATGAGACCAATGGGCATGTACAAATACCTACTCCCTCTTCTCATGCTGTGGTCTTTTACTTGCTCTTGTTCTGGCAGTTCACAGGACCCACTTTCTAGTTTTGTCGATGAAGCCTCCTCGTTAGTTCATGAAGCCTATCCGACATATATTGGCATAATTGAGAAGCAGAGAAGCGAATTGAAGCCGAATATCTTGAGTGTGGTTGAGGATGAAGATCAAGGATTAACTTCAGAGATATTTGATGAAGTGGGTAGTCCCCGATCTTCAGTTAAAGTAGTTAATGTCGACGATTTTGGTGCTAAAGGTGATGGAACAGATGACAGCGAGGTACAGATTAACAGAGAATGAGTAGTACAAATGATAAAAAAATATTGCAGTTCTAGCAGTGTAGTAATATTTTACCTGTGAGATTGTTTGTATTGATTTCTTTATCCAGGCATTCAAGGAGGCTTGGAAGGAAGCTTGTTCATCTAAAGCAGCAGTTTTTCTGGTGCCCGAGCAGAAAAACTATCTTCTTAAGCCAGTAACATTTTTGGGCCCTTGCGAATCTGATCTGACACTGCAGGTAAGAAAAATAAAATGATTACTGACGTGATTTCGATATGCAAATACATAAGAAGTTCATCAGATGTTAACTACATGTCAGTCATCAGATTTCTGGAACAATTGAAGCTTCCAATGACCGGTCGGACTATGAAGAAGATGCGTTGCAGTGGTTAATGTTCAAGGGCATTGAAGACTTCGTAGTTGAAGGCGGTGGAACCATTGATGGGAAGGGAGAGATATGGTGGGAACATTCATGCAAAATTAACAAATCTCTGGTAAGACTTCAATGACTTAAATTCCCCAAATTATCATTTTAGAGTATCGCTTTCTTTCTTTCAAAGGACTAATTCAACTTAATTTTCCTTATATGAATCACAGCCTTGCACCCGTGCACCTACGGTATGTTCACCCTCCTTTTATGTTTGAATCACAAATATACAAATCATTTCTGCCCAATATATTTGACATGTATGACATAAGACATAATATCTTGAGCAGGCTTTAATATTCTACCAATGCAAGAACTTCCGAATGATGAACTTGAGAATCAAGGATGCACAACAGATGCATCTCTCTTTTCAAAAATGTATGAATCTTCAAGTTTCAAATCTCATGGTAACTGCGCCGGGAAGAAGTCCTAACACAGATGGAATTCATGTCACTGAGACCCAAAACATTCAAATCATGAGCTCAGTTATCAGAACAGGTAAACTCATACCAAGATAAAATCAGAGTTCCTTTTCTCCAAAAATCTCCCTTTTAGCCAAAATGGAAATTCGGTTACTCACACCAAAAAAATGGATCTTTTCAAAGCTAACTCTTCAGAATAGGAGAGACTAGTGAATGTCTATGTCCTTAATGACGTTAGGAAGACTATTAATATGCTGAATTTTTTGACCCTTAAGATGATATAAATAAAATGAACGTAGCAGAAATAAGGATGCTTAGGTGGATGTGTGGTAAAACTCGTAAAGATAGAATAAGAAACATAGAAATTCAAAGAAATGTAGGAGTAGCACCAATTACACAAAGATTAGGGAAGGGCGATTGCGGTGGTTTGTACACCTACAAATGCTTCCACTAGAAAACTTGACTCAATAGAAACGGGCGAAATTCGACGAGGTAGGGGTAGACCGAAGTTAACTTGGGATGCATTAATTAGGAGGGACTTGAATGGTTTGGAATGTTCACCATCAATTGCACAAAATCGAGCCCAATGGAAGAGTTTGATCCATGTAGCCAACCCCAATTAATTTGGGATTGAGGCTATGTTGTTGTTGTAAGATGATATAAATCTATGGACCCCTTCTTGCATCTTAACTAATGAAGCTGCAACTGTATTACCAAGATTAAACATAAAGGGCTCGATAAAGGCGATTTGTTTTCACAAATTTTGTTAAAGGAATGAACTCAAGTACTTACTATTTAGAAGAAAATATAAAGTTCTACCAAATATCAAAACAGTTCTGCCGTTATGCACCTTTAGAGGCGACAAACAGATAAAAATGTATTTACTTTTACAGGAACTTGATATTCTAATTTTGTAACTAATTTGGAGTTTTTATTTGAAGGTGATGACTGTATCTCAATAGTAAGTGGTTCACAAAACGTTCAAGTCACAGACATAACATGTGGACCAGGTCATGGAATCAGGTCTACCAATCTATCTCTAACCTGTTTTGAACCAATAAATTTCATCAGTTAACTTTTTTTTTTTTTTTGTTAAACTTCATACCTTCTATACTTGAAAACTACTCTTTTGTTTTTCTACTGATGAGGCAGTATTGGAAGCTTAGGGCAAGGTAAATCAGAAGCCCATGTTTCAAATGTCAAAGTAGATACAGTAAGGCTTATTGACACAACCAATGGAGTCAGAATCAAGACTTGGAAGGTAAAAGCTAGTTTGCAAATCTCACACTCCATCGAAATCACTCTTTCTAAAAGCTAAAACCACAAAATGTTTCTTTGAAAGCTTTCTTTACAAAATCATCAACATTTCTCATCCCGGCCTCGAATAGGCTGGTATACTACTGAATCGACTCAATTTAGCATACGTATGGACATACATAAATATGCAAATTCACATGGCATGCTGATGGTTCTTTGACATACAGGGAGGTTCTGGTAATGCAAGCAACATTGTATTTCAAAATGTTACAGTGCAAAACGTCTCCAACCCAATAATCATCGATCAAAACTACTGTGATCAAGAAAAACCGTGCAAAGATCAGGTAAAATACCTCAAACTACTCTAAGAAAGCTACAAGACTCTACCTTCCAATATTTATCAGTATGATCAATTCAACAGAAATCTGCTGTGCAAATAAGCAACGTTGTGTACAGACACATAAGAGGAACAAGTGCGACAAAGTTTGCAATAAAATTCAACTGCAGCAAGAACCACCCATGTGATGATATTCTGCTGGAAGATGTTGATCTCACTAGTGATGAAGATGCTGATGTAGAGGCTGATGTAGAGGCTTTGTGCATGAATGTTCAGTTGTATGAGAGAGGAATTGTCTCCCCTACTTGCCAATGCAAAAAGAGATGCATGGCCATGGGTTGATCCTATTCCGTAATCAAGATGAAAAAAAAAAAATATTAAGCAGTTCGTGCTACACTTCAGAGTTCAAAGACTATTTGTGGGATCAAATGAAAGGAAATTCTTGCGGCAAAGGTACCATTTATGGACTTGGTTGTCTACCATGTAGCCAAAGATTATATTCATATTTAATTTTAATTGCAGGCGGTATCATTGGATAAGGGAACACTAGGATGAATGATTTGTTTTGAATCATTTCTACACATGCTAAGCATTATTTTTGTATTTTGTACATTATATTATTTGAGATAGTAAGAAACACTGGATTTATTATATATATAAGAATCCATGTTATGATTTCACCCTGTTTCAACAAGCTACTTGAAAATGCAGCCAAAAGAAAGAGAACAAACTTGATTTCATGCAAGTAGCAGAATTCATTGCAATCAGGAAGAATACAAAACAGATTCTTGAATGAGATTCTGAGAAATATAAATGTTACTAATTTTATAGCATTGGAAGTCATGACTATAATCCGACAATGACAGCAAAGAGGACTTCCTATTCGACACAGGTGCAATCACTAGTATGTACAAATCTACAACTGGTAATGCTAAGATCTAGTAGAAGACTTCGTCACAACTAACCAAAGTTCCTCGACTTGGTTTTTTTGGGTAATGTAGTCCTTGTGAGTAAAAAAAAAATTAGCATCATCGTTGCACTTCCAGATTTCGCCATGCCACCAGTGTAGTAATTCACAATATAAGTAATTGCACCTAATTAAGCTCTACCCGAAAGACTCTTTATCAATAAAACCTCCTCGGTGCAGTTTGCTAATACATGAAACAATTGCAATTAATTAACAACCAAAATATAAGTAAAGGGTTTTAGGGTATAGGAATTCATCTTAAATTATTAATCATCAAAGTGACATTCACAAACCCTAGTTTCAAATTTCAATCAACCCAAACCACATTGCACAAACCCAGTAACAATCAACAACATAAAAGAGTTTGCTCAAACCACCATCACAAATGAAACACTCAAAACACACAAATTTGAATGAATAAAAAAATTGGGAAAATACCATCCGGCAGGGGAGGCGAAGTGGTAAGAACTTTACATGTCAGTTTTTTCAAATAGGAGGAGGTTGCATGTTGAGTCCTTGCATCAGCAAAGAAACTATTTTCGGGTGGTCTCTTTCGGTCAATAGATTTGGTGCGACTGACTTGACCCTTGACCCTATGAGATTAGTTATATCCGAAGGGTACATATAGACATAGTTATAAGTAAAAAATAAAAAAATAAAAAAATAAAAAAAGTGGGAAAACTCTGTACCAATTGAAAACCCTAGAAGAAGAGTACCCAAAAAATCTTTAAACTTCCCCGCCAATATTCAATCATTGATCCATCCTTTCCTTTCTCATGATCCTGTGTTTCACACACTATTTAACAGACAAGATGATACAACTTTGACACTCACACTTGACGGGCACTTGTCAGTCAAGTCTCCTCTAGATACTAATGATGTACAGATCGAGGGACACTAACAAGTTTGTGTCAAATGGAAGTGTCATTAATACGTCACCCAATAACAAATACCGAATAATGTTTTCAACACGTACGACAAATCACGCCAGCTAAGGCTTAGCCGTGCAACCAAACACCATTTTTAAAACGAAAAATGATTTCTAAGTCAGATAACACACGCACTAGTTGACGTTCCTTGATGTTTACTTTCTTTGCGTAAGCATGCATCTCAATGTTTATCTAAGGGTCATTAATAAGCATGTTGTTCCTGCGTGTCTTTTGAATTGTTACATTAACAGCAGTTAAACTGTCTTTTTCACCGAATCAACGGTCACAGATACAAAAGTCGGATAAAAACCAACTTCGCCGACACGTTAAACAGCCTCCCCCAATCCTCTGTATTTCATCCTACACACAACTCCCTGTTACAGCTCATGACCCTGCCACGTGCTCAATTATGACGTGTGCGTCACGTCACACACGAAACTCTTCAAACGATTGGACTACTCACACTCTCACTCTAGTTTCTCTCTCTAGACTGTCGGTGAAGGTGTGTTCTGTACAGACATATAAAGCGAGAGAGAGAGTTTCTCTCTCTAGACTGTCGGTGACGGTGTGTTCTGTACAGACATATAAAGAGAGAGAGAGAGAGAGAGAGAGAGAGAGGCTGGCGATCTGAATGAGTTGGATTGGTGAGTCAATTTCTGGGTTTTCAACAATTTGTGTTTTTTTTTATAGGTTTCACTAAAAAATGTGTTTTTTAGGTCTATTGTTTTGGGGATTTTGATTTGTTGATCAAAATTTGGTTGAATTCTGATCGAATTCATTCGAAAAATGTGATTTTTAGAGCGAATCCGAGCTCTACTTGAAAAATTGATTGCATATCGAGCGATTTGGTTTTGGTTTAAAGAGTAATAATTGGAGTTCAATTTGGGGAGTTTTAGTATTAGATTCGTTTCTTGTGTTAGAAAGATTGAATTTTGAGATCTGATTCGAAGCTTTTTTTAGATTCTGAAGCTCTATTACTTGTATGGCAGACAGATCTCATTGAGATTGAAGAGTCAGTGTGAACTGACTGTTGTTGTTGTTGTTGTTGTCGCCAATGGAGGCGAACGGGGACAATGCGGCGGGGGTTGGTATCTGATGTGATTTAGTAGAGACCTAGATAGAATTGGTTTATGGATTTCATGTTTTGACTTGATGGGGTGATTTGAATTTTGTTGTTCAGCCAAAACCTTTGAAGGGTTTGAGCAGTCAGGTGTGCCAGATCTGCGGCGACAACGTTGGGAAGACTGCGGATGGTGAGCCTTTTGTGGCGTGTGATGTGTGTAGGTTTCCGGTTTGCCGGCCTTGCTATGAGTATGAGAGGAAGGATGGAAACCAGTCCTGCCCTCAATGCAAGACTCGATACAAGCGGCATAAAGGTATATAGATCGAACATAGTTCTAATTGTCGGATCGGATGCAATGTTCAGTTCGGCTGATTATGTTTTGTAATTTAAGAAGGTTTGATTAATAATTATGATATATTCTAAATTCACAGGAAGTCCCCCTGTCCATGACTTTGAAATGGAAGATGGTGATGCGGATGATGTGGGGAGTGATTTCAATTATCCCTCGGAAAATCATGATCAGAAGCAGCGGGTTGCAGAGCGAATGCTTGGTTGGCACATGACATATGGACGAGGGGAAAGCGATAAAGAGGTTCCTCTCTATTAATTCGATGTACTAGGATTAAGTTAACTCAATACATCGCATTGTCCAGAGGGATAAGATTATCTGCCGCTTTTTTCAGGTTTCGGGAGAGTTGACATCTGCATCTCCTGACCGTCTTTCAATGATGTCGCCAGGGGGTGGCAGAGAGAAGCGGGTGCATTCACTTCCTTATATTGCTGACCCTAATCAAACATGTGCTCATCTGAACTCTGTTAAATTATTTTGGATGTTTGTCATGGTTTTCTTCTGTTTTAACTAATGAAAGCTCCTCAAAATATTTTTTTATGCAGCTAATATTAGGGTTGTGGATCCAGCTAGGGAATTCGGATCCCCTGGTTTCGGCAATGTGGCTTGGAAAGAGAGAGTTGAGGGATGGAAGGTGAAGCAGGAGAAGAATACGGCTCCAATGAGCACCAGTCACGCTCCCTCAGAAGGGAGGGGTGTTGGAGATATTGATGCCAGCACTGATGTGCTTGTTGATGATTCTCTTTTGTAAGTTTGCTACATCATTTCACTTCTTGTTTCATCATTAGCTTGAAATGCAACAAGCAAATATCTTTATAATTTTAGAATGACATGTTTAGAATTGTTTGTCTCATTCATTTACTTGCTTTACCACAGGTAATCTTATATTTGGTTGGAATGAATTCAAACCTTACTCCAAATCTTTACTGTTTCCTATATTCATGAGATTCCGCTATAAAGTGATGAAATTATCTGCCATGTGATAGGAACCAATATTGGAATAAAACTTTGATTGGTTGAGAAAGAGAATAATTACAAAGAACCAGAATACCAAAGTAGTCTTTTGAGAGGACTACAACTCTTCAAAACAAACTCAAAAGAGTTCCAACTTAATACATTAACCAGAATGGTCCCTAAAATGCTTTCTCTACTCCTATTTATAATTTTATATTATTTTACTCTAACTCGCCACATAATACCTAATCACTATGATGATTGGATTCTTGTATGAATGCCTAGAAATGTATTGGAAAGTTCATTATTTGCTTCTTATTTTAGATCTGTATGAATCCATTTTTCATTTTAAAGTTTCTCTTTTTTTGGCAGCAATGATGAAGCCCGTCAACCTCTTTCAAGAAAGGTGTCTATTCCTTCCTCCAGGATAAACCCATATAGGATGGTTATTGTTCTACGGCTTGTCATTCTATCCATTTTCTTACATTATCGAATTACCAATCCGGTACGCAATGCTTATGCTTTGTGGTTGACATCTGTGATATGTGAGATTTGGTTTGCCATATCCTGGATATTGGATCAATTCCCTAAATGGCTTCCAGTAAACCGTGAAACATATCTGGACAGGCTTTCCCTTAGGTAAGAAGTTCCACTGCCACTAAGTATCATACTATTTTTTTTCGGATACCACTTCTTTTGCAAGCATACTGTTGGATGTTTTTCCTCTCTTCTTTGCTAGTGTTCTGACAGAGGTTTGTCACTGACCTGCAGATATGATCGAGAAGGAGAGCCATCTCAACTGGCTGCTGTTGACATTTTTGTCAGTACTGTTGACCCTTTGAAGGAGCCTCCTCTTGTCACAGCAAATACTGTTCTATCTATTCTCGCAGTCGACTACCCAGTTGACAAGGTCTCTTGCTATGTCTCTGATGATGGAGCTGCTATGCTGACTTTTGAAGCTCTGTCTGAAACTTCGGAATTCGCTAGGAAATGGGTTCCTTTCTGCAAGAAATACAACATAGAACCCAGGGCTCCAGAATGGTACTTTGCTCAGAAAATTGACTACTTGAAAGACAAAGTTCAACCATCATTCGTAAAAGATCGCAGAGCTATGAAGGTTTGACAAATTGTACTTATGTGAAAGTTGTTAATTGTCTTTTGTAGTGCCCCTTTTTTTTTTTTTTCTCATTTTGCTATTATTTTCTCGCTTCAGAGAGAGTATGAAGAGTTCAAAATCCGTGTAAATGGGCTTGTCGCAAAAGCACAAAAGGTTCCTGATGAAGGATGGATCATGCAAGATGGGACCCCTTGGCCTGGAAACAACACTAGAGATCATCCAGGAATGATTCAGGTTTGATCTGTTTCATGATCATTACTTGATTCATTTCGAACTGATCAGTAGCTTACATGATGGCCAAGCAGATTTATTCTATTGCTTCATAACCATAATCGTTTGGTAGATTAATTATATAAATGTTCTCTGCAGGTTTTCTTAGGCCATAGTGGAGGACTCGATACTGATGGCAATGAACTCCCACGGTTAGTTTATGTGTCTCGTGAGAAGCGACCTGGTTTCCAACATCATAAGAAGGCTGGTGCAATGAATGCACTTGTAAGTAGTTACAACAATTAGAAATTGAATCATGCTTTTTTTTTTTCAGATTTCTTTGCTCTAACAGACAACACCATGACAGGTTCGTGTCTCAGCAGTCCTAACCAATGGCCCTTATTTGTTGAATCTTGATTGTGATCACTACATAAACAACAGCAAAGCACTGCGGGAAGCTATGTGTTTTCTAATGGATCCAAATCTTGGAAAATCAGTCTGTTATGTGCAGTTTCCCCAGAGATTTGATGGTATTGATAGGAGCGATCGTTATGCCAATCGCAACACTGTTTTCTTTGATGTAAGTGTTCTGCCTACAGAACAAGCTTCTTACTCCCTTCCAATTCCATATTCTTCTACATCATATTTATTTCTATAATAAACTATTGCTCCGTAGCAATTTAGCAAGTCTGCAACTTGCGTTTGTGAATTAATGAACTTCTTATTTTAGCCTCCGTAGGATCAATCAAACTGAAGGTTTGGCTACCCATGGTTCTCAAATAAAAAATTAAATAAACAGAATTTGCAAGCCTTATTAAGCTGTAGCCTGTAGACTACTTTAAAATTTCCCCCTTTTTTTAAAAAAAAAAAAGAAAAGAAAAAGTGTGCTAAGAATTTCTGACAGTACTGTTTGCTTTGATGGTTTTCTTTTGAATGCTTCCTTTCTAATCTGTATTCCATTTCTTTTCTTCTGGATTAGATTAATTTAAGAGGCTTAGATGGTATTCAAGGCCCAGTTTATGTGGGCACAGGATGTGTCTTCAACAGAACAGCTTTATATGGCTATGAGCCCCCTCTCAAACCCAAGCATAAGATTCCAGGTTTTCTCTCTAGTTGCTTTGGTGGATCTCGAAAGAAGGGTTCAAAATCAAGCAAGAAGAGCCCAGACAAAAAGAAGTCAAGCAAGCACTTGGATTCCACTGTACCGATTTTCAACCTAGAAGATATTGAAGAGGGGGTAGAAGGTATGACATGTTTCCTCCACAGATAACAGATGTACACGCATAAGTAGATGTGAAATTTTAGATATTGTAAAAATGAATGTTAAATTATTCACAATTCTGGCATTCTCTTTTGCTTTTATTAGTTACTAAGCATATAGAAACTTTCATTTCATTTCATAACCATGTATTTCACCAAAACGTTTGATCGTAATATTCTTCAAAATGGTTGCACCCCTGCAACAACAATGACTTCATCAACGCACCTGACCTTGTTTAATTATGAGCAATGGTTGTGGATACATATAGCTAGCAGACTGCATATCCCATTGAAAACTCATAAGTATTAAGTCATCACAATTTGTTTGTGTTTCACATCAGGTGCTGGATTTGACGATGAGAAATCACTGCTTATGTCCCAAATGAGTCTAGAGAAAAGATTTGGTCAATCCGCAGTTTTTGTGGCTTCAACACTTATGGAGAATGGTGGCGTTCCTCAGTCTGCGGCTCCTGAGAATCTTCTCAAAGAAGCTATTCATGTTATTAGCTGTGGGTACGAGGACAAGACGGACTGGGGAACTGAGGTACGCTGATTTATTAGTCTGACTAGTATCTTTTTTGGCATAGAAATAGTGATTCTAATGATGATATACTTTCTAAGTCCTAGAACTGCTCAAAGAGGAACTGGCTTGACCTTTTGCCTGCCTTGAAGTGTTTTAAGCAGTAAATTTCCTAGAGAACTAAACAGATAGTTGGTTTTTCCTTTGTTTTGAGAATTTTCTCATGGTGGGTTTTTTTAATAGGAAAATGATAAAATGACCCACTTTCAACACACACTTTGGGCGCACACCCTTGTCTTTTAGCCGTTTATGACTCTTTCTTGTCCCCCAGGTGTGGGCCACATATCTGACAAAACACCATAAATAGATAAAAGACAAAGGTGTGCGCCCAAAGTGTGCGTTGAAAGTAGGTCATTTTATCATTTTCCTTTTTAATATTCACATCACATGGTTAGAGTGTATGAATAGTGCTACCTGCCTATGACAAGGATATTTCAATTACGAAAATAACTTCAGTCTCTTTTAGGAGTTTGGACTTAATGAGTTGAACTTTGAGAAGAGGTACTATTCAGATAATTAAAAGCCTCACGTTTTGACAGAAAGAAATAACATCTGCAAACCAGTAACAATTTGGAAAAGAAAAATGACCATCTAGTGTCCTCTTGATAGTTAAATCACCTAACACTTTTGTCCATATAAATCATTACATGAATAGTCAGCTACATCATCTGCCATACCCTTTTTTGTAATAACATTGAACACCCTCGTGCATTTTTATTTTACCCTTTTAAAATCCTATAACCTTGGACCATTCATTTTCGCATCTTTCAGTGTAGTAATTCTTTTTTTTTTTTTTTTTTTCGTGTTTGGTATGGATGATTTGGGACTGAGGCTCTGTTGTTGTTGTTGGTATGGGCGATTTCTTCTTGTATCTGTTGCTTGGTATATAGTTTTATCCTAGAACAATACATTTCAGTTTCTGTTGCCTTGATGCATTTTTTCGTTTGTTTTCCTTTCTTCAAGTTGTTATAATAGACCTCTAGTCTTAACAAAGTTTGCTGCTTCCACAGATCGGGTGGATCTATGGTTCTGTTACAGAAGATATTTTAACAGGATTTAAGATGCATGCACGTGGATGGCGCTCGATTTACTGCATGCCTAAGCGGCCTGCCTTCAAAGGATCTGCTCCTATTAACCTTTCGGATCGTCTAAACCAAGTTCTTCGATGGGCTTTGGGTTCTGTTGAAATTCTTCTTAGTCGGCACTGTCCCATCTGGTATGGTTATGGTGGGAGACTGAAATGGCTAGAAAGATTTGCTTATATCAACACAACTATTTATCCAATCACCGCCATTCCTCTTCTTGCATACTGCACATTGCCTGCAATCTGTCTGCTAACTGGAAAGTTCATTATTCCACAGGTAACTATTACATTCCACCATGAACACTGATTGAGGTTGTTCCCCGGGTTACTAAATATGAATTAGTTATTCTAAATATTCTTTCCGCACGATCAGCTTGAACGATTTTAGCAAATTAAAAATTTTATATGAAGATGGATGCAGCAACTTTTGGGACTCATTCGACTTCACTTTGAGAATCGGGACTCTTAATGTGAATGACACCCCATTTTTGCATTTTGTCCTTTAGACTATTCACCAACAAATTAATAAGCTGTTTAGCTGATACTGGGCTGAAGATTGTGAATCTGATGATTTTTTTTGTCCAATCTTTCTTTGCAGATTAGTAATATTGCTAGTATATGGTTTATATCCCTTTTCCTTTCCATCTTTGCCACTGGTATACTCGAGATGAGATGGAGCGGAGTTGGCATTGACGAATGGTGGAGAAATGAACAGTTCTGGGTCATTGGAGGTGTTTCAGCTCATCTATTTGCTGTCTTCCAAGGCCTTCTGAAAGTCCTTGCTGGTATCGACACTAACTTCACTGTTACCTCCAAAGCATCTGATGAGGATGGGGACTTTGCAGAGCTCTACTTGTTCAAATGGACAACCCTGCTCATCCCGCCAACAACTCTTCTCATAATCAACCTGGTTGGGGTGGTTGCCGGAATCTCTTATGCTATTAACAGCGGTTACCAGTCATGGGGTCCCCTATTTGGCAAGCTCTTCTTTGCGTTTTGGGTGATTGTTCATCTCTATCCATTCCTCAAGGGTCTTATGGGACGACAGAACAGAACTCCCACAATCGTTGTCGTGTGGTCTATTCTTCTCGCTTCCATCTTCTCCTTGTTGTGGGTTCGAATTGATCCTTTCACCACCAGGGTCACTGGACCAGACACTCAAATGTGCGGTATTAACTGCTAATGAGCAAGAACAGTTGCTCAATGTCGGCCGAAACAATAAGATGGAAGATAATTAATTTTGATTACAACGCTCAAGGAGTTTGTTTTTTTTTTTGGCCATGAAAAGGCTTTCAGTTCTCTCTTGAAATTTCAGTATCTTGATCATCATCAATATTTGTCTCTGTAGATAGGAAAATATGTTGTGCTATGTTGTTTAAATTCAATATGTATAATGTTTATGTTTTGAACCTATGCCAAACATGAAAACACTGTTTGTGGCTAAAGAAGGCCAAGCTATTTGTGTTTGGAGTTTCTTTCTTTGGCTTTGTACATGTAAGAACAATTATTTATTTAATTATAGAATAAAATTCTATTTGTCTTCTACTTTATCTTTATATGCAGTAATACTGCGCAATTAGAGAATAATTACTCCTAGTGTGGCTTCTCTTCATATAATCATTTGGATCCTGCTACTTGAGGTAAGGAATTTCTTCAATTTCTCATCAGCATCTTTTCTCTTGACTTGATGATTATCTTATTTCATCTCGGGTGAATATGTTGGCGATAATAATTTCAAATGTAGCTCATGATCCTCGCAAAATTGAATTGCAGAATCATGGAAAACAATGGAGAAGAAGCAAATCTGACATTTGGATAGCATTCAACCAAGAGGTTTCATCTTCTTTACTTTCTTTTTTGTTTTTGATTTCAAAAAAATTACTTTCTTTTCCTCTATGACTATTAACTTTCTATTAATTTTCTCCTAGAATTACATTATATAAATACTCTTTTAAGTGTTCACGTTCTCAATACCAACTATCATATCTGATGAAAGCTGAATGAGTGAATTTCAAATCATTTGTTATCCATTTAGAGAATAGGAGCCACTTCCAATATTGTTATTCTAGCTACTAGAAAGGCTTCGTTTCCTTGTTTTGCTTTTTGGTCTCCCTATATGGTTGTCAAAGCCTAGTTCGTATCCTCATTAATCCAGACCAACCTTTTGTATGACACATGTCTGGGGAGGTCTCTCGATGAGGTTTTTTAGGTATTCAAGGCTCAAACTTGACATCGACTAAAGGGCATTGAGTCTTATTCACTCAAACCATGCAACCTGATCCTTTGGCAGAAATGCTTTGTTTTCTCTCTTCAGCAAATTATGTTTTACTTCCCTGGTAACAACTGTGGTAAAGGGGGCTAATAGTCGCTCCCTAAATAAAATTCAGGATCATTGTCCAGTTATAGAACAAAAAAATTGAATATTGTATGAGTACTTTTAAGTTTTGAACCTTAATGCTCTTCTTTTACCCACCCAAACCATATCTAAGCCATCAACAATTTTGACTCTCATCATTTTTATGCAGTTCTCTTCTATACAAGATCAAGATTAAGGGAATTAAGTTCAAGAAACATGCATGATTAATGAAAACGATGTTTTCAGTTCATCAAGGATGGAGAATTACATATAAAACAAACATCTACAAACCCATGCATCAACATGTAGCACTAGTACTGCATTACTAACAAACTGCTGATGATGGTGATGATCACTTGTGGCAGATTCGCGCAGTTGGCATGGTAACACAGATTGGAGCATAGAACTTCTTAGCCTCAGGCGTCCCTGCCTTCAGGTCCTCTGCAAATGCTGCACCAGCGATCGAACAAGCCGCTGCTGCTGCCGCCACAAACATCATCTCTCTCCTTCCATTGTTGACCATCTCATTGCTCTTCATGACAGCTGCATTGTTGCAGTTCAATTGAACTTTCTCTCCTTCAGTTGATCTGCTTGCAGTGGCCTTGGTGACCAGTAGCTTACCGCGCTTCGGAGAAGCCCGGTCGGCCACGACGATGCCGCTTGGAAGAGCTGCCATTGTGATTGAAGCCATGGTGTTGTCTCACAATCTCTTTGTGACTTAGTTTTTTCTTTCTTTCTTTCTTGTGCACCTTATTTTGGATGATGAAGTTTGGTAGCTTAAGGAGTGAAGATTAAGAGATCTGGTGGTATGAGGGCCATGCATTATCTTATCCTATTTTATGTTATGGCCAATATGTGAGGGACACGTGTCAGTTTATCCATGCGTGATTGTGGCTTATATTCGTCCAATAAATTGTGAAGGGCTAGTGATCTATTGAAACTGTTTTATATCTCAGCAATTTTTTGAAAAAGAAAATGGCTAAATTGGTTAACCATCCTACCAAAAAAAAAAAAATCTTAACCTTTCACAACTTTTGTAATTACTATCTCTGGGCATAGTTGTAGGTCATTTTAGCTTAGTTCGCTTTTTTTGTTAAAAAATGTGAGACTTTCTCTTATTCTGAAGCATATTTTACCTATTTTACCCTTATTAATAGAGCTTTAAAAGGTGGATTAATTTTTTTCTACTAGCGTGTCAAGTTAGTTCTCTCTCGTTCTACTTAAAAGGAAGTTAATAAATATAAGGGTAATATAGTAATATTACTTTACAATTAAATCACTCTTCAATTTTTGTGTCTTAACCTTAAACGACTTACAGTTGTGACCAGAGGGAGTGCATCTTAACTTTTTGAGATTTGTTATTATATTCTAACATTTTCTAGATTGTTTAATATGTATCCCACCACTTTTGAATTTTAAATTTGATGATATGACACTTAGAATAATGAGTTTAAATCATAAAATTAATAATCATTTTGATAACTATAGGTGATTACGTGGCTTTTTAAATTCATATTAAGATGCCACCTCATCAAATTTTACGTTAAAAATTGACTTGAAATACAAATTAAACAATTTAGAAAGGTTATGATATAATAACAATTCTCAAAAGGTTAAGATATAATAACAAAAGTTGTGAAAGATTAAAAATTAAGCCAAAATTTTATCTCATCATTTGTTCTTTTTTTTTACAAGCCTTTTTTTTTTTTCATTTTGAGTTGTAAACTTTAATTGTTGTATTCAAAAACTATATGAAAAATTCTGTCTTAAGCTTTTCCTTTACATTGCTAATTTCTAAGCCCACATTAAGACACACAAACATTATAATGTAAACAAATTGCTATTGCAGACCTAACATTAGAACGAACCAACCGTACCCTAAAAATTTATTTTCCTTTTTAGTATATCCTCGTTTTTTTGAAACCTATTTGTTGTATCTTAAATAGAACTAGAGATGCAAGTGGGGTAAGGAATTCCCATTTCCCGCAAGGATCCGCCTTGATAGGGCGAGGATTCCCCGCTAACTAGCCTCCACAGGGCGAGAGTTGTGGAAAATTTCATCCCCGCTGTCTAGGGCGGTGTAACGACTCAATTTTTATTGACGTCGTTATTCGGATATTTTCTGAAGTGAACGCCAACACAGGTCCACAGGGACACCATAGACAAGCTAGGATACGCCAACTTGGGTGGAAAATATTATTTTTGACTGATTGGTTGTGTAATGACTTATTATATCGCATGTGTAAATTTATATTGTTGTTATCGAGCAAGATAGTGTGACGGGTATTCGTCTAAAAAAATGTATCGACGTGGGTACCGGGCAGGCGAATTACGGGTACACTAGGCCAGGGAATGGGTTCACATAAACAAATATAATTAAATGTGACAAATAATGGATATGGGAACATGGTCGTCAAAGTTATATGCGGCAGGTCGAGGTGTCGTGTATTAGAATGCTGGAGGAATCAAATAATTGGTGTTTTAGCAAAGATAAAATCAAGAGACCAAGTCGCACTTTTGAGTCACCAAAGTGGACGTTTTGACTCAATCTAGGCTAATGGGAGATGCCTAGGGACGACCACAACACACTTAATCAAGTTGGAGGTATATATAGGTGCATTTGCTCACTTTTCATCACTTTTTTTCTCTCCTTAGTGAGAAATCTGAAAATTGTTATGAAAGCTTAGGGTTTTGGTGGTGATTTTGAGGAGTTTTGGCTTGGGGGATCAAGAATTCAAGGTTATATCCACTCTCTCCTAATTGTTCTTAAACTTTTGGTCGTGGTTTCGCGGGTTTCGATGCAAGTTTCGAAGTGTGAGTCAAGCTAATTGGTTTTTGGGGTTGTGTATATGGTTTTGATTATGGTTTTGAGCATTTGTTGTTGGATTTGTCGAGGTTGTGGTTGTTGGTTAAGGAAAATGGATTTTGTTGACTTTTTTTTACAGAAATCGACAAACTTTTCAATTTGTCGAGGTTTGTCAAGGTCTGATGACACTCTATGGTTGGTTTGGAGAACCATAGGAGGACGAAATGGGTTCGGACCACGATGACGGATCGAGGTTTTGAAAACCCAAAAAATAGGGTTTCGGGTCTGGCGCCACCCACAACGGCTAGGCAGTAGGTCAGCCTTGGCACCATGGGGACATCGTAGGGATTTACCCACGGTGATGCCCTCTGCAGCGTCGAGCCAGTGGCAAATAATAAAAATAAAAAATGAAAATAAATATATAAATATTTGGATTTCTGAGGTTCGATGATTTAAATTATTCATTTGGACTCTAGGGACTTAAGATACTAAATTCGGGTATTGAACGTGCATCTTGAGGTAAGAATGGGATTGGATAAGAATTAGTTTCACGAATTGGAGCGCAATTTGAGGTACCTAAATTTCAACAGAAACACATCTGGAGTATTTAATGGTTTCAGTTCTTGCATTAGCTATTTTTGTTGTCCATTTTCGTTAATGATCATGTGTTAGTTTGTTTACTGATTATCGGATTGGTTGGTTATGCCATCAGGGATTATTCGAGACAATGTGATACAGGATATAGCAAGCTAGATTGTAACGCGTATATTTACGCCCTCGATCGATTGTGACCCGATCGATTGTGACCCGAGCTGCAGGGTGCACATGTCCGGTGGGCTGGGATTAGTTTGGATTCACCGTTAGTAGTTCGGATGTGACCCATGCATGATATGCTCTATAGCAGCCCTAAAATCTGAGGCCCACCATGTCATGCACCGTAGACCCACAACCCTGCCTAAAGCCAGTCTAATTGTGTCCTACGCGTACCGTGTACCATCTGTCAACCCAAATTTTGCAAACTTTCCTCAAATTAATCACATTAGTTAGCTAGGACATCAAATCATCTGTTTTAACCTCAAATATTTCAACGGAAAGACTTTAATAAGTAAATCATCAAAATATAAAATGTAAATTAAATGGAAGAGCATTTTTCCTAGTATGGAAAACACATCCAAAGTGTCATCAATATATACCATCATCCTTGATCCATCAAAATAACAAAAAGGACCTCAAAAGGTCATATACATGTCCAAGTATCATTCATGTCCCAAAATCCAACATAAAAAAGAGAATAAGTAAACAAACGTACGAGTAAAGAATATGCAGTCAAATCACAGGAACTCCTCTATTTTGCCCTTCCCTCTGCTTGTACTGGGGTCTACACTCTGTCATCACAACAAAACAGATGATGAGTCCAGAGCGAGTAATCCCAAGGAACTTCACCAAGTAAATAATATAAGTAAATGCTGGAATCAAAATAATATTAAATAAACATGCGGAAGGAAAGATTCAGGCAACTGGGAAGGACCCTCACATGTCTATCTAACAGTAGTGAAACAAAATGCGTGCACGATCTAGGTCGACTAACACCATATTTCAGACAATCACCCAGGCACCTCCAGTGAGTAAACTCGAACTGATTGAAATCCCTGCGTCCACTCGGTAGCCAGCTTAGACCACGACGCACCGAGTGTATAGGAAAAATTAGTAGTCGGGTCGACTATCCACCGATATACCCCTAAAACACATGATATGGTCTAGTGTGCCATAATGCCAACACAATAGAATAAACTCGGCGGGAGTTAACTCAACCATTCGTAAATAAATACTAGAAATGAGATTAACTGAACAACAAGACATGAATTCAAATAATCAAGCAGTAAATACTCAAAGTGAATTTTAGTTGGGATACTATACACCATAAACCTCACTCCACTAGTTCGCTAATGCCAATGCCAATACATGCCACTAACCGCGTGTCAACTACCCTTCAATCAACCTAAAAACCTAATTTTTGATAAATCTAATCAATCCCTAAACCTCAAAAATCCTCATTCAATACCAAAACACCGTAAAAAATACCCATTAAACCTTCCATATGGGTTATATAAACCCTTAGGTAAACCCCCAATAGGCCAACTTTATTTTAAATTTTATTTTTGTCACTGTTTGGGACGCCACCAGAGGCACCGCTATGAGCAAAGACTTACGATGTCCTAGGCGCCAGGACCAAACGTCGCCATGTTTCTACCCCTATAGCGCGATTTAAATTGTGGAATGGAGAATGGCCTCTAGTCTGGACGCTGAGGGTGACGACGTGGGCTTAAACCCCTGCGGCGCCCTTGGTGGCGTCAAAACCAGAGATGCCTCCTAGGGTTCTCGGACCCCTCCTCGGCTCGTCGTCGCTGTCCGCGCTCTTCCCAAACACTCATTAAATGTCCAACCAACCATAAATAACCAAAACCCCTCGACAAAACCTGTCCAAGATGAAAACCCTGAGCTTTTTGGCCAAAACCTTAAAATTCGATCAAACCCAATGCAACAATAAAAACAATACCACAAACCATCCCTTGTTGCTTCAAATTAGACCTTGAAACTATACCAACACCCTACAAACCGGTGTGCTCCATTCCCAACTCCGAGATCTTAGTTAAAACCTGAGAAAATACGTCTGATAGATAGAGAACGAAGAGGATCTAACCTTTTTATTCGATTTCCAAGCTTCCTTGTACTCCAAACACCCTCCCAAAGCTCACTAACCCTCTCACCACCTCCAAATTTTTGTCCAAGATAATATGAGGAGAGAGAAAAGGTAGTAAATGAGAGAAAATCAAGCCTTTTATATGAAATTGCCATATAATGTATACTCCCATGTCAAGACTTGATCTAATGGTCATGATATGGTCAAAAACTCGACCAAATTAAGCAAGGTGGATGACTCAATCTTTTATCCTCATCCTTCTCACAACAAACAAACCAATTCCCAGACGTTCTGATACCCCATCCTGGACTGTTTCGCGGCAAAATGCGTACACTCACATCATTAATGTATATACGACGTTTTATATTAATTATTTAGCGTATTTTATCATTTATTGTGTGTATACCTGGCCTAGTGTATTAATCATTCGCTAACCTGGTACCTGCGTCTACACGCTACTCACGACGAATACCCGTCTCACTGTCTCACTCGATAATAATCAATATAAACATATATATTGCGATGCAATTTAACTAAATTGAACATATACATCGCAAAATATAACAAATAGCACATAAAATGAATTGTATACCTAATCAGGGGAGCTGTGACTTAGCTGCGGGGTCCACGAGTGTTCGAGCTATCATCCACGTCTGTAATGACATAAAAAATAACGAAAAATTAGAATTGGGCCATTATAATTCTTCCCAACTAGTTGAAATTTTGTCCCGAAATTCAAATCAAAACGAAGTTCTTACCAGCAAAAAACTGAGGGTAACAATGCCGCATAGTAGGCTTAAGCTCCTAGGTGAGTCCCTCAATCCCGTGATGTTGTCATCGTACTAATACCTTTGGGATCTTCGTGTTCCACAGAGTCTGTATCCTGCGATCCATAAGCTCCATGGGTTGCTCCTCGTAGGTCACATCAGGGTGAACCTCAATCTATCTTACATCAACCATTAGTCTCGGTCCTAACCTAGCTATCCTCAACATAGATACATGAAATACTGGATGAACCCCCGCTAACTGTGGTGACAACTCCAATCTGTACGCCACAGTGTCGACCTGTGTCTCGACCCTAAACGGTCCAATGAACCTTGGTGCTAGTTTCCCCTTGATGCCAAACATCTGATGACCTTTTCCAGGCGAAACCTTCAGATACACCAAGTTACCAATCTCATAGCTCAGACCCTCGAGATACTTGTCCACATACTTCTTCTGTCTGCCCTGAGCTGCCTCCAGTCTCAATCGAATTTGTCTAACCTTCTTTGTGTGGTCAGTAACAACTTTAGGCCCAACAACCGTCATATTCTCTAGTGTCACCCAACAAGTAGGTGATCTGCAAGGCCTACCATATAAAAGCCTCGAACGGTGGCATGCCAATGCTTGTTTGATAGCTGTTGTTGTACTCAAACTCGCATAACGGGAAACACTCCTCCCACGAACCCTCAAACTACAAAATACAAGTTCTGATCATATCCTCAATGATCTGAATTAACCTCTCCGACTGATCGTCTGTCTGAGGATGATAATGTGTACCGAACTTTGCTCCTGCATACTCTCCTAGAGTTTCGATGTTAACCTGAGATCCCTGTCAAATATAATCGATATCGGCACTCCGTGAAACCTGATGATCTCTCGCTCGAAGATAATCCTCAGTTGGGAAAATGAGTACTTCATAGAAATAGGAATAAAATGAGCCGACTTCATCAATCTATAAATCACCACCCAAACTGCATCGTGATGCCTTGTAGTCTGCGGTAGCCCGCTGATGAAATCCATCTTAATGTGCTCTCACTTCCACTATAGAATGCACAACGGCTGAAGTAATCCGACTGGTCTCCTGTGTTTGGCCTTCGCCTGTTGGCAAATATGACAATTCCTGACATACGAACCCACGTTAAACTTCATCCCTGGCCATTAGAACAAACGACGCAAGTCATGATACATCTTGGTCCTGCCAAGATGAACAGCTGTACCGCGAACGGTGTAAGTCCTCCAAAATGTTATCTCATAGCTTCTGTACCACAGGTATCCATAACTTGCCACTGTGTCTCAAGCACCAGTCTAAAAAACCAAACCAATATGTGCAACTCGGATCTTGAGCCAGACAGTTGAAGCGATCAAAATGTTCGTAAACCCTTTAACACTCAGCAACCCGTTCTAGAAACACAATAGGAACCCGCATCTGACAATAAATCTGTAGCTCAACAATAGCCTTAGTGAAATACATCACTGACATTGCCTCCAACAATCCATGCTTATGTGTCATACGTCGTAGCACAGTCTGACTATCAATGTCGTTCCGGCTCAATGCATCAGCTACAACATTCGCCTTCCCAAGATGGTACTCAATAGCGAAATAGTAGTCATTCAGTAACTCGAGCCATCGCCTCTGTCGCATGTTCAGATCCCTCTGAGTGAATAGATATCTCAAACTCTGATGTTTTGTGAACAGTATGAACCGCTCTCCGTAGAGATAATATCTCCAGGACTTCAGTGCAAACATGACTGTCACAAGCTCCAAGTTGTGCACCGGATAATTCCCCACGTGAGGTCTTAATCGCCTAAATAAGTACGTAATTAGGTGTCCATTCTGCATCAACACGTATCCCAATCCAGTGTCGGAAGCATCAGTATAGACTAAGAACTCTCCCTGCATCAGGTAATGCTAGAACTGACTCAGAAACCAACTTCCTTTTCACTCCCAAAATGCATCGTCACATTCCTTGAACCAATCAAACCTGGCATCTTTCTTGGTCAACCTTGTTATCTGCGTTGTAATAGATGAGAAATCTTGCACAAACCGCCGATAATAGCCCGCTAGTCCCAAGAAACTGCGAATGTTAGAAATAGACTCAGGTGTCCTCTAATCAATGGTCGCTCGAATCTTGTCACCATCAACAGATATACCCTGACTACTGATGACATGTCCGTGAAACTTCACCACACTCAGCCAAAAATCACACTTGTTGAACTTGGCATACAACCTGTGCTCTCTCATTGTCAACAAAACCTTCTTAAGATGCCTCTCGTGCACCACACGAGTCTTGTTGTATATCATGAAGTCATTGATGAATACTATCACATATCGATCCAGGACTGGCCTTAAAACTCTATGCATCAAGTCCATGAAAATTGTCGGTACATTAGTCAGCTCAAACGACATGACTGTAAACTTAAACAAGCCATAACAAGTACTAAAGGTCGTCTTCTCGATGTCACTCTCTCAAATCCTCAAATAATGATAGCCTGCGTGTAAATCAATCTTCGAGAATAACTTGGCTCCTGCTAACTAATTGAACAAATCATCAATCCTAGAAAGTGGGTAACAATTCTGAATCGTCACCTGATTCAGGTTCTTATAATCTACGCACATTCGCATAGTACCATCCTTCTTCTTAACAAAAAGGACTGGAGCACCCCGAGACAAATTAGGTGAATGAAACCCATTTGCAGTAACTCCTCTAACTGGGTCCTCAACTCCTCGTGCTCGAATGCTGACATCCTATATGGTCGACTATAAATCGGTTGTGTCCACATTATCAGCTCGATAATGAACTAAATTGCTCTAGGTGGTGGTAAACCTTGCAAATCATCGGGGAAAACCTTCAGTCCTCAACACGTATCACTATCCTCGGTTTTGGCTCAACTGCCTTTGTGAATTCCTCCATTTCCTGAGCCTGTCACCAAACAACCTTTGGTAATCTGTAGAGCTGTCGCGACTCCAGCAAACATAAATATTGGAATACCCTCGATATCAAAAGTCACAAGCTTACTTAAGCAATCAATCTGTGCATGATATGCTGACAACCAATCCATGCCCAATAAGGCATCAAACTCTAGGTACTCCAACACTCATAGATCGGCCGGTAACTGGTGTCTTGTAACCTTTACTATGCAATCCTGACATATTCGGTTAGGAAATATCTTATCCCAAGTAGTCATTACTGAGGATAAGGTATGTGTCTAATGTTTGTGTCGTAACCTAACTGTCCTACCATGCGTTTTGCAATAAATGACAAGGTACTATCGAAATCAAACATAACATGCATCAACACACCACAAATAATTAATGTACCCTCAACTAGCTGACGAGTCGCCTCTCAGTCTGGTTGAGCAACAACATATGCAACTGCATGGGCCCGATCTCTAGCCTGCTCAGTTTGTGGTGGTGGTGGTGGTGATGTTGTCAGGCAATCGGCCTTCAGATGCCCAAACTAATGGCAACTGAAGTAACGTTATCTCTCCTGCCATCCCATTTAAACCACTACCTGGACCTGACCCAGACCTTAGCCCTGGCCCTGACTCTTTCATCCCCTATCACATCCTCCCTAGTCCCTGGCATGTTGGAACTGTTGTTAAGGCTGCTCAGTATGGATAGTTGCAGCAACATAAACCACATGCCTGTCATCTCATCTCTATTGATCATCATGTCAATCCCTCGTACCTCGACGATCCTGATCAGACTGCCAATCACCTCGTCGACCACGCTAATCCTATCCCTATCGACCCTGCTAATTTTACTACCTCTTCGGCCTCTACTCAGGCCGAGAACTCTGGCTAGGCTTATCTGAATATACTGAAGTCTCAGGTCGACTAAACCTCTGCAATAGATAGGTCTCGTGTGCCAACACTCGATTATAAATCTCCTATATGGTATGGGCTCCAATCGACATAATGGCACTCATAATCCTCTCATCCAAACCTCGGATGAAATAGTAGATCTAGAGTCTCTCTATACCCACCACATCCATAGCGTACAGAATCAAATATCTGAACCTCTCCATATACTGAAGTACTGACATGGTACCCTGTCTCAAGGCAAGAAACTCCTTCTTAAGTCTCAACTGGACCTCCATCAGGATGTACTCGTCCAGGAATAACTGTCTAAATTCAATCTACGTCGACAACTTCTGGATGAGTGTCAGTGTATGTCATCCACCAAATAACCACCTCTCCTCTTAAACAATAATTGGAGAGCGTGCATGATCCGCCTATTCTACCTTTAGTAGCTTGTGAAGCCGTCGATATGTCAATAACCAGCGCCTTGCCAACTCTGGGTTGCCAACACCATAGAAGTATCTAGGGTTAAACCTCATGAAATCATTAACCTTCTTTGCCTCTACCAAATCACACCGCTTGATGTCGAAGCCACAGTGGGCTACTCAGTCGTAACAGGTGTAATCGCCAACGTATCAGCAGGTGCCACAACTAGAGAGGTCCTCTCAACTAAAGTCTCAAACTCTGCTGCCTGAACAGGAGCCTGTGCAGTCGCCATCGGGGCTAATCCAGCCTGAGTAGTAGACACAACTATAACTGTCATCGGTGTTGTTGTCGCCACTCTTTGGCCCCGAATATACTCAAGAGTCTCTGCCATTTGTGCTTGATGTAACACTTGGTGCTCTGTGACCCTCTGCGATAACGAATGTAGAGTCAACACCTCTCAAGTAGGCATTCATTTCGTCAACCTTAGGTTGAGTCGTCGACAGGGTAGTAGTAAGAGATTATACGCCCATCTTAATCTGCACCACAAAACGTGCATCAGATAAGCCTCAGTCTATATATATGTCATATGTATTTACAAACAAAACATAATACGTATATAATAGTCCTTAAACTACTTGCCTCACATCACTTCCCAAATAGGATTCTAGGCGTCTATTTGGGTTTCCACATCTAAAGTTTATTAAAGTTTATGCTCTTGTTTAACTCCTACCCAAGCCCTAGGTTTCATAAATCTAGGCTCTTATACCAAATGTAGCGGCCCCAAAATCTTAGGCCCGCCACGTCATTCGTCGCGGACCGACAACCCTGCCTAAAATTGACCCAGCTGTGTCCCACTCGCACCGTGTACCATCTGTCAACCCAAATTTCTTTAACTTTCTTCAAATTAGTCGCATAAGTTAGCTAGGACTTCAAATCATCTGTTTAAACCTCAAATATTTCAACGAAAGACTTTAATAAGTAAATCATTAAAATATAAAGCTTAAATCAAATAGAAGAGCACTTTTCTTACTGTGAAAAATCCATCCAAAGTGTCATCATATATATATATATCATCATCCATGATCCGTCAAAATAACAAAAAGGACCTCAAAAGGTCATATACATGTCCAAGTATCACTCATGTCCCAAAATCCAACATAAAACGAGAATAAGTAAACAAACGTACGAGTAAAGAATATGCAGTCAAATCATAGGAAGTCATCTAGCTTGCCCTTCCCTCTGCTCGAACCAAGGTCTGCACTCAGCCATCACAACAAAACAGATGACAAGTCCAGAGTGAGTAATCCCAAGGAACTTCACCGAGTAAATAATATAAATAAATGCTAGAATCAAAATACTATTAAATAAACATGTAGAAGAAAAGATTCAGGCAGCTGGGAAGGACCCTCGCATGTCTCTCTAACAATAGTGAATTAAAGTGCATGCACGATCTTAGTCAGACTAGTACCATACTTCGGACTATCACCCAGGCATCGCTAGTGAGTAATCTCAAACTGAATAAAATCCTTGAGTCCACTCGGTAACCGACGTAGACCACGGCGTACCAACATTATTAGCAAAATCAGCAGTAGGGTCAACTATCCACCGGCATACCCCTAAAACACATGATATGGTCTAATGTGCCACAATGCCAACGCAATAGAATAAACTCGATGGGAGTAAACTCAACCGTCCGTAAATAAATATTGGAAATGAGATTAATTAAATAATAGGACATGAATTCAAATAATCAAGCAGTAAATATTCACAGTGAATTTCAGTTGGGATACTACACACCTCAAATCACACTTCACTAGTTCGCTAACGCCAATGCCAATACACGCCGCTAACTGCGTGTCAACCACCCGTCAAATCAACCTAAAAACCTTATTTTTGATAAACCTAATCAATCCCCAAACCTCGAAAATCCTCATTCAATACCAAACTACCATAAAAATACCCATTAAACCTTCCATATAGGTTATATAAACCCCTAGGTAAACCCCAAATAGGCCAAAGTTATTTTAAAATTTATTTTTCAGTCACTGTTTGGGACGTCACCGTGAGCAAAGGCTCACGGAGTCCTAGGTGCCTGACCAAACTTCATCACGCTTCCACCCCCACGGCGCAATTTAAAGTGTGAAGTAGGGAATGGCCTCTAGTTTGGACCCCGCGAGTGACGTCGTGGGCCACGGTGCCCCTGGTAACGTCAAAACCAGAGACGCCTCCTGGTATCGGGACCCCCTCGGCTCGTTGTCGCGGTCCACATTTATCCCAAACACTTATTAAATATCCAATCAACCATAAACAACCAAAAACCCTTGTCAAAACCTGTCCAAGATGAAAACCCTGAGTTTTCTCTCCCAAAACCCTAAAATCTGATCAAACCCAAAGCAACAACAAAAAAAACACCACAAACCACCCCTTGTTGTTTCAAATCAATCCTTGAAACCATAGCTGCACCCTACAAATCGATGTGCTCCATACCTGACTCAGAAACCCTCGTTAATACTTGATAAAATACGTCTGAGAGATATAGAGAACGGAGAGGAGAATTCAGATCTAGCCTTTTTATTCGATTTCCAAGCTTCCTTGTACTCAAAACAACCTCCCAAAGCTTACAAACACTAGCACCACCTCCAAATTTTTGTCCAAGATGATATGAGGAGAGAGAAAATGTGGTAAATAAGAGAAAACCAAGCCTTTTATATGAAAACTTTCATCAAATGTATACTCCCATCTCAAGGCTTGATCTAATAGTCATGATATGGTCAAAAAGTTCACCAAATTAGACTTGGGTGGATGACTTGATCACTTATCCTCATCCTTCTCACAACAAACAAACCAATTCCTAAACATTTCGTTACTCGATCCTGGACTATTCCGCATACCAAACGCGTACACTCGCGTCATTAACGTATATACGATGTTTTAGATTAATTATTTAGCGTATTTTATTATTGATTAGTACACTGGCCTAGTGTACTAATCATTCGCCCACCCGGTACCTGCATCTACAAGCTACTCGCGGCAAATACCCATCACACTATCTTACTTGGCATCAATATAAACATACATATTGTGATCCAATTTAACTAAATTGAATATATACATTGCAAAACATAGCAAATAGCACACAAAACGGATTGTATACCTGTAATGATCCTAAAATCTAATTCGTGTCACGTGTCATTTCAGGTTGTGCATGGACCATTACCATGATACGTGTGAACAATTCTCGGTCGTTGACGCTGAGTTATGTTATTTTTGTCTGGTGTTGTGTAATATATGATATTTCATTCCAAAGTCAGAGCTTGTTAAGGTATAACCTCAATTTTTATTATAATCGGGATTGATTGTAGTGTAAAATTAGAACGAAATTGGTACAAGACCTTGCCTCAAGTTTTGTGTCAATTGGCGGTAGTCGAGGTTAAGATTGAGTCTAAATTGGTACAAGTTTGGTTAAATATGGCAAGATAATTGGTCTATAAGAATTTGGTATGTCGTGGACAAAGTTATGATTTTTGAAATTTTGGTTTGACAAAGACCAGTGTTATGGATGTTTTATGAAAATGGATTGTTTTGCCGAGAGTTTGGCTCTATTTGGTGAAAAATTGGATCCAAAATGGGCACCTAAAGCTAAAATGTGTCAAAATAGAGATTTGTGGGAATTAATAAATAAAAAAAAATTAAGCTGTTGATAAGCAGCTGAGGGTTTATATATAAATATAAAAAATCAAATATTTCAATCGTTCAACAGATAACAAATTGAAATTTTGGTTTTTAAAGCTCTCTGACCCTTCTCTCGCACGCGGAGCTCCGTACGTCCGATTTTCGTTCGGTTTCTCTCCATAAAATAGTAGAGCATCACGAGACAGTTAGTTTGAGCCAAGTTGTCGAGGTGGAAATGAGGGATTTGGCCCAAACTTTGGTAAAATCTCAATTCATTGTGTTTTTCCTCAATTCAATTTGAAATCTCACAATTTTTCTATTTCTTTCATGGGGTTTTCATAGAAATTAGTATCAACTGTTGTAAATTGATGTATTGAATTGATTTGCATCAAATTGGGATGAATTCTAGTTGCGTAGGATAAGGTTTTGTGATTTGAAGTGATGCAAGTTAGTTGATAATGATTTGAAGATATTTTTATAGTTGATATTGATTTATATTGGGATTTTGGATTAATTGAATATTGGTTTTGATCCAAATTGGCTCAACGAGCTGTGGAAATATATGAAAGTTGGTATCGAGTGGTTTTGTGGTGGTTGTTGGCGAGATTTGATGATTTAATTGCGAAAATATTAATTTGGAGAAGTTTTCTCAGTTCAAAACAAATAAAGTTTGTCTTGTCAACAGACTGTATTAGAAAATTCATAAGTTCTTCGTCTGTGATTTGATTTGAGTGTTCTTAGAGTGTATGAAAAGTACGAAATGTGTACTACAAGTTGCTTTTTGGTAAGTATGACAAATATTGTGGTTTTTGAGGTTAAATAGTTACCCAAAGTTAGCTAGTTGAAGTTGTTATAAATAATTATTTTTAGAACTGGCTCTCGAGCGTACTTTGGTCGTAGATTTCACGAGGTTTCGTGATTTGATTTCACTTGAAGCTTGACCAAAATATACATGAGTATGCAGGGAAGCTATTAGAATCAGTTTTAAGGTGATATGACACTCCGATAATGTAGCGGACCCAAATCCAAGGCCCACCACGTCTTGCGTCGTGGGCCCACAACCCTACCTAAATCGGCCTAGCTATGTCTCATGCACACCAAATCATATGTCAATCACATTACTGCTAACTTTTCTCTAATTAATTATATCAGTTAGCTTATAGACTCGTTTTCATATGTTAAACCTTATAATAAATAGTGAAAGACTTAGATCAATAAATCATTATAGAAATGAACTATAAATTATATGAAGAACATAATTCCTAATGTGGAAAACCCATTCAATCATATATATATATATATATCAAAGCATCAAAAAGGACCTCAACAGGTCATATACATGTCCAAACTCTCATGTCCCATAACCCAACAGAAAACGAAATAATATAAATAAACGTACAAGTAGGGAGTTGCAGATCAATCACAGGAAGTCTTCTAGCTTACCCTTCCCTCTGCTCGTACTGGGGTCTGCACTTAGCCGCCACAATAAAACAAATGACGAGTCCAGAGTGAGTAATCTAAGAAAAATCATCGAGCAAATAATATAAATAAATGTTGGAATCAAAAAACTATTAAATAAACATGCGAAAGAAAATAATCAGACAACTGGGAAGGACCCTCGCATGTATATCTAATAGCAGTGAATAATCAAAGTGTTGCATGATCTAAGTCAGACTAACACCATACTTCGGACTATCACCCAGGAACTGCAATGAGTAAACTCAAATTGATTGAAATACTTATTGTCCGCTTGGCAGCCAGCATAGACCACGGCGCATCGACATGTGAATAGGAAAAATTAGCAGTCTGGTCGACAATCCACCGACATACCCCTATAACACATGTTATGGCCTAGTGTGCCACAATGCCAATGCAATATAATAAACCCAGTGGGAGTAAACTCAACCGACCGTAAATAGATACTGGAAATAAGAATAATTGAAACAACTGGACATAAATTCAAATAATACAAGCAATAAATACTCAAAATAGATTTTAGTTAGGTTACTGTACACTTCAAAATGCCAATACACACCCAAAGCACGTGTCAACTACCCGTCAATTCAACTTAAAACTTGAATTCCCGATAAATCTAATCAATTTTCTAAACCTCAAAAATCACTATTCAACACCAAGTCCTCAATAAAAAAACTCGTTAAACCAATTAAATAGGTTATATAAACCCCTAGATACACCCTCAAATTTCTCAAATTTTATTTAAAATTTATTGTCTGACACTGGTCTGGACGCTGCTAAAGGTGCCACCATGAACAATGTCTCCATGGCGTGCCTCTCGGTGTCCTGGACGCCGTGACCAGATGTTGTCATGCCCAAACCCCCATAGTGCCATATAAAGTGTAGGTTGGGGATTTGCCTCTGATTTGAACGCCGCAGGTGGCGTCGTGGTCTCAAATGCCCATGGCGTGCCTGGCAACGTCCAAGCCAAGGGAAATTTTCTAAGTTTCTCAGACCCCCTCGGCTCGTCACCGCAGCCTGCACTCGTCCAAACCACTCCTCAAATGTCCAAAATACCATAATTTATCAAAACCCCTCGACGAAAACTGTCTGAGACTTCCCCCGAGTTTTCTCGCCAAAACTTTAAAACTAGTGTAAAAACCATAACAACCAATCAAAGCAACACCAAAACATTCTTGTTTGCCTCAACTCCACACATTGAAAGCAATAGCAACACCCATAGTGGTTGGTGTGCTTGACTTTCACCCCTTTGGAAACCTCGTCAAAACTCGAGAAATTATATCCGATATGTAGAGAAAGAGGTGGGGATCGAAAATCTATCCTTTTATTCGGTTTTCCACTTGATCAAACACCTCTAATGAGCTCCAAACTCACAAAAACCCTAGCTTGTTTTCTTAATTATCGAACTTAAGAGAATGAGGAGAGAGAAAAGGTGGTGAGGAAAGAAAATCAAGATATTTATATCAAAAATGTCATCTTGTGTGTCCACCAAATCCCAAGGCATATTTGTGGGGTCAAGATGGAGTTAAATGGTCTCTATTTGATGACTTGCTTATGTGACTTAACCCTATATGCTCAACGTTCTATTAACAAACACACAATTCCTCGGGCGTTCCGACATCTGGTCCCGAACCATTTCGAACGAGCAACGCGTACACTCACGTCACTCACATATATACGTCATTTCATATTAATTATTCAATGCATTTTATCATTTATTGTGTGTATATTAACTCCCGACCTAGTGTACTAACCATTCACCTCCCCGGTTCCCACGTCTTCATACTACCCAAGGCGAATACCCGTCACACTATCTTGCACGATATATACAATACAACACACAACATTGTGATGCAAATAACCTAATTTGAACATACACATCCAAATACATCAAAAAGCACACAAAAACAAATTGTATACCTAATCCAGATGTGCTAAAACCTAGCTGCGGGGTCCACGATCGTCTGAGTTGTCATCCACGCCTATAATGATGTCATAAATAACAAAAATTAATAATTGGGTCATTAATGGTAAATTCGAAAAGTCTGCTAAAAGTTGGTTAGTTGTAGTCAGTGACAGTTACATGGGAGATTTGTAAGGGACAAACTTGAGTTGTGTGAGTACGTAATAGCATTGGACACGGGTAAGTAAACCAGTGGAGAAATTTACAGTAATTTCTTTAAGCTTTAATTTATTTTTATTATTGCTCTGTCCTGTTTCGGAAATCTATTCTATTTGAGTGGTCCAAGGGCCAGTGAGTTTAGCGTGATCCTTGAGACGACAGGTTACTTGGGGTCATTCCCTAGTGCTAGGAACTTAGGATGCACGTTACTATTTTGGAACTTAGGATTCACGAACTAATCTTTTGGTTCCTATATATGGAGTAGGAATTTCTTCACTATATTGTTGAGGAATTCTTATTCGCATGGATTTAAGGGTGGTGTAAGTTGGCTATGTCCTAAAACTCCAAGTTGGGATGGTGAATTGCCTTAACTCCTCAAGAGTTTGATAGATGTTTCTCCTCAACTCAAATGACTATTTTACTAAGTCGAGACTACTTGCGCCTTTCCTTTTGTTTCCTGTACACTCATTTTCGATTGGTTCAGATTTATTTTCAGTCTTTATTTATTCATGCATTCTCTGTACGATTCTTTCTATCAGCATGAATATAGACTATTATTTACTTTTGAAATACTATAAACATCCTGTTTGGCGTTACTTACCTGGGACTCTTCATTCTTGTGTTTGACTAAGTGTAAATCTACAGTCAAGCAAAGGGAAAACTCCTCAGCTTGGTGATTTTCTTTGAGGACTTGGAGTTGTTCATCCTTTGGACTCGATGTAGGTTTGATGATTTGTATTACTATCTATATATATGTTTTGAAACTGAGTTTTAGGAGTGAGAGATCGTGGGACTTGTATATGATGATATTCTCTCTTGTGATATGATATATGGTGATATATATATTTGTTGGGTTTCCACACATTCTAGGTTATCCTAACTTATGTCTTGAGGTTGTTATATTAGTTGGAAATGTTAAATGCTTCCGCTTATCTTTGAACAATTCACTAATATCAATAATCTCATCTTAAATTGTTAAATAAATGGTATAAGGTAAGGTAAGGCTGACTAGGCTTACGTTGACTGTGCGAGAGTTGACTCAGGGTTTACGTAAGTCTAGGCCGGGCGGGGTCCAATTTTAAGGTTGTGGAACTGGGGCCATCACGATACCTAATCCTGGGCGTGCTCTAACCTAGTTGCGGGGTTTACGAGCGTCTGAGTTGTCATCCACGTCTATAATGACGTCATAAATAATGAAAAATTATAATTGGGTCATTACATGCTCAGCTGGGGCATCCGGATTGACGAAGTATAATCTAATTTTAAAGTTTCATTACACATTCGTCTGGTTTTATTGATATTGTTGTTGCACTTTTACTTTGTTACATTACGGTTATCTGTTGATCATCTTGAATTGGTTGTTAACTACGCATGCGTTGATTTATAGTTGCATGTGGTTATCACATGTTTAGTTAACCTATTTGTTGGTTTCAGTTATTATATGCTTGATGGTTTTCTTTGGGGGTTTACTAACTGGACTCCTCACTATATTTGTTAGGTGACTGAGTGTATATCTAGATACTAGTAGAGGCGCAGAGATACTGGGCTACTACCTCTGATTGTCTATAGTCCAGGACCTACTTGTATGTGTACATTTGGTATTTTGTTTTATGTTAGGTTATTGGGGACTTTTGAGACACAAGTACATGTGTATATTTACTTTTGTCGCATTATATACAGTGTACGGTTCTGGGTTTTCCATATAGGACTGATGCTTTAAATTTTGATGAAATGAAATTGTAAATTGTGAATTATTATATTTAAATGTTAAAAACTCAGATGAATGAGGATTAAGAACAGGGGTTATGTGTAAGACACAGCAGGGTAGTGACATGGTGGGGTTAGGGCCTGCGGCACATGCAGCAAGCCTCGGGTTTTAGGGCCGTCACAATTGGTACCAGAGAATGGTTCAAGGAACTTAGAGAATTAATAAAGAGCATAAAACTTAATGAATAAATCTTAGATGTGAAAACCCGATGTAATTTTCCTAGAACCCTAGTTGGAAAGTGACTGTTAGGCGGGTAGTGTTTGGGTTATATACGTGTTATATGTTTGATCATATATTACATATGATACGCTTATATATGTATATATATATATATATTGAGGCTGATTCAGTACACATTTTACGATGCAGATTTCGATGGACAGACAACCTCTTACTACCCAATCAGAAGGCGATGATACGAGCGACCCGACGAAAGATACTCTGACGCTACAGTCTTTGGCTCAGAGTATGGATAACTGGTTTGCAGTGCAACAGGCACAGTTTGAGGAGTTCATGGATCTAATGAGAACTCAAATGGTCGCGATGTCGGCTCAGACTATGGTACTGGCTGCATCTACCATACAAGCAGTTGTAGCTTCCAAAGCATAGCACAGATGCCGATTTCAGAGACATTGACCGAGGGGATGGTGCCAGTCGTGGCTCCGACTGAGACTATAATGATTAATCCAGCTACGACTAGGGGTGGGCATCAGTCTTTGCAAAACCGCTCAAACCGTCCAAACTGCGTAGTCTGGTCTAGTTTTTTTAAATCGTGGTTTTTGGGTGGTTTAGAAAACTTGAATTCCAAAAGTCGCAGTTTGGTAGTGGTTTTCATTTATAGAAAATCGTGGTTCACCAAAACGCAAAACCACCCATAAACTTAGAATGAAATAAAATGGAGTTGAAGCCTTTTCATGTTGTTTTAAATTTTGAAATGAACTTAGACTTATAATTTTGATTGAGTTTGTATGTTTCATTGTATTTTTAATGATGGTAATGTATGGACATGTGTTTTGTTGCGTGTTTTGTTGCATGTTTTGTTGATAGACATGTATAGACTTGTATATATGGAATGTATTAGTTTTTTTGTTAAAAATGTGGCATAGAAAAATAGCAAAACTAAACCGAACAAACCATGTTCGGTTTGGTTACTGTTTTGAGGGTCCGTAGTTTGGTGGTGGTTTGTAAAATGGTCAAATTGTGAACCCCGGTTTGGTGGCAGTTTGAGGATTTTCACCACTAAACCACGGTTTGCCCACCCTTAGCTACGACTGAGCAGTCGGTGGTTGCATCGACGTCCGGCAGTGTTATGTCAGCCGAGCCGAAGAGGGTTAAGGATTTTCTGAGGTTTAACCCTAGATATTTCTACAGAGTTGGTGACCCAGAGTTGGTTGGGAGATGGTTACTAGCACATCAGCGGCTGCATAAGCTGCTGAATGTTAAGGAGAAGGACCAGGAGCTTCTTTCGAGCTTCTGTCATATGGGTAATGCAGTGGTATGGTGGATCACGTACTTGAATAATCATCCACATCCGGTGACATGAGCTAAGTTCAGACAGATTTTTTACTATGAGTATGTACCCATGGAGGTCCAACTGAGGATAAGAGATGAGTTTTTGGCTCTAAGACATGGCAGCGTGTCGGTTCTACAATACATGGAGATATTCAAATACTTGCTCCAATATGGCATGGATATGGTTGCGAAAGAGAGGCTGCATATCTACTACTTTGCAAGAGGACTTGACGAGATAATAGCCAATATCATTATGTGCAGTGGAGCCGATACACTACAGGAGATGTATGACTAAGCTCTCGCTCACGAGACTTATCTTATGCAAAGAGATAGTCGACTGGTTACTACTATCTATCAGGGACATTTTGGACCAAGTTCTCGGTGGGATTATAAGCCTAATAGACAAAGATCAGTTTGACGACCAGGGATAAGAGCACCAAGCATGCAGAGGCGACTGGCAGCCAGATTAGGTTCACAAGGGCATGCAGGAGCAAAGATGTGACAGCCCTAAAACCCGAGGTCGCCACGTCATGCGTCGCGGACCATAACCCTGCCACATCACGACCCAGTCGTGTCCTATGCACATCAAACACTATTTATCCTCATTTTTAAAGCTAACTTTTATGCCATTCACATTATTAAACCATTCAAGTTAGTTATTGGACTCAATTTCATCCGTTTAAAATCATAACTTAACACCAAGTTTGCAACGAAAAACTTTAAATCATGTTTAATCAAAATAAAGCCATAAAACATGTCTTAAAAGCATTGCCTAGAATGGAAACCCATCCAAACATGTCAAATATATACAATCATCCAAAATATCAAAAGAACCTCAAAATGTATCAATACATGTTATGGTATCTCTTACGAAGTCCCAGCCCAACATAAAACGAATAAATATGAACAAACATACTAGTCAAAATGCAGGCAATCAGTTACAGAAATTCCTCAAGCTTGCTCTTTCCCCTGCTCGTATTGGGGTCTGCACTTAATCATCACAACAAAATAGATGACGAAACCAGAGTGAGTAATCCCAAGGAACTTCACTAAGTAAATTTAAAAACTAAATACAGGAATTTATAATACTATTAAATAAACATGCAGAAGAAAGTAAAACAGACAACTGTAAAGGACCATCGCATGAATATCAAATAGTAACGAAACAAATGTGTGTGAAGGATCCTGGTCAGACAAGAAACATACTTCGAACTATCCCAAGGCATCGCCAGTGAGTAAACTCGAACTGACTGAACTTCCTGAATCCGTTCGATGGCCAGCGTAAACCACGGCTCACCGACATGTGCATAGGAAACAGCAGTCATATGTTATGGTCTAGTGTGTCACAAGCAAACGGAACGGAATAACCTAGCAAGAGTAAACTCAACCAACCATAAACAAATGTTTGAAAATAGAGTATTGAGTAAAAAAGGAAAGAATTCAAATAGCTAAGCAAGAAAATTCTCAAGGTTAATTTTAATTGGGTTACTACATACCTCAAACTACGCTCCACTAGTCCAATTTCGTTCCCTCATGTCTCCAAACGCGTGTCTTGTTCTCGTCAATCAACCAAATACCTGATATCCGATAATTAATCAATTTTCCTCAAACCTTGAAAATCCCCATTATACATTACTATGCTCATTTCTATCATTTTAATTCACATTATACTCTGCATCGATCCCTGAGATAGACCCATAAATTGACAAATCCAAAAACCCAATTTTTTTTTACTGTACACGGCGCCGCAGGTAGCGCTGTAGGGAGTAAACTTCCCAAAGCACATCTCATGCCGCCGCTTCAACCAAATCACTTAGAGTTGCTCCACTTAAACCTTAAGACCATAAAAACTACCCCAAAAATCGAAAAGCTAAGCTCACTCGCCAAAATTTGCGTTAAAATCAACAAAAATACAACCAAAATGAAGGAAACAACGAGTAGGACATGAATCTCACCTTTGATCACTGATTCCCTAAACCCAAGCTCTTCAAATGATCATCCAAAACTCACCAAACCTTGCTCATGAGCTCAATTTTTGGATTACAAGATGGAAGAGAGAGGAAATGAGGTGGAATTCGGTCAAATGACCATTTTTATAGGTCTCAAGTCATCAAATGTGTTATCCCAATCTCAAGGCACATCAAGGGCTGGGATTAGGTCAATTTTCAACCCAAACGTGACACAAAAGTAGACTTGGTCCCTTGGGCTTATCCTTTCCTTGCACCAACAACTAAAGTCTCAGGCGTTCCGGTACCCGACTCCACACGAAATTTCACGTCGTTCGCATACTCTCACGTCACTAATGACTAAATGACATTTCATATTAATTATTTAATGCATTTTAACTATTCATTATGTGGTGGCCCCCAAATCCCGTGGCTTGCTGCTCCCGATCACGGGCTCGACCACACCCGCCATATCCTCAGTCAAGTCACCAACCTCTGCCACGTTTGCAGTTCCATTGACGACGACACGTCCTATCTGACTAATCGCACATCCTCAGTCGTCTTAATAAGTTAGACATTTATTTGCTTGTTTATTTCAGTGAAAGTCTTTGAATGAGTAAATTATGAATATTAAACGATCCTAGATAGTGGAAAACCCAACAATAATACCATGCATATAACTGAGGCAAAGATATAAACAGAAATTCATATACATGTATTCAGTGTTCTATAGTCCCTAAAACCCAACAAAAACATGTAAATAAATACATACTCTAGTACAAAACACGAGATGCACCTCGTGGGGAACAACAAAAACTACTCAAAATCCCAGAGGGAACAATTTAATTCATTAATTCAAAGTTCATCCATGCATGCATCTACACATAAATCTTAAAATCCCCAGTTCATGTAAACGATTTACAAAAACCAAAATGAATGTTAGAGTAGCCTTATTTTTATCAATAAATCCTTGAAAAACAGTAAGCCACTCCCTCAAACTCGTTTTACACTTACAACCCCCAATTTTGTGTTCAATTTATAGAGAAAGAGATGGAAAAAAAGGGTTACCTAAGTGATAGCTACAATCTTTGAACCTCCAACTCCTAAATCCACCAGATTCCAGTCGTCCTTCCTACCCAAAATTCCAAGTTTTCCTGCTGAAATCCCATGCAGTGAATGGTTTGGCATGAATTCCACTAATCAAGCTAGTTTATATAGCAATTGATTTGATCAATTGTGTGCACGTGTCTCAAAGTAAATCTTGGGGTTCCTAGCCAAGCTATCCCCTGTCCAATGACACACATTTGTGACACATCTATCTTAGAATCCATCAACAAGAACAATCCATAGCTCTAAATAATTATTCAAACTATAGACCTTTTTATTTGGTTTGATTTCATTTAATTACTTAGGCACATTTAACTAGCTAATAGTTAGTGTATAAATAATATTTTTGACCCATTGGTGGTCCCACTAACCCTTGACTGCCTAACACCCAGTGCCCCGCGTCTCGACACACATCCCGAGGCACGCCGTATTTTACATTATGGAAGCGGCCGATGGATTTGGGGTCGTTACAATATAAACCCTTAGGTGAACCCCCAATAGGCCAATTACTTTTAAAATTTTATTTTTTTCATTTTCTGTTTGGGACGATATGAGTAAAGGCTCACGACGTCTTGGGCGCTGTGACTCAAGCCACCATGAGTCTACCCCCATGGCGTAAACTTAAACGTGGGGTGGGGGTGGTCGCTGGTTTGGATGTCGCAGGTGATGTTGTGGGGTTTATTTCCTCACGGCGTCCCTGGCGGCGTCTAAGCCAAAGACGCACTCCTGGGGTTCTCGGACCCTTTGGCTCATCACCGCGGTTTGCACTCATCCTAACCTCTCATGAATCACTAAACCAACCATGAGAAACAAGAAATCCTCAATAAAACCCGTTTGAGACGAAAACCCCAAGTTTTCTTTGCAAAAACCCGATATTTCCAACAAAAATCGAAACACTAACAACAATACCACCAATCCAGCCATAGTTTCTCCAAATCAAGCACTAAAATCCATAGCAACTCCATGAAACCTGTTGTGCTCAACTCACATCCCCGAAACCCTCGTCAAAACATGAAAGATCACACCCGATAGATAGAGAACGAAGAGGAGAGTCTGGATCTAACCTCGTTAGCTAATTCCAAGACGTTTAACGCTCTTAGTAAGCTCCCAAAATTCACAAAACCTTAACCTTATCACCCAAACTTTCGGACTACCTAGCTTAGGCTATGGTTTAGTTAAACACCATATAATGTTCCCTAGCCTAGTCTAGTAACCCCGGGTAACTCCTACTCGATACCTGCATCGACATGCACTTCGAGACAAATAACCATCTCATCAACTCACCTAATAATCAACGTACAAATATGCAGTGCAATGCAATAAATAATGATTTTTAACACCACAATATAAACACACATCATTCATAAATAACATATATTTTCTCGATTCTCGTGTCTGAGTCAATCAAGTTGTCCACATAACACCCGAATTACGATACTTAATTTCAAAATTTTCTCAAATCCTAATTTAATTAATTTGGGTCGTTACACATTATGTGTGTATTATCCCCCAGCCTAGTGTATATATAATTCACCTATCCGATTCCTGCGTATACACGTTACTCGAGGTGAATACCCGTCATAGTCTCACTTAGTAAATATCAATATAAATACATACATTGCGATGTAACTTAAAGTAATTAAAACACCCATCGCAAAATAAACAAACATTACACAAAATCGAACTATTTAGCTACTTCAGGCACGCCCTGACTTAGCTTCAGGGTCCACGAGTGTCCAAACTAGGGTACACGTCTGTAATTACATCATAATAATGAAAAATTATATTTGGGTCGTTATAAGAGGATGATCGGTTCAGTGACGATGACAGCAAAGTGGTACATGTGGTTGCACCTGCACCAGCAAAGTAGTATCGACAGAGGCTAGGACAACAGTTTAGACAGGATCGAGATCAGGGAGGCCATGATAGAGGTCAATGGAACCAGGGTTACGATCAGAGATCCGAGGGTCGTCAGTCTGGTGGACATGACAGGTGCAAATGTTACAGGTGCAGTCAGAAGGGCCACATTAGCATTGATTATCGTAGCACTTCTCCAATACCAGAGCCCGCACAGACTGGAGAGAGCCCATGCGGTGGCGTAGCCTGTCAAAGAGACAATACGACAGCAGGTCTAGGGTACATAGTGGTTATGCATTTCACTAGTCATTTTATCATGCATATGTTGCATATATGTTGATTAGTTACCAGTGACGCGTGCATCGCGGTCCCACAACCTAGCCAACTCATCTCCCAACTATCCCACAAGCACTCAAACATTAATACCAATCAAAATCTTGCTAACTTTATGTTGTTTATAAATAATGATTGATTCAAGTTACCTTAGGATTCGTTATTATCATTTAACCTCAAAATATGCAACGGAAGTCTCAAATCATCAAATGATATTAAATATCAGTTTAAATATCAATTAGTCTAATGTGGAAACCATACTAAAATGTAATCCATATATAGATGTCAACTGTAATCCTCAAAATATCAAAAATTATACCTCAGAGTCATATACAGTCCAAAATATGTCTCTCACAACCCATACCCAACATAAAACAATAAATATAAACAAATGTACGAGTAATCGTAGCCAGTCACAAATAACCCTCAAGCTTGCCCTTCCCTCTGCTCGTACCAATATCTGCACTCAAGCCATCACAAAAAGGTAAATAACAAGTCTAGAGTGAGTAATTTCAAGGAAATTCACCAAGTAAATACATAAGTAAAACTGTTGGAATCAAAATACTATAAATAAACATGCAAAACAAAATAATATAGGCAATTGTGGAAAATCATCGCATGATTATGAATAGCAGATAAATCAAAGTGCGTGCATAATCAAAGTTAGACTAGAGCCATACTTTGGGCTATCCGCTAGGTAAGGCCCGTGAGGATACCTTGAACGGGTGACCCTGAACCCTTTAGGTGGTCGGCGTTGACCCACTGCGCACCCACACATGCCTAGCAAAACCAGGTAGCATATTCACCAACGTATGAATGGAACATATGCTATGGCCTAGTGGACCCTATGCCCCCCGCAATGAATAAACACCAGGTGGGGACAAACACAACCACCATAAAGCAATAATCAGAAAATAAGAGTATTGAATAAACTGGACAAAATTCAAATATCAAGCAGTAAGTACTAAAGTGAATTTCAGTTGAGATAATACACACCTCAAACTGCACTCCAATTACCCGGTATCCATCCCAGTCCAATCCCGTTCTTGCCTCGAAATGCGTGCCCGATACCTGACTATGTTTACTTAATTCATTTTATTGTGTTTAGTGTATTACCATTGAATTAGATATGTGATAAGGTTAGATCTTCATATATATGTTAACTAATTAAACCCCTAACTCTCGTATTACCATTGAATTAGATATATATGTGATAAAGTAGAGGAGATTAGTGATCTCTTCTCAAGAGACCACAATGCTGATGCAATTTCCCGTCAGGTTAACTAACCTAAACAAATGTTGGTTAACTAATTAAACCCCTAACTCTCGTAAATGAATCATCCTCAATTCTAGGTGAACGAATCAACCTATTCCAGCTAAACAAACTAACCAATCTCTGGTGAACAAATCGACCAGTCCATGGTAAACCAATCAACCAGTCATCCACTAACTCCTGGTGTACCAATCAATCAATCCCTGGTGAACACATCAACCAGTCTGGTGAACCACATAAACCAGTCCCTGGTGAATCACATCAACCAGTTGCTAATAAACCCTTGGTGAACCAATCAACTAGTTTTACAACCCCTAATGAACAGATCAAATAGAAAGCACTAGCCAAAGGAGAACTAATCAACCTATATGCAACGAATGCATGAAAAATATGACAAGCAAAAACGTACAATGATGACGTACCCTTAGCATGTTTTCATTTCATCTCTCTGACAGGATGTGTCACTTCATAGACTCTCTCATTAGCCTGTGGAATCTCTGGCGCTGGAGAAACTCTCTGACAATCCACTCTGATGTGGCCTCTCTGACCTCACCTATAACATCTGCGTTTGTCATGTCCTCCAGACTGTCGACCCTCGGATCTTTAATTCTAACTCTGGTCCCTCTGATCCCAATCATGTCGAAATGACTTTATCGGCTGTTGTGCTGGTATGGTTATAATCTCTTATACTGTTTGGCGATTATCATCACTAAACTGATCATTAGTCTAATCCTAGTTGTCCCTATGACTCCAATCTGTTTGCCAGTCATCATACTCGTACTGATCATCTCTCGGATCACGATCGTCACTGAAATCCTAATCTCATTGTCTTTTGGCCTCTTTTTGCTTAGACTGAGGACTCTGTCTCGACTGATCCGATCGCTTCTCGCTCTGCAGTAAGTATGTCTCATGAGCCAGTGCTTGGTCATAAATGCATTGTAAAGTCTGAGCTCCACTTGCGACGATCACACCACCAATCTACTCATCTAAGCCCCTGATAAAGTAATAAATCTGAAGTCTCTCATTATTCACCACATCCATGACGCACTGTAACAGGTACCTGAACATCTCCATGTATGCAAACACAAACATGGTACCCTGTCTCAACGCGAGAAACTCCTCTCTGAGCCTCAGTTGTACCTCTATCGGAATATATTCATTTAAGAACAGTTGACAAGACTCAGCCCAAGCCGTCGGCTCCAGATGTGTATCGGTATAAGTTGTCCACCAAACCACTGCTATCCTCTCATGCAATACCCCAAAGTCCGTGCTGCTCAACCTCTGGCACCTCCAACAACTGATGAAGTCATTGGTGTGTCATCAACCAATGCCCAGCCAACTCTGGATCATTGACTCCATGAAAGTAGGTAGGGTCAAACCTCATCAAGTCCTTCACCATCTTCGCTGCCTCCGACATCCTCCTCCTAGATGCTGACGCCACTAACGGCTGCTTTGTTATAGCCAGAAACATAGCGATAGTCTCCGCTAGTGCAACTATAGGTTCGGTCCTCTCAATCAATGTCTCTGACCCTACTACCTGTGTGTTAACGGTAGGCGCTAAGGATGCCTAAGTGGTAGATACAGCCAAAGTAGTAGTCGGCGTCGCTGTAGGCACTCTCGAACTTCGTATATACTCTAGAATCTCCACCATCTGTGTCAGGTGTAATTGCATACTATGTGATAATGACTACAAAGACATCACCTCCTAAGTAGGGGTCACTAGTTTCACTAACCTCGTGCTGAGCAGTCGGCGGAGTAGCAGACGGAGTTTGTCCATTCATCATAATCTGTACCGCAAACGTGCGTCGGATCAAACTCAATATATACGCATATCGTATGTATTACACAAACAAAACATACACGTATATAATAGTCTTAAAGCTCCCACCTCACATCACTTCCCAAATAAGGGTCTAATCATTCAATTGTGGTTTCCACATCTAAGGTTTATTCATCAGGTTTATAATCTGGTTTTCCTCAACTTAGAGTCCTAGGTACTAATAAACCTAGGACCTAATAGCAAAATGTGATGGCCCCAAATCCATCGGCCGCTACGACGTGCATCGCGGTCCCACAACCTAGCCAACTCATCTGCCAGCTGTGTCCCACGAGCACTCAAACCTTAATACCAATCAAAATCTTGCTAACTTTATGTTGTTTATAAATAATTATTGATTCAAGTTATCTTAGGATTCCTTATTATCATTTAATCTCAAAATATGCAGCAGAAGTCTCAAATCATCAAATGATACTAAATAGCAGTTTAAATATCAATTGGTCTAATGTGGAAACCATACCAAATGTAATCCATATATAGAAGTCAAGTGTAATCCTTGAAATATCAAAAATTATACCTCAGAGTCATATACAGTCCAAAATATGTCTCTCACAACCCATACCCAACATAAAACAATAATTATAAACAAGCATACGAGTAGGGCAAATCGTAGCCAATCACAGATAATCCTCAAGCTTTCCCTTCCCTCTGCTTATACCAATATCTGCACTCAAGCCATCACAAAAACGCAGATGAAGAGTCCAGAGTGAGCAATTCCAAGGAAATTCACCAAATAAATACATAAGGAAAATTGTTAGAATCAAAATACTACAAATAAACATGCGAAACAAAAGAATACAGATAACTGTGGAAGATCATCACATGATTATTAATAGTAGAGAAATCAAAGTGCGAGCACAATCAAAGTCAGACTAGAGCCATACTTCGGGCTATCCGCCAAGCAGACCCGTGAGGATACCTCGAACGGGTGACCCTGAACCCTCTAGGTGACCGGCGTTGACCCATGGCGCACCCACACATACCTAGCACACTCGGGATATGATATGGCCTAGTGGACCCTATGCCCCCGCAATGAATAAACACCAGGTGGGGACAAACACAAGCACTGTAAAGCAACAATCAGGAAATAAGAGTATTGAATAAACTGGACATAATTCAAATATCAAGCAGTAAGTACTAAAGTGAATTTCAGTTGGGATACTACACACCTCAAACCGCACTCCAATTACCCAGTATCTGTCCTGGTCCAATCTCTTGCCTCGGAATGTGCACCTGATACCCGACTATGTTTACCTAATTCATTTTACTGTGTTTAGTGTATTACCATTGAATTTGATATGTGACAGGGTAAAAATACCCAAACAGCCTTAAAATTGGCCTTTGTCCTGCACTCAGCACGCTGGGCAATCATCATTATCTCCCTAGAACTGTCAGCGCGTTGGGTAGTCTGTGCCCAGAATTTCAGCAGTCCAAAACTAGTTTATAGCCTTCAAATACCACAACAACATCATCAACCACCATACTCACAACACCAAAACCAATCCCATAACAGTGTGTATACGCCCCATATTTCAAAACACCACAAAAACCCACAAAAGTGGTACTAAAACATAGAGAAAGTAGAGGAGATTAGTGATCTAACATTTATTTGTTGTTTCAACACCCACAAGCTCCTCAAATGATCATGTCAAACACTCAAAACCTTCACAAGTTCTCTCATTTTCGTCTAACAATGAGAAGGGAGAGAGAAAGTGGTCAAAGGAGTGGAAATTAGCATGTATATATATATATATATATATCTTCATCTCAACTCACACCCCAATCTTAAGACTTGTTTGATGGCCTAGATTAGGTCAAAAGGTCCTTCACAAAATGCCAAAAATGACCTATATGGTTCTCATTGTCTCTATTCACATGGCACCAATTATATGCACGTCGGGCATTCCAATACCTGGCTCTGAACCTCAACTCGTGCCGTTCGCGCACAACGATGGTACCAACCATCTCGACATCATTTTATATTAATTATTGAATGAGTTTTATCATTTATTGTGTATATCTAGTCCTCCGTCCTATTCTGTTAATTATTCGCCACTCGGTCCACGCACCTATGCGCCAATCGCGGTGAGAACGTGTCACACCATCTCACTCATCAATAAAAAATATAAACACACATATTGCGATGCAATTTAACTAACTTAAACATATACATTGCAATTTCACAATGAAAGCACACAAAACAGACTGTATACCTAATCCAGTCGTACTCCATCTTTGTTGTGGGACCCACGAACATCCACGCTGGCATCCATGTCTGCAATTGTGGCATAAGTAACGACAATTAGAAATTGGTTCATTACATATATAGCTCATATGGAAGGCTTAATTGGTGGATTTGACATTGATTGATATGAAATAGGGGATTTCCAAGGTTTGGGATTTGATTATGTTTATCAAAAATCAGGTATTAGATATGATTGATAGGTAGTTAACACGCAGTTGGAGCGTGCATTGGTGTTATCAGACTAGTTGGAGCGCAGTTTGAGGTGTGTAGTAACCCAATTGAAATTCATTTTGAGTATTTACTGCTTGATTTATTGAATTCATGTCATGTTATTCATTTACTCTCACTTTCGGGTATTTATTTACGATTGGTTGAGTTTACTCCCATTGGGTTATTCTATTGCGTTGGCATGTGGCATACTAGACCATAGCATATGTTTTAGAATTATGTCGGTGGATTTTCAACCCAACTATTGTTTCCCTGTGCATATATCGATGCATCGTGGTCTACGCCGGTCACCGAGCGGACTCAGGGATTTCAGTCAGTTCGAGTTCACTCACTGGCGATGCCTAGGTGATAGTCCAAAGTATGGTGCTAGCCTGACCAGGAGCTTGCATACACATTTGTTTCACTACTATTTCATATTCATGCAATGGTCCTTTACAGTTGTCTGTTTACTTTTCTTCCACATGTTTATTTAATAGTATTTATTTATTGTATTTACTCAATGAAGTTCCTTGGGTTTACTCACTCTAGACTCGGCATTTTGTTTTGTTATGATGATGGAGTGCAGACCCTATGTAACGGCCCCAATGTCACAACCCCAAAATTGGGCTCCGCCCGGCCTATGCTTTCGTGGACCCCCGAGACAATCTCGTTGAGTCACGCAAACCTAGTCAGCCTTCCTTACTATTTACCATTAATTAAGCCATTTTAAATGTAATTTAGTGAGTTATTCCAATTAGTGAGTTATCAGATCATGGCGGAAGCATTAAAACCTCAAACTAACCCAAAACAACACTACTCAGGACAACCAAGAGTGTGGAAATCCTGTATATGTATACATCCATAAGTATAACAAGTCAGAGTAGATTCAAATAATGTATACATGTCCCAAATTCTCTCACAAACTCATATCCCAGTGTATCAAAAACATATAAATACATAGTACAAGGAACCTAAACTGTAGGCAAGAAGAGGTTACCTAGCAGCCCTCCACTTCAATCACCTAATTCCGATCATTTTCCCTTGTCGGCCTTGCAATATGACAGGGTTGTACCCACTGTCATAAAAAGGATGGTAAGTACAGAAGATAACAGTAACAACCAAGTGAAGTTTCAATATAATTTCAAATGTCAAATAAACAGTTAAACGAGTATCATGTAGGAATATCACAAAGATAATACAAAATCACATGATAATGAATCACTAAGAAATCAACGATAAATGAGTGTTCAGAAAAACAAAGGAAAGTGCAAGTAGTCCCAACCAAAAGGTCGTTGATTCGCGGCAAAAGCCCAGCAGACTTTAGTTTAGGACGAGGCACAACCTACCAGCCTTACGACTATTAGATATCCACAAACCTGGATAAGTGCCCGTAACGTACACTCAATTAGGAGATACCAACAGCGTCCAGATAAGTGCTTAAATCACAGATAAATAGTAACCATGACTCACTTGCTATTTGACCACTCATTCGGAATCCAAGAAAAACAAAATCGATAATTCACCAAGAATAGATACCACAACTGGAATTTGAGAAATAATATTTCACCAAGAAATACTACTCAAAAAATATAACATCCCGATTTAAATGCAAAAATGAAATAATATAAGTACTCCCACTGGTTTTACTCACAGTCACCAAGCGAAACTTCGCGTTCGCGGCTCTCACACTTCGACAAACTGATCTCGCATGCTCGCTATTGGTCCACTAAGCACCTGGTATTAGTTTGGATTCAATTTGGTCGTGTTAGAGTTTTATTTCCATAATTGTTAATTTCCCGTTAATTTTCCAAATATTACCCATTTCCACTATTTTAGGTATTGGCTTGTATTCGGACCCACTTGGATACCCGAGAGAAGTCCCGAAGTTTTCAAAAAATTTCAAAAATTTATTCTGGTGAACAGTGTCACGTCGTGGATCAAAAACCTGGCGGCGCAATCTAAAGCGTCGAATCCCGACCCTCTCTGGTCTAGACGTCGTGGGCATTTAGGCCCCATGGTGTCTCTCGCGGTGTCACTTCCAGAATGTGAATACCATGTCTTTTCGCAACCCTGGCCCGTATCACCGTGTTTTGACCATATCCTAACCTCTTAGGGACCTTGATACCCATCCAAAACCACCCTCAAACCATAAAAATGACCAACCCTCAAAACCTTAACTCTGACAAACACCCACAAAACACATACCAAAATGACGATAATTGAATGGGGAGTTGAAATCTCACCTTCATTTGCATCGTGGCGCAATCTCTTGGCGTCAATCCACATCGAAATCAGTCGAACCGTCTCCACCTTATCTCGTTCTCGCGTGAATAGGAAAAGTGAAGAGAAAGAAATGAGAGAGAGAGAGAGAAAGAGTTGAATCACCCTTATATAGGGTGGTCCTCATTTATGTGTGATTACGTATCTCGAGGCACATCATGTGGCCTCTAAACACACCAGCCTCAACCACTTTTTGACGCACTTTAGTACTCTCCCCCGTCCTTATCTCCTTTGCACAAATAATTGGCCTTTCCTCAGGCATTTCTAGGTCCAGTATGCACCACGACTCACACCGTCGCGCACGAATAGAATTTATAATGACCCGAACATATTTTCAAATTAACAGTCGTCCACAAAAATCATTTTCTGAACTTGTGTACCTATATTTTGTCCGCTCGATACCCGTTCTTCACATTTTCCTAGGAAAACCTTACTCGCAACTCGACGTCACCGTCCTGTCACACAAATACGAGTATAAATAGGTAATACATGTTGTCACATAGATGCATCATATTTTTGGATCATTACACCGTAATACAAGCAGGGGGAAAGGCAAGTTTGAGGACTTGTATTCGATTTCCTACATTTGACTCGTATGTTTGTTTATATTCCTTTATTTTATGTTGGCATGGGATATGAGAGACACCTTGATATATGCATGACATACTTTGAGCTTGTTTTTGATATTTTGAGACATATGGAACATTATATATATTGATGGCACTTTGGTTGGTATCCACATTAGGAAAATGCTCTTTGACATGATTTTTACTGCTTATTTTGATGAATCGTGATTATAAGTCTTCCGCTGAAAATCTTATGATAATAAACAGATGAAATTGAGTCCACTAGCTAACTTGATAAATTATTAATGAATTGATATAAAAGTTAGCAAAAAAATGGTTGATAATGGTACACAATGCGCTTGGGACACAGCTGGGTCGTGATGTGGTAGGGTTGTGGGCTAGTGGTGCATGACATTGCGGCCTAAGATTTTGGGGTTGTCACATTCATTCGGACACTAAGGACTTAGAATACCATTGTTGGGTATTCAGCTCGCATTCTAAGGTGAGAACGGGATTGGACCAGGGATTAGTTTCGAGAATTAGAGCGCGATTTGAAGTGTGTAAACCACAACGGAAACACATATGGAATATTTAATGGTTTCAGTTATTGTATTGGCTATTCTTGTTGTTAATTTTTGTTAATGATCATGTGTTAGTTTGTTTATTGGTTATCGAATTGGTTTGGTTTTGCTGACGTGGATTATTCAAAATGGTGTGGTACGTAATATAGCAAGCTAGATTGTAGCGCGTGTATTTGCGCCCTCGATGGATTGCGACCCGAGCTTCAGGGTGCATGTGTCTGATAGGCTGGGATTAGTTCGGATTCACCATTATTAGTTAGGGCGTGACCAACGCTTGATGTGCTCAGCTAGAGCATCCAGATTGACGAAGTATAATCTAGTTTTATAGTTTCGTTACACAATCGTCTGGTTTTATCAGTATTGTTGTTGCACAGTTACTTTGTTACATTATAGTTATCTATTGATCATCTTGTATTGGTTGTTATCTACACATGGGTTAATTTACAGTTGTTTGTGGTTGTCGCATGTTTAGTTAACCTATTTATTGGCTTCTATTATTATCTACTTAATGATTTTCTTTGGGAGTTTACTTACTGGACTCGTCACTGTATTTGTTTGGTGACTGAGTGCAGATCTAAGTACGAGCAGAAGTGCAGATACACTCGGCGACTACCTCTGATTGTCTACAATGTAGGACCTTCTCATACATGTACATTTAGTATTTTGTTTTATGTTAGGTTATTAAGGACTTTTGAAACATAGGTACATGTATATATTTAATTTTGTTGCTTTATATATAGTGTACGGTTTCGAGTTGTCCACATATGACTAATGCTCTAAATTTTGATGAAATAAAACTGTAAATTGTCATGTTATTAAGTCTTCCGCTGAATCGTTGTATTTAAATGTTAAAAACTCTAATGAATGAGGATTAAGAAAGGGGGCTGCGCGTGGGATACAGCCGAGCGATGACATAGTAGGGATGTGGGCTCACGGCGCATGACGTGGCGAGCCTTGGGTTTTGGGGCTGTCATAAGTGGGGTGGGGCGGTATTACCCCTCCCCACCCCAAGAGGAATCCCTATTGGATTCTCCGCCCCGCCATATGAGGATTCCCTGTAGGTACCTTGAATATTCTATGTGGGAATTGCATTAAAATCATAAGATCTTATATTTCCCTTTTTATGATGAATGTTTCACATAAAATTTGAAAATCAACTTACAGTTGCAAAGAAAAAACTTTTAATTATTTTAATTATTAATCTATAATGTATTTGATCTAGATATTATGTGAAAAAGTGATGGAGGAAGGGAATCCCCGTAGGGTGGGGATCCCCGCTGGGTGTAGAACAGGGGTTTAAATTTATGCAGTGGGGAATTTCAAGCGAGGAATCCCTGCCCTGTCATAAGCGGGGATGGGGATTAGGATTGCATTCCCACCCTACCTGTATCCCTAAATAGAACCAACGTGTTAACTAAAAAAAAACAATGCATCCTAGGCATTTAACAAAAAAATGTTTATCCTTTTTTAAGAAAGTCACCTAGGAATTGGTATTTTACAAAATTCTTAAAGGACAAAACCCTACAACATTATGAGTATTGTTCTATGTTGCCTTCAAGGGATGGTGGAGTCACTACGAATAAGGCTTTAGTACTTTGATTAAAGCAGAGATGATAGTTCAATTTGCGACAAATACGTCATTTCCTTCGACCTCTAAGTTAATAGTAGTGGCGCCCTCCTAACCAGAGATTAGTCGAACCTTAATTAAGAGGGGGTGAGGTGGTTCATACACACACCATAGTTAAAATAAGAAAAAAGAAAGAAAAAGGTTATGTTTTTCTTTTCCCCAATGAGTTAATCTTATTGGTGTGAGTTGGATGATTTTCGAAAAATGAAGAAAAAGATTTCTCCCTTTTATTTATTGTGATGGCCCCAGTTCCCCATAAAACTGGGCCTTGTCGGGCCTAAACCCACGTGAACCCCTGAGTCAGTCCTCGCAAAGTCAATGCAGGCCAAGTCAACCTCCATTAACTACATTTTCATTAACATAAAGTTTTAATGTTGAGTTATCAAGTTATACAAGTTTTTATTTATTACGCAGCAAAAATAAACTTAAACATTTTTAAATAACTCAGAAAATATGAAATTAGGAAAACCTAAAGTGTGAAAACCCTGAAATAAGTAGATAACCATGCATATCTGGTGACAAACAATATAAAGAGTGATAATACATGATATCCTATATCACTTGATCCCAAAATGTCCTAGTGTTATCAAAAATAGTAATATACAATAATCACAAACCAAAATGGCAAATCATATTGTAGTACAAGAGAAGAAACTGCTTCGAGAGTCCTCAAAAGAAGTCACCAATCATCAATTCCTTGCCCTTGCTCGTCTCTGGCCGATTTGCACCCACTGTCACAAACTAAAAAGTAGGTACAATAAAGTAGAAAGTAATAACCAGAAGGATATAAACATTCCATAAACCCAAAATGTCTCAATGTTATCAAAAATAGTAATATACAATAATCACAAACCAAAATGGCAGATCATATTGTAGTACAAGAGAAGAAACTGCTCCGAGAGTCCTCAGAGGAAGTCATCATTCATCGGTCCGTTGCCCTTGCTCGTCTTTGCCCAATTTGCACCCACTGTCACAAACTAGACGGTGAGTACAGTAAAGTATAAAGTAATAACCAAAAGGAAATAAACAGTAATTCGTGCATCATTTAAAAGCATTCTAAGAATCATACATGTATTTAAAGATAGATAAATAACGAAAAAGTGCACGATAAGCAGACTAACAAGAATTCACAACAATAATGAGTGCCTACGAATCAAGATAGGCATACTAAGTGGTCTTAAATCCATGATAAGCCACAACAATCTAGTACTCGGGAAAAATTCACGTTTGGTTGGCTAGCTGCACACCCGCAGGTAGTGTTCACGTTTAGCCAACTAGCTATAATCCCAAAAGTACTTTCTCGACACACTTAGACCATCGACACTCAACTAAGGAATAAAGAATGGAATTCCAAAAATAGCACTTATCAATAAAGACAAAGAAAATAAATGATGAATTACTATGCATTCTCTTAACTGGTTTACTTACCTCAAACAACGCAAAACCGTCTCTCGTGGCTCCTAATACGTCGAAGTTTGATTTCCCTAAATCCCTAGTATTCATTTAGATCCAATTTGGTTGTATTAAAGTCATGTTATACCCTTATATAAGTCCCCAAAGTTTTCCCAAAATTTTACAAAATTATTCAAAAACAGGGCCCGACATTTTGAGTGGCGTCGTGGAGGTCAAGAACTCGTGGCATCTCTTAAAATGTGATCGAGGACATCTCACTACCTTCGACGCCGTGACTGGTGTCGTGGGGGTCATACCCCTGCGGCGTCATTTAAAGTATGGTCTAGAGTGTCTCGCTGCCCTGAACGTCGTGACCCACGTCGTCGAGTTTTACACTCTACAGCGCCTCTAACAGCGTCATGCAATTTTTGAGTTTTGGGGTTTTCAGAACCCCAGCCCCCATCGTCGTGTTCTGAACTTATTTCATCCTCGTAGAGACCTCGATTAACACTCAAAACCACATTCAAAACCGTTCTCAAAACCATTTTCTAATTTAAACCAAAAACTCCTCAAAATTGATCAAAACCACAACTTCCCTTAAACACCACCAACCCCATTAACATTCATACAACAACTGCTCTTCAACGACACCAAAACACACCCTTAAACCCAAAAAATCCATCGAAGATGTGGTGTTCTCAAATCACAACGAAAACCCGACAATTTATACCCGAAACGACAAGATTGAGTTGAGGATTCGCGATCTCACCTCGTTTTACGTCATTGATCGCTCCAAAGCCTTCAAATCGCCTCCAAGATCAACTGAAACCCTACAATTTCTCACAATTTCATATTGGCAAAGGAGGAGAGAGAAAAGTTGGTCAAAATGCTAACTAAACACCTTTTATACTTTTCAAAGCATCATGTGTGTTTTACTAATCCTTAGAAGCATCCAAGGGTTCTAATTTAGGCCATCCACCAACTTATTTGACTTAGATTGTTGACGTGGTCATTTGGTCTTATCCTTTAAAGCATGAATAATTGGTTCCTACCGAGTGTTTCAGTATTCGGCCCGCACTACGACTTGCTCTGTCACATGCAATTACACTACCATTGACATTAATACATTCCATATTCATTATTTATCACATTTTTGTAATTTCCCAAAAATTTAATAATTATATATTTCCTGTGTTTTATGTACCCGTAATTCACCTGGTAATCTGTCTCGACATGTTTTCATAGGTGAAACCTCACTCGAAAAGTCGGTGCGATAAATAAAATAAAATCATACACTAGGATATTTGATGTTCACATTCGAATATAAATAATAATACAATCACCAGAGAAAAATAAAATATACCTCAGTGTTGACTCTCGAGGCTTAGACAAGTACGATCAGCTGGGATAGTCCAGGTCAAAGTCCTAAAACATGACACATGGCACGAGTTAAATTTGAGATTCGTTACATTTATCAAATATAAACATCTCATTTTTCTCATTCTGAACCAATTCATAAAATATTAACTTGGAATTATTCTTCATCCATTTCTCCATGACCAACCAATTGGGTGGTTCAATAGTTTGGTATTAGATTTGTATGTAAGAGGTCATGGGTTAGATCTTGATAGGTGCAAAACTTGATTCTTTCTTATAAAAAAAATGTTCGTCATATGAAATACATTATAAGGTATTTTAAGATTTGAACTTTCTTTTTTTTCGATATATGTGGGTGTCTAGTACATATTCGACTAGTCCCACTGGATCGAGCTGCATAAGTGCACCAACCCATGTAACTTAGGTGGTCTCGAGGAATAATGCAACTGGCAGGACTCGAACAAAAGACCTTTGCCTCAATTAGTACCTTAGCACTTGCTCCGCTGCCACACCCGTCAAAAGCAAGATTTGGACATTCTTGGACATAACTCTCTTAAGTATTTTTTCCCTGCAGAGTGCATGTGTAAATAGAGTAAAATTTGTGGCTCTTAAGAATAGTGTACTAACTATTTGTTCTTGAACCACCGGCGATCCTCCTCTTCAATCGGTGGTGGTTTCAATCAAATCTCTTTGCACTTTGTTCATATAATAAACTGCATATCTAATCAGATTTGTAGAGATTAATTCATGCTTATTGTGGTGCATCTTCAACGGTGTTACTTGGATTTGTGTGACGCGTTGGATTGATGTTGTATAAAGTTTTTCATTTTATAGTTAGTTTTTCTTCTCTAGATAGTAGTCTTTGATTTGTCTTCTCCTTGTTGGGAAGTTTTAGGTTTTCTTCTTGTTGGAAAGTTTTGTTATTCGTTATGTGGTTCTAGTGGTGTTTGTGTATTGTAATTAGTTTCAATGTTGTATAGAGCAGTCCTAATTGTCAAACTATTTCAATTTCACAATTGCATTCACAGCCAAATTAATGGCAGTTCATTTGAACAAATAGAATTAGCGAGTAAATGTAATTGATTCTATATATGATCCTGTATTGAGCCATGAATGATTAATGAAATTTTGATTTCTCTTCCAAGAAAAAAGTAAACTAACTATTGTTTTCATAAACTCCCTAAAGAGGTATCGCAAGGAAAATATAATCCCAAGAAGAATATTGTCCCAGTATTTTATGCTTCTGCAATTGGAATTTCATCTCACTAAAATTCACGAAAAATGCTAGAATGACACCCCAAGTGACACCCTTGTGACATGGCATGCACGCCTCGAAATACACACCCGCGTGCTTTGCATCATAAACTATTTGCACACATCTATTTTCACGTGGGGCCCGCATGCCAGAGGGGTGTCACTAACTATTAAGGTTTCACCGTTTACAACTTACAGAGCTGAAAAAAAATTAAAGAAAAAACGTTTACAACTTACAAGTGAAGGTACACTTGGTGTCTAAGACACTCAATTCCCATGTATTGCTTCTCCTGAATTAAAATATAAGAAATGCTAGCTAGGGTTACATACTTTTGTTACAACTATTGGTGTACCATTGATGTGGTCATTTCAATATACATTGAAATGTGTGTGTACACATCTCAATTGCATGATTCAATGTACTCCGTCAATGTTGTACTCAATTGTTATAACAAAAATATATCCTTTAACATTTTCCTTGAAAGATTGGTTGGTGTACATTTGTACTTACAATTGTTGAAGTCCTTTGGATTGTACATACAGTTATTGGAGCTCTTTCAATTACACATTGGAGTTTATGTTTACACATCTTATTATGCATCCAAAGACTACAACCATAAGCAAGAGGCAAAAGGGGAGCAATGGGGGGGGGGCAGCCTCCCCCACCCCTCGGGCGTGGCTATTAATTTTTATATATAATTGTCCTTCTCCCACTTCCCGGTAGTCGACAACTTCTATAGTTAAAAGTTTGCTTCTTTAACTTAATTTTTCAGCCTCAACAACTACATAGAAAAATGAGGATTGTGTTAAAACTAAATGAAAATGGAAAGCCATTGTTTTCTCCCAAAAAGAAATCTCATTGAGAAAGTTTAAGAAATCAACAATACACAAGACAAATGATACAACCAGCACTTAACATTCCTTAAATTGAATAAGTTTACACAAATGATATGGTACTGCACAGCCACATTGATCTGTTCTATAATTAATCCTGCTCTCCACATTCTGATCGAAACTGAAAAAACCAAAAGAGGGGAAGCTAAAGAGGCCATAGAAACCATGTAGATGAGCACCACCAGATCACACTTGCACTACTACATGAAACTAAATCTATATATGCAGTCTCACTTCCTTCACTCTCCTCTACTTCTTTGCTTCTTCTGTGGTAGCAGGCTTTGAGGCTTCCGGGGGAGGCGCTGTCAGAACACCACCGTCGATACAGCTACGGCATCGTCTCTCCACCCACCCTTCTATGTCATGCTCCCCACTCCCCCCAAAATGCCGGCCGCCACAAATACGGGCAATGATCCCAGCAATGACGCCAACGATTGTGATCACGGCAATGACAACTACTAGTGTTTCAATCGACCGGTGAGTGGAGCGGCAAGGGGTTGGTGTCGTCGGAGAGGAGACTACAAGGAGAGGTGGTGATGGTTGTGGCTCAGCATCCACCAAACTTGCCACCACTCCCAACAAACCCATGAACATGAACATGAACATGAACATGAACATGGACAGAGTGTGCTATTTCCTATGCAAAAGAATTGTAGTTTGCTCTCTTGGGTAATAGTGAAGAAGAGGTGAAGTACTGGGACTAAAAAGAAAAGAAATTTAAGAGAGAGCATTGGGAGTAGGATCTCTTTTGGACAAAAGTGGAGGGTGTGATTACAATAGGATTCCCATTTTGAAAATAGTGTTTGGTTTGTTCATTAGGGCAGTTGTGGCTCACTCTTGTATGATTATGGTTCTCTAATTACTAAAACTTTTGTATCCACTTTGGATCTTATCTGTTTGAGTTGGTCTCCTTTTCAAGTATATACAGTGGGTCACGAGGTCTCACAAGGCCACAAAGATTCATGTCTATGCGTAATTGATTAGCAAATAAGCCTCATCTTAATCTTAATACATAAAAATACATAGATATACTATAGACATTTGCTTCTCTTAACAAGAACCAACTCCAAGAAATGATATTTGTGCACAATAGTTCATGGATAGAACAATGTAGTATCTGCATTGCAACAAATGACATTCTTTACTAAAAAGATCAGCAATAAAATTGCTACATAGTTGATAAAATATGTTGACGCATACGAAAAAGAACTCCATCAACTATGTAGCAGGTATTAACATCAAAACCCCTCTTTTCGGCCGAAGAAATCGGAACAATTGGATGACATTATTGAAACTTGAAATAAGATCAAAGGACACTTTCCTTTATATAAGCCCACCAAGCAAGTTTTACTTTAGCTTTTCTTAAGCTTCTTTTATGCAATTGAACGTTGGGAAACATCAGGCATGGAAAAGCCAGCTCAAGCGTATGGTTATGATAATAAACACAAGACAAAAGCCAAAAGAATAAGATTCTATCAACCTATCCGTTGGCATGTATATGAAAAGAGAGTGACCTTTATTTGATGGTATTTGTGTCAGACACTAAGTGCCACTCGTGAACCTGTACACAGTTCATTTTCTTTTGTCTCTGTTGATGTTGTTTGTGTTTGTGGCATGAACTTATAGAGTTGAAACTGGGTACCTTCTGTTAAAACCCTTTTTGGGAGAAGATCATCACATGGTGCCTGTAGTGTTCCTTCACCAATAACACTGCGCACTGCGAGTTCCGATTATTGAGATTGAGCGGGTAGTCATGAAAAGCAGACATATGGGCTCAGTTGGGGCTTGCCTATGTGGTAGGTGAACCAAGAAATTAATATGGTTTCAAGAGAGCCTTGGACTGATTATGTGATGAAAAACAATGATAAAAGAGGAATGTGGCGGGTATAGTGTAGTGGCAAAAAAACATCATTAACCAGACTGAGGTATAGATCATGAGTTCAATTCTCGGTACCTAAACTATATTTCTTTAGATTCTTTCGAGTTCAAGGAATTGAAGCGCCTTATTAACTCCTATAAGATTAGTCGAACTGTCTAACCAAAACAAGGAGGCAAAAAAGTTTCAGAGGGAGTATATTTTTTGACAGTTTTTACAAAACCGACTTATAAAAAGACTGAACGGAGTATATACTAATGAAACCACGGCAGACTAGCCCATGAAGGCATCATTTCACAACATAAAGAACTCGCAAAATGGGAACAGAACAAGAAGATCAAAAATCAAAACTCTTCCCTGGACAAACCTCATAAAATCAAAGGGCAACCCAAGATCGAAAACTTAAACATTCAAAATTGAAAGCAAAACTCTGAGACAAAAAAGATCCATCGCCTTCAACTGCCAAGAAAAACTAGGTAGAATTGTAATTTCATGGCTTTAACCAAAACCAAAAATAAGAAAAACAAACAGATAAGAGAAGTTCCATTAACTAAAACAGACTGACACATAGTCCAGGTTTATATTGCTCCCTTATGCATCTATCTTTTCTACCTCTTCAAGGACAAGCGACTTTGTAGGCTTTGCAAGCAAGTCAGTATATTCCTGGAATGGGGATTTGGTAAATCTGGTCTCTCTCCAGAAGTCGGGCGTCAAGAAGCCATAAGTTTTCAGAAGGCAATCGAAAGTTGCCTGCATTCCACAAATTAGAAAAAGATTAGTACAAGAAAATGCTTAACATTCTTTAACTTGGAGCACACCAGTTACCACCAAGTTATATAACTTGCAAACAAACGCTTGATCACGCACAAACATCAGACACAACGCAACACTTATATAAACCAAAAAAATGATGTGATTCATAATTCAGGCTTTAATTCATTTTATTAAAAATGCCAAGTGGGGTAGTTAAAAAACAAAGCCCCACAACTGTACCATCACAAGGACTAATAGCAGATGATAGAAAACAAAAGGTAAGAAAATTGCAAAGCTCTCATCCACTTTGTTTTCAATCCTGATAATCAGAATAGCGTATATTGCCAATGTAAGGCATGTAATCATCGAGCCAATGCAAAATAGAGCATAAAGAATACATAATGCATTGAGACTTGTCACAAAACCAAAAACATAACATAGGCTACAACTCCAACAAAGAAAACCACTAAAAATTAAAATAGAACTGGTACAAGAACAAAGGAGAACTTAGGATAGCATATATATCATAACACAGAAAGAATAGTTCAATTATGATTCAACTAAAATAATAATAACAAGGAGAAAAGCTCTAAAGTTTGAAGGGAATTAGAGAAGGTAATCATTATTCAATCAACTATAGTTCAGAAACACGGACCAAAAGGTACTCGTCATCTTCCCACAAGTAAAATTGCTTCATTTGCATATATACAAATAAATAATCAAAGACCAATGAAACAGATAATACCAAATAATAAAATCATTTGTTGCCAAAGCATGTACAGACCAAAAAATTCTCATAATTTCCTTGTGAGTTAAATGGTCATGTTTCAAGATGTTTTCTTATGCATAAATTATTTTAACGGGGAATCAGAGTTTGGTAATAGTTAATCAATCAACTACATTCAGAAACACGGACCAAAATATTACTCATCATATTCCCAACAACCAAGTTTATTTTCCATATGACAAACAGAAACCATACCAAGAAAACAATGGAGAGCAAAACAATAAAGGAAAACCAAAATATTTCCAGACGCTGTAATGCAGCAAAAAAATCAATGCTTGAAGGAAACTTCACCATTCACGACAAATAGAAATCTCACCCAAGACCCTAAAGCCTATGAGAAGAAAAATTACGCTAATGAGAAGAGAAAACCCAAAAAGAGAAGAAAGATTATCAGAGACTTAAATACATGAAAATCATACGAGAATCATTTTGTTGCAGTTGTTCCTCGTCACATGGTCAGTCCTCTTTTGTGAAATGAAAAAAAGTTACAAACAGTAAGAAAATGAAAGAATAACAGTGCTACCCAAATGGTAATGGCAGTTCATCGCCTGACAAGCCCAATCTATTAAGAAGAAAGAACAACCATGTAGATCGGCCGAGAAAAACAGAAATATCAGATGCAAAATGAAATCTTTACAAAACGCTATCTTCCACTCAAACACAATGCTTTTTTTTTCTTTTCATAAAGAAAGAAATCAACTTGCCCCGTTGAGACTCAAACCCCCTACCTCTTAGATAAGTGATCTCATGCCAAAACAGTGAGCAACCCACTTGGTTGGTCACACAAACACAATTTTGGACAAATAAAAATAGTAATCCATTTACTCACTAGTTCAAATCATCAAGAAACTAAGCACTGCAAATCCCTTAAAAAGAGAGTTTTCAAATCAAACATGGCGTTTCAGGATACCCTTACATCAAACTTTTATTCCTGACATTACAATTTGTCAAAAATGCAAACATTCAGTATCCAACTTACAACTGCAATGACAAATACCAACACCGTAATCCCGCGAAAAAATCGCAAGCTTACACTCCACCAACACATACCAGAGCCAAAAATGCCAAAATTTAATATAAGATGCAACACCCAACATCACACAATCAAGTAGGTCACAAACAACACTTCATACATAGAGCTACCAAATTTATTTATATTTTGTCTAAACCACCCCGTATCCGTACTATCCAACTACTCCAGGTTCCAGGTTCGCCCTGAGTAGAGCAATGTATAGGTGGGGGGAGTTCCCAACCTTGATAAATTTGGTAGCTTTATCAACACACAATAAGATATCCACCACAAAGACAACACTTAGAAAAAATTGCAAACATAACAAATGCAAACCTTGTTAAATCAGATGTAAAAGACAAGTGTATAAGTTTGCACATAAATTTGAAAACTTTTGCGACGCCAATTTGATCTCATTAAGGAGTGGGAAAAGACTGCTATTGATGTAATTTCATTATTAAATCAGATGTAATAGCAATTTCTATGAATGGAAATATCTTTTCGGTCAAAAAAAAAAAAAAAAAAAAAGAAAACAAACGCAAACCTTGACGAAGTTCCCCAGCGTCTTGGTCGACCCGCGCGAGGAGGTAAACACGTCCTCAATCCCAGCAAACTGAAGCACCTTCTTGGGAACCCTAGCCGCGACAATACCCGCCCCACGCGGCGCAGGCACCAACCTCACAGTGACAGACCCGCACTTCCCCGTCACCTTACACGGCACCGTGTGCGGCTTCCCGATCTTATTCCCCCAATAGCCCCTCCGCACCGGAATCACCGACAGCTTCGCCAGAATAATCGCTCCCCGAATCGCCGTGGCCACTTCCTTGCTACACTTCACTCCCAAACCAACGTGTCCGCTGCCGTCGCCGACCACCACGAAGGCCTTGAACCTGGTCCGCTGTCCGGCCCTGGTCTGCTTCTGCACGGGCATGATCTTCATCACCTCGTCCTTCAGGACTGGTCCGAGCAGGGTTTCGACGATCTGGTGTTCTTTCACTGGCAAGGAGTGGAGGTAGATCTGCTCTAGGGATCTGATCTTGCCTTCCTTCACGAGTCGTCCGAGTTTCGTCACCGGGACCCATTTTTCCTCCTCTTCCGCCGTCCGCCGCGACGGCCGCCTCGTCCGCCGCGCCCGCGGTCGCCTCGGCCTCCTCTGCCGCCGAAGCCGCGCCCGAACCCGCCTCTCTCGCCGCGCCCGAATCCGCCTCTCTCGCCGCCTCTCTCCGCCATTGTTGGTAGCTCCTCGGATGGATTGGATGAGCGTCACAGAGAGGTTGGTGGAACTGGAAAATGTGAAGGGGATTTGGTAGGGTTGGAGTTCTAGGGTTTTCGAAACCTAGGTCTTGATGTTTCGGATAGAGTTGGGCTGGACTTGGCTGGGCTGGGCTGGGCCGGGCCTTCTTTATAAGGCCTGTGAAGCAGACTGGACCTGTGACGGGCCCGAGTACATCATTTTTAAAATTCTTATCTATGCTTTTTCTTATCTATAGTGATGTTTCATCTTACTATAGATGCTTTGAAAAATTCATAGGCCGGCTTAATTCTTATTTATGTTAAATACAGTTTAAACGTTTTTTGGTAGCAGTGGCAAAATTTTTATTAGGACACATGGATCTGGTCTTTTCTGGCCTTAAATAAAAATAAAAGTTTTGACAAGTTTTTGATAAATTTGAACTAAGTTGGACAAAATTTTTTGGTTCAAATTTAAATTGAGTTGAGTATGGACATAATCTTCTTTTTTTGAACGCGACCAGAACTTCCTACTGGTGTATGTGAGGTTAGCAATTATGTCGCTTACTGCTTTTTGTAATATTTTTTTCCAGTAACTTGAAGAGAGGAATCTACCAACCAAGTGGGTAGCTCATTGATTTAGTATGAGGTCACTAGTGTGAGAAGTTAGGGTTTGAGCCTCAACTAGGGCAAGTGCTGGTTTCTTTCTTATCCAAAAATTAAAAAAAAAAAAAAAAAAAAAAAGGAAGAATCTAATAGTTATTGTAAATTGGATGATTGTGTAACATTAACTCATGTGTGACTTGTACATCTACATGTTGCTTGTATCTCCTCACTTATTACCCCCACTTGATTATGTATGTGTTGCTAGATAACTTGTAACTCTTTCATATCGTACATGTATGTCACTATTTTGTCCACTTTGTGTACTATGTGCTTATCGTAACTTACATACTTTGGTTTACTTGTAAGTTATGTTCAAGTACATGTATAATGATTATAAGGGCCTATATAAAGGGTGTCTTCACTTTTAAAATACACACCAAGTTGAATACAATCTCTAAATTCTCAAACTCTAGCTCTCTTCTCTCATCTCTCTTCTCTCTTCTCTTCTCTTCTCTACATGTAGTACAGTTCTTAGTTTATGATTTCCTTAAGTTGTACAAGTTCTACTTGGCGTACAACTTAGTTTACAACAATAACCATGCTTTTCTCCATTGCTTAGTTGCAACTTGCAAGAGGATGTCGAGTGAAGGAGATGGAGAGAGGAAAAAGGCTTTTGAAACTGTTTACTGTGATAGAAAGGATCAAATCAACCATGTATAGACTCTATATAGAGTGAGTCACCAAGTTTAATTCTTCACCAAGAACAGAGGTTTTCTAGTGCATCATCACCTGCACATTAGAGTCATTCCCTTGTACATGTTTCAACCTGACAGCAAAGAAAAGATGTTGAGACCCTGTTTCAACGTCGATGAATTCTTGGATGGAGATCAGCAGTGAGAGAAGAGGAGTTGACACATCTGTACATATGTGAAGGAAAATTTTGTTTTTCTATTGTTTGTGTTCATCTTGTAGTTTGTTAAAAAAAAAGCCAGGATATGAATGGCATCGGTGTGATCATCTGTTTTAACGCTTTGCCTTTTTTCGAGGATTGGATCACACATTCATAATCACCAAAGTTGGAGCATACCTTTTCCACTTTTTCACTGCGCCATGCATGGTCGGTAATGCTGCTAGTGTTATTGCTAGGGACATTGATTCTAAAAATATTTCCAATTCACAACACTAACTTTCACGCCAAAAAGGTAATATTTACTGCAGAAGATATGCTTAGCAGAACTGATCAGCAAAATGAAGTTGCACCATAAAATCAGTGGAAGTAATTGACATCACACACAATCATCATGTGATAACTACACCAACTTGGAGAAATGTAACATCCAACCATGTTGTATCACCTTCGCAATTCCGATCAAGCTCTGATAGCTTTAGAATTTTCAGTAGGGAACAGTTAGTAATTCCCTGACACACGACGAAACTCTGCAAGTCCCCAATCTCAAGTACAGCAATCCAAAACCATATAAACAGTACAAACCAAGTGACAGTAAATCTAAAACATTAATGAAAACAAGTTATTATTTTACATCATCCCCCACATTGAAACTAATTCTGACACATACAAATTTTCATCTAAAATAAAAATCTAACAAGGATCATAGTACAGGTATACTTGGTTCTCCACTTCAAAACAATCAGCGCAATGGTTTTACAAATGGTGTATAGATAGATGAGTCTCTAAAGTTGTGGGGATCAGGGACGCCTTTACAGGATTTAAAAGACATGACCAAATTCAGAAATAGGGGAAAAAAATTGGAAGGGCATCGTCGACAAACCAAGCATAGTGTGCGCATAGACTTACTTGCAGATGGATTTCTCTTGGGTTAGCCACCAAAGAAACTGCACATTTGAGCAAGAAAGAAGGAAGCAAAAGCTAAACTGCAAAATTCGAAGATTAGGCATCCGAAAGGCTTTCAGTTTTTACTAGCCTTTCCAGTTAAGAAAAAGCCAAGTCGCCCCCTAAAACGGATTCTCTGGGACCAAATAATACATTCAAAGCAAAATTGAACCAATCTCATGTCTTAGACCGTTTTTGTTTCTGAGTTATAAAGCGAATTCCTTGCTTTCCAAGTTCCAAGGACCTTGTTCTGCCATCATCAAGATGAACAGCCAAAGCAGATGATCCGTCCACCACATCAGTAACCACTCCTTTGTGCCTGTAGTGAAAGTGATGTCTACTTAACAAAATATGCATTTAAATTAATTCTTCAAAAAGCTCTTTAAAAAATCTCAGAATATTTCAAAAATTCACAACAGAAATAAGAAACATAAGAGAACAACATTCACAATAGAGAAATATACTTCTCTCCACCAACCAAAACTCATTATTGAGAAACTCATTATTGCAAAAGAATGGAAAAAAGGACGAAAAGAATCGTCTCTTGAAAACTAGCAAAGCAACTCACCATGAACTGTCAGATGGCTGATGAACTTCAACTCTCTTTCCAATCGCATCCTTGCCCAAATTCTTTAATATCCAGTTGGCATCCATAGCCTCAGCTAATGGAATGTCCTGAGGCACCTCTCTGTCATCATCAACCTCCCCCATCCGAGTTCTTTCCGATATCGGTGATGGTCTCTTTCTTTTTGATCGTTGGCCCTTAAGAGCAGTTTTTTCTTTTCACCTAGGGCAACCCAACAACTCCGGTTGTCCGTATATGATTGTTTAAACTTTAGCTTTAATGGCTTGGGATCACTACGCTTTGGATCTAAACCGGGTGTTGCATTAGAACCGACATCACAGGTCTCATTGTGTGCATTAGGTGTGTCCTTTGAGTGTCTCCGCAATAAAACCTCTTTTTTCAATGACGGAGTTTCAGCAGCAGGCTCTAATGCAGGTTCTTCTGTGCTCCTCCCTGACAAAAGACGACTCTTCCCTGAAGGATTATCGTATGCCTCTCCGGCATTTGCTCTACTGATTCGGGAGTTTGTATCTGAACTTTCTGCACCCTTGCCTAGTTTTGCTAAGCTGCCTTCACGGAGTCTATGCCTCGATCCCCTTAGTCCTTCTCCTAAAAAAGCAAACTTATCTCACCATCAAAAGATTCAAAACTGCATAAACTGCAAATAGATCCATTTGACAGGAAAAGGAAATATTCATAGAAAGTTAAAACACAACAAAAACCTAAAGCCGTTTTCAGCATCATGAACAAATCTGAATACCTTGGGTATCAACAACTGTGAACATTTCTATACCATCTAAAGCCAATACCCCCTAAGATTCCATTAACACCAAGTCTACACTATTTCCATTATTACCCTCATTCTTTTATTCCATTGGTTCAAAACGTAAGAAAGAAATCAATAAAATGGGTGTTTTCGGAAACTTTTGCATCTTTCAAAACTAAGATAAAAAATGACCTCATTGGTCCATTAATTAATTGATTGAATGACTCTAAATTATTTCAAATTTAATGGGGCTTTGGTATTATTTCCATATATAGAATGTCTTACGTGCAGAGCACGTGCTCACGAGTCACGACTAGTAAGTATAATATGAATACCTTGGCTATCAACAACTCTTGATGGTCGGTCTTGCTTCTCTTCTGGAGACTTATCGTTGGCTTTCTGTTGGCCCGTATCCTCACTTCCTGTTAGTCGAAAAAACCAAAGAAGCTAAGCATCCAAAAACAACAACAACAACATAGCCTCAATTCCAAATTAATTGTGGTCGGCTACATGGATCAAACTCTTCCATTGTGCTCGATTTAGTACAATTGATGGTGAGCTTTCCAAAAAAAAATCCCTGCTGATAACGTGGAACTGGACAATGGTAAGGATTTAAAAGCCTACAAGAAATATGGTCCGGGCAAAAGCATTGAGGAAAAAGTTATTTATTTTACCAAATGACACTGAATTAACTGTCTTCTCATAATAATTTCTAAACCACTTCTTGCTCCAAAAAAATAAAAAACTTAAAACCAGTTCAATAAATATTTTCTCTACATAAAGAGAACTTTTTTTCTTTGATACATCAAAGATCTCAAAGTCTATGCAATCTGCCTTGAGTTTCTGACTTGATAGATTTGTTCACTGTATTCAATTTCTCAACCTAATTGCATTACATAAATTATCAGATCAGAAATTAAATATAGAAGAATCACTGATTAATTATTCAGCACTCTAGCTAATCACCTTTAAGAATCAAAATTCGATTTCCTTCATCAAGTTCTGCCCTCAAAAACAATATATATACTATATATGTTTGCATGTTCTTATATCCATTTACTAGGGAAGAAAAGCAGCATAAAAGGTCAGTAAGAATCAGGTCTTCAAGACAACCAAGCAAAAAGGCATGGGACCAAAGACATTATAGCCAAAAGGATGCAACTTACGTTGGATAAAGGTTTAGAGGTCAAAGGATTAGAGTCAGAACGCTCATTAGCGATTAGAATCTTTCATTGTGCATATACTTTAAAATGATTAAATGACGGATAAAGATATTTTAGTATATAATGTCATCCATTAATTAAATAAACAGCAAATTGTAAGAAAAGAAAAACAAGGAAATCCTCTTATTTTAGAATCAAATTTTTCTTTAACTCAAAAGTAAAAAAAAGAAAATGGGCATAAACTTACACAGAAAAGTCATTTTACATAGGTAAATAACAATTTCCATAACAGCTTCTACCAAAATCTATGTAGAAGAAACCTTACAGGCTAAAGAGACTTTTTGTCTTTCTTTATTTTTTCAAGAAGAAATTGTAACCAATTATAAATTAATATAAAAATGAAAACTATACGATATTTACATCAAAAAATGAACCGTGAGAAGGAACAAAGGTACTCAAAATGATATGAAACCATACAACTCCTCACATAATTGCTGCTCAATCCCTTACCCTCTCATCAAGAGTATCAGTATGACTGGAAGCATACATTAAATAATTTTCTTGAAAAAGTTGTCTGGTCACACTCCTTAAAAAAGAATTCATCATTAAGTTAATATTTTTTTTTCAAAAGAAAATACCAGCACTTTTTAACAGTCAAAACAATACAATACTCATTACTTTAGATGATAGCTTACCATTTGATGTAGTTAAGTCTTGCTCCTTATGACAACTGGAAGCTTCGGACCTTGGAGAATTGGTGGCATGTCTATTTCTTCCGCAATGTATTACAATCTTTCTTGCCCTCACAGTTTCTGACTTGGTAGCATGTTTTCCAGAGCCATCCCCAAGGTCTGAACCACTGGATTTACTGTTCCAATAGTTGACAACTCCGCCAGCCCTATCTTCAATTGCTGAAGCCTCTGGAATGAACTCGTGCTTCATTACCCCTGCTTGATTAATAGAACATCTCTCTTGTGTACTGCCAGGAATGGGAGTATCATGTGCTTCATTCCCATATGACCGCATATTATCATTTCTTTCAGTTTTTTCAGTCGTATGAGCCTGATAAACCTTTTTCTTTCCATATTTTTTACTTGAAGACTTCTTCCCATGTTCCTTATTGCTCTTTGCTGTTTTATGAGCAGAACCTTTCAATGAAAACTTCAATGGACGTACATACTCATGTTTCAGTTTACTAGGGCTATTATCTTCATCATCCGAATAAGGTGAAATAGAAAAAGTGTCTTCATGAGAAGGCAGTCCAGCAGCAACCCTCAAGCTTGCAATAAGTCCTTTGTCAGCTTTGTCTCTTCTCCTCCAAAGCTCTTGAACAGCATCGGAATCATCCTGGACCTGGAAATGGATTGTAATCCTTGACTAGCAAACATCGTAGGGGGAAAAAAAACCTTCAAAAACCAATATGAAGTACATTCACAAAACACACCTGATAACAGTCTCCACGACATGCAGCACACTTGTAATAAAGATTTCCATCAGCTTGAAATTCCAAGTACTTTTCATCACTGCATGACAAGTAGGATGATCATCATAATCTAAGAAGTATTGTGCCTTTCAATAAAGCCTCAAAAGACTATAAAACACAGAAAAAATGGTTTATATTTTCTAACTAAATCTGCACCAGCAAATAAAAATCAATTCTCAGGTTGTACACCAGACGAAGTTCAATGTTTTGACATTTTAGCAAACTCTAATTTAGACTAGTTTAAGTGAAGCAAGTGGATTGTATTGCATTGACTCATATATTATGATAGGCACAGAGGACAAGTCTCTTTTGAGTTTGTAGTTCTTTGCTTTTATGGGGGTTACGGAGACTTTATTCTTTGGAAGACAAATGCCCCTTTGTAACCAATTTCTGTCATTTGGTTTTAGGTTCCAACATAACAACCTAGTCCACACTGAAGAAATTAATAACACGAAAAAGTGGCTAAAACATGAGAAATTTTCCTGCATAATACTGTTTCATGTTTCTTGAATACTGTTACTTCCCAATAGAAACAACTATTGTCTAATTATTACTCAAATAAAATTTACATTTAAGAAATTCTAATGTTGTACAGAGATATGGTAGAAACTCAAACATGCAAAAAGATAATACTCAAATATTTAACAAATAGTTATTCACATATATTGTATAAAACATGGAACGATGATTAAAAAAAAAAACCTTATGCCATCACATTGGCAGTGCACCCAACGCTGACAAACATCACAGCAAACCATGGGAGTTGATTCAGAATCTCGATAAACCTATAAGTAGAGACAAAAAGATCAGTTCCTTTGAGCATATGAGCAAAAAGTTCATAGAAAAGACAAAAGAGAGAAACATCATAGGAAACGTTTTCCATTTTTTTTTATTGTAAGAGAAGATATTTGAATAGTAAAGGCCCCTTCTAATGCAAACTTCATAGGAAAAGAATCAAAATATCATAGGAAACGAACAGTTCCTTAAAGCATATTTCAAATTTCTCCCCATTCTTTGCATTTACCGTCATAGATCTAAAAATCTTATAAATGCCCCTTCTTATGCAAACTTGTGCTTAATATGCAAAAACATGTTCCAGCTAGTAACACAACCAAAACTGCAAGATATACGTGTTGTAGTACAATAAATTGCTAGCTGTAAAGTTCTCCAAAAAAAAAACAGAAAACAAAAACTGCTACTTGTAAAGATTAGAATCATTTCCTAGGTGAAAATACCTTCAAACAAACAGGGCAATAATTCCCCTTCACAAACAATCGTCCACAGGCATCGCAACAGGTATACGAAAGAAACCATCTGCACATTTACAATCACAAGATTAACTCATCGTAGAAGAAAAATCAACCATGAACACAAAATAGAATAAATAATAAAGTTGATAGAAGGATAAAACATCAGTAGTTAGTTATTTATTTATTTATTTACTTTTTGTTAAGTTCAGTAGCTTTAGCATTCAATTAGTATAAAAACGATGAGAATCCATATTACCTTAAATACTAAAATACATGAATCTGCAATAGTAAATACAAAAGGCACAATTACAAGAAAACCAAACTATAAATACACATTTATAAGGCTTCGATTGGCTGGAAGAGAATATATTCAATGATTGGTAAGGAAATTTTCTGTCAAAACAATAAAACTATTATGCCTGAAACATTCAATAAGGCAAGGCAATGATTCGTTCTGTACTTCAAAGAAAATACCTTGTACTTGGGCCATTTCCAGGAACATTGGACCCACAGCTGTGACACCTTGTATGTTTGGGGCACAAATATGGCCCATGAGAAACATTCTACAAAGCACAACAAGAAGGTTAAAATAATTAGCTGAGGTACTCTGACATTGAATGGTAGAAGATCAAAAGTAATGGAACGCCAAACCACCTTGTGCGGAGGCTGCTGACAGTAGCAGTGGTAAGCAGCATCACACCGTCTACAGAATACGAACTTAGTTGGATCTCCAGTTCTTCGGCAGATCTAGTGAGACAAAAATCAGATTATATATACATGTCTGCTGTTCCCATTCAAGAGCTATCTAGAGAGACAGAAAATTCTGCCTCATTGCACAAATGTTTCTGTAAAAGGCAAAACTAGAAAATATATATGTGTGTGTGTGTGTGTGTGTGTGTGTGTGTGTGTGTGTGTGAGACCCAAAATCCTGAAATACAATCATATTCATCTTTGCATATAAATGGCTCATTTCTCTGTCCTCGGACACTTGTACAAAAGATCAAGTATGACAAAGAAGAAGATTAAAAAATATATAGATTTTAAGCTGTTGAAACAGCAAGGTTGAATTATACCATTAAAATGAAACATAGAAAACTAGAAATGCAAAGTAACCCCATTACCTCACACGATCTACAGGATGGGCAAACCCAAGAACTCAGGTGAAATAGATCTGCAAAATTAAATCATTCAAAAGTTCAGAATACCAAGTAGCTAGAATCCTTTGCTCTACCAAATTATGATTAAATTCCGCAGCATTCCAGAAACCTCTTTGCTGGCCCCAACTCTTCAGGCAGCTCCTATGATATTTCTTACTGCAAATTTTGCAAGCGAGCATCCTGGCAGCTCTCTCACTCCCTTCAATTTCACCATAAAAACACAAACGGCACATTACTTTAACACCCGCAACACCCTGTTCTTCTCTAACAGCACCATGCGTTTCTCCAGACGTATCCTGAGGTTTCACATCAAAAAACATATCCCCAAAAATTCTCAAGCATCAGGATCACCCACTTCCTCCTAGTCGAATCATTCAGAACAACAAAAACAAGAATAACAAAGCCTCAATCCCAAATTACTTGGGTTCAGCTACTATGAATCAAACTCTTCCATTGCGTGCACTAAAAGCGTGCTTTCGAAATCCTTTAAATTGAATCATTCAGAACCAACACAGAAACCCTTATAATGCTTCAATCTGTTCAAGAAGCAATGAATTCCATAACAATTGAAAACTAACGATGACAAATGCCGCAGTAATCATACATATTATCCAGGCAATCAAAGTCGCTAGAAACAAGCGGGGCACACAATTCGCCCTAAAAACACCACATTGTCTAATCCATACTACAGCAGTCAAGAAACCCAATCAATCATCCACAAAGATATCATCTTTAACAGCTCTTCTCCACAACTATCATCATAAACCAAACAAAAACTCAAAATCCAAGCAAAAACGAAAACCCTCACCGCCAAGACTCCGCTTTCGAACCTCCTAGCATAATCCTCAGCCGCCAGCGACGCCGCGACCCCTCTCTTCTGCAAAACAGCCCTCTTGGAGCGCTCCGACAGCAACTCCCCCACATCTCCCTCAAATCCATCATCCACCACCGGCGGAAGAGGCGGCGGCGGGGGCGGAGGCACGACTCGCGGAACCAGAACCTGCACAGTCCCCGCCGCGCCGCCCCCACCGCCGGCGCCTTCGGTCTTCGGCCGCAGCAGCCACGGATCCTTCAAGAAGTCCTGAACCCTAAAAACCTCCTCCAGAAACCCTCTCCGCGCCTCCTCCCCCTGTAGCTTCGTCGGGAATCCCAAGGAGCAGAAGCAGATTTTCCGACTACAACAACAACAACAACAACAACAAACAAACACAAGAATCGATTAATCAAGTCGATCGATCAAGCAGAGAAACTACGCGATCGAAAACGATCGAACGGACGAGGAGACGAGAGGAGGGAGAGGGAGCGGACCAAGTGATTGGGCAGGCGACGTGAAAGGCCATGGGGGGGATTTGATTTCCGCGGCTCTTCTCGTAATCAAAATCTGGCGCTTCTTTTTTTTTTTATTTTTTTTTTTTTTGGTTTTTTTTTTTTTTTTTTTTTTAGAGAATACGAGAAATTAAAATTGTTTTAGAGAGAGAAAGGGTTGTAGAGAGAGAGAGAGAGAGAGAGAGAGAGATGGGGGGTTCTGTAAGTGGGCGAAGCGACGGTTCTGTTTGGGAGGATGAAATAGGGTTTGTTTGTTTAACTTGTTTTTATGTTACGGCTTCTTGCTAACGTGCGCTTTTCTATTGAACCGGGTTCGTGGGTGGGTCATGTAAATGTAAATGTAAGGAAAGGAAATTTTTCTTTACCTCGTCTTTTAACCCTTGGTAAAATTTGCTTTCGTTGTGAACTTTTTCATGTGGTTGCTAAAACACAAACACCCAAATGGTGGGGACCCCGCTAATTGGTCTTACACACCACAAAGAGGGTGACTATTTTCACCCATATATGTGCTTTTAGCACCTGCATTTTGATTCACCCAAATATGTGTTAGATTCACTCATAGTTTTCTAAAATACCGTAACGACCTGAAACTTTATATTGTTTTTCTGTGTGATGATGTGTACTACCGATGTATACTTGTGTCTATAGGACAAGACGGTGATATCGAGTTGCGAGTAGAGTTCACCTTGAAGAACGTGACCAACGGATATCGACGGAAGAATTACGAGTACACAGGTCGGGGAAATGAATTTAGTGGACGACCGAAAAAAAAAATAACAAATTAATTTGAGAAATTTTATGGGTCGTTAGAAACTTCGCTCACGCACGATGGTGCGAGTCGTAGTGCATGCCAGGCGTAAGAACGCGAGGAAACTCAATTATTAGAGCAAAAAAGGATAAGAACAAGGGGGAGTCACACAAGTGAGTGCACAAGAGTGGTTAGGGCTGGTGTGTTTAAAGGCCACAAGATGTATCTGAGATACGGAAGTGGATTAAGATGGGGACCCACCTATAAATAGGTAAGTCAACCCACCTCTCTCTCATTCTTTTTCATTCTTCTCTATCTTTTCTCTCTCTTTTCTCTCTATCTTGTTGTTCAAGCAACCATCAATGACCGGCGAACTGTAGAGGCTGGAGTGGCGTCGAAGGTGCCGATTTCGAACGATCCGAGGTAAGATCTTTGATCTCCTCTTCATTTCCAACTCGCTCGTGTGAGTTTTATCCACGTTCGTCGTGACAAAATTTGGAAACCACGTCGATATTTCAAACTCGATCGAAACTTTCGACGTTTTGGTGATCATCACGACGATCAACACGAGATTTGTGAAGGTGGTGTTCGATTTGGGAGAGTTTCAAATTTTTGGTGAATTTTTGGGGATTTTTTGAATGATTTTCATTTTGGGTTTTCTGTCGAGGATTCCGGACATTTTAAAGTGTGTTGAGGATGTTTTTGAAATGGTTTTGAGTTCCCGGAGAAAAATGGACCAAACCGATTCAAGGCGGCGTGAGTCGAGGGTGTTCCCACCCCCGGCAATCCTTCAGGCAGCGTGCCGCGAATGACGTAGTGGGGCCTTAACCCCACGACACCAGGTGCGGCGCCGGGGACAGAAAGGGGTCTCTGTCACCACATCGTGTGGGCGTCGTGGGGGGGGGTAAACCCCCACGAAGCCTGGGGCCCCACGCCGTAAAGACGTCGTGGGGACTAAACCCCCACGGCGCCTCCCACGATGTCGTCGGGGTAGAAACCCCACGTCGGGAGACGCCGCCGAGGGGAAAAAAACCTAGTTTGCCTAAAACTCAATTTTTCCCAAATTTTTCGTGGTTCTTCGAAATGAATTAGGGACTTCCCAAGGTACCTAAATGAGTCCAAATATGACCCGATGCCCGGGAAAGCAACCCAAAATTAATGAGAGATTTTAATTAAACACGAAACAAAACGCTAATACAACCAAATTGCAACAAAAATGCTTACTAGGTACTTAGTGGACCGGTGACGAGCGTGTGAAAGCCGCAAGCGTAGAGTTTCACGCAGTATTAGTGAGTAAAACCAACCGGAGTACTTACATTATTTCATTTGTGCATTTAATTGGGCTTTTATATTTGTTGAGCAGTATTTTCTTTGTATATTATGATTAGTTGAATTAATTTTGGTTATATCTATCCTTGGTGGTTTATTGGCTTAGTTTTGCTTGGATCTCCTTAATGAGTGGCCTATTTAGGTCTAAGTGGACAATATGGTGCTCACGGTCTATACCGTGAGTACATAGATTCTGGACGTGGTTAAACCTACAGTTTAGGATTGCGGTGACCGTATGTTGAACTAAGTGTGACGCTGCAGTGCCCGTATGCGAACTAAGTGTGACATCGGGCTAAGTGTCTTATTCTAGATTGCCTTGGGTTTGTATAGGTCTAGAATCTGTCTTGGAAGTCAGGTTGTAAACTAAGTATGGCAACCTGGTGAATTTGGGACACTTAGATGTTTTTTCTTTTGCTTTGTGCTCTCGACATTCATTTATCGTTGTTATCTCAATAATTCACTTATCATGCTATCTTTTTTAATCTTTATGATATCCATGCATGATACTAGTTTATCCATTTATGTGACATTTGAAATATTGTTAAGACTTTATTGGTATTTTACTCTTTACATCACTGTACTCACCGTCTAGTTTGTGACGGTGGGCAGATTGACGAGCAGAAAAATGCAAGAGACTAGCGCTAGGCGATTGAAGTCTAGGACCATGAGGCAGTCAATTCTCGCGTATTGAGTTGGTTCTTGTATTATGTATTTATTTCGTTTTGTTGAACATCGGATTATAGGTTATGAGAGATCTTAGGATGTATGATATCATCGATGTTCTCCTTTGAGTTATTATGGATGATGTACACATTTGCGAGGTTTCCACGCTCTAGGTTGTCCTGACATGTGTGTCTTGAAGTTTATTGATTAGTTTAGAGTTAAATTGTTTCCGTTGTATTTGATAATAACTCACTAATTGATTAACTTCACATGTAAATGCATATTAAATAGTAAAGGGTAAGGAAGGTTGATTAGGCCTGTGTAACTTAGCGAGACTGACTCAGGGGTCCACATAGATCTAGGCCGGGTGGTGCCCTATTCTAGGATTGTGGAATTTGGGGTCGTCACAAATACCCTCATTAATTCAATCTCTCCCCATCAACCTATTTGCACCCATTCTCGACATCTCTTTACATATATCCATCGATACCGTGCTCGTGTTCCCATCACTTCGCAAATCTCACCTCAATCGTGGGTGGTGTCTGAGCTCATGACCTCCCCATCTTTTCGCTCTGCTAGTTAGATCCAACTGAGACCATAAGCAAGGTACCCAGTTGACTACTGTAACAACCCTAAATCTAACTGGTGTCACGTGTCATTTCAGGGTTGTACCGTAGGACCCAGTTGTTGTGATTCTCAGGTGTTGACACCGAGGTATATTATTTTTGTCTGTTGTTTGTATTATGTATTTATTACCCGAATGAGAATTCAACTGTCTAAATATGTGAAGAAGTTTACGTGTACGTGTTTGAGTTGCAGATCAGTTCGGCCTATGGAAACGTGCGTAAATGAGTACCAAGCGAACGAGATACGAGTATACGGAGTCCCGATGGGATAATTTATATAAAAAAATAACAAAATGAAATTAAATATAATAATTAAGTGTTCCAAACGATAGTACCGTCATTTGCATGTGACGGTGTGAGTCGTGGTGTAGGCCGGGTACGGGAATATATGTGAGAACCAACAAATTGTATTTTAGTAGGATAAGACCAAGGAACAAGTCACTAAACCAAGTTAGTTTAGCTGTTGGATGGACTCAATCTTGGATGAGCCTTGGGATTGGTGTGTGGGCCCAAATGTGGTCAAAGGTATAAAAGGAGGTGATCATTCTCATCACCTTTTCTCTCTCCTCCCCACAAGAAATCCAAAAATTTACAAGGATTTGGTGATTTCATTTGATGAAATTGAAGGCAATGGATCAACCAACGACGTGAAACAAGGTGAAATCTCACATATTCGTTTTATAATCATCGTTTCGGGTCAAATTTTACGAGTTTTTAGTGAAATCGATGAGCACACTTTATGCACTAGATTTATGGGTTTTTCAGGTTGATTTTGGTGACCTTTAAGTGGTCATGTTATGGCATGTATTTATGTTGCTATGTTGATTCAGGAAGTTCATAAGTTTGAGCATTTTTTGATGATTTTTGGATTAATTTTAAAAATGGTTTTGGTGGATGAATTGTACGATTGGACGATAGTTTTTTATAGTGTTTAAGGTTCCTACGAGGTTGGGATAGGCTCAGAACACAGTGACACAAGCCGAGGTTTCGAAAACCTCAAAATTTAAAATAAGCACTAGGCACCACCAGAGGCACCGTGGATATTTGCTCTCCACAGAGCAGGTCACGGCATCACTGCCCTGGATGACGTTTTGAGAGGCACCCCAGCCCAGTGGACTGCTATGGACCACATTTTAGGAAACGTCGTAAGGAAAGGGCCTCCACGGCGCCACCCATGGCGTGGGCCCTGTTTTTAGGAAAATTTCCTACATAATTTCAAAAACTTCATAGATTTTTATACGGGTATAAACACGACTCTAATACAACCAAACTTGATCAAAATGATAACCAGAGCGTGTAATTCGCTGACAAGCATACGTGATTAGTTTGGTGGCGTGTCTGAGCTAGTTGAGTGCGTATTAGCTTTGGATACAGGTAAGTAAATTAGTTAGGAAATGTACAGTTATTTCAATTGTGCTTTAATTTGATGTTGTTACACGGTACCTATTCTTAGAATTCTATTATGATTGAGTTGTCTAAGGGCAAGTGAGTCAACAATGGTTTTTGGTATGAGTGGTTATTTGAGGTAATATGCCAGAGCCATGACCTCGAGATGCATTGCACTGGTTACTGGTTCCATAAGGGATGAGAGTTTTTAGCTGGATTACCAAAAAGCCTATCATCCACGTAGAATTGGGGCTTATTGGGTTTACCACGTCCTAATTCCCGAGTGTAGCGGCCTCAGAACTCGAAGCCCGTCACATCGTACGTCACAGACCTACAACCCTACCTAAACTGGCCTAGTTGTGTTCCACGCGTACCGAACCATCTGTTAATTACTATATTGCTAACTATTTTCAAATTATACCAGGTCAGTTAGCTTATGGACTTCAAATCATCTATTAAACCTTATATTTTTTAGCGGAAGACTTTAATCAATACATCATTATAATATGAATTGTAAATCATGTAAGAGCATCATTTCTAATGTGGAAAACCCATCATAATATATGTGACGACCCCTCCCTTAATTTAGGGCACCGCCTGGCCTAATCCTGTAATTAAGTCATAATCCTAACCTTGTAGGACTTAACTACGTATTAGTCAGCCTTACAACCTATACATCTCGTGTTCTATTCGACTTATGATATTTAGTGTTAATTAAAACTTTATTAACATGGTTTGTTATTTAGCGGAAGTCTTATAAAATTAATGCAGAATTAAATTAGTATATTATGTGGAAGCCAATTGAAAAATAACATAAGTGTGGAAACCAAGAAAATTACATCATATATATCAGATAACCACAAAATATAGCAAAATAGTCTAAGTCTGGTCGGGGAACTGACGCTCAACCCAAATGTACAACCCAATGTAATAAAAGACATCGTATCTAATACATACAAAATATATAAAATGGACCTACAACAAAAGTCGTGCCGCGTCGCTACTCAGAGAAAATCTCCTATCTTCTCCTTGTCTGGTCGGCTAAAAGATGGATCTGCACCTACCGTCATATAAAGGACGGTAAATACAAGAAATAAACAATAATCCCCGATGACAAGTTTAAATTGCATTTCTGAATATAATCGACTGGTATTTAAAAGCATATAACTAGGAAAGCTGAAAGAAAAATAAATTATATGCAAGTAAATACCAGACTTAAACAAGTGAAAGTGACATCAGGCTAATTAGTGGTGAATTAGGTCCAGTCGGCAGTGAACTGCGTCACTCCGACTCTATAATCATAAATCACAATGGACTCTAACCCCGATACGTAGACCACCTCAGAGACTCTAACCCCGAGTGTCATATAATGTCAGGTAATATGTACCGACATCCCAGGGACTCTAACCCCGTGAGTCGTGCATACCTCAATCGAGTACGATACCTAATTACAAAAACTAGTTTTAAATTTCAAGAAAGACCAAATATGGAATGTCAAAACATAGGCAAGTCTAACATCTAATCAAATAGGGAGTACAAATCCATATAAACCTTTTATTAATATGTACTAGCCTAATAGCATGCTATTTATCCTTTATTTCACATTTAAACAACAAGAATAAACATAACATGTGATAGAGGTAATGAATCAAATCAACAAGTAAATATCATGCAAAACTAGACTCATAAGTGAGCATAGAACACCAAGGACACATGATATTAGAATACAATGGTAAAACAGTCAGCAATTACTATATAAAATAGCCAACAAGATTATGAAATGAAATGCTAAATCAAATTGTCAACGGGTATACTCACAGTCACGCTAATTTCTAGTCAATCCGGCCTCCCGACACCCTGACTTGCGCTCCCGGACTCTCGGAACACTCCTAGGTCCCTAGAATGTCATTTATACCATTTTTATTCATTCATTTATTAATATTTTTATTATTTTATTTTAATATTTTTAGGGGGTTGGGCCCCTGAACCGGGTATGACCCGATCCAACTGAGTCTAACCTGGCTTGGTCCAACCTGGCCGGTCAGGGGCGGCACGCACGCACGAGTGCGTGCGTGCGTCCCCTCCCCTCCCTTCCTCAAATCGTAGAGACGTTGCACTTCACATTTTTTTTACAACAATCAACAACAACCCTATAACACATCAAAACATGCACTAGGCACTCCATATTTGCATTCAAACATCAAATAAACATGGATTCTTGCATGTGTTTGATTAAAAATATGAAGAACAATGAAGAACACTTGAAAATGAAAAATCCAATTAAATCCAAAACTCCACTGATTTTTTAAAAGTTGGGCAGTGTTTTAAGCGATTTTCCACAAGGATTCCAAATATGAACTTCGATTTCGAAAATAAACTCATTATATAGCTCAAAATTCCTCAAAACCAAAAATGAAACTTGATAAATGAAAATCAAAGCTTGTACATGCATATAAACAGTCATAGGATACTTTGAAATCATCACAACCAAAAAGCCTCATGACTTGAACTAAAAAAAACACTACAAATTGAATGCATGAATATAAGGAGCACTCACCTAAGATTGTAGCTATAGTTGGGGTATTTGTTTCTCTAAATCTTGGTGTTAAGAACCCTCAATGCTCTCTCAAATTTCCAGTTAGAAGAGTCCTCTATAGCTCTGTTTCTTTTTTTTTTTAAGTTTCATGCAATTTGAAGCAACAAAGGATGAGAAGGGTTTTTATAGCTAGTGGCTTCATCAAATGTACATTGGTAAATCTCTAGGAACATCCCAAGGTTACTAATCACTCCTATCATCTACTAGTTTCCAGCCAAGTGACACATTTTGTCACTCACATGGGAGTGTGTGCTAACACGGATCTCGAGACAAATTCAAGTGTTTTAGATTTTTAAACCAAACTTTAGGACTTGATTTGATTCTCAATTATACATATAACCATAGGCTTATAATTAATTCCATTATGCATGTAAATATTTTATAAATTCATATTATTATTAAACAAGACTCACCAAAAGTGTCAACTACCCGATTCCCCGACTCGCACGCAACTTGAGGCATGCTCTCGCTCTCGTCTCGACGTCTACACTGTACAAATAAAATACATTAATTCAGTGGAAGCCTTAAAAATATGTAATTTGTTATTTCATTTCATTAAATGTAAAGAGCATACGATCCTATGTGGAAAACCTGACGATGTACATTATATATAAATTAGCAAAAGTAATTACATACATGTACAAGTATCTCAAAAGTCCCCAATACCAAAGCAAAGTCAAAACAACAAAATATATAAACATATGAGTCAGTCTAGTCTGTGGCAAGTCACAAGTAACTCGCTAAAGTCTCCTTACCCCTACTCGTACCTGAATCTGCACTTACGTCATCACAAAAGCCAGATGACGAGTCCAGTGAGTAAAACCAAGAAGAAAACCACCCAACATTTATAATAATAGAAGCCAACAATATGTTAAATAAACATGCACAGTAAACACACAACTGTAAATAGAACGCATGCATAAATAGCACGATAAACCCAAACGGATTTGTGTCGTATAGCAGGACTAAACCTTACTCCAGATATCAGGATCCCTCCAGTGGGCTTCTCCACCCCCTCCACCAGTCCATTACTTGAGTTTGTCCCTGTTGTCTAGCCTACCCAATTCCGCCCACATACCTCGAATATATCAGAATTCGACAGTGAATTAAACTACCAACCGTCTAATAAGCGTAAACACATGGAAAAAATACAATGATAAACAATAATAATTGGATCAAATGATAACCAACAAATAAATACTCGAGTATGTTTCTTAAAGGGTTTACGCATCTCAAACCGCGCTCCAATACCCGGTACCAATCTAGGTCCTAATCCCGTTCGTGCCTCGGTATACGCGCCTAATACCTAACTATGGTATTCTAATTCCCTAGTATTCAAGTGCATCATATAAATCCTCAACAACTTCTCCATTTAAGCTCAATACCACCATTAAAAAACCATATACTCAACCCGAAAACTAGTGAACACGACTCACCATGCCGAAACTTGTGTCAAAACTCACAAAAATCACGACCGAAAGATGAAGAATTACGAGGAGAATTCGAGGCTTACCTCGGATTTTTGATTCCTTGATGTTTGCTCCTTAAAATCCTCACCAAAGTGCTCAAAACCCTCACTCAACTTGGCCAATTTTTGGATTTCTCAATAGATGAGAGAGAAAAGGTGGTGGAAATAGTAAGAAATGACTATATATAGTCCCAAGTTCATCCTTTATGCTATGCTCATCACTAGGCCCATTTTGTGGCCTTAATGAGGTCAAAAAGTTCACCATTGGTGACACAATTCGTGAATTGGTCTTCTTAGTCTTATCTTCTCAACACAACGTTCACTTGTTTCCTCGGGGATCCAGTACTTGGCACCTGGCAACTCAATACCGAACTGAACTTCGATGACACAACTAGCCCATGCCACATTCCTATATTGATTAATTGTCTCTTTTAAATGTATTTAACTATGTGAACCCATTTCTCGGCCTCGTGCACATGTAATTCATCCACATGGTACCCGCGTAATACTCTTTTGAGGCAATTACCTGTCATGATGTGGTTGGCACCGTTGTGGGTAAATCCCCACGGTGACACTTGGGCAGTGAGTTCCTGCCCAAGGCATCGTGGGTGGTACCATGAGATTTACCCTCCACGTCGTCGCTAGAGGCATCAACCCTGTATTTGGCTTGGGTCCTCTCGGGACCCCTCAGCTTTTTTGTCGCAACTCGGACTCGATCCAACCTACTATAGTATGCCTTTACACCTCGACAAATCACATTCGAATCGATAAACCCGACGATTTTTGCCAAAATGCCGATAAATTTGTTTTTTTGTCAACAACACCAATAGCTTCACAAACTAAAGCTCCATAACCACCATGAAACAATGAAACCAAACTCTGAAAAATCAGTGAGCTCATGTCACTTTTCGAAACCTTCACCAAAACCAGTGAAAGAGTAACCGAAATGTAGAGAATGACGAGAGAAGTTCGGATCTTACCACGGATTGTTGATCTCCTAGCTCCAACTCCTTCAAATTTCCACCAAGTTGCTCCAAAACCCTGCACTTTAGCTCCCATTTTCGTCCAAGTGAGAGAAAAGAGAGAAAAGGTGGTCAAAAGAACAAAAAACCCACCTTTTATACCTTGATCTTCATCAAGTGTGATCACCTCATCCCTAGGCCCATCTTGTAGCTTAGATTGAGTCAAAAAGTCCATCCCCTAGTGACTTGGATGGGTGACTTGTCCTTTGGCCTTATCTTGGCTCAAGACCAATAATTTCCACCTCGGGCGTTTTGATACCTGTCACTCGGCAAATCGAACTGTCGTTCGAAACTTTAACACTATATCCGGTCTATGCCGTGTTACTATATTTGTTATCATTCACATTTAATTGTTTTTATCTACATTAACCCATTCCCCCGACTTGATGTTCACGTCATTCGCCCGCCCGGTACGCATTAGCATGCTTTTCTAGACGAATACCATCACACTATCTCGCTTGGTCTAATCAACATAGATCACACCTGTGATGTAATAAGTCATTACATAATCATTATCATCGTAGTTACTCAAACAATCAGTCAAAAATAACATTTTCGCCCAATCTAGGTGTTTCGTAGCTTGTCCGTGGCGTCCCCATGGACCTGAGCTAGTATCCACATCCAAAAATACGTAAATAATGACATTGATGCAAATTAGGCCGATACACTAAATATTTCAAGATTCTTTCAAAACACAATTTACACTAAATATTTCAAGATTCTTTCAAAACACAACTTTGGTTCCATCGTATACCAAAAGGAGCTAACGTTATGCCATAAACAAAACCATATTTATACATGAATAACGAAACTCAATCGAAAAGTTGTGAAAGAATTTATAATTCAATGGAGAAGATGATCGCATGGCTTACCGAGTTTAGTTAGTTTTATTGTTCTAGTCATCGAAGTTTCATCAGAGATTTAATGGCAAGGTGATGATGAAGGAAACAAGAATTTGAGATTTATGATGGATGGTAGATTATATTAAGGTTTAAATTGTCAATACAAATAAGGGTTTTTTGGAGCAATTTTATTTTATTTTATTTTAGAGTGTTAAAAGCACATAAATGGGTGGAAATATTCGCATTCCACCATAAAACACACATACACCAATTTTTTAACTTATTGGCCACAATACCCTCACCTCTCACACACATCACAATTTTCCATATCACCCACTGCTCTCCACCTGCCACCGCCACGACCACTGCCTTTGTCATCCGTTGTTGCTACAATTTGTTGCGCTAGCATTCAACACACACCTATTTGTCTTTGGCTAAATATGGTTGAAATTAGTCAAATTCGACATGTCTGGCCAGAATTGGTCAGAATTCGCCCGATTCCGACCAAATCCATCCAAATTTAGCTAGATTCGGCCAAATTCATAGTTGAGTTTGGCCGAAAAGAGAAAGAGGGGGTATGGCAAACGACGACAACGACGGATGACAGAGGCAGTGGTCGTGGCGCGACAACGATGGTGGTAGTAGCCTAATGGCTGATGGAGGATACTAGGTGAGAGAGAAAGGTGGTATATGTGGGTGAGGATATGGTATTTTGGTTAATAAGTTAAAAAAAAATTAGTGTGTGTTTTGTGGTGTGTGTAAGGCCATTTAATGTGTGTATGTGTGTTTAGTAACCCTTTTTTTAATAAAAATAGAAATTCCATTATTCGTTAATATATGGCTCAAATACATGACAAGACATAGAATCAATTGCTCTAATTAAAGTATATTGATTCGCTAATCTTATGAGTTGCACTAAAAGCACCCCTACTATCCATAAGGGCAACCAAATCTTGAGGGCACCATTGAAAAATATGAAGGCACCTCGACTTTTTTACTAAAATCTTTAAAATACCCCATTCGTCCCAACCAATGCACCCATCTCCAAACCTTGATCAAATAGTTATATACCAAAAAACCTTGATCAAACTTCCCCGAATCACGTTATTTTATTTTTCTTAGTATTTTTAATCAATTGGTTGGTGTTACCATGCGTTATTATACTTTGTTTGATCCATTTTTTGGTGTTTTTTTATTACTTTTACATGATTTACCTTGACTTGAACAATCCCTCCAAGCCATATGGTGATATTTATACGTTTTGGTTTGATTTTAAGCGATTTAGATATGTTATTTCATTTCTTTTGTCATTCGTTGAGTTTTTGAGTAACTTTTGAGTTATTTGTACGATTCGACAAGACACAGTCGAGACATCTATTTTAGCTTCGACGACACATGGTCAAAACTTATCTTTTATATTCAAATTTTGTCCAATCGAACCTCTTTGTTGAAAGTTAATTGCCAACTAGTGAACTAGAAGGTCCGGTGGCCTTGTCCGACTCTCCAATTTAGGGTTTGGTGGGATCCGACCAACTTTCCAACTTGAGATTCAGACCTGCGAGGTCGAGCCATTCGACGATGTCCTATAAATCACAAGAGGGAGTAGCGTGGAAGGATGAAGGTGGGGTGCACTAAATGCAATAAGGGACATAAGAGTCATTTTCATTTGAAATGACAGTGGCTTAAATTATTGTGCCGCCGTCATGGATAGACACTGTGACGGCCACAATTTTTCCATACAATTGGCTACGCCCGGCCTAGACCCGTACAAGCCCCGAGTCATCACTCGGCAACCTGACGAGCCTAGTCAGCCTTCAACTTAATCAATTTAATTATTTATGAAAGAGTTATTGCAAAAATAAACAGCGGAAGACTAAAACAATTATAATAAAGGGGAAAATAACTCATTTAAGGGAAGTAGAGGAATTCTAAAAGTGTGGAAAACCCCGGGTATTCATGTACAATTCGATAGGTAAATATACATGATACCAGTCTCATAAAAGAAATACCAAGTTCAATAATCCCAACAATGTAAATATAAAACGATATACACATCAGCAAAAGTATAAATACCTATTTAAAGAGTCTCTCTCGGTGTCGTCGCTAATCCTCACAAGTAGATCACCTAGGCGGGGTCCCTTGCCCTTCTCGCTCTCCGCCCTATCGCACCCACCGTCACAAACTAGACGGTGAGTAAGCGAATAAAACCGAATGTAATACCAGAAGAAGATAACAGTAATTCATGATAATACAAGTAACGCAGTCTAAATATCATGCGGTAATAAAAAGACAGGAATTTAAATAAACAAGGTGCATGATAAACAGACTAATACATGTCAATCGAAAGTCAAGTGTGTTCCAAGGAATCAAAAAGAGGCCCATAAGTGGTCTAAATCATAGCATAACGGCGAAGACCTTGCGAGATCTTCCCGGGCATCGACACAAGCGAAGGCACAGCTATGACTGGAGGGACTTGAACCCATCCACCCAGTACTCGGAGTCACACGGTCACTAAGGGTGGTCACACACTCGTGCGCACGAGTGCCCGCGTTTTATCCCTCTGGTGCAGGTCCTAGTACTTTCGAGACGAAACACTTACACCGGGAAACACACAACAAGAAATGGAATGGAATACCAATAATAAAGAATAACAAGACTGAATAAATGATAATGAATCACATGACATTTTCTTACTGGCTTACAAACGTACAAATGCTTTTTAAGGCAAGTGTACTTACCTGACTAATCGCAACCTGCGTACAACACTCTCGATCCTAACGCGTATTCCAAAGTTTCCCGCTACCTGACAAGGTCGGAAACTCTAATTAGTGGGTCGGGTCATTACTAAACCTAGGTTGAATACCTTAGTGTTTTTCCCAATGTTTTGATGATTCGAACGACTCGATGCAAATTGACTGAAAAATCAACCGAAACACAACTCTTTTAGATTTTTGAAAACCACACCATAACTCGAAATAACCATGTATTCGAACACTCAATACACATCTATACTAAACAAATACCCGACCCTTGTATATTCTCACGTATGCATGAATTCGAATCACTAAATCATGTATTCATGCCATGAGTTTTGAAATGAAATAGACTCAACACAAAATAATGAAATTCGATGACAAAAACACATGAAATAACACATTCACGTTTACTACCGCGAGGAAACCATGCATGAGCACGCAACTCCAACATAAATTCGTTCTCACACACGATGTGCTATTAATTCAAGTGATTTCAATAAAACATTCAAACTAGATTGATAAAACCTTGAGTGAAAACTCAACACCGACGTCATTAATAAAGAATAGTCGTCATGATCGAAACTCAAAACCACGCAACATTGATAAGAAATTATGACAAGTCCGATCATTTACTTAAAATTAAGTCAATCAACTAGACAACGGAATCACATGATATGACAACACGAATAAAAATCCTCGATACAGTGAATACATTTCCACTTTCATAGGTTATATGTTTTAACATAAACTTGTCTTCTTTTTCTTCTTTTCTCTTCTTTTTTCTTTCTTTTTTCTTTCTTTCTCTTTTCTCTTCTTTTTTTTCATATATGGTACACCCCACACACCAAGAAAGTGTATACAAAATATGACACATACAACACACCCACCATACACACACCACCGCCCAACGTCTCAACAGTGAGACGTACACACCTACAACCTTCACAAAACACCCACATCTCGTTGTCCAAAACACACCAATTGAACTGTCCATAACAACCACAAAAACAGTCTCAAAATGATAGAAAAACAGTGAGAAAAAGAGAGAGAAATAGAGAAATCGAGAGAGAGGAAAAATCGATAGTGTGAAAGGGAACCACCTCGACTCCGGTGACCACCTAGGACTGTCTCTGAGGGTCATAGCCACCATCCCAGTCCGGCATCACGTGGATAACCACACAACAGTGGGGAGAAGGAGGCGTGCGTGATCGAGGACGAGAGAACTCGCCGAGAAACCGAGAGATCGGTGAGGAGGAGAGATCGTGAGTGAAGCCGAGAGAGAGAGACTTTCGGCCAACGAGTGACCTCCGACCACCCCGAGATTGGCCGAGAGACGGCGGCACGGTGAGGCGTGGAACACGGCTTGAGAAGAGAGGAGGCCGAGACCGCGAGTGAGAGGAAAGAGAGTGAACCCGAGAGAGAGAGAGAGAGAGAGAGAGAGAGAGAGAGAGAGAGAGAGAGAGAGAGAGAGAGAGAGATAACGAACCTCCCGGTGAGGTTCCGGCGAGAGGAGACCGAGTGGAAGACCGACGAGAGAGATGAAGGGAGGAAGAAGATGAGTGGCGGCGGTGAGGGCATTTGGAGAGGAAGATGAATAGTGTAGGGTTTTTTTTTGTTTGTTTATATATATAATATAAAGGTCAAATGACCATTTTGCCCTTCCACTTATTTCCTAAACAATTTTAAACAATTGCCCTTATGGGTCTTTGACCACATCATCTCATCTTAACATACATACACATCTCAATGCAAATCTCATGGCTACTTACCATTAGGCTGTCACTTTAACAATACTAATCACATAGTCCGAATGTTACATATTTAACCAACTCCCACGTTCAAACGACATTCCTCGGTCCGTTTTTTCTTGTTCCGACTCTCGTAACGCGCGTAGTCTCGCCTTTTCTCGCCAACTAATTAATTAAATTAATTAAAAATTCATTTATTTGTATGTTTTACTTGTTTTTTTATCCCCGTTTAACTAGTCGAAACCTCACTCAATTAAATATCGCCCAACCGGCTCAAAACCCGTAAAATACTACAATACTAATACACACAATCAAAGAATCATAAAATCACTTCGGTGTTGACTCCCGAAGTTCGAAATACTGTCCAGTATTCACGTAACCGGGTCACAATTCTGACAAGTGCAACACAAGTCAGTTAAAAATTTGGGGTTGTTACAGACACCAGCATGGCTCAATCCTATTTGTTGAAGAGAACATTCCATTCTTCACAAATTTGATTATGAATGCAATTGTAATATTGAAAGCGTGACAATTAGAGACCGCTCTCTACAAACATCTAGAAAACGCATGAAAATATGCACGCATCTCGAGAGCGCATCGAGCAGGGGTGTCGTAGGTGCGTGGACATACGCTAGCTAGCGTTTTCCTTTTCATTCCAAATTGGAAAATGATAAAATAACTCACTCTCAACACACATTTTAAACACACATCTTTATCTTTTAATCATTTATGATATTTTATTAGATGTAGAGTCACGTATCGGGAGATAAAAAAGAGCTACAAGTGACTAAATGACAAGGGGTGTGGAGTCATTTTATCATTTACCTTCGAAACTTTTGTGTCTTAGGTTTTCTCTTCATCTATTTGGAAGCATTGGGGTCTGCTCGGCGCGGCGGTGGTGAAGTGAGTGAGTGAGTGAGCAGCCATGAACGCTCCCGACCGATACGAGCGCTTCGTCGTCCCAGAAGGAACTAAAAAGTGAGTCACTTCGCAAACCCCCCTCCTAATTATTATCATATTCATATTCATCTTCTTCTTCTTCATTGAAAGATCTGATCACTGAATCACACGCAGAGTCTCGTACGAGAGAGACACGAAGATCATCAACGCCGCCTCCTTCACCATCGAAAGAGAGGACCACACCGTCGGCAACATACTCCGCATGTAACCAACTAACCAACCAACTCTCAATACATTTCAATTTCCTCTTCCTCCTTTCTAGGGTTTCATTTCTTTCCATTTTCAGGCAGCTTCACAGGGACCCTCACGTCCTCTTTGCCGGCTACAAGCTCCCGCACCCGCTTCAGTACAAGATCATCGTCAGGGTTAGTTGTGCTTTTTCTCAGATTAGGTTTCCTAATGCATGCAATATGCTTTGTTTCAATGTTGTTTGTTTTTGGCAGATACATACTACTAGCCAGTCTTCGCCGATGCAGGCGTATAACCAAGCCATTACTGACCTCGACAAGGAGCTCAATCACTTGAAGGATGTTTTCGAGGTTTGTTTTCCTTATCAACTACTATTTCTATGCCCATGGTTAACTTGCTTTCTAAAGATTTTCCCTTTTAAAATGCGCGTGCTTCCTTTGATACCTTTGATACTATATCATGGATTTGCAATTTTCTTTCATATGGAAACTAGCTTCGACCGTGCTTGGATTTGAAAACTACATGGGCTGGGTAAATTTGTTGAAATTGTATGAATTATTAGCCAACGTATTCGTCAAAAATCCTGCAAGAAGTCCTACAATTTATTATGAATCCATTGCTTTAGAGTTTAGAGGGTAATTTTCTTTTTCCTTGTTTTGATATATTATAAATCTACATAAAAATTATCTAGAGGGATTCTTTTAGAGGAGCTCTGGCAGCAGTTTATCTCGGTTGTAATAAGGAAACCCCAAATATTTTGCCATCGCCTAGTGGTTACTCATCCATTTAGCTACACGCCTTTGTGGATTTTTGAGTGTTTCCATTTCTTTTAGTTTGCGCTAGAAGGCCCTAGTAATTCTTCATTTATGAATTTAAAGTTTCTCGGAGGCTTATTGTCGGTTGTAGTTGTGTTAATAATATCTGTCTTATTTTATCGACACCTTTTCACAATATCATCCTAACGGTCTGATGATTCTCAACTTTGACAATCATTTGGCACATTATCTATTTTGTAGTTTTCGTACACCCAACATTCTTTTAGAAGTCACAGGCTTTACACTCAAGTCTCAGTCCCATTAGCTCATTGTTATTATGAGTGACAATTGAAGCTATACTCTTATTTATTATTCTAGCAGCTATGAATGCAGCAGCCTTTGGTCAAAGTAAAATGTGTTACTGGCAAGGACTTAGTGTAGTCGAGAAAATATCGCAGCCTGTGGTCTGATGATTCTTAGGTACGTAGCACAGTTCTTGAGTCATAAAATTTGGCATAGAGGTCTCATAATAAGAAGACCTATAAGAAGCCTGATCTTATTGAATATTTGGAGGCTCGTAATGTTCTGCAAATTTGTGAGTTTTATAACAACACCACTCCTGATGTTGATGGTTCAAACCCTTCATTTTATAAAGAAGTCCAAGTTGGGGGGCGTGGCTCCACAAATGTGAGTCTTGGCTCCACAGATGTGGGTCGTGGTATCGAACGGCGTTAACAAACTATTGTGTCACTTTGTGTGATTGTTTTTTTAAGTTACATTGCTTGCATTGAATCATTCAAGTGGTATCAGATTTGTACGGCTAGGAGAAGGCATCTGAGATAGATTTCGATACAAGTTGGATATTGTTGGGGATGTGTGGATCGAAATAATAGTCCCACTTTGGTTAATTATGACTTCGTTATGAAGTATGTGAGTGTGAATCTCCCATTGTTATTGAGGCACACACCTGAGGCACGCCTTGAGGAGAGGCGCAACCGCCTCTGCGCTTACGCCTCAACAACACTAAGGCGATGAGTTTGAGTACCTCAAATAATACTGATGCCTTTTGGTGTAAAACCCCACACTTGTTTGAAGGAGATTAAGTTGGGGACGGTATTGGTACTAGCTGTGATCCATAAGCCTGCGGATATAGGTGCATGCCCAACATAGTGGAACTGTGGAAGCAACAAATTGGAAAAAGTGTTCTCTAGATGATGGATCGGTATTCAAAGCTGAGTAAAAATGACAAATTGTGATATTGTATGAATTGGGTGTAGGAATAACTTAAAAGGGACTAAGGAAATGATTGGTGAAAAATAAATTGTGACCGCCTTCGAAATAAGTTCGAACCTTAACCAATAACATATCTTCCAATATGTTTAGTAATTTTGGCCCTGACTTTGTTCATACATTGTACTATTAAGTTGACCATTATACGGGCATTTCCAAACAATTTATGTTTCTTTGTATCTTTGTAATTTTTATGGTGTATTCAATTTTTTGAACCGGGAACAAATATTGATTGACAAAAAGAAAGCACAACAATATGTTCTCTTTGAATTTCCTATTTGCTAATGCACGGTGTCAAATTAAAATAGTTGTTAATCCTAAAAAATGGTTTTGCATATATTTTTGAAAAAAGTGCCTTCTTAGACAACAAATCTCGAGATGGCATTATTATCTTGAAAGCTTTCGGTCTTGAAAAAACCTTCTACTATTCTGCAACTTTTTTATTATCGGAGTAGATTAAGTTTCAGTCGATTGAAAAAACTTGGACAACATTTAATGCAAAATTATCTAATGTTTTGTTTTGAATTGTGCATAATCACCTCATTGAAATTGGCTAAATTACTAACCAGGTGGGTGGCTCACTAGTATGGTAAGGGTCATCGGTGCAAGAGGTTGGGTTCGTGCCTCATGAGGACAAATTGTGGTTTCTTTCTTATCAAGAAATTGGCCAAATTCCCCACACATTACTCGAGACTTTGTTCAATTAATGAAACTCTATTTACTTAAAACAACTTTTTTTTCTTCTTTTTCCTTCCATCCTAAGTTTTACATTTGCATATAGAGTGTAATTGTTGGTATCACCATAGCGCACATAATACAACTAATACAATACTCAACCCAAGTATATCTATCGCCATAACTATAGTCAAGTTAGCGGCATGCATCTCTTTGTGATGCTTCTGTTAGTGTTATTTTGGGTATTCGTCTTCCTATTAGAAAACAAAAAACTAGTCAACCCCAACTAATTTGGGATTGAGGCTTCATCTAAATTAGTGCAACGTTTTTCTTTCTTTTTTTCTTTGAGAGGAAAAGTATTGGATCTTTGGATCTTTTGAGAGGAAAAGTATTGGTTCCACTTTAGTATAAGTTCCCTATTAACAGGTTCTTCTCTTAGGAACTCAAGTCACTTGATAGTGAATTTTCTTTGTACATAATCTGGATGTTCATAGATGAGATCATTCTTTGACAAAGCTTCTCAAAAGTATTAGGTTTCATGTGTTATAATATTAATGGCAGCTTGTGTATACACTAATTTTGTCTCGATTCATCCGTCAGATATCATGTGGTATGGTTCCAAAATGCAAGTGTATGAACGTAAAGTAGACAATTTAAATAAGATTTACATTTGAGCTAATGTCTGATTCAATTCCAATGTATCTATCACCTATGGTATGGAGCATTTAAGGAATCCAATTTTTTAACGAGTATGTTGGAGCACAACTTATTGAATGGAATTCAAAACGAATTGTTTGAGCTATAATATATGTTGACCTTCTATATCTCTATATATGTGTGTTTGTTCCCATTCTTTTTGTATTAGAGGAGATTCTCTTGCTTCAACTTGTTATTGATGTACAATTGAACTAGGATTTAATATGCATGCATATGCATTTAGAAGTAAACACAAAGCCTTATCATATCTAAATGATGATAAACAAATTTTCTTCCTGTAAAAAAAAAAAAAATCTTCTTCCACTGCTTTGTTTGGTTTGTGAACTGTATGTGATATATATCTCATTCCATCAAATTACCTTCAATTTTAGTTTTTGTGGTTCTTTTCTCTCCCCTTGTATGGACCACTTAACTTCTTATGGTTAATAATATTGAATGTGGTCCTATTGATTTTGGCAGCTGTTTGGCATTAGCTATGTCGTTTTTATGTAGAGGTTCTTGTCTGGTATCTGGTAGTCCTTTGTTTTTCTTTAATCAATTTGCAAAAGCTTGCAAAGAAATGATTGGTAGTATTGTTTATTGTGTGAGAGAGTTAGGGGCACTATTGTTTTCCAGGCATACTTCACTTAATAGTTACTTTTGCATTGTGTCGAGGGGAGTTGCCAATAGTTAGGTATCATGATTTGATATATGCAGTTGCTACGTAGTTTTACAAGTCCTTTAGATACACTTAGTTATTTTTTTTGAAAACAGATACACTCAGTTATTTAAACACACATCTCAATGCAAACGTCAACGTACATAAATTACGTAGCAAAACTATGTCACCGAGGACAATTTCCTTGCGTTAATTTACATGCCTTTTCCAACTTATTACTGCTGTTTATCACCCATTTTAACATCAACTTTGCAGGCAGAGTTGTCGAAGCATTCAAGAGACTTTTGAGCTTGCTCGGATGCATGAATTGGCCATGAGGAAGGTATTCATGGCAGAGATGCGACACAAAAGTTGTCTGTTACGCACGCTGTTGCATCTTTGACTAGTTTTTTACTGTAGCCCTGCAGGGGGAAGAAGCTTGTAAAGCCTAAGAATTATCTTTTTGAGTCGTGTATGATCTCTCTCAATCAAATATGGATTAGTACTGTTAGATTTGTGCTCTAATGTATATGTTGACTGCTTCTATTTTGTGCAATTGACCATTATATGAAGAAAGTTCAGGAAAAACTGTAGAGGTCTTTATAATAGAATTAGACTCTCTAATTCCAAACGCCCAAAAACATAATCTGTATGCTTGCTTACCCTTTTTGTAAATGTCAAATTGTGAAACATGTAAAGTTGGTCCTCTAGTAACCTAATGAAAAGGAAAATGATTTTTGGGCGTAGAAGCATACATTTGCTACATGATGGCGTAATTTGCATTGATATATATACGCACGTATCGTAATGCAATCTACGCCAATGTAGGCTTGACCTAAAAAATTTGCTCTCTTAGTGTGAGTAATGTCATATTCCAAAATTTTCTTCTATAAACGAAAAGGTTTATACTAGATGTATAGAAAATTTTGCTTGATTTTTCAAGTACATCGCAAACTAACTTTGTAGACAGATGTATTTGATCAATTTTCCATCACATGCATTGGTATCCAAACTTTGTCTACTCTCTTCTTGCTTTGGTTCCACTAGTTACCGTAGAAATTAGTGGGCATTTCAACTTAATTAGTAGGAAAATCAAGGGGATATTATGCATATGAGAAATTTAATGACGTTTGTGATTATACCTATTCACTTGGCGGCCTCGATTCGAGATTTTAAGCCTTTGTTGAGGCCCACTCAAGTTCACCTAAGTTGGGGATTTTTGACTAACTTTTTATATTTTTGAACATAATAATATATATTTACTAATTAATACTAGAAAATGAATATAAAGTAGAAGTTAGTTTAGTCCTTAGAGGTACAAGTGGTTACAACAGACTTTTTTTTTTTTTTTTTGTATTTTATAAGTGGCAAAAGTACCTAGTTACATCAAACAGATTCTAGAAAAGAAATGCCATAACATCATCCCTCAAAATCTCGAATAACCTTGAAGGACAATGATCTAAGGAATGTGTTCCAATCGAATGTTGTGCTGCAAAGGTTGACATCCAATTCGTTATCTAATTTCCTTTACAATGAATATAAACAACACAAATATACCGGTCCCACCTCATAAGACGAAATATCAGGGATACCAAATGGCGATAATGATTAGTAACAATGAACTTCTAAGTGTAAACTTATTTTTTTGATGACCTTTAAGTCTAAATTCCCTACTTCCAAGATTTTTATAGTATTTAACATATGTTATTTAAGTTATAATTAATACCATATAGCATCATATCCAACAAGGGGATGTAGCTCAAATGGTAGAGCGCTCGCTTTGCATGCGAGAGGTACAGGGTTCGATCCCCTGCATCTCCAAGCCATCAACTGTTATTACCACCTTTCTTTTTATTATTATTTTTCTTTGTTGGCACACCTTTTGTAGTATTGAATCAGGCTATACGCATCCCACTTATCTATAAGAGCAACCTGATTTTGAGTAAACTCTACCTTTCTTTTTATTATTATTTTTCTTTGTTGGCACACCTTTTGTAGTATTGAATCAGGCTATACGCATCCCACTTATCTATAAGAGCAACCTGATTTTGAGTAAACTCCAAATTTAGATTCAATTTTTTTCGGCCGATTCTTCAATTAGAGGTTTGGTTAGTTCTGATCGATTCTATTTAGAAATTCACACTCGACAATGCCCTACAAATCATAAAGTTATGGTGCACAAAACGAAAAGAAAGTGGTGGGGTGCAAAAAGGGCAGTGAGGGGTATAAGGGTTATTTCATTAAAAATGACATTTTCTAAATTTTGAATTTATTCGCTGGTTTTCCCTTTATATATATATATATATATATATATATATATATATATGAATGAGTGGGGTGTGTATAGCCTGACTGGTATTATTTTAGTTAGTATGAGCATTGGAAGAGTTCCATTATATGATTAGGCTTTTATTATAGAAAACGTGAAATATTATTTTGAACACAAGTGGAAACATACAACACAACAACACAGATTAAAAAGCTAGTAATCTTGGCTGTTTATACGCTTTAAAGCAAAACAAAACATCCACTCATTCATTCAACATCTCCTTCACTACCCCTACAAACACTCCTACTAAGAGTGTGGTGAGAAATCTCACTGTAATGCAAAGGAAACAGTGCTCCACTGTTGCTCTTCTTCTGCAGAAGTGGCGACGAATTCCCAATTTCTCGTAGCGGCGACACTCTCCTTGATCTACTACTACTAACTCTTTGCCTCACATACTGACCACCCTCTTTGCTGTTCTCTAGTTTCTTTGTGTCAACACCAATAACATTGGCATTGTTGATGACTTTGTTGCTTTGTAGGTGGTGGTGGTTCTCTTTCAAGCTGCATATCAACACCCTTTTTTCTTTCTCCTTTAATGAGCAGTCCCCAGTTGTAGTTGTGGTTGTTTGTGTGATTGTAGATTCTGATTTTTTCTGATTCTTCACATTCTCAAGTTCAATGTGAAGCCCGGAAATCTGTTTCTCTAATTCGGCGACTTTCGCATTTGAAGCTTTAGCTCTCTTCTTCCATTCCTTCACCTAATCATCCCCCATGAGAAAGCATTTTTAGTTTTTAAGCTCATTAGTAAAATCTGGTCTATTACAATTTTCAACAACCACTACTGTTACTAATACAAAAGTTGGTTTGTGAAACCTTACATTGGATTTTAGTGATTGAAGGCGCTCGTCGGAGTCGAGAGCTTTATTCTTCCAGAAATCACGAAAATTTTGCAATTCTTCCATCTCTTCCTTCACCCTCCCAAGCATCTCCTGCATTTGAGACCATTCTTCTGTCTCAGCTCTCACTTGCTCCACTATTTTTCTTACTATAGACTTGCATCGCCCGGAACACCCTTTGCTGCTGCTGTTGTTATTGTTATTGTTTTCGTCACACCGCATCGCTTCCTGGACACAAAACATTTGAATCAAATTTCAACTTTTTATTTCAAACTGAGGAGCATGTTATCAATTTTGCTCTGCAAGTACGTTTATAACCACTTCTTCAAATGTCCAACACTGCTTTTGTTGCATTAGAAGGTGCTCTGTGCCTCACTTACTCATCTGTCCTTCTCTTCCTTTTTTGAAAAATCAATAAATCAAAAGTTTCTTTTTGTACCCTATTTTTTTTGTCGACACCGTTGGCGCCAGACACACATGGGAAAGAAAAAAAAGTTTAATAACAATTCTCAGGTGCAGATTCTCCTTAATGCAGGAGCAACCATGTCAATGCATGCCTATTAGAATACCAACAACATGACCAGTTGAAAGAATGGCTTTAGTCTTTACCCTCTGCTGTAAATGTCCTTAAAATTTTACTCCACTAACAAGAGTTTGAAAGATTTCAAAGTTAAAAAATCTTTAAAAAAAATACTATTATTTTTATTTTCATTTAAAAAAAAGAGAATTAATTAAGCCTATGATATCCTCATGGGGAGGGGGACAGCTCATGATGTCTTAAAATCTGCAAATCTTGTGGCACTCTTATTATTTACTCCTGTTCTGCAACCAAACTATGCATCTCCATCAGATTTTCTCGAATCACTCAAAAAACACATGATACAAGACAATCTAATGCATTGTACAAAGATGGTATTGAATGAGAATGACAGTACAGAACAACAGTTTTCAATAACAAATACTAAACAACAAAAGGTAAAAGACACACCTTCTGCTGTTGCCTGTTGAAGAACAAATGGACAAAACAAAACAGGATAGACATATTGAAAATTTAAACTAAACAGAAACAGCAAAACAATGACAAACAAAAACCAAGCTAAGGAGCAGACCTGGTGTTGAATTTGGGGAACAATGGCAGCTGAAGTCAATGAAGGGTAATGAAGTTCAATTCTCATAGAAGAAGAAGCAGAACTGTTGGCACTAGCAGAAGCTGACGACGACGACAATGACGACGACGAAACCAACATTGAACCATACTCCTCTTCCATCCTCTCCAACAACCCTTTTGACAAACTCTCCATTTTCCTTCTCAGAATCTCCACCTACAAGTAAAAATAAATTCTTATCCACAACAACAAAAGCTGAACACAATACTACAAAGTCCAAAATAACTTCTTTTAACTTTGGGTCTACAGTGGCCGGGCGTGGATTAGTCGACGCAGTTGGCGTCAGATACCACACATAAGTAGAACCCTCTACTAGCAGTTTGAATTAAATTGAATCAGAAACAGATTGCAATCACCCATTAGCTAGGATGTTGAAAAAACAAAAGAAAACCCAACAACTCTTTTGACTATTTATTATACTAGCAACAAATGGAGTAGAGAAAATGACTGACTCACTGTCTTAACTGAAAAAACCCAGTTCTTAATTCTGCTAATCAATTAATCAAACCACAAGAATTAAAACTCACTGACACTTCTGTGTCAGTACAACAACAGAGAGAATTAAAATTCAAAACACACCACATTTGAAAATCAAATAAAGAATCAAGGTATCGAGGCAATGAAGTTGGTCTGCCCGACTAGCTTCCATGGAATTAATAAAATAAATAAAAATCAAGATTAAAATCAAAATAATTCTTTCTTTCTTCCTTACATCTTTGCATTGATCATCGCCATCGATACACAAGGTGGCGGCGGCGATCTCCCTAACCTTCTTGACGCATTTCTCCTCGCAAACAGCCCGCCCGAGCTCCTCCAACCGCTTCTGAAGAACACAAGCCTGCCTATCAAAATTCCCTCCACCACACATTCTCACCTCAAAATCCCTAATCCCCGACGACGACGATGACAGCGACGAAGAAGAACAATGAATCCTCCCCAACTCCCCCAACTTCCCTTCAAGACCCCTAATTTCCTCCTCCAACGCCGCGCCCGCGCCCCCCTATCAAAACAACACAACACAAAACAAACAACAATTCAAATTCCCAATCAAACCCTAACAACAGAAATCGCCACCATAAGAACAATTGATTAAAAACAGACCGAGTGCAGGGATTCAATGGTGGACTTAATGGTCCGCTTGGTGCGGAACCGATTCAATTCCAGTTTCTTCACCGCGATCTCCCTCTCCAATCTCAAGAAGTTACACTCAGCCCTCAGAATCTCTGCTTGGAATCTCCACTGTAATAGCTCTTCTTCTTGTTCTTGTTCTTGTTCTTGTTCGACGGCGACGACGACGGACCTTCTCGAATCGGAGTCCTTGACTCTCCCTCGTCGGTCCGATTGCGATCGCGCGAAGGCGCGTTCTTGGTCGAACAAAGACTCCAGCTTTCCTCTGTGTTTTACTATTACACTACTACTTCTTCTTGTAGAGTATTCCAGTTCTTGGAGTGGGATCAGTGGTTTTCCGGCGGCGGCCTTCGTGGTTTTCCGGCGGGGGCGCCGGGGGAGGTGGAGGATTCGGGGCGTCGGCGGCGGCGGAGGCCATCTCGCCCTTCTCGTCGTCGCCATTTTTGTTCCTCTACCTCTCTTCTTACACTGAAAACCCGGTTTTATGCGTGAATTTGAACTCTGGTGGTAATCTTGGAGTGACAAATTTGGGGACTTAAATGTGACACGCGGTCGTTGAGGTCCGTTGGAGGGGCTTCAAAACACGTGCGCGTATATCGCGACGTGGGATTCAAAGGGCGAAACTGCTGTGTGTTCAATGTAGGTGTGACAAGTAAGTTGTACAATTAAGTGTCGCGCGCAACGGTAAGGAAGTGGATGGTGCGTCGGGATGCGTGCAGTGCGTGTGTTGATGAGTGGTGGACGGAGTTCGAGATGGTGTGTGAAGGTTGTGTTGGTTTTGGTGTTTCGGAAGTGTTTTTGAATGTGGTGGGAGAGAGTTGGGAGTTGGAGCAGAAAAGTTCGGTGTACATAACACACACACTTCCTCGACCAATGTAAAAGATGAGATTCTCAATATTAAAAAATGGAGATTTTAAGATTTTTTTTATCGTCATTTTCAAGGTTTCAAATAACAGCATATTGTTATAATAATTAGTATATGGGTTTGAAACAAAACCTCAGTAATACCAATATTTCTTTTGTAATTTGTTTTGTACTTTATTTTTGAGGGGATTGAGGCTTTGTTTTTGTTATTGTACTTTATTTTTAAGGGGAGTTTTACATTAAGTACATGAATCAAGAAGAAAAGACTATTTGCTTAGAATCACATAAAGAGTTATACTAGAATAACATCTTTACCAAGCGAGCTTGTAGCATAATGAAAAAGATATTGCTCCCACCTTTGAGGGGTGTGATCGAATCCTAAAAAAAAAAAATTCTTAAATGGACAATAAAAATACATGTTGAATTATTCATGTGTTAAGTAACTACTTTTAAGTTTGTTAGATGATGTGTCATGTTAGGAGTAACTTGTGGATTAGTATCCAGCGTATATGATCTTTATGTATTTGAATTTAAATAAGGGACATGTGTCTTCATGTCATGTAGTTGGTTATAACTTATTGTTAGTTATGTAAAATTGCTATGTGTAACTATCAAGTGTATCTCTTTCTATTTTCAGATTAATGAGAAGGGTTGTGTGTTGTGAGTTCTCTATTTCATATCATTGTTTTTTGACAGTAAGTTCATGCAGTAAGTTCATTGTGCATATTCTATTGTACATTTGTGCCTGCATTCAAGAGTCATTGAAGTATTTTTTTCTTTTTTTGTCACTAAAGATTACATTGATTGGACTTGCCATTTGGATTTTAAATTTCAAAGTGAATGCAACCGCAATGCAACGTAGATTAAGAATTGTTGGATAGTCTTTAATAGTTATATCACTAAGCTAAACAACTCGAGAATACCATGTCTTTCAAAAAGTTAGATTATCATCTTCAGTTTAAAAAGTGCCTAACTTGAAGATTAAAAAGTACCTAACTTGAAGATTTGAACTAACCTAAGACTTCAAAGAGGTTTTAAATATGCAACCTCTTGGTTTGGACTATCCACTTATTTTTTGACTTCAAAATTAATTAAGTACTTCAATGTTTAAACATTTGATTTACTACTACAGTATACGTACATTAGTACTAATATATAAAACACACATGGCATAAAAGAACAGCGTGGTTTATTGTGCAATGTTAATAAGTGTGGTCGAAGTAAAGATGTCCGTGCCGTGGAGGGATTTGTTCTCCAAACAATAGAAAAACAACTTAAATTATGCAAAAAATAAATGATTTTTGGGAGCATTTAATTTGAAAACGCAGAAATGCTGACAACTTTTTATTCTCTTCTCTTCACTTCCGCTCCCACTCCTGCTTTCACGTAGAGACTCTGATTTCTTGATCTTAGCTTCACAAGTACACTGTGATTCCTTTCCCGGTAAAATTTATGATTCTTTTTTTTAAAAAAAGTTATACATGATTTTTCTATTCTAAAATTTGTTTTATGATTTTCGACTTTTTCATAACTAATAAATGGAGTAATAAAATAGATGCAAATACGTATGTGTAGGTTTGTTTTATTTTGGTGTTAGACATTGTTCACATCGAGTTTATTTTCAATTAAGTATTGCATGTTCTCGTTCGGTTGGTTTGAGTGGCAAAAGACTCGTTCCCTTCTCCTTAATCAAGTTATTGAGCTTAAATCTCGTGAATGAAACAAAATTTGATTGGGCTGGTCACTCCTCAATAGGGTTTGAAAGTACTCGAGCGTAGATTAATCATTGCGACTAGTGTCAGACATCATGTAATTAAGAAACCAAAAAAGAAAAGAAAAGAAAAGGACCCTCCCTACATAATTGAAGTGGCTTATGGGCTTGTTCCATGACTGATTGAGTTTTTTATTTTTTTAGAGGACTGATTGAGTTTTGTTTTACAAAAAGTTTAAAAGAAAGGTAAACTTAAATGAAAATCATGACTAAGTACTTTAGAAATTATGGTATGTTTTAAGTGCCGCACCAACTAATCGTAAAACACTAATAAGTAATAACTGACACACAATTTGCATGATAAAAGCGGCTTCTTCAATATCACATCGGGAACAAACTTATTTACATCAAAAGGGTTTTTTCATTTTTATTTAATTTAACCAATTAGGTGGCTCAAATTTTTGGCATTGGATTCTGGATTCAGGAGTTACTTCCTTTAGTTACAATTGTAAGTTGTTTGAAGTAAAGACATAAGAATTAAATAGTGCTTTAATTGTAAAGTAATATTACTATATTACCTTTACGTTTATTAGTGTCATTTTGACTGAAACAACTTGACACACTAGTAGTAAACAAAAATTGATTAAACTTTCAAAGCTTCATCAATGAGGGCAAAATAAGTAAAATATGTTTGAGAATGAGATAACATTTACATTTTTGAACAAGGGAAGTGAGCCAAAACGACCTACATCTGTGATCAGAGAAAGTAGATGTCATAGGTTCGAACCCGGTGGGCAAGTTTTTTCTTGCTTATAAAAATATAATTTGTTAATCATTTGAACTAGTACGTTGTGCTTGACTAGCTATAAAAATAGGGATTCTCTTTTCAAATTTCAGTTTAATACATTCCTTGCAACGTTAAGTTCAAGCAAGAATATTCACCAAAAAATAAAAGGTCAAGCAAGAAACCAAAACATTCAAATTTGCAACACTATTAAGGTGTGTATTAGTTGCTTTGTTAATCAAAATTTGAAATAAGTAATAGCAATACATTCAATTTCGAATTAGATGTGTAAGACGCACGCATATACAGTTGGGGACAGTCAATAATTTGGAGTCGATGTAGAAGTTGACCCTTGATCCTCTCGTGTTTTAGCTTCATCCTTTTTTTTTTTTTTTTCAAACAGCAGTTTTCACTCCATCGCGCAACTACTCTAATAAGAGAATCAATAGGGAATATTCAAATCATAATTTTTCCTTCTCTGTTTCTACCCTTCTGAGCCATTGTTGATTCTAATTTTGATCCGGATGTTTCTAATAACCTACCTTTTATTTCTTATTATTAAATAAACTTTGAATAAGACTAGATGGTTAATTTCATCTCGGGTCATTTGTTATTTGGTTTTTATTTTTTTATTTTTTTTGGTACAAATTGTTATCAGGTTTTATTTCATAAGAAGTTGTTTGCCTTCCTTTATTAGAGGGTTTATATTGTTTTTCCTCGTAAAAAGTTTTATTTTTCGTTATAAATCGAGTAGTATATACATACTGATGTGTTTCAAAAGTTTGTCAAAAAAAAACAATCATGACTTGTCAAACTGTTTTATTATTACAGCCGTAGTTCTTCAAAACCAACCGTATGATAGTTGATCACTATTCTTTTGAACAATTAAAATTAACAAATTAATCAATATACTAAGGTAATTGGTTTTATATAGGTAATTGGTTTTATATATATTTGATCTTTCCAATGAATGTATTACATAGAGTTTCCTACTATTTCTTCTTCTTCAAAAAAGAGAGAATCTATAAAAATAAATTAAAACAACTTTGTAATCCAATCCACGCATGTATAAAAAAATTTGACAATCATCTCATCTGCTAACAAAAATTCAAATCTCTCCAACTAAATCTTGCTGCTTTTCTTACCAACGGCTAATTGTACTAAATAATTTTAACCTTGCAAGTTCCAATGACTTGGTGCGCGAACCACACTTGGATTTCATTCTTCATATTGTAAAGTTGGATTTTTTATTATGTTATACATAAGCGTTGAAGTTCAGTCCTTTTAAAATGCTTGTTTAAGTTGACGTTAAACGTAGAGTAATTTCTTTTTACTTACGTTGTTTTCATTGAACGTCCAAGTGAAAGGACGGTTTTGTCGTATTCGCTAAGACTTGTAGTTGTAGTGTAATTTGTTCTGTCCACATGTCGAGCTGCTGGTCGTCCTACGTGGCAGCGATTCCTTTGGTCTTGTCGCCGACAGTACGGACAACCGGTTTTGGCCATTCGAGGACTGCACGAGCAAGAGCCCGTGCGCACTGCGCATGCCATTGACGCCAATATCTTCATTATTTACATGTCTTTTCTTTTTTATTTATTTGTTTTAGAGGACTTTGCTTGTCTTTTATCAAAGATTGGCAGTGTTCTATTTAATGATTATTTCATTCAACATTGGAAGATGATTAGATACAACCAAACAATCCTGGTTTGGAGGATAATTTGATTTGTAGGAGTAGTGTAGAAATGAAATGTAAGTGATATTACACAATTAAGCTGCTATTGTATCGTAGATTCATAATGTGAGGATTACCTCTATCTCTAATTTGATGAATGTTTTGCCCAATTGAGGTAGTTGTCCCATTTTTTTTTATAGAGTAGTTATCTCTATTTTTATTAGGGTATTTTCGAGCTTCAGTATGCAATATATGAAATAGTATCTATAGCATTTCACTCAATGAAATATTGCATTAGGTTGTCGTACCATTTTAGGTTAGTAACGATAAATCTGCCTTTTTAGATTAAAAATAACTATGATATAAACCTATACTAATAAGCTATCTCATTTGCTTGCATATCTACAAACATATATTTTTTAGTTAATTAATTACTGATAAATCTATAAATGGGTAGGGGCTTAGCTTAAACGCCCTTAGCTAACCCTAATTTAACAGACCTACCTATATATTTTATTTATTTTACTTATATAATATTTTACAAGCTAAAACTTTTAAATTTTTTAAAAGTAGTATTTAAAGATGATTAGTTCGGATAGGTTTTTTATTATTAGCAAAGACCAAATCCGATCTAGGTTACATCTATAACTGCAGGATATCCTACTCTAGCAACATGAAAATATGATTTGGAATATGTTCCCAAATCTTAAAATCAACATCATAGTGAAAAGCTTCCTTGGCCATATGGTCTGCACAAACATTATTCTCTCTAAATGTGTGGCTGAAAACTCTACTCCACTCCTTGTCTGTCTCCCTTAGAATATCATAAATCAATGGATTTTGAAACTGGCTTTGTGTTGAGTCCATAATAAGATCAATTGCTTCTTGCGAGTCTAGTTCCACAATGAGTTTCCTACATCCTTTATCCCACGCTAGTTGCAAGTCATGTTTAACTCCCCATAGTTCGGCGCAAAAGGTGAACACTGACCTAACTTTACTTGAAATGCTGCTCGAAAATTGCCTTTCATCCTCGTATAACTCTTGCTGCTGTGGCTTCCCCATCCTCCCCTCGTACCGCCCCATCACAATTTATTTTTAACCACCCCTCCTCTGGTGCTACCCAATGGCAATGCTTTCTTCTTGCTAGAGTCTGGCTCAAGGTTGACCACAAACCTTCTGAACGAAGGATTTCATCACTTCTGTGAATAATGGATCGCTTGACCTCATATCTTGTATTAGATCGATTCTCAAACATAATGTTATTTCTCCAGGACACAACTTCCAACAGGAGACACCGAACATTACTTTCTTGCGATGGTCTTTTTGACTGAGGTTCGACATTAGCCAATCCACTAATGTTGATATATAGAAGAGTGGAGATGATATCATTTAGGGTAAGAATTTCCAAACTTAGGGAGCTAGTTGACAATCCCTTAAAACATGTAAGGTGGATTCGTCATCTTCACGACATCGATCAAAAATCTCATTCTCTCTTATATTCCTCTTACAACATAAGGCATTCGTAGGTAGTCGATTGTGTAGAGCAAGCCATAGGGAGGTACAAATTCGTTGAGGGTCATTCCATTTCCAGATGAAATCCCAATGTCTTGGTGGTAATTGGTAGTGCGTCTCCGTGATTAAGGCATATGCTTTTGTCACTGTAAAAACATCCTTCTTATTATACATCCAACTGATCTGGTCCGGTCCCCTCCGCTGATTAGGAACTGGGATAGCTTTGATCTTTTCACATACCTCCAATGGCAAATACCAATATAATTTGGCAAAGTCCTAGGTTCCCAAACTCGTAACGAAGCTGGTCACATGCTCCGTCCAATCGGATTCCTCAAGGTTATTAATGGCATAATGCGAAAGTTCTAATAAATTTTCCACCCACTTATCCTTCAAGAACAAAACATTATTTCCATCTCCTAGGCTCCACGTGAGTCCTAATTTGAAGATCTCCCAATTATTTCTAATGTTTTTCCAAAGCATTGACGCTGGCCAAGTCTTTGGACCATTAGGTTCTCTTTCCTCCCCTCTGCAGTATTTTCCTTTTAGGACTCGGACCTAGAGACATTCTTCCTCAGTGTAAAATTCCCAGCACAATTTAAGTATGAACGCCTGATTTTGATCCCGAGCCTTCCGTAGTCCCAGTCCTCCTCTATTCTTGGCTGAGGATAAAGTATCCCAATTGACGAGATGCATTTTCTTTTTTCAGCCAAAAATCTCCAAACAAATGCCCTAAATACTAATTACTAGAGTTCCTAAATATGCAAGTTGAATTGGTAATCCCTATCTCTTGGCAAAAAAAAAAAATTGGTAATCCCAGTCCCATGAGGAACCCACCCCAACAGGGCAAAAAGTTATGAACTTTATATTCTGTGAGCAGGGAATAGATGACAATTCTTTTTCTTTATTGAGGCTAGGGAGTGTTGTTGGAATGAGATTGCCTCTCCTTGTGGAGATCTCTCCATCTCGTCTCTCATGGAGATCCTTGTGGGATTTATTATAGGGATCTCCATCCATATATAAAAGTCATAATTTTTCTTAACAAAAATTATTACGAAGAATTTAAATTTAATATGATGTATACTAATTTAATTTAACTTTAAAATATTTATGATAAAATAAACATGATATATTATGTGACGGCCCCAAAACCCGAGGCTTGCCATGTGATACCCCATTGGCCCACAACCTTGTTAAGTCACCGACTTGATGTGTCCCACGCGTACCCCACACGTCATTAATCCTCATTCATCAGAGTTATTAACACTTTAAACCCATTAATTCAGCGGAAGCCTTAAAAATATGCAATTTGTAATTTATTTCATCAAGTTAGAAGAGCATCACTCCTATGTGGAAAACCCGACAATATACACTGTATATAACTTAAAAAAAGAGTTTACATACATTACAAATATCTCATAAGTTCCCAAAATCCAAAATAAAGTCAAATAACAAAATATATAAATACATACAAGTCAATCTAGTCGGTGGTAAGTAACAAGTAGCTTACTAAAGTCTTTTGTACAACCTGGTGGTCATCATTGCTAAACGGATCATCACTCTGCTCTCGATCATCCCCGCGATCCCAATTTATCTGCAAGTGAACTTTGTGTGCTCAATGCCCTTGCCCTTGGCCGTTAGAATCATCTCGTTGTCTTTTCGTCCTGAAGTCTTGTCGAGAACTCTGTCCAGTCGGATCTGTTGGTGTTTGGGATTCATGTGCAGCAGAGATTTCAAAACTATTTTGAGAAAAAACCCCAACAGGATCCGAATCTGATTCCATTAAAACACGTTTAAACTATGAAAACTTAATCATACCTCAGTCGTAATGTACCTTTCTGAAGGTTAATCGATCTCTAAGGCGCTGCCAACAACGAACGCCCTCTATCAGCAATCCACACACGAATGGCGGCTGAAATTTAAAGTGCTAGCTTCGAGAGAATACCAAACCTTTTTGTTTCTCTCCAAAATGATCCAGAGCATACCAAAACCCTAAGTCCTTTCTTAAAACAAAAATAGAGTTTCGACCCTTTTAATCTTTCTTGTACTTATATTCTAACTCAAAGCGTCTATATATATAACCCTTGTATATAGACGATTAAGTAAATTGCACATATACCCTTACTTAAGAGGTATAAGTGTAATACACTACAAGGAAGTTTCTGTCATGAATTTTATCATATAAAATTCATTCTTCCGAATCATTTTAAAATCTCGCAAAACCATTCTTAGTGTGCGACGCAATAGGCTCATACAACGTTGGCAGTGTACCAAAATACATTTTGGTATACAAGTCATAAGCGGCCTCTAGCAAGACATTATGACTACCCAAGTTGTACGAATATCAAATCGATACAACCTAATCAAGTGTATATAACATCCTTTTGTCACACGATATCCTTTTGATCAAAATAAGGCATGGAATTGTCATCCAACATGTTCAATCGTACTAGTCTCGATCTCTAGGTAGACTGAAAACATCCAAGTGACATTGATCAATATTAATTCACTTAGACTAGGCCTTTTAACAGTCTAACACATCGAGGGATCCACTGGATATCTCTCTCTATATGAGAGGGACAAATTCTATCTCGATTACACAACTTCACCACATTATTCACACAATAACCAATCACAACCTTTATAATCGTCCGGTTAAAGACAATGTTTGATTGCGTCAAATCACTGTATTCCTAATGTTGAAGTCTCTAGTAATCTCAAGTCAGAGGACTGAATAATATACATATCATGAGAAACAACTATGACTTAATCCATGTGGTGTTCTTATAGCGGGTCGGTCCAGTACTTTGTTCCCTAACAAGTACTCATGATCTTGATTCGTATTCCTATATGTATGATCATCGTATGATCATCAATCAAGACTCACACTAGTCTTAATTCATTATAGTTCCAAGTATAATAATTGACTAGGGACATTTAGGATATTTCTGTAAATACCCATGGATCTTATTATAATGTAAACATGCAAATCAATTATAATAAACAACAAATGAAATCCTCTATTTTATTAACTAAAATGTATTCATAAAGATTATTAATGGATTGACCTAGGGCACATTTCCCAACATGATCCGAATAAATGGTAGTTGCCGGTCGACTGTTGTCACGGCTTGAATTTCTAACCATTGATTAATTTCCTTAATTAGGATCATCGACTCGTAGCATGAGACCTATGTGAGATACGCACACCGACCGAGGTACGTGGCTGAGGTTCATTTTATATTTTTGTTATGGTGTATGCCTAGTGTTATGTAAATGTGTAGACTAATTAAGTCAGTTCATGCAGTAGTAGGTGTAGAGACGTGAGTGGGGACAAGCCTCGAGTTACGTGCGAGTTGGGGGATTGGGTAGCTAATCTTATGGTGAGTCTTATTTTATTTTTAATATGCTTTAAATGACTAAGTACATAGCCTATGATCATTTACTATAACGATCCTCAAATTTAATTGGTGACACGTGTCGTGTGTTTCAGGAATGTGACCTACTCGTTGTGATTTGTCATATTACTCAAGCCCCAGGAGTTGACACTGAAGTATACTTTATTTTTTGGTGATATTTGTATTATTATTTATACCCGAATGTAAACACTGTATGTCCTAGTGTGTGGTTATTGTGTTATTAATCGCCACAGATATTCGTGTGAGATTTGGTTACGAAAAATAGAAAATTTTAGGGTATAATACGGATAATTAAACACCAAAAAATGGTAATTAGTGAATTATTGAAAATAATAAATAATTAAATAAAATGTGGGAGCGAAGTTATGTTCGGGAATGCATGTGGGGCGAGTCGTGAGTTGAAACGGATCCGGGAACGAGTGTTTTGAGCGAGAAATGGAGTGGTTATGAAAATCAAGTCACACATTGGAGTCAAACTTTAATGTTAGAGTTGTTGGATAGTGTGAAAGGGAGCCACAAGATTTGTCTCGAGATCCGTGCTTGTGATGAGATGAAGGAGTTGTATAAATATCAACTTTCTCTCTCCCCAATCCATTTTTTATTTTGTTTGAACGAGAGAGAACGGGAGAACGACGTGGGTTTTGGGGAGATTTGAACTGGTTGTAACGCCGGGGATCGACCAAATACGTGTAAAAAGGTAGGATCTCCAGTCTTCTCGTATTTGTGCACAGTCTGGCATAAATTTTGCGGGTTTTCGTCACAATGATTTTGGACGAATTCTTGGGAAAATGTTAGGAATTGATTTGGAATGATGGTTTTAGAGTTGATGGAAGGTTTTATTGGTGGTTGTTTTGTGGATTGGAAGTTGTTTGGGATTTTTGAAGAAATTTCGTGTTATTTTCACAATCGGTGTGTTTTGTTATGGTTTTGACGCAAAGAGAGTTGGGTGTTATGTTGTCATGGACGTTCTTAAGGGTTTGGGATAGATTCAGAACGCGGCGACATGATCCGGGGTTTCAAAAGACCCCGGATAAGCTGTTTTCCTAAACATGTCGCGAGGGACGCCGTGAGGAGTTATCTCCCACGGCGCCACTCACTGCGTCTCAGACAGTCAGCTGTGAAAAGACGCCGTGGGGACGCCGTACAAAACAACGAGGTCATGTCACATCAGTGGCGTGACACTGTTCACAAGACCAATTTTTAAAAATTTCAGGGATCTCTCAGGTATCTAATTGGGTTTAGGGTTTAATTGGGTATCTAATTGGGTATCTAATTAGGTCCGAATACGACCCAATACCCCGAAAATCAACACAATTACACTAATTAAACAATTATAAAAAATTGGGATAAATTAGAAGTTTTTGATTAATTGACAGACTTTAAGAATTTGAGTGGAACGACTTAGAGAATTCGAGAGGATTGAAGTTTTGCGGTGTGAGGTACGTTATTGTACGATTGTAAGCCAGTAGAAAGTATATACTAATTCATTTTTCATTTATTGCCATTTCTATTTGAATTGAGCTATTGTTGGAAATCCATTCTTTATTTCCTTGGTTGAGTGTCTTGGTGTAAGTGTGTTACGAAGGTACTCTTGGGTATTAGCGGGTAAGCGTGAACGCTCCTGCTGGTGTGTTGTCCCACCTTACTGATAGCGGGTTATACCCCGAGTACTGGATTGTTTGGGCATTGTTGTGTCTATGGTTTGATTGTCACTGTTGTGACTATAAATGTGGTGTTGCTGTACTGTATTGATTTTGACCACTTATGGCCTCTATTGACTCTTTAAACACTCAAATTTCATTGTTAGCTTGTTAGTCTACTTATCATACTATTTGTTAAATTTTATGCCTTATCGCATGATATTTGAACTGTTTATTTGTTAAATCTTGAATTACTATTTAGTTTCTTCTGGCATTACTTTCTGTTTTTAAAGCACTCACCGTCTAGTTTGTGACGGTGGTGTAGATAGAGATAAAACAGAGACAAGAAAGGGGAAGGAGCTGATGCTAGGTGATATCTTCTGAGGACACTCGGAGTGATCCTTTCCATTACTTGCAGTAGTTTTTTTTGTTCTTTTGGTTGTGGTTACAATATTATATGTTTTGTTAAACACTGGGACATGTATCGGGGTTTGAGAGACTATGGATATCATATATGATCGCTTTGTTTAGCTTTGATCACTAGACATGCATGTATTTTATCCACTTCGTAGGGTTTCCACATGATAGGTTATCTATTTGTCCTGATTTCCATTTACTAGTTATAGTTGATTATAGTGATTTTCACTGCAAAATTCCTGATAATTTTATAATCCTATAACTCACACATTTAAATAATTAACTAATAGTATATTTGAGGATTTGAGGCTGACTAGGATGCATAAACTTCGCGAGTAAGAGCTCGGGGGTCTACGTAGGTCTAGGCCAGGCGGGACCCAGTTTTATGGGGAGCTGGAGCCGTCACATTTACATTAAATACAAATCAAATTGGAAAGTCCTATAATTCAAATAAAAATTGATGAGTGTTCATTTAGGTATGATTTAGTATAGGATATTAGGAGTTAATTGACTATATTTATCTTGTTTTAAAGTGACAAATACTTATTTTATGTGTTTTAAGGATTTTATATGAGTTGGGCGCTTTTGGGACCGAAGGCGTGTTTTGAGCTTAATTGACAGATATTCAGTTCAGAGGGCATAGCATTCACATCCAAAGTCGGAATGACTCGCTGTTGGTCTTGTTGGAAAGAAGACTTCGAGAAGGACATTTTCAACTCCTATAAGCATCATGAGATACGAAGTTAAAGTGGCTCAAAAGAATACACACTATTGGCAAATTTTGACTAAGTTCCTTAATGACCCCTTTTGAGTATAAAGGCCATAACTTTTTCATCTTAAATCCAAATGACTTGTTGTTTCCTTTTTTACAAATTAGACTACAAGTTGAACATTTTCATCTATTATAAGTCTCTTCAGATTCGTCTTCTATGTGGTCTAAAGTTGCATTTCAAAGCAGAGGAAAGAAACAGGCCGTGAGGCCACCGTGATGAACAAATTCTCATGGCGTGACTCACATACGAGTGAACCAGAGAGCTAAAAAAGACGCCGTGAGCACGTTGTGCTTCACAAATTCTCATGACACCGCCACGACGTCAATACCTGAAGACTCAAAATTTTGGGATTTTTTTTTATGAATTTTTAGGTTTTTAACACACTTTGGGGTGTTCCTAGAAATACCAATAGACTCTAATTCGAAAAGAACTCTTGTTTTTACTTCAGTTTTACATTAAAACTAGGTTTTTAGCTTGATTAAGTCTAGCTAATCTCCTCCCTCTAGGTTGAAGGTAGATCGGTTAAGCTTTGCGACTTGAGATTCTGTTATGTGGTTTATTTATATTCAATTATCTTGATTCTTTTATATGGTTTATTCTCTTTAGTATTGTTTTTAATTATAGGGTTAGATTTGATTGTATGTATAGCACTGTGGATGCATATTAGGTTGACTACCCTTAGTCATTGAAGTCAAAACGTCCGTCCTTACGTGGTAGACTTAAACTTGTGACAGTTGGCCAACCGATCAAGTACCTTAGGGATCTAGGCCAAATCAAGAGCACTAGCGATTTGGTTTTCTAGGTGTGGTGCCTTTACAGACCGAGGTAATGCAACCAACGCGTTAAATCTGGAACACTAGCGATCAGGTTGCGTGTTTGGTTAGGGAAATAGTCAATGGTAGTATCTTGGCTGCCGACATCAGGAAGTGCGAGGAATCGAGTGCGTCACCGGGTCTATAGCTGCACTAGATCATAGATTAGTCTCATATTTTTATAAATCAAGGATTAATGGAATTAATCCCAAGTTGTATTGCGAAGACCGTGAAGTTGAATACCTAGATTTTCTTCCATTGCATTACTCAAACTCCAAAGTTTTCAAAGTTTCCAAAAGTTTTACAAAATCCTTTGTTTTCTCTTCTTTCTCTCTGAAACTTAAGTCAGTAACCCAGTCCTTGAGGTTCGACCCTGAGCTTACCAGTACTATAGTCTTTTGTAGTTTTCATTCTAGGAATCGGGAATTATATTTGATGTGTTATGGCGCGCATCAAATTTTAGCGTCGTTGTCGGGGACTAGGTTCAACTTTATTTAGATTTTTCTTTTCTTCCTTTTATGCATAGGAGTCTTCGTCGACCACATTCCATTGGATCCTCTTTACCCTTTGATCCGGAGATCAAGAAGACTTACCGATGGAACGCAAGAGAAGTGCGTCCACGGAAGCAAGCTTCCAAAGCTACTCCTAGCGTTTCATATTCTCCAGAAATGGAGGATAACGACCATAATCCTCCCCAAGATGGGGGAAACAATCAAAATCAAGGGGATAATCCGGATATGTCGCCATTAGGTACGAGGGGTCCTCTAATTCTCCAATTTTAGCCATACGCACCTAATGTGTTCAACCCTGCACGTGCACCAACACATGATGAGCCCCTCATCACCATTGAGATAGAAAATCAGGAGATGCAAATTCTCCTTGCACATCAGCCTCATTGCATTGCATATCCTCCACGTAGGGGTGACTTTAATCTTAAGTCCGATTTCCTAAACCTTTTATCCTTTTTCCATGGCTCAGATCGTGTAGATCTGGTGACTTTCACCAAAGATTTTGATTCCAAATGTTTAATGATGAAGCCACCTAGAGCACAGGAAGATGAAGTCAAATTGTTTGTTTTCCCATTCTGTCTTAAAGATAGAGCGTAAGAGTGGTTGTTTTACCTCCCCCTGAGATCTATCACTTGCTGGAATGACTTAATTTCAGCATTCTTAAGGGAATACTTTCCCGAATCCTGGACATCTCAGCTTATCTCAGAGATATGTAATATCAAGATGAAAAAGGGAGAGACCTTCAATGACTATTAGGGCAAATTCAAAAGACTAATTGCACAGTGTCCCCAACATGGTCAGAGTAAAACCTCTCTTGTCCGATTCCTTTATAAAGGTTTTAGGTCCCTTGAGAAGCGCATAATTGACAAAACCTATGGTGGAGCCTATAAGAAGAGAACAATTAATGAGATAAGGATGAGGAGCCTTTTAGACACATCTTCAGTGGAAGTGGGTCAAGCAACACTGATAGGAAGCTTGACAAACTCACTGATCTCATGGAGCTTTTCCTTACTTCTAGGAAGGCTCAAGCCAAGAATTGCGGCTTCTGTGACGTTTTTGGCCATACTATTGATTCGTGTCCCACCTTGTTTGGAGAACAAGCTAACGCTTTAGGTGGCGAATTCCAAGGTCCTCATAGGAATCAATACAATGACGCTAATGGTAATATATATAATCAAGCTGTTAAAAGCCCCTATTTGAGTTATGGGCCACAAAATCAGAACTTCTTACAATTCGTTCCAAGGGGACAACCCCTCCCTCCACAGCCCCAACCTGTTCAGATGACTGGACCCTTAGAGGATATGATGAGGACACTCATCACTAAGGTTGAAAACCTTGCAACTGTAATGACACGAAAATTTATGTTATTTCTGTGTAATGACGTGTACTATCGATTTATACTCGTGTCTGTGTGACAGGGCGGTGACGTCAATAAACGAGTAGTATTAACTTGGGGAAACATGCAGAGCGAGTACCGAATGGACTAATTACGGGTTTATGGTGTCCTGGGGGAAATACATTTAAATAAAACATTGACAAAATAATAAATTAATGGTCACCGAGTGATACACGAGGTTATAGACGACACATGTGGGTCATACGGTAGTGTGCCCGAGTATGCTCATTGGCACGCACGATGAAATTGTAGGCAAATATATATTTATATATGTATATGTATGTAGTTATATATATAAATATGAAAAATCAGAAATTTAAATGCAAATGACCAATAAGGGCAAGTTTATTAAGTAATAGATAAGAGTGGGGGAGTATTTTAGTCATTTGACCAACCCTCCAAAATATCCACACACCACCATCCTCACCATTGAGAAATCGAAGAAGAGAGTAAGGGAGCCGTTAAGAGAGAGATGGGAAAGAGAGACCAAAGGATCGAAGGATTGAACGAGGGGAGGTTGCTGGATTGATGAAAGATCTTGGGTATATAGAACATTATCGATACTCTCTTTTGATTCATATGGTGGATATGATTACGGGGTTTCCACACCCTAGGATTGTCTTAACTTGTGTGTTTTGAAGTTTATTAATTAGTTTGGAGTTTAATTGCTTCCGATGTATCTGATAATAACTCACTAATTGATTAACTTCACTTGTAAATACGTAATAAATGGTAAATGGTAAGGAAGGCTGACTAGGCCTGTATGACTCAGCGAGTCTGACTCACGGGTTCACGTAGGTCTAGGCCGGGCGGTGCCCAATTATAGGATTGTGGAATTTGGGGCCGTCACAATTGGTATCAGAGCCTAAAGTTGTAAACTTGGCTTTTAAGATTTAAATCACAATCTACTAAGACATAAACAATGGAAGTTAGGACAACGGTTGAACTTAGAATGGAACCCTATGAACCTGACTTGAGTCTTAGTTGGGAAGTGAGGAGAGTTGGAGAAAAAAAATGGACTATATGAGATATTTGCTGTGTTGTATACTATTACTATTGATAGCTATAGCCTGATCGAGAACCCACTTTCGTGACAGATAGCGTTGGCTGATCAGCCGGATTCTAGTGGTGGCGGTACAAAGGATTCTCATCAGAGGCTTGATGAGATGTCTCAGTTGGTCTCTTTACATGGCCAACAACTCGAGGAGATTCTCCAATTATTGTGGGCACAGACTGTGCCAGTAGGACCTGTAGTGACCGAGGAGGTACGGGTTCAGACAGAGGTAGTACCACATACATCGACAGATGATATACCGAGTATTTCCGTCGACACGAGTATTAGAGTGACAGCTGTAGCGAGGTAGACTCGTGAGTTTATGAGACATCATCCAGAGAAGTTCCACGGGGTAACTGACCTTGAGACTGTAGAGAAGTTTATAAGGAGCCATGAGAAGATACATGATGTATTGGCTACACCGGCACACATGCAACCAAGTATATCTTTAGCCTTACTGTTCGGCGAGGCCGATGTTTGGTGGCGCACTACGGTGGTGTTGAAAGAGAAGCTTAAGGACTGGGCTGAGTTCAAGGAGAGGTTCGAGCAATAAATCCCTATTACAATCCGCAACCTGAAGAGGAACGGGTTCCAAAATATTCGGCAGAGGTCAGATAAGTCTGTGATGCAGTATATGGACCGATACCTGTGATTGATGGAGTATGCTGGGGGAGCAGCTGATACTGACGCAGACCAGGCGTATTATTTTGTACATGGGCTACTCGACTCTATTGGTGTGATGGTTGTGACGACGACTCCGAGGACATTGCAGGAGGCCTACAAGAGAGCCATGGCCAGTGAGGGCTTTGTTAGTATGCGTACCAGGGAGGTTATCGCAGATCCAGTGTCAGGACTGGATAGTGATTATGAGGATGATGATGTGGAGATAGCTGCACCACCGACACGTTCAATACCTTCAGTGTTGGTTTCACATGCTCCAGCGACCTGTGTCGCTAGGCGATCACCTCAAGAAGTATGAGCGGGACGATAACGACCGTATAGTATCCAGAGTGGAGGCAGTAGATCGCAAGGAGACCGACGATGTTACCAATGCAGGCAGCCAGGACATATAGCCATCCATTGTCCTCAGATGGCGAACATGTCACAGGCCAACACTCTGTTACATGTGCAGGAGAGAGCACATGCCATTACAAACCCAAATCCGGAGACGACGTGAGACCTAACGGTGGGTAAGAGTTAATTTTTGCGTATTGGCGTAATTTTCTTGTGTTCGATCTGTAGTTTATATTCGACTCGAGTAAACTCTAGGTGAGTTTGAGTTAGAATAAACTCTAGGTGGGTCAGTGGTTAATGGAGACTCTAGGTGAGTCAGGGATTATCAGTGGCTCTAGGTGAGTCAGACTTAAGGAGACTCTGTGTGAGACAGTTAGTAGAACGTGCTCTGTGTGAGTAATGGTAAGGAATTCTGTGTGAATACACCCTTTGAAGTATGATAGATATTTAGCTGTGTGCGACGACTCTGTGTGAGTCAACTTTCAAAGGGGAGGAGCAAACTGTCTGTGATACTCTTGACTCTGTGTGAGTCTAACCTTTGAAAGGATATCTAGCTGTGTGTAATGACTCTGTATTAGTCAATATTTCGAATGGTGGACGAGGCTGTATGCTAGGACTCTGTGTGGGTCTAGGGGAAAAAGGGATTATGTGTCAGGACTCTGTGTGAGTTTAGGCTCAATGTGAGTGAAAGTGGACTGTGTGTCAAGTCTCTGTGTGAGTTTAGACTCTATGTGAGTTAGGGTGGGCTGTGTGCATAGGTTCGATGGAGTCTTGGATTGGTGTGAGCCTGAGTGGAGTCACATGCTTTGACTTTTTGTGAGTCTACGTTTTAAGGGAAAATGATACCGAGCTAGGTTCGCATATTCTATGTGAATCCGACATCTACCTGATAACCTTAAGTAGGTCCGTAAATTCAAACAAGATATCAAGCTAAGTGCGTACATTCTATGTGAATCCGATATTTTTCCCCAGAAAAGACTCTAAGTGAACTTGTAATTTACGAAACGACCATAAACTGGTTAGGTTAGCTGGTGCCCACTTGTTAGAGAGCATGGTCCCACCTACTCACAGTTGAACGGGTTCACATTAATATGGGTGGAGGGATTGGTTAAACAATACTTCCTTGCTGCGTGCGTTTTACTAAGATTTCGCCCGAGTTAGACGAAATTCTTATTAGTTGGGAAGACTGTAATGACCGAAAAATTTATGTTATTTCTGTGTGATGACGTGTACTATCGATTTATACTCGTGTTTGTGTGACAAGGAGGTGATGTCGATAAACGAGTAGTATTCGCCTGGGGAAATGTGCAGTATGGGTACCGAACGGACTAATTACGAGTTTACGGTGTCCCAGGGGAAATACATTTAAATAAAACACTGACAAAATAATAAATTAATGGTCACCAAGTGATACATGGGGTTATAGGTGACACACGTTGGTCGTACGGTAGTGTGCACGCTCGAGTATGCTCGTTGGCGTGCACGACGAAATTGTAGGCAAATATATATTTACATATGTATATGTATGTAATTATATATATATATAAATATTAAAAATCATAAATTTAAATGCAAATGACTAATAAGGGCAAGTTGTTTATTAAGTAATGGATAAGAATGGAGGGTATTTTAGTCATTTGACCAATCCTTCAAAATATCCATACACCACTGTCTTCACCATTGAGAAATCGAAGAAGAGAGTGAGGGAGCCGTCAAGAGAGAGAGAGAGAAGAAAGAGAGATCGAAGGATTGAACGAGGGGAGGTTGTTGGATCGATGAGAGATCTTAGGCATGTAGGACATTATCAATACTCTCTTTTGATTCATATGGTGGATATGATTATGGGGGTTTCCATACCTTAAGATTGTCTTAACTTGTGTGTCTTGAAGTTTATTGATTAGTTTGAAGTTTAATTGCTTCCGATGTATCTGATAATAACTCACTAATTAATTAACTTCACTTGTAAATACGTAATAAATGGTAAATGGTAAGGAAAGCTAACTAGGCCTGTGTGACTCAGCGAGACTGTTTGGGGGTTCGTATAGGTCTAGGCCGGGGTAGTGCCCAATTCTAGGATTGTGGAATTTGGGGCCGTCACAGCAACAGACATGACACAGTAAAAAGCAACTAATGATGCTACTGTGCGTGACTTAGCAGTTCAGGTGAGTCAACTAGCTTAAGAGGTAGGTAAACTTACAAACTAGGGTAGATTGCTTGCCCAACCCATCCCTAACCCAAAGGCGCATGTAAATGCCATATCATTAGCTATTGAGAGCAAGCCTAGGGAGACCAAGGTAATCTGTAGAGAGCATCACACTACACTTGAGCAGGACGAGGAAACAGAGGCGAGGAGGCGATGTAAGGTCTTGATGAGAGCTCCTTTCTCGCAGAGTTTCTTTTTGAAGTTGTTCCAGTAACGCAGAGATCCTGGGATACCGGAAGACATCCCTCCACCTCCCCCAGTTGAGCAGATTGTAGATATTCAGGAGAAGGTTTAGGAAGTTGCATAGGTCATTGAAATTGAGGATTCCTCAGAGCAGGTATACGCAGACATGGATGAGGTAAGTTTGGGGGTACATGATGTACCAGAGGAGCAAATAGAGAGAAAACTAACACCTAAATGTCCAGACCCTGGTATGTTTACTATTTCTTGTAAGGTAGGTGATATTATTGTTAAAAGTGTCATGTGTGATCTTGGTACATCCATAAATGTCATGTCCAGTTCTTTATATGAGTTTCTTCGTGATGGTCCTCTTAAGGACACTCAGGTTGCAATCCACCTAGCTAATAGGTCAGTTGTACACTCGGTTGGGTTCATCGAGGATGTCCCAATCAAGATTCATGATTTTATATTCTCGACTGACTTTTATGTGATGGATATAGGAGATGATTCTCTCCATGCCTTACCTTCTCTTCTTTTGGGTCGACCTTTCCTACGGACTGCGAGGACTAAAGTTGATGTGTTTTGTGGGACCATGGCTATGGAGTTTAATGGTGAGATCGTTACATTTGATATTTTTAACACTATTAAAACTCCTACTGATGTTTCTTGCTTGTTTGCTATGTATGTTTCTGACCCACCATTTCAGGATGAGATTAGATTGAACAAGTAAGACGGCCGTCAGGTACCTAAAGTTGGTGAGACTTTTCCACCACCCCCTTGCTGACACATAGTATTTCCTTCTCCCACGGTGGAGCTGCACGTATGAGAACCACTCGAGACATGCTTGAGTGGGACAGCGTGACCTAGGACGCGTGTATCTGAAGTTGAGCTAACGACTCTAACCAAAAGCGCTCTTGGGAGGCAGCGCAAGTTTCAATCATTTATCTTTTTAGTTTGCTTGTTTTTATATTCGTTTGGTGAACTCATCTTATCCTGTATGTGACTATTTGAAGGTGTCTGATACTTATTTGTTGAAGCATCGGAGTTGAGAGCCCGATATCACTGCTGAGGCTCCATGATTCGCACATATGGTTAGTCAGGTTGGGATTTGGTAAGTTCTTGCTTTTGGTTATTAGGGTTAGTTTTCGAGTCTGCTGGAGTTATTAGTATGTTTATTCCCAAAGTTTTCTAAGTAGAGCATTTTTTGTCACCGTGCTTGATATTTCATGAGATGTTTTAGTCCATTAAGTTTTGCATATTTATTTTAGCACGCCATTTCCCTATTACTTATCTCTTTCATTCAATGTTCTTTTCACCTATTTTCCCTACATTTGTAGTTTGATAGCTTCATTCTTGTTTTAAATATTGAGGACAAGGTTTGGGATAAGTTTAGGGGTATTTTATAGGTATAGTGGAGTGTTGGATGAATGAGTTAGCGCATGACTGGTATAACCATTTTATTATTTTTATGCGTATTCTATGGGTTTGGTAAGTTATGGTGGTGTTTTTCTTTTCTTTTCACCTCATTTTCTTGTTATGACATGCTATACACTTCTTCATTTAGGTTAGTGGTAGTTTATATTAGTTCATGCATTTTTATAGTTATTTTGTTGCATTATTGAGTCTATGCATGTTTAGAGTCATTTTATTGCATATAGAGTTGCCTAAAACCTAATCGAGTGTTTTTAGGAGTTGTACTTTAATTTAGAGCGTTGTCTAACATCTTTGAGGTTGCTTATTAGAGAGCCAATATGAAGTTTAGGCATTGTGCTAGAGACCAAAGAGGCAGACAATCCTATTTTGCAAGTTATCAGATTTCTAGGGTGCTAGAACGAGAATGTAGCTCACTTGAGACATCAATTCATATGACTTGACTACTTTTGAGGAATAATTTAGACTTGAACGGACATTGGATGACTTGCTTGATTATAGTGAAAGTGAGAAGGGCCAACAAGAGTTTTCTAAAAAATTTTAGAGAGCCCCACAGATTCCACAGGAAATGGAGCAGAGAATCTTATGGTGTGAAAAAGAGAGAAAAACAGTTTCCACAGGAAATGGAGTAGGGACCGTACAACTTAAAATTTTTGGAGAAAATAGAGTGTATATAAGTATAAAGGCGGAAGTTTATGAAAACTCTTTTAATTAAAAGATTTGACCGAGTGCTTATAGCTAGATTAATTGAGTTATTCTAATGTGTTGTTCCACATTTTCATATTTAAGTCTGATTCTCTCTTTGGTGTGTTTAGTTAACATTTCTGGATAGTGTGTTGCACTTTTCGTTCAGAGTCCTTTTTTTGGTGTTGATGCACTATTTATAAAAAAATTTGAACTTGTATGCTTTAATGTAGTGGCTCTGTAAAATCTTGAGTAGTTGAAGGCTTGTGTCTGGATTGATTATGGTTTTTGAAATGGTGATTTTCACTGATGTTTGGACTCCGTTTTCACACCATTGACTCTGAACTTCTTTTGGGTGATGGTTACTTGAGTGAAAGATTTAAATAAAAAAGGAACTCAAACTTGACTTGGTGAAGGGCATAGGTTTATTAGGATTAGTCATTGTAATATAGGAGTAGAGTATAGGTTTTCATTCACTCATTTCCTCGAGACGAGCAAAGTTTAAGTTTGGGGGTGTTTGATGAGTGTTCATTTAGGTATGATTTAGTATAAGATATTAGGAGTTAATGAACTATATTTATCTTGTTTTAAAGTGACAAATGTTTATTTTATGTGTTTCAGAGATTTTATATAAGTTGGGCGTTTTGGGATCGAAGGCGTGTGTTGAGCTAAATTGACAGATGTTCAGTTTAGAGGGCATAACTTTCACATTTGAAGTCGGAACGACTTGCCGTTAGTCTTGTTGGAAAGAAGACTTTGAGATGGAGATTTTTAACTCTAATAAGCATCATGAGATACGGATTTGAAGTGGTTCAAAAGAACACACACAATTGGCAAAATTTGGCTAAGTTCCTTAATCCTCTTCAGTATAAAGGCTATAACTTTCTCCTCTCAAATCCAAATGACTTGCCGTTTCCTTTGTTAGAAAGTAGACTTCAAGCTAAATATTTTCATGTCCATAAGCCTCTTCAGATTTGGCTTCTATGTAATCCAAAGTTGCGTTGCAAGGCAGAGGAAAGAAACACGCAGTGAGAACTCCGTGATGAACAAATTATCACGGCGTGACTCACATACGAGTGAACCAGAGAGCTAAAAAAGACACCGTGAGGACGCTGTGCATCACAAATTCTCATGACACCACCATGGCGTCGATACCTGAAGACTTGAAATTTCAGGATTTTTATGAATTTTTAGGTTTTTAACCCATTTTAGGGTTTTTCTATAAATACCAATAGACTCTAATTCGAAAAGAACTCTTGTTTTTACTTCGGTTTTACATTAGAAACTAGGTTTTTGGCTTGATTATGTCTAGCTAATCTCCTCCCTCTAAGTTGAAGGTGGATCGGTCAAGCTTTGCGACTTGGGATTCTGTTATGAGGTTTATTTATATTTAATTCTCTTGATTCTTTTCTATGGTTTATTCTCTTTGATATTGTTTTTAATCATAGGTTTAGATTTTATTGTATGTATAGCGCTATGCATGCATATTACGTTGACTACCCTTAGTCATTGAAGTCGAAACATCTGTCCTCACACAGTAGACCCAAACTTGTGACAATTGGCCAACCGGTCAAGTACCTTAGAGATCTAGGCTAAATCGGGAGCACTAACGATCCGGTTGTCTAGATGTAGTGCCTTCACATACCGAGGTAATGCGGCCAACGCATTAAATCTGGAGCATTAGTGATCAGGTTGCGTATTTGGTTAGGGAAGTAGTCAACGGTTGTACCTTAGCTGCCGCCATCAGGAAGTGCGAGGAACCGAGTGCGTCACCGGGTCTATAGCTGTACTAGATCATAGATTAGTTTCATAGTTTTTATAAACCAAGGATTAATGGAATCAATCCCAAGTTGTATTGCGAAGACCGTGAAGCTGAATACCTAGATTTTCTTCCATTGCATTACTCAAACTCCAAAGTTTTCAAAGTTTCCAAAAGTTTTACAAAACCCCTTGTTTTCTCTTCTTTCTTTCTGAAACTTAAGTCAGTAACCCAGTCCTTGAGGTTCGACCCCGAGCTTACCACTACTATAGTCTTTTGTAGTTTTCGGTCTAGGAATCGAAAATTATATTTGACGTGTTATGGCGCTCGTCAAAAATTTATTACACATAGACCTACATTGTAACGACCCCAATTCTACAACCTTAAATTGGGCTCTGCCTGGCCTAGACTTACGTAAACCTCGAGTCAACACTCGTCCAATTCACGTAGCCCTAGTCAGCCTTCCTTACCCTTTTCCATTATTAAGTTATTTAAGTTTAGTTATTATATATTAGTGAGTTATTCAAAGTACCGAATTATAGCGAAAGCAAATTAAACTCTAACTAATATAAACACTCCTAAGACACTAGTTAGAATAACTTAGAGTGTGGAAACCCAACATATGTATACCAACATCAAGTCAAAGGAGATACCACAAAGTATACATTGTCCAACCTTCCTCACAAACCATATCCCAGTACTCTCAAAACATATACATATAATACAAGAAACCTACTCTTTAATAGGTCTTCACCTCAATTGCCTATCTCTGGTCCTTTTCTTTTATCCATCCTGAAATATGATGAGTCTGCACCCACCGTCATAAAATGGACATTGAGTACAAAAGTAGAACAATAATAACCAAATGGAGTCTTAACATAATTTCAATGTCAAATAAATAGCTAATCAGTATCATGCGTAAATATTTCAAAGATAATAAAATACAACATGAATATGAATTATTGAGATATTAACAGTAAATAAGTGTCCAGGAAAGCAAAGGATATGTGCAAGGAGTCCCGACATAGTGAAACAGTCATTTGAGTCGAGGAGAAACATCTATTAAACTCTTGCAGAGCCAAGGCAATTCATCATCCCAACTCGGAGTTTTAGGACGTGACTAACTCACACCATCCTAGAATCCACGCGAATAAGAATTTTCCAACAATCTAGTGAAGGAATTCCTACTCCATATATAAGAACTAAAAGATCATCTTATGAATATCAAGTTCCAAAAATAGTAACGTGCATCCTAAGTTCCTGGCGCTAAGGAATGACCCCAGGTAACCTATCCTCTCGAGGATCACGCTGACTCACTTGCCCTTAGACCAGTAAATCATAACAGAGTTACAGACCAGGATATAACAAACCAATAACAATTCCAAAAGCTCAACAAGGATAATAGCCAAATAAATGTAAAAATAAAATAATATTAAAGCTTCCATTGGTTTTACTCACTGTACACCTAGTACAACACGAAACCTCATGTTCGCAACTCTCGAACGTTCCCAAACCGATCCCGTACATTTACCCCTAGTCACTTAGACACCTGGTAATCATTTCAATATAGTTTAGTTTCGTTAGAGTTCTATTTCAATTTCATTATAATTTCTCCCCATTTTCCCTAATTTTATCCATTTTCCCTATATTTTGGGTCAATTCCTCGGGTATTGGGTCATATTCGGACACATATTTCTACCCGAGAAAAATTTCAAAGTTTTCATTAATTTTTCTAAATTTTCACACTGTGAACAGTGTCACGCCGTAGCCAATTTCTTTGGCGACGTCGCCTAAAATGTCTCATTTTCACTGGCACTGTTCCAGGCGCCATGACTCACGCCGTGGAAAAATCCCTGGCGGAGTTACATAAAGCGCGAGTTCCCCAAACCTTCTCTGTTTTGTACGCCGTGACTGACACTGTAGCTCACAGGCTCCACGACATCCCTCGCAACGTCACTTACTAAACACATTTTCAGGGTTTTTTCTATACCCCGGCTCATGTCGCCGCGTTTCGAGGCTATCCCAAACTCCTCGAGACGTTGCTACCAATCTAACACCACTAAAACCACTCAACCCTAAATTCCAACATCAACTAAAACCCCTGAAACAAACGTCAAAATGTACACATGATGTTGAGTCGAGATCTTACCTCCACTCGATTGTTCGCCATCGCTCCGCGTCGTCTCGAGCTCCGAAACCAGCTGTTCCACGAGAGAAAAGAGAAACGAAGAATGTTTGAGCGATGAGGAGAGAGTAAAGTGTATATATTTATCTCCCCATTTACACGTAAAATACATATCTCAAGGCGCATCTATCAGCTTCTGTTCACTCAACCGCCTCTACCGCTTTAGCAGCTAACACCAATCGGTAACTTCGCTAGGTGAGTCCACGTGCCACATCGCATTCCTGGCTATGTTTCCACCTCCGAATCGCACCACGACTCTCCTCGTCGCACAAGAACAAAATACTAACGGCCCGAACCCTTTCTCGGGTTAATTAATTATTATTTTCTTTATTTTTCGGTCGCCCACAATTATCGTTTCCCCGACACATGTACCCATATCTCATTCGCCCGTGTAATAACCCCAAATTTTTAACTGACTTGCGTTACACTTGTCAGGATTGTGACCCAGCTACGTGAATACTGGATAGTATTTCGAACTTCGGGAGTTGACACCGAAGAAATTTTATGATTCTTTGATTATGTAATAGTATTTTAGTATTTTACGGGTTTCGAGCCGTTTGGGCGATGTTTAGTTGAGTGAGGTCTCGCCTAGTCAAACGGGGGATAAAAACACAATAAAGAATTCAAATAAATGAATTTTTATTAATTTATATAAATTAGTTGATAGTACGTGGCGAGAAAACGGGCGCGGCGAGCCAATTGACGAAAAAATACGGACCGAGGAATGCAAGATCTACGTGGGACTTGGATAATTACACAACATGCGGACTATAGGATAGGATTTTTAAAGTGACAATATGGTGAGGAGAACCATTGGATGGGCATAGAGATGTGTATATGTGTTAAATTAGGATGATGAGCCAAATGACCCATAAGGGTAGTTGTCCAAGGGATGTGCAAGTTTTAAACTCAAGGGCAAAAGGGTCATTTCACATTAATTCACTTATATAAAAACGTTTTTGTGACGGCCCCAAATTTTCAATGCATTTCGGTACGCCCGGCCTAGTCCCGTACCGGTCCCGAGTCGGTACTCGACGAGCCTGACAAGCCTAGTCAGCCTCCAATTTATCAATTTAATAGTTTATGAAAGAGTTATTGTAATTATACGCAGCGGAAAAACTAAGCAGTTATTGGGAAATAACTCAATAAAACGAAAATCAGGAAATCTATATAAATGTGGAAACCCCGAATATTCATGTACGTCAAACGTAAACCAAATAAAGTTGTACATGATATTTTATACCTATGATCCCAAAATCAACCAAACGAATTGTACATATATATAAATCAACTTACTGTCAGTAATTCACCATAACCTAGGCTAAGGTGCTCTAATCCAGTTGTAGGTCTTTACAAAACCTTCTAACAGAGTTTCTTTACCCTTCAAATACTCTAGCGAATCTGCACCCACCGTCACAAACTAAACGGTGAGCAACTGAGAGAAAAATGAAAGTAATGCAGAAAGAGAATAACAGTAATTCATGAACATCGAATGAAGCAATCTAAATATCATGCAAAAATTTAAAGACATGCAATATAACAAGATAAAGGTGCATGATAAACATACTATCAGATATCAATCGAGAACATATATGTTCTAAGAAAACAAGCGAGGCAGTGAGTGGTCACATCACAGCATACGGAAAGAGGACGCCGGCTCTTTCCGGGTAATGTCGCAACACTCGCGCAACATCAGAGGGACACAGGCCTCCGAGCGTACGGAAAGAGGACGCTGGCTCTTCCCGAGCAATGTTACGGCACTAGCACAGCTTGATACAAGAGGGACACAGGCCTCAAGTATCACATCGACCCGCTCACACTGAGAACACACATACCAAGGAAATAACAAGATGGGAACATCAACAACGGCAATCAACAAATATCAATGATCGAAAATGAATTACATGTAATGTTCTTATTGGATTACTTCCGTACACCAGCTTTGGGGCAAGTGTACTTACCTGAACTAGCGCGACCCGTGAATAACAACACTCTCGTTCCCTACGCGAATTCCTGAGTTTCCCGCCACTTGACAAGGTTGGAAACTCTAATTAATGGGTCGAGTCATTACTAACCCTAGGTTGAATCCCTAGTGTTTTTCCCATATTTTTAAGGACTCAAACAACTTAACAAAAATCGATTGAAAAATGAATACTCTCTCTCGGATTGAAAACCATAACGTATGTAAGCCTAATCACATATCTTAGGCTCGGCTCAGTCGTAAATAGGTCACGCCCTGGCCACGAGGACCGGCAGCGTGACCACGACATCATAACCATTTAACTCATCCAAGGGAAGTGTAATTGAACAAGCTGACACTAAATCAAAACACCGAAACGTAACAACACGTTTTCCTACAAACCAAGAAGTACACCAAAAACCAAAATCCTAAGTCATAAGTCCTTATACTGTTCACACACGTCGTGTGGTCATCGAGATAAACAATCACCCTTGATAGGTTGAGAAGTTCACCAAATAAAAATCCAAGTCTCAAAACAGTTTGTATATACAAATAAGAATTACCATGGCCAAACCCTAATCAAAACCAATTAACAAATACAACCGTAACGTCCATGGCGTCTTGTTCGATGTCAAGGAAGAGTCACCCCGTCATGGGAAAACCGGAGGTACCCTCCCCAGTTCGAATTTTATCAACTAAACATAACAAAATGTGTCCTGACCTCATCACATGAAATCAACAAAACAATACACCTTCACCGCCATTGTTTTGAACGCTCGGAGGTTGTGAGACACCGGCAAAAATATGATAGGGTCTCCGACAACCCCCATGTCACGGCGGTTCGACGGCAGCGGCACCGCCCATGGTGGTAGTTCAAGGAACAAAGCACTTAAACAAAAGAAATAGTAAAAACAGTCCCCTAACACAAAAAGAACAAACCAATATTGATAATGCCAAGGGAGTGTGGTGTGGGACCATCGGAGCTCCGGCGACCCTCCAAGCATTGTCTCCGACCAGCCCTGTCACGACAGCACACCCCCTCCGTGAGACAACCGTTGACTAAATCGTGGTATACACACACACACACACAAAAACATTGTTCCACTACAACACCAACACATGTTGGGGCTCCGAGACCGTCGAGGCTCTGGTGTACAACCAGGTAAGACCTCTGACATGTCTCCGGTCATTGCCACCACCACAGCGACGAGCAACAACCACCATACTCACACAGTTCAACAAAAAAGAACCAAAACAGTGAGATGAGAGAAGGAAAGAGAGAAAACACAAGAGAAACCGAGAGAGAGAGGGACTCGGGGAGTGAGAGAGAAACCTTGACTCCAGTGACCACCTAGGACCGCCTTCGAGGGTCGTGGCCACCATCCCAGTCCGACATCACGTGGACAGCCACACAATAGTGGGGAGATGAGGCATGCGTAACTGAGGAAGAGAAAGCTCAAGTGATAAACTGAGAGAGTGAGATAGAGAGACGATATACCTCATTATTCAGGCGACCGGAACTCCTTCCAGCAAGGTTCAGCCACCACAGGACCGTAGTTTGGGTGGCTGGCCGTAAGTTCAAGTAACGTAACCGAGAGAGTGAGTGCAAGAGGTGGAGAGAGGAAACCGATAGGGGAAAGTGAGAGGCCGAGAAAATGGATGAAATGGAGAGAGGAAGCCTCCAATGAGCAGTCTCCGATGAGCTCGTGTCACAGCCGTGGAGTGGGAGGGAGGAGAACGTCCGAGAGAGATGAAGTGAGGAAGAAGATGAGTGGCGGCGGTGAGGGTGTAGTTTTTTTAGGGTTTTCTTTTTTAAAGTGTATATATATACATTAGTTGTTTAAAATGACCATTATACCCCTTGACCTTTGTTCTATTTTCCACCACTTTTCATCCCAAAACACACAAACATCTCGAGGCCAATCTCAAGACTCCCCAATTTAGAGTTGTGTCACCTTAACAATCTCTTAGGTGTGTTACAAAAATTAACTCGTAAATCACTTATTCCACCAACTCTCGTGTAAATTTTGCACTACTCGATCCGTTTCGACTCATTGCGCGCGTAGTCCTGCTTTGTTCCTTTAAATAATTATTTAAATTATCTGATAATTCATTTATTTGTATTTTAACAGTGTTTTAAATCCCCGTGTACCCGTCACCCAATTTCCCTACTCGTTCACCGACTTAAATTGTCCGGTCACTCAAATACGAGTATAAATATATAATACACATCATCATTCACAAATAGCAAAATTTCCAAGCCGTTACAGTCTCCCCAACTAACAAGAATTTTGTCCTCGAAATTAGTTCTAACTTGAGTGAATAAAGGGGAAATTAAGACCCGTTCGCACCTCGTCCAAACTGCGGCTTAGAGCCGTTTCGGAAAGTTTGGATCATTTATTTCGAACTGCAGACTACCTCAGAGTCACTTTAGGCAGCTCGTTCCTCATAGTTGAACTGTGGACCGATGCAAAGTCACTTCAAACAACTCAATAAGCTATGACCAACTGTGGACTCTCGCGAGAGTCACTTCCAACAGCTCGATGACGCGCGTGTTGGACTAAGTGGTTAGTCACTCTAACTCCGACCGGGATTTTGATGGAAACAAACAAGGTGAAAATGTACTAATCAATATCAAGTGTATTTCAGTTTTTGTGTTAAAGGATGCAAAACAACACATCACGGGCATTCAAGCCGTACAAGTTCAAGATCCGGCATTCGTGAAGGAATGAAGATGGAAGACCATAGTACAAATTTGTAATTTCAATGTAAGGTATCAAAATTCTCTCACGCAAGACAAATGCATTAGTTCATGCATATCAAGTCTTAAAAACCAATTTTCAAAAGTCATGAAGTAACTTGGTATTTCAAAATGAAATTTAACACATACCTAGGCCCACGAGCTTAAACGAGGTGAAATCATGTGTTAATGATCATTTACGTTTTGGAAATCATTGTTGAAGTTTTCAAGACTGAAAAACTGGCTTTTAAACTGTTTTTGAAAAGAAAAACTGCAAGTTTGCAGAAAAGCCCCTCGCAAGTTATGAAATCGTGATTTTCCGTTTTCGGGGTTTGTAAAAATATCCGGACCATCCAATTAGGCTTAATGACCCATAATAAACATGTATAACATGTTACATTAGGGTTGGTTAGGTCTCGGACGTGTTTAAGGGTCGCTAACACAAAGGGAGAAAATAATTATTTTGAGCTCCTGCGAGTTAGCGCGCTAATCTTGTCATTAGCGCTAAGTGCAGAGTTAGCGCGCTAGGTCTCAGTATTAGCGCGCTAATTGCACTCCTGTCAGCTTTTTTAAAAAGCTGGAAAAACTCACTTTAATTTGAATTCTTGATTGAATCTCGACCCTTGGATCCCTAGAACGGTCATAAACAATCAAGATGAAATACCTAACACTATAAAACCACCAAGAACATGGTTTTGTCTACACAACAACAAAGAAATACACACAAAAAGCTCAAAAACCTAAAAGAGAACAAACTTTGATTTTTGTGAAGAACAAAAAGGAGATTCTTGTGGTCGTCCTCTTGCACTAAAATCCAAAGACTTTGAAGCAATCAAAGGAGTACAAGAATCTCTTCATAACCGATCTCTTTTGTCATCTTCTTGGTTGTAAGGAAATCTTTGTTCTAGCATCTTTTTGTGCTTAATCTACATTGTTTTGTGTGTTTGATTTGAAAATCTGTTTGTTGTGTGTTTGAACACCTTAATCTTGGGTTTTGCACTTAAACTCATTTTATTAAACCCTAAGATTGTTTTGAACAAAAGTTTTGCACTTAAACTTGATTTTTGTTAAACTATTGTTCTTAGCCTTGAAATTGTTTTTGCACTAATACACTAGACTTTTAAAACGATTTCACATTTGGAATTTACAACGAAATCAGTGACATATTTGCATATTCCATTTATTCTCACACTTGCATGCATAAGAGGTGTTAGGCTCTAGGTGGCTTGCTTGTGTTTGAATTTGATACTACTTTGTGTTGTAAAGTGTATCTCATTATTTTTTCAACAATTTGGTGTAATTGTAAGATTGTAAGACTTAGTGGAATCTAAGTCAAAGGGGAAGACCTAGTTGAGGCTAGGCACAAATCCTAGTTGCGGCTAGGTAGGAAGTCCTAATTGTAATTAGGCATTCTAGGCTTGTAGGCTTAGGTTGTAACACTTATTTATAATATAAGTGGGGGTTTAAAAATCCTAACCGGGGAGGTTAGGTAGTGGATGTAGATCATTGGATCGAACCACTATAAATCGTGTGTTAATTTCCATCTCTTCTATCCCATTCACTTGCATAGCATATATATTCATTGATTGTGTATGCTTTATAATTGTTACTTGCGCATAAAGTTTTAAAAAGGGCAATAACTACTCGGTAACCCAATTCACCCCCCCTCTTGGGTGACCTTCAGCGCGCCGAACACGTCAATAAAATATTTCCTTAAACCAACTATTTGCAGATAGTGGCAAAGGGTCGATCCCACAGAGATTGGTAATCTTTCTAAGGTTCTAAAATAAAGGAAAACTGGGGTTTAGAGAAAATGATTTAATTAATTAATCTAATTATTAATAAATTAAATAACTAAAATAAATATCTAAGACTACGAACAATTAATTTAAATACCTAAGTCTATGGTTCCACAAGACAAGATCAAGATTCAATGGCATATCATGGTCGTCAATCTTTCCCAAAACAATTATTAATTCAAGTTCCCCTAGATTAGCTATGGAAAATCGACATCCACCATAAATTCCTAATTTCCCTAATCTCGATAGCTAGGACATCCGCCACTAACTACTTCCCTAATTAATGCATAACCCTAGACATCCGCCGTAAGATTTAACACACTAACCGCAGTAATAAACTTTTATGGGAATACTAATCCTAGATAACCGGATCGCGTCCGCTCCCGATTTAACCTAGATTCAATTGTTGCACACTCAAGAACCGAAAGGTTTTGACGGCAATCGGGTGAATGTTTGTTACTTATATTGTCTCAAAAGTACAATTACGGATACTAATGAGTCAATTAACTATAGATTATCCACCTAAAAGCATGCACTGACCACATACATACCCTAGATTTAAACCATATTCATTAAAATCAACAACAATGAAATAGAAGAAATTAAATTAAATAAAATAATAAAATAAAAGATCTCACAAGTTATGCCATGAATCCATAATCTTGAATTGCTTCACCTCCGACCTAGGCAAGGGCTTGATTAGCTAAACATATTCTTTCTAAAACTCCTAATAAAAATAATGTAAAAAGTCCCTTTAATGAATAATCAATGTTCTATTTATACCTAAGGTCCTAATGTGTAAAACTACTAGGAATTTGAGTCTGGTAGAGAGAGAAACTATTTTCTGGGTGTATTTTCATCCTTGACACGTGTCAGCATTTGATTGGGTAAATTTTGGGCTTTGTTGACGTGTCAGAAGGTGATTGGAGCTGAGGTGATGACGCGGCTGACGTGGCGAGACTGGATTGGCTGAGAGTGGAGGCTGTGACGTGTTGTAAGGGGCTCTGGCGACACGTGGCAATCTGTGATAGGCTGGAGCAGAAGTCAGCGCCTTGCTGGACCAGTCGCGGAGCGACACGTGGCGGGCGATTGTGTTGGGCGAATTCGCGCGAGTTCGTGCGAAGATCTGGGAGACAGCACCAACACGTGTCTCGAGGTAAATTGACGATCTGGACTTGAAGAGAAGCTGTGAGAGGTGACGTGGCTGCTTCTGGTTGGCTGAGGCGCTGTTGTTTGCTTACGTAGCGCGCTCCTATTGGTGGGCACGAGCTCGGTGACGCGGCTTGGCAAATGAAATTCTGACACGTGGCGCTGTTGTGTACATTACCATCGTGTTTTAAAGTATTGGACTCCATTTATCCCACTGTCGGCGTATATTTCGAGACAAACTCTCCTGGTATCCGATTACTGCAAGTAAATACACTATTTTGAGTATTTTTCTGCCTTGGTTTCAACCGTGCACTCCGTTTCACCTGAAAGCCAAAACTAAATATAATTAGATATATATTTTATAAACTTCCACACTAAATTATACTAAAATATACTATTAAATCCTATAAATACTGACTTATCACTTGACATCAGGTATTGAACTGCGGACTTGTACAAAGTCTCTTCGAACAGCACAACATCTTAAATACACTCCCCTTTCTCCACATCTACTAAACTGTGGGCCTTTGCCACTTCGAAAAACTTGATTTTATCTCAGTCTTCAAACTGCGGGTATCAACCACTTCAAACAACCTAATTCAACTACGGTCTCTCTAGACCGCTTCTGTTTCCCACTAATGGTTGGAATGTCAACGATTTCGTCGCAGACATCGTCCACTACTACAACTCAAGCTTGTGATCATGACATAAGACGCTACGATCGCGATTCGCACGCCATACTCGTGAAAACCTCCCAACCCACTCGCGTCTCGTCACAAGTTTATCTATACCCAGACAGTAAAATAGATTCGACAAAGTTGTAACCGTGGCCACCATGTACACTACGTGTCCATGCATCGTAAGATGAATCACAACTAGTCTGGTCCTGTCTCTCTTTAGGTGTACTCATGGCTAGTTTTGGCAACCCATTGTGCCCAAACTTACCATCTCTTTTGGACTCTAGTCTAAGTTAGGTCTGTCTCATCCTAGACAACTTTGCTAAGTTTGAACGGCGCTACTCTAGCAAGTATTGACCCTAACTCTGTCACCTGATGTCCAGCATCATATTTAAACACCTAAAGCTTCAATTTATCGGTTCCATGCATATTGTAGAATAATCAGGGACATACTTTACCTCTGGTAGGTTCACGAACCACGGTCAGCTGTTTTTCACTCGCCATGTGTACGTCCTCAATGGCCTAGGACTGATCGTCATCCTGCTGGTCCTCGTACAAGTCTGGACATCGGTTTTGGAAATGTTCGGGTTATCCGCACTGGTAACACATCCTCCGCCCTTGAGAATCACTATCATTGTTCGGATTCCTTGTTTGTTTCTTTCATGTCCTTCCGATCGATGCTCTGAAATGCAACTCTTTGTGCTAACGCATGAAGGTCCTCTATGCAACGTGTTAACGACTTACCGTTGTCATTACTAAATCCAGCCTGATCCGCCTTCTCTATCTGACAAAGAAAGCGAGTTCCCGGATCGGCAAATAACTAATGATATCATATAATACTACACATAAAACATACTTATGCCAATAAGTTTTCAGTTTCCATTACCCAACTCATCCTCAATCCCCAACTAGGATTCTAAGTCAGGAGCATAGGGTTTCCACTTCTAAGTTCAGCCGTTCCTAACTTCCGCTGGTTTAAATGGCTTGTGTTTTATGAATTTAAACCTGGTAGGCTCTGATACCAACTGTGACGGCCCCAAATTCCCAATGCATTTGGGTACACCCGGCCTAGTCCCGTGCAGGTCTCGAGTCGGTACTCGACGAGCCTGACGAGCCTAGTCAGCCTCCAATTTATCAATTTAATAGTTTATGAAAGAGTTATTGTAATTATACGCAGCGGAAAAACTAAGCAGTTATTGGGAAATAACTCTATAAAACGAAAATCAGGAAATCTATATAAATGTGGAAACCCCGAATATTCATGTACGTCAAACGGAAACCAAATAAAGTTGTACGTAATATTTTATACCTATGATCCCAAAATCAACCAAACGAATTGTACATATATATATATATAAATCAACTTACGGTCAGTAATTCACCATAACCTAGGCTAAGGTGCTCTAATCCAGTTGTAGGTCTTCACAAAACCTTCTAACAGAGTTTCTTTACCCTTCAAATACTCTAGCGAATCTGCACCCACCGTCACAAACTAGACGATGACCAACTGAGAGAAAAATGAAAGTAATGCCAGAAGAGAATAAAGTAATTCATGAACATCAAATGAAGCAATCTAAATATCATGCGAAAATCTAAAGACAGGTAATATAACAAGACAAAGGTGCATGATAAACATACTATCAGATATCAATCGAGAACATATGTGTTATAAGAAAATAAGCGAGGCAGTGAGTGGTCACATCACAGCATACGGAAAGAGGACGCTGGCTCTTTTCGGGCAATATCGCAACACTCGTGCAGCATCAGAGGGACACAGGCCTCCGAGCGTACGGAAAGAGGACGCTGGCTCTTCCCGGGCAATGTTACGGCACTAGCACAGCTTGATACAAGAGGGACACATGCCTCAAGTATCACATCGACCCGCTCACACCGAGAACACACATACCAAGGAAAGATGGGAACATCAACAACGACAATCAACAAATATCAATGATCAAAAATGAATTACATGCAATGTTCTTACTGGATTACTTCCGTACACCAGCTTTGGGGCAAGTGTACTTACCTGAACTTGCACGACCCGTGAATAACAACACTCTCGTTCCCTACGCGTATTCCCGAGTTTCCTGCCACCTGACAAGGTCAGAAACTCTAATTAATGGGTCGAGTCATTACTAACCCTAGGTTGAATCCCTAGTGTTTTTCCCATATTTTTAAGGACTCAAACAACTTAACAAAAATCGATTGAAAAATGAATACTGTCTCTCGGGTTAAAAACCGTAACGTATGTAAGCCTAATCACACATCCTAGGCTCGGCTCAGTTGTAAATAGGTCACGCCTTGGCCACGAGGACTGGCAGCCTGACCACGACATCGTAACCATTTAACTTATCTAAGGGAAGTGTAATCGAACAAGCATGACACTAAATCAAAACACCGAAACGTAACAACACGTTTTCCTACAAACCAAGTACACCAAAAACCAAAATCCTAAGTCATAAGTCCTTATACTGTTCATACACGTCGTTTGGTCATCGATATAAACAATCACCCTTGATAGGTTGAGAAGTTCACCATATAAAAATCCAAGTCTCAAAACAGTTTGTATATACAAATAAGAATTACCATGGCCAAACCCTAATCAAAACCAATTAACAAATACAACCGTGATGTCCATGGCGTCTTGCATGTGTTGTTCGATGTCAAGGAAGAGTCACCCCATCATGGGAAAACCGGAGGTACCCTCCCCAGTTCAAATTTTATCAACTAAACATAACAAAATGTGTCCTGACCTCATCACATGAAATCAACAAAACAATACACCTTCACCACCATTGTTTTGAAGGCTCTGGGGTTGTCAGACACTGGCAAAAATGTGATAGGGTCTCCGACAACCCCCATGTCACGGCGGTTCGACGGCAGCGGCAACGCCCATGGTGGTAGTTCAAAGAACAAAGCATTTAAACAAAAGAAATAGTAAAAATAGTCCCCTAACACAAAAACAACAAACCAATATTGATAACGCCAAGGGAGTGTACTGTGGGACCATCGGAGCTCCGGCAACCCTCCAAGCATTGTCTCCGAACAGCCCCGTCACGACAGCACACCCCCTCCGTGAGACAACTGTTGACTAAATCGTGGTATACACACATAAAAACATTGTTCCACCACAACACCAACACATATCGGGCTCCGAGACCGTCGAGGCTCTGGTGTACAACCAGGTAAGACCTCTGACATGTCTCTGGTCATCGCCACCACCACAGCGACGAGCAACAACCACCATACTTACACAGTTCAACGAAAAAGAACCAAAATAGTGAGATGAGAGAAGGAAAGAGAGAAAACACAAGAGAAACCGAGAGAGAGAGGAACCGAGGGAGTGAGAGAGAAACCTTGACTCCGGTGACCACCTAGGACCCCCTTCGAGGGTCGTGGCCACCATTCCAGTCCGACATCACGTAGACAACCACACAACAGTGGGGAGATGAGGCATGCGTGACCGAGGAAGAGAGAGCTCGAGTGAGAAACTGAGATAGAGTGAGAGAGAGAGACGATATACCTCATTATTCAGGCGATCGGAGCTCCTTCCAGCAAGGTTCAGCCGCCACAGGACCGTAGTTTGGGTGGCTGGCCGTGAGTTTGAGTAACATAACTGAGAGAGTGAGTGCAAGAGGTGGAGAGAGGAAACCGAGAGGGGAGAGTGAGAGGCCGAGAAAGTGGATGAAATAGAGAGAGGAAGCCTCCAATAAGCAGTCTCCGGCGAGCTCGTGTCACAGCCGTGGAGTGGGAGGGAGGAGAACGTCCGAGAGAGATGAAGTGAGGAAGAAGATGAGTGGCGGCGGTGAGGGTGTATTTTTTTAGGGTTTTCTTTTTTAAAGTGTATATATACATTAGTTGTTTAAAATGACCATTATACCCCTTGACCTTTGTTCTATTTTCCACCACTTTTCATCCCAAAACACAAAAACATCTCGAGGCCAATCCCAAGACTCCCCAATTTAGAGTTATGTCACCTTAACAATCTCTTAGGTGTGTTACAAAAATTAACTCGTAAATCACTTAGTCCACCAACTCTCATGTAAATTTCACACTACTCGATCCGTTTCGACTCATCGCGCGCGTAGTCCTGCTTTGTTCCTTTAAATAATTATTTAAATTATCCGATAATTCATTTATTTGTATTTTAATAGTGTTTTAAATCCCCCGTGTACCCGTTACCCAATTTTCCTACTCGTTCACCGACTTAAATCGTCCGGTCACTCAAATACAAGTATAAATATATAATACACATCATCATTCACAAATAGCAAAATTTCCAGGCCGTTACAGTTTTATACCCTAAACCCTAATACACACTATTCATCTTCTTCTCCACAACTGCCGTCACTGTTCATTCTCTTCTCCCTCTCGCCACTGCCGCTGCCTCCCACCGGTGACGCTGACCCCGACGAGGTGAGTCCCTCTCTCTAACATCTCTCTCTCTCTCTCTCTTGTTTCGCCACTCACTCACTCTCGGTTTTCCTCTCCATGCTCTCGACTCTTGGCTCTCTCACGCCACAGTCCTCCCATCCTCGACTGGACAACCACCACTGCCCCATCGACGAGCCTGACATCCTAACACCCACCGGCGGAGTTGAGGTGAGCTTCTCTCTCCCTCTTTCCTTTCTTTTCTCTCTCTCGGTTTGCACCCTTTCTCACTCTCGGTCGTCTTTCTCTCTCATTTTCCAGTCACCACCGCCACCCACCATGGTGCTGGAACTACGGACAATCATCGGAGGTAGCCAGGTGAGCTTCTCTCCCACAGTTCTCTCCCTCTCTCCATTGTTTTGTTCTTCCACATCCCTCCTTGTTTTTATGATTTTATGTGGTTTTTGCAACTGTTTTTAGGTTGACGGTGGCCACGGCTTGGACGACCGTCGCCGGGGTTGGATGGTGCTGACCGGAGGCCCCCCTTCGGTGACACTGCTGGCCGGGGGAGACCTTATATGGGACTATTTTTGTGTATATGTGTGACGTTTTGAAAAAAAAATGTGAACAGTTGGATGGTGGGGTGTTGATGGAAACCGTGTAGTGTATGACGTTTTGGTGTGGGTGCATGTGTGTGCATGAACACCCCACAGTTTGGGGTGTGTAACACAGTGCACCCCATTGCTGGGGTGCGGGATGAGACTGTACACCCCACTATTGGATGTGGGGTGTACCATGTGTGAGTAAGTAAATGTATATGGTTGCATGCATATATATGCATGTGTACCCAACATTTGGGGTGCGTGATAAAACGTATATGGTAGCGGGGTGCACACAACAGTGGGGTGTTATGTGCACAAATCAGCGGGATACATACAACAATGGGGTGTTATGTGCACCTCACAGTGGGGGTATACTTAATTGTGTGGTTATCACATTATGTGTAAATTAAAATAAAACTAAAGGAGAAGTGTGGACACTTTATAAACAAAATAAAATGATGTAAATGGGCTTGTGTTAGGGTCTAATAAGGGCCCAACATAACCAATATAAAATGGGGCCCATAACAAGTAAATAATTTCATGGAAACGGGCTTACATATTAGAGTCCAACCAGAGTCTAACAAATAATACAAAACCAGACAAATCAACTTAAGATTTAATGCTAAACCTTACATTAATATTCGAGATTCAAAACCTTATCAGGTAGTCAGGAAACACGTTAAAGTCTCGGAGTGAATACCGAGTCGCGATTAGTCAGGTAAGTACACTTGTCTTAAAAACTTGTGTACGTTAGTAAGCCAGTTACGAAAATACCATGTGATTCATTTTCATTCCGTTGTGTTTGCTATGATCTACTTGTTGGCATTCCATTCCATATTCCTTGTATGTGTGTTCTTGGCATAAGTGTGTGTCTCGAAGGTACATGCGGCCTGCACTAAAAGGGATAAAACGCGGGCACTCGTGTGCACGAGTGTTTGACCACCCTTAGTGATTGTGTGATACCATGTACTGGATTATTGTGGTTGTTGATGTTGCGACATCGCTGTTGTGGATTTGTTGTGGATTTTAGACCACTTATGGCCTCTCTTGACTTGTAGAACACGCATGTTTCGATTGTTATTATTTCCAGTCTGCCTATTATGCACCTTGTTTATTTAACTTCCTGTCTTTCAATTCCTGCATGATAATTAGACTGCCTTGTTTGATAATTCATGAATTACTATTATATTCTTTTGGCATTACTTTCGATTTCTCTCAGTTGCTCACCATCTAGTTTATAATGGTGGGTGCAGATAGAGCGGAGTGCAGTAGAGGCAAGGGACCTTGCCTAAGAGACTTTATATTAGAGGCTGGACTTGAGGAACCCTATAGTAGGTTTTATGTTTTTGCTCATTTGTATATCGCTTTATATATGTATGTTTTGGTTTATAGAACTTGGTATTATTATTGAGATTAGTATTATGTATATTGGTTTATCGAATTGTACATGAATACCCGGGGTTTTTTCACAATTATAGAATTTCTAATTTCCCTTTGATTGAGTTATTTCCCCTTGTTATTTATTGTTTAGTCTTCCGCTGTGTATTATTGCAATAACTCTTTCATAAATTACTAAATTGATTAAATTGAAAGCTGACTAGGCTCGTCAGGTTGCCAAGTGATGATTTGGGGCCTGTACGGGTCTAGGCCGGGCGTACCTAATTGCATGGAGAAATTGGGGCCGTTACAACCCGACCTCCGTTCAACACGTTTTTCGAGTCGAACCTTACTCGTACACTGACGACATCGTCAGTACATACAGATACGAGTATAAATAGGTACTACACTAAGCCATATAAACATATCACATTTTTCGAGTCGTTACATACATTGAGATTCTTGCTAGCACATACTCCCATGAAACTGTAACGACCCATTTCCCAATCTTGGGCACCGCCTGACCTAATCCCGTAATTAAGTCATCATCTCTATCCCTTAAGACTTAACTATATATTAGTCAACCTTTCTATCCCAATTACTAACTTGATCGCATTCAGGATAAATAATACACTAATTCTACCATTTAGTGAAATTTAAGGTTAATTAAAACTATTAATAGTTTAATGATTTAACGAAAGTCTTAACAGTATTAGCGGCAGTCTTTTCGATTTATGAGGAAGCAATTAGTTAAATCCTAAGTGTGGAAACCAAGAAATAACAATCACAATATATATATATATATATATATATATATATATATATATGAAGTGACGAACATATAGACAGTGTGAAAGTCAAAAGGTCGGGGAATTATTGCTCAACCCAATATACAACCCAACATTATTGAAAACATAATAATAGGAACAAGTTCTACAACACTTGACGGATCTGTACCCATCGTCATAAAAAGGACGGTGAGTACAAAAGTATAACAATAATTCCCAAATGATATATTTATCCACATTTTCAAAGTAAAAGAACGGTATTTAAAAGAATAATAATAGCCAAGAATTACTCTAAATAAAACATGCTAAAAAATACCAGAAAGTACAATCGAAACTGACACAGGCTAAGTAGTATGATCTAGGTCCAATCGGCGGTGAGAAATATCACTTAGCCTTTTCCACCGCTATATGGGGTTGTGCTCTACATATTTTATCTAACTCTAATAATCATCAAATGGCGGAGTTGTGCTCTACGCATATATTTCATCTATCTCAATTCTCATCGATCACCCCGATTTATTACGCCGTGAGTCGCGTGAGTATAGTGGAGAGTGCCGACATCCCCGAAGTCCAGTGACCCCGTGAGCCGCCCACTCTATATTGTGCAATGGACCTTAGATTCTAAGACAACTTTATCATATCAAGGAAGACTCAATGTTAGATTTTAACACAAGGCAAACTGCTATGCAAAGCCCACAATCCATGAATACAAATATTCCTAAGTTATCTCTAAACCAATGTCCTAATAGCATGCTATTTTATAAATGAGAAACATTAACACAACAAGGAAGACAATAGGAGTTTCAATAAAGTCAATGAAACTTGAATCAGTGTAATATCATGAACCTGAAGCTCAACAAGCGAGGAAACAAACCAATATCATGATATTTTAATACTATAGCAATAACAGTCACAATGGAAAACAAGACAATGAATATAGAATGAAATGAATGCATAGATATTTCAAATGGGATTACTCACCCTCAAGCAAAGTTCTTAGCTATTTCTCGGCTTCCCGACGGCCAAACTTGCGTTCCTGAACTCTGATACCCCCCTTAGGTTCTTGGAGTTGTTTAATATGTTTTTTTAGTGTATTAGAGTTGGTTAGTTTGGTTTAGACTAAGCTAGATGAGTTAAGTTCAAAACATGAAAGTGCAGATTTTTTTTTCGAAGTAAGAAATGTTTAATTCAGCTGAACTATTATAGGCCATTTTTTAGCCTATAAATCTCAACATTTGGAGAACATACCCTATAGAAAAGTTGAAGATCTTCTTCTTAGCTTTCTGAAAAAGTAAGGTTTGCTCAATTCAAGGATTTACATATAAAACATCGGACCAGTCTCAATTGATAGCTAGTTCAAGATAACTTAGAAAATTCATAACTCCCAAAATAGACACCCAAAAGTTGTGATTTTTGGTGAGAAGCTACCTAACATATCCATCAACAATATATCTGAAAATTAGCCTATTTGGATATATATATATATATATATATATATATATATATATATATATATATATATAAAGTTATGCGATCTGATTTAGTGGCCGCGATTAAGCCTAATTCATTCATGCATTTCATCAAACACCTCATGAACACATGAAAAACTACAAACTGATTTTTGAGATCTTTTATAATAAACCAAGTGTTTTTGAGTAAGGATTATAGAAATGACATTAGTTTTCTATATAAAAGTTATTTTGTGAATCAAAACTCAAAATTTAAGTTGCATTTGAAAAACCCCAATTTGACCCGAAACATTTAATTTCGAAAACCCAACTTGAAAATTGAAACCAAAGCCTTCAAATGCATCAATAAAACACTAAAAACAGTTTAGAATTGTTTTCTCACTAAAGCCCCATGATTCCTACTTAGAACTCACAATTTGAAGGTATGGAGTGTTGTAGAACTTGTACCACTACAAAAAAACAGCAAATCAGAAACGGAATTAGAAACGGAATTAAGTTCCGTTTCTAAAAAAAAAAATTAGAGACAGAAAATTCAGAGACGGAATTGAGATGGAATTGAGACGGAATTGAGACGGAATTAGAGACGGAATTAAATTCCGTCTCTAAAAAATGGCGCGAACATTCCCACCAAAACTTTATTTTGTTCTACCCGTTCATCAAATCTCGAGATTTGTTGCACAAATCTCGAGATTTCCCCTTTACCCCCTCTAATACCCATCCTCGTCCTCCCCACCACCGAAAGAAAACCCTAACTCCTCGTCCTCCCCACCACCGAAAGCCCTAACTCCCACCACCGAAAGCCCTAACTCTTCGTCGTCTCTCTCTATACTCTCGTCTCTCCTCTAGACTCTGGTCTCTTCGTCTCTTCGGTCCACCGCCCCCAAATCTCCAACCCCCAACAAATCTCTCGTCTCTGTTCGTTGTTGCTCTCAACTCTCTCGGTCTCGGTCTCTCTGGTCTCTCGGTCTCTCTCTCGGTCTCTCTCTCTCGGTCTCTCCGTCTCTCTCTCTCGGGTCTCTCCGTCTCTCTCCGCCACCGCTCCCCAAATCCCCAACCCCCAACAAGTCGTCCTCTCACTCCATTGCTCCCACTGGTAGCGCCGCCTCGCTCTCGGTCATAGAGCCGCGGTCTTGCACATTTTCGCTCGCACCTCTCGCTTCCTCTCGGCTCTCGCATCGTGCTCTCATTCGGTCCCCTCTTCGACCTCTCTCGCTCTCTCATTGTGCTCTCATTCATCCGGCCTCATTGTGTTTCATTGGTGAGTTCTCCTCTTTCCTCTCGAAACATTTTTTTTGGTTAATTGGCAAAGTGACATGTTTTGTTTGCTTTTACAATGATCTCGTGATTTTTACTCGGGCGTGAGAATTTATTGTTTCATGTATGTAGTTGTTTTTTGCAAGTTTATTATACACAAGTTGTTTTTACAATGATATGTGATTGTTGCTTTTACAATGATCTCGTGATTGTTACTTGTTCCACTTTGTGTACTCTTCTATTTACCTTGTCCACCAATTGTAGCTTGTAATCTTTGTTCAAAGTACATATGATCATCATGATCAAGGGCATATAAATGGAGTTCATTCTCTTGTACACAATATAAAAATTCTTGAAATACAATCTCTACATTATCTCTAACTCTCTTCTCTTTTGTTTCCCTTCTCTACTTGCTCTTCTAATTGTTAGTTTATTTAAGCCTTCCATGCTTAAGTCTTTAGCAAGGCCAATAGTTTTATAATAGTTTAATTAAGCCTCTCACTATGTTTCTCTATGGGTGTCCGTTCTTTTGTGTTTCTTGGTCAATAGTTTTGTAATACATGGGTGGTTCATTATATTGATTATATGTTTTATAATATCATGTTAGCATTAATTTGTTGATATTGCTCCTACGTTTCGTTATTAAATATTATACGGATTGTTGACAGTTAGGTGAATCTAAACTTATTGAGCAAGTTGAAGTGTTGACCCCGTGACAAGTGATAACCCAAACCCATATGAAGACCCCTGTTTATTACATAAAAAGTAAATAGATAAATAGTATTAAAACCTACGCATGGAATAAAGATCTCTTATGTTATAACCATTTATTTATTTATTTTTAGATCAACAACTGAGGTACTTAAGAAGTAGTTATTGTAAAGAAGTTAATCACTTAAGTATTTTCACTTGAGGAAATAAGTCTTAGAAAAAAACTTTGATCCTAGATATCTCTACAAGTCAAAATAATGCGGCAAACGAAGTAAGTGAGGTTTGAACTATTATCAATCCTCCCATGCTAGTTTATATGCTTCGATTCATTTTAGTAGTGATTGAAGTTTAATTTGGGATCCATTATGGTAGTTCTTCACTAAGATTTTTTTAGCAGTTCCCTTTTAAAATCCTTATCGTTTAAATGCCAGTGGAATTGATATAACGTTGGATAATTTCAATTAGTACCTTGTAAAGTAGGGCCGATGGCACCAAAGTGTGTCTCCCTTGCTATTTTATGATATTTTGATGTGTATAACTATTCGATATCATAAGTGATATCTTGGAATTAAGGTCGTCACATTACATGTGTCAAACATGTTGAATAAGGCTTCTTTATATCGGTATTATTTATAAATTGTTTAGTTGGACACACAAGTTGTCATGTACCAAAGTGAAAGGAAGAAACTAGTTAACTAATTTAATTGCACAACACTTCAATAGAATGTCGTCTACAAGTCGAGATGGATGTACAACCGGCTCGACAACGGTTACGTTCGAATTGAATTCGCGGCGAAGGTTAAAGAATTCATATCATTTGCCAAACAACATTGTCCTACATACCAAAGTGAAAGGAAGATTAGATGTCCGTGCAATTTGAAGAAATGTCGACTTGTACCGTGCACGGACGTCGAAACGGTTGAGTACCACATATGTAGGTATGGATTTGTTCCGGATATCATCGTTGGTACGAACATGGTGAGAACGGGGATGAAGGCCCGCAAAACTTTTACCAAATAGATAGCCATATTGGTGATGCTGATGTGGGAGGATACGATCCGACAACTTATCGCGAGATGCTACACAACGTGGCAGGTCCAAGTTTCAATTGGAATCACGTGGAAGAATCACCAAACCCCAAAACACGCCAACTATATGACATGATTGATGCAAGTAGGGAACAATTGTGGCCGGGTTGCGAAACCATGACAACGTTGTCCGCAATGGCAAGATTACTTGCGATCAAGTCTGAACATCATATATCTGAACGAGGGTATAATGAAATCATTAAACTCATGAAGGATTGTTTACCAAATGACAATTCATTGGTTGAAAATTTTTATGCCACTAAAAGACTAATGCGAGGTCTAGTCTCTACCTGTTGAGAAAATAGATTGTTGTGAGGACCAATGTATGATTTATTGGGGAGTGGACTCGAGTTGACGTCATGTAAATTTTGTGGGAAATCACGCTACATTGCACATCGACGAGGTCGTGGTTGGAACACAAAAACCGCCCTTGCAAAAAAATGTACTACTTCCCTTTGGGCCCTCGGTTGCAACGATCGTATGCGCTCGAGTCAACGGCAAAACATTTGCGATGGCATGGAGATCATTCCTCGCGAAGATGTTATGCAACACTGTTTCGATTCGATTGCTTGGAGACATTTTAATGACGTCAATAGAGACTTCGCCGCCGAGGTTCGGAATGTTCGTTTAGGATTGTGCACCGATGGTTTTCAAGTATTTGGGCTTTCAGTGGAAATCGTACTCTTCGTGGCCCGTGATTTTGACTCCTTACAACCTTCCACCGTCGATGTGCATGAAATCTCGAGTTTATGTTCTTAACGGTTATCGTTCCCGGACCGACCAGCCCAAAGCAGAAAATCGACGTGTTCCTTCAGCCGCTTGTGAAAGAGTTGCAAGATTTATGGAACAATGGTGTGATTACATACGACGTTTCCACAAAGACAAATTTTCTCATGCGAGTTGCCCTTTTATGGATCGTTAGTGATTTCCCGCATATAGCATGTTGTCCGGTTGGAGCACACATGGTAAGTACGCTTGTCCATATTGTATGGAGGATACAAATGCATTTCAATTGCGAAATGGTGGTAAGACATCGTGGTTCGATCGTCACCGTCGTTTCTTGGCGAAGTCATCACCATTAAGGAAAGACAAAAAAATTTCATTAGAGGCAAAATGGTCATAAATGATGATCCGCCCGCTTTGCGTTCGGGTGAAGAAATTTTGCGTAAATTGAATCGTTAGGCTTGATGAAAGTGACAGAAATCGGAGCTCGATTTCGTGAATGGGCGGATAGCTAAGAATTCGGGATGGAGGAAGAAAAGCATATTCGGGACTTGCCGTATTGGAAGACAAACTTGATTCGCCACAACTTAGATGTCATGCACATTGAGAAAAATGTTTTTGACAACATATTCAACACTATTATGTGTGTACTGTGCAAGAGTAAGGACAATGCGAAAGCGAGACAAGATATTTGTGAATATTGTCACCGACCTTCTCTACACATTGATTCGGCGACAAATACTTACATCCTTGGATGCTATGCTCTTGATACATCAAAAAAACAAAAATTGTGCGAGTGGGTTGAAAAGTTGCGTTTTCCCGATGGTTACGCTTCGAATCTTGGTCGATGTGTGGATCCAAAGAAATCGCGAATGTTCGGCATGAAGAGCCATGATTGTCATATTTTCATGCAACGGTTGATACCAATTGCATTCGAGAGAACTCCTCCCAAACCCGGTTTGGGTTGCAATTAGCGAATTAAGCCTTTTTTCCGATCCCTAATCGCGAAATGTGGGCCTCAAAGATATGGAGGTCTTAGAGTCCGAAATACCAAAAATCATTTGCAAGTTGGAGAAAATATTCCCTCCAAGCTTATTCGACTCTATGGAACACCTACCAATCCACTTGGCCTACGAGGCTCGTCCGGTCGGTCCCGTTCAATTTCGATGGATGTATCCATTTGAGAGGTACTATCTTGAGCCCTTGAAATTATTTTCCCATTCAATAAGTTTTAAATCAACACTTCCTATAACATTCATACGGGTACCTTAAACATTTGAAGAACAATGTGCGGAACAAAGCGAAGGTAGAGGGCTCCATGTGTAATGCTTATTTGGTCGAAGAGGTCACATCCTTTTGTTCTTACTACTTTGAAGATCACGTCTTTACATTGCATGACAAAGTGCAACGTAACGACGATGGCGTATCGGGCCCACACCGCATTTTGTCGGCAATTTCTCAATTTTCACTTATCCTGGTCGACCCATTGGCAAGTCGAAGGAGCGGTACTTAACAGAGCAGGAGTTTAATGCCGCTCATTCGTACATACTGCTTAATTGTCCAGAGATCGCTCCTTACGTCCAAGACATCCGTCACTTTCATTCAATATTGCAAGACATTCATTGTTCATATTTTACTAAGACAACCTACTTACATGTTCCTTTCTTCTAGGATATTCATCGATGAAATCACTCAAGCAATGGGGAGTCGGAAGTTGATAGTAGTCTAGAGCACAACTTCCCCATTTGGTTTCAAACATACGTAAGGTCATTACTTTTGTGCGTTATAGATTCATAAATTTCTTCCATAAGTAATGTGTCATATTGCATTTCTAATTTTTTTGAATAGGCTCGGAATTCTATAGTTGACGAGACGCTTGTTGATCTTTCTGTTGGTCCTAGTCGATCATGTACTGTCTACCCCGGTTACCTTGTTAATGGGTATAAGTTCCACTCCGCAACATATGACGTTAATAGATCGCGCGCAGAAAGCGGCGGTGTTTTGGTGAAGGGTTCAAACTACGCCGATGTTTCCCATAACTATTATGGAGTACCGCAAGAGGTTGTGGAGATTGAGTATATCGGCCTCAAGCGTGTGGTCTTGTTTAAGTGTGAATGGTATGACCCTACACCGAATCATGGTGTGAGGACTCACCCAACACTTCAATTGGTAGAGGTTCATCGAAGTCGACGATATAACAACTACGAGCCATTTGTACTAGCAATGCAAGCCACTCAAGTGTACTACCTTTCGTACCCTTCTATGAGGAACGACCGACAAGAATGGCTAGCGCTTGTTGTCGTCAACCAAAATTCCCCGACGAGGAAACTAGCAAAGACGATAATGACCAGGGCTCGGCAGAGATTGCATTCCAAGATGGGATGGCCACCACGTGCGTAGCCGACGATGCAATCGTCGATATCAACAACTGGATGATCGAATGGGACTCGATTCATTGTTGAAGCGGGTCTAAGTGAAAGAAGAGTATATAGTGGAGATGATTCGAAGAAGAATCATCAACTTCTAATCATGAGAGTGAATTTGAAACGGATGATAGCGAATAATGTATGTATATGTTATGTCAACGTCCAATCATTTAGTTACTTTTATCAAGCATGGATCCCGTGTTATTAATTCCAATCATTTAGACTTAATTTCTAGTTTTTGTATGCCCTCCTTCTCTCGAAATTTTATTGCTATTTTGTTAGGTTTCATGGCGGGAGGTGGTCATCCACCACGTCGAGGTTTCCCATTAGGAGGACATCGTCCCAGCGGAAGAGGTGCAAAGACCGACCTCTCGGAGGCGAAATACCGACCGGGCCTCATGGTCGTGCCACACGAGGGGTCCATAGAGGTCGTGGCGGTCGAGGTCGTGGGTCGATTCCCGCATTATCGATTCCGACTTCTCGTTCTCTCGATCACGAGATAGCCGCAACGTCACCTTCGCCTTCCATACCGTCGGCGTCGTCGTCGTACCATCATCGTCGTCATCAAGGACTATACCAAATATGCAGCCTCCAGCCACCATCGTTGACATCAAGGACTCCTTTACCCACGAGGCCCGCACCCCTGCACACGCATCACCGGCAGCATCCCCACAATACGACGTAAGAGCAGGGTTGGAGGTGACAGGCCCTCCGCGAGCACCTCAGAGGATAGGGATGGAGCCCCCTGACGTACATGAGATCCCTATCAGACTGATTGCCAATGATACGTAAGTTTGTATTTGACTCATATATGTCGTTTTAAATATGAATGTAAATTATTGAAGAAGTAGTTAAGATGTTATGCATGTTCATGAAACACAGGGGTTGCATCCTTCGCATTTTTGTGCACGGAGGATGACAAAAGTTTTCAAAAGATGGATGATTCCTGAAGGGTATTGTTGGAAGTCGGTACCGCCTCATCATAAAGACAAATACTGGCGCCACTGGAAGGTAAACACGACTACTAAATGTCTTATGATTTATACTATTTCCTCAATGTCTCGTAACAATAGCAATCGCCAATTTGTAGGTATTTTTTAGATGGGATGACACGATTCCCGAGGATCTCATTCGAGCGGCGTACGACAAACTTGCAGGCATAAGGTACACCGCATTGATGCACAAGTTAAAGAAGAAACGTGTGCAACCAAGTGTATGTTATAGATGAGGCATGGAGGAGATACTTGAGTACCGAGAGAGCGAGGACTTCCTTGCCAGTGTCTAGTCAAGCGACGGCGAATAGGAACACCGAGGTCGAAGGCCCCGGGACCGGACCCTCGAAGCACGCACAAGTGGTGGTTCCGTGTCTTTTGTGACTACCCAAGAAAGATTGGTAAGTTTTTTTAACCTCTTGGTTATTTTTTACATTTATACACTTGTTCACTATGCTTGGTCCCGTACGCTTGAGAATGATTCATCCGAGACGCCACCGACGGTGAATGAATTGTATTTGCATCTCCACACCGTAAATCACGACAGATGACATTCATCGATACTAGATCGAGAGCGGTTCTATGTAAGTATAGAAATGAAATGTAAAATAGTATTAAGTTTACTTTAAACCATATCATGTATTTTGTTTGTTGTTGATATCTCAGGATAGGCTCCAGAGGAGATGTCGGGAGCTCACCTGTGCTACACCGGACCAATCGGTGGATGATGAGGCGGTGTACCTCAATGTGGCGGGTGAGTGTCCCAAAGGACGTGTCTACGGTCTCGGGTCTTTAGGGAGAAAGAAGAGGAGATATGCAGATCCCTGGTGCTAGCACGTCCGAGATGCCGGATATGGTGCCGCGTGCAGAGTTCAATGTCGTTGCAGAGCAACTACGAAAGGTTATGGAGTTCATGCAAAGAAGATCTCGGGATGAACATGGACGGAGCAGCCTATCTCAAGAAGAACAACCACCACCACCACCAAGACCGCCACCTCATGACCAAAGAATAAACCGTCGCAAATAGATCCGGTCGATCCACCACAACAAGGGGACAATGTTGAGCGTGAGACGTAAGCGCGTGGCTTCGAGAGATGAGCACTTGGTGATACATAGGTATTTTACTTGTTGCTTGTGTAAATTCTTCGCATAACTTTATGATTGACATTTCTTTTTGTGCATATTTAGATTGATATTCCATAATCTATCATGGGTTATGTAATGCATCCTATTGAATCAAAATAAAACTCATAAGTCATATTCATGAATTAAATTAATATTACTATGTTAATAGTGTAATCCAAGTTAACAAGACATAGAGCATGCCTCGAGATGTGTGAGGCACCAGGTAATCTAGTAGGCAATACTTGTCCATTTTGAGGTGCAATGTGTCATTGAAGAGATACAAGTAGCACAAGACAATTATGAGGTGTTTGCTTTCATGCAAATAAAGAGGAGAAAAATTCAGCATTTTTAGGAACAAAGAGAGCAAATGTGAGCTGAAATTTTTGGGTAATCAAAGGAGTTAAGCTTTGAAGGATCAAACTACAAAGAATCAAGCCATAGGTAACCTCTTCTACTCATCTTTTGCTTCAATTTCAATAAAAAATGCCTTCACGCATGACTAAGTTGTGTCAAGATATTTTGTATTACTGTTTTCTTCATGATTCCATGATGTTATAAGGTTGAAGATGAATCATGTACATATCACATAACTTTGGTTTCAAAGGAATTAAGCCAAACTTGCTAGTATAACCAATTATATGCATGAAAAATGCAATTGTACTTTGAAAGGGCATAACTTCATAAATACTTATCCAATTGGGCTTATTTGTTAGATGATTTGTGACTAAAAGTTATGATTTTTAAAGCTATATATTGGGAGAAATAATTTCTAAGAATTTCTCAAATTTGATTCTAGATAGTTTCGTTTAGTACAAGGTAAATAAAGAAGACTCTTCTGGAGATATGTTGCAAATGGCATGGGCCATGAATTGGAAGGAACCTTTATAGTCTTTAAACTTAGATTTAGGTTGAGGAACATTGGCATTCATGCTTCATTTGGATCTTTTCGTATTACGAGAAAATTTTCAGAGTTTTCTCAGAGATGTATTTGGGCTAGTCTATCTTTTTTTGTGAGGGTTTTCATTCTTTTAATAAGAGAAGATAAACTGTAGGCCAATGGATCGTCCTCAATCCGCATAAATCTATATTGTTTGCTTGTATGTTTTAGAGCCCATCAAGCTTGTCTTTAAAGAAACAGAGATAAAGAAAAGGGCCATGTTGTTTTTCTTAAAAGCAGTTTATGGGCCAAGGCTTTAATAAAAATAAAAAAAGACTTATAAGGAAGCACTTGCTTGCTTTTCTTTGCAATTAAAGAACAATGCCCAACATGTGTTTTAAGATAAAAAAAGATAAATATATGAGTGTAAGAAGGAATAGCTTTAATAAAAATAAAGTTATTTATTTATGATTCTATTAAATTGATATTGTTCCCTGTGATGGATTTTGATTTCTATTTTAGACTTAAATAAAATTAAATAAATTTCTTTATGATTCTATTCATGATATAAAGTATTATGGATCATTTAGTCATTTAAAAAAAATGCAATTGATGCATTCTTAACCATTCAATCAATTGGTGCTTCTCAAACATGTTGTTCAATCAGTTCAAACATGTTGTTCAATCAATTGGTGCTTCTCAAACATGTTGTTCAATCAGTTCCAACATGTTTATAACAATAATGCTTTTACTTCTCTATGTTATCTAAATCAATATCATCATTTTTATATTAGTTTTACTTTTTGTTTTGTATCATATACTTGTGAATATCTTATTCTATACCATTTTTTCAGCAAATTCAAGTATGATATGTTTTTTCTTTTGTTCTTAATCGAAATGGGAGGATGGTCTAAATTGAAAGAAATAACATGTTTTTGCTCTTCTTGATTCTCGCATTTGTGCTGTGGACATATGATTATCTTCCAAATTGCCAAAATCGCCTTGTAAATCTTCTTCCCTTTCATTCAGTTTGAAGTTCATTTTTAAGACATCCATCTCAAACTGCAATATCATTTGAGTTTGAACCTTGTGAAACTTATTCAACAGTAAGTATGAATAATTATTTCGAACGAAGCCCTTTGACACAAATGAAGAAAATTCTTGTACCATAATTCTGGAACAAGAAGTGACTATTGTGCCATTGAAGTCCTAGAGCTCAATAGCCAGTCAAATGCTGCAATTAATCAATTATTGTAGTTTAAATGTCACACTCATGATCTCACTAACTACTATGATAAGAAAGCATGCAATGAATGTAAGTCAAATAATTTATTATTCCATTTACATAAAGCCGCTATGTTCCAAATTTCTTCGTCTTTCTCAAGAAAAACTAATGAATAACTGCAATGTAGCTTTCAAGAGCAAGAAAATTTCGACACCATGCAGGTGATAGTTGATACACGTTAGATGCTTCGAGATAATATGATCTTAACTCTTAATTGGATAACACTTTTTTAACAAATTAGAACCTATTAGATGTTTCAATTTGGTTATTAGTTCAAATTAATCAAGTTCACACAATCACACCTTTAGACATGACCTCAACATTACTTTTTCAGTTTTAAGTGTGCCTGTTCTTACATTATATTCATTATATTTATGGTAGTAATCCTAACATTTTTCATATTTGTTCTTGCAATGCCTGCCAATTATTGCTTACTACTTATATGGGGTATTGATCATGTGTAATGCCTCTATTGCAACATTAGATATGGCAAGTCATTATTTTTGTATAGTCGATTTCAGTGTGCAACTAATCAACATTACATATACTTTCCAGCCTCTCCTCTCTTTTCCTATATATTTTTACTTCCTTGAAAGCTCTTGATGTTGTGTGGTGTATTGCTTTTACCAGACGTTGGAGCGGATCTGTTCCTAGGCGCTATTTAGCTCTCTGTGGTTCAGGACTGCTCGAAAGGAACCCTGTGAATATGCATTATCACTGGTTGTTGTCCTCAGATGGAGAATCATAAGTGCTTCAAAGCTGCGTTATAGTTATTATGTGCATATTTATAGGATTGTAAGTTTTTTTTTTTTTTTTGTGGTTGTTGAACAATAGGATTGGTGGTTTTTGTGAATACTTACAACTTTGGAGCTTTTGTAATACAAGACAATTTTCTGTGGATATATAAATCTTTTTCAAATTTTGATTTTTACATTTTTTTTTCTCTTTTGAATATTTGTTGATATATATTGTCGATGTATGAATGTCAAATTTGGTTTTTTTGTAGGATGTTAGCACCCCCAAAAAGTTGTTGGAGGGGGTGCAGGCGATGGAGTAGATCCCATGGTTGTAATTTCAAGTTATAGGTTGGAAAACCAATTGGATTATGTTTATGTTTGAAAATAAAATGAACAGGAAAATTAGAGACGGATTAGAGACGGAATTCAAACATTCCGTTGCTATTCCGTCTCTAATTTTCCAGAATATATGCATAAATCAAACACAGAATCAGAGACGGATATAAGAATTCCGTCTCTAAATCAGAGACGGAATCAGAGACGGATAATTCCGTCTCTGAAGATTCCGTCTCTGATTCCGTTTGTGATTAGCAACGGAATCAGAGACGGATTGCAATTACAAACGCACCATTTTCGGAGAAATTCCATTTTTGTTCGTCTCGTTCGTTTCTAATTTCGTCGCTAAATCTGTCTCTAATCGAAACGGAATTATTCCGTCTTTATTCTCGTCTCTAATCGAAACGGAATCAATTTTCCGTTTCTGATCGAATCAGCGACGACGTTTTTAGAGACAGAATTGATTCCGTCTCTGTTCCGTTTCTGATTGCAATTAGAGACGGAATTTTTGCAAATCAGAGACGGAAATTTCCGTTTCTGATTTGCTGTTTTTTTGTAGTGTACCTATGGTTGTGTTTGTGTGATAGATCCTAGTTTCTCCTCTTGGTGATGATGATGTAACATCTCCTCTTGATTTTTATTGCTCAAAATCAGCAACCAGAGCTCTGAAACTTTTTTCTAGAAAAACATGCAAATAAGGGAGGAGAGTTTAAGTGTTGTATTTATAGTTGGCTACTTCATCAATGTGTGTTTTTCCTATCTCTATGAGATCTTGTGGACCTTATTCACTCATAATTCCACTAATTTCCAGCCAAGTGACATGACGCGCGCCGAACGCGTCAATAAAATGTTTCCTTAAACCAACTATTTGCAGATAGTGGCAAAGGGTCGATCCCACAGAGATTGGTAGTCTTTCTAAGGTTCTAAAAGAAAGGAAAAAATGGGGGTTTAGAGAAAATGATTAAATTAAATAATCTAATTACTATGAAATTAAATAACTAAAATAAATATATAAGTTTATGAACAATTAATTTAAATACCTAAGTCTATGGTTCCACAAGACAAAATTAAGATTCAATGGCACATCATGGTCGTCAATCTTTCCGAAAACAATTATTAATTTAAATTCCCCTAGATTAGCTATGGAAAATCGACATCCGCCAGAAATTCCTAATTCCCCTAATCTCGATAGCTAGGACATCCGCCACTAACTACTTCCCTAATTAATGTATAACCCTAGACATCCGCCATAAGATTTAACACACTAACTGCAGTAATAAAGTTCTATGGGAATACTAATCCTAAATAACCGAATCGCGTCCGCTCCCGATTTAACCTAGATTCAATTGTTGCACACTCAAGAACCGAAAGGTTTTGATGGCAATCGGGTGAATGTTTGTCACTTATATTGTCTCAAAAGTGCAATTACGGATACTAATGAGTCAATTAACTATAGATTATCCACCTAAAAGCATGCACTGGCCACATACATACCCTAGATTTAAACCATATTCATTAAAATCAACAACAATGAAATAGAAGAAATTAAATTAAATTAAATAATAAAATAAAAGATCTCACAAGTTATGCCATGAATCCATAATCTTGAATTGCTTCACCATCGACCTAGGCAATGGCTTGATTAGCCAGACATGGCTACTCACAAAATAATGCAGAGAGGGAGAGTTGAGAGCCTTCTTCAATGAATAATAGATGTTCTATTTATACCTAAAGTCCTAATATGTAAAACTACTAAGAATCGGTGTATGGAAGAGAGAGAAAACTATTTTTTTGGTGTTCTTCATCCTTGACACGTGGCAGAACCGGATTGGCTGTTTTCTGGAGGTTGCTGACGTGTCTGGAGGTGATTGGCGCTGAAGTCTTGTAGACGGGCGACGTGGCGCGGCAGGCGATTGGAGGAGAGTGGAGGCGTGACGTGCTGTGATGGGTTGAGAGCGCGACACGTGGCGGAAGAGGGCGCGGAGAGAAGCTCGCGCGAAACGTACGAAGATGTGGGAGACAGCACCTGCACGCATCCCGAGGAAAATCGAGCACATTTGGAGGAGACGAGAAGCTTGGCTTGTCCACATGGCGGTAGGTAATTGGTGATGACGGTGCTTGGGATCGACGACGTGGCGGACACCAAGTCGCCGAGTGACGCGGCTTGACGAATGGGGAGGCGACACGTGGCTCTCTGGACGAATGACACGTTGACACGTGGCACTGCCGTGTACATTTATCCCACTGTCGGCATATATTTCGAAACTAACTCTCCCGGTATCCAATTAATGCAAGTAAATACTCTATTGTGAGTATTTTTTCGCCACGAATCCAACCGTGCACTCCGTTTCACCTAAAAACCAAAAGTAAAAATAATTAAATATATATTTAATAAACTTTAACACTAAACTATATAAAACTATTCTATAAAATCCTATAAATACCAACTTATCATGACACTAACTTTTGACTCAAGTTAAGTGGGAGTGTGTGCTAGCTCGTATCTCGAGACACATCATGTTTCTCCAATTTTTTTGTTACAACTATAAGACTTCTAATTTGATTCACTTAATGTACATACTATAGGTTATGTACTTAAATCATTGAACCATATTTAGATAAATTTAGACTCACCACATGTCTAGCTACACAGTCTCCTGGCTCGCACGCAACTTGAGGCGCATCCCCGCTCGCGTCTCAACACCTAAAACAGCATGAATCAACTTAATTAATCTACATATTCACATAACACTAGGCATACACCACAACAAATATAAAATATACCTCGACCATGTGCCTCGATCGGTGAGTGTGTCTCACGCCACTAGTCAGTGATCCTGATTAAGGAATTAATCAAGGGTTTGAAATTTGGGCCGTGACAAAAAGTGTGTCTAAATGTGTGTCACTTGGCCGTAGTTAGTGGGTTAGTAGGAGTTAATGTGAGCCCTTAAATCTCATGGAGATAGGAAAACACAACTTGATAAAATGTCCAACTATATATACAACACTTAGTTATTTTCTTTCATTTGCTTGCTCAACAAAGAAAATCAAAACTGGAGAGGTTTAGTTGCTAGAAATTTGGGGCTTATAAGGAGGGATTTTAATTACAAAGAACAAGATCTAGTGTCAACAATCAAGCTAGAACCATAGGTATGCTCCTACACTTCACAACTCTTCAAGTTCAAGAGTTTTTAAGCTTAAGCTAAAGGGCTTCTATTCTTAGTCGATTTCAAGATGTTTTAATGTTTGTTTTGATGTATTTTGAAGCTTTGATTTAAAACAAAAAGTTTAATTTTTGAATTTTACAAGTTGGACAAATTTGGGGGTTTTTGCATGAAACTGAAATTCAGAGATTTAAGCTTTAAAACAAGTTTGTTTTTGAAATTAAAAGTTGGATTTGGTTTTTTTGTGATTTCCTGATAATCCAGCTACTAAGGCTTGTCAAAAACAGTTACCAGTATCAACACTGGTGCAGTAGTCAACAACTACTTCAACTGCTCAAATGCACTCTCACACTTCTTAGTTAACTTAAACTCGACGTCCTTCTGCGTCAGCCTAGTAATCGGTGAAACGATCTTCGAGAAATCCGTCACGAACCTGCGGTAATAACCTGCTAACCCTAGAAAACTCTTGATATTTTTCATAGACGTCGGTGCCGGCCAATCCATAATCGCCTAAATCTTGGCCGAATCTACTGCAATCCCTGCTACCTCAACAACGTGACCCAAAAATCGGACCTCTGCAAGCTAAAATTCACAATTGCTGAACTTTGCGTATAGTTTATACTCCCTCAAAGACTGCAACGTCTCCCTGAGGTGTTGCTCGTGATCCTCTCGTGTCCTCGAATAGATCAGAATGTCGTTGATGAAGACTATCACGAAGTGGTCAAGAAACGACCTCAATACGCGGTGCATCAAATCCATAATCAACACAAGGGCATTGGTCAGCCAAATGGCATGACCGTAAATTGGCAATGTCTGTATTTGGTGCTGAATGCTGTTTTGGACCTATCCTCATCCCTGATCCTAAGCTGATGATACCCTGATCTCAAGTTTTTCTTGGGGAAAAACTGCGCTCCTCTAAACTGATCAAATCGTCGATCCGTGGTAGTGGATACTTGTTCCTGACCGTGACCCTGTTCAACTGCATGTAGTCGATGCACAATTGTAGACTGCCATCCTTTTTCTTCACAAAAAGAATCAACGCTCCCCACGGTGGCATAAAAAGTGTGATGAATCCCTTCTCCCCCAAATCTTGAAGTTGACTCCTCAACGCCTCCAACTTTCATAGGGCCATGCGATACGACGGTATCGAAATTGGTCTGGTGCCCGAAACTAAGTCGATGATGAAGTCTATCTCTCACGATGGCAGTAGTCCAGGAGGTGTACATGACACTTGTAAGTAGGTGTACATGAAATCATTTGATCCAATTCAATTAACTCTAATCTATATATATATATATATATATACATACATATATAAAAGTTGGAGGAGAGAGATTTTGCATGCTATTTCATTTCACCGTTTCATTTTTAGAATTTTCTCAATTTTTCTATTTTTTCTATTTTTTCTATTTTTTTCATTTTTCATATTTTCTGCTATTTATTTCTTTGTATTATTGGTTGTCTTAGGATATATTCATCCCCCAATTTCTTGGACAACGAAAAGCTCAACTAGCTTTCAAAATATGAAGAGACCATTACAATTAAGAGTGACGCATATAAATTCGGGTTTTCATTAGCTCAAACACTTAACCTTTACTCAAACCCCCACAATTTTTGATCTCTCTAAATTCTCAATTTGGTATGTCCAACTCTAATTTCAGTTCTTCTTCTTCATCAAATTTAATTTCTTAGATCCAATTGGACAACAGTAATAACATAAATCTGTTCAAGGCTTGAAATCTCAACAAATTGGTGAAGAATTGACACATCTTAGATCCTTTTATGCGAGTGGCTGGCTATGGGGTAAGAGGCAACTTGATGTGTTGATGTCTTTTGTTTTTGTTTTTCCTGTTGGTTTGTTAGGGTATCTCTAGATTTTTAGTTTTTGATGGCGGATTTTTCTCCGCGGATCATTCTCTGCATATTTTCTTTTGCCTACGTCAATTATTGTAACAATTGAATATTAATTGAGTAAGGGCTGGGGTAGATATGTGGAGGATAACTTTTATGAGATTCTTTTTTGAATGGGCTAAGATGGGTGGTCACAAGACTCACAACTGTGATCCTCCAGAACTTTGGTTTTGTTTTCTAACGAGGCAGTTTTTTTTTTTGTATAATATAACAAATGAGACTTTTTGTAAGTAGATAGGTAAGATTGTTTTTGTTTCCCATTCTTTTTGTACATGTATTTTTTGACAGATTAATAAAATTTCTTTATTAAAAAAAATAACACAAATCTGTTCAGATCAATCTTCATCTTCGATTCAAATCACCCTAAACCTTAATTAATTTCATTCTCATTGTATATTTTATTTATAAGAAATATGAATTGATTATTGTGAATTGCAATTCTAATTATAAAATATTACAGTATGTTCATGTAAATTAATTTATTAATTTTGTTAAAAAATTAATAATAAAGCACATAAAATCGACTAGTTGTTTATAATTTGAGTTTGTTAAACTGGAGGATTGCAAATGTCGTAATCCACATAGATTGAATTAGATTGAATTGTAAACTGCAACCTCAATCTGCAATTCGATCCAATTAAACTTTACATAGATCATTAGATATATTGAGATGATATACGCATTTGGCTGTAGTTGTAACTTATTAATGAACAGTTGGAGCAGAGCATCCCTCCCTTGGTTAGTTGGTTGGGTGGCGAATGGCAATTCCAGTAATTAAAGCGAATAAAATAACGGCACGTTCGCACTCGTTCTCTGAATTCGCCAAATATGGCGCGGCAGAGCACAGCCTCAAAACAGAACCGATCATCTTCAACTCTTCCTTGTTCCATCACAGATCATCCAATTTTCCTTCTCAATCAAAATCTTCGATTGATGTCCGAATTTGATTTCTAGGTCGAGATTTTGATGCTTTTCTGGGTTAAAGATGGGGTTGATGTCGAGGAAGATCTTGCCCATCTGCGGGAGCCTCTGCTTTTTCTGCCCTAGCATGCGCGCTAGATCCAGACAGCCTGTCAAGCGCTACAAGAAAATGCTTTCAGAGATCTTTCCTCGCTCACCGGTTACGCTTCGTTTCTTACATGTCTTTTACATTACCTTGTGAGGTTTTTTTTTTTTTAATTGCAATGTTGCGCAGCGCTTGTTAGGGGTTTTGATGTATTACAATTGCGAATTTGTGGGAGTCGAATCCATGACCTCCCTAAACCTTGCTTTATAGCAAATGATGCCTCGTCCATCTCACCAGAGATGCATTGGCTCATGTGTTTCATTTTCTTAATCACTGAGTATTTTTCATTATTTAGTGAATTTTTTTGCTAAAATCTCATTTATGTTGAAGAAGTGTGGACCAAAAGTTAGTCCCACATAGATTAAATAAACGAAACTTCGAAGTATATAAGTGATTAACTCCTCCCAACTAGTATCGAGGCCACCTAAAGTTGAAAGGTGATTAAGTTGGAGATAGTATCGGTGCTAGCGGAGGAGATCCATGGCCGTGAGAATTTTACAATTTATGTTATAGTTTATTAAAATAGTTGTTGTTAGGATTTTGATGCATTGCAAGTGCGAATTTGTGATAATGTTTGTGTTACTTTTAGCAGAATTGGAAGTCATAGCAATTTAACTTTTCTTTAGAAAAAACAGTAAAAACCTTAATTTTATCTAGAGAAACATTAAAAAGAGAATAGTGCTGAACTAAGGAAAGTAAGGTGTGCACCTCACGCCCAAAAAGGACATTGGCCTCGCCTTGGAATATTCTTGAAGTGGCAAGTGTGCCTTAGGCTTGGGCGTAGTTGTGGCTTGATAATGCATGTTTATGAGTTATTATTGAGGCGTTTTGGCCTAGTGAAGCAAAGCATATGCTTTAGTTCTTTTTTTTCCCTTGAAAAAACATATGATAGGGTTTTTAGAGATATCTTTTAGTGGGTATTTAGAAAGATAAGGGGTACATGCTCGCTATATAGACACTATTAAAGAAACGTACAAAGGAACAACGACCAATGTAAAATTAATTTGAGTTTTTATGATTTCCCATTACAATTAAGCTAAATCAAGGATTCATATTCCTTTCATATTTTCCCCCTTTAGTAATGGTCACTAACCACATATATTCATGAGGATTTACATGGTGCATGTATCAACAAACAATATTGTCTTAATAGACTAAACATGAGATGAAAAAAATTAGAACTTTGGAAGAATAAATTAGAGTCTGAAGGCTTTGATTTGGGTAGGACTATAGGACTAAGGCCAAACATATACGTTAGGAATTCATGAACAATAGAGATCATGATAATTGAGATATACAATTAGTAAAAGTAGAAGTTCTAGAGGTGGGTTGTTCTGCATCTTGATGATAAAGTATACTAACAGTTTGACATACTCAAGATGACGTTATGCATAAATTCTAAACTGGATGGAAGAAGCGAGATGTGCAACATATGCGACATGAAATCGAAATATCCCTATTTAATTGAAAGGCAAGTTCTCTAAGACAGGAATTAGGCTACCTATGCTTTATAGGAGCGAGTGTTAGACAACAAAGAAATAACAAGTACATGAAATGAGCATAGCAGATATAGTGGTGTTTAGGTCAATGTGTTGTAAAACGTGTAAGAATAGAACACGAAATGTGGAGATTTCTAAAAGTAGTAGCATCACCAATAGTAAAGAAACAATACATACAAAAAATGAGTGTTGTGGAAGTAAGGATGCTTAGGTGGATTTAGGGTAAAACTCGTTCAGATAGGATAAGAAATACGAATATTCAAAGAAAACTAGGAGTAACACCACCGACAAAGCTTCAATCCCAAATTAGTTGTGGTTAACTACATGTAGGAAGGACAATTGTGGCGGTTTGGGCACATCGAAAAGAGGACCTATGAGTGCTCGATTAGAAAACTCGATTAAGTGGAAACTGAAGAAACTCGATAGTAAAAGGGTAGTAGACTCAAGAGTTTGATTCATGTAGTCGATCCATGTTATTGTTGAGTAGTGCCAACAAAGGAAAATATGAGGAAAGGGTGGTTTTGGTGGTTGGTAAGTGTCCCGAGACAGACTACAAATTTCTCTGATTATGGTTAAACAAAATCCTATCTACGTTGCAACAACCCCTATTGATGAGTTCACCCATCCATTTGCTTAAAAAGTTGATATATCCATCCTAAAAAATAGTGTAAACTTTCCAAATTACTTCAACACTTGGGTTTAGAGTGGCCACGAAACGTCTACGATGACTTCGGAGACCACAAAGGGAATGTCACAACGGAGGGGACGAGATGGTGGTAGTGACAAACCTAACATAGAAGCCGCGAAAATGAAGATGACGGGAGATGGAAACTAGCTATAAAAGCTAAGTGACAGCGTGCGTTAGACTGAGAGAACATGATAGGGTCGGGTAATTTTGAAAAATTGCATAAACCTTTTTAAAAAAAAATAGGTGGGTGAACTTATAGCAGGGGTTGTTACAACATGAACATGGTTCGATTTATAACGGATTCTTAGAAAAAATATATATGCGCTAGAAATTGAAGGAATTAAATGATATTGGTAGACAAAAGAAAACTCGAAATGACTAACTAGAAAAGATTTAAAAGATTTCCATGCCACATAATCAACTACCTTGAATCGAGCTGAGTGGAAAATTCGGATCTTTGTAGCCTACCCCTACTAATTTCAGACTGAAGTTGTGTTGTTGTTGTTGTTGTTGTTGTTGTTGTGGAAGAATTTATTTATAATTTACCATCTTACGAGCTTAACCACATGCTAGTTAATTGTTCATCATTTCACTGTCATGGTCAATTGGTCATTAGCTTTAAACTAAAAGGCCCATACTAAAATATAAATGAACCCTTTTGGTTTATATATTGCTTTCATGGAGCTTCCCATGTCTCATGTGCTTCTATATACTTTGTTTTGCATTTTCCATTTGTAGGGTGAAGAGCCAAATGAAAGGAAAATTGGTAAACTTTGTGAATACGCTGCAAAAAACCCACTTCGAATCCCAAAGGTAACATCATAATCATTTTTGTGTTGAAGTCCTTAAATCATGACATTCTTCATTTTTGGGGATTATAGTTATGCTTGAGACTTGGGATGCATTAATTAGGAGGGACTTGAATGGTTTGGAATGCTCACCATTAATTGCACAAAATCGAGCACAATGGAAGAGTTCGATCCATGTAGCCGACCCTAATTAATTTGGGATTGAGGTTATGTTGTTGTTGTTGTTCTAGTTATGCTTGAGACTGTGATTTATCTTAACTGACAATTCAGATGATAATTAAAACATAAATATTTTTCTTGATTTCAGGAGCTTCTAGATCAGAAGATGCGTGAGAAATTATTCTTCATATGAACCTTTGCATTCACTAATAAATACTTGCATCATTAAATCTTTTGAGTAACTCAAAATATCTAGCAGAATTATGAGTCCCACACAACAAGATCATTTGCGTTAGGGTTTAGCTTAACATCAATTAAATATTAGCTGTCTAAAACTCCATATTTCAGTATTCACTAGACTTTCCTTCTTCAAGAATGCAAGCAGGGTTTCTTCTTTTAGGTTATTTTGCAACTTAGATTATGTGATGTGTCAGTTCATGTCCTAGCCCATTTCATTGATAAATATTCTTTAATTTCACGAGTAACTCAGCCCTCTTTCTTGATGCAAGAAGGGAAAAGAAAAAAAGAAAAAAGAAGATGCAGCTTCTTGCTCCTTCTCCTTATTAATTCTTCTTTCCTAGCATGTTAATTTTTATATAGCTTCTAGAAGAATGAAAATAACATTAAGTATGCAGCTTAATATGGTAGTGAACCTTTTTTTTTTTTATTTGAGTTGTGGTGTTTTTCTAGTATTCCTGCTAGATTGAGCACAATGGAAAAGTTTGATCCATGTAGCCGACCCCGATTAATTTGGACTGAGGTTATGTTGTTGTTTATGTTGTTGTGTCAAACAGAATAAGAGGTATCAACCAAAAAAAATAAAGAACAAGAGGTTATCCCAATTTCAGAATTCTAGAAAATGTGGGTTGTGTAGCGTTGTGCTTTCTATTTGGTGTTTTGTTTTGTTAATATTTACTGATGGGGGATGTGGGCAACAACCTAGAATATGGATATGAAAGAGACTTTGTACATTGACTGTCAAATGCTATCTTCAGTTGAAACAGATTCTTGTGTTCTCTTCATATATTTTTTTTTACGTCTGTGATGCTGGTGCCTACTGTTGAGCAGATTTTAGTTTGTAAAATTCTGACAACTACTTTTTTTTATTTTTAGTATCGAATCAGTATTTTTCTATTGACGAATTCTTTGATATATTAATCAGATTGCAAATTCTCTTGAGCAAAGATGCTACAAGGAACTGAGAAATGAGCGCTTTCAATTGGTGAAAGTTGTCATGTGTATTTACAGGAAACTAATAATTTATTGCAAGGAGCAAAGGTAAGTTATTTCCCAATGACTTTACTGTTATTTGTTCTATACCTTATTGATTCATTTGTGTGTACAAGCGCATAAGCCTTGACAGTGTCTTCCAATAGCTGCATTTTCGTGATTATTTCTCCTTTTGTGAAATTAATATACAACGTTTCTCTGAACCCTATGTAATTTTACATCACTGGATTCCTTCCCCGGCTGGGGTAGCAATTGCCCTTCATAGAGTAGATTGAGAAAGCGGAATCATGTAGGTGATCACACATAATTAGGAAAAAAGCTTTTAGTTGGTTGAAGCTATGGAATTTGAAATTACCTTTTGTTGTGCTTAAGGAATCTTTCATCTCTTTTGTTAATACCTCTTATCTTAGGAGTGGCTTTCTTTGCCTTAGCTTATTTCTATACAGAAAATTGTTAATTTTTGAGATACAAATTATTCAGATTAGAAAAATTAAGGTTTTCTCTACCTTTGGTTCGTTCTCATATTTAACTACATAATGTCTGTTTTTCATAACTAATTAACTATAGATGGCTAATGTGCGCAATTCACCTTCTGATACCAGGTATAATAATGCACAAGGCATAGGCCTCATTTACACACTCAACTCCTAGTTCTTTTATACTAGAGAAAATTACATGGCTTGTGCTTATGTCTCTTAGGACCTTTGTTCGAGGTGGTTTCCATGTAATCAATCATCTATCTTGCATTCTATGGTTTCCATGGAAGTGCTTGGTCTTGTATTGCCTCAGAGATTGGTTTTCCCAATTTTTGTTCTATGAAGTTCATCAACATGTAATTTGCTAGGAATATTATTGTGCATGTTGTGACTTGACTTGTGAGTTGTATATTCATATTTTGCTTGCCTTTGGTGTGATTATCCATCTCCTATAAATATCTTGTGATTCTTTCGGTTTACCATTGTGATTCTTTGCATAATGTATTTAATTTGATTATGAGAATACAGGTCTTTGTTTGCAAGTAGTCTATTGAGCATCATACAAATTCTACTTGATCAAACACGTCAGGATGAGATCCAAGTTATTGGATGCCAGACTCTATTTGACTTTATAAATAGCCAGGTAGGATGTTGCTTCATTTCAATAAAGATTAAAAATTTGATGCCTTGTGTCCAAGTCTGTTGCAGGAGCCTCTAGAATAACCAAATTGTTGAACTTTGACAGACTGATGGTACCTACATGTTCAACTTAGAAAGTCTAGTTCCAAAACTTTGCCAGCTTGGGCAAGAAATGGGGGAAGATGAAAGAGCACAACGTTTGCGTTCTGCGAGTCTGCAAACCCTCTCTTCCATGGTGTGACTTCTTTATTGCCTTCGTAATTTTATATTTTTCTTGTGTGTGTTTGTATGTATTGTCTCGTCGAAATTAATCTTCTCCATTTTATTAATTCATATTTGTAGGGTGTCATTCCTTTTTTTATCCTAAATAATTTAGCTCATGAAATCAAGCCTTAGATTTAGGGAGAACTTATGTTGTTTGTGTGTGATGTTATGTTGCAAAGTTATATCATTAAAATTGTCTTATTGCAAATTTGCAGTCAATGTTGCTCATCAATTGGGACATCACTCAAAACATAATGTTAGTTCCCTTTGCATCTTCTCATTTTAGAATATTGGAGGTATATGTTAGAAATTAAATGCCAAGTTGAGTAGGACTAAGCCCAAATAGATGCATAGTGAGTTCACAAATAGTAGAGATCAAAATAATGAGTTAGTAAATTAGGAGAAGTAAAAGTTCATGAGCTGAACCATTTTAGATATTTAAGATTGATCATACAAAAGAATGGTTGTATTGAGGATGATGTTATATGTAGAATTTGGATGGAATAAGTGAGAATGCAATGTATGTAATATTCGTTCAAAATATTTTCGCTAAACTAGTATAATAATTCTATTAGACCGCAATTTGGCCAACTATGATTTTATTGGAGTGAATGTTGGGCGGTAAAGAAACAACATACATAAAATTGGTGTAGGGGAAATGAGGATGCGTAGGTGGGTCGATGGCGTGTGGTTAAACTTGTAAAGAGATCGAACCAAAAATACTGAGATTCAATGAAGAGTAGGAGAAACATCAACAGATGCAAAAAATAAGGGACGAAAGTTGAGATGGTTTGGGCACATCCAAAGGTGGTCCCGCAAATGCCTCAGAAATTTCAACATAGTAGAAATTGAAAAACTTAAATATTATTGTCGTAGAGCAAACCTAAGATTACTTGGGATGTATTAATAAGGAAGGATTTACAGGATTATGAAAATACATCAACTACATTAAATGTAGCGGAACGGAAGAGCATGATCCATGCATCCGGGCCCAAGTAATTTGAATTGAGGCTTAGTTGTTGTTGTCATCGAGAAGTAAGCAACGGATATTTTAGAGTTGATTTCGGATCATCTGGAGACTAGTGCTTGTGTCAATGCCCAAAATAGTTTGCGGTGAAATAGATGTAATGCTAGAACTAGAAGATCTAGCAGTCATAGGGTCCAAGTGGTTTTGGCATCGACGGAACGTAATTGGCCTTCAAAGGTTTTGAGGTCCTTTACATGATTTTTTTTTTCTGAACTAGAAAATACCTAGGATGGGATATACTTTGGAAAAAAGGGTTACAATCAAAGAAATTTATTTGATTAGTGGTTGTCCAATGTGCATCAGTAATTGCAGTGAGGCTATTATTAGATGAAATCATGAATGTGAAACTAATATGCTCCTTATTGCACTAGATTTAACTTAGCCTAGACGTGAGCCTCAGACGCCTTATTTTCCACCAGGATGAAAGAGTTGACATGATATGATTAAAATGGAACGATTATTGTCTATTGTTTGTTGAGGATATTGGCCTATTTGATGAAACTGATTTAGTAGTCAATGCTAAAATGATTATGTAGTGAGAAACTTGTAATTCAGATTGGTCATGGTATCTTACTTTCATAATTTACAATCTCCTACAAGTTTATTTTTAAGTGCAAGACTTTAAAATGAAGGTAGGTCTCCAATTTAAGTTAAATATGCATTGACCTTAGCCTACAAAACATCTTATTCTTTATTTCTGTCATGTTGTTTACTTTGTCATGTTGTAGGCATTTTGGTGTGAATATTGCCGGTCGTTACGAAAGCAAAGCAATATAACATGTGCAATCAGAAGCGTTTATGTGGATTTGACAAGCATATAGATGATGTTGAGCTAATGTTCTTGATTTTTTTTTTTTTATTTTTGAAATAGGACTAGAACATATATTTACCTAACTATAGGTCATAAAAATAGTTTCCACATAAAGCAAATTCAGTTATTATGAATGTATTTAATGGGTTTTCTTCTTCTTGAAATTGCTTCTGTGTACCAAATAATCTTATAGTCGATGCTTTTCACTGTTCATATGGCTTTGTTGATATGTTATTGGCTTTGTTTGCATTTTATTTTCTCTTATTTATTGTGTAGTGTGAACTAGTTCCTTGATATGTTATAAAGTTATGACATCATGTACTTACCTGTGTCTTGCAACTGCTTTTCATTGAGGTTGATCTATTTAGTACTCTTTTTCGCAATGAGCCTAGGAAAATAATATGTTTTTATTGAATTTGACATTGTTCGAACGGACTACTATTGCCCCCTTTTATTTTTGTTTCTTGTTAGATCTTTTCCTTTTTTTTTCTCCCAGCAGACACTTAATTCCTTTGCTCGTATTTGTTTGTGTTCATGATGTCCAGGTTTGGTTTATGGGGAAATACTCTCATGTCTCTGCTGAATTTGATAACGTAAGTTCAAATTCCCAATTTATGGAGTTTGGCAGTTCGCTTACTTTTTGTTACATCACTTTCTAGTTCTCTTTTATTCCTCACTCATTCACCTTTTATTTATTTGCCAGTTTCTTGATATTTACAGCAGATAACACATTGAAATCACTTTTTGGGTGTTAGCATGCTTCTTTTAGAAACTATGTTATGATCTTGCTGAATGTGCTTCTGTTAAAGGCAGTAATAACTTTTAATTACTACTGCTTGAATGTTTGAGTTTGCATTTTACGTCTTTAATATTGAATCGAGGGGTAGGGAAAGAATTTGATCCACGTAGATAACCCCAACTAATTTGGGATTGAGTGTTTTTTGTTGTTGTTGAGAGACGTCAAGGTCTAGCAAGGTTCACTTATTTATTTTGCATTTTTGTAGTTGTTTAGTCAATAAAGAACCTGTGCTTGCTGTAGTAGCCTGTAGGAAATATTTGAAGTGTTTTTTGTTTTTCTTTGCATATCGTAATACATTTGAAAATATGGGTATATTAATAGTAATCTAGAGGGACTGGCAATTGCACCTCACATCGTGAAAAGCTGTTATCTAATAGTGTTGATTTCCTTGTTCTCCATGAGATATTTCTCAATCTACTTCTCTATAGTTTTCATCATTTTTTTAACTTTTACAGGTTGTAGCAGTAGTCCTGGAAAATTATGGGGCACATGAAAGGAAATTGGAGAATACTGACCATGCTGAGCAAGAAGGCCAACATCGGTGGGTTCAGGAAGTCCTTAGAGTTGAGGGCCATGTCTCTCCTTCTAATGGCATTGCAAGAGTTCCTTCTTGGAGAAATTTAGTGAACGAAAAAGGAGAAATAAATGTGTCTTTGTGAGTTGCTTCTCCCTATGCCATACAAATGGCACTTATGTTCTCTCAAGAGAGTAAAACTTTGTAATAATCAATTTTAACCAATAGGGAAGATTCCAAGAACCCGGAGTTTTGGTCCAGAGTTTGCTTACATAATATGGCCAAGCTGGCAAAGGAGGCAACAACAGTACGGCGAGTCTTGGAGTCTTTGTTTCGTTATTTTGATAGCAACGCCTTTTGGTCTCCTGAGCATGGGCTTGCTCTTTCTGTCTTGGCAGAAATGCAATTCTTGATGGAAATATCTGGTAATGAGTTCTAATTCTTACTTGGAGCATATTGTCTAAATTATCTTTATATATCAATAAAGTACTCTTCACCATTCATTTTATACTTGATAGGTCTCAGCTTCAACTAATACTGGGTTTTGCTTTCTGGTATTTTTTATTTACCTTGCAGGGCAGAACATGCACTTGTTATTGTCTATTTTAATCAAACATCTTGACCACAAGGATGTCATTAAACAACCTGACATGCAGCTAAGCATTGTTAAGGTAGCGACTGCTCTTGCACAACACTCAAAGGTTCAGGCTTCAAGGGCAATAATTGGTACAGTGAGTGACCTGATGAGACATTTGCGAAAAGGCATACACTGCTCAATTGATGATTCAAATCTGGGGGTTGATATAATAACATGGAACCAAAAATTTCAAGCAGCAATTGATGAGTGCATTGTGCAAATATCAAATAAGGTGATAATCCATCTTGTTACTTAATGCTAAAATATAAGTTGGGCTGATATAAATTGAGAATGACAGTCAAGTTGAAATGCATTTTTTTACAGGTTGGAGATGTAGGCCCCATCCTTGACATGATGGCTGTAATGTTAGAGAGCATCTCAAATATTACAGTAATTGCTAGAACTACAATCGCTGCAGTTTATCGAACTTCTCAAATTATAGCATCCCTACCAAATTTGTCATATCAAAACAAGGCAAGTCCTGCATAGTTTAAGAGTTTTATTCTTCTCTATTTTTTTAACTGTTGCCTCATCACCATATAAATTCTTTTCATTATGTAGGCATTCCCTGAGGCATTGTTTCATCAATTGCTTGTGGTGATGGTTCATCCAGACCATGAAACACGATTGGGTGCACATCGCATATTTTCTGTTGTACTTGTTCCATCTTCTGTTTGTCCTAGACCTGGTTCGGCTAAATCTGACTCATCAAATGCACATGATTTTCGAAGGACTCTCTCAAGGACTGTGTCAGTTTTTTCATCTTCAGCTGCTATATTTGAGAAGCTTAGGAAGGAGAAGTTTTCGAATCAAGAAAACAAAGAAAGTAAAGAGAAAGTTGTTGATGCACAGATAAAGAATAATAACAATGGGATCCTTAATAGACTACAATCATCTTATAGTCTGGCTTATAGTATGAAAGAATCTTCTGCTCCAACGTCTGACAAACAATCTATAAGCAACTCAAATAACGAATTGGTAAGAAACAATGGGTCTGCTTCATTTAAAACCACATATAACTGCCAATGCCAAATTGTTTATAATGGTAGCATTTTACTGAACTCCAGGATCCAACATCCCTTAGATTGAGTAATCGTCAAGTCACTCTCTTGCTTTCTTCTATTTGGGCACAATCCACTTTCCCCGAGAATACACCTGAAAGCTATGAAGCAATTTCTCACACTTACAGCTTGGTTCTATTGTTTTCTCGAGTCAAGGTAAGACTTGTGGTACTTTATTAACCATTTATGATTTTTTTAGTGTATCAACTTTTTTTTTTTTAAATTAAGTTTCAATAACATTAATATAAAATTATAAATAACTTTCACTTTTTGAGTCAAGTTAGAAGTTTTATTTAGTAAAGTTTTTAAGTAGCAAAGTTTTGACCTTTCTTTTTTTTCTTTTTTTTTTTTTTTTGAACAGACCTTTTTTTTGTGTAGATTAAGAAATCAATCATTTCTAAGTAAAGTTAGGAGCCCCTCCATATGGTGACTAGGTTTACATTATCAACTTTTTCCACCACGCCAACACAAATTTAGGAAGGTATAAAATTAAGACCAAAGAGTGAAGTTTGGGATAAATATAAGACTCCCATTAAAGTTTGGGTTTATATATTGGCGGGCCTGGTTATGTATTTGCCAGCCATGCTTGACCCGTGTGGAACTTAAAAAATATTTAATTGGTATTTACTTAAAAAAATTGTTGGAAACAAGGATTGGGTCTTGCCTACCTAGGCCGACCCAACCACGACCCATATTGAGCTTGGGTATCAAACCACAAAGCATCGGGTTTGGAACAGTGGTTTAGAATATTAGGCCCGCTTAGGCTCAGCCTTTGACCCAATGTTCATGTATAGTTAACCTAAAAGTTTTTGTCAAATAAAAGAATTATATTAGTGAAAATTCAAAATAGTATAATAGACTAACCATCATAATGATGTGCAATATATAATAAAATACTGTTAAGTTCTATGAGACTGGAGTTGAATTTTGTGTTTTTTTGTTGAATAAAAAATTATTAGATCACATTAAGGCTTGAAACAATGAAAATGCGGGTTGACACCTTTATTTTTGCAGAGACATTTTCCTGATTAAATAAAAATTTTGTCCACAACTAAGTTCTTTGAGTATAACTTTTTAAGCAAAACTCGGAATCAAGTTCCGTAAAATTTTGATGAAACTAGACTTTCAGACCTTTCCAAAATGTGCTCTTATGGCTCATTTAAAGTTATAAGAATTGATATAATTTTACAAGTTTTTCCCTTAAAAATGCTACTCAATGCATGAAGAATTATTTTCTTAGTTTTCTCTATACATACATAAATCAATGACAAGCATTTTACCAAAGACACTCCAAATACATCATATTAACACCTATGACTATATTCTAAAGGAATAGTCTCGACCGTGGGGGGGAGCACCCCCCTACCCAAAGTTCCGCACCTGGTTAGGATCCTAATGCTGTTTGTCTACTTCAAGTCTACAAGTGCTCCTGTAATCTTTTTTTAGATTCTTTCGTGTTGGAGAAGTGGATTTTCTTTGTGTCTATTTTTTTTCCATGTCATTGTTTGTCAGTGATGAAGGATGCACCTTTCTCGGTTTCCTCTTTTGTTGGTATCTTCGCACAAATGCACAGTATCAAGGTCCTGATGTTGTTTGTGTCCTACAATTGGTTCTGTAATCTGCTATTATTAGAAACATTTGCTTACTTATTTGAAGAGATTGTTGGTATGTTTGAAATTATGATGTCGCTTTAGGGTGTTTTTTTTTTGTGCATTATTTAAGTTGATTGTCTCTCTTGCAGAACTCAAGTCACGAGACTCTAATTAGAAGCTTTCAGCTTGCATTTTCCTTGAGGACCATTTCTCTTCTAGAAGGAGGTTTGTACTTGTTTTTATTTTTTTTCCAGATTTTTACCCTTTTTTAGCCACTTGAATGTAAATTCATCTAATTGTCAGTTCACCATTTAATTGAATAGTGACTATTTAATTGATCTGCCCTCCAAATTAATAACTTCATCACTTTGTGCTCCTCTGTGCCCCTGATTGCAAGTTCTCAAGATTTTGGTGATGTTAAATGTTCTCATATGGCCTAATATCTTTAGATAGAGCACTGAATGTTTCAGCTATTTGAAATTGTAAACCTTCAAACTCAACTTCTTAATTAATATGGTAGAATCTCAAACCAGAAACGAATTAGGGAAGGTCCTGCGGGATGGATTTTAAGAATTTGGAGAAAAATGTGAATCATGTATAAATCTCACAATTTAAACTACGTGATTGTTATTCTTCAATTCTAATGGCATGTGGAGTGTATATGCCATTTTTAACATGCATTTTTTAATTTGTAATTGTTTCCGATTTTGTGTAGCCAACCCCAATTAATTTGGGACGGAGGCTATGTTGTTCTTCTGATTCCATGAAGTTAACTGAATATGAAATTTGATCAAGTCTTTTAGTTTTAGCAATATTTTTACTGAAAAGCTAATGCAAGCAGTGATAAGTATTCTCGAATTATTTTTGTCAAACATTTTGATTTGGTGACGAGGATACTGATTGTTAATAGACTTAATACACTTTGATTTTAATTTTCTAAAACAAAGAATTAAGGAACTGTTAGTTATTTTCATCTTGCTAGTTTAGCAATTTATGATTGCAATTCAAGTTGTTTTCGGGTGAATCTAGCCATGATTTGTATGAATTCACTAATTCTAATTACAATTTTGACTATCCGTGCTTTACTCTTTTACAACTATAGTTAAGATCGTACGTATGTCAAATTGTTCCTTAAACTAAATTTTGTAGTTGATTGTTGCATATTATTAGAATTTGAAGGATGAAATTCCTAAGTCCAAGTATACATAGGAGGGAGAGTGATATGAGTAAGGGTTTAAGGTTTGGAGTAGAGGCTTCACCATAATGCCAAGGCAAGATGGTGTCTCCAATCCAAACTTATAACCCATTTATTTTGTATTTATATACTCGATGTGGGATTAATCTTAACACTCCCCCTCAAGTTCAACGGGCGATAGCCAAGTTGAGACTTGAATTAATTAGGGCAACTAGCCAGCTGGGACAACTCAAATCCAACGGGGCACTCACCAACTATGGGCAACTAGCCAACGGGGCATTGGCCAAGACCAAGAGAATAGCCTACTTGGTAGATTGCTTGGATTGAAACATTGGGCACCCACATTTTATTTTGCTCTGATACCATATTAGAATTTGTAGGATGAAATTCCCAAGTCCAAGTATACATAGGAGGGAGAGTGATATGAGTGAGGGCTTAAGGTTTGGAATAGAGGCTTCACCATAATGCCAAGGCAAGATGGTGTCTCCAATCCAAACTTATAACCCATTTATTTTGTATTTATATACCCGATGTGGGATTAATCTTAACACATATCAACAAGTAGTTAAGTGTATCCATGTTTTGTAAATTAGTTACCACACCACGTCATGTGGCATAAACTAGACATCTTGAAGAAAGTGTTATTTTTGTTGAAGCTGGAGGTATTTGGTGTCTTCATCAGGTGCCAATACAAAGAAACTACGGAAGGTGTTCTGCCTCCCTTGATTTGTATGCTGAGAATGGTGTTTGTGTGTTTCATGCCTGCCCCTGGATGTGTTACAACCTAGCTGTATCCTATTCTCATCCATTTTTCCCAAAATAACTGCAGAAGGAAAAGTGAATATGTGCTGGATTGTGGATTTAGACAGTTTGTTTCGTTGGAAAGTGTAGATCATTCTGCACACATGTGGTCTGTATCTCTCTCCAATTGAGTTGACGAGTTCTGTTTAGAAACTCGGTGAATGTTGATGAGCCATGAGTCTTGAATAGAAACAAAGTGTTGACGGAATGTTGGATGCATTTCCAACTTTACGAACAAATCTTGTAGTTGCTTAGATGGACAAGTTTTGTAGTCGAGCTAAAAAGTAGGGCGGCTTATTGGGTTGCGTTTGTGCAAAATCGGGCACTGAACTAATTGGATACTTTGTGAAAATTTTAATTGTCAGTCTTCATCGAGTAAAGAATATTATTTTGGGAATTCCACAATGTCACGTCATTCTGATAGATTAAATCTCCTTTTATTACTCTGCAGGTACGCTGCAACCATCACATCGTCGATCTCTCTTTACACTGGCAACTGCTATGATTATCTTTACATCTAAAGCTTACCATGTGCTTCCCCTTGTTTCTTTTGCAAAAGCCTTGCTTACGGATAAAACGGTATGCAATTTAGAAGTGCTGACGCTTTTACATCTTGTTTTAATTGTATTCATATTTTTTTTTTGTCGCAGAATTGTATTCATATATTGCTCACTTCTTTTCTTAATCTTTAATGATGTGAATAATGTGAAATATCTGTTATCCGCCAGCTAGTTGGTGTAGATAGTTTTCAAAGCTCACACGAGAGCCAAGCTCTCAACTCGTTAGGGCTTTCAGGTCCAAGGTTAGCATGATGTTAGGCATAATATGCTGAATTACTGACATTCCAGAATTAATACCTAGTAAGCATTAAACACCATCTTATACTACCATGACTACCTTAGAAAAATAGCAGAAGCCACTGTAAAAAGCATTTGATCCTCTCAATTGTCTACCCCCATCCCCATGCATGAGCATTTTTCCTTGCCAGTGAGAAAAATATGTTGTGCTCGTTCATGGATTGAGTTTGAGCTCATGAAGACAATGGGCTCTTTTTTTTTTTTTGGTTTCCCACATGGTATCCGGAGCCAACTGCACTAATTAATCCATTCTTGGGCACTGTCGGGCCCCATATGGGCAGCAGCTCTCCCAATTCTGTTTTTTTCCCATCCACAGGACAACTGACTCTCTTATGCTTATTATCAGGTTGATCCCTTTCTACACCTGGCTGATGATTCTAAATTGAAGGCTACCAGGTTGGTTTCTGACCATCGGATCAAATATGGATCCAAAGAAGATGATGAACTTGCTTTAAAGTCTCTTTCAGCTATTGTGATAACTGAGCGTGAATCAAAAGAAATTTGGGCTTCCACTATTGTGAAAAGCTTGGAGAATTTGTCTAATGTAAAACCTTGTACCAATTCTGCCATTTTAGATTTGCTTTGTGAGACTTAAAGAACACAGTCCATATTCAATTTTTTTGATTTTTATTTATTTGTCTGTGCAGGAAGAGACATCCTCTATTAAGGAGCAATTGCTAAATGAGTTTTTGCCAGATGACGTGTGTCCGTTGGGAGCTCAGATTTTCATGGAAAAACCGAGAAAACCCTCTCAGTTTGGATCAGAAGACTTGAAATCTATTGATGAGGTATTGTCAAGCATCTCTTCAATTCATCCTGGCAATAAATACTTACTTATGTTGTCGATCATGCAGCTCGTGCCCCCAATTTCAACAGTAGAGGATGATCTATGTCCTGAAGCATTTATAAGCCAAATACTCCCAGATCATCAGTTGACCATGCAGATTCCCAATCTTTTGAGTGTCAATCAACTTTTAGATTTGGTATGTTTCTATGTCAGTGATACTAGAATACATGATTTACAACATATTAACAAATGCAATTTACTAAGCAAATAGTTGGCTAAACTCATATTTGCAGCAATGCGAATATGACTCGGCAATGTCATTGCTTTTTATTGTTCTCTGTGTTGCAAGTTATGAACCATTTATAGTAGAAATTAGCTCATTCTTTTTCTCATTAACTCTTATATTTACAGTTGTGATTTTATGTTTTTTTAATCACTTTTTGAAATAAGCAAAAAATCAAGTGCAGGAAAAATATCTGATTTTTGAAACTAGTGATAATGATTACAGATTAATTGAAAGTCTTGAGTGTATTGACAATAAGCTTAAACAGTTTTAATTTGGCAAAAGAAAAGTGTTCTGACTTTCGTTTGAAAATTGCTTAGTCTTCAAGGTGTTTTGATCCATGAGTTCTAATTTAACCTTTTTTTTTTTTTTTTTTTTTTTTTTTTTTTTTTTTTTTTTTTTTTTTTTTTTTGTGATAAGAAACCAACAACTTGACTCCAACACGAATCCAACCCATAACCTCCCCAACCTTGCTTTTAGGAATTGATGCCTTATCCATCTCACCAAAGATGCTTTGGCGAATCAAAACAATGATTTGGGTGTGGATGCATTTAAAATCAAAATTTTTAATACACATGGATTGATTGAGGGGGTATGAGAGGCATAGGCCTTGAGGTTTAAAGAAGGCATAAAATTAAAAAAAGAAATCATAGGAAGAAAATTATCTATAAAGTAGTAAAATACAAAATTAGCAATTCGGGTTTGAGAGAGTTCATGGAGGATATGATTATGGTAATAGGAATGAAAAAGGAGAATTCATCTTAGAATTTGCTTTTGCATACAATCTTGTCTTAGCAATACTAGTAAGATTTATATACAAAGTTAGCTAATGGAGATGACAAAATATATTTATGGGCTAGCCAAATTAAGAGATAACAACAAGATCTTAGTAACGTAAGATGCGTTAAGGATAAAAATCAAAATGTTTTAACGAGCGAAGAGGCATTAAGGAGAGATGGAGAAGCTATTTCGATAGTTTATTTAATGATGATCAAGTTGATATTACAGTAGGTGAAAACCTACACTAAGAAATAAATGTAAACTACACACATAATATTAAGATCTCGAAAGTTAAAGACACATTGAAAAAGATGACAAATGGGAAAAGCATGTGGCCCAAATGAAATACCCATAGAGGTTTGGAAATGCTTAAGAGAAATTTAATTGACTTGGTTAATAAAAACAACAAATAGATTGTAGAAGAAGCACGTTGTACCAATATTCAAAAATGAAAGAGACATTCAAAGAAAAATAGTAGCACCAAATGAAAATGAATGTTGGATGGTAAAAAAACAACAAATACATAAAATAATTGTCTCTTAAATGAGGATGCTTTGGTTGATGTGTGTCAAAACTCGCAAAGACAGAATAAGAAACACAAAAATTCAAAGAAAAATAGAAGTAGCACCAATTGAAACAGATTAGGGAAGGGCGGTTGTAGTGATTTGGACACCTGAAAAGATGACCTACAAATAATGCCTCCACTAGAAAACACGACTTAATAGAAGTTGAAGAAATTCGACAATGTAGAGGTAGACCGAAACTAACTTGGGATGCCTTGATTAGGAGGAATTTATAGGATTTGAAAAGTACATCATCAATTTCACTAAATCGAGTGCAGAGGAAGAGTTTGATCCATGTAATCGGCCTGAACTAATTTGGAATTGAGGCTTTGTTGTTATTGTGTCAGGTCAATCATGATTCATGACCACATAATTAAATATGCAAATATGATTTTCATATATTCCAATTAGACCTATTCATGGGCCAGACTTGGGCTGGGCTCGAGTTGGGCCCAACCAGGCCCCGAGCCTAAATACCTTGGCCCAAGCCCGGCCAAACTCACATATATTTTTTTATTAATAAAAATAATTATATTTTTTAAAAATAAGTATTTTTTTAATTTTTTTTCCATAAAATTAAAATAAAGTGTAGCATTTTGTAGATTTTGTATATATTTATATTATCATACAAAGAAAACACAAAAGATGGATGTGACATGTTGGTAAAGAACAATCATCAATGTCGAGGGTTTTGAGTTCAAGCCTTGTCTCCAACATATTTTTTTGAAAATATAGACATTAATTTAGTGGCGTGTTGGGGCAAGCCAGGCTTGGGCTTTACAAGTAAGCCTAAGCCCAACCCAAATTAAATCAGGCCTAGGCGGGCTCAAGCCCAAGCGAGCTGCTTAAAAAAACTTGTCCAAGCCCTACCTATTGGTTACGGGCTTAGGCGGGTCGAGCGGGTATCTAAGCCTGTGAACAAGTCTAACTCCAATGCACAACTTTTTGACTATTAGAAGAGTAACTAGAACACAAACGCTTTACAAAAATTAGTCTTATTTTCAGCAACACGGAAGTTAATGGGTGTTGCACTTGAGTTGCAATTAGATTGTAAATTTGTAATTGGCTTTTACTATAACTGTGATGTGCATGAAATACTTGGCTTGAAGGTTTCAAAATTAATACTATTATGGTGAAAATCTCCATTGTCTCAACAACACAAGATTTTCATCTCATGTGCCTCATTCAAATCTTTCAAAATCATTGGAACCTTTTTCTCATTCGAAAATCTGCTACTTGAAGAGCTACTAGAACCAATTCAGTCATGTTTTCAGGTTTCAATTGAAAGTGTTGCTTTTTTTATTATTCTTAAAATTATGTCAGATTCTTCTTTTTACCAAAATCTTGGGTTTCAATCACTGTTTTGATTTTTTTATTCTTTAAATAAGAACAAGAGATCTTCTTGAATCAAACCCTTTGCTCGCTATGGTCCAAGAGCCGTGCCCCAACGTAATTGCTAAGGTCATTGCTTAGGTGATAGTCAATGATTAGCTGGGAGCAGGTAAAATGGTGAGATGTCCTTGGGGCATTTCACCTTCATCATTCCTTCATAATGCCCAAGCAACCATCCAATGCACGCTTTTTTCAATACTGAGAGGTACACTGCCTACCAACCCAATTTTGTTGGACAAAGAAAAACTACTAGTCAAGAATGTGTTCTTATCATCTTGCTACAGTGCAAGTTCAGTGTGCGGCTGGGTATATTCTGTATTTTATGAACCGAAGCTTTAAGCTTAGGGTGTATTGTTAGCTTTGACATTAAACTATTTGCCGAGATGGGGAAATTGCTCGTTGTTCTACCAATGCATTTTACATGTTGCTGTTTTCTTTTCATTCATGCCAATTTTTCTACTTTGATAAATTTTATTAATAAATTGGATTTTCTTAGCTAATAACTTGACTGTTTTCTTGCATAAGTTTCAGCTGCCTCATCTCATCATTATCATTTATCTCCAATTACTTTATGGTGTAATACAACTACTGCTTTTAGGCCATTTCATATCTGAGTAAAAATATTCTTTAAAAGTTTGATTTGATAGTCTTTAAGTAACACGATATGAAAGAACATTTGCAGGTGCTGGAGACTGCTCATCAAGTTGGAAGATTCTCAGTGTCGACAACCCCTGATATTCCATACAAGGAAATGGCTAGCCACTGCGAAGCCCTTTTGACGGGAAAGCAGCAAAAGATGTCAACTTTAGTGAATGCCCAACAGAAACGGGAAAATTTGATCAGCTTCTCTTTCGCAGATCACAATGATGATGAAGCCAAGATACCCATCTCTTTGCCCCTTCCCAAGGTATGTTTTCTTGCTTTTACTTAGAAGTCGCAACTTTTTAGTTAGTTTTCCCTCACTATTCAATTGCTAGTTTTCCCTCACTATTCAATTGCTAGCTTACTCTCATTTACTCAATTTCTCGTTCATGCTCACAAATTTGCTTCAAAGCATAATGTTACAAAATTAAACTGCAGAACGGCAATCCATTTGTCGATGAAGCCTTCTTCTCGAACTGGGAGAAACCTTCTTTTGCCGCTGCTGGTCCAATGCCATGTGCAACTGAATTCCAACAACACCCTCAAACTTTCAAGTTACCCACAGCAAGTCCCTACGACAACTTTTTAAAGGCGGCTGGTTGTTGACATGTAGTGTTGAAATCTTTTTTTATCCACCAATGCAAAATGATCTCAACCCTTAAAATCTCGCCAGTTGAGGCTTTTGAAATTATCTGGTTTCAAGATTACTCTTCAGATGCTGCTCTAACTCGCTTAGCAGGTAAAGAACTGTAAAGTCCGCAAGTAAATGTTATTCACTTATATATATTCATTCGGGGAGTTGGATTCCTTGCTGCTGCTCCTCATGAAAAAAATCGCAGCAACTGTAAAATTCTTTGCAATTTCTTTTTACTGTAAATTGATGGTTTACTGGTAACCTATATTGCAAAATAAGTACTATTAAATCAAACTGTTGTCTTATATTGTATTTGATTTGACTGGGGAGATGAGACACTCTATAGAATCTTGTGATGTCTGTGCGATCCATTTGATGGAACTTTGAATAGTTTTCAATGAACAGACTAAAAAGTCTTTCCTATGTCAAAGATAACGATAAAGGATTTGCAAAAAATTATGTGAGAGGGACTGAAATTCAGATGTTATGATATGGAGTTGAAGACTTTATAAGTTATAAGAAGTCTTCCTAAGTAACAAAATTCTGTAATGACACTTTTTAAAGTGCATTGTAGACTTGTAGCCCTTTGCGCGATATGTTGAGATTTGGGTCAAACATTTGTGAGAAGTTTATTATTTTTCCAATTATCTCAAAAAAGCATAGAAGAACTTGAAAAACATCTTTTCATTGTTTACAAAGCACTTCATATTTTTGTGCTGAAACTAAAAAGAAACAGTTCTCATTTATGGATTATCAATCAAACAAAACTTTGATTGTGACTACGAACTTTTAGTTATTGTTTAATAAGCCATGAGTTAGATAAGCGCAAGCGTATGTACGACCATAAGGTTCTCGGTTCAATTCCTCTCTTTAGTGAGAGGCGAAGTCAATCTAGTTTGAGTTTGAAGATCTTCCGGGGAAGTTATTCCTAAGGTAGTACACTAATACACTCCCTTGGAAGCTTCTTTTTTTTTTTAGCTTCTTTTTTTTTTTTTTAATGTTTGGTTCGACGTCAAACTTTCATGGGAAGTATATTTTTTGGTTTCCCACGCGGTGTTTGATTCTGATCGCACTGACTTAACTACGCACGGGTAATGTTGGGTTCATGCAGGGGCGGCCCTGCCAACTCAATTTTTCTCATTTATGAGACTTGAACTCAAGACCTCGCTTTAGGAGAACCAAGCCCTTTACCACTTACGCAACCAATTGGTGTTAAATGTTCCTAAGAACAATTATGATTAGTAAATCAATATGCTTATATCAAGGTAATTGATTATATGTCTCGTCCTATTCTTTTGAATGTATTGAGCAATTATAATTTACAGAGTTTCTATTTTGGTTAAAAAAAACTATGTGCACCAAACAGTTACTGAGGGCACCCCATTTCCAAGGGCACCCAAACATTTGACCAAATTACCCCACCTTTGCCAAACATTGCACCCCACTACCAAAAACACATAAAAAACATCCAAACCCCTCCTCATGCCCTACTCCTCTCTTGTTTACCAAGCCCTACTCTTCGCTCAGCCAAACAAGGTCGTGAGTTGTGTTGTAGTCTCGACTGTTAATTATCGAGACCATTGGGTAAGTGATAAGTGTTTATTTAGGCATTAGTTAGTATAGGTTTATATGTGTTTATGGACCAAATATCTTATTTTGCGGTGACAAATACTTATTTTATGTATTTCAGGAACTTAATCCGCGGAACACGTATTTGGAGCGAAACAGGTGTATTTGGACTAAAAGTGTGTTGCGGATTTATTCAAGCTGAGTTCAGTACACAGGCGATAATTTCTTTATCTTAAGTCGGTTGTTGACCTTGTTGGAAAGTAGACTTCGAGCCAAATATTTTCATCTTCCACTATCTTCATGGAATTCGGACTCGAAGTGGCTTAGAACCTCGAAGGAAAGTTGCAGAATTTCATATACAAGATTGATGCCGTGAGGACGTCGCCATCAGAACCAGCCACGACATCACTTGCATACGACTGAACCAGAGACATCCAGATTTGACACTGCTAAGATGCCACCACACGAACCAGCCACGATGCGACTTGCATACAGCTGAACCAGAGAGCAACAAATTCCACGCCTTGGAGACGTCGCCCATATCAAAAGAACAATGGAAATGCCGCCCAGACGCCATGCCTATTTTGGACACGACGTCGAGAACAGAAACTTGATATTTTATTATTTTTTGAGATTTTTTAGGTTGAAACCCACTTTTGGGGTTTCATGTAAATAGTAATAGGTGTTATTTCAAAACGATCTCTTGTTTTACTTCAGAACTCGTAGAAAACTAGGTTTTGGCTTGACAATGTTCGGCTAATCTTCTTCTTCTAGATTAAAGGTGGATCGAATGAGTCTACAACTTGGGGATTCGTTATGAGGTTTATTTAATTCAGTTCTTTTTTATTCTTTACAGTGGTTTATTTCCTTCGGCATTGATTTTATCCTAGGGTTAGATATGTTTGTTTGTAAAGGGCTCTTGCATGCATACTGGGTTGACTATTTTTAGTCATTGAAGTCGAAATGCCCGTCCTCATGCGGTAGACTCATACTTGTGACAGTTGGCCATATTGGTCAAGTGCCTTATGGATCTAGGCTAAATCAGGAGCACTTGCTCTGGTTGTCTAGGTGTAGTTGTTGGGTTTTGGGGTTTATGCGCAGCGGAGATTACAAAACAATTTTTGAGAAAAACCCCAACAGGATCTGAATCTGATTCCATTAAAACATGTTTAAACTATGAAAACTTAATCATACCTCGCCGCAATACCTCTCTCGAAGGTTAATCGATCTCTAAGGCGCGCAACGACGAACGCCCTCTATCGTAGTCCACACACGAATGGCGCCGAGATTTGAAGTGCTAGCTTCTAGAGAATAGCAAACCTTTTTGTTTCTCTCCAAAACGATCAGAGCATACCAAAAACTCTAAGTTGTTTCTCAAACGAAAATAGAGTTTCGGCCCTTTTAAAATCTTTCGTACTTGTATTCTAACTCAAAGCGTCTATTTATACAACCTCTTGTATATAGACGGTTAAGTAAATTACACATATACCCCTACTTAAAGAAGTATAAGTGTAATACACTACAATGACGTTTGTCATGAATTTTATCATATAAAATTCATTTTTCTCAACCATCTTAAAATCTCGCAAAACCATTCTCTCGTGTGCGACCTAATAGGCTCATACAACGTTGCAGTGTACCAAAACACATTTTGGTATACAAGTCATAAGCGGCCTCTAGCAAGACATTACGACTACCCAAGTTGTACGAATATCAAATCGATATAACCTAATCAATAGTGTATATAATATCCTTTTGTCACACGATATCCTTTTGATCAAACATAAGGCATGGAATTGTCATTCAACATGTTCAATCGTACTAGTCTCGATTTCTAGGTAGACTGAAAACATCTAAGTGACATTGATCAATATCAATTCACTTAGACTAGGCCTTTTAACATCTAACACATCGAGGATCCACTGGATATCTCTCTTTATATGAGAGGGACAAATTCTATCTCGATTACACAACTTCACCACATTATTCACACAAGTAACCAATCACAACCTTTATAATCGTCCTAGGTTAAAGACAACGTTTGATTGCGTCAAATCATCGTATTCCTAATGTTGAAGTCTCTCGGTAATCTCAAGTCGAGGATTGAAAAATATACCTATCATGAGAAACAACTATGACTTAATCCATGTGATGTTCTCATAGCGGGTCGGTCCAAAGACTTTGTTCCCTAACAAATACTCATGATCTTGATTCGTATTCCTATACGTATGATCATCGTATGATCATCAATCAAGACTCACACTAGTCTTAATTTATTATAGTTCCCAAGTATAATAATCGACTAGGGACATTTAGGATATTTTTGTAAATACCCATGGATCTTATTATAATGTAAACATGCAAATCAATTATAATATACAAAGCAAATGAAATCCTCTATTTTATTAACTAAAATGTATTCATAAAGATCTGTTAATGGATTGACCTAGGGCATATTTCCCAACATCTCCCACTTGCTCTAGGGCCAATCATTCATGCATCTAATGCTTAATGATCTAACATGACCATCATGTTTCACTTGTGGAAGAGCCTTTGTCAATGGATCCACAACGTTGTCTTTAGTAGGTACTCGCAAATCTTTACGTCTCCTCTCTCAATAATTTCTCTCGATGAGATGAAAACGCTTGAGTATATGTTTGGATCTCGTGGTGTGATCTAGGTTCCTTGGCTCGTGCTATTGCCCCATTATTGTCACAATACAAACAAATAGGGTTAGCAATACTTGGAACCACACCTAGTTCATAAATGAACTTTTTGATCCAAACTGCCTCCTTTGCTGCATCGGACGCTGCAATATACTCAGCTTCTGTTGTAGAATCTGCCACAGTCTCTTGCTTCGAACTTTTCCAGCTCACTGTACCCCCATTCAAAGTAAACACATATCCAGACTGCGATCTAAAATTATCTATATCAGTTTGAAAACTTGCATCTGTGTAACCATTTACAATTAGATCATTTTCAAAACCTCCATAGACCAAGAACACTTCCTTAGTCCTTCTTAAGTACTTAAGGATGTTCTTTACTGCTATCCAGTGACTCTCACCTGGATCTGACTGATATTTGCTTGTAGTGCATAAAGCATATGATACATCAGGTCGAGTGCATAACATGGCATACATGATAGATCCAATAGCTGATGCATATGGAATCTTATTCATACGATCCCGCTCATCATTTGTCCTAGGACATTGAGTCTTGCTGAGACTTATGCCATGAGACATTGGCAATAATCCTCTTTTAGAGTCTTGCAAACTGAACCTATTCAAGAACCTTGTCTATGTAAGCACTCTGACTTAGACCGATTAGCCTCTTAGATCTATCCCTATAGATCCTTATCCCTAAGATATAGGCTGCATCTCCTAAGTCTTTCATTGAGAAACACTTCCCTAACCAAGACTTGACACTTTGCAATGTTGGGATGTCATTTCCAATGAGTAATATATCATCAACATACAAGCACAGTAAAAACAACTACACTCCCACTGACCTTCTTGTATACACAAGGCTCATCTTCGTTCTTAATAAAACCAAAATCCTTGATTGCTTCATCAAAACGAAGATTCCAACTCCGAGAAGCTTGCTTTAATCCATAAATGGATCTTTGAAGCTTGCATACCTTCCTAGAATTCTCAGGATGTACAAAACCTTCAGGTTGTGTCATATACACGGCCTCAAGCAACTTTCCATTAAGAAATGTTGTTTTTACATCCATTTGCCATATCTCATAGTCATAATATGCAGTAATGGCAATTAAAATTCTTATGGATTTAAGCATGGCTACTGGCGAAAAAGTTTCATCATAATCAACACCTTGAGTCTGCCTGAAACCTTTTGCTACAAGTCTTGCTTTGAAAGTATGTACTTTACCATCCATGTCAATTTTCTTCTAGAAAACCCATTTACATCCAATGGTCTTACCACCTTCATGTAAATTAACCAAGTTCCAAACTTGGTTATCATATATGGATTGCATCTCGGAGTTCATGGCACTTAGCCATTTATCTGAGTCTGGTCTAGACATAGCCTCCTGATAAGTGGTGGGCTCATTTTGATCCATAAGCAACACATCACGACTATCAGTAATAAGAAATCCGAATCTCTCTGGCTCATGTCTTACCCTACCAGATTTACGTAGGCCTTGTGTCACTTGCGGAGGTTCAACTGGTTCAGAACGTTGTTGAACTTCCAGTAGCGGTTCAGTGTTTATTTGTGATTCTTGAACTTCTTCAAGATTTATTTCTTTCCCACTAGTGTCTTTTGAAATAAACTGTTTTTCCATAAAGGCACCATACCGAACAACAAACACTTTGTTCTCAGCGGGATTATAAAAGTAATATCCTTTTGTTTCCTTAGGATACCCTACAAATAAACACTTATCAGATTTATATGCTAGTTTTTCTGAGACTTGTCGCTTTACGTAAGCCTCACAACCCCAAATCTTAAGAAAAGACAAACTAGGTCTCTTACTGTACCATATCTCATATGGTGTTTTATCAACCGCTTTAGAAGGAACTCGATTTAGAGTGAAAGCTGCAGTTTGTAATGCATAACCCCAAAAGGATAATGGAAGATCCGCATGACTCATCATAGATCGAACCATATCTAATAAGGTTCGATTTCTGCTTTTAGAAACTCCATTCCTTTTCTTTTGGGTGTTTTAAAGCAGAACAGCCGGGGCTTGACTTGTTCCACAAAGCTTTGCGACAAGTGCAAGCAGAAATTTCTTGGCAACTTTAGCCTTGCCTTTGCCTTTTTCTTCATTCCCTTTTTCTTTTGGACCATCAGCACATTACTAGAGGGTTTCTTGATATTTTGTGCAATAGTTTTAAGCATCAAATGCAACTCTGAAATTGATTTCTCCATATTATTCATATTGTAATTCATCACAAATTGTGAGTAACTTCGGTAATGAATTTAGGATCAAATCCGTAGCCAACTCTTGGCTTATGGGAAATCCAAGTCTATCAAGTTGGTCAACATAGCCCTTCATCTTCGAACATGAAGACTAACCTACGCACCCTTCAGTCATCTTACAAGAATGCAGGTTCTTGACTGTCTCGAACCTTTCTTGCCTAGCTTGTCTTTGTTGGAACATTTCCTTCAAATAGCATACCATGTCGTAGGCTTCCATTAGTTCCATGTCCTTCGAAGTTCAGAACCATAGTTGTCAACATAATGCATGCAACATCGTAGAATCGTTGACATGCTTATTATGCACATCCTTCACAAACTTTCGTAGCATTGATCGGTGGGTCCTCGGGGATCGGAGCATCTAGGACATACAACTTATGCGTTCATGCTTGAGAACTATTCTCAAGATTTCGAACCGATCAAGAAAGTTAGTCCCATATAGCTTATCCTTCTCAAGGATAGATCGCATGCAAATGACAGGGGATTATTGTTACTTGAAGAGGCCATTGATCTACAATAAAGATTTTGCAGAGTTTATTTTAGTATAGAGGAACAGACTCCCACTAAATTAACAACCCTCGTAAAACTTACTGTTTATTTAGGGGACTAAAATCCATATTTCACCTAATTCTATGACAGCTATGGCATGAAACACAGAACTAGATTATTTAGGTAGGTAACAGTTACCAATTACATCTTATGTAATTTTTAGATCTTTTTATGAGATATGGGACATCTTATGTATTAGCATGTTTTTATCTCATCATATGCCTAAAGCCCAAAACTATTTTGATAGCTTTATTAAGTCGAACCAATTTAAACATTTAGGTAACTCTTACCTAACTTATCTTACCAAGATAACACAATACACCCAACTATGGCTGAAACTATATTAGTGCGATCGAGGCCTTGACAAGTGTTTAAAATTGGATGGCACAAGACTTAAGATTTAATAGAGGGATTTTATTCAGTTTTAGTGATTTTAATTAAACAATGAAATATCATATATGTTATTGATTTGTAGAACCACTAAACAATTTAGGAAATTTTTATGCTATTCACTAATAGAAGAATTTCCGTGCGCTAGATTAGTTAGACGGCGATCCCACCGTCACATGCGGGGAAAAGTGGGAAACAGGGGCCCTTTTTTTTTTTTTTTTTTTTTTTTTTTTTTTTTTTTTTTTTTTAGAAGACAAATCTCAATTCCGAAAATTGAAAATCGCTATAGAAAATCATATTTTTCGCTGATTTTACTATACCAAATTTACCCCTTAGTTTATCCAAAATTAAGTCAATTAAAACATTTTTTAATTAACCCGGGCCTACATCTAACTAACCATCTTATCCTAATCCAATTAGGACTTTAGATATTTGAATCCTAGCATATCACCAATAACAAACTTCTCCATATTTATCTCATATTCTAATTTGTTATCTATCTTTATCAAATAGACACTTCATAACAAAATAGATATAACAAGATAAATAAATAATTTCAAAAATTAATTACTTATAAATAAATTTCAGATATTTGAATCCTAGTATATCACCAATAACAAGATTCTTGATATTTATCTCCTATTCTAATTTGTTATCTATTTTTATCAAATAGAGACTTCATAACAAAATAGATATAACAAGATAAATAAGTAATTTCGAAAATTAATTATTTATAAATAAATAATTTCGAAAATTAATTATTTGTTTTGGATTTAAGATATTTGAATCCTAGTATATCACTAATAACAAGATTCTTCATATTTATCTCCTATTCTAATTTGTTATCTATCTTTATCAAATAGAGACTTCATAACAAAATAGATATAACAAGATAAATAAATAATTTTGAAAATTAATTATTTATAAATAAATTATTTCGAAAATTAATTATTTATTTTGGATTTAAGATATTTGAATCCTAGTATATCACTAATAACAAGATTCTTGATATTTATCTCCAATTCTAATTTGTTAACTATCTTTATCAAATAGAGACTTCATAACAAATTAGATATAACAAGATAAATAAATAATTTCGAAAATTAATTATTTATAAATAAATTATTTCGAAAATTAATTATTTATTTTGGATTTCAGATATTTGAATCCTAGTATATCACTAATAACAAGATTCTTGATATCTTTATCAAATAGAGACTTCATAACAAAATAGATATAACAAGATAAATAAATAATTTCGAAAATTAATTATTTATAAATAAATAATTTCAAAAATTAATTATTTGCAATTTCGATCTTCATCCAAATAACCACAAACATGTAATTGAATCATGAACTACTATCCCAATCGAACCTAATGGTGTCATGGATCATAGAACACGAAACTCAATTCATTAAAATTATTCAAATTAACCTAACATGGTTACTAGCATGTACGAAACTAATTTCAATTAAATCATGAATATATGGATCATATACACAAAACATGATAATGAATCTCATAGAAAACTTATGTATATCACATATACATCAACTATGAACATGCTTTCAATCATATATCATAAGAAAACATGCAATGAGTTTAATGGAATCAAACTCGAAGGCTCGATACCACCGTTGGTTTTGGGGTTTATGCGCAATGGAGATTACAAAACAATTTTTGAGAAAAACCCCAACAGATCGAATCGATTCTATTAAAACATGTTTAAACTATGAAAACTTAATCATACCTCGCCGCAATACCTCTCTCGAAGGTTAATCGATCTCTAAGGCGCCGCTAACGACGAACGCCTCTATCGTAGTCCACACACGAATGGCGGCCGAGATTTGAAGTGCTAGCTTCTAGAGAATAGCAAACCTTTTTGTTTCTCTCCAAAACGATCCAGAGCATACCAAAAACTCTAAGTTGTTTCTCAAACGAAAATAGAGTTTCGGCCCTTTTAAAATCTTTCGTACTTGTATTCTAACTCAAAGCGTCTATTTATACAACCTCTTGTATATAGACGGTTAAGTAAATTACACATATACCCCTACTTAAAGAAGTATAAGTGTAATACACTACAAGGACGTTTTTTCGTCATGAATTTTATCATATAAAATTCATTTTTCTCGAACCATCTTAAAATCTCGCAAAACCATTCTCGTGTGCGACCTAATAGGCTCATACAACGTTGGCAAAGTGTACCAAAACACATTTTGGTATACAAGTCATAAGCGCCTCTAGCAAGACATTACGACTACCCAAGTTGTACGAATATCAAATCGATATAACCTAATCAATAGTGTATATAATATCCTTTTGTCACACGATATCCTTTTGATCAAACATAAGGCATGGAATTGTCATCCAACATGTTCAATCGTACTAGTCTCGATTTCTAGGTAGATCGAAAACATCTAAGTGACATTGATCAATATCAATTCACTTAGACTAGGCCTTTTAACAGCCTAACACATCGAGGATCCACTGGATATCTCTCTTTATATGAGAGGGACAAATTCTATCTCGATTACACAACTTCACCACATTATTCACACAAGTAACCAATCACAACCTTTATAATCGTCCGGTTAAAGACAACGTTTGATTGCGTCAAATCACCGTATTCCTAATGTTGAAGTCTCGGTAATCTCAAGTCGAGGATTGAAAAATATACCTATCATGAGAAACAACTATGACTTAATCCATGTGATGTTCTCATAGCGGGTCGGTCCAGTACTTTGTTCCCTAACAAATACTCATGATCTTGATTCGTATTCCTATACGTATGATCATCGTATGATCATCAATCAAGACTCACACTAGTCTTAATTTATTATAGTTCCCAGTATAATAATCGACTAGGGACATTTAGGATATTTTTGTAAATACCCATGGATCTTATTATAATGTAAACATGCAAATCAATTATAATATACAGCAAATGAAATCCTCTATTTTATTAACTAAAATGTATTCATAAAGACTGTTAATGGATTGACCTAGGGCATATTTCCCAACAGTAGTGCCTTCACGAATCGAACTAATGTAATCAACGCATTAAATCAGGAGCACTAGCGATCCGGTTGTGTGTTTAGTTAGGGAAATAGTCAACGGTCGTACCTTGGCTATCGAGATTAGGAAGAGCGAGGAACCGAGTGCGTCACCAGGTCTATAGCTACACTAATCTACAGTAGAGTTTCATATTTTTTCATGAACCGACGAGTAACGAAATTACCCAAGTTGTATGACAGAGTCCGTGATACCGAAAGTCTAGATTACATTCTCATTGAATCTTTCCTTACAAGTGTGTTCACCAATTTTTCACTACTCATCATTCTTTCCTTTCTTACAATCGAAACCTAAGTTGAGTTGCTTGGTCCTTGTGGTTAGACCCCGAGCTTACCACTACTGCAGTCTAATAATTACTGGTATATATTGGGAAATACTTTGACGCGTTGGGCACTCGTCAGTAAGTGTCGGTCAAAATTCTCTGACATTAAATTGAGAGGGAACCCTAAGGACCTACGGTTGTGTAACACTAACACTACGCATTTGGTCTCGGTGAACTATTACCTAGACATTAGCCTTTATCTTAATTGACACCAACCGAGTCTCATCAGGAATGGATGTATGTAGTTAGACTCGGTGAGTACCCACCAAGGCTCGTTATTGAAGTCTCAACTATCAGCAACTGAGACAACACAATGTCTCGAATTTGTGTGATCAACATATTCACGTACGTGGTTCAAATATGAGAAAAACCACTAAAGAATATGAAACTACCCTCTTCGTGTGTTGGGTCTGTGTACTTTGCGTTTTTAACTATTTCATCCTAAAAACACTCAAAACTCATCGAATCTAACAAATCCTATAGAAAACCACTATTTTTCAGTCAAAAACACATTAACATTTAGTGGTTTAAACACTTGAATGGAACCTTAATCAATCCAGGTCAGGCTTCCAAAATAGTCAATGAAGGAAAGAAAAGAAGAAGAAAGTGTGACACATACCCAGAAATATGTCCCAAAAATGAAAGGGCCCAAGGGCGATGGGTCAAAAGGAGATGGGCCTTCCAAAAATGAATCTCCTAAAACAAATTAGGGGCTACCAGGGCCCACATCTACCTTAAAAGCATGTAGGCCTAACATGGAGGATCTTTCATCTAAATTCTTAACCCAAGAGAATGCATGGAATATCCATTCTTTTCAGGACATCACAAACAGAGAAGGGATGCAGAGGAGAGTAGAAGCCTCTATACCGTTTCAATGTATCTCAACAGAGGAATTAGCAGCTAATATGGGTAAAAAACGCAGTCGAACAGGAATGATGGAAAATGTTGTGAACAATGGTCACAAAATCTTAGCAGAAACTAGTGCAAATTGGGAGCCCAAAGGCAGGAAATGGAAGCACAAGAGAAAGACACATCTGACCAATTAACCGGGTTCGAATGGTGGTGGTCAATAATTATCGCTTTCTTAATTATTTTCTATATTTGTTATTAATGTTATTATTATCTTGGAATTACCAAGGGGCTAAAAATCCTTTTTTTATTACAATTTTTAAGGAGCTAATGAAGCAAAATAAGGCAGACATTGTAGCAGTTTTTGAGTCGAGAATCACTGGTGATACGACAGATGCAGTGATTCGAAAGTTGGGGTTTAGTAAGTGTTGGAAGGAGGATGTGATCGGCTTTTCTGGTGGCATATGGCTTTTGTGGAATGACCACTCTATTTCAGTAGAAGTAATAAAATCAGAAAAGTAATGGATCTTAGTTATATAGAAGCAAGGAATTGAAGAAGGATTGGGTATTGTAGTGTATGCATCGCCAATAGTAAGCCTGAGGAGAAGCCTGTGGATAGACATGGAAAACCTTCAGATCCTAAACAACTATCCTTGGATGATCATTGACGATCTGAATGTGTACTTGGCATCTGATGAAAATAGTGGGGAGCACAAGCAAACCAATAGAAATGTAGAGAACTTTACGACTTTATGCAAGCATGCTCTCTGCAGGATATGGGCTTTATTGGGCCTAAATTCACTTGGATTTGTCGGCGCCTTAAGGAAAGACTTGATCGAGCTCTTTGTAATGCAGCTTGGAAATTGGGATTTCTGGATAGCATTATATCACACCTCCCTATGATGAAGTCTAATCATCGCCCTCTTTTGTTGTGAACGAAAAGGATAAATGAATTCCCATCTTAAGAAAGGCACTTTTGATTCTTAGCAAGTTGGATCACCCATGAATGCTTTTCAGAATTTGTTCAATTGAATTGGAATAAAGATTAGTGGTATACCTTAGTTGCGTCTGATTTCTCTTTTAAATTGCAAGGCTGGAATAAATCAGTGTTTGGGAATATCTTTTGGAGAAAGAAGAAATTGCAGAAGGAACTTGAAGTAGTGGAACACAAATTAGTAGTAGGCCCTACAAAAGCTCTATACAACAGAAGAGAGGGTATCCAAAGGAGGCTCGAGGAAGTGTTAGTCCAGGAAGAACTGATTTGGTTCAAGAAGTCTAGGTCTAAATGGCTCCAACTAGGGGACAAGAATACACGGTCCTTCCATTTGAGTACGTTGCACTAGAGGAGATAAAACTAAATTGAGGGCCTATATGTCAACAATGGGCACTGGGTAACAGATCAACTACTCCTCCAACAATTGGCCTTGCAGTTCTATAAGAACCTATACACAGAGGAATAATTTACATTTACAGGGGTCCGTTGGCCAATACTGTTCTCAGAGGTGTCAAATGCTGAGAGGACGCACCTCACCAAAGCAATTGACCCAACAGAAGTTTGTGATGCTATGTTTGAGGTGGGAGCCTTTAAAGCTCCAAGAACAGACAGATGGAGCCCTATTTTTTTCCAAAAGCAGTGGAGTGTTGTTGGCGAGTCAGTCATCGAGTGTGTGAAAGAATTCTTCACTCATGGCATTCTCCCGACTTCGTTGAATAACACGCTACTTGTACAAATCCCAAAAACTTACCCTCTAACTTGTTTTGTAGGTCCTCGCCCAATAAGTCTTTGCAATGTAGTCTATAAAACTATCACAAAACTCATTGCCAACAAGCTTAAGATGCAAATGGAAGTCTATAAAACTATCACAAAACTCATTGCCAACAGGCTTAAGATGCAAATGGAGAAATAGATATCGAGGACGCAATCTAGTTTTGTACCTGGTCGGAACATCACAGACAATACCATCATCGTTCAGGAGGTGATACAATTGATGTGGCGCAAGACAAGAAGGAGCAGATGGATGACCATAAAGATAAATCTTGAAAAGGCGTACGATCGGTTAAGGTGGTTCTTCATTAAACAAACACTAGCAAAGCTCCCCATCCCTGAAAGCTTACAACAAAGAATCATGACATGTATTTCATCAAGTAGGATGCATATCTTATGGAATGAGTGTTTATCCGAGTCTTTCATCCCTTCAAGAGGTATCAGGCAAGAAGATTCACTTTCCCTATACCTTTTTGTTTTATGTATGGAGGTTCTGTCGCAGGACATTCAGAGATCAATGAACAATGGCCAATGACGAGGTATCCGTATGGGAAGATCGGGGCTAGTACTATCTCATCTTTTTTTCGCAGATGACATGTTCCTCTTTGCGGAGGCCACACCAACTTAAGTTGGTGTTATAAGCGAAATTTTACAGGCTTTCGGATCAAGATCAGGCCAGAGAGTCAATCCCCAAAAGACCAAAATATATTTCTCAAATAATGTATCAATCAACATGAGGAAGGAGATTAGTGAAGGATTTGGTTTCGAAATGACAAATAACCTGGGAAAATACCTAGGTTTTCCACTGTTACATGATAAAGTATACTTACAAGTAAATAATTGAAAAGGTGTGAAGAAAACTATCGAGTTGGAAGGTGAAATAGTTATCGTTGGCAAGACGATTAACTATGGCGAATGCGTGTTTACAGGCGATACCAAGTTTCCTTATGCAATCAACTCGTTTATCGACACACATATGCAATGAGATTGATAAATTGGTTAGGGCATTTGTTTGGGAATCTTTGGCTGAAAAAAAGAAAATGCATCTCGTCAAATGGGATACTTTATTTTCAGCCAAGAATAGAGAAGAATTGGGACTGCGGAAGGCTCAGGATCAAAATCAGGCATTCATACTTAAATTGTGCTGGGAGTTTTACACTGAGGAGGAACATATTTGGGTCCGAGTCCTAAAAAGAATATATTTCAGAGAGGAGGAAAGGGAACCAAATGGCCCAAAGACTCGGCCAGTTTCAATGGTTTGGAGAAACATGAGAAACAATTGGGAGATCTTCAAATCATGACTTACGTGGAGCCTAGGGGATGGAAATGATGTTTTGTTCTAGAAAGATAAGTGGGTGGAGAATTTAGTAGAACTCTCACATTACGCCATTAATAACCTTAAGGAATCCGATTGGATGGAGCATGTGTCAAGTTTCTTTACAAGTTCAGGGACCTAAGACTTTGCCAAATTACATTGGTATTTGCCATTGGAGGTATGTGAAAAGATCAAAGCTATCCCAGTTCCTAATCAGCGGAGGGGACCGGATCGGATCAATTTGATGTATGATAAGAAGGGTGTTTTTACAGTGGCGAAAGCATATGCCTTAGTCACGGAGACGCACTATCAATTACCACCGATACATTAGGATTTCATCTGGAAGTGGAGTGGCCCTCAACGGATTTGTACCTTTCTATGGCTTACTCTACACAATCGACTGCCTACAAATGCTTTATGTTGTAAGAGGAATGTAAGAGAAAATGAGATTTGTGATCGATGTCGTGAAGATGATGAATCCACCTTACATGTTTTAAGGGATTGCCAACTAGCTCACCAAGTTTAGAAATCCCTACCCCAAATGATATCATCTCCAATCTTCTATACATCAACATTAGTGGATTGGCTAGTGTCAAACATCAGTTAGAAAGACCGTCTCAAGAAGGTAATGTTTGGTGTCTCCTGTTGGAAGTTGTGGTTCTGGAGAAATAACACTATGTTTGAGAATCAATCTAATACAGGATATGAGGTCAGGCGATCCATTATTTACAAAATTGATGAAATCCTTTGTTCAGAAGGTTTATGGTCGACCTCGAACCAAGCTCTAGTAAGAAGAAAACATTGTCATTAGGTAGCACCAGATAAAGAGTGGCTAAAAATAAATTATGATGGGGCGGTACAAAGGAATGATGGGGAAGCCATAGCGGTAGGAGTGATACGGGGATGAAAGGCGATTTTTTAGCTACATTTCAAGTAAAGTTGGGATGGTGTTCACCTCTTTGTGCCGAACTATAGGGAGTTAAACACGGCTTGCAATTGGCGTGTAATAAAGGATGTAGGAAACTCATTATAGAACTAGACTCGTAAGAAGCAATTGATCTTATTATGGACTCAACACAAAGCCAATTTCGAGATCCATTGATTCATGATATTCTAAGGAAGACGGATGGGAGTGGAGTGTAGTTTTCAGTAACACATTTAGAGAGAATAATGTCTATGCAGACCACATGGCCAAGGAAGTTTTCCAGTGTGATGTTGATTTTAAGATTTGGGAACATATTCCAAATCATATTTTCATGTTGCTAGAGCAAGATATCCTGCAGTTATAGATGTAACCTATACTAGATTTGGCCTTTGCTAATAAAAAAAAAAATGGAATCGAGACTTAAATGGTGTGGGTCATGTAATAGCAGAGTGCATCTTAAGGTACATTATGTGGCACCCATCTAGTGGGTCACCCTATCATTTTATGGGTAATAAATAAAGGAACAAAATAGAAAGGGGAAGGGCTTTTTGTCCAAATAATTTTATTGTTCGCACGAAATAGAGGAGGCCGGAAGAGAGGGGCTCGAAAGCAGTGAGTAGTACGAGAATCATAGGTGGAGAATTAGGTTTTCCGTAATGCCTAAATTTGGTGGCATACGCTAGAATTAAAGAAAGAGCTTGAGGGAAGGTATAATTTGCTCAAGTTTGATGTCAATTCTTTTGGGTAAAACTCCTCCAATTTATGTTATTTTATTTAATAAAGGGTGGCTATTCGGACCACACCTTTTGCTTCTATTACCCTATTTTTTAATTTTTACTTTGTTTACCCCACTTTTTACTTAATTTACTCCATTTTTTTTTCAAATTCCAAAAATACCCTTGCCCAACCCTTACCCCATCACCCTCATCCCAACACCCCTCAATCATCTATATTTCTTAGATTTAGTCATTGTAGAACACTTGTACTAGGTCATCAAGTGTTGTAGGACTATTTTTTGGTTGAACAAGGTCGGATGTGGTCGCGATGTGTCCTAAAAATGAAAAAGTGTCACCCGTGGGATTCAGTCGCACAGGGCTGACACCTCTGAAGAGGTATCAGCCGACTCTAATTGCGACCTCTAAATAGGTAACGGTCGAATCTGACCAAGACATCTAAAGAGGTGTCGATTGAATCCGATAGAGATTGTAAAGAAAACTTAGTCTTAGTGGGTGACGAAGGGATCCAACCGAGACCTTTTTAGAGGTGTTGGCCCTGCGTGACTGACACCTCTTATGAGTTGTCGATCCTGTGGGTCCGACCCTGCGGGCAACAGGAACGAACAATTTTTTTTTTCAAAACTCCTAAAAAATACATGAAAATGACAAAAAATAGTGGGTTTTGCTCTCAATTGCTTGATATTTTTAAATCCATCGAAACTTTGTATCCAAAATGAAAGATTCATGCCCCAAATCGAAGCACTAAACCCAACAACAAATTCTCAAACAATACCAACTTAAAAAAGGAAAAAAACCCAAAAAACCACAAAATCGACACTAAAAGATATGAATAATACACCTATGACAGCAAATTGATGGTGGTTCACTCGGATTTATCAGATTTTGATTAGTGGTGAAAGTGCGGTTAGAGAAAGGGGTGACTGGGGTATGCGTGAGTAAAAACACTTTATATAAGGGGTAATTGGGTCATTTCACATGGGTGGGGTAAAAGAAGCAAAAACTGGGGTTGAATGCCACAACTTTTAATAAATTGTAAACTCTAACTGGGTGGTTGAATTCAATGATTCAAGCATAAACCAATTAGTTTTATAGAGTTTTTGCCTTATAAAAAATTTAGCCCATAAGTAGACTTAAGATAATTGTACTAACTCTAACTAGGGGATTGAATTCAATGATTCCAATGAGTAGTGTCAGCTGAAAAATATGGGCGAACTCGAGTGAAGGTATACGAGAGTGTAAAGGGAAGGGGACAAGTGAGTGAATTGGTTGGGTTGGGAGAGGCAAATGTGTTATTTCCTCTTGAAACCAAAAACAATGGGGTGCCAGCCACGAGGGCACATAACACGACTTTTAGTTAGAAAGAGAATGATCGATTGACCCACTTTAGACATCGAGATAGCCACACCTATCTAGTGTGGGTCATCCGATGTAATAGTAATGTGCATCTCGAGGTCTATCATGCGGCGCCCCCACCTATTACGGGCAGCTATCTCGGTGCCCACCTAGTGGGTCACCTCTCACTCTCCTATTTAAAATTGGTTTGCAGGTCAATAAATAAATGGAATCAAAATACATGGAGGGGCTTTTTTGTCCAAATAATCTTATAAAAGGAAAACCGTAGGTAGCAGTTCCCTTTGTTCCCACGAAATAGTGGAGGCCAAAAGAGAGGGGGCTCGGGAAGCAGTGGCAGTGCGAGAATCATAGGCGGAGAATTAGTTTTTCCACAACGCCTTAATTTGGCGGAAGAATTTGCTCAAGTTTGTCGTCTATTGTTTTGGGTAAAACTCCTTCTCCAATTTATATTATTTTATTTAATAAAATTGTACTAACTCTAACTGGGGGATTGAATTCACTGATTCAATTCAAGCATCAACCAATTAGTTTGTGAGTTTTTGCCTTATATAAAATTTAAGAAAAGTGATTGAGGGTTATTAGGGAATCCAACCAATCGTTCCTCGATGTACTTCTAGAATGTGTTCCCTTGTTTTTGGTTTTTGGTATGCTAGCAAGAATTTTTCTGGGTCAGTTGCAGAGACCCAATTTTGTATTGTTTGTGAGGATTCAATGAAAGATTGATTGTGGACAAGGAACTACAATCTAAAGCAAGCTTTAACTTTACATCTTGATAAATAATTTTAACAACTTTTACAACTATTCTTCTTTTGTTCGTGAAATGTCTATTATTATGCTCTTCCCACACATAATATTGATGGTTGGAAGGCAAGCCTTACCATAATGCTCTCTAAATTTGCATGGAAGAAGTTCCTTTCAGTCATCGTTTTTAAGCCCGACCCAAGGAGCACAAAAGGTACATTGTAATCACAATTTAGCCACCTTAATCCAATTGGAAAGAGAAGGAACAAGGGAAGAAAAAAAAATTCAGGGATAGACTAATCACCTCATATCCAAATAGATATAGAGTTTATTATAAAATAGTCAGCATCCCGGGCTTCATGCGCAGAAAAGATCATTTAATTTTCTTAAAGGATAGTATATACTTAACGTCGATGGACTCTTGCCAAAACACCGTATTTGGTATTGCGGAACGAAATGCAAATTGCCTGTACTCCAAGTTCAATCTACTCCAAACGAAAAAGAAAACAAGAAAAACGATAAATGAGCACCACAACAAGATGTTTGATGAGCTCTATAGAAAAGATCGCCACAAGCAAATAACATAAGGATTGATAAGTTCCCACCATAGAATTCTCTCACATAGAGTACCTCAAACTCAAAAGTCATCCACTTTTATTTCATAGTAGAAGTGCCTTTATATAGGTTTACAAAAGACTCGTAAATATAAATCAAATAAAAAATCAACTTTCTTATTCTAAATACCCTTCTAATTCCTAAAATAGAAGTGAAACTCTAAAAGAAATTCTTAATTTTTTCGTCCATAACTAGAATGACAACTTTGATTTTTAATAAATTATTAAAAATAGAAAATTTGTAGAAAAACAACTCAATTTTAAGTGACTTTTACTACAAATATGAATCTGTTTGGACAACTTTTAACTTTACATTATTAGAAATACATGTCTTTTAACAACGTAAACACTTCACACTCATTTTTCATCTTGCCCTCTCGTAATAAAACACATATCAACTTGGACCTGTTGTTGAATCCAAGATATTTAGACCGGATTGTATTATTTGGTCCATGAATGTTATTAGAAATCTTGATTGAGTTCTTGAACTTTGATTTGTTAAGATTTGATCCTTCAATTTTTGTTTTCATTCCAAATTGAGTCTTTCCACGTGTTTATAATTATAATTGAGTTAGGAGTTATAGGCTTTGTTTGGTAGATCTAATTGATAATCTAATTGATCAACTAGTTCTTCAAGCTTATCAATCTTTAGTGTATTGATCTCCAACAACAAAAACATCATAACCTTAATCTCAAATTAATTGGGGTCGGCTAAGTTCATTGATCTCCGAATCACCAAAAATTTTATATAGGCCTTAAATTTTTTTCTTCCTTTGGGCATGGTGACTCACGTTTCTTGAGTAAATCGATAAGAAGACTAATCTCTTCTCCATAGCGACAATAAAAAAAAATTGCTTCAATTAAATAATTTTTTTGAACAAAGCATCTTTCTTTTGGTACTTATTACCTCATTTGTAATCCTCGTCAGGCTAGTCTCTCTTTGTGATTTGCCTTGAAGACCAATTTGATTGATAATCTTCATACTCCCAATCACTTTCAGCCTCATAATCATATGAAGAATACTCACAAACACATATATACATCCTTTGAAAATGGAAAACAAAGCTTTGATACTAATTGATGTGAGACGAAATACGAAACGCCCGGAGTCCAAGTTCAAGAATCAAAACAAGAAAAAGAGAAAAAGATAGATAGATAAATTGGAGCGTTACAAACAAGGACATTCGATCACCTTATTGAAATACAGATCGCATAAGCAAGAATGCTTGATAAGATCTAGAACGCCACAACCCACCCAAGGATTGACAAATTCTTACACACATTGATGTAAAATTCTTGCAAAGAGAAAATCTCAAACTCAAAAACTCAACTCCCCATTATTCCATAGTAGAAGTGTCTTTATATAGGCTTACAAAACTTATAGGCCTCGTTTGGTTCATTTTACTAACTTCCAAAGAAATTTTCTTCCAGGGAAGTTTAATTTCTTGGAAAGTTAACCACTAAGGAAGTTGTACTTTTCACGTTTGGTTTAACTTTGAACTTCCTGGGAAGTTCCATATTTTAAAAACAATAAAATAATGTAATTGACATAAATGTCTTTTACACTATTTTTGAGAGAGAGATTGTAGGGAATGAAAGTTGAGAGAGAGAGCATTAAATGAGGGTAAAAGTGTCAATTCCTCCTCAGGAAGATAACTCCCCCTAAGTGAGTTATCTTATCTTATGTGGGGGAAGTTGGGGGTCAAACTTTCAGGGAATTTTTTTTAAAATATCCAACCAAACAAGGTGAGTTGGAACTTCCCTGTAAGTTATCTCGCTTCCTTCAACTTCCCCCCAAACCAAACAAGGCCATCAATAGAAACTAAACAAGAAAAAAAACTTATTCCAAATATCCTTTTAATTCCTAAAATAGAAAGGTTTGGCTATGTGCAACCCACAAAACACTAAGGGCAAGCCACACCTAGTGTTTTGCTCCAACTAATTTAAGATCCATTGCTTGCCCTTAGTGTTTTGGTGCACCGTGCACATGGCCAGAGCCAAAATAGAAACACCTAACTTATAAAAAAATTTGTAATTACTTGAGGACATCCTAAAATAGAAATTAAAATGCTAAAGAATGTTCCTAATTTCTTCTTAAAGTTATCTAGAGGTTAATACCCTTAACCTAACCATATTCACTTGTGTATCTCATTCATAAACCCATACTCTTATTCAATATATGTCGGGCCGAGTATTACCCTTTCCATTAAGGTTAGGTACCGTTGGTTATCCATACTCATGGGTCCAATTGCCATCCTTGCTAGCCGATCAATTAGAATCATTAGACCAACCAAGTGGGTGGCTCACTGGTTTGGTATGGACAAGAGGTTGGAGATTCGAGTCTTGACCGAGGTGAAATTGGTTGCTTTCTTATTAAAAAAATAAAAATCATTTAGAAAAATTAGCTCTGACTGATAAATATAAAATGACATAAAAGGCATTTAAATAATTAAATATATTTTTCAAAATTATTATTAAATAAAGATATTTTAATTAAATAATTATGCAAAATATTATTTATCATTAAACTTATTCTATAATATTCATACATTATTTTATAAAACTCAATAAAGATGTTTATATATGATATGATATAGATAATAAGAAATGATATTGTTTGAGTTCAATCTATTAATTATTATTTACAAAAATAATAATACGGTGACATTGTGTTATATAATCTATTTTCATTGTATAATTTTATCAAAACAATTTAATATTTTTCAACAATTTACTCAAATTTGTATATGGGTAAAGTAACTCATTTGCCCTAATTAATTTTATTGTTTGAAGTACCACCTCTGTAACTAATTAATTTTACAATTGACAATGTGATTCAATTTCTTTAAGTTTTAAATTATATATGTTTTTCTTTCCTCTTATACTAATACATCAAGAAAAACATATCTTCTTCAATTAATCATTGTTGGACAAAGCTTGAGTGGATCGATTTTCAATTTATCATTGTCAGTATGCTTTGAGTGGACTGATATTCAATTAATCATTGGCAGTTAAGGTTCGAGTAGATTGATATCTTCTTCCACTACAATTAATGACGCGATGGACCAAAAGAGGGCATAATATGTGGCCAATGCTTTCAAATGATGTAATCTTTTACAATATACTCCCTCGGCTACCTGCCTGATATGTTTGGAGCCTCAAGTGTGTTCAAAAAAATTGGTATGCTTAGATAACAAATCCTGAATTCGCCAGTCATCAATGTGTAAATCAAAGTTCTTCAGCATTAATCGAGGAAGATCGCCTCCTACTTTGTGAGTCGTATGATCAACGATTGTTCTCCTTGCGTAATTTAGAATTGAACAACATCCACCACAACCATCGCAACGAATTGGTAGAGATGGGCTATCTATTTAAGAGCCTTGTACCTTTCTTCAAATCTTGGATTCATGTAATGGGTTGTTATTGGTAAAGATCAACTGCGGTAGTCTGCTTGTAATGGACGTCGAATACCTTAAATTTCATCCTAAATTATGTAGATGGAATCTGTGTACTAAGGACTTCATACTGTTGTCGTCGATACCATCGTCTTTCATCAGTTGTGTATAGGCTAGGCGTTCGCTTTCATGATTACGATGACAAATCACATTATGTTGATTTATTTCAACATTGAGAGTGAGGAGTGGAGGAAGATGTTATTTTTAACCAATTATGAATGTGGAGGACCAGTGCTTAGCTTGACGCCTAAAGGGAAGCTTTGCTTTTTCAACACTAATTTTTGTCAGGATAGCTATAGTGATGATGAGTACAAGGACTTTCAAACACATGTATATGTGCTTGTGAATAAGAACAATGGTGCTTCTTGGAGTAAAATGTGTTCTTTAACATCGACGAGAGTTCCATGTGTTTGAAGCGTGCTTTGTGGCAAATGATGTTATTCTAGTGCGAACAGGTGATGGTAATGACTGTGATGATAGTAACCTCACGTTGTACGACGCGTCGAAGGGTTGCAAGAGATGCTTTTGTTGAGGCTTTCAACACTCATCCTTATAGGGCCATCTTGTGGTGGGATGTTGTGCACTATTGTGGGAGCCTAATTTCACCGAGACAACTATTGAGATGAAGGGATGTGACTTTTATTGTAGGAGCCTAATTTCACATAGACAATTAGTGGGGTGAATGTACAATTTTTATTTTTTTTTAACTTCAATGGGAATCAAAATCTTCTGAGGTCTTGCAATTTTGTCAAATGATGTCTTTATCATCTCACCTGAGAGAGGCTTTGAAAAATTCACAGAGACAGTGGTTTGAAGATGTATGGTTTTTTTTTTCTTTTTTTTTTGGAAAACAGTATTTGCTAATTATATTTGCTACAATCCACGTTGACCATTGGAGAGCATTTTTGAATCAAGCTAAATGTCTATTCAACGCAACATCAATCCACTCCTACAATCCACAATTACTATTGAAGATGCTCTTAGAGCATTAAACTTTAAAAACCTTCTCCAATGCCATATCATCACATTGTGGAGAGGATTTTCATCCTACATATGGATTGTGGGCGTGAATTCATGCCACATTATCACTGTGGAGAGGATGTTCATCCTATATATCTTAAATAGACATTAAACTTCAAATACTTTCTCCAATGTACAATATGGATTGTATACATGGGAACAATTTTTTATTTTTAATTTGTTAAAAAAGAATAAATAAATATATTTATTTTTTAATGTTATATATTTCATGGCACATCAATTTTCCTTTGGTAATATATAACACATAGTTTTTCGATTTTTTTGTTTAATTTTTTTTATTCGCCTATTTTTTTGTCGTCCCTTTTTTCTTCTTTCATCTATAGCCTATTCGGTTGACATACATAAATGTCCCAACATCATGAAATTATTTTACCTTGGGATTATAACATGAGATCGGGTATTAGTTCGTTACTTTGACTTGTTTGTATTGAGGACTAAAAAGCATGGTACAAAAATTAGGACAAAAACTGAAGTTTGTTTGATTTCATCGTGTACATTGATTAACCTTATCTAAAACATGATTCAAACCACTAAGTTGAGACAAAATTTTGGAGTGCAATTAATTTGATTAGTTCACTCTGTACTGCAGATCTACGCATCAAGAAAGGAAAACATTGATGAACACCTATCATGTTATATATAGCATCTTAATTAGGCAAGGCAATGTTTTTTATAATTAAAATTTAGGCTAAGCAAACTGTAACGACCCAAATTCTCCACGATCCAACTTATGGGTATTTTGGTAATTTCATGATAAATATGTGTTGGGTGTTTGATGTGGAAATACAATTCTAAACTTGTCAAATTAAATATGAGTGAGGGATTAAGTAAAGTTTTATTTTAAATAATAAAGCCCAATTGAGCTTAGAACCCACAAGGGCATTTTAGACAAGTTGTAAATAATTACAACCCTAATCTCTAACTCTAATGCTATTTAATCAAATTAAAGAAACTGGCCCCAATCTTGTTAAACACCAACATAGAGAGGAGGAGAGCAAGAAGAGAGTTCAAGCTTAAGAGAGGTACAACCCCACTTCCCTCCTTGATTTCTTTATTATTTATTTAAGATTTAGAGTCGATGGTGTCGAAGGCTGCGACGTGCGCATCGGCAGCATCAAAATGAGCCGTGAGGAGAGGAGAGGCGGCGAGATCATCACCGCTCCCGCCTCCCCATGGGTCGGTGACGCCCACAAAGGGATCCCACCGATCGCCGGTGCGAAGGGGAGGACCCCACTAGGAGGACTTCATCTTCCGCACCCTCCCTAACTGCGAGGAGGAGGGGGAAGAGGGGTGGTTTTTACCATCCCTCTTCCCCACTGCTGCCTCTACGCCTCCTCCCCACTGCTGCCTCCACGGCGGCTGACCGAAGGGCAGTGGCACTCTGGCCAGCCACTAGAGCTCCTCTGGCGCAGATCGCGCCGAAGGAGGAGGCGGCAGCGCCTCCATGGAGGGGGAGTTGTGCTCCCCTCCATAACTGTAAGGGAGGGGAAGCTCGTGTTTCCCTCCCCTTCTTAGTCAACTGGTCTCGTTAACCAGTGTGACCAGAAATTATAAAAAAAATAAAAAAAGAAAGAAAAGAAAGTTGAGATGATCAAACCTATCTGTGATCTCGCGAAAGTGCACACATGAGAAAGACTCAACAGCGGGTTCCATCCCACTCAGCACTACACCATACACGTGAGACCTACACTAGTGGATCCCAAAGGAGAATAAGTGAGAATTATGGAACTCTAAAACAAATAATTAATTATTCTTGTGTTATGATATTGTCTGGTGACGCGCGAGAGTTCACGTAGGACCCCAGGCATGCAGAGAGTAATTATAGGCACGCCGAGTACAGGTAAGTGGGGAGCTCCGCTCATCAATCAAATGTGGCTTGCTACTAGTATATTTAGGATCACGATTTTAACTAAAGGACTTGGGATGGGGTTGTTGCCTACCTTGTTTGACCTAATGTAAGGCCTCTTGGGGAGCCATAGACATATGGTGAAACTAAGTCACCTTACATGCTTAATGACCTCTTGGGGACCTGTAGCTAATGGTGGAACCAAGTCACCCATTGCAAGGGTCTCTTGGGGAGTTGTTGATGCATGATGGAACCAAGTCACCCGGGCCTCTTTAGGAGTCGTGGACACACGGTGGAATCAAGTCACCACGCATATTTATTATATTTTTTTATTATTGGTCAACAAGGGGAGGCAATGGCAAATGAAACCATGGACTTGAATTTATATTTATTACTTCATATGTATCTCTCTTCTAACCCCTTTGCATTGCTAAACTTGATTATTTATGCTTTACAACTCTTGAATTATTTATCAGTATTTGAAATACTTTACGGAACATGAAATGCGTACTCTTTATGGAATTGCTACCCTGCTACAAATTGTCAACACTTATCATGATTTCAAATGCATGCTAGATTTATTTTTCTTTATAGGTATTACTTGCATATTTGATATTTGAGCGTGGTTCTTCTCTTATTGCGCTTCGTTGGTTCTTTTAGCTCACCACACTTACGATACAAATCCATCAACGAGTGTGGTAGACCGTGGCAAGGGGAAAGTCCTTGTCTGAAGATTCCTTGTTATGTGAGCCTTGCTTGAATATTATTTGCTATTTTGATTTGAAATTATTAATAAGGTTGTAACCTAGGTAAGACCTTTGGGTAGATAAACCTTTCCTTTAGTTAGTTTAGTATATTTATGAGCATTTAAAAGTTTTGGAGACTTCATATTCTTTTGATTTGATTAGGTGAATTTGAATTATTCAATATTTTGGTTTATGGTGATATATGGTATTTAATAAATTTTGAATTTCGCATATTACTTCCAGACCGTTATTTGGGTCTGGTTCAGGTATTGGACTTAAATGACAGTCAAGGCTGGACGACCCGACCCTAGGTCGGGGAAGGGTCGTTTCACAAACAAAGACTGGTTCATCGGAAAGAAAAAGAAAACAATTTAGATACCTTGATCGGTCAGGTTTAGATGCTCTGTTCTTGCGTGCGATTGATGATGATTAGTGCTCGACAACCTGTTTCGCGTCCTTCCTTCTTCGCGAGGATGATGGGTTTGGTGTCGCCGACTGGTGCTAGGGTTGAGAGTCGAATTGAGAGAAGGAGAGAGTGTGGTTTGTGAGTGTCTTTGATGAAGGCACGTCTTTCCTTCTTCACGCTTATTTGTAAGGATGATGGGTTTGGTGTCGCCGCTGTTGCTAGGGTTGAGAGTCGAGATGGGTTGAGAGTCAAAAAATGAAAGAAGAAGAAGAAAGTGTGGTTTTTGAGTTATATTTGATGAGGGCATTTCTATCATTTGAGTTAGTCCATTGGTGGGATTAAATTAAACCATCAAAATCGTGGTTCATAATAGTCCCAAGCTTGTAGTATAGTTTAGTGATGTGGACGATTTTAGATGTGAACCGAACACCCAACTTAAGTTATCCAACAACTTAATCCCGTCCTATAACATGAACCGAACAGGCCACTAGTGTATTTTTTTTCAAAGCATTTAATGCTCACCTACCACCTACCTTCCTCACTCTCATTGGGGAATCTCTAATGCATTGCACTAAATTGCACCATTTTAGTGCAAAAAGTACCAAAAATATTTTTCTAATCTCCAACCCTTTACACCAAATTCTACACCAAATCAGAATATTCCAATAATCTTTGCTTCTTTTTTAGTTTTAAATTTATAAAGACGGAGTGTATTGTAAAAGGTTACATCGTTTGAAAGCATCGGCTACATATTGTGCACTCTTTTAGTCCATCACCCATTAATTGTAGTTGAAAAAGAGATTGATCCACTCAAAACTTAACTGCCAATGATTAATTGAAGATCAGTCCACTCGAACCTTGGCTGCCACTGATCGGTTCAAACTGTGTAACTCTAACATTTTCCACTCAAGAATTCATAAAAGAAGAGGGGAAGGGTTTTCCATTAGCCCTAACAAAGATCTACCCTTCCATAGTAGGAGGCAAAAAAATACAAAAAAAATTACAAGGGAAAATTCTAGAAGAAGGAGATGGTTAATGAAAAAAGTGCTCACAAGTGTATAGATGGTGAGCTTTTATAGATAAGAAATAGATTCCCATGAGTGCCAAATCTCCAACATGTAGAAAAGTGACTACGATCATCTCCAATGGAGCACCATTTTGACGTGGGACAACATTGTTTCGCCTTGCCGGATGTATAGAATATCTCGTAGTTAAACCCGAGGAGCTTAGTGAGGCGTACATTTCATGGGTCTAAGCCGAATAAGGTTATAGCAGATAGCATAACTTCTTGTTGAAGAACGCAGTTGGGAACCTGACCTAAAAGAGTACTACCCCGACAACGAGGGAGGAAGCGTTCGTGGTAACGTCGAAGGGCTGGGAAAATTCAAGAAGTTACAATGTTAGAAGTGTAAGCATATCTATTCTTAACTTTGTATAAGCTGATCTTGTTTTAGGAGTCCATGTAAAACAATTGGTTTTCAAGAGGTCGGTGAAGGGGCTGGCTATCGTAGCGAAACTGCGCATGAACCTACGACAATAGCCCTTGAGGCACAAAAACCAATGGAAAGCTGTGAACGATTGACGAATAGGCTAGGCTTGTATAGCCTCTAGTTTGGTCGAGTCGGCTTGAACCCCAGAGACCGATGCAACGTGGCCAAGATAATCCATTGAACTTACTACGAAAGCACATTTAGAAAATTTAGCATAAAATTGATTTTGTTGCAGTAGTTCAAAAACAGAACTTAAGTGGGATAGGTGAGCGTCTCGGTCCTTACTTTAGGTCATGATATCGTCGAAAATGACAAGAACAAATTTATGCAGCTATGGTCGAAATAGGTCATTCATGTTGCTTGGAGGGTCGACGGTGCATTCGAAATACCAAAAGGCATGACAAGGAACTCATAATGGTCGTTGACTGTCCTAAAGCAGATTTGTATATATCGGTTTTGACCAACTGAATTTGAGAATACCTCGAACGCAAGTCTAACTTTGTGAAAATGGTAGCACCCAAAAGCTCCTCTAGCAACTCGTCCACCGCAGGAATAGGGAAACGATTATGCACGGTGACATCATTAAGTGCCTTGTAGTCTACGCAAAAATGCCATGTGCCATCTTTTTTTGGACCAAAATCACCAGGGAGGAAAACAAGCTAGTACTAGTTATGATGATGCATTAGGATAACATATCATGTATGATGTTGGCCATAGCTTTTTTCTGAGACTGGGGGTACCGGTAGGGTTTGATGTAGATGGGTGTAGTGTTTGGAAGTAAGTAGATGTGGTGGTCGTAGAACCGGGGGGTGGTAAGCCAATAGGGATTTGGAAAATGCTGTGAAATTCTGATAGGAGGGCATAAATATCGAGAGGGAATGTGGAGGGTGAAGTGGGTAAGGGTGAGTTAAGGACAATGAGGGATGAGTCAATGTCAGTAGGGGTGGTAGGGATGAGGGAGACCGAGAAAAAGGAAGTTATGGCGTTGGTGTTGTTAAGGCGTCGGAGGTTGGAAAAGGTAGTGGGTAGGGGGGTTGTGGTCACCCTTTAGTGTGATTAACTTGCCCTCGTGAAAGAACTGCATTTGAGGAACTGTATAGTCCGACAAAAATTGATTGATCGACTTAAGCCAATTGAAATCGAGAACCACATCGGCCCCCTGAATGGGTATGATATAGAAGTCGATGTAGAAAACGTGGGATTGGATCATGATGGGAGTTTGGGGGTGTCACGACCTAAATTTCCAATCCTAAATTTTGGTCGAAATCATGGTCACCGATCTGTGACGTGGCCCAAGAGCTTGTACATAGTCCTAACACTCGGCTCGGAAGATATATATATATATATATATTACTTTTTGCGTGATTATATGCCTAGTGTGATGTACGTGTGTTTATTATACTCGGATTGGTACTAAGTTTGCTTATTCATTAATTCAAAACGCGAGCAAAGTCATGCCTGGAGATGCGTGCGTGTCATGGAACCGGATAGATAGTAATATAGTAAGTCTTACTTTATTTAAATATGATTTAAATGATTAAGTAAATAGCCTATGCTATTTTTTGTAGGAATAGCCTATGCTAATTAATTAATGTGAATCATTCGACAAGTCCTATAGTTGTAAATAAAAAATTAGTACCACAAGGATATGCCTTGAGATTCGTGTGACCACATATCCATATGCATATTGGTGTTAAAATGTGTGTCACTTGGTTGGAATTAGTGGATGAGTAGGAGTAAACATGAGCCATAGATTAACATATAGATGTGTGTCTACTCAAGTGATTAAAACTCCAGCTATAAATAACATCACTTAGCCTCATTTCCACACTTTGCATGAACAAAATTGTAATGACCCCAAAAATTTATATTATTTTCTGTGTGATGACGTGTACTATCAATGTATACTCGTGTCTGTGTGACAGGACAGTGATGTCGAGTTGCGAGTAGAGTTCACCTTGAAGAACGTGATGAACGAACATTGATGGAAGAATTATGGGTACACAGGTTAGGGAAATAAACTTGGTGGACGACCGAAAAATAAAATATAATAATAAATTAATTTAAAAATTTACGAGTCGTAAGTAACTTCATTCGCGCACGATGGTGCGAGTCATGGTGCATGTTGGGAGCAGAAACGCCCGAGGAAACTTAATTAGTAGCCAAATAGAGGATAAGGACAAGGGGGAGTCACACAAGTGAGTGCATTAAAGTGGTTGGACTGGTGTGTTTTAAGGCCATAAGATGTGGCTCGGGATAAGAGTGTGAGCCAAGATGAGGCCACACTATAAAAGGGTGGAGTTAACCTTTCTCCCTTATCTTCTCTCTCTTCCCTCTCTTCTCTTTTTTGCTCCCCAAGCAACCACCGAGCTGGTGTGGCCGGAGCGGCGCCAGAGGCGGTGGTTGCGGGCGATCCAAGGTAAGATCCTTCATTTCCTCGTCATTCTCTACGCGTTGGTGTGGGTTTTATTCGCGTTTGTCACGACGAAATTTGGACACCACGTCGAGATTTCTAATTCGATCAAAACTCTTGATATTTTGGTGATCCTCACGACGATCAACGTGAGTTTTGTGAAGGCGGTATTCAATTTGGGAAATTTTTGGATTTTCGATGAATTTTTAGGGATTTTTTGAAGTATTTTCGTTTTGGATCTTCTGACAATGATTTTGGATGTTTTGGGGTGTGTCGAAGGTGTTTTTGGAATGGTTTTGAGTTCCCGAAGAAAAACGAACCAAGTCGGTTCAAGGCGGCGCGAGTCGGGGGTGGGAAACACCCCCAGCAGTCCCTCAAGCGTCGGCTCCAAGTGCGGTGCTGGGGATAGAGAGGGGTCTCTTTCCCCATGCCATGAAGGCGAAGAGGGAAACCCTCACCGTGTCCCGGAGGCGCCCGGAACCCTGTTTTTCCCAAATTTTTCGTGGATCTTCAGAATGAATTAGGGACTTCCCGGAGTACCTAAACAAGTTCAAATATGACCCAATAACCAAGAAATCAACTCGAAAACACGACTAAAATTGTCAAAACTTAAAAGGGGATTTCAAATAAATGCGGTACAAAACGCTAATACTAGCAAATTGCAACGAAAATGCTTACTAGGTACTTAGTGGATTGGTGACGGGTTTGCGGGAACGGTTTGGCGTGTTAGAGCCGTGAGCCCGGAGTTTCGCACGACATTTGTGAGTAAAACCAATTGGAGCTTTAATATTATTTCATTATGCATTTAATTGGGCTGTTATCTTTGTTGAGCAATATTTCCTTGTGGATTATATGATTTATTGGATTCTCTTTGGTTATATCTTTCCTTTGTGGTTTATCAGCTTGGTTTTTGCTTGGATTCCTCAATGAGTGGTCTATTGGGTCTAAGTAGACAATATGGTGCTCACAGACTATACCGTGAGTACACGAATTCTGGTCGTGGTTAAACCTAAAGTTTGGGATTGCGGTGACCATATGTTGAACTAAGTGTGATGTTGTGGTGCCCGTATGCGAACTAGGTATGACCTGGGGCTAAATGCCTTATTTTAGACTATCTTGGGTTTGTGTAGGTCCAGAATCTGTCTTAGAAGTCAGCTTGTAAACTAAGTGTGGCAACCTGGTGGACTTGAGACACTTAGATCCCCTTTTCTTTTCTTTTGTGCTCTCTACACTCATTTATCGTTGTTATCTCAGTGATTCATTTATCATGCCATCTTTTATAATCTTTGTGATATCTATGCATGATACTAGTTTAGCCATTTATGTGACATTTAAAATGTTGTTAACACTATATTGGTATTTTACTCTCTACATCACTGTACTCACCGTCTAGTTTGTGATGGTGGGCTGACCAATGAGCAGACAAAAGCAAGGGACTAGCGCTAGGCGATCGACGTCGAGGACCACGAAACAGTCTCCTCTCGTGTATTGAGTATGTTTTGTATTATGTATCTATATTGTTTTGTTGAACATGAGATTCTGGATTATGAGAGATCTTGGGCATGTAGGAAATTATTGATACTCTCTTTTGATTCATATGGTGGATATGATTTATGTAGTTTCCACACCCTATGATTGTCTTAATTCGTGTGTCTTGAAGTTTATTAATTAGTTTGGAGTTAAATTGCTTCCGCTGTATCTGATAATAAGTCACTAATTGATTAACTTCACATATAAATGCGTAATAAATGGTAAAGGGTAACGAAGGCTGACTAGGCCTACGTGACTCAGTAAGATTGACTCGGGGGTCCACATAGGTCTAGGCCGGGAGGTGCCCAATTCTAGGATTGTAGAATTTGGGGCCATCACAAAAACAAATCAACAAAAAGGGCTGGAGTGTTCTAGTGGCTAATTTTCTTTCAATTTGGTGGATTGGAGAGTCATAATGGTGCATGCAATCAAGGATTAGGAGTTAAGGAGTTGTGCATTCAACCTAAGTATGGTTTTGTACATTTCAATGCAATTAGATTCATGGATTTTAATTTCAAATCAAGGGGCTTTTGAGTTATGAGAATTTGGGGAGGTTTATTTAGTTGCTCTTGATCAATTAAACCCACCAATTGTGTTTTCCAAACTCAATTTTTGAATTTGCAAAGTTTGGCCAAAAATGGTTTTCTTCATGCAACTGAAATTCCGATTTTTGACAATTCAATTGGTTCTGATTTTGAAAACTAAAAGCATATTTGAAATCTTCATTTCCAGTTGATAATATAACTACTAAGAAGTTCCTGATTTAGTTTTGAAATCATCAAACTATGGGCTTTGAAAGTTTTCTAGTGTTCTTGGACTTCTTGATCAACATGCATGTTTTTAATGTCAAATCTATGTACGTTTTTAGTTTAGATCGACTCAAATAGGTTGCATGTATGATAATTTATTATCATTGATTGTGTTTTGGAGTTTTGGTGTGTTTTGAAATCATTTGGGTTGAGTTTTTGGTGGTTTGAGAGTGCATAACTGCGTTTATTCTGTCTAGGCAGCCTCGGGACAGTTTTAACTAATATTATTAAAACAGTCGTATCTTCTTCATTTTAACTTCGTTTTTGACACTCCATATATTGTCGGAAAGCTGAGATAGAGAGAAAAAATTTAGAACCATTAGTTTTTCAAAATTAAGAAATTTATTTGGTCAAAAATAAGTCGAAAGATGAGGATTATTCGTATAATGGTCCTTTGTGTAAATGTATTGAGTCGTCTTGGTATCTGACTATCTTAATGCTTAATCAAAGATTAAAAAAATCTAATACAATCTAAATTAACATCAAGAACTTGGGTAATTGACGTCAGGGTGTGGGACGCGAGTTTGGAATATCGTGAAGCCGATATTGCTTAAGACTTTTGCCTGTTCTGGGAGCATACCTGTTAGGCATTTATTTCCATTTCTTTATTTGACTTGTAGTCTTTATTTATACTTGATTGTTTAAATTCTATACTTGGCTGAAGAATTTCAATTTGGGATTTCTTCTTTCTTGAATGTTTTGGTATGAGTGGTCTGCATGTAATTACGTTGACTCCGTGTGAGTAAATAAGAGCTGTGTGCATTGACTTAGAGTTGTGTGCATTGACTCTGTGTGAGTCCATATTTCGAAGTGGTGAATAGAGTTGTGTGGATTAACTCTGTGTGAGTCCACATTTTGAAGCGGTGAATAGAGCTGTGTGCATTGACTTTGAGGTACACCGACTTTTTATTTGCCGCACTATTTTTATTTCCTTGTTGTACTTCGAATTAGCTTGGTAACTTGTTTTCATGCTTTCCTTTCGGCTTACTTTCTTTGGTAGTTATCGTATGTGTGACGGCCCCAACAACCACAAACTGGGCCCTGGCCGGCCTAAACCTACGTAGACCCCCGAGATAGTATCCGATGAGTCAACGGAAATCTAGTCTGCGTTAACTATCAAATTATTCATTAATGTTACTTATTATCTCATTATGGTTAACTCTTTGATTTCCTTGACTCTATCAAGTTATTATTTATTCTCAATATAGTCAAGTATGCAGTGAAACAACAATATTCAAAACTTCATTAAACCAATTAAAACTTTTTAATAACCTAGATATGAAAAATCATGTCCAAATGAACATCTCATGTATATATATATGATAAACTGAAACCCAAAAGTGGTATATACATGCATTCTCATACCCCAATATACCTCAAAACATTAAAAACGTAATAAATACATAGCCAAATATACAACAAAATAACAAAATAAACACCTACTAAGTAAGAACAAATACAACTGGCTCTAAGTGTGTCTCAGAAGATATCACCAAGAATAGGCTTCTTGTCTCGACTCGTTTGTGGATCTGCACCTACCGTCATAAAAAGGTCGGTAATTACAAATAGTAACAGTAAAGCAACAACAATAGGGATCTCAACATAAATTTTGATTATCAATAAGCGAAAGTCTATAAATCATGCAATATTAAAAGGAAATGGAAATAGACAACAAAGTGCATGATAAACAGACATAATGAGCACAAACAACGATAATCAAGTGATCAAGAAACAAACAGATAGGCGAAATAGGTAATCCAAATCAAACTGTAGGTTACAAAACCACCTCAGCTTACAGTTGACACAGTGGACCCAAAGGTCACCTCCACCGTTCAACTATGTGCGATCTAGTAGGCCCGAAAGTCACCTCCACTGCACGACACAATATGCTAGGAAAATCCATAGACAAGGTCGAATGCTAAATCCCTAACATATTACCGAAGGAAAGCCACAATCACATGTCAGATGCTAAATCCTCTCGATAGGCTCAAACGAGAAGCAACAGATGGCGCCGACTGCTAAACTCATTGAGATTCTTCTCTACGGGTGAACTACCTAAATCGTAGGTCACATTAACTAGAACGGAGTACAAATGACACGCATTTCAAGAAATAACCACTCAAGAAATAGAAAAGAATTAATGTTATTGTTGCTTTTACTCACCTCAAATCCTATTAAAATGCTCTTGCGCGGCTTCGACTCACCACCAATATCGGTCTCCGATACTCGACACTAGTAAATTATGTCCCTGGTAGTCATTTAGATCAATTTATATCGTGTTAGAGCCTATTTGGAAAATTTTATATTTTTAAATCCAAAAATTGTTCAAATTGGAAAGTTACTGCGATGACATGCTTTTTAAAGAGAGTTTCAGTGTAAAAATTCCTAAACAAATGACACACATTTCAAGGAATAACCACTCAAGAAATAGAAAAGAATTAACATTGATGTTATTGTTGTTTTTACTCACCTCAAATCCTGCTAAAACGCTATTGCGCGGCTTCGACTCACCACCAAAATCAGTCTCCGATACCCGACACTAGTAGATTATGTCCCCGGTAGTCATTTAGGCCAATATATATCGTGTTAGAGCCTATTTGGAAAATTTTAGATTTTTAAATCTCAAAATTGTTCAAATTGAAAAGTTACTACGATGACATGCTTTTTAAGGAGAGTTTCAGTGTAAAAATCCTCGAAATTCTCAAAATTAACTTTCCTATAATTTTTCAATTTCTCTTATTTTTAAAAATCCTAAAAAATTGTATTTTGACTAAATAAATAGAAATTTATGAAAAGTGAAGTATTCAGGATTGTGGCAATACTTTTTGTCAGGGTTTTTACCTCGTAAAGTGTAAAATTGGCGAAAATAGCCAGAAAATTTATTTATAATTATCATTTATTTATTTATTTATAATTATCATTTATTTATAATTATCATTTATTTATAATTATCATTTATTTATTTTAAAAATAACTATTTTTTATTTTTTTGTTGGGTCGGGTTGACCCTGATAGGTCTTACCCAACCTTGGCCAAGGCCCATGTAAGGGGGTGCACACGTGCAAATCACTCGTGTGCATCCCCCCTCCTTAATTTGAAACTAGGGAGCTCGGCTCCTTAGTTTCGATACAAATTTTTTTTTTATTATTTTTTTGTAGGTTGGGTCGATGGCAAGGGAGACTCCCCTGCCATCTCCAATCTCAAACGAACTGTGAACCAGTTCGTCCAAGGTCCCCCCCCCTTTCTTTCATCATCATTGATTAAACAACAACACAACACCACAATACACAAGTTACCTTCGTCAACGTCGTCGCTCCTCCTCTTGTTTGATCCTCCTCTTTTTCCTACTCTCGATCAACCGATCTCTCTCTTCGATTTCTTCTCTCTCTTTCTCTCGGTTTGCTTGAGAATGGTGAGGGCAGTGGTGTTATTGATATTTTGGGGTTGTCAAATGACCATTATACTCTTCAATTCTTATCCACTTCTTAACCAAATCAATACCCCTTTTGGTCATTTCACATATATATATACAATTGTATTTTTACGCCTATAATTTATCAGAGCGCCAACTATTAAACTCAGACGCGCACACTACTGTACGACCCACATGTAACCCACGTATCACTTGGCGCCCAGTAATTTATTATTTTTATTCGATTAATATTTGTTACGCATTTTCCCAGACTCAATGTGCGCGTCTCTCATTTACCTGGTACCTATAATATCACGTTTCCCAAGGCAAACTGACCCAAAATTCCAACGCATTGACGCACACACCTCACATATTTGGATAGTTGGAATTCACATTTGTGTATATAATACATAATATAAACGCACACAAAAATAAAATACCTCGGCGTCGACTTCCAAAAGTTGGACAAGTACACCACGGCTACTGGGTTTCGCAATACAACCCTTAAATGACACATGACACGAGTTAGAATTTTAGGGTCATTAAAGTATGCTTTCAATTACTGTGTTTTGTATGTCTTGAGAAAATGTGAATGAATGGCCTTCAGGGATTACTGTTATTTTTATTGTGCTCATCGTCCTTTTTATGACGATGGGTGCAAATTCATCAAGTAGCCAACCACGGACAGAGAAGATCGACGATTCTTAGGAGTCACAGATTGTTGCTACTTTTGGCAGATTATATTTGTTGTATTTAATTTCCTATGTCTTTCAGTATATATTCAGGATTATTGAGTTTAGAGAATATGACTTCCCCAACTATGATGAATGTATGATCTTATAGTCTTATTTGATACACATGTGATTTATTCCCCTGGTTTCCATAATAGGTGTTTATATGAGGCTTCCGCAAATTAAACTAAGTCTTCTACCGAAATTGTTAAAAGGTTTTAATTAACTCTGAAAACCACAAACAAAGATAATTGAATAATACTTATCTAGAACACGAGTAACGAGGAGAATAAGACAAAAGGGTGCTTATACGTTGTTAAGACCTATGTAGTTGTAATTAGGGCTTAATGATGGGATTAGGTCGGGTGGCACTGTGTTTAGGAGATTGGGTTGTCACAGGGGGCATATGCCGAAACAAGGTATGGATGTTCCATTCCCCACCATCATTCCTATTGCACGTTCCTCGTATTGTCACTGTTTATCAGCATATATTTTCATCCTTTCTTGAGCTTAATTAGATGAGAGCATCTCATGCTCCTCATCGTCTGGATTAGTTGGTACCATCGGGAAACACTACACTGATGCCTAAATGTGAACTTAAGAAGCCCTACTAGACCATTGATTATATAATGAATTAAAGCCCATCGACATTACAATACCCTAGTTTCGATTTCAATTAAAGCCCATGAGAGGCGTAACCTAATATAATTGTATTTAAAGACCTGATATGCACAGAAGAACAAGAAGAAAATTAATCTTATCTTATTTCCATTTTTTCCTGCTTTCAACTCTTTAGCCCTAAAATTAAGGGAAGCTCCTACCAGGGATCTTTCTCCATGCTTTCTTTCTCATACTATAAATTACAGTTTCATTGACTTTGAAACTAACAAACCTTACAAAATAACCTTATACATGCACCCCGTCATAACTTGAAAAATTGTGCAATAGTTGAAAATTTGGAATAAAATTCTAATTTTTGTTCTAAAATTATAAATCAACTTAAAGTGGCTTTAAATCGATTAAAATGATATAAAATGGGCTTCAAGGACTAGGGGGACCATAGCTCGGGTACCGGGGAGCTAGGTGGGGTTAAATTTGAGAGTTTGGGAAGTCGAAACGCGTTTTAAGATGAGTAAAATCCAATTGAACACCACTAGAGTATTTACTTATTGTTTTACATTGATCAGTCAATTTCTTGTTATCCTTCCTATTACTGTTTTGGACGGTGGTTGAGTTACTCCCACTAGATGTCATTCGATGTATGCTCAAGCGCATAGATTGTAGCACGTGTAACCCAACCCTTGGTGAATGGCAAACCGAGATGCTTCTGGTGCATGTGTCGGTGTGATGCAGACTTGGCTAGCACCACTAGGATATCAAGTGAATGGAACATCAGGGCACCCACGTAGGAGATCCTAGGGTTTGAATTACAATCTAGTCCGACGAGACGAACACGCACTTTATTTATCTTATTTGTTATGTATTCATGCGATGAGCCAATTACAGCTGTCTTTCTTTTATATTCCACCTGTCTATTTAACATTTCATGGCAGTCTATTTATTTATTTATCAAATACTCAGTGGATTTCCTTTGAATTTTATTCACTGAACTCATCATATGTTTTGTTGTGATGTTTAAGTGCAGATCCCAGTACCAATAAGGGCAAATGGATCCTAGGCAACTACATTTGATTTCCCACTGTTGAGGACCTGCTAGTACGTGTTATTTTGATATTTTGCTTACATTTTAGGTATTTGGGACACTAGAGAGACACTGTACATGTATATATTACTATGTTATGGTATTATCGTCTGTATACAGAGTACTTCCTCAGGTTTTCCACATTAGGACTTATGCTCTACTTTGCAGTGAAATCTATATATCATCACTGTATTTCAGTTTATTTAAGACTTTCACTTTTGAATGTCAGTTATCTATTTGCAACTCTATTAAAATACAACTCAACACTACAGGAATAAGTAAACTGAATAACTGGTGAATCTAAGTATTGAAAAAAGCTAACCGATAAAATATGGAATAACGTATAAATCATTAACCATGAGACAAGTTAGCACGCAAATTAAGGTAGCTGATGTGGAGACTGATGCAAAGGAGCGTGGGACCCATCAATCAAAGCGACGTGACAAATGCAGCCGGGCTCGCAAGCATGGAGCAATAGGCCACTGGGCGGCCTCGAGATTTGGGGTCGCCACAATCCGAATGCATGCGAGTACACCCGTGAATGCATGTCTACTCCATGCATATGAGTGCAACGTCACGTTAATGCCTCCATTCATATGTGCGCTACTTCCGTATGCATGTGTTATGTGCGCTACTCTCTTCGCGCGACTATGCGCATGCACACTACCCCCGTTTGCGTGTATCTGCCTTTTATGCTCTTGCACATATCTGCCTCATATGTGCATCTGCCCCGTATATTCTCTATCGCTACGTTGAATGCTATACACAACATTATGCGCATTGGCAAATGCATACATGTATGCCTTTACGCTTCGCATGTTGGCAGCCGTTGGTAGCATGCTTGCATGATCCCCTTATATGCCTCCTCCCAGCGGCTAAGTCCACTTTCAATGGTACAAGGAACTTTCGAATCCACCAAGACCCTTTGGTCAATAAAAGCTCCAATACACCCTATCTTAATTCGCTAGGAATGTCTCCACATTTTTTATGGCTTAAAATAGGACAACACACCATTTACTATTCATTATAGGATTCCTTTTATCTTATTATCTCAAAATACATCAATGGCATTTTGAATTTAAACTGTGATGTTGAGATAGCTGTAAAACAGTTAAAATAACTACACTTGAACGGGTATGCACGACAGTAATGGCACTATATTGTTTTGGGATTATATATAGTGTACATGAATTTAGTAAAGATATGGATATACAACCATTAACTGGTGTGTACTATGTAGATCTCTAATAGTAAATGTATCAATTAACTCCCAAATTTTAAGGGATATCATGATTCTCTGTTATATATTTTATTGGAAATTGTAAAATTGATGACGATCAAATGAAATCAAATGAAATGAATATGTACATTGGAGGATCACTATAAGCACGCTAGTGGGTTTGAAAGGAACCAATTCATGGTCCCATTCTATGATTTAAGAAAACAACACGAGAGGAGTAGGGATCCTACCTTTTTATGCATGATTGGTCGATCTCCAATGTCGCAACATGCTCGAAACACACCGTGTCGCAACATGCTCGAAACACACCGAAACTCCCGTCTCTTTTTTGTTCTCTCGTTTGATAAAAATGATAAAATGGATTGAGAGGAGAGAGAAAATGTGATATTTATACTTCTCATTCATCTCTTGTAATGCACGAATCTTGAGGCACATTTTGTGTTCCTCCTTCACTCCATCCAACTAGTCTAACACTAAAGCTTGACTCCAACGGTGACTTTATTTTCAAAACCAAGCCATTCCTCGCTCAAAACTCTCGTTCTCGTACCCGTTTCACCTCATGACTCGCACCAAATGCGTTTTCGGACATAACCTCACTCTCACATTTTATTTAATTATTTATTATTTTCGATAATTCACTAATTACCCTTTTTGGTGTTTAATTATCCGTATTATACCCTAAAATTCTCATTTTTCCTAAGCGAATCTCACACAGAAATCTATGGCGATTAATAAAACAAAACCACGCACTAGGACATACAGTGTTCACATTCGGGTATAAATAATAATACAAACATCACAAAAAATAAAATATACCTTAATGTCAACTCCCGAGGCTTGAGTAATATGACAAGTCACGATGAGTAGGTCACGCTCCTGAAAACACGACACGTGTCAACAATTAAATTTGAGGGTCGTTACAGGTTAAAAGGATGAAATAGGCTCAAAAATATGACAACGAAGGTAGGGGGTTCAAAAACCCTCAAGACAATTCTACAGGGTTGGCGCCGCCAGTGGCACCATGGGCACAAACCCTACAACGCGACGCCAAACCAACAACAAATAAAAAATTAAAAAAAAATTGGACAAATCGTCCATTTTTTCTCGAACTATTGTGGGTCTATCCTTGGGATCTCCACCAATTCAAATATGAACAAATACCTTTAAAACCACCCTAGAACACATGTAATGGATTATGAAAGGTTAGGGAATAAATTATGATAATCAGGTATACGCCGAGGTTGGACCGAGGTATTTTGAGATTAATTGGGAGTTTGAAACTTAAATTGAAATGAAACAATGAGAAATAAGTTTACAAGACTACACAACCAAAACTGATCCAAATGAATACCAATGAGTTAATGGATTTATGACGAGCGTCTGGGGATTGGTTTTGGTGGCGTGTTAGAGTCGAAAGAGCGTGTTAGCACAGATTACAAGTAAGTAAACCAGCTAGGGAATGCACAGTTATTTCATTGAGCTTATATGTGACGGCCCCAATTCCCAACCAAACTGGACCCTGCCCGGCCTAGACTGACGTGGACCCTCTAGTCAACCCTCGCGAAGTCAACGTAAGCCTAGTCAGCCATCCTAACCATTATCCATCAATTAAGCAACAGAATAAATAATTAAAATTGAGGTATTCTAAACTTTTGAGTCATTTATGATTATGCATAAGTGTTTCAACCTCAAACAAACTAAACAACTCGAAATCAATTAGTCAGGACAACCTAGAGTATGGCTCGTATATATACAACCAACATGTATAATAAGCAAAGGATAGTGAAATGAATTATATACATGTCCCAGTATACCTCACAAACCTAAATGTACCCAATGTGACAACACAATAAATAAGTAATACAAAAGATTAGAAAATCACCCAATAATGGAGCTTTACCCTGCTCGACTGCGAATCTGCACTCAGTCAAACATGAGAATAACGAGTCCAGATAAGTAATGCCAGTAAAGTCTAAACAGCATTTTGAAATAGATAAAGCAATCTGTATTCATGCAGATAGAAAGAAAGTTGTAAGGACGTATGAATAATAAAAGACTGTAAATAAATCAATGAACAACAATAAATGAGTGTCCCAAAATTAAAATGGAGAGGCGCAAATAGTCTAAACCAAAAGTCTGTTGAGTCGTGGAAAACCCAACAGACTCGGGATTTAGGACGTGGCAAACCCAACAAGCCCTAAACCTACGCGGATGAGAGACTTCCAGGTAATCCAACTAAGAACTCCCACCCCATATAGAACCAGTAACCAGTGCAGTGTATCCCGAGGTCATGGCTCTGGCATATTACCTCAGATAGCCACTTCTACAAGAGACCACCGTTGACTCACTTGCCATCGAACAACTCAATCGGAATGGAATTCCAAGAATGGATATCCAAAGTTAACACACACTCAAACGTCTTGAAATGCCACGAAACTAATTGTGTATGCTCGTCAACGAATTACACTCCCTGTAATCATTTTGATCAAGTTTGGTTGTATTAGAGTCGTGTTTATACCCATATAAAAATCCCTGAAGTTTTTGAAATCATTAAAAAATAATTTCCCAAAAACAGGGTCGACGCCGTGGGTGGCGTCGTGCGGTTCATCCCTACACGACATCTCCCAAAACATGGCACCAGGGGAAACCCCTGCCCCAATGCCGTAGGTGGCACCATTGGGAGAAATTCCCCATGGCGCCTATCACGGCGTCCAACTAGGGCAGTCCCTCTGCCTTGGCGCTATGAGGTAATCAACCTCACGGCACCCTTGGCGGTGCCTATGCCGAATTTCCAATTTTGGAGTTTTCAAAACCCTAGCTCCCGTCATCGTGTTCCAAGCCTATCTCAACCTCTTAGAGATCTCAAATAACACCGGAAATCCCCATCCAATTATGTCAAAAGCGTCCATAATTAAAGTTCACAATTTACGCCAAAAAATCATTGAATATTGAGTAAAATCCACAATTTACTCTACTACCTCAACTCTTAATATCAATACCACTCAATTGACCACACCAACATCATTAAAACATCATTATAGCCCAAAAGAATCCAGTGACTAAAGTGATACCCTCATTTTCTAACGAAAATCCCAAAATTGACTCAAAACGACGAGAATTGAACAAATATATGAGATCTCACATTAACAAGAGTCATTGTTCGATCCTTTGGCTTCAATCTTCACTCAAGATTATCTCAAACCCTTGTGAATTTTCGGATTTCATGTGGAGAGGAGAGAGAAAAGGTGATGGGAATGACCAAATCCTTCTTTTTATACATGTTATCCCAAGGCACATCTTGTGGCCTCAATTCACACCATCCACCAACTCTTTTGACACAATTTGGTGACTTGGTCCTTTGGTCTTATCCTATTTTAACACAAACAATGGTTTTCTCAGGTATTCCGTCACTCGACCTGCACCATGACTCGCACCGTCGAGTGCCAACGAAAATACTAACAATTAGAACACATTCCCATATTGATTAATTATCATATTTAATTTCATTTATGTCATTGCTTTATTAAAATTATCCCATTTGTTGCTAGTATACCCGTATCCCGTTCGTCCGGTACTCATTTCACACACGTTTCCATAGGTCGAACTAATCCTCAACTCAAATGCACAATCGAAACATGTCCTCACATGTTTGGACAAATGGATTCACATTCAGGTAATACATACATACTACAAATACCAGACAAAAATAACATACATCGGTTTCGACGATAGAGAATTGGACATGAATATCGCTGCAAGTGGGTCCCACAATACGACCCTGAAATGACACATGGCACAAGTTAGATTTTAGGTTTGCTTCATTATAAATGTTATTCATTATTACTTCAATTCCTTTTTCTTTGAATTCCTACTCTGTATGAGTGTCCAAGGGTCAAGTAAGTCAAGTGTCTCTGGTAGGAGTTGTTGTCAACTAGCTACCAGAGCCATAACCTCGAGGCATTACTCTACTTGACTTTTGATCGGGGTGAACGCTCTTATCCGTAGCGACGTTGATATCCCTCATCCGCGAGGGTCTATGTACAGCAGGCGTTGTCGAGTCCTAGGACCCGAGTCTGTTTGGCGTTACCGCTACTCAATAACCCTGACCCTGTGACACCCACACTTTGTGGTTAGGACTACTTAGGCACCTCTCTTTTATTTTTTGTGACGTTAATTTATCTTTACTATTTCGCATTTACAATCTTATAATTATTCATGCAATCCTTATAGCTTTCTTTTTATCCACATAGATTTATACTACTTTATTTATTTCGAAATGTTCTTTAAATCCTATTAGCTTTACTTACCAAGGTTCATCATTCTTGTGTTTAACCGAGTGCAGATTGGCAGTCAAGTAGCGGTAAGGCACCGATATTAGGTGATTTGCTTTGAGGACATTGGAACGGCCCTCCCTTTCTCATTTGTGTAGGTTTCCGACTTTTTGTATTACTTATATATCATATTTTATCACATCGGGTCGTTTTAAGGTTGTGAGACATACCTATACATGTATAGAGGTTTCATTTACACTTTCCTTACTAGTTATACATGTTGTTTATATATATGTAAGGTTCCACACTATAGGTTGTCCCGAATTTATTGATTTTGAGTTATTTAGTTTGTTTAAGTTAGTTGTTTCCGCTAATCTTATAAAACCTGAAATCTTGAATAAATCAACTTAAAACTCTTAAATTTTGTTGCTTAATATGGAAATAATGGAAAGAAAGGTTGACTAGTCTTGCAAGGGCTGACTCGGGGGTCCACATAGGTTTAGGTCAGGCGGGGCCCAGTTTGTGGGGAACTGGGGCCGTCATAGTTCACATCCAACCTGAAAGCATATAATGACCATGTTGTTGGGATTAGCTGGACTGCCCTTTTGATACGACATGTTGGGGCATGTGGACAGCTTGCAACAAAGTTGTGTTAGGCGACGTAGACTATCTTTTCCATAATGTTGAGCACACGATCCTCACAAAGGCTAAGGATTTCCAAGGGAATGGGTTCCCACCACCCCAATCTCCACCAAGAGAGACTTGTTAGGTGGATCCCGCCGCAACATGGTTAGATTAAGATCAACTATGATAGGGCTTTCAGACAAGGTTCCAACTTGGCCCCAACAGGGGGCTATGCTCTGCAACCCATGCGGTGAATGGTTGGGTGGTGTAACAGCCAAACTAGGGACGTGTGTTGTCCCTAAAGCTGAGCTTTAATGGGTCCTCCTCGGACTGTGCCTGGCCTGGGACAAGGGGTATCGCCGGATTAGCTTGTAGATTGATAACAAATTAGTGGTGGTTAGCATTAACAAGGGGCATGAAAATGCCTGTGGGTATGGCCAACTCCTTGCACTTGTTCTACAAATGTTGAGAAACCCTTGGCAAGTGATGGTATTCCATGTGTATAGAGAAAGAAACAGAGCGGCGTAGTAAATGGAAAACCATACTTTTGATTTACCTTTGGGCACTCATATTGTGGAGAATATGCCCCCTGATTTGCAAATCATTATGTTATGTTTAGTGATTTTGTTAGTGTTAAGTTCCCTACGCTCTGTGCCATGTAATTCTTACCCACGAGTTATTATACCCCCTTCAATCGAAAACAAATATATATATATGTAACTATAATGTTATACTTATAAGTAAAAGGGTATAATTGTCTTTTGGACTTAATACACCTCACTAAAAATGTTTTGCTCAACATTTTAGCGTTCCGGCTTAAACCCTCACATGGCCTAATATAATTGATTAATTGATTATTGATCCCTAAAGATCAACTTTAATTGATTTAAATGAATTAACAGATGAAGTTCTTCCTTGATTGTAATTTTTAGTTAGGCCCTTGAAAAAAGAAATTGGTTAGGCCTACCTTGATAGGAAAATGAGGATAAATATTGCAAGTAAACAATGATTTAAGCTAAAATTAAAGAAAATTATTCTTTAAGCCAAATATGTTAAGTTTTTCCCATGTCATAAGGTTGGGGTGCCTGACTTACCCCTATCGGGTCAGTCGAGCATAAGTAGGAAGGGTTTGAAAAATGGTGACACTCACGATTATTAAAAAAAAGGGACTGAAATGAACAAATAGATCCAAGATCATATGTTATACTTAAAATTTTTATGTATGCATTGTTTTTCCAAAAGTAGATAACCACTAAAACTTAGCCTAAGCAAGCAAATCAACATGGTAGATGTGACGACCCCAATTCCCCATAAAACTGGGTCTCACCCGGCCTAGACCTACGTGGACCCCCAAACCCTTACTCGCGAAGTTACGCATCCTAGTCAGCCTCAAATCCTCATATTCATCATTATCTTATCATTTAAATGTGTGAGTTATAGAATTATAACATTAGCAAGAAATTCACAGCGGAAATCACTATAATCAACTAATAACTCTGGAAATGGAAAATCAGGAAAATATCTAACCTATCATGTGGAAACCTTGAGAAAAAGATAAAACATGTATATCTGGTGATCAGAGCTAAACAGTACGATAATACATATTATCCCTAGTCTCTCAACCCCAATACATATCCCAATGTTATACGAAAACATAATGTACAATAATCACAACGAAAAAAGATAAGACTTACGGTGAGTAAAAGAAAAAACTTCTCCAAGAGTCCTCAGAGGATATCATCTAGCATCAACTCCTTTCCCTTGCTCGTCTCTGCTCTATCTTCACCACTGTCACAAACTAGACGGTGAGTGCGTGAAAAATTGAAAGTAATGCCAGAAAAAACTAAACAGTAATTTGAGATTTACCAAATAAAAAGTCCAGGTATCATACAGTATTGAAAGACAGGAAAAATAAAAAATTACATGATAAACAGACTAGCAAGCATAGTAACGAAATTTGAATGTCTAATGAGTCAAACGAGGCCCATAATTAAGTGGTCAATTTCCACATCATTCCACATCCAAAACCAAATCAAATTCCACAACCAATACCACATCCACAATATATCCACAACAATCCAGTACTCAGGGTTTAACCCACTATTAGGGGGTGGACAACACTTCTGCAGAAATGTTCACGTTGGCCCAGCTAATATGGACCCAGGAGTACCTTCACGACACACTTACGCCAAGACACTCATGAAGGTCACCTAAGAGGGGGTGAATTGGGTTACCGAGTAGTTATCGCTTTTTTAAAACTTTATGCGGAAATAACAATGATAATGCATACACCAATAATAAATATATATGTTATGCAGGTGAATGGGGTAGAAGAGATGGAAATAAGACACACGATATATAGTGGTTAGATCCAACCGATCTACATCCACTACCTAACATCCCCGGTTAGGATTTCCAACCCCCACTAATATTATCAACAAGTGTTACACCCTAATCCTACTAGCCTAGTGAATGCCTAGCCTCAACTAGGTCTTTTACACGATGTCTTATCACAATAAGGTCTTATACACCCACCTAGCCGAAACTAGGATTTTCCCACCTAGACCCACCTAGGATTTATGCCTAGCCTCAACTAGGTCATCCCTCTCGACTTAGATCCCACGAAGTCTTACAATCAAGATTTGAATAATACAATGAAATTGTGCTTTACAAGATAAAGCGGTATAAGTTGTTCTCCTTTCATAAGCCAAATAAAATCCTAATATAAATCAATGCAAGTGAGACTTTGCCAATTGAGATGCCTTGTAAATTTAAGTTTTTATAGGCTAACTCTTAATAGTGAAACCAATTAAAAAGAGTATAGATTAAGCTCAACTTGGTTCCAATAAATTGCTAATTGATGCACAAATAAAAGATGCAATTTTAAGCTCAAGTTGTGCAATCAAAGCCTCGGATCAAAAACAAGTTTAGATTCAGATTGTAAGTATGTTGTTAAACCAACACAAGCTTAAAACCACAAAATCAAGTATAGATTAAGCACAAGATGGTTTCAAGTCAATATGGTGCACTATTAAAAAAATCACTATTAAGTTCGAACAAATGCACTCAATATTTTGGGTTTATAGAAAATCAAGTTTAAGTGCAAAAACCCTTTTAGTTGTGTTTTACACACACTTCAATGAAACTAACAACAATACATATAGATTAAGCTCAATTTGGTTTCTCCAATTTCATGCACTTTGAAAATCAAGTTTAAGCTCAACAAGTGCAAATTAGTCTTAGGATTTATGACATTAAGATTAAGCTTAAAATCAAAAGGCAACTATGCTCAAGAACACCACATATGATTTCCAAATAATTCTCCAAACAAAAAGTATAGATTAAGCTCAAAAAGAGTAGGAAATCAAGAAATCTTACAACTCCAAATGTGAGATCCGAAAATCAGTTTTGAGCAAGAGTTGTAAGCCTTAGAACACTTCCTTTTACCTCACTTAATGTGCATAAGTTCAGCCCTAACAATCCCCAAGTGAGTGTATGTGTTAGATCTTCACTTTTCTTGCTAAATCATGATTTTAAGCACTTTGTGTGTGTGCTTTGAGCAAGAGAAGTCTCATTTGTGTTTGAAAGTGTTCTATATACTTATAGACCAGTTTATGACTATTCTAGAGGTTCCAAGGGCTGAGATTCCATCAAAAATTTAAATTAAAGTGAATTTTTCAGCTTTATCAAAAACGTTGTTAGGAATGCAATTAGCGCACCAATATTCAGACCTAGCGCGCTAACTGCAGGGACCTCAAAATGAATATTTTTGTCCCTTTGGTTAGCGACCCTTTAACGTGTCCAGGGCCCAACAAAACCTCATATACCATATTATACATGTTTGTTATGGGTCATATTGTCTATTTGGGTGGTCCGAATAATTTCACAAATCTCGAAAACGAAAAATCCCAGTTTCATGACATACATAGGGGCTTTGTTGGTTGGTTGGTTGGTTGACTTGAGCTAACAAGGGGCTTAGTTCAGGTGCCGCACGCTTTCCTTAGCAAGCAGAGTGCTAAGGCCGTGACAAGTGGTAGCAGAGCCAGGTTAGGTGGGGAGTAGCCTTTGTTGTAGGAATTCCTCATAGTAAGCGCATATGAGGTGGCTAATCCGGACCAGGTTATAGAAGGGGTCCCAAGCATAAGAGGAGAAAAAGAATATGCACCATTCCTCCTATGGAGACTGGTCTCTATGAGGAAGGAGAGAGCCTTGAGTCAGATTTCGAAGAGCTTAAAGGAGAGATTCTTGAATCACTATATGCTTGGATGGATAAAGAAGCAAAGGAAAGGGGAAATCCTGGGGTTGGCTTGTTTCCCCTTACCTATGTCTCCTAGTGTTCATCGAGATTTCTTAAGAAGACTTTCTCTTTCAACGTCCGAAAGGCTTGGGAATCGACTCCACGCCGATTAAGATCCTCTAAAAGGGTATGGAGCCTCTCCAAGGACTCTTCCCCGGTGGCGGTCCTCGGATTATCGAGGGCGCGAGCCCCCGCAGCTCCCAATCCCCCTGCGGATCAAGAAGCGCCATCCGCGCAATTAGATCTACTTTGACCTCGAAAATGTCTTCGGCTTCAATTCGCGCTCTTTCTATGATCTCGGCGAAGGGTAGACGTATTGGGCCAGGAGTCTCTGTAGGATCGAAAGAACGGAATCCCCCCCCTCACTTCATCCGGCGATACGGATAGGGGTTTACGTGTGCGGGACTCGCCGCTATTTGATTTCCATTTCCGGACGTGCCCCCTCATCTCTAATCGGCGCTTGGCTTGCCCTAGCAGATGTACCTACTTGAGACTCAATGGCCCTCCATATCTCATCTTGGGGTATGCTCTGGATTGAGTTGGATGGACCTTCATCACCATGTGAGTTGAAGAGGAGGAGGAGGGATAGTTCCAAGTATTTTTCCATTCCCCCGAACCCGAGCTCGGAGCGAGAATCGGCGGTTGCATATGAAGCATAGTGGTCGCCCCCCACTTCGTACCATCCGATAGGAGCACCCTCACAAAACATGCAAGGGCGAAAGATAGAACCCGGCCCTTGGTAAGCCCATCTTGATGAGAAAGCCATAGAGGGCTCGACCTCCTAAAAAGAAAGTTACCTTGAAAGATAGCGCATGAAAAAGGTCGGTAAACCCTAGCATCGGACAAAAAAAGCGAAGAAAGCGAGCAAGGTACAAAAAATTAGGAACGAATAGAGAAATTTTAGGAATATGGTAAGATTAAGATTCGGAGATAACGGGCGAAGGATATTCATGATATTAGGTTGGATTGTTGTTCTCTCGCTCTGCTCGCGGCGCTCCTTGCTCGCGGAGCGCATCATACCGAAAAAAAGAAGTTCCGCCCGTGGTCATCACTCCGCGGGACTAGTTTGGAAGTGGACGACGCTTTACGTAATCAAATAAATGGGATATGTTTGGGCGTAAAAAAAAAGTAGCTGTCTTATCTTAAGATATTTCTAGTTGGATGAAAACAGCGCTCCTAAATAAAGCCTTTTTCTCTTGAGAAGGTGAAACGTCGGGAAGAGTCACTTCTTGCCTCGGTCAGAGAGAGGGGGATAGCCGATCCGTCATCCGAGATGAAGCGACTTAATCTCGGGGAGAGATGGGGGATGCCGGGATAGAGCGGCAAGAAGAGTTGGACCGAAAGCTCATCCGGCCTGGAAGAAGGAGAGGTGAACAGGGGGTAGGCCACGGCCGTTGCGGAAGTTCGGAGTAGGCCGATTCACGTTAGCAATCCCTTACTTAAGAAAATACATAAAGATCCATTCTTTTATTTTACTACCGGGATTTTTTTACTAGTCCCACTATTCCACCACTGAGAGAGCGTTTAAGAGGCAAGAGCTCGCCGAACCGAAAGGCCAGAAGCATATTGCACTTGAATCAATAGATGAAGTAGATAAACCGAGAATCGGATATGTGAGTTCCAAAAGAGGATTTTTCCACTTCTTTTTAAAACGAAAAGCTCTTTTTTTTATGCAATAGCTCAAGTAAAGAGTTCATTCTTTGACTTCTAGTATGAGTGTGCCAAGCCAGGCAAGCAAGCCAAGCAAGGAAGGCGGTTCGTCTCCAACGGGCAAGTCGGGTATTTTACTTAATTTCAGAATTTTCAAATTACGAAATTAGTCTACTTAGGAACTTCGCGTCATTTCACTCCATCTAACCAAAGACCTTTATTCATATCTAAGCGAGAAAAGGATTGGATTGTCTTTTGAAGTGTAAGTGCATCTCAAAATTCGGAAAGGCCTTTCTTAACTTATCCTTCGCGGTGTATCTCGAAGCGTCTATAGTTATATGATGGTTATTCAATCTAGAATCTCATTGAAGTGTTTACACCCTCCGGGTATGATAATAAATCGATTAGCTACAGTGGTCACAACCCACAAACTTGTACCAAGGAGTCTGCAGGAGAAACAACCAAGCAAGTAACCTCCATTAATTGAAAGTGAGGTTGACTCAAGTTTAGGTAACATAAAATCAACACCCTTCACGGCCACCATGTCATAAATCTTCGATAAAAGACCGAAGCAAATATTTATCCTTCAACACAATCTTCCATGAAGAATTGACTTGAGAACAGAGAAGAAGCGCTCAATGCCAACATCTGGAGACAAGGCGGTAGTATAGTACCAATGACAAGTACCTTAGCCGACTCTTCATCCACACTCGAGAGAAGACCACTCAAGAAATTCTTGAATTCCGGTCGAACAAACAGTTCATCGGAATGAGTTTTGGTTTCATCCCCTTGCGAAGATGATCAATGATCACTCCGCGTAAGTATGGATAAAGAGGTCTTCCCCTTCTAATGATAACTAATTGAGACCCCCAACCTTCTTAACTTAAGTTAAGGCTAAAGAAGAAGACTGAGCTACGGCCTCATCGGCAATGACAATATCATCACCGAGTACCGCGTACCTATGAAAAAAAGCTCTCTAGGTCGAACTTGTTTTGTTCTGCCACCCACCAAACTATTAAATGGTGTGAGAGGGCAAACAGAGGCCAAGGGGGCGTGGTATCCTAAAGGTTGTCCAGCCACGAAACATCTTTTTTAAAACTCCCATTTCACGAAAGGAATATCAAAGATGTTCCAGGCAAGCGCAGAATTCACTATACTTGAGGCGAACGACCTATTGAACAATAAAAAACTAAAGGCCACCCATCGGTAACCGACTTTAAGTCGTAGCAAGATGTCACCTGATTGCCAACTAGTCGATCTAACGGTTTAAGTTGATCGAAGATCAACTGGTAATCTTTGAAGAACTTTAGCAAGCCAATCATGAATCGGCCACAATAACCGTTGATTGACATAGTTACCTATTGCAAACACCCTAAAGCGTCTAGAGGTTATATGTTCTATCTTCTCTTGGCTCGTGCTCACGAAAGGGTATGATCGGGTATGAGGAAGTAGATTCGAACAAAGATCCTATCAAGCATCTTCTTGTTACGGTGTTGAGCTAACCACTCTTCCTCCACTGGATGAGAGGGGAGGGATGAAGTGTACGGGAATCAAAGTGATTAGAGCAGGAACCGAGCTTCCCGCCGGGAAGGAAAAGTGCTTCACCCCTGGATCAAAGGCTATGCCTCTATAGAGGGCGAAGCGAGACCAAAGAAAGCTAATTAGGTGAGGCCTAAGATAGCAAGTCAAGCTACGAACTATATTTCACGTAGAGGAAGCCTTCTACTAATGAAGGGTATGAAAAAAAAGGGGCACTTCTTACGCTTCTGCTAAAGAGCGGTAATCCAATGAGAAAGCCATTTCGAAAGTATAAAAACTACCTATTTTAAGGTGGCATAGTCTCTTTACCCTTCCGAGCGCGGGAAGCATTTTTGAATCCTATCTGGTCAAAGAAAAAGTATATTTCGCGTGAGACCTATATCCGAGGGACGAAGTGGCCTTGCCTCCACATTTGAAAGCTCTCGATCACCGGTAAGAAAAGGGAATTCAACCGCTTCTTGAAATTTGCTTTTAAGTTGCTATAGCCGAATGACCCTAGCTTCCATCACATCCACTATAAGAAGAAGAGTTTCGGAAGAATGCGCTTACCTATTTGATAGCCTTAGCCGCACGAGAAGATCTTGTCCACCTTCTTTCGTAGTAGATCGAGCCGTGTAAATAGTTCTAAAGACTTCGATCTATTCGGTTTGGCCATTCAAAATCAAAAGGGCTACCTTAGCACGACGAACAGCGCCTTCTTTTCTTTCTTTCATTACCTCAAAACCAGCTTCCCCATTTACTCTTGGTCGAGCGTATGAGCCGAAATCCCTTTGTTAATCGCTTTGCTTAAGTTGTCTTGAGATCGGGAAAAATAAGTCATCAATAGGCGCCTTATCACGGTGCTCTCCACTAGAGTGGTAGCCAAACCAATGGTGAATCTTCTTCAAAGTATAGGTAGTCGAAGAAAGGAGGTAAATTAAAGGGCACATGACCCAAGGGCAAAATCAAGTGTACAAGTGAAGTTCTTCCTTATAGCGATGAGCCGCCCATACCCGATCCAAGGGGCCCAAGGGAACTTCCTCACTGGAATGGCTCGCTAGCAAGATACTCCCTGTGTCGAGTTACTAGTCCATATGTATCAAACGAAGGAAATTTTCCAGATCGATTGACAATGGAGAGGTGGCGGATCAAGGTTGGACGGATACGGGAATGCCAAAGAAGAGATGGTTGCCGGGGCCTCCCAAGCAAGAAAGATTAGGATATGGGAGCGTCTATCATCGACACCAATTGCCGTTAACGCGACAAAGACAATCTTGTCGATTATGAGAAAGAGCTTGCAAAATAGCATGAGAAAATTGAAATTTCGCAGATCTCCGGTGATCGGGGGATCCTGGATGTGATAACGCTCTTTTTCTTATAAAAAGGAATTCCCTTGTTGAGTAGGAATGCATAGTGTTACCCTCATGAATCGCCTTAAGCAAGGTATCGTGGTCTCGAACCCGAGCATCACTCTTTCGAATTTCCTTGTGAGAAAGCTCAACCACAATCCGTCTGGTTTGAAGGTAAATAAAAGAAATACCTTTTCGAACAAGAGACTAATGTAATGGAACGACACAGGGACTCGAAAGCGCTGTAAGGCTAGCAAGGTACTCGAGATAGGGAGAGGAAGATGAAGGGAAGCTTGATCGAGCTAAGGTAAGAAAGCAAGCGCTAGTAGAAGGCTAATTGAACACCGACTACTTACCTTGGTAAACTTCACACCGACTTACTAGTCTATAGAAAAGATAGAACAAAGTGCGCCTTAACTAGCCTATCTAATCTAGTAAGCGGTTAAGGCAAGTGGAAAGAAAGGACGAAAGAGAGGCGAAGGTGCATGGCTAGAGAGTGGATCTTTGAAAAACTCCCACTTTCTCGAGGGTGCCGATTTCGTTCGATCTCCGCCGAAGATATTAACATGAAATTCCATGTCCGGAGGCCGTATTCTCGGGGATCAAGCAAGTAGAAGGCCCCAAAGTATATGACAAGGCTTTCAAGATTCATAACAATGTCCTCCCGCACTGCGTAATACTAAATTTCTTTCTTTTTCTAATTTTTCGAAGGAAATTTACTTTACTAGCGAAAGCATTATGAACAATCGGGTAAGAAAATCGAAATGGAGTACCCGAGATAGATTACAACCCTCATCGTGTAGGGCTACAATTTGGATTCGACCAGGGACTCGCAAGCAAATATCCGCCTATATCACCACTTTTGAAGGAGGATCGGGAACCAGCTAAGGCATCGTAGCGTCCCGTAAAGGCGTAAGCGACGGGTTCTGTTCTATCGCCCATCCGAGTCATCCCGTACTCCAAAAAGCGAGAGGTGAGGTCCGGAGAGTGGGACGGATCTACCCGGCCAAGGTGCCAATGTAAAGTGGTTCTCCGAAATGTTGAAATATGGCTCGTGCTTTTCGGGAAGGCGGTGTCTGTCCTTCTCCAATTAGCATCTCGCTGATCTCTGTTGAGTGAATAGCAAAGCAAGTGCTAGTTCCAATCGTAAGAATTTTATGCGCGGGATCTTTACTCGTGACGAGTAAGAAAAGATGAAGTACTACGGATATCATAGCTTTATAAAAAGTGATTCAAATCGTGAATGTAATCGTCCAAGCCGGCGGGTAAGGTGAACCAGGACCGGGCGGGTGAACGAACAAGGAAAGTAGAGGATTCGATTCGGATAGGCAAGTCAAGGCATTTGTGTGAAAACTCTATCTGTCTAAAATAGAGATGGGAAGAACAAAGGAAGCAAGGCAAGCTAAACCATTCCATTAGCTTCGGAGGGGGCAATTCCGCACCTCGGAGGCGTTAGCACTTGATTTGTTGATGCATTTATCAATTCCATCTTAGGCGGTAAGCACGGGAGTTTGATTTGGAATGACATTCTCGGGACAAGACCCTTTCCTACCCTTCGAGGTACGTACCTTTTCTTCAAGGAAGCATAAACACGCCGGTTCATTTAGAACTTTCCTTACCCATTGAACGAGGAGACGGGAGTGAGAGGGTGATATAAGACGGAAGCAAAAAAAGATAAAGCGAGTGACTAGTTTGCTTGATGAGGGAGAGAGAAGGAAAGGCCGAAACGAGATTGCCATTCCCACGATTAGGGCTCGGGTCTAGTTCAAAAGGCAAGGGGCGAAGCGGTTCCGCTCGGGACTCTCTTAAGAGCTAGGTAAGATAGTCGCCTCGCTTTTTTTAATATCCTTTTCGCCTTCCTTTATCGGACAGCATCGTTCTAAGAGGCGGGGAGACGGATAACGAATCTCATACAATACAACTATGATCGGGCAATAGCGCAGATAAGATCGGTGATCGAATGTGTGAAGGATATGGTTCGGTTCTCTTCGTCCGTTCCTTCAATCAAAGAACAATCCAAGCCCAGGGCTAGTGCTAGCGCATAGTCAAAGTCTTCCCCGCTTGCCTAACCTCCACTCCTTCTAGTCGAGTGTCTTGCGACGCATTTAACGATGAGAAAAGGCGATACCGAAGAGAAGAAGTCAAGGGCATGGCGGCTACTCTATCAACTCAATTTCGTTACGTAAATGAGGATGCCAGTCATCATAGTCTGAACTTGAAATCTTTCGTAGGCTAATCTCGTCGATTGGCATTCCGATCCTGTATCATTCATAGATAGTCGGCACTTTTAGTCATAGGCTATCGCCCATTCCTGATAGTCGCAGCTCTGCCCGTTCCCTATTCCATTAAAGAAAGAATGGGAATTAATCCGATAACGGTAGGGCTAAATCCATCTCTTTCCATCTCTCTTTTCGTAAAACTTGCTTGCTTTCATGAAGCCGACCTTAACAGACATCTCTTCTATTTTCGTAGATGGAAGATCGATCCGGTGAATCAATTCAATTAGATGCCGCTTACCGCACTATAAGGATAAAAAAGAAAAAGGAAGAGAAAGAGAGCCTATTCCAGGAGTATGTGGAGCACTATTATCTTAAGTAATAGGCTATGGCATCTGCACCCGCTACAGAAACTTTCAAAGTGCTTTCTCAACCTCCCATTGCTCTATCTCCGATAGCACGTAGTCGATAATAAAGACAGATATATAGAAAGTGTGCGCGTGTGATTGATGCATAGGAGCAGCTAACTTCTTAGTTACCTAATACCGAATCCTTCCTTCTCTTATCCTCTTGGGAAAGAAAGCAGTTGTTTCCCACCCCTTAGGAAAGTAGGAAAGATCGTATAAAAAAGAGTCACAAGCTCTTTTTTGGCCTTTAAAGAAAGAGGCTTCAGTCATCGGTTCGAATCCAAATAAGGGCTTTTCTTCTTTCTTTTTTTCGGTATGCGCTCCGCGAGAGCGAGAGAACGAAGTGGTTTGTGGTGATGTCGAATTTGGACCTATTTGTATCTATTTAGTGATCGGTCCGCTAGTTTCTTTGATCCCACTCGGTGTTCCTTTTCCATTTGCTTCCAATAGTTCGACCTATCCAGAAAAATTGTCGGCCCACGAATGTGGTTCCGATCTTTCCGGTGATGCTAGAAGTCGTTTCGATATACGATTTTATCTGTTTTCTATTTTATTTATTATCCCTGATCCGGAAGTCATCTTTTCCTTTCCTTGGGCAATACCTCCCAACAAGATTGATCCATTTGGATCTTGGTCCATGATGGTCTTTTTATTGATTTTAACGATTGGATCTCTCTATGAATGGAAAAGGGGTGCTTCGGATCAGGAGTAACCACTAGTGATAGGGCTAAAATCGGGGCGAAGGATAAAGGAAAGAGCGATGCCTACATTAAATCAATTGATTCGTCATGGTAGAGAAGAAAAACGGCGCACAGACCGTACTCGAGCTTCGGATCAATGTCCCCATAAGCAAGGAGTACGCCCGCGTGTTCCAACGAGAACACCGAAAAAACCGAATTCAGCTCCACGTAAGATAGCCAAAGTACGGTTGAGCAATCGACGTGATATATTTGCTCACATTCCGGGCGAGGGTCATAATTCGCAAGAACATTCTATGGTGTTAATAAGAGGAGGTAGAGTGAAAGATTCGCAGTGTGAAATCCCATAGTATTCGAGGAGTCAAGGATTTCTTTGGGAATTCGGATCGAAGAAGGGCGAGATCTAAATATGGTGCGAAAAAACCAAAATCGATATGAGCCTCTGGAACTTGTTTTTCTCGGTCAGTCGAGGGAACAACCACAATGTTACGCCCCAAAATAGAACTATACGGAGCCCTTCCGAATGACCCATAGTATAATACACTTCAAATACATGTTACAAAACTCATTTGTATGATTTCAAAACATTTTGAAACTCGCAGAATTGAAAATCTCGAAATTCAAGACTTTAAGTAATTGAAACTCTAAAAATAATGAAATGCATGATTCTAATGCATTTGGCTTATGGAATTGAACTCTTATACCTTACAAATGATGTACATAACTCCATAAATGCTATACGGTGTCTTTCTTTGTCTTAAATACTTCTTGAGCTTTTCCGGTGTCTTTTTTTCCACTTCTTTTGAACTTGTGAAGTTTAGCTTCATTTGAACTTGTGAGTCTAACAAAGTTTGTTATGCTAAAATACCTGACAAACTTGTTAGTACCATTTCAAATTGTTTGTTGACATCAAAATATCGGGTGAAGTGTAAGTATGACAACACTTAGTCTAACAACTCAACCAAGGAATTATAGAATGGAATTCCAACAAATAACTTAAATCAAATAGAGATAGAAATAATGGAAAATGAATTAATATGTATTTTCTTATTGGCTTACAATCGTATGAACAACGTACCTCAATATAATCGCTAAAATGTCGATCCTCGCGCAAAATCTCTCACTTGTCCCAATCGAATTCTCAAAGTTTGATAATCATTTAACCCAATTTTGTTTCATTTAGAGTCACTCCAGAACCCTAAATAACCCCCCCCCAAAGTTTCCAAAAATTTTAGAAATTTATTTAAAAGTTCCCTATTTTCACTATTTCCCAAGTCGTGAGTGACGTCGCCAGAGGTAAAACCCTACGGCATCACATAAAGCGTGAAATTTTTACTTATCTGGTCCAAACACCACAAGTGACGCTGCCAATGATTTTGCCCACGGCGTCATCTAAAGTGTCACTTTTCCAGACTCTCTGGGTTTTCGTAGCGTCCCTCGCGACGTGACTGGACTCGTTTTTGAGGTTTTTCAGAACCCCGGCTCGCGTCCTCGTGTTTCGAGAGTATCCCAAACTCTTAGGAACGCCGAAAACAACACTAAACACAACTCACTTTGTGTCGAAACCCAGACAAACACCCCGATTCGAAAATCATATGAAAATTCACCAAAAATCCCCAAAAATACCTAATTTCCTCAAATAAGCAAACCAATCACCAAAATATCAATAGATCATCCATCAGATCACAAACTCATCACCCAAACTCATTTCCAACATTTCCTGAAAATCTCGCCTGAAATCGTCATAACAAAAACCCATAAAATTAGCATCAACTAGTAGATAAACACGAAAGGAGTCGGGATCCTACCTTTTTACGCGCAGTTGGTCGATCTTCGATGTCGCTATGAGCTCGAAAACACCGAAACCCTCGTACACTCCGTTCTCACGTTCAAGAGGAAATGAAATAGATTGAGAAAAGAGAAAAGGTGATGAGGTATTTATACTTCCCATTCATCAACTCACCAGTACGGATCTCGTGACACACCCTAGGTCTCTCACTCAAACTAGCCACCAACTCTGTAACATCAATGCAATACTCTAATGGGTGACTTCAACTTCCAAACCAAGCCATTTCTCGCTCATACATCGCGCCCTCGAACTTGTTCCACCTCACGACTAGCACGTCTTTCGTTCCCGAACACAACATCGCCCTCACATATTAATTAATTATTTATTATTTTCTAATAATTCACTAATTATCATTTTTCGGTATTTACTTATCCGTATTATACCCTAAAATTCTCGTTTTTCCTAGGCGAATCTCACACATAAATCTGTAGCGATAAACAAAACAAAATCACGCACTAGAACATACTGAGTTCACATTCGGGTATAAATAATTATACAAATATCAAAATAAATATACCTTAGTGTCAACTCCCGAGGCTTGAGTAATATGACAAGTTACTACAGTCATGTCACGGTTTTGAAATACGGCACGTGTCACTAATTAAATTTGAGGGTTGTTACAGTCTTCCCAACTTATTAGAATTTCGTCCTTGAAATTAAACTAATAATTACTCAAAATAACGACTTACCGGAATGAAAACAAATGAGGAAAATACTCGCGCATATAAGAGTCTTACTCCCAGGTCAACTCCTCGTCTTTGTGGTACTGCTACCTAACGAGTACTTAAGGTATCTCCTTATTCCTCAGTATCTTGACCTTCCTGTCCATAATCTGAATCGGCTGCTCCTCATAAGTAATATTATCTTGCAAGTCAATTTGCCTCAGATTAACCGTCTGTCGCCGTCCTTCACTTGACTTGTCTAGTCGAAGCATAGAGATATGGAACATTGGATGAACTCCGGCGAGCTGAGGCGGCAACTCCAACTCATAAACAACCTTGTCAACTCTTTTCACAATCCTGTACGAACCAATAAATCTAGGCGCAAGTTTTCTCTTGATTTCAAACCTTTAGTGACCCTTCAAAGGCGAAACCTTCAAATAAATATAGGCTCCCTCATCGTAATGTAACTCGTCGTGATACTTGTCAAAATTCATTTTCTATCTCTCTTGAGCACCCTTCAGTCTCTGACGAATCTGTCGTACCTTCTTAGTATCATCAACAACAATCTCAGACCCAACTATCATTGCAGCCTCAGGCTCAACACAACGCGATGGTGATCTACAAGGTATGTCATATAGCGCCTCAAATGGTGCCATGCGAATACTAGCCTGGAAACTGTTGTTATACGCAAACTTGCATAAATGAAGGTACTCTTGCCAAGATACTCTGTACTCCAGTACACACATCCTGAGCATATCCTCTAACACCTTAATCAGTTTCTCGGATTGTCCGTCTGTCTGTGGATGGTATGATGTACTCAAGTCAAGTCTGTTGCCAAACTGAACCTTCATGTTCTACCATAACAATGAAGTGAACAATGGTCTTCTATCTGACACAATAGATAACGAAACTCCGTGCAATCTGACTATCTCACGCTCGTAGAGAATACTCAATCTGTCAACTCTGTATATAATGGATACCAGAATAAAATGTGCAGATTTCTTCAGTCTGTCCACAATTACCCAGTTATTGTCATGTCCGTGAGGAGATCAAGGCAAACCACTGAAAAAACCCATAGCAATGTGCTCTCACTTCCATTATGGAATGGGAAGAGGTTGCAACAATCCTCTAGGTCGCCTACGCTCAGCTTTCACTCGCTGGCATATCTCACATGCTCGTATAAAATCCGAAATATCGGCTTTCATCCCCGGCCACCAGAAGAGACATCGCATATCAGCATACATCTTGGTCCGACCCGGATGAACAGAAAAACTCGTAAGGTGAGCCTCCTAAAGTATTTCAGTGTGCAAATCAACCATCAATGGAATCCACGGTCACCCTCGATACCTCAAACATGTGTCTGTCGACCGACTCTAATATGGATAATCTGAATAGTCTGCCATCTCTCTGAACCGTTAATATAACTTATCAATCTACTGCCCCTTATGAACTACCTGAAGTGAAACAATCTGCATGCTAATCTGACCACAAATATGTGTCCTGGTAGTAGCTGGCATGTCAACTGAACTCATCATCTCAACTGCCTCGAGTAACGCATACTCGTGAATCATGTGGCACACAACTACCTAAGCACCAGATCTTCTCCTGCTCAAAGCATCAGCAACTACGTCCTTCTCAAGGTGATACTCTAACGAAAATATATAATCCTTCAGGAACTCTAACCAACGTTGTTATCTCAAATTCAGCTCCTTCTGAGAGAATATGTACTTCAAGCTCTTGTAATCAGTGAATAGATTAAACCTCACACCATACAGGTAATATCTCCAAATCTTCAACTCAAACACCACAGCAGCCAAATCTAAGTCATGCGTCAGATAATTCTTTTGATGAACCTTGAGCTGTCAAAATGCACATGCAATCACCTTGCCCTCCTGCATCAGAACACAACCAAGCCCAACCTTTGATGCATCAATGTAAACCACCAAGTCCTTCCCTGTCTCAAGTAATGTTAGAACTGGCGCAGTCATCAGCTTCTCCTTCAGCTTAGAGAATGCCTGCTCACAATTCTCATCCCTGTCAAACTTCACATTCTTCTGAGTCAGTCGATTCATCGGTGTAGCAATCTTGGAAAAATCCTGCATAAAACGGCGATAGTACTCAGCTAATCCTATAAAACTGTGGATCTCTGTCACTATAGTCAGAGTAGGCCAGTCCATCACTACTCTAATCTTTACGGGATCAACGAAAACACTGCTAGCTCCAACAACATGACCTAAAAATCTGACATATAGAAGCCAAAACTTACACTTACTTAACTTGGCATACAGCCGGTGGTCCTTCAAAGTCTGTGGAACTATTCGGAGATGTCCCTCGGGTTCCTCATGAGTCCTGGAGTAGATAAGGATATCATCAATAATCACAATCACAAATCAATCCAAATAAGTCCTCAATACTCTATGCATGAGATACATAAACATAGCTGGTACGTAGTCAAACCAAAAGGCATGACCGTAAACTGATAGTGGTTGTATCTCGTACTGAATGCAGTCTATAGTCAATGCACAAGCTTAGGCTGCCATCTTTCTTCTTCACAAATAACACCGGTGCACCCCACGGTGACATGCTAGGATTAATGAATCCCAACTCTAGCAATTCATCCAACTGAGTCTTGAACTCATCTAACTCTCGAGGTGCCATCCTATACGGCGGTATAGAAATGGGTTTAGTCCCATGTGCTAAGTATATGATGAAATCTATCTCTCTCGGTAGTGGTAGTCCAGGCAGATCCTCTGGAAATACGTCAGTGAACTCGCACATTACCGATACATTAACTATACTGACCTCCAGTCTCTCAGCAGCGCTCATGACAGTCGCAAATGTCTCAATCTCACTACTAGTAGCCTCTCTGCCCCTAGTAATCAGTAATAAAGTCGGTGTACCCTGAAATCTAATCTTCGTACCCTCTGCCAATATAACCGTAATAATCTTCCCATAACAGTCAATATGGGCATGATAGGCTCCTAACCAGTCCATGCCTAACAACGCATCAAACTCTATGAACTCTATTACTTTCAAATCAGCAGGTAAATCGTGACCCTCTATAACTACCGAACAATCAACATGCAACAAGTTCAGGTATATCTTATCCCCAGTCGTTGTGCTAAGGATCAAGGGTCTGCTAAGCCTAAAGGGTCTCAACCCTAATACATCTACCATGCGTGCAGAAATAAATGAAAATGTAGAACCCGAATCAAACACGGTATGCATCAAAGTACTGTAAATGAAAAACATACCCTAAACGAAGTTACGTGATGCTCCCTGGTCTGGCTCAACAGCAACCTGGACTCTCTCCCGCTGTTGTTGATGATGTTATGGCTGAGCTCTCGTCAGCAAAGGACACTGAAGCTATAAATGACCAATCAGGCTGCACTTGTATGAAGTATGTCTCTCCCGTGATCTAGATGATATCTGACTCTGTGTCTGACCATGCCCATGTCCTTGTGGAGGTATCTGAGTCTGACCAGACCTCTGAATATGTACCTGTCCATACCTTTGCGTCTGTGTCTAGGTTTGTGTATGTCCACCTCCTCTACTAGTATCCCTACTCTCAGCAAAGCCTATATTGATATGAAAGTCGAGTAGCCTGTGGTGGTCGACCATAAAACTCTGCGCAAGTACTAGTGCAACAACTGTAGTTTGTGCTAGTCGTGGTGCAACAACTGAACCACTACTCTGAGATCTACTGACCCTAAAACCCTGCTTGTTCTTCCTCCTCTTCCTGTCATGTCAACCTCGAAACGTGTCTCCTGCCTAACAGGTTTAACCTCCTCTGGATGTGTGCGTAAGTAACCCTCCCTAACCAAGCTCCGTTCATATGTTCGATGTAGTGTCTTTGGCTGTATGGAAACTACAACACCTCCAATCTCAAGTAACAACCCATCTGTGAAGTAGTAGACCATATTGGCATTTCTATCTGCTGAACCCCCACCATAGGGTAGCAACTGTAGGTACCGTCCCATATAATCCACGACAGACTCATTAGTGAGTTGTTTGATGGTAAAAAACTTATTCCTCCTCACTCTCAGAACTGTAAGAGGAAAGTAATTCAGGTTGAACTGGGTCTTGAACTCTATCCAGTCCTTAGGCACCCCTCTGGTAGACACCATAGAAGTCCACCAGTCTTCAGCCTCCCCAAACAACATCGAAAATGAAATAGAGGCTTGCATATGCTCCTCTGTCACGATGATACTATGGACCTTCTCATGACAATTCAGAAACACCTCAGCCGCCACCGAATCTATACCCCCAAAGAACTCCTTCGGATTATGCCTTTTAAACTCCCTCAACTGCCTAGCCTCCATTATGGCCCTAATGCCTCTCTCTACCGCTAGAGCAAGCATTATGTCAGTCTGAGCAAGAGGTATTATAGGTACTGCCTCAGCCTCTACCGGTGGTAACACAGCAGTCTCCAGTATCCTTGTAATCGTCGTAGGAGCAGTAGATGTAGCAACAATTGGTGCATCCATCTTTTGGGTAGCAAGAACTCTTGAGATAGATGGTGGTGATGGTATAGCAGCAACTGGTGTCCTCAAAATCCTCAGGATCTCCTCAAACCTCTAATCCTAGGACGCGACTCTCTGTGTCAAAGCCTGAAAATCCTCAACACTGATAACTCGAGGGATGTGCGGCCCGCCCCAACGCCTAGGCTACCTTGGGCTGGACCATCGGCTCCATGGGGCGCACCCAGCACCGCTAGTCACGAGCGAGGTGGTGGTACCAAACCCTACCCCATCCGTGTCCCCCCACACGGTCTTTCGCCTCCCTCGACTCAAACTTGGGTTCTGAGGGATAAGATTCCAGATTTCACGAGTCGAGTACCACTGAGCTGGGAGGACTTCCCAGAAGGTCACCCATCCTGGTACTACTCTCGCTCAGGCACGCTTAACTGCAAAGTTCTGATGGGATCCGGTGCCTTCGTGCTGAACCAGCTCAGTGGTACTCGACTCGTGAAATCTGGAATCTTATCCCTCAGAACCCATGTTTGAGTCGAGGGAGGCGAAAGACCGCGCTGGGGACACGGATGGGGTAGGGCTTGGTACCACCCTGCCTGTGACTAGCGGTGCCAGTGGAGTGTGCCCCCATGGAGCCAGTGGTCCAGTGGTAGCCTGGGCGCTGGGCTGGGCCGTTACATAAAAGGCGATCTCCAATTCCCAAGGTTTAACCTCGCTCTAATACCAAAATGTAAACTCAATGAATAATTCTTAGATGTGGAAACCACAAGTGAATGATTAAAGACTTAGTTGGGAAGTGATGTGAGGCGGGTAGACTTAGGAAATTACATATACTTATGTTTTGATTGTATACTATAAATTATACGCGTATGTACCGAGTCTGATCCAATGCACGTTGGTTGTGCAGTTTATGATAGACGGACAGACTCCTACTACTCCGCCGACTACTCAGCAGGAGATTGGAGAGACTAGTGACCATACCACTAGTGAGGTAGCTGATTTACGAGCCATGATGCAGAGGCGGCGAGAAGAATTATTACAAAGCGAGAGAGAAGCGATTACTTCAAGCGAGCATAGATGGCTGAGTTGATGAAGTATATCCGGAGTTCGAGGATGCCAGCGGTGGCACTGACTGCTGAACGTGTTGCACCTACTACTACTCAGACAGCCTTAGCACCAGCTGTTACTACGCAGGCGGTTAGGTCAGAGACAGTGATAGAGAGGGTTGAGCCAGTTGTAGTGCCAACAGAGACTACTGTGGTGACACCCACTACTACAAAGCAGCAGATAGGGACTTCGACTGCTAGGAGTAGGATGTCAGAGGCAGCGAAGATGATGAAGGATTTTATGAGGTTTAACCCTACGTACTTCACTGGAGTTAGTGATCCTGAGGTTGCAGGACGCTGGTTGATGACTCACAGACGACTACACCAGTTGCTGGAGGTACCCGAGGGTGGACCAGGCACGTATCTCGGGTTACTATCTGAGGGGTCAGGCCGCAGTTTGATGGACCACCTACACTGACATACATGGTACGCCAGCGACGTAGGGAGAGTTTAGACAGTTATTTCTGGACGAGTATATTCCCACAGAGGTGCAGTTACGATTGAGGGAGCAATTCTTAAGTTTGCGACAAAGTACCATGTCAGTTTCACAGTACATGGACCAATTCCGGTATCTCATAATGTATGCTATGGATGTGGCTAACACGGAGAGATTACAGATTTATTATTTCATCAGGGGTCTGGATGAGAGGATTGGTGGGGTGATAGTCGCGACTAGTGCAGAGACGCTACAGGTTGTTTATGATAGAGCATTGGCTCGTGAGACATATCTACGACACCGGGGTGAGCTTGGAGATGGGTCTGGACAGAGTTCTTGGTCTGATCAGAGACCGAATAGATCGAGAGATTAGTCTGACAGACAGAGACATGATCAGGGTCGACGAGATAGGCATTACGAGCAGGAGAGAGGAGCTGAGAGGCAGGTAGTGTATGTTGCTGCACCTGCCCCATTTGAGCAGCCACGACAGCGTATTCGAGATGGAGGAGGTCGTGGTAGAGGACAGAGAGGTCGGGGTCGTGACAGGGCTCAGGTGCATATAGTGTCACAGTCGGATTGGCGGGAGACGCGACGGTGTTTCAGATGTCATCAGGTCATACATTTATAGATTAATTGTCCGATGACAGCTTCATCCTCACGACCACAGATTGAGCCTGCTAGGGAGATAGTTCATGCTGCTGCTACACCTACTGTCGTACAGCCAGATCGTGATGCGACTCGTCAGCTTGTCGAGGGTATGTTACCTATATGCGATGTCTTCATGCATGTATTATTTGATTCCGGTAGTACCTTGTCATTTATATCGGGACGTAGGGTCGGACAGTTAGGGTTATCTATTGAGACTTTAGATCCACATCTTGTCCTCAGTACGGCTGCTGGGGATAAGATTTATCCTAACCGGATATGCCGGAATTGTGTGGTAGAGATTGAGGGACACCAGTTACCTGTCGACTTTCGTGTCCTAGAGTATTTAGAGTTTGATACTTTATTGGGTATGGGTTGCTTATCGGCGTATCACGCACACATTGATTGTTTCGGTAAGGTGATAGTATTTGATATTGAGGGCATTCCGGTATTTACTTTTGTTGGGACGGCGTCAGACTTACCAATTACCAGAGGTCGATTAGCTACGACACAGGAGATGGAGGCATTTCGGACAGTGGTTGAGCCCGACCTGAGACCAAAGGTTAGAGTAGAGGATGTCCCAGTAGTGTGTGAGTTTCCTGAAGTGTTTCCAGACGATTTGCCAGGTTTACCACCTCCTAGGTCAGTTGAGTTTATGATTGAGTTGATTTTGGGGACGCAGCCGATATACAGCCGACCGTACCGGATGTCAACGTCGGAGCAGGGAGAGTTGAGATCCCAATTACAAGAGTTGTTACAGAAGGGTTTTATCCATCCCAGTATGTCTCCATGGGGCGCGCCAGTCCTATTTGTTAAGAAAAAGGATGGTTCTTTGAGGATGTGCGTAGACTACAGGAAGCTGAATCAAGTGACGATTCAAAATCGTTATCCACTTCCTAGGATTGATGGTCTATTCGATCAGTTGGCGGGTGCTAAGTTTTTCTCGAAGATTGATTTACGATCTGGATATCATCAGTTGATGATTCGGGAGAGTGATATCAAGAAGACGGCGTTTAGCACACGCTATGGATTGTTTGAGTTCACAGTCATGCCATTTGGGGTGACTAATGCGCCGGTTATCTTTATGGATTTGATGCACTGAGTACTACGACCATTTTTGGATCGTTATGTGATTATATTCATCGATGATATCTTAATATACAGTAAGACTTGTGAGGAGCACGAGAGACACCTCAGAGATGTTTTAATGACGTTGAGGGAGCATAGATTGTACGCTAAGTTCAGCAAGTGCGCTTTCTGGCTGAGAGAGGTGAAATTTCTCGGACATGTCATTGGTAGTTAAGGAATATCTATTGATGGAGACAAGATTCGAGCGATCATTGATTGGAGGACACCTGAGACAGTTTCTGACATTCGTAGTTTCTTGGGGCTTGCGGGCTATTACCGGCGGTTTGTGCAGGATTTTTCGTTGATTGCGGCCGATGACGAGGTTGACCAAGAAGGATGTCAAGTTTGAGTGGTCGAAGACCGTGAGGCCAAGCATTTTTAGAGTTGAAGAGGAAGTTGACTTCTGCGCCAGTATTGGCTTTACCTGAGACAGGGAAAGGCTTCTCAGTCTACACAGATGCTTCCGGGACTGGGTTGGGATGCGTGTTGATGCAGGAAGGACACCCAATTACATATTTTTCGAGGCGATTGAGGCCCCACGAAGAGAATTATCCGGTTCATGATTTAGAGCTAGCTGCAGTTGTGTTTGCGCTCAAGGCTTGGCGACACTATCTCTATGGGGAGCGGTTTATGTTATTCACGGATCATCAGAGTTTGAGGTATCTGTTCACTCAGAAGGATCTGAATATGCGACAAAGACGGTGGCTCGAGTTACTGAAAGACTACGATTTCGCGATTGAGTACCATCCTGGGAAGGCGAATGTAGTTGTTGATGCATTGAGCCGGAGTGGTGTAGAGAATCAGACTGTGCTGCGGCATATGACACATGAGCATGGATTGTTGGAGGCTGCGACGGTGTTGTGTTTGTCAGATGTTTTTGCTAATGTTCATATCTGTTGCCAGATGCGTGTTCCTGTTGTGTCGTTAGAGAGGGTCGCTGAGTGGCAAAGGGCTGACGGACATTTTGCTCGCTTCTGCTGTCTGGCTCAGGATCTGGGTTGCACAGATTGGCTAGTGGTTCAGACCAGTGCTTAAGACGCATGGGCAGGTTGTGGATACCTGAGGTGCAGGAACTACGTGATAGCATTCTTGAGGATGCACACCGTTTGCGGTATACAGTTCATCCTGGCAGGACCAAGATGTATCATGATTTGCGACGTTTATTTTGGTGGCCTGGGATGAAGGCCGATGTGGGTGCATATGTGAGAGCTTGTCATATTTTTCAACAGGTTAAGACCGAGCACTGGAGACCAGCTGGATTGTTACAGCCACTACCGATTCCACAGTGGAAATGGGAGCATGTTACGATGGATTTTGTGAGCGGGTTGCCACAGACTGCGAGATGTCATGATGCTGTGTGGGTTGTTATTGACAGATTGACGAAGTCTGAACACTTCATTCCTATATCGATGAAGTATTCATTTCCTCAGTTGAGTATCATTTTTGAACGAGAGGTTCTTAGACTACATGGAGTACCGCTATCTATTGTGTCTGACAGAGATCCCAGGTTGACTTCGAAGTTGTGGGAGAGCATGCAGGAGCAGTTTGGGACGAGACTACAGTTCAGTACGGCTTATCATCCTCAGACAGATGGTCAGTCAGAGAGATTGATACGGATATTGGAGGACATGCTTAGAGCATGCATTTTGCAGTTTGGAGGTGCTTGGGAAGAGTATTTGTCGTTGTGCGAGTTCGCGTACAACAACAGCTATCAGGTGAGTATTAGTATGCCACCATTTGAGGCCTTGTATGGTAGACCTTGCAGATCACCAGCTTGTTGGGCAGCACCTGAGGATGTGGCAGTGATTGGACCTGAAGTTGTTGTTGATCATACCGAGAAAATTTGGCAAATTAGATTGAGATTGCAAGCAGCTCAAGATAGGCAAAAGAAGTATGCTGATAGGTATCTTGAGGGTTTGAGTTATGATGTGGATGACTTGGTATATCTGGAAAGTTTCGCCCTGGAAAGGACATCGGGGTTAGGAATCAAGGGGAAACTAGCACCGAGATATATTGGACCGTTTAGAGTTATAGCACGTGTTGGGACAGTAGCATATAGATTGGAGTTGCCAGTAGAGTTAGCAGGTGTTCATCCATTGTTTCACGTGTCTATGTTGAGGTTAGCTAAGTCAGGACCGAGGCCGATGGTGGATATTAGACAAATTGAGGTTCGTCTTGACGTTTCATATGAAGAGCAACCCGTTGAGATCATGGATCGTAGAGTTCAGACTCTGAGGAATAGGGAGATTCCGAAGGTGTTGGTACGATGGCAGCATCACGGGACTGAGGGACTCACCTGGGAGCTCGAGTCAACTATGAGACAGAGATATCCTCAGTTATTCACTGGTGAGTGTTAATTATAACTTAAATTTCGAGACGAAATTTCAATTTAGTTGGGAAGAATTGTAACGGCCCAATTAAGATTTGCCGTTATTTTATGACGTCATTACAGACGTGGATGCCAGCGTGGACGTTCGTGGGTTCCACAGCGAGGTTGGAGTGCGTCCAGATTAGGTAAATAGTATTTTGTGTATTGTTTTGGTTAATTTGCGATGTTTATTTTAAAATAGGTTAACGACATCGCGATGTGTGTAATTATACTTTAAATTGACGTGTGAGATTGTGTGATGGGAATTCGCATCGATATGTGTGTCGACGCGGGTACCGGGTAGATTAAAAACGAAATTTTAAGTTGAGAAAAATATTATACACATTAAATGGATTAAATGTGATAAAATACGTAAATTGGTGGGCGCCTAGTAAAACGCGGGGTCGTGGTCGACACGCGTGGGTGGTATGTTAGTGTGCACGCCCGAGTACACTCGTTGGTGCGCACGACGAAATTTTAGGCGCGAAAGTATAGCGAAATATATATATATGTATATAAGGAATTTAATATATATATATATATTTAAATATATATATATTTAAAATCAGAAAATAAATAAATAATAGTGAAATGACCAAAAAGGGTATTAGAGTGAAAAATGAGGATAAGATCATAGGGGCAAAATGGTCATTTCACCCCAAAAATTTTGATAAACCATCACCGTCTTCTCTTTCTCTCGATAAATAGAAAAAAAAACAGAGAAGTAGATCGAGAGAAAGATCGAGAGGAGGAAGAAGAGAAGAAAGGGGAAGAAAGAACAAGAGAAAGAGACCAAAGAGGTGAGTTGATGTTGTGGTGTTGTTTTTGTTGTTGTTGTTGTTGTTGTTGTTGTTGTTGTTGTTGTTGTTGTTGTTGTTGTATGTTGTTGACGTTGCTGGATGGTGGTGATGGCGGTTTGGTGGTTCGGTGGTGTGATGGTAGGGAGGAACTCGGGAGCTCGGACGAACTGTGAGAGCAGTTCGTCCGAGGAGGGAGACGACGCACTCCAGCCTTGCTGTGGAACCCACGAACGTCCACGCTGGCATCCATGTCTGTAATGACGTCATAAAATAATGGCAAATATTAATTGGGCCGTTACAAGGACCAACAGCCCCACTGTCATCACATGGCTCTATCTAATCCGTCATCACAATCTAAACACAGAAAGCGAATACCCGAATCAGTCAATAGCTACCAATATAGTATAATACATCACAACAGATATAACATATAAGTTCAAGCTTTACTTTTCCCCAACTCACCTCACTTCCCAACTAAACCTCAATTCAGGATCATAGGGTTCCACTCTAGATTTCAACTATTTCATATTTCCTATTTCCATTGGTTTGTATTTTATGTTGGTTATAAGGCTAATTAAGAGTTAGGTAATAAAACCCTGGGCTCTGATAGTAACTGTGAAGGCCCCAGTTCCCCATAAAACTGAGTCCCGCCCGGTCTAAACCTACGTGGACCCCCGAGCCCGTACTCGCGAAGTCTACGCATCCTAGTCAGCCTCGAATCCTCATATTCATCATTATCTTATCATTTAAATGTGTGAGTTATAGGATTATAACATTAGCAAGAAATTCGCAGCGAAAATCACTATAATCAACTAATAAAATTAGGAAAATATATAACCTATCGTATGGAAACCCTGAGAAATGGGTAAAACATGTATTTTTGGTGATCAAAGCTAAACAGTACGATAATGCATGTTATCCCTAGTCTCTCAACCCCAATACATATCCCAATGTTATACGAAAACATAATGTATAATAATCACAACCAAAAGAGACAAGACCTACGGTGAGTAAAGGAAAGAACTACTCTGAGAGTCCTCAGTATATATCACCTAGCATCAACTCATTTCCATTGCTCGTCTCTGCTCTATCTGCACCACCATCACAAACTAGACGACGAGTGCGTGAAAAATTGAAAGTAATGCCAGAAGAAACTAAACAGTAATTCAAGATTTACCAAATAAACAGTCCAGGTATCATACGGTATTGAAAAACAGGAAAAATAACAAATTGTATTATAAACAGACTGGCAAGCATGGCAAAGAAATTTGAGTGTCTAATGAGTCAAATGAGGCCCATAAGTGGTCAATTTCCACATCATTCCACAACTGTACCACATTCACAACCACATCAAATTCCACAACCAATACAGCATCCACAATATATCCACAACAATCCAGTACTCGGGTGTAACCCACTATCATGGGGTGGATAACACTTCTGCAAAAGTGTTCACGTTGGCCCAGCTATTATGAACCCAGAAGTACCTTCACGACACATTACACCATGACACTCAACGAAGGAATTATATAATGGAATTCCAACAAATAGTTCAAATCAAATAGAGATAGCAATAATGAAAAATGAATTAATGTGTATTTTCTTACTAGCTTACAATCGTACGAACAACGTACCTCAAAATATATTCGCTAAAACGTCCATCCTCACGCAAAACCTCTAACTTGTCCCTCGAATTATCAAAGTCTAACAATCATTTAACCCAATTTCATTTCAATTAGTCATTTCAGGACCCTAAATAATCCCCCAAAGTTTCCCAAAATTTTAGAAATTTATTTAAAAATTTCCTGTTTTTACTGTCTCCCACGCCGTGAGTGACGCCGCCAAGGGTAAAACCCCACGGCATTACATAAAGCGTGAAATTTTTACCTTTCTGGTCCAAACGCCGCCGGTGATGTCGCCAAGGTTTTTGCCACAGCACCATCTAAAGAGTCACTTTTCCAAACTCTCTGTTTTCCATGGCATCCCTTGTGGCATGAGTCGCTAAACTTGTTTATGAGATTTTCTTGAACCCCGACTCGTGTTGCCACGTTCCGAGCCTGTCCCAAACTCTTAGGAACGTCCGAAATAACACTAAACACAACTCACTTTACGTCGATACCCCGACAAACATCCTAATTCGAAATCATACGAAAATTCACCAAAAATACCAAATTTTCTCAAATAAGCAAACCAATCACCAAAATATCAATAGATCATCCATTAGATCACAAACTCATCACCCAAACTCATTTCCAACATTTCCCAAAAATCTCGCTCGAAATCGTCGTGATAAAAACCCACAAAATTAGCGTCAAACCATAGATAAACACTAGTCATCCATTAGATTACAAACTCATCACCCAAACTCATTTCCAACATTTTCCAAAAATCTCGCCCGAAATCGTCGTGATAAAAACCCACAAAATTAGCGTCAACCCATAGATAAACACTAGAGGAGTCGGGATCCTACCTTTTTACGCGCAATTGGTTGATCCCCGATATTGCAACGAGCTCGAAAACACTGAAACCGTCGTACACTTCGTTCTCACGTTCAAGAGGAAATGAAATGGATTGAGGAAAGAGAAAAGGTGATAAGGTATTTATACTTCCCATACATCAACTCACCCGAACGGATCTCGAGACACATCCTAGGTCCCTCACTCAAACCAGCCACTAACTGTAACACCAATGCAATACTCCAATGGGTGACTTCAACTTCCAAACCAAGCCATTTCTCACTCACACATCGCACCCTCGGACCCGTTTCACCTCACGACTCACATGTCATGCGTTCCCGGACACAACATCGCCCTCACATATTAATTAATTATTTATTATTTTTTGATAATTCACTAATTATCATTTCCTGATATTTACTTATCCGTATTATACCCTAAAATTCTCATTTTTCTTAAGCGAATCTCATACATAAACCCGTGGCGATAAACAAAACAAAATCATGCACTAGGACATACCGAGTTCACATTCGGGTATAAATAATAATACAAACATCACAGAAAAATAAATATACCTCAGTGTAGACTCTCGAGGATTGAGTAATATGACAAGTCACTACAGTCAGGTCACGGTCCTGAAATATGACACATGTGACTAATTAAATTTGAGGGTCATTACAGTATACCTCACTCATGTTAGGATTATATAAACTAAAGTTTTGTTCAGTCCTGCAGGCTTAAGTTCCTCATAGAAGAAAGCAAACAAACAAGTCTCCCAAGCTCTTCCTAGTCCTTATAAGAGTCCCGGATGTTCTATATTCACATGTCTGGTCATGTTCTGATTACAAGTTTTCGCATTCTTAATCGTCGTAATACCACTCCCTGACACCACAGTGTTAACTTTGCTACCGCCCATTTTCTGGGTTAATTTCACACATTGTCACTGAAGTTTACATCCTGTAACACTTTGGTCACTAAACTTTACTTTGTAACAATAAAATCATTAAACTTTTCAAAATATTTCACTAAAGTCATTATGGTCTATTTCTCATATGACACGGCACTAATGTAGCTTTGTTAACTTTGATATCTGCATTAGTTTGCCTTAAGATTCATGTTTTCTAATCAAGATGATTGTTTAACACTCCTTATTGAATGTGTCAAAAAAATTGACACAAGACACACTCAACACAAATAAGATTCAACACAACAGAGAGATCGAGAATTTAAAAAAAATAGAAAATAAATAAACATAGGTCATCATGAAAAACATCAACGATCAGGTCAATAAAGAAGAAAAAGGCAATGCCCATCTCTCTACATCTTCTCTTCTCTTCTCTGCCACTCTCACACCTCGTCGCTCTGTTCCACTCTTCACCACCCCTCACCTCTGGCCCCACCTCACCTTTGTCATCACTACCTCCTCTATATCCAAGCTCAAACACAGAGAATACATCCAAATTCGGTGAAACAATCATCAGCATCATCAATTGATCCAAAGCCCTAACAAATTATGTAGATTTATGTTTCTTGTTCATCTCCCAAGGATAGCGATTGGTACAATTGCGACTAGGGAAGCAGCAGACATTGGGTTTTTATTTTGAAGAGGACAAGTTGATTCTCATACAGTTATAAGAGAGCATTATGATTATGGATTAGGGTTGTGATGATTGTGGAGAGGGATTTAAGGGATGTGAGGTTGTGTGTTTAGGACGATGACGTGATGTTCTTTGTAGGGAATATGGTGTAGGTTTGAAGGTGGAGGAAGGAAATGTGAGTTAGATACAAAGAACTCAAAAGTAAAGTCATCATCTTCTCCCTTACATTCAATCTCTATGTATGTTGAGAACTTGAGTCTTATTATTTTTTTTTTCAAATGAGATTCTTGTCTGTTTTGTGTTGGGTGTGTCTTGTGACAATTTTTTTGACACATTTAATAAGGAGTGTTAGATAATTATCTTGATTTTAAAAAAACACCTATCTCAAGGCAAACTAATACTGATCTCCAAGTTAACAAAACCATATAAATACCACATCATATGATAAATAGACCATAGTGACTTTAGTGAAATATTTTGAAAAAATTTATGATTTTATTGTTACAAAATAGTGTTTAGTGACCACAGTGTTACAACATGTAAACTACAGTGACTATGTGTGAAAGTAACCCCCTTTTTTCTAGAACACAGGGTACATAGCATCTACAATAGCATCAAACATATTCTTGTATGTCTTTTTTCTAGTCAGATATGTTAGCAAAGCAAGGATATACATTCACTAGGAGACGACTATGGTTAGAGGTCAAGAATTCTACAATTGGAGTTATGCACACATTTTTTTATAGGAATGAGACTTTATTTATTATAGCCTAATATGTACAAATGAAAAATTATACAAAGGCGAGAAGCAATGTGTTTCTCATAAATAAAGTCGAAAAAAACCCCTACCAGTGTAGTAGGGGAAAAAACGCATCGTTCCAAATAAAACTACATCATCCCCCACTCCGAAGTGAGCCATTAATGTAAACTCAACTCCTTCAGGTGCCACAATCTCACTAAATCAACTAGCTTGAGCCCGTGATCATATGGTTGAGAAATACAAAAGTGAGAAAACAAAATACAAAGCTATCCCCCCGAACTACATCTCTGACTTTATATGCCTTTCCTTGTCAAAACATTCTATCCCAACTTTCATTCAGATCCGACCATGATTTTCTTTCAAATACTTTGGTTCCCACAAGTGATGAGGCAAATGCTCTCTTTACTGAATCTCAGATCTCATCCCACGGTCGTTTCTTACCTTCAAATATTATATGATTCCTTTTAGCCTGGATCAGCCAGATTAATGCCAGTATGCTTGTGCACCATAGACTTTCACGTTTTACCCACATCCTTGGTATAAACCTTTGTTCATAGCATTCGCCAATTATGCTTGGTATGTTCCATGTGACCTTCAATTCACTCAACAGGGCCTGTTATATTTTTTGCATGTATTCGCATCGTAAAAATAAGTGATCCAATATCTCATACTATTTTTTGCATAACTCACATTGTGATGGTTGTAAGACCATTGATGTGTATCTTCTCTACAAAACCTCATTCACATTGGCCTTCCCTTTCTAGACAAGCCAGTTAAAGAATTTAAATTTCATGGGAGCCTTTGTTTAAATTTCATGGGAGCCTTTATTTGCTAGAGCATCTTAGTCTCTTGTGGGTGTTCCTCTTACTCGTCAGACACAATAGCCTTAAATGTTGAGTGGACTGTGCATACTTCATCCTTGTCCCATCTCCATATTCTACGATCCACCATAGATTCATTGATATGTACTCCCTCCAATCACGTCATAAAGGCCACAAGTTCATTTGTCTTCCCCACCGACAACCTTCTTAGTATGTTCAAGTTCCATTGCAGATCCTCTTCCTGTTGTGTATCCCTTTTGTAGAGTTAAGATACAAATTTCTCATGTGATCTGGCTTTCCTTTATAGAACTGGGAAATCATATCTGAAAATTCTGTGAGCGTGCCATCTATCCTCCCAAAATTTGATTTGAGATCTCTGCCTATACGATGAGATATCCCCCTTATAAATTCCTCACTGCAGCCCATTATCGCTTTTCATGGAGCTTTCATTATTGGTTGAATATCGAAAAGTAGTGTCCCATTCATTCCCATATAGCCATATATGCTCTGGATAACTTGAGTCGAAAGGGATTCTCTCTCCTTATGAAACCACCATAGCCACTTGGCGAGCAGTGCTCTATTTCTATTTTGTAACCCACCAATCCCCAATCATCCCCTTATTTTTGGAGCTATAATTTGATCCTAGGCAATCAATGATCTTGACTCATCAAAACCCATCTTCCCCCATAAAAATTTCCTCATCAGTACATTTGCTTTATCAATTACTCCCACTACATTTTGTAGAGTGACATGTAAAATGTAGGGAAGGCCCCTAGAACCGAGCTAATAAGTGTCACCCTACCTTTTTTAGACAAGCAAGCCCTTTTCCACCCTTCTAGTCATTTACTGATTTTCTCCAGTAAAGGCTCCCAAAATCTAGTTAACTATGGTGTACCTCCCATCGGCATCCCCAAATATTTTGTAAGCTAGTCCCTTATTCTACACCCCAGAGTATTAACTATTTCCTTCACCTCCCCCTGTTCCATGTCAATTCCCATAATGGAAGACTTTTAAATGTTCAAGGTCAGCCCTGAAACTTTGCAAAAAGTGTGAACTACTCTCATGATATTAACAGCTGCTTCCTTTGATCCTTCAACAAACAGTAGCGAGTCATCAACAAATTGAAGATGAGATATGTGTTCATGCTCCCTGCCAACCACTAACCCTTTGACCATATTATTGTCCTTGGTCGTAGTGATCATCCTGCCAAGTACGTCCACCACCAAAATGAAAAGAAATGGGGATAATGGGTCCCCTTGTCGCAATCCTCTTTGCACAAATATTTTGCATCTCGGTCTACCGTTAATCAACACTGAAAAGTTTGTAGATGTCAAACACCCTTTAATCCACTACCTCCATCGTAAACCAAATCCTTTCATAGTGAGCACGTGGTCTAAGAATTTCTAGTTGAGACAATCATAGGCCTTGGCAAAATCGAGTTTAACAAGCAGCCCTTTCTTCCTTTCCAATCTTATGAATTCCACTACCTCACCAGCTATCAACACATAATCAAGCATTTGTCGCCCTGGAATAAATGCATTTTGCTCCTTGGCGACTGTCAAGTGAATCACCTATTTGAGTCTTGTCATCAGTATCTTAGAAAGGATTTTGTACATCGAAGTAATCAAGCTTATAGGTCTGAAATCAAACCCTTGATGATTCCCCTCAGGAATTAAACAGATATATGTTTCATTCAATGCAGCAATCACAACACCATTATGATGAAAGTCACTCATAACCTTCACGATTTCATGTTTTAGCACACCCCTAAACTCCTTATATATAGCCATAGAATATCCATCTGGCCCTGGTGACTTATTAATTGCACAGCTATAACTTGCATCCCATACCTCAGCTTCAGTGAAGTCTTATTCAAGTGTCTCAGCTCTGCCACCGCATATGGGGCTCTAGTCAATACCCTGGACCTCTCGATCCTCAGTTATTGAGTTAGTATACAGATTACTAAAAAATCCCAAAATATTTCGTTCAATCGCCATAGGGTCCTCAGTGAACTCCCCTGGACCAATTTGTTATCTGTCAATCTAATTCTTCCCTTTTGGTGCACTTAGAATTCTTTGGAAAAAGATCCCCTTCTTTGCACCATTTTACCTTCATTTTCTGATGATTCATCTAATTCTTCATTAGTAAATCATGTACTAACTCAGATTTAAGTCGTTTCCTTGTCTCACATTTGCATATTATCCTGTTGTAGCTGCCTTCTTCCTAGTCCAGAGACCCTATACAATGAATGAGGGTATTTCTTTTTCTGATGTAAAATTACAAATCCATTTTTATTCCAATCAACAATCTTTCATTTCACAAATTTTAATCTCCGCATAAAAGCATAACCAGTGTGTTCCCCTGTCTCAGTATCTCTCCACCAACCTATAAATTTTTCCTTAAAGCCATTAGCCCCAACCAAATATTCTCAAATCTAAATGGGGATGGTGTAGCGACCCCAAATCTCGAAGCCCGCCACAAGTACCAACGTGGACCACAACCGACCACGTAGCTGCTAACTGTGTCTCACGCAACTACTATACCTTACTCCTCGTTTATCTGAGTTATTAACATTTAAAATGCATTAATTCAGCGAAAGCCTTAAAAATATGTAATTTGTAATTAATTTCATCAAATTTAAGAGCACCAGTCCTATGTGGAAAAACCCAGCAATGTACTATGACGACCCCTCTCCTAATCTAGGGCACTACCCCACCTAATCCCATAATTAAGCCCTAATCTCGATCCGTAGGACTTAACTATGTATTAGTCAACCTTTCCAACCAAATTGCCAACTTGATTGCTCTCAGGATAAATAATACACTGATCCTACCAATTACAACATTTAAGGTTATTTACAAATTTAACAGTTTGATTGCTTAGCACAAGTCTTTTACAGTTTTAGCAAAAACAATTAAATAGTCTTAAGTGTGGAAACTAGGGAATAACGATCACAATATATATATATATATGAAACATGTGGCGAACATATAAACAGAGTGATAGTCAAAGTCGAGGAACTAATGCTCAACTCAATATATACAACCCAACAAAATGAAAGACATAATAACTGAAATATACAAAATATCAAAAACCTACAAGTCAGACAGTAGCACGCTCCCTAGCTCTATGGTAGTCGTCAATCTTCTCTTTGTCGGGTCTACTGCTCGACGGATCTACACCTACCGTCATAAAAAGGACGGTGAGTACAAAAGTATAACAGTAATTCCCAATTGACATATTTATTCACATTTCCAAAGTAAACGAACGGTATTTAAAAGCATAGTAATATAAATGCTCTAAATAAACATGCTAGAAAATACCGAAAATGCAATCGAAACTGACGCGGGCTAAGCAGTATGATCTAGGTCCGATCAGCAGTGAGAACTATCAATTAGCCTTTTCCACTATTTTTATGGAGTTGTGCTCTACATATATCATCAAATTCTAATAGCCTCAAATGGCGGAGCTGTGTTCTACGCGTATAAATCATCTAATTCAAATCTTGTCGAACACCACAGTTCATTATGTCGTGAGTCATGCGAGTATAGTGGAAAGTGCCAACATCCCCAAAATCCAATGACCCCGTGACCCCGTGAGCCGCCCACTCTATAACGTGCAATGGACCCTAGATTCTAAAACTAATTTTATAATCAATAAATGACTCGGTAAAGGATCCCAAGAATGGCTATGCTACAAAGCACAATAAACCAAAAATACGAATTCATTCATAAAATCATCTAATCCTAATAGCATGTTATTTATATCACCTTTTCTCTAATACTCAATGAAAATAGATAGAAGCAATGGAAATAGTCAAATAGATTATCCACAAGGTACTATCATGATGGCAAGCTCAACAAGAGAAGAATAATAATAAATCATGATATCAAGAGTACAAGACACACATTTTCAGTCCTATAGACTGTCCAACAATAGCAAATTAGAAATGGAATGAAAATAAATAGTTCGAGTGGAATTACTCACTCTCAAGCAATTTCCTAGTCATTTTCTGGCCTCTTGACGCACAAACCCGCGTTCTCGAACTCCCGGCACACTTCCCTATGTCCCTGGGGTGGTTAGATATGTATTAGGATGGTTTAAGGTGGGGTTAGGCCAATGGTTGGGTCATTGAGGTTTTGCAGAAAAATTTAGGACAGTAGGAAATTTCCTGTTGTCCAAGGTGCCTAGCGCGCTGGGGGATTTCTCTGGCGCGCTAGCTAAAGGGAACGCGCTCCTCTGAGCATGGAGTGTGCTCTAGCATCTGGGTAACCCACAAACTCAAAGAATTTCTAAGTTCCTTCCCCAATTGGCCTTCTACATTCGCCTCTGGACCTTGTTCTCCTCCACCAAGGTCCGTACAACCTCCCAACATCAACAACAAGGCAGGCACTTCTATATTTTACATCCATTCATCAAATTAAATAAGCAATTCATGCATGCATTGGTTTGAAATTGGGGAAGAACACCTTGCATTTCAAAAACGCGCAACTTTTTATATTAAAACCCAAATCTGAAAATTTTTATGGCAAGACTATTACAACGAAATGAAGAAGCTAAATCTAGTGTTTGAATTCAAAGACAAATTCGTTTCAAAGATCAAAAATCATATTTTCATTAATATGCAAAAACTCCATTTTTTTAGCAAACTTTGTAAATCAGAATTTAGACTTTTAAATCCAATTCAATGCTTTGTTTTTTATTCAAAATCACCTTAAACCTTTGAAATTGATTTTTCACAAAACCCCCATGATTCCCTAGCTACAACTCTTGAATCAACACATAAACTTTAAGGGCTTACCTAGGGTTGTTGTGGATTTCTCTAGCCCTTGTTTACTTCTTAATTGATCAATCGCTCTCCCCAAAATAAAGAGAACAACTTTAAGTGTTGTTTTTATAGGGGGTTTTCTAATCTTGGTGTGCATACTCATCACAAGAAAATCTGATGGTATATGCTTGCTCTTACCTTCCACTTATTTTCAGCCTAGTGACTCCAAGTTTGACACCAATTTTGTGGGAGTGTATGCTAACACGTATCCCGAGGTATGTCATATGTCTTACAAATTTTTGTTAACTATAGGACATCTATTTGATTTGCATTTATTAAATATCATATGTTATGAAATAAATTAATTAATTACATTAGACTTACTATAAGTCTAGCTACCTAGTTCCCCAGCTCGCACACAACTCGAGGCACATCCCCGCTCGCGTCTCGACGCCTATAACTGCATAAACTGACTTAATTAGTCTACACATTTACATAACACTAGGCATACACCACAACAAATATAAAATGTACCTCAGTCACGTGCCTCAATCAGTGTGCACATCTCACATGGGTCCCACGTCACGGGTCGATGATCTTGATTAAGGAATTAATCAAGGGTCAAGAATTCGGGCCGTGACATGTACATTGTATATAAATTAACAAAAGAGTTTACATGTACAGGTATCTCATAAGTCCCCAATATCCAAAATAAAGTAAAACAACAAAAGAAATAAATACATATGAGTCAATCAAGTCAGTGACAAGTCACAGGTAGTCTACAAGTGTCTCCTTGCCCCTGCTCATAGTAGGTCATGCACTCAAGTCATCACAAGAGGCAGATGACGAGTCCAGTGAGTAAAACCCCGAAAGAAACCACCCAACATTTATAATAACGAAAGTCAACAATATGCTAAATAAACATGTAACTGTAAATAAAACTCATGCATAAATAACATCGATAAGCCAAAATGGATGTGTGTTGTGTAGCAGGACTAAATCCTAATCCAAATATCAGGATCCCCCCAATGGGTTTCCCATCCTCCTCCACTGGTTCCTCACCTAAGTCTATCCTTATTGTTCAGCCTACCCAAGTCTGCCCACACACCTCGGAATAAACCAGAATCCGACAACGAAGTAAACAACCAACCATGCAACATAAGTAAGCACATGGAAAGAATACACAACGATAAACAATAATAGTTAGATAAAATGAAAAAAAACAACAAATAAATACTATAGTGTGTACTTTAAGGGGTTTACGCACCTCAAATCGCACTCCAATACCCGATATTAGTCCCCGATCCAATCTCGCCTTTACCTCAAAATATGTGTCTGGTACCTGAATAGGTCCTCCTAAGTCCCTAGTATCCTAATAAACCATTGAAAACTTCAAAATCCAGAAATTCAATCAATTATCTTTTTTTTACTGTGCAGGGTGTCGTGGGTGGCATCCTCCCTGCCCCGAGTTGGTTTAATTTTTTGAACCTCCTCGGCTCGTTACCGTGGTCCAAACCCCTATGATTCTCCAAAACAACTATAGTATGCATTTAAACCTCGATAAACCTCGATAAAATCGATACACTCAACATATTTTTGCCAAAACGCAGTAAAATTCCAGTTTTCTTGAAAATAATCACAACAAATCTCACAAATTCATCAACTCAACTCAATTTCCATCATTAAAACCACAAACTAAACCCCGAAACTAGTGAGTTCGGCTCACCATTCGAAAACTCTCACCAAAAGACTCAAAACTCGACACGAAAGATGAAAAACGGCAAGGAGAGTTTGAATCTTACCTAGGATCATTGATTCCTCGATATTTGCACCTCCAAATCTCCACCTAAAACTCACAAAACCCTTACCTTCCTTGTGAGTTTTCGTCCAAGGCATAGAGAGGAGAGAGAAAAGAAGGTAAGAGCGATAAATTTTAACTTTTATAGTTAAAATGTCATCACATGTGTGGGTGGATCTCAAGGCACTATTGGATGGGCCAAGATTAAGTCAATAAGTCCACCAAAATAGACATAAATGGTGCTTTTGTCCTTTGGTCTTATCATTGTTTGCATACAATCATTGATTCTCGAGCATTCCGGTCCCAACACTCGACAAACCGACCCACTGTTCGAAACTTCAACGATACACCCGACCTATGTCGTGTCCTTATATTTTTTATTTATCATATTTAATTGTTTTTATCTATGTTAACCCATTCCCCAGCTTAATGTTCGCGTCGTTCACCCGTCTGGTTCCTGCGTCACCACGCTTTTCTAAGCAAAAACCTGTCACACAACCTCACCTGGTCTAATCAATGTAAATCACACCTGCGACGTAATGATTCATAACACAATCATCAACATTATAGTTACTCAAACAATCAATCATAAATAACATTTTTCGCCTAATCCAAGTGTAACGCGGCCTGTCCGTGGCATCTCCAAAGACCTGAGCTGGCGTCCATGTCCAGAAATACGTGAATAACGACCTTAATGAAATTTGGGTCGTTACAATTGGTCCCCCATTTAGCAACCCCAGTATCCAGCAGCACCGGTGTATGGTCTGATGTAATCCGTTTCCCCCCATATTGTCTTCCGAATTTGAATTGATTTGCCCATTGCTTTGTAAACATTATTCTATCCACTCTAGCACATATTGGGTCTTGTTTATAGTTTGACCAAGTATAGGTTGCCTGCAATAGTGGAGGGTCGATTAGTTCAAGCTCCATAATTAACTCATCAAACTCTCTCATGCTCTTATTAGTTCTAGAGTAGTGCAGCTTCTCACTCATGAATCTTGGGAAGTTAAAATCACCAGCTATGCACCAATGTGGGGAGCACACCCCATAAATATCTTCCACCTCCTCCCAAAATACACTTCTTCTTCCACTATTACTTGGTCCATAAACCCTAGTTATCCACCAGTTTGAACCATGTTCCTCACTAATTTGAATTTGAGACTGAAAACCTTCCCACCAGCGAGTTAACCACACTCGATCTTCGTACATCCCACATTGTCACTACTCCCCCTCTTGTACCTTCACCTTCCAAATTGACCCATCCTTTGAATGTACTACCCCAAATGCTCGAGATTAATGATTTGTCCATACTTTGTAGTATAGTTTCTTGTAAAATTACGATGTCTAGGTTATGTTCCTCAATAGTCTTGTTCACAACCATTCTTTTGTTAGCAGCTCCTAGACTTTGCACATTCCTAGTCAATATCCTCATCGAGAAACCCCAGATCCCCTCCTATTTGTCGACCCATAATTGACGCCACTAGCGAGCCTTAATCGTTTTGTGTTTGTTGGTGTTCTGGGTTGTCGATTTAATCTAACCCAACTTGTTTTCGTGAATTGTACATTTATCTCCATATAAGGTAAATCGAGCAACTTTTCATTGCCTGTCACATTCTACATTGGTTCCTCTTGTTGTTCATCTTGTGTAACCTGTATTCCATGTGATTCTGCTGGTGCCTGTGTTGATTCCTCGACCACCAAATCCTCTGTGTATAATGAGAACAACCTTCTAACTTTATCAATCTCATGTGGTTCTGGCCCTTCTGTTCCCCTTGCTGAGTGTTGCTCATTAATAGGCTTAACTATTTTAGCGACTGTTTGCTCTGCCTATTCCTCATCACTGGTTTCTAATTCCTGTGTCTCCCCCAGATTTGTATCCTCATCTTATGATTTAGAACTGCTTATGTTTTCCTCCTCCTGTTCCCCCTGATTTTCATCTTCCCTATCCTCATCTCTCTTCTCTATCATCGTTTCCCATATAACAATCATCAAATGTCTGCATCATTATTACTACTACATTAAGGAAATCCAGGTCTCATGAGTCCAATGATGATGGGCTTTTCGAGCCTAGGTTTTCAGCTTGATTTATAGGCTCAACATCCCAACCCCCTAGCCTCTTTTAAATACATGACATCTAGTCCATTTGTTGTGCTAGGAATATCATATATATAAACGACCTAGATTACTTCATCAATAAATTGTGAATCCCCAAAATTACCCCTATTCATCTGTGGTTCAACTGACTATTCCCACGTGGTCATCTCACACCGAGGAATTTGAATATCAGAAGTTAATGCAGCATTTATGTGGGCAGACCTCATTATGCCAGCAAAACCCTCAACTATCCGTTCATCTACCATTAGTGATGGATTAGACGGTCCTCCAACCTCCCATCTACTGATTATTGCATATCATACAAGGATCTAGATACGTGATAACTTTGAATTTATCAACTATCATTGCTGGCAGTGCATTAATGTTGGAGCAGTCTCACCCACCGTAGGATCAAAAGAAATCTATAAATCTGGTTGGACTCTCTGAACATCATTTAATGTGGTGCCAAGTGTCTCCTCTCCATTCGTGCCAATGTTCTTACTAGGATGAACTTGAGTCGCATAGGCCTTAGGCACCTCTTCCCTCCAACGTGCCTCATCGGCATCCACACTATTGTTTTCTTCGGCTCGTGATAGGGTTGTAAATGGGTCGTCTTTCTTTCCTTGTTGAAATCCTTTCCAGATGAATGTGAATTTATTTCCTCATAATGAACTAGACTGACCTTAAGTGGAGTCATCTTTCCCCAACATGGAACATCAAACTCGATAGGGAAATATTCATAATTCGAACAACGGACCCTCAAAACAACAAACTTAAGATACGTTCTTGTTAATGTTGATTGCGCCACCTCCCCAAATGTTTCCTTTAACATACGAAATGCATGTATGTTCCACAAATTAAATGGTAAACCAGTAATATGTATCCAATAAGACTTACCTCCCCATTTTTTATTTTGCCTATGAAGTTCAGGCTTCCATTGTAAGACCTCTGAAAGATAAGGTTGGCATAATCTGCATCCCTCCCTAATGAGTTGGTCACGAGTATGTATATCTCTGCACACAATCATTGCCCTATCCATACCCATTGACCGGATATCCAATTGTTGATGAGTTTGTTGTAGCAATCTTCCGACTATAAGTTGCCATAAATGAGTCTAATGCGTTCAAAAAACCACCACCACTCGCACTCGATCCACTGTGCTTTTAGCAATCTCCTCCTGTTGCTGAGAGTTTTATTGTATCTAATGGTTGCTATTCATTTGGTTGTTGGCATTCAAAGCCTCTTGATTTGGTGGGGGCGACCTTGTAGTCACCAGTGGACCCTAGTCATTAAATGTGATTCTTTCGCCATTAATGTTGGACATCTCCACCGTCTGGGTATTTCTTCTCAAGTTTAAATGCAGTAGTGCTTCCCTCAGTCGGCCTCAAGCATCCTTTTCCTACCCTTCAGGGATCAACACCATTTTCCACCTTTGGCCATACATTCGACAAATTTTTAGAGCTTGACCTCGGGCATTAATTAGGCCTTGAATCAGCAATATAGCAGACCATTCCCGCCTCATACATCGATCCTCCATCATTCAATTACAATCAATAACTAAAAATAATGAAATACACTCTACAAAGTAAAGTGGCACCAAGTTCAAATACTAGCAAGCCTCCTAGAGCCTAACCACTCTAATGCATGCAAGTATGAAAACAATTGAGAAATGCAAATATGTCACTGATTTTATGCACAACTTAAATATGAAACCGTTTCAAACAAATCTGGTCTCAAATCCAAAGAACAAGAAGTTTGATAAAAATCAAGTTTAAGTGCAAACTTTTGTCCAAGCCAATCATAGGGTTTAATAAAATAAGTTTAAACGCAAAACCCAAAAATAAGTGTGTTCAAAGACACAACAAATGATTTTCCTAGTCAAACACACAAAGTAATGGAATTTAAGCACAAGAAAAAACTAGGACAAAAGGCTTTCTTACAACCCCAAGAAGGTGACTCGAAAAACTATTTTTGAGAGGTTGTTGTGCACCCTAGAAAGCTTTAAAGATGCTGGTTTTGAAAGTGAATAGACAGCCTCAAGAATATTCTTTGTGTTCTCCAAACAAACCAAGCTTCTCCTTTTGAAAGTTTTGAGCTCTTGTGTGTTTTCTTGCTTGTTGGGACAAAACTCTTGTTCTTGGTGTTTGAGAGTGTTATATGTTCTTATATAATAGTTTTATGACCGTTCTAGGGATCCAAGGGCTGAGATTCCATCAAAAATTCAAATTAAAGTGTGTTTTCACCTTTATAAAAAAGTTGTCAGGAAAGCAATTAGCGCGCTAATATTCAGATCTAGCGCGCTAACTACAAGGACCTCAAAATAAATATTTTTGTCCCTTTGGTTAGCGACTCTTTATCACGTCTGGGACCCAACCAACCCTCATATAACATATTACATATGTTTGTTATGGGTCATAAAGCCTATTTGGGTAGTTCGGATATTTTCACAAATCTCAAAAACAGAAAATCTCGATTTCATGACATGCGAGGGGCTTTTCTACAAATATGCAGTTTTTCTTTTCAAAAACCAGTTTTTCTTTTTCGAAAACTTCCACAATGGTTTTCAAAATATGATGTAATCATAAACACATAGATTATCATTGTTTAAACTTATAAGACTTAGTCAAGTGTTAAGTTTAACTTAAAGCTTCAAGTTATCACTTAACATTTGAAAATCCATTTTAAAAACACGATGTCCATGAAGTAATGCAATAGGCTTGCGTAAGTGAACTTGTATACCTTACATCAATGTTACAACACATAGTTTGATCTTTCGTCTTCATTCCCTTATGTATGCCGAATCTTGAACTTGTATGGCTTGAATGCTCGAATACTCGTGATGTGATGTTTTGCAACCTTTGACAAAACTGAAATGCACTTGATATTTATTAGTATATTTTGCACCTTGTTTATTTCCATCAAAATCCTGGACGGAGTAAAGTGACTAACTACTTAGTCCAACACTCTAGACTCTCTCTGCTTTAAGTTTCCAAGTAACAACACAGAAGCAAAGCAAAGCTCGTCTCTTCAATTTTTGTTTTCAACGTTCTTTCTCCCAACACCTCCTCTCTCCTTATTTCCAATACCCGTTAATTTCTAAAGAACTGAATTTTATTAGATTGGATAAATTATGAAGTAAACCTACTTGTATATATAAACCACTAAAAAATGAAGAACACATCAAAACACAGATAAGAACAAATAAGAAGTTACAACCATGTAACCATAGCTAAAATAACTACAAATTCTAACACACCCTCAAACTCAAAATGGTTCAAGAAAACTAACTTGAGGTTGCAAATCGAATCAGTAAACCTGACAAATCTAGGCTTCATTGCGGAGCAGATCAAAACCTACCCAAGGTGGCTGAAAAAGATTCGAAATGCAGCAGAGTCAGAACATCGAAACAGCAGAGTTGACAAAACGACTGGCAGAGCAGAGTCAACGAAATGGACACTGTTGTTCAAACGATTGCGTACAAGCAATCTCAGATGCGATTGTTGAACATGAACACGGCAACGGCAGGATTGGTGTGTGTGCATCACAACAGTGGAGCGGCGTGGTTGGCCCACAGACAAACGACGTGATCAGAGAGCATGACATGGACAAAAACAGAGACGAGCCTAGGGCTCTGATGTAGACGACACGTGGATGGAGAAACGAGCAGATTCGGGAGCATAAAAAAAGGAAACACCACGAGAGCATCAACGAAAAGCACACATCACGAAGCAGTGGTCGACGACCTAGGATTAGAATCCAAGCTATGATACCATGTTAATTTCTAAGGAACTGAATTTCATTAGATTGGGTAAATTACAAAGTAAACCTACTTGTATATATAAACACCTAAAAGATAAAGAACACATCAAAACAAATATAAGAACAAATAATAAGTTATAACCATGTAACCCACCAAAGCACTCTTCTCCAATTGTCACAGGGCCTTCACAATTCCCCCCATTTTCAACTCATCCACATCTTTCAACCATTCCAATTTCATCCTATTAAAAAGGTGTTCCTCCTTTGCACTGCACTAGTGGCAATATTTGTTTCAAATTGATCGCTCAATAGCTATAATGGGCAATTTCCTTGTTGGGTTTTTTATTTCAATCGGTTTCATTAGAGTGGTTTCGATATCTTGTAATTGTACAAGTGATTGTTTTGCTCTGTATTGGCGTGATTCAATAATTGAATTCACTTTCAAGACAACAGAGATGGTCCGTGAATAAAGACTAGCTAGCGAAGAAGTCGATCAACTTTATGTCAAATCGATCTAGCGAAGGGGACGAGGGTTTCGTTTTTGTTTTTCGATTTACGTTTTAGGTTTTAGGTTTGGGATTCAAACTTAATAATTTTGCAAATAGACTCTTTATATTTTTTTAATTAAAACACTTTCCTTTTAGGCCAAAATATCAATTGGGCTAAAATCGATGCAAAACATATAGTTTAGGATTATTTTGACACAATTATTAGTTTGAATTTATTAAGACACAAAACTCAAAGTTTGGAATTATTCTGATTATTTGCCCTAAAAATATTGAAAAGACATACAAGACATGTTGATATGTTGTAATACGGTATTTTGGATAATTAAACCTTGAAAAAATGACAAAAAAGTTTACTGATATGAGCGTTTCTATGCGAGTGTGCAAGGCAATAGGTGGATCGTTGTTTTTTTTTTTCTTAGATCAAAGTGGGCTGTGAAATATTTTTGGACTGGGCTATGAGCAAATTTGAGCCTATTATAACTAAAAAAAATAAAATTGGGTGCTTGCCCTGAGCCAGCATAAGGTAGACCCGCCCTTGGAGGATGGCTTTGCATAGTTCATTGCGAGTTTCGGAATTTAGAAAAAAAAAAAAATAGGTTGTTGCCTATCAAATAGTAATTAATTCACACCTATAACTACACTAGCTACTGTGTTACGTACCAAATTAAACAAGATCACAATCAAAATCAGTTATATGCTAAAAACAACTATATGTCAACAAAACAGGGTTCGGTTTTGGTAAGAGTTTTGGTAAGGTTGAGAATGACAAGGTTGTTAGGTTGATCTATCTGCATGTGACACGTGACATTTTGGGTATAAAAGCAATCAAAATAAAAGTTTCCACGTCAAAAATAAATACCTAACTTGCCACGTGTCGCATGTAGATAGATCAACTTTACAACCTTGTCATTCTCAACCTTACCAAAACTGAATCCAACAAAACAAAACCCATACAAGACCAATTGAAATGAGTACCTTAACCAATGGAAGTGGATTGGATGACGACAACGACGACGAGTAGAGAAGAAAAGATTGTAGAACACAATAGAAAGATTGATCCATTAAGTTGAAAGCTCTTCACACTAATTGCTCCCTTTAAACAAGTAAAATTTTAGGGCTTGTCATTTCTCCCTCTAATCATTTTTATTAGTGATCCTACATAACTCTTTTTTTTTTTTTTTTTTTTTTTTTTTTTACTTCAGTGAGAATCTAACCACGATCTTCCGAGGTCTTACTTTTTTGGCAAACGACGTATTTACCATATCACCTGAGAGTTTACGTAGGATCATTTTTGTACCTCTGTATCCACTTTACTCCTAAACATTTATTCACAATTAAACACTTTTTTTCGCTTTCTTAATATGTGTCTTTTGTGTAAAACGACTTCTATTATTGACTAGAGCTGAGCGACTATTCATTGAAGAATGCCGACAAGTCCTATGAGGGGCTTATTTTCTTTTAAGGGCCATTGTCCCTATTAGGCCATCTCTAATCACAACACTAAAATGGTGCAACTTTTGCACCATTTTAGTGTAACGTTTACACTAAATTTTAAAACCATCTCCAACCCACAACACTATCTTTTACACTATCTTACTTTATTATTATTTTATTTATTATTTTATTCTTTTCTTAAAATTGAATCTTTTATATATTTTAAATATATTGCTCTACATATTAATAAAATTAATTTATTAAGATTAATCAATTACTTATCTAATAAATAATTAAACAATAAATTAATATGTGCCTTTACCAATATAAATTAAAATGCATTTATAAAAATATAAATATTAAGGCTAACACATGAAGGTTCAATTAAACATAACATAAATATTATACTAAATTGTCTAACAAGTTTAAAAGCAACATAAATATTGATTATACATTTAAACACACATAATTATTAGAAAATACATTTAAAGATGCTGGTTTTGAAAGTGAATAGACAGCCTCAAGAATATTCTTTGTGTTCTCCAAACAAACCAAGCTTCTCCTTTTGAAAGTTTTGAGCTCTTGTGTGTTTTCTTGCTTGTTGGGACAAAACTCTTGTTCTTGGTGTTTGAGAGTGTTATATGTTCTTATATAATAGTTTTATGATCGTTCTAAGGATCCAAGGGCTGAGATTCCATCAAAAATTCAAATTAAAGTGTGTTTTCACCTTTATAAAAAAGTTATCAGGAAAGCAATTAGCGCGCTAATATTCAGATCTAGCGCGCTAGCTGCAAGGACCTCAAAATAAATATTTTTGTCCATTTGGTTAGCGACTCTTTATCACGTCTGGGACCCAACCAACCCTCATATAACATATTACATATGTTTGTTATAGGTCATAAAGCCTATTTGGGTAGTTCGGATATTTTCACAAATCTCAAAAACAGAAAATCTCGATTTCATGACATGTGAGGGGCTTTTCTGCAAATATGCAGTTTTTCTTTTCAAAAACCAGTTTTTCTTTTTCGAAAACTTCCACAATGGTTTTCAAAATACGATGTAATCATAAACACAGATTATCATTGTTTAAACTTATAAGACTTAGTCAAGTGTTAAGTTTAACTTAAAGCTTCAAGTTATCACTTAACATTTGAAAATCCATTTTAAAAACACGATGTCCATGAAGTAATGCAATAGGCTTGCGTAAGTGAACTTGTATACCTTACATCAATGTTACAACATATAGTTTGATCTTTCTTCTTCATTCCCTTATGTATGCCGAATCTTGAACTTGTATAGCTTGAATGCTCGAATACTCGTGATGTGATGTTTTGCAACCTTTGACAAAACTGAAATGCACTTGATAGTTATTAGTATATTTTTCACCTTGTTTGTTTCCATCAAAATCCTGGACGAAGTAAAGTGACTAACTACTTAGTCCAACACTCTAGACTCTCTCTGCTTTAAGTTTCCAAGTAACAACAAAAAAGCAAAGCAAAGCAAAGCTCATCTCTTCAATTTTTGCTTTCAACGTTCTTTCTCCCAACACCTACTCTCTCCTTATTTCCAATACCCGTTAATTTCTAAAGAACTGAATTTTATTAGATTGGATAAATTATGAAGTACAACCTACTTGTATATATAAACCCTAAAAAAATAAAGAACACATCAAAACACAGAAAAGAACAAATAAGAAGTTACAACCATGTAACCATAGCTAAGATAACCACAAATTCTAACACACCCTCAAACTTAAAATGGTTCAAGAAAACTAACTTGAGGTTGCAAATTGAATCAGTAAGCCTGACAAATCTAGGCTTCATTGCGCAGCAGATCAACAACTACCCAAGGTGGCTAAAAAAGATTCGAGATGCGGCAGAGTCAGAACATCGGAACGGCAGACAACGGAATAGCAGAGTTAACAAAACGACTGGCAGAGCAGAGTCAACGGGATGGACACTGTTGTTCAAATGATTGCGTACAAGCAATCTCGGATGTGATTGTTGAACATGAACACGGCAACGGCAGGATTGGTGTGTGCGCATCATGACAGTGGAGCGGCGAAGTTGGCCCACACACAAACGACGTGATCAGAGAGCATGACATGGACAGAAACGGAGACGATCCTAGGGCTCTGATGTAGACGACACATGGATGGAGAAACGAGCAGATTCGGGAGCATAAAAAAGGAAACACCACGAGAGCATCAAGGAAAAGCACACATCACGAAGCAGTGGTCGACGACCTAGGATTAGAATCCAAGCTATGATACCATGTTAATTTATAAGGAACTGAATTTCATTAGATTGGGTAAATTACGAAGTAAACCTACTTGTATATATAAACACCTAAAAGATAAAGAACACATCAAAACAAAGATAAGAACAAATAATAAGTTACAACCATGTAACCCACCAAAGCACTCTTCTCCAATCGCCACAGGGGCTTCACAATTCCCTCCATTTTCAACCCATCCACATCTTTCAACCATCCCAATTTCATCCCATTAAAAAGGTGTTCCTTCTTTGCACTGCACTAGTGGCAATATTTGATTCAAATTGATCGCTCTATAGCTATAATGGGCAATTTCCTTGTTGGGTTTTTTATTTCAATCGATTTCATTAGAGGGGTTTCGATATCTTGTAATTGTACATGTGATTGTTTTGCTCTGTATTGGCATGATTCAATAATTGAATTCACTATCAACACAACAGAGATGGTCCGTGAATAAAGGCTAGCTAGCGAAGAAGGCGATCAACTTTACGTCAAATCGATCCAGCGAAGGGAATGAGAGTTTCATTTTTGTTTTTCGATTTACGTTTTAGGTTTTAGGTTTAGGATTCAAACTTAATAATTTTGCAAATAGACTCTTTATATTTTTTTTAATTAAAACACTTTCCTTATAGGCCAAAATATCAATTGGGCTAAAATCGATGCAAAACATATAGCTTAGGATTATTTAGACACAATTATTAGTTTGAATTTATTTAGACACAAAAGTTTGGAATTATTCTGATTATTTGCCCTAAAAATATTGAAAAGACATACAAGACATGTTGATATGTTGTAATACGGTATATTGGATAATTAAACCTTAAAAAAATGACAAAAAAGTTTACTGATATGAGCGTTTCTATGCGAGTGTGCGAGGCAATAGGTGGGTCGTTGTTTTTTTTTCTCTTAGATCAAAGTGGGCTGTGAAATATTTTTGGACTGGGCTATAAGCAAATTTGAGCCTATTATAACTAAAAAAAAATAAAATTGGGTGCTTGCCCTATGCCAGCATAAGGTAGACCCGCCCTTGGAGGATGGCTATGCATAGTTCACTGCGAGCTTCGGAATTTAAAAAAATAGGTTGTTGCCTATCAAATAGTAATTAATTCACACCTACAACTGCACTAACTACTGTGTTACGTACCAAATTAAACAAGATCACAATCAGAATCAGTTCTATGTTAAAAGCAACTATATGTCAACAAAACAGGGTTCAATTTTGGTAAGGTTGAGAATGACAAGGTTGTTAGGTTGATCTATCTGCATGTGACACGTGACATGTTGGGTATAAAAGCAATCAAAATAAAAGTTTTCTCGTCAAAAATAAATACCTAACTTGCCACGTGTCGTGACGCGCGCCAAACACGTCAATAAAATATTTCCTTAAACCAACTATTTGCAGATAGTGGCAAAGGGTCGATCCCACAGAGATTGGTAGTCTTTCTAAGGTTATAAAAGAAAGGAAAAATGGGGGTTTAGAGAAAATAACTAAATTAATTAATCTAATTACTAATAAATTAAATAACTAAAATAAATATCTACGACTACGAACAATTAATTTAAATACCTAAGTCTATGGTTCCACAAGACATGATCAAGATTCAATGGCATATCATGGTCGTCAATCTTTCCCGAAACAATTATTAATTTAAGTTCCCCTAGATTAGCTATGGAAAATCGACATCCGCCAGAAATTCCTAATTCCCCTAATCTTGATAGCTAGGACATCCGCCACTAACTACTTCCCTAATTAATGTATAACCTTAGATATCCGCCATAAGATTTAACACATTAACTGCAATAATAAAGTTCTATGGGAATACTAATCCTAGATAACCGGATCACGTCCGCTCCCGATTTAACCTAGATTCAATTGTTGCACACTCAAGAACGGAAAGGTTTTGACGGCAATCGGGTGAATGTTTGTCACTTATATTGTCTCAAAAGTATAATTACGGATACTAATGAGTTACTTAACTATAGATTATCCACCTAAAAGCATGTACTGGCCACATACATACCCTAAATTTAAACCATGTTCATTAAAATCAACAACAATGAAATAGAAGAAATTAAATTAAATAATAAAATAAAAGATCTCACAAGTTATGTCATGAATCCATAATCTTGAATTGCTTCACCTCCGACCTAGGCAATGACTTGATTAGCCGGACATGGCTACTCACAAAATAATGCAGAGAGAGAGTTCTCTAATGAATAATAGATGTTCTATTTATATCTAAAGTCCTAATATGTAAAACTACTAAGAATTGGTCTTTGGAAGAGAGAGAAAACTATTCTTGGGTGTATTTTCTGTCTTGACACGTGTCAGGCGGTCATTGGCTGAAATCTGGTGCTTGCTAACGTGTCAAAATGTGATTGGATGAATTTTGTTGACTAGATGACGTGGCAACGTCTCATTGGACGAGAAGAGTGCTGGTGACGTGGTGTGAAGGGTCTGGCGACATGTGGCAATCTGTGATAGGCTGGAGCTGGAAGACGGTGCCTTGCTGGATCAATGAGGAATCACCACGTGGTGCGTATCATCGAAATTTTGGGAGACAGCGCCTGCACGCATCTCGAGGCAAATCGATGATCTGGACTTGAAGAGAACCTGTGAGCGGTGACGTGGCTACTTCTAGTTGGCTGAGGCGCTACTGGTTTGCTTACGTGGCGTGCATTGATTGACTAGCAACTGCTGTATGACACGGCTCAGCGAATGGGGAGGCGACACGTGGCTATCTGGACGAATGACACGTTGACACGTGGCACTGCTAGTGTATATTTAAATGCTGGACCAGTAATGTATTGACACATGGCAATGCTGCACCGCAATTATCACACTGTCACGGTATATTTCGAGACAACTCCCCCGGTATCCAATTAATGCAAATAAATACTCTATTTTGAGTATTTTTTCGCCCCGGATTCAACCGTGTACTCCGTTTCACCTAAAAACCAAAAGTAAATATAATTAGATATATATTTTATAAACTTCCACACTAAATTATACTAAAATATACTATTAAATCCTATAAATACTAACTTATCAAATACCCCCAAACTTAGGATTTTGCACATCTATACTATTAAATCCTATAAATACTGACTTATCACATACCCCCAAACTTAGGACTTTGCACATCCCGAGCAAAGGTATATTTGACAACACAAACTAAACTAGACTCCTAATGCATTAACTAAACTAATCCTAAACCTAAACTTATACTCATACCTATACTTATTCCTATACCCGATTCAAAATTCATGGAGTTCCTTTAATTCACATAGTCACCAAGTAACAAGCCACTCAAGAAATTTCAGAGTTATGATAGTCAAGACTCGCAACCCAAACACAGTTAAGATCACACTTTAAAGACATAGATTTAGTCAAAACAAAGACCATCAACTACTCATGAGTTTTCTTGGTCTATAAATTGAAGCGCGCAAGTTTCAAATCTCACTTAATCTAGTGAAAGCACTCGAGGTAAATCTTTTTTATTTGAGGAGTTTTCATAGACTTTCGCCTTTTTTCATTCAATAAATACACTCTATTTTTTTCTCCATAATATTTTTTCAAGTAATACGGTCCCTGCTCCATTTCCTATGGACCGTTTTTCTCACTTTTTCCCACCACAAGATTCCCTGCTCCATTTCCTATGGAATCCTCTGGGACTCTCCATATTAAAAAACCCCCTGTTAGCCCTTCTCACTTTTCACTATGATTAAGCAGATCATCAAATATGAATTAAAGCACAATTACTTGCACAATTTTGATCGTCTGCCCATTTTGGTATCTAGCACAAAGTTTAACCATCATACTAAGTCTCTAATCATGAAATCATAAAAATGTTGAACTACGACTTGATTGAGTGTTTCTCCTAATTTTTCCTGAGTTTCAAGTTAAAAAACAACAATAATATACTCATCCACAATCAAAGGCATGAACCAAAGTTTCGGGTGACTTTAAATGCAACATATGTAACATATGTCACTATGTAAGGTCTAAATGTAAGAACAAACATAGATAGACACATGTCTACTCCTAATAAACTATACTAAATGCATGCATGAAAATGTATCATATCCTAATGAAATGGAAGATGGAAGTATTAATGACAGAAGAAAAAGATATGGAAAGAATAAAAGAGTGAGAATAACACCACTATTACCATCCTTCAACCGCATAATTTTAGAAATTAACGATCATACCTGCGAGCAAGAAAATCTATCCAATAATATCCACAATCCCTAAATTACCCCCAAACTTATTCCAAACCTTGTCCTCAAGGTTCAAAACAAGTTAAGTGGTCTAAACATTAAAAAAAAAAAAACAAACAAACAAACAAAAAACAAAAATGGTGAAAGAACATGTTAGTGATAAGAAGATGATAATGATAAGAATAAGGAAATGATATAAGTTCATGCATAAAAAAATTAAAAATTAAAAATTAAAAAATTAAAAAAATTAAATAATACTTATCAAAATTTGGGCTGCCTCTCAATAGCGTTTTTGTTTAAAGTCTTACTCCTATTCACTCCATCTGCCAAGCTCTTTTCCTCACGACCTCTGTCCACATCTGTGCCTCATTCGCCTACGATATTCTCATTTCCTCAGGTGAAACCTCGTACCTCATCGCTCCTCGTTTGTTTTTTAGGAGTTATGCACACATTATGCACATAGCCTAATAGATAGCTTGAAATGACTTCATTTCCTGTTGCAATCTACCAAAATCGGATTTTTTTCAAGGGCCCAAGTTGACACTTATGAGGGATGCAGGGGCGGATCCAAGATTCTTTATACCCCTAGGCTATGTAGCAATGTTTATTTTTTCACAATTTTTTTTAAATAAATTATACCACATTAACATACACATGCGTCCGCCAACAGTTGAAAAAAGTTTATTACCCCTGGATGTTTCTCCAAATAGTTTAAAGAAATAAAAAATTTCTCAATTCTAATATTGCTTCCATGATGAGATACTAACCCCAAACTAGCATGCTATCTTATTTCATTAAAGATCAAAGTTGTGGAGGCTTTTTTTAAGGAAAATGCTAGTGTGCACGTACATCTGACATGAAAGTCGAATATGCACTCAACATTCATCATCAATGCGCCACAAGATGCGTGTGCGAGGCATATTACACAAGCGCACATCGAGTGCATGTACAAAATGTGTGTCGGGCTTGGAGCAACCTATTTTATTTTATTTTTACTCTTATCATTTTTTTTTTGTCAAATTACTCTTATTGTTCAATCAATGTAACTAGTGCAGGAAAATGAGAGGACTTATATATAGATATACATATAAAAAAACAAAAAAAGGGACTAATAATTCTAATTTAAGTCTACGCCAATAAATGTCGTGCAGGCATCAAAGTCTTTGAAGAGAATAACAAGACAGATAAAAAAAGATGGAATGTAAAAAGAAAAAAAGAAACACATTAAAAAAATAGTGCAAATAGTATGAATAATCTCAAACTTTGAGTTTTGTGTCTAAATAATTCCAAATTTATAATTGTGTGTAAAGACCCAAATATTCTCCGACCCATTTTAAAGGTATTTTATTGATTTTATATTAAAGTATGCGAACAAATGAAATTGTATACAAAATTAATATTAACAAGACTTGGACTAAGTGAAAATAGTTTGAATGGGCTTAACGAGGAAATTGGGCCCATATTGGTATTTATGTCATTTGGGTTGAATTTGTGAGAAACCCTAACTATATAAGGATATGTTGCAAACCCTAGTCACCCCTTTTTGTTGTTTCAACAAGTTTGAGAGAGAGGAGAAGAAGATGAAGCATTGATCAATCAAGGAGAGGCTGTGACGGCCCCAATTTTCCCATGCAATTGGATACGCCCGGCCTAAGCCCGTGCAGGCCCCGAGTCATCACCCGGCAACCTGACGAGCCTAGTCAGCCTTCAATTTAATAAATTCGGTAATTTATGAAAGAGTTATTGCATTAATACACAGCGGAAGACTAAAACAATTAATAATAAAGGGAAATAACTCAATCAATGGGAAATTAGGAATTCTATAAATGTGGAAAACCCCGGGTATTCATGTACAATTCGATAGTCATATATACATGATACCAGTCTCATAAAAGATATACCAAGTTCAATAAATCCCACAAAATAAGTATAAAACGATATACACATCAGCAAACAAAGTATAATCACCTACTATAAAGTCTCTCGGATGTCCCGCAACTCCTCAAAGTATATCACGTAGGCGAGCCCCTTGCCCTTCTTTCGCTCTCCACTCTATCTCGCACCCACCGTCACAAACTAGACGGTGAGTAAGCGAATAAAATTGCTAGTAGTATCGAAGAATGTAACGGTAATTTATGATTATAACAAGAAAAGCGATCTAAGTATCATGCGGAAAAGAAATAACTGGAAAGTAAATAAATCAAATGCATGATAAAGAGACCGAAAGATAAACAATCGATATTTTGCATGTTCTAAGATTCAAAAGAGGCCCATGAGTGGTCTATTTCACAAAGCAATACGGCAAAGATCTCGCAAGATCTCCCGGGCAATGTCGCAACACTAGCGTTAGCGTGAAATCGAGAGGCATCGCAACACCTCTCGAATCCAAGTACCCAAGTACACACATCACTAGGGGTGGTCGGTTACCCTGCGAGAGGGCACCCTCGTTGTCCCAGCTAGTGCTGGACCATATGATACCTTCGAGACACACACTCATGCCAAGAACATACAACCAAAGAAACGGAATGGAATATCAAGCAAAGGATCAATGCAGCAAAAGCAATAAATAGAGGATGTATAAATCACATGTCATTTTCTTACTGGTCTACTAACGTACATACATACGAGGCATGCATGTACTTACCTGATCTAACGTGACCCGGTACTCGTCCGAGACTTTAACGCGCTTCCCGTGTTTCTCGACTACCTGACAGCGATTTAAGTCCCGAATATAGGTTTAGGATTAGTATTTAGGTTTATGATAATCCTCATAAACTTTGTTTCAATTCATTTAATTAATGGAACCTATATTATCGTTGATGTCTTTTATACACTGGTTAAGCTCTTGGTGGGTCCATGCATTAAGCCTATATCCACCTAAGTAGGCTCGATATGCGGATAATTATTAGACTTGGACATATGGGCTCGTTATTACATTTTATGTATTCGTTTTGTGCCTTAAGTTGTGCTTATCATTTTAAACTCTTATTGGGTTTTACACAACCCATATACACATAAATTGAGATTTGTTATGGACTTATTATTAAAATGAGTGGATTAGGCCCTTGTTGGGCCTCATTACAAGTCCATATTCATTTAATACAAATGTCTATACTTATAATCTTGTTTATTTATTCTTAAACTTACAACTTTATACATTATGGTCACACACACAATTGATGTGTACACCCCACTGGTGTGCACACTAACACTTCACACACCCCACTTTGTCTTGTTGTGCACACACCCCCATTGTTGTGTGCACCCCACTGTGATTTTCCATGTTCACATGCATTAGAACATTAATTTATTACTTGGAATTATGTTTTATACACATTTTCACTATTCCATAGATATGCAACTGTTGTGTACACCCCAATGTGGTGTACACACAGTGTAGTGTACACCCCACCGTGGTGTACACACCCACTGTTGTGTACACCCCACTGTGGTGTACACACAGTGAGATGTGCACCCCTTGCACATATACACTCAAAACCGTCACACATACACATAGAATAATAAAATTTGTGGCCACACACTCCACCCACACATAGTACAGTTTATGATCACCCACTAAAGTGCACACACCCCCACCCCAACTGGGGTGTGCACACACACAGCCACACACCCTACACCATCACACACTTCATTGTTTCCCATCAACACTCATTTTACAATTGATTACCTTCATCAAAACGTCACATACCTACACACCGAAACAACCACACCGAGGGTCACCTCTCCGCCGCGCGGGGTCGTCGGAGGATGACCTCCGGTCAGCCTCGACCGGCGCCAGCGCCGGTCACCCCAAACAATGGTGTTCATCATCACCAAAACCGTCACAAAGAGGAGGAAAAATTTTCAAACTAAAAACAGTGAAACCAAAGGAGTGAGGGGACAGTCGAGGAGCTCACCTTGATGTCTCCGTGGTGGCCGAGGTCCCCAGCTCCGTGGTGAGTGGCGGTGGTGACTGGCCGAGAGAGAGAAGACAGCCAAGAGTGAGAGAGAGAACACGTGACTGCCGAGAGAGAAGAGAAGGAAGAGAGAGAAGGAAAAGCTTACCTAAGTGTTTTCCGGTGGTGGTGGAGAGGTAGGTGGTCGTAGTGGGTGGCGGTGGTGGTGATCCAGTCGGAGGGGCGAGTTTTCACAGCGTGGAGGCCGAGCAAGGTGGACGAGAGAACGTGAGGCCGAAAGTGAGAGGGTCCGTGAAGTGAGTGAACGAGAGTGAACGAGATCGGAGAGAAGGAGAGGGAGGCTCACCTCGTCGGGGTCCGTGACACCGGTGGGAGGAGCGGCGGCGAAGTGGCGAGAGAGGAAGGAGGAGTGAACAGTGTCGGTTAGTGAGAGAAGAAGATGAATAGTGGTGTTTAGGGTTTTCACTTCTTTTATATTCATGTATCATAGGTGAAATGACCCATTTGCCCTTAAACTCTTACTTGTCCAACCTTGGCCGCCTACCCTTATGGGTCATTTGGCTTATCCTCTTAATCTACCACACATCCCCATCTCTATGACCATCCAATGGCTCTCCTCACCCAAGTGTGTCACTTTAACAATCCTATCCATATTAACCTATTAAATCAACCCCATTAATTTTATTAAATTACCAATAAAGTTACACAAATTCTCGCCTACTCGGTGCACTGTGCCCCGCGTTCGACACGCTTCTCGAGGCGGTCCCACTCTTGGGATTCGAATAAATTCCCTCATGCTTATGTTATACTTTATTGTTAGAGTTTTTATTTCCTCAACTTAGGTCATATTTTTCATTTGGCTTTGTTTATTAATAAAATCCACTAAAATGGTTCCCGAAAACCCCGTATAACTAGGCGATATCTCACTCAATTAAAACATAGCCAAAACGGCTCGAGACCCGTAGAATACTATAATACTAATACACAAAGTCAAAGAATCATAAAATTACCTCGGCGTCGACTACCGAAGTTTGAAATACTATCCAGTATCCACGTAGCCGGGTCACAATCCTGACACGTATAACACAAGTCAGTTAAAAATTTCGGGGTTGTTACAGAGGTAATCTCTTGTGGTGATTTTTCCTTTTTTCTTTTCTTTCTTCTTTTTTTTCTTCTTCTTTGGTTTGTTTTGTATTTGGAGGAAGAGGGAAAGAGGGGTGGTGGCTCCAAGGGGAGCCGCTGGTTTTGGGGGCGGCGCCTAGTGGCGCCGCCGGAGAAGACAGCGACGCCGCCGCCTAATATGGGGGGGTGGCTTAGCCACCCCATAATGGTGAGGAAGAAGGGGGTGGCAATAGCCACCCCACTTCCTCCATCACCGCCACCACCACCGCCACCGCGGCGGGTGAGCCGCGGTGGAGGGGTCCCCAGTGCCGGCGAGCACTGGGGACCACCCTCGGACCTAGATCCGAGGGTTGGGGGTGGGGGAAACCCCCACCCGTGGAGGCCGAGACGCCAGGGGCGTCTGCCCCTGGTTATGGTCCTAGAGACGACAGGCCCCTGGACCTTTCTAGGGGCCAGTCTGCGCCTGGCCCCTCGGGGGGCTGGGTGGACTGTTGACCAGGGGCTGGGACGACCCTAGCCAACCAAACAGGAACCAATTTGGTCCCTGTACCACCAAACAGGGACCAAATTGGTCCTTGGCCAAATAAATTAAGAAAAAAATTTAATAAAATAAAATAAAAATAGGATAAACCTACGATGGGGTCGACACCCTCGACAAAGCCCTTAAACGGCACGTCACGTGGGACCCACACCATTTGGGTCCCCAAATATGAATTAAAAATTAGAATATACAATTTTAAATTTAGTGAAATTCTTATATAGAATTGTATAAATTGCGTAGATTCACGAGGCGGTTCACGTGGGACCCCAAACGTGCGAGGAGTCGGTATAGGCGTCGCGACGAGTCCAGGTAAGTGGGGAGCTTCCCTCATGCATTAAATATGGCTTGATTATTAGATAATTAGGAATGCATGTTTTGAATGTAACGACTTGGGAATGGGTTGCGTCGTGATATTGGTTTGGATCTCTATTATCTATGGAATTGTGAATACATTGTTTTGCCTTTTATGTTATTCGGTGCCCTAGAATGTGTGGAGTTCCATCGCGGGCCAAATTAGCAAGTAGTCTATATCTTGGACGCCCCAGAATGTTGTGGTAGTTAACAACCGAGGGTTTACTTGACTAATTGAATACATAAGGTGAATTATTCGAGGGTAAGGGTTTGGAGTTCCATCCTTTGCTACTTGATGATTCTTTGAGACGTGTAGCGGCGACGGCTTGGATGAATCTATCTTTATTTTGGTGCAATTATTTAGAGGGCGTAACGGCCATTGCGTTTCCACTAGTTATTGTACCAATTCGAAAGTAGATGATTCAGTCACCGGATCCTTACCAATATCTAGTTCGCATTGAATGGAACAACGGCTTATATTAATATTTATATTTATCGTATTTCATTTAAATCTTTCATTTGACTTTATATGTATGTCATGTGTAGATTTTATAAATGAAAAATGATGAATGTTATTATGCATGACATAAATGAATGTTTATCAAATGTGTTGTAAAACTGTTATGTTTTTATATATGGTATAGTGAATGGAATACGACTTGAAATATTGACACGAAGATTATTGGATGTCTAATTTGGAAATGGAAATACTATTTATTCATTCTTCTTAGAATATGAATTCATTTTCATAACTACGATGAGCATGAACAATACCTTTACTTGTATCGAATTATGTGTTCATTTATATGCTTATATTTGGTTATGATTTACATTTATTCGGTTATTACATGATGTGTTATGCGTATAAATTTGGTGTCATGTAGAATTTGCATGAATACTAGGTAGTACTTGCATATTTAATGTTTGAGCGAGTCTTTCCTCTTATTGAGCATCATTGATTCTTTAGCTCACCCCACTCTACCCCACAAGTTCCTCTACCAGCGCGATAGACAAGAAAGGCAAGGGAAAGAATTTATCTTGAAGTGCCTTCATATGTGAGACTCGTATAATACTAGTTTATTATTAATATTAATCGTTTTGTAAACCTCGTACGTGGGTTATAACTTGAGAATTAGCTAATGGGTAGTTTTGAACCTATATAATATTATTATGAAGTTGTATGAGACATTTAAATATTAAAGATGTTAGATCTTATTATGATATATAGGATTATATGGTTTTGTTGTGATATATTTTCACACACTTCTTATTATATATATTGTTTAGAATGATTATTCCGCAGGTTTACTTAGGTGTGCCAAGTCGTTACTTGGGTCTGGTTCAAGTATCAGGTTTATGTAACGGTTTGGGTCGGGCGACTTGACCCTAGGTCAGGGAAGGGTTCACAATTGGTATCAGAGCCTAAGGATGAGAACCTAGGGAAACATTAGGTTAGAAAAACCTAAGTTGTAGAGCCTTAAATAAAAAAAATCAAAAATCAAGTTTAAGTCGAACAAATCCATGGTATGGGACATCGGTTTGAGTCGACTTAATGTGCACAAATGTCAAAATTCTAGATTGGGAAGGGATCGAAAACCAAAGATAAAGTGTTAATATATTGTTATATGTTTATGAATGTAATATATTTATAAAATTAGATATTTTTGCAAATTCCTCAAATTATTGGACTAACCACTTGTTGCTCTACAGTGCACTATGAGTAACCATGGGGGAAATTCGTATAATTTGAGGGATGCTTAGGACAAAGATGATAGACATTGGCGTAGGGAAATGGAGCAACGCATCTCTTCATTGACGGAGTCACATCAAAAAGCCCTGCAAGAAATGGCGTATGCTCAAGAAAGGAATATGGCTCATATTATGGAACTTATAAAAATAAAAGGAAATGCTAGATCAGCTGAGCAAGTGCAGGTAGGATAGGGGCCTAATCCTCCACTAGAACCTGTCAATGAGCACCAAGTAGCAGAGGAAGGCGCGGATTCCGTCACTAATACGGTGGCAGCAGCTGTACATGGAGGAGACAAGGATACAGAGGCATATTGGAGAGAAAAATTACAAAAGGAGTTCATGAAATATGATATACCTCGTTTCTATGAGGATTGGGATCCCGTAGAGGCTGAAGCATGGATCTTGCACATGGATAAGAGGATGAAGACTCTAAGTATTGATGAGTGGACTATGGTGCCTCTAGTGTCTTTCTTGTTGGAACATCGAGCCCACAAATGGTGGTTGTCCATCGAAAGAGCTCAAGGGACTAATATGTCTTGGACATAGTTCAAGAAATTGTTTTATGATGAGTGGTTTCCAGAATCAGTAAAGGCAGCAAAGATTCGAGAATTTCTTGACTTAGTGCAAGGCAGCATGAGTGTAGCAGATTATGCAGCAAAGTACAATGAATTAACAGAGTTTGCGCATGAGTACGTTCCATCTGAAACGACACGGAGGAGACGTTTCGTTGATGGGTTGACGAAGGAGATTCACTCTCTAGTGGCAGCATCAGGGGCAGAGACATTTCAGCAAGCGTATAACAGGGCACTCGACTGTGAAGATGCACTCCGCATTGATGAGACACGATCTAGTCGATATGGTCAGGGCAAAAGAAACTTTGACAGTTATCAGAGGGGACCTGAGAAAAACTCAAAGAAACTTCGGTTTGGAGGAGCATCAAGCGGACCGACACACTCAGTGGTAGCATCGAAGGCCACACACCCTTTGACGGGGAGCACCACACCTTCCCATGTTTCCGCACCTTCGACTAACCAGTGATATTTAAACAGCCACGTCCACCGCAACAGAGTAAGAATAGTGGCAGGGGATCAGTAAGGCCAAGGCCGAGTGTATCAGGTAGTGTCGTGCAGCTACAGCCGAATGCTCAGAATTCACATATTGTATGTTTTCGGTGCAAGACACCGGGGCATTACAAGAACCAATGTCCTTACCCACCATCATCTGAGGAGAGTGCAGCCCCAGTTGCTCGAGGAAGAGTTCATGATATGGCGAAACAGGATCAGAGAGCCGCGTGACAGTTAGTCACAGGTACGGTTTCAATTAATGGTCATAACATGCATACATTATTTGATTTTGGTTCTACTATTTCTCTTATCTCGGGGGCTATGGTATATGCTTTAGGATTGACACCAATTAGAGCACACACATACTTGATTTTGAGCACAGTCTCCACTGAAAAGATTTACCCTAACATGACATGTGAGGGGTGCATAATTAAAATTGGGGATCACACTATGTCGTTTGATTTGCGAGTGTTATAGTGTTTAGAATATGATGCACTATTGGGAATGGACTAGTTAGAGATGTATCACGCTAAGATAGATTATTTCAAAAAAGACGGTGACCTTTCAGATTCTGGGCACTACTCCATTTGAGTTTAAAGGTTGTTCTTTGGCTAATGTTATCAGCAGAAGTAGAGTTGCGACTTTTGATGAGATAGAGACTATTGCGACTCTAACTTCTATGGGAAAGGAGGGACAAGAAGTCCTAATTGAGAAGATTCCTATTGTTAGGAATTTTCCAGATGTTTTTCCTTCTGACCTTCCAGGACTTCCTCCACATCGAGACATTGACTTTGTGATTGACTTTATTTCCGGTACTAGACCAGTTTCTAAGGCACCCTATCGTATGGTGGCTACCGAGTTGAAAGAGTTAAAGAAGCAACTAGAGGAGTTGACTCATAAAGGTTTAATTTCCCCAAGCGTCTCACCATGGGGAGCACCCGTGTTATTCGTGAAGAAAGACGGCAGTTTGAGAATGTGTATTGACTACCGATAGTTGACTAAGGTGACTATTCGGAACAAGTATCCGCTTCCCAGGATCGATAATTTATTTGACCAACTGAGGGGAGTAAGATTCTTTTCGAAAATAGATTTGAGATCGGGGTACCATCAGCTGCGCATAAGAGAAGAAGACATACCAAAGACAGCATTTAGTACACGATATGGTCACTTTCAGTTCACAGTGACGTCGTTTGGACTTACCAATGCGCCAGTCATGTTCATGGATTTGATGCACCGTGTTTTCAAACCATTCCTCGATCAGTTTGTGATTGTATTTATCGATGACATCATGATATATTCTAAGACTGAGTCGGACCATAGAAAGCATCTTAGGAAAGTGTTGCAGACATTAAGGGAACACAAGCTTTACGCTAAGATAAGCAAGTGTAAGTTTTAGGCTTCCGAAGTGAAATTTTTGGGCCATGTGGTGAATGCGGAAGGTGTAACAGTTGATCCCACGAAGATTGAGGCGATCCTTAGATGGCCACAACCTAAAAATGCTTCAAAAATACGAAGTTTCCTAGGACTAGCAGGATATTATCGGCGTTTTGTGCAAAATTTCTCGTCGATTGCTTCACCACTTACTGAGTTGACGTGGAAGGATGTTACTTATGTTTGGAGTGATGCATGCGAAAAAGCTTTCCAATTGTTGAAGGAGCGTTTGACCACCGCACCTATTTTGGTCCTACCAGAGTCCGGTAAGGAATTGCTAGTGTACACCGACGCTTCTGGGATTGGATTGGGAGGAGTACTAATGCAAGACAAGAAGGTAATCGCCTATGCTTCACGCCAACTGAAGATTCACGAGAAGAATTATCCGGTGCATGACTTAGAGTTAGCAGCAGTGGTGTTTGCTTTGAAATTATGGAGACGTTATCTGTACGGGGAAAAGTTTACTGTTTATTCAGATCACAAAAGTTTGAAGTACCTGTTTACTCAGAGTGATTTGAACATGAGACAGAGGAGGTGGTTGGAATTCTTGAAAAACTACGACTTCACACTTGAGTATCACCCGGGGAAAGCGAATGTAGTGGCGGATGCTTTGAGCCGTATTCGATTGGAGTCAGAGTCCGAGGTTGTAATGCAAATACATGAAGTACCTGTAGAAGTCTCAGATGTCATAAGGAGTCAAGAGCATGTTCAGATGAGAGTGGAGCCAGTGGCATTGTTTAGAGTGATTGACTGTCAGAGGGCCGATTCTGAGTATGGACGGTACAGGTTATTGGCAGATAATAGCGATGATAAGGACTGGAGACTGTCAAGTGATAGGGCATTGAGGTTCCGAGACAGAGTATGGATACCATCTCATAAACAGTTAAGAGATGATTTATTCAAAGAAGCTCATAGATCATGGTTTACAGTGCATCCGGGAGGCAATAAAATGTACCAAGATATGAAACGAATGTATTGGTGGCCAGTGATGAAAGTTGACATCGCTACTTACATTCAGAACTGTGAGATCTGTCAACTAGTAAAAGCAGATCAACAAAAGCCGGGAGGATTATTGCAACCATTGCCTATTCCACAATGGAAGTAGGAACACATAGCCATGGATTTTGTTTCGGGGCTGCCGAACACACAAAAAGGACATGATGCGGTTTGGGTGGTTGTAGACCGTTTGACTAAGTCGGCACATTTTATTCCTATCTCCATGGGATATTCAGCATACAGACTTGAAGGCATGAACGTCAATGAAATTGTTAGGTTACATGGGGTTCCGGTAACTATAGTGTCAGATCGTGATCCAAGATTTACCTCTCAGTTTTGGAGAGGGTTTTAGCACCAGATGGGAACTTAACTCAATCTTAGTACGGCCTTTCACCCTCAGACTGATGGGCAAACCGAGAGATTGATCCAGATACTTGAGGACATGCTTCGAGCCTGTGTATTGGATTTCGGTGGAAGTTGGGAAAAATACATTTCGTTGTGCGAGTTCGCATACAATAACAGTTTTCAAGTATTGGTATGGCACCTTTTGAGGCACTTTATGGGAGACCGTGTAGATCTCCATTTTGTTGGACCGAGGTCGGAGATGTGGTGTTGCTTGGACCAGAAATGGTTCATGATCAAACAGAAAGAATTAAGATTATTAGGCAACGACTAGAAACCGCCCAAAGCCGTCAGAAAAAGTATGCCGATAAGGACCATCGCGATGTTGTATTCAAGGAAGGGGAATTCGTGCTTTTAAAAGTTTCTCCTATGAAAGGGCATCACCGATTCGGGTAAAAAGGAAAGCTATCTCCTAGATTCATCGGACCATTCGAGATCAAGAAAAAGGTGGGACCTGCCTTTCGTCTCAAGTTACCACCACAATTAGCGGGAGTACATGATGTTTTTCATATTTCCATGTTGAGAAAGGCACATAATAAACACGCACCGAGGATTGATTGGGGGCAAGTTGATCTAAGGGAGGACGTGTCATATGATGAGCAGTCGATCCAAATAATGGATAGGAAAATAAGAAAATTACGTAATAAGGAATACACAATAGTGCAAGTCCGATGGCAATTTCATGGGGAACAAAAGTTGACTTGGGAGTGGGAGGATTACATGATAGAGAATTTTCCATTTCTCTTTGAATCTTGAGGTATGACTTTGATTTAATTTCGAGGACGAAATTCTTTAAATTGGGGATATTGTAACGACCCAAATATTCTCCGACCCATTTTAAAGGTATTTTATTGATTTTATATTAAAGTATGTGAACAAATGAAATTGTATACAAAATTAATATTAACAAGACTTGGACTAAGTGAAAATAGTTTGAATGGGCTTAACGAGGAAATTTGGCCCATAGGGGTATTTATGTCATTTGGGTTGAATTTGTGAGAAACCCTAACTATATAAGGATATGTTGCAAACCCTAGTCACCCCTTTTTGTTGTTTCAACAAGTTTGAGAGAGAGGAGAAGAAGATGAAGCATTGATCAATCAAGGAGAGGTAATCTCTTGTGGTGATTTTTCCTTTTTTTTTCTTTTCTTTCTTCTTTTTTTTCTTTTCTTCTTCTTTGGTTTGTTTTGTATTTGGAGGAAGAGGGAAAGAGGGTGGTGGCTCCAAGCGGAGCCGCTGGTTTTGGGGGCGGCGCCTGGTGGCGCCGCCGGAGAAGACAGCGGTGCCGCCACCTAATATGGGGGGGGTGGCTTTAGCCACCCCATAATGGTGAGGAAGAAGGGGGTGGCAATAGCCACCCCACATCCTCCATCACCGCCACCACCACTGCCACCGCGGCGGGTGAGCCGCGGTGGAGGGCCCCAAAGTCTTGGCGAGCACTAGGGACCACCTCGGACCTAGATCGAGGGTTGGGGGTGGGGAAACCCCCACCCGTGGAGGCCAAGACGCCAGGGGCGTCTGCCCCGGTTATGGTCCAAGGGACGACAGGCCCCTGGACCTTTCCAGGGGCCCTGGGGGGGCTGGGTGGACTGTTGACCAGGGGCTGGGACAACCCTGGCCAACCAAACAGGGACCAAATTGGTCCTTGGCCAAATAAATTAAGAAAAAAATTTAATAAAATAAAATAAAAATAGGATAAACCTACGATGGGGTCGACACCCTCGACAAAGCCCTTAAACGGCACGTCACGTGGGACCCACACCATTTGGGTCCCCAAATATGAATTAAAAATTAGAATATACAATTTTAAATTTAGTGAAATTCTTATATAGAATTGTATAAATTGCGTAGATTCACGAGGCGGTTCACGTGGGACCCCAAACGTGCGAGGAGTCGGTATAGGCGTCACGACGGGTCCAGGTAAGTGGGGAGCTTCGCTCATGCATTAAATATGGCTTGATTATTAGATAATTAGGAATGTATGTTTTGAATGTAACGACTTGGGAATGGGTTGCGTCGTGATATTGGTTTGGATCTCTATTATCTATGGAATTGTGAATACATTGTTTTGCCTTTTATGTTATTCGGTGCCTAGAATGTGTGGAGTTCCACCGCGGGCCAAATTAGCAAGTAGTCTATATCTTGGACGCCCCAGAATGTTGTGGTAGTTAACCACCGAGGGTTTACTTGACTAATGGAATGCATAAGGTGAATTATTCGAGGGTAAGGGTTTGGAGTTCCATCCTTTGCTACTTGATGACTCTTTGAGACGTGTAGCGGCGATGGCTTGGATGAATCTATATTTATTTTGGTGCAATTATTTAGAAGGCGTAACGGCCATTGCGTTTCCACTAGTTATTTTACCAATTTGAAATTTGATGATTCGGTCACCGGATCCTTACCAATATCTAGTTCGCATTGAATGGAACAACGGCTTATATTAATATTTATATTTATCGCATTTCATTTAAATCTTTCATTTGACTTTATATGTATGTCATGTGTAGATTTTATAAATGAAAAATGATGAATGTTATTATGCATGACATAAATGAATGTTTATCAAATGTGTTGTAAAACTGTTATGCTTTTATATATGGTATAGTGAATGGAATACGACTTGAAATATTGACACGAAGATTATTGGATGTCTAATTTGGAAATGGAAATACTATTTATTCATTCTTCTTAGAATATGAATTCATTTTCATAACTACGATGAGCATGAACAATACCTTTACTTGTATCGAATTATGTGTTCATTTATATGATTATATTTGGTTATGATTTACATTTATTCGGTTATTACATGATGTGTTATGCGTATGGATTTGGTGTCATGTAGAATTTGCATGAATACTAGGTAGTACTTGCATATTTAATGTTTGAGCGAGTCTTTCCTCTTATTGAGCATCGTTGGTTCTTTAGCTCACCCCACTCTACCCCACAAGTCCCTCTACCAGCGCGATAGACAAGAAAGGCAAGGGAAAGAATTTATCTTGAAGTGCCTTCATATGTGAGACTCGTATAATACTAGTTTATTATTAATATTAATCGTTTTGTAAACCTCGTACGTGGGTTATAACTTGAGAATTAGCTAATGGGTAGTTTTGAACCTATATAATATTATTATGAAGTTGTATGAGACATTTAAATATTAAAGATGATAGATCTTATTATGATGTATAAGATTATATAGTTTTGTTGTGATAAATTTTCACACACTTATTATTATATATTGTTTAGAATGATTATTCCGCAGGTTTACTTAGGCGTGCCAAGCCGTTACTTGGGCCTGGTTCAGGTATCGGGTTTAGGTAACGGTTTGGGTCGGGCGACTTGACCCTAGGTCAGGGAAGGGTCGTCACATTGTGTCTAACTATTCCCAAACTTTGTGTTTTGCATCTGTTTTTGTTCAATTGATATTTTGGTAAATAAGGGAGGTGATTTCAATTAAAAAATAAAAAGTTAAAGTGGTTCTTTGCAAAATTAATGACTTTGAACAAAAAATGGAATTACCCTCATCCCCTTCACCATCTTCTTCGTTGGATTGATTACATACAAAGTCGATCGCCTTCTTTAGTAGCGCCTTATGCTCATTGAGTAGGAACATTTTGATATTGATTTAGTGTTAAGATGTTTTCTTAAGCTCAATCTTTCACTACTCTTGCACTCTCGGTCAGAGTGCTCTCTGTGAAACCACACCCAATAGGGGGTGAATTGGGTGTATCGAGAATTTAACGCCCATTTTAATTTAATTCAATAATCAAGATGTTATATGCTTACCAAAGTGCAAATATGGGTGCTATGCAAGTAAATGGGATAGAAGAGATGGAAAGTGACACAATTTATAATGGTTCGATCTAATGATCTGCATCCACTACCTAACCTCCCCTGTTAATATTTTTAAACCCTTACTTATATTGCAAATAAGTGTTACAACTTAAGCTTACAAGTCTAGAATGTCTAATCACAATTAGAACTTCCTACCTAGCCGCAACTAGGGTTTATGCCTAGCCTCAACTAGGTCTTCCCTTTGACATAGATTCCACTAAATCTTACAATCATTCAATTACAATCAATAACTAAAAATAATGAAATACACTTTACAAAGTAAAGTGGCACCAAGTTCAAATACTAGCAAGCCTCCTAAAGCCTAACCACTCTAATGCATGCAAGTATGAAAACAATTGAGAAATGCAAATATGTCACTGATTTTATGCACAACTTAAATATGAAACCGTTTCAAACAAATCGATTATAACAAATCCGGTTTCAAATCCAAAGAACAAGAAGTTTGATAAAAATCAAGTTTAAGTGCAAACTTTTGTCCAAGCCAATCCTAGGGTTTAATAAAATAAGTTTAAGCGCAAAACCTAAAGATAAATGTGTTCAAAGATACAACAAATGATTTTCCTAGTCAAATACACAAAGTAATGAAATTTAAGCACAAGAAAAAGCTAGGAGAAAAGGCTTTCTTACAATCCCAAGAAGGTAACTTGAAAAACTGTTTTGGAGAGGTTGTTGTACACCCTAAAAAGCTTCAAAGATGCTGGTTTTAAAAGTGAATAGACAGCCTCAAGAATATTCTTTGTGTTCTCCACAAAAATCCAAGCTTCTCTTTTTGAAAGTTTTGAGCTCTTGTGTGTTTTCTTGCTTGTTGGGACAAAACTCTTATTCTTGGTATTTGAGAGTGTTTTATGTTCTTATATAATAGTTTTATGACCGTTCTAGGGATCCAAGGGCTGAGATTCCATCAAAAATTCAAATTAAAGTGTGTTTTCAACTTTATAAAAAACTGTCAGGAAAACAATTAGCGCGCTAATATTTAGATCTAGCGCGCTAACTGTAGGGACCTCAAAATAAATATTTTTGTCCCTTTGGTTAGCGACCCTTTTATCACGTCCGGGACCCAACTAACCCTCATATAACATATTACATATGTTTGCTATGGGTCATAAAGCCTATTTGGGTGGTCCAGATATTTTTACAAATCCCAAAAATGGAAAATCTCGATTTCATGACATGCGAGGGGCTTTTCTGCAAATATGCAGTTTTTCTTTTCAAAAACCAATTTTTCTTTTTCGAAAACTTCCACAATGATTTTTCAAAATACGATGTAATCATAAACACAGATTGTCATTGTTTAAACTTATAAGACTTAGTCAAGTGTTAAGTTTAACTTAAAGTTTCAAGTTATCACTTGACATTTGAGAATCCATTTTAAAAACACGATGTCCATGAACTAATGCAATAGACTTGCGTAAGTAAACTTGTATACCTTACATCAATGTTACAACACATAATTTGATCTTTCGTCTTCATGCCCTTATGTATGCCGAACCTTGAACTTGTATGGCTTGAATGCTCGAATACTCGAATACTCGTGATGTAATATTTTGCAACCTTTGACAAAACTGAAATGCACTTGATATTTATTAGTATATTTTTCACCTTGTTTGTTTCTATCAAAATCCTGGACGGAGTAAAGTGACTAACTACTTAGTCCAACACTCTAGACTCTCTCTGCTTTAAGTTTCCAAGTAACAACACAGAAGCAAAGCAAAGCTCGTCTCTTCAATTTTTGCTTTCAACGTTCTTTCTCCCAACACCTCCTCTTTCCTTATTTCCAATACCCGTTAATTTCTAAAGAACTGAATTTTATTAGATTGGATAAATTATGAAGTACAACCTACTTGTATATATAAACCCCTAAAAAATAAAGAACACATCAAAACATAGATAAGAACAAATAAGAAGTTACAACCATGTAGCCATAGCTAAGATAACCACAAATTCTAACACACCCTCAAACTCAAAATGGTTCAAGAAAACTAACTTAAGGTTGCAAATTGAATCAGTAAACCTGACAAATCTAGGCTTCATTGTGGAGCAGATCAATAACTACCCAAGGTGGCTGAAAAAGATTCGAGATGCGGCAGAGTCAGAACATCAGAACAGCAGAGTTGACCAAACGACTGGCAGAGCAGAGTCAACGGGATGGACTCTGTTGTTCAAATGATTGCGTACAAGCAATCTCGGATGTGATTGTTGAACATGAACACGGCAACGGCAGGATTGGTGTGTGCGCGTCGCGACAGTATCAGGTCTATGTTAAAAGCAACTATATGTCAACAAAACAGGGTTCGATTTTGGTAAAGTTGAGAATGACAAGGTTGTTAGGTTGTCCTATCTGCATGTGACACGTGACATGTTGGGTATAAAAGCAATCAAAATAAAAGTTTCCTTGTCAAAAATAAATACCTAACTTGCCACGTGTCGCATGTAGATAGATCAACCTTACAACCTTGTCATTCTCAACCTTACCAAAACTGAATCCAACAAAACAAAACCCATACAAGACCAATTGAAATGAGTACCTTAACCAATGGAAGTGGATTGGATGACGACAACGACGACAAGCAGAGAAGAAAAGATTGTAGAACACAATAGAAAGATTGATCCATTAAGTTGAAAGCTCTTCACACTAATTTCTCCCTCTAAACAAGTAAAATTTTAGGCCTTGTTATTTCTCCCTCTAATCATTTTTATTAGTGATCCTACATAACTCTTTTTTTTTTTTTTTTACTTCAGTGGGAATCTAATCACGATCTTCCAAAGTCTTACTTTTTGGCAAGCGATGTATTTACCATATCACCTGAGAGTCTATGACGATCATTTTTGTACCTCTATGACGATCATTTTTGTACCTCTATATCCATTTTACTCCTAAACATTTATTCACAATTAAACACTTTTTTTCACTTTCTTAATATGTGTCTTTTGTGTAAAACGACTTTTATTATTGACTAGAGTTGAGCGACTATTCATTGAAGAATGTCGACAAGTCCTATGAGGGGCTTATTTACTTTTAAGGGCCATCGTCCCTATTAGCCCATACACCTCCATAATACCCGAACGAGGGCCATCCTCCCATTACCTTATAGACCTGCATGGTTGCATCATGTCCGAATATAGATTAGTCGTTCCAGTTAAGGGAAGCATTGGAAATTTGGGAGGGACAAAATTGCCCATCCCAACTACATAAGTCAACGGAACGGATTACGGAGTAGATATTTTTAACTCCTCACTAGTGAACTAGCGACTTGAGTTTCGTTTCCGATTCCGATTCCCTAATACGGTACGCTTGTTTCTACTGATTTCGTCGAATATCTGATGCTTTGATCTGTGTTAGTGGCAGAGTCGTTGATCTCTTGTATCGTCTCTGCTGATCTCCTTAGTTTTCAGGGCAAAAATTGATTGATTTCTGTGCTAATTTGGTTCATCATCATCGTTTGATTTGAAGGTAGGGTTTTGTGGAGCAATGGAGGATTTGAAGGATCAGCAAACCCAAGAAGATGGTAATCTAGTATTACGTTTAGTCACTGAACAAAAAATTGCTTCTTTTTTTTCAATTTGATGTGCAAAAAACTGCCCTGATTGATCATGTGAGATCAGAATTGATTCTGTTGAACCTCTTTTTAGGGTTTTTGGTGATCATCTTAGGAGAAATGTCGCGAAAGGTGAAACCTTTAGTAGTGCTGTGTGACAATTTAGTTGATTGGTTTTGAAGACTAGGGTGCTGTAAGTCCATACATTTTGGGGAAAATGCCGCACGTCGGTTCAATGCAATCGATGTCTTGTGGAGAAGGGAGAAAATTGTGTCTTCTTCCATTTTTGAACTCTACCATTTCATGAAATAATTGACAATGTATAGACACTAGCTATATGATTTTAATTTACATTGCTAGTGGTTTCGAGTCTTTCGACTTTTAAAGTGTAAATGGGCAAGCTGTCCCGTTATGCTTCTTTATTTTACTTTAGTACGATAAACCGATTTACTTATGGAAATTCAATGGTGAATTGAGATTTATTCTGGTGTAAATTGCTATTCTCTATGCGTGATATATTTATTATACTGCCACTATTTTTAACTAATTGATAATGAATTGACAAGATTTCCCTGCTCTAGTTGGCGAGGAGGATGAAATTGTTGCTGAAAGTGCTGCATTTGTTCATGGGGATCCTGCACAGGATGCCAAAAGTCCTCCTAAGGTTGATTCGGCAGTGGAAATCCTTCATGAGAAAGTCACTAAGCAAATCATCAAGGAAGGTCGTGGCCAGAAACCATCAAAGTACTCTACATGCTTCTGTAAGTGAGCAGCACTTTATCTGTTCCCCATTTTACGAATGAAGCTAATATGTGGAAGTGGGAGCTCAGTCTAGTCATAGAATTGGTTGTTTTGGTTCCTTAGAAAGTTGTTTTGAGTGAATATGTTGTTCCAAGCATTGCAGAAGCTCATAATGTATATTTGGTAAAAAAAGACTTGATAAATAATTGGAAAAGGTGCCATAAGATGGATTATTAATGCCAATTTCCAAGGATTCTTTCATCATCGAGAAGGGGAAAGCGAGATCTGCAAACTCAATCCAATGTAGTCAATTGCTTTATTTTAATAACCAAGGATATTGAAAACCGAAGTTTCATGCCATATTGTTGGAAGCATGCCACGAAATTACAAACATTTGAAAGGGAAACATGAAAGAAAGTTCAAGTATTGTTAGGACTTACTTTGAATATTGAAAATGCTTATTTGTGTTGCCACGTTTAATAAAACTGCGAAAGTAATACTTAAAACTAGAAGGTTTACAATTGAGCGATGAGCATAAACCTCATTTGTTTGTTTTCTTTCTTTGTGAACTATCCATGTAGCTTCTTAACTACTTTACAAAAGAGACACAAGTACCTGAAGTTCTTTACTTGATTTTGGTGAGATACATATAATATGCTTTACATGGCTTGCTTTTGCGAGTGTTGCGTCATAGATAATAATCCTGTTTGATAATCAATCCACAAAAACTTGCATGTAACTTTATGGATCCTAAAACTCGTACATCATCAGGACTGTGATAATTTAAATGATTGAATATTATGAAGGCTTATGTGCTTGAGTGAATTCTCCCCTTGTGATAGTGCATTACCGAGCATGGACTGAAAGCACCCAACACAAGTTTGAAGATACATGGCAAGAGCAACGGCCAGTTGAAATAATTCTTGGAAAAGGTAATTGCCTTTGGTTCAGAATATTTCCTCTCTCATATTCTCATGCTTTGGCGTAAGTTTTCCTTTACATGGAAGGTATTGATTTATTGCATAAATTTAAATGATAAAGGCAGCATTTTCACTGTGGAAGTAACTTGGTGCCTTTGTCTATTAATTACATAGCTATATATTTTCATCAATGTTTAGAGGAGCAAAACTAACTAACTTAATTTTTTAGTGACTAAACTTGAATACATTCATGCTCTGCAATTATGGGTGGATGCTTCCATACTTTGTGTTTTTCGTCTGACCTGTAGTATGAAGTTAATTGTGGGAAGTACTTGGTTTATGCGAGAGACGTCTATTTCCACAATGAAGTTTGATACAACCATGGGACTTGATAAGTCATGCCCTTCCCATTACTACAGCAATTTATTCCCAGTATCCAGCGACTGCAACAATATTAACATTTATTGTTATATATTAAAACTCATTTTCTCAAAGATTTGTATAGAAACAAAAGCTAAAAAATAAAAATAATAATTATCTTGAGAAGAATGTCAGCGACAGCAGTATACAATTTGAGTAAAACTGCAGATATTTCAAGATATATACATCACCACTTCTATGTTGTAGTCGGTTTTAATGTTAGAACTCTTATTGACAGAGAAAACCGAGATGACTGGGCTTGGAATTGGAGTGTCAAGCATGAAGGCTGGCGAACGAGCTTTGTTGCATGTGGGATGGGAGCTGGGATATGGCAAAGAGGGTAGCTTTTCCTTCCCGAATGTTCCTCCTATGGCAGACCTGCTTTATGAAGTTGAATTTATTGGATTTGATGAAACCAAAGAAGTAAGTTTGCGCAACTTTTTGGAATCTGAGAACTAGGAACGTTTTTTTATCATTTAAACTTGTTTTCCTATACATAATATGCATGTTTAAGTCTCTTATTCAGACTTCAGTGGTTTGATTGTGGGATTCCATTGACGTTTCCACATTGAATACTTAAAAGTAGTGACAGAACTATCTGGCTTGAAATATTAATCTATGCTTAAATATTTATTACAGTTCGCAGATATTATTCTATATTCATATCATGAGACTTTGAATTTAATCATAAATGTGTTGGCATTCGCTCATCTAGCAATTCTAGTATCATTTATTTGATAGGAGCAATTCTAGTATCATGAATAGATCAGTGTCTCTAATCTCCAGCAAGCGCAAATAGTCATAAAAAGAGGAGTATATCCTTATCTTTTTTTTTTTTTGTTGAAAAAAATGTAGTTTTTTTTATAAGAAAGAAACAACTTTCTTCCACCGAGGTTCGAACCCATGACCTCTTACTTCCAAACCCCATACCAAACCATTGGGCCACCCAAGTGGTTGGTGAGAAAAAAAAAATAAAAATTGCTGTTGGACTTTGATTAACTTCCGATCTATCAAAATCTGGTTCCTGCAGCTTTTATTTTCTCAAAGCAACTAAATATCTGATTCTGTATAAATTCATGAGATTGTGACTTGTGAGCATACTGAAGGTAAAGTTTACTGGTTAAAGCACATGAGGGCTTACCAAACATATGCTCTGAGTTTAGAATTCAGAATCTGATAAGCAACAAAGTGGGTGAGCTGTTGACAAGCAGATAATTATCCACGTAGAGAGTTTTGACAAAAGATGGCTTTGCATGTCCTTTGTGACTAGAGAGAAGATACAATAATATTGTGTTGCTTCATGGTAGCTCATTGCTTGCTCGTTTCTAATTGAATGAATGCAAAAATGGCCTGAAATTGCTGCAATTAATGGTTTGGAATTGTAAGGAAGTAAGGACTGAGTTAGTTTCAATTCGAGGAACCTTGTTTCTGTGGCCCTTAAGAATTTTGTCGAACAAAAGCAGAATATAGATTCCTATAATTTTTCCCATCCTTGTGGTGTGTGCATATATCATGTAAAGCAAGACATATATTTATGAGTTACTTTACTCTATAATTAAATGTATTGAAATTTAGAACATATGTTTGTGCAAAATATGCTTTGATCATATACTTTACAAGACAAGATGTGGCGGCTAGCATGAAAAGAAAAGCGGGTGGAAATCCCCTGCTGCCAGTTCTATTGGATTTATAAAAGATCCCGGCATGCTAAATATGCTTCGACTTGTATGGTTCTAGATCCTAGGATCTTAATTAGCTCTGTAATAATTTCTTTTCAGGGTAAAGCTCGTGGTGACATGACTGTGGAGGAAAGGATTGGAGCAGCTGACAGAAGAAAGATGGAAGGAAACATGTTGTTTAAGGATGAAAAACTGGAGGAGGCTATGCAACAGTATGAAATGGTTACGCAATTTTTCTGTTTTTTTCCTTTTCTCTACTGATTCACTTTTTCAAGTGGTTAACAATTTCGGCTCATTTGTATCTGTAAAAAGCTGACTATTTCTCACCTTTCAGGCCATTGCTTATATGGGGGATGATTTCATGTTCCAGCTAATGGGAAAGTACCGGGATATGGCACTGGCTGTTAAAAACCCTTGTCATCTCAACATGGCAGCTTGTTTGATAAGGCTCGAACGGTATGATGAAGCCATTGGACAATGTAGCATTGTAAGTACAAGATCTAGTGTATTTCACTTTTTGTTTAACTTGTAGTTTTTTTTTGAAGAAAAATCGAAGTTTCATTAATCATTAATGACTCAGTACAGGACCAAACATAAAATCAAAAAAGTACATTGATTCACTAATCCTATTTGTTCAAAAGAACCGCCATTACTTTGTTTGTGAATAAGATCGTGAAATTTAAACAGTTTGACAATCATGGATTGCTCACTACTACGTGAAAACATATTACAATACACAAACACTCGCTAGAACCACATAATGAATAACAAAACTTCCCTACAAGGAGAAGAAAAGCTAAAACTTCCCGTCAAGGAGAAGACAAAATCAAGACTTCCAACAAAGGGAAGACAAATTACCTAAAAGTACAACTAAAATAAGTACCAACCCAATAGCCGCACAGATCCAAAAACGAGCGTTGAGGAAGATGTACCACAACAAGTAGATACAAGCTTCTCATATCTGAAAAGATCTACACTTTATTGAACACATAAAATACGGAGAGATGAAGATTGGAACCACCGCCGGTCAAAATAGAAGATCGGCGGTGGTTTAAGATCTTGAATCAAGAGAGAAAACTCAAAAAAGTGATTTTATGGTTAGGGCTAGCCGCCAAGGTTTAACTTGTAGTTATTGGAAGTAAGTCTGGTGTGAAAATGGTGAACTTTATTAATGTATGCCTGGGCTTGCTGCAAGCCCTTATTTTGTGGTTACTTTGACAATCTGATAAAAGATACTTCTTTTTCCAAACTTTAAGATTTTTTATTCTTCCTTTTCAAAGGAATGTCTTGCCTGTGATAATGACAATCCATTTTGGTTTCTACCCATCTTTCATCTCTCAACATTGATATTTTCAATGCCTGACTAATTAATTTATGTTAGTCTTTAGCATTGTGTGGAAGAAACTATTGAGTTTTTTTTTTTTTTTTGATAGGAAGAAGAAACTATTGAATATTGCTGTACCTGAAAATCAAATATAATATTATGATTCACGTCCCATATGAACCACTTAATCTCATGCTTTGTGTTTTGTAAGCATTTACTTTGGCCATATAGAACCATACCCGAAAAAGCTGAAACACAATTGAGTAGTAGGAGAAATTAGATTTATGTTTTTCTTCTTTGATTATGTCTAATGTTTTCGCTTTTCTCATGGCTCCCCACACAAAAAGTTGCAAACCCAATTAACTGTCACATAAATCTGTTCTAGCTTTATTGAAGTTGAAGCTAGTTTTCATCGTCTCTCTACTCGGTTTTTTTCTAGCTACCTTATGGCCAGAATCTAAAACTTGTAATGGACTTGCAGGTATTGTCCGAGGAAGAAAACAATGTCAAAGCTTTATTTAGAAGAGGAAAAGCTAAGGCGGCACTTGGGCAGACTGATTCTGCTAGGGAGGACTTCCTGAAGGCCAGTAAATATGCTCCAGAGGACAAGGCTATCGCGAAAGAGTTACGGTTGCTAGCTGAGCATGACAAAGTTGTTTATCAAAAGCAAAAGGAGCTCTACAAGGGGATTTTCGGACCAAGGCCTGACCCCAAACCCAAGGAGAAAGAGAATTGGCTCGTTTTTGTATGGCATTGGCTCGTAGCCCTCTTCTATGGCATTTTCAGGCTCGACAAGCGGAAGGCAAACTAAGATGGTCAGTTTCAATCTCAATCCCATGTTGGAGTGTTGACTCTACTTTGTTAGGCATTGGCTTGTAGTCCTTTGCTATTTCAATTTTAAGCTTGATAATCCGAAAACTAGCTTTTTCACTTGTTGATTGGAACGCAGTGAGTGATTTTCTTCTTACAACCGTGAAAGTAAATTAGCTGTCTGATTTCTTCTATGCTAGCAATGCCGGAACACTAGAATGTTTTTAGGCTGGATGATGCATTGAGATCTGACAACCACTTTTCTAGTATTTCGTAACAGCTATCATAAACTAATGGCATTTGTTACCAACCAAGTGGATGGCTCATTGGCTTGGTATGACGTTACTTGGGTTGCTTTCAAGAACTGCAATGGTAATAATAGAACAGTCTAATAATCAATAATTGTTATCTTGACAAACGTTTGAAAAGTACACCTAATAAGGATAGAAAAACACAACTTCCATTGAAGGAAGACATTCGTTGGAACTTAAGTGTGAACTTTAAAGAAATTGTCGCTTTTGTAATTCGGAAAGATCAGATTAAGGAAATCCTTTGCTTATCATATCTCTATAAAATGTGGAGTAGTTTCTTTGATTTCCTGCAAAGCAAATAAAAACACAATTTGTTTAGTGTTCAATTTACTTTTACTAGTTTAACTACTAATGCCATTCCATATTTTTCCACGTCGTTCCAGTTCACTCATGGCAATGCTAATATCAGTCACAAGATTCCAATATGAAGAAGGGTTCCACCTAAGAAGAAAATTTCCACACAAATTCTTCACCAACATTTTGTGTTTCAGCAACTTTCACGACATATAACTGGGAGGGAAATAAGTATTTTCCCATTACCGAAATCAGCTTTCTTTGTTTAATCTTCATCCTCATCAAAGTCAGAATCATCACCAGCAGCATTGTCATCACTCTCAGAGTCACTGAGAACATACTTTTTTACTCTCACATTGGCCCTTTGAGGCCTTGGCCTTCCACCACCAACTCCATTTGCTTCTTCAGTACCGATAGAAGCAGAACCAGATGACTGTTCTTCACTGCTTGTACTGCCAAGCACAGTACCACTCTTTTTGTTGAATGGGGATGCTCTAATCTTCCTCACTTTTTTATCTGGTGAAGGCCCGACGTTTTCTGCGGGTTTCAGAACATCGGTGATGAGCTTCTGGTTCAAGAGCTGCTTCTTTGTTGGCCCTCGTTTCCTAGCCACCGCCGCCGCAGGTTTAGCTGCTTTGTCATTTGCAGTAGCTTTGGCTTTGGCTTTGCCTTTCCCCACCTTCTTTCCACTTTTTAGACCAAAATCGTCATCACTTTCTGATTGATCTTCTAAAATGGTTTCCATTTGTTCATCCTCTTCGCCACTGTCATCATCTGAAGAAATCTCAGTCAAGTTCGAAGGTGGCGGTGCCTTCTTCGTAGTAGTCCTTTTGCTTGGTTGCCTCTTCTTTGCTGGTGCTTCTTTGGCCACTTCAGTTTCCACTGCTAAAAAAGAAGGAATAAGAGGCAGTGTTAGGATTGGTTGCCTACTGCATTAAAGAAGAAAATAGTATATAACACCATACAAGAAATGAAAAAATAGTAATAACACTAATGAATTCGCAAAGGGTGCATACATTCAGATTGAGCAGGGGAAGAATCAAGGTTATATGCGGCCAACCGCTGCTTCAGACTGAGTACCTCCTCATCTTCTTCTTCTTCTTCTTCATCAACTAAAGTGAGCTTCTCCATCTGCATTATAAAACATTAATGATGGGCATCAGAGCAAATAAACAGATCGTAGATCGCATTGCTGAATAATCAAGCAACAAGCCTACCTTCTTAGTTGGAGCTTTTCTAGTGCCACCAGCTCTGCCTTTTGGTTTTGTTGCCTCAGCAACAACATTATCCACTGTAGCAGAAATCAATTTATGTTGAATGGTTGTGTTTCATGTTTAATGAACTACTATGTTAATCATCGAAAAGAAAGCATTGTTGCCCAGGCTTACCCTCCATGGTAGTAGAGCTAACAGATGCTGATGCATTGTTGTCAACTGTGGCATTGTTAGTTTTCTTTGTATTATTCTTCCTTGGATTTTTTGCTGCTTGTCGTGAAGCCTTCATGCCTGCTTCAGTCATCACCTTGTTTTTCATTGCCTTCCTTGCTACCTCGGCCTGTGCATCGTTCTTATCTAGCACCTGCATTGTTAAAAAATCATTAGACAATGAAGATTGAGGACAGAAAAGAAAAGGGAATCATTGAGAAGAATTTAGTCATACATCAAGCTCATTCTCAAGAGCGTCAAGATCCTTCTCCCACAAGGATCTGGGTGAAGCGCCTCTCAGTTCTTCAACTTCATCAGTTAATTTATCTTTTTCTGCACACAACTCCTGAACCTTCTCCAGTGTTAACGTTCCAATAGCCAGTAACAGTAGATAATCATAATCACTAGCCTGTACTCCACTCTTTCGAAGCACTTCAGGACTTTCTTCACTTTCATCCGCATCTTCTGTTGCTCCTGCAACTGCTGCTTCAACTTTCTTGGTCTTCTTAGGGAACGGAGTGAAGCCTTTCTGGTGCAACTCCATAAATAATTCTGCCCTCTTCCTATTGCTAACTATAATTTCTCCTCTCACGACACCAAGAATAAAGCGAACCTTGTTGTCAAGTTTCAATAGCTCCAGCTCAAGATTCTCCAACAACACTTTCTGCAAAGAGTTTCGACAGTCAAAATCAAGTAAACGAACTTCAAAGCACGGTACTTTGGAAGATTTGAAATATAGAATAATGTTTTGAACAAGATGACAGACCTTTCTTTTTTCATAAAATTGAAGTCTCAAATGAAAGAACTCTTCAAGAACTGCCAAGGTAGTGAAAGAGTGCGTGTCAGCATGTAAGCAGCAATCTATGTAATCCATAATAGATAATACAAACACTTACTTTGTTCAGGTGTATCATACTTCTTTATCACCCCAGTAGTATCAAACAAATGCATGTTGCTGGTGCTGATTGAGGTGGTAAGCCTAAACTTCTTCATTAAACCTTCTTGTTTGGCTATCAGCATATTCTCTTCGGACATGAAAACTTCAAAGTGCACAGTTGTATCATCGTTGTGCTCTGTGTAGTCCTGAAATAAATAGGCAAGAAAGTCATGGTCAATGATCAACCATAAAAATCAAGTTCTCAAGCAAAGAAATTGAATTTGATATCCGTCTGAAAGTACCTTAATGAACGGCAAAGTTTTGTCTTTCCCGGTCATTATGGACTCAAGAAATTCCTTGTAGTCTTGAGTCCATCGGCGAATTGGCAACTCTGATATCCTAAGAGTTGTCTCATTGATCTCCTCTACGATTCCACTGATAGTGTAGGTTGCCCCAGCTTCTTTTGTGGCTGTTTTTTCAATACTTCCTTTGAATCCTTTGTACCATGGATCCATAGGCTCCATCAATTTTCCATCCAACAAGCGTCTCACATTCGCCACAATGTCTCTTGGGTTATAATTTGGTATGTATGAGCTCCAACCAGTTCCAATACCTTCACTACCGTTTACAAGAACCAATGGTATGGCTGGCACATACCTGAATTGCAAACAAAAGATGTTAGTTAGAAGTAGTGTCACGTGACTTTCTACAATTTAGATATGGTTGTCATGTAATGTCATACCAAGTGGGTTCAATGGATTGTCCATCTTCATTCAAGTAGTCAAGAAGACCATCATCATCTTTAGGAAATAAGAATCGCGTGATGGGGGAGAGACGAGTGTATATGTACCTAGCACTTGCATGATCTTTGCCACCCTGGAGAAAAAAAAATAAAACACTTGACATCAAAGATTGAATAACAAAATGGAAAGGCATGATAGAGAGATGGACACAGCATGAAATAACATGTTAATAATGTTAAGCCTCACCTGATGTCTAGTACCAAACTGGCCATTCGGCTGAAGAAGATTAATGTTGTTGCTTCCCACATAGTCTTGTGCCATGCCAATGATAGTGCTTGCAAGACTCTGCTCACCATGATGATAAGCCGAATGCTCCGACACATAACCAGAAAATTGAGCAACCTTGGCTTCCTTGACAAAATTTCTCTTGAAGGAACAGAAAAGGATTTTCCTCTGACCAGGTTTAAGGCCATCAATCATAGAAGGAATAGACCGTTGCAGGTCTGCCATCGAAAACAGTATAAGTTCCTTGTTTACAAAATCACTGTACTTTATGAGCTTCTTCGTCTGATCAAGGTAAGTCCCAGGCTGCAATGTGAGAGAGAGACAATTGTTCAGTAAAATAGTTTCAAACAAAATAAATGTTGTATCCGGTAAAAGATATCTTAAATCGAGCTCAACCTCAAACTGTCGAAGCCAATTCTTCCTTGCTTCAATCTTCTTCTTGCTGAATGCCAAATCAATGGCATCTCCATCTTGCTCATCCTCCCAAACAAAATCTTTTCTATGCCTGTCCAAGGCTTGGAAATACTCCTTCCCTTCTTTAGATGTACTAGTTCCCAACCCCTGAAGGGAGGAAGAATAGAAATTACTGTGAGAATCAAAAGCCAAAACTTGGCAGTACATTGCAAGCATTCACATCCAGACATTCATAACTGAAACAACCAAACCTTATAGTACTTGATTGTCCAACCGGAAGCATTTCCATTCAAGCTTTCCTTCCACGACTCATACTCTGGCATGGAGTAGAAGGACAGAACCTTTCCACTTTTGTTAGTTGCCTGTGTGGCATTTAGCGTAGAATTTGTTAAGAAATCTGAATATGGTAAATTTCACTCTAGAATTAAAAAAGAAAAAAAAAAATTTAACAAATGGCGCAGACAAAAACCTTCACTATAGGAGTAATGAATTCCACTAGGAAAGATGGAATTTTGAGTAGAGAAGGCCAGAAGGAATGGATGAAATTGATGAGTAGACCTTTAATGTGAGACCCATCATGATCCTGCAGGGCAAAGAATTTATAATTCATTGACAAAAAAAAAATTGAGAAAATGTATGGATCAACTGGCATTCTTAATATCGCAATCAAGAAAGAAGCCGAACCTGATCAGTCATGATCATCAAATGACCGTATCTAAGTGCCTTCACACTATCATACTGCTTCCCATGTTGTAGTCCAAGAATCTGTTTGATGTTCTGTATTTCAGCATTCTCCATAATTTGTTTGTGGCTTGCTTCCCTTACATTGAGAAGTTTTCCTCTCAATGGGAACACACCATAGTAATTTCGGCCAACGACCGATATCCCAGCCATCTATTCAAGTACAATATTATTTCACAAAAAGCTCTTTCATTTTGAACAAAATGCAGTGGTCATTCACATAAAAAGTGAACAATTTATGGGAGATTTACTTACAGCCAGGGCCTTAGCTGAATCTCCTTCTGTCAAGATCAAGGTACATTTATCTGAATTCTTCCCTCCTGCATCATTGGCATCCTCTAGCTTCGTGATTCCTGTAATCCGCTGCCGCTTTGCTCCATCGGTTTTCTTCAAATCTTTGCTCTGCTTGAAATCCGCCCATGAAAGCAGACTTTCTACCACTCCAGACTTAGCCACTGGAACACAAATATGCAAGTTATTATCATTTGAATAACTTGATAGAACTAGATGTTCTGAAGTGCTGTACCCATTTCGTGGGTACTTACTACTTACCCTTTTTCAGGAGCTCCTGCGAGAGCTCGCATTTCGAACCAAAGCTTCCCGGTCTAGTTGTCAAGGTTTCTTTGGTCTGAGAATCGAACGCCGGATTGTCAATGAGAGCATTCACAAAGACCCAAAAATGGCTCTTCACTTGGTGTGCCTTAAGTTTGGCATTCTTGTTTTTCTTATTCACAACTTCCATCACATAATTAGCAATCTGGTTTGTGACATAGTCAACATGAGTCCCACCCTTGATAGTGGCAATTGAGTTCACAAAGCTGACCTGAAAGACAACACCCCCCCCCCCCATATGCCCAATTAGCCAAACTTCAAACCCCCAAACAATTGAACAAGTTGTAGCATCCAAAGCAATCAAACATACCTGCTGAAACTGCCCTTCACTAACACTAACACAAATCTCCCACCTGTCATTTACTTTCTCCGCAATCCTGCAAAATTCGACAAACGAATTGAGAAAAATCAAATGAAACCCAGAAAAAGAACGCAACTGGGCAAATTTGAATTACTGAGAAACACACCTTGGAAGCGGTTCCGGCCTCGACTTTCCGGCCGATTTAAGGTAGAGATTGACATAATCAAGGAAAGACTTAACAGGCACTCTCTGGCCATTCAAATCAACCTTCACAGTCTTACCAAGACAACCTGCTAAATCTATGACTCTCTTCTTCATTAGGGCAACCACATCTTCTTCAAGATAGGTCATTTTGAACTTTGCCAAATCAGGCTTGAATGTGACCTTTGTCCAGTTCTCTCCTTCCTTGCACTTGGTTATCGTGGGCTCGCTTTTCTTCCCCATATTGTCTCCGAAAACCTTGACGAGAAATTAGGTGAACAAGGAAGACCAAATCAAAAGCAAGATGAAACCCTAATTCCTCCCAATGTCACAGCCTAATCACAATCACTGAAATGGTTGAATTCTGAAATTACCTGTTTGTACTTCTTCTGCCTCTTCCCATCGGCGGTCTCGATGACGAAGTCGGTGGAGAAAATATTGGTGAGCTTGGCGCCGTAGCCGTTCCTCCCACCGGTCGTCTTCTTGACGTCGTCGTCGTAGTTACTACTCGTCAACAAATGCCCAAAAATCATCTCCGGCACATAAACCCCCTCTTCTTGATGGATGTCGACCGGAACCCCATCCCCATTGTTGTAGACGCTGATGCAGTTGTGGTCGACATCGATGACGACCTTCAGGGCGTCCATGGAGGGATCCCTCTGCTTGTTATCCGCCGCGTTGACCAAGATCTCGTCGAAGATCTTGTACAGGCCGGGGACGTAGGAGACGGAGCGGTTCACCATCTCGTCGCCCTCGAAGACCCACAGCGTCTGCGTGTGCTTCTCGATGGAGCCGATGTAGGTGTCGGGGCGGAGCAGGATGTGCTCCAGCTGGGTCTTCTTCTGGTAGGTCTCTTCGATGGTTCGCTGCGCTGCGACGTTCGCGTTGTTGCTGCTCTGGAGCGGGAGCTTCTTGTCGATGGCCATGGCGGCTGAGAGGAGAGATCACACGCTCAGAGACAGAGAGGTCACCAAAATGGGAGAGATGGAGAGAGGGGGTGTATAAACAAACGGTCGACTATTTCAGATTTGAATTTCAATTTCAATTGGGCGGGATTGGGATTGGGATTGGGTTTGGGATTGGGATGGACGGCTGCGATGCGCTGTCAGAGATCTCAGGCCTCAGGGTGCTCACTTCTCTCATAGATATATATATTTCAAAACTGAATGGATATTAACTTTTTTTTTCAAGTATTTGAAATTGCTGGCAAAAGTTTTTTTTAGAACACTAATGAAGGTTCTTAAAATTACTCCCCCAAATAAAATTACAATTTACAGAAAAATAAAAAATAAATAAAAATAACTTATCAAAATTGTCTGAGTATCTTTTTGAAAAGAATTAAAATTTAATATTGTCTAGGGTTATTGGAAATGTTTTTTTTTTCAAAACTAAAAATGTTTTTTTTTTGTCAAACAAAACTAAAAAAAGGTTGAAAAGTTGAAAAATATTTTTCACAAAAAAAAAAAGAGTTCGGCTAAGTGCACCACACCATTTACAAAGTGCACTCCATTTTGTGTGGCACCCTAAATTCAAAGGGTCAGGCTATTCGGACCCCACTTTTGCTCTTTATATCTCATTTTTGAATTTTTTGTTAACCCCCTTGTGAAATGTCTTTGATGCCCCCATATATAAAGATGTTTTACTCCCTCATACCCCATTTACTCCTACGATTTTTTTTAACCAAGAACACTTCGCGGAAAACTCACAAACTCCACCCCCACACTCGACCTCCAACTGACTAAATAAGTGTGAAACCACACAAAATAAACTTGATAACTTCGTTCTCTAGTCGATTCCCTTTCGTTTGGTTTTTTTGTTGGACATTTGGTTGTTATGTGACTGTTCTAGGGTTATTGCATTTTTTTTATTTTTAGTTCTTTGAGTTTGGCGTTGATTGGCGCATTGCAGGGAGGAAAATATTGAAGGAATCACCAAAATGAAGTAAACCCGAGCAGTATGAGATAATTTTGATGTTTTTATGACTGTGCGGATACACAAGACCCACAAAGTTTACAACAATGTCACCAATACACTGGGAATCTTACGGGGAATAAAACTCACAAAGTTTTAGGACAAAAAAGTTATTCAAAAGACCAAAAGAAAAACGAAGATCATCGCGATGATCCCTCACGTAGATCTGGTGGGTTTCGAGTCACTAAAACACTCCTAATGCGTCGACGACCACAAACGAGTGTTCGATAAGTCAAGAGAATCATGCATTTTATGTTTTTCGATTTTTTACGTAACTTAAAATCATAAATTTGTGATTTTCAATTTCGTGAGTTTTAAAACGATTTAAATCATGCAAAAGAGTTTTATAGCATGTCTTTGAGGTGTACAAATTGTTGGAATTATTTTTTAATACACCGACATTTGTTTAGACGGCTTTTAGATTGACATTAAAAATATTTATAGAAAAACCACTATTTTTCATGAAACCCGAATTTTTGATTTTCGGTGTTTGTAAAATCATTCGGAATGTGTAGACATGTTTTATGGATCCTACTAAACATGTATAAAGTAATTTCAAAGGTTTAGTAGAGTCGTAGTGTAACGGCCCCAAACCCCTGAGGCCCATCACGGGTGCCACGCAGGCCCACAACCAGCCACGTTATTGCCAACTATGTCCCACAGACATCTAACTTACCACATATCATTTAAAACCTCAAATTAGAATCATTATTGTTATTTAGATTCAATTACTGGACTCCAATCATGTGTTATATCATCAATATCAATGGAAGACTCAAGACATGGTAGATTCAATTAAAAAATATTCATATCATATTATTGGAGCATATACCTAGTGTGAAAAACCTGTAATCATCATATAAAGTGAAACAAACCTCAAAGTGTATCAAAATATCAAAATATATGTCAAGGGTATTTCTCACAAGGAAAATGATAAAATGACCCCACTTTGAGCGCACACTTGGGACGCACACTTTGTCTTTTAGTTCATTTATGGTATTTTGTTAGATGTAGGCCCACACCTTGGGAGACAAGAAATAGCCATAAATGGGCTAAAAGACAAAGTGTGCGCTTCAAGTGTGCGCTCAAAGTGTGTTAGATTATCATTTTCCTTCTCACAATAGCCCAACCCAAGTTAAAAGTGATAAAATACATAAATACAAACGTACAAGTTCCGACCCGTCAATCTCAAAATCAAATGTAGTCTGCTAACTTCCCCTTGCAGCGACTCGTACCAGGATTTGCACTCATCCATCGCAAAAAAAAATAGATGATGAGTCCAAAGTAAGTATTCTCAAGGAAATTCAGTAAGTAATTACAGAAATAAATACAGGAATTTAACAAGTTATTAAATAAACATGCAAGAAAATAAACAGACAACTGTGCTCATCGAATGCTTAAATAATAGAACAACTCAAAGTGTGTGTCTAATTCTAAGTTAGACTAGCACCATACTCCATACTTTCCACGAGCACTGCCAGCGAGTAAACTCCAACATAGCCAGTCTTTAGGTCCTCTTGATAGCCGGTGTAGACCCACAGCGTATTGACACGTGCCCCATCATGATACTCAGGTCGAACTATCCACCGAGACCCCTGGCATCACGTGTTATGGACTAGTGGACATACACACAAGAATAGCACGACAAGGGAATACCCTACCAACCGTCTATATAACTACAACAAGAAGTAGAATAATAGAACACACGAGGCTGATATCTTTTTAATGGTCTCGACCGACTCCAATTAACAATGCAAAGATAACTTGGTTTCAGTAGGTGATGGAAGGATCTAGCCGAAACCTCTTCAGAGGTGTCAGTCCTGTGTGTTCGACACCTCTTCAGAGGTTTCGACTCTGTAAGTCCAAAACCCACGGGCAACCAAAATGAAAAAAAAAAAAACTTCAAAACTCTCAAAAAATACATGAAAATGGTAAAAAAAATAGTGGGCTTTGCTCGGAATCGCTTAATGTTTTCAATTCCATCGAAGCTTTGTACCCAAAATACAAGATTCATGCTTCAAATCGAAGTCCTAAACCTAAAAGTAAATTCACAAACAAAACAACTTAAAAGAAAAAAAAACTAAAAAAAATTCCTCGAAACTGGCACTAAAAGATAAGATGAATGCACCCACGACGCCGAATCCGTGTGGTTTTGCTTGGATTTCGTCGGATTTGAGTTGTTGATGTGCGATTTGAGAGAGAGGTGAGTGGGGTATGGGTGAGTAAAAACTTTTTTATATAGAGGGCTAGTTGGATAATTTCACAAAATTGGGGCCCTTATAGCAAAAACTAGGGTCCTTTTAGCCGCTGCCTTTTTTTATTACTTACACATTTTATCATTTCACTATTTAAAGTATTAAATCACGTTGAGTTGTCTAATAGAAGTGCCACGTGGCTAACTAAAAAAAAGTAAAAGTAGTTTACATTACTCAACCAACAAAAACCAAAAAATAAAAATAAATCGATTTTCCAAAAACATAAAAAAACTCAAAGTTCAGATACCAAAAGTATAAAAATAAATTCAAAAGTTTAAGGACCAAATATATACCAACGATATTTAACGAACCAAATGTACACTAATGAAAGTGCTTGAGCAAAATCATAAAAAACTAAAAGTTCAAGGACTAAAAGAATGCAGTTAGATGATGAAAGACCATAGGCATCTCGAGGCTCAATAATAATTTCCTTGAGCTGGGATCAGTGATAGAAGAATGCAGATTGATGATGAAGGACCATGGGCAGTGGAGAATCAACCACATTAGAAGACAAGCGAATGACCTTGCACACAATATGGCAAGAGAATCACAATGTTATGCATTTGTAACATATATTGGAGTGAGTTACTAGAAATTGTACAAGCAATGTTATAACATTGTAATTTATGAGTTACAACTTCAATAAAATCATCTATTGAATAACAAAAAAAGATATGCATTACCTTTTTCTTAATTGATTTCTTGACGTTTGGGTATTTGAGGCTTTGCTTGGACTAGTCCTGAACTCGGAGTTGGTAGCGCCCCTAGCCTTAAAATTTAAGGTAATTCTGTTTCCTATGCGCGAACACAGATCACCAGTTAAGGGTGACACAATATCTGAACAAGTTATTTGCACACCCCAATCTCTTAATTCTCTCGTCAAAATACGCCCCTTCTTCCAAACAAGTCCTTAGATTAAAAACCCTAAAGTCGGGATATACACACCTCACCTTTAACTTTGAGCACCCTAGCGAAAAATTCAAACTTAAAAAAATGTCAATTCTACTGCAAAATGTCCCTTATGCCCCTTACTGTGATTAGTGTACCCCGCCACCCTTTCCTCTATTTTTGTGCACCCGCCATCATCCCTCTACACACTCTATTCTTGAAATTTGTAGGGCATTATCAAATGGCTCGGCCTCGCAAGTCCGAGTCTCTAGTTGGAGAGTCGATCAAAGCCTCTGCCGAATCTTTAATTGGAGAATCGGTTGAAACCCATCGAACCTTTTTAGATCAGTAGTTATCAATTAAATTTCACTTGAGAGGTTCAGTTGGACTACACCGAACCTAGTAGATGCCATATGTAGTGGAACTTAAAATAGGTGTCTAGAACAAAGTTTTTGAGGTGGGTGTTTCGGTTGGAATGAAGGGGTATTTTGGTAGAAATGTGGGGTGTCCTCATAAATTGAAATTTGAATTTGTGGTGCACTAAAAATTTGGGTTCCCTTAATGAAATGTGGTGTGCCTATAACCGGGCACAAACCCTAAACCCTGCGTCGCCATAAACACCAACTTTTAATTATTCCCTGTGTTGGGATCGATCATATCAAACTCCAAAACCAAACCCTAGAACTCGAATTCAGCAATGGAGGTCGAAGCGCGAGCAGAATCGATGAACACCAACACCGTGATGTGTCTCCTCACTGACCCAGAAGGCACGCCACTCGGTTCTTCAATGTACATCCCGCAGAGCGCAGGCCCTCTTCAGCTTCAAGAGCTCGTCAACAAGCTTCTCAACAATGTAATTCTCGTATTGCTTGCTTCGATTACGCCTATGAAATGCTTCAATTTGCCCCTTTTGGATTGAATTGTGTCTGTGTTGTTCCGTTTTCAGGAGGAGAAGCTCCCGTACGCATTTTATATAGAAGATAAGGAACTGGTGGTGCAACTCGAGACGTATTTGGAGAAGAACAAAGGTTTGTGATGTTTGGGAATGAAAAAGTTTTGAACTTTTATTGGGTTTTTGGTTTGTTGTTTGAAATTTTGAATTGGGTAGGATTTGTTTTTGATTAATTTCAGCTTTTTAATGGTAGTGCAGTTTCTGTGGAGAAGTCGCTGCGCATAATTTACCAGCCTCAAGCTATTTTTCGGATACGTCCGGTTAATCGGTGTTCCTCAACTATTGCGGGTAAGGGTTGGATTGTTGATCACTGTAATTTTAGCTGTTTTTTATTTTCATTGCGTTGAGTATTCCCGATGCCGCATTTGGTGATATTCCTGGAAGGAAACTAGGAGTAAGTTTTATTGCTAGGCTTAAGTTTTACCAAACTGGTCGGATGTGATGGTAAACAGAAAGATATTTTTTCATTCCATGTATATGTTGTTGTGTTCTAAACATTTACATCTTGTCTTTAATTACTTCTGCCTTATATTTGGATCTATATATGTCCTGCTATGGTCTTGTTATTTTGTTTCCGTTGTATACTGCTATTGAGGTGTTGACAAGAACAAGTTCACAAGTCAAAAATGAAAGAAGAAATATGTCAAAAGATAATATTTGTCAAACATAGTTGTAATTTGAAACCCACTACAATAATAAGGAACTGGCGATCATTGTGTCCAAATTGTTGGCTTATGCACCTCATTATCACATAATTTATACGAATGTAAATCACTTGCAGAATTTCTTCAGCTAAGAAGCAAAATGGTTGTTAGACTTTGTTTCAGGTGACATACCATGTGAAAGGGCTCTGGAACCAGAGTCCTGGATGGAATATATCTGGGAAAGAACAATTAGTTTCTGGAAGCAATTTTAAAGATGTTTCCTTGTTTACATTGTAAAAGAAATAGGCTTTGTTACTCTTTTTCTTATTTTAATATGAAATGTGATCTTAAAGCATGGCTTATATCCTTGCCCCTGCAGGTCATACAGAAGCTGTACTTACAGTGGCATTCAGTCCTGATGGGCGAAATTTAGCTAGTGGCTCTGGAGATACCACCGTTCGTCTATGGGACCTCAATACCCAGACACCATTATTCACTTGTACAGGTTAATTTTACAGTTTCTCTGTGCAGCCCTTTCTTGAGGTCTACTAAAATTGTGACTCGTTCTCTATTTTCTTTGTTGCATAGCATTACATTTGGGACTTCGTTTCCTCTACTAAGCTACCATATATATAATTATTTCCGAAGTGTTGAATGAGAAGTGTAAAGTTTCTTGATAAATATGTGAAGCTCATTTCATGAATGGTGATATGATTATGATAGTGCTCCTATATCGCTTTAGGGCACAAGAATTGGGTTCTTTGCATTGCATGGTCACCAGATGGTAAGACTCTTATCAGTGGTAGCAAAGCTGGAGAACTTCTATGCTGGGATCCACAGACAGGGAAGCAATCTGGAAATCCACTTACAGTAAAGTCTAAACACTTAATTGCTCTTCCATTTTTTAATTTTTTTTTAGGCAATTGCTCTTCCATTTTGATTTAATGCTATGGAAAGAATTGTTTTATCTATCATCTTGGCAATTGATTTGATACTGTACATCAAATATGGACAAGAATTAGCTATGCTCTGCTCTTTGTTTCCTCTCTTAGTTAGGGTACATTCTTCTAAAGCTGAAATCTTCACAAACAGTTGTATTATTTGACTACGATACCCGGACTCGGCAGATTTAGGTTGAATGTCCGTGTCGACACGACACGGACACTGACATCGACACAAGATTTGTGTCTGATCCTTGAGAGTAAAGATGGAAGCGGCTACCAGCTGGTGCAATGAGAAGAGGAAGATGAAGAAGCCAAAAAGCACAGAGGAAGAAGAGTTCCGAGAGAGAGAGAGAGACAAAGGAAGAAGAAGAGTCGTGAGAGGAGGGAAGAAGAAGAAGAGATAGAGCTGTGAGCTGGAGTTAGGGCCACGTCTCAAAAAAGAATAATAGGCGAGTCTGACCTCTAGACACATACCCGCACCCGATACCTGTACTCGAGTCAAAAAAAGAATAATAGGCGAGTCTGACCTCTAGACACATACCCGATACCCGTACCCGAGTCCCGAGTCCAAAAAAGAATAATAGGCGAGTCTGACCTCTAGACACATACTCGCACCCGATACCCGTACCCGAGTCCTGGTAACATAAGTGTTTGAGACGAGAAGAAGAAGAAGAAGAAGAAGAAGAAGAAGAAGAAGAAGAAGAAGAAGAAGAAGAAGAAGAGGCGAGTCTGAGACACATACCCGATACCCGTACCACTTCTAGCCGAGTCCCCACGTCTCAAAAAAGAATAATACGCGAGTCCGACGTCTAGTCACATACCCGCACCCGATACCTGTACCCAAGTCAAAGAATACCCGATACCCGTACCACTTCTAGCCGAGTCCCCACGTCTCAAAAAAGAATAATAGGCGAGTCTGACCTCTAGACACATACCCGCACCCGATACCCGTACCCGAGTCCTGGTAATATAAGTGTTTGAGACATATTTGCTAATCTGTATACGTTTAGTTTATTCCTATGATATTTACTCAAAAAATATGCCAAAACAAAGTTTGATTTGACTTGGAGTCTGACCTCTAGACACATACCCGCACCCGATACCCGTACCCGAGTCAAAGAATAATAGGCGAGTCTGACCTCTAGACACATACCCGCACCCGATACCCGTACCCGAGTCTTGGTAACATAAGTGTTTGAGACATGTTTGCTAATCTGTATACGTTTAGTTTATTCCTATGATATTTACTCAAAAAATATGCCAAAACAAAGTTTGATTTGACTTGTTAGCACTATTTATTTGTAGGTCTCCCTAGTCAGTAATATGGCACTTGCTTTTTTTTTTTGGATACTATATGATCTGTTTCTTCATAAGAATGCTCGGTTAACAACATTTCAGGGCCACAAGAAGTGGATTACCGGGATTTCTTGGGAACCGGTGCACTTAAAATCTCCTTGTCGTCGCTTTGTAAGTTCTAGTAAAGACGGCGATGCACGTATTTGGGATGTCTCATTGAAGAAGTGCGTTATTTGTCTTACTGGTCATACACTTGCAGTAACTTGTGTCAAATGGGGTGGAGATGGGTTGATTTACACCAGGTAAATATTTATAAATTATAATGTAATTAAGAAAGTGCACTATTGAAGAGCTACTACTTGAAATTCTGTTTAAAAGATAGTCTTTTGTGTTGTTTTGATGTCAAAAAATGTTAATTTAACTTATATCCATTAAATGTTTTCTAATCACTTCAAGCTAGGTGTTTTTATCCCTAGTGAATTTATACATGTGTAGTGAAGGTTGCAACTCGCCATTCCTTATGCTGTCTAGAAAAAGAACATGGAATCTGAGTTTTGTCTAATTCATTTAACAAAAGTTATAGTACTTAAGCTTGATTTTAATTATTTTACAGTGAAATCATGGACAAAGACTTTACCATGACCTGGTGACTTATTAATTATTCTTGCTTTAACTTGTAGGAAGCTTTGCAAATATAGCTGCAAAAAATATTGTATATTTGATACTATTTGACATGAGCCTGATTTTTATGGCCAAGGGAGAAAATGCTGTTATTGCTTTAGTAGATGCGATGTGATGACATCATTCATTGTGAATGTTTCTTTTTGCTAGTATAGGTCTTCTCCCTTTTCAAGAAATCATTACTAATAATAAGCTTCAATTGAACAAGAACTTGGGGACAATGGACGATATGGGAAATGCAAAGAATACTAAGGATTCGTTTTTTTGAATGACCACAACGTACAAGATGGTGAATGTTTCCCTCACAAGGTTTTTTGTTCTTGAGATAATTTTAAACATGGCTTGTGATCCATTTTTAGGGTCTAATTAAGAATTGCAAGCCGCCAACTCAATCCTGAGGCGATTTCCCTGGCCTAGGCAATGCCTAGGCAGCCAAGAAATTTTGTACAGAGTTCCCTGAATTATTATTTATTTATTTATTTATAAACCCTTAATTAACAATAATTTTTATTAGTCACTATTATTTGCATTCAATAAATACTTCAAGGATGCTAATAAGCCTTTAGGTCCTTATGTAACATTAGTTATGTTAAGATTTTGTTGTTTGGTAGGTAACATTGTACCAAACTTAATTGTAATTTTGCCCATTCAGGACATCGCTTGCCTAGGCGATTCTCAAAACACCTAGGCGATGTCTCGTTGACTACCTAGGCGCCACCTTGCAATACCTGGATGGCCCTCAGGTCTCTCCCAAATGGCTTATTCTTTCCTTAATATGATAAAGTATTCAATTGATAACTGGTAGAAATGAATGCTTTCAATACAGAAGTGGTTTTATGCAAAGGGAAAATAGGCAACGCGAGCCTTAGTTGTGATTCTCTGCAAAAAGATAGCTTCTCAAAGTGTTCGACATGACTATGACTCGTTGCTCTCAATCTCTCTCTCTCTCTCTCTATATATACACATATTTATATTTAAACCATCCTGATGCAATAACTATGTTTTATGGGTGCCGCAATTTGAACATGCAACTGTTAGTCCTTCAAAAGAGTTCTGGGTCCATTTACTTGTATGCAACTAGATCTTATGATGTTGATTGAAAAATTGATACTGGACTATTGCTTTCCTTGGATTCAAAGATATTGGCCAGGTGCTGCTGATTTTGGATTTTCTTTTTAATTAAATGAAACTTCTGGTGAAATTCATGATCTGGCACATCATCTTCAAACAGTAGTAGTCATGTAGTAAACTGAGAAACTTAGAGGGAGGCATTGCTCTTTCATCAGCTTTTTCAATCTGTCCGTATGTTGATATCTAGTATCTACAATTAATATATTTCATTACATGTTGCAGCTCTCAGGATTGTACAATCAAGGTATGGGAATCTTCACAAGGAAAGTTGATTCGTGAGTTAAAGGTGAGATATTTCTTTTTTCGACGATTTCCTTCCGAGTCTTGCTTTTGTTCCATGGTTTTTTTTGGGCTGTTGTGAAGACACTGCCTAGTTTCTGCAGCAGTTTGGGATCAATGTGAAGTTCTGTTGGATTTTTCTAGTCGACTCGTGTAGGCTGGATAGCTGATAATTGTTTGTGATTTTCGCTTACTATATTTACATCTGTCTAATTATTTATATGTATGATACAAGAGTTTTGAGCCTGTCTTCACGCAAATATGTTTTTGTGGCTAATCATATTTTAAATGTATTACTTGTAAAATTGATACATGAACATGTTTATGAATTAAAAAAAAAGAGAGAGAATCTATTTGGACCGTCCAGACATAACAAAAATATATTCATATAATCGTGGATCTTTGTTTCTATTCTGTTTTATTACATCATATAATATCATAACTCGATGTGAAACATTATTTAATTTTTCTTTTAAGTTGATTGGGTTTCATATTCATAGTCTTATACATGGTAGAGGAGACATCTTGGTATAGATAACAAAATCCTCGAGGTATGTTTTTCTTTAGTATTTGAACTTGATGAAATTGTCTTGTAATTTCAGGGGCATGGACATTGGGTGAACTCTCTTGCCCTTAGTACTGAATATGTTCTTCGAACTGGGGCATTTGATCATACTGGAAAGCAGTTTTCATCTCCTGAGGAAATGAAGCATGTAATTGCCTTCCCATTGGTCTCTGAATTACCTTTTAGCATTATTGGGTCACTCCTTAATCCACTTCACTTTGCATTTAAGTTTCACGATGAATGCCTCTTGTTGGAATTGGTAGTTCTTTGTTTTCTTTTTCATATATGTGTGTATTTATAACAGTGTGATTGTAACAAAGAGAAGCTGTATGCTACATGATATTTATCAGCTGTCATTTGTTGTTTCATTTTTCCTTGCTTATAGTAGGTGCATTGCATTATCTGCTGAAAATCATTTCACTGTTTATTTATTTGCTTTCTTTTTATTTGGTGAATTATGTTTCATTCATTGGTTGACTAATGTATCTAGTATTTAATATATTTTCTGCCGTTTGGTGCTATTGATTTTCAGTCTTAAATCGCTACAGCTGATGATGTGCAAAATCTGTTGTATTAGTAATTGAGATGTCCATTTCTGTTTTTACCTTGTTATTTGACGTTGTTCAGAAAAACGGATACAGTGGTTAGTATCAGTTATGTTTGTAGCCTTTTCAAGTGCATGTAATCTTTATTGTTTGTTGAAGTTAGTCTTTCAAATCTGTCTTTTGAGTTAGGACATAAACTCCCACTGCTATTATGCTTCAATATTACCCCATTGAATTTGATGTTGTCCCATAGTTTACTTGTATTTTCTCTTAGGATGCAATGGCACCACTTTTGTTGTTGCACCTAGGTTCGTGCTTCATTTTTGCTTTGTCTAGAAGTTTTATCTTTCTCCCTTCATTTACGATGTTGCATGTACATTGGGTGCATTTTTTTGTCGTCTGTATCAGGCTGCTCTTGAAAGGTACAATAAAATGAGGGGAAATGCTCCTGAAAGACTGGTTTCGGGATCAGATGATTTCACCATGTTTCTGTGGGAACCTAATGTTAGCAAGCACCCAAAAGCTCGTTTGACAGGCCATCAACAGGCAGGTTCCCTTGAATTGTTCCTGGTGTCTTTTTTGGTTTCTATCTGTTTAGAAATATGCTATCTAATTCCTACAAGAAACGAGCTTCTTTTTTTTTTTTTTTTTTTTTTTTTTTTTTTTCTTATTTGGTCGAATAAGAAAAGGGCACATACCCAAAAATATGTACCTAATAGATTTTCACAACTGGAAATTGTGTGACGTCCATGGCTCATTTCATTGATTACTTTGGAATTGCGTACTTTTTGTGCTTTCGATGGAAGGCAACAATCTAGTTAGTACTTCGAACATAGTTTACGTCACATTTTAACTTAAGTGTTCTCCAGCTTGTAAACCATGTCTACTTTTCCCCTGATGGACAATGGATAGCAAGCGCATCATTTGACAAATCTGTAAAGCTTTGGAATGGAGCCACAGGGAAATTCGTTGCGGCTTTCCGCGGGCATGTAGGACCTGTATACCAGATAAGGTTCGAAATCCTTTTTGCTATGTCCTGATCTCTTCTCCTCTTCTCTTCATTACTTGACCCACTTCTTCATTGTTGCTCTACAGTTGGTCTGCTGACAGTAGGCTTCTGTTAAGTGGGAGCAAAGACTCTACATTAAAGGTACTTCTCATTCAATACAACATTGCTTGTTCTGGGCGTAATTCTGCTACTTAAAATCTTTATGTTGGGGGAGTGGCTGTACTTGTGGTTTGCACTCAGATCTCTTTTGTTCCATGTATGGAACCAGATTTCTGCTTTATATGTTGATTTGAGAGTTTCTTTGTAGGTGTGGGATATCCATAAACAAAAGTTGAAACAGGATCTTCCAGGCCATGAGGATGAGGTCTCTATCTCTTTCTCCCCCCGCCCCCTTGCGTTCGACTATGCATTCTGTTTATCTGATTCCTTAATACAGTTATTGCATCAGAGATTTTGACAAGTGCTAGTATTTTTTTTCTTTTTTTCTTTTCTTCTCTTTTGAAAAGGTTTTTGCTGTGGACTGGAGTCCGGATGGTGAGAAAGTAGCGTCAGGTGGCAGGGATAGAGTTTTGAAGTTATGGATGAATTAGACAAATTCTAAGAGAGCAAGCTGTGCAGATGGATGTTTCCAAAATGGATATTCAGCACCGAGCAATCTACCACTCACCATTCCTAATGATTCATTTGTCTCAAGAGGAAGAACCGTGGCGTTTGATCAATTTCATCAATTAAAAGGTGATGCAAGGGCAGTAACTTTATATTTAGCTCCGTATCTGCTTTACCTGATGTTCGGAGTCTATAAATCGAGGGCATTTGGGCAGCAAATTCCCTTTGCCCATCTCCCCTGGTTCCCCTAGCTCACCTTGGGAAAGGTGGCTGATAAATTATAGCATTTCTGAATCTGTTAATACATCAGTCTTTTTCAGTTGTATTTTAGAACTCACTTGCAATCAACTTTTGTTTATGTATTTACTATTTATAGGTATATACATCTTTCATGCTAGCTGGTGCCCCTTTATTTATCAAAATCTTGATCCCACATTTTATTTTCTTTTCTTTTCTGACTGAAAGGCAACTGTGTTTATTCATAAACATTAACAGTGAAAGAAAACAAGTTGTCCTTATTTATGTCATTTCAATGTCATTTTCATGTTGTTCATGCAGGTAACCTTGGAGCTAGACTAAAGTCGTGGTTTCTCCTTGGTCATGGGGTTGGGTTGCTTGACTAGCTCCATCCCAAGTCCTCATGACTATTTCTTTCAATAAAACAAAGAAATATTGATTTGATTACTAGAGAGGCCTGCAATAGTATGGAATGCCTTGAACTTTGAATAGTTTCTGATCAATTCCTAAACTGGTCTCTTACACCATTTCGGGCCCTATAACTTATTTGACTATATCAGCGCCAATTAATCAACGTTTGATTCACTCCCATGGCAACGCTTACCTCTTAATCCAATTTTAATTTTTCAAAAAATAAAAAAAAAATTTTGAAGGTAAAAAAAAAAAAAAATGATTTTAATTAAAGAGAAGTTACGGAGTGGCGGAGCCTCTTCATAAACCCAATTTACAATATTAGATTAGCAGTCCCGAAATTCGAACACAGCATTAATCAAAGCAGTGACCCAAGATTTCTTTACTATTTTTAACAAGTGATGGGTGGTGTTTACTGCTTTAAATTGTAGGCTTTTAGAGAAGCCCGTCTTGAAGGCTCAAAATCCGATTTATTTATTTGATTTGGATGGGAGCGAACCACAACCTCCCCATATTTTGCCTTTTATCTCATCGGAGATGCCTTTAACAAAATCTGAGATGGTCTTTGACACTTATCGCATCAACTAATTGAGAGCACTGTCGGTCCTATTTCGGGGGGCCTTCTCGACCTAATTTTTTTCATTTACGAGACTCAACCTCCAAGACCAGTCTCTTACTGCTAAAATCAATTAATACTTGGCGGTCTGATCTTATTATAGCTTTTTTTAAGCCAATTTTATTATTATTATTTTGTTATCTAGATCACTTGATATTTAGACCTAACCGATTACTACGGCTTCGAGCCAGGTCAACCTCTAAAAAATAAAGCTCTCACAACTATAGTTTTTGGATTCTTGAAATTTCGAATTTAACCCTTTTAAGTCATTGGAGTGCAAAACCGCTCAAGCCCTCCCGCTGATGGTTTATTATAATTTATTTGTATGTGAATCTGTGGAAACAGAATTGTGAAGTGAACTCAGCAACCCAGTTTTACCTAAACTTCACACACTCTGCAAATACTAATCTCTGAGCAGCACAAATTGGTCTTCCGAGAAACACTAGAGACTGAAATCAGAATTGCTGTCCTTCTCTACCAAGTAATGCTAACGCCCCCTTTGATTTTATTATTCTCTCTCTCTCTCTCTCTCTCTCTCTCTCTCTCTCTCTCTCTCTCTCTCTCTCTCTCTCTTTTGATTACCACTGTTATTGAGCTTCAATCTTTAATGGGTGTCTTAAATTTCTGCAAAAAACTCGACCTTTTCTTTGAATTGGGCCCAAACTGTGATCTGCACATCAATTGTTTGATGAAATGCCCAAGAGGCACAAAATGGGCTATCTTTTTGTTATAATAAGTGATTTAGTTTAGGAATGATGGAGAGAATGCTGCCCCTCTCTCCTCCTCCACTTTTGAGTTCATCGCCATCGTCGCCGCCATCATTCGATAACCGCCGCGCTGATTCGGTTCGAAACTGAAGCCCTTGTTTAATTCCCTCGACTAGGTCTGTCTGTTTTACTTTCTTTTTGGTTCAATCCGTTAATGTTAGTAGTATGCGGCATCATTGACCGCATTAGCTGTGTTGCCACTGCCGCTAAAAGCAAGGTTGCCATCTTTTAGGCTCAGCTTGTGATTGCCGATGAATAGAACGTTATGGTGATTTGATTTCTTTTAATTTTCTTGAATTGGTGTGCTTGCGATTGGGGCATTCCCACCTAGCGATGTGCTGCATCGGAGCTTAGATGTAGTGAAAAATGAGCAAGGGTGTGTTTTACATTGCCACGTGAGTGTGAATTTCTAGCCAACCCCAATTAATTTGGGACTGAGGCTGCTTGCTATTCTTATGGATCTTTTAATTTAATTGGAAGTGAGAATGTTTTGCTGAGTTTGGGTAGATTGTAAAGTTTTTATTGTTAGGCATCTTTGCCTACATCCATTAGAGACAACTGAAATCCTTAAGTCTTTGGGATTGCGGGGTCTTGTCAAAGATGAGATGTGATGGTGGTGGTGGTGGGCATTGGAGTGGAGGTGCCAAAGCCAAGGCGGGGAGTCTGGCAGTTCTCTTTGGTTTTGGGAAAGCGAAGGGACGGGAAGAAACATGGTTTCCACTTTAAGCCTATGGGGAGCATACCACCGAGATATAAGTAGATATGTGACTTGAGAGTGTCAATGTAGCATTTCCCTTCCCAGTAAACTGAATCGGTTGTACTGCATTTTCGTTTAACACAAACTCAGGTTTTGATACGTTTGTGTTTTCTTGGACAGGGGCGTTCACCGTTGTATTAACTTATTGTGTAGTTTATAATTGAAGGATATGCTGCTGTAATGGATAATTGCACGACGATAAATTAAGCGGTAATGGAGAATGAAGACCCATTGATTACATTTCGTGACACATTGAATTTGTCATGATCTTAAAGCACAATGGGGAACGTTCGACCAGTTCTGATTGTGGCACTTGTTGCACTTGGTTGCTTTAATTTATGCTACGGAGGAGAGGAGTTCTCTGAAGAATTACTTCTAAGACCATTACCTGATCGCAAGGTCCTTGCCCATTTCCACTTTGAGAGTACAACTCCTCCAACAAAGGATTATGGGCACCATCATCATCTCTTTCCTAAGGCTATTTATCAACTGGTACATTTATTTCCCTGCCATCTTTTCTGAAAATTATGACATTTTGAATAAGCTTATTTCGTTTTGTATTTCCCGATAGTTGTTGGAAGGCGTAAAGACTTGTTAATGAGGTTATGACCAAAATTATAATTATTGATCCTATAAAAAAAAATTATAACTTTTGATAGTGATAGGCATCCAATTTCCTTGTAGATTCTATAGCTATGTGCTCGTTTGTCTTTCATGTTTTACAAAACACACCATATCAGGGACATACTGTGTGTTTTATCATATGATGGTCTCGATGTTCTGTTCTGTTATCAGGACCTTTTTTTTTTTAATTGGATGGGAGAATATTTTCAATTCAACTTATTCTAATGTATAGAATAAGTACCTGCAAGGGCTCTTCCACTGGTAGTAAATATGGATAGAATGGTGCACCTATAACATTTTATTTTGGATAATCTTTTCATCTAAATACTGGAAGGAGCCTGCCAAACCATTGAATACAAGATTCATGACATGGAAATGCTCGAGGTCTTCTGATTAGGAGATTTCCCTTAGGGCCTATTGAGCATGCTAGATACTTTATATATTCACGCAAGTCTCTTAGAAATTACAGTTAATAACAAATAGCGCTTTCTTATTCGACAAGGTCCACAAATTTCGAATCTGTGAATTGGAGCTATCTTTTACCCAAGGTCGCTGGAACTATGAACGCTGGGGTGGATCTGATCCGATATCTAGTAGCAACGCCAAGCCTCCTGGTGTTGAATTATGGGCTATCTTTGATGTGCCGCTTGATCACGTTGATGCAACCTGGAAAAACTTGACTCACACACTTTCAGGTTTATTTTGTGCTTCGATTAATTTCTTGGAGTCTACGACTGCTTATTCCACTCCTGCTTGGGCATTCCAGAAATCTTCAGGTAGCCTTAGATATGGCGCACTGCCTCGTGAGGCTGTTTGTACTGAGAACTTAACTCCATGGTTGAAATTGCTTCCATGTCGTGACAAAAGTGGGCTTGCCTCAATATTAGACAGACCAGCTATCTACAGAGGGTTCTATCATTCACAAAGGCTGCGGATAACATCAAATGAATTTGGTTCAGAGGGGATAGAACCTGGTATTGACCTTGAACAGACTCTCACAATTGTTGTTCAACCTGATGACCAGAGAACCAGCATGAGCTATTCCAGTGGGAAAATACAACAGCCTGATTGGTCTATTAGCTCGATCTTTGGAAGAAAAATAAGTGGAACATGCGTTCTTGCGAGATCAAGTTCTGTTTTCCTTGAACTTGAGAGCACTCTAGTTTCTGAACTGAATAAAGTAGGAGTAGATAATGCAGCCTCTGATGGTGATATAACTTTCCCAGGTTTTGAACTATCTGTTGCACCGGTTCGGGTAATTAAAGAGAGAAGAAGTTCATCTGTTTTATTTGAATTTTCTGTTGATAAATACCACGACGACAATCCACTGGATATTGGAGTCAAATGGAAACATCCTGTAGTTTGGTCATGTGTTCAAGCACCATTCCAGGCAAATAGGTTCTTACTGGGCAGTGGGAATGAAAGGGGCTCTATTGTTATTTCTTTGAGATCTACTGTTTCTCAAAGGATCTTTGTCGGTGATGAGTTTGGAGATGGTTGTGAGGTGCAGGTTGTTATATTCCAAGTTGTGCCTTGGTATGTTAAGATTTACTTCCACACTATACAAGTCTTTTTGGATGGGCAGCTGGAGCTAACCAGTGCTGTCATAGAGAAAATACAGGTCTCACCTTCAGAAGACCGGGTGTCTCCTGGGGTTATGGAAGTGGCTTTGAGACTCCCTTGCAGTACAATGTCAGCTGTCATAACTGTGAATTTCGATAAGGTATTTTCAGCTTTCTCTTCTGGTTCTACATTAGTTTGGTTACTTTGTGGCAGTTCCCTTTTTTCTATTTTCAATTTCTTAGTTTTAATCATATGAAATATGCGACATATTTCTTATGGTTATGCGTAGACGTGGACTTTTGCTGAAACAAGTTAAGAATATAATAAACACAACAAGAAACTAAAGTAGAATCTAAAATTACTGTTGTCTTGTCCTTCTGGATAATGAATTTGTTAATTTAAACTTGAGCATGAATGTGTTGGTAAAATGTTTCTTGATGGGGCCAGATGAAGTTATGATTTACTTGGAATTCAGTGGCAATTATTGATTTTAGGCTAGAGCTGACATTGAATATTGCATAGCCAAAACATAGCTATTATCTCCCTTGAATAGATTAGCTGGTAGCTTTTTCTTGTCTCAATTCATTAATGGATTTTCATAAATCATATTGCAAAACGTTTCATAAGATCACACCCAAGTCTATTGACTATCTTAGGAAAAATACGCCATGTCTATCGACTAGCAAGGATTGAAATTCAACCTTGGTCAGCTGGCCTTAACTTAGGTTGCTTAAAATTGTAAATTTATTTAGAGAAGTCTAACTCTACCTGGAGAATCTTCCCCTAAAAGAATTGTCAACTTTATTTAAGTGCTGTCAGGCCTTTTGTTTTCATCCAGATTTGTATACCAAAAGCAACTTGATGACTTAAAGTAAGGTTTACCGATAATGGAATGCTGGAGACATTGTTTGAACAATAGACAAGTTTATGACTTCTATTTTTAACACATATTTGGGATTTATGAATTGCTTGTTTGCCGCTTTAAGAGACTCGAGAGATATTGTGTGTTAAAGATCAGGAACATTGTGATTCTGTTTGTCTTGGGATCAAGGAAGTTTGAAAGAGAGTGTTTCTAGGATTTTGGTCATGATACCAGCGAAAGGGGGATGTAAATGAGGGTCTATTATGTTCAACAAAACAAGTTATAAGAAATTGTTGTATTGAAATATATATGGATTGAACAGGCATATTATTTACACTGCACTATGACTTAGATTAAATAACCATAAATTTGTTTCATTTACATTTCCATTAGTTTCTCTCCATTAAATTCGTTTATTTATCATTGACATTGTGATGCTTCTATAGGGATTTTTGCACATCGATGAATATCCGCCCGATGCCAATCAGGGATATGACATTCCTTCAGCTGTAGTTCGTTTTCCTGACATCCAAGCAAGCTCACATTATCTTGGAGATAACTCCTCACTTGATTCTCCGATTCTATCAAAATTTCAGGTTTTAATTTACTTTTAACATGTTGATTAATATTCAATGTCATTCCTGTTCTTTATATTCTTTTTTCTCATGATTGCCTATTTATGTTTTACAGGAAAACAATCCTGTATTATCCTACACAGAAGTATTGCTTGTGCCTTTGGCTACTCCTGATTTCAGCATGCCTTACAATGTCATAACAATTACATGCACGGTATTTGCATTATACTTTGGATCATTGCTCAATGCATTACGTCGTCGCGTTGGTGAAGAAGAGAGACTGCTTAAACAAAAAGGTAATTTTAGAATTTTTTTGAAATGGTTGGCAATTTATGATTCGGCAATTAAAAGATCCCTCATTGTTGATACCTGTGTAATACTGGCTGTACATAACTTGCGAGTTGAAACAACTTTTCAAATCCAATATATCTTTCCAATATCTCCCAGATAAAAAATTACCATATTTCATTGCCTAAGTTTTTTTTTTTTTTTTTTTTTTTAAAAAAAAACCATAGCCAAACATTCGTTTTAAAACAAAACATGCTTCCTGAGAAACGATTGATTCGTAAAGTCTGCAATACAAGCTGTTGCCTCCCCCTAACTTGATCTGCCATTCTTGCAGCTGCTGGAAAGACTGCTCTCCTGCCTCTGATTTTGTCCAAGTTGTCCAGCAAGTTGAGAGTAAGATCACATGAGTCACACAAATCAGCATCTCCTTCGCCACTGTTGAGCAATAAGTTGATCATGAAAGCAATATTATTAGCTGGGTTAGCTGTTGCTTGGCATTTTTATTTTGGATGACTGCCATAGCTTTTACATTTCTTTAGTCTCTTGTACAATATATGAAGTTAAAAAATTATATTTCCAGGAGTATTTTTTATTCTTTTTGTGGACTGAGCATTAAATTTTGATTTAGATATCTTGCATGTTCTTTAGGCCACAATTCATGCCATAAAGTTGAATGTCATTGTGAAATTGCTCTGCTCTATTAAATCAAAAAATGTTGGATTTAGTTGTTTTTTTTTAAAGAAAATTGTGTTACTGCCAAAATAGAAACTCATGAAAATGTGAATGATTGTTTGAATGTAGTTGGGAGAATACGTGCAAGCCTCCTTACAATAGGCATAAGTTATTCAAAACTACCTGATAATTTAGCTAAAAACTTATAAACCAGTTGAAGTGCTATGACATATCGTGTCTAAACTTCTACGGTCAAGCTAGATTATTTTCAAAATATTAATTGGTCAAAGTAGCTTATAATTGTTATAAATATAATAGATGATGTGGATGACTCTTCCTATTCAACCTTCTATATTCCACCAGTATGTGTGAGTGGTTGTAATACACATTTAATTATGTAATTTACTCTTGTAAGTGTAACTTATGATCTTTGACATTTTTGTAATGAGCTATATAAATGGTCCTATCTATGTAATGATGTACACACTATATTGGAATGAAAGTTCTCTATTTCTCCCCTATCTCTTCTCTTTTTCAATTTCTAGTTTTTTACTTTACTTTCCTAGCTTTGTTCAAAGTAATTTTACAATATGTTATCAACACGATGTTGCTCGGTGCAAAGGAGATCTTAAGATTAGGAAGGTTTCTAAGGAGACAAAGCTTGGAAAGTATATCGTGGTTTTATTTCATTTGATATATGAGTTTTGAGTGCATGCCTTGTTAATTGAAATGCTAATCTCTTGAAAGGCATCACCACTCATGAAACACATCCCCTAGTCACTTACGTCTTGCATGCTCAACACGTGTATAAACATTATGTTGACGCATTTTTTTTAGGAAGATTCTATTTACATAAAATGGAAACATCAAAAAAAAAAAAAGAAATCTGAATGAAGGAAAACATTTTGTCAAGTTTTTAGTGCACTAATTAGGGATATGCATATGAACATTTTTTTGAATTGATATCTTATGATTAATTTATGAATTGATATCTTATGTATATGCCAACCACATCCTAAGGTTTTGTTTGTGTATGAGAGGTAGCAACAATTGATTAATTTGTGGGCTTGTCCTAAATAATGAAAGATTAAATTTTGGCTATATTTTATTAAGATCGTTAGACGACTATCTGCATATTCACATATATACTTTAATTTGCATGCGTATAGATCTTAAATTGGTATCCAAGGATTATTTGAAAAGGATTTTATATAAATTCATGTGGCTTTATCCTTTACGAGTGGTCTTAGGAAGGAAGTTAATTAAAGAATTTTTCTCTAGCCATAAAAAAGATGATAGTTCGATCCTAAATGGGCACATGAAATATAGTCAATCTATGTTGGAGATTTTCATGTGTAGTTCTTATCTTTCCAAAGGATCAGTCTCCTAATGGGCATGTGTAGTTTGATAATCATTTTTTTTTTGGTAAGAAAATAATCATTTAATTTGCTTCAAAACTGCTCTCAATTTGAATGGTTATATATACAGTTAACATAAAATTATTAACGATTAGCTATATTCTATTTTTGATTTTTATAATACAGATAATGCTATAAGTTTGAGTTGATAATGGGTAAGCCTTGTCCCCGGTAAAGCTAAACATTGGAAGGGAAATGGGTTATTCCGTTCAAGGAGGCATGGTTGTTAAGTTGACTTCGTCTCACCACCCAACCTAGAGGTTGTCCCACCAACTCATACAAGTAGTATATTTTGTGTGTAAAATAATCAAGTTATGAATATATATTCAGTCATATATATGCATTTTTACATTAAAAAAGGAGAAAACTGTTTACATCATTTTTTTTCAAAAGTATTATACTTGATTGAATTTGTTGCTGTAATATTATAAACAAAAATCACTAGTCAAGACAAGTAGATGCTAAAATTATAAAGCATATATGCAAGGGTGTGTGCATAACACTAATATTTATTCGCTGAATATCTTTATAGAGATTTGAAAAGTGAATATTTCACTTTATATTACCCTTTCACCTTATGGAGTTATGCATATAAACACCAAAAATTGGTGATGCTTCAAAAAAGCTCAAAATGAGCTACTGGGTCTCAAGCTACAAAATTTTTATCAGTCAAATATCGTTTATTATTCTGCAATTTTAATTACTTCTATGTTGAGGCTCTGCAGAAATATGACTGATGAGACAATAACAGACCATGTGGCTCGCCTCGATTTATTATTGCAACAAAATATTGAGTGCGCACGTCAATTCAATAAATATTATGAATTGATTTCTTGTATGTCTCATAGTAGCTGAGTAAAATAATGGGATATTATTTATATAATATCATTCCCATCCAATTGGTCAAGCTTCATGAAGCAAATGTTGCGTTTATAAAATGATCATGGTCGCAACTATATAATTAGGGTAGTGAAAAAGTGAATGGATTCGGTAAAGATCTTAATAATAATTTCACTCAAAGTAAAATACACGTGGTGCACCACATGAAATATGAAGGGCGAAATTATCGACAATGAGCATGTTCAAAAGCGTGACAAGCTATGTCACGTATGAAATGCCATTATATTAGGTCACAATGATTATATATTATATATTGTCATATATGCCCAAATATTTTGGTGACTTTTACCATGCTAATCAAAGGCAAAATTATGAATTTAATTTATAGCTTATTAAAATCGACATATTGAGATATGTTCAAATCATGAGCTAAATAAAAGCGAAGAATGCTTGTCTTGCTTATCTTACTACATGCACATTATAAAAGAGAATATTTCTCAAATTTGAACTTAGCTAAGACTAATATTTAGCCAATATCTGGTACAACGGTTATAATGTTGTCAGTGTCTTACACCAGAAGAAATTTACTCAGAATAATAGAGTTTCTCTATATATTATGATTTAATTTGAGAATCAAATTCCCGGCTTTAGCTTCTGGAATATGTAAGACACATTAAAACAAATGACCTAATGACATTCATAATGTCGAGTGATCTTTTTTATGGTCCAGAATGATCAATAATGCGAAAACATATTGCGAATTCGCATGGACATCCTTTTTGAAACCACATTTTTTTAATCAGCTGGTGATTATCTTAAGGCAAATATAAGAGATTTATATTGATTTAAATCTCTATTAATCATATTATAAGATGCCTTGGACCCCTAATAGGGGATTTATTTATAATGTGTCTTGTTAATTGTCACTTTCTTCAAGCAATTTTCCCACCATTAGGGAGAGATAAAAAGCCAATTCAAAAGGAATGGCGTGAAATTGCTTGGAATGCATCGACTTTATCACACTATGATCCACGCACAAATCAATGCGAACTTGAAATTCAAAGGATCGTTCATTTACAACAAATTGCAAATCAATTACCTGATGCATTTACTGACGCAAAAAGAGTGACAAAATTGTACAAGCCAGCTGTAAATGCTCCTGCAAGAATTGATGTCACTGTGAAACAAAATACACAAGAACCAACAAAACACTTAAAACGTGGAAGACCAGTTGGTTCAAAAGATACAACTCTCCAAAAGAGGAAAACGAGAGTAAAAATAAATCAAAATCAAAATACTCCTGAGAAAGCACAAGAATCCTTTGATAAGGATTTATCAGAATAAGTTGATTCTGATGAGGAACAATTACCTCTCGAAAAAGAGGGAAAAGATGAAAATAATGAGATCTCAATAAATTATTTGAACTCCGGTAAGATTTGGGATCAAAATAATATTGTTACTGATGATATATTTGCTTTCAATGTGTCTTTTGATATATGTGAAAATGATGATGATCCAGAACCACGACCAGTGGATCAATGTTGAAGAGACTTGATTGGCAAAAATGGCAAGAGGCTATCCAAGCAGAGCTAGACTCGTTGAAGAAACGAGATGATTTAGGACCAATTGTCCAAACGCCAAATGATATTACATGGTACAAAGCAAGACTTGTAGCTTAAGATTTCTTACAAAAACCTGGCATTGATTATGAGGAAACATATTTTCCTGTTATAGATGCAATCACTTTTCGATTCTCGATAAGCCTTGCAGTTTTTGAAGGCCTAGATATGCATATTATGGATGTCGTTACATCATATCTGTACGGATCCCTAGACAGTGAGTATATATATATATAAGAATTCCTGAAAGATTTGAAATATCTGATGAAATAAAATCAAAACCTCATAACATGCACTCTATAAAATTACAAAGGTCTTTGTATGGATTGAAACAATCCAGTCGAATGTGGTACAAATGCCTTAGTGATTATTTACTTAAAGAAGGATATGTAAATAATTTACTTTATCATGTGTTTTCATCAAAAGATCATCAACAAGATTTCTGATTATTGCTGTGTATGTTGATATAGTGGGAAACCACGACGACATCTTCAGAACATCTGAATATTTGAAAAGGAATTCGAGATGAAAGAACTTGGAAAAACAAGATTTTGTCTTGATTTGCAAATTGAACATAAACAAATTCGATCAAGTGATAATCTTGTTGATTTATTCACAAAAGCCTTACCAACTACAACATTTAAGAGGCTTACATATGGTATTGACTTGCAAACTTGCAAAACTAAAGGACATTGCAAGCAAAGAAACGGAACAAGCATGTCCACATGATGAGGAGTTATTGATTAGTGTATTGGACTTTTTTTCCCTTAGCTATAGTTTTATCCCACTGAATTTTCCTAGTAAGGTTTTTAATAAGGCAATCATAACAATTGTAACGACCCTCAAATTTAATGGTGGCACGTGTCGTGTGTTTACAGGATCGTGACCTACCATAGTGATCTGTCATATTACTCAAGCCTCGGAAGTCGACACTGAGGTATATTTAATTTTTGTGATGTTTATATTATTATTTATACCCGAATGAGAATACTATGTGCCTTAACAAGTGGTTTTCATTTATGAATCGCTACGGATTTCTGTGTGAGATTTGGCTAAGAAAATATGGAAATTTAGGGTATAAAACGGATAATTAAACACCAAAAAATGATAATTAGTGAATTATCAAAAATAATAAATAATTAAATAAAATGTGGGAGCAAGGTTATGTCCGGGAATGTACGTGGTACAAGTTGATAGTTGAAACGGGTCCGGTAACACATGTTTTGAGCGAGAAATGGAGCGGTTTTGATGTTGAAATCACCTATTGGAGTTATTTTGTTGTGTTAGAGTGGTTGGCTAGAGTGAAGAGGAGCCACAAGATTAGCCTCGAGATCCGCACGTGATATGAGATGAAGGAGTGGTATATAAACCAACTTTTCTCACTCCTCAATCCAATTGTTATTTTGATCCAACGTGAGAAGAGAGAACGGAAAGAGAAGGAGAGTGGGTTTGTGGGAATTCGGACACGTTGCGACGTCGTGGAGCGACTCAATACGCACAAAAAAGTGAGATCTTCACTCCTCTCATGTTTATCTACGTATTGGCATAAATTTTGGGGGTTTTCGTCGCGACGATTTCGAACAAATTTTTAGGAAAATGTTGGGAAATGGTTTTGATTGATCAATTTAGTATCAATTGATGGTTTTTTTGAGGAATTGGTTGTTGGTTTTGTGGATTTGAAATGAATTGAAACTTTTGGAAATTTTTGGAGAATTTTGAGTTATTTTCGAATCGGGTAGTTTTGTCAGGGTTTTGACGGAAAGGGAGTTGATTTTCAAGTTGATTTGGATGTCCTGAAGAGTTTGGTATAGACTCGGAACGTGGTGACTCGAGACGGAATAGGTGTTTTGCTGAACACACTGCGAGGGACGCCGTGAGAAGGGTCTCCCACGGTGTCACTCACGGACGTGTTAAGCAAAATGAAAACAATGAAAATCTAGAGAAGACGTCGTGGGGACGCCGTCTAGTACAACTGGTCATGGCATCACCCACATACGAGTTGGGCAGACGGGTTTTTCTCCACGCCGTGGAGACGTCGCCCAAACAAATGGTCATGGAGCCTGTGGCGATGTGATATTATTCACAGAGTTTTGAAAAATTTCAAAAAATTTTAGGGATTTGTTGGGTATCCAATTGAGTCTAAATACGACTCAATACTCCAGAAATCAACCCAATTACACTAATTAAATTATATGGAAAATTGGGTAAATTAGAAAGATATTAATAGGATTTGTAAAATTGGTAAATTGACAGACTTTGGAAATTCGAGTGGATTAGCAGAAGTACGTAAGGATCGGAGATTTGCTGCTAACCGAGGTACGTTATCGTACGATTGTAAGCCAGATAGGAAATATGCATTAATTCATTATCCATTTATTGTCATTGTTATTTGAATTGTGCATATGTTGGAATTCCATTCTTTAATTGTTGGTTGAGTGTCTTGGCGTAAGTGCGTTGCGATGTACTTTTGGGTCCATATGAGTGGGTTATTGTTAACACTTATGCGGTTGTGTTGTTCCACCTCACTGATAGCGGATTATACCTTGAGTACTGGATTGTTTGGACGCTGCAGTGTATATGGTGTGTTGGTCACATTAGTAACTGTAAATGTGATGCTGCGATATTGCATTGATTTTGACCACTTATAGGCCTTCTTTGATTCTGTGGACACTCAAACTTCGTTGCTCAGCTTGTCAGTCTGTTTATCATGCTATTTGTTATTCTTTCTGCTTTCAATACTGCATGATATTTGGACTGCTTATTTGAATTCCTGAATTGTTGTTTAGCTTCTTCTGGCATTACTTTCTCTTTTTCAAGCACTCACTGTCTAGTTTGTGATGATGGTGCAGATAGAGGTAGAGATGTAGGTGAGACGAGCAAGGGGAAGGAGCTAGTGCTAGGTGATCTTCTTTGAGGACTCTCGGAGCGATCATTTCCTTTACTTAGTGTAGGTTTTATTCTTTTGACTGTGATTACTGTATATTATGTTTTGTAAAACACTGGGATATGTATTCGGATTTGAGAGGCTAGGGATATCATGTATGATGACTTTGTATAGCTTGGATCACCAGACATGCATGTATTTATCCATTTTTCAGGGTTTCCACATTATAGGTTGTCTATTATTCATGATTTCCAGTTTACAGTTATAGTTGATTATAGTGATTTCCGCTGCAAATTTTTTAATAATTTTATAATCCTATAACTTAAGCATTTAAACGATTAACTAATAACGTATATGAGGATTTGAGGCTGATTAGGATGCGTAGACTTCTCGAGTAAGGACTTGTGGGCCCACGTAGACCTAGGCCGGGCAGGATCCAGTTTTATGGGGAACTGGGGCTGTCACAACAATATTATTAATACTCTATATCAAAATTGATAAGTATATAATACTCTTTTCCCTTCGCTGTGGTTTTATCCCACTGAATTTTTCGAACAAGGTTTTTAATGAGGCAATACTATCAATATCATACTCTGTCAAGATTGATGAGAACGATGTACTATTTTCCTTTGCTAAATCTTTTTTCCATTGGGTTTTTTCTAGTAAAGGTTTTAACAATGCATATTCTCTCAATACGTATCATCAAAGGGAGAGTGTTATAAATATAATGGATGATGTGGATGATTCTTCCTATTCAACCTTCTATATTCCACCACTATGTGTGAGTCGTTGTAATACACATTTAATTATATAATTTACTCTTGTAAGTGTAACTTATGATCTTTGACATTCTTGTAATGACCTACATAAAGGGTCCTATTTATGTGATGATGTACACACTATATTGGAATTAAAGTTCTCTATTTCTCCCCTATCTATTCTCTTTTTCAATTTCTAGTTCTTTACTTTACTTTCCTAGCGTTGTTCAAAGTAATTTTACAACAATAATATATGTTTTTTTTTCAAGGTATAATGAAATAGTGAAACGGTGGCTCTACCGAGTCGAAACTTATAGAATATAAACACAGCTCTTAGCTGATAATTTAGCTATAAACTTATGAACTCAGTTTTTTGTTATTAAAAATATTTAATCAATCAGTGAGTCCCACTCAACTGAGTCGAAATGGGGACTCTACCGAGATAACTCTCGGGAGTTGTATGGACACAATTGTCCCTCACAAATCTTTATTTATCCATTTTACTGTTTTTTCAAATCCGAACTTCTTTTTTATGTATGAAGGGTATTTATATCAATTTCCCCATTTGACTGTTTTTTAAAATCTGTAACTTTCGTGTAAGTTCAAAGTTAAACCAAACATGAAATTTGAACTTACACTGTGAGTTAACTTCATAGAGTCATCTTCACTTGCACTGTAAATTGGCAAAAACGAGAGGCATGAGCCGAAACACCGAGTTAGAACTGATGAAGGCCTTGCCAATAGAAAGGTAGGCATTTATGGCCCATAAAAGGGACACGTAAATATCATATTCACAACACAAAAGGTCCAACCAACTACTCATCACATTAATTAAATAAACAAAGGCCCGATAGACCCATCAAAGAGCATCTTTCATCTTCAACTCACTTTCCAGTGGCTACCTTCTCACACAGAAATCCCATCAACCAATAGAAACCCAGGAAACTTCATCATCATCTCTCTACACTATACAAACCAAAAGTACTTGACGAATCAAACAAGAAAGTGTGAAATTCACAAAAAATCACAGTTTTTCACAAATTTTGTGAGTCTCATATGGTGCCACGTGTCCCCACTCCAACAGAAAAAACCACTGCCTCGTATCCATCCTTCATTTCCCTCCACACAAACATTTTACTTAAAATCTCTCAACCCCTCTCATTCTTCTCTGAAAAAATAATAGAGAGCCAATGTTTTTTTAATCAAACCCTCTTCTCTGCACTCAAATTCCACCATTACAGCTCCATTGGAGCAACAAATCAAACCCATTGTTCTTCAATGGCTTCTCTGGTGCCCACACCATTCACTCTACCAATCTCAAAAGCAGACCAAAAGCAACTCTTTCTCCATTCATTCCTGCCCAAGAAGCTAAGCAGCACAAACAAGTCTGTTCTAAGAGTGAGGTGTGGTGCAATTGGGAATGGCTTGTTCACTCAAACCACGCAGGAAGTCCGCCGCATCGTCCCCGACAATAAGCATGGCCTGCCCACTGTAAAAATTGTGTATGTAGTGCTAGAGGCACAGTACCAATCTTCCCTCTCAGCTGCAGTGAGGGAGCTGAACAGCAAAAACAGGTATGCTTCATTTGAAGTTGTTGGATACTTAGTTGAGGAGCTTAGAGATGAGTCTACATTCAAAACATTCCGTAAAGACCTTGAAGATGCAAATGTGTTTATTGGGTCCTTGATATTTGTTGAGGAATTGGCTCAAAAAATCAAGTCTGCAGTGGAGAAAGAGAGGGACAGACTTGATGCTGTACTAGTGTTCCCTTCAATGCCTGAAGTGATGAGACTGAACAAACTTGGTTCATTTAGTATGTCACAGCTTGGGCAATCCAAAAGCCCATTTTTTCAGCTTTTTAAGAGGAAGAAGCAGTCCTCAGCTGGGTTTGCTGATAGTATGTTGAAGCTGGTGAGGACGTTGCCCAAAGTGTTGAAGTACTTGCCTAGTGACAAGGCTCAAGATGCAAGGTTGTATATATTGAGTTTGCAGTTTTGGCTTGGTGGGTCTCCTGAGAATTTGCAAAATTTCTTGAAAATGATATCTGGGTCTTATGTTCCTGCTCTTAAAGGAACTAACATTGAGTACGCCGAGCCGGTTTTGTTCCTGGACAGCGGGGTTTGGCACCCTTTAGCGCCTTGTATGTATGATGATGTGAAGGAGTATTTGAATTGGTATGGGACTAGGAGGGATGCCAATGAGAAGCTTAAAGACCCGAATGCACCGCTGATTGGGTTGATCTTGCAGAGGAGCCACATTGTCACTGGGGATGAGAGTCACTATGTGGCGGTTATAATGGAGTTGGAGGCGAGAGGGGCGAAAGTGATACCGATATTTGCGGGAGGGCTTGATTTCTCGGGGCCTGTTGAGAGGTTTCTGGTTGATCCGATTAGTAAGAAGACGTTTGTGAATTCCGTTGTGTCGCTGACTGGTTTTGCTCTTGTTGGGGGTCCGGCAAGGCAGGATCACCCGAGGGCGATTGAGGCATTGAGGAACCTCAACGTGCCTTACATTGTTGCTTTGCCTTTGGTGTTTCAGACCACAGAAGAGTGGTTGAATAGCACTTTGGGATTGCACCCTATTCAGGTTGCTTTGCAGGTTGCGCTGCCGGAGTTGGATGGTGGAATGGAGCCTATTGTCTTCTCTGGCCGCGATCCTCAAACAGGCAACTACTCTTGTGCTATATTTTCTCTGTGATTTACATTCTTTGATCTCTTCATGCCACATTTTTTCATGTATTTGCTACTATACTTGGTTCAATTTTGTTTCATTGTTCACATTTCATGTAGGAAATTTGTGTAGTTGAGTTTTTGAGTCTAGGATTAGAAGCTAAATTCCTTATCCTGATGGTTTTGGTGCAATTAATTTACAGGGAAATCACATGCTCTTCACAAGAGGGTGGAGCAGCTCTGCACAAGAGCGATCCGTTGGGCCGAACTGAAAAGAAAAACAAAGGTCAATATTTAACTATTTCATCTAGCTTTTGTTACAGATGATCTGCTCTATTTTTTCTTGGATGTCTTACAGAAAGGCACCCTTACTCTATTCTATTTGATTAACTCTATAATTCAAATAATTTCCGTAAGTAAAGCTTTTGTTTTTCTTTCAAAAAACGCGTTTGCAGATTTTCCTTTTTTGTGAAACCACGAAATAAAATTAGACTGTACAACTCATGAAGTTTGCTTATTTAGATGACAAGTGTTATTCAATCATTGTGGTGTGGAGTGAAAGAACAAGATTTTTTTTTTTTTTTTCATATAGAAGACAAGAAAGCTTTCTCAGTGAATCGATTGACTTAATCGTATATCTAGGCTAATTTTGTTGATCACTTGTGCAAATAGACCTGTCTAGTATGAGTAGCACCTAAATGGAGTTGTTTTGCATTCTTAACCTTTTTTTCTTTGTTTTTGCACAATCTCTTCCTCTCAATTTAACTGGGCAAGTATTTTTTTTTTCAACTGTAATTTGGTGGCGTAGGTTGAATGCATTTACCTATAATTTCTGACTACGATTGTGAATGCAGGAAGACAAGAGGCTCGCCATCACAGTTTTCAGCTTCCCACCCGACAAGGGTAATGTTGGAACAGCTGCTTACCTCAATGTTTTTTCTTCAATCTTCTCTGTCCTGAAAGACCTCCAAAAAGATGGCTACAATGTCGAAGGACTTCCTGAGACATCTGAAGCTCTTATCGAAGATGTACTTCACGACAAAGAAGCGCAATTCAGCAGCCCGAATCTTAACATTGCCTACAAGATGGGAATCCGTGAATACCAAAACCTCACTCCCTATGCTAGTGCATTGGAAGAAAGCTGGGGCAAACCACCCGGCAATCTAAACACTGATGGTGAGAATCTCTTGGTGTATGGGAAGCAATATGGAAATGTGTTCATCGGTGTGCAGCCGACATTTGGATATGAAGGTGATCCAATGCGTCTCCTCTTTTCCAAGTCAGCTAGTCCACACCATGGATTCGCTGCGTATTACTCATTCGTGGAGAAAATATTCAAGGCCGATGCTGTCCTTCACTTTGGCACCCACGGTTCGCTTGAATTCATGCCCGGGAAACAAGTGGGAATGAGTGATGTCTGCTACCCTGATAGTCTAATTGGCAACATTCCCAATGTATACTACTATGCTGCTAATAATCCTTCTGAGGCCACCATAGCAAAGCGTCGCAGCTATGCAAATACTATTAGCTACTTAACTCCTCCTGCTGAGAATGCTGGGCTATACAAGGGTCTCAAGCAGCTAAGTGAGCTGATCTCTTCTTATCAGTCACTCAAGGACACCGGTCGCGGACCTCAAATTGTGAGCTCCATTATTAGCACTGCTAAACAATGCAATCTTGACAAAGATGTTAGCCTTCCAGAAGAGGGTGAGGAACTCTCAACTAAGGAGAGAGACCTTGTGGTTGGTAAGGTTTACTCAAAGATCATGGAGATCGAATCCAGGTTGCTGCCCTGCGGTCTCCATGTCATTGGTGAGCCACCATCGGCCTTAGAAGCAGTTGCAACGCTGGTCAACATCGCTGCTTTGGATCGTCCAGAAGATGAGATATCTTCACTCCCTTCTATACTTGCTGCGACTGTTGGAAGAAACATAGAGGATGTGTACCGAGGGAGTAACAAGGGTATTCTTAAAGATGTGGAGTTGCTGCGCCAGATAACCGAAGCATCTCGTGGAGCCATAACAGCCTTTGTGGAGACCACCACCAACAAGAAGGGCCAAGTTGTTGATGTGTCGGACAAACTGAGCTCCTTTTTCAGGTTTGGAGTGAATGAACCATGGGTAGATTACTTGTCGAGTACTAAATTTTACCAAGCAGACCGCAACAAACTCCGAAAATTGTTTGGATTCTTGGGGGATTGCTTGAAGCTCGTGGTTGCTGATAATGAGGTAGGCAGCTTGAAGCAAGCTCTGGAGGGCAGTTATGTTGAACCAGGACCTGGAGGTGACCCTATTAGAAATCCAAAGGTTTTGCCAACTGGGAAGAATATTCATGCATTAGACCCACAATCTATACCAACAACAGCGGCGATGCAGAGTGCGAAGGTAGTGGTGGATCGGTTGTTGGAGAGGCAGAAGGTTGACAATGGCGGAAAGTTCCCGGAAACCGTTGCACTTGTTTTGTGGGGAACAGATAACATAAAGACCTATGGAGAATCTCTTGCTCAAGTGCTGTGGATGATCGGGGTGATGCCAATTGCTGATACATTTGGGCGTGTTAACAAGGTTGAGCCTGTCAGCCTCGAAGAGCTTGGAAGGCCTAGAATCGACGTTGTTGTCAATTGCTCTGGAGTCTTCAGAGATCTCTTCATCAATCAGGTACTCTTTCTTTTCGAATATCTGATCATGTCATTTTTTTTATTCATGAAGTATATATCCTCTAATGCTTGTCTACTGATCTAATTGTTTTGTGTTGCTTCACAGATGAACCTTATTGACAGTGCTGTGAAAATGGTAGCTGAACTAGATGAGCCCGAAGATCAAAACTACGTCAAGAAGCATGCCGTTGAACAGGCTAAAGCCCTCGGCATTGGTGTCCGTGAGGCTGCAACTCGAGTCTTCTCCAACGCCTCAGGCTCCTACTCCTCCAACATCAACCTTGCTGTTGAGAACTCTTCGTGGAACGATGAGAAACAACTTCAAGACATGTACTTGAGCCGCAAGTCCTTCGCATTCGACTGTGATGCCCCTGGAGCCGGCATGACTGAGAAGCGCAAGGTCTTCGAGATGGCACTCAGCACAGCAGATGCCACATTTCAGAACCTCGACTCCTCGGAAATCTCACTCACCGATGTGAGCCACTACTTCGACTCTGATCCTACTAACCTTGTACAAAACCTAAGAAAGGATGGAAAGAAGCCCAGTGCTTACGTTGCTGATACAACCACTGCCAATGCTCAAGTTCGAACATTGTCCGAGACTGTAAGGCTTGACGCTCGCACAAAGTTGCTCAATCCCAAGTGGTATGAAGGCATGTTGTCAAGTGGATACGAGGGAGTAAGAGAAATCGAGAAGCGCCTTACCAACACAGTCGGGTGGAGTGCTACATCAGGCCAAGTTGATAACTGGGTGTATGAGGAGGCAAACTCAACATTCATACAAGATGAAGCCATGCTGAACAAGCTAATGAGCACCAATCCAAACTCATTTAGGAAGTTGGTGCAGACATTCCTCGAGGCTAATGGCCGCGGTTACTGGGACACGTCGGCGGAGAACATTGAGAGGTTGAGGCAGTTGTACTCAGAAGTTGAAGACAAGATCGAAGGTATCGATAGGTGAATATCATGAACTTTGGAAATGATAATCTTCATTCGCCGATTTGTTACTTAATTTGTAGCATTGCTTGAGCTTTGTTTCCGTCTTTCTTCGCATTCCTTGAGAGATGAGGAATTGTAATTACCAGGTTGAATGTCAATGTGAATTTGTTCAATAATTTTTCCAAACTGTTTCCTTTTTGAGAAATAACTATTTACATTTTCTTGATTAGTTGTTTTACTTCATCAAAGCAAAGATTTCATGGAACTTTTAAATGAATCAAACCTTCGTCGACGATGATTCCATAGAACCTGAATTCTGGGAAAAATCCACTTACAGAGGAAGCTACAACCTGAATCAGTGAATGCAAAATGGGCTTTCAATGCACATGCAATTTTTTTTTTTGATAACCATAAGTGTTTGAATTTTCTTCAGCCCCTTCTTAATTTGAAATATACATGCAATTTCGAACCTGTAATTTGGTTACCATAGTACTTAAATCCTGCAATTTGATAAGGAGTGATTGCATTTGCGACCAATTTAAAAAGCAAGTCATATTTGAACATTTGAGCTCAAAGAGGCGCAAGCAATCTCGGAATGATGTTGGATAAAATTAGGAAAAGTTATTAATATAGCCCTTTATCTATTAATCTTTTAAATTAAGAAATCCTTAAAACCTACAGTAACACATGGATATTAAAAAATTATAATAGTCGCACATTATATGTCATCAAATTATACGGTTTATTTACACACCGATACAACTTTTGATGCATTAGACTAAATTAGTTTAAAACATTAGACAACTTCAGCTAAGAACGATTAATCGCAATATACAACTATAAATTTCATAGACCTGATCTCGACTCTTTAGTCCCAAGTCCAACAACCTTCGTCTAGATAGCTTGACAATACTAAGATGAAGTCATGAATTTGAAAAATAATAATCTAATACACTTTGGCACACACTTTGTTTTATAGTCATTTATAACTCTTTTTTGTCTCTCCAGGCATGACCTTACATCGAACAAAATGCTATAAATGACTAAAAAATAAAATATGTATTCCAAGTGTGCGCCCAATGTGCATTTGATTATCATTTTCCTTTTTAAAATACCTCAATAGTTTGGACTTGCCAAACTCTCTCTTGTATGAGGAAGAAGCCAAACACTATCTAAAGATTCTAAATATACAACACTTTTGGGCATTTTATTCAAGAAATTGATCAAATCAATCCAAAAGTGTGTGCATAAACTTATAATAGCGTTTTGGGTGATATGATTTTCACACATATGCATGACACATTTTTTCGCTCCTTTGAGATTTGCATCGAGATGTTTTCGCAAGCTTTTCGAAACAAATCAAAAGGACCTCAAACAATTGTGTGCATAATGTGTATTAAACAAAAGCTTACTTTAGCATATCTGAAGATCCGGTTCACCTTCAACAGAACGGTCAATCGAACGGCTGTCTGTTTGTCTCTGTTCTCTGTTCCCTGTTCTCTGTTCTCAATGCCTTGGCCTATATTCCACTGAAGACTCACTACTACTACTACTACTACTGATTCTTCATTTCTGATTTGGGAAGGCAAAACATGCCACACAACAACAGAAGACTCTTTGTTCTACCATTTCTGTTGTTGATCTTAGTTTCATTTCCCAAATTCACTTTGGCCTCTCAAAACGATGATCCGATTGAGGGGCTTCTGAGAAGGCTTGATAGCAAACGGGCATCGTCAGATGTTCAAGAAGCTGCAGCCAAGGGACTCCTGCAGAGATTGCTGCCTACCCATGTGTCCAGTTTTGATTTTAAGATTGTTTACAAGGTTGGGTTTTTCATAACATCTGATGTTAGGAATAATTTTTAGTGATTTTTTTCTTTTTTTATGATTAGGGCAGTTTTAGATTGGTTGTGAGACTCAGATTTCAATTGGATTTTGCTGGACTTGAACTGTTATGTTGTTTCTTTATGGGATACCCAATTTGGGTTTTGGACTCATTGATTAGTGCATTGGTACACTGATTTCAAGATAGTTTCCAAGGTTGGATTTTTTTTTTTTTTTTTTTTTTTTTTTTTTTTTTATCACATCTGCTATTTGGAGTGAATCTTGTTGTTTATATATATAAAGGGGGAACGTAGCCCGAATTTTGGTGTTTTTGATGATTAGGGTAGGTTTAGATTGGTTGTGAGAGTCAGATTTCAATTGGGGTTTAATGGAATTCAGTTGTTATGTTGTTGTTGTTGTTTTCTTTTTTTTTTTTGGAATACCCAGTTTGAATTTTGAATTCAATGGTTGATGCATTGGTAGAGTGAGTTTAGATTTAGTAAGCATGGTTTATGTGATATTTTCGCGTAATTGTGATAACCTTGTGTTGGGCCTCAACTGACATTATGTCGGAGATTTTGAAGACAAAATTTAAAGATCATTATGGATTGTTAGAGAGAACTGTTGGAACGGAACTCTTCAGATGTAAAATATAGAACAACTTACGAATCCCAAACAGATACTTGAAGGCACTTGATCTTTGTCTCTTCGACAAGATTTCTTCCTTTTCAGTCGAGGTTGCAAATACACAATGGGATAATTAGACTTGCCTTCAGAATACAATCAAGTCTCTAATAGTATGTTAGCGATTGATTGTGTAACCCAACTCAAACCAAGAACACTCTTTTAAGTACTAGAGAGAATTATGTTGTTAGAGAGAACTCAAAAGACTCTTTCGATTCAAAGGTTTGTTGTTTCTCACTTATTCAAAACGTAATAGATGTTCTTTTATATAAAAGTCTGAAAGATACCAAACCCATCCATTAAAACATGATTTTTGGTGTGAGAAACGGTAGAAAACGGGCGAAATTCAGCCCAAACGACACCTATTTTTGCCAGACCACCATGGCGGTCAGTTGGCGGGGGGGTCACCATTGTCCTACAAGAACTATTGATGTGGAAGCAAGTGAGAAAGAAATTTAAAGGAGAATTAAGAAGCAAAATCAGGAATATATTTCGATATTCAATAGAAGGCTATTAGGAATTGCATCCTAATGATCTATTTCAAAACCAACAATACTTAATTCCTTTAACTTTGAGGACTTCATGTTCTAACTAACTAATTCACTTAAGCAACTAGACTACTACTATTGAAATTAGAAACTAAATAACTTTGCATCCTAATGATTCCTTTATCATGACATTTCCTAATTAAGTCGACAACGATGACAACTCAGTTAAAATTCAAACAAATCAGAAACTAAATCTTGATCAATTTAGGGTCTTAAACAACAACAACAATAACATAGCCTCAATCCCAAATTAGTTGGGTTCGACTACATGGATCAAACTCTTCCATTGTGCTCGATTTAGTGCAATTGTTAGTGAGCTTTCAATTTAGGGTCTTAAATATGTTGTAAAATTTAGGCATTTCAAAAGGTTTGAAACACCTAGACTATTATCCCATGTTTTTTGTAAGCAATGTTCCTTGATTACCTAAGTATGTATGAGACTAAGTAATTATGACTTTATATGAATTGATGGACGTGTTTTCTTGGTTTGTTTTGATTCAACACATATCTCACACTTATTCATGCATGAATTACTACTAGAAATCAAACCAAGTTGTTGACTTGTTGCATTTTCTTTACATAAGAATTACTAACATGCCCTAGCCTAGAATGACGTAAATCAAACGAGTTAATCAAGTAAGCAGAAGAACTAGCATTCTCATTCATAATTTCAGCAAATTAAGTACAAAAAGACTGTGATTACAATAACCCTTCCCAACAAGAGAATTTTGTCTTGTCATTACGACTTTTGTCAGATTCGAATGACACTTTCATCCCCATTTTTCCCAATAGTCCTTGCAGAATTTAAGTTACTTCAGCGTTGGGGACATGGATCACCTCATTAAGTGCTAGAATCTTACCAAATGTGAGTTTCAAAAACACTTTGCCTTTTTCGAGAACCGACGTTGTGTGTGAGTCATCAAGATAGACTACTTTCTCTCCTTACTCCACTCGAGTGTAGGAGGTAAAGACATTTGTACTTGTACAAATATGGGTAGTAGCACCAGATTCTATCACCCATTGCTTCACATCAACCACATGGTTTGCTTGTGAAATGACCGCAACAATTATATTATCCACTTCAACCAAATTTGCATTTGATTTAGTAGGTTTTCATTTCCTGCTATCCTTTTCCTATATTGAGGGGCATAGTGACATAGTTTGCCATTATCAAAGAAATTTTCTTTCCTTTTGAAAGAAATATTACCTGAGTTGGGCTTGTAAATAGGTTTATTGTCATACATTTTTATTTGAATTCAAGTTGTGGACAACGGGTATTAGTGGTACAAAAAAATAGAAAGATGTTACCTGGCAGTCATGCATAATCAAATGTAGCAGTATCAGTAGCAACGATAACATTTGAGAAGGATATCCTTGAGAATGTTCCTACTCATTTGAGAAGAAGTCAACGGCTTTGTAAGGAAAGGAGATTGTTACAAAGGCTAATTTGGTGCAAAACAAGGTACAAGAGCCAAATAAGAGGTATGACAACAAACCTAATTACAAGCCCAATGTAAGCAATGTTCCTTTCAAATAAGAAAGAAAATTACTTTTTTTGTGGCAAATCAGGCCACTATGTCCCTCAATCTAGGAAAATGTTTGCGAGAAATAACAACCCTGCTAAACCAAATGCAAATTTGGTTGAAGTGGATGATGGTATAATTGTTGCGGTCACTTCTCAAGCCAACCTTGTGGTTGATCATTGATGTGAAGCAATGAGAGACTTTGGTGCCACTAGGCACATTTCTGGAAGCATAGATGCTTTTACCTCCTACACTTGAGTTGAGAATGAGGAACAAACTGTCTATCTTAGCAATTCGTGCACTGTTCCTGTTCTTGGAAAAGGCAAATTGCTTTTAAAGCTCACGTCTGACAAGACTCTAACACTTAATGAGATACTTGCTCCATGTCCCCAACATCCGAAGTAACTTAAATTTATGTAAGACTGTTGGGAAAAGTGGGGTGAAAGTGTTATTGAATTTGACTAAGTCGTAGTGACAAGAAAAAATTCTCTTGTCGGGAAGGGCTATTGTAATCATGGTCTTTTTGTGCTTAATGTTGCTGAAATTATGAATGAGAATGCTAGTTCTTCTGCTTGCTTGATTGACTCGTTTGATTTGTTGCGTTCTAGGCTAGGACATTTTAGTAATTCTTATGTAAAGAAAATGCTACAAGTCAACAACTTGGATTGATTTCTAGTATTAATTCATGCATGAATAAGTGTGAGATATATGCTTAATCAAAATAAACCAAGAAAACATGTCCATCACTTCATAGAGTCGGAATTACGTAGTCTCATACATACAAACTTAGGTGATTTAAAGCAAACTATGACTAGAGGTGCTAATATTATGTGATTTTTGTTGATGAGTTTTCTAGATGTACTAAGGTATATTTACTTAGACATAAAGATGATGCCTTTAATGTGTTTCTTACATATAAAGCTGAAGTATAAATCAACTGGAGAGGAAAATAAAAATGGTTAGATTAGATAGAGGTGAGGAATATATTTTGCTTAATGAATTTTATGAAAAGCAAGGAATAACACATGAGATTAATCCACCTTATTCACCTGAATCAAACGAGGTAGGTAAAAGGAAAAAATTAGAACTTTGAAAGATATGATGAATTGTATGCTAGTTAGTTCTAATGCTCACGAAAATATTTGAGGTGAGGTAATTTTATCTGCATGTCATTTACAAAATAGAACACCTTACAAGAAAATCGGTAGGACACCTTATGAATTATGGAAAGGCTATCCACCCAACTTGAAATATTTAAAAGTGTGGGGTGTTTAGCTAAAGTGATGTTGTATGATCCTAAGAAAAGGAAAATAGGTTCTAAGACTTCTGATTGCATATTTATTGGCTATGCTGAAAATAGTGTGGCTTATGGATTTCTTGTTTTGAAAAGTGATGTGCTAGAATGCAATACAATGGTTGAGACAAAAAATGCTGAATTTTTTGAGAATCTTTGAAAATTAGTGGTATTTTTCATGCACATGTTTCTCAAAAGGATGCATTTGTTTTCTTAAACAAATTTTCGAATGAGGATTTGAGGTGTGGCAAAAGGCCTAGAAAAGAGGAAATGATTTTTACACTCATCTTATTGGTAATGATCATTTGAGTTTTTCGATGAATTTCTTCTTTCGATGCTTCCTTTTGGAAAGATGCTATTAAAGTAGAACTTGATTCTATTTTACAAAACAATACTTGACAATTCCTTGATTTATCGTTTGGAGCAAAACCGATTGGTTCAAATGGATTCTTAAAAGGAAGTTTAATTCCGATGGTTCTATTGATAAATATAAGGCTAGGCTTGTTGCAAAAGGTTTTGCCTAAAAGCAAAATATAGACTATTTTGACACATTTTCTCATGTGACTAGAAATTCTTCCATTCACATTTTGATTGCATTAGCATCTATTTTTAAATTATTTATTCACCAAATGGATGTTAAAACTGCTTATTTGAATGGTGATTTGGAAGAGGAGATTTACATTCAACAACACATAGGTTGTGTGGTTTCAGGTCAAGAAACAAAAATTTGCTAGCTTGTCAAATCCCTATATAGTTTGAAAGAAGCACCGAAACAATAGCATGAAAATTTTGATTGTGTTTTATCGAATGGTATATTTTCTTCTCTAGAAGTAGATAAATGCATTGACACTAAATTTGTTGATAGTGATTGTGTCATTATTTGTTTGTATGTTGATGAGATGCTAATTTTTAGCACTAGTCTTGAACTTGTACTCAAGACTAAGAATTTTCTTGCTTCTAAATTTGATATGAAAGATATGGGCGAAGCAAGTGTGATTTTGGATATTAAAATCATAAGGAAAGGTGATGGTATAATGCTATCACTAGGACATTATGTTGAGAAACTTAGGGAGTTTGGACATTTCGATGTCACACCAGTGAGTACTCCTTATGATGCTAACACTCAATTAAAAGAAAAATAGAGGTGATCTTGTTGCTCAATCTAAGTATGCACAAATTATTAGGAGTCTAATGCATTTGATGAATTTTTCATGTCCTGACATAGTTTATGTTGTAGGTGGATTGAGCAGATATACATATAATCCCAATAATGAACATTGGACTGTGTTACGATCCATGGACTCCCAATCAAGAAGTTATATTCCAGGAAGCACCGCAAGGACACCAGATCAGGCAAGGAGGTGCATCAAATTTAGGATGCAGACCGAGTTAAGTGAGTCAGTCTAGTGAGCCCAAACATCGAGTTCAGTGGGTTCCTAGTGAGTCAAATATTGTAACTAGGAGTATATAAACATGAGTCGGTCTAAACAGTGTTCATTTTGTCATTTTTGAACTATTGTGGAGACCTAGAGTCTTGTTGAGATGATTCCTCTCTGGGCGATTTGTAGAGTAGAGAGAGTCTCTCCCTCCCTTGTCGGTGTAACCCTGTTTTCCCTTCCTATATCAATAAAGCTTACCGGAAGCGACCCCCTTTTTCGACGAGTCTGAGCTCAATCCTAACAGTGATATTAGAGCATCCGCAACTCGATGGCACCGAAAGTCGACCCTCGGGTGGAAGCATTAGAAACTACGGTTACGGATACGGCAGAGAAGATGGAAGGACTCAGATCGGAAGTTCGATCTGAGATGACGGAGATCAAGTCGAAGATACAAGGCCTGTCGTTGAAGCTGGAGGCGTTCTTCGCCCAGGCGCGGGATCTGATACAGCTAGCAACGCCAGATCCAGGGGGCTCTGGTCCAACATCGGACGGCGGCGACAATCGTGAGTCGAGAGCACCAGATCTGTTAGATCTATCGACTTCTAAGTTGGTCCGCGGGTCTTCAGCTCCAAACCTTGCAGATCAGGGGGGTTCGAGTGTCGCAAGGCCAGATCTACCACCATACCGCAGTGGTCCGGAAGTCAGGAAGATTAAGATGCCCACCTGCAACGGGGAAGATCTCATCGTATGGCTAAATCAAGCCGAGCATTATTTTGCCTTGCATGAAATGTCAGAATCTTCGAAGTTACGAGCAACATAGATTTGTCTGGTGGGGGTTGCCTAGATCTGGCAACAAGTCGAGGAGCAGGAGCATCCATTCACAACATGGTCAGATTTGAAACTGGAACTGTGTCGGCGGTTCAAGGGAGCTCATCCGTTAGAGTTGTGTCAAAAATTCTTTGCCGTTCGGCAAGAGACCACAGTATCGGCTTACCGTCAGTGTTTTGAGCTACTTTCCTTACATCTCGGGGCGACATTATCGGAGTAGCATAAGATGGCGGTCTTCATAAATGGACTGCAGGAACGCATCCGACTAGAACTCCTCGCCGACCCGTCAGAGTCAATGCGAGACACAGTCGACCGCGCCGAGTGGATCGAGACCAAGATTGTTGGGCTGGAAACATTGGGCCTGTTACCCAAGGGAAGCCCAACTCATACAACCACCAAAATGGGCTTATCCATTTCACCCGAGCCCAGATCCAAAGGATGGTTTCCCATACCTTAACCAGCCCAATTAAAGAGCCGAGTGGGGTCGAGTTCAAAAGCCTCTCAGCGGGAAGCCCAACAGCAGCAAAAGGGTCCACTATTTCTTCCTCTTCATCCATAAGCCCAACGACCTCCACGGGAGCAACACCCATCCCATCTCCACCACGGGTTAAGAGATTGACCGACGCAGAGGCACAGGTGCGGCGGAGCAAAGGGCTTTGCTACCGTTGCGACGACAAATGGTTCGTGGGCCATCGTTGCAAACGGCACGTAACTCAATGTGATGTGGGTCGACGATGACACAGGAGATAGTGTGGGGGAGGAGAGTGAAGAGCAACTCGATATGGCTGTCATTGAACTTTCTAATCAGACGGTGGAGGGTTTCCCAGGTCCCTGTACAATCAAGGTACAGGGATCTCTAGCTGGAGCTGATGTTGTTATCCTCATCGATTGCGGGGCGTCCTACAACTTCTTGTCTGATGATCTAATTCGTAAACTGGGGATCCCAGTTCGACCTACGTCTTCGTATGGGGTATTGGTGGGCGATGGTCATAACGCCCGACGATCAAGTATCTGTAAAGGCGTGACTGTGCAGTTCCAAGGTATTTCGGTGGTGGAGGATTTCTTTCCGATGTCAGTTAAGTGTTGTGACGTCATCCTGGGGATGAAATGGCTTTTCTCTTTGGGCGTGACGACTACCGATTGGCCAAACCTTTCGATTACCTTGGCGTCTGAGGGCCGATCACACACCATCCAGGGGGACCCAAATTTACATCGAGCATTGGTCTTTTGCAATTCAGTCAAGCGTTCTTGGGAAGGTGATGTAGCTTGTTTCCTTATTGAGTTATGCAATGTGGAACAACTTGGTTCTTCTAACATGTTGCATGTAGTGGACTCGCGCATCCAACCATTAGTGGACTCCTTTCAGTCCCTTTTCTCCCTACTTATTGGGCTCCTTCCTACTCGGGACTGTGACCATGCTATTCCCCTTCAGGAAGGCACTGCGCCCATTCGCGTTCGACCCTACCGTTATCCCCAGATACAGAGATGCACACTGCCGGTATTATTCAACCGAGCAGCAATCCTTTCTCTAGTCCCGTGCTCCTGGTGAAGAAGAAAGACGGTAGTTGGAGGTTCTGCGTGGACTATCGAGCGCTAAACAAAGTGATTGTACCCGATCGCTTTCCGATTCCCAACATTGATGAGTTGTTGGATGAGCTGCACGGCGCTTCAATTTTCTCCAAACTCGACTTGCATTCGAGGTACCACCAAATCTGAGTTCGTCCTCAAGATGTGCCTAAAACCTCGTTTCGCACTCTTGACGAGCACTATGAATTCCTCGTAATGCCTTTTGGGCTCACCAACGCCCCTACTACTTTCCAGTCTCTAATGAATTCTATTTTCAAGGGCTTGATTCGCAAGTGTGTGTTGGTCTTCTTTGATGACATCTTGGTCTATAGCTCCTCCATGGATGACTATATCATTCAACTCCACCAGGTCCTTTCCATCCTTAAGCACCATTCCTTATTTGTTAACCTTAAGAAGTGTTGTTTTGCGACTTCTCAGCTTGATTATTTGGGCCATATCATATCTGGTGATGGAGTGATGGTTGATCCAGGTAAAGTTCGGGCAATGGTGGAATGGCCTCTCCCAACTTCACCTAAGGAACTGCGGGGCTTTCTCGGTCTGACGGGCTACTACAGACGATTTGTACATAACTATGGGAAGATCGCTGCACCGTTAACGCAGCTACTGCGCAAAGATGCGTTCGCCTGGACTGATGCAGCTACCCTGGCTGTTCAGCAGCTCGAACAAGCTTTGGTGGAGGTCCCTGTACTGGCACTGCCGGATTTTGAGTCCCCTTTTATCCTGGAAACGGATGCATCAGGATTCGGCGTAGGCGCCGTTTTGTCTCAGCATGATCGGCCAGTTGCCTTCTTCAGTCAAGCTTTATCGGCTCGCGCTCGCTGCCGTTCTGCCTATGAACGCGAATTAATGGCCATTGTTCTCGCTGTGCAGTAATGGCACCACTACTTACTCGGTCGTCGTTTTATTGTGCGCAGTGACCAGCGGAGCCTCAAATTCCTAATGAAATAGCGGGTGGTCGCGCCTAAAACCAGCGCTAGTTGTTCAAACTTATGGGGTATCAGTTTGAAATTCAGTATAAGTCGGGGGTATCCAACGTGGATGCGGATGCTTTATCCAGATTCCCTTTCCACACAGAGCTTCATGCGGTTTCCCTGCTTTCCTCCCTCAATGATACCGCGATCCATGAAGAGGTGATGTCTGACCCATTCCTTCAACCGCTATTTCAGAAGTTGTTGCACGGCGAGGAGGTGCTTCGCTTTGACGATCGATTGGTGCTATCCGCATCTTCTGCCTTGAAGCCCCGAGTCCTAGCTGAGTTCCACTCCAGCCCAATCGGGGGTCATGGCGGTTTCCTCAAAACCTACAAACGTCTCGCCGGTGAGCTGTATTGGGTGGGGTTACGCAATGATGTGAAGCAATTTGTAGCGACATGTGACGTCTGCCAGCGCAACAAATACGAAACCTTATCCCCAGGTGGGCTCCTCCAACCCCTTCCAATCCCCACTGCTATCTGGGAGCATATCTCAATGAACTTTATCGAAGGGTGCCCTCCTCAGCTGGTTGGAATTCGATCTTCGTCGTGGTGGACCGCTTCAGCAAATACAACCATTTTTTGCCCCTGAAACACCTGTTCTTCACCAAGATAGTGGCTGAGGAATTCTTAAAAGGTGTTGTGCATTTACACAGCTTTCCCCTGCGCATTGTGTTGGATAGGGACAAAGTATTTCTTAGCAAGTTCTGGTGCGAACTTTTCCGCTTGCAGGGTACTCAACTTAGCCGCAGTTCGGCATACCATCCCTAATCGGACGGCCAAAGCGAAGTGGTAAATCGTTGCTTGGAAACGTACTTGCGTTGTTTCATAAATCAACGCCCTAAGGAGTGGTCGAAATGGCTGTCGTGGGCGGAATATCGGTACAACACCTCATTCCATTCCTCCTTACAATGCTCCCCATTTAAGGTATTGTATGGCCATGAACCCCCATTGTTGCGTTATGGCACTAATTCCTCCACCACCACGACAGATTTGGATGCTATGCTCACCGCTCGGGATCTCGCTTTGGCCGAGTTACGAGATCAGCTGGTGTTGGCGTAGAACAGGATGAAACAGCAAGCGGACCAGGGAAGACGCGACATGAATCTGCAGGTGGGTGACCAGGTTTATGTGAAGTTGAGGCCATACCGTCGGCACTCCGTGGCTCGACGTTCCAATACCAAGCTCAGCCCCAAATTCTATGGGCCCTTCGCAGTCCTTAACCGGGTAGGCCCAGTCGCTTACGAGCTTCAACTTCTCGCTTCTTCGTTTATTCACCCGGTGTTTCATGTGTCTTAACTGCGGCGGGTATTGGGCGAGCACACCACGTCTACAACACTCTCGTCCTTTCCTCCGGAGTCATTGTCGCTGCCCACTGAACCGGAAAATATGTTGGCGTACACATCATCTGTCGCGAGTCTGACTGTGTTGATCAAATGGGTTGGCTTTCCTGACGCAGAGGCGACGTGGGAGTTAGTGAAACATGTGAAGAGGCTTTCCACCTTGAGGACAAGGTGGTTCTCCAGAGGGGAAGTGTTGTTACGATCCATGGACTCCCAGTCAAGAAGTTCTATTCCAGGGAGCACCTTGTTGGTGTAACCCTATTTTCCTTTCCTATATCAATAAAGCTTACCGGAGGCGACCCCCTCTTTCGACGAGTCTGAGCTCAATCCTAACAGACTGCAAGTCAGACTAATGAAATATTTGAGAGGTACCATGCCTTATGGTATTATGTATAGTGGATTTCCTGTTGTATTAGAGGGATACAGTGATGCTACTGGATTTCAAATTCATATGAGATATGTATTTGCTCTTGGAGGTGGTGCAGTTACATGGAAATCAACCAAGCAAGCTATTATTGCTAGATCTACTACAATGTCAACGTTCATTGCTCTGGAATTGGCTAGCAGTGAGGCTGAGTGGTTAAAAAAAGTACTTAGCAAATGTTCCTTTAGGAGTAAAACCTACTCCTTCTATATCTATACATTGTAATTGCCAATCGGCTATTGTCATTGCAGAGAATAGAATTTTCAATGGGAAAATATACGTTTGAGACACAATGTGGTTAAGCAGCTGCAAAAGAATGGAGTCATATCCATTGATTATGTGAAGTCATAATTGAATTTGGCCAATCATTTGACTAAACCTTTGAGAAGGAAATTAATTTTTGAAACATCGAGGGGAATGTGACTATTGCCAATTTGAGTTGTCAACAATGATGGTAACCTGACCTATGTGATTGGATATCTCATGAATCAGGCTCATATTGGTGTGTTTGGTTGACCTTCTTAGGTTGGGTTAGCCATTTAGGATTAATTAATCCAATATTTGCTTCGTAGGATTAGGTAGTCATTAAGATTATTCAATACACATTACTGGAGACTATTTGAAACTACCTTTTAGGGCTCGCTAGTTAATCCAGACGTGTTGCATAGGGGTATGGAGAAATTACCCCTCAAATTAATTACATGTTGCACCTTCTACGTCTTCGGATGCTCCATTCTCATCTCCTCAACAGCGCCCACACCGTGTCGTCGAATTGGTGCATCTGGCGCAAGATTCTGATAATGGATTTGTAGATCTAGTAATTGTGGCGGTAATCGGGTTGCTTTGAAGCCCAAGAGTAGAAGCTCGATTGGGGGTTATGGTTGTTTTCAAGAGAGATGAATTGGGATCGAGCCTCGATGGTGGGTCGTGTCAGTTGTGACAGTTGAGTATTTGATTGCAGTTGGTGAGAAGAAATTGTTGGGTTTTGATGGGGATGGTTTGTGGTGAAATGGGTGGTGAATTGCTAAATTTTGATTGTAGTTGTGACAAATCTCGATTGATTGGTCTAGCTGTTTGTTGGTGTGCTTAAGTCTGTAATGTTGTGAAGTTATGGTTGTTACTCGTATTTGATGTTTCAATGATGATTACTGATTGCACAGTCTTTGATTGGATTAATTGCTTTTCTTCTTATGTTATGTGTTTTTTGGATTTTTGGATTAATAAGGTATTGTAGATCGAAGTGGAGAAGGGTAGGGAAGTAAATTCACAAGAACGTAAAACACTGAGCCAGGTGTTAATCCAACCAAGCGAACAAGTGGCCAAACTAGGAATAGTCACTTAATCCAACTACATATATGTATAAGTTAATCCGTTAGACTTAGGATAGTTTGGTACAGCGAAGCAAACACATCATATGGGTAATAACAAGTCACTAGTTGGTTTGTGAAGCACTTTTAAAGTTAAGTCCCTCCTATGGTGTCAAAGTGCATAACTACAATAAAAGAATGGTTAAATTCCATAGCCTTTATAGGTGAGGTATGAATCTGCAGTGTACACTTGATGGAACAACTTATATGAGTGTGGAGTGGGGCCGCTCCTATGTGGCTAATGGCAAAGTCTTTAGAGCATTCATGAACAATCAGACACGCGCATGGCCTATAAGCGCACCATCGTGTTGAACAACACTATTGTGAGCTACAATGTGATTGGTGGGAATTCTGCTTGTGTGAATTCTTGGTTCATAGAAGTTTAAAACTTCACCATTTATTCTGTAAGTAAGATCTCATTTTCTCTTGTTTTGGCTCATAGTCCAAAAGACACCAAAATCAATGCATTGTCGATAGATGAAAATATCCCAGCAATGCCAATATCTTTTGAAATATGTGGGGGATTGTTGTGAAGATAAGGTATTTCAAAAATGTTTGAAACACCTAAACTTTTTCCTTGTTTTCCTCTTGACTCACGGTTTTATTAACGTTGTGCGCATCTGAGTCTTTTGGTGAATGTGAGAGTTTTCTTGAAGAACAAGTCTATCTTAACGTTGGTGGGTTTTCTATTTAAGGTCTCTCCCACTTAAAGACTACAACTAATTCACAACAGAAAACAATTTTGTAGGCATAAAATTTTTCTTCTCTTTTTTTGTGCGCACTTGCTTCTCTATTTTCTTTTTCCTTAGTTTCTGTTCTGCTGTTTCTTGTTTCTCCTATTCTATAATTGTGCAACTTTGTTTTATGCTTCTGTAATCATTGTTCTGCACAATTGTTTTGTTGATTACTGTGTTGGGAATTTTCCACTTTGCTGTTTTGTTGTTCTGTTTGAGTTTGCATAATGAAAGGCTTGTTGGATTATGGGGGTTACACCATTAACGGCGAAATATCCTTGAGGACAATGAAGACACACCTCAAGCAAGTTTGATTTGATTCAATTTCTCCAACAAAATATTTAATCAATTTAGTTCACTATCTAAAGGGCTTTAAGTTGAGTAGGATGAAAACCGAATACATGCACTGCGAGTTTAGAAATACTAGAAATAGAGATGGAGTGTTAAAAATTAGGGGACGTAGAAGTTCCTAAGGTGAAGCACTTTAGATGTCTAGGATCAATCTTACAAAATGATGGCAATATTGAGAATGACGTCACACATAGAATTCATGTTGGATGGAAGAAATGGAGGAGTGCAACAAGTGTGTTCTATGATAGAAATATCCCTACCAGGTTAAAAAGAAAATTTTATATGACCGCAATTAAACCAACTATGCTTTATGGAAGTGAATGTTGGGCAGAAAAATAACAACAATTACATAAAATGAACGTTGCAGAAATGAGGATGCTTAGGTGGATGTGTGGTAAAACTCATAAAGATAGAATAACAAACACAAAAATTTAAAGAAAAATGGGAGTAGCACCAATTGACACAAATATTAGAGAAGGGCGGTTGCAGTGGTTTGGACACCTGCAAAGACAGCCTACAAATGCCCCCACTACAAAACTTGACTCAATGGAAACTGAAGAAACTTGACGAGGTTGGGGTGGACTGAAGTTAAGTTGGGATGCATTAATAGGAGGAACTTGAATGGTTTGGAATGCTCACCATCAATTGCACTAAATCGAGCACAATGGAAGAGTTTGATCCATGTTGCCGACCCCAATTAATTTGGGACTGAGGCTATGTTGTTGTTGTTGTTGTTCACTAGCTATAGTTAGATATCCTACATTAATTTCCCTGCCTTGAAATATTTCAGCAACTTAAATTACATCCAAGGGACAAGTCAATGATTTTTCCATTTCACAAGGAGCTATTACAAGAAAAAATTAATTGTGCAAATAGGAACGAATGAGAAAACTTCCTTGAATATAAATGGGCTATCATTTGTTTTCCCTTCATATACCTCGTTAATATACGAGGTGATCTATTTTCTTTTCTTTCTTTTCTTTCTTTTTTTTCAGTTGGAGATCTTTTTTTTTTCCCTTGTTCATTCCTGTTACTTTTCATCTCTTCAACTTTAGTTTTGGTTTTCAGGATGTCTGTGCTGGATATAGTTGCTTTTTGATAAACAATGTCAACACGTCGATCCCAAAAGAACCAGAGATATCGTATGTGCTTCCTTTCGACTTAAAAAGATGAAGATTTCTATTTTTTGCATCTTATAAATCTTTTACATTTAGTTTATCTTGTTCATCCAGGAAATAGGGGGGACTGATTGATCATTAAAATATAAAAACCAGAAGAAATTGAAGAGAATAAATTCGAAATGTCAAATGGTTAATCTATTTAATAACCATCCTAATCATCTCTTTGTTAATCTTTTTTTTGTCTCAAGTACATTCTCTTCTGATAAAGTTTCTTTTATTGAAATTGCCTTCAACTGACGAAAGTTTAAAGAAAACTGACCATGAGAAATTCAGATTTTTCTTCATGTTTATTTTATATTCTTAATAAACTTATACTCTCCACCCAGGATCAAGGGGACAACTGCAGTTGAAATTGTCTCGGGTCTCCATTGGTATTTAAAGTATTCGTGCGGTGCTCACATTTCGTGGGAAAAAACTGGTGGCTTACAGCTAGCTTCTATCCCTAGACCTGGGTCTTTGCCACCAGTACAAGAAGAGGGAATGATGGTTCAGCGTCCTGTCCCTTGGAATTATTACCAAAATGTTGTAACTTCCAGTTGTAAGTATCAGCCCATTCTTCATTTCTGGACATAAAACTTTGTGGTTAGCTCCTTGAAAGACCTTAAAATCTTTGAATGCAGGCACAGATACTTAATCTTCTCTCTTTTAATTATATTTGAAACTCATAGATGTCTATGTTCTTAGTCTTGTGAATGTAGCAGTTATTTTATCTCAAGCAAGTTTCCTGGATTTTAAACCATCAATTTTTCTCCTCGGCCTTTGTTTCTAAATTTTTAGCTGCACACCTTAGTTTTCATCCTTATGACGAGCTGGTATTTTTGAAACAAAACAGACATCACTGTTCTGGTAACTGTAACCTGCTCGTGTAATATTATTTAACAGTAGATTGAGTATAGAGCAATGTTTAACTTAGCCTTGATATTCTTTCATGCAATCTTGCTTTGTCATGGCTATTGTCATCGCTCTGCTGTTGTTGTTTTATCAAGTGTTTATTGTTTTATCATTTCCAATGGTGAATACTTATTTTGCGTAGCAACAAAAGGGGAGACTATTTGAATTGACCTTTATTGTTGCTCTTTTAGTCATTGCCAGGCAGGTTTTACAATTTACTTTGTTCAAAATGCAGCAATCACTCTTGGAAGTTGGATTCTATGTTTTGATTTTTGACTAGCCTAAATTGGTTAGATTTGTACCTAGTGCTGCTAGCTCAATAAAATTTCATCTGTCATGATTTAGGGAATACTGCAGTTTGACGTTTTGAATGTCCAAGTCATTCAAAGCCCATAGCCTTTTTCGATGTACAAAATATGTAAAAGAAATCTTGATTGCCTTTTCAGATGTCCCTATTCTCTAGCATTCTAGAAATTTTGCCATTTAAATTTTATTTTGGATGATAAGTGGAGACTGCATATCATATTTGATATGAGCAGCGAGCAGCTAACAAAAGCATGGGCAACATTAGGATGAAGAAACTACTGAATTAGTAGTTCCATTTGTGGCCCATTGCCCAAGTTCCATTAATAATCATCTAACTTCGATGTCTTTTGGCTAAAGTGGTATGCAATTGACTGTTATCATCCAAAACACTTCTGTTGAATAATCTTAGAGGCCCTTTAGTTGAATCAATGCCCAGAAGACCTTCGTGATGGTGCCTTAAAGCAACAACTGGACTGGGAGTATAAACGATCATGTCATATTATCATCATTATTTATCTTAAATTAGTTTAGAAGCCCTTACGTAGGAATGCTTAGAAACCTTCGAGATGAGGCTTTACTGATACTAGTGGCCAATGAACCAGTGGACTGGGGAGGCTAAAATGACCACGTTATATTGATCAGCATTATTTGCGAAGAATCATATAAGTTAGCCCTACAAAGCTACACATTAAAATTTTACTATTCAAGTCAGATTAAGCAAATCGGAAAGTAGAAAGTCACTATTTTTATTTTCAGATGGTGAAAAGAAAAAACTGGTGTTCAAGGATAATTTCAGATGTCTATCTTGGGAATGCTTAGTTCTCATGGAGATTTTATTTCTGAGAGTCAGTGGTCAGATGTAGAATTAGAGTTGGGTCATCCCAGAGTTGTTGAGTGAACCGGGTTACCGGGCTACTTCCAGTTATTGGCGGACAAAGAACGGGGTTTGTTTCAATCCAGGGATGAAATTCCCTCTGGTTTTTAACTATTAATATGAAAAATGGAAATCCTGACTTCCAGGGTCTTCAAATGAAGATTGTTCAATAGTTGCAGCAGGTAGTTAACATTAATGACATACGATAGTAATCTATCTCGCTAGTCATCTGCTATTCATGTTAACTACTTTGTATTTCTTACCCTAAAATATTACCCATTAATGTCAAAATGCATATCTTACAATTGTTTCTTGATTAATCCTTCGTTGCAAAAAAAAGGGACAAAACATTTTCCACTTGTGCGTTACCATACTACCATGTGAACACTGAATAATCTAGTCATTTTGAATCTGTTAACATGAGCATGTTATTTCTAATTGGAACATGTGTACGTGGTATTTTATGGATGTGGTTTGATGAAGTTTCTTTTTAGATTCTTATGTTTGGTGGGATTGGGAAAGGTGGGAGAAAGAGATAGATTGGATGGCTCTTCAAGGAATTAACTTGCCCTTGGCATTTACAGGACAAGAGACCATTTGGCAAAAGGTTTTTAAGGTGAGGAGATTTTCATATTTATTTATTTATTATTCTGCCTGTACTTCTACAGTTCCACCTAACCTAGTTATCTTTCTTTTATTTTGGTATTATATTATTATTAAGAAAGTACTCGTTCTTCAAATTTAAAAGGATTTTTTTTGTGAATCTCTCTCTCTCTCTCTCTCTCTCTCTCTCTCTCTCTCTCTCTCTATGCCTACCTTTTGCTCTCTTAATTTTTCCTAATTCAAATTTAGTAGTCAAAACTTAGCTGTTGTCTTTGAGTTTTTTCATTTAGATGCATTTGTTTATGTATGCTCACTGTTATTACTGTTATTTTCTATGTTATCATCATTGTCATCATTCTGCTCAGACTATAAGAGTTTTAATGATTTATCCATCTTGTCTGAAGGGGTTAGTCAAGTACCTTCAGACAAGGTACGGACATGTGAATGGCTTTCTTTTGTTCATAGGCTCCTGCTGATATTCTAGGAACTTCATGTTTCCGTAGTTTCTTTTCAGATTGGACGAATGATGTTCTTGTATCACTATTGATCTTTTTCTTCTTTGACAAATTCTGGGCGCAAGTCCTTTTAGTCAATGCTTTCCTTTTCTTGTGATTTTTGGATTGTGAAATATATGCATAAGCAATACTAGGAAAAGAATTGAAAATAGAAAAATGAATCAGTTCTGATTGTTACGTTTTGGTGACAGAAATTTAATGTTAGCAATGAAGACTTGAGGGACTTCTTTGGGGGACCCGCTTTCCTTGCTTGGGCACGTATGGGTAATTTACATGGGTAGGTCATGAACAGAGCAACTGGAATTTCCCTGTTTCTGACTTGCGTCTTTTCGTCATATTAGATCTTGGGGATGGTGCAATATACTTTCTATTTGATATTTTATGCAGCATATTGATTATTTCTAAGAAATTTGAATTTCTTAATCTATAGGGCTCATCAATTTTTTAATTGGCTTACTAAAGATTTAACAACAAATCAAGCCAATATTTATCAAGGAGATGGAGCTATTTTTTTTTTTAGAAAATGATAATCTAACACACTCTCAACACACACTTTGGGCGCACACCCTTGTTTTTTAGCCTTTTATGGTGTTTTGTCAGATGTGGGGCCCACGTCTGGGGAGACAAGAAAGAGCCATAAATGGCTAAAAACAAGGGTGTGCGCCCAAAGTGTGTGTTGAGAGTGTTAGATTATCATTTTCCTTTTTTTTAATGATAGTTGTATATTTTCATGTACATCATAAAAGTGGTATTTTGAATGGGACTCTTAAAATGCTTAACTCTATCATCACTCAAAAAGATAATTAATGTTAATGTTTAAAGATCCTTGTAACTCAATATTATATTCGTGGAAGGATTAAAGGTGAATTATTTAATTAATGAAAATATTTTGCATTGATGTAATTTATAATGTTATTCAAACTTTTCTTTCAGTATTTTGCTATGGGAATACTAGTAATTTCAATGCGACATGCATCAATTTCTCTTTCTAATTAGTGACAAGAACTTGATATTATTTGTTTGGCAGATGGGGTGGGCCTCTTACTCAAAGCTGGTTGGATCAACAGTTAGCTCTTCAAAAACTTATATTGTCTCGCATGCTAGAACTTGGCATGACTCCAGGTATAAGTCTTGTTTAGATTGTTTGTTATGCAAATTCCCTCTATTATATTTCACAATTGTAGTTTCTCACCACTCACCTACATTTTTGACCACATTAAATTGTGCGAAATGAAAACACTGAATCCATGTAGCCAACCCCAACTAATTTGGGAGTGTGGCATACCCATGTCGTGGGAACCTCTCAAAATGTGTTGCGTATTAAATGTTTTGTGCATTTATGACTCATTGATTAATTTGTATGATTAAAATCCAATGTTTGTAAATGATGTTCCCATGACATGGATATCTTTATCTTTCCCATTGTAGTACCTTTATGTATAACTTTGAGTTTCACATATATTCTGAATGAAGTTCTATGGAATTAATTATAAGCTTTATAGCAAAGACTGTTATACCATACTTGCCCTTTTCTTTTGTTAGAAAGAGCCTTCAATGGTGAGGGATAGGAATGATAAAAAAAAAAAAAAAAATGGAGAAAAGAAGACCTTCAAAAGCTGAACTGGCAGTTGGAAGTACAACTGACATTTGGAAGCATGGAACAGAGAATGATGACATATCATGCTTGATGCACCCATGTCTTGATCTCCTTTTAGTGGAACTGTGGAAGATAACATGGAATTGTCTCCCAAGTCGCTGATCTATAGTTTATACTTGCCTGCACAGTTATAAACTTTGACTTTTCTTGGGTCACTGTGACTTTTCCAGAAATAGCAAGTGTTTAGTGTGCAAATCTCCATGAATATACTATGATTACTCTTTCATTTGTGAGAGCTTACTTCAGTTGGTGATGAGTTGTCTTCCTTCTAACCCCCTTACTTTATTTGAAGTTGGAATTGGTGTGCTAAGAGTGTCCTTGTCTCCTGAAAAGTATGGAGATGTTTGCTACTTGCACAATGTCCTAAGTTGGATTTTTCTAAAAAAAAGCCCCAAGTTGAATTGATTTAAGTGATTTAAGGAGAAAACTGCTCTTCCGAAAGGACATTGATTTTGAAACTCATGAGTACTTGTATAGTAGTTATCAATATACTTACCAATTTTAATTTCTTCTCTGAAAAAAGAAAAATAATTGATGCTAGTGTTTAAGAATTGCAAATTTCCAATTTAGAGATACACACGATGGCACCTTTGTTCTGACTTTAGATCAATTTCAGCTTTAGTCGTATGTTTTTGCATTTAGCTATTACTTATGTACCTTTGGAGGAGTTGATGTAGTCATTTTTCTGCTGACTTTCTTTACTGTTTTCACTGTGGATCAGTCTAATGAATTTATAGCATGTTTTGCTCTCATTTATTCCAGTGCTTCCATCATTTTCTGGTAACGTTCCAGCAGCCTTGAAAAGAGTGTTTCCTTCAGCCAATATTACAAGACTTGGAGACTGGTAATTTTTGTTTTCATCAACTTTGTTAATTGCCATTCATATGACAGTCTGTTGAAATTTGCCAAAAGTGCATAATTACGCTACTTTTTATTTCCTTTTTGGATTTGATTTTAGGACATTGCTACTCATTAATGAAAACTTCAAGCTGTAGCACACATTAATGACCCATGTTATGTTGTGATAAAAGAATTAGCAAGCATAATTTATTTTAAGTGATAGAGGGATTACAATTATTTTGTAGAGGAAGAAGGGGAAATAATGGAGTTCTTACAATGGATTGATTATTGCAGCCATTGCCGATCAACTTTGATCAGGTGTTTTTGAAGGAGTCGTGGAAAAGGTACTTTCATCTACGTCACTAGCCATATGATGGGCAAGCTAGTTGGAAGTTCACTACATTTTGTCAATGAATGATTAATCTCCTTAATCTTGGTTGGGATGTGACATGAATCCAATGTTTCCAAGTGTTGGAGGCCTGGAAGCAAACTTAAGTAAACTAGGTCATAGCAGCTGTAGAGTTAATAGTTCCTTAACTTGATCAGATCTTGGTTACTTTTCATTATTTGGAGGAGTTGGACCACACTTCTTTTCCAATAAGAAAAAAAGCTTTTAATTGTTGTGCACAGAGCTCCAAATCGTCAGAGGTCAAAGTGACGTAAGGAAAAACAAAATTATAAAAATACAGCTAAAACAACAGAGGAAGCAGCATTTTTATTTTTTTTATTTTTTTATTTTTTTATTGAGGAAAAGAGGAAGCATCATTTTTTGCATTGGAGATAAGCTTCTATAGAATATCTTAAATGATGAAGTTACAGCTTAGCGTGGAAACATTAGCAAGTAGGTCTAAAATTCAATTTCATTGTGGAGATTAGTGACCCTTGAGAGAATACACCCTCATGTATGATTATCGCAATTGGAACTGTCTATAGTTTCTCATTTGGATTAGTAGTTGGGGGTCTATTAATTGGTCTCAATTTACTAATAAAAGTTAGGAGTATCTGCAAGAGGAATAGGCTGCATTTTGTATTATCATCAATCTACTGGTATTTTTTTGTACTGATATATCCAAATGTTAACAACCAACAACTATCAACAAAGGCTGGAGGAGTGGTCTCCACGAATTGTATTCACTTTGTTTTCTTCTTAAATTTCCGAGTGCCTATGCCAATATCTTTTATTACTATTATTATTGTTGTTATTATTATTACTATTATTATTATTATCATTATCATTATCATCATCATCATCATCATCATCATCATTATTATTATCACTGTTATTTGTATTTTAATTATTATTTAATTTTCTAGTTTCTTGGGCAGGCATTCCACGAGATGGATGATATTAGTTTTTCTTGTGTTGTAGGAATACTGTTAATGGTGATCCTCGTTGGTGCTGTACATTTCTTCTTGATCCTTCAGATCCCCTTTTCATCAAAATTGGCGAGGCTTTTATAAAGGAGCAAATAAGAGGTTTGTGTGTTATCTATTTTGTGTCATTTCGAGTTTCTTCATTTAGATTTTTGTCCAGGTTTGGTAAAATTCTTCTTCCTTGGTTGTTGGTGTCGGGTTATTCCGATGGATTACTCAATGAAGACTATCTAATGAATTACCAGTATGATATATAAATATACATTGAATGAGAATGTTTTAATTTTGGCAAAATGCATTCTTTAGTCCCTCAATTTTACAATTTTTTTAATTTGGTCCCCAAACTTTGATTTGTTAACATTTGGTCTTTGAACTTTATGATTTTTCTCGATTTGATTCTCAAATTTTGATTTGTTAAACTTTGGTCCTTGAACTTCTATTTTTGCATGCATTTAGTTATTTCGTCGAATGGGACACTAGCAAAGGAAACCGGTACTTTCCACATAATTAGTAAAGTGACACTCCTCTGGCTCATTCCAGACTCAATTTCAACCCCATGCACCTGTACATGTTCACTTGCTTTTTATCCGGTTTGTTAAAGTCTCATTCAACAAAAGGACTAAGCAAAAATAAAATTTCAAGGGCCAAATGTTAACAAATCAAAGTTCAAGGACCAAATCAAGAAAAACTGTAAAGTTCAGGGACCAAATAATGTGTTTTGCCTTTTAATTTTTATTGCTTTGTTGGTAAGGTAGATGTTTTACGTTTCATCTTCATCTTAACTACTTCCTTTTCTTATTTTTGGTTCATTATGCGGCAACAACCTTTATTTATCACTGTATATTGTTATTGTTGCAGAATATGGAGATGTAACTGACATTTATAACTGGTAATTTCTTATTCATTTACACTTGTTAAGTTTCTCGTTAAAAAAGAACTTTATCATCTTAAGAATGGGCAGGTTAATGCTAATGCTACGTTCTTTTGTCTTTCATTGTGTTCATATAGTAATTTTTGTGAAAACTTGACGTAATAAATTCTTTAAGATATGTTTTACGAAAAAGAAAAACGTAGCGAAGGCACCAGGATTTTGCACTCATTATTGACAGTTTCAGGATTTTGCCTTTTCTAATATCAAGGTCGTAAATTGATTAGTCATATGATGAAAATATTTGTAGAGACTAATTTAACATCTGTTAACTGCCGAAATTATCTTTCCCAATATACTATCAGAGGTATGACGAGAAAATAAAGAGCTTCATATGATTGATTGATCAAGAGAAAAGTTTGATAGTTCGATGTTTTTTTTTTTTCTTTAGTGGGAATCGAACCACGATCTCCCGAGGTCTTGCCTTTTTGGCAAGTGATTTCTTTACCATCTCACCTGAAAGGCTTTGACAACTTGATAGTTTGATGTTACTAGGGGTATAATATTATGTATTTTTGTCTAGTAGACGTTGCAAATTAGTATGCTGACTTTAATTAAAAAAAAATGTATATTTAGCTTACAATCCTTTTATAGAACTTCTAAGTGAAAATAGTGATGAGTTCTTGACTACATCGTGTCTTACCAATGATTAGTATTAATCTCACATCTTCTCTCTTGTTTTCCCTTTATTTATTTAGTTGTGGGTGTAGTTTTTATTTCTTATTGAATCGGCATGCCATGCTTGGTCACTTGGATACTAAATAAGATGTCAACTTTAAAATCTAGTGACACATTTAATGAGAATTCTCCTCCCACTGATGACCCAAAATATATTGCGTCACTTGGAGCTTCTGTTTATAAAGCAATGGCTAAAGGCGACAAGGATGCCATTTGGCTAATGCAAGTAAGTTTGCTTCTCTTATTTCTTAATAATGCTTACAACAAATTATCCATGTTTGCACCTTTAATCCATTCAATATACATCACTGCTTGAAATATATTTTAGAATGCATCACCTGTGTAAATATTGGTTATTGCATGAGTCATATATACTTAATGTTGTTTTCTTTGGTTTTCGGTGGAAGAAATCCAATGTCATGAATGCCTTGAATGGACCTTAAAATTGTCCATGTCCATTATTGGCTGTGCATATTTCCTCCTAGTTTCAAGGTTCAATGCTTCTCTGTCAAGTTTTTCCATTTTAGTTGGAAATGGAGTGGAGAGTTTGATCCATGTAGGCGACCCCAACTAATTTGGGATTTATGTTACAATTGGAGCTAGGTAGAAAGAGCACGGCAAAGTGCACCCCACCGTTTACTTAGTGCACCCCAATTATGTGTGGCACCCCAAATTCAAATTTCAATTTATGAGGGCACCCACATTTTTACCAAAATACCCCTTTATCACAATCGAAGCACCCAACTCTAAAACCTTAATCGAGACATCTATTTTAGGTTTGGCGACATATGGCTGAGACTTATCTTCTAGGCTCGGTGTTGTCCAACTAAACCTCTTTGGTGAAATTTGGTTGCCAACTGCCAACCTAAAGGTTCGGTGGGTTTTGACCGACTCTCCAATCAAAGGTACGGCAGGCTTGTATCGACTCTCTAACTAAAGGTTCGGTGGGCTCTGACCGACTCTCCAACAAGAGACTCGGACCTGCGAGGCCGAGACTCGATGATGCCCCTACAAATCACAAGAGAGTGTGCGGAGGGATGATGGGTGGGGTGCACTAATCACAGTGTGGGGCATAAACATTTTACAGTACAATAGAACTTTTTTTTAAGTTTGACTTTTTTGTTGGGGTGCCCTAAGTAAACGGTGGGGTGCACGTAGCCGGGCTAGGTAGAAAAGATGTTTTGGATTTATTTTTATTGGCTGCTGCCAATTTAATCATATTACATCTAATGTTGGTTTCATACTTTTTTTTCATTGTTTTTCTGATCTCTCCAATTTGCTGAATGTGAACTCTTAATTCCTGTTGCCTGCAATGTAAAGTAATTTATAGCTGACTGCTGCATTATTTACAGGGATGGTTGTTTTCATCGGATTCTGCTTTCTGGAAACCACCCCAAATGGAAGTATGTTTTCAGCAACGAGTCTATTTTGTTCAAATATTTTATTATAGTAGTTATCTCATATTAGCAGAAAGCTTGTGCAATTGAACAACAATTCTTTGGTTATCTTTAAAGGACAATCCAAAAATTAGCTTTTCAGATTTGGAAATTTGATTAGAAAGTTGTACAGAACTATCAGAACACATCTCAGCTGAAAATATTCCAAATGAACTTATTCTTGACTACTTGTTAACTATGGGACTGATCCATAAGTTGTTGGATCAATTTTGTGTCTTAAACCCAAAGTCACTATTGGTGCAATTTACCCTGATTTCAGTACTTTTTGGATTGCTCCAGCTTAAAAACATTACTGACACCAACTTTCTGAGATTTGAATGAACGCCCTTTAAATTGATCCAGCAATACCTTGACACTTTTTTTATTCAAAAAGAAAAATACAATATGCCTTAGAATCAACATCATAAATCTTATCTTTGTTTTAATCGAGTGGAGTTGTTCCATGTTTTATAGTTATTTGGTTTGCATTTTACAGGCACTTCTGCATTCGGTCCCATTTGGAAAGATGATCGTCCTTGACCTGTTTGCTGAGGTCAAACCCATATGGGAGGTATCGTCCCAATTTTATGGTACTCCTTACATCTGGTATGTCAATTTTCTTTTCATGCATTTGGTGTCACTACTAGTACTCCTAGTATTATAAGTGAGCATTTTCTTGTTACTGAGTGCTGTCATATTTGCTTTTTTTTTTTTTTTTTTTTTTTTCTATTCAGTTACTGATATATTTGTTCATTCTGCAACCTCTTATTAGAAGGTGATATCATGCTCTTTCCAATTATAGAGAATGATGACAAGTATTTCCTACTTGAACACTGCAGGTGCATGCTACATAATTTTGGCGGAAATGTTGAGATGTACGGCTTACTTGATGTCATTTCTTCTGGTCCTATTGATGCTCGTGTCAGCCAAAATTCAACCATGGTATGCTGAAATCAATTATTATGCAATGCTTGATTGGACATATCGCCAATGTTAGAGTTTTGGTTGTTGGCTATTTTTTCTTGCTGAATGCGATCCCTTGTGGGGCTCAAAGGTAGATGTGACTAACTAACATGAGCCGATTTCGTTCCCTCCATTACTGTCATAATTCCAATAGAGATCTCTATGTAAAAACATTCAAACTCAAATACAAGTCTGGACTTAAAAATTTATGGTGGAGGGCCCAATTTTACTCCGCAAATGGTATCACTTGTTGGGCCACAGGTATGGATGAGTTGAACTAACTCAGGAAGACCATCCTCCCTATAATGATTTCAATAACAACAGTGAAGCCTCAAATGCCAAATTAGAGATGGTAGGCTACTAGATTAAATGCAGTTTCCTATAATGATTTCAATCGGAACTTAAATATCGGATGCACAGCCCATAATGTTTCAGGTTAAGATCTCTTTTTCATGTGTCATGATCCATGAATAGGTTTTCTGGACTTGTTTTTTCATTTCTAATGCTTATATAAATAAAGTTGGCTTAATACCAGGAGATATGGTAGACTGGAAGATTTTCTTATGCAATATGTTCATGTAATTTTAGTATGAAAGTCCGTGTGTCAATCAGAAGAAAGAAAATTACCATTTTGAAATCGCCATTGATGTTATTAACTCTTGATAAATTTGTTTTTGTGGTACCATCTGCAGTTATTTTGAAAGTGTTTCCACCATAGAAGAATTGTAGTATTGTGGACTGTGGAGATAATTTTCTCTTGGTTTCCATCATTTAAAATGTTTCTAACTAAATCCCCCCCCAGGTTGGTGTTGGTCTGTGCATGGAAGGAATAGAACAAAATCCAGTAGTTTATGAGTTAATGTCTGAAATGGCATTTCATCATAAGAAAGTCCATGTAAAGGTAATTAAATCTTTTTCCCTACTTTTACAATTGATTTTCTTTAAAATTATTTGCAGGTAGGTTCTGTATTATTTGCATGCAAAAATAAATTCAACTTTTTGTATTTTATGTCTTCATTTCTTAGGCCTGTCCAAGTTTCTCTTTAGAATATATAAGAAAGAATGAGAAATATATTGTATTCATCAAAAAGGGAGATGCAGGCCTGCAACAACAATAATTAGTCAAGGAAAATGCTCGACAACCCACTTTGGGCACCAACCTAGTTGGTTGCCACGTGATACACCTCGCAACGTGATGTGCACACATCTCGAGGTGTATCACGTGACAAGCGACTGGGTCAGTGCCCAAAGTGGGTTACCGTAGCATCTTCCATTACTTAATTACAGTACTGAAACCTGTTTTTGATATGTTAAACGTAGCTGGTAAAACCATTTATGGACAATTCTACCTCTGGGTTACCGTAGCAGTCGCTTGCACATATGCTTCAACAAAAAAAAAAAAAAAAAGACTTGATGTAAATTTTACATTTTCCGTAGCTCCATGAGCTCCCTCCATCGAAAGGGTTCTTCCATTTCAGTTCAGCCATACACACCATGATAGTGCCTAACTTTTATAATACCATAATTAGCCTCTTATTTTTATTCTGTCCTCCAGGAAATTCATGTTCCAAAATAACTGTGCACCTTTTAGGGAGATCCCAGCTCCACAGTTTATTGAACATCATTGCCCAAAGCTGTTCCTCTTTATCCATATTTTTACTTGTGTCTACTTATAATAATTAATAGAACAAATTCAATGTAAACTCTGAAGTGAATTCTGTGAAAGAAGATAGCTGGAGTTATTTTCTGTTATTTTTTATGTTCATCATTCTTAATTATGATGCTCTTTAGTATTAGTTCTTTCTCCTTATCTCTTAGACCCGCTGTATCAAAGTATGTCACTTCGACAGCTTAATTAATCACTCTCACCTTGTTTAGTGCAATGATGCTTCTGTTCGACCTTAAAATATTTCTGGAGCATTTTGAGTACTTTGCCCTGATACTGCCTGCTGATTCTTCCCTCACTGAACATCGGTCCGGTCAAACTCTCTAAAATCTTTTTATTTTATTTATTTGAGAAGTAATAAACCCCATCATCTGACTCCTAATTCCCTATGTTCTTATAATAAATCTTAACCTATAAAGGATTGGAGCCGAGTGGGAAGATTATAATAGAACAAAGACCAGAAAGCTTGAGGAACTTTTCTTAAGAAAATAAGTTACTTGTATCATACAGGTAATGGCAGAAATATTACTTGTATCATATCTAAGAGCTAAGAGATATTTCTTTTTTCTTTTTTCTCTCTATGAGAAATGATTTATCAATAGAATCTTGTTTATAGATTATAGTTGACCTGTTCTTCTTGCAGGAATGGCTGAAATCTTACTCCCATCGACGATATGGTAAAGAAATTCTTCAAGTTGATGAAGCCTGGAATATCCTACATGAAACAATTTACAACTGTGCAGATGGAATTGCTGTAAGTTATAATACATATATAAAATATTTTTGACTGCTGCCTGTTATTGGAAAATTCATTTCAAGACAAGGATCGAAAAGTTGACTTCACCAACTTCGCTCACATAAAATAAAGAATTTTTATTTTGAAAACACATAAAATAAAGAATTAATTTGGAGAAGTGCAATTTGACGAAGGGAATTTTGTGAAATTTCGACATGATAGAGAAGTTAAATAACTTCATTTACTATGTGTTGGAGAACATTGAAATTTGATCAAAGTGCATTAGAAAAACATTTTCTTTTTATAATATTCTATGTGTTTATCTATCTATATTTGATCTTAAATTTTTTAAACTTCAATTTCGATAGGTTTGATCATTATGGTTATTATTTCTTTCTTCAACACAATTTCTTAGAATCCATTTCTTATAAATGAGATTGAGCTGTCTTTTATCTTCTAACTTGTCTTCATTCGTTAAGATTATTTCTCTTTTCCTACAATTAACATTAAAATTTATATATATCTTATTATTACTCTTTAACTTCGATGGAAGTTTTATAAAATTTCTTTTACATCTAATGCTTAATTCGATGGTCCAAAAATCAAATTAATTCAACTAATTTTTTTGAACTTCGGAGAATTTTTGTTCCATGTTTCAAGGTAAAAATTTGATGAACAATTTTTCTTGAGGTAGGATTTGGTTGGATAAGGTTAAGTTTAGGGGTGCACACGGATTGCACTAATCCGCGGATCCGGTCCAATCCGGACCAATTATCACTAATTGGATCAATTTTTTGATCCATTGGATTGGACTGGATTGAAAAATCACTAATCCGGCTGGACCGGGTTGAATTACGGATCCTACATTAAAAAATCGCGAATCCAATCCGATCCAGTCCGTTTAGCACATCAACACATATACATATATGATCGTATGTACTTTAGTACCTTAAAGAGCATCAACTTAAACTATTAACTCTAAACTATAACATATAAAAGACTATGCTTGTTTTTTTAACTCTTTTGTTATACTTTTAACCTTTTTTTGTAGGTTGCATATACGTGCACTTTTTTTGTGCTTTTGTGAGGGTGTATGGTGAAGATTTGTAGATGACATATTTGTTTAAGTAGGAACTTGTGTAGGAACTTGCATTTTGAAGGTCATTGTGATGACAAGTTTATGGGAAATATGTTATATATAGATTTGTGAAATGTATGTTATAAATTTGTCATTCATGAGATGTATAATTCTTGTGATTCATTTAATTAAGTCTAATTTCATGAATATTTGGATAAGAAAACGTCACTCCGTGGAATTTGATCCAATCTGATCCGCATTTTGCAAATTGGATTGAGTTGGATTGATGAATTATTTGGACTGGATTGGACTATATTTTTTCAATCCGCAATAATTGGATTGGATTACGGATTGACCCTAATTGGACTGGATCCAATCCGTGTGCACCCCTAGTTAAGTTGTTGCAGATTATGACCGATTGACGCCTTTTTAATTTTGGTAAATCAAAAATTGAATGTTGAACGTAATTAGATAGCTCAATTATGATGTTGTTCCCACATTATTCATCCTGTAGATTTCCATGTTCTCGGGCATTACTAAAAATTAATCTAAAGTATTTATCACTTGATTTCTTCTCATGCCATTCTTCAATTTCACTTTTCGTCTTGTCTCCATCATCTTAGGTTGAGACATGAGTCCTGATGTGTATTCAAATAAATTGTTTCCTATGTGCCCTTGCCTCTCAAAGTTTCTTTACTTCTACACACGTTACATGTTGCAACATTTATCGTCTTGCTGCTGAATCAGTTTCTCCTCGTGCATAAGTTTCAATTTTCAGTTCCAAATTCTTAATATTTTATTTATCTAGTGTTTCGTTTCAACAGGATCATAACAAAGACTACATAGTTGAGTTCCCCGACTGGGATCCGACAAGTAACTTCCCTTCTTCTCCCAAAGAATTTCACGTCCGCAAAGGAATAAGTTGGGGCAAAACGAGGAGATTCTCCTTTAGAGAAACAGTGTCCAATTTGCCTCATCCACATTTGTGGTACTCTACCGAGAAAGTCATTTACGCCTTGCAGCTTTTTCTTGATGCAGGGGAAGCATTTGCTGGAAGCCTAACATATAGGTAAAAACCCTATTACATTGTTTTATGAGATGTTTTCATCCTATTCATGATTTGAACAGCATTGTACTTCCCCTTCTGTTTGCTTCTTTTCGAATTTTTCAAACATTTGTTCTGCATTTAGAGATGATGTATTCATCTAATTTTACGTATGATTGTGACAGATACGATTTAGTTGATCTAACCCGACAAGTGCTGTCAAAACTGGCAAATCAAGTGTATTTAGATGCAGTGACTGCTTTCCAGCAAACTAACGCCACGACACTAGTTCTTCACAGTAAAAAATTCCTTCAACTCATCAAGGACATTGACACCCTTCTGGCTTCTGATGACAATTTTCTACTTGGAACTTGGCTGGAAAGTGCAAAGAAACTTGCCATAAATCCAACTGAGATGAAACAGGTGAGTATGAAAATTGAAAATATTTCCTCAGCAACAACTCTTACATTTTTATAAATTCCAGAGCCCTCAAATATGTTTATCTTTCATTTCTGTCAGTATGAATGGAATGCTAGAACACAAGTGACAATGTGGTATGACAACACTGAGACCAACCAGAGTAGACTCCATGATTATGGTACATATTATTCACTACCTTACTAAACAATTACATTATTCGAATTCTTAAAACGAACATGTAATAAAACATTGCCTTTGTTTGCCGTCAGCAAACAAGTTTTGGAGTGGACTGCTAGAAGGGTACTATCTGCCAAGAGCGGCAACATACTTTGCACATCTGTCGAAAAGTTTGAGACAGAATCAGAGATTTCAGTTGGAGGAGTGGAGAAGAGAGTGGATTTCATATTCAAATAGATGGCAATCGGGGCAGGAGCTTTACCCGGTGAAGGCACAAGGCGACTCCCTCGCCATTTCCAAGGCACTGTTCAAGAAATACTTGAGCTAAGATTCAACAAGGGCTTTCTTCATGATCAATGGTGTGTAATGACAAACAAAAATTTCTAATAGGGCTTTGCAATTGCACAGCATGCTTTTCATTTAATCAAGGATCGTTTGCCTTGTACTCCAATGTAATGCAAGATCAAAGATTTTTTACATCTATTTCAAAGTAGGAAATGTATCTGATTTGTGATGATTTTTTGCTATGTCTTGGTAGCCCTCATGTTTGTTGGGTCTTTCGTAATCAACAAATTAGTTCATTAACATCAAGGATTCCGAAATACAAAACCTGTTGCATTGCACAAATAGTAAAACCATCTCACATGACCTAGTAAGCGTTTTCTTCTATTTTTTCTGCGTAACAATGTGCTTGCACAACAGATAGTTACAATAGGGAGACAATCTGGATTTCCAACATGAACTTCTTGACAAAAACTATAGTTTATACAAAATCAACAACAACAATGGTGCTTCTTAACAAAAACAAAACAAAAACAAAATTAAAGAAAAAAAGAAAACAGTAACAATGGTGGTTTTCAAAAGAAATCTTTCATCTTCACAGAAATGCTTGAGCTTTTACCGAAGAGAGAGAGTTGCTTTTTAGTAATTCCCACCTGTAAATGAATTGATACAGAGATAATCTACAAAAGAATAGCCTCCTCTCCCTCTAAATAACAGAACAAAGGGAAAGCAAAATTTAAGTATGATGAGTGGTACAAGTTTCTCAACTTCTTCGAAGGGAACCACCAAGGAAATCAATGTGCTTAAACCAGTTCCATTAGAAGAGGATCACCCGCAGCCATGACTCTTATTAGCTTTATGAAATCAGGCTCGTTAGAGATTTTCGACGGATGCACAGCAGGTACATGGGCAGAGTAAAAACTTGAAATATTAGATGGCGATTTGGACCCATAAATCATCATACTGAACACGGGGTCGAAATTTCTAGGTGAATCGATGGCTGTAAAAAACATGGGTAGAGCAATCTTATGATGAATTTCCAGGTCGCCCACAAGACCAACTAGATCTTTAAAGTCAGCCACAAAATGCCGAGGAATATAGAACACCTCGGAATTGCAGAGGGCCAGAACTTCACCGGAAGGTTTGTTTTCCTTATAACTAACCTGAAAATGTACGGGCATTGTGTTTACTACATCCTTCACCAAGTCTGCTTGGCTTTTAAACCATTTGGTGTCATTGCCACTCGTTGGAACAGTTACCCAAGAACCGGAGACCTAGGAACATTACAGAATATTTTGGTGAGTATGTGTGTCGAAACATATCATCAAACTATTAAGTAGTAGATTGTTCGCAGCCATACCTTGTCGGTAATCCAAAGTTTAGTCTTGTCAGCTTGTAGTAAATTCCAGTAGTTAAGAATTGTATCATCCTGGAGAAATAGAAAACCTTCTGCACTTGAATAGCGATCAAATATCTTGGGCAGATATCTGCAAGACCATAACACAATTGTTTCTAAGATGATTAGGCAATCTTAACACTAAAAAATACCACTACTAATAAACGGCTAATGAAATCATTAGGCATACATACAGCTTTCCCTTAAAAGCTGGTCAACCTTTCATTTTAACTAAGGTAACCATGGACAGCTTCAACAAGTTCCAAGAAATGATCCTAGCAAAAGAGGTTGCAAGAAAAGAAATGAACTGAAAGGGAGTGGGGAGGCCGAGGAAGAGTAGGGAAAAGAAAAAGCACAATAGTTAAAGATTGCCATCTAGAATTAGACAATAAAAGTTTCAAGAGGAAACTAATTGCGTAATGAGACCACCACATATACGAAGTTACAGACTGATTGTAAAGGAGGACCGGACTAGGAGTTCTCCCATGAGAATAACCAAACGTAAACTTAACACCAAAACTGTAGCAAGGAAAAGAACTTAAGAGGCTTGATGGCTTTGAAATGCATAATTTCCCTTGATGCACACATGTTAACATGGGCAGTAATGTTTCCTTTTAGAAACCTTTTCAAACACTAATCAAAACAAATATATGCAAATTCCTGGGCAAAGAGAAGAAACATAGAGGCGGACAATTCAAACTTGAAACAGTTCAATTTGACATAAAAGAAGTGAGACTTTAATACTTCAACTAGGACCCCACTGAGCAGAATGATAGTCGAGCACAAATTTGAGTACGAACCTAACAAACTTCATAGATCGGGAAGAAAAAAATCGTACAAGTATCTTCCTCAATCTTAACTGGAACCAAGTCACAAAGAGCTTATCCCATGGGATTCAGAGTACAGGAAATTTATGCAAGTAAAAACTCAAGCTTGATATGCTGAACTATATAGAATTTATTTTTAATCCTACAGAAGATGTTATTATCAATGATGCAAGAATAACATCGTCACATTTGATTTTACTATCTTCTCATGCTGGATGCCAAAGCAAAAATGCACTCGAAATGGAATTTCAAGGAACATAAACCACATTGAGACTCTAAACACCTAATTCACATCTTAATATGAAAGCCCCGGGTAGAGAGTCACACGAGAAAGGACAAATCAAATGGACATAACTGTAATAAGGAACTGCATGTTCTGATCCCAAGATAATACTAGATACACATGCTAGGTGTAAATTTAATTGGTAATAGGTGCAAATTTAATGATAATTATATTCAGAAAATGGTGCAGAATATGGCAAAGATCACTTACTTGTATGCATAATCCAGTTGGCCTTGTTCAACGACTAGATCTGAATTGCTCTGTTCTGATAGAATAATCACCGTCTTGAATATCCGGCCATAAAGCAATCTCCATTCCAATGCAGTGCGATCAACAGGAACGCTGCAGAACATTATGAGTACGACATTGCCAAAGTTCTTCCTCCATCTGATCAGATTTCCAATCTCATAATTCACCGCAACTGCTTCCTCGACTCCAAGATGCATAGAAGGTAACTTTTGAGGGACAAATTCCTTCCTATCCCCATGACCAATACTTGCCCGAGGCCTATCCAACTCTAATGACATAAGTCTTGGCTGCTGATACCCAACAGCTAAAAGATCTTGAAGCCACGCAGCACATAATTTCACATCCAAATCAGTCCAAAACCCTTCTTCCGCCATTGCATAACTCAAATCAAGAATCTTCTCAAACATCCTGTGCTTCCCAGATCTCCACTGAACCAAGAATTTAATGAGGCGACCAACATTCACGTGAAGATCCTTCTCTTCTGAAAATGGGTAAGCTTCAACTCTATCATATCTATGCATCGTCGGAGGATAAACCACAACAAAGCCCCCAATCTCCCACAACAGCCTCTGTGCCCAGTAACCCCTTATGACATCAGACGCCATTGTACTAACGGAAACAGGTAGCATCAAAGCCCAGAATGCAGAAGAATGGATAATTGTATTAAAAGAGTTCAAAGGCACCATTAAACCTTGGGGCAGTGCCAGCTTTGGGGCACGCTCGTCAAATCGAATATCAAAAGCCTCCAAACTAGTCTTCCTAGTGAAATAGAAAACTGAATCAACATCAGGAAGGCCATTAGATATGCCTTGCTGAATAAACTGCTTACCACCATAAACTTCAGTAAAGTACTCCTCATGCCCAATCTCTCCCACATTCTCAAGGGGCAATCCCCTGGGCCACACCGACCGCTGGCCGAAATGTACATAAGGATTCACAACAGTTCGATTCGGGTTTTCATGACTGTACTGCAAGATAACCTGCTGCCTAGCCTCCTCTCCAACCAATTCCAAATCAAAATGCCTCCCTAGATCACTATCAATAACCACTCCGCGATCATCGGCGTCGAAGATCTTCTTCGCCCCGTGCTGGATCGCAAAGAGGTAGCCTACGCTCTTCCTCAGATAGGAATCATAAGGCAGGTGATCGACAACTCGAAAACCTAAATTGGCCTGCTGTTCCAAAGACAAAAAGATGACACCTTTGAGACTCCAATCCGAGGGAGTCTTCGAATTCCCGATGGCCAGCACTTGCCAGCCCTTGATCTTCGCTAGACTGCGAAGCGACTCGGTAGGGTGATTTGAAACAGACACTACAACCCACCTCTGGGATCGAAAGGAAGCGTAAGGGGAGGTCTTATCAGGGATGGATTGAATCGAATTCCAATCGATTACAGGGTATGCGATCTTTTCGACCTCGGCTACTCTAGATTGCAAGCAGAGAAGGGCGGCGGTGTCGCCGACATTACGGAGGAAGAAGATGGCCACGACAGAGACCAAAAGCAACGACAATGCTATGATTTTGTACAGATTCTCAGATGCCCATGTTGAGAAATCTAGATTTTTGGCAGGGGTGAACCGATCTGTTGGTACAACAGATGATGTCCTGATCTGGGGTTTTGGGGGAGCTCGGTCTTGGACCAACATTGGATGATCCAACACAACCCACCCCAAAAGGCTCAAAACCACTGAAACCCCAGAAAATTGAAACGGCAAAGCAAAGGAACTAGAACTAGAACAAGAACTGAAATTGGAAATAAATTTCTTACTTTGGGCTTGAATGAATTTCTGAAAGAGACTTGAAATCTCTTACTTTGGCCTGCCGACAGGGGTGTTTGGTGGTGCCAATTAAGGGATGGGTTTAAGCAGTATTATTAGTTGGTGGTGGCTTAGGTGCAGTTGGGGTTTCCTTCAACAAGATTTCACCTTCTTTAATTTAGGGGAAAATAAAAAATTAGTGCTTTTTTTGTGTTTCGTTCTACATCGCTGTCTGGTGATGGGTTAATTTTATCTGCTCACTTGGAGTGCAGTTCAAGTGTTTCCTTTACATCACAATTGAGTTTACTTCTGAGTCAACTCTGACATCTACTTACAACAATTAAGGCATCTACTTCATCGTTAAACAAAGGGTAGAGTTTAAACACCTGAATTTTATACAAGACAAATAACTCCACTTATCCAGCGCAGGTTAATTAGGACGGGAGTTCTTTGCTGAAACTTTTTTTTGGATGAATCATTGGGGAAACTTCTAAAGCAATATAATGCAATTTTTTTTTCTTTTTTTTTTTTATAATGTGCCATCAACGATAGTTCGTAATAAAAAAGTTTGATTAAAATCTACTCATCTCAATTACTTTGAGATTGAGACTTTGTTGTTAATGTTGTTGTTGATCCATGCATGCCTCATCTTACAACAGATGTGCCTTGAAAACTTGAAAAATTCAAAATGCAACCAAATCAATGGTTGGTCTCAATCACTCACCAAAGTAATGATTGGAGAAATTTTTATTTTACAAGAAAGAGACAGGTTATATCAATTCAAAATCAGAGTAAATTGAATTTACCAGCAATGCAAAAAAAGATGGACAAACAGAGGGGACTAACAGAAGGAACAATAATAGAACTAAATGAGATGAAACTGAAAGTTAACAGTAATAACTCTTTTATTACAGGGCAGTAAAACTGTAAACATTACTACTATACATTTGAGAAGAAGTAAAAATATTTTCAGATTCTTCCCTCTAATAATCAGGGAAGAATGCTTACAAAAGAATGTGAGGTGTGTGACAGTGAAGTTATGTCATAATGGAGAGATAATAGGATGTCGTCCTTTCCCTATTTGTAGATTATCTCTCCCCTCTCTTTCTCTATATTCTAGTACACTGTATTAAACTTTTCTTTGTAGCTAGGCAGATGGGTGTGTGCTATCACGGACCCATCTTAGTAGTTTATCAAGTCAAAATTAATCCTTACAATACTTGTTTGTGAAGAAAATGTGGCAGGTTCCATCAGTGCAACTCTATAGTACTGCTGTGGGGTCCAACAACCTGCACAAAACTCCAGCGATCAGAATTATATATCCCCGAGTTGGGCGAGGTAATAAGGGTTTTTTTTTTTTTTTTTTTTTTTTTTTTTTTTTTTTTTTTTTTTCAAATGAGTTAATCAGGTTTTACATCAAAGCTTGTGCCATTAATTCAAAACTTATTTTCTTTTTTTTTTTTTTGCATCAAAAACATATATTCTTCAGTCTTAGATAAAGTAATAGTGCACATGATACACATATGATGGTATATGTATACATAAGCAAACCAAACAAGATTTTTTTTCTGTGATTAATTAAGCATACTGTTAATTATGAAAATGGACATTAATAATGCCTAATTGATTTCATCAAAACCAAGTCCAGAGTAGTAAAACATGGTGGTCAGAGTGCAAATAATGTGACCATCAATGACAAGAGTGTGAGCCTTCGAGCTTTTTACCATGAAAGAACTTCGCCCTGTTTGGCATTTGATCCAGGAGCTTTTTATGGGCTGGTCTTGTAATTTGTTTCATTACTCAAAGAGGGTCCAATAAGATACTGAATGGAGTAAGAGATTAGGCTTTTCAATTTAAATGCCCTTTTATCATATGATAATTTCAAGAGGACAAGCGTTCCCCAGTTTGGGTATTTGATCCACGAAGTTCTTATGGACTTGTGCTGGTTTAGGTAGTCCAAGGAAGTCCAATATGATACTGAAAATGAAATATTGAATGGACCCTATAAACCTAGTGTTTTCTTTCTTTCTTTCTTTTTTTCACATCTATAAAACTAGTGTTTTCAGATTAAAAGTGACTGGGCAAGTAAAAAAAAAATCAGATTAGAAGTTAATAGAATGGGAAATGTTGATTTTACCATGTACTTGTATGGATCTCTGCGCCCTCCTGCACCATATCTCTTCACTTGCTCCAGCCTTAGCAACCTGAATTCCAATTATTCAAACTCAATTTCAATCGCCAATCTAGCAAAATGGTTATGAACATACTAAGATTCCATCAAGAAAATAAAGTAAAAGACCCATAACCATACAATGTCAACAATATAGCCTCAATCCCAAATTAGTTGGATCGGCCACATGGATCAAATTCATCCATTAAGAAAAAACCATGACCATATAATATAATTTTATTCTAAGTAATCAACGCCCATTAGACATAATCAGATAACTACTCCCCTTTCAATGTACACCCAGTTGTCTCTTCTCGTTAATTCATTTTCAGCTTGAAAGCGCCCGACGAAATCTGTTGGATTCACCTTGGGAGCAAAACATTAGCATTCCAAATTGCATATTCCTAATATTTTACTTACCATTGAAAAGTGTTCTCGTGACATTCCTTTACTTCAACCTTTAGCTACAAACTTATTGAGGTCCTTGAATCTCGCCTCGAAATGCAAGCCCCCATCATTTTATGTATATCTAAAGGTTACCCTATATTTTTCTTGTCTATGGCTCGTTTATTTTGTTATTTACGCATCTCGAGGCACAAGACATGCAAGTTTATTACGATTCACCATATCCACGTGGCAGGAAACTATTGAAAATTCGAACAGCACTAAAAAAGAAGTACGAAAACAGTTGGAACTTACATTCTGAGCGCTTTGCTGGTGTCAGCTCTGTCTCCAAGCACATTCCGGATCCTGACCTCCGAAGACCAATACCCATCGGACAGAAGTCTCAGAATGTCCTCCGCTCGTCGCTCCATTGACGGCGAACCGAACGCGATCCTCCCTTTCTTATTCACCTCTCTCGCGTCACCACCACCACCACCGCCACTGCCATTACTAACCGATAGTACTCGCTTACGGCCCTGATCAACCGGCGACATCTCCAAGCCACGCATCGTCGTCGTCGTCGTCGACATCGCCGATGATGACCGTGCTGATTTGGTCGTCCACTTACTGAATGGATCCACGGCCTTGTTGATCTGTTTTCCGGTGTAGTATTTGGTTCTGCTCCTTCGAACCACCTGATCGATCATTCACAATTGCTTAGTTTGGTTTTCAGATCGGATGTGTTTTTCCAACTAATTCGATCAGATCAGATCAGATCATCATCATCATCGTAGAGGATTGTGCGGTATTTGATCTCAATTTTGCAGATCGAAAGTTCATGAACCAAGGATTTAGAGAGAAATCAACACATCATCTATCGCAGAGACTGAATTCATCATCAAATATACAGATACAACAATCGAAGAATCAGAAGAATTTGAAAAGCAAGATTGAATTAAGTATCTGCTCTGTTTTTCGACTAATTTCGATCCGATCATCGACTAATTCATCTACAATTGGACCAGTTAATTTGAATTCGTTCGAATTCAAATCAAACAGAATAGATGACAATTATCACAGTCGACGATTGCGTGATTTGATCCCAATTTTGCAGATCGAAAGTATCATCATCGCAGAAAATGAATTCAACAAATTAAAGAATATATCGATCGATCCAACACATACCTTGAGCTTGAGATCATGAAAGCGAGCTGCGAGAGACAGAGCCTGGAGCATGTCCGCTCGCGACGAAGACTCTCCAGTCGATCCAACATCGCAATTCGTCAGAGTCGAAACACACGACTTCGAATTCGAACAATCGCTCGGTGGAGACAAGTCTTCGACGCTCTTGATCCGGTCCTTGTTCTTGCAATCACCAACCGACTCATCATCAGAGATCGCGCGTCTGCACAGACCTCGAAATCGATCAAAGCATTCAAATCGCAGAATTCGAATAAACCAAAATCACACACACACACGCATGACGCATGACGCATGACGCATGACGCATGACGCATGACGCATGACGCATGAAATGGATTGATTAATTGGTGATCTCACCTTGAAGAGGTAGAACTGGATGTGAGAAGACCGAGAGATTCGGAGAGGAGGAGGAGAGCGTCTGCGACTGTGATTTCGGATTCGCTCGGAAATGCTTCCATGCGCTCTCTCTTCGGCACGCTTCGTGTGATCGAAACTGAGTTTTTTGAATTTTCGATCTTTAGCGCGAACGGGAATGGTTTATATATGGAGAGGGTGAAATGACAGGAATGCCTCTGCTGACGTACCAAAGGAGTTGTGGACTCAGTATCTGATATTGGATTGGGCTTCAGCAGGCCCAATTGTAATTTCGGTCAACATTTATTCAGAGAACTCAAACTTTAGGATTAAGGGCTTAAACTCCAACTGTGCACAAATCGTGGATTAATTGATGCGGTTAGCGGTAAGCACTATGTAATAAATCAAAAAGAAAAAAAAATGAAAACTTTAGGATTAAGGGCTTAAAATATCAATTCTAAAACTGCCGATGCGCCTGTTTGGGCCAAAAACTTTTTTTTTTTTTTTTAAATAAAACAACTGCTAATGTTGTTCTATCAAACATAACAAATGTTACTCATCTTTGACAAAAAATAAAAAAACAAAAAACAAAAAACAAAACAAAAAACAAAAACAAAAACAAAATGTTACACATATTTTCTTGATATGAAACATACACTTTTGACTCTAATATGAGTCCCTAGCAAGTGATGTCCATCATCTCTCTAAAGATGCCTCGACAACAAATGTCACTCATATTTTGTCCAATTAAAAAAAATGTTTGTTTGAACTTACAAACTGTTCGAGTAAGTGAATACAACAGTAATTAGTAACATTTAACATTTTTTCCGTAATAAACTCACTTAAGAATCCCTTGAGCTCCTGTTCGTGATGACTTGAACTCTCAACCTTTTGGAATGATGAACTAGCAATGCAATCACAAAAATTGTTAAAAAAAAAATGGTATTTTAACTATTAATAATTTGGAATGTGATTTTACCTATATATGAGGTGGAGGGTTCAAACTCTAACTTCTTTATACTTAAGTTTTGAGAGATATAAGTTGATTTTTGATTTTTGAGAGTTATATAAGTTGATTTCTCATAAAAAAAAAGAAGACAAAATGTATTTAAACAATCCAATTTTTTGTCTTTAAAGAGCTCCAATTGCCAAATCAAGTGAAGGGTTCAATCATACTTTACTTCACTTATTTACTATTTTTAAAGAATAACAAACCCTAGCGCCGCCTTAAGCTTCCACACCCAGATCTGCTGTTTTGGGGGTCGGTGGTGTTCTGTCTTGGTCCAGCAAGGCTTCCACGTCGCCGGCTCCTCCACTTGCATCTCCTTTTGTGTTTTTTCTCCTAAGTTTTTTGTGCGACCTCTCGTATTCCCCAACTCATACCCCCTTCGCCCTCCACCTTGTTTTCCTTTGTTCCTCGTAGTCCCCCTGTCCTCTCCCTTCTTCCCCTCTTTCTTTTCTACTTTTTGGGTTGTATTCCATCCTAGCGTTGGGTTACTACGGGTTCTCGGTGCAGTTGTCGATGATTCCTTTTTTTCCTAGAGCTTGCTCCAAAAGAAAAGAAGACGAAGAGTTGGGTTCGAGTCCTCTGCACTTGGTGTAAGGAGCTATTCATCGACAGCAACCAGCGGCAACGCAGAGAGCAAGCTGTGGTGGCGGCCTTCAATTGTGGCTATCTTCATAGGGCGATAACTCCTAGCAAATCTTCTACCCCTTTATCCGGATCAAGACTTCTAGTGTTTTTGTTTTGTTTAGTTTGGTTACACCTATGTGCAACTGTAGTGGCTTCATGGATGGTTTCCATAGAGTAGTTTGTGTTATCACCCATCAGGGGATTGTTACCCTCCTTTATGAGATTGTTGTCCCTTTTCATGGGGTTGTTGCCCTCATCGTGAGGATGTTATTCCGAGTTTCAACGGATTGTAATACATGTTATCCTTGATGTAATAGGTTGTTGTACCCTTTTGGATGTTAGGAACATCAATGCAACAAATTTGACAAAAAAATGTGGAGGGTTCAATCAATGACATCAAAGGCTGATGTGATCCATTATTAGTGTTGTGACGACTCCATTTCCACAACCCTAAACTGGGCCCCGCCCAGCCTAGATTTATGTAGACCCCCGAGCCAACCTCGCAAAGTCAATGCAAGCCTAGTCAGCCTTCTTTACCATTATCCATTAATTATAACAAATTTAAATATGAGTTATTTAAATTAGTGAGTTATCAAAGTACAGTGGAAGCAATTAAACTCCAAACCAACTGAATAACCTTAAGACACTAACTGAATAACCTTAAGACACATGTTATAACAACCTAGAATGTGGAAACCCCGTATATGTAAACTATCATTACATATCAAGTCAAGAGAGAGTAAAACATCTCATATACATGTCCCAGAGTCTTTCGGAAACCCATAAACCCAATGTGTTCAAAAACATATATATAATACACTGGACCTACTCAATAAGCGATAAGAGATCACCTAGCTATCCTTGACGTCAATCACCTATTGCAGATCCCTTACCCTTGTTAATCTTATTGTAACAACCCCAAATTTTTAACTGACTTGCGTTACACTTGTCAGGATTGTGACCTTGCTACGTGAATACTGGACAGTATTTCGAACTTCGGGAGTCGACACCGAAGTAATATTATGATTCTTTGATTTTGTGTATTAATATTTTAATATTTTACGGGTTTCGAGCCATTCGGGCGATGTTTAGTTGAGTGAGGTCTCGCCTAGTTAAACGGGGGATAAAAACACAATAAATAATACATATAAATGAGTTTTTATTAATTTATATAAATTAGTTGATAGTATGTGGTGAGAAAACGGGCACGGCGAGCCAATTGATGAAAAATACGGGACGAGGAACGTCGTTTGAACGCGAGAGTTAGTTAACTACGCAACATACGGACTACATGATAGGATTGTTAAAGTGACACAGCCAATGGTAAGGAGCCATGATATTGACCTCAAGATGCGTCTGTGTGTTGAGATGAAGGGCCATGCAAGTGACAACACACACCTACTTTAAGATGTAATAAAGAGAAATAAATAAATAAAAAGACCAATAAGGGCAATTGTTTTAAATTGTGTAAGAAGTTAAAGGGAAAAAAGGTTATTTTGACACAATTTAAGTCATATAAGAACGTTGGTGAAGAAAAACCCTCACTCACTATTCACCTTCTTCTTCAAACACACCGCCGCCACCAACCCTCCTCTCTCCACTCGGCCTCTTGTCGGAACCCTCACCGGAGGTCAGTGTTCACTTTCTTTCCCTCCCTCACTCTCTCGGTCTCCCTTCCTCTCTCTCTCTCGGTTCCTCTCGATCTCTCACTCTCTTCACCGTCCCTCCCTTCACTCATCCCTCTCCCGTGAACCCACCACCGAAATACCACTGACCTGAGGTGTTCAAACCTCACCGGAGGTGTCCCTGCTCGCTGGAGGTACGTACTCTCTCTCTCTCTCTTTCTCTCTTTCTCTCTCTCTATCTCTCTACGGTTTCTCTTCTTCTCTTCTTATCCGTGAGTTCTCCTTACTGCTCCAGCTCGGCTGCCACTGTGATGACTGGCGGTGGTCGAGGGACTGGTCGGAGATGACCCATAGTCCGAGGAACCCTCCCAATCACGACGAAGAGCAGTGGAAGCCCGGATCTAGTCGAGTGATTAAACTGTGCGTGTTTTTCTTCTTCATCGAGTCTGTCTCACTGTGTGCACCTGTCCTCACTGTCAGAGGTTGTTGTCGCTGCTCCGGTGAGTGTCGAAAGTCAGGGATGGTCCCTTGGTTGTCCACTAGAGTCCCCACGTCCCCAGGGAGTCAATGATTTGTGGAAACAGTTGCGTATATCCATGTTGTTAACATTGTGATGTGTGTGTGCGTTTTGTAAGTTCAGTCCAGTTGTGGGGGAGCTGCCATGATCAGGACTGGTCAGGGACGACCTCCGGTGGTTCATCGGAGTCCCAACAGTCCCTGACCACCCCTCCCTTCGCAACAAAAGGGCTGGATATGGTGTGGTGTTCACTGTTTTATCAATTTTTCAAATGTTCGTTGTTTTGTGTTTCTCGCCAGAAACAATCGCATATAGCGGCGCTGTTGGCCGGACCACCGCTCATGGGGGGTTGTCGGGGACCATGCTAACCTTGTGCTGGTGTCTCGCAACCTCTGAAGTGTCCAGACCCGTGGTAATGAGTCGTTTTGATATGATTTCATGTTGGTTTTGCCATAGGGTTTTATTTTTGTTTATGGTCGTGAATGGTGGTTTTACGATCTGGTGAGGGTGTCCCCGGCTTCCCTATGCCATGGTGGTGCCCTCCCGATGTCAGACAACACCAGCATGTAACAACCCCGAATTTTTAACTGACTTGTGTTACACGTGTCAGGATTGTGACCCGGCTACGTGGATACTGGATGGTATTTCAAACTTCGGTAGTCGACGCCGAGGTAATTTTATGATTCTTTGACTTTGTGTATTAGTATTATAGTATGTTACGGGTCTCGAGCCGTTTGGGCTATGCTTTAATTGAGTGAGATGTCGCCTAGTTTATACAGGGTTTTTCGGGAACCGTTTTAGTGGATTTTATTAATAAACAAAGCCAAATGAAAAACATGACCTAAGTTAAGGAAATAAAATTTTAACAATAAAGTATAATAAAAGCATGAGGAAATTTATTTTAAATCCCAAGAGTGGGACCACCTCGAGAAGATTGTCGAACGCGGGGTAAGGTGCACCGAGTAGGCGAGAAGTTGTGTAACCTTATTGATAATTTAATAAAATTAATGGGGTTAATTAAATAGGTTAATATGGATAAGATTGTTAAAGTGACACAAGTGAGTGAGGAGGACCAATGGATGGGCATAGAGATGTGCACATGTGTTAGAATAGGATGATGAGCAAAATGACTCATAAGGGTAGCTGTCCAAGGGTTGGGCAAGTTTAAACTCAAGGGCAAAATGGTCATTTCGTCCTAAAACACATATATATAAATGTTGTGTACACCAAAACCCTAATCCACTATTCATCTTCTTCTCCACCACTGCCGTCACTGTTCACCTCCTCCCTTTCGCCACTGCCGTCGCCTCCCGCCGGCGTCACGGACCCCGACGAGGTGAGCTCCCCCTCTCTTTCTCTCCGATCTCTCTCTCTCTCTCTCGTTCTCTCTCACGTGTTGGCACTCACTCTCGACTCTCGGCCAGCTCACATTTCTCTCGGCCTCACGTTACAGTCGTCCCCAACTCCGACTGGATCACCACCACCGCCACCCACTACGACCACCTACCTCTCCACCACCACCGGAAAACGCTTAGGTAAGCTTTTCCTCCTCTCTCTTCCTTTTCTTCTCTCTCTCGGCAGTCACGTGTTTCTCTCTCACTCTCGACTGTTTTTCTCTCTCGTCTTCCAGTCACCCTCACGGCACTGGACCTCGACCACCCACCGGAGACGTCGAGGTGAGTTTCTCTCTCCCACAACCACGTCTTTGCTCACTGTTTTGACATTTTTTTGTGTGGGTTTTGAGCTCGGTTTGTCACTGTTTTGGGATGATCAGCAGTGGTGCCGGTCGAGGCTGACCGGAAGTCCCCCTCCGGCGACTCTGCTGGCCAGAGGTGACACCATTGTGTATGTTATATGTGGGTGCTTTATTTCGTTTTCTTTTTCTTCTTTCCTCTTCATTCTTGCTGTCGAGATGTTTGTTGTGGTGTGTGGAGTATGTGTTGTGTGGGGTGGCTGTTTTAGATGTATGGGATGTGGTTGTGTAGGTGCACACCCCAGTTGGGGTGTAGGGTACCATTTAGGGATGTTTACGTGGCTGTTTTGGTGTGAATGTTAGGTAAGGGGTGTACAATGTGTGTACACCACAATGGGGTGTACACAACAGTGGGTGTGTACACCACAGTGGGGTGTACACAGCACTGTATGTGTACACCACATTGGGGTGTACACAACAGTTGTATATGTTTGGAATAGTGACAATGTGTATATAACATAGTTTTAAATAATAAAGTAAGGTATTAATAAATGTAAACATGGTAAATCACAAAGTGGGGTGCACACACCAGCGGGGTGTGTGTGCAAAAGGCAGCGGGGTGTGAGAAATGTTAGTGTACACACCAGTGGGGTGTACACATCAATTTGTGTATTTGACCCTAATGTACATTATTATATGTGTGTGAATAAATCAAACAAGTGTATGGACATTTTAAATATTAATGGTGGACTTGTGTTGAGGCCCAATAAGAGCCCAACACACACCCAACACCTATTACAATAAGGGCCCAACACGCATGGTAATGAGGGCCCAACACACATCTAATCCACATTACAATGAGAGTCCAATACAATAGGTACAATTGAAAGCCTAAATACATACATATAATGAGGGGAATAGCTCATATATACCTAAGTCCAACAAGTGTCCACCTATTAAGCACACTTAGGGGAATATAGACTTGATGCATGGATCCAACAAGAACCCAACCGGACTATAAAGAACATCAATGATAGTATGAGTTCCATTAATTGAATGAATTGAAACAAAGTTTAGGAGAATTATTCTAAAACTAAATACTAATCCTAAACCAATCTTCGGGACTTAAATCGTTGTCAGGTAGTCGAGACACACGGGAAGCGCGTTAAAGTCTCGGAGTGAGTACCGGGTCACGTTAGATCAGGTAAGTACATGCATGCCTTGTGTGTATGTACGTTAGTATACCAGTAAGAAAATAACATGTGATTTATACATCCTCTATTTATTGCTATTGTTGCATTGATCCTTTGCTTGATATTCCATTCCGTTTCCTTGGTTGTATGTTCTTGGCATGAGTGTGTGTCTCGAAGGTATCATGTGGTCCCGCACTAGCTGGGACAACGAGGGTGCCCTCTGCAGGGGTAACTGACCACCCCTAGTGATGTGTGTACTTGGTACTGGATTCGAGAGGTGTTGCGATGCCTCTCGAGTTTCACGCTGCGCTAGTGTTGCGACATTGCCCGGGGAGATCTTGCGAGATCTTTGCCGTATTGCTGTGAAATTAGACCACTCATGGGCCTCTTTTAAATCTTAGAACATGCAAAATATCGATTGTTTATCTTTCAGTCTCTTTATCATGCATTTGATTCATTTACTTTCCAGTTATTTCCTTTCCGCATGATACTTAGACTGCTTTTCTTGTTAAAATCATAAATTACTGTTACATTCTTCTGGTACTACTAGCAATTTTATTCAGTTACTCACCGTCTAGTTTGTGACGGTGGGTGCGAGATAGAGTGGAGAGAGCAAGAGGCAAGGGGCTCTGCCTAGGTGATATACTTTGAGGAGTTTCGGGACATCGAGAGACGTTATAGTAGGTGATTATACTTTGTTTACTGATGTGTATATCTTTTCATACTTGTTTTGTTGGGATTATTGAACTTGGTATATCGTTATTGAGACTGGTATCATGTATATATGCCTATCGAATTGTACATGAATACCCGAGGTTTTCCACACTTATAGAATTCCTAATCTTCCTTTGATTGAGTTATTTCCCTTTATTACAATTGTTTTAGTCTTCCGCTGTGTATAAATGCAATAACTCTTTCATAAACTGCTAAATTGAGTAAATATGAGGCTGACTAGGCTCGTCAGGTTGCCGAGTGATAACTCGGGGCTTGTACGGGTCTAGGCCGGGCGTACCCAATTGCACGGGGAAATTGGGGCCGTCACACAACAAGTCATCATGAACATAGTTAAGTGGAGTCTCGGTCTTGTTATTGTTTCATGTTCATGCCCGATCCGTTTTGAGGTCATGGTTTTTGTTTAGTGAATTCGGTTTCCATGATAATGAGAACTCATACTTGTTGTTAGTTGTGAAGCTGTAAGGATAGATGCATATGTTGAGTACTCTTTGGTATTGGTGCTTTGCTATTATTCTCATGCATATCAATTTTACATTTTAATTATTTTTAAAGTTGACGAATGGTCATGATGTCATGAACACGTTGTCGGCTCTCGAAGCTATGGCGTGACTCACATACGACTGAGCCGAGCCTAAGACTTGTAATTAGGCTTACATAGGTGTGGGTATAACACCCAAGAGAGTCATTGTGTTTCGTTGTATTTTTGGTTTGATTTACTGATTGAATTATCGAGTTGTTCAAGTCATTAAAACATTGAGAAAACACTAGGGTATCAACCTAGGATTAGTAATGACTCAACCCATTAATTAGAGTTTCCGACCTTGTCAGGTAGCGGGAAACTCGGGGATACGTGCTAGGATTCGCGGGAGTATTGTTAGTCACGAATTGCGTTGTCAGGTAAGTACATTTGCCACAAGCTTATGTATGATTTGTAAGCCAGTAAGAAAATGCCATGTGATTCATTATCATTTATTCAGATTTGTTATGCTCTATTATTTCGTAAGCATCCCCTCCTGCATATGGGGCATGGGAGTGACCCTTCCCAGGCCCAAAGGATTATTGGGTCGATCAGGCCCAACCAGTGAGGTTGGGCCGATCAAGCCCAACATACGAAAAGGTAGGGACGCACATGTGTGCACTCCCCACCCGAGTCGCCTTAAGTCTGGGTCGGGTTTGACCCAGACCCAGTAGGGCAGCTGGGAGTTGCCCAACCCAACTACACAATTTTAAAATTAATAAAAAATATATATAAATATAAATAAAAAAATAAAAATAGTAACCAAATAAATTAAATAGTGGACTTTCAAACATCTATGTAGAGGAAAGTCTTCAAAGTGTTTTTGAATTTGTATCTCGGGATTTTCAAAAATAATTATAATTATCGAAACTCGAGTTTGAGTTGTAATTAATCAATATTTAATTGGTTTTGATTTACACAATTTCGAAGTACGCTCGTGAGTGCCAACTAAGGATTTGGAAATTAGTGTACCAGGTAAGTTAAGATTTAAGTTATTGGTTTTATGATTGTTTACCTTTCTACTAGACTATATGATAGGAATCATGTAAGTAGAACATGCGGGTAGATCGGGGTGCATTGTTAGACATTATATGTAGACAACTTAGTGGAGCTCGTTAGTAGTCCTTGCACCAGATGCTACTAGTTCGACCAGGAGTTCGGGACAGTTTGGACTGTACAAGTGAGACCAACATAGGGCAGTTTCCCATAATGAATATTTTAATATTTGAGCATACGATTAATTCCAATGTTCTTAATAAATGTTTGTAGTAGGTGTTGAGTCCAGTTGGACTAGTTTGTGGACTTAGTGATAGGTGGATCTTGCACAGTGTAAGGAAATGGAGTATTGACACCATTACGGCCATAGTAGATTCATCCTTCACGAACTTTAGTGTGGTTGAGAAGTCTATCACAGTAGCTCGTATGTCTAACATTTGCACATTTTGATGCATTGATAAATATTTTGGTTATATACTTTCGTGCTTATTCCTTTCGTCATATTAAATATTTGCAAGTCATGCATTTTATTTAATTTTGCATTTACTAAATGGAATGTTCATAATGCCCGTAGCTTAACCTGACTTACTGAGCACCGTTGAACCCCTTTGTGCTCACCCAACATTTTTCCCCACAAGTTCTTCGTTGAGGATTAATAAGGGGAAAAGGAGTAGCACCGACTGTCTAGAGGAGTTTTCTGATTGTTGAGTTAGTATGATTTAGGATCGAACCTTTACTTGTTTTTAATTATATTTATTATCATGGGGCGAGAATTTAAATAAGATGAACTAGAGGCATTTTCTAATTGGAAACTTTTGAGAGCTATTATTGGCCTTTATGTTAAAACTTTGATTAAGTTTTATTTAATAATATTCTGCTGCGATTATGATTCACTTATCAAAATTTTAATTGTTGATAAATGATAGTGAGTTAGTGTTGATAGAAGGCTCACTAGCTTGGTTCTTAACTTAACGACTGAGTTGGTTGGCGAGTTATGGATCGGGCTAGGCCAGTCAGGATTCATTTGGGAAATAGGTCCTGACAGTTCCAACCGACCCTCTAATTAAAGGTTCGGCAAGCTGTGATCGACTCTCCAACTAAAGGTTCGATGGGTTCCGACCGACTCTTCAACAAGAGATTCGGACCTTTGAGGTGAAACCCCTCGACCATACCTACAAATCACAAAAAAGATAGTGTGTAGGGTGTACTTAAAAATTGTAGTGGGGTGCACTAATCACATTGAGAGGCATAAGGGTCATTTTGTAGTAGGATTGATATTTTTTTAAGTTTGACGTTTTTTTTGGTGCACTTAGTCGGACTCATTAGTTATCATGATTTACACACCTAGCTCTAGTTCTAATTTGATTCAATCACTCAAATTGACACAAGGCGTATTCATGGGTCGAGCCCGGTTGAGCCCTAAGTACCTTGATCCAATCCCAGCCCACCACCTATGTTCGGGCTTATATCTTGGCCCATGCAAAAATACAAAACCCAAACTTGGCCCATCAAACCAACATATATTTTTTATTAATAAAAATAATTATATATTTTTAAAATAAGTGTAACGGCCCAATTTGTAATTGCCGTTAATTATGACGTCATTGCAGACGTGGACGCCAGCTCGGACGACACGTGGACGCCGCGGATAGATTAGGCATGTTCCGGACCTAGGTATTGACTGTGTAATATTGTTTTTTCTAATTGTGGTGATTTATTGATATTTTCATTTTCTTGATAATGATATAATATCATCACTTAGGTGTGCATTTAAAATAAACTTGTCGGGCGAGTTGTGAGCCGGGGTTTTAGTTCGGTGAACGCGCCAACGCGGAGTTTGGTAGTAGTTGAGGCTAGGCGTTGGGGTTTAATTAGATTTAAATTATTAAACATGCTATGGTTGAGGATTCTATTTAATTAAATGCAAATATATAGTCTTAAGCTAAGGTAGGGAAATTAAATTGGGTACACTAAGTGTGGGACCGCCTCGGGAAGCGTGCCGGACACGGGGCACGGGGTGCCGAGTGGTCGGGGAATTAGTGTGACCATATTCACAAATTTATAGAATTTATTGATGACTAGAATAGGTGTTATAAATTAAATCAAATTGGAGTAAATAAAATCCTATAGTTTGAACTGAATAATCAGTACACTTAGGATAAGCCTCGAGATTCACAACAATGAGATTCAAGGCTAGATGGTGTCTTGATAAGTCTCTAGGAATTTGGTGACACGGGGTGATCAGAACCGTCCGATCTTCCTCGAGATGCGCACAGACGCTAGATTAAAAATCCAACTATATATATGCACACAATCGATGGATCAAACATGCAAAAGGAAGCATTGTTCTTCAAGAAATTGTGAGGAGATCAAGGAGAGGTCTGAGGTTGGAGAGGATGATTTGAGGCTTGGAGGGAGATGATTCTGGGCGTCTAACACTCAAGCTAAGGTAATAAATTTTCATTTTTGTTGATTTTTCATGTTTATGTTAAAATAGGTTAACGGCATCGCGATGTGTGTAATTGTATTTTAAATTGACGTGGGAGATTGTGTGATGAGTATTCGCATCGATATGCGTGTCGACGCGAGTACTGGGTAGATTAAACAAGAAATTTTAAGTTAAGGAAAATATTACACACATTAAAATGAATTAAATGTGATAAAAATTGTAAATTGGTGGGTGCCTTGTAAAACGCGGGGTCGTGGTCGACACGCGTGGGTGGTATGTTAGTGTGCACGCCCGAGTACACTCGTTGGCGCGCACGACGAAATTTTAGGCGCGAAAGTATAGGCGAATATATATATATATATATATATTTATATATATATATGTAGATAAAGAATTTAATGTATATATATATATATAAATATATATATTAAAAATCAGGAAATTAAGGAAATAATTGTGAAATGACCAAAAAGGGTATTTGTTTGTTAAGGAAAAGGATAAGAACTTAGGGGCAAAATGGTCATTTCACCCCAAAATTTGATAAACACCACCACCGTCACAACAGTTCCTCATTTTCCCCAATTTTGGATCGAAATCGAAAAGAGGAGGAGAAGAGAAATCGGGAGGAAGTGGAAGAGAGATTGAGCTTGTGGTGGAGAGACCAAAGAGGTGAGTGATGTTGTGGTGTTGTTTTTGTTGTTTTCGTTGTTGTTGTATGTTGTTGGCGGGAGTTGGTGTGGTGGTGGTGACGGTTTAGTGGTGATGGTGGGGAGGAGCTCGGACGAACTGCAAGAGCAGTTCGTCCGAGGAGGGAGACGACCACAAGTCGTTCTCCCCTCTCCCTCTCCCTCTCCTTATCTTCCATGGAAAAAAAAAAAAAAAAAAAACAGAGGCGCTGTTGCGCCTCTGTTAAAACGAAGAAGATGACCAACCGGGTCGGGTCGACCCGGCCCGGTCCTGGGCGGGTCAGACCGACCCGGTTGGCCAGTCCGGTTCGGTTGGGCGAACCGGACCCGGGTGAACCGGGTCCGGTTCAGCCCAACTCAAAAAAAAAAAAAAAAAAAAAAAAAAAAAAAAAAACAGTTTGAAAAAAAAAAAAAAAAAATCTGGAAAATTCATAGAAAATTCATATAAAATAGGAAAAAATTAGAAAAAATATATTTTGATCAAATAAAGGAATTTTGGGATTTTCTCGGAATGTTGGCGAGATAAAGTCGGGGTTTTTACCTCGAAAAACGTAAATTTGACATAATATGTCAAATTAAAGCTAATTCAATGATAAATAATCTTAGGTACATTTGGGGAGATAATTTGGATTATCGGGTGATTATTGGCGCTAGACGGGGTTTGATTTTCGAGACGAGGAGTGCGATTTGAGGTGTGTAGTATCCCAATTGAACTTCACTTTAAGTATTTACGAGTTTGATTTATTTGAATTCGGTTCCATTTATTCTTTACTCCATTTCATTATTGCTTTACGGTGGTGAGTACTCTCACCTGGTGACTTTACGGTAGTGGAGTGTACTCCTACACTGGTGTCTTTACGGTGTTGAGATCACTCCCACACTGGTGCTTATTCGTTACGGCCATAGAGTCCACTAAATCATAGCACTTGTCTAGGTATACGCGGTGAATAGGCTACCCGGGTATGGTAGGCTTGTGTGGGTGCGTCGTGGGTCTACGCCGACCACCTAGAGGGTCCGGGGCCAACCCATTAGTGTGTTTTCATGGGTCGTGCCTCGGGGAAAAGCCCGAAGTATGATTTAGTTTGATTTTTATGTGCACGTACTTTGTTTCGTCACTATATTTATGCATGCGATGATCTTTCTTTTACAGTTGTCTGTATTATTTCTTGTTCCGCATGTTTAAATTATAGTATTTAAAATTCCAGTACTTTTACTTTCGTAATTACTTGGTGAATTTCCTTGGGATTACTCACTCTGGACTCGTCATCTGTCTTTTTGTGATGGTGAGTGCGGACCTAGTACGAGCCGGGGAAAGGGCAAGCTTGAAGAGTACATCGATTGACAGTTTTAGCCCCACTCGTACGTATGTTTATATTTATTCGTTTTATGTCGAGTTTTGGGCTTGAGAGAGATAGGTTGTATATTTTGATATTTTGAGGATTCTTAGATGATATGTATATGATGTACAGTTGATATGGTTTCCACTTAGGCACTTTGCTCATAATATACATGAAATTCAGGTTAAATATTTATATTGATAGTAAATCTTCCGCTGCGTAATTTATGGTTAAATGATATTAAAGGAATAAAATAAATTCATAACATCAAAGTTAACTGATCATTGATTGATAATTGATTGATAATGGATAATTGGGCGTGGGACACAGCTGGCGGTGACGTGGACAGTTGTGGGCCCGCGTGGCCTCCCGTGGCGGACCAATGTGAAAATTGGGGCCGTCACAATAAGTATTTTAAAATATTTCTTCCATAAAATTAAAATAAAGTGTAGTATTTTTTAGATTTTGTATATATTTATATTAACATACAAATAAAACACAAAAGATGGATGTTGCATATTGGTAAAGAATAATCATGCATCAATGTAGAGGGTCTTGAGTTCAAGCTTTGTCTCCAACATATTTTCTTGAAAATATAAACATTAATTTAGTGGCAGGCTGAGCGTAAGCAGACTTGAGCCTAAAAAAACTTGTCCTAGCCCTACCCATTGGTTACAGGCTTGGGCGGGCCGGACGGGTACTCAAGCCTGTGAGCATAACTTATTTGTCATTGTTCAAATAACTTAGTGTATTTAATTACTTTAGCACTAGGCAACTATGTAAAATTCTTGAGTCGACCCTTGTGATCACATGTATCCTGCTCAATACAATGATGGATTCGACACTCTGAAATTTGTCGATTCAAGAAATTGTGAAGATTTCCCGACGAATTAATGCAGACCTTTCAAAGTGTTTTTTGGCGGGAACATCGATCACTTCGTGGCGCGACCGTTGGTTGAGGAGGAATCAGAGTTCAAACGAGTGAGAGTAGTTGGGCTGGTGGAGAAGAGAGGACGGATTCAGAGAGTAGTAGACTCGAAGGAGCGCCGATATTATCAATGAAGCGCACGGACTGGCAGTGGAGGCCTTTCTTGCCGAATGTCTGAGATTTTAAATATCAGTGAGTTTCCCGCCACAATGGTGGTTATTGGAGGGTTTGATCCACTGCAGGATTGGCTGAGGAGATACTGCCAAGGGTTGAAGAGGAGAGTAGCAGACATAGGAAAATCTCGGTTCCTTTATTGCATGCCTCAAGTGCAAGCATAGGGAAATCTTGGTGCAAAACATGCTATGTTGGTTGTGACCGCATAGACGACTTTTTTGAGTCGATGTGTGTTTTAATGTGACATATCTGTTGTTATTCTAATATAATTCATATTTCATATTTTATTTTAACAACTAAAATGGAAAAGTTATACTCTTTATTATTGCTCCAATTTTAATTCAATTGCATCCTAACTAGTTCTTACCCGCTATACTTTAAATTAAGTTTTAATTATCAGAATTTGTCTCAATCTCCATAGATATTGATTGAATGACACACTTTTTGCTACACAATTGAGCGAATTCTTTAAATACTCCTCGTCATTTTCTTATACTAATTTTTTGAGTTTTTAGGGATATTATATACTTGTTCTTTATGCTAAGATAGATTAGCTACCTATTCTTTGATATTTTTTGTTTGGGTAAGCGAATTAGAATTAGTATATGAATTGTTTTGATTTTTGCTTCGTAAATAAATTAGAAGAGGAGTATATCTCTGGTAAGAAGATTTAGTTACAACAATTTGAGTTCTTAATTTATTCATTTTTAGTTTAAAGCTGTCAAATTTCTCACCGCTAGCACCAATATTGTCCTCAACTTAATCACCTTTTAATTTAAAGTCACATGATCAGGGGGCACTTTTTTTCTACCAGGTCCTATTCGAGCCATGAGCTCTGATACCATGTAGAAATCCATGGCCCGAAGAGCGTTGGGCCGCACACACAAATTAATGTGGGTATACAAATGGAGTTGAAGCCCATCTTTGCACAAAACCAATTGACTTGTATTAAGATCAAATTTACACCACTTATATACTACACCAACTCTTATTATATTTTCAATGCGGGATTATATATTTCAACAAAATCTTTATATTATATACGACACCAACTCTTATTATATTTTTAATGTGAGATTATATATTCCAACAAAATCTTTATAAGATATATCTTTTAATTTGTCAAAGTTTATCTGGTAAGATGGATGAAACTTCACTTGTCAAGAGTTAAATTGATTGCTTTCTTTTTTTGTTTACTTTGACGGGAGTATATATAGATCGCAACCTCTTTAAACTTTGCAATGGTAAGTGGTCCGTCATCTTCTGAGAGATGTAGATGTACAAGCGCAATTACGGTTATAGTGACCTCCTAAAAAGAAACATTAATTTTATTTCCATAGTCGAGCCAAGCTTAATTTTAAGTCATTGATTTGCCTCTGCTATATTTCTTCGTTTTAGGAGTCAGAACATGTTATTTTTAGCAATCTTTAGTAGGATCAAGAGACATTTCAAAACCATAATTACAACCCTTAATTTAATCCAAGAGGGCCATCACAAGATAGTGGAAGCCATTAAATCAAGACATTTTTGAAGAGTCAAGACCCTTAATTCATACCCTAACCAACATATACAATTAATTTTAGTGTGCCCCCTAATTGACATTATTTTATTTTATTTACTTTATTTAAACATTTTAAAACTAGCGTTGGAACCGGTACAACTTATGGAATAGAAAATAAAACAATATTAATCTCCCACGTTTATTGTCCATGATTTCTTTTATTCTATTAAGTTAAAAGAGTGACTTTCAAGGAGATTCTAGGCATCATGCACCGACCAAACACAAATTGATACATTACATTTGCAGATCTGTAATTGCGCGGCTTCATAGCATCACCAATCCAACCCAACCCTATTATAAGCATGCATATATATATATATATATTAAGGGAAGGCTTTGGGGTATCTATGTGGCAATTTTTAATCTTCTCGTAGTGTCACGTCATCAACTCTTTTGCCACTTCACTTTAATTTATATATATTAAGGGAAGACCTTGGGGTATCTATGTGACAATTTTCAACCTTCTCGTAGTGTCACATCATCAGCTCTTTTGCCACATCATCAACTTCACAATATTATATATATATATATATATATATATATATATATATGTTAAGGGAAGACCTTAGGGTGTTTATGTGGCAATTTCCAACCTTCTCGTAGCGCGACGTCATCAATTATTTTGCCACATCATCAACTTCACTCTAATCTATATATATTAAAGGAAGACTTTGGAGTGTCCGTGGCAATTTTCAACCTTCTCATAGCGCCACGTCATCAACTCTTTTGCCACATCATCAACTTCACTCTAATGGGAATAAAGTAACATCTTGGGTTGTCACGTGTCACCTTCTTCCAATAGTATTTCGCCACGTCGTCAATCTTTTACTATTTGAATCACTTTCTTCCAATAGTATTTTTTCACGTCATTAACCTTTTATTATTTGATAATAATTAAATTTACCTTTTACTATTTCTTTACGAGGGCTTTTCAAATTTTAATAAGAGAAGACATTGGGGTGTCCATGTGGCAATTTTTAACCTTCTCGTAACGCCACGTCATCAACACTTTTGCCACGTCATCACGTGTGAAGGTCACCCAAGAGGAGGGGTGAATTGGGTTACCGAGTAGTTATCGTTTTTTTAAACTTTATGAGTAAATAACAATGATAATGCATGCACCAACAATAAATATATATGCTATGCAAGTGAATGGGGTAGAAGAAATGGAAATGAGATAAGCGATATATAGTGGTTCAATCCAGTTGATCTATATCCACTGCCTAACCTCCCCGGTTAAGATTTTCAACCCCTACTTATATTATCAATAAGTGTCACACCCTAAGCCAACTAGTCTAGTGAATGCCTAGCCTCAACTAGGTCTTTTACACGATACCTTATCACAATAAGATTTTATACAACCACCTAGTCGTAACTAGGATTTCCCTACCTAGACCCACCTAGGATTTATGCCTAATCTCAACTAAGTTTTTTCTCTCGACTTAGATCTCACTAAGTCCTACAATCAAGATTTGAATAATACAATAAAATACACTTTACAAAGTAAAGTGACACCAAGTTCAAATACAAGCAAGCCTTCTAGAGCCTAACCACTCAAATGCATGCAAATATGAAAATAATTGAGAAATGCAAATAGATAACTGATTTTATGCAAAACTCAAATGTGAAACCGTTTCAAATAAGTTGATAAGAGCAAATCCGGTTTCAAATCCAATGAACAAGAAGTTTGATAAAAATAAAGTTTAAGTACAAACTTTTGTTCAAATCAGTCCTAGGGTTTAATAAATCAAGTTTAAGTCTAAAACCCAAGACAAGTGTGTTTAAAAACACAACAAGTGATTTATCAAGTCAATCACACAAGAATATATAATTTAAGCATAAGAAAAGCTAGGAAATGAACTTTCTTACAACCTCAAGAAAATGACTTGAAAATCAGTTTTGGAGAGGTTGTAGTACTCAGAGTGTCTCAAGAGTGTTGGTTTTGATGTTGAATCAACAGCTTCAAAGTATGACTTGAAAACTCCAAGCTCCTCCTCTTGAAAAATTTGAGCATTAGTGTTTTTTTGTTTTCAAAACCAAATTTGTGTGCTTGTATGTTTGAGAGTGTTCTATATATTTATAGACCAGTTTATGACCGTTCTAGAGGATTTAAGGGCTGAGATTCCATCAAAAATTCAAATTAAAGTGAATTTTTCAGCTTTATAAAAAAACTATCAGGATTGCAATTAGCACGTTAATATCCAGGCCTAACGCGCTAACTGCAGGGACCTGAAAATAAATATTTTCATTCTTTTGGTTGGCAACCCTTTATCACGTCTGGAACCTAACCAACCATCATATAACATATTATATATGTTTGTTATGGGTCATTAAGCCTATTTTAGTAGTCCGGATATTTTCAAAAATCCTGAAAACGAAAAATCTCGATTTCATGACTTGCGAGGGACTTTTCTGCAAATATGCAATTTTCTTTTCAAAAACAAGTTTTTCTTTTTTGAAAACTTCTACAATGATTTTTAAAATGCGATGTGAGCATAAACTCATAGTTTGACATTGTTTAAACTTCTAGACCGAGTCATTTTTTAAATTTCACTTAAAAGCTTCAAGCTATCACTTGACATTTGAAAATCAATTTGAAAACCTCGATGTGCATGAAGTAATGCAATATCCTTGCATAAATGAACTTGTATACCTTACATAAATGTTACATCTCTTGGTTTAATCTTTCGTCTTCTTTTCCTTTATATATGCCGAATCTTCAACTTGAATGGCTTGAATACTTGACTACTTGAGATTCTAATGTTTTGCAACCTTTGACGAAACTGAAATACACTTGATAAACTTATTAGTATATTTTCACCTTGTTTGTTTTCATCAAAATCTCGGTCGGAGTTAGAGTGACTAACCACTTAGTCCAACAACGTGTCACCTTCTTCTAATAGCATTTTGCCATGTCGTCAACCTTTTACTATTTGAATCATCTTCTTCCAATAGTATTTTGCCAAGTCATTAACCTTTTACTATTTTTTTACGAGTGCTTTTCAAATTTTATTAAGAAACGGTTATTTGAATTTTAAAAACGTTTCCACTTTCATAACACCAAATCACTCTCACTTTTTCTCCTCTCTACCAAACATTTCATCTTCCCATTAATTATATATCTCCAAATTCAACACTTTTCCTCCTCTCTACTAAACGTTTCATCTTTCCATTAATTATACAATAAAGATAAAAAAGCGTTTCAACATTAAAAACAAAAACAAAAACGTTCCAATACGAAACCTTCCAAATTTCTATTAATCTATAATAAATAAATAAAATGACCCAATACTAAAAAGCGTTTCCGCTTTCACAATACTAAATCTCACTTTTTCCTACTAAACGTTCCATCTTCTCATTAATTATATAACCCCAAATTCAACACTTTTCCTCCTTTTTACTGAACGTTCTATCTTCCCATTAATTATATAATAAAGATAAAAAAAACTTCCCAACATTAAAAAAAAAAAAAAAAAAAACGTCTCAACACAAAACCTTCCAAACTCCCATTAATCTATAATAAAGAGAAAAAAATGACCCAACACTAAAAAACGTTTTCACTTCACGACACCAAATCCCTCTCTCTCTTACAACACCAAGTCTTTCTCTCTCTCTCTCTCTCTATGTGTACTCAAACGTGGTTTATCTCATCTCACATCAATGTCAATTAGGCATCTAGAGAGGAGAAGTTTTGGTAGCTGAAGGGAGCGTCTTCATTGAAAGTTGGAGTTTATGAAGGTCACCCAAGAAGGGGGATGAATTGGGTTACCGAGTTGTTATCACATTTTTAAAACTTTATGAGTAAATAACAATGATAATGCATACACTAACAATAAATATCTATGCTATGCAAGTGAATGGAGTAGAAGAAATGGAAATGAGACAAGCGAAATATTGTGGATCGATCCAACTGATCTACATACACTACCTAACCTCCCTAGTTAGGATTTTTAACCCCCACTTATATTATCAATAAGTGTTACACCATAAGCCAACTAGCCTAGTGAATGTCTAGTCTCAACTAGGTCTTTTATACGATGTTTTATGACAATAAGGTCTTATACAATCACCTAGCCGCAACTAGGATTTTTTTCCCTAGACCCACCAAGGATATTTTCCCACCTAGCCGCAACTAAGATTTCCCTCTTGACTTAGATACCACTAAGTCTTACAATCAAGATTTAAGTAATACAATGAAATACACTTTACAAAGTAAAGTGGCACCAAGTTCAAATACAAGCAAGCCTCCTAGAGCTTAACTACTCTAATGCATGCAAATATGAAAACAATTGAGAAATGCAAATAGATAATTGATTTTATGCAAAATTCAAATATGAAACCGTTTCATATAAGTTGATAAGAGCAAATCCGGTTTCAAATCCAATGAACAAGAAGCTTGATAAAAATCAAGTTTAAGTGCAAACTCTTGTCCAAATCAATCATAGAGTTTAATAAATCAAGTTTAAGTATAAAACCCAAGACAAGTGTGTTCAATAACACAACAAGTAATTTCCCAAGTCAATCACACAATAATATATAATTTATGCGCAAGAAAAGCTAGGAAATTAGGACTTTCTTACAACCCCAAGAAGATGACTTGAAAATCAGTTTTGGAGAGGTTGTTGTACTCCTTATAATGCCTCAAGAGTGTTGTTTTAATGTTGAATCAACAGCTTCAAACTATGACGTGAAAACTCCAAGCTCCTCCTCTTGAAAAATTTGAGCACTTGTGTTTTTCTTTGTTTTCAAAACCCAATATGTGTGCTTGTGTGTTTGAGACAGTTTATGACCGTTCTAGATGATTCAAGGGCTGAGATTCCATCAAAAATTCAAATTAAAGTGAGTTTTCCAGCTTTATAAAAAAGTTGTCATTAATATAATTAGCACACTAATATTCAAACCTAGCGCGCTAACAACAGTATTAGCGCGTTAACTGCAGGGACTTCAAAATAATTAATTTTGTCATTTATGTTACTTATTCGCATCTGGGACCCAACAAATTCTCATATAACATATTATACATATTTGTTATGGGTCATATAGTCTATTTGGGTGGTCCGAATATTTTCACAAATCCCAAAAATGGAAAATTTCGGTTTCATGATATGCGAGGGGCTTTTTTGTAAATATGCACTTTTCTTTTTAAAAACTTTCAAAAACCAATTTTTCTTTTTTGAAAACTTCTATAATGATTCTCAAAATGCGATGTGAGCATAAACACATAGTTTGAGATTGTTTGACCTTATAGACCGAGTCTTGGGTTAAGTTTCACTTAAAATTTCAAGTAATCACTTGACATTTGAAAATCAATTTGAAAAAGCTCGATGTGCATGAACTAATGCAATAGGCTTGTGTAAATATGAACTTGAATACCTTACATTAATATTACATCTCGCGGTCTTGATCTTTCGTCTTTATTTCTTTATGTATGCCGAGTCTTGAACTTGAATGGCTTGAATACTCGAATACTTGTGATTGTGATGTTTTGCAACGTTTGACGAAACTGAAATACACTTGATAAACTTATTAGTATATTTTCACCTTGTTTGTTTCCATCAAAATCCCGATCGGAGTTAGAGTTACTAACCACTTAGTCCAACAATCTCCCCCTTTTTGATGATAACAAACAATGTGAACTTGACAAGCATAATACAAGTGTATGAACATCACATTCATGCTTATACAAGATTTATACTCTCTCAAGTTCAACACTCTTTCTCCCCCGTTTGATATCATCAAAAAGTGGGGCATGTAAAACCAAGATACCAGAAGAAAAGCTCCCCCATTTTATGAAAATGATACCAAATAAGGGCTCCCCCTATCAATATGCATGTTCAAGTTCGTGATACCAATAAATTTCTCATTTTAGGTGCATGTCTAAAAAATATTTAGATACCAACAAAAATAGGTATTAAGTCTCCCCCTATTTATAATTCTCCCCCAAAAAAATTCTCATTCACACTATCTATAATTCTCCCAAAAAAAAATTCATACAAGAACTCGGTTTAGCAGTCTGGGCTAGGGGTATTAGCGCGCTAATTTCCATACCTAGCGCTCTAATTCCTCACTGAAATTTCGGAATTAAAATTTTTGAGTTTTTGACGTACAACTCCGATTCACTTAAAACTTCATGGACACTTCATTAACACCATATAAAGAGGATTAAAACACCTAAAACATGTGTAGAAGGTCTGATTTATGAGAAATGCTTAACTCACGCCGTGTCAATGACTTTGGCCTAAAAGTGCTTGGCTACATTGTATCAATTCATCATGGTCCTACATATAATGCATATGAAATGCAACCATGACATCAAAAATAATAATATCAGCACGCTATGTGTATGTGACTAATGCAAGACCTATCATGCTTAATTTTTATAGATTAGTCTATCATTTAAGCACATTCATGTTCCAAAGTAAATCTAATTCACTCTATGAATCATGGACTTTGGTACCCATACACCTTTGTGTTACATAAAATGTGTATCATATACATTCTTTTCTACCCATGCTAGTTTACCTCTATTGGTCCTATTTATGACAGATTTGCCAACATTATGAGATCTATTGCATTTTAAGCATCTCTTAGATTCGGCCAAAAGCTTTCCATAGCTCAATAGGCTTACACCATAACCTATGCCTCTCTTATTGAGTGCACATCATTGTGCGCCTAACATCATGTCAGACATTTTAGTACTACTTGTGAATTTGGTCACCGTGGTGGTCAAGTCCTCTACTTCTTTTGTTGAACCATTTTTTCATTTATGACCAATTCTAAGTCATGTTAGAGATCATCGATAATCTCATTTTGAGATTCAATCTCACTAATGGCTTTGATCAAGCTATTTTTAAGTTGCTTGGTCTTTTTGACCTCCTTTTCTAATTCATTTCTAAGGTCATGGATAATAGACATATTTGTAAGGGAAGCCACGATTTTTTTGGCCCCATAATTCTAATTATGCCCTATAAGAAATTACTTAATTACCCCTTAGAAACTAAATAATACCCCACATCTCCTCTTCTCTCATTATGCACACCACCCCAACCCATCTGCACCTCCGACTCAGATGACTTCCTTCAACCACCGGTGGCGCAACCTTGTTATTTTGGAGCCCAGAAATATTTTCAACCATTGTAAGTGTCGTTTATGTTGTTTTGGTGTTGAGGTACTATTATAAACCATAAAAGTAGTTTAGGACATCAAACATTATAAAGGAGTGTCCAAATAAATACTTGAGGTGCCCAAATCTAGTGATTTGTCTTTACAAATATGTGGGGTGCACATAGTGGCACCTAAAAATTGTGTTTGGTAACTCTGCATCTTAAATTTTTAGTGCTTATCCATTAAGAATTTTTTTATAAGAACTTATTAAATAAGGTCTTATAGATTATGAGGTGTTTGGTAAAAATAATTTAAGAGCCTCTTATTTAATAATTGAGTGTTTGGAAAATGAATTTGTCATATCTTATTATAGGGGCATTTTTGTCATTTATGTGAAAAAAGAACATACTTTGACCTTTATTCTATCGAGATCAAGCGAGAGGAGATTCGCTATCGCTTCTTCGTCTTCAATGTCATCTATAAAATCCCTATTTAGCAAGTCAGTATTTTTTTTGGTTGATGCAAAGGAGGCACTCCATTCATTGATTTAATTACAAAATCCCTTACCACAAAAACGTACTTGGACCCTAACAACGACCACCCACCAAATCTAAAAAAAAGTCATAGAAACCCATAAATAATTGATCATGTCCATAAGAATCTCTCAAAAACCTTATGTGCAGACCATTGAGAGAGAGTCAAGTTGAACAAAAACATATCATGAAAGAGAGAGAACAGAGCAATAGAGAGAGAGAGAGAGGTGTACAATGTTGAGAGGGTGTTGAGAGATGATGAGCGAATTGAAGGTTTGTGGGCAGAGAGTTGAGGAGAAGAAAGATGTGAGAGATGATTTTGTTCATAGGGTTATGCGGAAGAAGAGCTTGAGAGATGGGAGTGCGATGAATGAGTCGGGTAATTTTGGAGTTTTTCAAATTGATCGCCGATTCTACCTCTACCCGAATAAGTGAAAAATCACTTATTAAAAAAGTTAACTTATTTCTTAAGAAGTTTTTCCTATTATTCTTTAAAAGCCTTATTTAAAATAAGAGGTTACAGAGAACTTACCAAACACACTTATTTTAAAAAAATTCTTTTTAAATAAGACTTAATATAAATAAGAGAAAAAAATAGAGTTACCGAAATAAGAGGTTACAGAGAACTTACCCAACACACTTATTTTAAAAAAAAAACTCTTTTTAAATAAGACTTAATATAAATAGGAGAAAAAAATAGAGTTACCGAACACAACCAAAATCTAATAAAACTAGTCTGTTTTTTAATCACCATAAACTCGTAAATTCCTAGCGATTCACAGAAGGTTATCTAGAGGAGAATCGTTGACGAGGGGAAGGGGCGGTGGTAAGCCTTGTTGGTTGCATAGGGAGGACTCCAACACCGTACGTTGTTGGTGTTTCTAGCTGTCCAAGCTGTCATGTGGACCCCACGCGCACGCATGCGGCGAACGCTCAATGCCCCGGCGTCACGTGCCACGCGGTTTTGAATTTAGAACCTACGCAACGAATAGTGGAAGAGAAAAGTAAAAGCAACCGAGAAATGATAAGATGCTTCATTAGTCCATCGAAAACGATGTTCTTTATCGCATCTTCACCGTTAATCATTAAAGATGATGATTTCGATTAGACCACTTCTCCATGGACTTGAAAGGGTCAAGAACCACTGGACCATCCTCATTAACTAATTCAAAAAGACTAATTAGAAGAACCACCAATAGGTTATACGTTGATTTAATTAACAAAAGAAAAGTGATAATATTTTATAAGCGAAATAACCAAGCCTTAATCACAAATTAGTTCATTAAAAAATAATCACAAATCAGTTGAACTTGTTACATAGATCATTTTACTAGCTCATTTTTTTCCTTGCAAAATCCTACTGGATTAAGATGATTGTTTTCATAATTCATTAAATTTTCCTTTTTCTCAAAAATATCTTAAATTTTTATTAATCCATGCATCTTTACGTTTTTTTTTTGACGAAAAAATATCCATTCATAAAAATTGTTCATTATTACATCTGATTTAACAATGAAATTGCATCAAAAGCAACGTTTTCTCACACATTGGGATCAAAGTGGCATTACGAAAAATTTACAAACTCATATACAACTTATACGCTTGTCGAATTTATCGAATCAGCCATTCTTTTTAATTCTAAGCAACAATAATCTAAAAAAACAAAAAAGAACATATGACTTATTTGACCTCACTAAATCCCTAAATTAAGAATTGATCGATGGTTACCAAGCCCTCAACAATTCAAACTTACACCATTCATGGCTTTTGGCTTGTATGCTCCACGATTACGGTCAATTTTCTTGCGAAAAGAACTCAAAATCTTTACAATAAGAAGAGAAAAAGCTTAAACCTCCCTACAAGAAGAGGAAAACACAAAGCCTCAGAAAAACTCACTTCCTTTTAACAAAAGAAGAAAAAGTTAAGAGAAGAGGGGAGAAGGGGACATCGACATAGATCGGAGGAGCCGTTGTTGCCGGCAGCCCCAAATCTAAATAACCCTCAACCTTAAGTTATCTTTAGTCTATTTCTTTATTATTGATTTTTTTTTCAATTTATATTGTAACGATTTATTTAAGTGAGATATTTGTAGGTGTGCAAATTTATGTCTTATTGTTGAATATTTTAAATAAAATTAAGTGTTGAACTATTTTTTTTTAAATGGTGTCTTTATTCGTGTTTATATTTTACACTCGTTGAAAAGTTGCTTCAATCGAACTAGTAAAACAAGTAACGCACTGCCCTCAAATAATAAGAAAGAAAAATAAAGGAGACTCGCTTAAAATATATGATAAACTTTAATATTAAACTTTTTTTGTCAACATATGGAATAGAATGATATTTTTCTATTTCTAAGCTACGCTAGATTAAATTTATTATATTGAATAGATATTACATTTAGTTGTACCTTACAAAATAGTTTTTTACAATGTCAAACCAAACTTTCATATTGGCTTTATTTGGTAAAACTAGCTGATAATCTAGTTCAATAATCCAGCTGAAAGCTGATAAGTTAGTAGTTGATAGCTGAAAACTGATAATCTAGCTAATCAATTAAAATTGTTTGAAAAAACTAGTTGAAGAGTTAGATGATGAATGTAGAATGACATTAGAGGACATGTTTCTATTAATTGAATGTATTACTTATATAAATATTTTATATATTAATAAATTCTTTCTACATTGTATTCATACATTATTATTTAATATCTATATATATAATATTATTTATTGTTACTAATATATTTGCATAAATAGTGTGACTTTTTTTTTTACTTGAGTGCACTCACGACCTCCCGACTTATCTTTTGGCAAGTGGATGTCTCTATCATCTCACCTGAAAATTAAATAATGATGTTTGTATATGTGTTTAAATATGTAATATTAATTTTTTTTTGAGGAACATATGTAATATTAGGTATTAATGTGGAGTTTGCTTATAGGAACATATACATATATATATTAATGGTGATAAATTATATTACTAACCATTATACGTTGGGTACAGTAACTCTTATTAATTATTAATTAAATAATAATGCCTACGTTTTTATAAAATGTTTAAGTTTTTATGTATAATTAGTAAAAGAAGAATCCGGCTACTTCATATTACTTATATGAAGTAGTGATGTTATGATATACCAAAAGAAAAAATAGCGATGTTTTTTTTATGAAAACAACTTGGAGATAAGTATAGATTTTTTAGTAATGCATTATTATACTCTTCTTGGTAGCTAGCTCTAACCTTAAAATCACTTTTTTTAGTTTTAAAAAAAAATCGCTATAGCTTACAAGTACTCGGTGAATACAGTCACTCACCACACTCACCTATATCTTGTTCACCATTTTCGAACAATAAAACATTTTTCTTTTTGATTAAAATACTAAACTTTAATCTCATCTAATGATCGTGTCACTTCAAATCGCGTAAGATCACATCTTGAAAACGCGCCACAAAGGTGAGCATAGCAAATAAGTGTGTTGACTAAGTAAGTGTAGCATCACCCCAATGCAAATTTAAAAATAATAACTTTAATGTTTTCAAAAAAATAATAACTTTAATAGTTTCCCACGTGTCAGTCGGTGGGTCATCAAACAGGAAAGATCCATGTACCAACTCAACTCTCAATACTCTCCACTCCACCAAAAAATTAGGGTCCAAAAAAAAAAAAGTAAAACAAAAGAAAGGGAAAGCACAAAGAAGCCCAGGTCAAGCGACCGCAGCGCCGCTGCAGACCACTCCCTTATATAAACCCCCCTCTTCTTCCTTCACTTTCCATCTCAACAACGCCACCCTTTCATGGGCTCAAACATTTGGGACGTTTTTTGACTCCTAAATCAACTTCTCTCTTTCGACGGCTATTCTTTTTTTTTTTTTTTTTTTTTTTTCCCATTTTTGGTTGATTGGTTTGTCGTCGGATCGGTCCTGGAGATGAGCAAGTACGTGGAGATGCTGGACGCGGGGGTGCGGATCGTGGCGAGGTTTCACTCGCACTGCCCGCAGACGGGTCGGATGTACTACCACCCACCATCGAACGGCGATGGAGGAGCCTCGAATGGGTTCACCAACCGATTCGATGCGAGAAGTGCTAGTAGTAGTGGTGGTGGGAGTAGCAGCGCCTGCGGTGGCAACGCTGTGGGGGCTGTCACGGATACGACTGAGTTCATTCTTTTCGCTGGGGTTTGATATTGTGTAATCTCGGCGTTTTATTCACATGCAAGTGTTCAGTTATGGGAGGAAAGCCCCATAATTTTAATCAATGAAACCAAGTTTTTAGTCTCGATCTGTGCTTTTTTTTTTTTCTTTTTTTTTTTGTGATGGTGCATGATGTTTTTCGATTGAATTGCTTGAATGGGGATTTGGGGGTTTTTTTGGTTGGGCTTTTAATTGAAGGGTGCGATTAGGCTGCCTCAAAAACGGAAGATTTGTGTGCCGTCCTCACCTCACCTATCTAGTGCACCAAAATCAGAGCTTAAAGTGAGTCAACCTAGCAACTTGGGCGGAAGAAAGATGGGAGATTGATGGGGATGGGTTGGCGTTTGACCGATTTGGCGTCCAATATGGTATTGGTGCTAACCGCATGGACTAAATTCACGCATAGGCATTATCGGGACCTCTCAAATCAATTTTCCCAAAGTCTCTAGCTTACAACTTAGACTAATAGATTGTTGGTGATAGGTTTGGTTGTCTTGGTTTGTTCGTTCTCAAAGTAATGATGGAACATGAGTTGTTAGTTTTATTTATTTATTTTTAAGTGTGAATCAAATCAGGATCTAGGATCTTGAGGTCATGCTTTTGTTTTTTTTGTTTTTTGTTTTTGTTTTTTTTTTTTTTACAGGTGTTGTCTTTATCATTTTATTACCTACGATGATGCATGTCTTACTGGAACAAATTACATCCGTACAGTTATTTTTCTTTTTTATTCATAAATTACTATGATTTTCTTTTTTATTCTTTAAGTAATGTATTCCGCGTTTACGAAACGCGAAATGGAGTGACGTGGAACCACAGTAATGTATTCCGCGTTTCGTAAACGCGGAATATGGAGAAATGGAGTGACGTGGAAACCACAGTAATGTATTCCGCGTTTCGTAAACGCGGAATATGGAGTGATGTGGAACCACGCAATGTATTCAGCCTTTCCAAGAGGCGCCATCTGCACCACCTCGTTCCACCTCGCCTGCAACACGAATGGCGCCTTTACAAAAGGCGCCATTCGTGTTGCCACCTCACCTCACATCTCCCGCGCATCTTCCACACAACTCACGTCTCCCACACGTCTCCCACACTTCTCCCACACGTCTCACACACGTCTCACACTTCTCCCACACGTCTCACACGTGTTGCTCCCCGACATGCACACCACGCATGCATGCACTGCATGCGTGGTGTGCATGCATGCGTGGTCTGGCATGCATGCATCTCGCATGCATGCGAGGCCACCACGCATGCATGCATGCGTGGTGGTGGCATCCCACGTATGCCACCATGCATGCCCTGGCAAATGGATGCCAACTTCACGATCTTCACGGGCGTAGTGCAGAGAATATCTGCAAGCACCGACCCGTACAACCCCTATCCACGACCCCTACAACCCCTATCGATGACCCCTACAACCCCTATCGATGACCCCTACGAGTTAAAAGTTGGTTGGTGAGGACGGTGGGAGATTTAAAATAGGGAGAGGGAGAGAGTCAGTGAGGTTAATGAGAAGAGAGGGTTCGAGTAAGTGTGGAGCGGTGAAAAGAGAGGAAGAAAGTGCAGAGAGAGTGTGAGGGAGATCGAGAGAAGGGAGAGGAAGAGTGTGTGTGGAAGAACGAGAGAGTACCGGCGACGGTGACGGCTACAGCGAAAGGCTGCAGTGTAAGTGGAAGTGTGTGTGGGTTGAGTTTGTTAGCCAGAAAAGAGAGAGAGAGGGAACAGTGAGAGGGAGAGAGTGTGAGAGAGAGAGCTGCCATAGGTGTCGTGAGAGAGAGAGGTAGGGAGTTACGTGGAGGGTGAGAGTTTGTGGAGAAAGAAAGAGAGAAAGGTAGAGAGTGTGCGAGAGAGGGTGAGGTGCCGTGTGTGAGAGAGGGGGTGAGAGGTGCGTGAGTGAGAGAGAGAGGAGGGTGAGGGTGGCGTGAGAGAGAGATAGGGGGAGAGTTTGTGAGAGAGAGTGAGAGAGTGAGAGGTGTTGTGTGAGAGAGGTCGAGACAGGTGAGAGAGAGAGTGAGAGAGAGGTCGAGATAGTGAGAGAGTGAGGACGAGATAGTGAGAGAGAGTGAGAGAGGAGAGAGGTCTTTGTGAGAGAGAGAGAGAGATAGAGAGAGAGAGAGAGAGAGAAAGAGGGTGAGAGGGGGAAAAGTGTGTGGTAACAACACGAAAAGAGAAAAGAAGAAGGAAAGAGTAGATGGGGTTGGGTTTTGATTTGGGATTGTGTTGAGTTTGTTAGCTTAGAGAGAGAGAGAGGAAACAATGAGTTGAGCGTGAGAGTGTTTGTGTTTTAATGTATTTAGCAAATGCTTCGTTGTTGGGAACGTTTAGCCGAGATAAGATATTTTGAATTATTCTTTATATTAATATTTTATTGTTGTTTAGTTTTCATTTTGAATAAAATAACTAAATTTTTTTTTTTTACAGGGAATATTAATTTTTTTTTGTAGGTAAAGGAATATCAAATTGAAGAACAAACCGGAACAAAAATAGTAAGAACGAAAATTTATTTATTTATTTATTTAATATATTTATAGTGTAATAGATTTTTTAAGAAAATGTGTTTATTGCATGGTGTGTGTAATTTAAATGTTTTATTTTTAAATAGCTAGTAAAGAATGTGAACATCATAGTTAACAAAATGTTACAAATATTGAACCCCATAGAAAAATTAATTTTTTTGTAGTAGTGGCCGTAGCTTATTGTGTGTAGTGATAAATAGAGATGATCTCAAAAACATTGGAGTTACTTGTCGTAGTTTACAGTTTATACTACAACAAAAGGAAGTAGATTTGGGTAATTTAAATTATCTCATTTTTATTTTTATTTTATTATTTTTGGTTTTGTTTTCATTTTTTTTAGCTTTTTCTATTTCTTTCTTATTTTTCCAAACTAAACTCGATCATATCTCGTTTCGATCTATCACTATTTTTTTCTTTGTTGCTTCTTGTTCAATTACATGGATTACTTCTCCTAGTTGGATGATCATAATATAACTGTCACATAGTGCTTGTAAAGATCACAAGAATATAGTTCTTTTTCTAGAGTTATATCTTTTTGCGACCCTCTTAAAATTGGAACGGTGAATTTTCACTTTCTTTGGGGAAGTTTTTCATTTTATTAATATGATTAAGTTCAAATTCAGTGGCTCCTTTGCAGGTATGGTATGACATGATCATTCACTTTGCAATGAAAGAGTTTTATAACTCTGATCTTGCAACAATGATGCACGTAATTCAAAGAGATATTAAGGTATGTCAATGAATTAATTTGGATAGTGTTGGTTCGCCAACAGTGTATATGTTTTAGTCGCTCCTCTTCAATCTTTTCAATGAGCAAGGGTAGTGAAAAAAAAATTCATATATCAAATCAAGGAGGAACTATACTTTCTCATAAAGGAGTAGGTTTTACTTTGAAAGGCCTCCATAATATAGTGGGAGAGATCTCATACAACTTCAATCAGAAGTCACAATTAACTAATATGGATTATATTTCGATTTATACATCCCCAGTGACTTAACCTCACTAATTACTCATTTTATATTACGAGTTTGATGCATCTTTCTACAAATCTGATTACACAAGCTATTTGTTAAAGGAACAGTTATACTTATCTTTCGCAGGACGATTGGTCCTCGAACATCTCATCATGGAGAGATTGCAACAAAAGTGACACAGTTTGTCCAGACTAGTAAGTCCATACTAATTGTACTCGTTAATATCGATTAATAAGCTTTATATATAGTTTCATCTTTTGTAGAGAATGAATAACATTATAAGTAATTAAGTGAAATATAATACAAACTCTTGTTAGCTCCAAGGAAGTGTTCTCTTGACTCTTGACCAATTAGTTCACTTTTTGCAGGTATGCTTCTGAAAGCATTCAATTGGCATGCAAATATGCCTACCCAATGCCACTGCACGGGATGCACTCTTAATGGTATCCTTTATACTTATCTGGATTCAAAAATGTCACTTAAAGCTAAAGAAAGTAATTACTTCAATTAAAATGGATATACTATTAATGACACTCTTTATACTCTTAATGACATTATTTGCTATGCAACCCATAATTTTTTATGCTTGGACATAAAAATCAATTTAATTCAAAAGGCTGACTAGCCTTCAATAGATACTTAATTATCTTTATATGTCGTAGAGAATGGATCTCCTTCGAGTAATTTCTATGGAACATGATTACCATGAGCACAATTTATGAAAATGTAGCATCAACAGTATGTGCAATGAATGGAAGTTCTATTTGATTGAATAGTGCTAGCTCAATCTTTAGGAGCGAATTAAAGTTAATTTCCCTGGAGACATCAGATCAATAAAATAATGAATGCATGTTGATTTATAAGAACAAGCAAGGTTGATAGGATCTAGATCCTATATAGGAGACCCACAAGTGTAGGATCTTATGAATTGCTATGGACTCGAGAAGATTGGATTCTAGAACCTTATCTTCAATTAGAAAAGAGGATTCTTTTGTGTGTGGATTCTGCATATCTTGTTTGGTGTTATGCCTTCACTTTTTTCTGACAGAGAACAAAGGAATAGAGCTGTATCTCTATTGAAATATATCTATATTCTGATTTGTGTAAATTAAGATGCACTTCTCTCAATAATAGTAATAACAAAGGATGGATTCTTCTAGATCCTTTGGGTGTCTACCTGGATTGCATGTGAAAAGTTTCAAATTGATTTTTATATTTAATGCTTAGATTTCTTTGATAATTGAGAAAATTTATCTGTTTTCCATTATGAATAAATATGTTCCTGTCAAATATCTATTATTTGCTGCCATTCAACCATTTATGCAATGAAAGCTTTGAATTTGGTGGACAAAGTACCTTTGTTTAAGTTTTTTATTATTGCCTTTTAATGATTTCAGAGGATCAAAGTACATTTGTTTACTACTACTCAAATACTAAATATCTAGTTCAATACTGATGGCATCCCTTTGTTTTTTTTATTTTTTTTCTTCCTTGGCAGAAAGAGAAGATCAATCACATAATTGAGAAAGCTATCTTGAAAGCTGAAGAAGATAGAGCGAAGGTGAAGAAAGATATACTACATATATCTTGTTTGGTGTTATGCCTTCACTTTTTTTTTTTTCTCATTCAGAAGGCCTTATGGAAGAACTTGAAGAGTGTGATAAGCATATGAATCTTTTCATGTAATATTAGAGACTAGTTCTCAAAATCTTTAATATTTTCCATATTTCTTAATAATGTATTGGTTTAATGTAAATGAATTTGTTAATTTAATTGAAGAATTATAGGTTTTGTTCATTAGTTTTTTTTTTTTTTTTTTTTTTTTTTTATATCAGTTTTTGTTCTTTAGTAATCTTCGAATATAAATTTTAAACATTTTACATTCAATTGTATGATATTTTTTAATATATTTGAATAGTCAAGTTTTTATACCTATTACCGGAATTAAACACTAAACCCTAAATTAGCTTTCAATTTTACATTTTTCGATGTAAAACCCTAAACTCTAAAACCCCAGTATAAAGTCTCCCCCGAATTTTGAATTTCTCATTTTTCATATAAAATCCTCAATTTCTATATATTTCGTCAAAATACTATTTTTTAACATTTTATGGATTTTGTTTCTCATTTTCTCTTTTTTTTTTCTTTTTTTTTCTTTTTTTTTATGGTTTTATGGGGTGACGGGGCACCACGCCACGTCATTTGGCGACGGGGTGCCCCGTCACCCCATAAAACCATAAAAAAAAGAAAAAAAAGGAAAAAAAGAGGAAATCAACGTGTAACATGCCGCGTCAACAACATCACCTATACCAACAAATGACGCCTTTACAAAAGGCGCCATTTATTCCACATCACCACAATGGCGCATTTAGTAAAGACAGAATACATTACTTTTATAATTTTACAAAAATTTCACTTATTTAACGAATTTTAAAGAAAAACAACATTACTTTTTGAATTCCCCCGTCTTACTGCCTTGCCTTGTGGATCTACCAGTTGTCCAGTTGGTCCTCAAGTTTTGTTTATTCTTATTTAAGTTTTTGATTTTTCTTTTATTTTTATTTTTATTTTAAAAATTGTCCCAAGTTTAAATCTCTTAATTTTCTTGAGCATATCTCATATAGTAAATTTGAACGCCACAATATTCAAAAAAAGAAAATTGTTTTTTTCTTATGATAAAAAAAAATTGTTGATAATTAAGTGTTGTGTTGTTGGTATGAGTCGCTTATATATTGTCGAGTGAAGGGCCGTCTAAAGAAAAAGCTCTAAAAAAACACGCATAGATATACTTGTTGGCATTTAGGGCGTGGGTTTGTTTAAAGAACCCTACTAACCCCAAAAAGACACATATATATACTTGTTGACGTATGTTAGATGCGTCCCTGAGTTTTGAAAAGGACAATAATAATTTACCACACTTTGAACGCACATTTTGTTTTTTAGCTATTTATGACTCTTTTTTATCTCTCAAAATGTGGGTCTCACATCTGACAAAGAAAAATAAAGTGTACGCCCAAAGTGTGTTAGATTATCATTTTTCTTTTGAAAATCAATGACAAACATATAGGTGTACTTGCCTTTCATGGGATATGAAAGCATTTTCCTCGTAGAAAACGTAGAGTTTTATAGTTGTCTATAAAAGGGGCAAGAAAACTTAGGAAGAGAACTTAATTAGGTTGCCCTGCGTTTACTATTATATATTGAAAGTTAATTATACAGGTAAAATGCCCCCCCAAAGTCAAATCACTACTTAAAAGGCCATTCTTTCTTTTTATGATGTAATAATTTCGGTGTTTTTTTAAAAAAATGATGTAATACGGCATTAGGTGTTCTCTATATATTAAGAAAATCAAATAAAATTGTATTTATATTATATGATTTTTTTTAAGAAGAAGAATATTACAATATATCAAAGCCTTTTTGATGATATGGTAAATACATTACTTGCTAAAAAGGTAAGACTTCGAAAGATCTTAGTTCGATTTCTATTAAAGGTAAAAAAAATGAAGAAGAATATTACAATATACTCCATAATATTATAGTATCAACTAATTACACACGTTAATTGCTTGATGAATATTATAATAACATTAATTTAATCATAACCAGCTCATTAAACCAACCCTCACGTCAAATGACTTCTAATACCTTAACTGTAATTGGGTAAAAGTTAAGGCCTTCCTCAACGAGAATTAAGGTTTTGTTTGGTTCACTTGAAGACTTTTCATTTTGATACAAATATTGTGTTTAGGGTGCACACGGATTGGATCCAATTCAATTAGAATCAATCTGCAATACAATTCAATTATTGCGAATTGAAAAATTATAGGCCAATCCAGTCTAAATAATTTATCAATCTAACTCAATTCAATTTGTAAAATGCGGACCGGATTGGATCAAGTTCCACGGATTGACGTTTTCATATCCAAATAATCATGAAATTAAACTTAATCAAATGAATCAAAAAAATTATACAACTCATGAATGACAAATTTACAACATACATCCCACAAATCTATACATAACATATTTTCACAAACTTATCATCACAATAACCTTCAAAATATAAGTTCCTACATAAATAAATATCATTCATAAATCTTCACTATACACAATCACAAAAATATAAAAAAAGTGCACGATGAACATACAAACTTACAAAAAAAGGTCGAAAGCATAATACTCCGTCCGTTTCATATTATCTGTTACATCAGGGGAAATTTTCTTTATTCCAATGTGTCACATTAGGAAATCAATGAAGCACTAAATGCTATATTTCCAATTTTAACCCTATTCTATTTAATTAAGACACTATCAATTACTCTTTTTAACAACAATACCTATAATGAATAAAATTATTTATGAGAAGGTAATTTAGTCTTTGTTATCAAATTTTAATGGTAATTAATAATCACCTTAATTCTTGTACACATGCAAATCAAAATGTGACAGATAATATGAAACATAAGGATTAAAGGAGTTAAGAACAAGCATAGTCTTTTAGATATTTTAGTTTAGACTTAATGCTCTTTAAGATATTATAATAAATATGATCATATATGTATATGTGTTGATGTGCTAAATGAACTGGATTGGATTGGATCCGTGGTTTTTTTATGTAAGATCCGTAATCCGATCCAGTCCAGTCGGATTAGTAATTTTTCAATCTAGTCCAGTCCAAGGGATAAAAAAATTGATCTAATTAGTAATAATTGGTCCGAATTAGACCGAATCAGCAGATTAGTACAATCCGTGTCCCTAATTGTGTTCGATTAAGCATTTTTGTCATTTTAAGAAGTTGGATCTTAGAAGATAAATAAGTTCCTGCGATTTTTTTTCAAAAAAAAAAGTTACTGGATTTGTTATATTACTCATTAAAAGAAGTTTTAAGTAAATTTTTTTTCTTTTTTAAAACTTTAAGGTAATTCCATGTAGATCTATATTTGTTTAGTGCTTCTTTAGTGTGCCATTAAAGTACAATTCCTCAGTTAGAGAGAAGTTGGCACCTCTAGCTTCTTAGAAAAGTTGTTCATTTCTTAAAAGGTGATACCCTTAAACTTGCCCCAAACAAACAAGTTCTAAGCCCCTACGTACATCCCGTTATTATAATTTAGGATGCTTAAGGTAATTGACTACCTATTTGGTTTATGAATTGGCAAATCCTTCCGCATTTGCTTATCTAACACAAGTCATAGCTTAGCTAATCCATCGTTTGATTGTACACAAATTGTCTTAGGTTAGAATTTTTGTTTGACAATTATGCCCATTTCACATTGTCTTCGTCTTCAATCTCGATTCCCTCTCAATCGATGCTAGTTCGATGCTCAAATGCTATCAATCTCGCTTCCAATCGGATCTCAAATGCTCCCAATCTCGCATTCCCGCTTAATCGATGTTGCTCGTGTTCTTCGCAGATGAAATTGCAAGGAGAAACTCGAGTTGAACTGACGAAACTCTGATTTCTAAGGCCATTGCTTGCTCTCCTCCTTCTTCGCTTCGTTTCTCACCTTCTCTTGCATCGCTAGTCTCTACTCTTGGCTCATCTTCTTGGTGCAACGACACCTTGAGTTGTCATCGCAAGGGTGCCGCGAGGACGGCGGATGTTCATGGACGTCGATTGGAGAGGAGAAGAAACAATGGAGATTTTTCGTTCTCGCTAAGATTGGATGAATTACTGTGGGTTTTTGTTCTTGTTCTCATTTGATTGTATTGTGAGAGAAAGACTTTTGATGGGTTTTTGTTTCCCATGGAGAAAGATGGGGCGATGAGGACGAGGTTACAATTGTAATTTTCACTCATTTAAGTTGGGCTTAACTAAAGACAAGGGGGAAGATATCTTTTGGTAAGCATGAGATTGAGTACCTTGGTAATACTACATCTTAGCTAACACTCAAAGCAAACGTTAATCTTACAGTTAAGCTTGGGTATAACTAATCTAATACTCCAATCAAACAGGTGCTGAGTTCACACACCACTACACCAACTTTGAGTACCGTGTGTTATGTGCTCGCCACCTGATATACGTCAAGATGCATGTGCGTATGTAATAAAGTCCATTTTTAAAAGCATTTGGCTTGTTTCTTCTCTTCTTTGGACCAAAAATCAAATGAAAGGTCAAAAAGACTCGGACAAAAAAGAACGCCCAAAAGAAAGCGACCCTGAGACCTCAAAATGATTCTTTGACGCAAGAGGAAAGCTGCAAACGTCTACATTTCCCTTGCATGGGGTCAGATACCTCTTAAGATGTGCAAAACTCAAGATTTATAGCACATCTAAGTACAGGTAAAATAGTTGTACATATTTGCAGTTTTTATTCAGTCTTAGTCCAACTGCAAGCATTGTCTCGCGCAGCAATTGAGGCCCTAGAATGTGGCGAATTGCTTCAGCTGTTACGCCCAAACCTTTTGACAGCATATTTGAACCGTTCACGTACGCGTTGAATCTGAAAAAGTTAAGTTTCTAGAACGCCATCTGGAATCTTTAATGGAACTACTTTGATTCATCAACTATAAAATAAATAAATACCTCATTCTATTGTCATCTAAACTGAAAATGAGTTTTCTCCTTTCTTCCTTCTACTGTGAGTAGGATGCCTTGATGGTAAGATCCATTTAAGTTTTATATGAATCATATCTAAATAAATTTAAAACAGTTATTTGATTCATATATCCTTAGGAAGAGAGGGGGGAGAGAATTAAAACTCCAACTCTAATAACTTAATATATATATGTCATGGGTAGTGAAAGCATAATTCCCAATCCGTTTTCACACTTTCAATGACTGCAACATTCTTTATCAAAAAAAAAAAACTTAATATGCTTAAACCACCATCAAATGTGGATCCTTAATATTAGAGTTTATCTTAATAATGGGTCACTTAGAGATTAAAATGATCTAACACAATTATCTTTCAAAACAAACAAAATTAAACAGAACGAAGTCTCATATGCTACGTACATTCAATAGTGCATCCACCTTTCTTTCTTAGACTATATATCAAATAACGTTTCATCAAAAGATAAGATAAAATAACATATAATTGTTACATCAAGTTCTTTAAATCTGTTAGATCGATCATGCATCATATTGTGCGCCCACACAGTCTATTCCCCGATCTTTGAGATTGGGCTTGTCGAGGTCATCATGTTTTTATTTGTTATTGTTGCAAGGGAGTGGAAGTTTGGAGTCCCGTACAAGACAGAAAAAGTTGATTTCTTTTTTATCAAATTAAAAGAGTGTTGCTTGGTCACGTTGTAGTGGAATGAAGTTTTTTGGTTGTTGGATGAAAGCAAAATGAATCAAATGATGTTAAGGTATCTCCTGATGTAGAAATAGATCAATCATACTAACTGGTAATGCTATTACAACATAATAAACCTACTATCAACTGACAAAAAAAAAAAAAAAAAAAAAACCAGAAAAACCACCGCAAGGAAAACTTTCTCTTTAGTGGGGCCGATTCGCTCGAGCTTAAATTAGTCGGTTAAGTCCGAATACTGAATGGTCTAGAATAAAAAAAATTGACAACAAAAGGTAAAATAAACTAAACTGTTCCAAACTTTATTAAGAGTACTAGATCCATCCCCAACAAAAAAATGTATTAAATCTATCGATCATAAACTTCCCTGTTTGACCTCAATTTTATTCCCACATATATAAAGGGGAAACTGATGTCAACATAGATTTAAAAAATAAGTAAAGTTGAAGGGAGTTTTTTTTTTTTTTTGGGAGTTGGTATTTGATTGAATATGATTAATCAACTAATTTGAGGAGGGTGGAAGGTCGCAAAATAATTTTGATAAATCCGAAACTTAAAAGTTGTTTTCCTTCTTTTTTCTCTTTACTACCATTCGATATTCAGAGCCAATCACCTTAGAGCTTGAGAATGCAGGTGTTATAACAGTATTAAGTCTCACTGAACCCTATTATTATTGTTAATTTTTACTTACAAAAGAAAATAAATTCATACAAATATAATAAAAAACTACATATTCGTGAATAAAAAAAATTGAGTTCCGATGGTCGCCCCCATGTGACACTCAGCAGTGCTTAAACGTGAAATAGTTGATGCAGTTGGCACTAAACACCATGTGAAAAAAATAAAAGAATAAAAAATCTGCATATAAATTTGAATAAGCGTTGCCCTACCAAAAACTGAATAAGTATTGGGAAGAATCATCATTATCAATTATGCTAAAATAGTCAGAAAGACCTTTTTTTGTAGATAAAGATCATTTATGAGTGAAAATGTGAACTTTAGAAACCGGAGTGAATTTTTTTGAAAATGGAGGCTAAATATATAGATTATGCCAAACATCGGGGGGTCAATTGTACTTTACCTCTTCTTTGACAAAAAAATAAAAAAATAAAAAAAATAAAGTTGTACTTTACGTCTTATAAAACTCATTGACAAGGGATAATAGATGCAAAAGATACAATAACCTTCTGCCCTTTGAAGTTCAAATGCAAATTGATCTTAACCAGTAAACAAATAAAAACTAAAAACTTATCTGCTCTTTATCATACATACCAAACAATCTCAAACAACAATTCAATTAGGGCCTATGACTTTTGAGAAACCAAGACACCATCAAATGTTGCTAAATTAGGTGAATAGATTGGTTCTTGACCTAACCACTAGTTTCAGTCAGCAATACAAGCACTAGGCCCATACAGTGACATAAATGTGAGGAAAAAAAGCTCATATCTCAATTCATGCACCAAATTAAGTTTGCTCTTACATAAGCTACCATTCTACTAAGTAAAATCAAATGAGGGAAAGATCAACCTCAACTTTCAAGAAAATTCCAAAATAACTTAAAACTCTGCTGGCGACGATGAGCCAACCAACAATGCAATTTACAAGTCGCGCTTAAAACTCCTCATATTAGGTGATCAAGGAATCCTATAAACCACAAACATAGGACTTAAACCACGGGGACAACCTTAACTTGATCCAAAACAGGACCGCAGAGTGATCCGAAGTTGTTAATCTTTGTGTGGTAGTAGGAGCTGAAGAAGGTGAGTCTAGTCCTGTTCGCAATAGCTTGGAACTTCAAGCTAACAGCCTTGTGTGCACCCTTTCCTTGGGATTTGAAGGGCACCTTGAGGGTCTGCTTGGCAGCAAAGGCTTCAACCATCATTGTTCCATGGCACCCATTCTTCGCATCACCGATTGTAAATGAGAGAAGGTAGAATTTGTTGATGACTGTCCTGATGACTTGGGCTATCGCACTTTCCCTTCCTGCAACTAGCTCAACAGCAGCGTTTCCGGATGGCACATTGAAGTGCCTTGAGTCGATGTATTTCACAGCTTTAAGGGACTCAATGATCCAACCGGGCAATGGGGATGTGATATCTTCCTGTTTAGGAGGGAGAAGGACTCCATGTGTGGTATTTTTGAATAGATGAGGACCTACTTCGAAATCTGAGTTTCTTACCAAGTTATCTGCAATTGATTTTTGATCATCAAATCATGAATGCTGAATAGATTCATTTCAAGTCTCATATAAAATTGCTAGGAGAATTCTAGAAAATAGAAGTGACAAGACAACAATGTTGTGAAATTAAGTTGCCTAAAACTAAGCTAAATATGAGTACTGCAATTCAACAATATGTATAGATTCAAAATGCACTCTAAGTAATTTTATCTTTTTAACCACATGAAGCCCGTTGTAGAAATTATTGACTTTCTCCTACTATCTTATCCAAGTCAGGTTAGATAATGTGATAGAAAACATTCTACCATTGGCTTGTCCATGGTAGATTTACAATAAGAAATTTTGATCTTACCATGGGCCAAAGCGTAAAAAAAAGCTCTCGATCCATAATATTATCTAGCCAAAGTAAATTCGATAGTGGTAAAAAATCAATAATTTCTACAACGGGCTTGGTTCATGTGGTAACACAACTTTCTTGTAGCAACAAATCCATCAAAAAGATGCCTAAAACTAAGCCCAACATGATAACAATTCAAATGACACCGTGTATAGATTCAAAATGGATGTATATATAGGTCAAAAGAAATAAGAATTCCAAGCTAGTGATAAGGCAACAATATTCACATAGATCAAAATCAAAACAATATTTGGAGACATTATTAGCCACTCTAATTCAGTAAAACCAAACTCAATATCAATGCTATATATTCATAACATGTCTAAACTGGTCAGTTAGTGAAAAGTAACAAAAATCAATTAAGTCACAAAGGAAGTACTCAAGTTTCATACCTCTTGTAGGGTACGTGGGGATGAGCTCCTTAATGGCAACAGCATCCAAGAGAGGGCCACAAGCAGGATCCTCTTGAATGCCCAAATTATGGAATGTCACCACAACAACCTTCGACACAGGCCTGAACCCCCACGCATAAACATCGCCGCCTTCGCTGTCATAGAGTGTCTGAAGAGGAAGATCACCAGTTTGTGGAGACACTGACACCCTTAACACCTCATCCTGAGCGCAAGTCCTAGAAGCCCCGAAAGTCAGAGCATAGAAAACACCCGGTTTCACAGTTATAGATTGTGAGATTGAGGCCTCATTTCCAAGCCTTACAGCATGAACACCATGTGCAACGGCGAAGAACATGCCGCCTGGTTGAGGGCCCCCATGGATGTACTCAACTAGGCCATTGATTTCCCACCCTGGGAGTGAGTTTTTCCCAACTATAACAGTTTTGTTGAGGTTGGAAGGCTTGGGTGCTATCTCAAAGTTGCCATTGTTGAGAAATCCTAACATATACAGTAGGATTGAAATATTGTCAAATCAACAATGTGCAGATTCAAAGTGTATCAAATCTAGCTAAACACTGGCAAGAGCACTCAAGTAAATGAAAAGAAAAGCTTTGTTTTGCATTTCAAATAGCCTCAATCCCAAATTAGTTGGGTCCATCAAACTCTTCCATTACGCTCTCGATTCAGTGCAAAACTAGAAAAAACAACAACAACAACAACAACCACAAAATTCTCAATTGGTTACATTGATCAAACTCTTCCACTTTGCCCAATTTAATACCCTTCATGGGTGTGTTTTCTAACTCTTCCACTATTAACTACAAAAACAATCATACATACATACAAATAATAGAATCTCTCATTTTTATTTTTATTTTCCAACAACACAAAAGGGGGTGTTGAGATAAGTTAAATGATCAAAAGATCATGAAAACACAACTTAACAACATTTTGAGAAAAGAAGTTGATCTAATCAGCTCATAGAGGAGAAGAACATATAAAAGCATCAAAAGATTCGAAACAGAACAGTGAGAATGCAACAACATGAGAGCAGATCTAAGCACCAAAACAAAATCCCACATCACATTAGATGCACAGGGTCTCATTGTAGCTGTACTTCTCAGATCTCACCAGCTAATACACTACCAAGATGAAAACAGTGAAATAAAGTAGAAATACAGAATACCCATCATGAAAAAACTTAGAAGAACCAAAATAACAGAAACCAAACAGAACCCAACATTGAAACATAGAAGAACAAGTCAGTGAGTCAGCCATTACCCTCAAAAATGGTTTGAACACCAAAAGCAGGAGCAGAGAAGAGTGTTGAGAAGAAGAGGAAACAGAGCAGGAGAGAAGAACCCATGTTCACAAAATCCATGAATTTCTAAAAAACTGAGCAACAAAAGATGGGTAGGAAGCAGAGAGGCAGTGAGGTCTTATTTATAGCTGAAAATGTGGAGATGGGCTTGTGAAGGTACCAAGAAAAAGCACGTTCGAGTGTGACAGAGCTCTCTGTCTCCTCTGTTTCTCCCTCTCAAGTTTTTAAATTGAATCCAAACAGGGCCCTTTTGTTTCAAAATTTCTGGTTCAGTATTAAAGGGTCACTGTAACTTTGACTCCACTTTTACCATGTTGAGAGTTTTTGCTACCACAGTTGTGTAGAGAAATTTGATGCGATTAGTATGTTTAGTTTTCTCAATGAATATCCAACGGACAAGGATGTACTAAATCGAATCACTCTCAAGTAAATATTTGAAAACGTCGAAAAAATGTAGGTTTTCTTGTGTTTTTGTTTTTTGTTTTTGTTTTGTTTTTTTAGGAATGGAAAATGATAATTTAACATACGCGCACTCTTATCTTTTAGCCATTTATAACCTTTTTTTTGTTTCCTCAGGCGTGGCCTTTGACAAAATATTATAAATAACTAAAAGACAAGGGTGTACACTTTGCGTGTGTTAGATTATCATTTTTTAATAAAGACACTACAAACACTTAATCAATAATAGGTATGGTAGGGATTTCAAGCTCCTTAGGCTAGACCAAGGGCAGCCTAAACAATATTTTGGAGTGGGCTAGCTCAGACATTTTTAATTTTTTCAATTGAGTGACTATGTATGTATGGGAGGTCACATATGTAGCTTAGGGCAGCCTTGTATGTGGCTATGTTCGCAAGTTTTGAGTTTCTAACTTTTTGAGACATGTCTTTTGTATGGTAAGAAGTGTTTCGTGAGGAAGAGTCACTAATAATTATAGACACCATAATACGAAAAAGAGAAATGCTAGGGTTACGTACTTTGAGTACAACATTTATGAAGTCCATTAGATACATATTGAAAAGTACCCGCACATATCTTGAAGCACGATCAATAAACCTCCATTAGTGCTCTGTATCCCATAATATTTTCTATGAAAAATGTTTTAAAAAATTTAAAATAACTTTTTTGATAGAAAAAAGAATTTTGGTGCGGTAATCTTTTGCTACAAAGTTATTGACGTCCTTTGAATCTTGCATTGAAATGTGTATGTGCATATCTTTTTATATATATTTAAGAGAACTCAACAATTGTGTAGCAAAATGTCGTCAAAATATCGTTACCTTGTTAGACGTGGAGTGTCAAATTTTATTACACTAGCTCAAAAGTTAACTCAACTAGCAGTTTCTAGCTGCATAAAGCTTCTTCTAATAAATTACTTGAAGGGATACCAACCGAGGGACACTCAATCAATTTGTTTTTAATTTTAGTTTTACTCAATCAATTTGTTGTGTTTATCAACTTTGATGATGTATTTGGAGAGGCTTTGCCTTTTCAAACAAAAAAGGGGAAAAAAAAAAAAAAAGAACATGCGCAAAGGGTCCTACTTAAAAGAAAATTTGATTAAAAAAAAAAAAATTGATCTACCAAAAAAAAAAGAAAGGAAAATTTGCACAACTTTCTATCATCTTCTGTAATAATAGAAAATAAAGTAACACATTGATTGCGTATACTGGTAGGTTATGTTATATCTACATTGATCAATTGATAATAAATGCACTAATTTTTTTTTGTCAAAGAATAAATGATACACGCTAGTTAATTGCATTAACCGCGTACAATGTCTGTTATACTTTTTTTTGGTAAAAAATTGTTTATTATAATTACCATATACAGTAATGGCTATTGTATAGACAAGTTAGACACTTAGACGTGCTAGGTTAAGTATCTTTTCTACCACCTACCAATTGATGGCTCAATGATAAAGTATGATGTTTAGGAGTAAAAATTTCTTTCTTATCAAAAAAAAAAATCTTTTCTACCATTTATGTCATAAATTGGGATCGATCAATCCACAAGAATTTTAAAAAGAAGAAATTACATTGAAACTTAATTGCTCTCGCTTGGGTATCCCCAAATATCAAAAAAAAAAAAAACATAAAAAATTAAATTGCTCTCGACATGTAGGAACAAGTTAGACGTGCTTTGTCTTGGTTTTTTTTTTTTTTTTTTTTTTTTTTTTTTTTTTTTTTTTTTTTTTTAAACAGACGTGCCTTGTTAAATATTTTTTGTTATGTGATACATACACTCAAAATGGCTTTTTTTTAAAAAAAATAACATAAAAAAAATGATTCATTTAAAGTCGGTGAATATATTTGGAATGGTTAAATCTTATTTGGTTGATTATCATTAAATGTATTGAATAAATTAGATTAATGTCGCAGAGTAATTATCATCTAATGTATATTTCTAATCGTTTTGTCCAGTGGGCCTACCATGGTCTAGTTTTCCATTAATAATCGAAATTTACGGCAACAATTTGGGGAGAAAATAATTTGCTTTCTAGGTTTTGTCTCCTTTGAATTGTGGATGGCACGTGGGCCACCCCACCAATCATGGCACCGTCACACCTCCGTTAAGTGTGTTAATTATAGATGTAATTTAGAACTTTTCCTTAAAAAAAAAAAAAAAAAAAAACAGCTTCTTATTGTCTTTTCTTTTCAAAAGTGGTTTTTAGAAGAGATTCATTAGATCAACCCATGCGTTTTTATATTAGATTGTACAATTTGTACAAAGGGAATCTAGTTAATCATATTGATCGTATTTATACAATCAACCAACCAACCAATCAAACAAAAATTTTCATTAATAGTATTTATACTATATATATTATCCGTACTTTCTTTATGCTCTATGGAGAAGGGGCTAATTTAGCCCCCCTCTATTTTTTTTTTACTTTTTATTTTTTATTTTTTCTATTTACTTGTTGAAATGAAAGATGGGCACCTCATTTTAAAGTACTTAGAAATATATATACATGCCTACTTAATTTAAGATTTACTATACAGAAAATAAATTTTTGACCCATTTTGAGCACCCTAAAGGCACAACGAGTGGGTCTACGCCATGCAATGCGTCTCGTGTGCGCATCTCAATGAGCATCGTGCATCATAGACCCACTCGCACCTTTATCTCGGTTCCTCAAATGGGTCAGTGTAGCAAGCTCCTTACTATATATATTAGAGTTAGCCCCCCTATCATCAACATTTGGCTTCGTCACTGGTTAGCTCCATTGAGACTCAAACTCTACACTAAATACCTCGTGCCAAACCAGTGAGTTATACACTTAGTATAATTAATAATTAATGCATATTGGAATTAATGGTCATTTAGTCTTTTTCTTTTGAGAAAAAATAGTTATATAGTTGAGTCATCACAATTGAATAATTATTCTAAACAAATTGATATAGAAATCTTGAATATCCATTCAAAATAATAATGGTGCCACTATGTGCACCCCACATATTTATAAGGGCAAGCCATTGGATTTGGGCACTCTAAGAATTTATTAGGACATCCTTTTGTAATGTTCGATGTGCTAAACTACCCTTACAGTTTAGAAGGGAATTCCACCATCAAAATAACACAACGACACTTACGACGGTTGAAAGGATTTATGGGCTCCAAAATTGCAAAGTTGCGTCGACGATGGCTGAAGGAGGTCGTCGGAGTCGGTGGTGTTGATGGGTTGGATCGTTGGGGTGGGGTGCACAACGAGAGAGAAAGTATATGAGGCATTGTTTGGTTTCTAAGGGGTAAGTATATAATTTCTTATAGGGACATAATTGAAATAGTGGGACAAAAAAATTGTGGCTTGCCCTTACAAAATATGTGAGGTGCACATTGCAACACCCAAATAATAACCACTAGTTGTGATTTCCTAATATCAATCAATTGAAAACAAAATTTAATATTGAAATAAATTAAATTGTAATAGCATGTTGGACTAAGTGTTTCATCACTTACATTCACCAAAGATTTTGATGTCAACAAACAATGTGAAATGGTACTAATAAGTTTGATAAGTATTTCAGTGTATTAAACCTTGTTAAACTCATAAGTTCAAATGAAGCTAAACTTTTCAAGTTCAAGCAACATGGAAGAAATGAGATTGAAAAATCCCAAGAAGTGATTTAGACAAGAAAAGACATCGTAAAGCGTGTAGGAAGTAACGAACATCATTTGTAAGGTATAAGTGTTCGATTCTATGAGCCAAATGCATTAAAATCATGTACTACATGAATTATGGTTTTCAAAGTACTTAAAGTCTTGAATTTTGTGATTTTCAATTCCACGAGTTTTTAAAATGCTTTAAATCATGCAAACATGTTTTATAGCATGTGTTTGATGTACAAACTATTGAGAATGTTTTTGAATGAATCGATATTCATTTGGACAGTTTTTGAGCTTTCATCTAAAATATTTGTAGAAAAGCCTCTATATGTTTCATGAAATCGAGATATTCGATTTTCAGAGTTTGTGAAATCATTTGAGTTGTCCAAATACATTGTATGAACCCTACTAAACATATTTAACGTGTTTTCAAAGGTTTAGTAGAGTTATAGATTCGTTAGGTAGTCGCTTGTGATGACCCCAAATTCCACAATCCCAGAATCGCGCGCTGCCCGGCTTGGACCCGCCTGAACCCCTGAGTCGATCTCATTCAGTCACGCGGGCCCAGTGAGTCTTTCTTTACCGTTTAACTATTTATGAAGTATTTAGATGTGAAATCAATTAATTAGCGAGTCATCAAAGTATAAAGCGGAAGCAATAAATCTCAACTAATCAATCAGCCTCTAAAGCTCTAAGTTAGGATAAAACCTAGGGTGTGGAAACCTCGTATATCATATATATATATATCATGTGAACCAAAAGAGAGTATCATAAATGTCATACATATCCCAATCAATCTCTCAGGGATATGTCGGTGGATCGTCGACCCGACTGCTGATTTTTCCTATTCACATGTCGGTGCGCCGTGGTCTATGCCGGCTATCGAACGGACAACAAGGATTTCAGTCAGTTTTAGTTTACTCATTGGCGGTGTCTGGGTGATGGTTCGAAGTATGATACTAATCTAACCTAGATCGTGCACACACTTTATTTATCACTGCTATTAAATATACATGCAAGGGTCCTTCCCAGTTGCTTGAATCTTTTCTTTCGCATGTTTATTTAATAGTTTTTTGATTCTAGCATTTATTTATATTATTTACTCTTTGAATTTCCTTGGGATTACTCAATCTGGACTTGTCATCTGTTTTGTTGTAATGGCTGAGTGCAGACCCTAGTACGAGTAGAGGGAAGGGCAGGCTCGAGAATTTTTTTTGATTGATCAGTTAGTCCCCACTCTTATGTTTGTTTATTTTATTTCGTTTTCTGTTGGGTTTTGGGACTTGAACGACATTTGGACTTGTTTATGACTTATTGAGGTCCTTTTGATGCTTTGATTGGACATCACTAATGTTATATATGATGATGATTATTGATGGGTTTTCCACCTTATAAATAATGCTATCACATAATTTATAGTTCATTGATATAATGATTTATTGCTTAAGTCTTTCACTGATCATTTAAGGTTTAAATAGATGATTTGAGTTTCATAAGCTAACTTACATAATTAATTTGAGAATAGTTAGCTATAAGATGATAAACAAATGATTTGGTACGTGTGGAACATAACTAGGTTGGTATAGGTAGGGTTGTAGGTCCATGGCGTACGATGTGGCGGGCTTCGGATTTTAGGGCCTCTACAATAAGAGTTTGAGAAGAATGATAGTATTCTTGAAGAAAACGTGACTTTAAAGATTCAAAATTAAGTTCTTCAAGAAAAGCTAGATGAATGGTCAAAATTAGTAACTCATGTCATTAATGAGAAGGAGAATGTTGAATTAGAGCTTACACTAGAGAAATTAAAATTCATTCATCTAGAAGCTCAATTAAGAACTAGGAGGTCTAACAAGCTTAATGCACCCTATAGACTCGATTGAACTCATTCTAAAGATAAGTCTCACATTATGAACCAAAGGAAACACTAATAGAGACTAATTCTACTAAATCTAGAGGAGTATGGGTACCAAAGTCCATGATAGTGAATTAGAATCATTTTATTGCATATATTTAGGGGGAGTAGTAGACTCCATGCACTCAGGGGGGAGGATTAGGATATTCATATTAATGAGAGTTCATTTTACTATTTTTGTGTAAACTCTCTGTCATTTCCGCATGTACACCATGTCATTACCTTATATTTTGTGAACTTAATGCTACGACATGGATTTTATGTATATCTAAGCAATTCTATATGAATGAATGACATTTTATTTGAATTTATTTCATTTCATTGGTGCATATGAATGAATGAATCCATTCTTGTTTGCATTCTTATCAATGAGGGAGGCCTATGTATGCATTGTTTTACATCAAGGGAGCATTATAGTTATTGAACTTGATATGAATGATATTGTGATAGTGATATTAATGCATATTGATATGGGAGATTTCATGCCCACTTTTTGGTATCTAACTGTTTTATAATTTTATCAAAATGGGGAGATTTGTATCTAAATAGGGAGATATATTGGCATCATGACTTTATGCCCACTTTTTGATATTATCAAAAGGCGGAGAATTATTGACTTTGAACTTGCAAACATTGGTATTATGCATGAAAATTGAACTTGATATGATTGAACTTAAAATCATGCATGTAATTATGAACTTGATATGTGCTTAATATTTGTCTTTTGTTCGTCCAGCTCACGTTATTTTTTATCATATAAAAGAGAGATTATTGGACTAAGTGTTTCATCACTTACATTTATTCGAGATTTTGATGTCAACAAACAATGTGAAATTGTACTAACAAGTTTGTCAAGTATTTTAGTATATACAACCTTGTTAGACTCACAAGTTCAAATGAAACCAAACTTTCCAAGTTCACGCAAAATGAAAGAAATGAGACCGGAAAAGTCCAAGAAGTAATTGAGAAAAGAAAAGACATCATAAAGCGTGTATGAAGTCATGTTCATTATTTGTAAGGTGTAAGTGTTCCATTCTATGAGCCAAATGCTTTAGAATCATGCACTACATGAATTATAGTTTTCAAAGTACTTAAAGTCATGAATTTTGTGATTTTCAATTCCATGAGTTTTAAAATGGTTTAAATCATGCAAACACGTTTTATAGCATGTGTTTGAGGTGTACAAATTGTTGAAAATATTTTTGAATGCACCGATAACCATTTGGAAGTTCTTGAGTTTTCATCTAAAATATTTGTAGAAAAGCCCATATACATTTCATGAAACTAGGATATTCTATTTTCGGAGTTTGTGAAATCATTTTAAAATGTTTTCAAAGGTTTAGTAGAGTTGAAGATTTGTTAGAGAGCCGTTGGACAAACAAGAAAATATATTCTTTAAGGCCCCTTCTACATAGTGCACTATCTAGGCTACCTAGTGCACTATGCGGAGTTCACATGCTACCTAGTGTGCTATCCAGGCTATCAAGTGCGTAATGCAGAGTTCTAACTGCTTTTTTAAAAAATGCATCTCCACATTTAATTTGAATTTTTAGGCAAATCTTGACCATTGGTTGGTTCCAACAGTCACCAAACTTTATTTTGTTTTAAGAGAATTAGAAACACAACAAGAACACACATTAGACCTCTCTTGCTCAAGCACACACATAGTGCTCAAAAATCATGATTTTGTAAGAAAAATGAAGATGTAATACATACACTCACTTGGAGATTGTTAGGGCTGAACATATGTTCATCAAGTGAGGTTGAAGGAAGTGTTCTAAGGCTTATAACTCTTGCTCAAAACTGATTTTCGGATCTCATACTTGGGGTTGTAAGATTTCTTGATTTTCTACTCTTTTTGTGCTTAATCTATATCTTGTCATTAAAGATTTGTGTGGGAATCAAGTGCGAGTGATTTGAACATATTCAAATAAAGTTTTGTGCCTAACATTAAGTCTAGATAAGACTTAGAATGGATTTTCACTTATTGAGCCTAAACTTGAATCATTAGTGTGCATGTGAAATTAGAGAAACTACATAGAGTTTAATCTATACTCATTGTTGTTGGTTTCATTGAAGTGTGTTTAAAACACAACTAAAAGGGTTTTTGAACTTAAATTTGATTTTTTATAAACCCAAAACATTGAGTGCACTTGTTTGAATTTAATAATGATTTTTCGTAGTGTATTACATTGACTTGAAACTGACTAGTGCTTAATCTATATTTGATTTTGTGGTTTCATGCTTATGTTGCTTTGACAACATATTTACAATTTGTTTTTAATCTTAACTTATTTCTTACCTGAGTTTTTGATTGCACAATTGGAGCTTTCATTTATGCATCAAGTAGCCATTCATTGTAACCATGTTGAGCTTAATCTATACTCTTCTTAATTGATGTCAATATTAAGAGTTAGCCTATAAAAACTTAATTTTACAAGGCATCTCAATTGACTAAGTCTCACTTGCATTGATTCTTCTTAAGATTACTTTTGGCTTGTGAGAGGAGAACAACTTAAACCACTTTACTTTTTAAGACAAAACTTTCATTATATTTGAAAATGAATTTGAATTTAAGACTTAGTGTGATCTAAGTCGAAAGGGAAGACCTAGTTGCAAAAACCCTAGTTGAGGATAGGTAGTGAAAAATCCTAGTTGCGGCTAAGTGGTTATATAAGCCCTTATTGTGGTAAGACATCTTGTAAAAGACCTAGTTTACGCTAGGCAAAAACCCTAGTTGATGCTAGGTAGGGGAAAATCCTAGTTGTGGCTAGGTGGTTGTATAAGCCCTTATTGCGGTAAGACATTTGTAAAAGGCCTAGTTGAGGTTAGACACACTAAGCTTGCGGGCTTAAGTTCATTCACTTATTGGTAATATATGTAGGTGGTCGAAAATTCTAACCGAGGAGGTTAGGTAGTGGATGTAGATTGGTTGGATTGAACCACTATAAATCGTGTGTTGCATTTCCATCTCTTGTACCTCCTTCACTTTGTATAGTTATCATTACTACACATGTTTATTTAGTTTGTCTTGCGAAGTAAACTTAGTGGATTAGCAAAGAAAGTTTTAAAAAGTATTATTTGGCTATCACACTCAATTCACCCTCTCTTGGGTGACTTGTTTAGCTTGCAACTTTACACCATGCTACAATATATATACTTATTATATCGTCAATGAATCACTAAAAAGCTTTTTATTTAGATGATTTTTTTGAAGAAAAATAGAAGTTTCATTAATCATTAATGACTTGGTACAATACCAGACATAGAATAAAAAAGTACAATGATTTATTAATTCTATTTGTTTAAAAGAATGACCCTTACTTTAGCTGTGAATGTGATTATAAAATTGAAACAGTTTGATAATCATGAACTGTTCTCTATAACGCAAGGTTTAAAAATTTGACTTCGCCTTAGACTTCGCTCATTTAAAATACGGAAGTAATTCGAGAAAGTCAACTTTGACAACGGAAGTTTGACAAAAATCCTCCAGTGCACGAAAGTTTATGGAATTTTATTTTAAATGCTACAAAACTCAAATTCCTCCATAAAAATGTTAGAAATATACTTAATTATACAATAATAATGCATAATAATCACAACACACTTGTTTGAAATAGTCATTTTGCGAAAACATGCAATTTGCAACATGTGTGACATTAATATTTGTTTTTATATTATTTTATATGATAAATTATGGCTTTTTTTACTACTTAATGTGAAGAGAAGTTAATTTGTAGATGTTATTTTATTTTGTGTTGCAGGTGAAAAAGTTTAAGCAATGGGTTTGACATAATCAAGTATTTTTATACAAGTGAAGCAGAAGTGAAAAATAAAGTTTGAATGATCATTAAAGCATTAACACAATGAGTATCAATCATGAAGTGCATATAAACTACATCACTGTTCACACTACATAGAGCGTCACCCTCCCTCGTCATTGCTTGAGTTCAAAGCTCGTCCTCATCGCCATTGTCTCCATCTTCCTGCCTAGGTGGTTGCATTGATGCTTCTCCACGCTCCACTAATTCTCCATGTACAAGAATTTGCATCTCTTCTCTCACATTTTTGTGGACAATTAAAACACTTTATGACATTTTTAAAATCACCTGTGAGATGTTGTTTCAGAAGTGATATTCCTCCAGATTCTATTTGAGGTCCACAAAACATACACCGACATTTCTGTCGATTTTCATTGATCATATTCGCATACTTCCAAGCAGGATCAAAAATCTTTTCGAAATGCCATTCTATGTAATCAAGTCATAGATAAATGTTAGCAAAATCAACATTTATTGGCCATAGCAATACTAAAAAAATACAAACATATATCCACAAGAAAACACAACTAAAAAAACATTCATAGTTTTCAATCTTTCATTAAGCATGAAAATTACTTCACACAAACACTCATTACAATACACGATTCAAGGCAAGAAAATGTTTAGCATAATCAAGTATTTGTAAACAAGTGACGTAGAAGTGAAAGGGAAAGTTCAAATTATCTTTTTAGTCATTAAAATACTTGGAAAATGAGCATCAACCATCCAGTACACAAGAAACAACAGTTATGTACCTCACTTTTCAACACCACATAGAGCGACGCCCTTTCTCATCGCCATCATTGCTTGAGTTTCTACTGAAGTATTGACTTTGAATGTAATTACAATATTGGTTCCAAGTCATCATAGTGTAAAAGAAAAACTTTTAGTCTTTAATGAACTTCTAATAAGCTTCATTGTCAATATTAATTAATGGTCCGAGTCTTGGATAGGCTACATGCTCTATATATCTCTGTCTCTCAGGGTAATATGAAGATGAGTAGCTCGAACAATTACTTGAAGTAAAATACCCACCACTTCCTTGTTCCATTGGCATTTCTCATCCAGTTGATTGCACATGATTATATGAATGACGTGGGACGTTTCCGTCATATGTAGGAAAGGAGTTCATATGGGAGTCACTACTTCCACAACTCATGTTACTAATCCGGCCACTTCCTGATGGAACAATTATACAATATGCATATCACTAATCTATAATATATATCATGCGTGAATTCAATTACAAAGAACTAAATTAAATCATACCAGAGACTTACACTAAATAGTAATGTCTTAAGACGAATTTTCCTCCAATTCGGTGTATGAATGCTTTAAGAGGTTTGCCTCAAGAATACAACTGGATTGATCTTTGATTACACACCAATCAAAGAACCTTTCTTGTGCAACAATATAATTTCTCTCAACAAAAAAAACTTAATAATTTCTTCCATTTCGAACATACTATATATAGACAAATAATGTCTCTTATGAACATCCACATGCATGCACTTGTTCACAAAACGTTTACATGCACCTGTTCACAAAATGTGAATGTTAGTGGTTCATTTAACCACTAATTTACACACCTTTTTAATAAAACACGACTCTTCACATACAACTGTTCACACTAATAAGTAATTACGAAATTAATTAATTAAAAAAAAATAAAAAAAATTTATGTTGTGAATTAGCTAAGTTATTTTAACATTAGCTCCACGGCTCCAAGGCCTAATCAAAGACATATTAAATATCAAGTATTTAATATATATTAATCAATGGGGAATACCCATGGTCTTTGCCTCCAACCCACATTCATTTAACTAAGACTTATAAGTGAAAGATATCTTATAAGGAAAGAAACAAAAATGTTTCTTTCCCATGTGAGACTAATATTGGATTCAATACAAACTCACATATAGTTCAACACTTCCTTGTTCCATTGGCATTTTCCATCCAGTTGGTTGCACATAATTATATGAATAATCCAAGGCATTGCCACCATGATAAAGTGTTGTAGGAAATAAATTTTTATGGAAGTCACTACTTCCAAAACTCATATTACTAACCGAACTTGTCAAAGAATTGACATCAAGGCTTTCATAGGTGTTTGCATATCCACATTTTTTTTTCTTACGTGAACTTTTCTTTTTGCAATATTTGGGTTCCAATCTGACTTACGTGCACCATGATATGAATCTTGAGTAATATGATCATATCGTTTCTCCACAAAAAATGGACTCATTGGTACTTGAATTGGAGAGCAGCCTTGTCCTTGATGATAGGTTGCTCCACTTCCACCCATATTATTGTGATCATCACCACCGCCAACACTATTTTCCTTGCTACCACCATCATTATCATTGTCGCCACCATTACCATCGTTGTTGCCACCATAACTACTATCATCTCTAGGTTGTGTACCATCATCATCATCTTTGTCGTAACGAGCTACGTTTGTTGCAACGTCATCATCACTTTCACTGATTGAAGTGATTGATAAACTTGTTGCTTTCGCCGCAGCTTGATCTTCCATGACTGTATTTACATCAACACCCATTTTAGATGCTATGGATGTATTTGGTCTACCCCTGACTCATCCATCAAAGGTTGACCTGCTTCCTTGACCCACTCATATAAAGGGTTTTCATCCCCTTCTTCTAAGAATATATTAGTCAAATCAATTGAGTCATTTGGTTTGGTTAACTCCATATTAGATCTGACATTTTTTAACATGAAGCCTCATGTTGTAATGTACAAACACGAGCTTTTAGAGCCTTTCATGACCCAATCGGTTGCGTTGTTTTGTATGAATTAGCCGAAAGGTACTCCAATTTCATTCACATCCAGAAGAAGAAGCAGTTTGTGATAAGATTTTAACTGCAATGGTTTTCAAATTAGGAGCTGAGCTCCCATATACATTGTAATGGCCTTCAAATTTAATTGGTGACATGTGTTGTGTTTTACAGGGCTGTGACCTATCTGTCATGATTTATCATATTACTCAAGCATCGGGAGTAGACATTGAGGTACGTTTTATTTTTCTGTGATGTTTATATTATAATTTATACCCGAATGAGAACATTGTGTATCCTAATGCGTTGTTTTTGTTTATTAATCGCTATAGATTTCTGTGAGAGATTCGGCTAGGAAAAAATAAAAATTTAGGGTATAATACGGGTAATTAAACTCTGAAAAATGATAATTAGTGAATTATAAAAAATAATAAATAATTAAATAAAATGAGGGAGCGAGGTTATGTCCGGGAACGTATGCAGTGCGAGTTGAGAGTTGAGAGATTGGTATAAAAACCAACTTTTCTCTCTCCTTAATCCAATTCCATTTTTCTTAACGTGAGAATGAGGAGGGGCAATAGGGGGTTTTAGGAGATTTTGAACTCATTGCGACGTCATGGATCCACCCAATACGCGTAAAAAGGTAGGACCTTCACTCCTTGCGTGCTTGTGCACAGATTGACGTTAATTTTGTGGGTTTTCATCGCGACGATTTCGAATGAAATTTTGAGAAAAGATTGGGAAATGAATTTTATTGATGGTTTTTGGATCAATGGAGTGTTTTATTAAGGAATTTGTGGTTGATTTGTGGATTTGAAGGGAAATGGAATTTTTGGAAAATTTTGAAGAATTTCGGGTTATTTTCGAATCGGGATATTTTGTAAGGGTTTCGACGCAAATGGAGTTGGTTAGTATGTTGTTATGGACGTCCCTAAGGGTTTTGGATAGACTCAGAATGCGGCGACTCGAGCCAAGGTTTCGAAAAACCCCAGAATAGGTTTGCTGAACATGCCGCTAGGGACACCGTGAGGGGTTATTCCCACGGCGCCACTCACAGCGTCTCGAGCAGAGTGGAAAAAACGAAAATAAGAAAAGACGCCATGGAGACGCCATTTAGAACAAAAGGGTCATGTCGTCTTGACGGCGTGACATTGTTCATAGAGACCAATTTTGTAGAAATTTTGGTAAAATTTCATGGTTCTCTCGGGTATCTAATTGGGTTCAAATATGACCAATACCCCAGAAATTAACCCAATTACACTCATCAAATTATTATGGTAATTAGGTAAATTAGAATGATATTAATAGGATTTGCAAATTGGGGTTAATTGACAGACTTTGAGAATTCGAGTGCATAGCTTAGAGGTACGCAAGGATTGGAGATTTGCGATTGTTTGAGGTACGTTATCGTACGAATGTACGCCAGTTAGGAAGTATGCATTAATTCATTTTCCATTTATTATCATTTCAATTTGAATTGAGCTTTTGTTAGAATTCCATTCTTATTGTTCTTGGTTGAGTGTCTTGGCATAAGTGTGTTGCGAAGGTACTCTTGGGTATATATGAGTGGGTAAGCATGAACACTTCTGTCATTGTGTTGTTCCACCACACTGATAGCATGTTATACACTGAGTACTGGATGGTTTGGATACTCGGGGGTCCACGTAAGTCTAGGTCGGGCGAGACCCAGTTTTATGGGGAACTGAGGCCGTCACAGTTGGTGTCAGAGCATAGTTTACTCTTGATTTTCCTTACAACTTGCATGAAATACATACCAGCGGAAATAGGAAATAGTTGAAACCTAGAGTGGAACTTTATAATCCTAGAGTGGAACCCTATAATCCTAAGTTGAGGTATAGTTGGGAAGGGAGATGAGTTGGGGAAAAGTAAAACTTGATTCTATATGTTATATCTCTTGTGATGTATTATACTATATCGGTAGCTATTGACTGATTCGGTGATTCGCTTTTGATTTCAGATTGCGATGACAGATCAAACAAAACCTAGTGATGATAGTGGGGCTGCTGGTCCTCGAGTGATCAGTGCCGAGGATTTTTAGGCATTGACACAGCGAGTAGCTACTCAGTATTAGAGGTAAGAGGAGATCTTGAGGATTTTGAGGGCGCCAGTTGCTGCTACGCCATCGCCACCATCTACCTCAGGAGTTCCTGTTACTTAGGAGATGGATACACCGATTGTTGTTACATTCACTGCTCCTATGACGATTGCAGTGTTACCGAAGACTACTGTGTTACCACTAGTACAGGTTGAGGCAGTGCCTGTAGTACCTCTTTTTCAGATTGACGTATTGCCTGCTCCAGTAGCAGAGAGAGGCATTAGGGCCACGACGGAGGCTAGAAAGTTGAGAGAGTTTAAGAGGCATAACCCGAAGGAGTTCTTTGGGGGTACAGATCTTGTGGCTGCTGAGATGTTTTTGAAGGGCCACGAGAAGGTGCATAGTATTATCGCGACAAAGGAGCACATGCGAGCCTCGATTTCAACATCGATATTGTTTGGAGAGGCTGATGACTGGTGGACTACGATTGTGTCTACCAGAGGGGTTTTAAAACGCTGGATAGAGTTCAAGACCCAGTTCAATCTGAAGTAATTTCCTCCTACAGTTCTGAAAGTGAAAAGGAATGAGTTCTCTACTATCATACAGCTTACAGATGAGTCATTCATGGATTACATGAGACGATTTCTGCAATTGCTACCCTATGCTGGGGGTTCAGTCGACAGTGAGACCGATAGAGTCTACTACTTCGTTGAGGGGTTGTTGCCTAACATTGGAGGTGTTGTAGTCTCCACAGAGCTAGATACTCTACAACGAGCTTATGAGCAAAGTTTAGCTAGGGAGGGGTATCTACGCACTCATCCGAAGGAGATTAGACCTGTTAGGAAGGAGACACGTTTTGAGGATCGACAAGATAGGAAGAGGAGGAAAAATAGGCAGGGTTTCAGGGACAATAGAGCCTAGAGTAGTGGTTCAGTTTCTTCACCACCATGACCTGCACTGATTGCAGTGATTGCACCAGTACCTGCACAGAGTTTCACTGGTCGACTAACACAGGCTACTAGACCTACAAAGTACTAGTTAAGGCAGTATTTTGAGAGTAAGGATACTAGTATAGGAGGTGGAAAGACTCAGACACAGACACAGATGCAGAGATCTAGACAGGCACAAACTCAGAGATCTGGTCAAACTTAAAGACCTCCATAGGGATGTGGGCAGGGTCAAACACAGGGGCAGGTTTCATCTGGTTTACGGGAGACACATACTTGTTACAAGTGCGGTGATATCGGGCACCTACAGTTTCAGTGTCCGTTATTTATGAGAGCTCATCCACAACATCATCAGCAGTAGTAGGAGAGAGTTCAGGTTTCTGTGGAGTCGGACCAGGGAGCGTTTCGTAACCTCGTAGAGGGTATGTCTTTGATTTGTAGTACTTTGATGCATACCATGTTTGATTCAGGTTCTACAGTTTCATTTATTTTTGGACGTATGGTAGTGTGACGGCCCCAATTTCCCCGTGCAATTGGGTACGCCCGGCCTAGACCCGTACAAGCCCCGAGTTATCACTCGGCAACTGACGAGCCTAGTCAGCCTCATATTTACTCAATTTAGCAGTTTATGAAAGAGTTATTGCATTTATACACAGTGGAAGACTAAAACAATTATAATAAAGGGAAATAACTCAATCAAAGGAAGATTAGGAATTCTATAAGTGTGGAAAACCCCGGGTATTCATGTACAATTCGATAGGCATATATACATGATACCAGTCTCTATAAAGATATACCAAGTTCAATAATCCCAACAAAACAAGTATGAAACGATATACACATCAGTAAACAAAGTATAATCACCTACTATAACGTCTCTCAGATGTCCTGAAACTCCTCAAAGTATATCACCTAGGCAGAGCCCCTTGCCCTTGCTGCTCTCCACTCTATCCGCACCCACCGTCACAAACTAGACGGTGAGTAACTGAATAAAATTGCTAGTAGTACTAGAAGAATGTAACAGTAATTTATGATTATAACAAGAAAAGCAGTCTAAGTATCATGCGGAAAGGAAATAACTGGAAAGTAAATGAATCAAATGCATGATAAAGAGACTGAAAGATAAACAATCGATATTTTGCATGTTCTAAGATTCAAAAGAGGCCCATGAGTGGTCTAATTTCACAGTAATACGGCAAAGATCTCGCAAGATCTCCCCGGGCAATGTCGCAACACTAGCGCAGCGTGAAACTCGAGAGGCATCGCAACACCTCTCGAATCCAGTACCCAGTACACACATCACTAGGGGTGGTCAGTTACCCCTGCAGAGGGCACCCTCGTTGTCCCAGCTAGTGCGGGACCACATGATACCTTCGAGACACACACTCATGCCAAGAACATACAACCAAGGAAATCGGAATGGAATATCAAGCAAAGGATCAATGCAACAATAGCAATAAATAGAGGATGTATAAATCACATGTCATTTTCTTACTGGTCTACTAACGTACATACACACAAGGCATGCATGTACTTACCTGATCTAACGTGACCCGGTACTCACTCCGAGACTTTAACGCACTTCCCGTGTTTCTCGACTACCTGACAACGATTTAAGTCCCGAAGATTTATTTAGGATTAGTATTTAGTTTTAGAATAATTCTCATAAACTTTGTTTCAATTCATTCAATTAATGGAACCCATATTATCGTTGATATCTTTTATACATTGGTTAGGCGCTTGTTGGGTCCACATGTTAAGCCTATATCCACCTAAGTAGGCTCGATATGTGGATAATTATTAACCTTGGACATATGGGCTCATTATTACATTTTATGTATTGTGCTTATCATATTAAACTCTTGTTGGGTTTTACACAACCCATACACACACCATTGATGTGTACACCCCACTGGTGTGCACACTAACACTTCACACATCGCTCTTCTTGTGCACACACACTCCACTGGTGTGTGCACCCCACTTTGTGATTTACCATGTTCACATTCATTAGTACCTTACTTTATTATTTAAAACTATGTTATATACACCCTTTCACTATTTCAAACATATGTAACTGTTGTGTACACCCCAATGTGGTGTACACATACAGTGCTGTGTACACCCCACTGTGGTGTACACCCCATTGTGGTGTACACATATTGTACACCCCTTACATACCATTCACGCCCCAAAACAGTTTCTATGCAAACCTAAACCCATACATTTCATGAAAACAATCCCACCAAAGTGTACACACCCACACCCCAACTGGGGTGTGCACATACACACACTGTACGCACCCACTCATTTAGGATAACCACCCCACACACATTAAATCTCAAAAACCGTCACTTATATGCACACAATAGGCCACATATACTCCAAATAACCACACCCACACACTCCAACACAACTGTTGTGTACACACTGTTGTGTACACCCCACTGTGGTGTACACACAGTGAGATGTACACCCCATGCACACACTCTCCCAAAACTGCCCAAACCAAAACCCACCAAACACATCACACCAAGAAAGTGTATACAAACCGTGACACTCACACACCATACAACACAACAACGCCTCAATTTCAAGACATAAAACGGACTCACACCCACCAATGTCCCACTGTCTGAACACCAAAAAGAAACATCACACAAGCTGTCCAAACACACATGAAATGATCACCCATTTTTCATACAATACACCACATATACCCAAATTCACCCCAACTGTTATACATGGGGGCATCCTTGGCCAGTGGGACTGTCGGAGGGTCGCCTCTGATCAGCCGTGATCGGAGTCGGTTAACTAGCCACAATGAGCCTAAGAACAGTCCCAACTGCCATGAAAGCAACTCAAAATCGAAGCATGAAACTGTCGTGAGAGAGAAAGAGCTCACTGCCGTGAGGGAAAAGGAAAACGAGTGTGACGAGAAGCTCACCTAGGCGCCTCAGTTGGGTGGTAGAGGGACGTCCAGCTCGGCGACGGTGGCGGTGGTAGAACTGTGACGTGAGGGAGAACCGAGAGCCGAGAGCGTGAGTATGGGGGAACCGAGAGTGAGTGAGGGACGAAACAAAAGAGAGAGATCGGAGAGGGAGACTCACCTCGTCAGGGTCCGTGACGCCGGTGGGAGGTGGCGACAGTGGCGAGAGGGAGGAGGTGAACAGTGACGGCAGTTGTGGAGAAGAAGATGAATAGTGTATTAGGGTTTTGGTGTACACAACGTTTATATATAAGTGAATTAGGACGAAATGACCCTTTTGCCCTTGAGTTTAAACTTGCCCAACCCTTGGACAGCTACCCTTATGAGTCATTTGGCTCATCATCACAATCTAACCCATGTACATATCTCTATGCCCATCCAATTGTCCTCCTCACCCAAGTGTGTCATTTTAACAATCCTATCCATATTAACCTATTAAATCAACCTTATTAACTTTATTAAATTACCAATAAGGTTACACAAATTCTCGCCTACTCGGTGCACCGTGCCCCGCGTTCGACACGCTTCTCGAGGCGGTCACACTCTTGGGATTTGAATAAATTCCCTCATGCTTATGTTATACTTTATTGTTAGAGTTTTAATTTCTCAACTTAGGTCATGTTTTCCATTTGGCCTTGTTTATTAATAAAATCCACTAAAACGGTTCCCGAAAACCCCGTATAACTAGGCGACATCTCACTCAATTAACATATAGTCCGAACGGCTCGAGACCCGTAAAATACTAATATAATAATACATGCATTATAATCCACAAATAACCAAATTTTTGGGTCGTTACAGGTAGATGCATTAGGGTTGAAACCCATTAGGCTTAGTAGACCCTTAATCCTTAACATAGCGCCTGGAGACAAGATATATCCGACTTGTTGTGTGTTGATTGTTCAGTAGTTATAGAGGGTCACGATTTGCGTGCTGATTTGAGAGTACTAGAGTTTGATGCGTTATTAGGCATGGACTGGTTAGGAGCTTATCATGCCCATATTGATTATTATGGGTAAATTATCACGATTTCATTGGCAGATGGTACAGAGGTTAGATTTTAGGGTACAACGACGTTATTACTAATCACTTATGGTAGAGAGGCTACTAGTGGTGAGATAGAGACATTTGCGAGTGTCATGAGCACTGCTGAGAGACTGGAGGTTAGCATTGATGATGTACCAGTAGTGTGTGAGTTTACCGACGTTTTCCCTAACGATCTACCAGGACTACCACCGCTGAGAGAGATAGATTTCATCATAGACTTAATACCTGGGACCAGACCCATTTCTATATTGTCGTATAGTATGGAACCTCGAGAGTTGGAAGAGCTCAGTGTTGGGAAATGTGCCCTAGGTCAATCCATTAATAGTCTTTATGAATACATTTTAGTTAATAAAATAAAGGATTTCATTTGCTGTTTATTATAATTGATTTGCATGTTTACATTATAATAAGATCTATGAGTATTTATAGAAATATCCTAAATGTCCCTAGTCGATTATTATACTGGGAACTATAATGAATTAAGACTATTGTAAGTCTTGATTGATGATCATACGATGATCATACGTATAGGAATACGAATCAAGATCATGAGTACTTGTTAGGGAACAAAGTATAGGACCAACCCACTATGAGAACATCACATGGATTAAGTCCTAGTTGTTTCTCATGATATGTATATTATTCAGTCCTCTGACTTGAGATTACCAGAGACTTCAACATTAGTAATACAATGATTTGACACAATCAAACGTTGTCTTTAACCGGACGATTATAAAGGTTGTGATTGGTTACTGTGTGAATAATGTGGTGAAGTTGTGTAATTGAGATAGAATTTGTCCATCTCATATAGAGAGATATCCAGTGGATCCCTCGATGTGTTAGATTATTAAAATGCCTAGTCTAAGTGAATTGATATTGATCAATGTCACTTGGATGTTTTCAGTCTACCTAGAGATCGTGACTAGTACGATTGAACATGTTGGATGAAAATTCTATGCCTTATGTTTGATAAAAAAGGATATCGTGTGACAAATGGATGTTATATACACTATTGATTAGGTTATATCGATTTGATATTTGTACAACTTGGGTAGTCATAATGTCTTGCTAGAGGCCGTTTAAGAATTGTACACCAAAATGTGTTTTGGTACACTGCCAACGTTGTATGAGCCTATTGGGTTGCACACTAAGAATGGTTTTACGAGATTTTAAGATGGTTCAGAAAAACGAATTTTATATGATAAAATTCATGACAGAAACGTCATTGTAGTGTATTACACTTATACTTCTTTAAGTAGGGGTATATGTGTAATTTACTTAATCGTCTATATACAAGGGTTGTATAAATAGACGCTTTAAGTTAGAATACACTAATGAAAGACTAAAAAGGGTCGAAACTCTATTTTCATTTTACAAACGACTTAGGGTTTTTTGGTATGCTTTGGATCGTTTTGGAGAGAAACAAAAAGGTTTGGTATTCTCTCGAAGCTAGCACTTCAAATCTCGGTCGCCGTTCGTGTGTGGACTACTGATAGAGGGCGTTCGTCGTTGGTAGCACCTTAGAGATTGATTAACCTTCAGAAAGGTACATTGTGACTGAGGTATGATTAAGTTTTTATAGTTTAAACGTTTTTAATGGAATTAGATTCGGATCCTGTTGGGGTTTTTCTCAAAATTGTTTTGTAATCTTTGCTGCGCATGAACCCCAAAACACCAACACTCAGGAATTAGTTGGGTGAGTTGTTGGAGTTGGGATTCATTAATCATAGCATGTCACCATGGGGTGCACCGGTGTTGTTTGTGAATGAGAAAGATGACAACCTAAGGTTGTGCATCGACTACAAACAACTGAATTGGGTGACGGTGAAGAACAAGTATCCGCTTCCTCGTATAGATAATTTGTTTGATCAGTTGACGGGAGCGAAGTGGTTTTCAAAGATAAAAGTGAGATCAGGTTATCATCAGCCCAGGATCAGGACTGAATACAGGGAGAAGACTGCATTCGGTACAAGATACGACCATTATCAATTCATGGTCATGCCATTTGGTTTGACTAACGGGCCAGCTATGTTTATGGATCTCATACACAGAGTACTGAGGACTTATTTGGATAGATTTGTAATTGTGTTCATTGATGATATCCTTATCTACTCTAGGACTCATGAGGAGCACGAGGTACATGTCCAAATAGTTCTATAGACTTTGAGGGACCACCGGTTGTATGCCAAGTTCAGTAAGTGTGAGTTTTGGCTACTAGATGTTAGATTTTTGGGTCATATTGTTGGAGCTAGCAGTGTTTCTATTGATTTCGCGAAGATTAGAGCTATTGTTGAGTGGCCTACTTCGACTACAGTGACAGAGATCCGCAATTTTCTGGGTTTAGCTGGGTATTATTATCGTTTTGTACATCATTTTTCCAGGATTGCTATTCTGATGACTAGACTGACTCAAAAAAATATGAAGTTTGATTGGGATGAGAGTTATGAGACAACATTCCCTACTCTGAAGGAGAAGTTGACGACTGCACCAGTTCTTGCATTACCTGAGATAGGGAAGCACTTGGTGGTGTATACTGATGCGTCGAAGGTTGGGCTTGGTTGTGTTTTGATGCAGGAGGGTAAGGTGATTGCGTATGCATTTTGACAGCTCAAGGTTCATGAGAAGAATTATCCGATGCATGATTTGGAGTTAGCTGTTGTGGTGTTTGGGTTGAAGATTTGGAGGCATTACTTGTATGGGGTGAGGTTTGATTTTTTCACTGATCACAAGAGCTTAAAGTATTTATTTTCTCAAAAAGAGTTGAATCTGAGAGAGAGAGACGTTGGTTAGAGTTCCTGAAGGATTATGATTTTTCTCTTGAGTATCATCCTGGGAAGGTTAACGTAGTTGCTGATGCTTTGAGCAGGATAGGATTTGATAGTGAGGTAGTTGTGTGCCACATGACATACGAATATGCATTACTCGAGGCAGCTGAGATGATGACTTTAATTGATGTGCTAGCTACTAATAGGACACAAATTTGTGGTCAGTTGAAGATATAGACTGTTTCGCTTCATGTAGTTCGTGAGGGATAGCAGATTGATGAGTTGTACCAAAAGTTTAGTGAGATGGCTAATAGTTCAGATTATCTAGACTAGAGTTGATCGACAGATGCATGTTTGAGGTATCGAGGGCGATTGTAGATTCCATTAATGGCTGATTTGCGCACTGAGATACTTCAAGAGGCTCACTGTTCGTGCTTTTCTATTCATCCTGGTCGAACCAAGATGTATGCTGATATGCGACATCTTTTCTGGTGGTTGGGGATGAAAATCGATGTTTCAGAGTTTATACGAGCATGTGAGATAATCCAGTGTGTGAAAGCTGAGCATAGATGACCTAGAGGATTGTTTCAACCTCTTCCCATTCCACAGTGGAAGTGGAAGCACATTGCTATGGATTTTGTCAGTGGTTTGCCTCGATAATTTCATAGACATGATAATATTTGGGTAATTGTGGACAAACTGACGAAATATGCACATTTTATTTCGATATCCACTACACATAGGGTTGATAGATTGAATATTCTTTACGAGCTTGAGATAGTCAGACTGCACGGAGTTCCGTTGTCTATTGTGTCAGATAGAGGATCGTAGTTTACGTCATTGCCATGGCAGAGTATGCAGGCTCAGTTTGGCACGATGATTGATTTGAGTACGTCATATCATCCACAGACAGAGGGACAGTTCGAGAAACTGATTCAGGTGTTAGATGATATGCTCTAGATGTGTGTACTGGAGTACGGAGGATCTTGGGAAGAGTACCTTCATTTGTGCGAGTTTGCGTACAACAACAGTTTCTAGGCTAGTATTGGTATGGAACCATTTGAGGCAATGTGTGGCAGACCTTGTAGATCACCATCTTATTAGGCGGAGCCTGAGGATGAAGTGACAGTTGGTTTGAGATTGTTGTTGATCATACTGAAAAGGTACGACAGATTCGTCAGAGACTGAAGGGTGTTTAAGAAAGACAAAAAAGTACTATGACAAGTATCACGATGAGTTGCAGTACGATGAGGTAGCCTGTGTATTTGAAAGTTTCGCCTCTTAAGGGTCACAAGAGGTTCAAATCAAGGGGAAACTTGTGCCAAGGTTTGTTGGCCCTTTCAGGATTGTGAAGAGAGTCGGCAAGGTGGCTTATGAGTTAGATTTGCCGCCTCAGCTCGCCGGAGTTCATCAAGTGTTCCATATTTTGATGTTTCGACTAAACAAGTCAAGCGAGGGAGGACGACCAGTGGTAGATCTGAGTCAGATTCAGATTGTGGACAGGAAGGTCAAGATTCTAAGGAATAAGGAGATACCTTCAGTACTAGTCAGATGGCAGTGCCACAGAGACGAGGAGTTGAAATGAGAGTTAGAGTCTTATATGCGCGAGTATTTTACTCATTTATTTGATTCAGGTAAGTTGTTACTTTGAATAATTATTATATTAATTTCTCTAATAAGTTGGGAAGCCTTTAACGACCCTCAAAGTTAATTGGTGATACGTGTTGTGTTTTACTGGGCCGTAACCTACCTGTCGTGATTTGTCATATTACTCAAGCCTCGGGAATCGACACTGATGTACATTTTATTTTTCTGTGATGTTTATATTATTATTTATACCCGAATAAGAATATTGTGTATCCTAGTGCATGATTTTCGTTTATTAATCGCTATGAATTTCTGTAAGAGATTTGGTTAAAAAAAATAGAAATTTAAGGTATAATACAGGTAATTAAACTCTGGAAAATGATAATTAATGAATTATCAAAAATAATAAATTATTAAACAAAATGTGGGAGCGAGGTTATATCCGGGAATGTACGCGGTGCGAGTTGAGAGTTGAAACGGGTCCAAGAACACATGTTTTGAGCGAGAAACAGAGTGGTTTGAAAAATCAAGTCACCTATTGAAGTTAAAGTTGGTGGATAGATGAAAAGAGAGATACATGATTTTTCTCGAGATCCGTGCGTGATATGAGATGAGAGATTGGTATAAAAATTAACTTTTCTCTCTCTTCAATCTAATTCCATTTTTCTCAATGAGAGAATGAGGAGGGACGACGGGGGTTTTGGAGATTTTGAGCTCATTGAGTGTTTGTGCATAGTTTGACGTTAATTTTGTGGGTTTTTGTCACAATAATTTTGGACAAATTTTTGAAAAAATGCTGGGAAATGAATTTGATTGATGGTTTTTGGATCGATGGAGTGTTTCATTGAGGAATTTGTAGTTGATTTGTAGATTTGAAGTGATGGAATTTTTGAAAATTTTTGAAGAATTTTGGGTTATTTTCGAATCAGGGTATTTTGTCAAGGTTTTGACGTAAAGGGAGTTGGATAGTATGTTGTGCTGAACACACTGCGACTCAAGCTGGGGTTTCAAAAAACTCAGGAATAGGTGTTTTGTTGAACACACCGCGAGGGACGTCGGAGGGGTTATGATATTAAACAGATAATGGTCTTCTGTTTCCCATCGATCCACCATGGAGTTTCTCACAACCAATCTATGATGTGATCTTTCAATGTGCGTTGTACAATCTGGAAAATATTCAATATCCTCGTCTTCCGTATCATCCTCAAACTGTATAGGTGGTTGCTTCAGTGCTTTCGTAAATGCTTGGCGCTTCTTTTCTTTTTTCGCTTGCTCCTATGATTTTTCAGTTACAAAAATCCGCATCTCGTATCTTACTTCTAGTGGACAATTATGACATTTCTTGGCATTTTTGTTGCCACCTGCATGACGTTGTTTCATACGCGATATTCCTCCCGATAGAATTATATGTCCACAAATCTTGTAGTGGAATTTTTGTCAACTTCCATCAACCATGTCTGCATACTTCCAAGCAGGATCCAAATCTCTTGGACATGACATTCTAATGAAGATTATAAATTAAATGCTAAGCATTTTAACATTATCTTAAGAAAATAGAACACTGACCTTTTTTTATCAACAATGACCATACCAAAACTGGTTATGCATCTTCTAGGTGCAAAGGTAAATACTAGGACATATCTACTTGAGGGCCTATTTAAAAAGTTACTGAAAGATATATGTGTGGGACAAAAAAACCCTGATAGGCGTGATGTTTTCAAAAAATGATGGACATGATTTTTACATGCTAGCAAAGAAGTTCTATAAAGCCAAAACAATTATAGACATTTTTTGCAAATAAAAAACTAGATGTATAACCAATTTAAAAAAAAACATATAGATGAGTAACCGATTATTTTTAAGAGAAGTATAACTAATTTGTCAAAAAAAGAAAGCCCACACTAAAAACATACAATATATAAAATAAAAACATACAATATCATAGATAAAAAAGCACTACAGATCTGAGTCGCTAATGGCCTAGTTGATGTCCTTCTGAGCTTTTTTGTCATTTAATTCTTTCACTGTTTTTTTGTTGAAGATATTAACTTTAGCCCCCTCTTCAAAAAAAAAGTCACGCACACACTTAGGTTAGCCCCCACAAGTTTAACAAATAATAGCTCAAAATTGAAGTTTGTATATATAGGGAAATGATTTTTTGCCATCACCAACACTTCAAAAAAAAATAACAATCTTAGATCCAATAAAATAAAATAAAATAAAATAACAATCTCATTGTATAATCAAAGAGTAGATAGAGTTGGTGTACACACCTGTGTACAAAATAGAGTCACTCGGTGGATGTGGATCCCAATTTCCAAATAAAACCCTCTCTATCTCGTTGTGAACATAAATTTCTCCATTCTCAAGTTGTCCTTCACTTCTTCCCTCCTCAATCGCACAACAGTGCGGCAGCAGTGGGGCACACATAAACCTGAAACCCTTATTCGTCCATTCGTCCAGTCTTCAACTCAGATCCTCTATGACCCTACCTTTATTCACGTTTCCTTCTCGATGTCCTTCGCGTCTCCTTCGTCGCCCCTTTCTTTCTCTGCGACTCTTTTGATCTCAAATCCTATCTCTTCAAAGCTTCAAAGGTTGGTAAGAGGAGTTAAAGCCCCCTTCAAAAGTCAAGAAAACCATTACATCAATGCTCAGAGTCTCAGACCTTCAGATATTAGATGCACAAACTTCAAAGATCAAACGTGCAAAGGTACGGATTCATCTTTTTTGATTCTTGGGATAATTTTTGACATTTTTACTTCAATCGAAGTTTTACATTTTTACTTCTATGTTCGTCCAGTTTCGATCGAAGTTGTCAAAGTTCCCAAAGTTCGTCGAATTTCTGGGCTAAATAGTGCACTTTTATTTTAGCACTTAGACTTTGCTTCGCCGCTTAAAAAGTCAACAAACTTCGGTCAAAGTTTGGCAAATTTTTTCAAAATTTCAAACCTTGCTACAATGTTGAAACACATTACAATACACAAACACCTACTAAACCCACATAACGAATAATAAAACTTCTTGATGAGGAGAAGAAAACATAAAACTTCTCAACAAAAAGAATACAACATCAAAACTTTCAACAAAGGGAAGACAAATTACCTACAAATAAAATTAAAATTAAGGACCAACCTAACAGCCACACAGATCCAAAAAAGAGTGTTGTGCAAGATGCATCGCAACAAGTAGATCCAATCTTCAATGAGCTGAAAATATATGCAATTTATTGAACACATTAAACATAGAGAGACGAAGATTGAAACTGCTGTTGATCAAAAAAGAATATCGACAGCGATTCAAGATCTTGAATCAAGAGAGAAAATTTAAAAAAAAAAGATTTTAGAGCTAAGGTAACCACTAAAAGCTATACCATTGTGCAACAAATGTCAAACAAAACAAAGAATTGAGATGAAGTTTTTTAAGTCAAAAGAAATATATAGATTTATCTCTTTTTCTTTATATTTTTGTTACAATAACATGCTGAATTTTACTTTCTTTTTCCGACATCCATTCACTTGAAAATATATTGTTTTTGTTTTTATTTTTCACGTTAAATGAAAAAAAATGTTCTTTCAAAAAAAAAAAATGTTCATTAGACATGAATGTTTGTACATCTCCGTTAACATTGCCGTTAATTACGTTAGCCACATTGGTCCGGGTCCTCTAGGTGTCAGATTCTGTTAAGGAGTTGTCGACGCTCCGTGGTTACGATGCCACGTTTCATTTGGTGACACATGGCGCGATAATCGACGGGTTTGATTGATTGTCTTCACGTGCTAAATAAATGGCATGCACGCCCAGTTGTCTTTTACGTCGGATAATTTTAGGGCCCACATAAATGCATCCCTACATGCACCCAATTATGCATGACACCCCCAAATTTAAATTTCAATTTTTAAGTATTAACCGTATTTTTACTAAAATACCCCTTCATTCTAACTAAAACACCAAACTCCAAAACCTTGGTCAAGACATTTATTTTAAGTTCGGCAACATATGGTCAAAACTTATCCTCTAGGCTCGATATTGTCCAAACGAATCTCTTTGGTGAGATTAAGTTGACAACTGTCAACCTAAAGGTTCGGTGGGTTACAATCGATTATCCAATTAAAGGTTCGGCGAGCTTTGACCGACTCTCCAACAAGAGATTCGGACCTGCGAGGCTGAACCAATAGGTGATCACAAGAAGAGAGTGTTTGGAGGGATGATGATGGGGTGCACAAACGAGAGAAAAATTTAGTGGGGGTGCACTAATCACAGTGAGGGGCATAATGGTCATTTTGTCGTGGAATTAACCTTTTTTTAAAATTTGAATTTTTTTGGGGTGTACTAAGTAAAGCCTGGGGTGCACGTAGTCGGACTCTAATTTTAACATAGGGAAATAATACTCTTTGCAAATAATAAATGTAGAGGGTGTGGTATGTTTACACTTTACACTCTAGTTTTTATTTATTTATTTATTATTTTTTGGAAAATATTAGGATGATCTATTTTGAGAAACTCAAAATCGACATTCAGTTATTGGTGTCTATTCATTTTCTTCATTGATATTTGTGCACACATAAGTTGATGTGTATTGAATGGACATCCAGTTGTTGGTGTCCATTCCAATTGTCTCAAAAAGTTTACCCTAACATACTCCTTTTTATTGGTTTTTTATTTAATATCTCGTGCCAACCGCACTGATAAACATTCCATGCTTAAATATTGTCCGATTTTATATGAGAGTGAATCTTTCAACACAATTTTTTCTATTCATGAGACATCACTTAAGGGAAATAAAGTTTCTTACTAATCCAATCGATTGTTGGTGTAAGTATGAAAAAAGTGAGATTTCCTTATAAAATTGTGTGTTGGTGTATTCAATTGTGTCAGGGAAAACCATTAAGGCATAATTATAATTATATGTATGAGAGGTCCATGTGTCTGTATGAAATTGGTTAGAGCGTTGAGTCATAGATTGCTACAGTGGTTGTATGAACGGAATACATCATGTGGTTAATAGTGTATTGTACTAAGCATATATAAAGGAAGAGAGAGAGAGAGAGAGAGAGAACACACTCTCATTTCATTTAAGGGAGTTCTCATCGGTTCATCTTTTTCATTCCCTTTCTCTCAATAGGGTTTGCTCTTTGAGTGATCATGGTATCAGAGCCATCAAGGCTCACACCATGAGTGGTTCAATAAAGCGGTTATAAAGATAGATTTGTGCTTTCTTTATTCAAATCATAGAGTTAAAGGTGTAGATCTAACGAAGTTCAAGTTAGATCTGACGAGGAGAGTTTCAGTTCAAGAAGAAGGTGATCTACAGATCAGAAATCCAGATCTGAGGTCTAGAATATGGAAGAGTAGATCTGAATCTACAACTGTAGATCTGAGTTCTTGCAACAAAGATTCAAGTTCTTGGAGAAGATATCTGAGTACATGTGATGGCAGATCGTATGTCTATATCGATGAATAGTGCTCCTGGACATTCAACAATGATGCTGATGAACAACAATGAAGATTCTGGAGGTTCAAACTTTGGGTCTTGTGGATGTTCATCATTCGATAACTCTTTGTAACGACCCTAAAATTTCTAACCTATGCCACGTGTCAATCCAGGTGTACGTGGGCCCTCCGTGGTGATACAGTCATCAAATCTCAGGTGTCAACGCCGAGGTACATTAGTTTTGTATGGTGTTTGTATTATATTGTATTTCATTTGTGCAATTTCAAAGTTCTAACGTGTAAGGACGTTTGTGTATGAGCGTTGGTAGTCCGGGGGACAAACTTAACTAAAAACACTGACAAAACACAAATTTATAAAATTATATGCGTGTTGGTATGTGGTCGCGGCCAAGTGCGCAAGACAAGCGGGGTGTGGCGCGGTTCGAGTCTGGATGCACAAGGGATGAGGTAGAAAGGCTATAGTGAGGAGCAAGTCAACTAAAGTCACCCAGTTGAGTCACTTAAGTAGGTAGGATGGTGCGATTATGAGCCATTAGATGGGCCTAGGGGTATGTGTGTTGGGTCAAGATGAGGTGAGGGTATAACAACTCAACACCCACTCTCTTTCTCTCTCTTCCTCTATTTTCTCTTTATATTATCCCCTAACTTGTTCTCCAAAATACCACCGAACTGGTGTGGCCGAAGCGGCACCGGAGGCAGCGGTTTCGGATGATCCGAGGTAAGATTCTTACTCTCCTCGTCGTTCTCTATGCATTGGTGCATAATTTGCTCGTTATCGTCGCGGTGAGATTTGGACGCTACATCGAAACTTCGAAGTCTATCAAAGTTTTCGATGTCCCGACGATCCCCGCAATGGTTAATAGGTTATTTACAAAGGTTGTGTTCGACTTGGGTAAGTTTTGGGTTTTCGGTAAATTTTTGAGGAATTTTCAAGTGATTTTCGTTGGGGTTTTTGTTGGTGAAGATTGGTGATGAAAGAGATGATGATGTTAATTGGTTGGTTGGTTGTTGTGTTGTGTTTTAAAAAAAAAGGAAAGAAAAAAAAATAGCAAGTCGTCTTGTTCACTGGAATCTCCAGCGAACAAGACGACTCGGGGGGTGAAAGAAATGAGCCGGGTCAAGGTGACCTGACCGGTTGGGCCAGACCGGGCCTGACCCGGTTGGACCGAGTCTTGGTTTGACCCGGTAGGGGCGGTCCAAAGTCGGGTCAAACCAGACCCGACCCGGGACCCACCTACCCATCAAAATAATAATAAATAATTATTTATTTCAAATAAATATATTTAATAGGATTTTAATTGAAATAAATTCTAGAAAATAGGGAAAATTCAAGAAAAATTATGAAAAATTAGAAAAAATTATATTTTGACTAAATAAAGAGAAATTTATGAATTTCTATGAAAAGTGAAGTATTCGGGGTTTTTACGAGATGTTATGTTGGAGTTTTTGCCTTGAAAAGTGTGAAATTAGTAAAAATAGCAAGAAATTAGGAAAAACATAGGAAAATGAAGGAAATTGATATAAATGTTATTATCAGGATTATTCGCACACGGGACTACGTAGGGACGAGTCGGAGTTCGCGAGAGTGCAATTAGCTTGGATTGTGGTAAGTAAACTAGTAAGGAACACTACAATTATTTCTTGAGCTTTAAATTTATTGTTGATATTGTTTCAATTCTAGCTTGATATTCTATTCTTTTGAGTTGTCCCAAGGCAAGTGTGTCAAACGCGATCCTTGCAGAATTTCAGGCTTGCGGTATATTATACCGGGGTTTACGGCTGGGGATGCGTGATTGGTTGTGATAATATGTATGGGGTGAGAGTTCTCTACTAGATTGCTGGGGACTCTGCACTCGCGTAAGGGTCTTAGAGAAGATTTTGTCCTCGACTTTGGGCCTTTGAGGAGATTCTGTCCTCGGCTCAAACAACTTTGATTGGTTGGGACCACTTGTGCCCATTCATTTATTTACAGTCTTTATATATTCATGCGCTCACTGTCCTTTCTTTCTCTCTGTATGAATTGATTGCTTATTCATTTAATTCAAAATGTTGTATTTATATTTCCTGTTTGGCGTTACTTATCTGGGCTCATCATTCTTATATTTGATCTAGTGCAGGTCCGCAGTCCAGTAAAGGAAAGATCATGCAATTAGGTGAAATACTTTGAGCGGCCCTCCTCTGCTGATGTAGGTGACTTTTTGGTTGTATTAGTTAATTATATTGTTTTTGTATATGGGTTATGGGTTAAGAGAATGTTGGATACTTATGGCATTGATGATACTCTCATTTGTTTCACATGATATATATGATTTACACGGTTCCCACACCCTAAGTTTTGTCCTAACTTGGAGCTTTTGAGGTTAATTGATTAGTTGAGATTGATTGCTTCCGCTTTATACTTTGACAACTCGCTAATTAATTGACTTCAATTTTAAATGCTTAATAAATGATTGAATACTAAGGATATGCTCAGTGGTCCCGCGCGACTCGGCGGGATTGGTTCGGGGGTTCGCACGAGTCTAGGCTAGGCGGTGCACGATTTTAGGTTTGTGGAATTTGGGGCCGTCATACTCCTTATCCAAGACTTCTGTCAGTGTGACGGCCCCAAATTCCCAATGCATTTGGGTACGGCCGGCCTAGACCCACACAGGCCCCGAGTCAGTGCTCAGCGAGCCTGACGAGCCTAGTCAGCCTCAAATCATCAAATTTCAAGTTTTGTGAAAGAATTATTGCAATTATAATACAGCGGAAGCAATTTAATACTAATCAATTAATGGGAAATAACTCAATCAAACGGAAATCAGGAATCTATATAAATGTAGAAAACCCCGATAATTTCCTACCCAAGTCAACTTAGCCAAATTTATGGTATCCACCTCAAAACTTATTCCCAGTTCCAAACAAAAATCATATATATATATATATAAAACGTCATACAAAAAGAAACAAACATGAGCCTACATCTCGGTACCTCAAATCCAACTGCTCACAAAAAGTCTCCTAGGCAAGGTCCCTTGCCGAATGGCATGACTGTAATCTGAAAGTGATCGTATCTCGTGCTGAACACCGTCTTTTCTCGATCTTCAGCCCTAATCCTGAGCTGGTGATAGCCTGACCTTAGATCTATTTTCGAGAACCACTGCGCTCCAGTCAACTGATCAAACAAATCATCAATGCGCGGCAATGGGTATTTGTTCTTCACTGTGATTCAGTTCAACTGGCAATAATCTATACATAACCTCAAACTACTATCCTTCTTCACAAATAGCACTGGCGCTCCCCATGGCGACATACTCGGACTAATGAAACCAAGCTCTAACAACTCATCTAGCTGACTCCTCAACTCCTCAAGCTCTCGAGGTGCCATATGGTACGGTAGTATCGAGATCGGCTTAGTCCCTGGTACAAGGTCAATGATAAAGTCGATCTCCCTCGGCGGTGGTAATCCCGGTAAATCCTCCGGAAACACATTTGCGAAGTCGCACATGACTGGTACCTCAGTAATACAAATCTCCTGCTTTGCCCCAGTTCTCATGACGCTCGCAACAACCTCAATCTCGCCACTATTGGCTTCCCTGCCTCTGGTGATAGGAAGTACCGACGCCGTACCCTGAATGCTGAGCTCCGAACTATCTACTAATGGAATCGTGATCCTCTTCTCATAACAACCGATGTGAGCATGAAATGATCCCAACCAATCCATACCAAGCAAAACATCAAACTCCAAAAACTCGAGCACTCTCATATCCACTAGTAACTCGTAACCCCCTATCTCTACCGGAATATCGAAGCACAACAAATTCGGATAAATTTTATCTCCAGCAGCAGTGCTAAAGATGAGGGGTTTACTAAGCCTAACAGGTTTCAAACCTAGCTTATCTACCATTCGACCAGCAATAAACGAAACAGTGGAACCGGAATCGAACATTGTATGCATGAAAGTACCGCAAATAGAAATCATACCCTCAACAAGGTTTCGGGACGCCCCCTGGTCTGGCTCAACAGCTGCATGAATACGCTCCTCTCGGTGCTTTGGTGATCTTTGTGGCGTGTTTCTCGGTGGTTGAGGGCAATCCCTCTGAATGTGGCCAACCTTTCCACACCTGAAACATGTGCGGGTATCCTGCGATCCCTGAGTCTGGCTCTGGCCTCGTCCCCGTGCAGAACTCTGAGTCTGAGTCTGACTAGACCTCTTGTGTCCTCCTCTCGCCTATCTCCTTGATCCGTAACCCCTACTCTCAGCCTCTGCGATCGTCGCCCCCGGTCGACTAGGCTGTGGTGGATGACTGGCAAAACTCGGTACTGGTGGAATGGTCTGGGTCGGACGAGTAGTCTGCTGTGCAACGGACCCTACACTTTGAGTCTTACGGTCACGAAAATTCCACCTGTTCTTCTTCCTCTTCTTATCCTGATGGTGCTCCTCCGATCGGAACTCTGATCTGGCCGGTCTAGCCTCATCTGGATGAGTAAGCAGGTAACCCTCCCGTGCTAAACTCCGCTCATACGCAATCTGCAAGGTCTCCGGCTGTGTGGTGACTACGGAACCTCCAATCGCAGGTAGCAAACCTTCAGTGAAGTAGTAAATCCTATCAGTCTCTGAACCGGCTGATCCTCCCGCATAAGGCAATAACTGAATGAATCTGCCCATGTAATCCATAACTGACTCAGTAGCTCCCTGCCTCAATGCCATAAACTCATTCCTCTTTGCTTGAAGAACAGTCGGTGGAAAGTATTTCTGATTAAACTGGGTCTTGAAGTCGACCCAGTCTCTCGGAACACCTCGGGAAGTAACGATAGTCGTCCACCAATCATCTGCCTCCCCCTGTAACATAAACGAAGAGATCGTCGCTCGCATGTGATCCTCCGTGGCAATGATCGAGTGAATCTTCTCATGATTCTTCAAAAATAGTTCCGCTGCCCTAACATGTCTCTTGAATTCCCTCAACTGCTTCGCCTCAACGGTGGCTCCCGGACTCTTCTCTGGAGTCGGAGTCGGAGTAACCTCTGCAGTAGCTACTGGCGTAGTCACTGTCTCCGTCGCTCGTACTATGTCAGTCTGTAACGTAGGTGTCTCTGCCTCGATCTGCGTAACTGGCGCAACTGCTTCTTCGGGAATCGCCGCTAACGGAATCGGAGTCGTAGATGCCGCAACAATCGGAGTCTCTGCTCCTTGAGTAACTGAAGGTGGCAATGGTGTAGTGGTAGCTGGTATGAGTGTCCTCAACAGTCGTAACATCTCCTGTAGTTGCTGGTCCTGGGTCGCATGTAACAACCCTCAAATTTTAACTCGACTTGTGTCGCACGTGTTAGGACCGTGAACCGACTACGTGATACTAGACAGTATTTTGAACCACGGGAGTCGACACCGAGGTAATTTTATGATTCTTTGATGTGTGTAATAGTATTTTACTTTAATGTGTGTCGCGGGCCGTTCAGACAATTGTCAATGTGAGTGAGGTCTCGCGAAGGTAACTTGGGGAGAAAATACAATGAAAAACTTAAATAAAGTAATTATTTAATAATTTAAATATTTATTTGTAAGGGACAGACAAAAATATGCATGTCACAAGTCGGGGAAAATTGTTGAAAAATACGGGTGTTGGTTAAATACACAACAAATAGACAAATGTGTAGAATTGTTAAAGTGACACAATTCAAAAATGGAACACCCTTGGATTAGCCTCGAGATGCGTGTGTACGTGAAGATGAAGGGCCATGCATGTGACAACACCCCACCTAACTTACTATTCACCCATCATTAGTGTAAAGAGAAAAAAAAATAATAATAAAAAAAATCATTATAACCCACATTCATCTATCTCATTCTCACCTTATCACCGTCTCTACACTCTCATCGCCATCCTCCTTCCCCCTCCTCCCTGGTGCTTCACCGTCGACCACCAGCCTTGGGCAATCGGAGCTCACCGGAGGTATGTTCTCTCTCCTCTCCCTCTCTCGGCTGTCCTTCTCTCTCTCTCTCTCTCGAACTCTCTCCTCCTCTCCTCTCTCGGACTCTCTCGTTCTCTCTCGATCCACTCACCTCTCAGCTGGCGTGTTCTTGCTAGTCGTCAGAGCTGCAGTGGAGGCTTGGAAGCTCGCCGGAGGTGGGTTTATCTCTCTCTCTCTTGTACACTCTCGTGCTCACCCTCTCGGTTTCTCTCACTCTCGGTTTTCTCTTCCTCTCATCTCGGGTTCTCTCTTCTTCTCGCTCTCCCACGCCACCACCTATCTCACTAGATATGGTGGTAGTCGAGGCCACCTCTCTTGCCAGAAATCTCGGCTATCTCTCTCTTCCTTTTCTCGGTCTCACTGTAAAATTGTTTTGGTGTTGTGGTGGCCGCGGCCTGGTACGTCCGACACGGGGGTTGAACGGTGCTGACCGGAGGCCATACTCCAGCGACACTGCTGGCTGGGGGAGACCTTGTGTGTGACTATTTTTGGTGTGTGGTGTATGTAACCGTGTGTGTGATTGTGTGGGTGTGGCTGGTGGGGTGCGTGTGTGTAGTGTGGATAGTTTGACAGTGGGGTGTGGGATTGGACTGTTGGTGTGGTGTGTGGCATTGGACAGTGTGTGTGTACACCCCACAGATGGAGTGTGCGTGGTGTATTGAACAAGGTGTGTATGTCCATGCATGTGTGTGCATGTGTATGCATGGGTGTGTACATGTATATACATGTACACCCCACGATATGGGGTGTGGGCACCCCACGGTTGGGGTGCGTGATGGTGTTGTGCACCCCACTACTGAGTTTGGGGTGTACCATGTGTGAGTAGGTGAATGGATATGGGTGCACTTAATTGTGTGGTTGTCACATTATGTATAGGTGCGTAAATAAAATGAAATAAAAAATAAAGGAGAAGTATGGACACTTTATGAACAAAATAAAGTGAGGTAAATGGGCTTGTGTTAGGGTCTAATAAGGGCCTAACATAACCAATATAAAATAGGCTTACATATTTGAGTCCAACTAGAGTCTAACAAATGATACAAACCCGTACAAATCAACTTGTGATTTAATGCTAAATCTTACACTAAGATTCAAGATTTAAACCATTATTAGGTAATCGGGAAATCACGGGAGACGCCTTAGGATCTTAAAGTTGTCACACGGGCCGCGATAGCTCAGGTAAGTGCACTTGCCCTAAAGTTTGTGTACGATTGTAAGTCAGTAAGAATATTGCACGTAATTCATTTTCGATCATTGATACTTATTGATTGCCAGTGTTGATGTTTCTATCTTGTTGTTTCCTTGGTATGTGTGTTCTCGACGTGAGCGGGTCGATGTGATACTTGAGGCCTGTGTCCCTCTTGTGTCAAGCTGTGCTAGTACCGTAACATTGCCCGGGAAGAGCCAGCGTCCTCTTTCTGTACGCTTGGAGGCCTGTGTCCCTCGATCTTTGCGCGAGTGTTGCGACATTGCCGGAAAGAGCGGCGTCTTCTTTCCGTATGCTGTGATGTGACCAGTCACTGCCTCGCTTGTTTTCTTAGAACACATATGTTTTCGATTGATATCTGATAGTATTTTTATCATGCACCTTTATCTTGTTATATTGCGTGTCTTTAATTTTTGCATGATATTTAGACTGCTTCATTTGATGCTCATGAATTACTGTTATCTTCTGCTGGTATTACTTTAAATTTTCTCTCAGTTGCTCACCGTCTAGTTTGTGACGGTGGGTGCAGATTTATCCGAGTAATCGAAATGTAAAGGACCTTGCTTATGAGACGTTCGTGAGGATTTGCGATTGAATTCGAGCACCCTAGGCTACGAAAAGTTGGTTTGAACTTGAAATCATAGGTATTTAATACCATGTAAGATTTTATTTGGTTTTCGTTTGAGGTATATTAATATTCGGGGTTTCCACATACATAGATTTCCTGACTTTCCTTTGATTGAGTTATTTCCCAATAATTGATTCATATCTAAATTGCTTCTGTTGTGTTATAATTTGCAATAACTCTTTCATAAATCTTGAAATTTTGATGATTTGAGGCTGACTAGGCTCGTCAAGTTCACCGAGAACTGACTCGGGGCCTGCACGGGTTTAGGCCGGGCGTACCCAAATGCATTGGGAATTTGGGGCCGTCACACTTGGTATCAGAGCTTAAGGTTATAACGACCTGACTCTTGATATAAAAACACAAGCCATTTAGGCCAGCGGAAGTTAGGAATGGTTGAACTTAGGAGTGGAAACCCTATGACCCTTTAGAAACTTAACCTGGGGAGTAACGGGTAGAGTCGAATATTTTATACATGTTATGATTGTTGTGTATAAATATGATATGCGGTAGCTATCAACTAATTCGAGAAGTTCGCTCTCTTAATCAGATGAAGATGGCGGATCAGTTAGGTCCGAGCGATGACAGCGGGGCACCGAACACTCGTGCCATCACTGCAGAGGAGTTTCGTGCTTGGACTCAGCGAGTGCGATGCAGGACCTACAGTTGCAGGGGATGTTACAGTTACTGAGAACGCTAGCACCAGCTACTATTACAACGCCATCTACTCCGACTACGTTGCTTACTACGAATACTACTCGAGGAGTCGAGATTCCGATTGCTGCGACGTTCGCGACTCCGATTTCGTTAGCGGCGATGCCTGAGGGAGTCGTTGTTGCATCGGTTACGCTGACTAAAGCCGAGACACCGACGATAGCATATGCAAAGGGGACCCAAACTACACTACCTACACCTGTGGCCACTGTCGAAACTACTTCGGTTATGACACCAGCGAAGAGTCTGGGGGCCACTGCCTAGGCTAGGCAGTGGAGAGACTTCAAGAGGCACGATCCGTTGAAGTTCTATGGTGGTACCGATGCTAGAGCGGCAGAGCTATTCTTGAAAAATCACGAGAAGATTCACACCATCATCGCTACTGAGGAACGCATGAAGGCGATGATCTCATCGTCAATGTTGCAAGGGGAGGCGGACGATTGGTGGACGACAATTGTTGCTACCCGAGGCATCCCGAGTGATTGGGTTGACTTCAAGACTCAATTTAATCAAAAGTACTTTCCGTCGACTGTTCTTCGAGCGAAAAAGAACGAGTTCATGACGTTGACGCAGAACGCAGGCGAGTCTGTGATGGAGTACATGGGTAGATTTATATCGTTGTTGCCTTATGCTGGAGGATCTGCAAATATTGAGACTGATCAAGTCTATTACTTTACCGAGGGTTTGTTACCCATAGCCATAGGATTTTTTGTTGCGATTGAGCCGGAGAGCTTACAGAGAGCATGTGAGCGTAGTCTAGTGAGGGAAAGCTATTTGCTTACTCATTCTGAGGAGGAGGCTAGACCGACCAGATCAGAGATACGATCAGAGGACCAGCATCGGGACAAGAGATGGAGGATGAACCAATTTCATCAGCGAGACTCTGAGACACTGAGTGTTGGATCAACTTTACAGCAGGTCACCAGGCCGGCCGAAACGATTTTGCCGGTATCGACCGTTGTGAGCCATCCTACCCAGTCTACTAGGCCAGTGCAGCAGACACAGGTGCATACACAGAGACAGACACGAGAGACTCGTACTTGTTATCGATGCGGACAGAGGGGTCACATCCAAAAGAATTGTACTCAGTCAAAGCGAGTCTAAATATAACACCACCAACACCGATACGAACGCGTGCAGGCTATTGTTGAGACGAACTTGAAGGCGTCCAAATACGTTACCGAGTGTATGAGTTTCGTTTAAAGTACCTTCATGTATACCATGTTCAATTCAAGTTATGTTGATTCTTGATTATTGTACGCATGGTAGACATGTTATGATTGAAAAGCCATTAGACTTGGCAAACACTAAAGTCCTGAACACGTTGAATGGGATAATATGTACTCGAACGCAATAAGTATTAATATTTTGTTATAAATAGGGAGTTACGAGTTGTCAGTAATTATGAGAATACTGAAGTTTAGGGTTCAATGTTTTATTTGGTACGATCTGGTTTGGTGTATTTCATACTCAAATTATGATACGAGAAGATGAAATTGAAACCCTTGTGGGTAGCACATGTGGTACAGCGAAATAGGATGTCGACGCTGCTAAAGTATTGAATCGCGTACGAGTATTTGTTACCCAAGGTTAGATTTTAGGACGCGTGTTTAGAGCGAACGATGATGCAGTTGATTTCGAGAATATTTAAGTCATGTAATCGCTTATGCATTCGAGTATCTGAAAGTTGCGAGAAGAACTGATCAACCCACAACCTGGAGTGAACTGCGATCGTGTTCGCACTGAGGATATGAGAACGTCACCGGTACGATGCTTGTTCGAGTTACGTAATGATCCTGAGAGCTTGAAACACCTATTCATTCAGAGGGAGCTGAACCTGACACAAAAACGTTGGCCTAAGTTTATGAAAGACTACGACTTTTCATTTTGCGTAGCAGCCGAGGAAGACCAACATTATTGCTCATACTTTGAGCTGCAAAAGATTTGATGCTGAGGTAATCATGTATCAGAGGACCATTAGTGTGGTTTACGTGTGGCGGCGGAATTGATGAATTCATTGGACGTGTCGACAATTATCATGACATAGACACGTGACTAGATGATGTTGCAAATCGTTTCATTTGGTGTTATACGCGAGGAACATCAAGATGATGCGTCATACGAGCGGTGCAATGAAATGGCGGATAGTTCATATTTTCCAGACGAGTCGGTCGACAGACTCATGCTAGAGGTCCTGCGGGTGACTGGGGTCCATGATGATTTCTGAGGTGTTGAAGTGGTTCGAGCGTGTGTTATGCTAGCACGTAGAGGCTGGGCGATTAATGACCGGAAGGACTGCTACACCACCTACCCATTCCACGCTGGAAGTGGGAACGTATTGATATGGATGTCGTCAGTGGTTACCCCGATCTTCTTGTGGTCACGACAGCTTCTGGGAAATTGTGGACAGGGTTACGGAATCTGCAGTACCTTTACTTGCGCAAGGTTGCGCACGACAACAGTTATCAGTCAAGTATCGGTATGTCATCGATTGAGGCGTTTTGCGATAGGCCTCGTAAATTTCTTTCCTGCTGGACTGAATCAGAGGATATAGTGGTGAATGGATTGGAAACTGTTGATGAGTATGCTGAGAAAGTACGATAGATTCCTTGAAACTTGTGAGAGCCCAGGAGTGGCAGAAGAAATACCTGTCAAGTATCACGATGTAGAAAGACTAAGTAGACCTGAAGGTTTTTATGTTAAAGTATCGCAATCGGTTCGAAGGCAAGAAAGACTCGATTCGAGGTTTGACGATCTCTTCAAGATGGTGAAGAGGTTTAGTGTAACCGTTAATTTTTAAATGTACTTATTAGTGAAATTTCGGGGACGAAATTCTAATAAGTGGGGGAGACTGTAACAACCCTCAAATTTTAACTCGACTTGTGTCACACGTGTTAGGACCGTGAACCGATTACGTGATACTAGACAGTATTTTGAATCTCAGGAGTCGACACCGAGGTAATTTTATGATTCTTTGATGTGTGTAATAGTATTTTACTTTAATGTGTGTCGCGGGCCGTTCAGACAATTGTCAATGTGAGTGAGGTCTCGCGTAGGTAACTTGGGGAGAAAATACAATGAAAAACTTAAATAAAGTAATTATTTAATAATTTAAATATTTATTTGTAAGGGACAGACAAAAATATGCATGTCACAAGTCGGGGAAAATGACAAAAATATGCATGTCACAAGTCGGGGAAAATTGTTGAAAAATACGGGCGTTGGTTAAATACACAACAAATAGACAAATGTGTAGAACTGTTAAAGTGACACAATTCAAAAATGGAACACCCTTGGATTAGCCTCGAGATGCGTGTGTACGTGAAGATGAAGGGCCATGCATGTGACAACACCCCACCTAACTTACTATTCACCCATCATTAATGTAAAGAGAAAAAAATATAATAATAAAAAAAATCATTATAACCCACATTCATCTCTCTCATTCTCACCTTATCACCGTCTCTACACTCTCATCGCCATCCTCCTCCCCCTCCTCCCTGGTGCTTCACTGTCGACCACCAGCCTCGGGCAATCGGAGCTCACCGGAGGTATGTTCTCTCTCCTCTCCCTCTCTCGGCTGTCCTTCTATCTCTCTCTCGAACTCTCTCCTCCTCTCCTCTCTCGGAGTCTCTCGTTCTCTCTCGATCCACTCACCTCTCAGCTGGCGTGTTCTTGCTGGTCGTCGGAGCTCCAGTGGAGGCTTGGAAGCTCGCTGGAGGTGGGTTTATCTCTCTCTCTCTCTCTCTTATACACTCTCGTGCTCACCCTCTCGGTCTCTCTCACTCTCGGTTTTCTCTTCCTCTCATCTCGGGTTCTCTCTTCTTCTCGCTCTCCCATGCCACCACCTATCTCACTGGATATGGTGGTGGTCGAGGCCACCTCTCTCACCAGAAATCTCGGCTATCTCTCTCTTCCTTTTCTCGGTCTCACTGTGAAACAGTTTTGGCGTTGTGGTGACCGCGGCCTGGTACGTCCGACACGGGGGTTGAACGGTGCTGACAGGAGGCCATACTCCAGCGACACTGCTGGCTGGGGGAGACCTTGTGTGTGACTGTTTTTGGTGTGTGAGTGTATGTAACCGTGTGTGATTGTGTGGGTGTGGCTGGTGGGGTGCGTGTGTGTAGTGTGGATAGTTTGACAATGGGGTGTGGGATTGGACAGTTGGTGTGGTGTGTGGCATTGGACAGTGTGTGTGTACACCCCACAGATGGAGTGTGCGTGGTGTATTGAACAAGGTGTGTATGTCCATGCATGTGTGTGCATGTGTATGCATGGGTGTGTACATCGTGGGGTGTACACCCCACCGTTGGGGTGCGTGATGGTGTTGTGCACCCCACTACTGAGTGTGGGGTGTACCATGTGTGAGTAGGTGAATGGATATGGGTGCACTTAATTGTGTGGTTGTCACATTATGTATAGGTGTGTAAATAAAATGAAATAAAAAATAAAGGAGAAGTATGAACACTTTATGAACAAAATAAAGTGAGGTAAATGGGCTTGTGTTAGGGTCCAATAAGGGCCCAATATAACCAATATAAAACAGGGTTACATATTTGAGTCCAACTAGAGTCTAACAAATGATACAAACCCGTACAAATCAACATGTGATTTAATGCTAAATCTTACACTAAGATTCAAGATTTAAACCATTATTAGGTAATCGGGAAATCACGGGAGACGCGTTAGGATCTTGAAGTTGTCACACGGGCCGCGATAGCTCAGGTAAGTGCACTTGCCCTAAAGTTTGTGTACGATTGTAAGTCAGTAAGAACATTGCACGTAATTCATTTTCGATCATTGATACTTATTGATTGCCGCTGTTGATGTTTCTATCTTGTTGTTTCCTTGGTATGTGTGTTCTTGGCGTGAGCGGGTTGATGTGATACTTGAAGGCTGTGTCCCTCTTGTGTCAAGCTGTGCTAGTGCCATAACATTGCCCGGGAAGAGCCAGCGTCCTCTTTCCGTACGCTCGGAGGCCTGTGTCCCTCTGATGCTGCGCGAGTGTTGCGACATTGCCTGGAAAGAGCCAGCGTCCTCTTTTCGTATGCTGTGATGTGACCACTCACTGCCTCGCTTGTTTTCTTAGAACACATATGTTTTCGATTGATATCTGATAATATTTTTATCATGCACCTTTATCTTGTTATATTGCATGTCTTTAATTTTTGCATGATATTTAGACTGCTTCATTTGATGCTCATGAATTACTGTTATCTTCTGCTGGTATTACTTTAAATTTTCTCTCAGTTGCTCACCGTCTAGTTTGTGACGGTGGGTGCAGATTTATCCGAGTAATCGAAGTGTAAAGGACCTTGCTTATGAGACTTTCGTGAGGATTTGCGATAGAATTCGAGCACCCTAGGCTACGAAAAGTTGGTTTGAACATGAAGTCATAGGTATTTAATATCATGTAAGATTTTATTTGGTTTTCGTTTGAGGTATATTAATATTCGGGGTTTCCACATACATAGATTTCCTGACTTTCCTTTGATTGAGTTATTTCCCAATAATTGATTCATATCTAAATTGCTTCCGCTGTGTTATAATTTGCAATAACTCTTTCATAAATCTTGAAATTTTGATGATTTGAGGCTGACTAGGCTCGTCAAGGTTCGCCGAAAACTGACTCGGGACCTGCACAGGTTTAGGCTGAGCGTACCCAAATGCATTGGGAATTTGGAGCCGTCACATCGCAACTCTCTGTGTCAAGGCGTGCACATCGTCCGCGCTAGCATATCGTGTGCCGGAAGTGCCGCTATCGTCGCTCGGAACAGTGTGATCTGCCATCGTCGTCTGAATCAAGAGAACGAACTTCTCGGATTAGTGGATAGCTACCGCATACAATATATTACAATCAACAATCGTAATATGTATAAACATCACATCTGACTCAACCCATTACTTCCCCAACTAAGTTTCTACAGGATTATAGGGTTTCCACTTCTAAGTTCGACCGTTCCAAACTTCCGCTGGTTTTAATGGCTTGTATTTTATGAATTTACCTCAAGAGTCAAAGTCTTTAGAACCTTGCGCTCTGATACCAACTGTGACGGCCCCAAATTCCTAATGCATTTGAGTACGCCCGGCCTAGACCCGTACAGGCCCCGAGTCAGTGCTCAGCAAGCCTGACGAGCCTAGTCAGCCTCAAATCATCAAATTTCAAGTTTTATGAAAGAGTTATTGCAATTATAATACAGCGGAAGCAATTTAATACTAATCAATTAATGGAAAATAACTCAATCAAACGGAAATCAAGAATCTATATAAATGTGGAAAACCCCGATAAGTTCCTATCCAAGTCAACATAGCCAAATTTATGGTATCCACCTCAAAACTTATTCCCAGTTCCAAACAAAAATCATATATATATATAAAACGTCATACAAAAAGAAACAAACATGAGCCTACATCTCGGTACCTCAAATCCAGCTGCTCACAAAAAGCCTCCTAGGCAAGGTCCCTTGCCTCTACTGCACTCCGCCCTATCTGCACCCACCGTCACAAACTAGACGGTGAACAACTTAGAGAAATCGAAAGTAAAGCCAGAAGAATATAACAGTAATTTATGGAGTAATAACAAGGCAGTCTAAATATCATGCAGGTATTGAAAGACAGGTTAAATAGACAAGATGCATGATAGACAGACTAAAAATAAGTGGCAATCGAAACATGCTTGTTCTACGAGTCAAGAGAGGCTATAAGTGGTATAGCATCCACAACAAATCAACAACAAAGATGTCGAAACATCGAAATCCACAACAATCCAGTACATGGTATCACACTATCACTAGGGGTGGTCAAAGACTCGCGCGCACGAGTGCCCGCGTTTTATCCCTTCTAGTGCAGGCCGCATGTACCTTCGAGATACACACTTATGCCAATAACACACATACAAGGAATATGGAATAGAATGCCAACAAGGAGGTGATAGCAAACACAATGGAATGAAAATAAATCACTTGGTATTTTCTTTACTGGCTTACTAACGTACACAAGTTTTTAAGACGAGTGTACTTACCTGAACTATCGCGACCCGTGTGACAACACCGAGATCCTAACGCATCTCCCGTGATTTCCCGATTACCTGATAATAGTTTAAATCTTGAATATTACTGTAAGTTTTTGCATTAAATCTCAAGTTGTTTTGTATGGGTTTGTATCATTTGTTAGACTCTGGTTGGACTCAAATATGTAAGCCCGTTTCTATGAAATTATTTACTTGTTATGAGCCTCATTTTATATTGGTTATGTTGGGCCTTATTAGACCCTAAAGCAAGCCCATTTACATCACTTTATTTTGTTCATAAAGTGTCCATACTTCTCCTTTATTTTTATTTTATTTTATTTACACACATACACATAATGTGACAACCACACAATTAAGTATACCCCATTGTTATGTGCACACAACACCCCACTATTTTGTGCACACAACACCCCTCGGTTGTGTGCACCCCGCTGTTTTACATCCCATTTACACAACAACACACACATGCATGCACATGCACACACATGCATACACACCACCCCACTACCAAACTGTCCACACCCCACTCCATATTACCTTGGCTGTTCAGTCCACCCACACCTCATCACGCACCCCAACCGTGGGGTGTACATGCATACACATGCACACCCACATGCACACACATGTATGCATGCACATGCACACACCACACACTGCAAAACTGCCCACACCCCACCTTGATTGTCCACCCCACCAGTGGGTGTACACACATGATCACACACCACACCCCATCCGTGGGGTGTACATGCATACACATGCACACCCACATGCACACACATGCATGCATGCACATACACCCACATGCATGCACCTAAATTGTCCACACACACTAAACTGTCCACACACACCACACATCACCTCATGCACCCCACCAGTGAGAACAGAGAGAACAGGCCGAGAGAGGAGAGACCGTGAGGTGAGAGGTGTGTGAGGCCGAGAGAAAGAGAGAGAGAGAGTTACCTTCGGCTAGTGTAGCTTCCCGGGGACCATTCAGCTCGTCGGCGAGAGGAGGGGGGTGGCGGTGACGGTGAGACCGTGAGGGCGAAAGGCCGTGAGGTGAGTAAGGAAATGGAGAGGCCGAGACTGAGGGAGAGGAGGGAGAGATCGAGAGTAGAGAGGAGAGATGAGAGATCGAGTGAGCAGAGAAGAGGGCGAGAGTGGAGAGGAGAGGTCGTGAGGGAGGGTGTGAAGAGAGGCCGAGAGTTGGAGAAGATGAGGGAAAGAGAGAGAGCGGCAGTGAGGGGGGGTAGGACAAATAATTATTTAAATTATCCAATAATTCTTTTAATTATGTTTTTATTGTATTTTTCTCCCCCGTTTAACTAGGCGAAACCTCACTCAACTAAAAATCGCCCGAACAGCTCGAGACCTGTAATATACTAAAATACTAATACAAAAAATCAAAGAATCATAAAATTACCTCGATGTCGACTCCCGAGGTTCGAAATACTGTCCAGTATCACGTAGCCGGGTCACAGTCCTGACAAGTATCATACAAGTCAGGTTAAAATTCGAGGGTTGTTACAGTCAGGTTAGATAGATAAAACTTTATGTTATGGAAATCGATTGTTATTCCTATGGTTCGTGGTTATGATTACAATGGTCATTTGTTTGGGACATATTTGTGTCCTGAAATAAGGTTGGAGGACTCTGTTACTCCAAATCCAGCATACAAGGCATGGATTTTGAAGGATCAGGCGCTAATTGCTTGGCTTTTCAATGCTATCGTACCATCTATTTCCACTCAAATGGTGATTGGTAATGTGAAAATTGCACACGAAGCTTAGTTGAATATTGAAGAGTATTGTGGTTCATACAATCAGTCTCAAATCTAGTTGTATAAGATAGAGTCCACCACAAAGGGAAATAGGAGTATGAGTGATTATCTTGCTAAAATGAAGTAGCATACTGCTTGGCTACTACTGGTTCCCTGATTTCAACTGATGACTTAATCACCAACACTTTGGCTAGTTTGGGCTTGGAGTATCTTCTAATCATAACAGTCTTACGTAAGAAGCCAAGTCTGTGATGGACAGAACTTCAGGTTACATTGCTTAGTTTTGATGAACGTCTGTCTCGACTTCAAGCACGACAAGGAATCAACTTGATGACATTGTCTGATGTAACACTGTCTGCTCATGTGGCTATCAAGGTAAAAGATGGTAATAGCTCTAGCGGTGGACAAACAAGTTCTGGTTTTATCTAACAAAATGGAAATTAGTCAGGAAACAATGGTTCTCATGGACAAGGGAATAATAATCATGGGTAGAATAATTGAGGAAAAGGAGGTTATAGAGGTTAGAATAACATAGGTCATGGTGGTTTCAGATTTCAGAATAACAACAAGCCTATTTGTGAAATATGTTGCAAATTCGGTCACTCGGCTGCAGTATTTTACTTTCGTGGTGATATGTTGCTCAAATGCAACCACAACCACACTAACAGTTTCATTTTCCTCCTGGTCCTCCTTTATCCTAACACAATTTGTTCTATGGAACTTCGGAGAGTACTCCTGATAACTTTTGGAATGCTGATAGTGGGGCTACCTCGTATGTTACATCTGATCCCTCACAGATAGTGCACAACCATCCATATGGAGATAATGATGCATTAATAGTTGGTAATGGTCAATTTCTCCATATATCTGGCATTACATTTTCTCTTTGCTTGAAATTATCATTCTCTAATACTTTGTGTGTGCCTATCATGAAAAAGAATTCGTTAAGTGTTTCTTAATTAATAAAGGATAATAATGTTCTAATTGAATTTCATTCGAATGCTTGTTTTGTGAAGGATACTCAAACTAAAGAAGTTCGCCTTCATGGAACAGTTCAGAATGTTCTTTATTGTTTTTTTGGTCATTCTACTCCCTTTTCTTCTTCTCAAGCTGTTTTTCTTGCATCAATAAAAGTCTCTATTCTCTCTGGTATTCAAAGTTGGGCCATCCTTCTCAGTAGACTTCATCAGGTGTTTAATAAACATCTTCATCTTGATTTGAAGTCTGATGCATTTTTGTAATTCATGTCAGTTGGGTAAAAGCCATGCTTTACCATTTCCACATTCTTTGTCTTGTAATTCAAATGTTCTTAAATTGATTCACTCTGATGTATGGGGACTTGCACCTCATACTTGTTACAACTATTATATAGATTTTCAATTAAGGTGTATTTAATTTGAAGGATTTGTCACAACGATCGGCGGTGGTTCCAATCATATCCCTTTTGCTCTTTGTTCATTCAATAAACAATTGATCTAATCAGATTTGTAGAGATTGGTCCATCCTAGTTGTAGTGCATTTTCATCAACGGTGTTGCGTGGATTTATGCGACGCGCTGGATTGGTTCATCTTTAGTTTTTACTTTATTGTTAGTTTTCTTCCTTAGTTGGAAGTTTTTTTTTTGTCTTCTCCTTGTTGAAAATTTTTTAGGTCATCCCCTTGTTGGAAAGTTTTATGTCTTCTCCTTGTTGAGAAGTTTTGTTATTTGTTTTGTGGTTCTAGTACTTTTGTGTATTGTCATGAGTTTCAGCGTTATAGAGAACAGTCCCTGATTGTCAAATTATTTCAATTTTGAAAAAAAGTCGAATTAATGGCAGTTTGTTTGCACAAATAGGATTAGCGAATCGATGTACTTGATTTTATGTCTGGTTATCTATTGAGCAATGAATGATTAATGAAATTTTGATTTCTCTTCAAAAAAATTGGAGGATTTGATAGGATTTTACAAGAGTTTCGAGGATTTTGAATTCAATGTGTATTTAATTTGGAGTTCAAAGGATTTTAATGGACTTTTGAAAAGTCAATGGTATGCAATTACTATTTAGATGGATTTTAAAAGATTTCTAAAAAGTCTAAGTGCATTCAATTTTTAAACATATTAGAATTTTGAAGATTTTAATGCATTGTGATGGTTTTCTTTCAAAAAACTAGAGTCCAGCTAAGTGCACCACGACTTTTAGGAAGTCCACCTCAAAAAAAGTCAAGCTTAAAAAAAATCAATCCTACTACAAAATGATCTTTATGTCCTCACTGTGATTAGTGCACCCCACTACAATTACTAAGTGCATCCCTCACATTCTCTTTTTTGTGATTTGTAGGCATCATCAAGGGGTTTGGCCTCGAGGTTCGAATTTTTTGTTGGAGAGTCGGTCGGAGCTCTCCGAATCTCTAGTTGGAGTATTGGTCACAGCTTGCCGAACCTTTAATTGGAGAGTCGGTCGAAACCTACGGAACCTTTAGGTTGACAGTTGTCAACTAAATCTCACCAAAGAGGTTCGGTTGAACAACAACGAGCCTAGTTGATAAGTCTCGACTATATGCTGTCGAATCTAAAATAGATTATCGATCAAGGTTTTGGAGTTGGGTGCTTCGATTCGGATGAAAGGGTATTTTGGTAAAGATGTGGGGTGCACTTAATAATTGAAATTTGAATTTGGGGTGCACGTAAAATGGAGTGCACTTCCTAAAAATCAGGATGCATTTAGCGGGACTCAAAAATTAACATAACAAATCCCATCTCTACCTATGAGATTTGGATGAATCAATTAAATTCAATCAAATCTATCATTTAAACAAATTCATAGATTTATCACATCGAATATATCCCCAGTGTAACTAATTTTTTTGGGTGTTTAATAAATGATGAGTGTTTTCAAAAAATGATAGGTTTATAATCGTTAGAGGCCAATATTCCACACCACTTTATTTTCCTCAATCATCATCTCACTGAAGAGGTAAGATCGAAAGTGAGATAATCACTTATTCAACGCACTAATTTTCGTACTCATGATGTGGGCCCATGTCCTATTTTTAAGGGGGAGGAAAGAAAATTTACAAATTTTCGTGAAAGAGAGAGTAGTGGGCCCACACTTTCTTACCTTTTTTTTTTTTTTTTTTTTTGATAATAGGAGAGAAAAGTGTTAAAAACTGTCAATAAAGGAAAGAAAAATGTGAGAATGACACCCAAAGTTTTTTCATTTTTTTTTTCAAGAAATATGATTACGCATTCCATTGATTCATAAACAAATCTGGGAAGGATTCTCCCACATACAATTTATACCATTAGCGAGGGCTCTCTTGACACCCAAAGTTATATCTATGAGCATAATGATAAATGTAGATTATGGGCATGAATTATTAATGTGAAGAGAATGTCCATTCAATGTTGCTCAAATTGACATTGAACTTTAAAATAGGTCTCTAATGGTAGATGCGACTTTATGACTCAATTAATGAGGTGACATTTCTTTTTTTAATTTTATTAATTAAAACGTGAAAATATAAATATAAAATAAAATAAGTAAATATTTAAAAAAACGTATTATCCAACATGGATGTAAATTTGAATGTCAAGAAGTGACATTCAAAATAGATAATGTCTCTCGAGGTCATCTTGACATTCAAAATGCATATTCTATTAGAGGTTTTTTTACTGTAATGTCTATTTATCCTAGGTATCACACATTGACATTCAATCCACATTCCATTGTATCTCCAATGGAGTTGTAGATTGGGGGAAAATGTGCGCCATGGAGGATAAAATAGAGTCATTGGAATGAAAAAGTCTTCTCCAATAGAGGTGAGGATTGAGAATGTGTGGGTGATATGGCATAAAAAAGTAGACATTGGCTCTATTTGGTAAGCACAAAGGAGCTTATTTGCTAGATTATAATCTAGCTGATAAGCTACTTTGAAAAATAAGTTGTGTTTGACAACTAGATTTTCTTAAAAATAATCTAGCTGATAAGCTAGAATATCAAATGTTACCCTTTCTAAAAAAATGCCTGATGAATTTTTTCTTCCTTTTATGCCCCCTAACTTGTGTGCGCACTTCCTAAAATATGATAATTAATACGATTTTAATTTAGATAAAAAGATAAGACAAATATATGTTGTCAAAATTAAAAATAAACTAGATAATACAAGTTATTTTAATCAACATTATTTAATACTACCTATAACAAATATATTTTTTGAAAACCTTAAAATATATAATTAACGCTTTAAAAAAATATATAATTAATTACTACTAAATTAAGATTTTACTTGAAAAAAACTAAATTTAAAATATATTTTTAAATATTTAGTAATTATGTAGCAAATAATGAACTGATTTGTGTTATATGATAGTAATATGTGTTTTAAAGTTTTGTAATTAAAGTATTTAACTAATTAATGTCATATAATCTCAAAATAGCTTATATGTTATATATATATATATATATATATATATATATATCTTGTCTTTATATGTCATTTCACATTTTCCAGCTACTCAATCAATTACCCTTCCAAATAATTTTTAGTTGATAAGCTAGATTATCAGCTTTCCGTTACTACTTACTAAATTATTAGATGTCAGCTAGCTAGTTTATCAGCAGGTGTTGCCAAACAGAGCCATTGACTCTGTTTGGCATGCACAAACTAGCTTTATCATCTAGTCGATCATCTAGACTATAAGATACTTGAAAATTTAACTTGTGTTTGGTCAACAACTTATTTTGTAAATAAGCCAGATGATAAGCTAAAGGTGAAAACGCTAGTAGGGGTAGCATTTTGTTTTTAAAGCGTCGGATGAAGATCTTTTTCCAATGTTGCTGTCAGAGCCTAAATTCCTAGCCCTTAATTAATTTCCTTAATCAGGATCACGGACTCGTGACATGAGACCCACGTGTGATATGCACATCGACCATGGCACGTGGCCGAGGTATATTTTATATTTTTTGTGATGCATTCATAGTGTTATGTATATGTGTAGACTTATTAAGTTGGTAATTGCAGTTATCGAGATGCGAGCGAGGACGCGCCTCGAGCTACGTGCGACCCGAAAGACAGGGTAGCTAGTCAAATGGTAAGTAACATTTTATTTTATGTGATTTGAATAATTTATTACTGTAACAACCCTCGATTTTAATCCGACTAGTGTTGCACTGGTTAGGACCGTGACCCTGCTACATGATACTATAAAGCATTTCAAACTTTGGGAGTCGACACCAAGGTGATTTTATGTTTTCGTGATGTGTGTATTAGTATTGTAATCCATTACGGGTCTCGAGTCATTTGAGCGAATATTAGTCAGAGTGGGGCTTCGCCTAGATAAACGGGGGACTAAAACATAATAAAAATTCAAAATAAATGAATTATATGATAATTTAAATAATTATTTGAAGAAACAAGGCGGGACTACGCGTGTGACGAGGCGAATCGGACCGAGGAACATTGTTTGGATACGTAGAATTGGATAGCTACGCAACATACTGACTATGAGATAGAGATTGTTAAAGTGACACAACTCTAATTTGAGGAGCCATGGGATTGACCTCGAGATGTGTGTATATTTTTAGATGAAGATAAAGGGCTAGAAATGAGACAACACACACCCACTTTACTATTCATCACCTCCTTCTCTATATAGCCGATCTCTCTCTGTCCTCCCCTACTCCTCTCCTCCTCCTCCCGTGAACCACCACTGGACCACCATCTCGTGGTGTCTGGGCTCGCCGGAGACGTCTCCAGTCGTCGCAGTGAAAGTGGTCTTCTCTCTCTCTCTCTCTCTCTCTCTCTCTCTCTCTCTCTTTTCTCCTCACTGTTTTCTTTCTTCTCCATATCGTTCGTGTGCTGCTGCCACATCGGCGATTGCTCGCATGGATAAGGATGATCGAGGATGCCTCAACGTCCCGAAGTTCTCTAATTCTGGGCGGACGAGGAGGTTTTGGTTTTGGTGTCGACTGTGGTGTTGTGCAGACTGTTTTTTGCATTGTTTTTGTTTTTTTGCCACTATGGTGGTGGTGCAGTGACTGGGGTTCGGTCGAAGGTATTGCATGGTGTTCACCAGAGCTCCGATGACCTTGGAGCGCCCCCATCGAGGCGTAGTGAAGAGACTTTTGTTGTGTCGCTGGTTTCTTTGATTGTACCATGTTTTACCAAACTGTTGATTGTTTTGCTATTTGCAGGAACCTGCCATGCCCGGTGGCGCTGCTGTTCGGACCACTACATCTGGAAGACTGTCGGAGACCTTGCCACACCTTGTTGGTGTCTCACCGCTCTCCAGCAGGTTCGGACTAGTGGTGATAGTGGTACGTTCTTGTTTGATGTCTCATTTTGGTGTTGTCAGTTTATCTTGACTGTTTTGAGTCCTCGCCGAAATCCACTGTCATGGGCGGCGACACCACTATGCCACCATGACCGGGGATGTCGGGGACCAAGCTAAGTCCATACTTTTGCCTCACGATTCCTGGAGTGGCCCAAAACAGCGGCATTATTATTTGTTTATGTCATTCATACATTGTATGTGTGTTGTACTTTTCTCACCGGAAACCACCTAAATGGCGGTGCTGCCGTCGATGTGAGGACATAAGGGGATTGCCGGAGACATTACCATGTCCGTCATGGAGTCTCATAGCCCCCAGAGCTTCTCTATTAGAGGTGGTGAACTTGGTAAGCGTCATTTCATGTGATGTCATTGTTGTGCGTCTCGTCGCAAACCATCGTGTATAGTCGGCACTGCTGCCAAACGCTATGACTAAGGGAGCATCGGGGATCACACCAAAACCCTCGTGTGTGTCTCATAACTCCCAGAGCATCCACATCGATGGCGAAGAGTCATTATAATGGCAAAGTTATGCATAGGTTATTTCTATCGCGTCGAGTAGTCGTCGACGTGACGTAGGACATGCACATGGACTTCCATGCCATGTTAGCACTTTATGGATGTTGGACCACACCTGTGACGTTCCATACTCGCCGGTGTATGGTCATGTTGAGTCGTGATTGTGGTTTACGTTGATTGAACGGTAGTGACCTTGTAGTCACCCCTCTAGTCCGCGAGACTATAACATGACCTATTAACGACTGAGCCGAGCCTATGATTCGTAATGAGGCTTATACGTGTTGTGATTTCAAAACCAAGAGAGTCGTGTTTTCATTGGATATCTAATCGATTTACCGAGTTGTCGAGTCGTTAAAACATGGGGGAAAATACTAGGGATTTAACCTAGGTTTAGTTAACAACTCGACCCATTAATTAGAGTTTCCAACCTTGTCAGGTAGCACGAAACTCGAGGATACGTGAGTGTTGTTATGCGGGTTACGATTGTTCAGGTAAGTACACTTGTCACAAGCTTGTGTACGTTAGTAAGCCAGTTAAGAAAATTGCATGTAATTCATTATCATTCATTGTTGTCTGTTGATATCCGTTGTTGGCATTCAGATTCTATTATTTGCTTGGTATGTGTGTTCTTGGCGTAAGTGTGTCGATATAGTATATCCTACTGGAATTACTGCTACCCACAGTGTTGTGTGAACCTATGTACTGATTTGTGAAGGTGTCATGTGACCCACATCAGTTGGGGAAACATGAGCCACTCTCTGCAGGATTGCCTGACCACCCTATGTGTTGTGTGAACCTGGGTACTGGATTGTTGTGGATTTTGACCGCTTATGGCCCTTTTTTTATTCTTAGAACACGCATGTTATCGTTGCTATCTTTCCAGTCTGTTATCTTGCAACTTGTTTATATTCTTGTCTTTTAATTACCGCATGATATTTAAACTGTTTTACTTGATATTCATGAATTACTGTTATATTCTTCTGTCATTACTTTCGATTTCTCTCAGTTGCTCACCGTCTAGTTTGTGACGGTGGGTGCAGATATACCAGAGTGTTCGAAGCGCAAGGGGGATTGCTTAGGAGATTTCCTATGAGGAGCTTAGCGACTGGATTTGGTAGACCTTAGAGTAGGTTTATGTTTATTTCTGATTATATGATGTTTTATATATATGGTATTGGTTATCGAACTGTTGATCATTTTTGAACAAGAATATATCAAGGTTTTCCACATATATATAGACTTCTTGATTTTCGTTTGACTGAGTTATTTTTCAATACTTGTTTAGTGTTCCGCTGCGTATAATTGCAATAACTCTTTCATAAACTGTTAAATTGATTAATTAAAGGCTAACTAGGCTTGTTAGGCTCGCTGAGTACCGACTCGGGACTTGCACGGGTCTAGGTTGGGCGTACCCAAATGTATTGAGAATTTGGGGCCGTCACAATTACATAGCCTATATGATATACACATTAAGAGGATAAAATTAGAAGTTTTATAGTTTTAACAAAAAATTGATAAACATAGATGTGCCTTGGGATTTATGCCAGTACACACTCCCGTACAACTTGATGTCAATTTGAGTCATTTGGGCTGAATTAGTTGAAGAATAAGAGTCCATTAGGACCATTAGATCTTATGGAGATAAGTGTATACAAACTTGATGAAATACACAAATATATAAACACCACTTCATTGTTTTTGTTCTTCATTTTGCATGTAAGGAAACAAGAAAAATTAGAGCTATAGAGTAATGAGTTTGTTGGGAAATTATAGGCTTACAAGGGAGGTTTCATCAATCAAAATGGGGCACAAGAGCTAGGAGTCCAATCCTCATAAGCTAGGTATGCTTAACTCCATTCTAATGTATCAACTTCAATGGATTTTAAGCTTAGATCATTGGGCTTTTGCATTAAATCAATTGAAAAATGTCCTAAGATAGTTTATGATCAATTTGGGAGCCTTGATTGTTGTTTCAAGCTTTTATTTTCGGGTTTTCAAGTTTTTGAGAAAATTTGGGGTTTTCAAGTTTTTGTTAAAACTATAAAACTTATAATTTGATCAATTTGGGTGCCTTGATTGTTGTTCCTAAGATTGTTTATGATTTTGAAATAACACTTCATATTCTTGATCCTTGTGCAAAACCCGTCACCCTAGTGTCGAGAATTTCTAGTTTTGGTCATGTATTCATTAGATTGTGAGATTGGTAGCATGCATTATGCTTTTCCCTAATTTCTAAAAAATGCATGTATGAATCCTTTGTATTTTAATGTTTTGATGATAAAAATAGAAGTGTCTGGTGTATGTTGACGTTTGGAGGTTGTACTAGACCTTGGTGGAGGGGAACAAGGTCCAAGAGGCAAATGAGTAGCGTTTCTCGAGCTGGAAACCTAGAAAGCCTATTGCAGACTTTCTGGGTTCCTACACTCAGCTAGCGCACTGAGTGTTCTGGGCAGTAGGATTTTTGCAACTTCTCTTCACTTTTCTGCAAAAAAAGGCCTAAACCACAAACCTAAACCCATACCAACTAACCTTAACACACCCTAATACATGTCTAAACACCCCAGGAGCTTAGGGAAGCATTTCGGGAGTCCAGGTGCGCGCGTTTCGGGGTGTCAGGAGGCCAGACTAGCCAGGAAATTGCGTGAACATGTGAGTAACCCCGTTAAGATTTGTGTTTACATTTCATTCCATTATATCATTGTTTTGCTATCTATTATTACTATTACTGCCATAATATTATGATATCATGATATTAGTTGTGTTTCTCACTTGTTGAGATTTGGTGTAACGACTCTAAAATCTAACTCATGCCATGTGTCATTTTAGGTCGTGAGTCCACTTGTCATGATACGTATGTTCAATTATCGGTCGTCGACATCGAGGTATGTTATTTTTGTTTGATTTGTATTACTTATTTATTTACCCAAATGAAAATTTCAATGTCTCAAACATATGAGGACGTTTTTGTGCGAGCATTGGTGTTGGAAAACGAGTTCAACTTGAAAAAATGTGATTTACGGGGGACGGGCAAATTGTTGTCGGGTAACTAGTTCTTCCGGGGGAATATTGAATTATAACACTGATAATTAATAAATAAACATTATGTAATGTGTCTGGTACGTTGGTACGTCCGTGAGCATACACATAGTGCGAGTCATGATGCAATTTGGGTGCAAAAACGCTCGAGAAATGGATATTTTGAGTGAGAATCAAAGGATAAGTCAAGGGAGTCACCCAAACGAGTCGCAAAGTTGAGTGTGGAGTTGTTGGCTGGTGTGAAGGAGGACCTAAGATGTGCCTTGAGATGCGTGCATGAGAAATGATGAGTTGATGAGTATATAAGCTCACCCACCACCTTTTCTCTCTCTCCCTCATCTCATTTTTCTCAACGAAATTGGCAACAAGGGCTGGGGTTTTGGAACTTTTCGAGTGAGAATTGACGCCGAGGATTGACCAACAATGTATACTAAAGTTAGATCTTAGATTCTAGTTTGATTCTCTACGTTTTAATGTCGATTTTTCACCTTTTCATCATGATGAATTCGCACACCGATTTGAAATTCAAATTTTTGATGGGTTTTAGTGATGAATTAGCGATTTGAAATGAGTTGCTATGGATGTTTAAAAGAATCGAATTTTTGGAGATTTTTTAGGGATTTTTGGGGATTTTTATGGTGAATTGTGTATCGGTGGTTTTCGAACATATTGAATGCAATGGTTTTGGGTTTGTATGGACGTTCCTATGAGTTTGAAATAGGCTTAGAATGCGGCGAGACAAGCTGGGGTTTCGAAAAACCTTGGATTCATGTTCTGAAATTGACGTCGTGAAGGGCGCCGTGGAGCTCAAAGCTCCACGGCATCGGTCATGGCGCTTAGCGCAGAGATCCCTGGGAAACGTCATGCTTTAAGTGACGCCATGGAGAGTTTTTCTCCATGAAGTTTGGGGCAGTGGACACCCCAGACCCACGCTTTAAGTGACGCCGCCGGGTTTTGACCTTACGACGCCGGTGTGACACTGTTCACAAGCCAATTTTTGAGAAAATTTTGAAAAACTTCGAGGATCACTTGGGTATCCAAATGGGTCTAAATATAATCCAGTACTTGAGAAATCTACCCAATTACACAAACGAATAAAACTATGGAAAATTGGATAACTTATGGAAAATTGATTTAAATTATGATTAAATGAATACCAAGGGGTATAATTAATTGTCGGGACACCCGAGAATTTGTAGGAGGCAAGTTAGGTCGTATCAGTGTGTAGTAGCTCAGATACAGTTTAGTAAACCAGTAAGGAATTTTACATTTATTTCTTGAGCTTTAGTTTGTTTTATTATTGCTCCCAGCCCATTTTTGGCATTCTATTCCCTATTGAGTTGTACGAGGGTGAGTTAGTCAACTGTGGTCCTTTAAAGGGTGGTCATCTGAGGTAACATGCCAAAGCCACAACCTCGAGATGCACTGCACTGGTTATTAATATGTGTGGGGAGTGAGTTCTTAGTTGGATTAGTAGGAAGTCTTACTTGCTCGCTGGATTTGGGGTTTGTTGGGTGTTGACCATGTCCTAGAGTGCAAGTCTTATAGGGTTTTCCCTTTACTCAACGACCATTTAGTTGGGACCACTTTTGCCTATTTGTTTGTTTTATGGGGCACTCATATTCGATTGCTTAGTTATTTATTTATAGTCTTTATTTATTCATGCATTCCTTGTACCATTATTTTTATCGGCATGAATATAGACTGGCTCATTGTTTCAAAATTTTGCGTATATGTCTGAATTGGCGTTACTTACCTAGGCTCGCCCTTCTTGTATTTAACTGAGTGCAGATCTGCAGTCTTGCAAGGGGAAGGCTCCACATGTAGGTGATTTGATTTGAGGATACTGAAACGGTTCTCTTCTTGACTAATGTAAGTTTTTTATTTTTTTGTATGATTGTATATATTTGTTTTGAAACATCAGGATATGGGTTATGAGAGATCTTGGCACATGTATACTTTTTGAGGATTTTATCGCTTCCGCTATACTTTGAATAACTCACTAACTTGATCAACTCAACTTTTAATTGCCTAATAAATAGTAAATGGTAAGTAAGGCTGACTAGGCTTGTGTGAGTCAACGAGATTGGCTCGGGGGTCTACATAAGTTTAGGTTGGGTGGGGTCTAGTTTAAGGTTGTGGAACTGGGTCGTCACAGTTGGTATCAGAGCTGAAGTTTTTATACTCAATTACAATCAATTAAGACAAACCAATGGTAGTTAGGATAATGGTTTAACTTAGAGTGTAACCCTATGATCTTAACTTAAGACTTAATTGGGAAGTGAGGAGAGTTGGAAAAATTAAAACTGAACTATGAGCTATTTAATTTGTTATAGCTATGTTGCGAACATGAAATCGCTTTCTTTTTAGATAAGGAAGGTTGATTAGCCCGAGACCAGCGGTAGTGATTCGGGGGATATACAGGGGAGATTAGATGATATGTCCTAAATGATTACGTCACATGATTAGCTGCTTCAGGAGATCCTTATACTGTTAAGGACCCATGCAACACCATCACCCTCTACGTTTGCAGCTATAATTACGTAGACTGTGAGTGCTCCTACAGTTCAGGATACACCTGCAACACTGTGACGACCCTAATTTCCGAAGTAATTGGGAACGCTCGGCCTAGATCTGCGTAAGCTCCCAAGACGGTACTCGGCGAATCGATACGCGCCTAGTCAGCCTTAATTCATCCATTTATAGTTCAAAATATGAGTTATTAGATTATAAGACTTATCAGATTAATACATAGCGAAATTCAAGTATAATCATTCTATACTAAAAGGGAAATCAGGAATTTCTAATAAATGTGGAACCCGGAATATAAGATAAACATATAAAACCTGGTGACCAAAGTATGATGGGGGCATATACATGATATCCAAGTCTTATAACCCAATTCTATCCATAATGTTTCAAAACAACATATGTAAATAAGTTCAATTATATACTACGCAAAGGAAGTCACATATCACCAATTCATTTCTCTTCTCGTTACCTGTCCTATTTGCACCCACCGTCATAAAGTAGACGGTGAGCAGCTGAGAGAAATTGAAAGTAATGCTAGAAGAATATAACAGTAATTCACGAATAAAACAACTAGACAATCTAAGAATCATGCGGTAATTGAAAGACAAGAAATATAACATGGTGCATGATAATGAAACTAACGGATAACAATAGAAATTTTTGTGTTTTACGAGTCAAAAGAGGCCTATAAGTGGTTTAAATCATGGAATAACGGTGTAGATCTCACGAGATCTCCCCGGGCATCGACACAAGCGAAGGCACAACCATAAAGTGAGGGCACAAGCCTTTAGTACTTGGTGTCACACGATCACTATGGGTGGTCCCACACCCTTGTACATAAGTGCCCACATTTCTCCACTAGTGCAGGGCGGAGTACTAAACACATACTTACTCCAAGAACACACAACCAAGGAATAGGACGGAATGCCAAACATAAGATAAATTCAACAATCACAACAATAGAGGAAAATATAATCACATGATATTTTCTTATTGGCTTACTAACTTACCTGGTAAGTTAAGTACTCGTCGCACTCTCGCGATCCTAACCCTTAGCTCGAGCTCCCAAAGTACCTGTCAAAGGTTTGAATCCCAATATGTTGAATTTATAGGTATTAACAACACTAGATAAACCCTTACGTTTTCCAAGTTTTTGTCGTGAAACAAGATTAAATATCACATCTACGATTCAAACACCGATTAGGAATACCGCGATGGCACTGCCGTGCATGGAGTCCACGATATCTCGGTTTCCTACTTTCTCTTATCTTTCTCTTTTCCTTTCTTGTGTTTTCTTCGTTTCTTGCATTTCATTTCCCTAAACTCTTATAGGAAAAAATCAAGGGGTTCCAAATTTTAAAATCTCTAACTTCCTAAATAATGAGATTTCAAACCGTTACTTTTCGTAACGGTCCCCTCAATTAATGTGAAAATTAATTCTTACTTTCCATATTAGTTTGTAGAAAGTCATAAGTCTCAAACCATTACTTTCTGTAACGATCTACTCAATTAATGGGAAATTTAATTCATGAGTGATGTGTTGTCTTCATTCTATTAGTTCACACCAAGATTATCCAACTACTTTAATGACTTTAATAACACACGTACCTTGGTCTTATCTTGTTTGACTTTTTCGGTTCTTGGGTATTTCACCCGTCTAGTACTTGTTTCGACTTATTTTCCTAGACAAACACTAGTCGTTTTTCAACATCGTCGCCCTGTCACACAGATACGAGTATAAATAGATAGTACACGTCATCATTCACAAATAACAAATTTTTCAGGTCGTTACAAGCACCCAGAATTCACGTAGGACCTGTAGTAGCTGAGGAGGCACAGGTTCGGGCCGAGATAGTAACACGTACGCCTGATACACAGGCTGAGGAGACACCGAATACGTTGACTGATACATGTACTCTACAGTTAAGGCGAGACAAGCTCGCGAGTTCCAATGGCATCATCTAGAGAAGTTCCGCGAGTGTACTGATCTCAAGGCTGTAGAGAAGTACATATGGAGTTACGAGAAGATCCACGATGTATTGGCCACACCGGAGCACATGAGGCCTAATATTTCATCAGTTACGTTGTTTGGGGAGGCCAATGTTTTGTGGTGTAGCATGCTTGGTATGAAGGAGAAGCCCAAGGACTGGGCTAAGTTCAAGGTGAGATTCAATTAGAAATATTTCCCTCATTCAGTCTGTATCATGAAGAGGACAGAGTTTCAGAATATTCGACAAGCAATCGGTGAGACTATATTGCAGTACATGGGTCGGTATTTATAGCTTATGGAGTATGCCATGGGCATTGTCGACACAGATGCAAACCATGCATACTACTTTATGCATGGCCTGTTAGATTCCGTTGATTCGATGGTGGTTACTACAATTCCAAGGACATTACAAGAGGCCTATGAGCGTACCATTGACAGTAAGGGTTTTTTGAGTAGGCTCTATGAGGACCCCTTTCCTAATCTAGGGTACCGCCTGACCTAATCCAGTAATTGAGCCATAATCCAATCTACATAGGACTTAACTACGTATTAGTTAGCCTTTATAACCTTAATACCTCGTTACTCGTATTCTGGAAAAGTAATACACTAGTCCTAGTATATACAAAAATTTAGAATTAATTAAAACTTTTATTAAAATAGTTATTTAGCGAAAGTCTTATTGATTATGCAAAAGCCATTTAAATAATCCTGTGTAGAAAACCAAGAAATTATATCACATATAAGCAAACCTCAAAATACTGTAAAATAATATGATAGTCTAAGTCAGGTCGGGGAACTAATGCTCAACTTAATATAATACCCAAATAGTAGCTGAAAAGACATAAAGTACTAATACAACAAAATACCAGAAAGTCTTACAGTCGAAGCAGTGTCGCGCCGCTAGCTCAGAGATAATCGTTGATCTTCTCCTTGCCCGACCTCCTAGTTGACGACCCTACATCTATTATCATAAAAATGATGATGAGTACAAGAATATAATAGTAATCCCTGAGGACAAGTTTAATTTGTATTTCCAAATATTCAAATGGTATTTACAAGCATATAAATAGAAAAGGCTAGAAAATAAACCATATGCGAGTAAATACAAGAGTTAAACAAGTGATACTGACACTAGGCTAAGTAGTGGTGATTTAGGTCTGGTCGACAGTGAACTGTGTCACTCGAAAATAGTCATATAGCATGAACGACTCTAACTGTCACGACCTCAGTTCCCCATAAAACTGGGTCCCACTTAGCTTAAACCTACGTGGAGCCCCGAGACCATACTCGCGAAGTCAACGCAAGCCTAGTAAGCCTCAAATCTTCATTTCATCATTAATTTATCAATTTAATAAGTGAGTTATTCGATTATATTCTCATCTGGTAATTCGCAGTAAAAATCAACTAAATAACTCAAGAAAGGGAATATCAGGTAAATGACCTTTAGTGTGGAAACCCCGAGAATAGATAAACATGTAAATCTGATGACCTAATGTAACAATGTGATAATACATGATATCCTTAGTCACTCAATCCCAAAATGTATCCCATTGTATTCAAAAACATAGTATATAATAGTCACAAATCAAAAGACAAGACCTATAGTGTAGCAAAAGAAAGAACCACTCCGAGAGTCCTCAGAGGAAGTCACCTAGCATCGGCTCTTCACCTTTGCTCTTCTCAGCCTTATCTCCACCCACCGTCACAAACTAAATGGTGAGTACGTGATAAAATTGAAAGTAAAACCAGAATAACATAAATAATAATTTATGAATAACCAATAAAACAGTCTAAGAATCATGTGGTATTGAAAGGCAGAAAATAACACATATTGCATGATAAACAAACTGACAAGTATATCAATAATATTTGAGTGTCTATCAAGTTAAAAGAGGCCCATAAGTGGTCAATAGCCACACCAATCCACAACATAACCACAGCCACAACCACATCCATAACCAACTCCATAACCACATCCATATCTACAACAAGTCCACAACAATCTAGTACTCGAGGTGAAACTCAATATTAGGTGGGTGGACAACACTTCTATAGAAGTGTTCACGTTAGCCCAGCTAATATGAACCCAGGAGTACATTCACGATACACTTACGCCAAAGACATTCAATCAAGGAATATAAGAATGGAATTCCAATAATGACTCAATTTAATAGGAACAACAATAATGGAAAATGAATTACTTTGCACCTTCTTACCGGCTTACTAACGTATCTCAATTCCATCGCAAAATGACGATCGTTGCGAAACTCTAAATTGTCAAATCGATTTCTTAAATCCCTGACAATCATTTAAATACAATTTTGTTGAATTAGAGTCATTCCATGACCTTTGATAAACCTCCAAAGTTTCCCAAAAGTTTTGAAAATTATTTGAAAAAAAAAAACATATCTCACTATTCCAGACGTTGTAGGTGACGCCCCCAAGCTTTAAGTCCCACAACATCACTTAAAGCGTGGATTCTTGATATCACTGGTTAAGACGTCGCGAGTGACACTACCAGGCACGGTGTCATCTAAAGCGTCAAACTCCTCAACCTCTATTTTTTCACATCGTGGGAGAAAACTCTCCACGACATCCCTCGCAAAGTGATACCTTGAACCTATTTTTGGGGTTTCGGAACCCAGCTCAGGTCGTCGCATTCCGAGCCTATCTCAAACTTTTAAGGACATTAAAAACAACACTAACCCGCCTTTGCTTTGTGTCGAACTACCGACAAAAGCCAGATTTGAAAATTACACCAGAAATCTCCAAAAATCCCCAAATATTTCAAAATTCTTCCAATCACTAAACCAATTATCAAAACACTACTTGATTATCCCATTAATCATTAATACACTACCAAACTCCAATAAAACGAACAACTGAAATTGTCGTCCGAAATCATCGCGACAAAAACCTTGAAAACTGGCGTCAAAACGTAAGGAATCATGATAGGAGTCGAGATCTCACCTTATTTCACGTAGTCGATCGATCCCTTAGTAAGAATCTGTGTCGAAAATCACCAAAACCTCAAACTCTTCACAACGTTTTGTTTGGATGAGAGAAGAAATGAGAGGAGAGAGAAAAGGTGATGGGGTGGATATTTATATGTCTCACTCATCTTCCCTTACGCACGTATCCCGAGGCACACCTTGTGGTCTCTCTTCAATACAGCCAACCACTATGACACCATCTTGTGACTCTACTAGGTGACTAGGATTTCATAACTAAGCCATTTCTCGCTCACACCTTGCGTTATCAGACCTGTACCACCTCACAACTCGCATGTCGTGCGTTCCTGGACATAACAATGCATTCACATATTAATTAATTATTTATTGCTTTCTGATAATTCACTAATTATCATTTTCGGTGTTTAAATACCCACATTATACCCTTTAGCTTGAAAATTCTCATTTTTCCTAGGTGAAACCTCACACACAAATCCGTGGCGATAAACAAAATAAAATCATTTACTAGGACATATAGAGTTCACATTCGGGTGTAAATAATAGTACGAACATCATAAAAAATAAAATATACCTCAGTGTCGACTTTCGAGGCTTAGACAACATGACAAATCACGACAACCAGGTCACGGTCCTGAAACATGACACGTGGCACAAATTAAATTTAAGGGTTGTTACACTAATTAAAGTGTCACCGGAGATGCTAACCCCAGTGTGTAAACTACTTGTGATGGCACTAGTTACACAATCTAAAACTGGACTCTGCCCGGCCTAGACTTACCTGAACGCCTAAGCCATTCTCGCTGAGTCACGTCAGCTTAGTTAGCCTTTCTTACCATTTACCATTTATTAAACCATTGTAAACTGTTGAGTCAATCAATTTAGTGAGTTATCAAATTAATTTCGTGGAAGCAATCAAACTCTAACTAAATGAACTAAAAAACACACACAAGTTTGGACAACCTAGAGTGTGGAAACTCCACATATATCATCAATAAACAAGTTAAGGAGAGTTACATCAAGATATACGTGTCCCAAGTTATCTCTTAAACCCACATCCCATGTTTCAAAACATAATAAACAATAATACAAAATCACCTACATCAGTCAAGAGGAGAACGACTATGGTATCCTCAAAACAAATCTCCTTACTGAAGAGCCTTCCCTTTGTTGAACTGCAGATCTGCACTTCCTCAAACTCAAGAATGACGAGCCCTGGTAAGTAACGCCAAGCATGTATATATACAACATTTCGAAATAAAAAGACGGTCTAATTCATGTAGATAGAAAGAAAGGTACAGGGAACACATGAATATATAAAGACAGTAAATAAATCCATCGAAAAGTAAGGGTCCAAAATACAAATCTGAAATAACAAATAGTCCCGACCAAGAGGTCATTTAGTCACAGCAAATGCCCAGTAGACTCAGGTTTCAGGATGAGAACATAAGCTTACCAGCCCTAAACCCTTGCGGTTATGACATATCTATGGTGCCTGGATAAGAGCCCCCAACGTATATTCAATTAGGAGATATAAACAGTGTCTAAATAGGAGCTCATATCACGTATAAATTAGTAACCATGACTCACTTGCTATTGTACCACTCAACCAATAGTAATTCCAAGAAGTACAATATACAGAGCAATAACAACTTAAAGCTCAATAAAATAACTGAATATTTCCTAACTGGTTTACTGACATGTCTCTGGTCTAATCGTACTCACGACTACAACTCGTCACCAACTGATCCATGTATGCTTACCAGTGAACTACACTCCTTGGTAGTCATTTAATTTCAATTTACCGTTAATTACTCTCCAATTCACTTAATTTTCTATAATTTATTCATTTGTGTATTTGGGTCGATTTTTCGAGTATTTGGTCATTTTTGGATCCATTTGGATACCTAAAAGATCCCCGAACCTTTTCAAAAATTTAAGTCAAGTACAGAATCCACGCCGCAGGTGACGCAACGCAAGTCATAGCCCTGCGACATCACTTAAAAAGTGAAAGTTAGAGACTTTCTATCTCAAACGTCGTGAGTGGTGTCATGGGGCATACCCTTCCACGATGTCACTTAAAGCGTGAATCCCAAAGCCTCTACCCTGAGCGTCGTGACCAACGTCGTGAGGTTTTGTGCTCCACGACGTCCTTCGCAGCGTGTAAACCAAAACATTAATCCGGGGTTTTTTGAAACCTCAGTTCGTGTCGTTACGTTCCGAGCCTATCTTAAATTTATAGGGACATCCAATACTACTCAAAACACCATTCAAACCATGTCTCAAACGTTCGAAAATCCCCAATTCCAAAATTACAACCAACATTCACTAAAAATCTACAAAATTACCAAATAACTCAAACTTTGAAATCACCATACCCTTCATCATCAATCTAAGATCACCAAATCATCACTAAACACCCCATTAAAACCAAAATCCAAAATGTTGCATGAAATCATTGCGACAAAAAATTATAAAATGTGCGTTAAAACGAAAGAAATTGTAGGGTATTCTAGGATCTCACTTTTGTACGTGTAGATGGTCGATCCCCAACATCAATCTAAGCTCGAAAAAGTCCTGAAATCCCATACCCTTTTTGTGTTTTCTCATTGATGAGAGAGAAGAAAAAAATTGAGATGAGTAGAGAGAAGTAGTAATGGCGGTATATATACCCATCTCATCAACCATATACATACGTATTTCGAGGCGCATCTAAGGTCCTCTTTGACTCCAACCAACCACTCTATACTTATATGACTTCAATGAGTGATTTGCACATTAGTAACCTGCCACATTTCCTTGAAGTTTCCACAAGAATTTCCAAGACGTCTTTTCAAGGCATTATGTGCACTTTCAACTCTGCCGGTCGTACCACGACCAAGATGTAATTTTTGGTTTGTCAATGATTTAACAAAGCATTCCTTGTAGTGCCTAACCCATGTATCTATCAAATAATCAAGCATTTCATTCACTCAACCGTACTCGTCAGCCATACTCGACATCCTTGTGTTGAACACATTTTCAGAAGTGACATTCATCAAAACATTCCACCTTATCATGAAAAGATTAAAGTATACGTTACGTTTAAAATATTTCTTGGTGTTCGAAGCCACACCCTTAGTGATGTGCCAAGTACATAATCGGTGAGTCAACATGGCAAAGACAGACTCCATTGCATTAACTAATCTCAACTCTCTATCAGTAACTATCACATGTGGTTTAGACCACCCATCCATGAGGGTATTAAGATTCTTCAATGCCCAAATATAGTTGCTTTCTTCTCTGATGATAGAAATGCAAAAACCTACAGTAAAAGATAACCCAATGATCTTTAGTAAAGGCACGCGATATTTGTTAGTGTTGTACGTACTATCCATAAGCGAGACTAATGGAAAACATCGTAGTAACTTGATGGAGTTGGGATGAGTCCAAAATAAGTTAGTCACAACATCGTTTTCCTCGTGTTTCCGATGCCACGTGAGGTAAGCATTTGTGTCAAACAAATGTATGAGTTGTTGCATTTGTGATCTCCCTCTAGCCTCATCAAACTTATGTTTTTGCCTTGCGTTATATATCGTGTGCATGGTTAATGTATTGTTTTTTCATCTTCTCAACCCTCTTCTTCAACATATCCGAAATCTCTCGGGCCTCAACGTTTTCATCCATCATTTGTACTAACACAACATGCTCTTCCGTATCGACCAGCGTATGTGTGACCCTCCAAATAATGCCCAAGGTTGTGGTTATGAGTCCATACACCACCTTTACATGCCATACACTATCTGCATGTTCCTTAATATTTATTGCAAATCTACAACCAAATTTTTTGATGCCACATTTACCCTTTGATGTCCCCTTCAAAACCTCCTAATTTTCATCCACCACAATTTTTTCCTTAACAATTTTCACACCTTTACTAGCTTTCACTTTTCCAATCCTTAAGACATCACCCCTATAAGGACCATACCTCTCATACCCCACGTTCACCCTTACTCGATGACGACCATCGCCCCTGGCATCAGAGCCTTTCATGATAATATTGAATCCTTTACTAGTTCCTTGCCTTTGAACCCATTTGACTGCCTTAGCCTACTTTCAAATGGCGTATTTTTCTTGAAGTCGTTAGTGTAGTCAAAATACTAAAAAAGAGCAAGAATTTCCCTGCAACATGGTAAGTCATTTGACCTTGATTCAAGTACAATAAAATATTACAAAACAAACCCTGAAAATAGATTGTTCGGTTAACAACGATAAACTAAAACTATTATGTTCGATAATAAGTAACTGAATATATAAGTACCTGTTGGGTTTTGGGGTTCATGCGCAGAGGAGATTACAAAACAATTTTGAGAAAAACCCCAATAGGAGCCGAATCTGATTCTATTAAAATACATTTAAACTATGAAAACTTAATCATACCTCAATCGCAATGTACCTTTCTGAAGATTAATCGATCTCTAAGGCGCTGCCAATGACGAATGCCCTCTATCAGCAGTCCACACACGAACGGCGGCCGAGATTTGAAGTGCTAGCTTCGAGAGAATGCCAAACCTTTTTGTTTCTCTCCAAAACGATTCAGAGCATCCCAAAAACCTCTAAGTCGTTTCTTAAAACGAAAAATAGAGTTTCAGCCCTTTTTAAATCTTTCGTTCTTGTATTCTAACTCAAAGTGTCTATTTATACAACCCTTGTATATAGACAGTTAAGTAAATTACACATATACCCCTACTTAAAGAAGTATAAGTGTAATACACTACAAAGACGTTTCTGTCATGAATTTTATCATATAAAATTCTTTTTTCTGAACCATCTTAAAATCTCGCAAAATCATTCTCAGTGTGCGACCCAATAGGCTCATACAACGTTGGCAGTGTACCAAAATATATTTTGGTATACAAGTCATAAGTGGCCTCTAGCAAGACTTTATGACTACCCAAGTTGTACGAAAAACAAATCGATACAACCTAATCAATAGTGTATATAACATCCTTTTGTTACACAATATCCTTTTGATCAAACATAAGGCATGGAATTGTCACCCAACATGTTCAATCGTACTAGTCTCGATTTCTAGGTAGACTGAAAATATCTAAGTGACATTGATCAATATCAATTCACTTAGACTAGGCCTTTTATTAGTCTAACACATCGAGGGATCCACTGGATATCTCTCTTTATATGAGAGGGGCAAATTCTATCTCGATTACACAACTTCACCACATTATTCACACAGTAACCAATAACAACTTTTATAATCGTCCGGTTAAAGACAACGTTTGATTGCGTCAAATCACTGTATTCCTAATGTTGAAGTCTCTGGTAATCTCAAGTCAGAGGATTGAAAAATATACCTATCATGAGATACAACTATGACTTAATCCATGTGATGTTCTCATAGCGGGTCGGTCCAGTACTTTGTTCCCTAACAAGTACTCATGATCTTGATTCGTATTCCTATACTTATGATCATCGTATGACCATCAATTAAGACTCACACTAGTCTTAATTCATTATAGTTCCTAGTATAATAATCGACTAGGGACATTTATGATATTTCTGTAAATATCCATGGATCTTATTATAATGTAAACATGCAAGTCAATTATTATAAACAACAAATGAAATCCTCTATTTTATTAACTAAAATATATTCATAAAGACTGTTAATGGATTGACCTATGGCACATTTCCCAACATCTCCCACTTGCTCTAGGGCCAATCATTCATGCATCTAATGCCTAATGATCTAACATGACCATCATGTTTCGCTTGTGGAAGAGCCTTTGTCAATGGATCTGCAACGTTGCCTTCAGTAGGTAATTTGCAAATCTTTATGTCTCCCCTCTCAATAATTTCTCTGATGAGATGAAAACGCCTGAGTATATGTTTGGATCTGTGGTGTGATCTAGGTTCCTTGGCCTGTGCTATTGCCCCGTTATTGTCACAATACAAACAAATAGGGTTAGCAATACTTGGAACCACACCTAGTTCAGAAATGAACTTTTTGATCCAAACTGCCTCTTTTGCTGCATCGGATGCTGCAATATACTCAACTTTTGTTGTAGAATCTGCCACAGTCTCTTGCTTCTAACTTTTCCAGCTTACCGCACCCTGATTCAAAGTAAACACATATCCGGACTGCGATCTAAAATCATCTATATCAGTTTGAAAACTTGCATCTGTGTAACCATTTACAACTAGATCATTTTCAAAACCTCCATAGACCAAGAACACTTCCTTAGTCCTTCTTAAGTACTTAAGGATGTTCTTTACTGCTATCCAGTGACTCTCACCTGGATCTGACTGATATCTGCTTGTAGTGCTCAAAGCATATAATACATCAGGCTGAGTGCATAGCATGTCGTACATGATAGATCCAATAGCAGATGCATATGGAATCTTATTCATACGGTCTCGCTCATCATTTGTCCTAGGACATTGATTCTTGCTAAGATTTATGCCATGAGACATTGGCAACAATCCTCTTTTAGAGTCTTGTAAACTGAACCTATTCAGTACCTTGTCTATGTAAGCACTCTGACTTAGGCCGATTAGCCTCTTAGATCTATCCCTATTGATCCTTATCACTAGGATATAGGCTGCATCTCCTAAGTCTTTCATTGAGAAACACTTCCCTAACCAAGACTTGACACTCTGCAATGTTGGGATGTCATTTCTAATGAGTAATATATCATCAACATACAGTGCCAGAAAAACAACTATACTCCCACTGACCTTCTTGTGTACATAAGGCTCATCTTCGTTCTTAATAAAACCAAAATCCTTGATTGCTTCATCAAAACAAAGATTCCAACTCCTAGAAGCTTGCTTTAATTCATAAATGGATCTTTGAAGCTTGTATACCTTCCTAGAATTCTCATGATGTACAAAACCTTCAGGTTGTGTCATATACACGTCCTCAAGCAGCTTTCCATTAAGAAATGCTATTTTTACATCCATTTGCCATATCTCATAGTCATAATATGCAACAATGGAAATTAAAATTCTTATGGATTTAAGCATGGTTACTGGCGAAATAGTTTCGTCATAATCAACAACTTGAGTTTGCCTGAAACCTTTTGCTACAAGTCTTGCTTTGAAAGTATGCACTTTGCCATCCATGTCAATTTTCTTCTTGAAAACCCATTTACATCCAATGGTCTTATCACCTTCAGGTAAATCAACCAAGTTCCAAACTTGGTTATCATACATGGATTACATTTCAGAGTTCATGGCACTTAGCCATTTATCTGAGTCTGGTCCAGATATAGCCTCCTGATAAGTGGTGGGCTCATTTTGATCTATAAGCAACACATCACGACTATCAGTAATGAGAAATCTGAATATCTCTGGCTCATGTTTTACCCTACCAGATTTACGTGGGCCTTGTGTCACTTGCAGAGGTTCAACTGGTTCAGAACGTTGCTGAACTTCCAGTAGCGGTTCAGTGTTTATTTGTGATTCTTGAACTTCTTCAAGATTTATTTCTCTCCCACTAGTGTCTTTTGAAATAAACTGTTTTTCCATAAATGCACCATACCGAGCAACAAACACTTTGTTCTCAGCGGGATTATAAAAGTAATATCCTTTTGTTTCCTTAGGATACCCCACAAATAAACACTTATCAGATTTAGGTGCTAGTTTTTCTAAGGCTTGTCGCTTTACGTAAGCCTCACAACCCCAAATCTTAAGAAAAGACAAACTAGGTCTCTTCCTGTACTATATCTCATATGGTGTTTTATCAATCGCTTTAGAAGGAACTCGATTTAGAGTGAAAGCTGCAGTTTGTAATGCATAACCCCAAAAGGATAATGGAGGATCCGCATGACTTATCATAGATCGAACCATATCTAATAAGGTTCAATTTCTCCTTTCAGAAACTCCATTCCATTGTGGAGTTGCTGGTGGAGTCAATTGGGAGACAATCCCACAATTTCTAAGATGATCATCAAATTCTTAGCTCAAATATTCACCACCTCGATCTGATCGAAGTGTTTTGATAGTTTTACCAAGTTGATTCTGCACTGCATTTTGAAATGTTCGAAACATCCCAAATGATTCAGCTTTATGTTTCATAAGATATACGTAACCATATCTGCTTAAATCATCGGTAAATGTAATGAAGTACTGATAACCTCCTCTAGCCATTGTGTTTATAGGACCGCATACATCAGTATGTATTAGACCTAATAAATCACTTGCCCTTTCACTATGTTCAGTAAAGGGACTTTTAGTCATCTTGCCTAGTAAACAAGATACGCGCATTTCATATGATTCCAAATCAAATGAATCTAGAAGTCCATCTTTATGGAGCTTCGTTATGCGTTTCTCATTTATGTGGCCAAGTCGACAATGCCAAAGATATGTTTGATTCAAATCATTTGACTTGGATCTCTTTGTATTTATGTTAAAGACTGGAGTATCAGTGGACTTTTTTATGCTTAGAATATAAAGACCATCACACAAATCAGCATTTGCATAAAAAATGGCTTTACGAGAAATTGAACATCTATTATTCGCAATAATAAAATCAAAACCATCCATATCCAAACATGATACAGAAATGATGTTTTTCGCTCAAAATGAGACACATAATAACAATTATTTAAAGTTAAAATAAGTCCACTAGATAAGACTAAGTCATATGATCCAACAGCCCGGGCAGCAACTCTTGTTCCATTCCCTACGCGGAGGATGACTTCTCCTTTCTTCAACTTTCTACTTCTGGTGAGTCCCTGCACATTTATACAAATGTGAGATCCACATCCAGTATCCAATACCTAGGAATCACTAGTAGATAAATTAATTTCAATAACATAAATACCTGAGGTGGTAGTCGCACTACCCTTTTTCTTCTTTAGATCTTCTAGATAGAGTTTGCAATTTCTGAACCAATGTCCAGGTGCATGGCAGAAATGACAATTTCCTTCCTTTTCCTTTTGGTGCTTTGAAGTAGGAACAGGCTGGGGCTTGACTTGTTCTACAGGCTTTGCGATAGGTGCAGCAGTAGCCTTGGTAACTTTAGCCTTGCCTTTGCCTTTCTTCTTCATTCCCTTTCCCTTTTGGACCATCAGCACATTACTAGAGGGTTTCTTGATATTTTGTTCAGTTGTTTTGAGCATCAAATGCAACTCTGAAATTGATTTCTCCATATTATTCATATTGTAGTTCATCACAAATTGTGAGTAACTCTCCGGTAATGAATTTAGGATCAAATCCGTAGCCAACTCTTGGCTTATGGGAAATCCAAGTCTATCAAGTTGGTCAACATAGCAATTCATCTTCAGAACTTGAGGACTAACTGACGCACCCTCAGTCATCTTACAAGAATGCAGGTTCTTGACTGTCTCGAACCTTTCTTGCCTAGCTTGCTGTTGGAACATTTCCTTCAGCATTACAGCCATGTCGTAGGCTTCCATTAGTTCCATGTCCTTCTGAAGTTCAGGAACCATAGTTGCCAACATAATGCATGCAACATCAGTAGAATCGTTGACATGCTTATTATGCGCATCCTTCACACCTTTTGCAGCATTGGCTGGTGGGTCCTCAGGGATCGGAGCATCCAGAACATACAACTTGCGTTCATGCTTGAGAATGATTCTCAAGTTTCTGAACTAATCAAGAAAGTTAGTCCCAGATAGCTTATCCTTCTCAAGGATAGATCGCAGTGAAAGGGGATTATAGTTGTTTGAAGAGGCCATTGATCTACAATAAAGATTATGCAGAGTTTATTTTAGTATAGAGGAATAGACTCCCACTAAATTAACAACCTTCCTAAAACATACTGTTTATTTAGGGAGTCCATATTTCACCTAATTCTATGACAGCTATGGCATGAAACACAGAACTAGATTATTTAGGTAGGTAACAGTTACCAATTACATCTTATATAATTTTAGATACTTTTATGAGATACAGGACATCTTATGTCTTAGCATTTTTTTATCTCATCACATGCCTAAAGTCCAAAACTATTTTGATAGCTTTATTAAGTCAGACCAATTTAAACATTTAGGTAACTATTACCCAACTTATCTCACCAAGATAACACAATACACCCAACTATGGCTGAAACTATATTAGTGCGATCGAGGCCTTGATAAGTGTTTAAAATTGGATGGCACAAGACTTAAGATTTAATAGAGGGATTTTATTCAGTTTTAGTGATTTTTAAGTAAGCAATGAAATATCATATATTTTATCGATTTGTAGAACCACTAAACAATTTAGGAAATTTTATGCTATTCACTAATAGAAGAATTTCCGTGCACTGGGATTAGTTAGACGGCGGTCCCTTTGGTCGTCATAAATAACAAAAGGCGCGCCGCCCCTTTTTTTTTTTTAGAAGACAAATCTCAATTCCGAAAATTGAAATTCGCTATAGAAAATCATATTTTTCGCTAATTTACTATACTAAATTTACCCCTTAATTTATCCAAAATTAAGTCAATTAAAACGTTTTTAATTAACTCAGGCCCACATCTAACTAATCATCTTATCCTAATCTAATTAGGATTAGATATTTGAATCCTAGCAAATCAACAATAACAAACTTCTCCATATTTATCTCCTATCCAATAGGGATAATGAAATCGATTTTGCATATATCTCCTTATCTAATTGTTATCTATCTTTATCAAATAGAAACTTCATAACAAAATAGATATAACAAGATAAATAAATAATTTCGAAAATTAATTATTTGCAATTTCAATCTTCATCCAAATAATCACAAACATGTAATTGAATCATGAACTACTATCCCAATCGAACCTAATGGTGTCATGGATCATAGAACACGAAACTCAATTCATTAAAATTATTCAAATTAATCCTAACATGGTTACTAGCATGAACGAAACTAATTTCAATTAAATCATGAATATATGTATCATATACACAAAACATGATAATAAATCTCACAGAAAACTTATGTATATCACATATACATCAACTATTAACATGTTTTCAATCATATATCATAAGAAAATATGCAATGAGTTTAATGGAATCAAACTCGAAGGCTCTGATACCACTGTTGGGTTTTGGGGTTCATGCGCAGAGGAGATTACAAAACAATTTTGAGAAAAACCCCAATAGGATCCGAATCTGATTCCATTAAAACGCATTTAAACTATGAAAACTTAATCATACCTCAATCGCAATGTACCTTTCTGAAGATTAATCGATCTCTAAGGCGCCGCCAACGACGAACGCCCTCTATCAGCAGTCTACACACGAACCAGCGGCCGAGATTTGAAGTGCTAGCTTCGAGAGAATACCAAACCTTTTTGTTTCTCTCCAAAACGATCCAGAGCATCCCAAAAACCTCTAAGTCATTTCTTAAAACGAAAAATAGAGTTTCAGCCCTTTTTAAATCTTTCGTTCTTGTATTCTAACTCAAAGTGTCTATTTATACAACCCTTGTATATAGACAGTTAAGTAAATTACACATATACCCCTACTTAAAGAAGTATAAGTGTAATACACTACAAGGACGTTTCTGTCATGAATTTTATCATATAAAATTCTTTTTTTTGAACCATCTTAAAATCTCGCAAAACCATTCTCAGTGTGCGACCCAATAGGCTCATACAACGTTGGCAGTGTACCAAAATATATTTTGGTATACAAGTCATACGCGGCCTCTAGCAAGACATTATGACTACCCAAGTTGTACGAATATCAAATCGATACAACCTAATCAATAGTGTATATAACATCCTTTTGTCACACGATATCCTTTTGATCAAACATAAGGTATGGAATTGTCATCCAACATGTTCAATCGTACTAGTCTCGATTTCTAGGTAGACTGAAAACATCTAAGTGACATTGATCAATATCAATTCACTTAGACTAGGCATTTTAACAATTCTAACACATCGAGGGATCTATGGATATCTCTCTTTATATGAGAGGGACAAATTCTATCTTGATTACACAACTTCACCACATTATTCACACAGTAACCAATCACAACTTTTATAATCATCCGGTTAAAGACAACGTTTGATTTCTTCAAATCACTGTATTCCTAATGTTGAAGTCTCTGGTAATCTCAAGTCAGAGGATTGAAAAATATACCTATCATGAGATACAACTATGACTTAATCCATGTCATGTTCTCATAGCGGGTCGGTCCAGTATTTTGTTCCCTAACAAGTACTCATGATCTTGATTCGTATTCCTATACGTATGATCATCGTATGACCATCAATCAAGACTCACACTAGTCTTAATTTATTATAGTTCCCAGTATAATAATCGACTAGGGACATTTAGGATATTTCTGTAAATACCTATGGATCTTATTATAATGTAAAAATGTAAATCAATTATAATAAACAGCAAATGAAATCATCTATTTTATTAACTAAAATGTATTCATAAAGACTGTTAATGGATTGACCTAGGGCACATTTCCCAACAGTACCGATCGACCAATATGTACTGACCAAACGAAATTTGATTAGTCTTTGTTCACCGAACATACTAGGAATTCTTTAAACAATTTCATTCGGTCCATATAGACCGATCAAATTCCATTAGATTGGACCTGCTTGGCCGAACCATAGGGCGAAAACCTGAGTTTTAACATGGAAAAAAATCAAAGAGTGATTCAAAACTCATGAAATACCTCTCCATCTTGAACATTTGCATCTTCTACAAGTTCGTCCTTCTTCTTTTGTGATAAATAACCATCAAACAATGCAAACAAACAAAGACCTAGCAAAACACCAAATTTTATTCTAACCCTTTCCAATGCTTATCAAAATAGTGCAAGTAAAACATTTTCTAGCAACAACTATGACGAAATGAACTCTTACGATGGTAGAGGCCTTTGAATTCGCGAGTTCGCGTCGCTGGTGGTCGGAGGTGATCGTCGGAGTTGAATCTTGAACTTCAAGCTTCCTTTTGTGGGGTGCGTACGTTTTGAGTGGAAATAGTATGTGAGAAATTGTGGGACTAGTGATGGGTAAAGAGGTCATTTCATATGGAGGTATAGGTGGAAATTGAGTTACTGGTTTTCCCATAGTAAAAATTGGTTTGCACGTAACCGGGTCGATATATAAACACTCAGTTTAGTCTGCGTGAGAAGCGCGGGCTAACTAGTTAGAACATACGTTTTTACTTAATGTTTGGTTTTGCGATCTCACATTTTTTCTTAAAGAAAAATTCATAATTATTTAAATGAACCGTATTTTATTATGACCCTACTAGAGTAACCCACATTTGGCACCGACATTCTTGGATGCCATCCAAATCACCTCGAGATGTGCACGCGCATCGAAAGGTTGAAATGGACGACATCGAAGGAGGTTGTTGCCAAATGTTTGCTACTATAGAATTTTTCTTTTATTATCTCTCTAAAGCCCCTTGACCTTTCAAATGTTGGGTAAATGTACAAAAAGTTCCGAGCTTAATTATTTTATTTTATCTCATACAAAGCAAATAATTATTTTATCTCACGTAAAGCGACATCCCATGCCCTACCTCCACTTACATCTCGACTACGTGCAAACCAATTTTTACTATGGGCAATCCTGTAACTCAATTTCCACATATACCCCCAAATGAAATGACCTCTTTACCCCTCACATGTCCCATAGTTTCTCACATACCCTTTCCCACTCAAAACGTCTGTACCCCACAAAGGAAGCTTGATTTCAAGCTTCAACTCCAACGATCCCTTTCGATCATCGGCGATGCGAACTCGCGAATTCAGAGGCCTCAACTATTGTAATAGTCCATTTCGTCATTGTTGTTGCTAGAAAATGTTTATGTTGCACTGTTCTTGGTAAGCATTTGAAATGGTTTGAACAAATTTTGATGTTTGTTAGGACTTTGTTTGTTTGTGTTGTTCGGTGGGTATTTACCATAAAAGATGGAGGAAGAAGTTGTAAGAGATGTGGATGTGAAAGATGGAGAATTATTTAATGAGTTTTGAATCACTCTTCATTTTTTTTTCGTGTTAAGACTCTGGCTTCTGCCCTATAGTTCGGCTACACAGGACTGATCTAATGTACTTTGTTCAGTCCATAGGGATAAAATTAAATTGTTTAAAGAATTTTGAGTCTATTCGGTGAAGAAAGACCGATAAAAAATTGTTTGTTCAGTACATATTGCTCGATCTGTACCTATATTTCTGGTTACACATTACCGAACGTAATAGTTCTAGATGATCTTTGTTGACTGAACAGTTTATTTTCAAGGTTTATTTTGTCATCTTTTCTTGTACTTGAATCAAGGTTTAATAACTTACCATGTTGCCGAGAAATTCTTGCTCTTTTAAGTATTTTGACTGCACTAACGACTTCAAGACAAACACGTTATTTGGAAGTAGGGTTGAGGCATTAAAATGGGTTCAAATGCAGGGAACTAGTAGAGGATTCGCCATTGTCACGAAAGGCTCCGATGCGGGGTGATGGTCATTGCCGTGGAAGGGTGAACATAGGGTTTGAGAGGTCTGGTTCTTATAGGGGTGATGTCCAAATAGTTGGAAAAATGAAAGCTAGTGAAGGTGCAAAAATTGTTAAGGAAAAAATTGTGGTGGATGAAAATGGGGAGGTTTTGAAGGGGACATCAAGGGGTAAATGTGGCACTAAAAAATGTGGTTATCCATTTGCAATAAATATCAAGGAACATGCAGATGTTTTATGGCATGTGCTTGGGTGGGCGTCATAACCATGAGCTTGGGTGTTGGAACAAATAATGGATGGAAACGTCAAGGCTCGAGAGATTTTGGACACGTTAAAGACTAGGGCTATGACGTTGGAAGAAGAAAATATATCAACCATGCGCACGATATATAATGCAAGACAAAAATACAAGTTTGATGAGGCTGGAGGGAGATTTCAAATGTAATAACTCATGCATTTGCTTAGCATACATGCTTACCTCATGTGGCATCGAAAACATGAGGAAAATTATGTTGTCGCTGACTTATTTTGGGCTCATCCCTACTCCATCAAGTTACTACGAGGAAAATGATGTTGTCACTGACTTATTTTGTTACAAACGTATGAAACAACCATTACATGAGAATAAAGTCAATCAACAATTTTTTTCTCGATGTAGTTGTAAGAAATATTACTTTTTATTAATTGATTCATCTTCTTTTATTAGTATTATTCAAGACGGATGCCCTTTTTCCTCAATTGTATCCGAAGTGGAAACCAAATGTACAACCTGAGGTGATAGTGCGGAATGAGAACTTGAACGTGAGAAACCCACCAGTAGTTGTGTATTGTCAAGACGCAGACCCAATTACCATTGACCTTGACAGACCTTGATTGTTGATGTTACATATATTACTATCTGTACTAGACAAACTTTTTGTACATCCTTTCCACGACACACTTTCATATAAAGTCTAGATGATGTGGTCATATCAGACACTAATTTTTTGTACATCCCATACATGACGTATAATTGTATGAGAGATACAAACTTATTTTATATAGTATATATGATATCGCGATATCGACACGTTAATTTTTTGTACAAAATCAATATATTATTTTATTTTAAGGGGATTTGGAATGTTATATGTTCAAATTATACTGCTCAGTTAGGAGCAGCTGAATTATTTTTATTTGCTCGATTTCTAGTACCCGAATAAAAACTTATAACTCGGTATATGCTTACAGGACAACGCGTGTTAATTTATTTTTAACTTTGTAGTATTTTCTTCGCGTAGTTTTCACCGATCAAAATTAATTATTTGGTTGTTTCACGTCGACTGTTCTTATTTCATCAGACACATTTATAGAAAGTCCAGTTGATGTTGTCGTATCGACACATTAGTTTTTTTTGTACAAGTTCAACGTATTATTTCATTATGAGAGGATTTTGGAACAATTATATGTTCAAATTATACTGTTTGGTTAGGAACAACCGAGTCATTTTTATTTGCTCGGTTTCCAGTACACAAATGAAAACTTATAGCTCGGTATATGCTTAGCAGATAACACGTGTTAATTTAGTTTCAACTTTGTAGAATTTTCTTCAGACAATTTTCACATTTTAAAATTAATTATTCACTCGTTTTACACTGACTTTTCATATTTCATCAGACACTTTGATAGAAAGTCTAGCTGATGTCGTATCAGACATTCATTTTTTGTACGAAATTAACATATTATTTCATTATGAGGGGATTCAGAACAGTTATATGTTCAAATTATATTGGTCGGTTAGGAATAGTTGATTAAATTTTATTTGCACGGGTGCCAGGACCCGAATGAAAATGAATAACTCGGTATATGCTTACCGGACAATGCGTATTATTTTAGTCTTTAGTTTTGAGTATTTTTTTGTGCAATTTCTACCGATCCAAATTAATTAACTCAATCATTTAAGACCAACTGGTGATATATCAGTAGGTAGGGTGTACCCGAACAAATTTAAAGTTTCATTATTTTATCTATTCAGTTTGGATCGCCCAAGTAAAGTGTAATAATTCAGTCTGAGAATACCGATCAAATATATTTATAATTTGTTGTAATCTTTCTCAGTTTGGAACGCCTGAATGATGCCCAATTGTTCGGCCACGACCGACCGAATAGTCACAAAAACAATAATTTATAAGCAATGAAACAAAAAATCCAAGTTCAAATATCTAAAATCAATTAAGCTCCCAGTTCACTAGTTCCGTTTTGACTTTTGACGAGGTCCCGTTGCCGTTACCCTTTGTTTTGACTTGCGGGAAGGTTTCGTTGTAGTTGTCGTTGACTTGTGCTTTGATGACGACGCACCTTCAGCCGATTTACTTGTCATTTGGGAGTCATTGTAAGTCAATGCGTTGGTGCCTAACAGAGAAGCTAGACCACCTATTGTCAACTGCTACAAAACCTCGTTCGCCATCTTCAATGTGGATACCCTATTTCCTACTTTAGATCGAGGCAAGGCCTTCCATGCCGTCACGGCATCCACGGCCCGTGGTACTCGCTACACAAACATCACATGAATTATTCCAAAGTTGTTATTGTAATGCTACTCATATGACATTCTCTTCTTCACGATTGTGAGTTAGTCCCACTGAAGTTTGAATTATCGGGTGTAAAATGTCCTTGAAGGAGCTCATATAATCATCGGTCGCATCCCATGGGACTTTCGCACATTTTCTTCTTGATTTAACCGACAACACGTGATTTTTCCACATCTCCCAATAATCATCTTGAAAACTGTACTTCACGACATTACTAGCCGTGACCTTTCCTTGTTATACTCGTATAGGTCTGAGTGGATTACTGGGCTTGCTCTGCAAATGACCCGACTGTCGCAAGAACCGGGTGATAACACTCAATAATCCCCATATACTTGATTGTCCCAGTGTAGAAAGGGACCTCGGTAATATCCTTGTCTCTCCTTCAAGTACTCAAATACGGGTCTCATCTAACCTAGTAAAAACACACATTCATGAACTCATTTATTAGTTAACAAATGAATGACACTAATATCTCACAAGTGACCGCCCATACCTTGTTAGTTAGGGTATTGTCAAGTCTTCTTTGAAACATCTGGACATGGTCCATATTATGGCCCTTCTCTGAATTGGCCTCCCACCTACAGACATGCGGAAGGGTTTTAGCGTACCCTATGTTCTTGCGTGCTTGTTGAAGATGAAAATGCTCGTAAATCCATGTATGCAAATGCATAACAACAAAAAACCATTAAAGTACAAAAATACAATATTTATGTAACTACAATATTTACACACCTTAAAAGCTTTGTAGCTTAAGAACATACCTCAGGCAATGTCGTATATCTCGCAATTTGTCAAACTTCTGCCCAACTAACAACACCAAGTTGTTGGTATAAGTGACTAGAGTTGCAACGCCCCATGCATAGGTACTGACCTCACTCAACCTCTCTAGCAACTTCAGCAGGTGAATCGACACACAATCTTATGTCTTGTCCAAAAACAGAGTGCATCCCAACGTGTACAATAAGTATACTCGAGCAATGCACTCAACTATCAGACACACTAATACCTTTTGGTTTCCAATTTTCATGAACTTCGGCATCTGGCCCCATTTTGCCTTCAGCCATGCTTTGGAGACTTTGAGGCCTTTGTTCACATGCATTATTGCCTCTTTCTCCTCCATACCGAGAGCCCTAGTGAGAAATTGGATCACTTCATCCCGATCTATAGGGTCACATTGAACAGTCTTCCCCATTACGGGAACATGCAGTAACCTGCCGACATCTACCAGTGTGATCGACATTTCACCAATGGGAAGGTGAAATGTGTTGGTTTTCGTCTGCCATCTCTCCATAAAGGCAGCTATGAGGTCATGTGAACAATTTTGTATGAGCAGGTGGTTAAAGAACTCTACCTAGACGCCTGAATCGATCTCTCAAGATTATTGGCTTTGGGTGACACTTGCGCAAATCCTAAATTGCCAACTATCGTCCTTAATTGATGCATCTAAGTAAGTGACGCTCCTACAAAAATAGAAATTATATGGTTAGAAAATTGAACAAATAATATGCATTCATCGACAATGTATTTTGATAGTATTGTTCTGTTCGGTCATTAAAGATCGATTGAAAATACAATATTTGGTAACCTTAAACCAAACAGTGCATTTCCAATTGGATCTGTTTGACTGAATGAGTGACGACCATCAACAAGGCCCAAATCCACAATTACATTCGATAAAAAATAGTTACAAATGTTTTACAACCACCAAGATTTATCATATTATTAATCGTACATACCTTGTTGTTTCAAATGCATACGTCGATGTGATGGTTGAAACTCATCAACACTGTTCGATTTATTGGCCCACTAGGAAAAGGTGTTGAAGAGTCGTCATCTGGATCTTGGTTGCCCAATCTCCCTATCTTGGCCTTACAATGACAACCCGTACCTCCACTAGTACTTCCCATTTTTCATGCTCATCCACTTCTTGTTCTTTTCCCTCTTCTGGTACATCTTCCTCTTCTTATTTTTGTTCAACTTCCTGTTTCTCTTCTTCTTCATCTTCCTTTTTCCCTTCTTTGTCATCTTCATCTTGCTCTTCATTCCAACAACCTTGACTGTCGTTTGTACTTGTCGCATCAAAATAAAACTCCTCTTCTACTTCGTATTTATTCCAAGGACTTTTACCGCGACTGGTACTTGTAGCTTTGTAATGAACCTCAAATTTAATTGGTGACATGTGTCGCATTTTAGGACTGTGACTTATCCGTCGTGACTTGTCATATTACTCAAGCCTTGGGAGTCGACACTGAGGTATATTTTATTTTTCTGTGATGTTTGTATTATTATTTATACCCGAAGGTAAACTTTGTATGTCTTAGTGTGTATGATTTTGTTTTATTAATCACCACGGATTTCTATGTGAGATTCGCCTAGGAAAAAGGGAACTTTAGGGTATAATATAGATAATTAAACACCAAAAAAAGGTAATTAGTGAATTATCAGAAAATAATATATAATTAAATAAAATGTGAGAGCGAGGTTATGTCCGGCAATGCACGTGGTGCTAGTCGTGAGGTGAAACGGGTTCGAGAACGAACGGTGTGAGCGAGAAATGGATTGGTTTTGAGATTTTAAGTCACCCATTGAACTCATGCATTGCTGTTATAGTTGGTGGATGGAGTGAATGTGGGACACATGATCTGCCTCGAGATTCGTGTGTGTGAATTGATGACATGAGATATATATATATATATATCACATTTTCTCTCTCTTCAATCCATTTTGTGTTGATCGAAAAAGAAACGATCTAGAGAGCAAGGTTTCGGGGTGATTCGAGCATGTTACGACGTCGGGGATCGACCAATCACACGTAAAAAGGTAGGATCCCTACTCCTCTCGTGTTTTTCTATAGTTTAGCGTTAATTTTGTAGGTTTTTGTTACGACGATTTCAGACGAGATTTTTGGAAAATGTTGGGAATAATTTTGGGTGATGTTTTTGTAATCAATTGGTTAATTAATTGAGGTTTCGGCGATTGGTTTGTGTATTTGAGGGAAATTGCAATTTTTGGGGATTTTTCAAAAATTTTCGTGTGATTTACGAATCGGGGCTTTTGTCAGAGTTTTGACACGAATCGAAGGTGGTTTGTGGTAGTCACGGATGTCCATAAGAGTTTGGGATAAGCTCGGAATATGGTGACGCGAGCCGAGGTTTCGAAAAACCCCGAAAAGAGTGCAGATCTCACGTCGCGAAGGTCGTTGTAGGCATTTATTGCCTACAGTGCCACCCACGACGTCGGGGTAGAGAACCCCCAAGTGCACGCCGTGAGGACGCCGCCACAGTGTCACCGCGACGTGACACTATTCACATAGGGGAATTTTCTAAAATTTTGAAAAAATTTGGGGATCTCTCGGGTGTTCAAATGGGTCCGAATACAACCCAATACGTCAAAAATTAACCCAATTACACTAATAACATAATTATGGAAAATTGGGTAAATTAGAAAGTTTTTAATAGGATTTCAAAATTTGGATTGAATGATTGCCAGACTTTGAGAATTCGAGTGGGAAAAGTTATAGGGTTACACGAGGATAAGAGTTTTGTGGTATTAAGGTACCTTTTTTGTACGATTGTAAGTCAGTTAGAAAATATACATTAATTCATTTTCCATTATTGTCATTTCTATTTGAATTGAGCTATTGTTGGAATTCCATTCTATATTTCCTTGATTGAGTGTCTAGGCGTAAGTGTTGTGATGGTACTCTTGGGTCCATATTAGCTGGGTTAGTGTGAGCACTACTTGTAGGGGTGTTGTCTACCCCCGATAATGGGTTACACCTCGAGTACTGGATTGTTAGGCATTGTTGTAACTATAAATTGTGGTACTGTTGAACTGCATATAAATTGACCACTTATGGGCTCTCTTGACTCTATGGATACTCAAATTCCATTGCTATGCTTGCTAGTCTGTCTATCATGCAATTTGTTATATTTTCTGTCTTTCAATACCGCATGATATTTGGATTGTTTATTTGGTAAATCTTGAATTACTGTTTAGTTTCTTCTGGTATTACTTTTATATTTTTCACACACTCACCGTCTAGTTTGTGACGGTGGTGCAAATAGAGCTAAGACGAGCAAGGGGAAGGAGTTGATGCTAGGTGATATCCTTTGAGGACTCTTGGAGCGATCCTTTCTTTTACTCACTGTAGGTTCTGTTCTTTTGACTATGATTATTGTATTATATGTTTTGTAAAACACTGGGACATATTTCGGGGATTGAGAGAATAGGGATATCATGTATGATCACACTGTTCAGTTTTGATCACCAAACATGCATGTATTTATCCGCTTTTTAGGGTTTCCACATGATAAGTTATCTATTTTTCCTGATTTTCATTTATTAGTTATAGTTGATTATAGTAATTTCCGTTGCGAATTTACTGATAACTTTATAATCCTATAACTCACACAATTAAAAGATAAAATATTGTTGTATCTGAGGTTATGAGGATGACTAGGATGTGTAGACTTCATGAGTAAAGGCTTGGGGGTCCACGTAGGTCTAGGCCGGGCGAGACCCCGTTTTATGGGGAACTGGGGCCTTCATACGTTTGATTTCTTCTTTGGTGATCAATGGGATTTTCATCACTAGTTGTATCGAAAAGTGATTCTAATGATACAGTTATCTCTGATGAAGATGGTTCAGGAGGTTCATACACAACTATTTGGGTGATCTTTGTATCCATCCCTATAAGAAAGTATCGCAACATCAACAACAATCATCCATTAAAAAATATAGTAAACCATAACAAATTTAAATTAAAATTTCTTGCCTCGGTGGTTGGAGACTGAATAATATTGAATTGTTCAATCTTCCTCTATTGAACCCGTTTAAATTGGTCAGTCATTTGCGATCGAACAGAAGCGGATACTACATAAAAAAATTAAGGTTATTCATGCCCTAACTTGAGCCAAAACCAAAGAGAAACACCTATATTATGAACAAAACACAAATAAAACGGTAGATATTGATTTGAAACCCTAGAAAGTAGATCGAAAGAAGGTTGTGCTCCAAATACAAACAAATTAAACATAAATTAAAGCCCTAAAATATATTACATGATAATGTCAACACCGCAGATCAATTGATTTGCAAACAGACATAAGGAAACAAAGATCAATCCCAACCGACTATAGATTATCAAAGAATCGTCACCGCGAGGGAGATAGAGAGATAGATAGAGAAAGCGCGACAGAGAGAGATGGCTCACTAGGAAATAGGTCTTTGGAACTGTCGTCAACAGATAGAGCAAAAAATCAATAGGGACAGATGGCCCTAGTCGATCTCGGGGCAAACTTCACACGTTTCGTGACCATTTCTTTGAGATCTTCAATCGAACTAAGGTGTCCTCCTTCTTCTCGTACTCACTTCGACTTGCTTGTGCGAACTAAGACGTCCTCTTTCTTCTCGTACTTGCCTCGACTTGGTTGTATGAACTTGGGCGTCTTCCTTCTTCTCGCAATCGCTTCGAGTTGGTTGTGCAAACTAGTATTTTGGTTTTTCAAAATAAGGTTGCCCGCAAAAATGGTTTACACTTATATTGATGTGGGGTGCATAATACTAATATGTTGTTCAGTCGAGCCCAACTGAATGAACTGGAAAAAATCTTTTCTTTGATCATTATGCAGGTCGGTTGGGTTTTCATCCCGTGCCAACTGCCAATGATTGGTATTAAGGCACTGAACAACTAGGGTTGCTGGCAAGAAATGGCTTGCACTTATATTGATGTGGGGTGCACATAACTAATATGTTGTTCGGTCAGGCCCGACTGATCTTAGATCATTATGCAAGTCAGTTGGGCCCTCATCTAGTGTCAACGGCCAATGATCGGAATTAAGGAACTAAACAAAAATATTTAGGTCGATCATGGATAACCGAAGAAAATAACAATATATTTAGATCGGGCATGTGTAATCGAAGAAAAATGGTAATTTATTAATTCTATATAGTTAGTTTGGTCATTCTCGACCGATGAATTGTAATTTACTTGGTAATGTGATACTGAACAGTAAATTATACTTCAGTCTTGTAAAACCAAACATTCAAATTGTATATATTCGAATGCACAAAATGATTAAAGAGCAAGGCATTACAAATAAATTAAAAATAAAATGAGAATGTCACATCTTAAAAACATAAAAAAAATCAAGTTTAGTACATAATGCAACTAACAATGTTTAGAAGAAAAGCTAATTCACACATTGTTTAGAACAAAATACATATTCAATTTTTCTACTTTTTCCCCTTTTGGGAAGGTCTCGTTATTGTTGTCATTACCTTGCGTTTTGATGATGTACCACCTTCGACTTAAGACTGAGTGGCTGCTGATGAGGTCGTTTCTGATAGACCACCAGAATTTGACATCAAGAGGTGTTTCAACACCTCGTCTGCCATCTTAACCACATCTATGTTCGCTACTTTACCTGGCGGCAACGACTTCCATGTCGTCATAGCATCTACAACTTGTCGCACCTGCGACACAATCAACATAATACGAATTATATAAAGTTATTATTTTGGTATTTAACTATAACATAAGACATGAAAATAAATTGACAACTCACATCATAGATATCATCATCTTCTTTCGTGTCGAGATTGATTCTCAACTCTGGATTTTCAACGATTCTGTGCGAGATGCCATTCAACCACCCCATGTAGCTATCGGTCGTAGCCTATGGGACAGTCGCATGTCCTCTGTGATGGCACCGATTTCACAATCCTAAACTGGGTCTCGCCCAGCCTAAACTTACGTGATCCTCTGAGCCAATCTCGCCATTCACACAAGCCTAGTCAGCCTTCTTTTATCGTTTACCATTTTAAATCATTTACACGTTAAAAACATCGATTAATGAGTTAACATTAGTAAAGCGGAAGCAATCAATCCTCAAACTAATCGAAATAATCACAACCATTCAAAAATAAGACATCCTAAGGTGTGGAATCCCCGTATGTATATCATCATAAATGATCAGTCAGAGGAGAACAACATATAGATATACATTACCAGAATCACTCAAAATCCCCAAGTCCCAATGTTTCAAAACAATATATATAATAATACAAGAAAATCACTTATATCAGTAAAGTGGAAAGACGTGCTCCGGTATCCTCAAATCAAATCTCCAAGCTGTGGAGCTTTTTCCCTTACAAGACTGTAGATCTGCACTCCGTCAAACACAAGAATGACGATCTCAGGTAAGCAACGCCAAGCAGGACATAATTACAACATTTCGAAATAAATAAACAACCAGTCATATTCATGCCGATAAAAAGAAAGGACAAGGAATGCACGAATAAATAAGACTGTAAATAAATTAACTGTGCAACCGAAAATAAGTGTCCCGAAAACAATAGAGAGGTGCAGGCAATCCCGACCAAAAGGTCGTTCAATCGAGGTAAACACCTACAAGACTTGACGTTTAGGTCGCGGTACACTCACGTCGTCCTAACATCCATGCTGATGAGATTCCCTGGTAGTCTAGGTAAGAACACTCACCCCGTATAGAGCCAGAACAAGTATTGTGCATCCTCGACCGTTGACCTCTGGTATGTTACCTCAGAAGGCCCAAAAATCTTACAGCGATCACATTGACTCACTTGCCTTAGAAAAAATTAATGTTTAAGAAATAATTGTAAAATTTCTCACTGGTTTACTTACTTATATCCAACTAATACACATTCAAACGGATACTGACTTACCTCCTACGAATCCCTGTATGACCCGTCGATGACTGCAATTCGTTATAATCATTTAATTGCAATTTCCCATTAATTACCCTAAAATTATCTAATTTTCTATAATTTTATTCGTTCACACAATGGGTCGATTACCCAAGTATTATGTCATATTCGGACCCATTTGAATACCCGAAAGATCCCCAAAATTTTTCGAAAATTTTTAAGAAATTAGCCCCTGTGAACAGTGTCACGTCGTTGGGTCCAACCCTAGGCGGCGCCCTCACAGCATGAGCTATGGGGCTCATTTCCCCAGACGCCATGGAGTGGCACCGTGGGCATAAGTGCCCATGGCATCGCTCTCAGAGTCTCGTCCAGACACCCTTGGTCGAGGGTTTTACACACCCCCGACTTGCGTCGTCGTGCTTCGAGCCTATTCCAACTTCGTTGAGACCTCTGTTACAACATCAAAACACCCTCGACTCGTGTTAAAACCTTGACAAACCATCGATTTTGAAAATTGACCAACAATCCACAAAAATATCTAGTCATGAGTCGTGCGTGCCAAATATAACCCGTAATTGAGTTACCATGTAGTAGTGGTACATATTGGGTTTAATCCACATGACTTGAGTTTCACTATAAGTTAGCTAAAAATGGGGGATTTTTAAAAGGACTTGAGAAAACAATTAATTAAGACTAGCAGAAATTCAAATTGCAAGAATAATATCAATGAAAGAAAACACCTAGGTTTATGGTTCCACACGACAGGATTAAGATTCAATGGCATATATGGTCTTCAATCTTTCAAAAATAATTAATTCAAATTCTCCTAGACTAGCTATAGAAAATTGACAACCGCCAGAAATTTCTAATTCCCCTAATCTCGATAGCAAGGACATCCGCCACTAACTATTTTCCTAATTAATGCATAACTCTAAACATCCACTAGTAAGGTTTAACACACTAACCGTAATAATAAATATTCGTGGGAATATAAATCCTAGATAATCAGATCGTGTCCATTTCCAATTTAACATATATTCAATTGTTGCACATTCAAGAACCAAAAGGTTTTGACGGCAATCGGGTGAATGTTGGTCTCTTTTACAAAAGTACAATTACAGATACAATTGAGTCAATTGACTATAGATTTTCCACCTAGAAGCATGCAATGGCCATATACATACCCTAGATTTAAACCATATTCATAAAAACCAACAACAAAGAAATTGAAGAAATTGAATTAAATAAAATAGTAAAAGTAATAGATCTCACAAGTTATGCCATGAATCAATAATCTTGACTTGTTTCACCTCCGACCTAGGCAATAGTTTGATTAGCCAGACATGTTCTTCGCAAAACTCCAAAGAAAATAATGCAGAGGGTTCTCCAAAGAATAGAAGTTCAAATTCTAATAATACCTAAAGTCCTAATATGAAAAACTACTAAACATTCATTTATGGAAGAGAGATAAAACTGTTTTGGGCATTCCTTATGTTTAGGACACGTGTCAGGCTGTGATTGGTTTGGTTTTGCTGTGCTGTTGAAGTGGTAGATGGTGATTAGTTGGAAGGAGTGCTGGTGAGGCTGACGTGGTAGGCACTAATTGGTTGGAAAGAAGAGTTGTGACGCGCTGGCGTGACGAGGATAAAATGCATGGCGGGTGAGAGCGCGGGAGAGGAACTCGCGTGAAGTCGTGCGAATTTGTGGAATACAGCACATGAACGCATCCCGAGGCAGATCGACGCTCGAGAAAGAGGAGATTGCTGGGCTTGGCAACGTGGCACGATGTGAGTGGTGGAGAGGAGCTGTGACGCGTTAGGCCTGGGAGAAGGCGACATATGGCACTGTTGGACTCCAATTACTCCACTGTCAATGTTTATTTCGAGATAAATCCTCTGATATCCGATCACTACAAGTAAATACTCTATCTTGAATAAGTGACTCTATCTTGAATAAGTGACATCGTGGAAGCCAATACGACGTATATATGTGCATATGTGCCCGTGTAGCCAATACGACGTGTATATTCTCGTGGCTCCTTATAAACTTTTCTGCCGCCTCAAGATTAGTTCCCCTGTTGAACTTCACTGGCTGGTGTCTCATAAACTCACGAGCCTGGCTCGCCTCAGCCGTCGCCTTAACACCCGTATCAATCGGTGTGCTCGGAGTATCCCTGTTTGTGTCTCTTGTGTATGAGGTACTATCTCTGTTTGTACAGGTGCCTCCTCAGCCACTACAGGTACTATAGTAACTCTGGGTGCTGCGGGTGTGTCATGGACTATAGGAGCACTCCCAGCCTAAGTAATTGGAGCTGCTGATGTAGTAAGTGATTCTTTCGCCTGAGCTTTCAACAGTCTAAGTATCTCCTGAAGCTTCTAGTCATGTAAAGTAATCATCTGCAACATATCATCCAAACGCCCCTGTATGTCGCCCGTACCACTATCGCAAACCACAGACTGATCGACCTTGAAAATAAAGTAATTTCCATGATTAGGATATAGCTATCGATAATAATATGTATAACAAATTAAATAGCTCATAATCCAGTTTTTAATTTTTCCAACTCTCCTCACTTCCCAACTAAGACTTAAGTCAAGACCATGTGTTTCCACTTTAAGTTCAACCATTCTTAACTTCTGCTGATTAATGTCTTAATGGCTTGTGATTTAAATCAAGAGTCGAGTATTTAAAACTTCGGCTCTAATACTAACTGTGACGACCCTAGTTTCATAATCCTAAACTGGGTCCCGCCCAAACTAAACTTGCGTAAACCCTCAAGCCAATCTCGTCGAGTCACGCAAGCCTAGTCAACCTTCCTTTATCGTTTACCATTTTAAATCATTTACAAGTTAAAAACATCGATTAGTGAGTTAACATTAGCAAAGCGGAAGCAATCAATCCTCAAACTAATCGAAATAATCACAACCATTCAAAAATAAGACATCCTAAGGTGTAGAGTCTCCGCATATGCATATCATCATAAATGATCAATGAGAGGAGAACAACATATAGATATACATGCCCAAAATCACTCAAAAACCCCAAGTCCCAATGTTGCCAAACAATATACATAATAATACAAGAAAATCACCTATATCAGTCCAAGCTTTGGAGCCTTTCCCTTGCTAAACTGTGGATCTGCACTCTGTCAAACACAAGAATGACGAGCGCAGGTAAGTAACGCCAAAAAGGATATAATTACAGCATTTCGAAATAAATAAAAAACCAGTCATATTCATACTGATAAAAAGAAAGGACAGTGAATGCATGAATAAATAAGATTGTAAATAAATTAACTGTACAGCCAAAAATGAGTGTCCCGAAAATAATAGAAAGGCGCAAGTAGTCCCGATTAAAAGGTCGTTGAGTTGAGGTAAACACCTACAAGACTCGGTGTTTATGACGCGGTACACTCATGCCGTCTTAACGTCCAAGCAGATGAGATTCCCTGTGACGACCCCAAAGTCCCAATGCATTTTAGTACGCCTGGCATAGACCCGTGCAAGTCCCCGAGTCGGTACTCAGCGAGCCTGATGAGCCTAGTCAGCCTCCGATTAATGAATTTAACAGTTTATGAAAGAGTTATTGTAGTTTAACATGTATGCAACGAAAAAATAAACTAAAAGTATTAGTAATAACTCAATCAATGGGAAATCAAGAATCTATAAATGTGGAAACCCCGTAATATTCATGTACAATATAATATGATTCAAATATGAACAAGTACATGATTTCCAATTGAAATAAACCCAAGTTCATTATCCCAAGCAAACGTATATAAGAAGCAACATACAAACAAAACAAGTAACCTACTCTAAGGTCTCCAGTCCAACTGCTCACAAGAAATTTCCTAGACAGGGACCTTTGCCTTTCAACCACTCTGGTATATTTGCACCCACTGTTACAAACTAGACGGTGAGCAATTGAGAGAAATAGAAAGTAATGCCAGAAGAATATAATAGTACTATATGAATATCAAGTAAAGCAGTCTAAATATCATGCAGTAATTAAAAGAGATAGACAATTAATAAGTTTAAGGAGCATGATAAGCAGATTGATAGATAACAATGAAACATCCGTGTTCCATGAAACAAACGAGGCAATAATCGGTGTAAATCATTGCATACAGAAAGAGGATGCTAGCACTTCCCATGCAATGTTGCAACACTATCGCAGCATGATAAAAGAGGGACACTGGCCTCATAAATCCAGTGCCCAGGTACACACAACACCAGGGATGGTCAGACACTCCAGCAGGAAATGCCTCGCCTTGCCCCAGTTAGTGTGGGCCATATGACACCTTCTCGACACACTCACGCTAAGAATACACATACCAAGGAAAAACAAAATGGAATGCTAACAATGGATAACAAGAAAGCAACAATAAATAATGATGAATCACATGATATTTTCTTATTGGCTTACTAACATATACAACCTTGTGGCAAGTGTACTTACTTGACTATCGCAATTCGATATCACTATGTGACTCTAACGCAATCTCCTGCGGGTCCCTGACTACCTGACCTGGGTTGGATACCCCATTTAATGAGTTTAGAGTTAGTATTTAGTTTTAGGGTGATTCACATTGAGTTTTGTTTCAAAACAGTTTGTAAAATAGCCCAAATAGTAGTAAACATGCCTCTGGTCAAGTGGTATGTGGGTCACGCCGTGGGCCTATGGGTCTGTAGCGTGACCACGACATCACCACTTAACACACTCATGAAAACGAAAAGAAAAACAACACTTGGAAAATCATTGTGATAGCTTGACACGCGCAAAAGTTTATAAAACGGGGCCCAAAACATATATACTAGCCATGGGCCCTTGTGGCTCAAAGACTTCTTGTTTGGCCCTTGTTGGGCCTAGACTCATAGGCCCATTTAAACCCAAACTCACACACACAGAGACGCATACACAACACTTCACGCATACACCTCACGTTGTAGTGTGTTATTCCCTAAAACGTCCCTGCGGCGTCTCACTCTAACATGAATTCAAAACGCCATGTATGTATGGACTTGAAAACGTTTCATACCAACGGGAAACAAATACATAAAACGAAATCTCGTATGTGAACATGCTATGACTAAACAAACATGGAAACGTTCATGCGGCTAAAAACTGAACCAAAACACACTCCTGACGCCGTGTGAGCGTCGTGAACAAAATACACATGGAAACGTGCCTACGGCGTCACACTAGTCTTCTCTGTCCCACGTGCCACGAGAGACGCGGCCCGTGTATAAACTCACGGCATCTCCACGGCACGTGTGTTAACGACTGTAAATCTGGAAATTGACTCAAACCAAATTTCAACTCAAACCTCACACCACGTTTGGCGATCATTATCAACATGTAATTAGACTTAAAATCCTCCAAAATCGGCATCTGGGATCATCATCAAAACCTCGGTAATGTCCCGAATTCCAATAAATCCCAATTTATTGACAATCAAATTAGATACAACATAAATCAATAAATCTATCACCACCGACCACATGGTCATGGTTTGATCGCTCTTTGGATCGCCCGAGCACCGGTGGTTCGACAGAACCGACTCCGGCGTAGCGTCCGTGGTCATCACGACTTAAAGAACCAAAAACAACTCAAAAGGAAAACTGAATAGAGGGAATGATTCTCACCTTAATTTCGGTGAGAAAACGAGTCTCGAGCGAGACTCCGGCAAACCCCAACACCACCACATAAAAGATGTCTTGTTCTCCAAGAAAAGAGGAGAACAAAATATAAGAAGAAATGAGAGAAAGAATGAATAGTGAAAAGAGGATCAAGTGGTGGAATGGTCCTTATATAAGCCCACTTATCATCTACTTGCATACGCGCATCTCGAGGCAAATCCATCAGCTCCCTCCTTTGATGTGTCACCAACTCCATCTCTTCAAGTTGACTCCACTAAGTGACTCGGGTGTCACTTAGTTATCCTGCTCCCATGTTGATCGCGCGCTCCTCAACCCATATTTCATCACAATTCGACTCGTTGCGCCCGTTGTCTCATCACGTCCCGACATATTATTATATTAATTATCCGTAAAAATTATTTATTAATATTTTATGTATTTTAACTCCCCCGTTTGCCTAAGCGCAACCTCACTCAAACTAACAGTCGCCCGAACGGCTCGAATCTTATATTAGACTATAATACTAATACAAAACATCACAGCAACGTAATATTACTTCGGTATCGACTCCCGAAGTTCGAAATACTACAAGATATCACACAGATGGGCCATAGTCTTGACAAGTGTAGTTCAAGTCAGGTTAAATTTTGAAGGTTGTTACACCCTAGTAGTCTAGGTAAGAACACTCCCCCCGTATAGAACCAAAACCAGTATCATGCATCCCCGGCAGTTGACCTCTGGTATGTTACCTCAAAAGGCCCGAAAATTTCGCAGGGATCACGTTGACTCACTTGCCTCGGACAACTCAAAGGAATGGAATTTCAAAAATGGGCATAGAGCAATAACAATAATTATTTAAAGTTCAAGAAATAATTGTAAAATTCCTCACTAGTTTACTTACCTGTATCCAACTAATACGCACTCAAACGGATATTGACTCGCCTCCTACGAATACCCGTATGACCCGTCGATGACTATCATTCTTGATAATCATTTAATTGCAATTTCTCATTAATTACCCTCAAATTATCCAATTTTCCATAATTTAATTCGTTCACACAATTCGGTTGATTACCCGAGTATTGGATTGTATTTGGACCCATTTGAATACCCGAGAGATCTCGAAAATTTTTAAAATTTTTAAAAAATTGGCCCCTGTGAACAGTGTCACGTCATGAGTGGCACCAAGGGGATCCAACCCTGGGCGGCGTCCTTACGGTGTGAGCTCTGGTGCGCACTACCCAGACACTATGAAGTGGTGCCCATGGTGTCGGGGATTTTTCACACCCCCAGCTCAAATCGCCGTGCTTTGAGCCTATTCCAACTTTGTTGAGACCTCCGTTACAACATCAAAACACCCTCGGCTTGTGTCAAAACCTTGACAAACCATCGATTTCAAAAATCGTCCAAAAAATCCACAAAAATCTCCAAAAATTCAATAGCTTCTCAATTCACCAAAACCCTCTCACAAATCATCAATAAACCATTCCATTCATCCTAAATCTATTAAAACAAAACAACAAAATCCAATTTCTAAAACCATTGCCAAAATTTTTCGCGATGAAAACTTTTAAAATTAACGTCAGAAAAGGTTTACACGTGGGAAATCAGATTCTCACCTTGGAATTCGAGTTTGAGCAATCTTTTGGCATCAAATAGCGGCGAAAACCCTTTGGAACCCACTATTCTCAGGTTATTGATTTCATTGGAGAGAGAGTAAAATGAGAGATGAGAGAGAAAAGGTGAGGGTGGATGGGTTTTATACCTCTCTCTTATCCACTTACACACACGAATCTTGAGGCACATCCTTTGGCCATCACTCATCCCATTCACATACCTTGATACAACCTATGTAACTTCAATGAGTGACATGCTTCTATACTTAACCGTTTTCTCGCATAATATTCGTGTTTCCGAAGCCATTTCCCAACCCCAACGCTCACACTCAAACATCCTCGCACGCTTAGGACATTGAAATTTACATTTAGGTAATAAAATAAAATACAAACACCGAACAAAAATAACATACCTCGGCATCGTTTATCGATAATTGGACAACTGTATCATGACAAATGGGCCCACGTACGACCTAAATTGACACGTGGGATGAGTTAGATTTTAGGGCCGTTACATCGTCCTCCTGATGTTGTAAACATTACATATTTTCCCACTTTTCCCAATTCTCAGATTGGAAATTGTACTTAACCACAAAACTTTGTGACACCTTCCCTCTGTTGGCTCGATTCGAAGCTTATTGCTTCACGGGGATGCTTTGCACGTAACCCATTTGTCTTAAGAATCTATCCGGGTTATAAGACTCTACAACCCTAAAATATTTAATGGTCCCCGTATAGAAAATGACCTTGGTAATATCCTCCTCATCGGTCCGGATACTCAAGTACGAGTCCCACGTAACCTAAGAAAGACATGTAATTAACAAATTCACATAACTAACAAAATTAAAAATCAATAAAAGGTGACTAACTGTTCTTAAAATGTTGATTGGTTTGTCTATCTCCGACCAAAAACTTAATGTTCAGTTATTGAGATTTGAACAATTAAAGTTTGCTTGGACCTCTGTAACGACCTGAAAATTTGGCTATTTGTGAATGATGATGTGTATTACGTATTTATACTTGTATTTGAGTGACCGGTTAAAGAAGTCAGTAAACGAGTAGGAAAACTGGACGAGCGGGGTTCGACAGTTGAGATACGGGTACACGGGGATTTAAAATACTGTTAACATACAAATAAATGAAATTTTGTATAATTTAAGTAATTATTAATGAGACAAGGCCAAACTACGCGCGTGACGGAGAAATATGGACCGAGGAGCACAAGACCAATGCAGAAGTCGGATAGCTACGCGACATACGGGCTATGGGATAGAAATCGTTAAAGTGACATAGCATAATGAGGAAAGCCATGAGATTGGCATTGAGATGTGCATGTATGTTGAGTTAAGATGATGAAGTAAAAGACCCATAAGGGAAACTGTTCAAAACAATAAGCAAGTGTTAACTTAAGGGCAAAATGGTCATTTTGATTATATATATGTATATATATAACGTCTCCTAACAAACCCTACCATTCACCATCTTCTCCAAACCACCGCCACCTCTCCTCTCCACTCTCCCCCACTGCCATCACCAAAGCACCGGACCTCCGACCAAGCCAGAGGTGTCCGAAAACCGGGACGATGTCATCTTCTCTCTCTCTTTCACTCTCATTGTCGGCCTACACTAACACTCGCTCTTCTCGGCCTCCACGTTATGGCAGCTCGCCTCCTCCGACTGGACCGTCACCACTGCCACCCACCACAGTGCTAAAACCTCCACCACCCACCAGAGACACCTAGGTGAGCCTCTCCTATCTCTCTCTATTTTTTCTCTCTTGCCAATCCTATCTCTCTCACAACAGTTTATTTATTTGGTGTCGCCTTACACACTTTTCTCACTCATTGTTCGACCACCGTAGGGTCTCTCCGATCGGGAACTTGGGCGTAAACCACCCACGTGGGTCTCAACGTCCCCGGAGGGCCTCACGTCATACGAATGGGTCATTTTTCCCGACGAGTATGAGTGTGTTTCCAAGCTATTTTTGAGTTGTTTCCATGGCAGTTTTAGGACTATTTTTGGGCTCATCGTGGTTGGTGTGTCGTCCCTCAGTCGAGGCTGATCGGAGGGGACTCTCTGACGATGCCGCTGACCGGAGATGACCCCTTCCCCATGTCTAACAGCCACGTTTTGTGCATGTGTGTACATTGTGTGAATTGGCCATGTATGTGTGTGTGGGGGTGTGCAACAGTGCGGAGAACACAACAGAGGGGTGTTGTGTGCACATAACAGTAAGGTGCGGGGTGCGTGTGACATGTGGGTGTGCACAACAATGGGGTGTACTTGATTCTGGGTGTGTCATTTCATGTGTGTGTATTGAATAAAAAGAAATAAGGTATATGGGCCTTTAATACTTAGTTTAACATTATGTAAAATGTAGGTTATGGGCTTGTGTTAAGACCCACTAAGTGCCCAACACACACCTTACCTAATGAGGGCCCATATAACACATTAGTGTTATGTAAATAGGTTAGGTTAGGGCCCAAATAAAAGCCCAATGAAGGTCCAAATTCAAAAGGTACAACTTGAAGCTCAAAAACAGAAACATAAAATATGAAGTGGGCCTATGGATTTAGTCCCAATAAGAGTTCATAAAAATATATTACTTAGGTGAGTATGGACTTGATAAATGGGCCTAACAAGAGCCCTTCAGAGGAATATGTTTTGTGAAAAGGACAATAACCATAGAGATGGATTGATCCACAATGGTTTGAGTCGCCTTAATTAAGTGTATTTGAACCAAACTTATGAGAATTACCCTAAGACGAGATACTAACTTTAAACCAACATTCGGGATTTGAACCCTTATCAGGTAGTCGAGAACCCATGGGGAATGCGTTAGAATCTCGGAGTGGTAACGGGTTACGATTAGTCAGGTAAGTACACACGTGCCTTATATGTGTATGTTAGTTAGCCAGTATGGAAATAACATGTGATTTATACATCCTCTGTTCATTGATATTGTTGAATTGATCCCTTGTTTGATATTCCATTCCATATTCTTGGTTGTATGTTCTTGGCATGAGTGTGTGTCTCGAAGGTATCATGGAGTCTCGCACTAGTTAGGACAATGAGGGTGCCTCCTGCAGGGGTAACTGACCACCCCTAGTGTTGTGCGTACTGGGTACTGGATTCGAGAGGTGTTGCGATGCCTCTCGATTTCGAGCTGTGCTAATGTTGCAAAATTACCTGGGGAGATCTTGCGAGATCTTTGTCGTATTGCTGTGAAACTAGACCACTCATGGGCCTCTTTTGAATCTTGGAACATGCAAATTTCAATTGTTTATCTATCAGTCTGTTTATCATGCACTTGATTTACTTACTTTCCTACTATTTCATTTCTGTATGATATTTAGACTGCTTTACTTGTTAAATCATAAATTACTGTTATATTTTTCTGGCACTACTTTCAATTTTCTTTAGTTACTCACCGTCTTGTTTGTGACGGTGGGTGCAGATAGGGTGGAGAGCAATAAAGGCAAGGGTCCCTGCCTAGGTGACCTGCTTTGAGGACTTAGCATCGGGACTGGGGAGACCATTATAGTAGGTTTTTATGTTTTATATATGTTTTGGGTTATATAACTTGGTATTTTTGATGAGATTGGTATCATGTATCTATGCATATCGAATTGTACATGAATACCCGGGGTTTTCCACACTTATAGATTCCTACACTTACCTTTGATTGAGTTATTATCTTATTATACTTGTTTAGTCTTTCGTTGTGTATTATTGCAATAACTCTTTCATAAATTGTCAAATTGATTAATTAAAGGCTGACTAAGCTCATCAGGTTGCCGAGTGATGACTCGGAGATTGCACGGGTCTAGGCCGGGCGTAACTAATTGCACGGGGAAATTGGGGTCGTCACGGTTGGTATCAAAGCATAGGCTTTATAACCTTAAGAACAGAGTATATAGTTGTCTAAAATTGTGATACCAACGTCACAGTTGGTATCAGAGCTTAAGGTTATAACGACCTAACTTTTGATTTAAAACACAAACCATTAAGACAGTGAAAAATTAGGAATGGTTGAACTTAGAAGTAGAAACCCTATGAACCTGACTTTGAATCCTAGTTGGGGAGTGAGGATGAGTCGGGGAATGGAAACTGAAAACTTATTGATATAAGTATGTTTTACACATGTATTATATGGCATCGGTAGCTATCCACTGCTCCGGAAACACGCTTTCGTTCCCAGATAGCGATGGCAGATCAGCGGGGTCCTAGTGACGACAGCGGGACGTCGAGTACTCGAGCTGTTAGTATTGAGGAGTTTCAAACCTTGACGCAGAAAGTCGCAGCTCAGGAGCGACAACTGGAGGAGATTCTGGCGATATTGAGGGCGTTAGTTGTTGTTGCATCGGTACCATCTACGACTAGAGTAACCGTTACTCAGGAGGAGAACACACTGAGGGTTACGACCATGACTTTGCTTCCTACCACCACTGCAACGAGACCAGTGATGGCGGTTGTACCTTATGCACTTACAGAGATTGCACCAGCGACACCGACAGTGTATGGCACTATGGCGACTATTGAGGCCAGGCAGTGGTAAGAGTTTAAGAGGCACGACCCTGTTGTTTTCTATAGAGGCAATGACGTGATCGCAACAACATTGTTCTTGAAGAGTTACGAGAAGATACACCACATCATAGCTACTGAGGTGCACACGAAAGCTTCTACTTCTTCATCGATGTTGATGGGAGAAGCTTACGACTTAAAGACTACGATTGTGAGAACCAGAGGTGCGCCGAGGGACTGGATAGAGTTCAAGACCCAGTTCAAAATGAAATACTTTCCTCCTACCCTGATGAGAGCTAAGAGAAATGAGTTCACTTCTCTGAGACAGTTAGCGGATGAGTCCGTTATGGAGTACATTGGACGGTTTCTGCAGTTATTACCTTATGCCAGAGGGTCAGCAGATTGAGAGATCGATCGTATCTACTATTTCATGGATGGTTTGCTAGCTGCTATTGGAGGTTCAGTAGTCACTTTCGAGCCAAAGACTCTTCTGAGAGCATACGAGTAGAGTCTGGCTAGAGAAAGTTACTTGAGTACTTACCAGGAGGAGGTTGAGCCTGATCGACCCGAGTTACTGTTAGAGCACCGATCAGAAGGACATGACAGAAAATGAACGAGGAATCCGAACGATGATAGTGGTTCTTAAAGGCGGAAGGTTTGTTACCCATGCAGACAGCCCGCACATTTTTAGAATCGATGTCCTAATTTGTATGAGGACCAGCAGGACGATGATCAGCCTCAAGCCATCAAGGACGTGCACAAGGTGACTGAGCCACAGCTAACGGTGGTCCGTGATCCTACCAGAATTAAACGATTTCCCTGGTTATGATACAACATTCATGGAACTAATTATTTGAAACTTTAAGTATTTAAATGAGATGTTGGACGTCATGTGACAGAGGTAGGGTCAATACTGGCTAGAGTGGTACCATTTAAACTGAGCAGAGTTGTCTAAGATGAGACAGACCTAACTTAGATTAGAGTTCAAAATAGATGGTAAGTTTGGGCACAATGGGTTGCCAAAACTAGCCACAAGTACACCTAAAGAGAGGCAGGACCAGACTGGTTGTGATTCATTTTACGATGCATGAACACGTAGTGTACATGGTGGCCACGGTTACAACTTTGTCGAACATATTTACTGCTGAGTGTGAAAGAATCTTGCATTGAAACGTGAATATGTTGGGAAGTCATTACGAGTTTGACGCGCGAGTCACGATCGTAGCATTTTACTTCGTAATTACCTGACTTGTATTGTGGTAGTGGATGGTATCTGCGACGAGGTCGTTGGCATTCCTACCATTTCGAGAAACAGGAGCAGTCTGGAGAAACCGTAGTTGAATTAGGCTGTTTGAAGTGGTGGTGACCCGCAGTCTGAAGACGGAGATGAGATCAAGTTGTTCGAAGTGGAAGAGGCCCACAGTTTGGTAGATGTGGAGAAAAGGGAGTGGATTTAAGATGTTGTGCTATTTGAAGAGACTTTGTACAAGTCCGCAGTTCAATACCTAGTGTCAACCTGTTGGAAGTGACTCTCGCGAGAGTCCACACTTGGTCATAGCTTATTGAGCTGTCTGAAGTGACTTTGCATCGGTCCGCAGTCCAAAGATGATGAACGAGCTATCTGAAGTGACTCTGAGGTAGTTCGCAATTCAAGAAAAAGGATCCAAGCTGTCTGAAGCGGCAGTAAGCCCGCAGTTTGGACGAGGTGTGAACGGGTGATGGATCCCCTTATTTGCTTGAGTTAGAGCTAATTTTGAGGAAGAAATTCTTGTTAGTTGGGGAGACTGTAACAACCTAAAAATTTGGTTATTTGTGAATGATGATGTGCATTACGTATTTATACTCGTATTTGAGTGACCGGTCAAAGAAGTCAGTAAACGAGTAGGAAAATTGGACAAGCGGGGATCGACAGTTGGGATACGAGTAAACAGGGGATTTAAAACACTGTTAAAATATAAATAAATGAAATTTTGTGTAATTTAAGTAATTATTTATGAGACAAGGCGAAATTACACGCGTGACGGAGAAATATGGACCGAGGAGCACAAGACCAATGCGGAAGTCAGATAGTTACACGACATACGGGCTATGGGATAGAAATTGTTAAAGTGACACATCATAATGAGGAGAGCCATGAGATTGGCATTGAGATGTGTATGTATGTTGAGTTAAGATGATGAGGTAAAAGAGCCATAAGGGCAATTGTTCAAAAAAAATAAGCAAGTGTTAACTTAAGGCAAAATGGTCATTTTGATTTTATATATATATAACGTCTCCTAACAAACCCTACTATTCACCATCTTCTCCAAACCACCGCTAGCTCTCCTCTCCACTCTCCCCTACAGCCATCACCAAAACACCGGACCTCCAACCAAGTCAGAGGTGGTCGGAGACCGGGACGACGTCATTTTCTCTTTCTCTAACTCTCATTGTCGGCCTACACTCACACTCACCTTTCTCAGCCTCCACGCTGTGGCAGCTCGCCTCCTCCGACTGGACCACCACCATCGCCACCCACCACAGTGCCAAAACTTCCACCACCCACCGGAGACACCTAGGTGAGCCTCTCCCATTTCTCTCTATTCTTTCTCTCTCGGCAGTCCTCTCTCTCTCTCACAACAGTTTATTTATTTGGAGTTGCCTTACACACTTTTCTCATTCACTGTTCGACGACCGTGAGGTCTCTCCGATCGGAAACTTGGGCGTAGACCACCCACGTTGGTCTTGACGTCCCTGGAGGGCCTCACGTCATGCGAATGGGTCGTTTTTCCCGACGAGTATGAGTGTGTTTCCAAGCTATTTTTGAGTTGTTTCCATGGCAGTTTTGGGACTATTTTTGGGCTCGTCGTGGCTGGTGTGTCGTCCCTCGGTCGAGGCTGATCGGAGGGGACTCTCTGACGACGTCGTTGACTGGAGATGACCCCTTCCCCATGTCCAACAACCACGTTTAGTGCATGTGTGTGTACATTGTGTAAATCAGCCATGTGCGTGTGGGGGGTGTGAACAACAGTGGGGTGTTGTGTGCACATAATAGTGGGGTGTGGGGTGCGTGTGACATGTGGGTGTGCACAATAGTGGGGTGTACTTGGCTGTGGTTGTGTCATTTCATGTGTGTGTATTGAATAAAAAGAAATAAGGTATATGGGCCTTTAATACTTAGTTTAACATTATGTAAAATGTAGGTTATGGGCTTGTGTTAAGACCCACTAAGGGCCCAACACACACCTTACCTAATGAGGGCCCATAACACACATTAGTGTTATGTAAATAGGTTAGGTTAGGGCCCAAATAAAAGCGCAATAAAGGCCCAAATTCAAAAGGTACAACTTGAAGCCCAAAAACATAAACATAAAATATAAAGTGGGCTTATGGATTTAAACCAATAAGAGTCCATACAAATATATTACTTAGGTGAGTATGGACTTGATAAATGGGCCCAACAAGAGCCCAAAAAGAGATATGTTTTGTGAAAAGGATAATAACCATAGAGATAGATTGATCCACAATGGTTTGAGTCACTTTAATTAAGTGTATTTGAACCAGACTTATGGGAATTACCCTAAGAGATACTAAAATTAAACCAACATTCGGGATTTGAACCTTTATTAGGTAGTCGAGAACCTGTGGGGAATATGTTAGAGTCTCGGAGTGGTAACAGGTTGCGATTAGTCAAGTAAGTACACACGTGCCTTATATGTGTGTATGTTAGTTGGCCAGTACGGAAATAACATGTGATTTATACATCCTCTATTCATTGATATTGTTGAATTGATTCCTTGTTTGATATTCCATTCCATATTTTTGGTTGTATGTTCTTGGCATGAGTGTGTGTCTCGAAGGTATCATGAGGTCCCGCATTAGTTTGAACAACGAGGGTGCTTCCTACAGGGTTAACTGACCACCCCTAGTGTTGTGTGTACCGGGTACTGGATTTAAGAGGTGTTGCGATGCCTCTCTATTTCAAGCTGCGCAAATGTTTCGACATTGCCCGGGGAGATCTTGCGAGATCTTTGCCGTATTGCTGTGAAATTAGGCTACTCGTGGGCCTCTTTTAAATCTTAGAACATGCACATTTCGATTGTTTATCTATCAGTCTGTTTATCGTGCACTTGATTTACTTACTTTCCTGCTATTTCATTTTCGCATGATATTTAGACTGCTTTACTTGTTAAATCATAAATTACTGTTTATATTCTTGTGGCACTACTTTCGATTTTCTACAGTTACTCACCATATAGTTTGTGACGGTGGGTGCAAATAGGGTGGAGAGCAGCAAGGGCAAGGGTCCCTACCTAGGTGACCTGCTTTGAGGACTTAGCAGCGGGACCAGGGAAACCAATATAGTAGGTTTTTATGTTTTGCTTATATGTATATCGTTTTATATATATGTTTTGGGTTATAGAACTTGGTATTTTTGATGAGATTGGTATCATGTATCTATGCATATCGAATTGTACATGAATACTATGGGTTTTTCACACTTATAGATTCCTACACTTCCCTTTGATTGAGTTATTTTCTTATTATACTTGTTTAGTCTTCTGTTATGTATTATTGCAATAACTCTTTCATAAATTGTCAAATTTATTAATCGAAGACTGACTAAGCTCGTCAAGTTGTCGAGTGATGACTTGGAGCCTGTACGGGTCTAGGCCAGGCGTAACCAATTGCATGAGGAAATTGGAGCCGTCATAGTTGGTATCAAAGCATAGACTTTATAACCTTAGGAACAGAGTATAAAGTTGTCTAAAATTGTGATACCAACGTCACAGTTAGTATAAGAGCTTAAGGTTATAACGACCTGACTCTTGATTTAAAACACAAACCATTAAGACAACAAAAAATTAGGAATGGTTGGACTTAGAAGTGGAAACCCTATGAACCTGACTTAGAATCCTAGTTGGGGAGTGAGGATGAGTCGGGGACTGGAAACTGAAAACTTATTGATATAAGTATGTTTTATGTGTGTATTATATGGTATCGGTAGCTATCCACTTATCCGGAAACACGCTTTCGTTACCAAGTAGCGATGGCAGATCAGCAGGGTCCTAGTGATGACAGCGAGACGTCGAGTAATCGAGCTGTTAGTATCAAGGAGTTTCAAACCTTGACGCAGAGAGTCGCAGCTCAGGAGCGATAGCTGGAGGAGATTCTGGTGATATTGAGGCGTCAGTTGTTGCATCGGTACTATCTACAGCAAGAGTAACCGTTAGTCAGGAGGATAACACACTGGGGGCTACGACCCTGACTTTGCTTCCTACCACCACTGCAACGACACCAGTGATGGCGGTTGTACCTCGTGCACCGACAGAGATTGCACCAGCGACACCAACAGTGTATTGCACTACGATGACTATTGAGACTAGGCAGTGGCGAGAGTTTTAGAGGCACGACCCTGTTGTTTTCTATGAAAGCACTAACGTGATCGCGACAGAATTGTTCTTGAAGAGTCATAAGAAGATACACCACTTCATAGCTACTAAAGAGCACACGGAAGCTTCTATTTCTTCCTCGATGTCGATCGAAGAAACTGACGATTGGTGGACTACGATTGTAACTACCAGAGGTGCGCCGATGGACTGGATATAGTTCAAAACCCAGTTCAAAATGAAATACTTTCCTCTTACCGTGATGAGAGCTAAGAGAAACGAGTTCACTTCCCTGAGATAGTTAGCGGATGAGTCCGTCATGGAGTACATTGGACGGTTTCTGCAATTATTACCTTATGCCGAAGGGTCAGCATATTTAGAAATCGATCGTATCTACTATTTCACGAAGGGTTTGCTACCTGCCATTGGAGGTTCAGTAGTCACTACCGAACCAGAGACTCTTCAGATAGCATACGAGCAGAGTTTGGCTAAAGAGAGTTACTTGAGTACTCACCATTAGGAGGTTGAGCCTGATCGACCCGAGTTACTGTTAGTGCACTAATCAGAGGGACATGACAGGAAACGAACGAGGAATCCGAACGATGATAGTGGTTCACGAAAGTGGAAGGTGTGTTACCAGTGCAGACAGCCCGGACATTTTCAGAATCGATGTCTTGATTTGTTTGAGGACCAGCAGGACGACGATTAGCCTCAGGCCATCGAGGACGTGCACAAGGTGACTGAGCCACAGGTGACAGTGGTCCGTGATCCTACCGGAGGTAAAGGATTTCCCTGGTTATGATACAACATGCATGGAACTAATTATTTGAATCTTTAAGTGTTTAAATGCGATGTCGAACGTCATGTGACAAAGTTAGGTTCAATACTGGCTAGAGTGGTGCCGTTTAAACTTAGCAGAGTTGTCTAGGATGAGACAGACCTAACTTAGATTAAAGTCTGAAAGATATGGTAAGTTTGGGCACAATGGGTTGCCAAAACTAGCCACAAGTACACCTAAAGAGAGGTAGAACCAGGCTGGTTGTGATTCATCTTATGATGCATGGACACTTAGTATACATGGTGGCCACGGTTACAGCTTTGTCGAACATATTTACTGCCAGGGTATAAAAGAAACTTGCGTTGAAACGCGAATATGTTGGGAGGTCATTACGAGTTTAACGTGCGAGCCGCGATCGTAGCGTTTTACTTCGTAATTACGTGACTTGTGTTGTGGTAGTGGATGGTGTCTGCGACGAGGTCGTTGGCATTCCTACCATTTCGGGAAACGGGAGCAATCTGGATAAATCGTAGTCGAATTAGGCTGTTTGAAGTAGTGGGGACCTGCAGTCTGAAGACGGAGATGAAATTAAGCTGTTCGAAGTGGCAAAGACCCACAATTTGGTAGATGTGGAGAAAAGGGAGTGGATTTAAGATGTTGTGCTGTTTGAAGAGACTTTGTCTAAGTCCACACTTTAATACCTAGTGTCAAGCTGTTGGAAGTGACTTTCGCGAGAGACCACAGTTGGTCATAACTTAATGAGCTGTCTAAAGTGACTTTGCATTAGTCCTCAGTTCAACGATGAGGAACGAGCTGTCTAAAGTGACTTTGAGGTAGTCCGCAGTTTGAGATAAAGGATGCAAGTTGTCTGAAGCGGCTGTAAGCCCGCAGTTTGGACGAGGTGTGAACGGGTGATGGTTCCCCTTATTTGCTTGAGTTAGAGCTAATTTTAAGGATGAAATTCTTGTTAGTTGGGGAGACTGTAACGACCCAAAAATTTTGTTATTTGTGAATGATGATGTGTATTACATATTTATACTCGTATTTGAGTGACCAATCAAAGAAGTCAGTGTTGGACTAAGTGGTTAGTCACTCTAACTCCGATCGGGATTTTGATGAAAACGAACAAGGTGAAAATATACTAATGAATATCAAGTGCTTTTCAATTTTTGTCAAAGGTTGCAAAACATCACATCACGGGTATTCAAGCATTCAAGCTATACAAGTTCAAGGTTCGGCATACAAAAAGGGAATGAAGACGAAAGATTATACTAAGTGTTTTAACATCAATGTAAGGTGTACAAGTTTATTTACGTAAGGCAAATGCATTATGATGCGCGCCGAACGCATCAATAAAATATTTCCTTAAACCAACTATTTGCAGATAATGGCAAAGGGTCGATCCCACAGAGATTGGTAATCTTTCTAAGGTTCTAAAAGAAAGGAGAATGGGGGTTTAGAGAAAATAACTAAATTAATTAATCTAATTACTAATAAATTAAATAACTAAAATAAATATCTAAGACTACGAACAATTAATTTAAATACCTAAGTCTATGGTTCCACAAAACAAGATCAAGATTCAATGGCATATCATGGTCGTCAATCTTTCCCAAAACAATTATTAATTCAAGTTCCCCTAGATTAGCTATGGAAAATAGACATCCGCCAGAAATTCCTAATTCCCCTAATCTCGATAGTTAGGACATCCGCCACTAACTACTTCCCTAATTAATGTATAACCCTAGACATCCGCCATAAGATTTAACACATTAACCGCAATAATAAAGTTCTATGGGAATACTAATCCTGGATAACCGGATCGCGTCCGCTCCCGATTTAACCTAAATTCAATTGTTGCACACTCAAGAACCGAAAGGTTTTGACGGCAATCGGGTGAATGTTTGTTACTTATATTGTCTCAAAAGTACAATTACGGATACCAATGAGTCAATTAACTATAGATTATCCACCAAAAAGCATGCACTGGCCATATACATACCCTAGATTTAAACCATATTCATTAAAATCAACAACAATGAAATAGAAGAAATTAAATTAAATTAAATAATAAAAGAATAGATCTCACAAGTTATGCCATGAATCCATAATCTTGAATTGCTTCACCTCCGACCTAGGCAATGGCTTGATTAGCCGAACATGGCTACTCACAAAATAATGCAGAGAAAGAGAGAGCCTTTTATGAATAATAGATGTTCTATTTATACCTGAGGTTCTAATGTGTAAAACTACTAAAATTGGTGTATGGAAGAGAGAGAAAACTGTTTTTGGGTGTATTTTCGTCTATGACACGTGGCAAAATTGGATTGGGTGAATTTTGGGCTTTGCTGACGTGTCAGAAGGTGATTGGAGCTGAAACTGGTACCACGCTGACGTGGCAGCATGTGATTGGAGGAGAGTGGAGGCGCTGACGTGCTGTGAGGGTTGAGAGCGCGACACGTGGCGGCTGGGACGCGGGAAGAAAGCTCTCGCGAAACGTGCGAAGATCTGGGAGACGACACCAGCACGCATCCCGAGGTAGATCGAGCAGCTGGAGAGAGGAGATGGCTGTGGGAAATGACGTGGCGGTAGCTGGTTGGTGATGACGTTGCTGAAGTGGTTATGTGGCGTGCACCAATTGGCTGAGGCGCTGCTGGAGTGATGAAATGGCGCGCTCCTATTGGTGGGCATGAGCTCAGTGACGTGGTTTGGCAAATGAAATTCTGACACGTGGCGCTGCTGTGTATATTTAAATGTTAGACCAGTAATGTGTTGACCCATGGCAATGCTACACCCCAATTATCCCACTGTCACGGTATATTTCGAGACAAACTCTCTCGGTATCCAATTAATGCAAGTAAATACTCTATTTTGAGTATTTTTTCGCCCCGGATTCAACTGTGCACTCCGTTTCACCTAAAAACCAAAAGTAAATATAATTAGATATATATTTTATAAACTTCCACACTAAATTATACTAAAATATACTATTAAATCCTATAAATACTGACTTATCACATTAGTTCATACACATTGAGCATTTCAAATTGATTTTCAAATGTCAAGTGACTACTTGAAGTTTTTAGTGAAACTTAAAACATGACTTGGTCTATAAGTCTAAACGATGTTAAACTATGTGTTTAAGTTCACATCGCTTTTTGAAAAATCATTGTAGAAGTTTTTGAAAAAGAAAAACTGGTTTTTGAAATGTTTTTGAAAAGAAAACTGCACATTTGCAGAAAAGCCCCTCGCATATCATGAAACCGAAATTCTTCATTTTCGGGATTTGTAAAAATATCCGGACCACCTAAATAGGCTTAATGACCCATAACAAACATATATAATATGTTATATGAGGGTTAGTGGGGTCCTGGACGCGAATAAGGGTCGCTAACACAAGGGACATAATTAATTATTTTGAGGTCCCTACAGGTGGAGCGCTAATACTGTCATTAGAGCGCTAAGTTTAGAGTTAGCGCGCTATGTCTCAACATTAGCGCACTAATTGCACTCCTGAAAGCTTTTTAAAAAGCTGGAAAACAAACTTTAATTTGAATTCTTGATCAATTCTGGGCCCTTGAAATCCCTAGAACGGTCACAAATTGATAAAATGAGATGTGTAACATTATAAAACCACCATGAACATTGTTTTGTTTCAACAAGAAAAACCACACAAAAGCTCAAACTTACAAAAAGGAGAATATTGATTTGTGTGAAGAAGACAGAAGATTCTTGAGGCTGTCTATTCATTCTAAAATCCAGCACTTTTGAGGCTTCCAAAGGTGTACAACAACCTCTTCAAAACAATTTTTCAAGTCAACTTCTTGGGGTTGTAAGAAAGCTTCTTGTTCTAGCTTTTTCTTGTGCTTAGATTTCATAACTTTGTTTGTTTTACTTGGAAAATAGTTTGTTGTGTTTTTGAACACACTAATCTTGGGTTTTGTGTTTAAACTTATTTTATTAAACCTTAGGATTTGGTTTTGACAAAAGTTTGCACTTAAACTTGATTTTTTTTTATCAAACTTCTTGCTCTTGGCTTTGAAATCGGTTTTGCACTAATACATTAGCTTTTGAAACGATTTCATATATGAGACTTGCAAAAATCAGTGACACATTTGCATATCTCATTTATTCTCATACTTGCATGCATTAGAGTGGTTAGGCTCTATGAGGCTTGCTAGTATTTGAACTTGATACTACTTTACTTTGTAAGGTGTATTTGATTATTTTTCAGTTATTTGGTTGTAATTGAATGATTGTAAGACTTAGTGGAATCTAAGTCAAAGGGAAGACCTAGTTGAGGCTAAGCAAAAACCCTAGTTGCGGTTAGGTAGGAAGTCCTAATTATGATTAAACATTTTAGGCATGTAAGCTTAGGTTGTAACACTTGTTAGCAATATAAGTGGGGGTTTAAAAATTCTAACCGGGGAGGTTAGGTAGTGGATGTAGATCATTGGACCGAACCACTATAAATCGTGTCTCTTTCCATCTTTTCTATCCCATTCACTTGCATATCATCCATATTCGCACTTTGGTGAGCACATAGCATCTTAATTATGGAATTAAATTCAAAAGGGTGTTAACTTCTCGATACACCCAATTCACCCCCATATTGGGTGTGGTTTCAATTGGTATCAGAGCGGGTTATTGCTCAAAGTGTTACTAACGTATCTTTGAGTGTTTTTGTGCAAGGATGCAAACTCTAGATCCGGCTCGTCTTAGGGAAGGCAACTCCTTGAGTAGGCCTCCGTATTTTAATGGAACAAACTATGCTCATTGGAAGGTGGGGATGAAGTTTTATATTAGAGCACAAAATAGATTTTTGTTAGTTGCAATTGAAAATGGCTACACTCCACCGGACAAGCCCTTGAAATAGCACACTACCGAGGAGATCAAGATTGAGCTCTCAAATGATGAAGTGATGAATCACTTGTTTTGTGCATTAAGTGAATGAATTTAACTGAGTTAGCGTTCGTCAGACGGCCAAGGAAGTGTGGGAGAAGCTTGAGGTACATTATGAAGGTACCATGCAAGTGAAGAAGACTAAGTTGAGAATTCTTGAGGAGCACTATGAAACCTTCCGTGTTGGATCTGATGAAAACATAGCCACCGCCATCACACGGTTTACTAAATTATTGAATAAGATCAATAATCTTGGAAAGAACTATGATCAAGAGACTTTGGTGTACAAATTCCTTAGAGACTTGTCTAAGGAATGGGATGCCAAGAAGTAAGCTATCCAATCGGCATAAAATCTTAGAGACTATACATTTGATGCATTGTGTGGAGAGCTAACGGTCCATGAATTAAAACTTAAAGACCGAGCTAGATTGGAAGCATTAAGTGGAGGAACAAAGAGTTCGAGAAAAAAGATTGCTTTGAAGGAAAATAGTTCCTCGGTTGCATCGGTAGAGATCAATGTAAATTAAAAATCTTGTGACGACAATGATCTTGAGGAGGAAGTAGCTATGCTTTCAAGAAAGCCCAACAAGGCCATGTACAAGCGAGACAAGTATAAGAAGAAATTTAGAAGTGGAAGCAAGGGAGGAAAGTCTAATGAGACCATATGCTTCAGGTGTGGAAAATCCAGTCACATCAAGGCGGATTGCGTCACATCAAGGCGGATTGCAAGTCCAAGAAGGTGTTGGACAAGAAGAAAGGAAAGAAGAGCTTCAAGGCAACTTGAGATGATTCATCCTCATCAAGTTCGGAATCCGAGTCGAAGAGTGAGAAAGCAATACTTTGTCTCATGGCACAAGGCGAGGTAAATTCTAACACTTTTAACTTTGATGATGTTGATGATTTGGATGATGTTCCAGACTTTGATGGCTTAGGAAAGAGTTGAAAAAGGAGGTCAAAAAGAGCTTGACCATAACAATTAGTGAAATAGAGTCACAAAATGAGACAATTAATGATCTCCAAAGTGACTTGAATGAAGTTCTAGAGGAGAGAGATGCTTTAATCAAAGAAGTAGAGGACTTGACTAGCACGGTGCATAAGTTCACCAATGGTAAAGAAATGTTTGACATGATGTTGGGAGCACAACGACGTGCACTTAACAAAAGAGGCACAGGCTATGGAGCAAACTTGTTGAGTTACAAGAAATTGTTAAACGATGATCGTAGATGCTCAAAGTGCAATAGGTCTCATGTGGTTGGGAAATGTGCCTTATAAAAGGCCAAAGTGGGTAAATTAGCATGGGTAGTTAAAAATGTTTATGGCACTAACTTTCTTGGACCCAAAGGTGTTTGGGCACCAAAATCTAGTATGTTTTCCATTGTGTAGGATGTGAGGAAGAGCACCCTATGGTACTTAGATAGTGGGTGCTCAAGAAACATGACCGGAGATGCGCATCAATTCATTGAATTAAAGCGGCATGATGGTAGAAATGTCACATTTGGAGACAAAAATAAAAGAAAGGTTATTGGCCTTGGAACCGTCGGTAACAATTCACTTTCTATTTGTAATGTTTATCTTGTTGATGGTTTGAAACATAACTTGCTTAGCATTAATCAATTGTGTGACAAAGGATTTCATGTCTTGTTTGAATTATCAAAATGCATTGTTAGGAATGAGAAGCATGAAACTCTATTTATTGCATATAGAGATAAAAATGTTTATGCCATTAACTTTGATGAGATGGATATGCAAAATGTTTCATGTTTGAGTGCACAAAGTGAATGTGATGCATGGTTGTAGCATCGTAGATTAGGACATTCTAGCATGGAAAACTTGTCAAAATTGATCAAGCGTGGTCTCGTCAAGGGCCTACCCAAATGTACTTTTAAGAAAGATAAGGAATGTGAACCATGTATCCTTGGTAAACAAGTGAAATCCTCATTTACGATGAAAGTAACAAGTGACGTTACTCGAGCCTTAGAACTTATCCATATGGATTTGTTCGGACCCACCCAAACACAAAGTCTAGGAGGTAAATCATATTGCTTTGTCATTGTTGATGATTTTACTAGGTATACATGGGTGTATTTTTTATCTCATAAGCATGAAGTGTTTGATGTGTTTATAAAATTTTGTGCTTTGGTTGAGAATGAAAAGGGATACAACATCGCTATCATTAGAAGTGATAGAGGTGGTGAGTTTGTAAATAGGAACTTGGAGGATTTTTGTGTTAAACAAGGATACACACACCAATTATCCTCTCCTATAACACCCCAACAAAATGGAGTTGTTGAAAGAAAAAATAGGAAACTCAAAGAGATGTGTAGGACTATGCTAAATGAGTACAACATAGTTAAACATTTTTGGGCCGAAGCAATTAACACGGCATGCTATGTTATAAATAGAGTAAATGTCCGAAAGCAAGTGAAAAAGACTCCCTATGAACTATGGAAAGACCGAAAACTCAACATAAGTTATTTTAAGATGTTCGGTTGCATTTGCTATGTTCTAAATGATAAGGATCATATGGAAAAATTTGACCCAAAGTTAAAGGTATCTACTTTCCTAGACTCTATGTATTGTAAAGCATATCGAGTGTTTAATAGATCAACCAAAACCATAGAAAAGTCTATCCATGTGAAATTTGATGAAGTAGATCCCAAAGTAAAGATGATACAAAACTTGGAAAAATTAAGGATTGATGATGAAGATGATGGCACCCTAGGACAAACATCAAATAGTTAAGAGGTCGAGGTAAGCAGAGAATCCGAAACAAGTGCACCTAAGAATTCAAGACTACTTATTGGCCATTCCTCCCAACAAATCATAGGTGATCCAAATAAGGGAATAATAACTAGGCCAATGTTACATCGAGATGAGGGACACATAGCTTTTGTATCACAAACCGAGCCCACCAAGATAGATGATGCCTTAGAAGATGAGTTTTGGGTAATGGCTATGCAAGAAGAGCTAAGTCACTTCGTTAGGAATAAGGTATGGACACTAGTATCTGGACCTAAGGACCTTACTATTATAGGCACCAAATGGGTTTTTAGAAACAAAAATAATAAGAAGGGTGAAATTGTAAGAAACAAGGTTCAGTTGGTTGCACAAGGCTACAATCAAGAAGAAGGAATTGATTATGAGGAAACCTTTGCACCCGTAGCAAGATTAGAGGCAATTCAAATGTTGTTTGCTTATGCTTGCTATAATGGGTTCTTACTATACCAAATGGATGTTAAAAGTGCATTCTTAAATGGCTTCATCAATGAAGAGGTATATGTACACGACCATCCAAATCATATCTATCATCTTCAAAAAGCTTTGTATGGACTAAGACAAGCTCCTAGAGCTTGGTATGACAAACTTAGTGCATTTCTACTTGAAAAGGGATTCAAGAAAAGAACGCTAGATCCTACTTTGTTCATTTTGATCAAAAAGCATGATATGTTACTTGTTTAAATTTATGTTGATGATATCATCTTTGGGTTATCCAATACACGTCTATTTAACGAATTCTCATCATTAATGACAAATGAATTTGAAATGAGCATGATGGGTGAACTAACATACTTTTTAGGCTTGCAAATAAAGCAATCCAAACATGGAATTTTTATAAATCAAGCAAAGTATGTGAGAGACATGCTAAAGAAGTTCAAATTCGAAAATCTGAAAGCATGTGACCTCCTAGTAGTTCCACCATCAAAATGGACAAAGATCAACTAGAAAATCCATAGATTCTAAACTTTACCGTGGAATGATAGCTAGCCTCCTATATTTGATTGCTAGTAGACCTGACATTATGTTCAGTGTGTGCTTATGTGCTAGATTTCAATCCGATCCTAAGGAGTCACACTTAAAATGTGTAAAGTGCATATTTCGATATCTAAGTGGAACACAAGACTTAGGATTATAGTTTAACAAAACTAAGAGTTTTGAACTCCAAAGTTTTGTTGATTCTAATTATGCGGGAAGTCTAGTTGATAGGAAAAGTACTTCCAGATTTTGTCATTTGCTAGAAAATTCACTTATTTTATGGTTTAGCAAAAAGCAAAATTTCGTTGCATTATCTACAGAGGAAGCCGAATACGTGGCTGCCAGGAGTTGTTGTGCTCAAATTTTATACATGAAACAACAACTTGAGGATTATCAAATCTTAGTTGGTTGTGCCGAAATTTATTGTAATAACACAAGTGCAATTAACGTATCGAAAAATCCAATGTTACACTCTCGCACAAAACACATTGAGATTATGCACCATTTTCTTCGTGATCACGTCTAAATGGGCGATGTTAAACTCATCCATCAACTAGTCGATATCTTTACTAAGCCTTTGACTAGTGATCAATTTTCTAAAATCAGGTGTGAGTTAGGCATGTCTCGTGAATCGAACCTTCTACATATGTTTTAGCTGTACCGAACCTTTTTATATGGTGTTAGTGAAGTGTCTATGAAGTTTGAGGTGAATCGGAGTTGTATTTCAAAAACTTAAAAAATTTTGTCCAAAATTTCCAGTGAGCAATTAGTGCGCTAATTGTAGTCATTAGCGCGCTAATTCTGTTCTGGCCCAGATCGCTAATTGACCCATTATCGCCCTAATTCTGCTATTAGCATGCTAATGTCGTTTGGCCAGACATGTATAAAACCCTTTGTTTGCCCTAAAAGCTTCACAACTCACACATTTCTCCTCTCCTCTCATCGTCTTCACCGTGGACTCTCCACTTTCAGCTAAAATCTTTACGTCCCTAGTCAATTTTTTCAAAGTTTAGTGTTTAAGCCCTAGAAATTTATTTCCCCTATGTCGAATCGTCGAACCTCCGCCCGTTCCTCCTCCCGTCAAACCGTTCCAACACCTTCTCGACCTACCCTCGCCTCGTCCTCTTGTCCTAACCCATCCTCGTCTTCACATTGTCCTCCTAGCCGTTGCATGGTTCAGTCCTCGTCGTCGGGTAGTGAGTCTGAATCCATACCCTCCTCTAACCATATTCTACCCGTCCAAGCCCCGGCAAATGTCCCACGACATGAGAGTCGTGCAAAGTCCGTTCATGAGTCCACATCAATCCTAGAGCCGGTAGCTCCATGACTAACAGATGCCAAAATTCTTCGGCCTGCCATTGTTGATTTTGGCTTTTTTGATAAGGCACATCTTCGAACTCAGGAGATTTTAGATGGAGCAGGATGGACCACTTTTTGTGCCTACAATGCCAACTATAACCCCCCTTGGTTCGAGTTTTCTATTCAAATCTTGAAACGACGAACAATTTTGTTCTAAAATCGTCAGTTGGTAGCCGGTTCATTGAAATTACCCCCGAGAATTTTGCTCAAAGGCTTCAACTTCCTTTGCATCCTCCTACCACTACGATTATGTGCAAATTCCTCAATTGGCACATTGATCGTCTTGAATCACTCAATTCCTTTTTTCGGTCAAAAAAGACTTTAACCGTATATCTGACTGATATAACGGACATTGACTTCAAACTCATACCTCACCTCTTTCATAAAGTCCTTCACAAGGTCATTCTTCCATGAGGTGGTAGTAAGAACTATGTCACTCTCCTCGACATGTTTGTTCTAGGGCACTTAATTCGTATGATCCCTTTCAGCATGCCTCATATCATTATTGGCTATATGACGAGCACGTGTAGCTCAGGTCACTATCTTCCTTATGCACACATCATCACATCCTACTTGGAGTCCGCCTTGGTGGATCTCGCCGTAGGTGGTCGTCCCCTCACTGTCTATGACACCATCGACATTGCCACTTTGAAAACCATGAAGTATCACTACATTAGTGAAAGGCAGAAGTGGACACGGGAAGATGCAATTCTGGATGGCAAGTATTACGGCGATTATGAGTCTCCACTATCTACAGACTCTCTAGTTGCTCCTTTCAATGCGCCAGACTACTTGGAATACAGCTACAATTTTTCTCACAGCGATGCTGGCAATGATGAACATGATGGCGATGATGAAGTTCATCAGGACTTTACAGCTCCACCGCAGTAGTCGCAACATCAGTCGACGCAGCCTCCACCTCCTTCGACGTTCGGCGGTTTCACCCCTCCACCAGAGATGTCTCCATCATTGGCATACGTCTCTGCATAGCTAGGATACCTGCATGCATATATGACTGAGTCGTTCACTTCCTTCGACACGCGGCTACGTCGCATCGAGGCGGAGATGTTACCATCTGTGCCAGCACGTGATGTTCGTGCTTCTGGCTTAGCGAGTCGGCCATCGTCATCTCGGAGGAGTGTTTAGAGATATTATTGTTAGGCGAGCATTAGGCTAAAAAATGTTAGTTTTCAGATGTTTATATACTATTTCTTTTTGTAGACTCATGTTTCATGCCACAACTATGCTTCCATTTCTTTATGCTATTTAAATCATGAAATTTTTTTGCGTATCTTTGAGTTAATAAAATGTTATCTCTTAATATCTATGATTCATTGTATATGAATGGGTAAAGCTTCCATCTATTGTTTATTGATATGCATGAAGTAAGGAGGAGCGTATTTCTCTCTTATTGTTTCTCTTCTTGATTCTCTTTTTCTCTATTGTGCTTTCTATACAGGGGAGCTTGGCCCCCCTTTTTGATAGTATCAAACGGGGGAGAAAATGTTGTAACGGCCTATTTTCCAAATAGACCGCCACAGGGGCCAATGCGGACCCACAGTCTATTTTACCAGCGATAGCTGTGCTCTACATTGGATTACATCCTCCATTTTATAATTTTAAACTTTATTAATTGTCATTTTACTGTTAAAGTTGTAGGGAAATCAAATTATGTATTAAGTTATCCTAAAATCCTCAAATTCACACAGCGGAAGCTTCATCATCACCTTTACTAGGATAATAATACTATAAAGGTGTAACATAAACCATAATCCCTAATGTGGAAAACCCCTTTACAACCATAAATGCCTCTGAAGTCACCAAAAAGTTCAATATATATAAAGTTTCTCAAAACTCCAAACCTATAATAAAACAAAGTAAATATAATACAAACGTACGAGTCTGTCTCAGCTCAACAGTACTTTGGCAGCTTGCCTTTGCCCCTGCTCGCACTAGAATCTGCACTCAAGCCATCACAAAAGGCAGATGACGAGTCCAGAGTGAGTATTCCCAAGGAAATTAAGTGAGCATTAATGAAAGTAAATACTGAAATTTAAATAAAGCTATTAAATAAACATGCGGAAATAAATGCAGGCAACTGTGCTCATCGCACGAATAATTAATAGTAAAAGTTCAAAGTGTGTTCCTAGCTCTTAGGGTCAGACTACACCATAATTCGGACTCTTCCACAGAATACTGCCGGCGAGTCCAACTCAAGCAGGGCAAGCATCTGGATCCGCTCGATGGCCGGCGTTACACCTGCAGCGCATCGACACATGCCACGACATGACACTCGGCCGAGTTCGATCTGGTGGCACGTGTTATGGTGTAGTGGACATACACATAAGAATGGAATGGAGGGAGCCTCGCTCAACGTCCGCCCATATAAACATAACCAAGAATAAAGTATTGAAGTGAAAGAAATTGAATTCAAATGCCAAAAGAAGTAAATACTCAAGTAATTTCAGTTGGGATACTACACACCTCAATCCGCACTCCACGTCCCGAAATCAAACCCCGTCTAGCTCCAATAATCATCCAATAATCAAAATTATCACCCAAATGTACCTAAGACCATTTGTCCTTGAATTAGCTTCAATTTGACATATCATGTCAATTTTACATTTTTCGAGGTAAAAACCCCGACAACTCGCCAAAATTCCGATAAAATCCCAAAAGCTCATTTATTAACCCATTTTCTAATTTCTCATATTTTTCTGAATTTTTTCATAATTTTTAGTTATTTTCTCTATTTTTCTATATTTATTTTATTTAAAACTGTTTTTAATTATTTAAATAAAATAAATATTATTTAAATATTATGGTGGGTCCCCTGAACCCCGTTTGACCCGACCCAACTGGGTCGGGCCCGGTCCGGTCCACCTGGACCCACCTGGACCGGGTTCGAGTCGGGCCTGGTCCAGGTTGGGCCAGGTCCAGGCCCACCCGATTTGGACCCGGTCTAGGCCCACCCGGGTTGGGCCTGGTGCGCGTGCGTGCACCCTCCCCCCATCGTCTTCTTCATACCAAAACCAGAGGCTCTGCCTCTGGTTCCTTTTTTTTTTTTCATTCTTCTTCCTTTCTTTCTTCTTTTCTTCACTAATGAAATTGGGAAGGTGGGGAGACCACACGTCGTCTTCCTCCTCGGAACCAACTTCAATTCTCGCCACACCCACAAACCACCACAACGCACACAACCACAACCCGAACCACAATAACAACAATCAACTCACCTCGTTCTCCTCGATCCCACGAGCTCACCTCCTCCTTCTCTTTTCCTTCCTCTCGGCTCTCTCTTAGGCTCGTCTCTCCTCTGTTTCGATTTCAAAATGAAGAAATGTGGTGGCGGTGACGAGTTTATCAAAATTTTCAGGTAAAATGACCATTTTGCCCTTGTGTCCATCCACTTTTTCTAAACAACTAAATACCCTTTTTGGTAATTTCACCATTATTTATTTATTTTCTGATTTTCATATATATATATATATATATATATATTAAATTACTTATATATATATTTATAAATATATATACACACCTATATTTTCACGCCTACAGTTCCGTCGTACGCGCCAACGAGCGTACTCGGGCGAGCACACTACCGTACCACCCACGCATGTCGACCACGACCCCGCATGTCCCTAGGTGCCCACCAATTTACCATTTTATCACATTTAATTTATTTAATGTGTGTAATATTTTCTCCGGCCTAATATTTCATCTTTTTGTCTATTTAGTACTCGCGTCAACACGCATATAGAGGCGAATACTTAACACACCATCTCACACGTCAATTAAAATATAATTACACACATCGCGATGTCGTTTAACCTATTTTAAAATAAACATCACAAATTAAACAAAACAACACATGAAATAACTATTTACCTAACTCCAGGAGCGTTCTAGCCTAGCTGCGGGTCCCACGGATGTTTGAGCTGTCCGCCACGTCTACAATACGTCACAAATAACGGTGAATTAAATTCGGACCGTTGCAAATGTGGTTGAACTTGAAAATGTAGATGTTGTTAAACTTGTATATTTAAATGAAAATTATATGATGTGTAACAACCATGCATGCGATAAATACACTTGGATTATGTTTTACGTTTGTCAAGTTCACATTGTTTGTTATCATCAAAAAGGGAGAGATTGTTGGACTAAGTGGTTAGTCACTCTAACTCCGATCAGGATTTTGATGGAAACAAACAAGGTGAAAATATACTAATGAATATCAAGTACATTTCAGTTTTTGTCAAAAGTTGCAAAACATCACATCACGGGTATTCAAACATTCAAGCTATACAAGTTCAAGGTTCGGCATACAAAAAGGGAATGAAGAAGAAAGATTAAACTAAGTGTTGTAACATCAATGTAAGGTATACAAGTTTATTTACGCAAGACAAATGCATTAGTTCATGCGCATCAAGCATTTCAAATTGATTTTCAAATGTCAAGTGACTACTTGAAGTTTTTAATGAAACTTAAAACATGACTTAGTCTATAAGTCTAAACGATGTTAAACTATGTGTTTAAGCTCACATCGCTTTTTGAAAAATCATTGTAGAAGTTTTCGAAAAAGAAAAATTGCTTTTTGAAATGTTTTTGAAAAGAAAACTGCACATTTGCAAAAAAGCCCCTTGCATGTCATGAAACCGAAATTCTCCGTTTTCGGGATTTGTGAAAATATTCGGACCACCTAAATAGGCTTAATGACCCATAACAAACATGTATAATATGTTATATGAGGGTTAGTAGGGTCCCGAGTGCAAATAAGGGTCGCTAACACAAGGGACAAAATTAATTATTTTGAAGTCCCTGCAGTTAGCGCGCTAATACTGTCATTAGCGTGCTAAGTGCAGAGTTAGCGCGCTATGTCTCAACATTAACGAGCTAATTGCACTCCTGACAGCATTTTTAAAAAGCTGGAAAATAAACTTTAATTTAAATTCTTGATAAATTCTGGGCCCTTGGAATCCCTAGAACGGTCACAAACTAATAAAATGAGATGCATAACACTATAAAACCACCAAGAACATTGTTTTGTTTCAACAAGAAGAAAAACCACACAATAGCTCAAACTTACAAAAAGGAGAGTATTGATTTGTGTGGAGACAAAGAAGATTCTTGAGGCTGTCCATTCATTCTAAAATCCAGCACTTTGAGGCTTCCAAAGATATACAACAACCTCTTCAAAACATTTTATCAAGTCATCTTCTTGGGGTTGTAAGAAAGCTTCTTGTTTTAGCTTTTTCTTGTGCTTAGATTTCATAACTTTGTTTGTTTGACTTGGAAAATAGTTTGTTGTGTTTTAGAACACACTAATCTTGGGTTTTGTGTTTAAACTTATTTTATTAAACCCTAGGATTTGGTTTTGACAAAAGTTTGCACTTAAACTTGATTTTTTATCAAACTTCTTGCTCTTGGCTTTGAAATCGGTTTTGCACTAATACTTTAGCTTTTGAAATGATTTCATATGTGAGACTTGCAAAAATTAGTGATACATTTACATATCTCATTTATTCTCATACTTGCATACATTAGAGTGGTTAGGCTCTATGAGGCTTGCTAGTATTTGAACTTGATACCACTTTACTTTGTAAGGTGTATTTGATTATTTTTCAGTTATTGGTTGTAATTGAATGATTGTAAGACTTAGTGGAATCTAAGTCAAAGGGAAGACCTAGTTGAGGCTAGGCAAAAACCCTAGTTGCGGCTAGGTAGAAAGTCCTAATTGTGATTAAGCATTCTAGGCTTGTAAGCTTAGGTTGTAACACTTGTTAGCAATATAAGTGGGGGTTTAAAAATCCTAATCGGGGGGCTTAGGTAGTAGATGTAGATCATTGGATCGAACCACTATAAATCGTGTCTCTTTCCATCTCTTCTATCTCATTCACTTGCATATCATCCATATTCGCACTTTGGTGAGCATATAGCATCTTAATTATTGAATTAAATTCAAAAGGGCGTTAACTTCTCACCCAATTCACCACTCTCTTGGGTGTGGTTTCAGTCAGTAAACGAGTAGAAAAACTGGACATGTGGGGATCGACAGTTGGGATACGAGTACACAGGGATTTAAAACACTGTTAAAATACAAATAAATGAAATTTTGTATAATTTAAATAATTATTTATGAGACAAGGCGAAACTACGCACATGACTGAGAAATACAGATTGAGGAGCGCAAGACCAATGCGGAAGTCAGATAGCTACACGACATACGGGCTATGGGATAGAAATTGTTAAAGTGACATAGCATAATGAGAAGAGCCATGAGATTGGCATTGAGATGTGTATGTGTGTTGAGTTAAGATGATGAGGTAAAAGACCCATAAGGGCAACTGTTCAAAAAAATAAGCAAGTGTTAACTTAAGGCAAAATGGTCATTTTGATTATATATATATAAAATGTCTCCTAACAAACCCTACTATTCACCATCTTCTCCAAACCACCGCCACCTCTCCTCTCCACTCTCCCCCACAACCATCACCAAAGCACCAGACCTCCGACCAAGCCAGAGGTGGCCGGAGACCGGGACGACATCATCTTTTCTCTCTCTCACTCTCATTGTCAGCCTACACTCACACTCACCCTTCTCGGCCTCCACGCTGTGGCAGCTCGCCTCCTCCGACTGGACTGTCTCCACTGCCACCCACCACAGTGCCAAAACCTCCACCACCCATCAGAGACACCTAGGTGAGCCTCTCCCATATCTCTCTATTCTTTCTCTCTCGGCAGTCCTCTCTCTCACAACAGTTTATTATTTAGTGTCTCCTTACACACTTTTCTCACTCACTGTTTGACCACTGTGGGGTCTCTCTGATTGAGAACTTGGGCGTAAACCACCCACTTGGGTCTCGACGTCCCCAGAGGGCCTCACGTCCGGCGAATGGTTCGTTTTTCCCGATGAGTATGAGTGTGTTTTCAAGCCATTTTTGAGTTGTTTCCATGGTAGTTTTGGGACCTTTTTGGGCTCGTTGTGGCTGGTGTGTCTTCCCTCGGTTGAGGCTGATCAAAAGGGACTCTCCGACGATGCCGCTGACTGGAGATGACCCCTTCCCCATGTCCAACAGCCACGTTTTGTGCATGTATGTGTACATTGTGTAAAACGGCCATGTGTGTGTGTGTGGGTATGTACAACAGTAGGGTGCACACCACAGTGGGGTGTTGTATGCACATAACAGTGGGGTGTGGGTGTGCATAACAGTGAGGTGTACTTGGTTGTGGGTGTGTCATTTCATGTGTGTATATTGAATAAAAAGAAATATGGTATATGGGCCTTTAATACTTAGTTTAACATTATGTAAAATGTAGGTTATGGGCTTGTGTTAAGACCCACTAAGGGCCCAACACACACCTTACCTAATGAGGGCCCATAACACACATTAGTGTTATGTAAATGGGTTAGGATAGGGCCCAAATAAAAGCCCAATAAAGGCCCAAATTCAAAAGGTACAACTTGAAGCCCAAAAACAAAAACATAAAATATAAAGTGGGCTTATGGATTTAGGCCAATAAGAGTCCATACAAATATAATACTTAGGTAAGTATGGACTTGATAAATGGGCCCAACAAGAGCCCAAAGAGGGATATGTTTTGTGAAAAAGACAATAACCATAGAGATGGATTGATCCACAATGGTTCGAGTCGCCTTAATTAAGTGTATTTGAACCAAACTTATGAGAATTACCCTAAGAAGAGATACTAACCTTAAACCAACATTCGGGATTTGAACCTTTATCAGGTATTCGAGAACCCGTGGGAAATGCGTTAGCGTCTCGGAGTGGTAACGGTTTGCGATTAGTCAGGTAAGTACACACGTGACTTATATGTGTGTATGTTAGTAGGTCAATAAGGAAATAACATGTGATTTATACATACTCTTTCATAAATTGTCAAAATAATTAGTCGGAGGCTGACTAAGCTCGTTAGGTTGTCGAATGATGACTCGAGGTTTGCACGGGTCTAGGCCGGGCGTACCCAATTGCTTGGGGAAATTGGGGCCGTCACAACCTCATCGACCGAACATCGAATATTTTGAAATCTCGAAACACCATCAAATCAATTGACATAAACTTTATCCCATACCACATTTTTCAACAAGAAGAAATCTAAAACATCAATCAAACTTGATAACAACTTAACCAAAATAATTAACAACAAAGCATATAATTTGTTTGATCTGGCATTATTGAATGCTTTGTGAAGCCTTTGAACATGCTCTAAATTAAGGTCTTGCTCAGACTTGACATCCCACCAAACACACGCGGGAGAGTCAAAACATAACTTGTGCTTAGGAGTGCTTCACGAACAATTCCATGGAAATGCTCGTACACCCATCCCTGCAATGCAAATGAAAAAAAAAGTCATTTCATGTAAAAGAAACAACTTTCAAATTTAACAAAATATAAAAAACACACCTCTAGCAACGTCATATAACCAGCTATCTGACATACGCTGACCCAAGACGTCAATCCAGGTTTTCGATACAAGTAAGCTAGAGTTGTAACACCCCAAACATATGTATGGATCTCATCAACTTATATACCAGTTACAAGAGTTCAACATGGACTAGCGTGGTTGTTTTGTCAACAATGAGAGTGTTTCCCAGCATGTACCAAAAGTAGGCTCGGGCAAATGCACTCAACATTTAGATATATCAACTTCTTTTTCTTGTCTTTCGCCGATGACATTGGTTTAGATCCCCAATTTGACTTAAGCCACGTCATCTTGACTTTCAAATCCTTGTTCAACTATTATCTACTTCTGCCTTCGACATGCCAAGACCCTTAGACACCACATTGATTATTTCGTTCCTCGAAATGCCGTCGCATTCAACAACTCTACCAATCACGAGAAATATCCAACAACCTGCTGACATCCTCGAGTGTGATCGTCATTTCACCTAAAGGAAGGTAAAATGTGTTGGTCTTTGGCTGCCACCTCTCGACAAAAGCCGCAATGAGAGTCTTATGGGAATGCTTGTATGAGCACTTGGTCAGTGCACTTAGCCCAGACGCTTGATTTATGTTGTGAAGTCTGCTAGAGCTCTTCGGTAATTTCCAATTTGCCAATCATGATTAATACATCAGAGCAAGGGTCGTCCCTGAAATACCAAAATACATATGATTAGAAACGTAACAAGAAAATTTTCGAAATGATTTTGAGACAATTCATATTACAATTAATAATTGCAAATTGTAGACTAACGTAAATATCATGGCATTCCATATGGCAGTGGTGACATGATTGTGAAAACTAGTCAACAACTCCTTATTTGTGGGCCCACTCGAAAAACGTTCTTTCGAACAGTCTTCATCAGTTTTTTTAACCGATGGTCCCAACTTGGCCTTACCACCCACATTGGTATTGGCACTCACTTCCTCAACTTCTTCTACATTTTCCTCCTCATTTTGCTCATCCACTTGTTCTTTAGTTTCTTCTTCATCTTAGTCATTTTCACCTTCTTCCTCTTCTTCTTCCTCTTCACCAGTTTCACATCCTTCCTTTTCTTCTACTTTTTCATCTTCACTTTCACTTCCTTCCTCATGTGCTTCTTCATTTTTTTTCTCCACTTTCGGCTCCATTTTCATTTTCTCTTTCTTTCTCCTCGCTTGATTGGTTTTGCACTTCCTTCTGATCCTCTTCACTTGACTTAGGTGCGGGAATTGGCTACTATGAATTGCCAATTCCCGCCCTTTCGAGGCCAGTGTTGCGAATGCCTCATCGTGTAACTCGCTCTCTCCCTTACCCCTTCCCAATTCCTTCGATTTCCTGTAAGATGTGGTTTGAGCTCTCCTACTAATGCGCTTGCCTGTCTCCACAGTCTTTTTGTTCACCTCCTCAGTCTTTCTAGCCTTCTCAACCTTCCTAACATCCTCAGTCCTCTTTGTGTAAGCCATATCTATAAGCATGACACAAATATGAACCATACCTTAACACTCAATCTTTATAATTAACATTACTATTACATTCGGTTGGAGGAAATCGACAAATATTAAACTGTTCAGTGTGAAAGAACCGACCAATATCTTGAGATTCAGTTTGGTTCGACTGAATGAACTTGGACAACCAACTAACCAAAAACTATATCATAAAATTCAATCTAAAACACTATAAGAAACTCATACACAACAATGAAATTTGGTCAAGAACATATATCAAAACCATAACCAAGTAATACACAACTATAAGTCAAAAATCTTTATTTATGGACACAACTGTTCGGTAAGTGAATACCGAATGAATGTCAATTGTCCGGTCATATGAAATTGATCAAAAATATTTAAGCAGTCACTTGTGATCGAATTAGTCTCTTAAAATACTGAACAAACCACAAACTGAGATTCAAAATCGATCTAAACAATAACCAATAGATAGACACCAAACAAAATAGATCAAAACAATAACAAACCCATACAAAAGTATTGAACGCTATTGAACGGTGCATCAAACAAGTTTTAAACACCACTATTCGGTTCGATCATCGAAAACCGATTAACATGTACATAAATCGACAAGCATATTAGGTCGAAAACAGTTACAAACACATACACAACCACCAAAATACCACAAAACAGTATAAAAACTGAAAAAACATCCATGGAAATGGCAATAACCCTAAATCGACCAAGTTTTGAAATACTTACACCAAGATTTGAAATACAAAATACAAAATGGCCTTCAAATTTGATTATTTACCACAACCACAAACCCAAATATTGATATCGACCAAAAATCTATAAACCTTACTGTTGATTTGAACCCAGGTGTGAGGCAAAAAATCGACCATCCCCTCCAACAATTGCCTGTGAAAAATCTGACTCAAAAATCGTAGATGCGAAGATGGGGTGAACGCGAATACCTAGAGCTCGAGTACTTTCTCTTTCTTCTTCTTCTTCGCACTTTCTCCTTCTTCTTCTTCATCTTCGTGTCGCCTCTGTGATGTGAACAAATAATGAAAATATGGGGTGCACAAGGGTAAGGGCATTTGGGATAAATAATTATTGATTTTGGATGCCCTTATCAATACATGTGGTGACCACATCATTTAGTTTTTCCACAATAAAATCGTTGCGCACAGCGGGGCCACTCCACAGTCTATTATTGGAGTACGAATCTATTTGTTTTTTTTTTTGTCTTCTGTATCATCGTTGAAACTATAAATAAATGGAAAAATCTTATATAACTCACAAAATACACTACTTGTTGATGACCCTAGATTTGCCATGTGTGTCCTCACGCATCTCGATTTGTATGAAAGAGAGACCAACAAGTGTATTCATTAATGCGCGTCTACGGCGTTAGCCACATTGGTTGGTGGCCGACCAACTGTACCACAGATCGAATTACGTGGTGCGATTGAATAGCATCTTGACTAGTAGTGTGAATGATTAATCAACAAAAGCAACTTCAGATTGAGAAGTATATAAAACTAGAAGAGATGTGTTGTGAATAGCAGCTAGTAGTGCTGTGAAGAAATTAAAGAAGATGAGTGGTGGTGCAGGGAAGGTAGTGTGCGTGACAGGGGCGTCTGGGTACATAGCGTCCTGGTTAGTCAAGTTTCTGCTTCACCGAGGCTACTCTGTCCACGCCACCGTTCGTGATCCAAGTCAGTTCCTAGCTATTTCATTTCTTAATTTGATTGATTGCCGTGTTGTTATGTTCCAATTGGGGTTTTTAATTGATGAGATTCGAGCCTAGTTGAGAACAGGTTTACTAACTGTTGAAGATTATGTGTGGACCGAATTTGTTTTTTGATCAATGTGTAGTATACCGAAAGTTAGTCCCACATCGATTAAATTAAATTTTTTAAATAATTATATAATTGATCATCTCAACTAGTTCCATGGCCTTTTGAGTAAAATCTCCACACTTCCAACAACTATATAACTTCAATCCCAAAACTAGTTTGGGTTGGCTATATGGGTCAAAGTCTTCTGCTTGATTTAGTGCAATTGATGTTGTGCTTTTCAAATAATTTAAACCCCTCTTAGTGTATTCTAAGTTAGCCTCCCTTATACCCTCGTTAAGGGAGGCGGAGGCGATAAGAGTTCGGGAAGCATTGAGTTGGGTAAAGGGGAGATGAATCGATGGGGTATCTGTCGAGACGGATGCACAGGTGGTAGTTCAGGCATTAAGGAGCGGAAGTGGCGATCTTTCTTATTTTGGCTCTTTAATTTGTGATGCATTTTTAATGGACATGCAGTCTTATGGTATGACCTATCTTAGTAGATCAGCGAATTTAGCAGGGAAGCTAGTTCATTGTTTGGCCAATTTGAGTGGTCAGTTATACCCTCATTCCTTATAGATGTACTTTCGAACGATTTGAAATAAAGTATGTCTACTGTTTTTGCAAAAAAATAAATAAATAAATAAATAGCTTCGATTTACTCTTAACCTATCCAATTTCTTCAGTTTCTATTAGTTTTCTAGTGATTTCTATTAGTTTCCTAGAGGCATTCATTATACGATTAACAAAAGATGAAGTAGATTTGTCGAAAACCTCAAAGTATTTTTTTTTCTCAATTACTATTTTGTTGTATAGTTTTAGCTAGTGAACTTGTTTTAGGTTAATGAATGCTTCTTGAAGTATGTATGGTATGATCAAAATGTGTTATTTATTTATTTTGTTTTTTGATAAGAATGGGTGTCCGAGCCTTTTTTTTGTCCTCCCTACTTTGGTTCGACTAATCTTATGGGATTTAGTCCTGAGAGAAACCAAAGAAATGTAATATTGCTGCCAAGAATCGAAATCATGACTTTTGCCTTAGTCAGAGTTAAAATACTCTTTTCTTTTCCACTACACCACACCCCTTGGCCCTGATAAAAATGTGTTATCAAACACTATGCACCTTCCTGAGGCCAATTTTACTACTAGTTTGTTTGCTACTTTGAAAATCTTTTTCTCTAGTTTCATATTTTGATATGTCGTTGCAGGTGATCCAAAGAAGACTGAACATCTCCGTTCACTTCCTGCAGCCGATGAGAGGCTTAAATTGTTTAAAGCACATTTGCTAGAGGAAGGATCTTTTGATTCTGCGGTAGATGGGTGTGAAGGTGTCTTTCATACGGCATCTCCTTTTCATAATAAATTCACAGATCCACAGGTTCATTGCACTCTCATTGTTGCTTGTTGTTAATTGAGATTTTCTGGTAGATTATAATTGCAGTGCTTTTCTATTATAATTTCTGTTTTTATCCTTTTTAGTGGATTACACTTGCTTGTTGCATGTAAATTTGATTTCTTTTCATTATATTTTGTTCTATAATGTCCATCCTATGTAGATTTGTTTCACGTTCCAAACTCGTCTAGCCAGCCCACAATTAGGTTGGTGGTACTGGTTTGCACCGAGTCCCCAACCTAAGGTTGGAATTCCAGTTCCTTCAATATTGTTGCTGTGGAAGGCAGGATACACACAGGCTTTTTGAGTCCCATGGTTGGTCCATTTTGAGACTAATATGCTATTAGGATTTTAGATGTACTGTGTGGGTCGTGGCTCTACATATTGGAGCTAAAACATTAACTGCTAATTGCGTTCAATTTCATTTTAACAAAGCTTTTCTGCAATTTCTAATTTGTTTCATGAAGGGACAAGTACTTGCATATATAGCAATCACATTGTCGTTTACATCTCTGTTGTCATTACAAGTCATATAATGTTAACCAATCATAGGAAAAAACTTCATCATTCCCCTATTAGGCCTAATTCAACTTCTTCCTGTTGTTCCTAGTAAAGGTCAATATTTTTGTTATATGCGGATCTTTTCTTTAACTTCTGTTGCCAACCAAGTTTATTCTTTCAAAGTTTATATGTCAGCCATTTTTCTCCAGATGACTCCATGTTCAATTGAGTTTTAAATGATTTTTTTTTTCTTTTAATTCAGAAGTGAGTGCTAAATGATAAGTACTGAGTGAATGGAAATTTAGGTCAATTAGGGGATATGAAATCTTGATTACCTCTATCAAAAATAAAATAAAATAAAATAAAATCTTGACTGCCCCTATAATGGTTTTATGATGATTGATAAGATGCATGGATCTATTCTTAAATAGTAACCTAGATAGAAAGTGAATAGAATTATAATATTCAAGTTTTCTTGTATTTCTAGTAGATTTTTAGATGAGTTTTATTCCAATTATACGTCTTTTACTTGTCGATTAATTTTGTTTTATTATTTTTCTTTCCACATGCAAGAACATTGTAAATAGCCGTTGATATATTAGCAATGTGCTAAGCATATTTGACATTGGCATTGAATATGTGTTCCTTGCTTCACAGGCCGAATTAATTGACCCTGCAGTAAAAGGGACCCTTAATGTTCTTAGATCTTGTGCAAAATTTCCATCTGTCAAGAGAGTTGTTTTGACGTCGTCCATGGCAGCAGTTAGCTTCAATGAGAAACCTCGGACACCCGAGGTGGTTGTCGACGAGACTTGGTTTTCTAATGCAGAGTATTGCAAAGAATTCAAGGTGATTGCTCTCTCGGATTAACTCTTTGAAATTTGACAATATATATCTTGGCAATGATATATGTGTGAATATTTAGCCTATTATTTGAATAGGATTCCTAAAGGATATATATATAGGAATACACCTGCAGAACATAGTCTCGCTACTTTAAAATACTGCTCAAGTAGAAATTTCCTGTGGTCTTTAATTTTGATTTACCATTGTCAGTTTCTTCCTTTATCAACATAATTTTTATTTTTAATTTTTTTGTATTTACCAGCTCTGGTATCTAGCGTCAAAGACTTTAGCTGAAGAAGCTGCATGGAAATTCGCAAAAGAGAATGGAGTCAATATGGTTGCAGTAAATCCAGCAATGGTGATTGGTCCACTTTTACAACCCACTTTAAATACAAGTGCTGAGGCGATACTGAAACTAATAAATGGTATGATTCTTCTTAATATGCGATGATGGGGTGAGCCATATGGTGCTTGAAATATTGTGAATTCCTTAAGATTAGAGTTTACTTTTTAGCTTAAACTAACAATGGTAGTCAACTGGAAGGACACGTACAAGAGTAATGAAGCTTGAGAACAAGGAACTCTAAAGATGACTGCTGCGCAATGCATAAATTGTTATGGTTTCTTAAGATTCAAACTCTTAACCATTACAAATTAGAGTTGTTCTAGGCTAATTATTTGCTAGATGAGAAACAATTTGAAATAAAAAGCTTTTAGTACTTTCTGAATTCCTAGATCATAAGATTCATAACAACAACAAAAACAAAGCCTTAATCCTAAATTATTTGGGGTCAGCTACATTGCTCAAACTTTTCCATTGCGCATCAACATTTTTAATATATAAAAAAAAGAGTAATTTATCAAACAAAGCTCTCACCAACCAATTGGGTGGCCCAATGGTTTGGTATGACATTTGGAATGAAGAGGTTATGAGTTCAAACCTTGGTGGGTGTGAGTGAAAAAAAATTTTCTTTAATATAAAAAAAAAAAAGCTCTCAAACTTTTTGAGTTTTCACAAAAAAATACATACAATTTTAATTTTCAATCATAGCACCAACTTTTGATATTCTTAATTTTCGCACACATGGAATTTGGGTAAGAGTGGTTTCTTAACGTGAAGGAGCAGGGCTTGAAGTCACTTTTTTTGATGAAAACTTTTAGGTTGAGACAGACATATTGTGCGAAGTTGATTGCCTTTGAAGATAAAGGAAATCACTGCTTTACTTTCACCCCAATTCTGTTAGTTTTGTTACGAAATATAAATATTGTGCTTTTTTATAGTTTACCTATATGGAAACGATTTGATTGCTCATTCCTACTAAGCAGACATTTTATCAGTTGAATCATAAATTGTGGAAAGATTAGTCAATTGCATGCACAAAAGAAGCACCGTTTCCTATTGATGTGCATGGTTGTATATTTGAACCTTTGTATGTCTCATACAGGTTCAGAAACATTTCCAAATATAACTTCTGGATGGGTTCATGTCAAGGATGTTGCCAATGCCCACATTCTGGCGTTTGAGTCTCCTTCAGCTAGTGGAAGATATTGCTTAGTTGAGACGGTTGCTCATTATTCACAAATCGTGAAGGCTTTGCATGACCTTTATCCTGATCTTCCATCTCCTCAAAAGTAAGCTCTAGCAGTTTTAGAGTAATTATATAGCTTGCATTTCTCACCCTTCAAGTAATTTGTTGCGCGTGCCTTAAATATATATGTATTTAAATAACTTTCTTTTCGGATAATATCTCATCCAATTACACTCAGGTATGCAAAAGTGGCATCTTCAATATTTGTTTGATCTTTGCAGGTGCGCAGATGACAAACCGTTTATGCCAACTTACCAAGTTTCAATTGAGAGAGCAAAGGGTTTGGGTATCAATTTCATTCCATTGGAGGAAAGCCTCAAAGAGACGGTCGAAAGCTTGAAAGAGAAGGGCTTCATCACTTTCTGAATTTTGATAGCATAGTCTATTTAAATCAGTGGTGAATGGATTATTATAATAAGCATGTTTTCCATCTCTTTTTTTTTTTTCCTAGTTTTTGAATGCATTAGGCTCTATTAATTAACGCTTTGAGCATTGCTTTCACATATTTTCTGATTTAAAAGCATAGATGTATGTGTAATAGTAGCATGGAATAAAAGTTCATGTGTAAATGCATGACCTATGTGTGATGCGAGACCACCTATTTTGACTAAAGGAAACCAGAAATGGAAAATGCAACAACTTCAATTCTTTTCATTCTTTAGATTATGATCTTTTCAAATGAGTGAATTTGTCAAATCCAATTGTTATATTGGTTTATATATATATAGATATTGGTTTTAGATCTACAAGGATATTTGAAGATGTGCATGTCAGTGTGTGTGGCTTCTATCCTTAATTTGCTTCTTTTTTTTCCTCTAGAACTTTTGCTAATCAAATATTTCAAGCTACGTTACTATTACATTCTCTTGTTTGATTGATCTTAACCTCACCAGCTGGTGAGGTTAAAGTTAGTGAAAATGCTTTGATGCGTGCCCATCAATTGAGATCTTTGCAGGCCTTGGCATTGTGCAGGACGGAAAGCCAACGGCCCTGCCGCATATATCGCAGCTTTGTAGTGGTTCCCGGACAGTCTCTTGTTTTCAGACCGAAGAGCGGCTCCGTCGATTCCATTGTTAATGTTGGTTGTCTGATTGCAGTTAGCAAGGGGAGATGAAACAAGTTGAACATGGCTGGATTTCAGGGGTTTATCCAGGGTATTGTTACTTACCTTGAATCCAAGTTCCGCGTAGAAGTAACCGCTCTTATCCGCCGAGAATGAGAACTTAGTTTGATCAGTAATTAGGCCCTCGCATGTCACATTTAGATTGGCAGATGGCGCCGGTGTGGCACCAGCCAAAGACGAAGTTCCTGCAGCTTGACAGCTTTGGCATAAGACGATGCCTTCCACGACAACATGAATAGTCTTACTTTCGCAGCTTTGACATGCCAAGATGGCATCAACCACCTTCTCTGCATCTCCAACTACGTCGGCTTTCACTCCATTCATATAAGGGAAGGCCAATGGTTGTAAAAGCAAATACATGAGAAACACAGAATAGTCGATCAATTCAAATGCTAATCCATGTAGCGTCTAGGGAAAAAAAAAGTGTGTTAATTTATCTTTCCTTTATATGCCCTTGTGCGGCAAATTCAACAAATGTCCTAAAAAATAGGCGAAACTTCTATTTTTTTAAAATTGGAATTTATATACAAATTCTTTTCCCTATTTCTTCTCTTATATGTACTATTTAAGTTAACATGTGTCATGTATTTACGTTAACATGTGTAACGTAATTGTGTTTAGTAATATTATACTAGTTTAATGTATTGTTATATAAGTTATGTACTAGTTTAATATTATATAACATGCATATTAATATAAGTTACTCATATATGCCAACTCAAAACTTCTTATTCTTTAAAAAAATTTCAAACATAATACTAGGAATAAATATATGCTGTACATATGTATTTGCAAAAAAATGGATATTATATATATGGGTATATTGTAGAATTATTAACAAATAATTTGAAGTATTCAATAATTATACAAGTATGTCCTTTGGTGTCATTTTACATTTATGAGCTACTTGATCAACTAATTTTTTAAACAGTTTCAATTGATCAGCTATTAGCTATCAGCTACCAGTAACTAAATTATCAGCTATCTGGAAGCTGATTATCTAGCTGATAGCTGAAAAACTTGTAGCTGATAACTAAAAGTTTATAATCTAGCTGATCAATTAAAATTGTTTGGAAGAAATAACTGATTTAGTAGCTGATAATTATTAAATGACATATAAGGACATACCATTTGTTAATACATTAATTCTAAAATATATTTATATACTCACACAATTTATATTATTTAATATTATATTGCATATATAAACATATTAATTAAAGAATAATATTTGACCTGCTATCGATTTGTTCGAGTGGTATGAGACTTGTTTCCCTTAAGCGAGGTTTGAGTTCATGTTTTGTGAATGAAAAATATCGAATATATAGGGAAGGCCGCCCCTTGAATTAATAGAGTTCGATAGTGCCCAAATGTTGATTAATCAATGGGATTGGTGTTGGACCCCACTTGAAAAACCAAGAAAAAAAAGAATAATATTTTAGTTTGTACAATTATTTATATTGATAGAGATCTATGTATACTAAAATAAATAAATATATTACGTGTTTATACATGTAATATTAAATATTAGTAATAATATATAATAATAAGAATTTATAAAGTAAAATCCTGTCAACATTGTAAATTTGTAATAATAATACTAATACGTTAGCCCTCCCCAAAATAAAATATATTAACAGTTTAACACCACTACATTAACCCAATAATGTAAATTGTAATATTTTGAAAAAAATAATAATGTAAATCGTAATCTACCAATTAATTAGGCGAATAATAGGCGCAAATACAAATAGGGATAAAAATGGGGCAAAAAATATAATCCGGCGCTTTGAAACTCAAACGTTACCTCAACTAGCGTTTCAAGTTTTAGAGTTTCATTTAGCTTATTTTGAAAATAAGCTACTAACCAAACACAATTTATATATCGAAGTAGCTAATAAACTAGCTGATAAGCTAAGCTAGTTTGACAAATAAGCTATGTTTGGCAACTAGATTATTTTAAAAATAATTTAATTGATCAACTAATGTTAACTTGAGTAGCTTTTTATTAAAAGAACGCCGAATATTCTTTCTTCCAATCGTGCCCATAGGTACTTAACTCATGCGATGAAATGCATGTCATTGTTTTTCAATTTTTTTGATTGTACAAGTCTTGCTAACGATAAAGATATTGATATTTAGGATAAATACGTTTTATTTTTGATTAAATGATAAATACATTTTTTGTGAGAGAATAAATAACTATATTTTTTTTAACTTGAATACATAGCTATCTTAAATACTTACCTAAAAAAAAGATAAATATGTAATGTATATAAGTACTATGGTGGTGTACTAATTATGTATATAAGTACTATATATGGACGTGATCAAAGGAAAAAAAAAGTACTATGGTGTGTTAATAATGTATATACATACTGAAACTATTAGAATTAGCCAACGTATTATGTTTTTGTTATAAATTATAAATAAAAAAATTAAAAATACATACATAAACATATATTATGTATTTCTATTTATATGTTTGTATAAGTTATTTCAAATGTAATTATTTAATACGTATACTTGTATTAATTACTTATACAAATATATTACTAATAATAAATATTATTTTTATATTAATGACATAAATAATACTGTATCGTTTTCAAAAAAAATAATATTGTATCAACAAATAATATATTGGTATATATCCTTTCCTGTCATTTAATATTCATCAGCTACTTAATCAACTATTTTTTTTTAAACAACTTTCATTGAACAACTAGATTATCAGCTGTCAGCTATCAGTTAGCAGTGCTAACAACTAGATTATAGCTTTCAGCTAGATTATTCGTTATCAACTAGTTCTGTCAAACAGAGTCATGACCATATTCATATAACAAAGAAAATGTTAGGTTATGGTCTCCACGTTTGGTAATTGATCGAGAAGACCACCTTTGTTTAATTAGACACGCAAAATCTCTTTTGAACTTCATTTAGTTTACGTGATGGCCACTTACACATATAATTGGACTAGTGTTGTGTTATGTGACCGTTCTTGCTGCCAATTATAACACTCTCTGTTGGATGTTTGAATTAATCAACTAAATTAGCTTTCAGCCCCTACACTAGGTGTACTTGAAAGATCTAACCCTCGAACTAAATTGGTAAGCAAACTAAAAAAGTTAAACCAAAAAAGTCGAAACTAACAGTAATCTTAACTTTTGACTTCAACCCGAGTGCAACAACTTCTCTAAATCTTATCTTTTGACAAGTAATGTCTCATCTATGTCACCGAAGATGTTTTGGCATACTTAATGTTGAATTTTTCTATCTTACTATCCGTTATCCGTAAGCAGCCGCCCGCGACACTTCTTCAGAAACCATTGATCTTTCCAGTACCGATACTATCCCCAATTTAACCACCATTCATCTTTTAGGTGTGGAGTTTTATCTCAAAAGACTTTGGTACCATTAGAGGGGAGACAAACACTTATATACTTCGCCATTGTTTTGTTCGAAGTAAAGTTGAAAGAAGTGAGATAACTTCCAGGGAAGTTCCAACTCACCTTGTTTGGTTAGATATTTTCAAAAAACTTCTATGAAAGTTTGACCCTCAACTTCCCCCACATAGGGAAAGATAACTCAACTCACTTAGGGGGATGAGTGAATTATCTTTCCTGAGAGGGAATTGACACTTTTACTCTCATTTAATGCTCTATCTCTACCTTTATTCCTTACAATCTCTCTCTCTCAAAAACAGTGTAAAGGGCATTTATGTCAATTACATTATTTTATTGTTTTTAAAATGTGAAACTTTCCAGGAAGTTTAAAGTTGAACAAAACGTGAAAAGTACAACTTCCTACCTTGGTCGAACCATTGGCTCTGATACCATGTTAAATTTTTTCGTCTCACGGTCCATTACCTACAAGCGGCCGCCCGCGGTACTTCTCCGAAAGCCATTGATCTCTCCAGTACCGATATTGTCCCCAAATTAACCACCCTTCAACTTTAGGTATAAAGTTTTATCTCAAAAGGTCTCAATACTTTTAGAGGGGAGACAATCACTTATATACTTCATTTAGAAGTTTCACTTATCTAATGTGAGACTATTATTTCGGTCCACACATCTCAACACTCAACTTCCATTATCTCTTTCATAGGTGGACCATCTTCTCTTGCATAAGTGAAATCATCTTCTCTTGCATAAGTGAAATGGGTGACATGATCACAATTAGTTGAAAATAAAATAAACGCATAGAATTAAACAAAAATTAGAACACCTCAAAAAAAATAAGTCTTTCTTTTTTTTTTTTAACAAACTAAATACTCATACATATATCAGCTAGTTACCACACTATCTTACTTTCGACCGGGCTTAATATTACAAAAAGTTATACATGATATTAGAATCATTGGCACCTCATTACTAGACCATAAGATCTAAGGTCCAAATAGAGTGACATCCTCAAAAAAGAAGGTTAAAATGGGCTAATAAAATGATAAAGCTAGACCAAAGTCCATAAAAAGTAAGTCACCATTCTCACATCAGACCAACTACAACAATAACATAGTCTAGTCTCAAATTAATTGAGGTCGACTACATGAATCAAACTCTTTTATTGTGCTTAATTTAGTGCAATTGATGATAAATTTTTCAAACCATTCAAATCCCGCCTAATATTATAAAAATTGTGTACACTCTCAACTATAATAAAGATTGATATTGAAGTGATAGATTAACAGAATTTTGCTAGAAGTTAAAGGAACCAAGCTAGGTTGCAAACATGAAAATACAACAATGTAACAAAAGAACGTTAATTTTGGAGAAACTCAGAAAATATAATGTAGTTGTAAAAAATAGAACCAATGGCTCTTGAGAGAAACCAACATATATTTAAAATTAGAAATACGACAATTCTCAAATCATGAGTTTTATGTACAACATCACCAATGTAGCCTCAATCTCAAATTAATTGGGGTTAGCTATATGGATCTGTTGAACAAAACCCTAACTGAGAAAACAATGAAAACAGATCTGAGAGAGAGTTCTCACAGTCTGTCTAATTCTATTTATATAGTGATGCAGGAAACATTAGAACCACACAAATAAGTGTATCGCATACACACACGTATCACATTGTTTACCACACACACTTACAACTCTCACATGTGTTACATATAAATATGGCATTAGTGATTCATTATCACAATATCAAACTCTTCTATTGTGCTCGATTCAGTACAAATCATGAGTTTTATGTGATAAAATAAAATGATTGGGAGACCCATTTTAGGCACTCAATTAGGCTCATCTATCAAGGTGCGCCATTCAATAAATATCAAACACGTGTCGTGAAGTATGTCGAATGATGCACCACTGGGTACAACTACCTGGATGCCCAAAGTGGGCTCGTTTATATAGCATCTTCCTTGTATGATCTTGAGGCATATCTAACAACTCACAATCACCTTACACGTGATTGACGTGCTCCTAGCAAAACCTCAATATTTTAGTCGGCATACTACTAATAAATAAGAAAGGAAACCTAAAAAAGTAGTAAAAATTCCCTATCCTTGTCATCTATTTGTTCAAATAGAAAATAATTTTTTAGTGCATAACAGAAGTGAAATCAAGTGGTTATTGTTGTGAAGAGAAGCAAAGAAAATGAGCGAGAGAGCGAGAGAGGCTGTGTGCGTGACCGGGGCTTCTGGATTCATAGCTTCTTGGCTGGTGAAGTTTCTGCTTCAACAAGGCTACATCGTCCACGCCACCGTGCGTGATCTCAGTGAGTTCTCGATCCCGATTGACTACTCTTGCCTTAATTTGATGACTTGATTCAACTGTTAGGCTCAGATTTTCTTTTTGTTTTTGACTCGATTTCTTCGTTTGATTGCTGTTCTGCTCTTTCATAGGAATGTTAATTCTTTTAGGGCTAATTGTATGGATTTATATTTGATTGATGTAACGATGTTGATGATTCTTGATTGTGCGGTTCTGTTTGTTTGAGTGGAGTAGTAGTTTTTGTTGGAAGTATCGATTGCGGCGATGATTCGCATTTGCTGCTTCTTTTAGTAATGTTGATAAATCTTTCTTTCTTGATTAAAATAATGCTTCGTTTGTTCAAATCTTGATGGCTCTATCGAACTGTGTGAACGAAATTTAATGAGGCCAAGCAAGGGCAAATGCAGGGAGGACCAATGTGTGATTTCTTGTGTAACTTCGAGTTTCTCATAGCATATTACCTTTATAAAAAAATAAGAGAATTCAAATGAAGCCACATAGGGGGGGTGGGGCGGAGCGACGGGGGCCATGGTAGCTATGGCTCGTCTCCGATGCCTAGAGCATCTCTAATGCGTGAAGCTAATGTGGAAAAGACAATGTCTACTTCTAGACATCTAGTAGAATTGAGGATGTTACAATGCCACATCAACTTTTCCCTTTATTAAAAATTAAGAGAATTCAAAATTCAAATTCTAATCCATAAATGTTTGCCACCTCATCAACGATATAGGACAATCCATGGTTGCATTGGAGTCTATTTTTCAACTTCAATGTTTATTGAATATTATGGGTAGACATGCATTTCCTTCATGCAATCCACATTATGCATTGAGATGGTTTAACAATGTTACTGTTCTTCTATCAAGTTTCTTTCTCTCTACTCACTAGTTTGATTTCTTAATACAACTCTGTAGATGATCCGAAGAAGGTTGACCATTTGAAGGCACTTCCGCCAGCTAATGGAGTGCTCAAATTGTTCCAAGCAGATGTATTGGATGAAGGTTCTTTTGATTCTGTAATTGATGGATGTGTAGGTGTCTTTCATACAGCATCCCCATTTTACCTTACACCCACGGATCCACAGGTATTTTACTTGCCATTGCAACACTCTTATATTATAGTTCTATTTATTAATTTTTTCCTGTGTGCGCATCTGTTTCATTTGTGAGTTAATCTCCATCCATTGAATGTAAGAAAAATGTCAATGTAATTTGGAAGACTTTTTAATCATTTTGCTTGAACTCATTGACTTGCTATTGTAGTGTATTATCTTTTTGATTTTTGATTTTTCTTTAGTATGTTACACTTCTGCCTTTTATGAGTAACTTTTATTATTTTGATATATTGTTATATGAATTATAATAGGAAAAGGATGGACTGAGCCTACATACTTTTGATGCACACATTTGTAATTCACCTTTTCTGATAGTTATATAACAATTGTAGGTTGGCTTACTAATGATATTAATAGTGGCTTTGGCAAGAAGTTGTGAGCTTGGGAAGAAACCTTCTTTGATTTTGGATTTGTGAGATATTTGATAATGACTTGTATTTCGAAAAATTAGTTGGGGCGAGTTATATTTTTGTTAGCATTTGAGTAGGAAAAAACAGTGTTGTAGGAGAAGATCATCAAGTAGGAAATGAATTTCCAGCTTTTCGTTAATCTCAACACTTCATCTTCTTCTCTATTTCTATAGAGCTGTTTCTCTGAACTTTCGAATTTCGATATAAAGGTAGATACCTTTATATCAGGTGTTGGGTGTATGCATGCACCTGCCAATTTCTATCCAATAGAAGCTATCAGCCATGTTGTAAATTTGGTAATGTGGTAATCGAAATGTAACCCAACTGCTTCTCTTAATCCATCCAGTGGTGGCAGAAAGCATTTGTTTGAATTACATTTGCTTGTATGAAACTTGTAGGCATCTTTTGGGTAATATTCTTTTACAGTAAGTTTTAAATTGACATAAACTTGTAAGTTAAGAATAGTTAATTATATTTTGACCTTCGTCATCATTCCTCTAGAAGCCTTTGCCGTTGGCTTTTTCTACAAATGACGGGTGATTTGTTATATACCTCATAATTTCACATACTTTTGTGATTTCTCCTCATTATTTTTGGACCTTGGACATAATTTTCTTGTGGTTAACAACTTTTGTTGTGGTTTGGCTCTATTTTTTGCAAAGGAATCAATTGCCCTTTTTTGGAAAATATAAGGGCATCTTATATTTTGGTATGTATGAAAAAGAAAGAATGGAATGAGATGTAAAAAGAAACTCAATCTCATCCATTTGTAAATTGTAGCTATATTGTTTCTTCTCTCATCATTAAATAGTTCACAACACTTGAGATTGAAATTCACATTTTTGATCAAATTGTAGGCATTCCTTTCCTTTTCTTTGATAACTATCTGTATTAAAATGACAATGTTTCATTTAGTAATTCCTATTAGCGCCTGAAATTCACATTGACTTGACATAAAATATTTTTCTGCCTGTTTATGCTCGAATGTTATTAATAAACTTTGACGTAGTTTTTTTTTTGTTTGTTTTATTAGAATACGATGATATTTTGTTGAAGCATGCTCATAGTTTACTTTATACATTTACTTTATGATCTTCTGGCTACATTTGAAACTTTCTTACTGTGCTACTAGTTTTGCATTCTTTCAGGCTGAATTAATTGAACCTGCAGTGAAAGGGACTCTTAATGTTCTTAAATCTTGCGCAAAAACTTCATCTGTCAAAAGAGTAGTTGTGACATCCTCCACGGCAGCTGTTACATATAATGGAAAACCTCTATCTCCAGAGGTGGTGGTTGACGAGACTTGGTTTTCTAATGCAGAGATCTTGAAGGAATCAAAGGTTCATATCTGCTTATGCATTTCATTTGGTTAACAATTCCTCTATTATGATACGTGTGAATATTTTGCCTATTATTTCTATCGAATTTATAAAAATGGGAAAGCTTCCATGAGAACAATTCTCCTGCCTTATGAATACTTGGAACGTTGGATGTGAAAAGTTTTTAATTTTTCGCTGCAGTTTTTCATATTTTTCTCGATCAACATAAAAATCCGTATGCTGGGACCATGTGACATATTTCAATATTTCTTTGTTTTATATCTTTTGATGATTTTGTTTTAAAACTCATCCTTATTTCTTTCATTGTCATGCTACTGATGAAATATGCAGTGTATGTTGTGATCATGTGTTTACTGATCCCCCTTTTTTCATTATGATGGTTCTTGTGATATGATGTTTAAGCTAATGTTTTTTTCTTCTATGCATTTTAATCACATGCTTGTATGTGAGTGCATATGTGTTTATAACCATGAGGTTTTAAATGAAACCCTTTGTATTTACCAGTTTTGGTATCAGCTGTCGAAGACTTTAGCTGAGGAAGCTGTTTGGAAATTTGCTAAAGAGAATGGGCTTGATATAATTACAATAAATCCAGCAATGGTGATTGGTCCACTTTTACAGCCAACTTTAAATACAAGTTCAGCGGCTATTTTTAATCTAATAAAAGGTATGCTTACTTAAATTTTGAGGCTGATGCGTATGGCGCATGATTACTGGATTATTATTATTTTTAAGACATTAGCATGCCAACACCTTGTGATATGTTAGATAAAGTACTATGTGAAACAAAATGTGTTATTTTCTAAATATATTTGCTTAAGTCATTATTGAGCACACTGCAAAATATTGTCTTTTTAGCTTTTGCGAATGATTTGGTCTTTTATTATTTTATATCTCATCCTGCTCATTTTGATTAGGGAGTATGAACTACAAAACTAAACCACAAACAAAGGTTTGGTTCTTTATTTTGGGGGTTGTCTTAGGTTTGGGAATGTATTGATCTATGTTTATTATGTGGTTTGGTTTCTTCAAGAACCTGAAAACCCATGCAAAAACAAAAAATAAAATATGGTAGAAAGGTACCTTTTTATTAAGTGTACTTTCTTTTCTTTTCCTACTTTGAAGCTCTGAGTACTATTTTTATTGTTGACTTGATAAATTAAGCGGAGTGGAAGAGTTTGATCTGTTAGATTGTAGCATCTCCAACTAATTTGTGACTAAGGTTTTGTTGTTAACTTGGATTATTATTGTAGCATCTCCAATGGGAATGTTTGGGTGTCAATGTGCGCCACCTAAGATTGAATAGACATTGTAACAAAAAATAAAATTTTAAAATAAAAATGCAATCCACATTGACCATTGGAGAGCACTTTTGAATTTCAATGTCTATTCAAGTCACTTAAGATGGACATCCTCTCCACATTGCTGACGCGGCATCAATCCACACCCACAATCCACATTTACCATTGGAGGTGTTTTTACATTTTAGATTTTTGACATTAGTGCCAAAACATCTTTAGAGAGATGGATGGGGCATCACTTGCTGAAAGGCAAAGTTGGGGGAAGTTGTGGATTTGACTCATATTGGAATCAAGCAATCCACTTTTTTGGTATGGTTTGGTTCTAAATTGTCAAACAGTAAAGTATTATTTGTGTTGGGGCAAAAAATGGTGAATCCAATTCCAACCCATGCACCTGATTTCCAGGTAACTGCCTTTCACAAGTAATATCTTTTTTTTTTGGGTCGAGTGCAGTAAATATTTTTATTTTTTTGGGTTTCGTAAGTTTTAGTCTTTTAACAAACTCTTTATGTCAGGGACCTACAAGCTAATTGTTTTTTATAGGAGGGACCTACAAGCCAATGATATCTTACCATGCTAATGCTATCTGATTAAAATGGAATTCTTTTATAGATTTGTCGGTTAAATTGTGACATAAGAAAGGATGTTGAGTGCACAAAAGAAAATTTCATGTTATCTGGTCTATGTGACCCTTTTCAGGATCAGAAACATTTTTAAATGCAACTTTCGGCTGGGTTAATGTTAAAGATGTTGCCTATGCCCATATCCTGGCATTTCAGACTCCATCAGCAAGTGGAAGGTATTGCTTAGTCGAGAGGGTTGCTCATTTTTCAGATATTGTGAAGGCACTACATGAGCTCTATCCTAGAATCTCGCTTCCTGAAAAGTGAGTATCTTGCATTTTTAGCTGAATTATATTTAGTTATAACTTTAGATAGTGATTTTCTGGTGTAACTAGATAAGATTAATTCTATGTCAAACTATGATACAGATGTCATGATGTCTCCGCTCATTCTATCACTTGAGGGATTTGAAACTGGTAAATATGAATGGTGAAATTAGTGCCTATAGTGAATAGTTTCGTCAGTAAATTGATTTTCGTTGGCCTGTATCATTTCAATTAATCATTTAATTTTGTTCGTAGGCTGTACTTGGGGCACATTTAGAAATGCTCTATCTAGTGCATCTCGGTTTTTGTGCTATCTATTGATTTGTTATGTGACCGATATAGATTTTTCTTGTGCTTTTTGTTAGCATTCCATGATTCGGGAATATCCTTATGGGGGACATATATGGGGACATAGGTGCTAGTTCATATGTATTAGATGTTCTTTAATTAGTACCATTCAATTTTTTCTGCCTTCTCACTGCAAGGAATGCCAATCGTTCTTTTCTCTTTGGGTATGTTATGCCAATTGTTCTGTCATCACTCAATGCCTCAATAGATCATCAATGCCGCTGTAAGAGATGCTCACATTTTTTTGAAAAAGAGATACTCACATTTTAACTTTGTAGGTGCGTAGGCGATAAGCCATTCGTCCCAACTTACCAAGTTTCGGTTGAGAAAGCAAACGCCTTGGGAATCGATTTCACTCCGTTGGAGGTGGGTCTCAAAGAGACGGTCGAAAGCTTGAAAGAGCATGGCTTTGTCAACCTCTAAACATTTATGGTGCAGGCCGTCGAAACCAATTGTGGGAGCATGACCGCTTATAAGGTTTTTTGACTGTTCCCTTCAAGTCTTCAAAATGCTTTAGTTTGCTGTGATCCAAATTTTTTCCTTTCATATATGCGCTGCTTAGAAAACTTCTACCAGCAACAATTTAAATTGAAATAGAAGATCATGTTGTAGAACTATTGGCTCGACGTATAATACAAGTCAATATGAAGCCTTTGCGTTTGTGCTTTCATTTCTATCAAACAATCAATTTCATTGACTCTACAATGTGGAAGTTGCCAACATAATAAAAATGATCATCGAAGGATTTTTTTTAAGGTGAGTGAGACACTTAGCTCTCTAGTCATACTTCGTTCACATGATTCTAGTCACAAGGTTCACTGTGGATTTAAGGTTTTTCTACTTGTTCAAAATAATAATATGGAATACTTCTACTAAAAATGACTTTTTTTTTCAGGAAGGTTAAAAATGATTTAAATGATTTTTTTCATGTACTGGTTACAAATGATTACAAATGATTTTTTTTTGGGGAAGGTTTTTCATGTACTGGTTACAAATGTTTTTTTTTTTTTTTTTTAAGGAAAGTTAAAAATGATTTAAATGGTCATGAAATACTTCTACTAAAAAGTGGTCATGAGTTTTTTTTACTTATTTTATTTTTTTTTAGGGTCATGAAGTACTCATTATTTTCTGGGTCGCGCTAAAGGTACCTCAGTGTTTATGTAGGAAAAGCCAATATTGGGGGCACCCTCAAAATGTCTTAGTGCACCCATATTTTTTGATTGGCTGTCCCAAATTGCCCTTCATGTGAATTGAGGCACCTCACTTATTGAAACAACAAAACGGTCTCATCTCCCATCGCGTCCTACCTTTCTCGTTCGCACATCAACCTAGATCTGAACCACCACCCAACAAATTCATCATTTTATGTTCATTTTTCTTCTTTTTGGGATTTTTGTGACGGTTGGCCACACTGAGCCAAGAGTAACGTGAGTCTCAATGGTTGGGCACCGAGACAACTCAGGGCCTATTTGGCTTAAGAATTAGTGAACCCTTCCTCACTTGCTTATCTAACATAAATGATAGGTTAGCTAATCCATTGTTTGCTTCTATATCCATTTTATTAGGTAAGATTTATTCTTGAACTTTCATGCCCTTCCACCTCTATCTTCATCTTCTTCTTCCTCTTTTACCCAATGTTCAACAGCTCCTCCCAATTCCACCAACACCAACAACAACACTCCTCAAATTAGTGTTACCCTTCCACTTGATCATTAATTGACAATGCCTTTCAACTTTCACAATAAAAATGATTGAAACCAACTAAAGATCAGCACAACTACATGAATAATAGAACCTTTTCACAACTCCCCCCTCCCCGCAGTCATAAAATTGCAGAACCATTGATGAAGAATGACCATTAAAAAGAATTTAGAGCAACACACATAAAACCCTAATTAACCCAAATTGGAAAGAGGAAACTCAAAAGATTGGAAGAAGATGGGTTTGTGAGAGGGGAGATTCTGGTGGAGAGGAGGTCAGTTAGCGAGTCACCTGCAGTGAAATGAAACGGAACGTGAAGATGGCCTGATGTTGCGATGGAGAAGATGGGTCTAACCAAAGCCCTTATGAGTGTAAGGGCTTTGGTTAGACCACATCTTAGTTAACACTCCAATCAAATTCTTATCTTATAGCTAAGCCTGGGCTTACCTAAGCTAAAACTTGAACCAAACAAGGCATCACTTCACTCTTAGTATCCCTGTATCGGTTGGACATGTCTGAGTCATGTTTGAATGTAAGAACAGTGGTCGCTCTAACTAAAACCCGAGTTACCAACTTGGTGGGCATCGAACGAAACATACACTAAGGGCTTGTCCCTGTGAGACCAACATACTTGTAAACGAAGTGTTTACAACTTCCACACTCATATGCAAGAAAAAACTACAAAAAATGATGAAAAACTACCTTTTTGTGTTACACGTCCACTTCCAATGAATGAGTTTTGTGCCATTTCAACCTAAAAACACCCTAAAACAGTCAAATAGGTGAAATTGACATGCGCGGTTGCAAGATACATTGATGAGGGAGGGCGGGCTTGCCATACATAAACACTGGGGGTGCCTTTAGTGCAACCCTATTTTTTGTCCTTGGGATTAGAATCATGAAACACACATTATTAATTGCTTTAAGTGGAGCAAAGCAATAAATATTTAGCCAATGTGGTCTTAACTAATTTTTCTTAGGACCTTTTTTTTGTCAGTCTAAGGACCTTTAAACTAATTTCAGATTGTAGCTTTAAGTTTTTTTCCTTTTTAAAAAAAAAAAAATATATAAGTGGAAGTGGAACTCACCACCTTCCCAAACTTTACATTTTGACAAGTTATGTCTCTATCATCTCACCAGAGATCTTTTGGCATATTGCAACTTTGAAGTTATTTCAATAAAATCATAAAAAATGAAAATAAAAGATAAGAATATTCTTATTTTTTAGAGAAATGCTAGTGCGCCCAAGTTCCACCTACTTACAACAACAACAACTTGATAGCCTCAATCTCAAATTAATTGAGGTTGGCTACATGGATCAAATTATTCCATTGTGTTCAGTTTAGTGCTACATATTAATGACGAGCTTTCCAAACCATTTAAAACAAGATAGCTTCAATCTTAAATTAATTGAGGTTCGCTACATTGATCAAACTCTTCCATTATTCTCGATTTAATGTAATTAATGGTGAGCTTTCCAAACCATTTAAATCCCTCTTAATTAATGCGTTCCAAGTTAATTTTGGTCTACCCCTAACTCATTGAATTTCTTCAATTTCTATTGAGTCAAGTTTTCTAGTAGGGGCATTTGTAAGTGTCTAAACCACTGCGACCACCCTTCCCTAATCTTTGTGTCAATTGGTGCTACTTGTAATTTTTTTTTTGAATTTATGTATTTTTTATTCTATTTTTATGAGTTTTACCACACATCCACCTAAGCATCCTCATTTTGATGCGTTTATTTTATGTAATTATTGTAGCTTTACCGCTTAACATTCACTACTATAGAGCATAGTTGGTCTAATTACGGTGCTATAAAACTTTCTTTTTAACTTGATAGATATATTTTGATCACAGATCACATCTGTTGTACTCTATTGATTTCTTCCAACCAGCTTAAATTCTAAGTGTGATATATTCTTAATATTACCATCATTTTGTATGATTGATCTTATATATCTAAAGTGGTTCACCTTAAGAACTTCTACTTCATCTAATTATACCACTCCATCATCTTGATGTCTAGTATTTTTAAACCCACAATGCATGTATTCAATTTTTATCCTACCCAACCTAAAGCCCTTGGACACATTTTGAAAGCAATGCACACAATTTCACGGATCTCAAGGTATATCTGTCGGCTTGCACACAATTTGGTGTCCAAACACGGATATGGGAATTTAGATTTTTAGATGCTACAAGGGACTTTTTGCTCGATTAACACATTTCACAGTAATATTTTCCAATCTAACACACCTACCAAAATATACAGCAAACTAACACATTTAACGCCAGATCACACGCCACGTGGCACAGAACAACCTACACATAAAAGTCGTGAGTTGAGCTCATGACTTCCATATTTTTATTTTTTATTTTTATTTTTATCTCCATATTTTTTTATTTATTTTTTAATCCAAATAAAATAAGGAAGTCGTGTGTTTCGAACATGACTTCCTTATTATTATTTTCGTTTCTCAGAAAATGAAAATAAATTATTTAATATGGAAGTCGTGATTTGCAGTCACGACTTCCATATTTTTTGTTTTTGTTTTTTTGCTTTTTTTAATCCACAAAATAAGGAAGTCGTGTTTTTCAAACACGACTTACCTATTATTATTTTCGTTTTTAAAAAATAATGATTTGAAAAAACTTAACAAAATTCTTTATTAATATGGAAGTCGTGGCTTGCGTGACGACTTCCATATTTTTATTTTCGTTTTTTTGAAAATAATTGTTTATTTTTATTTAGGAATTCACAGGCTTAATATGAAATAGAAATAAGAAGTCGTTTCTACCAAAAAAAGAAGAAGAAGTGTGTGGTTTTCTACCATCTTACCTACATGCGCAATAAGCTTGAACTTGACAATTCTTAGTGTAAGAAATACATTGTTTTTTAACAAAAAAATACATTGTTAATTAAGTTACGGGTTGACAAAAATATTACATTGTTCTCGTTCACGTTGAGTATGGTAACTATCAACTACAAAACATCGATAGAAATAAAAAGATGTCTTGTTTCACTTCAAAAAAAGATGACTTAATCTGACCCCAAAAAATGACTTTCAGGTCCACAACGTATTCTCTTTTTAATTCGTCGTTCACGATCTAAAGCTAATGGCACATTCAGCAGGTCCACATCAGTATGCAACAAATTTTGAGCATCTTCTTGTTGAATTTCATTGATATCATGTCTCTCACCACCAATACTACTAGTAGTTTCAAATGAATTCATCGGTATTGGACTTGCATCAAAATGACGTGGCAATGTAGGTATCCTGTCAAAATGAAAGGCTTGTGTAGTCTCAAACTCAGTGTTGGGAGGTGCCGACGGAGTAGATGTAGTATCAGACTCATTGTTAAGAGGTACGTATGGAGTATACACTGGAGTACCATGCCTCACACATATATTTTCATGAGTAGATTAATGAGATTCTTCAAAAAAGGGTAGCATATTATGGATGCGATAGTCTACATGTATTGTAGTCAAAGTTGATGCAGCCATATCTCTAATACGTAGAATGGACACATCATCACCCAATGTCAACTGATGAATTGAAGTAATTCCATGAGCATACATATGAAAAAATTTATAAAGTTGCATGTGAAAACAAAAGTAAAATATTTATTATGAAAACTTCATGATTGTAAATAAAAAAGTTCATACTTACCAATGCTTCAACAATAGCTCCACGAGGAGACATGAATTGTCGTGTAATGCGACGATACCATACCATGTACGGATCATAGAATCCCATTGGCTCCTCCAATAATTCATCATTCGCAATATTAGAAGCACGTTCAGTCCACATGGAGGCATAATCACTATGTTCTGCACTCCAATCCTTGTCGGTCTTCCCTCGCAAGTCAATCTTATGTAGCTCCTTACTTGTGTTAGTTAAAAGTGGTATTCTTTGTTTCAAACCAAATTGTCGCATGACTCTATCAGGATTGTACATTTCAACAATACAAAAGAAAATTAGAGGTGCCTTCGTTCGCCAAATACCTCGACCACTACTATAATATGCTGGCAAATCCCTTATCACCGTCTTAGAATACTGTTCCCAAATTACCTGAGCTCATAAATAGTAAATTGAAATGAATGAAATTATAGTTTTCACCATTTTAAAAAATGAACTACAAGGAAATTAATTAAATGAATTTCAGGTGTTTGCATGTCAATCATTTCTCTATATTTTGTTAGCATGTGCATTGATGTTCCTGTGGTTTCTAAGGCATGTCTCCACTTATACGAACATGGAGAACAACACAATGCATGCATCAATTCACATGTAGATAGATGAACTTGCTTTTTTACTTGGTTAAAGAAATTGATAATTACCTATGACCAAAGGGAGGACTGGGAATAAATCGTCATGTGGTTGTATTTCGTCTCGAAGAACACTTTTCATTATTGGTGCAAGGAAAGACAATCTGTCCCAAGCCCATAGTTGCAATAATATAACTGGACCCGCAATCTCGGCTCCATCAATATCAGCAACAATACATAATTGTCTATATAAGTGGGCCAAAGTTGCACTACCCCAACTATATTTTCCTGCTACCTCAAAGTTATCCAAAAATTGTAAATATGTTATGTGTACAAGATTGTTAGACTTATCTGCAAATTAGGTTCCTCCAAGAAGCTGTAATATGTAAGCTCTCGCATAGCGTTGCACTTCTTCGTCACTAACAAAATTTGGAAGGTTTGGAAACCATGTTGAGAGTTGTCAAATTGGGATACGACCTCCTCTGCTATTTTCAGGGAATGAGAAGCCCAGTTGTCCCAAACACAAGGCATCGTAATCTTGTTCTACAATTCCAGTGAGTGGCAATCCATCAATAGGTAACCCTAAAATTATCTGTACATCTTGTAGGGTAATGGTCATCTCACCAACTGGAAAATGAAATGTGTGTGTTTCTGGCCTCCACCTCTCAACAAGGGCAGTAATGAGATGCCAATCAATTCCTATGAAACCTATTCGCGTTGTTCCATAGAATCCAACTTGGTCAAGGTACCCAACTATACGCTCGTCAAGTGGCATCAGTCGATGTAATGATGCCGAATTATGCCTGATTGTCAAGACACCAGGATCATGCTATGCAAAAATACAAATGACTTACATTAGTACAAATTTGGCTACAAACTCTAAAAAAATAAAATTACCAAAAAAATAAAATATTACCGGTCTATTCCAAACTCGAGTAGATCTATGTAGAGCCTGCATAGTCAACACTGAATCATCTACAGGCCCAGGATCCATATCACGCTTGAACCCTAAAACATTAACAAAGTTGTTGTTAATAGAACAAGGAAAAGACAAATATCAACGATAAAGTTCATTAAAAAAGAAAAATAAAATATGTGTGTACCTAATTAAACTTCAACAACTTTAATTAAAACAAACTCATGGTTTAATTCAAACAAAATACACCAATAACGTAGTTATAATTAAAATTAGCTGATATAAGAAAAAGATGAGTGAATAGAAATGATTAGACTTGAAATGTCTTTCATTGTGAACGATTAGGTGGTTGTTCTTGCCGACGACGAGAGCATGTGGGCCTATTGTGACCATTCTGCTTACACATACTACATTGCAATTTTGTTGGCGCTTCTCTCCATTCTTTTTCTCACTGCATATGATGCAGTTGTTTCTGATTGCCTCTCCAATCCATCTCAGTTCGCAAACGTCTTGTTTGGAGATGGCCTCTTTTCACTCGCTTCCGAGAAGGGTCAGGTAGCAAGGTGTATGGAACTCTAGAATCAGGCCTATAATCTTCGTGAGAAATTGGTTGAAAACTCGCAGCATAACATTGACTGTGCACGGACAAACTATAATATGACTCAATGTATTGAAAGTAGTCTATAGCAACACTAGTGCAAGCTGCTTGAACATGGGAACATGGAATGCTAAAACACTGCCACTTCATACAAGTGCATCTACGAGCCGCCAACTTCACCACTTGCTTGTTAGACCCTTTTCTCAAATGATACCCACGTGTTGCAGTGATTACTTCAAATGTGCCATTTTCACGATTCACTAATGTAACATTGTGCCCCCTTGCTGCCTTTCCCTAATGTTGTAACTTATCAAGTGCATACTTGGTGTATTTTTTGGCTCTTCCTAAGGCGACACCTATTTCATCATGCCTTTTGTTAAAGTAAGCCGTAATACGACAAAATGTTACTTGCACTAACGCTGTGACAAGGTAAAATCGTGCGCCTTTTAAGGACCCCATTAAAGCATTTTACAGTTGTGAAAAGAAATGTTATGAGTTATATTATGAGTATTTTCTTATAAACATGACACAAATCAAACACATTAAATAAAAAATTAATATAAACATAATACCCGCTAGATTTGTAGTCATCCATCCATATCGATATCCTTTGTCGTATGCATTGGTCCATTGTGCTCGATCAAGATCATTAAACCATGCAATACTTTCAGCATTAATTTGTTGAAGCTCTTGCATATATGCCTTAAATTTTTGAGGTTGATGTTGCGCACCGACTAAGTACACCATATCCTTCAATTCTTTGCTCCCAAATCTCATGTTGAAATTACTACATATGTGACGAAGGCAAAATCTATGTTGAGCTCTGTCACAAGTTCACCCATTTCGAGGATCATTCATTGCCAACAATATACCAGGGTGTCGATAAAAAATTACACATATACCATCTCAATCAGTCACATGATGTTGCAAACAAGCCATAAACCATCCCCAACTGTCTTGACTTTCCTCATTGACAATGGCAAATGCTAAGGGAAATATATGACTATTACTATCTACAACTATGGCTATCAAGAGCTCTTGTTTTTATTTCCCATACAAGAATGTGCCATCAATTTGTATTAGTGGCCTGCAATGTCTAAAACCTACAATAGATGGTGTATTAGTGGCCTGCAATGTCTAAAACCTACAATAGATGGTGCAAATGCCCAAAAAACCCATTTAAATACAACTTTGTTGTTGACATTGGGTTCGCCATGTCTCCAATCTACACATGTCCCAGGATTGCTTTCTTGAAGAGCGGCCATCCACAGTGGCAACATTTTATATGACTCCTCCCAATCTCCAAAGATCTTAGCGACCGCCTTTTTTTTGCCAACTAGACTTTCTTGTAATGAACATCATAACTAAATTTGTCCTTGATAATTTGATGAAGAACTGGAACTGAAATAGATGGATCTCTTCTCACCACATTTTCAATTTCATGACATATAACAACGGAGTCGAAATGAGCATGATCCTTTGATAGTTTTGCATTGATACAGGTATGTGGTCCCTCATATTTACTTATCTCAAACATTCTATGTGCTTTTCTTTTTGAACACCGCAACCTCCAAGCACATCCATCTGAAAGTTTCTTACAACAGATAATCCACTCATTGGGTGTTGAATGAGTTACTACAAATTGTCTGTGTACTTTAATGTTGTACAATTTTACTGCATGTTGGAAGTCCCCCTTAGAAAAAAACCGCATGCCAACATGAAATTCTAAGGCCTCATTCCATAGAGCTTTAGAAGGAATAATTGCATCCTCATGGAGGGGGTTCATTGCCTCACTACTCAATTCCATAAATACAGATGAAGGTACGACAAATTCGCCAACACCCACAGGCGCATCATTAAGTCCATTAGCCTCTTGATCAAAAAAATCATTGTTTCCAACTTCATCCAAGATTGGAGGACAAGATAATGAGCCATCCTCGGCTATGACTTGGTTTAATACATTTCGAATTATGCTATCAGGAACATGAAGTACATCAATTCCTTCATCATTGGCATCATCACTTCTCTGTTCAGTAGTATTCCCATCACTACCACAATCGTCATCATCATCGTTCACACCACCACATACACTAAGAGCATGAGCTTCCTCGTCAACATCATGATTTAAAGTCATTAAAGGTGATGTACAGTAATTACGTTCAAATAGGGGTTGAATACTAGGCCCTTCCGCACTGACCGCTATGTTAGAACTAGTATATAATTGCCTCGGAACTAAATCTAAAAATAGCTCCATACAATTCGGTGGTGGACATTCAACCACAATGTCCCAAGCATCTTTAAGAGTCAATTCATCAACTATTTGCAAAGGGACATAGTTGTACGTTCCAGTTCCAATGTACACAAGATAATGATATACCATATCTAATATTATTTTTTCAACGTCTATTTCCAAAGCATTGCAAATAAAACTCACAAGTTCCTCATACCCTAAACTCAACTTAGATTTGAGATGTCGAATAGGTGCTGTTGTATATGAAATTCCAAATGGTCCATCAACAATGGCACCATTCATATAGCATACCAAAGTCATTCTCCGGTCAACCATTATGAAATTTATATAATATACATATATATAATATAATTGTTAGTCAATAGAAGTGATAATAATTAATTCACTAAGTACATAGAAACTTAACAAACTCCAACTAAGTACATAGAAACTTAACAAACTCCAACCAAGTACATAGAAACATAACAACCTCCAACGTGGTTTTTAAAATCTATTTTATTTTAGCCTTTTATTTTATTCACAAAAAGGAACCAACTACCAATCACATAAGTGACACAATTGGTGCAAGCAATAGAATAACGAGCAAGGAATTATCTATTTGTGGACTGCAAATGCTAATGCACATCACTTTTAACACATTTGTATGAGGCCCTTTGAAGAAATTATCTGTTCTAAGGTGCTGGTCTAATCTACTGAGGAATTTTCCCCCTCATGTTGAGAGATCTTTCACTATTGTTTATCTTTTTTACATTTTTCTTCTTCAACTTGTTTCAGCTTAGAGAGTAACAACATCGTTCTTTCATATGATTTGTCGGTAATTTTCTTTACATTGAATAGGTAGAATAATCTTTTCAGCTTTAGCAATAGTACCCAAAATGACTACTGGAAATATATATAAAAGATCGTTTGGCCATGCGGGTTCTCTGTAATAATTATGACCCATTCCTTTTGCCAATTTAGCTCTTAATACAAGATCATTCAAGTCAAGTTTCTTTGTTATTGGGATATGTGAATTCTTACGGATCCATCCCCCCAAGGAACCAGACATGATAATTTTTTATCATTCGGCTCGAGCAAGAATCAAAAAAATAAAATGGATCCATAGAAAATCTATATGCATTATAAACAGTTACCCATTGAAACAAAAAGGGAATAAAATGCTTTATAAACAGTTATTTCTCTAAATTTCCTGCATTTTGTTTCTCGTATAAGATATAATAATTAATCTAAGTTGGATTTGAACCAATACACATATACACCAGCTCCAACCATCACCAAGCATGCTTTCATCGAAGAAAAAAAAATGCCATAGCCATACCATTAAAACAATCCCATTCTGAAATTGGCAAAAACAATGATAATCGACTAACAAAACAACAAAACAATATTGAGATGATAAGATACTAACCAAAACAATCGGCCAAGTCGAGAAGTGAATCGAGAACTAAAGAGAGTGGCAGTGAATCGAGAAGCCGAGAAGTCTCAAGCGGCGGGAGTAGGTGCGACGAGTAGAGGTGAAGAAGCCTCAGCGGCGGAGTGGGTACGACTGTGGTGGAGTGAGTGCGACAGCAGCGGCGGACGAAGTGGGTGCGACAACAGCGGCGAAGTGCTTGAAGAAGAAAAAAAATTTGAAAAAACCCTAAAACCCACTAAAACCAATTTTATTTTACAAAACTATGGAAGTCGTGATAGTTTATTAATTTTTTTCTTTAATAAATATAAATAAGTGTTTTTATAAAAAAATTATTAACGAAAATAAAAATATGGAAGTCGTGTTCGCAACACGACTTCCATATTTTATTATTAGTGATGTGGTGTTGATGTGGCATTGTGATATAGTGTGATGTGGCATTAAATATATTATTTTGTTATATATTTTAGTAGGTATATTAAAATGATAAATACTATTGTAAAATGTGTTAATCAATCAAAAAGTCCTGCTACAAAGGTAACACATCACAAAGGACATATTGACGGTCTAGATTTACCCGTATTCATGCGTCAGTTGTAGTCTCACTTTTCACTTTCCGCTCACCTGACGTGGCATGGATCACCTACGGAAACTACGCCAACTCAGTAAAAACACTCCACTCCCTCAAGAAGGACTCTTCAGTAAATTCACACCCAAATATCCCAACACACGGAGCGACAAACACAATCAACAACAACTGTCCTTCACTTCAAACGATCGACCGATCGAACCAATTTCATCTCTCCTTCAACAATGGCTCTGCTCTCCACTTCGATCCTCGCCACTCCTCCTCGTCTCGTCTTCTCCTCCTCCTTTTCGACTAGTCCTAATTCGGCGACAAGGCGAAGAACAATCAGAGCCTCTCTCGGCAGCTCGTCGTCGCCGACCGAGCCGAGCGAGAAGAGCTTCTCCTCTTCCACTGCTTCGTCTGCCAAGTCATTCGTCGAAACGCCAAACAGCTCCAACGAGAGCGGGTTCGGTTACGCGCTCGCGAGTCCCAAACCCGGAGCTAATCCCATTGTTCGGATCGTTGGGAGCGTGGAGTCCAACATCGAGAAGGTGAATGAATTCCGAATTTTGTTTTGGGGATTCTGAGAGGAATTTGTCGTTAATGATTGAATTTACTCTTGGGCCCTTTGTGTGGTTGAATACTTGTCTGACTAGTTTCATAGGCTCTGGGATTGCAGAAAGACACCACCAGTCCGATGTTTGGCTATCCTTGTGCTCCTAACTTACATAGTCCCACCTTCGCCCTTACCACTAGGCCAACCGGTCCGGGTTAATGCACCTAAAATTTTGGAAATGGAATTGATATTGTTGCACCTTAAAACCCACACTGCTTAGAATTACACTCGGTAGAAACTAATGAAACGTGGCGCTGTAGGTGTAGGCCTAAGATTACTTGGAATGCATTGATTAAAAGGATTTAAAAGATTTTGAAAGCACGCCATCAAGGGCATTAAATCGAGCAAAGAGGAAGAGTTTGATCCTTGTAGTCGACCTCAACTAATTTGGGATTGAGGCTTTGTTGTTGTTATTCATCATGACATTGAATTTGTTTGCAACATTTGATTGAACTCAACTCCAAGGTTAGTTGTTCATTGTGACACTGAATTTCTTTGCAACATTTGATTGAACTCAACGCCATACATTTAAAAATGTATAGTCAAACTTGATGCTTCAATTTGTTATTGAGCTTGTTGTGGTTTATCAGTCTCTAGGAGAATTAATAGAATTAAAATGTAGGCATTATGTTTTAAACTGAATGATTTGGATCTGAATTTATGTTTTGGTATTGGTTTATTCAAATCAAGCCGACAAGTTAGTGATAAGGTAAAAGTGAAATGATGGAAAATGTTAGAAGAACCCTAGTTACTGTTCAGATACAGTTTGTCTTTCCCCCCCCCCCCCCCCTTTTAATAATCATTAAATTTAGTTGTTTAGTTTAAATGCATGTTGGATGTATGTGTCCTTTGTTACCTTGCATCGTTTTGAAGTTAAAGCCAAAGGGTTTTAGTTCTTTGCAATGTTCCTCTTTGGTTATATATTGCACATTTAACATTCATAAAAAAGGAAGGGCATTTGGATTTGCTGGTTAGAAATTGAGTTTTCTTTTAATTTAGAAAAAGGAGGGTATTTGATTGTTAGGAATCTCTTATATTCCGCTAATTACTATGGACTACTGGTCTCAAACCTTTTCATTTCTTGTGGTCTAGTGTGTTTTATGGGGCATAAAATTTTACTTATGAAATGTACCTAGGTCTTATTGAAGATTGTTTGTGAAAAACATGTTTAATTTATGCAAAGTCTGGCATGTTTTAATCTGATGAAATCTTCTCTCTCCCCTTTGTTATTTATGAGCAGGTGATTTTTGACTTTCGATTCTTGGCGCTTCTTGCTGTTGGAGGCTCGTTGGCTGGTTCTCTGTTGTGCTTTCTCAATGTACTTTCTCATTGCAACTCAGTACCTTTTGAGTGTTGACAGGAAGGAGTAACACATCTATACGTTGTTCCTACTATAAACTTAGTGATTCCTGAAACATATATTAAGATTTTTTTTTGTTCATTTTTTTTATGCATTATCTCTAGTGGTTTGTGCACTTGCTTTTGTTTCTAAATATGAGTTTTCACTCTACTTGTTATGCTCAGCATTTACGTTTTAGTAAGAGAACCAATGTATGTTATGATCTTGAGTCATGCCTAAATATTGTAGATTTATATGCTTCCAATCAGGAAAAATATTTCATCGAGAAAAGCTCTTGTAGAAATCTGATATTTTCATGGTCACGGCTTTTTAGACAAGGTTTTATCCTTCGAGATAATATTTTGTTGATTGATTGATCTACCATTATTATCTTGTCAAATTTTGTTGAGGCTCTTTGTAAGGGTGTTATTCCCATCTTTTCCAGGGTTGTGTTTATATTGTTGATGCATACAAGGTTTACTGGTCAAGCTGTGTCAAGGGGATCCACACTGGACAGATGGTGTTACGATTGGTTGAAGCTATTGGTAAGTACCCAATGACTTCATTACAGGATAGATTTCTTGTCTCTTCTTGATAGAAATGAAAGGACTTTGATGTTTATCATGTGATATTTAGTTTGGAAAAAATGCCCTTTAAAGAACACTCCATCTAATTATATTTCCTATCAACATTGACCATTAGTATATTGTTGCACAAAATTGGATGGGATGTCCTGTTAGCTGGTCCTGACAAGGAAGAAAAAGCTGAGATTAAAAGACACAATGAATTTATATGTTTTAATTTTAAATCCTTTCATGTAAAATATGCATTTGTTATATGTCCGATGGAGTTGATCCTTTCATAATATGTGCCTGCATGTTCTAGTATGAATCTCTGATAGTGTTGCAAATGGTTAATCATGGAAGTTGTTTTGAGGACATTTTACTGCAATGACTTACGAAGCGTAAGGAGAACTGTAGATTATTACTAATCAAAGAATTAAAATGAAACAGGAAACATAACCGTGTATATTCCAACAAGAACATTACAGCTCAAATTGACTATCCTTTTTCAATTTCAACTGACACCTATATTTTCCATTAAATTGCATTTGTTATTACCATTCTATCAGAAAAGGCTTTATACTAGGTGTTAAGAAACCGTAACTTTTTAGTGTGGCTATTAGAGTTAGGCCTTATCTATGTGCACAAAGTTAGTTGGCAGTTAATATGATCTATAGAACATAAAGAATGAAAGGGTCGTACAATATTGAGCCAGAAACCTCAACTGAAATTGTATGCCTCAATGAGTGGAATAATAAACCTTTGTTTGCCAAAAGTTGCATCTAATTTTTTTTTTTTGATAAGAAAGAGGCTTCATTAATCAATCTATCAAAAATAGGGCAAGGAACTTTTCTTCCCAATATCCAGTATACATCTATAAATATATACAAAAAAATTGGGGCACTCAGTTTACCAAAAAAATGGAATCATCTGCATAAGCTAACCCACCTGCACACCGAATGTCCTGCCTAACAATCAGCAGTTGCATCTAAAATATTCAATATGTTCATGTGGAAAAGCAATCCAAAGAACTTCAATCAATGCTTAAATTTTTTTCAATAAATTTTCTTTTTTTAATCTATTGGTTTGCATGCGTAAGGGCGATTTATGGTTTGGAACATTTCAATAGAGAACAATTCATACAGTCAGCTTGATCCTGTTATCTTCCTTGGGAGGCTGCCTATTTGTTCTGCCAATTAGTTGTGAATTTTCTCAAACACTCTGCATGGACCATGCATGTTTTGAGTGAAAACTTCTGGCTTTTTTTGTGTGAAAACTTTTCACTTTTAATATGATGCACGCAGTTATTGTAGACATTTGCTATATTTTTTTATTCAGATCGACTGTTTCAAGAAATGTTTTATATAGTTCGAGATTATCTTCAGTAGAAATTTGAATATGCAAATTGTTTCATTAACGAGTAAAGCTTCTTGTTTCATGTGGATTCATCCTTTGCAAGTTTCCCATATGAAGAAATTTCTCATTTTGAGTTCTTGTAATTGGAATTTTGATTTTGTGTTTCCGCTGTCACTTTCTAATATTTAGCTTCATTATCTGCCTTGGATATGTTGGTGTGTGATGTTGTAACTTGTACTCTGAAATTATGACGTGTTCTTGAAGTACAGATGTTTATCTTGCCGGCACTGTCATGTTGATATTTGGCATGGGCTTGTATGGACTATTTATCAGTAATAGTACACCAGATCAACCTTCAAATGTCGACCGTGCTCTTAAAGGATCTTCATTGTTTGGGATGTTTGCTCTTAAGGTACGCATAATCCATTTACTTGCTGTCTACTTCATTAAGATGAGAAAAGCTAACTTCTCTTTCAAATAGCGACTTAATTTCTGTTATGATTCTGCAAAATCTCAGTTGTATTTTATCTGCAACCTAAAGTTTTGGGTTTTTCTTGCTTTGAGCTTCAATCATTATGTCCACCTCAAGCATTTCCATTGTTCGCCAACTTCAATTTTTTGAGCCCATTTTCCTCCTCTCCTTGATAGTAAGGAGAAATGTTCCAGTCACATTTTTCAGAACTGGGATTTTATTTTCATCTTGTAGCTTTTTTAATGGTCCAACACTAACAACCATTTCATTAATTTGATGGGATAGGCAACTTTAACATTGTATCCCTAATAGCCTAGCTGAACCGTTCTTCAACATAATTCTTATACATAGGGTCCGCGGGATACACATAGGGATATTTACACATACTCCTCAAGATCCAATGGACAACAACAGGTGTGCGACAGATTTGAGTATTATACTTCTGACAACATATATTTTTTTCCCTTGAGATACATGGTTTTGTTCTGTCAAGGAGCAAAGGGCCCTATTTCTGTCACAGTAGACATGATACGATTCTGTCAAAAAGAAATATGTGAGGCTCCATAACATGTGGAATGCTGGAAATGGAAATAGGTTACAGTCAAATGAATAATTATGTATTTCCGTAGTCCAATATGCCTTCATTTGAACTGTACGACTATGTAATGAGGTTTGTTTCACTTTGATCGCCTCAGTAATAACTAGAGATCGCATACTTCTGCAAGATAATTCACCTAGGTATCAATTAATTCCTTGATTGTAATGCACGGATTGCAAATATTACTGGCATATCTTATTATTTCATTTCTCTCAGGAACCAGAGGTCTCCAATTGTTTTGTTAGAGCCTATTTGTTAAATCTTTTTCACATTCCTAACGACAACTGCAGTAAAGTTCGTAAAATCTATGTTTCTTCCGATTGCAGGAGAGGCCGAAATGGATGAAAATCAGCTCGCTCGATGAATTGAAGACAAAAGTGGGGCATGTCATTGTCATGATTCTTTTGGTGAAGATGTTTGAGAGAAGCAAGATGGTGAACATAACTACTGGGCTGGACCTGCTCAGTTATTCTGTATGTATTTGCTTGTCATCTGCTTCTTTGTACATTCTGAACAATCTCCATAAGTCAGATTAGTGGGCATTAAAGTTCTAAGAATACTGCAATCGCTAAATTGTATATGAGCCTCGTAGGTTTTGAAAGTAGTAATGCTGTGAATAATTTGCAACTATTTGAGAAAAGTTAATACATTTTGTAGTACATTGTCCCTGGTAGTCTGTTATAAAATCTCTAGAATAGATATGATAGGGGTCAACCACTTGGGGCGTTACAATTACACACGGCCTAATTTTTTTTTTTTGACTTCAGTGGGAATCGAATCACAATCGTATGAGATTTTGTCTTTTTAGCAATTGATGTCTTTACCATATATTTCACCTGAGAGGCTTTGACCGCACGCCCTAATCTATTTGCAACTTCTAATTGTCATAATGACATGAGTTTGCAGTGTTGGATGAAAACATAAGACAAGTAGGGTAGTTGTAAATGTTTGGCAAAAGTTAAGCAATAGTTATAGATATAGACATACTTTTTAGGAAAATGATAATCTAACACGCTTTAAGCGTACACTTCGGGCACGCACTTTTATTTTATTTTATTTTTGGTAGGACACACTTTTATTTTTTAGTCATTTACGAAAGAGAGTCAGAAATAACTAAAAAATAAAGTGTGCATTCAAAGTGTGTTAGATTATCATTTTATGGTTGAAAGTATGCAAGGACACTTTTAAATTTCTTTTAGAACAAGGACCCTGCCTTTCTGTCGATTCCTTGTAGCACAAAACACAAAACTCTAAAAATAGTCTTTCTTATAATGATGAACCAAAGTAATTGTCATCTTTGCATGGCTGAATACATCTGCAAGGGTATTACGTACTTCCTTTTTATTTATGTTTTTTTTGTCAAGTCCTCTTTTATTTATGCTTCAAAGTTGACATTTTCCGTACAATTATATATAGTTGTACGCAATAATTTTCATAAAGTGAAGGATGGTTGCTTCACTTCTTGAGGTGCAATAATTTCAAGCTTTCAAGTCAAAGAAGAAGAGGAACATTTGATACATTAAGACTCAAAATTAGAATGCAGGGGAAGAATAGAAAATAATAGCCTTTTTATTATTTTTTTAAATAACAAGTACTTTCGCACATGTGGCATAAGACTTCTAATTACGCCTTCAAATTCTCCCAAACCCTAAATTTCTTTTTTTTGTTTTTTGGTAGGACTAAATTTCTTTTTCTCAATTCACTTCATGATTTTTGTTAGTGAACCACCGCCGATCCTCCCCTTTGATTGGTGGTGGTTCCAATCAAATCTCTTTGCACTTTGTTCATTTGGTAAATTACAGATCTAGTCAAATTTGTGGAGATTGGTCCATCCTTATTGCGGTGCATCTTCATCAACGGTGTTGTGTGGATTTGTGCGGCACGCTGGATTGATCTTGTCTTTATTTTTTTATTTTATAACTAATTTTTCTTCCCTAGTTAGAAGTCTTTGATTTATCTCTCCTTGATGGGAAGGTTTAGGTTTTGTTTTCCTTGTATAAAAGTTTTGTTATTCGTTATGTGGTGTTAGTGGCGTTTATGTATTGTAATGAGTTTCAATGTTGTAGAAAATAATCTCTGATTGTCAAACTGTTTCAATTTTATAGTTACATTCATAGCCGAATAAATGACAGTTCATTTGAACAAATAGGATAAACAAATCAATATACTTGATTCCATATCTGGTATTGAGCCATGAATAATTAATGAAATTTTGATTTCCCTTCAAAAAAGAAATTACGCTTTAAAATTATAGTCCAGCTATACGCACCTCACTTTTTACTTAGAGCATCCCAATGAAAAAGTCAAAACTTTTTAAAAAAGGTCAATTCTACTACAAATGGCCCTTATGCCCCCATTGCGATTAGTGCACCCGCTATCCTTTTCCTCTCATTTTAAAAGTTTGATTTTTTGGTTAGGCAACATCAAGTGGCTCGGTCTCGTAGGTCTGAGTCTCTGGTTGAAGAGTCAGTTAGATTCCACCGAACTTCTAGTTAGAGAGTCAATCAAAACCTACTAAACCTTTAATTGAAGAGTCGGTCGGAATCTACCGAACCTTTAGGATAACAGTTGTCAACCAAATTTCATCAAAAAGGTTAAGTTTGACAATACCGATCCTAGAAAATAAGTTTTGACCGTATGTTGCCGAACCTAAAATAGATGTCTCAACCAAGGTTTGAGAGTTGGATGCTCCGTTTGAGATGAATGGGTATTTTAGTAAAACTATTGGATGCCTTAATAAATCGAAATTTAAATTTCGGGGTGCAGTCAAAATTTGGGTGCCTTTATGGAAATATGGGGAGCGTATAGCCGGATTCAAATTATATGATGTAGTCTTTTATTATTTATTTTTTTGAGTTTACAATTTAAAATTTTTTAATAATTTAGTAAGGTGTCATAGTTAAATCTTAAGAATAAAATATTATTTTTAAACAATTTTACATTTTATATTATATTTATTGATTTATGAAGTAGTAAATCAAAGGGTAATTCTAGGGGTGCACACGGATTGTACTAATCCGCAGATTCGGTCCAATCTGGACCAATTATCACTAATTGGATCAATTTTTTGATCCATTAGATTGGACTGAATTGAAAAATCACTAATCCGGCTGGATTGGATTGGATTACAGATCCTACATTAAAAAACCACGAATCCAATCCAGTCCAGTCCGTTTAGCACATCAACACATACATATATGATCGTATGTACTTTAGTACCTTTAAGAGCATCAACTTAACTATTAACTCTAAATTATAACATCTAAAATACTATATTTGTTCTTTAACTCTTTTGTTATGCTTTTAACCTTTTTTGTAGGTTGCATATACGTGCACTTTTTTTGTGCTTTGTAAGGGTGTATATGAAGATTTATGGATGACATATTTGTTTATGTAGGAACTTGCATTTTGAAGGTCATTGTGATGACAAGTTTATGGAAAATATGCTATATATAGATTTGTGAAATGTATGTTGTAAATTTGTTATTTATGAGATGTATAATTCTTGTGATTCATTTGATTAAGTCTAATTTCATGAATTTTTGGATAGGAAAATGTCAATCCGTGGAACTTGATCCAATCTGATCTGCATTTTGTAAATTAGATTGAGTTGGATTGATGAATTATTTGGACTGGATTAGACTGTATTTTTTCAATCCGCAATAATTGGATTGGATTACAAATTGATCCTAATTGGACTCGATCCAATCTGTGTGCACCCCTAAGTAATTCTAGGATACATCCAGGAAAAAATACACACAACATTGGGAATTATGCTTTTGTGATGCCATTTAATTAATGTTGTTAAGATCTAATTGACCATTATATTAAGACTAATTTTCATAAATAAAGTTCTCATGAAATAGATATTTTTTTTATTCCCGTTGTGAAGATATTTAATAAATGAGTTGGTAAATTGACACGATAATATTAAAAGGAAGCAGAGCAGCTAAACCAACACCACTTTTTGCTTAACACAACCCATTACTCAAGCATACCCTGATTTTTAATTTCAATTGCTAAACTAACCCCACCTTTTTTTTGTAATATTCTAGAAATGCCCTTGCTCACCCCATCACCATATCTCTTACTTCATCACCCTTTAATCCTTTCCATTTCTTAGATTTTTGCCATTGTAAAATACTTGTAATAAGTCGGAAGTGTTGTAGGAGTGTCTTTATTGTCAAATAAAGTTGGATTTGGTCTCGCAGGTGCAATAGAAGTGAGGAAGTGTCACCCGCAAGTTTCAGACATAAAGGGTCGAGACCTTTTTTAGAGGTTTCAGCTAACTCTCACTAACTTTGCTAACTCTCATCGAGGCTCGAGACCTTTGAAGAGGTCTCGTTTGCCCATAGAGACTGAAACCTCTTCAAAGGTTTTGGTGGGAGCTGGCTGATACCTGTAAAGAAGTGACAAGTCAATAATTATACAATGTTTTATAGTATATTTTAGGGTTATTTTATATGTAAAAGATTTTATTACACTAAATTTTCTTTTGTTTTTGTGATTTCAGGATATATTAAAAAAAGATAGAGAAATGAAGGAAAATAGGAAGAAAAGTGAAGAATTTGGTCAACTATAGAAAAGTTATAGCAAATCTTTAACGAATCAGGATTACAATATGAACCGCTATACAAATCGGCATCATGAAACACCCAGCAAATGATGAAATGAATTGAGAATCGATAAATTGATGATAGACTGAGGCATAATTCCACCGACTTGTCCAACGAATCTTGTTTCTGTCCAGCGAATTCAATAAGAAACAGAATTTTCTATACATTCGCTAATGTCAGTTTCAAAAATATTGGATTAAAACTAGGAATTTGAGTTCTATTAGATTATATACTACTTAAAAAACTATAAATAGGACCTTAGGGCTTCAAAATTCAATGCCCTCACTTGTCTTTAATCAATTATCAACTAAAAGTTGAGGAGTTTGTTTAGTTTCATTTATTCTTACTTTTGAAGATTCAAGTATTTAATTAGAGGTATTTTTCATTAATGTCTTATATTTATTTTATAGCAATGTTTACTTCGAATATGTGTGAATAGTTTATTAATCTAAACAATGTCTGACTGTGAACTAAACCTGTTTACAATGTATTTATAATTATTGAATATTTGTGCTTAGTGATTTAAATTTATTTGTATATGTTAATCACAGTATTTTTCATTAATGTCAAAGGACTCGTCGAAACGAAGCCACCCCGACGATGAAGAGGTATTTTTTGCATTTTATTCGATTTTGTTCTATCAAGGAAGAACCTCCATTATTGCCTGCACTCTCTTGTTGTACGGAGTAACAAACCCGAGAAGTGCACCATACATCTCGGCTTTGTTGCTCTGCATAACACTGAGACGTATCAGTTTAATCAAACTGCTACTGTCACGTAAGCTTACGACACATCCAAGCCGTAATTCATAGTGAATTAACGGTTACGTTTAGTCGACACCCACGGTTTAGTTTCAGATATGTTCCTTCGACACGCTTTATTTTTCGTCCTTGTTTGGTTAAGGGTGGAGTTATTTCCTGGGAGATAACTTATAGGGAGTTGGGAGCTAATCTTGTTTGGTTGCCCAACTTTTCTGCAAGTTATCTCTCAACTTACATCATTGGGTGCGAGATATCTCCCGTACCCCCTAGGGGAGTTATCTCTCGGGAGTTGTGGACATTATTATCTTTCATTAATGATCCTTTTATTACACCTCTCTCTCTCTCTTATTTGAAGGTTATTTATGTCAAATCATATCTTTTTATTGTTTAAGAATTTGAAACTTTCCTGCAAGTTTAAAGTTGAAACAAACATAAAAATATTATCTACAAGGAGTTAACCCTAAGGAAATAACTCCGAACAAATATGGTAAGATAGCAAAAACGAACCAAATGATGCCTAAATTTTGTTTGTTTTGGTTCTTGTAGAGTACTGCATGTGACATAGCAGGTCATCTGCCGAGGCATTCTCGGACTTCAAGAATCATTTTACACCAGCATTGCATTTTAAGAGTAGAGTGGGTGTAATAAGTTGGGCTAGGGAGATTATCAAACAGTGTGGTTTCGTGGTGATTATCTTGAAGTCTAATTCCTGTGGCATCGATCAATGAAGGCAAGTGAGGTTGTCAATAGGTTGTGAGAGGTGCATGACATTTGAAGTGAAGGTCGTAAAGGCAAAACAAGTATTAAAATAAATTTAGGATAAAGGCAGTGAGGACGTCAAAAAAGTGACTGGAACAAAGAAGTGTGGATGTTGGTTCACAATCAATGTGAAGCATGAGCTCGATGACTTAGGACACGTTCGAGTTGTGTTGGGTACACAACCATCGCTTCAATAATTCGTTGGTTAGGCACGCTGTAGCTGGGAGGCTCACTGTACTTGAGAAATATATTGTCTGAGACTTTAGCAGGACTAGTGCCCGAACTAAGGACATTTTAAGTCACATCAAAAGACAGAACAAGGACAGCGTGACTGTTACGAAGGCAATTTACAATGAAAGGGCTAAGTTGAGAAAGATGAAGCTGACGACAATAGCAAGATGCAACTTTTACTCTTGCAGTTGGACGAGTTCCAATTCATTGAGAAACATGATTACTGGCCACGACACGTATGTTGTGAGAGATTTATTCTTTGCCCACCCCAATTCAGTGCAAATCATTCATTGTTTTCTTCATGTATTGATCATGGATTGCACTTACAAGTTTTTTAGATAAGGAGACTATAACTAACTATGCATGGGTGCTTAGGTAGTTGAAGTCATTAATGAATGGGTGGCAACTCTTGAGTGTTGTTTTGACGGATATGGACTTGGGTTTGGTTACAAAAGTGGAGGAGGAGTTCTCTACAACTACCCATTTACTTTCTTCATGGCACGTGAACAAGAACCCTGTTGCAAAGACAAGGGATCTATTCTCTAAATAGGAGAACTTTGGATGTTGGAATGGGATGTGGATAAACTTAGTGCAATCCCAAGCTGAGGCATGTTACAATGGTCGGGTTGAGGAACTAGAGGTCAATTATGGCAGAGTCTCGGGGTTGTATGAATATATTAGGGACACGTGGTTGCATCAAAAGGAGAAGTTCCTGTACACTTGGAAAAACAAGGTACTACACTTTGGGAATCGACTACTAATCAAACTGAGGGTGCTCATAATGTACTTAAGAAAGAGCTTGGGACATCACAGGGACATTTTGCGGATGTTTTCAAGTCAATACATGAAGTTGCTAAGCTCTAGCAGCGTAACTTGGAGGCGTTATTCAATCGATCCATGCACCTAGCGGCTCGGGAGTTTCAACACCACATGTGCAACAACATCATAGGCTTTATGGCTCGACATGCATTGGAAGTAATCAAGAAGGAGACATGATCAATTAGTGAGGGTGGGTTTGGCCATGATTATTCCCTTTGTGGTTGTGTGTTACAGGCCACTTATGACTTGCCATGTACGTATGAGACAACTTTACATATGCTTGACGATAGCCCTATCAGTCTTCAAGAGATCCATACGTATTGTAAGAAACTAGAAATGACCCCATTGAGTTTGCACAAGATGGAGAGTTTGACTACCTTTACAAAGTAGATATGGATGATGTAGATGCTAAGTACAAGAACATCGGTCCTGACATGCGGGCGAAGATTGTGCAGAAGTTAGAAGGGATATCACTTGCCCTGCCTCGATTATCATTTCTGCACCAGAAAAGGAAATTACAACTAAGGGTGGCCCAAGAAGAAGAACAATAAGTTGAAAACCAAGAAGTCAAAGACCAAGAAGCCCATAGTAGACAAATCCACGAAGAAAAGTCTGTTTGGTTTTGAGTACGTAGAGGCCAAAACAACTCAAGAGTCTGTGGCGTAGGCTTCTGCAACGAGCCAGCCAAGTTAATTTACTCAGCCAAGTTAGGCAAGTCAATCAATTGAGGGCCTCTCTTCTTCCAAACCTGCACGAGGAAGGGGTAATGGAAAGGGAAAGGTAATCCAACACATCACACCCAGGCAACCTAGGACACAAACTCAGGTTACTAAGGCTACGTTAATAAGATACCACCATTATGGTGCACTTACCGTATTAACACTATGGATATGCGCCCCGATGGAAATTGTAGGTTTTGGGTGATAGCCGAGGTGTAGGCTACGAAGTTGATGAAGGATTGAGATAGGTGCGACTGGAATTGTTTGAAGAGATGTTAGGAATGAGGCTTTGTACATGAATGTGTTTCAGGATGTTAAGCATGGTAGAGTTAGAGATGCCATTAATTTCTATGATAGCCCTGCTGATAGAAATTATTGGTTGTTATAACCTAAGATGTAATTGTGGCAAACCATTACAAGTTAGCTTTAGCGGTGTTGGCCAAGGAAGGTCTGGTCTTAGGCTCTCTACTAGACATCTAACCCCACCTATATCTGAGAGAAGAATACTTTGGTTATGCTTCGTGAATCAAAATAATTTTGTTATAGTGAGTTACTTCCCATAGTGCAAATTTTGTTTCATACTTTATGATGTTTAACCACTGCTACTTACCATGCTTGTTATCATTTGTAACTTGTAATGAGAGATGACACTCCTCTACCACCAACTTCATGACAATGGGTAGAGTTTGTTGAGCCAGAAAATAGAGATTATGTAGTCGAACTCAACATTCTTCCATGACCAGAATCAAATATGGAAGAACCCTTAATTGTTCTACTTGATTAGGATGCAAGATTCACCCATTTTTGACAGTATATGGTGCAACGTTATCTTTTCATATATGTGTGGGTGTATATGGGTATAGCAAACATGGATACATTGTCATTTTTTGTGTTCTACATTGGTACCATATTTTTGGGGATTCATAGATGGATATTGGTTACTTTCTCTTACTTATGTAATATGGATTACATGGAGATGGAACTCCTTTTTGGTTGAATAGATCACAATATTTTTATGGAATGGAAATTGATGTCTTTGATGTCTCAATATTGTGTCATATAAGTGTGGGAATTTCTTATATTTCCTGTCTTTACACATTTGTTGAGTTCTTTTGGAAGTCAATTTTGTCTTGATATATTCATTACCTTGAATTGTAAAGATAGTCAGCCCTGTAAAACCGAGAGCAATAGGCCTGTCACGGAGTAAATTGGCTGATAGCAACACATCTGTTACAGACATCTTGCACCGTAATACTCCATATACCCCATACAGTTACTTTATATACCCCAGACTGATGTATCAAAAAATGCATAACACATACTTTCGAATATAACAGACTGAAATTTCAACGAATATTACAAACCAAATACGCAGCTATACTACCATACCCCACCCAGTTCCTTGACGTACCCCACATGTTGTACTAAGTAATTATCAAATTAAGTGACGAAAGAATATCACCGTAACAGAACTACTAATTGTGGTTTCCAATGGCCGTAAAAACTACACATTTTACAATGATCATTAATTGTAAGTCACATATACCCCTAACAAAGTACCAAACATATCCCACTTAATTTATCATTTTAAATAGAGTACTTGTCAGAGCAACTTCGTCTCAATATTAGCAAACATTTCGATTACAGCCAATCATTATCTAGGTAATGCAGTCATGTTCATGAACTGTAAGGCAACATATACCCTACCAAAATACTAAACATACCTATACTTTTTAGACAGTTTCAATTGGAATATATGTCGGAGCAACAAGGTTGATTCGACGTCAATTATGTAGAGTGCATTTCACCGTAATGGAGCTAATAATTTTGGTGTTGTTGAACCGGTACGCCATATATACCCCCACCTTATTACTTGTACCCCATTAATATTGTATTACTTTTTATACCTCTCATATTTGCTTGACGTACCTATAGGTTACAATGCAATGTAGATGTAAGATTGTATTGGTTTAGACTATTATTAACCGTTACACCATATATACCCCACCTTATTACTGCATATATGCCATTATTAATGCATTACTTTTTTTACCCAACATATACCCCACATATTTGCCCCATTTTAGAGTATACTTGGCGAATCAATGCAGATGTAAGTTCTGTATTAGTTTCGATTATAATGAACCGTGACTATGTATATACCCACCTTATTACTTCTTGTACCCCATTAATAATGTATTACTTTATATACTCGACTTATTTGATTGATGTACCCATAAGTTACGACACGTTATAGCCAATAATCTATCCTTATGATGACCATGTTCAACCGTTAAACCTCTGTTGCTGGTGGTCTTGTTCCTCCGCCATACACAAAAAGTATGTTTAAAAACACATGTGAAAAATAGCTCAAATCATTCACAACAAATCTATTAGGGCAAGCAACAAGGGCTAATGAAAAGGTAAAGGCCATATATCAACAATACACACAAATTATTCAAAGTTTAACCATCCACACAATACAACAACTGTTTCAAATGTTTCACATAAATATTCCAAAGTAGCAAAGTCCATCACCAAATTGAGTAAATAAGCTTGAAAGGATCTAGGGCTGAGGCTCCACAACTGGTTGTTTTCCACTACGACAGTATTGCTAAAAATTCCAGGTGGATGTTGTTCCTCCCTTACTTTGACTGCCAATCATGGTGGTTTGGTATGTATCTTGACAACCCAAAAGGAATGCGATCACTTAATCTACCATTTCAAATGCATCATCCATTCTAACGTTGTCTCTCGGCGTGCACCTGAACTGCAATGCTGCATCAAGTACCTGACAGTTATGCTATTTGCAAATATATCAAATAAGTTTAATAAGGAAATGCATGAATAAAAACATAAGGAAAACAAACTTAATCGAAATTCTCACCAAAAAGTTTGTTACGTGTTCAGGCTTCTCTGTAAAGGGTGACTGAATCGAAGGAACCATTTCATATAGTTGGATGACGCTTCATATGGATAGTTCGTCATCTGACCGCGTTGCTCAATAGATTCAAGGTGCCCCTCCTAATCCTCCTAAAATTGGGAATCATACGAGTACTTGATGGAGTATGACTGTGCTAGGCTACTCCTATCACAGTCGATTGATCGGTAAGGTTATCTCGGAATGCTTTGAGCGTAACCTATTTGCCTCAATACCCTAATGGGATTGTGTGGTTCATCAATATCCATGCACTTAATGGGGCCATGGTAGAATGCAATATCATGGATAGGAGGTGCATCCTTCAAATTAGTATTCTAAATCACCTAGCAAAATAAAAGATAATTGTAAGTAAACATAAATGTATAAGAGAGAATAATTCAATTTGGGTATTTTATGGTCCTCACATAATGTGCTCTAAGCCTGTCGAGTCGATGCCTGAAAGTGATAAGATGGTCCAACAACATCCTAGTGTCCTTCTTGTAGAGCCTGTCCTCCTTTTATGGTGCCAATTCATCATACAGGGCTTTTTCGAGGTGAAGTCACTATGCAATATGTGCTGAATAAATGGCATACAGTCGTACATATACCCCTACACAAACCAAATTTATGTTTGTCATATAGAAAATAAATTAAATGCATTCATTACTAACTATGAAGATCATTAAAACTCAATAGTATACCTCTAACAATGTCGTATAACCGAAAATTTAAGTGACTTTGGTACTACTAGCAATACCCAGTTGACAGTACATGAATGCAAGTGTTGCGACCCTCCATGCATAGGAACCAATCTTATGTACGTGTTCTAGAAGCTGGAGGAGTGAAAGGGAGACTCTTGTACCAAACTCGTTTAAGAATAAGGTTGTTCAAAGTAGGTATAAGAGGTATGCTCGAACTAAGCAGTTGGGACTAGGATATACATTGGGAGCTATTTTCCCTTTGGGTTCTTCATCTCCTTTCTTCGGCACCGAGAACTGATCCTTCAACCATGCTAAACTAATAGTGATGCTAGGCCTAGTCCTAATCTCCTCATCAATATCAGTCATCAACACCCCCAATAGGCTACTAACCATGGCAGTTACCGCTTTATGATACTTGAAAGGCACAACAACTGTCTTACTGATGATTGAAATACTGAGGGCCCGTACATCTTCAAGTGTGATCATCATCTCCCCAAAGGGTAAGTGGAATGTGTTGGTTTCAGGCTACCATCTCTCCGCAATACCAAAAAAATAGACCCTATTACCTCCATTGTATTAGATGTAGCCTAATGGTGTAAACCAGAATCGTTCACCAGTTTCTCCACCCTTTCCTCTTCGTGATGTTGCTCGATAGTCTTCCACACAGATATCTGATAACCATGGTTTATGCACTTTAGAAATCCTCGACCTTACAAAACATATAGAATGTATTACAAAAACATTATATAACAATAAAATGATGGTGAATATAATCGAACCAAATTTACAGTACCTTGTTCCTCTAGATATCTAACAACACGTGGTGTCTGAACGAGGGAAGGAAACTAAAATCAGAGGGACCACCAGGAAATAAAGTGGCTTTTACGTCTCCAGCATCGGTCGATGTGTCATAAGAGTCCTCTGCATCCTCACTTTCACCAGATTCAGCTGATGGCGTATGACTCCCTTCAGTGGCCTCCCCCAACCCAATTCCATCTGTTCCTCCAACTACCACCAGTGTGACCCTCTCACCTATAAAATACTCAACCTCAACTTCAGCCTCTCCTGAACTCGCTCATCCTCCTTGGATTTCTTCGCTCGATGCCTTTTGGCTTTAAGGTCCTTTTGTTTTTAATTAGAGCAAGTGGGATGCTTCCTTCCTGCACTTGGGACTCTATGGTACTAGTATCTCGCCTAGCCAGACTGCCTCTGCCACCCTAATTACAGGGTATCTGCGCTCTAGTTTTAGCTCTCGGCATACTTAAACATACACAGTCAATAAAAATAATGCTATCATCTATGGGTTACGTTAAGCAAATATATAGGGGTATGAAAAGTAATACAATATTAAAACAATATAAAGGGGGTACATACATACACAGTTAACAAAAACAACGTCGTAGTCTATGGGGTATGTTAAGCAAATATGTAGGGTATAAAAAGTAATATAGTATTAATGGGGGTACATGCAATAATAGGGTGGGGGTACATATGGCATAACAAATCTGTCATGCCGCGATAAACAAGTCTATATCGAGAAAACTTGGTTGAAAGCAACAGGTCCGTCCCGAATAACTTGCATCGTAATGCCTCATATACCCCATCCAACTACTTTCTGTACCTCAAAACAACATCAAGAGAATACCATACACAATACAACAAAATGCAAAACCAATTTTAAGCTAATTTTTATTAAATATGGTAGACATCAATAGCTAAGCATACACGGTTCAACAAATGAGAAAACCATTTAATTACTGTAGTTTCGGTTGGCCGACATCCATAGACATTATGTCGGCCCAAACCAGTTGACACTTTTTCATCAATTACGGTGTGAGTATACCTGAATGAAATAAATATTACAACCTAACTATTTTGCTACCACTACAACACCTTACGGTTCAACATGATCGATATCCTTCACCAAGTATTGGCTTTGAGCGACCGTCTAGTACGGGATATTGAGACCTCGAACCCAAAAACCTTAACCTCACTATGCTGAACCAAATGCCATAAAAATACATTCAAGTGACATGTAATTTCATTACGAACAAAACTCACAAGATAATAGTGTCAAAAACTTACCAAGTCAGTCACGGTGATACGAAGAATGTTGCGGTGCTCATTCACTCCTCGTGCTCCGTTGACACCAGATCCGCTCGGCTTTGCCTTAAAATAAGCCTCTCATGACTTCAGTGACCTAGATTGATGAAGTATTTGAGGTATTTTTTAGGTTTCATCGAGGTTTGATTTAGGGTATGAGTGTAAAAAATCGGTTGGGGAAAGGTAGTTTTCATGGAGGTGGTATTTTAGGGATATTTCAAAAATGTTGGGGTCTGTTTTGTAAAAAAATTTCTAAGGTAGGTACGCTGAAGCAATCGAGATCCGTTTAGCCACTCCCTTGTTTTATATTAATTGTTTGAATTGAATTTAGATTTAGTTAATTTGAATTGTGTTAGTTCGATTATTTTAGTTGATTGTTTTAGTATAATTATATAATTTAAATTTTCATTTTTAATTTAATTAAGCTAAATAAACACAATAAAATGTCCTTGAAAATCTTTTCTTAAGAAGTTTGCAAAATTCCTGTGGAGGCGATCCCGCTTATCACTTCTATAGGTTATAAATACACTGGAAACTTATTATGCATGCTTGACATGTTTCGATTTTTGGTGTCGTTATCGTTGATTTCTAAATAATTTCTTAAGGTTTTAGAAATTGTATCGTCTACACACTTCATCGTTCTAATTCTACAAGATCTATACAACCATTTGATCCTTGAAGTGGATAGAACTTTTAATCGAAGTTTGAAAGAACGACGTAGGTAACAACAAGCTCCTACAATGGAAGCCAATAATACTAACAATGATAACAATAATTATAATAGAGAACTTACTTTAAGGCAAACCAATCAAAATGTCATGGCTTATGTGCCAATGTGTACTTCCTATCTTGAAGGATTTCCTGAATTTGAACTAAGATCTGGATTTAGTAGTGTCTTAGCTAATTTTTATGGTAAAGATAATGAAGATCCCCAAAAATTCACAAGGGAATACCAACTTAAAGCTAATGGAACCTAAAGAAGGTAGTTTAGAACAAGTCAAACTTAAATCTTTTCCTTTTGCACTAAAAGATCAAGCAAAAGACTGGTTGTTCAATCTTCCTCAAGATTCAAGAACTACATGGGCTCACATGTTAGAACCTTTCTTAGATCAATACATGCTTGCAAGAAAGATTAGCTCATATCGGAGATAAATCATAATTGCAAAGATGAAAGATGATGAAAATTTTAATTAAATTTGGGATAGATTCGAAAGACTGATTTCTTATTGTTTGTAACATGAATGTATTGAAAAAGCTTTACTGGAGTACTTCTATGAAGGACTCAATCATTTTGAACAAAGATTACTAGTCACTGTTTATGGTGGATCTTTATTTGAAACAACACTAACCTTAGTAAAAGAAGCTATTAGTAAGATAACTAAACAATCTAAGCAATATGGTGAAAAGGATGAAAACACAAAGAAGAAACTTTATGAAGTTAATAATAAAACTAATACATCTGATGATAAAGTTGATGAGTTAGCTAGCATGGTTAAAAAGTTATTAAAAGATAGAAAAACTCAAGTTAAATGTTTTCAAAAAAAAAAACAATGTGGTTTATGTAATGAAGTTACATATCTCACTGATGCATGTCCTATTTTACATGAAGATAATACGGAAGAGATTAATGCATTAATGAACCAATTTTTTTGTCCTCCAATGAATCAATATAATAGCAATGGTTATTACACCAAAAAACAACATTCAAATCTTAGCTATGGTCCAGCACAAATGCAATCTGCACTGATTCAACAATCTCAACAAATGGTTCAACCTACGCAACCAAATTTAGAGCAAATCTTGCATAATTTTATGAACCAAATGCATCAAAATTTTTCAAAAATTTCTTAGAATCAGATTAGAATCGATGCATCTATTAATGAACTGAAAAATCAGTTAAGTCAGATTTATTCTCAAATTAATAAGTTAGGCAATCAAACTAAAGAAACTACTCAAATCGTTCCTATTAATCAGACACAAGTTAATGCTTTATTTTGTAAGAATAAGAAAGACACACATATACCTGAAAAGATACCTAAGAGAGGTATAAAGAAAAACAAAATACATAAAATGATAGAATAATAATAATAATTTATGGCCAATGTCATTCCTACTAGAGAATGGATGGTTGAACAATTAAAATATACACATTTTTCTTGAAAGGATGTACTCATGGTATTTAGCCAGAGTTGAAGCTTATGAAAAATCTTTACAAACTTCTAAAGTAAGCAATATAGAGGAAGTTGATAAGATTCCTGATAATTTATCTAAAGATATGCATTATATTTCTCCCGTTCCACAACGATTAGCTGATGCGAGGAAGGAAGAAAATAATGAAGACATTCCTGAAGCATTTAAGAAAATAGAAATTAATAAACCTCTAATGGAATCAAATGTGCAATTGTCCAATTATGATGGAGTTTTGAAAGAATGTTCTGAATCAGAAGACAAACTTTTAAAAGAATATAAAAAACCTATGAAAGAAGGTGTTTGCTTTAATAAAGAAGAAAATACCTGAGAAATGTTGTGATCCATAAATGTTTGGAATTCCTATAATAATAGGACCTTCTCCTATTGATTTTGCCATGTGTGACTTAGGAGCATCGATTAAGATTAATACGCCTATTAATTTTAGTTTAGTGGATAATAAAATAATTAAACTATACAGGTTATTAGAAGATGTTTTAGTAAAAGTAATTGACTTAGGATTTCTAATAGTCTTTTATGTCATGGAAATGCATGGGAGATTCAATATCACCTAATTCTCCAACTATACTGTTAGGAAGACCTTTTTCTTAAAACTGCTAAGACTAAGTTAGATATCTTTGAAGGAACGATGTCTATGAAATTTGAAAACAAAATTGTTACTTTTCAATTTAATGATGCAGTTGATTATAATGATTCTAATGAATTACCTAGTAAAGAAATTCATAATTATGATTCGTTAGATTTAAATCATTGTAGTAATCTAATTACTGAAGTATATGCAATTAATTCAATGACAATGAAAAATGAAAATGATATTCCACATAAGGAACAAGTTGAAGACACTTCAAATGAAAAGAAAATAATTCAAGAATGGAGAATTAAGCAACCAGAAAATGAGAAGAGTATTATTAAGCTTTAAAATTCAAAAATTAAAAAGAATTATAAGAAGAAAAAGTTGAGTTTAAGTCCTGTAAAGCTTAATGATCCTGGTGAGATTAATTTACACATAATGGTGAATGGGTTTTGGCAGCTAAGAGCCACATGCGATATAAATTCAACAGTAAATATAATACTGTGACAATTATTCCTTGAAACTAAATTAGAACTTACAGAGAGATAAATTCCACCTATGGTTGGCTGGGATGTCAAACCATTGGGAATAGTAGTTGATATTCCAGTTAAAATACAAGACTATATTTCTATGGTTGATTTCTTTGTATCTCTAATCTTTAGAATTTAAAAAATTAGTTCAATTATATTAGGTCGACTGTTCTTATCAATTGCAAGGGTTATGATCAATGTTCATGATCGTACTATTCAACTATCAAATGTGGATGATTATATTATCTAGAAAGATAATGATGAAATGTCTAAAGTGCTATACTCAATTAATTCATTACTCTTGAAAGATCTAGGTGGTAAGACTAATGAAAATAATGACAATAAATTAGCCAATGTAACAATTCCTATTGTTATTAATTGTAGGATGTTTATGGATGTCAAATGTAACTCTGAAGCACTATATAATACTCTACCTTTCTATTATATTTAAGAACATAATTTTCGCAGTAGGAAGTATGATATACAAATATTATTGTTTATTATGCTAAAAATAGAGAATATGGGTATACTTAGAGATGTGGACGTTAAAATTGGAAAATTTAATTTCCTGTTAGATTTTATTATTTTGGATCATGAACCAGAGGATAAAGCAAGTATTATACTAGGAAGACATTTCCTAGTAACTGCACATGCAACTCTTGGCATAGCTTAAGGAATGATCAAAATAGGTGTTGAAGATGAAGATATTGTTTTTAAAATGGAAAATGAGAACCATTATTTGATAATGATTACGTTTAGAACTGGAGTGGTTTAGTCGAGCCAATGACACTAAACAAAAGTGCTCTATGGGTAGCAACCCATAAATTATCTTTATTTCTGTTTTAGTTTAGTAGTAGTTTAGTTTATTTTATTCTCTCAGCTTTTGAATTTTTTGAAAATATTTTTGAAATTTAAGCTCTGAAGTAGTTTCAAATAGAGGGAGGGATTATTCAGTTGTTTTGTCCTTCTTGCAAATTTATGTCCTTGAAAATTTATATTATTTGTTAATTAATAAAATAATTTATTTTTGGTTAGTACGTATTCAAATCAAAATTTTTAAAATTTTAGTTAATTCTACCTTAACTATAGTTATAATTGTAACAACCCATTTTATTAACACCGTTATTTATTATTATTATTATTATCAGACTACGACGTCAACTTTGACCCACGTGGATGTCGCAGATAGGCTAGGGGATACCTGACTAGGTATATTAGTTTTATATATGTCTGATTGATTGCCTATTTGTGATGCTAATTTACTTATTATTTCATATTGCATCACATGTGTGAATTCATATTGATATAATGTGTAAGGATGTAAGACGGATATTCGCCTCGTAATGCATGTCAATGTGAGCATCAGGTTGATGAACTACATGTACACTAGAAAACACGACAAATTCACGTTAGGATGACTAATTGATTAATCAAAACAAGAAATATGAACATAGGTCAAATCGATAAAGTCAGAATAATAGGCTATGGTGCGCCTCGAGATGCGTACTAAGACGCGGGACATTGAATAACTGGGTAACCGGGGGATTTAATTGACTAAATAAGCTGTCAAGTGTTGCAAATGAGCCATAATTTTTTGTGTGACAATTTAAATAGAGACTATTTGATGGTCTTTGGGACACACACACTAGATTAGCTGAACTTGGTGGGTTGTCTAATCAACACCACTCACATTTTTACGCAAAGAAAGTAAAATCAGAGTTATAAATCTAAGAATTCTGGGAAATTCAAAGGAGACTTAGGGAGTTCAAGACCAAATCAAGGGCTACAACAATTAGGTAAACACAAATCTCTATCCTTGTCTTAACAATTGACCTATAAATTGTGTAGGAAGCTCTTAGTAAATGGTTTTTGTTAAAAAAACAAATTTTATTGGAAACTCACTGATTTTCAAAGGATTTTCTATGAATTTGAATTCCAAATTGTTCATGAATCAAGTGTTTAAAACCGGGTTTCCATGTGTTAGTTGTTCTTTGATGAACTTTTGAATGCCTGTCAATTTTATGATAAATTGATGAATTGAGCATGAATGTTAAAGTGCATTGTGTTGTTGTTGTTGTATTTGGATGGGGTTTCTACCCAGTATCATTTCATATAAGGTTTTCCATGGTATGAAGTCGAAAACCCCATCAAAGGAACAAAAATCCCATAATAGAGCAGCTTTGCCTGAGCTTGACGTCATCCCGGCGCCATGACCTGGGTTTAGTCAGGGGCATCGATGCAACAACGTAGCTAGGACCCCTGGCAATACATTAACTTTATAAATTTAAACTTGTGGTTTTAGAGATCGATTCTAACCAACCTAATACATCATAAAACACCAATTGGGGCCTTAAGGTACTTAGGAACTGTAGTGTGATAGACGAGAATATAGTAGGGTCAGATTGGGGTGTTGTTCGGGGCATTAGAGTGTGATTTGAGGTGCATAAAACCCAAATGAAAATTACTTGAGGATTTAATTTTTGTTTTAATTGTTGCTATTCATTCTTGGCTTATTGTTCCATTTCACTTATGATTTAGGGACGGTTGGTTAAGTTACTCCCACTGACAATTTTGTTGTGTCCTATAGTACGTGTGATCAAACCCTCAGTGAATGTCAACCTAAGCTGCTCTTCGGTGCACGTGTCAGTGGAGCGCGTGAATAGGCCAACTACTGCGAGGAACCAAGTGAAAGAGTAATGGGGGCACCCACTGAAAGGATCCTGGGGATCCAAAGTACAATCTAGTCTGATCGGAATGAGCACACATATTTGTTTATCTACTATGCTAAGTATTCATGCGATGATCCAATTACAGTTGCATGTTTTACATTCCACATATCTATTTAACATTTTTATTGGCGTCTTATTTATTTAAATGCTCAGTGAATTTTCTTAGGATTTTAATCACCTGTACTCGTCATTTGTTTTGTTGTGATGATTAAGTGCAGATCCTAGTATGACCAGAGGCAATGGGATCCTAGGTGACTATCTTTGACCGCCTACTATCCAGGACCTTCTCATACGTATTTAGTTTAGTTAGTTTCCTTTCCTTGGAGTATTAGGGAGACTTAAGAGACACTGTACATGTACATATTTACTTGTTAGTACTTTGTCGCCTTATTTAAAGAGTACTTGCTTGTTGAGCTTTCCACAGTAGAGCTGTTTATTTTGAACCATGACTTATCTGTATATATTCCATGCTTACATATCTGTCAAATACTTCCGCTGTAAATTACTGGTTATCTACTTGCAACTCTGTAAAACACAAACCATTTAGTAAATTGGAAAATGATGCATAAGATACTAACTTAATAACCTAAAAGCCAATAATAGCTTAACAAATAACTTAAGAAAAGCTTGAATAATTGGTTTACATTATAAAAACAATGCGATAAGTTAACGTACATGTCGAGGATGCTGGCGTGGCAACAAACGCCAGTGGAGCACGAAACCCATCGGTTTGTGACGTAGCATGTGGAGCGGCCCACAAAGTGAGGAACAGCATGCACCCAAGCGGCCTCAGGGCGTGGGGTTGCCACAATATATATATGTGATTTAAATTGAAAAAATAGTAAAAATAGTATAATGAATCCACAAAGATTTGAGTTTGTACTCATATTCACTGTGAAAATCGATAACACTGAACATAAAATCTTAGTGTAAAATCGAGGCTAACGATTCTATAGCGAATCAGACTTTATACTTGGATTCGCTGTGTAAATCAGTGGTGCACAAAGAGCTATTTTCTTTGATTTTACCAGTGAATGTCCAGCGAATCCACTTAATCTCATGATTCGTTGGGTACGATTTTGAGTTTTTAAAACAAAACCCAAAATTAAAACACATTTAACTCATTTCACACTCACAACTGTTGCAACCCTTAGAGAGAAAATTGAAATTTAGCCTAGATTCAACCTTCCAAAGTTTGGTTTTGGTGTATTTAAGTGATTCTCACTTTAACCTTGAGTCATTCAACCTAAAAGAATTTGATATTGAGTAAGTAGAACAAAATTAAGGCTTGAGCAAAGGGGATTTCGAATAGGAGCTTAGAAGAGTGATTAGGAGGAGTTCAAGAGTACATTACTCGAGGGATTCACTCTCAAGAAGGTAATTACGAAACCCTAGCTTTCAAATCTAGAAATTTTGGTTTTTGGATTAGTTATTGAGATTTTGTCAAATTTTTTATTTCAAAAGTTGTTTCACTATTAGAACTGATTTGATTATTATTGATACACAACTTTTGAGGATTTCGAAGGAATGCATTGAGATGAATACAATGATTCATGATTTACGAAAAGAAAAGAAAAATTGCTGTTGTAATTTTAGTTTTTATTTAATAAGTTGATGATTTAAATACGCAATTGGTTTGAATGTAAGTTTAATATGAGTTTGGGGGTTTGTTTTAATTTACGACTCTTGAATTTTAGTATTATTTTTGAATAATACACTCAGTTTTTGAAAATATCATTTGCAAAAAGTTAAAATGCTCGATACTATATTTCTTTTTCGAAAACTCTCTTTTTAGTGTAAATTTAGTTGAATCATACTCAATTGTTTCTGACAAATGGTTTTCAAGATTAGATTTTATTCAATATTGTGGTTATTTGATTGAGTGAAATGGCCAAAAATGGAATATGTAGAAGTTCAAGGTAAGAGAAGGGAAACAATCTTATGATAGAGGACCCAAATCTAAAGTCCCACCTATAAGTATTAGGACTACATGAATTTCATTTAATACCTCGAAGAATAGATCTTATGAAAATCTTACCTCACCGTATCTGTCCAATTATGATTTAGAAGGGGAGGAAGTTGAGAATAGTTCAAAGGTAGTGAAGAAGTTTAGCTACAATGTGAATAATTTTATCAATACCAAAGCTTTAGAGAGATTTGAGAAAGACATTGATAAACATAGATATAATAAGGGCGAGGAACTGGAGATTATTGGCAAGGGATTACAACTACTTAGATGATAAGGACATTCCATCGGAATGTTAGATTTTGGTTAGAGAATTTTATGCCAATGGGCACGGTTGCGAAAATAAAACTATTTCTAGTGTTAGATGGAGAGATGTGGATTATTCTTCTGAAAGAATAAACCAATATTATGGTTTATCGAAATTTCATAGAAGAGAAGAGAATGATTACCCAAAATTGGAGTATGGGAATAAGTATGGATTTCCCCATGAGATAAAAAGAAATGGCTTGGAAGCAATCCCAGGGGATGGAATATTTATTTCAAAAAAGATGGGTACCCCCAGCATATCACAACAAAGGATTTTAGGAAGATCATAAAAGCATGAAATTATTTTATCAATGCGGGTCTGCGATCGAGTTTTTTTAACATTATGAGGCAGTGAGCTACAAGGCAACATTGTTGTATCACATAGTTCAGGGGTTAGATAAAGATGTTGGCAAGGTAATTTATGAAGCAATTCAGAATGCCATGACGACGAAGAAGAATGAAGGAGTACCTTTTCTTTTGATGATTACAAAATTTTGTAGAGAAGCACGAGTTCCTATGGCGGGACTTGAGATAGATGTTTACCCTGATAAGACTATCACCATTGCATACATTAAGAACATGAAACGGGTGGTAGGATATGTGGATTTAGAGGATGAAAAAGAGAAAGAAGAGAAGTTGAATAAAGAAGAAAAGTTAGAGTAGAGAGTAGAAGAATTTTATAAGAAATGCAAGATGTTGCATATAATGAGAGAATGAGCCTGAGTTTACAATTGCCTGTTGAGGACTACAGTGGCATGCATATGCAAGAGATAGAGTTATCCATGATGAGCTCAATTCTATAGAACTAGATGAGAACTTCGAGGAACCAGGAATTAATGTTCCAGAACTAAAGAGAAATGGCGAGGAACATGCATGGCTTCAAAAGAAGAATGATTAGAAGAATGCAAAGGCAAGTAGCATAAATTTCAGTGCCATCTACCCAACTGAGATTACTGATCGAGGGAGTCTTTTCTGATAGAGTTCCAGAGTTGGGAGTTGACTATCAACTCTATGACCACGCGATGAGTTATTAATCTCAGTGGAATGATCAAGGGGATGGTGGTGATGATGGGACTTCTAAGTGGCAATTTTGATACTCTAGTCTCCTCTACTTTACTGTTGATGAATTTATGATCATGTATGAGGAATCCGCTTGTAATCTGAATTTATGATCCGTGATTTGATATTGTGTTACTTCCATATTTGTTGATGATACATGTTTATGATGTTGCTTGATTATCATTTTCCATTTACTTTCTTTATTTATAAAATCTTTATTTATTCATATATTATTCATTCATTTGGTTTATTTATTATATATAATTCGTTTATTCTTCACTAGGTATATTTGTTTTGTTGGAAACCTGACTTAATTTTTAAACCTTGAGGACAAGGTTTGAAATAAGTTTGGGGGTATATAGGTTATGTGAAGAATAAATAAGCAAAGAATGGAAGATTCATGAGGTAGAATTTTTTTAATATTCAATATGCAATTTTTTTTTTAATTTTTTCGAGGATACAAGTATATATTACTTCATTTTTACTTTACAAGAATTTATAAGAAATTGAATTATTAAAGCGATATTTTTTATGATTACCCATGAAAATAGAAATTTTATGTTAGAAAAGGAATCAATTGTTAAACCCTATTGATTGACTTACCTAGATGATGTATGCACTAGAAGAGTTTATGTGATATCCCCAAATTTTGAGACAAACCGGGCTCCACCACATTGCCGAACACGTCACCAAGTATGCCATGTCACCGCACACCTGTCCTTGATGACCTGTGATCTTAAACCTTTGTTCGTATCTTATTCACATTAACTTAGTATTTATCGTTTATTTTATGAATATTTACAAGAAACTTAATAAGTTAAATTGTTTACAAGTTATTAGATTATTATAAGTTGAATATTATAGCAAAAGTATTTAAAGTATGCAATTAAGTAATTTAAGCAAGTTTTGCATTAATTAACAAACCTTCAGAGTGAAACCGAGTAAAAATATATCATGTATACAAAAGGCAACAAAAAGATACAATCACAGTCAATATACATGTAGCAGTGTATCAAGTCTCCCAAGTAAACCCAAAAGATAGTAATATAATATGTACAAACAACTATGAGGTCTGCTAGCGGGGGCTCTCAATGATTAGATGTAGTCGTCTAGCTTAGCCCAGGTAAGTAAAACCCAGAAGAAACTTAATTTACATTCAAATAAGAAGGTAAATAAAATGGCTACAAACCACACTAAACAATAATATATATAAGAAGGTAAATAACATGAAGAAAAGTCGCTAAGATAGTGAATATGTCAGACACGAGTGTGGCGGCCCCAAACTGCAACGTAGCCCCAGCCACCGCTAGGTCACCAAACACGTCACCACCCTCCGCCATGTCAGACACTCCTGTAGATGACGACCCATGAACTCGTCAAGTTGCTTACATGTTTTCCAATAAAACCTAACTTAACTAATTATTTCGGTTATTAATAGTTGGAAATATTAAATTAGTTAAGTTGACTAAGTAACGGTTATTTATATAGCAAAAACATTTATTGTACAGTGGAAGACTTTAAAGTGTGATTAATTTATGCATATTTAATAATTCTAAGTAGTAAAAAACCCGACAAAAAGATACCATGTATATAACTGAGGAGAATAATAAAGCAGTGCATTCATATACATGTATTCAAGGTTCTACATTCCTCAAAACCTAACAAAAACGTAAATAAATACATATTGTATTCAAACAAGATCTGGAGTAGCAACAAACTCAAAGGTAGTCGCCCAAGACCTCCTTACCCTCTTATTCATCAAAGGATCTGCAATCAGTCACCTAACAAATGCAATAACGAGTATAGTGAGTATACTCCCAAGAGAAGTCCACATAATAGTCATGAATAAACAAATAAACTATGAGACATGTAAGTATGACATCTGGCAACATAAAGACATACTCCCATGAATGTAGGTAACATATGAATAAGTGAGTAATCAATAATAATATAAACTTATAGAAATAACATTTATTAAACATGCTCAAAAGTAAAACAGTTAAATAAATAAATAGTTGCATCACACGAGTAAACCCTGACCTAAACCGGTCGATAAACGATAAAAAGGGCTTGAATCCTGTAAATATACCGCGCAAATACTTTCAGGCTTACAATGACTAAATCCCAACTTCAGTAAACGGGTGGACCCCTTACAGAGTCTATTTCAAGTCAAGGGAACCCCTAATCCCTCCCAACAACCATAAATATATTCTACTGCAGTCGACATGAGTGCTAAAACAAGCAAACCCATGCAAGAGATTTAGCTACAACAAAGAGTGAAAACCCATGCATGACCACCAATAGTCACACATGAAATGAAATTCGATGAAAAACCACGCCATGAATTCTTGTGAATTATTATCAAGGTTTTATGCACCTCAATGCACGCTCCGACTCCCTCAAACTCCTGAATTCGACCCCGCTTAGCTCCCGGTACATGAGATACGGTCCCTTAGTCCCTTTGGGGTTTATTTTTATTGAGTTAATGCATTAGACATGTTGAGTTAAGTTTAGAGTCTTAAGTCACAAAATAACCCCTTAAGATTAAAAAAAGTTTCAATTTTTCTCCTGTGTTGCAACGCAGTTTTGGGCATGAAAATGTTCGAATCTCAAAATCTTTCCATAGGAAAAGGTTATGGGCATTTGTCTTAGCTTTTTTAAAAGCTCTGGTTTGTGAAATTTTAATTTGAAATGAAAGCGATATCAAGATTTTATCAAAACAGCTCAAATTTAAAACAAATCCGACTAGCACACTTAGAAAATTTATTTCTGCCAATCTATGGCCCAAATTTTTTTTATTTTTGGTCACAATCGTTTAACATACCCAAAAAAATATACCAAACGATCACCCCAATCCAATAAATATTGAGGAAGTTATGCCCTTTCAAAGTTTGGCCAATTTTTCATGAATATAATTGATCCTACTAACAAGTTTGGCTTAATTCTTTTGAAACCAAAGTTATATGACATGTATAAGACTCATCTTCAACCTTAGAAAGATATGAAATCAACAAGCCAAAACTATTTAACACTTCATAGTCATTCATATAAGAAATTTTATCGAAATAGAACTAAATGAGGAGTAGAAGTTGTTACATTTCTTTTGATTCTTAGTAGTTTGATCCTCCAAGCTTAGATTCTAATGAAGTCCCAAGAATTCAACACATTCTAACTCTCTTTGCTCTTAAGAGTTCTGAGCTTTTCTTCTTTTGTTTGCATGTAAACTAAAGTTTTTCTTTTATATACTTAAATTAGCAAGTTGATTAATTAAGCAAACCCTTAATTTGACTAAGCTAATTACTAAAACATGTGTCCTCTCTCAATGCCACTTGTCCCACATGAAGAATGCATGTCTCCACTAACTAGTTACTATTTAGTCTAGGATTCCAACACATCTTCATCATCTTCATACAAATCAATAGTCTTTAATTTCTTTGTCCAAACTATAGTCCCATTAATCCATATCAATTAAATTTACAAACTTAGACACTAAAATTTATATGGTTAGTATATTTAGTATCATTGTTGACACATTAGTGGTCCCACTAACCCCTAACTACCCGACACCCAGTGCCACTAGCCCCGACACGTATCCCGAGGCGCACCATATATTTACATTATTTAATGAACTAACTTAGGCTATAGTTAAATTATTCACCATATACTATTACTTAGCCTAGTCTATCATCCCAGGGTAACTCCTACCTGACACCCACGTCGACACGCATTCCAAGGTAACTCCCCATCACACCAACTCGCTGGATAACGATGTGACACACATGCGATGCAATACAATAATTAATGATTTAAACACTGCAAAATAGAAAAACATCATCCACAAAAAACATATGACATCAATTCTCATGTCCAAGTCAACCGAGTTGTCCCTGTAATGCCTAAATTACATCCAGTAAATCCCTGCCATTAACATTAATTCTTGTTTAATTAATTTGGGTTGTTACAACGAGTGTGGTATATGTTTGCCAAACTCTAGGACAAGTGACACAAGATCGAGGAGACTCGGGCGACGAGGTGATCCCCGCCACCGCCTTAAGATCATTGAGGAAATATGTTGGTCATGAGTTAAACTCATGACCAACCACCTATAAATGAGAGGATCTTTGTATCGGAGGCAAGCCTTACGACAACCCACTCTCTAACCATCGACTAGTGAAGAGAAGTCTTGAGCGTAGTCTAAGGTATGACCCACACCATAGCAACAATCGAATCGTCATCTACGAGTGTGCCGGAAAGGGTTCATATCATCTCGTTTGACCATACACTTTCCACGTGGGATTGGAATAGTCAAATAAGCCCAAACTAGATTTTAATAATAATATAAATGACTGAAAATCAAATAGAACTTAAATGGAATGTTGAGTGTTTTTCTGGGGGAGTTTACTAACCTCAAGCAATCACAAATCACCCTTAAGACTTCTCACTTACACCTCGAGGTGTGGACCTGACACCGACTATAATCTCATAAATCTCTGGTGTCCAATTATATCATTTTAGCATATTTTTATGTTACATTAAATGAGTTTATATTCTGAGTTAGAGATTTATTCCAATTTCTAGTTGTGACACATTCTTCAGGTTACACAGGGGTTTCTAAAATTCGAAAAGTCTCAAAACCTATTTTTCTATTTCTCATATTTTCTCCGATTTTTTGAATTATTCCATAATTTTATATCTATTTTTTCCTATTTTCTGTAATTTATTTTAAATTAAAATTATTTAAAAAAAATTAAATTATTATTTAATTAATGGGTTGGGCCTGAACCAAGCCAAGTTCGGTTGGGTACGGTTCGACCCAACCCGCTCGAGTCAGGTCCGGGTCAGCTCGACCAGCTAGCCAACTTCTTATTCGTCTCTAAAGAAATAAAATCATATTTCCATAGGTGTCCTTCTTTCTCTTATTTCTTTATTTTTATTTTTTTCTTTTTCTCTTTTTCAGTAACAACAACAAGAAGTTCATCAACCCAACAACACAAAAATATCAACCACAACCACCATTTAAGCCCGCAATTTCCCCAAACAAAAATCAACAACAACAACAATAACAACAACCACCACTTACCTCGGCTTAGTAGGATCGTCAGCGTAGGAAATGGTGATGCGAGAGTTGAAAGAGAGATCGATAGTGTCGTAGGAGCATAGGAAATGGTGATGCCAAAGCTAAGAGAGAGAGAGAGAGAGAGAGAGAGAGAGAGAGAGAGAGAGAGAGAGAGAGAGAGAGAGAGAGAGAGAGAGAGAGAGAAGGTGATGAGTCGGGTAGGGAGAAAGAGGGGGATTGCTTTTTGAGAAAGAAAAGTAAGAGAGAGAGAAATATGAGTGTATGCGAAATGGGGCTTATTAAAAAGTAGGGTTGGTTTCTTTTAAATTCATTAAATAGGGTAAATTTCTTTAAAATTTCAAAAATAATGTATATTTCCTTTAGTAGAGGCCTTATTGACGATGACGTGGCGTGATGTGGCAGTGGGTTGTGAGGTGGCAATTCAATTTGTATGAATGACTCCTTTTGTAAAGGAGTCATTCATACAAACAAAGGAGTCATTCATACAATGTGACTTTGTATGAATGACTCCTTTTGTAAAGGAGTCATTCATACAATTTGAATTGTGACGTGGCGGTGGGTGGTTCCAATTTTATGAATGACTCCTTTACAAAAGGAGTCATTCATACAATTGGAATTGCCACCTCACCCACCCACCGCCACGTCACAATTCTAATTGTATGAATGATTTCTTTACAAAAGGAGACATTCATACAAAGTCACATTGTATGAATGACTTCTTTACAAAAGGAGTCATTCATACAATTACAATTGCAACACACACCCACACACCCACCGCCACCCACTGCCATGTCACACACCCACTGCCATGTCACACTGTATGCATTTCATATTTTGTATGAATGACTACTTTTCAAAAGGATTCATTCATACAATGTGACTTTGTATGAATGACTCATTTACAAAAGAAGTCATTCATACAATTGCAATTGCAACACACACCCACACACCCATCGCCACCCACTTCCATGTCACACACCCACTGTTATGTCACATTGTATGCATTTCATATTTTGTATGAATGACTCCTTTTCAAAAGGAGTCATTAATACAACTTATATTTCCCAATACCCTTGCCCGCTTATATTAAAAATACTACACATACATCAACCCAAACCATACTAAAATACATATTGGGTGTGTTCCATACCAAATCAAGATGCATATAGATAACTCAAACACAAATGTGTGTTTTGGTATGTCCGTGCAGCATTCCTCAAATATAATACCATTGTCATTGAATTCTTCTAACAATTAATTTTTCAAGTACACAACATGACGAAATTAACAAAGTCAAATACAGGTCAAAACGTATCACTCATAACCCATATCTAACATAAAACGATAAAAGTAAATAAACGTACCAGTAGGGAAGTATACAGTCAAATCACAAGAAGTCCGCGAATATCTACGATGGTGTCCATGTCTGCAATGATCTCATGAATAACGACAATTAAAAATTAGGTCGTTACAATACAAGTAAGAGAAAAACAAATAGCAAAAAAAAAATCGAAAAAATATACAAATCCAAGAAATTACCATGACATGACAGAAACTCATACAAAGGTATGATGCAGTTCTATCGACGTCGACATTGCTCCTCCATGTGGCAAACAGGTCGTACTCTATTTTGACCTGAATTTCTCTGTGCTTGTACGTTCGGCTGAGCCTATTGAGCTCGATGACTCGACTGAAATTCTTCCTCGTGTTGACTCGATTGACCTCTATTACCAGTGCTATCAAAGATAGGGGGTTGAACCATTCCAACATACTGACTTCCTGTATGTGGTAAGGTGAAAGGAACATTAGGTGGCATGCCTAATAAGGGCATGAATGAGCCATCTCCACTATATAGAATATTGTAATTATAATATGGCAGAGTAAATGGACTTGGCATGTATTGAGGCAATGAACCATGCATTGAATGTGTAGGTATTCTATGGTCCATGTTGGAAGATGACGACCCAGGAGCATATGGATCAAAATGATAAAGATGAACACTCATGCTCGGTGTCCTAGGCAAATACATATGAGCATCAGGTTGCGTTGGGGGCGGCAAAGGAGAGTACCCAAAAGAAGAAGGGCGGGTTAGAGGTGGCGGAGGAGAACGTCTGCTACTCTCACCAACAGACTCTGACGTTCTTGGTGTTGGACGAGTTGGAGGTGGTGGAGAAGAACGTCTACTGCTCTCACCCAGAGTCTGAGTCGTTGTTGTTTTTCTTCTCCTCCCTCTATCTGTTAGGCTTTGATCCTTTTCTTGTTATTCTTCCTCTTCTTCTTGAGAAGCTTCGTTATCTATTTCTGGCTCAACTACATTTTCATCATTTCACAGAGTAGTCATTTGCCGTTCATCCTCATTTAAGATTCTGATGCCTTCATGTAGAGCAGCAATGCCTTTATCGATCCCATCATCAATGAACACTTGCTCCAATTGACGCGCAAATGTAGATTCCTATACAAAAAAAGTAGTGTTAGTTAACAATTTTAAATATGACTCATGAGGATAACAACATTATAGTTTCAAGGTTATCGAAAATTCGCGTAGAGCCCCGTCATATCCAATGTATCACCTGGTGATAGATCTGTACCACCTCATGTACTCTTCCTGATCATGTTCCCCTTCTTGTTCTATCGTGGCTATGATATTACCACGATTTTTCCACAACTCTATATATCTTCTGTGATACACTGCCCAATTCTCTTGAGGGTGTCCTCTCAATTGGACGCGGTGCAGACGTGTGTCAAAATCATAGTGAGGTGGCACGACCTGTGTTAGCCCAAAATGTCTCATAACCCTTTTCGGTCTATGCCACTCAACTATATGGAAAAAATTAAAGAACACGTCGAACGCCAGCACCCGTGACCTTGATTACATAATTGTGGAAGTGACTCGATGACATCAGTGTATGGTTGCCACTCCACGACATTCTCCCTCTGCGTGTCAAGTGCATCACGAAATGATGATAAAACGTGTGTGGAAGTCCTAGTTACCGAAAATGCAACTATCCATCTGTATACAAAATAATAAATTAGTCATAAATTAAAAAGACGCAATGAATAATTAAAAATAATATGAGAAACATTTTTATTACCGATATCCCAAAGGAACGTCATTGAGCATGTATACTTCATCACACGTTTGAGGTCGAGCTCTAGGAACAGTCATACGCGTTGGTGCTATAAATGGAAACCTATCCCAGGCACATAGTTGTATAAGAATTGACGCACCAGCAACCTCGTGCGCACCAGAGCGAGATCTACGACATAACTCCTTGTATAAATATGCCAAACATGCACTTCCCTAACTATACTGTCCAGCTGCTTGAAGGTCCTCGAGCAATGAAAGAAACATCAAATGTACATATCGATTCGACTTGTCAGTGAACACACAACCACCAATAAGTTTTAGAATGTATGAACGAACATAACGTCGAACCATTTCCTCATTGCTGTCATCCTCTATAGGTGGCACATTTTGTTCGAGCCATGAAACAAGAACTCTATTCCCAGAAAGTTCAAGTGGTTCAGGTCTTGCACCAAGTAGTCTTTCACACACTGCATGATAGTCGACATCTGTGCTTTCAATCACAGGCATACCATTAATCGGTAACCCGAGCTGAATCTCAACGTCTTGGAGTGTTATCGTGCATTCATCACAACGCATGTAGAACGTATGTGTCTCTAGACGCCATCTCTCAACGAAAGCGGTGATCAAAGCCCAATCAAGTCTAAAAAATCCTACGCGTGAAACCCCATAAAAGCAACTAGAATGTAGGTAAGGGATCATTCGAGAATGGTAATTCACCCGTCGATCAACGACACCCCGTCTTCTTCGCACGTGCATCGTATCATATACCTTACAATTAAAAAATATGTATATATATATGTATTAAATATTTTTGCATAAATATTAGACACATACATGTTAAATGTATATACCTGACCCCTCCATACTTACGATGATCTGTGTGTAGATTGGAGGCGTAGAAGAGAAGGATCAGATGGTCCTGGTTCCATGTGTACTCGCTACAACTGTGTGATTAGAGAAATTGGTAGAGTAGTTTTGAAAGTCACAACAAATCATTAGTACGAGTTATAACATTAACAAATACCTATCTATTACTTTACGTAACATATCCGAATACTATATTAATATAAATGTTATGAAATTACCAACTGACACTGTTTACAAACAAAATACAAATCCTCATTGGTTTAGATTGGGGGACTAAGCTTTTGATGGACAATTTTTTTTGTTATGTCCCTCTGCATGACAATGACTGCAACGGTTCCTCCTAGTAGGGACTCGACCATGATCTCTATTCGGACATGTTGTTCGTTTATGTCCTTCTTGATGATATATGCCACATCGCAAGGTCATCGAAACATTAGGAAGATCCATCTCATTTTGCCTTCGTGTTCCCTTTGATCTCCCTTGACCACGTCTACACCTAAAATCTGGTAAAATCTTCGTCGCAAAAGTCGGCCAATACTTCTCATTGGGGATGGCTTTGAATTGAAAGGAGTAGCATCGTGCGTACACGTCCATCCTATAGTATGACTCAATAAATTGTGTATAATCAAGTCGAATAAGGGCACATGCAGCTAACATGTGTGAGCAAGGGAAACTAAACGATTGCCATTTATTACAGCTGCAATACCAGTTCTTCAGGATAATAATCTGCGTATTGTTGCCTTTATGCATGTGGTCACCATGATGTCCAGTGAGCACCTCAAACTCACCAGTGTCGCAATTTGTCAATTTGACATAATGTCTCCTTGCACATTGTTCATAATGTGCAATTTTATCTATGGCATATTTCGTGTAATTGAGCCCATGCGAGATTGCTTCATCGATTTCCTCCTTACGTCGGTTGGTGTATGTCACCAACCTGTAGTAAATCATTTGAACCATTGCTGTTATTGGCAAGAATCGTGCCCCTTTCAACACACCGTTAAAACATTCTACAATAGTAAGATAATGCCGTGTCAGTAATATCAGCACAGTGAAAAAAATATAGGATAACAAACATAACTACTATCGATTATATACCAACCTCGTTAGAATTTATCCATCCGTACCTCAGGCCTCCATCATGCGATTGAGTCCAGAGTTCCTTTGGAATGACATTCACATATTGAAGACATTGAGGACTTCCTAATGACAAATAAGCAAAACGCTCCATGCATGCATCAAATTTCCTCACTTGATGTTGACCAGCAGCTCAAGAAAGGATGTTATTTAACGATTCATTTTTGAAATTCGTGTTAAAATTACTGGTCAAGTGTCGCAGGCAATAACGATGGTATCCTCTTGGTGGACAAAAACCATTTGCTGGTATGTTAACAACCTCGAGAATGTCAGAGTGACGGTTGGAAATAATACAAATACCATCTCTATTGGTCATGTGTTTGCGCAATATCTTGAAAAACCACCTCCACGAGTCTGTTGATTCGTTTTCCGTAACTGCAAATGCAACTGGAAGTAGATGTCCAATACCATCAACAGATAGGGCAATCATTAGTTTACCACTGTATTTGTCATACAAGAATGTCGCGTCAATCTGTAGAAGAGGCCTAAGATGCTTGAACCTTTCGATTGATGCTTCGAATGCGAATAACACATGACAAAATTGAGGATGCTCTGTCCTGATCTCATATGCAGCCCATTGTCTATGTGACCACTCAATCTTTATCCCTGGGCTCTTATTATGTACAGCCGCCAACCATCTTGGTAACCTAGCATACGACGCATCCTAATCTCTGAATGCATTTGTAACTGCTTTCCTTTTAGCATCCTACATTCGCTTGTAGGGAACTTCATGTCCATATTTTAGCTTAATCATTTCTACCAAGGCCTTGATAGTAATTGCCTGATCTATTTGGATAATGCTTTGTATCTCATGTGCAAGCATGTTGGCGTCGAGTTGGGCATGACTGTGTTCTATACCGAGATTTATACAGCTGTGCGGCTCGTCTAATTGAGTGATCTTCCACAATTGTTTCTTCTTTCGCAAACAAGCACGGAGACGCCACATGCACCCAGCTTCTGGTGCACTTCTGCACTTCACCGCCCATAAGGTTGTAGTTGACTCCATACCAAGGTATTGACAATGGTTGTTAACATGCCATATTTTGATGGCATGCTGCAAGTCTTTCTTATTATCAAAGCACATTCCTCTTTCCAACTCAAAATTAGGTATGTCCCATCCAGTCGAATGATGAGAATGTTGGGTCGCAGTAGAATTAGCCATTTCCTAATCAATTTCATTATACACCGACAATAGTTGGTAAACTTCTTCATCACTTGCTTCTTCCATGCACTCCTCCTCGTCAATTGCAAATTGCTCATCATCTTGCAAGTTTTGCGCCCCCTGGAGGTTCGTAGGTTGGGTCATCTGTAACAACATTTATATTTTCCCAATTAACAAATGGTGCAGCATCCTCGAGGGGACATACGTCCTCGTCAATGTCGTTGTCGTGGTCCTCGTTAGGGTCATCACTGGGGGCACTAATGTCATCATCAATCGGAGTAACAAATCTATCTTGCACAACATCACCTACAGGTGATTGCATACATAATCTTTCCATCATTGATGTAGGGCATGTCATTCCTACATTTTCTTCTACCACTTGTGAATGCACAGTAAAATTTTGAAAAGGCTCGATTAGCTCGAAGGTTAAATAAATCTCTACCTTCGCTGATAATGGTAGATTCGCCACTATTGACCACATCAACTCGAAGTGGGTTTCGTCTTGCAATGACACAGGGATAAAATATTGTGAACCTGATGGATGGGTTATTACGTGATCATACATCATCGTAATGAGAGTCTCAGTGGATGAGATACCAAACGTGTTATACACATGATTCATCAACTCATGTTTACTCATTCCAAACTTAATAATCATGATCATTGATGGGGGTCTGTTGTACTTGATGCCTTGCAAAATATTAACAATTTCTCCGTATGCATAAAATTGAAATGGGATGTTCTTACCTTCCATAACCTACATAATTTACCGCATTGATAATGTAAAAAAGATTACATATATATCAAGTGAAAAAATGATCAAAATGAGGATTTGAGGCACGATCGAACATTTCAAAAAATCTTAATAAGAAATTATTCTTGTTCCTATATCAAAATGGAGTATCTTGTAGTAATTTTTCAACAACTTCTATCTCTCTGCACTCTTGAAGGTCTTCTTTTCTCTCCCTCTCCTTGTTACATTAGTTACTTTGAGCACTCTATGTACAAGTGATTTCGATTTGACAAAGAGGAAGATGGTGCCTAGTGCATTTGGGCGGTGAGAAGTCTTATTCGTGTTTGGATTTTACTTGAGAAGTTGTTATTCAAGTTTGGGTGTGAGGAGGAGAAACGGAGGTTTGTTTTTCACTTTAACTTTGATTTAATTTATAATGGAAGGAGTTGAGACTTCTTGAACGATTTTTGTTTGATTTCTAGGTTTTGATTCTTGTTTTATGTTGTTTGTTTGTTTCAATTAAACGAATTGTGATTCCAGGGTTTATGATTTTTTTGTTGACTCCTTACAAAAGTGTGTACTCCAATTTGAGAGGTTCTCTATATGAATGATATTTACAAAAAATGGAGATTTTTTAAGCAAAAAACTATATCCAAAAGTCTTGTTGTGCCTGTCTTAACGCAAAAAACAATCGGCATCATACCAACAAAAATTTTCTCATGCTTGCGTTAACTCCAAAAAGGACATATCAACCTAGATCAAATGTCATTAGGGACTGCCAGCTTTTCAACAAATCAGTTAAACTCCAACCTAAAAACCTTGTTCTAGACCACCCACTTGCATATATATATATATAAGGATTCGAATGTTGTCACGTGCCTTAGGGCTTCTCACATATATACAAAAGTTCTTGATAGTGTAGATATACACAAGTATTACATGGGTTATTCAACAATAATGACACGTCTAACAAGTTTTATTTATTTACTTTTTTGGGTAGAAACAAGCTTTCTTTATCTTTGTATGTCGTTTCAAATGCATGTTGTCAATAAGTAATATATAGACAATATGGGCATAAAAGTAGTTACCACTTAGTGTTTATTTAATTCAAAATTCGATTAATTGATTGAAGTAGGTTATAGTCTCATGACAATATTTATTGACAATATAGCCGATATGGACAATGTAGAAGAAATAGTAATTATTATCACTTGCAATTAAAAACTTTCATTCAACACAAATCAATATGTTGATGTAAACCAGAAAGGAAAAATGACAGGTTGACATACATAGGTTTTATGTTTCCTTGATCACTATTGACATAATATATTGTTAATATAGTCAATATTGTTAGTATAATCAATATTGTCAATATTGACAATATCAATCCATCCATACTTTTCAAAGTGTTTGATACGAAATATTATTACAGAATAAATTATCGAAAAATTTGACAGAATAAAGTTGAGAATTATCTTCTTCTTTGGTATGGTGGGAATCTCATTGAACTCTCTAGCATCAAAACATTACAATGTGAACTTATTAATATATATATTGACACTAATCTACTTTTTAAGTGTACCTACACATGAAAGTTTGCACTGCCTAACAAAAAAGTCTATTCCTATTGATCGCCAACACACATTACATCATTTATATATTTGTATGGACAACAATCACTTCTTATTTTATGCTTCTCTATTGAGATGTTGTTTGTAAAAGGCTCTTGTAGTTGTATAAATCTCAAGTTTCTTTCTTAATGCTAAAAAAATGCATTACATATAGAAGGAAAGATCAAAACTGAGCTTAGTACTTTATAAGTAGAAATACTTTTCCTATCCAATGTCATATTGTGATATATTTGTTTTCCAAGATGTTCAAAAAAGGGTTAAAGTTGAAAAATAATACATTTTAAACATGTTATACACTAATGCTTAATTGCTTTTTCTAAATATATTGTATATAATGTTATTATTCTTAATCAGTGGTTATCAGAGCTTCAAGTGGTAGATAGTGAGTTCGAATATGGTCAATTACGGTCACAGTTAGCAAGTTAGCTACTTCCTTGTATGGTCGTGGCCAAAGAAGAGGGAGAAGAATGGTCTGACGTATTCAAAGATGAGTAGTGGTCTGATTTTTTCATTGTACGATAGTTGACCGAACAATTGGAAATAAATATATCTGGACGAGGCAGCGCCTATAGTCTAATGTTAGCACTAGAGAGCAAAGTGAAGACACTTGTGAATGCGAGATTACGTATTTTGTTACTGATGTTGTTGGAGATGGTGAGGGGACTAATAGTGTATACACCGGACCCTCCATTAATACTAACTTGTAATTGATATCTTGTCGCAATAATCTAACACTGATAATAAATAACACAGATAATATTTATCTTTGGGTCAATTTGTCACTCACGTGTAAAATGTGTCAAATAATTATCAAGCATTTATCACTACACACAATAAGCTACGAGAACCACTACAAAAAATTAGTTTTTCTATAGGGTTTAACATTTGTAATATTTTGTTAACTACGATGTTATGCTGCAACATCCTTTAATAGCTATTTAACAATAAAACATTTAAATTACTCACACCATGCAATAAACACATTTTACTTAAACACATTTTCTTAAAAGAACTATTACCCTATAAATATATTAAATAAATAAATAAATTTTTATTCTTATTATTTTCCTTCCGATTTGTTCTTCAATTTAATATTCCTTGACCTACAAAAAATTAATATTCCCTGTAAAAAAAATAAATTTAGTTATTTTATTCAAATGAAAACTAAATAACAAAAAAATATTCATAAAAAGAATAATTAAAAATATTGGTTCTCTCGGCTAAACGTTTCCCAAACACCGAACGTTTGCTAAATACAAGCAAACCCACACTCTCTCTCTCTCTCACACACACACACACTCACTCTTCTCTCTCTTTCTCTCTCTCGGCTAACACACTCAACCCAAACACACTCACACACACACACTCTCTCTTCTCTCTCTCTCTACTGTTCACACACACTCTCTTCCCCTCTCTCTCACCCTCTTTCTCACTCTCTCTCTCCTCTCTCTCTCTCTCGACACACTCTCCTCTCTCTCTCTCTCTCAACACACTCTCACCCTCTCTCTCTCACACTCTTCCCCTCTCTCTCTCTCCCATGTCACACTTTCTCCTCATCTCTCTCTCACAACACCTCTCACCATCTCTCTCACTCTCTCTACTCTCTCTCTTTCTCTCTCTCAAGCACACTCTCACCCTCCATGTCACTCTCTACCTCTCTCTCTCACGACACCTTTCTCACGGCACCTCTCTCTCACACTCTCTACCTCTCTCACGACACCTCTCTCTCTCCACACTCTCTACCTCTCTCTACTCTCTCTCACGGCACCTCTCTCTCTCCACTCTCTACTCTCTCTCTCTCACGGCACCTCTCACCATCTCTCTCACTCTCTCCTTCTCTCTCTCACAAGCACCTTTCACCATCTCTCTCTCACTCTCTCTCCCTCTCTCTCTCTCACGGCACACCTCTCACCATCTCTCTCACACTCTCTCCCTCTCTCTCGGCTCACATACTCTCTTCCTCTCTCCTCCCTCTCTCTGTTCCCTCCCTCTCTCTCTTGGCTCACACACTCTCTTCCTCCTCCCTCTCGTCTGTTCCTCTCTCTCTCTCTCTCTCGGCTCACACACGCTCTTCCTCCTCCCTCTCAACTGTTCCCTCTCTCTCTTTCGGCTCACACACTCTCTTCCTCTCTCATTCTCGGCTATTCCTTCTCTCTTGGCTCACAAACTCAACCCAAACATATACACACTTCTACTTACACTGCCACCTGTGTTCGCTGCCACTGCTGCCTCCGTTCGCCGTCGCTGCTGCCTTTCTTGATCTCCCACACACTCTCTTCCTCTATCTCTCGCACTGCTGCTCTCACTGCCTCTTGCCTCTCTCCCTCTTTTAAACATTTAAACACCCCCCATCCCCAACTAACATTCAACTCCCCATTGATGACCCTAGGTCGTCGATAGGGGGGTTGTAGGGGGTGCTTGTAGAGATTCTCTACATTTAGAGAATCTCTGCAACGCGTATGCAGAGGGGGAGGAAACGAATTGTGCATTTTCGAATGCGCAATTTGTGTCCTCCCATGTGGCAGCCACCTAACAAGAATGACGCCTTTACAAAATGTGCCATTCGTGTTAGGTGGCTGCCACATGGGATACATTAGTGACGTGGCGCCACGTAATACGAATGGCGCCTTTTGTAAAGGTGTCATTCTTGTTGGTCAGATGACGTAGCGCCACGTAACACGAATGGCGCCTTTTGTAAAGGCGCCATTCGTGTTGGTCACATGATGTGGTGCCACGTAACACGAATGGCGCCTTTTGTAAAGGCGCCATTCGTGTTGGTCACACGACGTGGCGCCACGTAACACGTAAAGGTGTCATTAGTGTAACACCAATTTTTCAAGCTAATTATGCCTTTTCAAAAGGCGATATACTGTAATTAAAGAATAAAAAAATCATAGTAATTTACGAATTAAAGAAAAAAACCGTACGGATGTAATTTTGTCATGCGAAATGTGTGGTAGTCCACATTTTAAGGGTTTAGGTGGTATAGGTGGCATGTTCTCATTGGTCTTCCCTAAACCTATTACCAACACCCATATGTACTACAACACTCTCTCTTCTAAGTCACAACTCATCCATATTCGCACTATGCGCATCCCTATGCATCTTATGCTCTCAACACACACAGTTACAACGCAAGCAATGAAAATCATAACCTTAGTGTGACACGAATTTATAATAATAATAATAGTACAAGAAGTTATCACGCATCATACAAAAATAACTATTTATACCTTGGTTGGCGTGCCCTAAACTTATTCATGATGTCTACACAGGTCCAAGCTTAGGGTCCTAATATGTCATTAATTAATTAATTAATTAATTAAGATTAATTATAGTGGGCTGTTATAGTTTAGAGGGATTGATTGCCTTGCGTTAGACATGAAAATGAGTAGAAGATCGAAACATTAGTGCAAGATGAACAAGACAAATCTCTAAGAATCTTGTTATACAAAGATTATTGGTCAAATATTTTAAATATAATATAAATATTAAGAATGAATCTCATGCCACAATCAAGGGAAGAAATAAGCATTGCTATCATTTGAAAATTTAGCCAATAAACACTTAGTTGGAAAGAATACTTCTTTAACTATAGTGAAAGTGAGAAGTGCTAACAAAAGATTTTCAAATAAATATAAAAAAATAAAATGTCTCACATATTCCAAAGAAAATGGAGCAGTGAATCTATTGGTTAGAAAAAAGTGAGGAAAGAATTCCTATAAAAATAATAGTGGTATCCAAAAGGAAATGGAGCAGGGAACCATATGGAATAATAGAAAAAATATATAGGGAAGTAGAAGAAAATGAGAAATATAGAAAGATGGTGAAAGTGTATGAAAACTCCTCAAATAAAAAGATTTAGCTCGAGTGCTTATAGTTAAGTTAAGTGAAGTATTTCTTTTTCCAACATTTGAACATAATAATGCTATTTTGTTTATTAGTATCTTAAAATTAAGACCTATTGACTTTGATTGTGATTATTTTTGAAAAATTGAAAATGATTTAGTGGTTTTTGTATCTTGAGATTCTATATTGGTCATCATAAGCATGATGTTTGTCAGTGGAGATTGAGAAAATGTATATAATGAACTAAGAATCGTTACATAAATCGGTGACAGACAGAGACATAATTCCACCGATTTGTCTAGTAATCCAAGAAAAAACAGAATTTGCTATACATTCATTGATGTCGGTTTCAAGAATATTGGATTAAAACTAGGAATTTGAGTTCTATTAGAATATGTACTACTTAAGAAACTATAAATAAGACCATAGGGCTTCAAAATGCCCTCAGTTATCTTTAATCAATTATCAACTTAGAGTTAAGGAGTTTGTTTAATTTAAATTGTTCTTTCTTTTGAGGACTCAATTATTTAATTAGAGGTATTTTTCATTCATGTCTTATCTTTGTTTTATTGCAATGTTTACTTTAAATATATGTCATAGTTTATAAATCTAAATAATGTCTGAGTGTGAACTAAACCAACTTACAATGTAGTCATAGTTATTGATTATTTTTGTTTAATGCTTTAAACTAATTTGTATATGTCAATCACAATTTTAACATATAGTCTTTTTTGTTGATTACAACCAATGAAGCTTTATGATGCAAGCATTGTAGCATCCCCTAATTCCATTAGGACGATATTCATCCTGAAACCTTAATTAAGCCTCGATAAACCATATCAGACCTAATTAGAGTCAACAGCCTTGTACCTGTTCTTGACAACAACCTGTATATCTTGATAATTGATAAACAAATTGAAGTAAAATGCAACGGAAATTAAAACTTTTTTGATAATAAACAAGATATACAAAATTGGTATAAACCTCGGTATTAAACTTGTATTCCCACCTTGATTATTACAAAATAGTATTCAATATAATATAGGCTAACAACCAGAAATCCTCAATACATTAAAAAAGAAAAGACATTAGACTCCTACTCTTCTCTATTCTTAGGTCGCAACGCTTATTCAATTACTTGGAAATGACAAGGTAGGTGAGCTTCTGCATGCTCAGAAAGTGACTCTCAGGTGTACATAAAATATCAACTAAATATATATAAATAATGTATAACAATATGAATCCAAAACATATATGACCAGGATATTAAAATAATATAAAGAACACATAACTGAATGCAATTCCACAGGTTATCTAAACTATACTGTGACTTACATTTTGGTTTTAGTTTTGGGACTGAGTTGCACTCTCATATCATCAATAATTCAATCACTGATCATCTAATTGGTTATGAATGATATGCCGCCAACTCAAAAGGAAACCATAAATCAGGATAATTTAGGTCACTTAGGGCGTGGTGTTAGGTAGTAACTTAAACACTGAATCCAAACCCCAAGATGATACATCCCATTGAACCTCTTCTTGGATCCATTTCATTTATAAAACAGTTTAAAACATGGTTAAGTCATAATACATTGTCCCTTTCCTAGTAGCTAGTACTACGTGTTCTAATAGTACTAATTTACATTGTATAATTGATAAAAAAAATATGAGTCCCACTTACCTGTGTTGAGCTTTCCAAGGTTTTACTCTGGGTTTCCTAACTTTTCGGGGTTCCATTACGTTTCCCAATGCACAAAAACCTAATGTCACATAAACTAGTATCAATTTGAGTCCAATGTATAAACTCAAACCCCTAAACCAAAACCAAAGCCTATGGACAATAACCCAACTAATTCCATTTTTCACTATTCATGCTGGTCAGTGCATACCCAGCTGTTCTCAACCTCACCAAGTCCAGATCGGCCAGCGTACTAGGGCCAGTGCTCAACACACTGGTTGACTAAACCACTGCAATTTTAGCCACCATCGACTTCACCAAATCTGACCGAAATGAAACCCAAACATCCTGCAACTTTAGAAAGGGCCTCTGTCGAGGACTTAAAACATATTTATGCATCCATGACCACCACCGATCACCATCACTATCCTAACCGAAACCACAACGCAACATTAACAACCATAACAACATTGACAACATCAACTAAGAACTCACCTTAATCATCGTCACCTCCACGTCCCAGCCTCGACTTTTCGAGCTTACCATCCTGAGCACTCTTTCTCTTTTCCTCCCTCTCTTTCTCTTGCTCGCTTTACTGATCACCTACTCTCTCTCTGCTTCTCTCATTTTCTCGTTTTATGGAAAAAAGAGGCGTTGATAGTGAATTTTTAAATAATTAATTGCCTTGATATAAGCATCACGTCATCTTGAGGTTCCCTCAGTATTTATCTGTTTAACCCCACTGGCTAGCATGCTGCCTAGTTGCCCAACAACCTTTATCCATTTCAGTTTCTAATTTATATAATATATATATATATATTTATATAATATATATTTATATAACTTAATCTATAAATATATATAACCCTTACTTGACCACCATTTCTCGATCCTCGTGCATGCCACCGAGTCCACTCAGGGAGCACGCATACTCGCGACTCTCGTGGGTCCACTCGTGATTCATTTACGGTGTCTAATGTCCCATCATTTATCTATTATTTCCATTTCCATATATATATATATATATATATTTATATATACTCCACAATATATATATACATGCCTATAATTATGCCTACTATCATGTAGTACACGCCAATGAGCATGCTCGGGTGTAAATGCTATCCCGCATTTCATGTGTGTCATTCGTGACCCACACATGGTATTAGGCGTCCCATAATTTATCTAATTATTCATTTTATTTCCATCCATAATATTAATACAATCCATACAAACACAATACACACATAATTTTACACACACGCTAATCGTAATTAATTGGACTTAACCATGAGTCTAACTTGGGTTAATTAGGATTTCATTAATACTAATCACGTGCTTAATGTAACGAGTCATTATAATCTCCCCAATTTAAGACAATTTCGTCTCGAAATTAAAGGAAACATATGAGTTACTAATAGTTTTGAAGAGTAATGGAATTTACTCTTTCATTATAACTCTCGTTCCTTAGTTATCTCTTTTTTCACTTGTCTAATGTATGTGGTTACACCACCATACCACTAGAACAAAGCTTTTTTAAACTTTACTCCAAGAATAAACATAACTGAGTTACTGTTTCACTTCACTTTTAATTTAATGGATTTGAACGACACCACTCCATTATTTTAGCTTAATCCGAATCTACACAGTTCGTTCATACGTGAAACTTTCAAAAGATTCAAATCATCATTTGAAAACTCCAATAACCTATGACATTTATCTGGTTTTCTATTTCTCAATAGTGTTGTAGCCAAGTATTGACAAATCCATTTAAGTATCAACAATATCGTATCTCTTACCTCCGTCCATTCCACAAGTGAACGGCAAGTCATTATGTCTTCTACCTTTGTGCACTACTAATGAACAACAAGGCCAACATATGTGTATCTCCTACCTTCATTCCACCCATCAGTGAATAGCAAGTCAACCACACACCATTTTTGTAACAATTTCATTTCGATACTTGCTTGAAACTTGTAGATTTCGCTAATCTATGAACAACAACCCACAATACTTCACTTCATACTGTCCATATGTTTCTAATGTTGTAGTTATACATTACTTAGTCTTCCTTATGTCCTTCGTGTAGTTCTTTACTGCCTCATTCATTCGATCTTACCAGTATCTCCAATCCTTATCCCTTACAGCCATGGTAGAATAAAATTGAGTATACCACATTTTAAACAAATCACACAGAGAAGTCTATTCTTTCTGTGGCTAAACATGATGATACACAAACTCAATTCATATTCTTTAGAATCAGGATTAGCAACTCAATTTCTTCGTTAGCATGAAAGAAATATATTGTATCGAGATTGAAAATGGTTTTCAACTATGTTCATAACTCCTTCCCTCATTGGAAGCAACTCTCGGCCATCTTTCTGGAAATTTAATTATCTTACCATCTCACATCTCCCATACATATATTTTGCTCAATCTTTTCAAGAATAATTTATATCCTCACTGATAAGAATTTGTAGACTTGACCAATCTATCAACTATAACCCACATTTATCATTGCGCTGACGTCTAAATCACATTACACAATCCACCATTATATTTTCTTTCTTTCTTCAAGTATAAATAAGAACTTACCTAACCTATTAGGTATTATTATTTAGTTTTCAAGTTACTGAATAAATCTCATATCTCTCTATAATCTCAACAATATATATCATTATCTTAGGTAATTCATGCTCTTCATCGTATACTCTAATATGATATGACATTACCTGTATAAATAATATAACGAGATTCATGAGATTCTCGAAATGATTCTTGCCTAACGTACTACTTGAACTAGGCTTTCATTTCAGAATCTAATACGTCCAGCACAATTTCATTAGACAGTGTAATCTGGATACTACCTACTACTATACTAACAATACTATAAGTAGTTCCAACTAGACTTCTTATTAATCTTATCACCCATTAATTAACCACTGAGTTCAATCCCTATCTGAACTTTAGAGAAAATAGACTGTATTTATCACTTTCAATAACTCAGTTGATGATATGCCTACGCAGGAATTCCTCCCTTTATCATTATTACACATCTCTATCAAAAGATTGTACTGAGAAGTTTCTATTATAATTACACATCATGCCCTTTTCTCTATTCCAAAGCATTAACCGCATCAATTACTTTGTGTGTGTGATTTCTTAAAGTGAATTCATCATCTTTCAAAATTTTAGGTTACTCATTTCACCTTTACTTACTTTCACTCTGACCAAAAATCTTACTCTTCAAACTCTAATAGCTTGAAGATTCTTAAAATCACATTACATCGGTTCACTAGTTTCCATCTCTCTCATATATCTTTTAGTGATTTCTCTAAGATTTTCTAATCTTAGAAATGACTAAAAGACTTTCAAACCCTTCAAACCCTTTAACATGATACAACTATACTTCAAACCCTATAATGAATGAATAAACTTGCATAACCTATTCAATTGAATGAATTCACCCTTAAACTGGGATCCTCATCCCTGTTTTATTACCTTAAGTCTCAACTATAGGACTTATCTTTACAATTTATTCCATCCATTGTTTGAAATACATATTTCCAGCTTTTCCTCATTAGTTGACGCCTTACAATTGTTTGGTATTCTTACTAATACAATTATTTCATAGTAGTTCTTCCTGAACTATATCATAGTATAAACTACAATTTTTTGCCTTATTGCGTCAACAGAGAACTACTTGGATAGAAGTTTTATGATCAACCTCTAACTTTTCCATAATCCAAGTATAATCAAGCAATTATAGTTAAACTACATTTAAATTATTTCCCAAGGCATCCCTCGTGTCATTTATGACTTATCTCCATTTCATTCTTGTTTCAATTGAATATACAACACAATAATACTACAACTCTCTGTATACCTTATTTATATCATTCAATCATTCTAAAATAACACTACTTTTCTAATTATGTGTTAAATATGACAATCCTCCAATTGTCTTAATTTCAATCAAATCCTTTGACTCACTATTTAAAATTTAACACATATATTAGTGATTTATAGTTGAACTTAGTATTGACACTTACAATATCTGGTATATACCAATTTATCGTCAAAGTTCACATAAATTTATGATAATATTTGTACCTTTGCTAAGTCTTCATCCCTTTCCAGTATATTATCAATGTCAACATAATGTTAATCTCATTTCAATAGAGTTCAACAACTCTGCATTCTCCATTTATGAACATAGCATGAGCTCTAGTGAGTTTCTATGGTTTTCACCATAATTTCTTGTAATATCAATCCACTGCTTGATATTATATTTCTTAATTTTGATCTTTACTCAATAATAACCAAATCTTAGTCAATTTTTGAGAATAATTGGTTTCATTTAGTTAATGACACGAGTTGTCAATTCTGAGAAATGAATATCCATTTATGATTTAGTTTAAATTAACTCATCACTCGAATTGAGTTCTCAGACTTAGACAATTCCTATAATACATTAAAGTAAAATAGAATTGATCATTGGTTGGGTATTAAAAATCAAGTAATTGATGAATCCTTTGAACTCAAATTGTAACAAAATTTCTTGCAACTTTGATAAACAAACTTATTGAAATCTTAGCATCACAATTTCCATTCATCAAGCCTGAATTTTCATTAAAGTTTTATCACTATTTTACACAATCCCAACTAACTGAATTTTGAGTAATAATTGTATTTCTATGAGTCACTATTCGTAGAAATTTAAGAATTTTCAAAATTTTTCATTAAAGTCGCAGTTACTTTCAATCTCTTGGTATACTGCTTCCTTCATTCATTCTCAGTATGATACAATATTATTTGGATCCTAAATCCTTAGATTCATTGACAATTCATTCTCCCCAATTTAGATTGTATCAGTCTAAAAGATCACCCAGCACATATCACTAGCTTAATGCTATATTTTTCTCAACTTACAAGATTGATTGAAGTACACTGCATGTCCATATTAGATGTCTTTAATGACAAGAGTGTTATGTCTTCTAATCTTTCTGCATCAATGCCTAAAAAAATTCTTAGATAAGTTGACTTTAAACCTCTAAATCTGGCCATCCGAGTTTTTAGTCTCAAGTAATTGGAACTAACCCTTCATAAGTTTTCACTTCCAATTTTGATTTTAAATTACCATAAAAGTAATGTAAGTTCAACAGACAAGATAGAGTTGACCAATAATGTGAATTTTCCATAATTCTTTAACTCTTTTCTCTTGTTGTAAATATTCCACTTTAGTGTAATTTAACCATTAAACTCATTTCCATTGATCTATACATCAATCTGGTAACCTCATGTTTCTTTTCCCTATGTGTGGCTTTACCACAATCTCATTTCTTTCTTTTTATTGCTCTATTAGTGCGTTTACATCCCAACAACACTAATAACGCTTTTCCACCATTTTACTTTACGTATAATATGTGTAGTTACACCACCACTATACTGACAAGCTTCTTTTCCTTATTCCAATATGGACCTGTACCATATCTGGAATTCTATACTTCATAATCACTCACGAAGTATGAATAATCTAGTGGTTATCTAACCTCAATTAGGTTCTTATCCTTCACTGATTACTAATTTTCTCATTGAATGACCTTTAATCTTAATTAAATAGTCTCACACTAGTATACTTCTTAAAAAGAAAGAACCATCATCTTTGAGTTCCACTATAAGTCATTCAATGTTTAGTTTGCCTTTTAGTGTCCTTTCATTTGACATATGTCTCTAATTCTAGGACTAATCATTCCTTCTACACTGACTACTACTACTCAAATAATATTAGTGAGAATAAAGACCATTAGAGACTATTTCATTAAAGAATTATCTGTAGACTCTTCTCTTTTCTATATCTATACCATTGTGATTTAGGTTTCTACATTTCCCAATCTTTAATATTTTTCTCAACTCATGAGATCTTGATGGATACAAACCATTATATTATCATTTCATTGTCTTCCTTTATCACATCATTCCTGATGTCCAGGTCCCCAAAAATCCTCACCATCATACTCCTTTGACTTTCCAAGTCATACATGTGAGATAAGAACTTCAGAATTAACTATAGGAATGACATGACATCTATATTTATCGCATAGATATAATAAAACTCTACAAATACATAACTCAAACTTTTATCTTTCATTATCCCCCAAAATATCGATAAAACCATTTATTTAGTCCTAGGTTATCCTTAACTTAAGAACCAACCTCCAAGTCAGTTAGCCTAGACTTCCACTTAATGTACAGGTGATGCTTTAAGGTTCTAGATCAAAACTGTATCAAAATTATCACACAATTCGAAACCAATTCGAACGTGATAAATTCAATCTCTGATACCCATTGTATCAAAGTTATTTTATTGACTTATCAGTGAAATAATAGTGCCAAGCTCTACAAGCTAGGCTCTAATACCAACTGTAGCATCCCCTAATTCTATTAGGACGATACTCGGCCTGAAACCCTAATTAAGCCTCAGTAAACCAAATCAGATCTAATAAGAGCCAACAACCTTTTACTTGTTCTTAACAACATGTATATCTTGATAATTGATAAACAATTAAAGTAAAATGCAGTGTAAAACTTTTTTGATAATAAACAAGATATACAAAACTGGTATAAACTTCGATATTAAACTCGTATTCCCACCTTGATTACTACAAAATAGTATTCAACACAATATAAATATGAAAAACTTAAAGATTAACCATATGCAAGTAAAAATACCAAAGTTAAACAAGTAATACTAACACTAGGCTAAATAGTAGTGATCTAGGTCCAGTCAGTAATGAGCCGCATCACACCAACTCAATAATCATAACATCACAAAGGACTCTAACCGAAGTGTTACCGGGGACTCTAACCCCGATGTGTTAATTACCTTATGGACTCTAACCCCAAGTATCACACAACCAAGTAACATGTGCCGACATCCCCAGGGACTTTAATCCCGCGAGTCGCGCACACCTCGATCAAGTAAGGGAACTAGATACTAAGACTACTTCATATGTGTTCAATAAATGACTCGGTATAGAATACCAAAGCATAGGGACAAGCTATTAGACTAATCAAAACGAGTACAAAGTTCATAGTCTCATTCATAAGTCATCTAATCCTAATAGTATGCTATTTAAAACTCATTTACCATTGAAAATAACAAATAATGATATAGGGCACACGAATGGAATCAGTGAAGGCATCAACAAGACAATATCATGATAAGCAATTTTAAGGAGTAAAGAATATCAACAAACATCATGATATTAGACTACAAGGGTACCATATAGTCACAAAGACTACCAATCAACAGTGATAAAAAAGGAAATGAAATGCAATATACAGTATCATCAGGTATACTCACTAATTCACGTAAATTTTCTAGTCAATCCGGCCACTCGACACCCTGACTCACGCACCTTGAGTCCCAAAATACTTCCCTAAGCTCTTAGTATGTTTAAACATGTATTAGTGTGAGTTTAGGTCAGTTTATAGGGCAGTAGTTGGGTTTTAAGTGTTGCAGTGATTTTAGAGAATATGCAGGAAAATCCTGTTGTTTAGGTCACCTAGCATGCTGGGTTAAATCCTTAGTGCACTGGGTACAGCGATGTTCTGGGTAGACCAAAAATTCACAAATTTCTAGTTCTTCCTCCCCCACATGGCCATCTCCATTCGCTTTGGGCCCCTGTTCCCCTCCATCAAAGACCCAAAAACTTCCTCCACAATACAACATACACCATACACTTCATTATTCATCATGCATTCATCGAAATTGAGTAATCAAACATGCATGCCAATAAAATTTGGGGAAGAACACTCAAACTATGAAAATCATAACTATACGATTTGGGCATCAAATTAAGAACATCTTTATGGCTAAATTATCAGGATGGGATGAAGATTTCAAAATCAAGATGGGCTTTTGTAAACAAACACTTTTCTAAATTGAATTTTACAAAAACCAGTCTCATGCTTAAAAGCCGTAATTTGATCAAAACTTTCAAAATCCAAAATTGGGGGTTTGTGGGCTGAAGTTGAGACTCCCTTTGATCAAATTATCATAATTAAAGCTTCAAATCAACTATGCGTAAAGGCCCTATGATTCATGTTCAAACCCTATGTATTAAGAGCATAAAAAATGAGAAATCTTACTTAGGTTGTGGTGGTTTGACTCCTAGCTCATGTGCATCATTTGGATTGATGAATCCTTCCCTTTAACCTCTAATTCTCTAGCAATTTCACTACACTACAACTCTTATTTCTTTTATTTATTGAACATGCAAATGAGAAGAAAACACTTAAGTGTTCAAATATATAGCGTGATTTGCATCTATGTTCTCATGTCCATCCCTATGCAATCTAAGGGTCCTAAACCACTCCTACATCCCACTAAAAATTAGCCAAGTAACACACACTTAGACACAAGTAATATGGAGTGTGTGCTAGCACAAATCTCGAGGTATATCTATGTAGTATTAATTTTTATTAGAACTATAGGACTTTCCATTTTGATTTACATTTAAATACAACCATATGCAATGTAATTAATCTCTTAAATCATTTATAAATAAATCAGACATACAATAGAACAAGCTTCGTGGTCCCATGACTCGCACGCAACTCGAGACGTGCCCCTGCTTGTGTTTCGACACCCATGCACTTGTAAAAGTGACTTAATTAGTCTAGAGACATACATCACACCAGGAACACATCACCACAAATATAAAATATACCTCGGCCACATGTCTCAATCAGTGCACGTGTCCCACGTCACTGGTCGGCAACGTTCTTTATGACCAAAATCTAAAATTAGAAATTGTTCCGTGACATGCAAATGACCAAAAAAATAGTTATTTTTACTTGAAATCGTGAGATATTCTCGATTGCATCGACATTTTTTGTGCTAAAATGCGAGATTCAAGCCCTAAATTGAAGCCCTAAATCTAACAACTCCATAAAAACAAACAAAAAAAACAAACAAACTAAAAATCGATACAGAAGAGGTAGGGAATACACTTACGGTGTCGAATCGATGTAGTTTCACCTATATTTCATCGAAGGTTAGTTGGAGATAAGGGTGCAATTCAAGAGATGGAATTAGTTGAGTGTTTGAGGTATGGGTAAGCAAGGTTGGCAGAGTATTAGGTGAGTGATGCAGTCCAAGCAGATTCAAACACTTCTTTGGAAAAGTTTGACCGAAAATAATTTTTGGTTGAGTTTTGAATGGTCTGACTACGGAATCCTATAGTTTTAAAGACATGATTTTAGTGAAAATGACGTGGTGATCAATACATAATACTTTAGTAATGATTACGACGTTTTAGGCCAAATTTCTTCGTTTAGGCTTTCGAATTAGAAAATTTTCTATTTTTAGTAAGTTTCAGTTTGATTACAACTTTTAGTACCAATTTTTATTTTATGGCATTAACTTTCCTATTTCGTCTAGTTTTCAATTTATGTTATTTTGTACTTTTACTATTTTTGGCAAATTTTAGGGTTTTGCTATTTAAAACACCATTTTTGCTATAATTATACATTTTTTGATAATTGAATAAAATTTGAACTTTGAATAAGTTCTTGTGCCCTAAATAACATTATTCGTATGTCAAATAATCAGTTTGGAAAACTTTTGTTGCGTCAAGTGGTATCAGAGCTTTCACCGAGTGTGATTTGAAATTGATCATGCCTCCGAAGAAGAATCAGGACCACTAACCAGTTGAAGTTGTTTATCAATGAGATAACCAAATCCGATTGGAGCAGTTCTTTACTAAATTTCTTGCATCACAGAAACAAAAGCGTGTGTAACTTAATGAGTTATCTGCCAGAATAACCGAGTTGTTAAAGATTCATGAAATCTATGTCCCAAACTCTTGAAAAGACGCTATTATTTTTAAAGAAACAAAAAATGATTCCTCTTATGGGAGGGACGATGAGTACAACGACGAAGATTGTCGATTAAAAGAATGCATTGATCTAATTGAATGCAATGACGATCACATCTTCGACTTCAACAAGCCACCAATTTTTTATGACAATGATGATGCAATTGTTGAAGAAAGGATGGTATTTAGAGATGATGGTCGTGTACTTGAGGTTACACAGTTGGCGTCAAAATCACAAGTGTAAGCGGTGGTGTCCTATGATGAGCTTTCGTCAACAAAGATACGTAGTTGTCGAGATGAAGACGAAAACTACCTAATTGAAATAGGTGTGAGACAAAAGTGTAGTTCGCTACGACCAAACACTTTTGTTCAATAACTGATGACAAGGATGAAGTGTTAGTAGTGGATGCTCTTCAAGTCTCTCACAGAGATGTGTTTTTTGACAACGTTCAAGATATTATTCCTCAAATACTTGTTTAATCAAGTAGTGTTGAGTTAGTCAAAATAGTTGTGAAGATAAATTTGTCCCAAATTATAAGTCGCGCGAAGGTACGAAAATTTGTGGATGAATCTTTGTCAATGTGGGGAGTATGATGCAGGTTTGGATTGAATTAGGGATGTGTATCACGAGGCTGAAGATTTGAGGGCGAATCTTGTTCACTATGGGGAGAATGATGCAGTCCAAGAAGTGTCAAACACTTCTCTAGAAAAAGTTTGACTGAAAATAATTCTTGGTTGACTTTTGAAGGGTCCGACTACGGAATTCGACAGTTTTAAAGATATGGTTTTATTGGGAATGGCATAGTGATAATACTCATTACTTTAGGCGTTATTATACTTTTTGGCCAAATTCCTTCGTTTAGGACACTGATCTAGCAAGTTTTTTATTTTTAGTAAGTTTTAGTTTGATTATAACTTTTCATTGGAATTTTCATGTTGTACGCCGTTTGTGGCATTAGCTTTGCTATTTCCTCTATTTTTCAACTTAGGGTATTTTGAACTTTTACTATCTTTGGCAAATTTTAGGGTTTTGCTATTAAAAACACTATTTTTGTTGTAATTAGACATTTTTTTATTATTGAATAAAATTCAAACTTTGATTAAGTTCTTATGTCATAAATTGCATTATTTGTGTGTCTAATAATTAGTTTGAAAGACTTTCATTACACCAGTAAGAAAAAAACTATTTTATATAGAGGGAGGTTAAGTCATTTAATTTCACGCATGGATTAAAATATTTTTTAAAAATAAAGTACATTAAGCAAAAAGTGGGGTTTGTTTAACCGCTCCTGTGAAGAATTAAGGAGTTAGTGTTATCATATGTGGGTTAGTGTAAGAAAAAGTTTGACACGAACACCACATGCCAACCCATTTTGCCACTTAGGACTTGATCACTTTTTTTCCTTGTCAAGAAATATATCATGAACTTGCCAAGAGAAAGAAATATATTACATTACAACATTTTAATTTGTATCACAACAATTACAATATTGATATACTCCAAACTATAAAAGCACCTCCAACCAAACTACATTTTATGTTGCTTCAACTAGACACCATTTTTTTAAAGCAACCTCTTTCATTCTTCCAAACCCTAAGATTTTTTATTGATTCTCTTTTGTGATTTTTTATCTTGAACCATCGTTGATCCTCCATTTCGATCTGTAGTGGTTCAAATTACATATGTTTACATTTTATTTTTTCAGTAAGCTGCTGATATAGTCAGCTTTGTGAAAATTGGTCCATCCTTATTGCAGTACATCTTCCTCAATGGTTGTGCATAGTTTTTATGCGACAACTGAGTTGGTCTCTTCTTTAGTTTTTTATTTCATAGTTATTTGTCTTCCCTAGTTGGAAGTTTTTGATTTGTCTTTTTCTCGTTAAGAAGTTTTACATTTTCTTCTTTGTTGGAAAGTTTTGTTATTAGTTATATGATTATAGTAGTGTTTGTGTATTGTAATATGTTTCAACATTAGAGAGAGCAGTCTCTGGTTGTCAAACTGTTTTAATTTTACAATTGCATTCACAATCAAATTAATGACAGTCCTTTTTAATAAATAGGATTAGCGAATCAATGTATTTTTTGATTTTATATCTGGTCTTGTATCAAACCATTAATGATTAATGAAACTTCTATTTTCTTAAAAAAAACTAGACACCACTTTTTTCTATTTTGTTGCTTGAGTTTTATTTTTTTTATTTTTTTACTTTAAAAATTAATATATTTACTTACACCTATAAAAATTATTTTTTTCTATATTTTCTTATTGATTAAATAATTTATTAAAATCAATAAATAATTAATTAAAAAATAGTAAGCAAAGTTTATATTGGTTGGAGAAGAAATCGAATTTGATTTTGTGAGAATTGTAAAACTCAGAAAAAAATAGAGTTCATGGCTCAAGCATATGTTAGTTCGCAACATGAGTATTCCCAAAAAGAAAATAAATAAATAAAAATCGAGACCTATTATTTCTCAGTGTTACTCTGAATGAGAACTCTAGAAAGCTTAATTAGCTTCACGTATATAATATATTTTTGAGATGTATTGGTGTCCAAACTGCCTTAGCCATTTCTTTTATTAAAGTTTAATTGGTACTACAAAAAAATAATATCAAGCGCCTTCACTGACACCTCAAAATGGTTGGGCACAATGTAGTTGCTTGGACCACCGCACCAAAGCGCTCAAGGCCCACCGTAACAATATATTAACAAAATATGGATCAAAAAGTTGTCGGTAAAGGAGGACGTGATGGCTAAGGATTGGACAAAACATGTCGATATCCCAATTGTGAGTTACCATGGTCTTTATTACTTTCATAAAGAGTACTGGGGACTAATTTAAAGGATAATGACAGTTAGCCATCAATGGACCTTTGCCAAAAAGATTCCGACAAAACAATAATAATTGAAAATTGATTCAACTTTATCAAAAGCAGAATTCGAGTTCCATAAAGTATTATTTATTTTTAGATTCTGATAAAGTGCTTTCAGGAATATAATTACGCGACTTTCATTATATTTGAATAGGGATGTACATAGATAGGGTAATACTCACCAGTAATAAAAATTTACCTTAACAAGTACAAGTGTGGGAATTTTAAATGGGTGTTGAGTGGGGATGGGTACCAAATTTTATACTCATATAGGTATGGATACGAGGATGAATAATAAAATATACCTACAGAGATTTTCACGGGTGATTCCTACGAGAATCTCTCAAGATCCCTATGGGTGACCTCCACAGGGATCTTGATACCCAATGGGGATATTCATGAGGATACCCATAGATATCTCTCATATATCAATTATAGACCATATGATATTTAACAAAAAATCTTAATGAGATTTTGAATGTTAACACTTAGAAATTAGAACTTTAATTGCAAGATATGTTATACTTTTTTTTGTAGAATTTCAATAATTGTGTTGTTATGTATGTATTTTTGATTCCTTATTTTTTATTATTCTTTTTTGAAGAAAATTAAATGGGATCTAAGAATATTTTCTCCATAGGGATTCCCTATCTCTGCAAAAATCCCCATGAAAATCCTTACGGGAATCTCTAATGGGTAATGAAATGGATAAAATATTTTACCCACAGAGATTTTCTCCATAGGGATTTGATAGGTATGGGGATGGATATGAGAATTCATCCCAGATGGATATGAATATGGATATGGGTGATAAATTTTTGAGTGGTATGAGTATGGGAATGAGGTCTCCATCCCCTACTCTACCCATTTGCATCCCTAAATTTGAGGCTTAAGCTGTTATTGTGGTGGTAGCGAAACCCACTTGTTACCGTCAACCTTTTTTATTCCACTTATATGAGCTCTAATCGTTTTTTTTGAATTATTTTTGATATTATCCATGCATGAACTAGTATTTCTAAACTGAAAAGAAAAAAGATAAACCGCATCATCAAGATCTTGTTTACGCAGTTCTGACCTCCCGTACATCTACAACGTCCAGATTTAAGCTTCACTAAGAGAGAATGAACAATAGATTTACACAAAAGCTCATAACTAGTGATCCCTTATCTAGCTAGTAACCTTTCACCAAGCCTTGACACACACTTTCCATACAACGAACCTACATTATTACTCAAGATCCTCTTTGTGACGGCCCCAGACCACAAACCTAAATCGGGACCTCGCCTGGCCTAGACTTACGTAGACCCCAAGTCCCTCTCGTGCAGTCAACACAAATCTAATCAGCCTTACCTTACCTTTTCCCATTTATATAATAATTTAAGATGAAATCATTAATATTAATGAGTTATTCAAAGATAAGCGGAAGCATTTTCCATCTCTAACTAATATAACAACATCAAGATATAAGTTAGGATAACCAAGAAATGTGGAAACCCAACAAATATATACATCATTACTAAAAGTCATGTCATAAGAGAGAATATCATCATATCCATGTCCAGGATCTCTCATTATCCTTAAAGTAAATCACCAAACTGAGGAGTTTTTCCTTTACTCGACTGTGGATCTGCACTCAGTCAACCACAAGAATGACGAGTCCCAGGTAAGTAATGCCAAGCAGGATGTTTACAGTATTTCAAAAGTAAATAAATAGTCTAAATTCATACAGATAGAAATAAAAGTACAAGGAATGCATGAATAAATAAAGACTGGAAATAAATCTGAATCAATCGAAAATGAGTATCCAGGAATACAAAGGAAAGGCACAAGTACTCCCAACCAAAGGTCGTTTGAGCCAAGGAATAAAATACACCATATACCTCAGAGTTTAGGAAGTGGTCTATCACATAATCCTTAAATGCGAATGTAGAATTCCTCAATAACCTAGTAAAGTAATTCCCACTTTGTATATGGGAACCAAAATATCAGCTAGTGTATGTGAAAGTTCCCAAAACAATAATAACGTGCATTCCAAGTTCCTGGCCTTTAGTTTATGCACCAGCTTAACCCACCACTTTAAGAGATCACGTTGACTCACTTGCTTTTGGACCACTCAACATAATAGAATTCCAAAACAGGATAGAGCAATAACAATAAGAAATTAAAGCTCAAAGAAATAACTATAAATTCCCTACTGATTTAGTTACTTGTGTCCAACGTTACTACACACTCACAAGCTTCCAATAACTACCCTGCATACCCAATTATATTATGGTTAAGCTCTAACTGAAACCAAATCAAGAAACATCGTGAAAACTGTAACCATGGTTCGCTCGAGAGCTAGTTCCAAACATAATTATTTATAACTTTAACTAACTTCAACTAGCTAATTTGAGGCAACTTTTTAACCTTGAAAACCTCAATATTTGTCATACTAACCAAAAAGAAACTTGTCGTACAAATTTCGTACTTTTCATAAACTCTAAGAACACTCAAATTAGATAAAAATCAAAGGAGTTATGAATTTTCCCATATGACTTATTAACAATGCAAACTTTATTTCTTTTGAACTATCAACTTTTCTCCAAATCAATATTTTTCACAGTGCAATCCTCAAATCACGCCAATAAACACCACAAAACCATTTGATACCAGCTTTTAACTATTTCCACAGCCCGTGGAGTCAATTAAAATCAAAACCAATATTTAATTAATCCAAAATCCTAATATAAATCAATATCAATTGGAAACCATCTTCAAAATTGCTATCAATTAAGTTGCAACACTTCAAATTACAAAAACCCTATCTCACGCCAGTAGAATTTATCCCAAATTGACAAAAATCAACTCAATATATAAATTCACAACAATTGATACTAATTCCTATCAAAACCCTGTAAAAGAAACTGAAAAATCACGAGATTTCTAATTGACTTGAGGAAAAACAAACTGAATTGAGATTTTACCAGATTCCGGGCTGAATCCTTCGTTTCCACTATGGTAACTTAGTTCAAATTAACCGTCTCGTGATACTCTATTGTTTTGCGGAGAAAATCGAATGAAAATTGGACGTACAGAGCTCCACATGTGAGAGAAAGAGTGGAGGGTTTTAGAAACATCAAAGCATATTTGCTTCTGTTGAAAACAATAAATCAATCAACTTTATATATATAAACCCTCAGCTGCTTGTCAACAACTTAATTTCTTTTTATTTATTAATTTTTATAAATCTATATTTTGACAGTTTCTAACTTCCGGTACCTGTTTTGCATCCGATTTTTCACCAAATTGAACCAAACTCTCAGCAAAACAGTCCATCTTTATATAATGTCCATAATACAAGTATTTGTCACACCAAAACCTAATATGTCTTAACTTTGTTCATGACATACTAAACTCTTATGGACCAAGTCTCTTACCATACTTGTCTTACCACATTTAATTATTATATTTTATCGTATATTATCAGTGTTTCTATTTAATTTGTCCCCCGAACAACTAAATACTTGACTATAGTTCGCCTCGACTCTCGAAAACTGTATTTTCGCGAGCCGAATCCATTTTTTTGCGTCAATGCTCTCACTCAAACGCCCTCGCACGTTTAGAACATTGGAATATAATTTTGAGTAAATAAATAATAATACAAAATACTAACAAAAAATAACATACCTCGATGTCAACTACCGAGAATTCTTCACATGTATCATGGCAAGAGGTCCACGTACAACCTAAAATGACACGTGACATATGTTAGATTTTAGGGTCGTTACACCCTTCGTGCTAATATTCCCTTGACGATTTATAAGTCAAGTCCCCTTGACAGGTTTGTGCAAAAAAAAACTAAAAAGAGGATTAAACTAGTATTCATCTATCTCAAGATTGACTTTTCTCTTCAAAGAAAGGAAAAAGAACCATATTTAATTATTTAATATATAAAGAAATCTTCTTGATCTTTAATTTTCTTCACATAAGGAATATGATTTTGCCAATCTTGTGGCTCCACATAATATTTGATTACTGGTCATTGGACTCCCAAGGATGGAAATGATTTTAAATTCAAACATGCATATATTCTGTATCTTAATAATATTCTTCATATATTCCAAGTATATCTTATGTGAAATGAAAACTCTTCCATATTCTTCTATCAATTTTTTGTCTAATGAAAGATTTGCCAAGAGAATATATCTTGTGGTTATAGAGAATATTCTCGATGGCTAAAAGCAAGGAAAATATTCTTAGAATCGTCTAACTATTCATTTTATCCTTTGAAAGATGTTTTTCTAATCTGTCAAAGGCAAACGTCTGTACCCACAGACAATGTTTTGTGGGCACGAAACTGAAATATATTTCTGTATATTTAACACAAGTTATAGTTGATCACACCATGTTCACTTACCATATCAAATGCGTGTAAATAATGACAATCCCAATTCTTACCTTAACAATTTATATTGAACTGGTCGCTACTTTGTCAAAATAAATAAATAAATTTATCTCTCCTATAATAAAAGGTGGTTCGATTCATCCTAATAAAAGTTTGAGACACTTTTTTTTTGACGAAAGTTCTGAGGCACAGTTCATTATGCAGTGTTTGGACCATTATTATTTAAATCACCATAAGTGGTGATTTAAAAAGTCACTATAGTATACTCCCTCTCTCTATCTACCTATATATATATATATATATATATATATATATATATATATATATATATATATGCTAGTTTTATATACGTGCTACGCACGTTCGAGCGTTTTATATACGTGCTACGCACGTTCGAGCCTCGATTGCTACGCTCAATTAATCTAACAACTTATTTTTATTGTCTTAAAAATATATTACTTGACTTGTATGTTGGTTTAATTGGTTTTTATTCAATTCTATTGTCAAGATAATCATTTAAGTTACATCTATTCTAAGATAATAGAAAAATAAATTATGAATCTATATATATTCCAAAATAATTTTTACAATGGGAAAAATTTTCATTAATCTCAACTCAATAATACATCATGATTGATAGTTTACATTACATTAGTCGATGTTGATTCTCAAAAAGTTTTATACTCATGGCATCACGAAAGTCTTATCATTTCATGGACAAACTTATTGTAACGGCCCAATTTTTATTAATGTCATTGTGAGCGTGTTTTCAGACGTGGACGCCAACTCAGATCCACAGGGATGCAACGGATAGGCTATGGTACACCTGGATTAGGTTAAAATATTATTTTTAACTGATTATTTGTGCAACTACGATGATAATGATTATGCAATGACTTATAACATCGCAGTTGTGATTTATATTAATTAGACCGAGCGAGATAGTGTGATAGGTATTCGTTTCGAAAAGCGTGATGACGTGGGTACTGAGCTAGCAAATGATGGGAACACTAGGCCGGGGAATGGGTTCACATAGATAAAAACAATTAAAAGCAACAAATAACTAATATGGGAACGTGGCGTATGCCAATTGTGTCATCGTGGTTGAGTATGACAGTTTGAGGTGTCAGGTATTAGAATGCCCGAGGAACAAATGATTGGTGATTTGCAAGGATAAGAACAAGTCACCAAATGAGTCACCAAAGCTGGAATTTTGACCATATCAAGGCCACAAGATGGGCCTAGGAATGTGCATGTCACATTAGAACAAGAATGAAGAATAAAAACGAGTATTGGCTCATCTGTCACCAACTTTTCTCTCTCCTCAAGCTTGAATCCGAAAATGAAGAGAGAAAGCTTAGGGTTTTGTGAGCTTTGGGAGGCAATTTGGAGGAGCAATTGACAAGCAAATGACAAAGAGGTTAGATTCGTCGAAATTCACATGGATTTCATTGTAGTTGCTATAATTTTAAGTGTGGATTTGAGCAAATTTTGTGGATTTCATTGTAGTTGTTCGTGGCTTCGGTAATTTTTACGATTTTATCGGTGTTTTGGCATAAATCACTAGGTTTATCGAATTGATCGAGGCTTCGCGAGGTTTAAAGTTACTTTATGGTTGGTTTGGAGAACCATACGAGATTGAAATGGATTCGAACCGCGGTGATAGGGCCTGGGGTCCAAAAAACCCTTAAACCTGGGTCTTGAGTCTAGCACCTCCAAAGGCGTCGTGGAGTGTAAACATCCACGATGCCACCCATGATGTCTAGGCAGTGAACTTGCCCAGTTGACGTCATGGAGAACGCCATGGGGGTTTACCCACAACAACGTCCCCTACGGTGCCATGGCAGAGAAAAAAAACTAAAATAAAATGAAAAATATTTGAATTGTTGTAGATGAAATGGATGTGGATGACTCTTCCTATTCAAACCATTTGTATTCCACTACTATGTGTGAGTGGTTACACATTTACATCATGTAATTGTAACTTATGATCTTTGACATTCTTGTAATGGCCTATATAAAGAGCTCACATCTATGTAATGGATACACCAAGTTGAATGAAAACTTCTCATTTCAACTATCTCATTTCTTCTCTTCTCCTTTGTAGTAGTAGTTTGTAGTAGTAGAAGTTCTTAGTCTTCTATTTCATTCTCTAGTTCTTAGCAAGTCTCAATTCAATTTACAACACGTTATTAGCACGAGCTTGCTCTAGCATTAAGGAGATCTTGAAGTTCAAGCCCGAGTTTGCTCTAGCATTAAGGAGATCTTGAAGTTCAAGAAGGCTTGTTAAGGAGACAAAGCTAGGAAGGTATAACTTTTATGAGTTCGGTTTATTTCTATATTATCTTGGTTGCTTCACTTTTATATGCATACTTTATTCATATACTATGCATTATAACGTCACCGATTGCGAAAGTATGCTCTGTAGTTGCGTCTTGTACGATCTTCTACATCAGAAATCAAAAGTCAATATGTGACATAACTAGTTTTCTCGCTATACTACAAACGATTAGTTATGCTCCATTCTTGATTTTTTTATATTGCAAATAGTGTTATGAGTTTGGATTGATAGTGGGTAAGCCTTGTCCCCGGTAAAGCTAAACATTGAAAGGGAGATGGGTTATCCCGTTCGAGGAGGCATGGTTTTTAAGTAGACTTCGTCTCACCACCCAACCTGGAGGTTGTCCCACCAACTCATACAAGTAGTACATTTTGTATATTAATAATCAAGTTGTGAACATATATTTAATCGTATATTATTTATTTTTTATAAAAGAGAAAAGTTATTTACACAATTTTTGACATATTTTCAGACTATGACAAACCTTCAAAAACTTGAATTTATTGCTCTTGATATCACTAGAAATAATTATTTGCCATGGCAACTGGATGCCGAGATACATCTCCCAGCTAAAGACTTAGGAGAAACTATTATAGAAGGAAATGAAATATCAATGCAAGACCATGCGAAAGCACTGATATTCCTTCGCCATCATCTCCATGAAGGCTTAAAAAGTGAGTATCTCACTATAAAAGATCCTCTCACCTTGTGGTTAAGCTTGAAAGAGCGATATGATCACCAAAAGACTCTGATATTTTCAAAAGCTCAAAACAACTGGCTGAATCTTAGGCTGCAAGATTTCAAAATAGTTAGTGAGTATAACTCCACCATGTTTAATATTGCCTCTCATTTGAGGCTTTGTGGAGAAAATATATCTGATGAGGCAATGATGGAAAAAACATTCAGTACTTTTCATGCCTCGAATCTGTTGTTGTAACAACAATATCGAGTGCGCCAATTTAAAAAATACTCAGAATTAATTTCTTATCTTATGGTGGCTGAACAAAATAACGAGCTTTTATTGAAGAACCACAACTCCCGTCCATTTGGTTCCACTTCAATTAATGAAGTAAATGCAACATCCTATAATGACCATAAAAAGGGTCATGGAAAGAAGAACCACGGACGTGGAAATGGGAAAGGATCAATCAGCAAAGATCGTGGCAAGCCCTATTCTAAATTTCGTGGCAATAAGTTCCAAAATAAATGGAATAAGAATGATGCCGTTTAGAATAAGGAGAAAATATTGCTGAAAAGGGGCATTCTCGTAATTGTGACCAACCATGTCACAGATGTGGTCTAAAAGGCCACTGGGCTCATGTATGCCGCACACCTAAGTATTTTATTGATCTTTATCAAGCCTCCTTAAAGGAGAAAGGTAAAACATTTGAGATGAACTTCACTATCGAAGATGGCTCGTCGGACATCAATTATATGGATGCCCCAAATTTTAATGATGATCCAAATACTAATCTCGATATTTTCAATGATCATATGTAATGATTTTAAATAATTCTATGTACTGATTTTTGTTATGCTTCTTAGTTATATGTACTAGTTTCTTATTATGAATGAAATATGACTCTTTCTAATTTGCCAAACATTATTTATCTAGATGGATCAACAAATCATGTGTTCAAGTCATGAATCAAATAAGAGCAATATATGTCTTGCTGATTGTGCTACAACGCACACAATCCTTAAAAACAGATAATATTTTCCAATTTGAACTTAGCTGAGGCTAATGTTCAAACAATATCTGGCATCTCCAATTTGATTAATGGCTCTGAAAGAGCAAATATTATGTTGCCTAGGGGAACAATAATTCATGTTGACAATGCCTTATACTCTGAAAAGTTCAGAAGAAATTTACTCAGCTTTAAAGATATTCGACAAAATGGATATCACATTGAAACCATGAACGAAAATAAAAAAGAATTTCTTTATATCACATTGGTTTCAAATGGAAAAAAAGAAGTGTTAGAAAAATTTCCAGCTTTATCCTCTGGATTATACTTTACTTATATAAGGCATGTCGAAACGAATGTCGTCTTAAATAAGAAAATTAATGATCCAAAGACATTCATTTTATGGCATGACCGGCTTGGTCATCCAGGATCATCAATGATGCGAAGAATAATTAATAATTCGCATGGACATCCTTTAAGGAGTCACAAAATATTTTTAGCTGGTGATTATAATTGTGCTAGTTGTTCTCAAGGTAAATTGATAGTTAAATCATCCCCAAGTAAAATTGTTGTAGAATCCCCAGTTTTCTTAAAACGCATTCAGGGAGACATATGTGGACCTATTCATCCTCACTGTGGACCATTTAGATATTTCATGGTTTTGATGGATGCATCAACTAGGTGGTCACATGTTTGTTTGCTTTTGACCCGCAATGTTGCATTTGCTAGACTTTTAGCGGAAATAATTAAGTTAAGAGCACAATTCCCTGATAACCCAATCAAGACCATCCGTCTTGATAATGCTAGAGAATTTCAATCTCAAGCATTTAAAAATTATTGCATGTCTATAGGAATTACCATTGAACATTCTGTTTCACATGTGCATACCCAAAATGGTTTGGCAGAATCTCTGATCAAACGCATTCAATTAATTGCCAGATCTTTAATCATGAGAATTAAGTTATCAACTTCAGTTTGGGGACATGCAGTCCTTCATGCAGCATATATCATTCATTATAGGCCTACTGCATACCATGAACATTTCCCATGCAACTCATTTTAGGTCAACGACCAAATATTTCACACTTAAGAATTTTTGGTTGTGCAGCGTATGTTCCTATACCACCTCCCAATAGAAATAAGATGGGTCCACAACGAAAACTTGGGATTTATGTTGGATTTAACTCATCGTCCATTATAAGATACCTTGAGCCTTTAACAGGGGATTTATTTACTGCACGTTTTACTGATTCTCACTTTGATGAAGCAATTTTCCCACCATTAGGGGGAGATAAGAAGTCAATTCAAAAGGAATGACGCGAAATTGCTTAGAATGTATCAACTTTATCACATTATGATCCACGAACAAATCAGTGTGAACTTGAAGTTCAAAAGTTGATTCATTTGCAACAAATTGCAAATCAATTACCAGATGCATTTAATGATGCAAAACAAGTGACAAAATCACATATTCCAACTGTAAATGCTCCTGCAAGAATTGACGTCTCTGTGCAACAAAATGCACAAGAACCAACGAAACGCTTAAAGCGTGGAAGACCGGATAGTTCAAAGGTACAATTCCTCGAAAGAGGAAAACGGGAGTAAAAATAAATACAAATCAAAATACTCATAAGAAAGCACAAGAATCCTTTGATTAGGGTTTGTCAGAACAAGTTGATTATGATGAGGAACAACTTCCTCTAGAAAAAAATGAAAAAGATGAAAGTAATGAGATCTCAATAAATTATTTAAACTCTGGTAAGATTTGGGATCGAAATGAAATTGTTCTTGATGATATATTTGCTTTCAATATGTCATTTGAAATATGTGAAAATGATGATGATCCAAAACCACGATCAGTGGACGAATGTAAAAAAAAGACCTGATTGGCAAAAATGACGAGATTCTATCCAAGCAGAGCTAAACTCTTTAAGGAAACGAGAGGTTTTTAGACCAATTGTCCAAACCCCAGATGGCATAAAACCTGTTGGATATAAATGGGTATTTGTACGAAAGAGAAATGAAAAAAATGAAGTTACAAGGTACAAAGCAAGACTTGTAGCTCAAGGTTTCTCACAAAGACCTGGCATCGATTATGAGGAAACATATTCTCCTGTTATAGATGCAATCACATTTCAGTTCTTGATAAGCCTTATAGTCTCTGTAGGGCTTGATATGCGTTTAATGGATGTCGTTACAGCATATCTGTACGGATCTCTAGACAGTGAGATATTTATAAAAATCCCTGATGGATTTGTAATATCTGATGAAATAAAATCAAAACCTCATAACATGCATTCTATAAAATTACAAAGGTCTTGGTACGGGTTAAAACAATCCGGACGAATGTGGTACAAACGTCTTAGTGATTATTTACTGAAAGAAGGATATGTAAATAATCCGCTTTGCCCATGTGTCTTCATTAAAAGATCATCAACAGGATTTGTGATTATTGTTGTATATGTTGATGATTTAAATATAATGAGAAACCACGACGACATCGTTAGAACATCCAAATACTTGAAAAAGGAATTCGAGATGAAAGAACTTGGAAAAACAAGACATTGTCTTGGTTTGCAAATTGAACATTTTTCAAGTGGAGTACTTGTCCATCAATCAAATTATATTGAAAAATTATTAAAAAGATTTTATATGGACAAGGCACATCCATTGAGCTCTCCAATGGTTGTCAGATCACTTGAAGTGGATGAGGATCCATTTCGAACTCATGAAAGTGATGAAGAGCTAATTGGTACGGAGGTACCATATTTAAGTGCAATTGTTGCACTTATGTATCTTGCAAATTGTACAAGACCCGATATTGCTTTTGCTGTCAACCTACTTGCAAGATATAACTCTTCACCAACTCGAAGACATTGGAATGGTGTTAAACACGTTTTTCGATATCTTCAAGAAACAAGTGACATGGGTTTATTTTACTCGAGAGGGGTAAAATTGAATCTCCAAGGTTATGTTGATGCTGGATTTTTATTTGATCCCTACAAGGCCCATTCTCAAACGAGATATGTATTCACCTGTGGTAGTACTGCTGTATCATGGAAGTCAGTAAAATAAACTATGGTTGCTACTTCTTCCAATCATTCTGAAGTACTTGCAATTCATGAAGCAAGTCGTGAATGTGTTTGGTTGAGAAACATGATTGAACGTATTCAAGAATCATGTGGATTGCTTTCAATAAAAGATTCTCCAACCATATTATATGAAGATAATGCAGCATGTATTGCACAATTAAGTGAAGGATTCATAAAAGGGAACAAAACAAAACATATTTCACCAAAATTCTTTTATGCGCATGAGCTTTAGAAGAATGGTGAAATTGATGTCAAGCAAATCTGATCGAGCAATAATCTTGCTGATTTATTCACAAAAGCCTTACCAACTACGACATTTAAAAGACTTACATTTGGTATTGGCTTGCGTAAATTTAAAGACATAGCAAGTAAAGAAACTGGACAAGTTTCATCCATGTTCACATGAAGGGGAGTTATTGATTAGTGTATTGCACTCTTTTTCCCTTAGTTATGATTTTATCCCATTGGGTTTTCCTAATAAGGTTTTTAATGAGGCAATCTTAACAATATTATACCCATCTTAATATTTATGAGAATAGTGTACTCTTTTTCTTTTACTATATTTTTCCCATAGGGTTTTTTCTTAGTAGAAGTTTTAACGAGGCACAATCTCTTAGCAAGTGTCATCCAAGGGGGAGTGATGTAAATGAAATGAATGTGGATGACTCTTCCTATTCAAACAATTTGTATTCCACCACTATGTGTGAGTGGTTATACATTTACATCGTGTAATTGTAACTTATGATCTTTGACATTCTTGTAATGGCCTATATAAAGAGCTCACATCTATGTAATGGATACACCAAGTTGAATGAAAACTTCTCATTCCAACTATCTCATTTCTTCTCTTCTCCTTTGTAGTAGTAATTTGTAGTAGTAGAAGTTCTTAGTCTTCTATTTCATTCTCTAGTTCTTAGCAAGTCTCAATTCAATTCACAACATGAATTTCCAAATTTTGAGGACTTAAATGATACATTTGGATACCGGGGATTTAGGGTAACACATTTAGGTATCGGGCTTGTATTCTGAGGTGACCACGGATTGGATTGGGGGCTGTTTTTAGGAATTGGAGTGCAGTTTGAGGTACGTAAACCCTTTAAGAAACACACTCGAGTATATATTTATTTGTTTCAGTAGATCTAACTGTTGGGTTTTGGGAATCAGGCGTAGCAGAATTTTTCGAAACCTTTTCGAATATCTCCAAACCAAGATCCTATCGATTCCATTAAACTGATATATCAAGAGAGAAAAACCATACCTTAATAAGCACAACTCCACGTTTGCCTTGTTTGGTATTGATCGATTCTTTCAAGAAGCTGTCAGAGACGAACGTCCTCTATCAGAAATCCACACACGAACAAATGATCACGATCCGAAGTGCTAGCACAAAAAATTCTAGAGAAGAAAATTCTCACCAAAAACTCTTTAGAAAAATCTTACACTACTTACAACTGTGACCCTAATGTCTTATTTATAGTTTAATAGGTCGAGTTGTAAAAGAACTTCATCTCATAGTCATACTCTAAATAGAGTCTTAGATAAAGTCCAACTCTAAAAAGGATATAGTCATAGACAATCTATAATTATTAATCCAATAAGAGTTTTAATTTTTCTAAAACTCAAATAAGAATTAAAGTCATACTTTAATTCCAATTAGAGTCTTATTCAAAATAGGATTCACTAAGAGACTAAATTTCTAGTCACACTAAAAATGTAAGAGAGTTTTTAATCCTAGTCCAACTAGGACACTTAATGAGAATCTTCAAAATGAATTTTATTTGACCTAGATAATATTAAATCTTGCAAGTCCGTTCTTTGCAAGACATTATGACTACCCAAGTTGCATGAAGATTAATAAATCGATACAACCTAATAGACAGTGTATATCATATCCTTTTGTCATGCGATATCTTTTTGATTGAACTTAAGACATTGAATGTCACCCTTATAGTTTAATCTACTAGTCTCGATCTTTGAGTAGACTGAAATTGTTAAGTGACATTGATCCAATCAATTTACTAGACATGACCATTCATTAGTCTAACATATTGAGGGACCCAATAAAAGAGGGACAAATTCTAACAATCTTTATAATCATCTAGTTAAAAACGATGTTTAATTGTGTCAAATCATTGTGCTCATAATGTTGAAGTCTCTAGTGACCTCAAGTCGAAGGACTAAATGATATAAATATCATGAGAATCACTTACGACATTGACCATGTAGCGTTCTCATAGCAGGTCGGTCCAATATTTATTCCAACAAATACTCATTATCTTGATTCGTATCATTATAAACATAATCATCATATAACTATCAATTAAAACTCATACTACTCTTAATTTATTATTGTTCCTACAATAATAACTTATTAGGGATATTTAGAATAATACAATAGTTATTCATGGATACTATTGTAAAAGAAACATGCATCTACTTATAATAGTTAAAACAATATTTATAGAATTGGCCTAGGGCACATTTCTCAACATCTCCCACTTGCACTAGGTCCAATTTATACGTATCCAATACTATATGACTTTAATGTGTTCTTAGTGGAAAAATTTTATTTATGTATCTGCTACATTGTTTATTATTATTGTTCTGCAAATCTTCATGTTCTTTCTTAATAAGACAAAAATGCTCAAGTAATTGTTTAGATCTATAGTGTGATTTAGGTTCCATATCCTAAAGTTGTGCATTGGTTTTACAATAAAATCCAACGTTGCTTTGAACACTTGGAATAACACCTTATTCAATCATAAACCTTATAATCTAAACATATTCTTTGGTTGCATCAAATGCTGTTAAAACTTAATTTATGTTGTAGAATTTTTTTATAGTGATTTTGGAACATTTCCAACTCACTGCATCTTCTTATGAAGTTAACACATCCATATTGCGATCATTAATAATTTATACTAGCTTGGAAGTTACATTTTGTAATCATTTTCAAGATTCATATCTTCCAAACCTTTGTAAATCCAATAACATTTTTCAAGTGTTTCCGAAGTACTTAACAATGTTATAAGAAAATATCTAGTGATCTTCATTGGAATCTATGAGATATATGTATGTTTTGCTGAAAACTTATGACAATTGAGTTGAATGCAAAGTTAACATGTGATAACTCCCATAGCTAATGCATATGAAATTATACTCACATTGTCTCGCTCATCATTCATTCTTAGACTTTAAGTCTTGCTTAGACTTATGTGATAAGACATATGTACGAATTCTTTTAAGAATCTCGCACACTGAAATATTTTCAGTTATTTGTCTATTTAAGCACTCTAATTTAGACCAATTAGTCTATTAAATCTATCTCTATATAACTATATCACAAAGATCTAAGCTTAATTGTCTAATAACTTCATTTAAAAACTTTTCCTCAACCAAGAATTGACATTCTGTAAGGTTAGGACATTGTTTCTAATGAATAATATATCATCAACATATAGATTCAGAAAAGATAATTGCGCTCCCACTAACCTTTATGTATACTCAAGGTTTATCTTCGATGCAATGAACTTAATTCATTAATTATTTCATCAAAACAAATATCTCAACTCTGATAAGCTTACTATAACTCACAAATGGATCCTTTAATCTTGCATACCTTTCTAAAATTCTTAAGATAATCAAAATCCTTAAATGATGTCATACACATATTTAAGCAGCATAGAACAATGCTATTTGAATACCCGTTTTCCATATCTTATAGTCAAGCTATGAAGTAATGATAATAAAAATTCTAGAATTTAAGCTTAGCTAACAGTAAAAAATCTTATCATAATCAACACTTTGATTTAGATTAAAATTTTTCTATAAACCATGCTTTTTAGTATACACCTTTTGTTTTTCATGTCAATTTAAATCATTTACATCCAATGATTATACCATTTTTCAAGTAAATAAATCAAGTTCCAAACTTGAATAACATACATGATTTAAAAGTCAAAGTTCATTAATACTTAGTCTTTTCATCCAAACTAAACAACACATGTCTCTTGATAAGCAATGATTCATTTTGATCCAGTATCAAAAAATATATCACAACTATCAAAAATGAGAAATTTTAGATTTCTTTAACCAATTTCTTATTATTCTAGATTTTTAAGAGATATATGTTACTTGTGTATATTCAACTAGTTCAAAACTTTGTTGAGTATCCTAAAGTGGTTCAGTTCTCATTTGTGGCTCTTTAATATTTCAAGATTTATTTTATTCCCAATAGTGTCTTTGAAGTAAACCCTTTATTTAGAAAGACATCATTTTGAGCAACAAACAATTTGTTCTCAATTGGATAAAATAATATTATAATATTCAACAACAATTAGAAACAAAATGACTTAGGCATCAAACTTAATGTGACTTAGCATGTTACACAAGTCTCGCCGCCTCAAGTCTAAAGAAAAGACAAACTAGGTCTTTTTATTCCATATGGTATATGGAGTTTAACTACCACTTTAAAAAATATAAGGTTTAGTGCGAAGTGTAGTAGTTTCTAAAGTATAGCCTCAATAGAACATCTTAGGAAGGTCAGTGTGACACATCATAAATCGAATTATATCCTATATAGTTCGATTTTTCCTTTTAAAACATCATTTCACAAATGACGTTCCTAGTGAAGTTAATTGCAAGACAATCCACAATTTCAAATATGGTCATTCAAACTCTTGGCTCAAATATTATCCACCTTGATCTCATCAAAGTATGTTAATAGTTTTCCAAGTGATTTTTTTATATGCTTATTTGAAATGTTGTCATAATTCAAAATTATGTCTTCCTAATAAGATTTGTAATTCACTATAAAATGAACAGTTTCATTCTATGAATACTTAATCCGTCCTTTAAGGCTTATCTTTTGAGTTAGGCAAAGTCTACCTCACAACTAAGGTTTCTGTGTCTAACACAAACACCTTTGGTAGCTTTTGCCTTCCCTTTATCTTTCTCCATTAAGTTCCTTTAATTTCTATAAGAACCTTCAAAAACATATATAAGGCTTCTCTTAATATTGTCTTATAGTTTGAACTGCATCAAATGCAACTGCAAACATACTTTTCCATGTCATTCATAAAATATAGTTCAAAACTATTTTTGATGAATTATAGATCAAATCTAAACCAACTCTTGGCATATAGAGATAAAAAGCCTTTTTGAGATAATTAATATAGCCCTTTGTGTTCCAAACACAAAAACATATTGATAGGGTCTCAATTATTTACAAGAATTAAGGAATTCTGTATTCTTATATTTTTCCTGCGTGACATACTGTTGGAACATTTCCTTCAGTGTCGTTGTCATGTCATTAGCTTCTATAGTCCCAAATCTTTCCAAAAGTCATGTTTCATAGTTGCTAACACATATAATTCTTGCAATAGTACATGATAGTTTTAAAGGAACAAGTTAATCTGAGACATACATCATTGATTTTATGGTTGATAACATTTCTCAATTTTCAAATCAAATAAGGGAAAGTAGTCTTAGAAATTATTTTATCCTTCTCAAAGATTGATTGTAGTTACTATGCATTAGTGTCACTAAAAGTATTATATGTACAACTAGAAGATTATGCAAAACTATTTATTAGTGAGTAATTAAACTCCCATTAACTCAATATGTATTAATTTAGTGGACTAAGATCCATATTTCACTTAATTTTGAGATAGCTAAAGCATGACACTCAAAATCTACTTATTTAGGTAGGTAACCTTTACCAATTGCATCATATACAACTCTTAGGTTCTTTATGAGACTTAGATATCATATGTTGCAACATGTTGTGTCTCATCTATGCCTAAAGCTCAAAACCATTTTGATAGCTTTATTAAGTCAAACCAATTTAAAATATTTAGGTAACCGTTACTCGACTTGCCTCACCAAGATAACACAATACACCCTGTTGCAGACACATATTGATGTGATCGAGGCCTTGACAAGTGTTTAAAAATTGGATGGCATTGACTTAAAATTTTAATTGAGGGATTTTAATTTAGTTTTATGATTTTTTTCTTATGTTAAGACCTAAATTCTAGCATCTAATAATGAAATATCCAATATATCAAATCATGCGTAGGATAAAGATCATAAATAAGTAGGAAACACTTTTCACATATAAGTAAAGCATCATAAAATAAATTTAGGAAAGTTAAATGCTATTCAACAATAGAATGCAATGCAATTAAAATTCTAATGGATTTAAGCATAGCTACAGGAGAAGAATTCTCATTATTTTAGTCAATCCAATTGATCGAAACTACCCCTTATTTTTATTTCTGAAAATTAATTAAAGCGTTTTTAATTAAGATGAGCCCACCTTTAACTTAATATCTTATTCTAATCCAATTAGAATTTATGATACTTGGAATCCTAATCCAATTAAAATTCAAGATACTTAAAATCCTAATCCAATACAAATTTGTTATATATCTCACCTATCATATAAGATTTACAAATATTCTTATCCGATTACAAGTTTATTTCCTATCTAATATGAATATACTAATAGACAACAACAATGAGACATATAACCAAAAACAATTTTGATTCTTATCCATAAGTCATGCAATTGAATTAAGAAACAAAATATTAATCATGCATTCAACATCAGAATCATATTAACCTAAACATGATTTCTATCATGGAGACATACATAATTATTACACAAAACGAACTATATATTTAATAACAAAATCATATCAAATTAATCATATTAACCTAAACATGATTTCTATCATTGAGATATACAAAACTCGAATTGTTCAATTTTAAAACGTATCTTATCGAAATATACTTAACATGAGTTCAATTAATGAATCATATCATACATATGTATCAAATACATGAATTAATAACAAGCTTTAAAATTAATTCCTGAAAACAATCATCACATAACCTATATGTAAATCATATATACATTAATCATGATCATGTTTTCACACATATATCATATATACATCAGAAAAAACATGGAAACGTTTAATAAAATTGAGCCTAATGCTCTAATACATTGTTGGGTTTCAGGGATCAAGCGCAGAGGAATTTCTCGAAACCTTTTCAAATATCCCTGAACCAGGATCCTATCGATTCCATTAAACTGATATATCAAAAGAGAAAAACCATACTTTAACAAGCACAACTCCATGTCAACCATGTTTTGTGTTGATCGATTCCTTCAAGATGCTGCCAAAGACGAAAGTCCTCTATTAGAAATTCACACACGAACGAATGATCATGATCCGGAGTGCTAGCGCAAAAAATTCTAGGGAAGAAAATTCTCACAAAAAACTCTCTAGAAAAATCTCACACTACTTACAACTATGACCCTAATGTCTTATTTATAGTTCAATAGGTCGAGTTGTAAAAAAACTTCATCTTATAGTCATACTCTAAATAGAGTCTTAGATAAAGTCCAACTCTAAAAAGTATAGAGTCATAGACAATCTACAATTACTAATCCAATAAGAGTTGTAATTTATCTAAAACTTAAATAAGAATTAAAGTCATACTTTAATTACAATTAGAGTCCTATTCAAAATAGGATTCACTAAGAGACTAAATTTCTAGTCACACTAGAAATGTATGAGAGTTTTGAATCTTAGTCAAACAAGGACACTTAATGAGAATCTTCAAAATGAATTTTATCAAAGAAAATTCATCATCTAAGATAATATTAAATCATGCAAGTCTGTTCTTGTGTGCGACCCAATAGGTTCAAATAACGTTGGCTGTGAACCAAAACCCTTTTTGACATACAAGTCATAAGCAGCCTTAAGCAAGACATTATGACTACCCAAGTCGCATGAAGATCAATAAATCGACACAATCTAATAGATAGTGTATATCATATCCTTTTGTCACGCGATATCTTTTTGATTGAACATAAGACATGGAATGTCATCCTTATAATTCAATCTACTAGTTTTGATCTTTGAGTAGACTGAAATTGTCTAGTGAAATTAATCCAATCAATTCACTAAACATGATCATTAATCTGTCTAACATATCGAGGGGCCCAATAGATATCTCTCTCTAAAAGAGGGATGAATCCCATCTTGATCACACAACTTTCACACATTAGTCGGACAATGACCAATCACAATCTTTATAATCATCCAGTTAAAGACGGTATGTAATTGTGTCAAATCATTGTACTCGTAATGTTGGAGTCTTTGGTGACCTCAAGTCGAATGACTAAATGATATAACTATCATGAGAATCACTTATGACATTGACCATGTAGCATTTTCATGGCGGGTTAGTCTAGTATTTGTTGCCAACAAATACTCATTATCTTAATTCGTTTCCTTATACACATAATCATCATATAACTGTCAATCAAGTCTCGTACTAGTCTTAATTTATTATTGTTCCCATAATAATAACTTAATAGGGATGTTTAGAATAATACAATAATTATTCATGGATACTATTATAAAAGAAATATGTATCTACTTATAATTGTTAAACAGTATTTACAAAATTGGCTTAAGGCACATTTCTCAACACCAACTATTATTTATTAATCATTTCATACTTTTTCCATGTGCTTACCTATGTTGCACGGTTAGTTGTCTAATTCCCCGCTGGATCTTATATATTCTAAGGTGTGTGGGAAGATTTGGGTAGGCTGGACAATAGGGACAGGCTCGGGAGACTGTGACGACCCCAATTTCCCTAGCAATTGGGTATGCCTGGCCTAGACCCGTATAGACTCTTGAATTGGTACTCGACGAGTCTAAATGTGTCAAGTCAGCCTCAATTCATCCAATTAAAAATTTATGAAGTTATATTATGGATCTATTTGGTAATAGTAGCTTGATAAGTTGTTATTTATGCATATTATATATAGTTTATTTATATTCTCCGAAATATGGGCTCATTTATCTCTATTTGTCATTTTCAGGACTTTTGGGTGCACGGTTGACTCCGGGGCAAAAAAAATACTCAAAATAGTGTATTTACTTGAAGAAATCGGATACCAGAGGGTTTGTTTTGGAGTGTATACAAGAATAGGTGAATTGGAGTTTCGAATGGCCACGTGTCGCATCCCCATTGGACAGTCCGCGTTATATAGCAGTAGCAGCCAATTAGCGCCTACTACATCGCTCGTCCATCCATCCTCTCTCCCATCCTTGTTGATCTTCCTCAAGATGTGCAATAACACAAACTCCCAGATTAATGCACGAGTCATGCGAGCGCGCTCCTGTACAGTTTGCCCGCCATGTGTCATCTGCTCATTCGTCTAGCAAGTCAACAACAGCTGTCCCAGCCACTCACACGCCGCCAAGTGTCAATGCTATTCTTCCAGCATGTCACACGACCACATTTCCAATCCACGTGCGTCACGTCACCCTCGCCAGCAAATTCGTCCAATCACGTTGTGATACATGACAGAGTCCAGAAAAATACCAAAAAATAGCCACAGATTGTCCTCGACGCACGCGTCATGTACCAAACTTGAAAATAGGCATTGGGGAACAAAATTTGGCAGTTTTAATTAGGGTTTTTAGCAGAGAAGGAGAGGATCTATTATTTATTTTTCTTTTAGTTTAGTTTAATTATGTCTAGCTAGTTTCTTCTTCTAGGTTGAAGGTGGATCGGTCAAGCATACGACTTGGGAATCTTTTATGAGGTTTATTTATTTTTAATTATTATTGTTTATTTTCTATGATTTATTTTATTTGGTATTATTTGAACAATTGAGGTTAAACACTAGTTTAAACCTTGATTTACATGTCACTGAGTTGTAAACACTTGTCCTTCTGCGATAAGACTACACTAGTGGCAATTGACCCTACTAATTGATTAGACCCTTTTGGGACTGGTCAAATACCTTAGGGATATAGGCTAAATCAGGAGCACTAGCGATCCGGTTGTCTAGGTGTAGTGCCTTCACGAATCGAGGTAATACGACCAATGCATTAAATTTGGAGCATTAGTGATCAGGTTGCGTGTTTGGTTAGGGAAGTAGTCAATGGTCATACCTTAGCTGCGGATATCAGGAAGTGCAGGGAACTGAGTGCGTCACTGAGTGTATAGCTACACTAGATCAAAGATTAGTTTCGTACTTTTCATGAACCGACAATTAATAAAATTAATCCCAAGTTTTATGGCGAGACTATGAAACTGGATACCTAGACTTCTATCCTTTCATTAGATTTCCTTATTTTTGAAATATTTATATTTTCCTTTTTTTGTCTTTTTCTTACTTAAGAAAGACACTAATCTCTTTGAGATCGACCCTTTACCGCTATCTACAAAATAGTTAGTTTAGGAAATATATTTTATTGACGTGTTCGCCACGCGTCATAGCTGATAATCTAGTTGAAAGCAAATAATCTGAAAATTTGGTGATTAATAGCTGATAATTGATAATCTAGCTGACCAATCAAAATTATTTTAAAAGAATTAACTAATTGAGTAGCAGATAAATGTAAAATGAATTTAAAGGACATATCAATATACTAATTGAAATACATTACTCATGAGAGCAAAAAATAATATGCATTTTTCTAGTGGGAAAAATGTGTAAGCAATATACATTACTTGTAACGGTGCAAATCGCTAATAGAGGATTTACCCATAATTAATGGCTATTGCCCAAGAGCAGGTACACAGTCCTAACACTCGGCTCGAAAACTGAGAAATATATTACTTTTGAGTGATGATTGTCTAGTGTATTGTATGTGAGTACCTTATACTTGAAGTTAGTTAGTTCACTTGTTTTGTCCATTCACGCGCGAGCAAGAACATGCCTCGAGAGATGTGCAAGTGCGGGACCCGGGTAGAGGGTGACATGGGTAGTCACTAAATTTGGCATTTAATACTAATGTGACCAAGTGATTATATTATCTAAGTCCATGGTATTAAATGAAATCAAAATGGAACATATGGTTTAAAATAAAAATACAACACACATTGATCCTACCTCGGGATGCACATAAGCACACACTCCCATACAACTTTGTGTCAAATGTGGTGTGATTTTGGGCTAATTTGTGGAGGATAGGACTTAATTGGAATCATTAGATCTTTCTAGTAATGAGAACTAACCCACTTGATGAAGTTCTTTATATAAAAGCCAACACTTCATGGAATCTTCCCCATTTGCATGCATTGAGAAGGAAAGAAAAATTAAGCTGTAATTTTGTGGATTTTTAGAAAATTTGGAGTTCAAGAGAGCAAATCATCAACCCATTTAAGGTCTAGCAACTTGGTGATCAAGCCATGAACACTAGGTAATTCAATCTCCCCATTTTATATTGAAATTGGTGTATGGATCAAAGGGGTTTTATTACAAAATGAAGTCAACTTGTTTTTTTAAGTTTGATTTCACTTCTACTTGAGTTTTGGATGATGTTTTCAAACCTTGAATTTTGAAATTGGGGTTTTTCCACAAAAGTTGGGGTTTTTTTTAGGAAACTTAAATTTTATGATAATGGACGATTATATTAGAAATGCCTACTGTTTTGATGTTCAGGAGTTTGTATTGGCGAAGGGGAGTGGGGGTTTGAGGTGATGGAGTCGAGCCACACTAAAGATGAGAAAAATAAAGGTGCAAACTGAGTTTGATGCCTTGATGGCACCATGCATTTCCACACACGGCGCCACAACGACGCCATGCTCCCTGCCCCATTAAAAGGGTGGTGTCGTGGTGGCATTTAAGTAATGTCGTGAGTTTGTAGATGCAACACCACCACAACTCCAAGCCCTGAAAATTTATAAGTTTTAAATTCAAACTCCAAGGCTTTTCAAAACAACTTTAATAGTTTATACAAGTCCTAAGGCACCCCAAATAACTTTAGGAACTTATATGAGTGTCTTGGGAGTTCGGGTACGAGGTTTGGGGTGTTGGGAGACCGGTGTTAGCTAGGAATTACGTGCTTATATGAGTAAATAGTCTAGACACTTATCTTTATTTAATTCATTAATTAAGTAATTAGTTTATGGCATTTCGTTTGAGTTAATTCATTGATTCTTTGATTTCTATCATTTCTCGGAAGTATTTAAGTAGCCTTTATGCCAATATCCTTGATTTTTATATAGATGTGTATGACATATGGGGGTATAGGACCTGGGATATCAGGCTTACTACATGAGGTTGTTTGGCTAAATCTGAGATCAAGTAAGGTAATATCAAAATGCATGTGTACTGATCTATTACATTAGGTCGATGTGGCGTAGTCTTCAACCAATAAAGGTTGCACCGACGTACACTACTAGTTGAGTCATTCCTTGAGGTTGAGTTGTCTTAATTTAACGCTCGAGTCAGTTTCATATTGTTTACTTTTGGTATTTTCTAGCTTATTTCTATTTCAACCATTTTTTGCTTCTTTATGCTTTTAAATACCTATTTCTTATATTTGGAAATATGGATAAGTGCCTATTCTGGTTTACTGTTATTTTATTGCTCCCATTGTTCTTTTTATGATGGTGAGTGCAGATTCGTCGAGTAGCAGGCCCGGGAAGGAAAAGATCGACGAATACCTTTGAGCTCGCGGTCTACTGTTACTTCATCTTTTGTAGGTTTTTTTTATGTCTGTACTTACATACTTATATCTTTCTATACATTTTGGGTTGTATATAGGATTGAGCGACTAGTTCCCCAACTTAGTACTTGACTATCACACTATTTATCAGCTTTTGATGTTTATAATCATGTGATCATTATTTGCTGGTTTTCCCACTTAGAGTTTATTTAAATTTTTTTCCGCTAAACAGTTAAGACTCTAGCTGAAAATGTTAAATTATTGAAAAGTGTTAATTAACACTGAAAAACATAGATAACTAGTTATGTGTAATACTTATCCTGAATAAGTGTCTTGAAGTGAATAATGCAAAAGGCTAACTAATACGTCGTTAAGTCCTACGTGGCTATAATTAGGGCTTAATGATGAAATTAGGGCAGGCGGTGCCCTAGATTAAGGAATGGACGTCACAATTGGTATCAAAGCCTTCTTGATAAGTACACAATGGAACTTGAAGAAAACACAAACTTTAGATGTGAAAACTAGACAATCCTTGTCTAAAAACTATTAGCTAGGAAGTGATTGGGAGTGAGTTTGGGAAATTGTATATGTACATGTTATATTGTTTGTATATATTACTATGCAATATTTACGTAGTAGTTGATGTCATGTTCTCCATCAACTTGTAAACACCGATGGCAAACACACAAGATAGCGGTGACGCGAGCGCTAACTGCAGTCAACCTCCTACTTTTGCTGAGGACTTGCAAATATTGAACCGGGTCACGGCATACCGACATATCTAACCAAGTTTATCACTATGATGATTGCTTGATTTGCTACATAGGCATCGACACTGGCTCCCACTATGGCTACTACTTCCTTGTTACTAGCACCAGAGGCTCCTACAACACCAGTAGTAGCTCCAATAGTACAAACTCTGCCAGTAGAGACGGTACCGTTTCCTACACCCACACATACCACTAACATATTTGTTGAGGTCCAACTGGTGAAGGACTTTGTCACACTCAAGCTAGCCTATTTTGATGATCAGAGAAACTTTGAAAAGATCGAGAAATGGGTGTTGTACCAAGAGAAGCTGTACAAGTTACTGAGGATTAAGGATAGACTTCGATCTGATATCTCTTCATACACGTTTCAGAGAAATGTCGATGTTTGGTGGCGCACGACGGTTACAACCGATTGAGATTTCGAGTCATGGGAGGCCTTTAAGAAGAAGTTCTACCAATAGTTCTTCCCACCTATAATCATGAAGAGGTTGAGGAAGGAATTTATGAACTTGAGGCAGGAAGCCAATTAGTCAATGATGCAATAACAGGATGGATACGGGTACTTGAAAAGTTTGCAGGAGATCTGGTGAAGGATGATTCGGATAATGTCTACCACTTCAGGGATGGACTAAGACCAGACATTAGATACCAATTCGTAGGATTAAAGCCATGACACTTAATGAGATATACGATCGTTCTCTGTCCCACAAGACATCATTTGAGCATGATAGTTGACTAAACATCACTGGGACTAAGAGTAACCTCAGGACAAAGTACACATTTTGAGAGGAGGAGATAAGGAGGCAAGGGATGGAGAATAAGTGATGAGAAGTTTCAGAGTGCATTACCCAGGTCACCAGCCACCGTAACTGTGCCTCAGTCGTATACACCCATTTTACTAGCTCTTATTAGACCAGCCCTACCACCTCCGTGGATACAACAGGTATCAGGTAGCAGAGGCCGAGATACGACAAGTCAGAGAAAACTTAGGCTCCATTTGTAGAGTGGAGGAGACAATTGACGTGTTATAGGTGTAGTGAGGTCAGACACATCATTCGTCAGTGCCCGCAACCAGCGAACTATGAGCAGGTGACACCACAACCATAAGACAGAGATAGAGCTCATGTCATGGCGAGACCGGACCTAGCGGCGCCATGCAACCGTATCAAAGCTAGGTGCTAAGTTATTTATATACGATGTATGTACTATCTGGTTAAGATACAACATTAATTTGCAGTTATTGATTTGCAAAAGAGTCGATGATTGGATTGTCAAGGGTGAGCCAACTTAGTCTATAACCTGCGAGGTAAAAAATTATATGAAATTATCTGGAGTAGTGTTATTTGAATAAGAAACACCTAAAACTTCCTAGGAAGTGACGATTATCGAGATTTCTCTAGACCGCATTGACCAAGGTGTCGTATGGAGGGTTAATGTATAGGTAATTGTTGAGTTTGGACTCGCCCACTAAGATGTGTGAACCCAGGTTGAAGTGGTCAGTGAACCCACCTGTGGTAGTAGAGAGAGACAGACTTCGGGGCTAGTATCATTTGAAATTTTGGCTAAGGTAATCGTGATAAGAATGGAAATTTTACAAAATTGAAAGCAAATAATAATTTAATCAGAATTAATTTCGTGGATGAAATTCCTCTTAGTTGGGAAGACTGTAACAACCCAAATTTCTAATAATGGATTTACCCGTAATCCCGTGATGTGGCCTTTGAGTGGGTACATAGTCCTAACAATCGGCTCAGAAACGGAGAGATATATTACTTTTGAGTGATGGTTGCCTAGTGCATTGTATGTGTGTACCTAATACCCAAAGTTTGTTAGTTTGATTGTTTCATCGATTCCTACAAGAGCGGAGACACCCCTCGAGAGGTGTGCAAGTGTGGGACCCGGGTAGAGGGTGACATAGGTAGTCACTAAATTTGACATTTAATACTAATGTGACCAAGTGATTTAATTATCTAAGTCTGTAGTATTTAATGAAATCAAAATGGAACCTATAGTTTTAAATAAAAATACAACACATATTGATCCTGAAACCATACCCAAAAGGGGGTGAATTGGGTGTATTGTGAGGTCATCACCTTTTAAAAATTGTAAGTCAAATTCTAATGCCTAACACCACATAAGTAATAAATATCAATGTAATGCAAAGGTGAAGGAGGCGGAAGAGATGAAGCCGACACAAGATATTTATAGTAATTCGATTTAATGGATCTACATCTAGTACCTAATCTCCTCGGTTAAGATTTTTAAACCCCCCACTTATATTAACAATAAGTGATTACAACCTAAGCCCACAAGCTTAATGTGCCTAATTACAAATTAGGTCTTCCCACTTATTCTCCACTAGTGTTTTTGCGTAGCCTTAACTAGTTTCTCTCTTGACTTAGATCCCACTAAGTCTTAAAATCAACAATACACAATTAGAATGATGAATACAATGAGATTTGCCTAACAAAGTAAAGCAATAAGAAGTCCAATCCTTACAAGCCTCTTAGAGCTAAACCACTCTAATGAATGCAAGTATGGACACAACTAAGATGTCAATAAAATAGGCAAATATGCACAACACTTAGTTAAGAAACTGACAAATTAAGATTGACGAAAAGAATGCGATTTCAAAGTAGCTGAGCAAATAGTTTTGTCAAAAGTCTAGATTAAGATCAACAACTTGTTCAAATAAATCCTAGGCTTTAAGAGGTCAAGTTTAAGTGCAAAAACCCAAGATAAAAGTGTTGAAGAACACAACATATAATTTTCAAACAATACTCTAATAAAAAAGTATAGATTAAGCACAAATAGAGTAGAAAATTACGATATCTTACAATCCCAAGTGTTAGATCCAAAAATCAATTTTGGAGTGCAAGTTGTATGCTTTAGAACACTTCTCTAGTACCACATCAATAAGAGAATAAACAGCTTTGACAATTTTCAAGTGTAAGTGATTCAAAATCTGGCTCAAATATGTATGAAACTTGGATTTGATGAGAATATATGTTCTTGTGTTGTGTGTATGTGTTCTTGTTTCATTTCTAAGTTTCTCAACATCAAATACGAGTTTAGTGACTGTTGGAACCATTCAAGGGTTGAGATTTGCCCAAAAATTTAAATTAAAGGTGGAGATGCGTTCTTTAAAAAATTGTCATAACTCTGCATAATGCGCTACGTATCCTGGATAGCACGTTATTCATAGGTAGCACATTATTTAGCTAGCCTAGCGCGCTACGGACTGGCCTGGAAGTAAATAGTGTTCTGATTTTGTAAATTGACTTCCTAATAGTCCTACGACTAAACCTCTGAAAAGAAATTAAGCATGTTTAATAGAGTCGATATAATGTGTTTGGATAACTTGAATGATTTCATAAACTCCAAAAATCTAATTTCTCAATTTCATGAAATGTGTAGGGGTCTTTCTACAAATATTTTGAGTGTAAGTTGAAAAATTATCCAAACGAATAGCGTTGCATTCAAAAACATTTTCAAGAGTTTTTTACACCTCCAACACATGCTACAAAGCATATTTGTATGATTTGAAAAAAATCTGTAACTCACGGATTTGTAAATCATGAAATTTATGATTGTAAGTGCTTGACAATCTGAAATTTATGGAATGCATGATTCTATTGCATTTAGCTTGTAAGAACTGAACTTATATACCTTACATAAGTTATACAAATGGTGGCATTCACTTTTCAGTTCTTGTTTCCTTGAAAGAGCCAAATCTTGTGCTTGCCCGGCCTCATTTCACCAATTTGAACTAGAACTTGTGCATACTTTGAACTTGTGATTCCTAACATAGTTTTTATGTTCTGAAACACTTAACAAACTTGTTAGAACTATTTCACTGTGTTTGTTGCTATCAAAATATCGGGTGGAGTGTAAGTGTGACAACACTTAGTCCAACAATCTCTCCGTTTTTGATGATAACAAACAACATAAACTTGACAAACAAAGGATAAATATTAAGCACATATCAAGTTCTATTTTGCAAGTTCAAATTCAATATTTCTCCCCCTTTTGATAACATCAAAAAGTGGGCATGAAAGCACATATCAATATTTTTCCATTAGAAAGTGCAAGGTAATGATACCAATAGAGAAATTGCAAAGTTATGATTCCAATCGATAGAGTTCAATGACATTCTTCCTGTTTTATAAAAATGATACCAAATGAGGTATCCCCTATCAATATGCATAAAAAACCATACCAAATAGGACTCCCCCGATATGAAAACAATGCATCGATAGGTGTTCCTCTTTGATACAAATTGCAATAAAAAAGATATACATTCATTCATATGAAATAAAAAAGGGAATAAGATAACAAAAAGTGCCATTCATTCATAAATAATTACTCAAAGATACACAAAATTCATGTCATACATTAAGCATGCAAGATAAACATAATGACATGGTGTGGCATATGCGGAGAAAAAAATGGAGGGTTTACATGAAACTAACAAAATGAACTCTCACTAACATGATAATCCTAATCCTCCCCCTAAGGACATGAAATCTATTACAAGTGATTTCCCATAAATACATGCAACTATTTCGCCTAGTGACAAGAAGTCTGACTAGCTGAATGAGATGGACCATCCAACCTCAGCCATGGTGAGGGGCACATGATCCACAAGCTGTCAGAGGTGAAAACTCTAATGCGTGAGAGAGTTTTCGATAATAGTGAAGAAAGTAGTCATATAGTCCTCTATGCGGTCGAATAGTGAAGCAAGATAGGCTGCATACGAAGGCATATCCGACGGTTCCTGAGAAACCTAGGATGGTTAAGGAGCTTACTGATGTGGTGGGACTTGGAATGAAGCATGTTATGCCAGAATCTCCTACTGAACCTCCTCATCTCTTTGAGCCTCATGCTGATTATCATCCCTAACACCCTGCTGGTGTAGTAAACTGAGATACAGATACTTACACTTGTTAAGGCTCACATCTGGATCCGACGTATGTGGAGACTCATATCCGTCGTAGTGCACTCCCTCTGGAATGTCGTCTTTTTGAACCCAATGCCTCTCTATAGGAATATAACGATATTTCATCTTCATCGAGGTGGATTCTCCGATCGTCTTTGTAGACTTGAGAGGTTCACCGTCTAAGGTGAGATCAACACCCGCCTCTTCAAAGAAGTAAGTCAGCAAGTGAGCATAAGGTAAGTGTTGACTGATGCCAGCAGATGTTGACAAGCGAGCATTTATAATATGCGACAGGCTAATCAACATGTCGTTCATCAATGCCCCTAGGATGTTGTCGCTCCTCGAAAGAATGACTCTATGCAAGATTCTGTGAAGGAGATATGACATAATTAAAAAGCCTGTGTCAGTAGCACTATTCAGATAGATAGTGAGATTCTTTTCGCTTCGATAGAAAGAGTTCTTGTCACAGCCCAATTTTGTTAATTTTATTTAATTTCTTAATCAAGATCACCAACCCGTGACATGGGGCCCGCATGAGATGTGCACACAGACCGAAGCATGCGGCCGAGGTAAATTTTACATTTATATTGATGTATTCCTAGTGTTTTGTATGTGTGTAGGCTGACTAAGTCAGTACTTGCAGCTATCGACAACGAGACGTGGTCGGGGACACGCCTTGAGTTGCGTGCAAGCGGGGGTACCAAATAGCGAGACTTATGGTAAGTCTAAATTTAGTAAAATGCAATGTAATTAAATTAATGCACATTAGATTATAGCCTATGGTCATAAATTAATTAAATTGAATTGGACACATATTTATATATATAATATAAATATATACATTTTAAAAATCAGAAAAGATTTGTGAAATGACAAAAAAGGGCGTTGGCTTATTAAGAAAGAGGATAAGATTGAGGGACATTTTGGTAATTTGACTACCTTTTTTTATTTAACCCCAAAACCACCATCACCACACACAACCTACCCCAAAGAGAAAAAAAAGGAGAGAGTTCAAGAGAGAGAGAGAGTCTGGGAGAGAGAGCTCAACGAAGGAGGGAGATCGAGACCTTGAGGCGCGGCAGCGACGTCAAGGCGGAGGTACGGTAGTGTTGTTGTTATTGATGAAATGTAGTGGTCGGTGATGGTGGCGTCGGGGGGGAGCGGACGAACTACAAGAGCAGTTCATCCGAGGAGGGAGACAACCCCCTCCCTCCCATATCGGTATCAATAAAAAAAGGAAAAACAAAAAATGTTGAGGCAGTGACGCTACTGTAGCAACGTCCCTGCAATAACGAAAATGAGGGGGGGAGAGTGACGCACGCACGCGTATGCATGCGTGCGCCCCCAGGTGGGACCCACCGGGTCAGACCCGGTTCAAGGGTCCAAACCCCAAAAAATATATATAAAAAAAATAAAATAAAATATATATATTTATAAATATGTATACATATATATATATATATATATATGTATGCATACATGTATATATGTACACATACACATGTATGTATGTATATTTATAAAATATATCTATGTAGTAAAATATAAATAAATAAATGATATGAAATAAACTTTCAGGGACCTAGGGGTGTCACGGGAGTTAGGGAGCGCTAGTCGGAGTGTCGTGAGGCCAGATAGCCCTGTGACTTGTATGTGAAACTGTGGGAACTCTCAGCTTTATTTCATTCATATTATTTCTTTTCAGTCAATTTGATGACTTGCTGTTAGTAATCTACCATCATGCTTCCTTTGCTCTGTTCAAATTGCATGTTGAAATAGCATGATGCCTTGTGATAGTTTCATTGACTCCGTTTCCTGATATACCATATTTTGTTGTGGATTATGCTATAATTGATGTTAGAAATGCATGCTTTAGGGTTACTGTGGTAATTGGTTTTGTATTCCATATCCTTTGGGGTTTCGTAGCCTAACTTATTGTTGATATCGTAGAACCTTAGAAAAGAAAACCCTTGAAACAAAAGTTAGAGATTTTCTAGTGTCCATTGCACGAGAGATGGGTGGATTCACGGGTCACTAGACCTTGGGGTTTTTGGCACTCACAACTATTACTTGGGTGGCATCACGTAGCTTAAACTACAGGGTTGTCGACAAGGTTTATATATATATATATATATTCGAAATTGACAAAGTATGTTGAGAGTATCTCCATACGATAGCGAAAAAAGACTAACTGATAGTTCTCACCGCCGACTGGACGTAGATCATCTCGACTTAGCCTGTGTCAGTCTATCTAATTCTGTTAACTGTGATATTTATATGCATTACTTTCTCAACACCTTCTTCCGCTATATTATGCATTTAAATATCTATCTTTACTTTGAAAATGTAGTATAGAATTCCCTGGTTATCACTTAAATATCACTATACTCACCGTCTAGTTTGTAACGGTGGGTGTAGGTCCGACGAGCAACACTAGACCGGGCAAGGAGAAAATCGGCGGCTACCTCTGAGCTTGTAGCCCGAAGTTTCCGTACATGTAGGTCATATTTTTGTATTATGCTTATATACGTCTTTTGCTTGCTTTGTTTGTTGGGACGAGAGTTAGTTCACCCAACTTTTGACTTTTACTTTGTCTATATGTTCGCCGTTTATTACATATTTATATTGTAATTGTTATTTCCTGGTTTCCACATTTAGGATTTATATAAAATGCTTCCGCTAATGCGTTAAAGACTTCTGCTAATTTGATAATCCTTACAAAATGATGAATAGTAGTGATTGGGGATTTTCTTATCCTTGAACCCAATCCACGAGATAATAGGTAGTACAGGTTGACTAATACGTAATTAGCTCCTACGTGTTGTAATTAGGGCTTAGTTACGAGATTAGGCCGGACGGTTCCTTAGATTAAAATAGGGGCGTTACAGTTGGTATCAGAGCATAAGCTTTAGAACCTTAGGGAAAAATAAGGAAAAAAACATGAACTCGTATAAAGTATAAACCTTAGAAGTGGAAACCAGATGAACAATGCCTAGGAATTATTTTGTTGGGAATTGAGTGAAAGTGAGCTGGGGATTCCCAAAGTATATGTGTTAGTTTCATTATGTATATATATACGCGATACATTTCGTAGTAGCTGATGCAAATTCGCTATTAACATGCAAATGACCAAGACAGACGCACGTGATACAAGAAATTCGGATGATAGTGGTAGTTCAGCCTCCTACCACATCTGATGATGACTAGCAGAGGCTGTCTGATCGAGTGGCTGTTCATAAGCAGTAGTTGGTGGACTTCATGGCATACGTGACTGCGCAGCTCACTGCACTCATACAGGCAATCGTCAATACATGCACAGTTGTTACGCTTCCGACGGTAGAGCCTACTGTGACGGCCCCAAATTCCCAATGCATTTGGGTACGCCCGGCCTAGACCCGTGCGGGTCCCGAGTCAATTTCTCAGAGAACCTGACGAGCCTAGTCAGCCTCACAATTATCAAAATTTCAAGATTTATGAAAGAGTTATTGCAATTATAACACAACGGAAGCAAAATCATATTCTAATCAAATATCTGGAAATAACTCAATCAAAGGGAAATTAGGAATTTATATAAATGTGGAAAACCCCGATATAGTCATATCCAAGTCAACAAAATGGATTGATGGAATCCACCTCAAAACATATTTCCCAGTCCCAAAAAGATCATATATATATAATCGTCATACAAAAAGAGATAAACATGAGCCTACATTGCGGTACCTCAAGTCCAGCAGCTCACAAAAAGTCTCCTAGGTAAGGTCCCTTGCCCCTACTGCTCTCCGTCCTATCTGCACCCACCGTCACAAACTAGACGGTGAGCAACTGAGAGAAATCGAAAGTAAAGCCAGAAGAATATAACAATAATTCATGAAGTAACAAACAAGATAGTCTAAATATCATGCGGGAATGGAAAGACGAGAATTTAAATAAACAAGTTGCATGATAGACAGACTGGAAAACAAACGCAATCGAAACATGTGTGCCCTACGAGTCAAAAGAGGCCATAAGTGGTCTATATTCCACAACAATACCACAACAATCTACAACAATCCACAACAATCCAGTACATGGTATCACACAATCACTAGGGGTGGTCAAACACTCGTGCGCTCGAGTGCCCGCGTTTTATCCCTTCTAGTGTAGGCCGCATGTACCTTCGAGACACACACTTATGCCAAGAACACACATACAAGGAATATAGAATGAAAAGCCAATAATTTGATAATAACAAACACAAAGAAATGAAAATGTATCACATAATATTTTCTTAGCTGGCTTACTAACGTACAAATGCTTTTTAAGGCAAGTGTACTTACCTGATCTATCGAAATCCGCGTATAACACTCCCGCGACTCCTAATGCGTATCCCCGAGTTTTTCGTTACCTGACAAGTTGGAAACTTGTTTCAATAGGTCAAGTCATTTACTAAAACTAGGTTTAAACTTATCATTTTCCCCAATGTTTTGAATGACTCGAACGACACGACAATTTAATCGAAAAACGAATACTCTTTCTCGGGTTTTGAAAACATAATATTTATAAGCCTCATTGCGAATCATAGGCTCGGCTCAGTCTTATGTAAGTCATGTCATAGTCTCGAGGATCCGCGACATGACCACGACGTCATAGCCATTCATCGCCATGCGATGCTTTAATACCAACCAATACTCAAGCATAACTCTTCATGAAAGCCGAACTGACATGTACAAATTAACATGGAACTTTGTTGGTGTTGTCCGATGTTGGAGGAAGGGTTATCGTGGCATGGGTAATGCCGGGAAAACCCTCCACTAGTTCGGAAGTCTCGTCAACACACATAAATTACGACTTGACGACGGCAACACATGAAATCACGTCAAAACGCCTTAATAAAATTGTTTCGAACTTAATCAAGGGTTGCGAGATGTCAACCAATGTTAGGTGAGATCTCGACAACCTTCACTGGTCATGGTTCGACCGGTAGGACCGCCGGCAGTGGCGGTTTTCGGCGAGGCTTCAAAATACAAAACACATGAAATAACGACTCTTTAGTTCGGAATGAAATTGTTTTCAGCCACTTTTAAAGTTGTGGGACCCACATATGAGTTTGGTGGGGTCCCCGAAAACGTCCCGGTCATGGTGGTCCGGCGGTGGCATCGCCGGTGAAGTGGTTTTCCGGCGAGAACAACCAAAACATCAATACATGCAATAAAATCAAATATGGGCAGCAACACCCTATGAATCACAAACCAGAGGTTTTCCCGGACATATGAGGGCTCCGGTGGCCACGAGGGACCGTCCCCGACCATTGTCACCCACGCCAGCGACGGCCAGAGGCGACAGCAAGGGAAAACGTGAAGACCAGTGAGAACGAGAGAGAGAGAATGAGAGAGAGAGAGAGAAAAAGATAAAGATATAGAGAGGCACAGAGAGACCTCCGGTGAGGAGCGAACCCCGGTCACCACCACCTTCAGTGGGAGAGGTGGTGTCGTGAAAGAGAGAGAGAGAGAGAGCAAACCCGAGACGAGAGAGAGAGAGAGAACCGTGAGGATGAAAGAGAGATCTAGTGAACACGAGAGGGAGGGGAGGATGTGGGACCTCCGACGAGCTTCCTCGCCACCACTGCATCTCCGGTGGACGACGTGGACGCAGCCCAGCCGTGAGAATGAGTGGACCGAGAGGGATCAAGAGGGAGTTCGAGAGAGAGGAGCACCGAGAGGGAGAGAGAGATAGAAGAGCAAATGCATACCTCCGGTTGACGGCAACCTCCGGCGTCCCTGGTCCGGTCACCGGTGAGAGCAGAGGCGGTGGTGAGATGAGGGAGATGGAGGCCGTGAGTGTTGATGAGAGGAACCGTGAATGAGAGAGTGAGGGAGAGGTTACGTGAGAGAGATATGAGAGATGTGTTTAAATGAGATGGGAGAGGGTGAGGTGAGTGACGTGAGATGAGGGAGTGTTTAAGTGTGGTGTGTGAGAGAGTGACGTGAGTGATGGGTGAGGTGGGTGAGTGATGGGAGTGGGTGGGGTATGAGGTGAGTGAGTGATGGGGGGGTAGGTGTGTGTTTGAATATTTAAATGGGTATGATAATTGTGTCTACCCATTTTTACCAACCCACACATCTCAAAGTTAAACCCAAGTGTTCCCCATTATTTGATTATGTCACTATGCAAAACTTTTAACCCAACACCCGTATATTTTCCAAACATTTCCCCGACCCATCTCACCTCCTCGGTCCGTATTTTCCCGTCACGTGCACACTTTTACTTTTATCTCACACAATTGAACTATATAATTATTAAATAATTATCTTAATTATCTTTTTACTGTATTTTCTCCCCCGGTTACCTAGGCGGGACCTCACTCTCATTGAAAATTGCCTGAACGGCCCGTGATACACATTTAAACTATAATATTATTACAAACATCAAAGAATCATAAAATTACCTCGGTGTCGACTCCCAAGGTTCGAAATACAGTCCAGTATCGCGTGGCCGAGTCACAGTCCTGACACGTGTCACACAAGTCAAGTTAAAAATTGAGGGATGTTACAGTCTCCCCCACTTATTAGAATTTCGACCTCGAAATTTACTAATAAGTAAACTAAACTTCAAACTTACCGAAATCAAATAGATAGGGAAAGTGCTCTCGCATGTATGACTCTAGCTCCCAAGTTAACTCCTCGTCCCCGTGGAGTTTCCATTTCACGAGAACGGAAGGGATTTCCATGTTCCTCAGTGTATTGAATTTACGGTCGACAATTTGAATTGGCTGCTCCTCGTAAGTGGCATCGTCTTGCAACTCGATCTGACTCAGGTCCACTGTTGGTCGCCGTCCTCCGCCTGACTGGTCTAGTCGAAGCATTGAAATATGAAATACTGGATAAATACCGACGAGCGTTGGCGGTAACTCTAGCTGGTAAGCAACCTTACCGATCCTCTTCACAACTTTGAAGGGACCGATAAATCTAGGAGCAAGCTTCCCTTTGATTCCGAACCATTTGTGACCGTTCAGAGGTGAGACTTTCAAGTATACATAGTCTCCCACATCGTACTGAAGCTCATCGTGATACCGATCATAGTATTTCTTTTGCCGCTCCTGAGCACTCTTAAGCCTCTGACGAATCTGTCGTACCTTTTCAGTGTGGTCAACAACAGTCTCGGGACCAACTGTCACAACATCCTCTGGCTCAGCCCAGCAAGAAGGTGATCTACAAGGCCTGCCATAGAGCGCCTCAAACGGTGCCATACCGATACTCGCTGATAACCTGTTGTTGTAAGCAAACTCGCACAAATGAAGGTACTCTTCCCATGACCCGTCGTATTCCAAAACACACATCCTGAGCATGTCTTCCAACACCTGTATCAACCTCTTGGACTGCCCATCTGTCTGTGGATGGAATGTCGTACTCAACTCTAGTCTGGTGCCGAACTGAGCCTGAATGCTCTGCCACAATAACGAAGTAAACTGCGCCCTCAATCTGACATAATTGACAATGGAACTCCGTGTAGTCTGACAATCTCACGCTCGTAAAGAATGCTCAGTCTGTCAACTCGGTATGTAGTGGATACTGGTATGAAATGAGCAGATTTCATCAATCGGTCCACAATCACCCAGATGCTATCATGACCACGAGGAGATCGGGGCAAGCCACTGACGAAATCCATAGCAATGTGCTCCCACTTCCATCGAGGAATAGGTAGGGGCTGCAGCAATCCTCCAGGCTGTCGATGCTTAGCCTTCACATGCTGGCATATCTCACACGCTCCAATGAATTCCGACACATCGGATTTCATCCCTGGCCACCAAAAGAGACGTTGCATATTAGCGTACATCTTGGTCCGACCCGGATGCACAAAATATCAAGAACGGTGAGCCTCCTGAAGTATCTTGGTGCGTAAGTCAGCCGCCAATGGAATCTACAGTCGCCCACGATACCTCAAGCAAGAGTCTATCGACCAACTCCAATCTGGATGTTCTAGACTATCTGCCCTCTCGCTGTACTGCTGATACAACTCATCGCCCTGCTGTCCTTCAAGAACAGTCTGTAGTGATACGGTCTGCAATCTCATCTGACAACAAATCTGTATCCTGGTAGTCGTGGGCACGTCTGCTGAGCACATCAACTCGGTTGCCTCAAGGAGACCATACTCGTGGGTCATCTGACATACGACCATCTCAGCATCAGATCCTCTTCGGCTAAAGGCATCAGCAACCACGTTAGCTTTTCCCGGATGATACTCTAGTGAGAAGTCGTAGTCCTTCAGGAACTCCAGCCATCGTCTCTGTCTCAAGTTCAGTTCTTTCTGAGTGAATAAATACTTTAAACTCTTGTAGTCTGTGAACAACTCAAAACGTACACCATACAGATGGTGCCTCCATATCTTCAATGCAAACACTATTGCAGCTAGCTCTAAGTCGTGTGTCGGGTAGTTCCTCCCGTGAACCTTCAACTATTGAGATGCATAAGCGATAACTCTGGCCTCCTGCATCAGTACACAACCCAAACCAACCTTCGACGCGTCAGTGTACACGACTAAGTCTTTCCCGGTCTCAGGCAATGCTAGGATAGGCGCAGTAGTTAATTTCTCCTTCAAAGTGTTAAACGTCCTTTCACACTCATCATTCCAATCAAACTTTGCATTCTTCTGAGTCAGTTTCGTCATTGGTGAAGCTATTTTGGAGAAATCCTATACGAATCGGCGATAGTATCCCGCCAATCCCAGAAAACTGCGAACTTGCGTGACGGTAGTCTGCGTAGGCCATTCAATCACTGCTCTAACCTTCTCTGGATCAACAGCAACACCGGTAGCTCCAACAACATGCCCAAGGAATCGAACTTCTGACAACCAAAACTCACACTTGCTGAACTTGGCAAACAGTCGATGATCTCTCAAAGTCTGCAACACTGCTCGTAGATGTCCCTCGTGCTCCTTACGAGTCCTGGAATTGAAGAGGATGTCGTTTATGAACACAATCACGAACCGATCAAGATATTCCCTCATCACACGATGCATGAGATCCATGAACATTGCTAGTGCATTAGTTAAGCCAAACGGCATGACTGTAAACTGAAAATGACCGTATCTCGTGTTGAACGCCGTTTTTTCTCGATCTTCAGCCCTAATCCTGAGCTGGTGATAGCCTGACCTTAGATCTATTTTCGAGAACCACTGCGCTCCTGTCAACTGATCAAACAAATCATCAATGCGCGGCAACGGATATTTGTTCTTCATTGTAATTCGGTTCAGCTGGCGATAATCTATGCATAGCCTCAAACTACCATCCTTCTTCTTCACAAATAGTACTGGTGCTCCCCACGGTGACATACTCGGACTGATGAAGCCCAGCTCTAATAACTCATCTAACTGGCTCCTCAACTCCTCAAGCTCTCTGGGTCCCATACGGTAGGGTGGTATCGAGATCGGCTTAGCCCCCGGGACAAGGTCAATAATAAAGTCGATCTCCCTCGGCGGTGGTAATCCCGACAAATCCTCTGGAAACACATCTGTGAAGTCGTACACGACTGGTACCTCAGTAATACACATCTCCGGCCTTGCCCCGGTACTCATGACGCTCGCCATAATCTCAATCTCGCCACTATTGGCTTCCCTGCCCCTGGTGATAGGAAGTACCGATGCCGTACCCTGAATGCTGATCTCCGAACCATCTACTAGCGGAATCGTGATTCTCTTCTCATAACAACTGATGTAAGCATGAAACGATCCCAACCAATCCATACCCAATAAAGCATCAAACTCTAAAAACTTGAGCACTCTCATATCCACTGGTAACTCATAACCCCCTATTTCTACCAGAATATCGAGGCACAACAAATTTGGGTAAATCTTATCCCCAGCAGCGGTGCTAAGGATGAGGGGTTTACTAAGCCTAACAGGTTGCAAACCTAGCTTATCTACCATTCGACCAGCAATAAATGAAATAGTGGAACCAGAATCAAACATGGTATGCATGGAAATACCACAAATAGAAATCATACCCTCGACAAGGTTTCGGGATGCCCCCTGGTCAGGCTCAACAGCTGCCTGAACACGTTCTCTCTGATGTTGATAATGTTGTGGCGGTACTCTTGGTGGTTGAGGGCACTCCCTCTGTATGTGACCGACCTTTCCGCACCTGAAACAAGTGCGAGTATCCTGCGATCCCTGAGTCTGGCTCTAGCCTAGTCCCTGTGCGGAACTTTGTGTCTGAGTCTGACCAGACCTCTGTGTCCTCCTCTGCCTGTCTCCTCGATCGGTACCCCTATTCTCAATAGTCTGTCTCTGTGACTGCTGTCCTGATCGACTAGGCTGTGGTGGATGACTGGCAAAACTTGGTACTGGCGGAGCAGTATGTGTCGGACGAGTAGTCGACTGTGCAACGGACCCTACGCTCTGAGTCCTACGATCACGGAAATTCCACCTATTCTTCTTCCTCTTCTTGACCTGATGGTGCTCCTCCAATCGGGACTCTGGTCCGACCGATCCGGTCTCCTCTGGGTGAGTAAGTAGGTAACCCTCCCGAGCTAGACTCCGCTCGTATGCAATCTGTAAAGTCTCCAGTTGCGTAGTGACTACGGAACCACCGATCGCAGGTAACAAACCCTCAGTGAAATAATAGACTTGATCAGTCTCGGTGTCCGTCGATCCTCCAACATAAGGTAACAATGATGAGAATCTACCCATGTACTCCATCACTGACTCATTAGCGCCCTGCCTCAACGTCATGAACTCATTCCTTTTTGCTCGAAGCACAGTCGGTAGAAAGTATTTCTGATTAAACTGGGTCTTGAAGTCGATCCAGTCTCTCGGAACACCTCTGGTAGTAATGATCGTCGTCCACCAATCATCTGCCTCTCCATGTAACATCGACGAAGAGATAGTCGCTCGCATGTGGTCCTCCGTGGCAATGATCGAATGGATCTTCTCATGATTCTTCAGGAATAACTCTGCTGCTCTAACATTAGTGCCGCCATAGAACTTCATAGGATCATTTCTCTTAAATTCCCTCCACTGCTTTGCCTCAGTAGTGGCTCCCGGACTCTTCGATGGAGTCGTAACTGGAGTAACCTCTGCAGTAGCTGTTGGCGTAGCTGGTGTCTCTGTCGCTCGAGCTATCTCTGTCGATAAAGAATGTGTCTCGGCCTCGATTTGCGTGTCAGGTGCAACAACAACTCCCTCAGGTACTGCCTCTAATGGAATCGAAGCCGTAGATGCCGCGACAATCGGGGTCTCTGCCCCTCGGGTAGTAGTATGTGGCAATGGTGTAGTCGGAGTCGATGGTGTAGCGGTAGCTGGTACGAATGTCCTCAACAGTCGTAACATTTCCTGTAGCTGCGAATCTTACGTCGCAACTCTCTGAGTCAAGGCATGCACATCGTCCGCACTAGCATATCGTATGTCGGATGTGCCGCTATCATCGCCCTGACCGGTCTGATCCGCCATCGTCGTCTGAATCAAGAGAACGAACTTTTCGGATCAGTCTATAGCTACCGTATACTATAATAATACACATAGCAATCATAATATGTGTTAAAATAATTCGACTCAACCCATTCCTTCCCCAATCAAGTTCCTACAGGGTCATAGGGTTTCCACTTCTAAGTTTGACCGTTCCTAACTTCCGCTGGTTGAAATGGCTTGTGTTCTATGAATTTAAATCAAGAGTCAGGTCTATATAACCTTGTGCTCTGATACCAACTGTGACGGCCCCAAATTCTCAATGCATTTGGGTACGCCTGGCCTAGACCCGTGCGGGTCCTGAGTCAATTTCTCAGAGAACCTAAGGAGCCTAGTCAGCCTCACAATTATCAAAATTTCAAGATTTATGAAAGAGTTATTGCAATTATAACACAGCGGAAGCAAAATCATATTCTAATCAAATATTGAAAAATAACTCAATCAAAGGGAAATTAGGAATTTATATAAATGTGGAAAACCCCGATATAGTCATATCCAAGTCAACAAAATGGATTGATGGAATCCACCTCAAAACATATTTCCCAGTCCCAAAAAGATCATATATATATATAATCGTCATACAAAAAGAGATAAACATGAGCCTACATTGCAGTACCTCAAGTCCAGCAGCTCACAAAAAGTCTCCTAGGCAAGGTCCCTTGCCCCTACTGCTCTCCGTCCTATCTGCACCCACCGTCACAAACTAGACGGTGAGCAACTGAGAGAAATCGAAAGTAAAGCCAGAAGAATATAACAGTAATTCATGAAGTAACAAACAAGACAGTCTAAATATCATGCGGGAATGGAAAGACGAGAATTTAAATAAAAAGTTACATGATAGACAGACTGGAAAACAAACGCAATCGAAACATTTGTGCCCTACGAGTCAAAAGATGCCATAAGTGGCCTATATTCCACAACAATACCACAACAATCCACAACAATCCAGTACATGGTATCACACAATCACTAGGGGTGGTCAAACACTCGTGCGCTCGAGTGCCCGCGTTTTATCCCTTCTAGTGCAGGCCGCATGTACCTTCGAGACACACACTTATGCCAAGAACACACATACAAGGAATATAGAATGGAAAGCCAATAATTTGATAATAACAAACACAAAGAAATGTTAATGAATCACATGATATTTTCTTAGCTGGCTTACTAACGTACAAATGCTTTTTAAGGTAAGTGTACTTACCTGATCTATCGAAATCTGCGTATAACACTCCCGCGACTCCTAACGCGTATCCTCAAGTTTTCCATTACCTGACAAGTTGGAAACTCGTATTAATAGGTAAAGTCATTTACTAAAACTAGGTTTAAATATCATTTTCCCCAATGTTTTGAATGACTCGAACGACACGACAATTTAATCGAAAAAGGAATACTCTCTCTCGGGTTTTGAACACATAATATTTATAAGCCTCATCGCGAATAATAGGCTCAGCTCAGTCTTATGTAAGTCATGTCATAGTCTCGAGGATTCGCGACATGACCACGACGTCATAGCCATTCATCGCCATGCGATGCTTCAATACCAACCAATACTCAAGCATAACTCTTCATGAAAGCCGAACTGACATGTACAAACAAACATGGAACTTCGTTGGTGTTGTCCGATGTTGGAGGAAGGGTTATCGTGGCATGGGTAATGCCGGGAAAACCCTCCAGTAGTTTGGAAGTCTCGTTAACACATATAAATTACGACTTGACGACGGCAACACATGAAATCACGTCAAAACGCCTTAATAAAATTGTTTCGGACTTAATCAAGGGCTGCGAGATGTCAACCAATGTTAGGTGAGATCTCGACAACCTTCACTGGTCATGGTTCGACCGGTAGGACAGCCGGCAGTGGCAGTTTCGGCGAGGCTTCAACATACAAAACACATGAAATAACGACTCTTTAGTTCGGAATGAAACTATTTTCGGCCACTTTTAAAGTTGTGGGACCCACATATGAGTTTGGTGGGGTCCTCGACAACGTCCCAGTCATGGTGGTCCGGCGGTGGCGCCGCCGGTGAGGTGGTTTTCCAGCGAGAACAACCAAAACATCAATACGTGCAATAAAATCAAATATGGGCAGCAACACCCTATGAATCACAAACCAGAGGTCTTCCCGGATATATGAGGGCTCCGGTGGCCACAAGGGACCGTCCCCGACCATCGTCACCCACGGCAGCGACGGCCAGAGGCGACAGCAAGGGAAAACGTGAAGACCAGTGAGAACGAGAGAGAGAGAATGAGAGAGAGAGAGAGAAAAAAAGATAGAGATATAGAGAGGCACAGAGAGACCTCCGGTGAGGAGCGAACCTCGGTCACCACCACCTTCAGTGGGAGAGGTGGTGTCGTGAAAGAGAGAGAGAGAGAGAGAGAGAGAGCAAACCCGAGACGAGAGAGAGAGAGAACCGTGAGGATGAAAGAGAGATCTAGTGAACACAAGAGGGAGGGGAGGATGTGGGACCTCCGACGAGCTTCCTCGCCACCACTGCATCTCCGGTGGACGACGTGGACGCAGCCCAGCCGTGAGAATGAGTGGACCGAGAGGGATCAAGAGGGAGTTCGAGAGAGAGGAGCACCGAGAGGGAGAGAGAGAGAGAGAGAGAGAAGAGCAAATGCATACCTCCGGTTGACGGCAACCTCCGGCGTCCCTTGTCCGGTCACCGGTGAGAGCAGAGGCGGTGGTGAGATGAGGGAGATGGAGGCCGTGAGTGTTGATGAGAGGAACCGTGAATGAGAGAGTGAGGGAGAGGTTACGTGAGAGAGATATGAGAGATGTGTTTAAATGAGATGGGAGAGGGTGAGGTGAGTGACGTGAGATGAGGGAGTGTTTAAGTGTGGTGTGTGAGAGAGTGACGTGAGTGATGGGGTGAGGTGGGTGAGTGATGGGAGTGGGTGGGGTGTGAGGTGAGTGAGTGATGGGGGGGTAGGTGTGTGTTTGAATATTTAAATGGGTATGATAATTGTGTCTACCCATTTTTACCAACCCACACATCTCAAAGTTAAACCCAAGTGTTCCCCATTATTTGATTGTGTCACTATGCAAAAATTTTAACCCAACACCCGTATATTTTCCAAACATTTCCCCGACCCATCTCACCTCCTCGGTCCGTATTTTCCCGTCACGTGCACACTTTTACTTTTATCTCTCACAATTGAACTATATAATTATTAAATAATTATCTTAATTATCTTTTTATTGTATTTTCTCCCCCGGTTACCTAGGCGGGACCTCACTCTCATTGAAAATTGCCTGAACGGCCCGTGATACACATTTAAACTATAATATTATTACAAACATCAAAGAATCATAAAATTACCTCGGTGTCGACTCCCAAGGTTCGAAATACAGTCCAGTATCGCGTGGCCGAGTCACGGTCCTGACACGTGTCACACAAGTCAGGTTAAAAATCGAGGGATGTTACACCTACTATACCATGGGGTGCCATTCCAACGACTACGACGGTCACCACTCCGTTTGCCACGCCAGCCACTATTCCTGTGGCCACACCCGTAACCGAGACGCCTACTGTTCAGACTACGATTACGACTCCTATGGCACAAGCTCTCCTAGTCACAACTTTCCCGACGACAGATATAGTAGTGGCGACGACCACTCTCAACTCCCTATCATCAGACTCAACAGTGGGGATCAAGCTGATTAAGGACTTCATCAAGCTTCAGCCAGTGTACTTTGATGGGACTTGAGACTTTCAGATGATCTAGAAGTGGGTGCTATCTCAGGAGAAGCTCCATAGGATATTGGGCATTGAAGATAGACTACGCCTCGAGCTATCGCCATATACACTGCAAAGGGACGCTGATGTTTGGTGGTGTACGATGATAGCGACAGATAGGAACTTCACATCGTGGAAGTCATTCAAGGATAAGTTTTACCACGAGTACTTCTCGCTAGCAGTTAGGATGAGACTGAGGCAAGACTTCATGAGTTTGAGACAGGGGCCGGATGAGACAGTCATGCAGTATCGAGAAAAATACGGCTTCCGGCGCAGTTTGCTAGGGATTTGGTCAGAGAGGAGCTAGAGGATGTGCACTACTTTGGGTTGGCTTAAGAGCTGATATTGGGGAGCATGTGGTCGGCACAGGAGCCTAGACCCTTGGTGACATTTACAAGCGTGCCCTTGCCCATGAGACCTACCATCTTAGTAAAGTAGCAGATAGAGCAACTCCAAGTCAGACTTGGTCATTTGAGCACATAGCAGAGTATAAGAGGAGGTGACAGAGGGGTAAGGCACCTAGGGGATGGTACCGAGGGGCACCGGGATCAAGGACGACCTCACATCACTTGGTCGTGCCCCAAGTATCATATGCCACCTCTGCGCAGAGTTTAACAGCACGGGTCTTGCCCCCATCAAAGTCCAAACTTGCGCTATCAGCATTGGAGAGATTAGCACTTCCGGTACCACCAGAGTCACGCCACCATCAGTAGTAGGGTGGCAGAGGACGAGGTAGAGGCAAAGGTCGAGAGGGACCCCGTCAGGGACAGAGACAAACGCAGGGTTAGAGTCCTTAGTGGCAGCCCGGTCTGCCAAGAAAGCTTACATGTTTCAGATGTGGGCAGGCATGACATTTAGTCAGGGAGTGCTCGCAGCCAGCTGTAGTACATCCACCATAGGCCCGAGAGGCAATACATATGGTGGTGCAGCCAGCTCAGCCAGACGCCAACGCCACACAAAGCCTCATTGAGGGTACGATTTCTATCGCTGGTAGAGACTCTTACATTTCATTTGATTCTGGCTCTAATATATTTTTTATTTCAGGTCGCATGATAGACATCTTAAGACTGACTCTGGTGAGGCTTAGTGTACATTTGATGTTGAGTACCACAGTCGGGGATAATGTAACAACCCTCAATTTTTAACCTAACCAGTGTTGCACTGGTTAGGAATGTGACCCAGCTACGTGATACAAGGCAATATTTCAAACTTTGAGATCGACACCGAAGGGATTTTATGATTCTCTAATTGTGTATATTAGTATTTTAATATTTTACGGGTCTCGAGCCATTCGGGCGATGTTTAGTTAAGTGAGGTTTCGCCTAGTTTAGCGGGGGATAAAAACACAATAAAGAATACAAATAAAAGAAAATTTTTAATAATTTAATTAATTAGTTAATGGGATGTGGAAAGAAAATGGGTGCGGCGAACCAATTTACGGAGAAATACTGACCGAGGAAACGCAAGATTTATGTGGGAGTTGGATAACTTCGCAACATACAGATTAGGGGACGAAAACTGTTAAAATAACAAGCCTCGATGAGGAAAGTCACGGGATTCTCATCGAGATTTGTGTGCATGATGAGATGTAATAAAGTGGTAAAAGACCCATAATTTTTATAATGTGTAAAAGTAAGTTGAAGGGCAAAAGGGTTTGAGACATAAAAGAAATGTAAATGGAGAAAACCCTTTCACTATTCACCTTCTTCTTCAAAACACCCCGCCGCCACCTCCCCTCCTCTCTCCACTTGGCCTCACCAGACCGGACCACACCAGAGGTTCGTATTCTCCCTCTCTATCTCTCACGGTTTCTCTCTCCCCCTTTTTCTCTCACTCACGGTCTCACTTCATCTTCCTCATCTCACCACCACCCTCCTCCTCTTCTTGCCGTCGAAGAACTGGCACTGGTCCCCGGGACCCCAGCATTGGACGAGCTCACCGTAGATCTGTCACTCTCTCTCGGTTTGTTCTCTCTCACACTCTCTCCCTCTCTCTCATCCATTTCGATGGCACCATTACTGCCACGACTCTGCCGATTGTAGTGGTGGTTAGACCTCGCCTGAGGACCCTCTACTTGCCAGAGTTGAGAGTGAGTGACCCTTTTTCTCTCTCTCTCTCTCTCTTTCTTTCTCTCTCTCTCTCTCACTATTTTTCTTTCTATTACATACAAATGTGTTGTATTTGTTTGCTGCCACTATTGTGGGTGGTGGACGACCGATATTGGGACTGGTCGAGGTTGGCTCGACGGTCCCAGAGCCCCCTCTATTCGTGGTGGATGTAGAGTGTTGCTTGGTGTTACTATTTTTTTTCCCATTTGCATTATACCTCGCTGTTTTGGTGACTTTTGTAGTGGTGATCGATGCAATGACCAGGGAATGGTCGGGGACAGCATCACGGTGGTTCACTGGAGTCCCAACGTCCCGGAGCACACCCCATCCCAGTGGTTGTGGATTTCGTGACTTTTTTGGACAGTGAGATGTGGGTGGTTCATGAGGTTTGTGTGTGTCTCACTGTTGAGATGTTGGGGTGTGGGGTGTGTATGTTGTATCTCACTGTTGAGATGTTGGGCTGTGGTGTGTGTGTTGTGTGTCACGGTTGGTATACACTTTCTTGTTGTGCGATGTTTGGTAAGTATGTTGTAGGTAAATGGGTTGTTGTTAGCTTATCTTGACTATTTTGAGTACTCGCCGAAAAACCGCCTGAATGGGCGGAGCCACCGCTGTGCCACCATGACTAGAGATATCTGGGACCAAGCTAAGTTCATACTTGTGTCTCACGGCTCTCGGAGTGACCTAAAATAGTGGCGTTATTGTTTATATTATGTCATTCATGTGTTGCATGCGCGTTTACTTTCCTCGCTGGAAACCACTCGTCGTGGCGGCATTGCTGTCAACGCGATGACATGGGGGAATTTTCGGAGACCTTACCATGTCTATCATGGAGTCTCACAACCCCCGGAGCATTCATATCAATGGTGATGAGTTGTTGTAATGGCGAAGTTATGCGTGAGTTCTTTTATCACGTCGAGTAGTTGTTGACGTGACATAGAGCGTGATTACGACCTTTCCATGCCGTAAGGGTACTCTATGGACGTTGGACCACATCGCGAGATTTTCTAATCGCCGGTGTATGGTCATTTTGAATTCGTGTTGAATCATTATTGTCAAGTTGTTTGAGCCCTAAAAAAATATGGGGAAAAACACTAGGGTTTCAACCTAGGGTTAGTAATGACTTGACCCATTAATTAGAGTTTTCGACCATGTCAGGTAACGGGAAACTCGAGGATACGCGTTAGGGACACGAGAGTGTTGTTACGTGGGTTGCGATAGTTCAGGTAAGTAAACATGCCTTAAAAGCTTGTGTATGATTTGTAAGCTAGTAAGAAAACACCATGTGATTCATTATCATTTATTCAGATTTGTTATGCTCTATTATTGGTATTCCATTCCATTCCTTGTTGTGTGTTTCCCGGCGTAAGTGTTTCGTCTTAAAAGTACTAGGACCTGCACTAAAGGGATAAAACACGGGCACTCATGTATGGGAGTGTGTGACCACCCTTAGTGACGTATGACACCGAGTACTGGGTGGGTAGGTTTGAGTCCCTCCCATCATAGCTGTGCCTTCGCTTGTGTCGATACCCGGGAAGACCTCGCAAGGTCTTTGCCATTATGCTATGATTTAGACCACTTACGGGCCTCTTTTAATTCCTTGGGACACACTTAACTTTCGATTGATATCTATTAGTCTATTTTTCATGCACTTGATCTATTTAAATTTCTGTCTTTCTATTACCGCATGATATTTAGACTGCTTTACTTGTTATATCATGAATTACTGTTATCTTCTTCTGGCATTACATTTGATTTCTTCCGTTACTCACCGTCTATTTTATGACAGTGGGTGCAAATAGAGCAGACTGCAGTATAGGCAAGGAGCCCTTGTTAGGCGACTTTTTGAGAGGATTAGCGACTAGACTTGGAGACTATTTAGTAGGTTTTATGTTTTGCTTATTTGTATATCGTTTCATACTTATGTTTTTAGGATTATTGAACTTGGCATTTTTGGTGAGACTGGTATCATGTATATATGCTTATCAAATTATACATGAATACTCGGGGTTTTCCACATTTATAGAATTCCTATATTTCCCTTGATTGAGTTATTTTCCCTCATGTTTAGTTTATTTACTTTCCATTGCGTAAAACTTGCAATAACTTTTTCATAAATTGTATAATTGAATGATTGGAGGCTGACTAGGCTCGTCAGGTTGCCGAGTGATGACTCGGGGCCTGCACGAGTCTAGACCGAGCATACCCAATTGCACGGGGAAATTGGGGCTGTCACAGTTGGTATCAGAGCATACCAGGTTTAAATTCATAAAACACATGCCATTAAACCAACAGAAGTTAGGAATGGTCGAACTTAAAAATGGAAATGCTATGATCCTATAGAAACTTAGCTGGGGAAGAAATGGGTTGAGTCGGATAATTTTAATACATATTATGATTGTTAAGTGTATTATTATGGTATGCGGTAGTTAGAGACTAATCCGAGAAGTTCGTTCTCTTGATTCAGACAAAGATAGTGGATCAGACCGGTCTGAGCGATGATAGCGGCACGTCCGACACATGATATGCTAGCATGGATGATGTGCACGCCTTGACACAGAGAGTTGCGACACAGCACCAGCAGTTACAGGAAATGTTACGACTGTTGATGACAATTGTACCAGCTACCTATACGCCATCGACTCCGATTATACTATTGCCACCTACTATTACTCTGGAAGTAGAAACTCTGATTGCTACGACATCTATGGCTCCGATCCCATTAGCGGCGATTCCCGAGGGAGTAATTGTTGCGCCAGGTATGCAGACCGAGGCGGAGATACCTCCGTCACAGACTGAGATGGTATAAGCGGCGGAGACACCGACTACGCCTGTAGCTATTGCATAGGTTACTCCGACCACGACTCCAGAGAAGAGTCCAGGAGCTACTGCTTAGGCGAAATAGTGGAGGGAATTCAAGAGTCATGATCCATTGAGGTTCTATGGCGGTACTGATGTCCGAGCAGTGGAGCTATTTTTGAAGAATCATGAGAAAATTCACACGATTATTGCCACAAAAGACCATATGCAAGCGACGATTTCTTCATCTATGCTACAGGGGGAGGCAGATGATTGGTAGACGACTATCTGCTGGTGTTTAGGGTTCATACGCAGTGGAGATTACAAAACAATTTTGAGAAAAACCCTAACAGGATCCGAATCTGATTCCATTATTGACGTTTAAACTATGAAAACTTAATCATACCTCAGTCGCAATGTACCTTTCTAAAAGTTAATCGATCTCTAAGGCGCTACCAACGACGAACGCCCTCTATCAGCGGTCCACACATGATTGGCGGCCGAGATTTGAAGTGCTAGCTTCGAGAGAATACCAAACCTTTTTGTTTTTCTCCAAAACGATCTAGAGCATACTAAAAACCCTAAGTCGTTTCTAAAACGAAAATAGAGTTTCGGCCTTTTTCTTTTATCCTTGTATTCTAACTCAAAGCGTTTATTTTTACAACCCTTGTATATGACGGTTAAGTAAATTACACATATACCCTTAAAGAAGTATAAGTGTAATACACTACAAGGACGTTTATGTCATACATTTTATCATATAAAATTCATTTTTCTGAACCATCTTAAAATCTCACAAAACCATTCTTAGTATGTCACCCAATAGGCTCATACAGCGTTGGCAGCGTACCAAAACACATTTTGGTACACAAGTCATAAGCGGCCTCTAGTAAGACATTATGACTACCCAAGTTGTACGAATATCAAATCGATACAACCTAATCAATAGTGTATATATAACATCATTTTGTCACACGATATCCTTTTGATCAAACATAAGGCATGGAATTGTCATCTAACGTGTTCAATCATACTAGTCTCGATCTCTAGATAGACTGAAAACATCCAAGTTACATTGATCAATATCAATTCACTTAGACTAGGTCTTTCAATAGTCTAACACATCGAGGGATCCACTGGATATCTCTCTCTATATGAGAGGGACAAATTCTATCTTGATTACACAACTTCACTACATTATTCACACAGTAGCCAATCACAACCTTTATAATCGTCCGGTTAAAGGCAATGTTTGATTACGTCAAATTACTATATTCCTAATGTTGAAGTCTCTAGTAATCTCAAGTCAGAGGACTGAATAATATACATATCATGAGAAACAACTATGACTTAATCCATGTGATGTTCTCATAACGGGTCGGTCCAGTACCTTGTTCCCTAACAAGTACTCATGATCTTGATTCGTATTCCTATACGTATGATCATCGTATGATCATCAATCAAGACTCACACTAGTCTTAATTCATTATAGTTCCCAGTATAATAATCGACTAAGGACATTTAGGATATTTCTATAAATACCCATGGATCTTATTATAATGTAAACATGCAAATCAATTATAATAAACAGCAAATGAAATCCTCTATTTTATTAACTAAAACGTATTCATAAATACAGTTAATAGATTGACCTAGGGCACATTCCTCAACACTATCGTCACTACTCGAGGCATTCCGAGAGACTGGATCGACTTCAAGACCCAGTTTAATCAGAAGTACTTCCCGCTGACTGTTCTTCGGACGAAAAGTAACAAGTTCATGGCACTGAGGCAGAGCACCGATGAGTCAGTAATGGAATATATGTGCAGGTTTATTTCACTGCTACCTTATGCTGGAGGATCCACCGATACTGAGGCTCTACTTTACCGAGGGTCTACTACCCATAGTCGGAAGATTCATTGTTATGACTGAGCAGGAGAGCTTACAAAGAGCATACGAGAGCAGTTTGGCGACGGAGAGGTACTTACGCATCCGGAGGAGGTTAGGGCGAACAGAGCAGAGACCCGATCAGATAGTCACTATCAGCGGGACAGGAAGAGAAAGAGGAGCAGATGGGTTACTCATGAACACAGGATGCAGAGTGTAGGATCTGTTGCACAGCAGACCACACATCTGGTACAAGCTGTTCCACCCGTGTCGAGTTTCGCCAGTCATCCACTGCAGCCTAATCGACAGGACCAACAGTCGCAAAGGTAGATTATTGAGAGCAGGGATGCTGACCAAGGAGACAGGCAGAGGATGACACAGAGGTCTAGTCAGACCCAGACTCATGGTTCTGCACAAGGACAAGGCCAGAGCTAGACTCAGAGATCGCAGGATACCCGTACGTATTACAGATGCGGACAAGTCGGCCAATTTCAGAGGAAGTGCCCTCAACCAGTGAAAGCACCACCACAACATCACCAGCACCAGAGGGAGCATGTTCAGGCTGCTGTTGAGCTAGACCGGAAGGCGTCTAGACACAGTGTTAAGGGTATGATTTTCATTTGCGGTACTTGCATGCATATCATGTTCAATTCAAGTTATGTCGATTCCTTGATTGTTGTGCACTTGGTAGACATGTTAGGGTTGTAAATCATTAGACGTAATAGACCTCAATCCTAGTCACGGTTGCCAAGATGCGATATACCCGAATGTGCATAGTCTTGACATTTTGGTAGATTTAGGGGGCTACGAGTCGCCAGTAGACATGCGAGTACGGGAGTTGTTAGAGTTCGAGGCCTTAGTTAGTGTGAACTAGTTATGAACATTACACACTTGGATCGATTGATGCGAGAAGAAAAATTGGAGACCTTCGTGAGTTTCATACGTGTTGGAGCGAGACAGAGGCATTGGTTTGAGTTCTTGAAGGACTACGACTTCTTGTTTGAGTACCATCCAGGGAAGACCAACGTTGTTGTTGATGCTTTGAGTCGCAAAATATTTGATGCTGAGGTAGTCGTGTGTCAAAGGACCTATGAGCATGGTTTATGTGAGGCAACCAAGTTAATTAGTTCAACGGACATGCTAACGACTACCAGGACACAAATATGTGGTCAAACGATGTTGCAGACCACCTCATTTGGCATTGTGTGCGAGGGACAGCAAGACGATGTGTCATACCAGTGGTGCAGTGAGATGCGGATAGTTCAGATTGCCCAAATAAGAGTCGGTCAACAGACTCATGCTATTGGTGGCTGATGCGCGTGACGAGGTACTTCAGGAGATTCACCATTCCCGTTTTGTTGTATATCCGGGTCGACCTAGGATTGCGCCGACATGTAACATCTCTTTTGGTGGACAGGGATGATTTTTAAGGTATCGGAGTTATTCGAGCGTGTAACATGCCAGCGCGTAGAAGCTGGGCATCGACAACTTGGAGGACTACCGCAGCCCCACCCATTTTGCGATGGAATTGGGAACATATTGATATGGATTTTGTCAGTGGTTGCCTCGATCTCCTCGTAGTAACAATAGCATCTGGGTAATTGTGGATAGATTTGCTTGAGACTTAAGAGTGCCCAGGAGTGGCAGAAGAAATACTTGACGAGTATCACGTTGAGCTTTAATATGATTCGGGGCGATTATGGATACCTGAAGGTTTCTCCACTGAAGGGTCACGAGCGGTTAGGAGTCAAGAAATGACTCACTTTGAGTTTTGTCGGTCTCTTCAAGATTTGTGAAAAGGAAAGGTAAAGTCGTTAGTATTAGATTACTTATTAGGTAAATTTCGAGGACGAAATTCTAATAAGTGGGGGAGACTGTAACAACCATAAATTTTTAACCCAACCAGTGTTGCACTGGTTAGGAACGTGACCCAGCTATGTGATACAAGACAGTATTTTGAACTTCAGGAGTCGACACCAAAGTGGTTTTATGATTCTCCGATTGTGTGTATTAGTATTTTAGTATTTTACGGGTCTCGAGCCGTTCGGGCAATGTTTAGTTAAGTGAGGTTTCGCCTAGTTAAACGGGGGATAAAAACACAATAAAGAATAAAAATAAAAGAAATTTTCTAATAATTTAATTAATTAGTTAATAGGATGTGGTGAGAAAATGGGCTGGCAAACCAATTTATGAAGAAATACTGACCGAGGAAACGTAAGATCTATGTGGGAGTTGGATAACTTCGCAACATACGGACTAGGGGATGGAAACTGTTAAAATAACACAACTTAATGAGGAGAGTCACGGGATTCTCATCGAGATTTGTGTGTATGATGAGATGTGATAAAGTGGTAAAAGACCCATAAGGGTAGTTGTTTTATAATGTGTAAAAGTAAGTTGAAGGGCAAAAGGGTCATTTGACCAATTTGAGACATAAAAGAAACGTGAATGGAGAAAACCCTTTCACTATTCACCTTCTTCTTCAAAACACACCACCGCCACATCCCCTCCTCCCTCCACTTGGCCTCACCAGACCGTACCACGCCGGAGGTCCTTGTTCTCCCTCTCTCTATCTCTTGCGGTTTCTCTCTTTCCCCTTTTCTCTCTCACTCACGGTCTCACTTCATCTTCCTCATCTCACAGCCACCCTCCTCCTCTTCTCGCCATTGACAAACTGGCACTGGTCCCCGGGACCCCAGCAGTGGATGAGCTCACCAGAGATCCGTCACTCTCTCTCTCTCTCGATTTCTTCTCTCTCATACTCTCTCCCTTTCTCTCATCCATTTCGGTGGCACCCTTGCTTCTATGACTCTGCTAGTTGCAGTATAGTTAGACCTCGTCTGAGGTCCCTTTGCTCGCCGAAGTTGAGAGTGAGTGTCCTTTTTCTCTCTCTTTTTCTCTCACTGTTTTTCTTACTATTCCATACGAATGTGTTGTATTTGTTTGTTGCCACTATTGTGGGTGGTGGACGATTGTGATTGGGACTGGTCGAGGTCGACTCGATAGTCTTGGAGCCTCTGCTATTCGTGGTGGATGTAGAGTGTTGCTTGGTGTTACTGTTTTTCTTCCCATTTACATTATACCTCGCTGTTTTGGTGACTTTTATGGTGGTGATCAATGCAATGACCAGGGAATGGTCGGGGACAACATCACGGTGGTTCACCAGAGTCCCAACATCCCGGAGCACCCCCATCATAGTGATTGTGGATTTCGTAACTGTTTTGGACAGTGAGATGTGGGTGGTTCGTGAGATTTGTGTGTGTGTATATCACTGTTGAGACGTTGGGGTGTGGGGTATGTATGTTGTGTCTCACTGTTAAGATGTTGGGCTGTGGTGTGTGTGTTGTGTGTAATGGTTGGTACACATTTTCTTGGTGTGCGATGTTTGGTAAGTATGTTGTAGGTAAATGGGTTGTTAGCTTATCTTGACTATTTTGAGTACTTGCCAGAAACCGCCTGAATGGGCGGAGCCACCGTTGTGCCACCATGACTAGAGATGTCGGGGACCAAGCTAAGTTCATACTTGTGTCTCATGACTCTTGGAGTGACCTAAAATAGCAACGTTATTATTTATATTATGTCATTCATGTGTGGCGGCATTACCGTCGACGCGATGACATGGGCGAATTGTCGGAGACTTTACCATGTCTATCATGGAGTCTCACAACCCCCGGAGCATCCATATCAATGGTGATGAGTAGTTGTAATGGCAAAGTTATGTATGAGTTCTTTTATCGCGTCAAGTAGTTGTTGACGTGACATAGAGCGTGCTTACGACCTTTCCATGCCGTGAGGGTACTCTATGGACATTGGAACACATCGCCAGATTTCCTAATCGCCGGTGTATAGTCATTTTGAATTCGTGTTGAATCATTATTGTCAAGTTGTTTAAGTCTTAAAAACATATGGGGAAAAACACCAGGGTTTCAACCTAGGGTTAGTAATGACTTGACCCATTAATTAGAGTTTTCAACCTTGTCAGGTAGCGAGAAACTCGGGGATATGCGTTAGGGATGCGAGAGTATTGTTATGCAGGTTGCGATAGTTCACGTAAGTACACATGTCTTAAAAGCTTGTGTATGATTTGTAAGCTTGTAAGAAAATGTCATGTGATTCATTATCATTTATTCAGATTTGTTATGCTCTATATTGGTATGCCATTCCATTCCTTGTTGTGTCTTTCCCGACATAAGTGTTTCGTCTTAAAAGTACTAGGACATGCACTAGAGGGATAAAACGCGGGCACTCATGTACAGGAGTGTGTGACCACCCTTTGTGATCGTGTGACACCGAGTACTAGGTGGGTGGGTTTGAGTCCTTCCCATCATAGTTATGCCTTCGCTTGTGTTGATGCCCAGGAAGACTTTGTGAGGTCTTCGCCGTTATGCTATGATTTAGACCACTTATGGGCCTCTTTTGATTCCTTGGAACACACTTGACTTTTGATTAATATCTATTAGTCTGTTTATCATGCACTTGATCTATTTAAATTCCTGTCTTTCTATTACCGCATGATATTTAGACTGCTTTACTTGTTATATTATGAATTACTGCTATCTTCTTCTAGCATTACATTCGATTTCTTTAGTTTCTCACCGTCTAGTTTGTGACGGTGGGTGCAGATAGAGCAGAGTGCAGTAGAGGCAAAGAGCCCTACTTAGGCGACTTTTTGTGAGGATTAGCGATTGGACTTGGAGAGTATTTTATAGGTTTTATGTTTTGCTTATTTGTATATCATTTCATACTTATGTTTTTAGGATTATTGAACTTGGCATTTTTGGTGAGACTAGTATCATGTATATATCCTTATCGAATTATACATGAATACTCGAGGTTTTCCACATTTATAGAATTCCTATATTTCCCTTGATTGCGTTATTTCCCCTTATGTTTAGTTTATTTACTTTCCGCTGCGTAAAATTTGCAATAACTCTTTCATAAATTGTATAATTGAATGATTGGAGGGTGACTAGGCTTGTCAGGTTGCAGAGTGATGACTCGGGGCCTGCACAGGTCTAGGCCAGGTGTACCCAATTGCACAAGGAAATTGGGGCCGTCACAGATAAGGTTTATCCTAACAGCCTAGTTGAGAGAGTCCCAGTAGAGATTAGCGGGGTTGAGTTACTTGTCGATTTTAGAGTCCTCGAGACGTTAGAGTTCGATGCACTTTTGGGATGGACTGGTTATCAACATACCACGCCCACATTGACTGTTACAGTAAGTTAGTGGTATTTGATATTCCTGGACGTCTACTATTTGTACACCAAGGTAGTACACCGAGAATTAGCACCACGAGAGGTCGATTAGCATCTAGTGAGGAGATGAAGGCTCTAATAGCTTTGTATGCCGTAGCAGAGAGTTAGGGACTTCGACTTGAGGACATACCAGTAGTCCAAGACTTTCCTGATGTTTTTTCATAAAACTTACCTGGACTACCACCACCTCGAGTGATAAACTTCGTCATTGATCTTGTGCCAGGCACCAGACCGATCTCGATATCACCTTACCACATGGCACCGAAAGAGTTGGAGGAGTTGAGGGATCAGCTTAAGGATTTGGGAAATAAAAAATTCATTACACCATCTAAGTCACCATGGGGAGCACCAGTTTTGTTTGTAAAGAAGAGAGATGGTAGTCTACGACTATGTATCGACTACAGACAACTAAATAAGGTCACCATCAAGAATCAGTACTCGCTGTCGAGGATTGATGACTTGTTTGAGTAGTTGAGGGGAGTACAGTTCTTCTCCAAGATAGACCTGAAGTCAAGATATCATTAGCTTAGGATCAGGGACGAGGATAGGTTTAAAACAGTGTTCCGCACTAGATATGGACACTATCAATTCACGGTCATGCCTTTCTGGCTAACAAATGCCCCCGTTGTGTTCATGAATCTTATGCATCGAGTTTTGAGACCATATCTTGACCGTTTCATGATAGTCTTCATCAACGACATTCTCATTTACTTGAGAACACAAGAGGACCATGAGCAGAACCTCAAGGAGGTGTTACAGACTTTGAGGGAGCACAGGCTATTAACTAAGTTCAGCTAGTGTGAATTCTGGCTTACCAAAGTCAAGTTCTTAGGTTATGTGGTTGGGGAAGCAGGGATTGCAGTAGATCCGACCAAGATTCAGGCAGTCATGGATTGGCCAGCACCAAAGTTCGTGATAGAGATCAAGCGTTTTCTAGGGTTGGCAGGCTATTACCGGAGATTTGTAAAGGGTTTTTCCAAAATTGCTTCACCGATGACTAGGCTGACACAGAAGGATGTCATATTTAATTGGACTGAGGAGTGTGAGAGCGCATTTGCTCAGTTGAAGAGATTATTGACTACCGCCCCAACGTTGGTGTTGCTAAAGGCTGGACAAGGATTGTTACTGTACACTGATGCTTCACACAGGACTTGGATGTGTATTGATGCGGGGTAGTGGAGTTATGGCATACGCTTCAAGACAACTAAAGATACATGAGAAAAACTACCCTACACATGATCTGGAGTTAGCAGCGGTAGTATTTGCTCTGAAGATATGGAAACATCATCTTAATGGAGAGAGATTCACACTCTATACTAATCACAGGAGTCTGAAATACCTCTTCACACAAAAATAGCTAAACATGAGGCAGCATAGATGGTTAGAGTTTTTGAATGACTATGAATTTTCTCTGAAGTACCACCCAGTAAAAGCCAACGTAGTTGCAGACGCGCTGAGTAGAAGACCAATTGGAGATGTCGAGATTGTCAAATGTCATATGACGCATGAGTATGGGTTATTCGAGGCAGCCACAGCACCAGGTCAGTTAGATATCCCTACAGATACAATAGTTGAGATTTGTGCGCAGTTGAGAGTGCATACCGTGTCTACACAGAGAGTGGCAAAGGGCTAGAGGACTCACAGGTTATATATGAGATTTAGTGAGTTAGCGCAGAGTTCAGATTTTGTTGACTGGGCAGAGACATCAGATCAGTGTCTGAGCTTTAGGGGCAAACTATGGATACCCAGGTGCCAGAGTTGAGAGACAAGATTCTTCAGGAGTCACATCGTTCCTGATTTACTATTCATCCAGGCAAGGCTAAGATCTACCATGATATGCAGAGACATTTCTGGTGGCCTGGGATAAAGGCAGACGTGTCAGAGTTTATCAGGAACTGTGGGATATGCCAGCAAGTGAAAGCCGAGCATCGTAGGCCCTAGGTACTCTTACAACCACTTCCTATTCCAAAATGGAAATGGGAAGACATAGCCACGAACTTTATCATTGGTTTACTGAGGAATGCCAAGAAACACGACTTGAGATGGGTTATAGTCGATAGACTAACTAAGTCTGCTCATTTCCTACCAGTGGCATCACATTACACCTTTAATCAGTTGAACATGTTGTTTGAGAGAGAGATTATCAGGCTGCATTGGGTACCGTTGATTATTGTATTAGACAGAGATGCTAACTTTATATCGAGGATGTGGTAGAGTATGCAGGAGCAATGTAGTACAGGCCTACATTTCAGCACGACTTTTCACCGTCAGACTGACGGACAGACTGAGAGACTTAATCAGATCCTAGAGGATATGTTACGAGCCTGTGTGTTAGAGTTTGGCGGATCATGGGAAAAATACCTACCATTGTGTGATTTTGCATACAATAACAATTATCAGGCTAGCATTGAGATGGCGCCATTTGAGGCTTTATATGGCAGACCTTGTCGCTCGCCATGTGTTGGGCTGAGCCAAAGACCAGAATGTCAGTAGGACCTGAGATTGTTATTAATCATACAGAAACGGTACGACAGATTCAACTGAAGCTTAAGGGAGCTCAAGAGAGACAAAAGAAGTATGCAGACAAGTATCACAGTGATCTCACTTATCCCGAAAGAGCCTATGTCTACCTTAAGGTTTCTCCTCGGTGAGGTCTGCAGAGATTTGGTGTAAGAGGCAAGCTTGCATTGTGTTTCATCCGGCCATTCAGAGTTAGGAAACGGGTTGGAAAGGTTGCGTACGAGTTAGAGCTTCCTTCGCAGATGTCAGGTATTCATGCGGTCTTTCATATATCGATGCTTCGACTGACTGAGTCGAACGCAGGCGCACGACCGATGGTTGACTTAAGTCAAATCGACCTGAGCAAGGATTGTTCATATGAGGAGCAACCTATCCAGATCCTAGATTGAATGGTACAACAGTTGAGGAACAAGTCTATCCTAAAGGTACTCATCAAGTGGCAGTTCCACAATGACTCGGAACTCACTTGGGAATGGGAAGATTATATGCGAGACCGTTTTTCGTACCTTTTTAAGTTAGGTATACCGTAACCTAAATTAATTTTGAGGTCGAAAATTTCATTTTGTTGGGAATATTTGTCACGAGCCAATTTTGTTAATCTTGATTAATTTCTTAATCAGGATCACCAACCCGTAACGTGGGGCCCACATGAGATGTGCACACAAACCGAGGCATGTGGCCGTGGTAAATTTTATATTTGTATTGATGTATTCCTAGTGTTTTGTATGTGTGTACGCTGACTAAGTCAATACTTGTAGCTATCGACGCCAAGACATAGTTGGGGACACGCCTTGAGTTGCGTGCAAGCCGAGGTACCGAATAGCAAGACTTGTGGTAAGTCTAAATTTACTAAAATGCAATGTAATTAAATTAATGCACATTAAATCATAGCCTATGGTCATAAATCAATTAAATTGAATTGGACACATATATTTATATATATAATACAAATATATACATTTTAAAAATTAGAAAAGATTTGTGAAATGAACAAAAAGGGTCTTGGCTTATTAAGAAAGAGGACAAGATTGAGGGGCATTTTGTTAATTTGGCTACTCTTTTAATTTAACCTCAAAACCACCATCACTACACATAACCTATCCCAAAGTGAAGAAGAAGAAGGAGAGAGTTTAAGTGAGAGAGAGAGAGAGTCCGGGAGAGAGAGCTCAACGGAGGAGGGAGATTGAGAGCTTGAGGCGCGGTAGCGACGTCAAGGCGAAGGTACGGTAGTGTTGTTGTTGATGAAATGTGGTGGTCGCTGTTGGTGGCGTCGGGGGGAGCGGACGAACTGCTTTTCGTCCTCTGCAAAAATGAAAATGAGGGGGGGAAGGTGACGCACGCACGCACGCACGCACGTATGCGTGCGTCCCCTGGTGGGACCCGGTTCAGGGGTCCAAACCCCCCAAAAATTTATATAAAAAATAAAAATATATATATATATATATTTATATACATGTATACATATATATATATGCACACATACAGATGTATGTATATATACATAAAATATATCTATGGAATAAAATATTAATAAATAAATAAATGATATGAAATAAACTTTCAGGGACCTAGAGGTGCCACGGGAGTTCGGGAGCGCTTGTCGGAGTGTCGCGAGGCTGGATAGCCAGAGCTATTCTGTGAATTGTAAGTGAAACTGTGGGAACTCTTAGATTTATTTCATTCATATTATTTCTTTTCAGTCAATTTGATGACTTGCTCTTAGTAATCTACTATCATTCTTCCTTTGCTCTGTTCAAATTGAATGTCGAAATAGCATGATGCCTTGTGATAGTTTCATTGACTCCGTTTCCTGATATGCCATATTTTGTTGTGGATTATGCTATAATTGATGTTAGAAATGTATATTCTAGGGTTACTGTGGTAATTGGTTTTGTTTTCTATTTCCTTTGGGGCTTCGTAGCCTAACTTATTGTTGATATTGTAGAACCTTAGAAAAGAAAATCCTTGAAACAAAAGTTGAAGATTTTCTAGTGTCCATTGCACGAGAGATGGGTGGACTCATAGGGTCACTGGACCTCAGGGTTTCTGGCACTCACCATTATTACTAGGGTGGTATCACGTAGCTTGAACTACGGGGTTGTTGGCAAGGTTTATATATATATATATTCGAAATTGACAAAGTATGTTGAGAGTATCTCCATACGATAGTGGAAAAGGCTGGCTGATAGTTCTCACCGCCGATCGGACGTAGATCATCTCGACTTAGCCTGTGTTAGTCTATCTAATTTTGTTAACTATGATATTTACATGCATTACTTTCTCAACACATTCTTCTGCTATATTATGCATTTAAATATCTATCTTTACTTTGGAAATGTCATATAGAATTCCCCGGTTATCACTTAAATATCACTTTACTCACCGTCCAGTTTGTGACAGTGAGTGTAGGTCTGACGAGCAGCACTAGACCGGGCAAGGAGAAGATCGACGACTACCTCTGAGCTCGTAACGCAAAGTTGTCGTACATTTAGGTCATATTTTTGTATTATGCTTATATACGTATTTTGCTTGGGCTGTTTGTTGGGACAAGAGTTAGTTCACCTGACTTTTGACATTCACTTTGTCTATATGCTCGCCATTTATTACATATTTATATTGTGATCATTATTTCCTAGTTTCCACATTTAGGATTTATATAAAATGCTTCCGCTAATACGTTAAAGACTTCCGCTAATTTGATAATCCTTATAAAATGATGAATAGTAGTAATAGGGGATTTTTCTTATCCCTGAACCCAATCCATGAGATAATAGGTTGTACAGGCTGACTAATACGTAATTAAGTCCTATGTGTTGTGATTAGGGCTTAATTACGACATTAGGCTGGGCGGTGCTCTAGATTAAAATAGGGGCAATTACAGTTCAAAACATCGAGCTTTTCAAAAGGCAATTAGAGTACTTTTTCACCAAGTGTGATGGTGGCCTCATGAAGTGGTAGATCGAATGCATTGTGAAGCTTCTTCAGTGTTATCACAACTTCTTGCCCTTCAATATGTGATTTTATGGTGTAATCATTGCTCGTTTTCATTTTGGAGTAGAATGTCGAACAAGTGGTGGATAGTATTTGGCTTTATATCTATAAAATTTTACCCATCCCAACTTCTCCAACACTTTGTGAATAGGTTGATGCATTGTGGCAAAAAACTCAAAAACAACTATCCCTAGTTTGATGTTGTTGACATCCGTCAACTTTGAGTTGATTAATTTAAAAATGAAAAATGAAGATGCTCCATCATGTCGTGCTTTACTTCTTCCTTCATTGCGTAAAGGATCAGCGGAGACGACATGAGTAGTATCATAAGAATGAGGACTAGTCGACCTAGTGCAAAAGTACTTGTTTGATGCACATTTCAGGATGATGAGTCGAAATCACTCATGGATGGTTCATGGACAGTTTGGTGAGTGGCAGGGCACCTAAGAGTAAGTTTGGTGGCCACTTAAGTTGATTTCATTATCATAGGAATTTTGTCAAACACTTCGTGTGCACATTTGGATTGGAGATTTTCAACAAAAATGGGAGATCAAAGGGTAGAACAAGATGAAAACAAGTGTTGTCAGCTCTTAAGAATCGAGAATCACTCAAAAATAAGAAGAGAACTTAAGTTTCAAAGAAAGAGTACTCAGGTAGGTCGAACAACAAATGCTACTAGAGGAAAGAGAAAGTTGACTGCCTATTTTTAAAAACAGATTCTTGAACTAGGTAGCGCGTTATCCATTTTGGGTTTTGACCCATAACTTTAACTATGGATAGCACGCCTAGTGCGCTATCCAGAGTCTAAACTAATTTATGAAAATCAATTTGGACTTTGGAACGCAACTCCAAACGAGACATGCACATCGTGAATGGCTCGAGATATGTGTCAGTCATGATGGACCGTATCTAATACATGCTCAAAAGATCGAATTTACCAATCATGCCTGATTCTATCCTAATTTTTAAAAATTGTTTCTTAGGCAATGGTTTGGTGAAAATATCCGCAAGTTGATCTTCGATGGACACATGAATCAGCTTAGTATCCCTTTTTTTCACATGATCACAAAGAAAATGATGTATAATCTCAATGTACTTCGTGTGCCAATGTAACACCAAAATTTTAGAAATGTTGATTGTACTTGCATTATCCCAATAAATTTCAGCACAACATGGATTTGATAATCCTTGAGTTGTTGCTTATGTAAAGCACTTGAGCGCAACATCTCCTGGCCGCCACATATTCTGCTTCAGCGGTGGACAATGCCACAAAATTTTGTTTTTTTGTTAAACCATGAAATCAATGTGTTTCCTAGCAAGTGGCAAAATCCTGATGTGCTCTTTCTATCTACTAGGCTTCCTGCATAATCCGAATCAACAAAGTTTCTATGTTCAAAGTTAGGAACTTTGTTGAACTACAAGCCTAAGTCTTGTGTGCCACTCAAATATCTAAAAATGCGCTTGATGCACTTTAAATGCAACTTTTTTTCCCAGATTGAAACCTAGCACATAGGAAAATGCTAAACATGATGTTTGCTTTACTAGCGGTCAGGTATAGTAGGCTTTCTATCATTCCTCGATAAAGCTTAGGATCTATAGGTTTCCTTAGAGTGTCCTTGTCCATTTTGACAGTTGAACTACTAGGAGTGTCATATACTTCAAAATTTCAAATTTGAACTTCTTAAGCATGTTCCTCGCATACTGCACTTGATTGAAGAAAATCCGTACTTAGATTGCTTGATATGCAAACCTAAGAAGTATGTTAGTTCACCCATCATGCTCATTTCTAATTCATGTATCATCAAAAATTAAAACTTAACATATATAAGTTTGTTTGATAACCCAAAAATGATATCATCCACATAGATTTGAACAAGTAGTACATCATCATTTTTAATCAAAATGAATAAGGTAGGATCTAATGTTCCTTTCTTAAACCCTTTGTTAAGAAGGAATGCACTTAACCTATCATACTATGCTCTAAGAGCTTGTCTAAGTCCATAAAAGGATTTTTGAAGACGGTAAACATGATTTAGAGAATCATGGTCTTCAAAACCCGGTGGTTCTTCTACATATATCTCTTCATTGATAAAGCCATTCAAAATACACTTTTAATATTTATTTGGTATAGTAGAAAACTATTGTAGCAAGCATAAACCAACAACATTCGAATTGCTTCTAGTATTGCTACTAGTACCAAAGGCTTCTTTATAGTCTATTCTTTCTTCTTGATTGTAACCTTGTGCAACCAACCTAGCCTTATTTTTCACTCTTTCACTTCTTATTCTTTTGTTCCTAAAAACCCATTTGGTTCCTATAATGATATGGTTCTTAAGTCTAGGGACTAGAATCCACACATTGTTCCTTACAAAGTGTCCTAATTTTTCTTGCATAACTATGACCCAAAACTCATCACATAAGACTTCATCTATCTTAGTAGGATCTGTTTGTAATACAAAAGCTATTCATTAAGGTTTAATGAAGACCTAGTGGAAACACATTTGCTTGGTTCACCTAAGATTTGTTTAGATGGATCTCCTAATTTCTTTTTCATTACAATTAGAATCTTGAGTTTGAATGCTATCACCATCATCATCAACAAGTCTCATTTGTTCTTAGGTATGCTTCAATCTCATCTTAGAATTCATCTCATCAAACTTATCATGAATAAGCTCTTTTATGGTCCTAGATTATTAATTGAATACTCTATACGCCTTATTATGCATGGAATACCCTAATAATGTGCAAACATTTAATTTTAGGTCAAGTTTGTCCAAATGATCGTCATTTAAAACATAACACGTGTAACCAAATACCTTAAAGAAGCCAATGTTAGGCTTTCGGCCTTTCCATAGCTCATAAGGAGTTTTGTTCACTTTCTTACGAACATTTTTTCTATTTAGGATATACCATGTCATGTTAATGGCTTCGGCCAAAAAATATTTGGCTATGTTGTATTCATTAAACATAGTCCGACACATTTCTTGAACGGTCTGATTCTTTCTCTTAACTACATTTTATTGTAGTGTTCTAGGGGAAGAGAGTAGGTGTGAGTACCCTTATTTTGTACAAAAATCCTCTAGTTTTTTGTTGACAAACTCGCTGTGACAGCCCCAGTTCCATAAACCTAGAACTGGACTCCGTTTGGCCTAGACTAACATAGAACCTGACTCTACCTTCGCGCAGTCAACGCAAGCCTAGTCAGCCTTACCTTACCTTTTACCAGTTATTTAACAATTTAAGATGAGATTATTAATATTAGTGAGCTATTCAAAGATAAGTGAGAGCATTTAAAATCTCTAACTAATTTAACAACCTTAAGACATAAGTTAGAATAACCTAGAATGTAGAAATCTTGCATATGTATATCATCATCATATGTCATGTCACAAAAGAGTATATCATAATATACATGCCCAAGATCTCTCATTCCCACACCCAGTGTTAAATAATATATACAATAATACAAAATATCAAACCTACATCAAGACTAAAGGATCAATAGCTTTAATATCCTCAAAGCAAATCACCAAGCTGAGGAGCTTCTTCCTTGCTCGATTGTGGATCTGCACTTAATTAAACACAAGAACAAAGAGTCCCAAGTAAGTAACGCTAAGCAAAATGTTTATAGTAAATAACAATCTATATTCATGTTGATAGAAAGAAAAGTATAGGGAATGCATGAATAAATGAAGATTAGAAATAAATCTGAATCAATCGAAATGGAGTGTCCAAGAAAATAATAGAAAAGCCGCAAATAGTCCTAACTAGTGAAAAAGTCGATGAGTCATGGGAATGTTACCTCCAAGACTTAGAATTTAGGACGTGGTACACTCACACCATCCTAAAATCCACACCAATGCAGAACTCCCTAACAATCTAGTGAGGAAACTCTCATCCCATATAGAGCCACAAACAATATCGTGCATCCCAGGTCCTTGGTTTTGGCATATTACATCATATGACCAACCTTCTCAAGGATCACATTGACTAACTTTTCCATGGACAACTCAACAAAATAGAGTTCCAAAATAAGATAGCGCAATAACAATAAGAAATTAAAGCTCAAATAAATAACTGTAAATTTCTCCAATGGTTTACTTACTTATGTCCAATGCTAGTAGGCACTCACACACCTGTAATTCGATCCTACGAATCCCCACGTATGCCTATTACTATCCTATAATCCCTATTGACTAATTAATTACCAAAATCTGTTATTTATCCTTTAATTATCTCATTTTCTATAATTTTATACATTTACTTAATTGGATCAATTACTCGAGTATTGGTTCATATTAGAACCCATTTAAATACTCGAGAAATCTACAAAGTTTTCAGAAAAAAATGAAAAATTGTTCTGATGAACAATGCCACGTCGTGAGTGGCATCGTGGCCCAAATACATGGCGACATGATCTAAAGCGTGAACCTCCCATCGTTACTGGTTCAAACGTCGTGGGTGAAACATCTTATGGCGTCCCTCGCAGCACTAGTTCCATAAACTATTTAGAGTGTTTTGACACCTCGGTTCACTTTGTCGTGTTTCAAGCCTATTCGAAACTCATAATGACGCTCAACTACATCAAATCTAGTATTCATATCGACCAAAATAGTGGTCTATAACCCCAGTGTGGAAATTAACTCAAAAATCTCGATAATTTTCAAAAATTTCAAAACATCCAAACACCCAAAACAACTTCATTCTTGTGCTCCACACTGATCAATTAATCCATATAAACCTTCTAAACACTCGTAAAACTAACTTCCCAAATTGCCATCCAAAAATACCACCAGGAAAACTCTCAAAAGACCCATTAAAATGATGTACACTTCGTAAGGAATAGAGATGTTACCTTAGTTTTCGTATTTGGTCGCTCTACAACATCGTTCTGAGCTCATATCCAATCAACGTCCAACCCTTTCTTTCATTGCAGTGAGAAAAAGAAGAAAATGAAAACGATTAAGAGAAGAGAGAAAAATAAAACTTTATATATTTATCTCTTTCATCTCTTCCCCATACGTATCTTGAGACACATCTAGCAACTCCTGTCTCACTAACTAGCTCAATCGCCACTCTCCCCTAGCACACTTAACTGACTTACTTTAGGACACCTCCTCATGCACACACTTCAACCACGTGTTTCCCAATGTTTTCAATTCAAACCACGACTCGCATAGTCGTGTACCCACGAACCTACCAAAGTATCATAGATATTATCCAACATTTAATTATTATATTTTAATGTATTTTGCCAGTGTTTTATTTACATTTGTCCCTCGAACAGCTAAATACCCGACCACAGTTCGCCTCGATGCCCGTAAAACACATTTCCTCGAGCTGAACCTGTTTCTTCGCATCAATGCCCAATCTCAAACGTCCTCACATGTTTGGGACATTGAATTTAAATTCAGATAAGTAGATAAAGGATTTGTAAATCATGAAATTTATCAATTTAAGTGCATGACAATTCAAAATTTATGTAATGCATGATTCTCTAATGCATTTGGCTTGTAAGAACGAAACTTATATACCTTATATTAGTTGTACAAATGATGGATTTCACTTTACAGTCCTTGTTTCATTGTATGAGCCAAGTCTTGACATTGTCCGGCTTAATTTCTTCAATTTGGACTAGAACTTATGAATACTATGAACTTGTGATTCCTAACATAGTTTGATGTTTTGAAACACTTAAAAAACTAGTTATAACCATTTTATTTTGTTTGTTTGCATCAAAATATCGGGTGAAGTGTATGTGTGACAATACTTAATCCAATAGATTCTACCTTGAGATGCACATTAGCCCACACTACCATACAACTTTGTTTCAAATGTGGTGTCGTTTTGGGCTGATTAGTGGTAGATGGGACTCAATAGGGATCACTAGATCTTTCTAGTGATGACAATTAACCCACTTGATGAAGTGCTTTATATAAAAGCCAACACTTACTGGGATTTTCCCCATTTGCTTGCATTGAGAAGGAAAGAAAAATCAGAGCTATAATTTTGTGGATTTCTAGAGAATTTGGAGTTCAAGAAGGTAAATCATCAACCTATTTAAGGTCTAGCAACTTGGTGATCAAGCTAAGAACACTAGGTAATTCAATCTCCTTATTTTAAATTGAATTTGGTGTTTGGATAAAAAGAGTTTAATTACAAAACAAAGCCAACTTGTTTTTGTATCACCTCTATTTAAGTTTTGAATGATGTTCCAAACCTTGAATTTTGAAATCGGGGTTTTTTTCCACAAAAGTTGGGATTTTTCTTATAAAACAAAAATTTTGAATTTTGATCTATGAAATGATCACGTCTTTGAAATCTAATCTCATATTTAGATTCTTTGTGGAATTCTATTAATTCTAGTGCCAAGGATTTTGAAAATCAGTTTTAAATTAGTCAAGTTAGGATCAATTGAATAATCCATATGTTCTTGAAGAAAATTCTAAATTTTTACTTAATGCATGTTCATATATGATAATGGATGATTATATTAGAAGTGCTTGTTGCTTTGATGTTGAGTAGTGTGTATCGGATCCTTGACATGGGGGAGCGAGGGTCTGAGGTGATGGAGTAGAGCCACACCAAAGATGAGAAAAACAAAGGTGCCACATTGATGCCATGCTCCCTATCCCATTAAAAGGGTGGCGATGTGGTGTTCTGGTGATGTCGTGATGGTGCCATGAGTTTGTACATACAACACCACTATAACTCCAAGCCCTGAAGATTTATAAATTTTAAATTAAAACTCTAAGGCTCTTCAAAACAACTTTAATAGTTTATACAAGTCCTAAAACACCCTAAATAACTTTAGGAGCTTAGAGGAGAGTCTCAAGAATTCGAGTACAAGGTTTGAGGCAATGGGAGGCAGTTGTAAGCTAGGAATTGCATGCTTATGTGAGTAAACAGACTAGACACTTATCTTTATTTCATTTCTATTTTTAATTTTGAATTTCAGTTAATTTCACCGTGTTAATCATTGTACTATAAATGCCATACTTGTGTGATTTTCTCTTTAATTGAGTAATTAGTTTATGGCAATTTCTTTTGAATTAATTCATTGATTTTTTTATTGTATCATTTCTCGGAAGTATTTAAGATGTCTTTACGCTAGTATCCTTGATTTTTATATACATGTGCATGGCACACGGGGTTATGGGACCTGGTTTTTCGGAATCTACTTTGTTAGTGTCACAGACCTACTACATGAGGTTGTTTGGCATGAGGTCAAATCTGTAACCAAGTAGGGTAATACAAAAGTACTTGTGTATTGACCTATTACATGAGGTTGATGTGACGTAGTCTTTAACCAATAAGGGTAGCACCGAGTACACTACTAGTTGAGTCATTCCTTGAGGTTGAGTTGTCTGAATATAACGCTCGAGTCAATTTCATATTGTTTACCTGTGGTATTTTCTTGCTTATTTTTATTTCTGCCATCTTTTGTTTCTTTATGCTTTTAAATACTTATTTCTTGTATTTGGAAATGTGGATAAGTGCCTATTCTGGTTTAATATTATTTTATTGTACTCACTGTCCTTTTATGATAGTGGTCGTAGATCTGTCGAGTAGCAGGACCAGGAAGGAGAAGATCATCGAGTACCTTTGAGCCTGCGGCCTATTATTGCTTCATCTTTTGTAGGTTTTGGTTTATATGTCTGTATTTACATACTTACGTCTTTCTATACACTTTGGGTTGGATATTAGGTTGAGCGACTAGTTCCCTGACTTAGTACTTGACTATCACCTTGTTTATAAACTTTTGATGTTCATAATCATGTGATCTTATTTCTTAGTTTCCACTTTTAGGGTTTATTTTAGATGCTTTCGCTAAATAGTTAAAACTTCCCTTGAAAATCTTAAATTATTGAAAAGTTTTAATTTACTATGAAAAACTCAGATAACCAGTAATGTGTAATACTTATCCTGAACGAGTGTAACGAAGTGAATTAGACAAAAAGGCCAACTAATACGTATAGAGCTTAATGATGAGATTAGGCTGGGCGGTGCCCTGAATTAAGGAATTGGCCATCACATTACTTGTACAATATTATTTACTAATAATTTTTATCTTACTATTTTTTTACATGTAGCATCATGTAATATTTATTACATTATATAAAACTAATTTTCACATCGACACTCTTCTTTTTTTTAGGCAACATGGGTGTAACTACCTTTTTGAAAAAAAAAATGACTGACCGAGGCCACATGCCCATAACAATTACTTGAAAACATTTATTTAATTGTCGGCTCATATTCTAATGTATTTGTCTTCGGATGTAATGTTCGGTAATTTCTTCTTTTTTTGTGATAGGATCGGGCTAATATTACGTTGATTGAACTACTTTAAAGGGGAAAAATTGGGAAACAAAGTATAATCTGCCAGTTCAAAAACAAAACGCTATACTCAATAAAGTTTTAGCTTTTCATCTAGCTTTATTTTATTTTATTTTATTTTATAACTATAGGTATATGCACCCTTCATTTACAACTAATCTCATAGAATCAAGTCGGTCTCACCAAATCCATTGACCAGGAGAAACTACCAAAAAATATTTTTATTGTAGATGTCAGGACTCAAATACACAACCTCCTTCCATTGAAGAAATCCTCATGTAGTACTTGCACCACTTTGCTACCTCTGATGGGTGGATTGTTTAGTTTATTTTCTGATGTAGTCTAAGAAGTGTCAAACACTTCTTTAGAAAAGTTTGACCAAAAATAATTTTTGGTTGACTTTTGAAGGGTTTGACTACGGAGTATGACATTTTCAAAGACGTGGTTTTATTGAAAACATCATGATGATCAATACACACTACTATTGTAGTGACTACGGTGTATTTTGGCCAAATTCCTTCGTTTAGGCCTCTGAATTAGTTATTTTTCTATTTTTAGTAAGTTTTAGTTTGATTACAACTTTTAGTAGGAATTCTCATTTTGTACGCTATTTGTGGCATTAGTTTTCCTATTTTGTCTAGTTTTCAATTTAGGGTATATTGGACTTTTGATATTTTTTTGGCAAATTTTGGGTTTTGCTATTTAAGGTACCCATTTTGTTGTAATTAGATGTTTTTATTTTATCATTTGATAGAATTCGAACTTTGGTTAAGTTCTTGTGCCCTAAATTGCATTATTTGTAGTGTCGAATAATTAGTTTGGAAGATCTCTACTGCGTCAAGTGGTATCAGAACCTTCATCGAACGTAATTTGACGTTAATCATGTTTCTAATGAAGAATAAGAGCCACCAAAGAGTTGAAATTGGTTATCAATGAGACAAGCAAATCCGACTGGAGCAGTTCTTTACTCAATTTCTTATATCGTAGGAACAAACACATGTGCAACTTATCGAGTTATCTGCTGGGATAGAAGAGTTGTTTGCCAGGATGACAGAGTTGATAAGGATTCATGGAATCCATGTCCTAAACTCTTGAAAAGACCTTTTTGTTTTTAAAGAAACAAAAGGATATTCTTCTTCTGACAAGAACGATGAGTACAACGACGAAGCTTGTCGATCAGAAGAACGCATTAATCTAATCGAATGCAACAACGGTCACATCTTCGACATCAACAAGCCGCTAATTTTTTATGAAAATGATGACGCCATTGTAGAAGAAAAGGTGGTATTTGAAGATGATGGTCATGTACTCAAGGTCACACAGTTGACATCAATACCGTAAGTATTAGTGGTGATTTTGTGCGATGAAGTACCAACGAAGATACGCGATTGTCAGGATAAAGTTGAAGGAATTATTTCATGCATCTACGTTCCACCAGTCGTCAATGATTTTGTTGAGATTGAATTCAAGCACGAATTGCCTGTTTTTGAAGATTTTATAAAAGCTTGTCACATTCATAAAAAGTTCTTCCTCGGATACAAATTCCTCATCGAAATAGGAATATTCCACTTATCGTTCTTCACTAAAGCCAAACTCTACCCTTAGTTACATGATTCATCAAATCACGCTAGACGATGGCTCTGATACCAATTGACGTAGCGGAGATCTTTCGAATTGATTATTCAACACTGCGAATAATGCAATTCAATACACAAGAACTTAACCAAAGTTCAAATTTTATTCAATAATAAAAAAATCGAATTACTGCAAAAAAAGTGTTTTAAATAGCAAAACCCTAAAATTTGCCAAAATTAGTAAAAGTTCAAAATACCATAAATTGGAAACAGGTGAAATAGGGAAGCTAATACCACAAACTGCATAAAATATGGAAACTCCTACTAAAAGTTCTAATCAAACTAAAACTTACTAAAATAGAAAATTTGTTAATTCAGAGGCATAAACGAAGGAATTTGGCTAAAAAAAATGTCTTAGGTACTACAATAGTAGTGTATAATGATTACCACACCGTTTTCAATAAAACCATGTCTCTAACACTACCGAATTTCGTAGTCAAACCCGTCAATTTGAATTATTTTCGGTCAAACTTTTTCAAAGAAGTGTTTGACACTTCTTAGACAACATTTGAAAATAAGCTAGATGAACCACCCAACAGTGGTGGCGAAGTGGCCCAAGTACACTTTGGGGTTTTTTCAATGGAAGGAAGTCGCAGATTAGAGTCCTAAGTCTAAAATGAAAATATTTTCTTGTGGTTTCTCTTAGTCAATGGGTTTAGTAAGTAGACAAAGGAATTTGGTCAAAAAACATCGTAATCACTACATAGTAGTGTGTATTGATCGCTACGTCGTTTCCAATAAAACCATATCTTTAAAATTGCCAAAAGTCAATCAAAATTATTTACGGTCAAACTTTTTAAAAGAAGTGTTTGACACTTCTTGGATTGCATCGTTATTGGCACAGTTAAGATCTTGCAAACTAATTATTTGACACTACAAATAATGCAAGTTAAGGCACAAGAACTTAACCAAAGTTCAAATTTTATTTAATAACAAAAAACATCGAAATACAGTAAGAAGGGTGTTTTAAATTGTAAAACCCTAAAATTTGCCAAAAATAGCAAAAGTCCAAAATACCCTAATTTGGAAACTAGACGAAATAGAAAAGCTAACGCCATAAATGACATAAAAAACAGAAACTCCTACTTAAAGTTGTAATCAAACTAAAACTTACTAAAAATAGAAAAATTGCTAATTCGGATGCCTAAACGAAGGAATTTAGCCAAAAAATGTTGTAGTTACTACAATGGTAGTGTGTATTGATCACCACGATATTTTCGATAAAACCATGTCTTTAAAACTAATCAATTTCGTAGTCGGGCCCTCCATAAGTCAACTAAAATTATTTTTGGTCAAACTTTTTCAAAGCATCATTATTCCAGAGTGAACAGGATTCGTCCTCGAATCTTCATCCTAGTTATACACATCCCTGATTCAATATAGTATACTTGAGGTTACAAAGTTGACGTTAATACCATAAGTGTCAGTAGCGGTGTTGTGTGATGAGGCACTATCAACGAAGATATGTGGTTGTTGTGATGAAGTCAACAAGTTCTTAATTGAAAAAGGTATGGAGACAAAAGTGATGTTCGCGATGACCAAACACTTTTGTTTATTAGCCGATGACATGGATGATGAGTTCGTAGAGGACGTTTGTGACATCCCCAAATTCCCAATACATTTCGAAACGCCCTGCCTAGACTCGCACAGATCCCCAAGTCAGTACTCAGCAATCTAGCGAGCTTAGTCAGCCTCCAATTATGGAATTACAAGTTTTATAAAAGACTTATTGCAAGTATAACATAGCGGGAGAAAATTTAAACTAAACAAGTATTAGGAAATAACTCAGTCAAATGGAAATCAAGAATCTATATATGTGGAAACCCCATAAACGGGATTATTCATGTACAATAAACCAAAGTCAAATGAGATATTACATGATACCAATCCCAAACTATAATCCTGAGTTCAATGGATCAACAACATGATATGTAATAACAAGTAACATATAACCTGCTCTAGGATTCCTCAAGTCCAGCCGCTCACAAAAAGTCTCCTAGGCAAGGTTCCTTACCTCAACTACACTCCACTCTATCTGCACCCACCGTCACAAATTAGACGGTGAGTAACTGAGATAAATCGAAAGTAATGCTAGAAGAATATAACACTAATTTAAGAATTTCCAAGTAAAGCAGTCTAAATATCATGCGATAATTGAAAGGAAGGAAATATAACAAGTGCATGATAATCAGACTAAATAGATAAACGATCAAAATTTGAGTATTCCAAGAATCAACAAAGGCCATAAATGGTCTAAATCCACAACAGCGATGTCGAAACATCGATAACTGCAACAATATCCATAACAATCTAGTACTCTAGTGTTGGCCGCAAGTACCTTCGAGACACACACTTATGCCAGGAACACATAACTAAGGAATAGAATTGAATGCGAAGTATGAGATTTATTTCAACAATCACAACAGCATCAGGATATGGAATCATATAATATTTTCTTACTAATTTACCTGGTACGTAGCGTACCCGTCGCACTCTTGCGATTGTAACATGTATCCTCGGGTTCCCGACTACCTAACAAGCTTTGAAAACAAATTAATAGATCAAATCTTTAATTAACCCTAGGTTGAAACCCTAGTGTTTCCCCAATGTTTTAATAACCATGGAACCTCGGTAAAACAATCGAAGAACAAGTACTCTCTCGAATTTTGAAACTACGCAAATGAAAGCCCACATTTTGAATAATGGACTCGTGGCTCAGTCGTATGTGGGTCACGTTATAGTCTCAAGAACTGGCGTCGTAACCACTATGTCACAACCAATAACAATACGTTCTCTACAAATTGTGACACTCACAACATCCCATACACATACACTAAAACCGAAACCATAAACCATATATTTGTATGTCTCTCACATACATCGTGTGTTCATCAAAATAACCAATCACTCTAGATAGTTTGAAAAATTAGTTCATCATACCCAAACCAAAACATTAAAATAAAATTTGGAATACTTAAAACTGTTTGGTCGTCAAGGATCAACAAAACCTCCATAACTAAACACTAAATAACAACAAGAATATCATGGTGACACGCTGGTACTGTCCAATGTTGACAAGGAGTCTTCTCAGCATGGGGTGGCTGGAGACACCTCACCACCAGATCAGCAAACCACGACAACACGAACAAGACAACCGAAAATAACCACATGAAATAACAACAACACACGCCCACCACCATTGATATGGACACTCCGGAGAGCTGTAGGATACAAGTAGGAGCTTGGTGGGGTCCCCAAAAGCGCTCTAGTCATGTTGGTCCGACGGTGGCGCCGCCAGGTCCAGTGATTCCCTACCAGCAGCACAACAGTGATCCCATGAAGAGAAAACATAGTATACTGACTAAACTGAACACAACCACGGTGATGGGGGATGCTCTAGGTTCATCGAGGACTCCGGTGAGCCACCGTGAGGTCGTCCCCGACCAGTCCCTGGTTACAGCAGTGCCCAATGTCGTCAATAGATCCTTGACAACGACACACATTGCGACACCCTCACTGCAAATTCTAGACTCTTACCGCTGCCTGGGGAAGCTCTGGGAAGTGGGAACTCTGATGGAACATCAAGGACCATCCCTGACCATCCTCCAGTCATCGCCACCATCTCCGGCAGCGGCCAGACACGAGGAGTGTCTCGACAGTTCCAAAATATTTCAAGCGAGAGAGAAAATGAGAGAGAGAGAGAGAGAGAAAGAGAGACACCTTACTCCGACGAGCTCCGACCACCACTGGATCTCTGAGGATCGGTGGTGCTCAACAGAGGTTGGGGAGAGGAAGAGAGGGAAGAAAAGGGCGGTAGTGAGAGAGGAGGAGGGAGAGAGAGAACGATAGAGGAGAGAGAAAGAGATCGAGAGGACCACCTTCACTCTGGTGACCGAAGACGTCTTCAGCGAGGTCAGACCGCCACGGGATGGTGGTGGTCCAGTGGTGGTTCATGGGAGGAGGGAGGAAAGTGAAGAGGGGGAGAGAAAAGTGAGGATCGGCTATGTGTGGTTTGGAGAGGGTGAATTGTAAATTGAGGATAAGGTCCTATTTATAGAATTCTCATTTCATCACCACGCACGCACGCATCTCGAGACTGGTCCGATGGTTCTCTCAAGTTGGTCTCTGTCACTTTAACAATCCATCACCTATCCCGTGTGTTACATAACTATCCGACTCCCTGTGTCCAAACAACGCTCCTCTACCCGCCTTGCTTCGACAAGCGTGTAGTCTCGCCTTGTCTCGTCAAATAATTATTTAAATTATTCAAAAATTCATTTATTTGTATTTTTATTGTGTTTTAAATCCCCGTGTACCCATAACCCAACTGTCGATACCCGCTCATCCAGTTTTCCTACTCGTTTACCTAGTTCACTGTCCGGTCACTCAAATACGAGTATAAATACGTAATACACATCATCATTCACAAATAGCCAAATGTTCAGGTCGTTACAGTCTCCCTAAGTAACAAGAATTTCATCCTCGAAATTAGCTTTAACTCGAGCGAATAAGGGGAACCAACACCCATTCACACTTCCTCCAAACTGCGAGCTTAGAGCCGCTTCGGATAGCTTAGATCCTTTGTATTGAACTGCGAACTCTTCCAGAGTTGCTTCAGATAACTCTTTTTTTTCAACTGAACTGTGGACCAATGTAAAGTCACTTCGGACAACTCAATATTCTATGACCAACTGTGGACTCGCGTGAGAGTCATTTCCAACAGCTCGATATCAGGTATTGAACTGCGAACTTGTACAAAGTCCCTTCAAACAGCACAACGTTTTAAATCCATTCCTTCTCTCCACATTTATCAAACTGTGGGCCTCTGCCACTTCGAACAGCTTGATTTCATCTCAATCTTCAAACTGATGGTCACCACCACTTCAAACAGCCTAATTCAACTACAGTCTCTCTAAATCGCTCCCATTTCCCGAAATGGTAGGAGTGCCAACGACTTCATCGCAGACATCGTCCACTACCACAACAAAATTCAGGTAATTACAAAGTAAGACACTACGATCCCGACTCGCATGTCAAACCCGTAATGACCTCCCAACCCACTCGCGTTTTAACGCAAGTTTCATTCATACCCAGGCAGTAAATATGCTCGACAAAATTGCAACCATGGCCACCATGAACACTACGTATTCATGCATCGAAAGATGAATCACAACCCGTCTGGTTCTGCTCTATTTAGGTGTACTCGTGGCTAAGTTTGGCAACCCATTGTGCCCAAGCCTACCAACTCTTTTGCACTCTAATCTAAGTTAGGTATCTCTCACCCTAGGCCACTTTACTAAGTTTCACGGCACTACTCTGGCAAGTATCGACCCTAACTTCATTACATTTAAACACCTAAAGCTTCGTATACAAGTACTTCATGCATGATGTAATGACAACAAGGAGAATCTTTGACCTCTAGTAGGATTACGAAACAATGTCAGTTGCGGCTCAGTCGCCATGTGAAAGTCCTCAATGGCCTAAGGTTAATCGTCATCCCGCTGGTCCTCGTATAAATTTGGACATCGGTTATGAAAATATCTGGGTTATGTGCACTAGAAACTCACTCTTCGCCCTCGAGAACCACCGTCGCCGTTCGGGACACTCGTTCGTTTCCTGTCATGTCCCTCTGATCGGTGCTCTGACTGCAACTCGGGTCTATCAAGCTCAATCTTTCCGTGGTGAGTAGTCAAGTAAATCTCCTAGCCAAGCTCTACTCATGAGCTCTCTGTAGTGTCCCTAGTTCGATCGTGACGATCGCACCTCTGATCTTAGGTAGCAAACCCTCAGTAAAATAGTACACCCAGTCCGCCTCTATGTCAGTCGAACCTTCAACTGTAGATGGTACTGATAGTGTAATCGTAACCAACCACCTCAATATCGTCAAAATCTCTTCCAGTCGTTGCTCCTGAATTTTGACTCTCTTCGCTAACGTACGAAGGTCCTCTGTGCATCGTGTTAACAACATACCTTGTCGTTACTAAATCCAGTCAAATCCGCCTTCATTGTTTGACAAAGAAAGCGAGTTCTCGAATCAACGGATAACTACCGATACCATATAATACATCACATAAAACATACTTATGCCAATAAGTTTTCAGTTTCCATTACTCGACTCATCCACACTCTCCAACTAGGATTCTAAGTCAGGATCATAGGGTTTCCACTTCTAAGTTCAAACATTCCTAACTTTTGCTAATTTAATGAATTGTGTTTTACGAATTTAAACCTGGTACGCTCTGATACCAACTGTGACGGCCCCAAATTCCCAATGCATTTGGAAACGCCCGTCCTAGACTCGCACATATCCCCAAGTCAGTACACGACGATCTAGTTAGCCTAGTCAGCCTCTAATTATCGAATTATAAGATTTATGAAAGAGTTATTGCAAGTATAACATAGCGGAAGAAAATTTAAACTAAACAAGTATTGGGAAATAACTCAGTCAAACGGAAATCAGGAATCTATATATGTGGAAACCCCATAAACGGAAATATTCATGTACAATAAACCAAAGTCAAATGAGACATTATATGATACCAATCCCAAACTATAATCCCGAGTTCAATAGCTCAACAAAACATGATATATAATAAAAAGCAACATACAAACAAAACGTATAATCTACTCTAGGGTTCCTTAACTCCAGCCACTCACAAAAAATCTCCTAGGCAAGGTTTCTTGCCTCTACTTCTCTCCTCTCTATCTACACCCACCATCACAAACTAGACGGTGAGTAACTGAGAGAAATCGAAAGTAATACCATAAGAATATAACAGTAATTCATGAATTTCCAAGTAAAGCAGTCTAAATATCATCCGGTAATTGAAAGGCAGGAAATATAACAAGTGCATGATAATTAGACTAAATAGATAAATGATCGAAATTTGAGTGTTCCAAGAATCAACGGAGGCCATAAATAGTTTAAATCCACAATAGTGATGTCGAAACATTGATAACCACAACAATCTAGTACTTAGTATCACACAATCACTAAGGGTGGTCACACACTTCTGCAGAAGTGCCTTTGTTTTATCCCTCTAGTGCAGGCCGCAAGTACCTTCGAGACACACACTTATGCCAGGAACACATAACCAAGAAATGGAATAGAATGCCAAGCATGAGATTTATTTCAACAATCACAACAACATTAGGATATGGAATCACATAATATTTTCTTACTGACTTACTACTTTACCTGGTACGTAGCGCCCCGTTGCGCTCTCGCGATTGTAACATGTATCCTCGGGTTCCCAACTACCTGACAAGCTTTGAAAAACCCTAATTAATAGATCTAGTCTTTAAGTAACCCTAGGTTGAAACCCTAGTGTTTCCCTAACGTTTTAATAACCATGGAACCTCGGTAAAACAATCGAAGAACAAGTACTCTCTCTCGAGTTTTGAAACCATGCAAATGTAAGCCCACACTTTGAATAATGGACTCTTGGCTCAATCGTATATGGGTCACGGTATCGTCTCAAGAATCGGTGGCATGACCACGACGTCACTAGCAATAACAATACGTTCTCTACAAACTGTGACACACACAACATCCCATACACATACACTAAAACCAAAACCATAAACCATATATCTGTATGTCTTTCACACACATCGAGGGTTCATTAAGATAACTAATCACTCTAGATAGTTTGAAAAATCAGCTCATCATACCTAAGCTGAAACATTAAAACAAAATTTGGAATACTTAAAATGGTTTGGTCGTTAAGGATCAACAAAACCTCTATAACCAAACACTAAACAATAACGAGACTATCATGGCGACATGCTGGTACTGTATGATGTTAGGAGGGAGTCTTCTTTATTGGGTTTTGGGGTTCATGCACAGAGGAGATTTCAAAACTATTTTGAGAAAAACCCCAACAGGATGCGAATCTGATTCCATTAAAACACGTTTATACTGTGAAAACTTAATCATACCTCACTCGCAATGTACCTTTCTGAAGGTTAATCGATCTCTAAGGCGCTGCCAACAACGAACGCCCTCTATCAGCACTCCACAAACAAACGGCGACCGAGATTTGAAGTGCTAGCTTCGAGAGAATACCAAACCTTTTTGTTTCTCTCCAAAACAATCCAGAGCATACCAAAAACCCTAAGCCATTTCTTAAAATGAAAATAGAGTTTCAGCCCTTTTCTAAATCTTTCGTACTTGTATTCTAACTCAAAGCATTTATTTATACAACCCTTGTATATAGACGGTTAAGTAAATTACACATATACCCCTACTTAAAGAAGTATAAGTGTAATACACTACAAGGACGTTTCTGTCATGAATTTTATCATATAAAATTCATTTTTCTGAACCATCTTAAAATCTCGCAAAACCATTATCAGTGTGCGACCTAATAGGCTCATACAACGTTGGCAGAGTACCAAAACACATTTTGGTATACAAGTCATAAGCGGCCTCTAGCAAGACATTATGACTACTCAAGTTGTACGAATATCAAATCGATACAACCTAATCAATAGTGTATATAACATCCTTTTGTCACATGATATCCTTTTTGATCAAACATAAGGCATGGAATTGTCATCCAACATGTTCAATCGTACTAGTCTCGATCTCTAGGTTGACTGAAAACATCCAAGTGACATTGATCAATATCAATTCACTTAGACTAGGCCTTTTAACAGTCTAACGCGTCGAGGGATCCACTAGATATCTCTCTTTATATGAGAGGGACAAATTCTATCTCGATTACACAACTTCATCACATTGCTCACACAGTAATCAATCACAACCTTTATAATCGTCCGGTTAAAGACAACGTTTGATTGCGTCAAATCACTATATTCCTAATGTTGAAGTCTCTGGTAATATCAAGTCAGAGGACTGAAAAATATACATATTATGAGAAACAACTATGACTTAATCCATGTGATGTTCTCATAGCGGGTCGGTCCAGTACTTTGTTCCCTAACAAGTACTCATGATCGTGATTCGTATTCCTATACGTATGATCATCGTATAATAATCAATCAAGATTCAAACTAGCCTTAATTCATTATAGTTCCCAGTATAATAATCGACTAGGGACATTTAGGATATTTCTGTAAATACCCATGGATCTTATTATAATGTAAACATGCAAATCAATTATAATAAACAGCAAATGAAATCCTCTATTTTATTAACTAAAATGTATTCATAAAGACTATTAATGGATTGACCTAGGGCACACTTCCCAACATTCTTGTCATGGGTGATTGGAGACACCTCACCACCAGATCGGCAAACCACGACAACACGAACAAGACAATCGAAAATAATCACATGAAATAACAACAACGCATGCCCACCACCATTGATATGGACACTTCAGAGGCCTGTGGGACACAAGCAAGAGCTTGGTGGTCATGGTGGTCTGGCTGGCACCGCCAGGTGTGGTGATTCCCGACCAGCAGTGCAACAACGATCCCATGAAGAGAAAATAGTGTATACTAACTAAACTTAACATAACCACGACGATAGGGGATGCTCTAGGATCGTTAGGGATTTCGGTGAGCCACCGTGAGGTCGTACCTGACCAGTCCCTGGTCACAGCAGTGCCCAACACCGTCAACAGACCCTTGACGACACTACACAATGCGACACCCTCATTGCAACTTCTAGACTCTTGCCGCTGCTTAGGGATGCTCTGAGGATGTGGGAACTCTTATGGAACATCAAGGACCATCCCTGACCATCCTCCGGCCATCGCCACCATCTTCGGCAGCAGCCAAACACAAAGAGTGACTCGACAGTTCCAAAACAGTTCACGCGAAAGAGAAAATGAGAGAGAGAGAAAGAGAGAGACTTTACTCTGACAAGCTTTGACCACCACTGGGTCTCTAAGGACCGGTGGTGCTCAACCTAGGTGGGGAGAAGAGGAGAGGAAAGAGAGGGGGATGGTGAGAGAGGAGGGAGAGAGAACGATAGAGGAGAGAGAGATCGAGATGACCACCTTCACTCGGGCGACCGAAGATGTCTTCAACGAGGTCAAACCACCACGGGACAGTGGTGGTCCAGTGGTGGTTCACGGGAGGAGGGAGGAGAATGAAGAGGGGGAGAGAAAAGTGAGGATCAGGTATGTGTGGTTTAGAGAGGGCGAATAGTAAAGTGAGGATAAGGTCCTATTTATAGAAATCTCATTTCATCACCACGCACACACGCATCTCGAAGCTAGTCTGATGGTTCTCTCAAGTTGGTCTCTGTCACTTTAACAATACGTATCACTTAGCCTGTGTGTTGCGTAACTATTTGACTCCCCGTGTCTAAACTACACTCCTCGACCTGCCTTGCTTCGTCACACGCGTAGTCTCGCCTTGTCTCGTCAAATAATTATTTAAATTATCTAAAAACTCATTTATTTGTGTTTTTACTATGTTTTAAATTCCCGTGTACTCATAACCCAACTATCGATACCTGCTTGGCCAGTTTTTCTACTCGTTTACCGAATTCACTGTTTGGTCACTCAAATACAAGTATAAATACGTAATACACATCATCATTCACAAATAGCTAAATTTTCAGGTCATTACAACGTTCTTTAAGACTCTAATGGTGGTATGTTTTTTGACAACTTTCAAGATATTGTTCTCCAAACTCTTGTTTCATCATGTAGTGTTGAGTTAGTCAAGATTAGTTGTGAAGAAAAATTTGTCCCAAATTACAATTCAAGTGAGGGTATAAATTTTTTCAACGAGAGGAGTATGATGCAGGATTGGATTGAATTAAGGATATGCATCAAGTGGATGAAGATTCGAGGGCGAATCCTGTCCACTCTAGGGAGAATGATGCAGTCCAAGAAGTGTCAAACACTTTTTTGGTTCACTTTTGAAGGGTCTGACTACAAAATTCAACAATTTTAAAGATATGGTTTTATTGAAAACGTCGCGGTGATCAATACACAGTACTTTAATAGTGACCACAATTCCTACCAAAAAAAATTAGTGACTACAATGTTTTTTGACCAAATTTCTTCATTTATGCCTCAAAATTAGCAATTTTTCTATTTCTAGTAAGTTTTAGTTTGATTACAACTTTTAGTAGGAATTTCCATTTTGTAGGCCGCTTGTGGCATTAGCTTTCCTATTTATTTTAGTTTTCAATTTATGGTATTTTGAACTTTTGCTATTTTTGACAAATTTTAAGATTTTGCTATTTAAAGCACCTTTTTTGTTGTAATTAGACTTTTTTTACTATTGAATAAAATTGAAACTTTGGTTAAGTTCTTATGCCTTGAACTGCATTATTCGTTGTGTCGAATAATCAAATTGGAAGATCTTCGCTGTGTCATTTTCAAAATAAGCTTATAAGCTAGTTTGTGCTTGCCATATATATATATATATTGGTTTTTGAAGCGTGCTACGCACGCCTGAACCCGCTTGTAGGAATTTAATTACTTTAATAATCTATTTTTATATTCCAAAAATTATACTATATTTTTGTTCACTTTTTTTACAAGTAATTATAACTATTTGGACTTAATAGCTTGAATACTCTTAATTGAGGATAGAATAGTAAATTTAAGTGACAGTTGAAAGACTTGGTTAAGGATAGAATAGTAAATTGAAGTGATGGTAGAAAGACTTAATTAAGGGTATAATAATAAATTTAAGTGGTTGTTAAAAGATTGATTATTCGTTTTTTTTTTTTTTTTTTACTTATGTGGGTATCGAACCACAATCTCAAAAGTTTTGCCTTTTTTGGCGTTGAAGACTTAATAGTTTATTTTTTGATTATTCATGCTTATTAAGTATAGTATAGTATACTATAGTATGTATGTATATATATATATATATATATATATTCTAAAAATAAAATTCTTAATCCATTTTTCAAGGTGAAACCTTTTTTTTTAAAACACGGTGAAACCTTTTTGGCCATCGACTTTTTGAAGTGCCTATGATTTCTTTTTAACGAGAATCGAACCATAATTTTTCGAGGTCTTGCCTTTTTGGCGAGTGATTTCTTTTTTCTGATTGTTTGAAATAAATACCACAAAGGGTATTTAACGAGATTGAAGCTTTGATTTGTAAAGTTTAACAAATCCAAATAAGTTTTAAAAAGAAAATCCCGCATAAAAAGATCGAGTTAGTTTCCTACAAAAATGGAAATTAATTAGTAGAGATTAGTTACAAAAACCAAACCGTTCACACACCATGTTTTCAAAAAAATAAACTTGCGATCACACAATGTTTTCAAAAAAAATACTGCGAAACATTTTTTTTTCAGTTATGAGATTGATTTTTCATCAAAGCAAAAAAACCAAACCACTCACACCCATTCATGTTCGTGAGAGAGAGAGAGAGAGAAAGAGAGAGAGAGACATAGAATTGAAGCAGAGAATTGGTTTTTATGTTTTGAAAAGTTTCAAACATGGGAGGAAATATTGATGGTGTTGCTCTCACTCGATCACATATGGGTATAACTTTTGATTTTCCTAGTCACTACTGCAGGGGCCAGAGAGAACTAAATTAGGTATCCATATGATTGAGTAGTGAAACTTGCAGTTTTTTATGGTCAACTTAGATTGGGATTACTAAATTTGTGGATGATATTGTTTTTTATTTGTGTGTTTTCAGGAGCATAATGCTATGCAAATAGAAGTTGGTCATTGGATCGATAGTTCGACCATATTATCAAATCAGTTTATTGGGGGCAGGTTGAAGATTTACTATGGCAACTACATAATATCCTTGTTGACAACTACTTAATATTCTCTTAGTTTAGTCAAGTTGTAAATTAGAAAGTAATCTTTGTATTTTTATAAGATTTGCTTTTATCATTCTAAGGCATGACTTTTGCCTTAGATCAAGGCATCATTCTAAGGCATGACTTTTGCCTTAAATCAAGACTACAAACTGGATATAACTGAGACTATTGATCAAAGAAAATCAAGTTGATAGTTTCAAATTAAACTTTCTCATGGTATCAAAGATAACATGTCAACCAACTCTAATGAATCCTCTATAGGGGGAGCTACAAAAAAGAGGAGTCAAGAAGAGTCTCCATATACTTTCCATTCATCAGATCACTCGGGATTGGTATTTGTTAGTGTCATTCACTGGAGAAAACTTTGCTTCATGAAAAAATTCCATGGAAACAGGCTTGTATGCAAAGAATAAGGGTGGATTTATTGGTGGAAGTCTACCGCTGGTGCAATTAACTTCATTAGATTTTGCTCAATGGAAGAAAAATGATGCGATGGTGAAGGCTTGGATCAAAAATTCTTTGGCCAAAGACATACAAGAAAGTATGATGTATGTTGAAATGGCATAAGAGATTTGGCTCGAACATAGTAAGAGATATGGACAAAGCAATGCTCCTCGCTTATACAAAATTAGAAAGGAATTTTCTAATCTCATTCAAGATGATAACCAGTCCTTGACTCAATACTATACAAAGTTTAAGCCTTTGTGGCAAGAACTACAAGTATGCGATCCATTACCTCATTGCAAATGTGAAGCTGCGAAGGAAAACCGATAAAGACGTGAAAGAGAAAAGGGCCATCAATTTTTACCAAGACTAAATAGCAAATATGATCGTTTGAGATCCAATGTATTATCTATGGATCCAACCCCTTCACTTAGCAAATTAATTTCTTTGGCTTGCAGGAAGAACAACAATTTTCATGCAACATTATGGACAACCAAGCCCTACAGTAGAAAGTGCGGCCTTCGCAACAAGATCTGATACTAGAAATAATGAAAGAGGTTACAAAAGTAGAAACTCGGTTAGTCACACTTGAAAAAAATGTGACCATTGTGGAAAGGTTGGTCACATCAAGCAAGAATGCTTTGAATCAAGCAAGAATGCTTTGAGTTGGTGGGATACTCACCGAATTGGAAAAGCAAGTCACAAAATTGTGGAGACAACAATAGAGGCAATTTCGGACAGAATAAAAGAAGCAATGAACAACTACAAAGATCAAGCAACATGGTCATAGGTGACCGTCAGTCAAGTAATCACGATCATTCTTCCAACATATAACAAGAAAAAGTCATGGGGTTAACTCCATATCAATATTCCAAGCTTTAAGATTTACTTAGTTCAATGAACATCAAGCCAACTTTGCTGGTGAGAACCCCTTACTTAATGATCCTTGGATAATATTTAACGGTGCATCTGATCACATGCTTCGGAATAAAAGTATCCTTAGTATTAGACATACACATTAATTAAGATTGTGTAACGTCTACACTGAGCACAAATCACTCCCTTGATAATGTGCAATAATTGTGTAATATCTATGCTGAGCACAAATCACTCCCTTGATTATGTGCAGTAATTTGTACTACCTTATTTAGATGTTTCCTTTTGTATGTAATTGCATCTCTATATATAGAGACATGTAATAGATCAATATATAACATAAAATATAATAAACTTATTCCATTCAAAATCTTTCATGGTATCAGAGCCACATTGGCCTTTGCCATGGCGAAATCAATGCCAACTACGAGTCCTAGTTATATTTCTTCTCAAATGCCTTCAATGGGGGTTGCTCCAACAAGTAATCTCAATTTTCCATTTGGAAATTCATTCACTCAAAGAATCAGTATCAAATTGGACCAAGATAATTACATCCTCTGGAAGTCTATCGTCATCGCCTTTGTGAGGGGAATCAAGTTTGAAGGTTTTCTTTATGGCACGAAGTCGTGCCCTCCTCTATTACTCGGATCTGGCGAGATCAACCAAGAGTATAAAGATTGGAGTAGTAAGGATCAGATGCTCACTTGCTTGCTTCTCAACTCCCTTTCACCAGATATCTCCACATCGATTGCTAGATCTATCACATCTGCTCACTCACTCTGGAAAGCCATTGAAGATTTCTTTGGTGCTCAAAATCGAGCCAATATTAAGATCTGTTGTTTAAACCTTCAAACCACAAGGAAATGTACTCAATCCATGATTTCTTATTTGAATATGATGAAGAATTTTCAGATAATTTGACTTTAGCTGATGCACCTTATCCTATTGGTGATCTCATCTCTTATGTCCTAACTGGGCTTGATGGGGTGTATCTTCCCTATTGTTACTCTTATCCAAGAGAAAACCGACGTGGCCTACCCTATAAGCTTCCCTGTTGAATTTTGAAGCAAGATTGACGCAATTGCAAAATCTTCAAGCCCTATCTGCCTTGTTGGTAAACAACTCAAGTGCACCAACTTCAAATTCTTTAACACCCACGACAAATCTGACTCAACCACGCACCAACAACACTCTAAATCGTTTTTCTTCAAATACCTCTCAGAAACCATTTCGAGGAGGATTCAGATCTAGAAGAGGTGGTGGTCGTGGAGGGGGACGCCAATTTAACAACAGCAATCGTCCCACCTGCTAGATCTGTGGGAAAATCAGGTATACTGCACCTTATTGTTATCATCGTGGATATAATGACTATATGGGATCGGTTCCCAATACCCAACCACAACAGCCACATCCTCAACAAGCTCTTTCCTCAACATTAGTAGCATCAACCACTTCAGTTGCTGATTATGGTTGGTTATTTGATAATGGCACTACTAACCATATCACTTCTGACCCTAAATAACTTCTTTTTCAAACTATTGTACATTTCAGGACCTAGATACAGGGATGCTGATTGGGATGGGTAAACTCCAAGATAGTGTTTCTTAGTTAGAAGAAAATCATGACATAGCTTGTCAAAGTGTTTGCAACTGAATTACTTTTTGTGGCACATGCATTTAAGTCACCTTCCTTTTAGAAAATAAAAACTAATTCCCATAATTTCTATTCCAAGTGATGTTCACGACGTTTACGATGCTTGTCATAAAGCTAAGCAATCTTGTTTGTCATTTTCTCTTAATAATAAATGAAGCATAGAAGGTTTCACACTTATACATGTTGACATTTGGGGCCCTTATTCAGTCCCTCCTCTCAGTGGTTCTTATTTTTCCTTACTATTGTTGGTGATCACTCACGAACCATTTGGGTTTATCTTATGAAAAACAAATCGAAGACCCATAATTGTCAAACAATATTTTGTCACTTGGTGCAGAAACAATATAATTCTAAGGTGAAAGTGGTGAGAAGTGACAATGGCAGTCAATTTATTTCAAGGGATATGCAAAAGTTTTTTGCCACTTATGGCATTGAACACCACATCTTGTGTTGCCACAGCCTAACCAAATGAGCGCGCATAACGCAAACACAGTCACATCCTTGATGTAGTACGGTCATTACTTTTTCAAGCTCATTTACTTTTGAGATTTTGGGGGGAATGTATCCTAACTGTTGTCTACCTCATTAACTTGATGCCTACCCCTGTCATTGATAATAAGAGTCCATATGAAGTGTTTTTTAAAAAAACCCAATTATGATCATTTGAGAGTATTTGGCTCTCTTTGCTCTCCACATAACCATGACAAGCTGCAAACTTATAGGGCACACAAATGCATTTTTCTTTGGCACCCCATGCAGAAAAAGGTTACAAGGTTTATGATTTAGAGAAAAAAAAGGGTTTTTGTTTCAAGAGATGTAATTTTTCATGAGCATGTTTTTCGTTTTCAATCAAGTGAACAATCTCATGTCACACCATCTCTTGCTTCCCAACTCAATCCTATATTTCAAAAATTTTCTATTTCCCCTGTCAATGTTTCAAACACACAAAGTCAAGAAAATCTCACTTAAAGCCCAAATGTCCGACCTACTAGTTCAACACATTTCACTGAACCAACGGCTTCTAGTTTGAAAATGAAGTTTTTGATAGCCACATTGCACACCCACAACAAAGTTCAATTGATTCAATTAGTACTGCAAGTACTATGTCACCTATAACTCAATCACCCTCACCACAACATCTTCATATAACTAGACATGTGTCCACAAAGCTAGCTGGTATTAACTACAAAATTTTTCCATCTTTCGCGCCATCTTCGTAAGCGCTTCCTTTAGCAAGATGTAGTAAGACTTATTCTCTTACACAAAACATATGTTATTTTAGATTTGTTAATGCCCATAAAGCCTTTTTAGCTTCTATTACTTCTTTGGATGAGCCTAAATTTTCACCGTTAAGGATCCTCGATGACAGCAAGCTATGGATCAAGAGATTTCAACATTAGAGGAGAATCAGACTTGGACATTAGAAAATTTGCCTCAGGGGAAGCAAATAATTGATTCAAAGTGGGTATATGAAGTCAAATACAACTTAGATGGCACTATTAAGCGTTTCAAAGTGCGCCTTGTTGCCAAAGGATTTACTCAAGTCAAGGGATTGGATATCATGATACCCAGTTCGAAACTAACTACTTTGCATTGTTTATTGTCCATTGCAGCCATACGTGATTGGAAACTCCATCAATTGGATGTTCATAATGTATTTTTGCATGACGACCTTCATAAGGAAGTTTACATGAAAATTTCATAAGGTTTTGGTAACGCAAATGATAACTGCGTTTGCAAGTTAAGAAACTCCATATATGGACTAAAACAAGCATCTAGATGTTGGTTTCAAAAACTTTCAAGTTCTTTGTGACAACTTGGTTTTAAACAATCTGTAGTAGATAACTCTTTGTTTAGTTTTCTGCAAAGTAATAATTTTATAACCCTACTCATTTATGTTGATGATATAGTGGTTTCAAGAAATGATTTGACTATAATATGATGAGTCAAGGACCATCTCAATACAATATTTCGAATCAAAGATCCAGGCAACATCAAGTATTTCCTTGACATAGAAGTGGTTCATACCAAAGAGGTACAATACTTAGCCAATGAAAATATGCACTTGACCTTCCTGAAGAGACATCTCTCTTGGATGCAAGACCCGCTAGTTTCCCTATAGAGTCACGACACGACTTGGTGGTAGGCGAATGCGAACCACTTTCTAACCCAAGCCAATATTGTCATCTCATTGGACGACTTCTCTACCTAACAACTACTAGGCCTAATATCACTTATCCAGTGCAAGTTTTAAGCCAGTTTATGCAAGATCCTGTTCCTCTTTCGAATGCAGCTTATTGGGTTCTTAGATATTTGAAGAAAGCACCTGGGCAGGGCATCTTTCTTTCCTCCAACAATACGATCCATTTACTCGCACATTGTGACTCGTATTGGGCTAACTGTCCAACTACTCAATGATCTACTAGTGGTTACATAGTATTCATGGGACGGAGCCCAATATCTTTGAAATCGAAGAAACAAAGCATCGTATCTCGTTCTTCGACTGAAGCAAGATACAGGGCAATGGCCAACGCTACTAGTGAATTGTTGTGGCTACACAAATTGTTACTTGATCTTAAGGTTTCATTGCCAAATCCTATGTCACTTGTATGTGATAACGAAGCGACAATCCATATAGCAACTAACCCTGTATTTCATAAACGTACAAAGCACATCGAAATTGATTGTCATTTCATTCGTGATCGACTACTCACCAATGAGTTGTGTACTCACCATGTTCGTTTAAGTGAACAAGTTGTTGATCTCTTTACGAAGGCATTTAGTAATGGACAGTTCCATCATTTACTCAGCAAGTTAGGCATTCGTGACCTCCACGCTCCAACTTAGGGGAAGTGTTGAAGATTTACTATGCCAACTGGATAAAATCCTTCTTGACAACTACTTAATATACTCTTATTTTAGTCAAGTTGTAAATTAGGAAGAAATCTTTGTATTTTCAGAATGTTTGAGATGTGCTTTTATCATGCTAAGCCATGACTTTTGCCATAGATCAAGGCTATAAACTGTATAGAACTTAGACTATTGATCAAAGGAAATCAAGTTGATAGTTTCAAATCAAACTCTCTCAAGGCATTCGCGTTATGATTAATGGGGAGTCAGATTGCAATTTCAAGCAATCATTTTGGTGAGATTTTTTATTGTAGTTCATTAAGATCCTTTCTATTTTACATTACTATAGATCAGTTTTTGGTTTCCAGGATGTCCAACAATGCGCATCTCAATATATTTCTTTATTTGTTGTCTGCGGCTCCCTGCATCTCTATGGTGGGATTGATGTTTTATGTGGTATTTGGGTTGTGCGGTGAAGGCATATAGGGTGTTGGCTCTATGTTGTAAGCAACCATTTTTGCCATATTGTTTTTTTCGTCAAGGTATAAATATTATGTATAGATTAACTCACCCCATTATTTTGTAAAAATTTTTGAAAGATGAAATGCAACTTACTTTATCTGAAGAAATATATTTCTTTGGTAGTGATCTCAATATATTTCAATATGTATGTCAAGAATTTCTTCCACATTGTCATGTTGATCATTGTACAATTCAATAAATGTACATCTTTCATTTAGTTTGACCGTATATAGTTTTACATCATCAAATTTGTTAGTTTCTGGGCTTTCTAGCTGCATCGAGGTAACTATGAGCCCTGGTTCCCCCACCTTCTAGCGGCTCGCCGGTGAGACTCCGGCGAGACCACCTTGGCCCTTTTTTCCTGGACTATCGCGCCCTTCTCTTCTACTTCGGTTATTGCCCAAGTTCGGTAACTGAGCACGGGAAGAGGAGGGATCTGCGCGGTGGTTTGGGTTCTCTGGGCATTTTTGGGGGGTTTGATCAACTTCTTGCAGTGCCACCCAAGGAGAGATCTTGGACCGTGTCTTGGTGTTTTGAAGGGTCTCTGGTGCATTGTCTCGGTGCTTGGTGTTTAGGCAGTCTTGGGATGTACCGCGGTGGTTGCTTTCCGTAAGCAAATCCATACATGGAACAACTCAGAATGGAAGGTGTGGACGACGGTGGCGATGGCCAATGGACTCAGGTGGTCCGGGGGGGGAGATTAAGGCCCGCAGTACAGCCTCAAGAAACGCCACAATACCCCCAAGAACCGCCCATTAGCTTTCATATCGAGAGGAAGTTCTTCCGCGTGGTAAGGAGAATCGAGGGCATTAGCATCTCTGAAACCACGCCCTCCTCGGCATTCAAGGTGGAGTTCACGGCCGAGGAGACACGGTGGTTGGCTACCAAAAGTAGACTGCTTGCTAGGGTGGAGGATGGAGCTCAAAGGAAAACATGGAGGAATGACACAACGTCACTGATGATCGACCGATTGAGTAACAACAGGGGTCGAGCCCTGAAAATTTGGAAATTGGTCCATCAAAAATGGTAGACAATCATCGTGCCCGAAGGTCCCCGGGGAGGGGGATGGGCAGATTGGATGATTGCAATCGACCAAATGTGCACTAGCTTTAATGCGCCTAAGATTTTTGATAGAATGACTCAAACACAACATCCTCCAGTTATTAGCCCGGTGCCAAAAAATGTCAATCCAGTGTCTTCACGAATCTTGTCCGACCGAGATTTGGCCTACCAATCGATTCGGCCGTTACGGGAGTGGGATTTTTCCCTAATCATTTATCGGTCCTTTTTGGCGCACAGCTGGGCCGATATCTCCGCCACCATTAACATAGTCACCCACGGGAAAGAGCCTCTTCAACCATTCGGGGACGACCGAGCCTTCCTCCGGTGTACCGATTTCAGACATAGAGAAACTGTTTTTTGTCTTATAAATCAGATGGCTTCCCCGTTGGTTGAGAAGGTAACGCAATGGAGGCATGAGCACCACTGGAAAAATCCAAAAATTGGGATCCATAATGGTTGGATCTCCATTGAAGGCCTCCCATTGAACTTATGGAATGACGTTGCCTTCAAGATGATTGGGGAGAAGTTCGGAGGGCTTATCGAACTGGCGGAGGTCACCAAAGCTAAATCAAACATTCACATGGCGTTCATGAAGGTTAAGGGCCGCGAAAGGGTTTTTTTGCAAAAAATTTCGATTTCCCTTGTTGGGATTCAATGGTCGGCCTCCGAGCCAATCGGTGGGCAGGCGTCCCCGGCGATGTTGCCAGATCAGGCTCTTTCCCGTCGATCGGAGATTCGGAGAGCTTCAACCACAAACCCCCAACGGCTCCGGTCCCAACATCCCCCGTACGACGTCTGGGGAAACAACCTGCACTGACTGGTCAGACTGTGAACCGCGTCTCCGAGGCGGAACAACCGGCAGGCATGCAGATGGGGTGTGGGGACCACGCGTCAACCTCAAACGTGCTTCAATTAAATTCGCGTGCTCCCTATACATCCACGCAAGAATGTGTTATGCATTTGGAAGCCCAAAGGCCCAATTGCAATAATGGTCAATTGGTGCAGCCCACTTTGGAGGATTTTTTAAAATCCAAGAAGATGGCCCAAATGAAACGTAAAGAAAAGCCCAAAGGTCCTCTATTTCAACCCACTCTTTTTCAGTTCATTAAAACTCGTGGGCCGAAACTGATGGCCAGTTCGAGTCATCACAATTCGCCCCCCACTCCAAACCCTTCGGCCTCAAAGCATCTGGAATCGGACACCCAGCTTACGGGCTCCCCCCCAAGCATTTCCTCAGCTATTAACAAGGGCGGCTACCGGGACTTCAGCGAGTATCCTCTCGAATGAAGCTCTCAAAGACAACAGGGGCTACTTATCGGATGGTGTAATTCATAGGCGGCAGGTGGGAGTGCGACTTTTACGACGATCGCCTGTCTCTCCAGTTATCCGGGCCGAAGATAACTCCGACGATGGGGATGAGTCCCCAAGGGAGGATGTTGACACAAACTTGATGCCCACACAAATCATTAAGGATTGCTTATCCAATAGCGATTCCGAAGTTAGTAGTGTGGAGGGGCATGGTGGTGATGACAAATCCATGGCGGGTGATTGGATTGAACCTAATGAACATTTTAGAGCCGATATCATGAATTGTGAGACTACTGAACACTCTAACCATGGAGCAATTAGGGATATCGCAATTGAGGAGGTTCGATCTCTTTTCACTACTTTGGAAGAAGGACTACCCCTTAGCCCACTTAGCGGTCAACAAGGGGCCGCAATCGACGATGTTAATGAAAGAGGGGATAAGAATGAAGTGGTACCATTGGGCGAAGCTTTGCCCAATCCCTCTCATGGGCTTCCCCCCTACCCTCACAAAACGCTACTTAACAAATACTCCAGCAATGTGGAATCATTATTAGAGAAGGCGAGAAGGTCTCCCATAATCCGCCAAGTGCTAGGGAGAAAGCTCTGGCAAGAGAAAAACAACGTCTTGAATCAAAAGTTGACTATTCCACACCTGATAAGAGGGGTTCTAAAGGTCGATGAGGATCATTTCTTGGAACGTTAGAGGAGCTGGAAATTCAAGCAAAAGGCGCATCATCAAGGAGACCATTGGCAAGATTAGACCGAACATCATAATCTTACAGGAATCAAAGATAATGACGGTGGATAGGGAAGTAATCTCAAGCCTTTGGGGTTCTAAATTCAGGGAATGGAGCTTTTCACCATCTGAAGGCTCGAAGGGGGGCATTATAGTTGCTTGGGATGCACGTACTGTGAGTATTTGCGAATCTCTTAGTGGTAATTTCTTTGTTTCGGTCAAAGTCATGGAGGGAGACTCTTCTTTTTGGTGGCTCACCGGTGTGTATGGTCCGCCCACATATCACCACAGGGAGGAGTTTTGGGAGGAACTGGGTAGCATCTATGGGATTACAGAGGGGAAATGGCTCATTGGTGGTGATTTCAATGTTGTGAGATTCGCACAGGAGAAATCTACAGGGACAACGTCAAACATGAGCTCTATCGTGTTCGACTCTTTGATCAACGAATTGGAGTTGGTTGACCCTCCTTTAACAAACGGGGTCTACAGATGGTCCAACTTGCGTGAAAGACCAATCGCTTGCAGACTGGATCGTTTCTTATATTCATCAGGATGGGCGTCGGTTTTCCCAGGAAGTAGACAGTATTTGGGAGCTCGAATAACTTCAGATCATTATCCTCTTATTCTCGAGACAAAAAATGTTAAGTGGGGACCTTCGCTATTCAAATTCGAGAATGCTTGGCTCGCAAGCCTTTCATTCAAGGCATCAATTAAGCAATGGTGGGAGGAAGCAAATGGAAGTGGTGCCCCGGGCTTTGCTTTTATGTGCAAGCTTACAAGTCTAAGAGAGAAACTTAAGGCTTGGAACAAAGGTACTTTTGGGCTAACATATCAAAGAAAGCAGGAATTGGAGATAGCTATTCAACGGTTGGACAGAAAGGAAACATCCGCAGAGTATACCCTGGACGATCATGTTAATAAGAAGTTGTTCAAGGAGGAATTGGAGAAGCTTGTACTTACGGAGCAACGCATCCTCCATCAAAAGCTAAAATCAAAATGGCTTAAGGAGGGAGACGCCAACTCAAAACTTTTTCATCAAATCCTTTCGAATCGACGGGCGAAAAGTGCAATTGATTGGTTGGAGACAGAAGACGGCTTGATCATTGACTCGGATGAGGAGATTGCGAAGTGTGCCACAAAATACTACATGAACCTTTATAAATCTCAAGCTACTACCAGATGGCTGGTTGAAGGTATTGAGTGGGGCAGAATTGGAAGCAATGAGGCAAATCAACTGGAAGTTGCATTCACGAAGAGGAGATCTTATTTGCACCTTTGTCGATAGTGAGGCGACAAGTCCCCCGCAGTAAGGACGGGTTCACAATGGAATTTCTGAAACATCACTGGGGACTTGTAAAGAAGGAGCTGTTGAATGTTTTTAAGGATTTTCATCGCTCCGGCTCCATTAATTTGGTTACCAATGAGACACTTATATGCCTAATCCCAAAGAAGCATCAAGCAAGAAGGATGAAAGAATTTCGGCCTATAAGCCTGGTCACATGTTTATACAAGTTGATCTCCAAAGTTCTCACAGGTCGCCTACGCAATGTAATGGACAACACGGTGGCTAAGGAGCAGGGCGCTTTTGTTCAGGGGCGTCAGCTCATTGATTTGGTGCTAATCGCTAATGAGGTGGTAGAAGAAACCAAGAAAAAATGCGGTCAGGGTTTTGTGTTAAAACTTGACTTCGAGAAAGCCTATGACCATGTGGAGTGGGATTTTCTAGATTATGTACTCGACATGAAAGGCTTCGGAGCTATTTGGCGAAATTGGATCAGTGGCTGCCTTGGTTCGGTCTCTTTTTCGGTGATCATTAACGGCCGGAATCGGGAGAAATTTTATGCCTCACGGGGGCTAAGGCAAGGAGATCCACTCTCCCCTTTTCTTTTTATTCTTGTAGCGGACGTCTTGGGTCGTATGATCGACAAAGCCAAATCCACGAACCATATTGCCGGTCTGACAGTGGGAAGTGATCAACTAAGCATATCTCATCTTCAGTTTGCAGATGACTCACTCATTATGGTACGGAAGGACACTCATTCTCTTACTAACATTTTCAATATTGTGGAAGGTTTTTGTCTTATTTCAGGTCTGAGGCTAAATCGGAGCAAGTGCACAATAGTAGGTATTAATGTGGAGGACAGCGAAGTGACTGGGCTTGCAATAAATCTTGGGCTCACGGTTGGATCATGGCCCATTACGTATCTTGGCCTGCCGCTGGGTGGGGAGCCACGCTTGAAAAGCTTTTGGGAACCCGTGATATATAAGATCTCGTCAAGGCTCGCCAGTTGGAAAAGAGCACACTTGTCTAAAGGAGGTAGACTAACTCTTATTCAATCTGTTTTGGATGCAACACCGACACACTTTTTATCTATTTTCAGGGTTCCTCAAATTGTTGCGGACCGAATGGAACAGTTAATGCGGAGCTTTTTATGGGAACGATTTGATGGCCAAGGGTGTAACTATCTAGTGGATTGGGCGGAAGTGATAAAGCCAAAATCTCACGGGGGGCTTAGCATCGCTAACATCTCAAATAGAAACAATGCCTTACTTTTGAAATGGCTATGGCGAATCCCACGGGAGCAGGACGCACTATGGGCCGTTGTCATTCGCAGCAAGTACGGCTTAGCCCGTAACACATGGGACCCGGGAATCGCATTGGGGGAGACGTATCGGAGTCCATGGAGGGCAATAAGTAATCTCCAAGATCAGTTCTATGCTATGATGAAATACACGGTGAGATCGGGCCGTCAAACTCGTCTTTGGCACGATGTGTGGCTAGGCACTCGACCCCTCTCCTTGGAGTTTCCCTTAGCTTTTTCTGTATCAAGAGATAGGGAAGCCTTTGTAGTCGATGTTATTGCCGAGCAAGATGGTTATAGGCGGTGGGCCCTGAACATGCGCTCGAGGGTTGATTTGGACACCGCCACACAGATTTTGGCTCTTACAGGGGCTCTTCCACCTCTGGGTCCGGCCTCTTCTACTCCAGACTCTCGCATTTGGAAACCCGATCCATCCGGCTCCTTCTCGGTTAAATGCAGTTTTGCCTCCCTTTGTGACCCCGGTCAAGCAAGCCTAATTAGGTACTTCAAGTCGGTATGGAAACAATCTTCTCCTCCTAAAGTTAAATTTCTGATATGGCTTCTCTTAAAGGACAGGATCAATGTTGCGGATATGATTCAGAGGCGTCGACCACACATTTCGTTATCCCCGCACTGGTGCGTGATGTGTTATCATAGCGGGGAAGATGTTGGTCATCTCTTTTTGCATTGCCCAATCGCTGTCGACTTATGGAATCGCCTGGTAAAAGATCTTGGATGGACATGGACCCCCCCAGTTTCGTGTTTGGATATTTTTGACGACTCTCTTTCGGAAGGGCAACGCCCTATGAAGAGGGCAGCTTGGGCTTGCGGTGCCCAGGCCATTGTGTGGGGAATTTGGAACGAAAGAAATGCAAGAATCTTTACGGAGAGTCAATTAGCGCAAGGTGAACTATGGGAGAAAATCAAACATCAATGGATTCTTTGGCTATCAACGAACTCCCTGTTCAAAGCTTGGAGTTATGGCGATTTATGCAGGAATTGACATTTTATCCTGGATTTCATTGGGTAGCTATTTGGTTTTTGTGTTGATGCCTCACTTGGGGGTGGTGCATCTCTATCTATTTTTGGAAGTCTCTCCAGTGTAAAGCGTTTGGTGGAATGGCTTAATTTTGTTTGCTTGATCTCTGCATTTGGACAGTTGGGCCAATTTGTTGGTATCGGGTGTACATACATATAATGTATAGATAAGTACCCCAATTTTTTGTACAATTATAGCTTAAAGAGTAATACAACTTCCTTTTATCCAAAAAAAGTTTTTTCTTAAAAAAAAATAGTTACATTACTAGTTTTTAATTTGTGTTCAAAATGATTGTTGAGGCTTCATAGGCTAGGGAGATGATTGGAGACGGGTAAAATAAGGCACTCACATACCATCACCCCTAAGCAACCCCCTCTACCTAATCCCCAAAAAAAAAAAAAAACACTTCCAAAGCCACACTAGCAAAAATCTAATACAAACTATCACGTAAAAACTTTCTAAGATTTCAAGTGATTTAAAGATTGGCAGTGGTCGTCGGAGATGAATAGGTGGTAGTGGTGGCAATAACAATGCAACAATTTAGAATCGACTGCGGTGTACTCTAAAGCCACGGTGTGATGTGATGGCAAGGGTCGAGTGAACTCTTCTCTGATTTTGGGGAAGAAAATAAACATAGTTCCCACTTTACCTTGATACTGGTGACTTATGGATGCAAGTAGAGTGGAGAATCCTCATTCTCAAGTAGGTCAAGAATCATCCGCCAAGTAACCTCTACAGGGCATGGAGAGAAAACTTTCCCCCTTTATATGTGTGGTAGAGATGAGGTTTTCTGTTTACCCTCTCACGGGGTGAAGAATCGTTGAATTTAAAAATAAAAAAATATTAAACTATCAAACCACAAGATTATCTTTTGCTTAATTTCTTTATTTTTAGACTTGAAAGCCTACGATTTTTTATTTTTTATTTTTCATAAATTTCAGTTCCTTTTCCTAAATTACACAAAAACCTTTTCACAGTATAAATACAAATACGTACATCATTGATTTCTTTTATAAAAGAAAGTCATAGGACATATCTTACAAAATTAAGTATACAAACTTTTTTTATTCTTCCAAAACAAATAGAGTATTGCATCTTCCATGTTTTCTCTTCATTTGAGATTTTTATCGATATATTGAAAAAAATAACACCATCTTAACTCTAACGTGCAACACACATGCCCGTTGACTAGTATATATATATTTTTATATTGTTTGAAGACGTTTTTTGCCCTTCATTTTTGTTGAATAATACACCAATTACTCTAATATCATTAATTTGCCTGGTTGTGTGTACGTAGCTTCTTTATTAGACAATTTTGTCTACCCTTCAAATTTTCCCTTGTACCAATTTATGCCAACAATAGTTTTATGATGTCAAAGCATCTCTAGTTTAGATGATGCTAATGTATCATTTGCTAAAGAGTAAAGTTGGGGAAGGTCACATGTTCAACCCATGTTAAGAGTACTGATCACTTATCAAAAAAATTAAAAATAATCCTCATATTATTAGCTCTTTTTTTTGTAGTGCCCGTGTCATTTGCTTTATTTGCTGATGTATATGCATGTACAATATTTAATTAATTTAGTGGTTTTGATCCGAGTGTCTAGCTAGCTTCATGATATTTACTTTAGTTTGTATGTGAGTGGGTTTATTATTTTTTTCCTTACAGGCGGAAGTGAAGTCGATTTTTAATTATAATAAAAAGATATACTTTAAATTAATTAAGAAATAAATCCATAGAATAAAATAATATGTTTGATGAATGAGCTTAATAGATTATTCTATTGAACAAATCAAATTGAAGTTAGCCTTACAGAAGATAAAACAAACTAAAGGTTCTGTGGTACGTTGATATAGATTAATCTATAAATTAATCAAAGTTCCAAATATACTTTCAAGAATATTCGTATCTTAGAAACAAAGTTCTAAATAAAACCAACCATGTATTTAAATTAATTTTATTCTAATCCTAAAAAAAGTAGTTTTATGCAAGGTACTTTTGTCACCTTTAAGGGGAATTTTATAAAAGAAATGTATAATGAATGGACATTACAACATGCTTTATAATAGTAACCCTATCAAAACATCTCTGATGAGATGGAAGTGACATCAGTTCTCAAAAGGCAAGATTTAGAGAGGTTGTGAGTTCGACTCTCGCTGAAGTCAAAAAAAAAAAAACATGCTTTAGTAGCCCTCTCTTATTAATTAAAACAAACAAAAGGAATCGCATATAGACAAATTACACTAACTCATTTTTTTGAAAAATAAATACGCTCCTACCCAAAAAAAAATACAATACATAAAGTATCAATGACGGCCCCTATCCTAATCTAGGGCACTGTCCGGCTTAATCTCGTAATTAAGCCTAAATCTTATCTACGCAAAACTTAACTACATATTAGTCAACCTTTACAACCTATACGCTTCGTTACTCGTGTTCGGGATAAGTAATACACTAGTCCTATCAATTTATGAAAGTTAGAGAAAATTAAAACTTTTTATAAGATTAATTATTTAGCAGAAGTCTTATTGATTATGCGGAAGCAATTAGTAATTTATGTAGAAGCCATTGATAATTATGTGGAAGCCATTTGAATAATCCTAAGTGTGGAAAACCAAGAAATGATATCACATATAAGTAAACCTCAAAATACAGTAAAACAATATGACAGCCAAAGTCAGGTCGAGGAGCTAACGCTTAACCCAATATACAATCCAAATAGTATCTGAAAGACATATATAACTAATAGAACAAAATATCAAAAGTCCTATAGTCAATGCAGTGTCGCGCCGCTAGCTCAGAGATAATCGTCGATCTTCTCCTTTTTCGGGTTGCTGGTAGAAAGCTCAGCACTCACCATCATAAAAAGGACGGTGAGTACATGAATATAACAATAATCCCCGATGACAAGTTTAATTTGTATTTCCAAATATTCAAATGGTATTTAAAGGCATGTAAATAGGAAAGCTAGAAAATAAACCATATGTGATTAAATACTAGAGTTAAACAAGTAAGACTGATACTAGGCTAAGTAGTGGTGATTTAGGTCCGGTCGACAATGAACCACATCACTCCAACTCAATAGTCATATAGCACGAGGGACTCTAACCCCTGGTGTGTAGACCATTTCAGGGACTCTAACCCCGAGTGTCATATAATGTCTGCTAACATGTGTAGATATCCCCAGGGACTCTAACACTGTGAGTCGCGCAAACTTCGATCGAATACGGAACCTAAATACGAAAACTACTTTTTACTTTCAAGAAATACTAAGTATGGATAGTCAAGGCATAAGAACACCTAAAACACCTAAGCAATAAGGAATACAAGTCCATTTAAGTATTCACAACTGCTAGACTAATAGCATGCTATCTATATACAATTAAATTCATAAAACAACCAAGAATAGACATAGCATGGGATAGAATCAATGAACCAATTCAAGGGAATGGATATAATGAAAGCAAGACTCATTAAATGAGAATATACATAACAAACACATGATATCAGGATATAAAGACAATATAGTCAAAAGGACTACGAAATAACAGTAAACAATGGAGATGAAATGCCAAATAAAGTCATCAACGAGTATCCAAATAAAGTCATCAATGAGTATACTTATTATGCAAGCAAATTTCTAGCTTATCCGGCTTCTCGACACCCCAATACGCGTACCCGGACTCCCGAAATATGTCCCTAGGTTCATGAGGTGTTTAGATATGATTTAGTGTATGTTAAGGTTGCTTAAGGTGGGTCTTAAGTTGTGTTTCGTGTTACAGGAAAACTGAGGGACTTTGCAAAAAACTGTTGTCCAGATGGCGCGCTAGCTGGAAACGCCCAGCGCATTGAGTGCAGAACCTATAATTCTGCAAAGAACTCTGGGTTTCCTGTAACTCGAGATCACTACCATCACCCCTTAGACCTTTTTTCTCCTCCACTAAAGATCTAGGACATCCCCCTCAATCAAACATACACCGGACACTTCTTATATTCATCAAAACATCAAAAAAATTAGGGATTCACGCATGCATTTCATCAAATAAGGGAGAAATAATATGAAGAACACAATTTTCCCAATTTATGAAAACCAAAAATGATATCCAAAATCCTTAATGTTGTTCCAAGTGTTTTTCCACAAGGAATTCGAAATGACATTAGATTTCAAAAACAAAATCATTTCATAGCTAGAAAATCAGAAAACTGAATTCATGAGAAAAATCTCAATTTTTGGTAAACTTTGTAAAATCTGAAATTGAGATTTAAAATTCCAAACACAACCTCGAACAACTCATATAAGTAGTAAGAAGGGTTTAAAACCATTTTGGGTGAAAATCCTATGAAGTGAATCAAAAATCCATATGATTGAATGCGTAAAAGTGATGAAACCCTCACTTAGGTTTTTGGCTTGATTGACCAAGTCGAATTCACCATGTATTGATGTTCTTGAGAGTTTCTAGCTCTTATTTGGGGTGATTTCCAGCAAGAGTTTCTGTACAGATCTGAATTTTTTTAGAAGTTGTGAGAATGCAAAGTGGGAGGAACTACTAAGTATTCCCTTTTACAGTTGTCATGTTCATCAAATTCCACTTTCCACATCATTAGAAGATCCTACAACACACATGAACTCCTACACTCCCACTAATTCCATCCAAGTGACTTAAATGTATGACACAACTACATGGGATTGTGTGCTAGTGTGTATCCCAAGGCAACTCCAAGTGTTATTGATTTTTTACTTCAAACTATAGGACCCCCATTTTGATTTGCATTAATATATGAACATAGGTTATGCAAATAATCATTTATTCATTTTACAACAAATAAGACTTACCAAAATGCTAACTGCCCAGTCCCACGACTCATACGTAACTCGAGGCGTGTCCTCGCTCACGTCTCGACGTCTACAACTGCACAAACTGACTTAGTAAGTTTACAAATTATTTGTATAAACAAGCCAAGTAAATGTCACAAAATAATAAATTAGAGGGCGCTTAGTGACACGTGGGGTCGTGGGCGACATGTATGGATTGTACAATAGTGTGCACGCGTCGAGTGTGCTCGTTAGCGCGCACAACAAAATTATAGATACGAAAATATAGACATATATATAAATTAAATATATAAATATATATTAAAAAAAAGAAAATAGGGAAGTGTGTCATGAAGGTATCAATTTAGACTCATTTTCCTTGGATTGGCATCGAGATTCATACGGATGAATCTAGAGAAAAATTGGATATATATCCTAATCAACATTTACCGTGTCACTGTGTTTGAACTAGAGTAGAGAAAAAAATTGAAATTGAGGAGTTAGTGAGAGATCGAGATGAGAGCTCGGAGAAGGTGTAGCAACCCATTTTCCAAATGAACTGCCACTGGGCTAATGCAGGCCCACAACCTGGCCTACTAGCCCCAGCTATGTCTCACATACAATCTCATCCACCATTTAATCATTATTAACCTCAATGAACAACAATTTATTGTTTTAATTATTGATGAACTCAAGTCATATGTTATAATATCGTTTCAAACCTTCATAACATCAGCGGAAGTCTTAAAAACATGACAATTCAAATAATAAACATCAAAGTTGTGTTATTAACTCAGAAACCTAGTGTGGAAAACCCATATGTCAACATATATCAACAAATACAACTCAAATGTCTTAAAATATCAAAAACATAGGGTCCTAAAGCATCTTACAGTCTCAAATCCCCAAAATGGAAACAAAATATATATAGTACAAAGTACAAGTTGGGCTCAATGTCTCTGAATCACAAGTACTCTGCAAGCTTGCCATTGCCACAAAATATATATAGTACAAACGTACAAGTTGGGCTCAATGTCTCTGAAGACCAGCGCGTTGGGCTCATTTTCAGACTAGTGCTATACTTCGGACTCTACCACTCAAGAAAGGCCAGGATCTGGATCTGCTAAGTGGTCAGTTTAGAACCTACGACGCACCTACACGTGTCCCGATGCGACTCTCGGGTCGAACTATTCACCAAGAACCCTAACACACGTGTTATGGCCTAATGGACATATACATAGGAATGATATAGAGGGAGAGCCTCAACGTCCATCCATTTAAACTAAAACCAAGCATAGAATATTGAAAGAAAAAATTTGAATTCAAAAGCCTAAATAAGTAAATGCTTAAGAAATTTCAGTTCGGATACGTATTAGGTCCATAATACCCAAAACAACCTTAAACTATACCTCTGATGAACACTCAGCGCATTGGAGGATTGCCCAACATGGTGGTGTTCATCCCCATCCACACCAACAACCCAAACTGCCCATCGCGTTAGGGCCTCCTAGTCTACACGTTGGGTAGTTGATTTCCAGCATTTCAACTCCCTACTGAAATGCTGAAATCACACCTATGGCCTTCACCATAGCCGTCAACCCCATCCTTGCCTCATGGGAGATTAACATCACTCCAAAAATGATAGAGGCGACAATAATAACATCAAATATCATCAATTAACAAGAATCAATCAAAACTTTGAAAACCCAACTTCATGAAAATCCCACCAAACTTGGAAACAAACTTAAACACCAACAATAACACTTTCTCCATCACCAAAACCACATCAACAACCACCAAAAACCATCAGTAAAAACCTCAACCCCGGATTCAATTCAAACATTAACAAAATGACCACCAAAAGAGAGGAAATTAGGGGGAGAATCAATATCTCATCTTGTTTTTTTTATTAATTCTACACTTTAAGACCTCAATTCACCAATGTAAGAGCTCCTAACCCTTGTCTCTTATTGTTGATTTTTGGATTTTATATGAGCAAGAGAGACAAAGGTGGTAAATGGAAGTCAAACATGGTATTTATATCATCTCTTGATCTCTACTCATTTACCAATCTATATGCACATCAAATGGCTCCCAAATGGCAAATAATTGACTTATTTTCCAGCCGAAATGACTCCACAAGTGTCACATTTTCAACATTTTCTCTTGTTCACATCACATAAAGTCACGTTTTTGACATTCCAACGCTCAGCTTTTGTGTTACCATACGCAACATAGCTTCATACCGCAACCCAAACCACCAAATAGGCATTACATATTAATTATTTAATTCAATTTCACGTATGTATTTATTCCCTCGGCCTAGTATTTGATCTTTTAGTCTATCAGGTACCCGCGTCGACATGCATATCGAGATGAATAGATATCACACAGTCTCGCACGTCAAACGTAACATAAATACAAACATCATGATGCCATTTGCTATATTTCAACATAAACATCCCAAATTTGATAAATCAACATACAAAATAACTATTTACCTAACTCCAGGCGCGCCCTAGACTAGTTGCAGGTCCCATGAGCTTCTGAGCTGTCAGCCACGTCTGCAACCATGTCATTAATAAAAATGAATTAATTCAGGTCGTTACAGAAGGCGATGGTGAAAGTCAGTTTGTTGTTGTTGTGCGTTGTTGATTGTTGTTTGCGTCAGTTGGGGGAGGAAAACACTTGGACGAACTGCCATGGCAGTTCGTGCGAGGATGGTGATGGCAGGGGAGTTGTCTCCCTTACCCAGATTGTAACAACCCAATTCCAATTATGTCATTATTAATACTTATTTATAGACGTGGATGCCAGCTCAGACGCTCCTAGACCTCGCGGATAGGCCAGGGCATGCCCAACTAGGTAATGTATTCATTTTGTATACTGTTTTGTTTAATTTGCGACGTGTATATTCAATTATCTTAGTCAGCATCGCAATGTGTGTATTTATATTGTTATTGTCAAATGAGATAGTGTGATGAGTATTTGTCTCGAGTAGTGTGTAAACGTAGGTACAAGGGTGGGTAAATTACAGATACACTAGGTCGGGGGAGAATACAAACATGATAAATAAATAAAATACATTAAATAATTAATATAAAATTTTATTTAGTTGAATAGTGGAGCGAATGTCACAAGACACATGCCGGGCTGGGTACCGAAACACCCGAGAAACAAATAATTCATGTTGAAATGGATAAGACCAAGAGTTCAAGTCACATAAATGAGTCACCTGTGGTAGAAGAATTAAGAAAATTTTTGCCTTTGATGATGCCTAGTGTAACGAGCCATTTTCCAAATGAACCGCCACGAGGTCAATGTGGGTCCACACCTTGGCTTACTTGTGCCAGCTGCGCCCCACATGCAATCACATCTACCATTTATTCACTCATAAATCCCAATAAGCCATAATTTATTGTTTAAATTGTTATTGAACTCAAGTCATATGTTAAGTTCAATACCAAACCTTAAAATATCATAAAAAGTCTTAAAAACATGTTAACTCAAATAATAAACATCGAATTCATGTAATATATTATAAACCTAGTATGGAAAATCCATGTATTATCAGTCATTAGATATATACCTCAAATGTCTCAAGATATCAAAAATACAGGGTCCAGAAGTAACTCACAATCCCAAATCCCAAAAAGAAAACAACATATATATAGTACAAACGTACAAGTTAGGCTAATGCCTCTGAATCACTTGTACTCTGCAAGGTAGCCCTTGCCACAACTCGTACTCAGATCAACACTCAAGCCATCACAAAAGGGAGATGACGAGTCCAGAGTGAGTATTCCCAAGAAAATTAAGTAGGAAACACTGAAAGTAAATACTGAAATTTAAATAAACCTATTAATTAAACATGCAAAAATAAGTACAAACAACTGTGATCATCGCATGGATAAATAATAGTGAAAGCTCAAAGTGTTTTCCTAAAGCCTAGAGCCATATTAGCATCATACTTCAGACTCTTCCACAAAATACTGTCGGCGAGTCCCACACTAGCAAGGCCAGTATCTAGATCCGCTAGGTGGTCGCGTAGAACCAATGACGCACCTACACGAGTCCCGACACGACTTTCTGGTTGAACTATTCACCAAGATCCCTGACACACATGCTATGGCCTAGTGGGCATACACATGGGAATGGCACGGAGGGAGAACCTCAACGTCTGTCCATTTAAACCAAAATCCAGAATAGAACATTGAAAGACAAAATTTGAATTCAAAAGCCAAAATAAATAAGTACTCAAGTAATTTCAGTTAGAAAACTATACACCTGAATTCACACTCCAACTAATTCAATACCGTCCTACCAAGCCTCTAAACTCGTGTCCTATCTCCAATCAGTCAATCCAAAATCTGTTATCCAAAATTATCAATTAATTTTCCAAATTCGTAATCCTTCCATATTCCCATTATATTGGTAATAATCCTCCAATAATTCCCCAATTAAATTTTAAAATATTCATTTTTAAATTTTATTCATTTTTCTGTCTCGGACGCCGCAGGTGGCACCGTCTTGAGTAAAAGTCTTATGGCATCCTCGACATCGTGGCCTACACCGCCAAAAACACCACCTCCATGGCGTTATATAAATCATGAGTGTGTGTTTGCTCTTTGGTTTGGAATCCGTGGGTGACACCGTAGGAGTTTCCTCTCTACGGCACCCCTAGCGGTGTCTGAACCAGTGATGCCCCAATGGGATTTTTGAGCCCCTCGGCTCGTTGTCGCGGTACGAACCTGTCCTAACATTGCATATATTCACATACATTCCATTATCCATCATAAAACCATGACGTCACTTGTCCGAAACCAAAACCCCAATAAAATATGATAAAACCCTACTTTCTCCCAAAATTCAACGACTTCAACAACTCAAACAAAACCTCCCTAGTTGCTCAAAAACCAATCCCACAACCATAACAACACTTTCAAATCCAGTGTGCTCGAAATTCATTCCCAAAACTTACGTCAAAACATGAACTTTTATACTAGAAACATAGGAAACAGAGAGATGATCGAGGATTTCACCTTAGATCATCGATTTCTTGTCATTTGGTGCTCCAAATCTCCTCTGGAAAGCTAGAAAACCCTATGCACCACCCACCAAATTTGGATTTGTGTTGAGAAGGAGAGAGAAAATGTAGTAAATGTTGAGAAAATATCATATTTATACCCCCTAATCATCACACATCACTTCTACATCTTAATGCCCATATAAGGGACTTAAAATGGGTCAAATAGACCAGCTTTATTGACTTGAATGGGCGACTTACCACCCTTAACTTATCTTCTCTTAACCAAACAACTAAACCCTCGGGCGTTTCGATACTTTGATACCAGACTATTGGGCGTATGCTCGTGTCTCTCGCAAACTCTTGCGTCACCAATGCATTTATGTCGTTTATTATTAATTATTAATTGCATTTCATCATTTTTCATGTGTGTATGGCTACTCGACCTATTGTACTGTCATTCGCCTACTTGGTACCCATATCTCTACGCTAATCGAGGCAAATACTCGTCATGTTATCTCGCACGTCAATAATAAATAAAATATACACATTGCGATGTCAATAACTCTAATTACATATGAAAATCGCAAATTAATACAAAACAACATAAAAATCCCTATTTACCTAGCTCTGGGCGCGCCCTGGCCTATTTGCGAGTCCCGCGAGCATCTGAGTTGTTAGCCACGTCTACAAACACATCATTAATTATGGTAAATTAAATTCGGGCAATTACAGTTCTTCCCCGCTAGGAGAAATTTTGTCCCAAATTTTAAGTAACTAAACTAAATCATACCGGCAAATAGTTGAGGGTAGTGTCGCCGCATCGTAGACTCAAGCTCCCAAGTGAGCCCCTCACTCTCGTGATATTGCCAACGAACCAAAACTTTCAGGATCTCCCTGTTTTTCATAGTCTGCACTTTACGATCCACAATCTCTACTGGTTGCTCCTCATAAGTGCCATCAGGTCGTACCTTTACATGTCTAACATCAATCATCGGCCTCGGTCCTGACCTAGCCGGTCTCAACATTGACACATGAAATATCGAATGTACCCCAGCTAACTATGACGGTAACTCCAACTTATAAGCTACACTGTCGATGCGTGCCTTGACTTTGAATGGTCCAACAAACCTAGGTGCCTGTTTCCCCTCATTGCCAAATTTCTTATATCCTTTCCATGGAGAAACTTTCAAATACACCATATCATCCACCTCATAGCTCAGACTCCCATGATAATTATCCACATATTTCTTCTATCTATCTTGGGTTGCCTGAAGTCTCTGCCAAATCTGCCTCATCTTCTCAGTGTGATCCACAACAACATTAGGTCCTATAGCTATTGTATCCTCTAGTGCCGCCCAACATGTTGGTGAGCTAAAGGCCCTACCATAAAGTGCCTCAAATAATGGCATCCCAATACTCGTGTGATAGCTGTTGTTGTAAGCAAACTCACATAACAATAGATAATCCTCCAATGATCCACCAAATTGTAATATAAAAGCCTTGAACATATTCTTGGGACTTTGAATCAAACGCTCTAACTACCCGTTAGCTTGAGGATGGTACATAGTAGTGAATATTAGTCGAATGCCAAACTGCTCCTGCATACTCTTCTAAAGCCTCAAAGTAAATCTCGGATCTCTGTCAGAAATAATGGAGACCGGAACACCGTGCAATATGACAATCTCTATCTCGAATATATTGCTCAGTTGTGTAATCGAATTTCTCATTACGATCGGTATGAAATGTGTTGAATTCGTCAACATGTTGATAACTACCCAAACTACGTCGTGTCTCCTCATAGTTTGCGGTAGGCCACTAACGAAGCCCATGGTTACATGTTCCCACTTCCACTGAAGAATAGGCAGTGGCAGTAGCAAGCCAGCTGGTATCTTATGCTTAGCCTTCACCTGTTGGCAAATATGACAACTTCGGACGTATCTACCCATGTCAACTTTTATCCTTGGCCACCAAAACAATCGTTGCAGATCATAATAAATCTTGGTCCGACCAAGATGAACTGTATATTACGATTAGTATGCATACTCGAGAATGTTGTCCCTGAGCTCCGATACCGATAGTATCTACAAACGACCTCTTAGACCACTCTATGCACCCTAGATCCTAAGCCAGTCAACTGATCCATTAATACAAGCCCTCAGCTCTCTGTAACTCAGCAACGCACTTGAGAGACACTATGGGAACTTACATCTGATAGTGATTTTGTAGCTTAACAATAACCTCTATCACACACAACACCGACGCTGCCTCAAGCAACCCGGGATCATGTGTTATATATCGTTGTACCGTTTGGTTCTCAATGTCTCTCCTTCTCAGCACATCAGCTACCACATTCACCTTACCAGGATGGTACCCAATAGTGAAGTCGTAGTCCTTCAGTAACTTGAGCCATCTCCGATGTCTCATGTTCAACTCCCTCTGAGTGAACAGATATCTCAAACTCTGATGATCAGTGAATAGCACGAACCTCTCCCCATAAAGGTAATGCCTCCAAGCCTTCAGCACAAACACGACCATTGCAAGCTCCAAGTCATCCATTAGATAGTTACTCTCATAGGGTCTCAATCATCGAGATAAATAGGCCAAACCCAGCCCGGTGCTTGACATATTAGTGTAAACTGAGAAACTTTTACCTGCCATAGGTAATGCTAAAACTAGCGCATAAGTCAACTATCTTTTCAGCTCCCAAAAAGCATGCTCACACTCCTGTGACCAGTCAAATCTGACATCCTTCTTGGTCAATCTTGTCATCGGCACTACAATCATCAAGAAATCCTACATAAAACGCCTGTAATATCCTGCCAAACCCAGGAAACTCCAGATATCAGATACAGACTCGGGTGTCCTCCAATCGATAATAGCATGAATCTTGTCACCATTAACTAAAATGCCCTGATCGCTGATGACGTGGCCCAAGAACTTCACCTCATTCAACCAAAATGCGCATTTGCTAAACTTTGCATACAGTCGATGCTCTCTTAGCATCACTAAAATCTCCTTGAGAAACTTCTCATGCTCTATATGAGTCCTCCTATAAATTAGGATGTCATTGATGAATATGATCACGTATCGATCTAAGAATGGCCTTAACACCTTGTATATCAAATTAATGAAGATTGTTGGTGCGTTAGTCAACCCATACAGCATGACTATGAACTCGTACAACCCGTATTCGTACTAAAGGCACTCTTCTCAATATCACCCTCTTGAATCCTCAACTGGTAATAACCAGATGTGCGAAGAATTTGGCTCTTGCCAACTTATCGAACAAGCCAACAATCTTGAATCATCACCTGATTCTACTTCCTATAATCCACACCATCTGCATCGAACCGTCCTTTTTCATAAAAAGAACTGGAGCTCCTCAAGGTGACATGCTAGGATGAATGAAACCCTTCTGTAACAACTACTCTAATTGGGTCCTCAACTCCTTGTGCTCCAATGCTGACATCCTATATGGCCTACTGTAGATCAGTTGAGTCCCTGAAATCAAGTCGATAATAAACTCAACAACTCTCGGTAGTGGTAATCCTAGCAAATTCTTAAGAAATACATCTGCATACCTGCAAACAACATGGACATCCTCAACCCTAATCTTCATCCTAAGCTCTGGCTTAACAATAGCCGCGTACGCCTCCATCTCTTGTGACGTTGCTTGTCTGCCTCGAGTGATAGGTAATGCAATCACGACTCCAGTAAATGAAAACTCTAAAATCCCTTGATGTAAAATGTCACAGTCTTGCTGAAACAGTCGATCTGTACGTGATAAAACAATAGCCAATCTATACCAAACATCGCGACGAACTCTAGGTAGTCCAATGCACTCAAATCAACCGGTAGTTGATGTCCCTCAATCTCAACAACACAATCCCAACAAATCTGGTTAAGGTAAATCTTATCCCAACTAACGTACTGAGAATAAGATATGTGTCTAAGTTCTATGAAGCTAACCCAAACTCTCCTACCATGTGTCCAAAAATAAATGACATTATGCTACCAGAATCCATCATAACATGCATGGAAATTCCACAAATAGATAACGTACCCTTTACATGCTGTCTGATCGCCTCCCTGTCCGGCTGTGCGACCCCAAAAGTTGTAGTCTAGGCTTTATCTCAAGACTACTCAATCTATGGTGGTAATGGTACTGGTTTGGTACAATCTGCCATAAGATGTCCCACATGACCACATCGGTAACACTCACGAGTCTCTAATCTACTAGAAGTCCTCTAACTCGGTGTCTGACTCTAGCCTATCTAACATTTATCCTGCCTTTGTTGATGTCTAGGCTAATCAACTGGTACAGAAGCCATAAAATATGATGTCTAGCAATCATCATCTCTATCTCGGTCATCACGACGATCTTCGTTGCCTCTACGACCTTGATCAGATTGTTAATCACCTCGACGAGATCTCTATCCCCGTCCTTGTCATCCCTGATCTCTCCTGTCTCTTAAGTCTCTAATCATAAAAAGAACTCTGCACTAGCTGACTCTGCTAACCCAGCTAGCTTTGCAGCTTAGCCTGAACTGCTAATCGATTGGCCCACTAAACCTAGTTTATCTTGTATGAGAGGGACATGTAGTATATCTCTATCATTGTACTACCTCCATTAGGAATCCACTCATCCAAGCCTTTGATAAAATAATATATCTGCAACTGGTTGGTCCCTGCCAAATCTATGGAGTACGACAATAGATATTTGTACCTCTCCATGTACTCGGTGTCCACCTAGTATATTCCTATGGGCGAGCATCATTTTATGTGTCAACCTATCTTTATGCCATTGATAGCAGTAAAGCCGAACCTGAGGTTCAGATTATGTTTGGTTAGGACACTGATAGTGTGAACTGAAACAATAAGTGGTCTTTTTGTTGTAAATTATGAAAACCTAATATTTTTGCTATGACAGCTAATTAGATTTTGTTAAAGGAACTAGTAATCATGATGGTTGTTAATTACATGTAACGTAGATCTTGGCACAGCTGTCGAGGGTACATTATTTTAAACTTCGTAAGTACTGGATAACTAGCTTTGCACTCGACAGGACATGGGGAGTATGATGATGAGTTTGAAACAACACCCAAGAGGGGGGTGAATTGGGTGTATCGAGAAGTTATTGCCTTTTTAATTTTAGTGCAATAATTAAGATGCTATATGTTTGCCAAAATGTGAATGTGAATGATATGCAAGTGAATGGGATAGAAGAGATGGAAAGTGACACTCGATTTATAGTGGTTCGATCTAATGATCTACATCCACTACCTAACCTCCCCGGTTAGGATTTTTAAACCCTCACTTATATTCCAAATAAGTGTTACAACCTAAGCATACAAGCCTAGAATGCCTAATTACAATTAGGACTTCCTATCTAGTCGCAACTAGAGTTTATGCCTAGCCACAACTAGGTCTTCCCCTTTGACTTCGATTCCACTAAGTCTTACAATCATACAATTACAACAAGTGGCTGAAAAATTATGAAATAAACTTTACAACATAAAGTGGTATCAAATTCAAACACTAGCAAGTCTCCTAGAGCCTAACAACTCTAATGCATGCAAGTATGAGAATGAATGGAATATGCAAAATATGTCACTGATTTTGTTGCAAATCCCAAGTGTAAAATCGTTTTAAAAATCTAATGTGTTAGTGCAAAAACGATTTCAAAGCTCAGAACAAGAGTTTAACAAAAATCAAGCTTAAGTGCAAAACTTTTGTTCAAATCAATCTTTGGGTTTAATAAAATAAGTTTAAGTGCACAACCCAAGATAAAAGTGTTCAAACACACAACAAACTGATTTTCAATTTAAACACACAAAACCATGTAGATTAAGCACAAGAAAAGATGCTAGAACAAGGACTTTCTTACAACCAAGAAGATGACAAAGGAAATTAGCTTTGAAGAGATTCTTGTACTCCTTTGGAAGCTTCAAAAGTGCTGGATTTTGGAGTTAGTGGACAGCCCCAAGAATCTCCTTTGTCTTCTTCACAAAAATCAAAGTTCTTATCTTTGTGTATTTTAAGCTTTTGAGTGTGTTTGTTCCTTGTTGTGAGAAAACCATGTTCTTGGTAGTTTTATAGTGTTAGGTATCCCATCTTGACAGTTTGTGACCGTTCTAGGGATCCAAGGGTCTAGAATTCATTAAGAATTCAAATTAAAGTTCGTTTTCCAGCTTTTTAAAAAAACTGTCAGGTAGGCAATTAGCGCGCTAACGCTGAGACGTAGCGCACTAACTCTGCACTTAGCGCGCTACTTACAGTATTAGCGCGCTAACTGCAGGGACCTCAAAGTAAATATTTTATCCCTTTGTGTTAGTGACCCTTAAACTTGTCCGAGACCCTACCAACTCTCATATAACATAATATATATGCTTAATATAGGTCATTAAGCCTATTTGGGTGGTCCAGATATTTTTACAAATCCCGAAAATGAAAAATCTCGATTTCATAATGTGAGAGGGACTTTTCTGCAAATTTAGAGTTTTCTTTTCAAAAAACCTTTCAAAAACAAGTTTTTCTTTTTCGAAAACTTTCATAATAATCTTCAAAATGCCAATGACCATGAACACATAGTTTCACATTGTTCAAACTCATAAACCTAGTCATGTGCTAAAATTTTATTTTGAAACTTCGAGTTATCTAATGACATGTGAAAATTCATTTAAAAACTTCATATGCATGAACTAATGCATTTGGCTTGCGTGAACGAATTTGTATACCTTACATCGAAATTACAATTTGTAGTATGATCTTCCGTCTTCATTCCTTCATGAATGCCGAGTCTTGAACTTGTATGGCTTGAATACCCGTGATATGATGTTTTGCATTCTTTAACAAAAACTGAAATACACTTGATATTTATTAGTACATTTTCACCTTGTTTGTTTCCATCAAAATCCTGGTCGGAGTTAGAGTGACTAACCACTTAGTCCAACAATCTCCCCCTTTTTGATGATAACAAACAATGTGAACTTAACAGATATAGAACATAATCTAACTGTATATCTCATTCGTGGCATGGTTATTCATATCATCTATTTTCATTTATGCAAGTTCAACCACATCAACATTATGCAAGTTTCAAGTTCAACCACATCAGCATTATGCAAGTTTCAAGTTCAACCACATCAGCATTATGCAAGTTTCAAGTTCAACCACATTTTCTCCCCCGTTTGATAACACCAAAAAGTGGGGCCAATCTTCCCCGTAAATAGAACACAATAGAGAGGAATAGAATCAATAAGAGAGAAAGACGCTCCCCCTCACTTTATGCATATCAAGAAACAACAAATAGAAGCAGTACATGTACATATACGATGAATCACAATAAACAAGAAATAGCCATGTATAAACTCAGAGATGCGCAAAAAAAATCATGATGTAGATAGCATAAAGCAATGAGAGCATAGTTGTGGCTTAAACATGAGCGAAAGAAAATGTCGAGAACATCAAAGTCTAACAGTTTGGAGCCTAGTGCTCACCTAAATATAATATCTCTATACACCTAAAATGACCAAATTGGAGCCTAATGCTCAACGAGCAATAATAATTCTAAACACTCCTCCTCGAGGACGATGGTGGGCGTACAGAGCAAGAGGCACGATCATTACGCGCGGGGCAAGCTGGAAGCAACTAACCCTCGATGCGACGAAGTCGATCATTCTGATGCTTGATACTCGTCTCAACCGCAGCGAAGGTCTGAGTCATATAGGTGTGTAGGTAGCCCAGCTGTACAAAGACGTATGCCGATGATGGAGACATATTCGGTGGAGGCGTGAATCCGCCAAACGTAGAAGGAGGCGGAGGCTATGTCGACTCATATTGCTGCTGCTGCTGGGGTGGAACTGTAAAGTCTTGATGAACTTCCTCATCACCATCATGTTCATCATTTCTAGCACGGCCTTCGTCGTCAGCATTGTCATCATCGCCAAAGCTATGGCTATATTCCAAGTAGTCGGGCGCATCAAACGGAGCAACTGGAGGGTCCATAGATAGTGGAGACTCATAGCCGCCGTAATACTAACCGTCCGGGATGGCATCTTCCCGTGTCCACCTCTGCCGGTTGCGCATGTAGCGATACTTCAAGGCCTTCAGAGTAGCCATGTCGATGGTGTCATAGGCAGTGAGGGGACGACCACCTAATGCAAGATCCACTTGGGCGGACTCCAAGTAGGATGTGATTATATGTGCATAAGGAAGATGACGACCCGAGCTACATGTGCTCGTCATATAACCAATAATAATGTGGGGCAAGCTGAGAGGAATGGCTCGAAGTAGATGCCCAAGAACGAACATGTCAAGGAGAGTAACATAGCTCTTACTCCCACCTCGAGGGAGAATGACTTTGTGAAGGACTTTATGAAGTAGGTGGGATATGAGTTTAAAATCGGTATCCGTTATACCAGTCGGATATACAGTTAAAGTTTTTTTTGTCCGAAGGAAGGAATTAAGGACTTCAAGGTGATCAAACGGCCAACTGAGAAATTTGCACACAACTGTAGTGGTAGGAGGGTGCAATGGGAGTTGAAGCCATTGAGCGAGATTTTTGGGTGTTATCTCAATAGCTTAGCTACCAACGAACGATCGGAGAACAAAATGGGTCGTTGTTTCAAGATTTGAATAGAAAACTCGAACCAACAGGGATTATAGTTGGCGTTATAGGCACAAAAAGTGGTCCAACCCGCAGTATCGAAAATCTCCCAAATTGGGAGATGAGCCTTATCAAAACAGTGAAATAGACAACGGCGGGCCGTAAGATTTTGGCATCCGTTAGCCATGGAGCCACTAACTCTAGAACCGATGCGGACTCATGGAAAGACTTGGTGTGACCCTCACGTTGTGGGGCATTTGCCGAAGTGGGGGCGGGATGGCTATGGGTAGAGGGTGAGGACTCGGACTCGCTACCGGATGAGGATTGGACAACACGTCGGGCAGAGGGACGACGTGAGGCAGAGGGACGACGAGAGGGGGTTGGGGCAGTTGGACGGGAAGATGGACGGGTGGAGGTTCGGCGAGTCAACATTGGGGTAAAAAATGAAGAGACCTGGGTGGAGATGACAGCAAGATTGAAGAAATTGACAAAGAGAGGTGAGGTTTTTACCTGAACGTGGTGAGACCGTGGTGGAGACGACGAGAGGAGAGGAGAGATTTGTGAGGTGTGGTGTTTTTAGGGTAAAAAATGGGTTTTATATATGTCTGGCTGAACGTCATTAGCGCGCTAATGGCAAAATTAGCGTGCTAATGGGTCGATTTGTATTCTGGGCCAGTACACTATTAGCGCACTAATGGCTGGTATTAACGCGCTAATTTCCCTCTAGAAATTTTTGGTCAGGCAACTATTAGCGTGCTAATTTCCCTTATTAGCACGCTAATTTCTCTCTGGAAATTTTGGACATGAAATTTTTGAATTTTTGAGATACAACTCCGATTCACCTCAAACTTCTTGGACACTTCACTAACACCATATAAAAAGGCTTGGAACAGCTAAAACATGTATAGAAGGTCCGATTCTCAAACCATTCCTAACTCACGCCGAATCTTAGAAAATTGATCTCTAGACAAAAGCTTAGTGAATATATCAGCTAGTTGGCCCTCTGTGGGCACATGGACGAGTTTAACATCGCCCATTTGGACATGATCACGAAGAAAATGGTGCCTAATTTCAATATGTTTTGTTCGAGAGCGTAACACCGGATTTTTTGATATATTTATTGCACTTGTGTTATCAAAATAAATCTCAGCACACCCAACTAGGATTTGATAATCCTCAAGTTGTTGTTTCATGTATAGAACTTGAGCACAACAACTCTCGGCAGCCACATATTCAGCTTCCGCCGTAGATAAAGCCACGGAATTTTACTTTTTGCTAAACCATCAGATAAGTGAGTTTCCTAGCAAATGACAAAATCCGGAAGTGCTTTTCCTATCGACTAGACTTCCCGCATAATTAGAGTCAACAAAATTTCGGAGTTCGAAACTCTTGGTTTTGTTGAGCCACAATCCTAAGTCTTGTGTTCCACTTAGATATCGAAATATGCGCTTTACACATTTTAAGTGTGACTCCTTAGGATCGGATTGAAATCTAGCACATAATAATGTCGGGTCTACTGGCGGTCAAGTATAGGTGACTACCTATCATTTCATGATAAAGCTTAGGATCTATGGATTTTCCTAGTTGGTCTTTGTCCATTTTGATAGTGGAACTACTAGGAGTGTCACATGCTTTCAGATTTTCAAATTTGAACTTATTTAACATATCCCTCATACACTTTGCTTGATTTATAAAAATGTCATGTTTGGATTGCTTTATTTGCAATCCTAGAAAGTATGTTAGTTCACCCATCATGCTCATTTCAAATTCATTTGTTATCAATGTTGAGAATTCATCGCATAAATGTGTGTTAAATGATCCGAAGATGATATCATCAACATAGATTTGAACGAGTAGCATGTCACGTTTTTTGATCAAAATGAACAAAGTAGGATCTAGTGTTCCTTTCTTGAATCCTTTCTCAAGTAAAAATGCACTAAGTCTATCATACCAAGCTCTAGGAGCTTGTCTTAGTCCATACAAGGCTTTTTGAAGATGATAAACATGGCTTGGATGTTCATGATCTTCAAAACCCGGCGGTTGTTCTACATATACTTCTTCATGGATGAACCCATTTAGAAATGCACTTTTAATGTCCATTTGATATAGTAGAAACCCGTTGTAGCAAGCATAGGCAAGCAACATATGAATTTCTTATAGTCTTGCTACGGGCGCAAAGGCTTCCTCATAATCAATTCCTTCTTCTTGATTGTAGCCTTGTGCAACCAACCTAGCCTCGTTTCTTACAATTTCACCTTTTTAATTCTTTTTGTTTCTAAAAACTCATTTGGTGCCTATGATTGTGTGGTCCTTAGGTCTAGGTACTAATGTCCATACCTTGTTCCTAACAAAGTGTCTTAGCTCTTCTTGCATAGCCATTACCCAAAATTCATCTCCTAAGGCATCATCTATCTTGGTGGGCTCGGTTTGTGATACAAAGGCCATGTGTCCTTCATCTCGATGTGATGTTGACCTAGTGATTATTCCCTTATTTGGATCACCTATGATTTGTTGAGATGAATGGCCAATAAGGAGTCTTGAATTCTTAGGTGCACTAGTTTCGGATTCCTGGCTTACCTCGACCTCTTGACTATTTGAAGTTTGTCCTAGGGTGCCATCATCTTCATCATCAATTCTCAATTTTTCAAAGTTTTGCATTATTTTAACTTTGGGATCTACTTCATCAAATTTCACATGGATAGACTCCTCTATGGTTTTGGTTGATTTATTAAACACCCTATATGCCTTGCTATGTATAGAGTAGCCTAGAAAAATACATACCTTAGACTTTGGGTTAAATTTGTCTAATTGATCCCTATCATTTAGAACATAACAAGTGCACCCGAACACCTTAAAATAACTTATGTTGGGTTTTTGGCCTTTCCATAGTTCATAAGGAGTCTTTTTCACTTGCTTTCGGACATTTACTCTATTTATAACATAGCATGTCGTGTTAATGGCTTCAGCCCAAAAATGCTTAGCTATGTCGTTCTCATTTAGCATAGTCCTACACATTTCTTGGAGTGTTCTATTTTTTCTTTCAACAACTCCAATTTGTTGGGTGTTCTAGGAGAGGATAATTGATGTGTATAACCTTGTTTTGCAAAAAAATCCTCCAAGTTCCTATTTACAAACTCACCACCTCTATCACTTCTAATGATGGTGATTTTTGTATCATTTTTCATTCTCTACTAAAGCACAAAACTTTACAAACACATCAAACACTTCATGCTTATGAGATAGAAAATACACCCATGTATACCTAGTAAAGTCATCAACAATGACAAAGCAATATGATTTACCTCCTAGACTTTGTGTTTGGGTGGGTTCGAACAAATCCATATGGATAAGTTCTAAGGCTCGAGTCACATTACTTGCTACTTTCGTCTTAAATGACGATTTCACTTGTTTACCAAGGATACAAGGTTCACATTCCTTATCTTTCTTAAAAGTGCATTTAGGTAGGCCCTTAACGAGATCATGCTTAGTCGATTTTGACAAGTTTTCCATGCTAGAATGTCCTAATCTACGGTGCCACAACCATGCATCACATTTACTTTGTGCACTCAAACATGAAACATTTTGCATATTCATCTCATCAAAGTTAATGGCATAAACATTCTTATCTCTATATGCGATAAACAAAGTTTCATGCTTCTCATTCCTAACAATGCATTTCGATGATTCAAACAAAACATAAAATCCTTTGTCGCACAATTGACTAACACTAAGCAAATTATGTTTCAAACCATCAACAAGATAAACATTAGAAATAGATAGTGAGTTCTTACCGACGGTTCCAAGACCAATAACCTTTCCTTTGTTGTTGTCTCCAAATGTAACCCTTCCACCATCATGCCGCTCTAGTTCAATGAATTGATGCGCATCTCCGGTCATGTGTCTTGAGCACTCACCATCCAAGTACCATGGGGTGCTCTTCCTCGCATCCTGCATAATGGGAAACACACTAGATTTTCGTACCCAAACACCTTTGGGTCCGAGAAAGTTAGTGTCATAAACATTTTTAACTACCCATACTAGTCTACCCACTTTGGCCTTTTGTAAGGCACATTTCCCAACCACATGAGACCTATTGCACTTTGAGCATTTACGATCATCGCTTAGCCATTTCTTGTAACTTAACTGTTGGACTAAGTGGTTAGTCACTCTAACTCCGACCGGGATTTTGATGGAAACAAACAAGGTGAAAATGTACTAATCAATATCAAGTGTATTTCAGTTTTTGTGTTAAAGGATGCAAAACAACACATCACGGGCATTCAAGCCGTACAAGTTCAAGATCCGGCATTCGTGAAGGAATGAAGATGGAAGACCATAGTACAAATTTGTAATTTCAATGTAAGGTATCAAAATTCTCTCACGCAAGCCAAATGCATTAGTTCATGCATATCAAGTCTTAAAACTAATTTTCAAAAGTCATGAAGTAACTTGGTATTTCAAAATGAAATTTAACACATACCTAGGCCCACAAGCTTAAACAAGGTGAAATCATGTGTTAATGATCATTTACATTTTGGAAATCATTGTTGAAGCTTTCAAGACCGAAAAAGCGGCTTTTAAACTGTTTTTGAAAAGAAAAAGCGCAAGTTTGCGAAAAGCCCCTCGCAAGTTATGAAATCGTGATTTTTCGTTTTCGGGGTTTGTAAAAATATCAGGACCATCCAATTAGGCTTAATGACCCATAATAAACATGTATAACATGTTACATTAGGGTTGGTTAGGTCTCGGACGTGTTTAAGGGTCGCTAACACAAAGGGAGAAAATAATTATTTTGAGCTCTCCTGCGGTTAGCGCGCTAATCTTGTCATTAGCGCGCTAAGTGCGAGAGTTAGCGCACTAGGTCTCGATATTAGCGCGCTAATTGCCCTCTGACGACTTTTCTAAAAAGCTGGAAAATGAACTTTAATTTGAATTTTTGATGGATTTTGGACCCTTGGATCCCTAGAACGGTCATAAAGCGTCAAGATAGGATTCCTAACAATATAAAAACACCAACACAATGGTTTTCTCATAACAAGGCAAACACACACTCAAAAAGTTCAAAAGATTCAAAAGAAGAACTTTGATTTTTGTGAAAGGAACAAAGGAGATTCTTGAAATTTGTCTACAAGCACAAAAATCCAAAGCACTTTGAAGCATTCAAAGAGTACTAGATTCTCCTCAAAGCTGTTCTCTTTTGTCACCTTCTTGGTTGTAAGCTAGTCCTTGTTCTAGATTCCTTCTCTTGTGCTTAATCTACATAGTTTTGTGTGTGTTGAATCAAAATCAGTTTGTTGTGTGTTTTAACACTATTATCTTGGGTTTTGCACTTAAACTTATTTTATCAAACCCTAAGAATGATTTGAACAAAAGTTTTGTACTTAAACTTGATCTTTGTTAAACTATTGTTCTTTGCCTTGAAATCGGTTTTGCACAAACCCATTGGATTTTAAAACGATTTCATATTTGGAATTTGCAACAAAATCAGTGACACACTTTGCATTTTCCATCCATTCTCATACTTGCATGCATTAGAGTTGTTAGGCTCTTGGAGGCTTGCTTGTGTTTGAATTTGATATCACTTTATATTGTAAAGTGTATCTTATTTATTTTCAGCAAATTATTGTAAGTGTATGATTGTAAGACTTAGTGGAATCTAAGTCAAAGGGAAAGACCTAGTTGAGGCTAGGCACAATTTCTAGTTGCGGCTAGATAGGAAGTCCTAATTGTAATTAGGCATTCTAGGCTTGTATGCTTAGGTTGTAACACTTATTTGGAATATAAGTGAGGGGTTAAAAATCCTAACCGGGGAGGTTAGGTAGTGGATGTAGATCATTTGATCGAACCACTATAAATCGTGTGTCGCTTTCCATCTCTTCTACCTCATTCTCTTGCATAGCATAGACATTTGTTGTTACTTGTGCATAAAACTTTCAAAAAGGCAATAGCCTCTCGACACACCCAATTCACCCCCCCTTGGGTGTGGTTTCAATTGGTATCAGAACGGGTTATTGCTCAAAGTATTACTAACGTATCTTTGAGTGTTCTTGTGCAAGGATGCAAAGTCTAGATCCGGCTCGCCTTAGGGAAGGTAACTCCTCGAGTAGGCCTCCATACTTTGATGGAACCAACTACGCACATTGGAAAGTGAGAATGAAGTTCTACATAAGAGCACAAAATAGATTCCTATGGGATGCAATTGAAAGTGGATACACTCCACCCGACAAGCCATTGAAGGAATACACCGCCGAGGAGATCAAGAGTGAACTTTCAAATGATCAAGCCATGAATCACCTATTTTGTGCATTGAGCGAGAATGAGTTCAACCGAGTGAGTGCATGTCAAACGGCAAAGGAAGTATGGGAAAAGCTTGAGGTCCACTATGAAGGCACAATGCAAGTGAAGAAGACGAAGTTGAGGATCCTTGAGGAACACTATGAGACTTTCCGAGTTGGATCCGATGAAGATATTGCCACCGCCATCACACGATTCACTAAGTTGTTAAATGAGATCAAGAATCTTGGAAAGCATTATGATCAAGAGACATCGGTATACAAATTCCTTAGAGGCTTGCCTAAGGAATGGGATGCCAAGAAGTATGCAATCCAATCGGCACAAAATCTTGGAGACTACACTTTCGATGCATTGTGTGGAGAATTGACGGTCCATGAATTTGAACTCAAAGACCGAGCAAGATTGGAAGCATTAAGTGGAGGCACAAAGAGCTCAAGAAAGGAGATTGCATTGAAGGCAAATAGTTCCCCTAGCGCATCGGTGGAAATCATTGAAGATGAAAAATCTTGTGATGATAATGATCTTGAGGAGGAAGTTGCAATGCTCTCAAGAAAGCTCAACAAGGCCATATACAAGCGAGACAAGTATAAGAAGAAGTTCGAAGTGGAAGCAAGGGAGGAAAGTCAAACGAAACCATATGCTTTGGGTGTGGCAAACCGGGTCACATCAAGGCGGAGTGCAAATCGAAGAAGGTGTTTGACAAGAAGAAAGGAAAGAAGAGCTTCAAGGCAACTTGGGATGATTCATCATCATCAGCTCAGAATCCGAATCGGAGAGTGAAAAGGCAATACTTTGTCTCATGGCACAAGGCGAGGTAAACTCTAACTCTTTTAATTTTGATGATATAGATGATTTGGATGATGTTCCAAATCTTGATGAACTTAGGAAAGAGTTGGAAAAGGAGGTCAAAAAGACCAAACAACTCAAAAAGAGCTTAACCATAGCAATTAGCGAAATAGAGTCACAAAATGAGACCATTAGTGATCTCCAAAGCGACTTGAATGAAGTCATAGAGGAGAGAGATGCTTTAGTCAAGAAAGTAGAGGACTTGACTAACACGGTGCATAAGTTCACCAATGGTAAAGAAATGTTTGACATGATGTTGGGAGCACAACGACGTGCACTCAACAAGAGAGGCATAGGTTACGGAGCAAACTTGTTAAGCTACAAGAAATTGCTCAATGATGATCGTAGATGCTCAAAATGCAATAAGACTCATGAGGTTGGGAAATGTGCTTTACAAAAGGCCAAAAGGGGTAGACTAGCTTGGGTAGTTAAAAATGTTTATGACACTAACTTTCTCGGACCCAAAGGAGTTTGGGTACCAAAATCTAGTGTGTTTCCCATTGTGTAGGATGCAAGGAAGAGCACCCCATGGTACCTAGATAGCGGGTGCTCAAGACACATGACCGGAGATGCACATCAATTCATTGAGCTAAAGCGGCATGACGGTGGAAAGGTTACATTTGGAGACAACAACAAAGGAAGAGTTATTGGCCTCGGAACCGTTGGTAACCATTCACTTTCTATTTCTAATGTTTATCTTGTTGATGGTTTGAAACATAACTTGCTTAGTGTTAGTCAATTGTGTGACAAAGGGTTTCATGTTATGTTTGAATCATCTAAATGCATTGTTAGGAATGAAAAGCATGAAACTTTGTTTGTTGCATATAGAGATAAGAATGTTTATGCCATTAACTTTGATGAGATGCATATGCAAAATGTTTCATGTTTAAGTGCACAAGGTGATTGTGATGCATGGTTGTGGCACCATAGATTAGGACATTCTAGCATGGAAAATTTATCAAAATTGACTAAGCATGATCTAGTTAAGGGCCTACCAAAGTGCTCCTTTAAGAAAGACAAGGAATGTGAACCTTGTATCCTCGGTAAACAAGTGAAATCGTCATTTAAGACGAAAGTAACAAGTGATGTAACTCGAGCGTTAGAACTTATCCATATGGACTTGTTCGGACCTACCCAAACACAAAGTCTAGGAGGTAAATCATATTGCTTTGTTATTGTTGACGACTTTACAAGGTATACATGGGTGTATTTTCTATCTCACAAGCATGAAGTGTTTGATGTGTTTGTAAAGTTTTGTGCTTTAGTAGAAAATGAAAAAGGATACAAAATCACCATCATTAGAAGTGATAGAGGTGGTGAGTTTGTAAATAGGAACTTGGAGGATTTTTGTGATAAACAAGGTTATACACACCAATTATCCTCTCCTAGAACACCCCAACAAAATGGAGTTGTTGAAAGGAAAAATAGAACACTCCAAGAAATGTGTAGGACTATGCTAAATGAGTACAACATAGCTAAGCATTTTTGGGCCGAAGCCATTAATACGGCATGCTATGTTATAAATAGAGTAAATGTCCGAAAGCAAGTGAAAAAGACTCCTTATGAACTATGGAAAGGCCGAAAACCCAACATAAGTTTTTTTAAGGTGTTCGGCTGCACTTGCTATGTTCTAAATGATAAGGATCAATTAGATAAATTTGACCCAAAGTCTAAAGTATGCATTTTTCTAGGGTACTCAACACACAGCAAAGCATATAGGGTGTTTAATAAATCAACCAAAACCATAGAAGAATCTATTCATGTGAAGTTTGATGAAGTAGATCCCAAAGTCAAATTGATGCAAAATCTTGAGAAATTGAGAATTGAAAATGAAGATGATGGCACTTTAGGACAAACTTCAAATAGCCAAGAGCTTGAGTTAAACAAGGAATCCGAAACAAGTATGCTTAAGAATTCACGACTCCTCATTGGTCATTCATCTCAACAAATTATAGGTGATCCAAACAAAGGAATTATCACTAGGTCAACATTGCAAAGAGATGAAGGACACTTAGCTTTTGTATCACAAACCGAGCCCACCAAGATAGATGATGCCTTAGGAGATGAGTTTTGGGTAATGGCTATGCAAGAAGAATTGAGCCACTTTGTTAGGAACAAAGTATGGACATTAGTACCTAGACCTAAGGACCACTCAATCATAGGCACCAAATGGGTCTTTAGAAACAAAAAGAATGAAAATGGTGAAATTATAAGAAACAAGGCTAGATTGGTTGCACAAGGCTACAATCAAGAAGAAGGAATTGATTATGAGGAAGCCTTTGCACCCGTAGCAAGACTAGAAGCAATTCGCATGTTGCTTGCTTATGCTTGCTACAACGGGTTTCTACTATACCAAATGGATGTCAAAAGTGCATTTCTAAATGGGTTCATCCTTGAAGAAGTATATGTAGAACAACCACCGGGATTTGAAGATCATGAACATCCGAGCCATGTCTATCATCTTCAAAAAGCATTGTATGGACTAAGACAAGCCCCTAGAGCTTGGTATGATAGACTTAGTGCGTTTTTACTTGAGAAAGGGTTCAAGAAAGGAACACTAGACCCCACTTTGTTCATTTTAATCAAAAAACATGATATGCTACTTGTTCAAATCTATGTTGATGATATCATTTTCGGGTCATCTAACACACGTTTATGTGACGAATTCTCATCATTGATGACAAATGAATTCGAAATGAGCATGATGGGTGAACTAACATACTTTCTAGGCTTGCAAATAAAGCAATCCAAGCATGGTATTTTCATAAATCAAGCAAAGTATGTGAGGGACATGTTAAAGAAATTCAAATTCGAAAATCTGAAAGCATGTGACACTCCAAGTAGTTCAACTATCAAAATGGACAAAGACCAACTGGGAAAATCCATAGATCCTAAACTTTACCGCGGAATGATAGGTAGCCTTCTATACTTGACCGCTAGTAGACCGGACATCATGTTCAGTGTATGCTTATGTGCTAGATTTCAATCCGATCCTAAAGAGTCCCACTTAAAATGTGTAAAGCGCATATTTCGATATCTAAGTGGATCACAAGACTTAGGATTGTGGTTCAACAAAACCAAGAGTTTTGAACTCCGAAGTTTTGTTGATTATGATTATGCGGGAAGTCTAGTTGACAGGAAAAGCACTTCCGGATTTTGTCATTTGCTAGGAAACTCACTTATCTCATGGTTTAGCAAAAAGCAAAATTCCGTGGCTTTGTCTACGGCGGAGGCCGAGTATGTGGCTGCCGGGAGTTGTTGTGCTCAAGTTCTATACATGAAACAACAACTTGAGGATTATCAAATCCTAGTTGGGTGTGCTTGAAATTTACTGTGATAACACAAGTGCGATAAACATATCGAAAAATCCGGTGTTACACTCTCGAACGAAACACATTGAGATTAGGCACCATTTTCTTCGTGATCACGTCCAAAAGGGTGATGTTAAACTTGTCCATGTGTCCACAGAGGACCAATTAGCCGATATATTCACAAAGCCCTTGCCGAGAGATCAATTTTCTAAAATTCGACGTGAGCTAGGCATGATTCGAGAATCGGACATTCTACACATGTTTTAGTTGTTCTAAACCTATTTATATGGTGTTTTCAAGGTGTCCAAGAAGTTTGAGGTCAATCCGAGTTGTACGTCAAAAATCGAAAAATCTCATGTCCAAAATTTCCAGAGGGAAATTAGCGCGCTAATGATGGTAATTAGCGCGCTAATGGTTGTGTGACAAAAATTTTCCAGAGAGAAATTAGCGCGCTAATTCCAGACATTAGCGCGCTAATACGTTACTGGCCCAGAATATGAACCGACCCATTAGCGCGCTAATATATGGAATTAGCGCGCTAATGCCGTTCGGCCAGGTCAAATATAAATTCATTTCCAACCCTAAAACCACCACAACTCACAAATCTCTCCTCTCCTCTCCTCTCCACTCCTCCAAATCGCCTCCGTCTCGCCTCATTCGGGTAAGTTCTTCACCTCTCTTGTTCAATTTCTTCAATTTTCTTGTCTCTCGTCACCACGTTTTCTCCATTTTTCGCCAATGTCGACTCGCCGCACTTCCACCCGCCCCTCCTCTCGTCCAACCGCCACCACCAACCCCGACCAACCGCCCCCACTTCGTCATCCCGTCGTCCATCGCGACGTCATGTCGTCCAACCTTCCTCTTCCTCCTCCGGTGAGTCGGCATCCTCACAACCCGCCCCCACTCCGGCGAATGCCCCTCAACGTGAGGGTCGCGCCAAGTCCGTCCATGAGGCCACTTCGGTCCTCGAGTCCGTGGCTCCGCGATTAACGGATGCCAAAATCCTTCGCCCGCCATTGTCGATTTTCCTTTTTTGATAGGGCTCACCTCCCAATTCGGGAGATTCTCGATTCCGCGGGATGGACATCCTTTTGTTCTCACAACGCAAACTACAATCCCCCATTGGTTCGTGTCTTTTACTCGAATCTTGAAACATCAGCCCAATTTATCCTACGTTCGTCGGTTGGTGGCCGGTCCATTGAGATTACCCTCGATAATCTCGCCCAACGGCTACACCTTCCATTGCATCCTCCTACCACAACGGTTGTAGGAAAATTCTGAGTTGGCCTTTTGATCGTCTTGAAGTGCTTAACTCGTTCTTTCGGCGAAACGAACGTTAACTATATATCCAACCGGTATAACTGATACCGATTTTAAAATGTTGCCCCATCTCCTTCATAAAGTGCTTCACAAAGTTATTCTTCCCCGAGGTGGGAGTAAAAACTATGTCACTCTTCTTGACATGTTCGTTCTTGGGCATCTATTTCGTGCCATTCCTCTCAGTCTGCCCCATATTATCATTGGTTAGGTATTACGAGCACGTGCGGCTCGGGTCGTCATCTCCCATATGCCCATATCATCACATCTTACTTGGAGTCCGCCCAAGTAGATCTTGCGTTAGGCGGTCGTCCCCTCTTGTCTACGACACCATTGACATGGCCACTCTGAAGGCCATGAAGTACCGTTACATACGCGATAGGGAGCGGTGGACACGTGAAGATGCAATCCCGGATGGTAGGTATTATGGTGGCTATGAGTCTCCATTGCCTACGGACCCTCCGGTTGCTCCATATGACGCGCCCGACTACTTAGAGTATAGCTACAGTTTTGGTGGTGATGACCATGATGACGATGGAGGCTTTGCTGGTGATGCTAACCATGATGGCGATGAGGAAGTTCATCATGACTCCACCGTTCCACCCCCGCCGTCGCAGCACTACGAGACTGCCCCGCCTCCACCTCCTTCTACATTTGGTGGTTTCACACCTCCACCGGACATGTCCCCCTCGTCGGCCTACGTCTCTCTGCACAGGTGGGTTATCTGCACTCCTACATGACTCAGACCTTTGCTACCGTCGAGGCGAGCATCCAGCATCAAAATGATCGTCTTCGTCGCATTGAGGGTCAGTTGCTTCCAGCACATCCCGCGCGCCCTGATCGTACTTCAAGTTCTGCACGTCGACCATCATCCTCGCGGAGGAGTGTTTAGTCTTTTTATCGCTTGTTCAAGCACTAGGTTCTATTCGGTAGTTATTTTTTTTGTATAGAACCACTAGGTGAGCACTAGGCTCCAAACTGTTAGGCTTTGATGTTTTACATATTTTTCTTTTACTCATGTTTACGCCACAACTGTGTTCACACCACTTTATGCTATCTATATCATGATTTCTTTTATTGCGTATCTCTGAGTTTCTATATGGCTTTTACTTGCTTCACTATGAATTATCATATCTCGATTATGTCTCGCTTCCGTCTATTGTCTTTGGATATGCATAGCGTAAGGGGGAGCGTATTTGTTCTTCTTTTCATTAACTTATGCATCATTGTATTTCTCAAACGGGGAGCTTGGCCCCACTTTTTGATGTTATCAAACGGGGGAGAAATGTGGTTGAACTTGAAAATGTTGATGTGTTTGAACTTGCACAAATGAAATGTACAATCTTGAATGAAATACACACTTAGATTATGTTTTATATTTTTAAAGTTCACATTGTTTGTTATCATCAAAAAGGGGAGATTGTTGGACTAAGTGGTTAGTCACTCTAACTCCAAATAGGGATTTTGATGGAAACAAACAAGGTGAAAATGTACTAATCAATATCAAGTGTATTTCAGTTTTTGTGTTAAAGGATGCAAAACAACACATCACGGGCATTCAAGCCGTACAAGTTCAAGATCCGGCATTCGTGAAGGAATGAAGATGGAAGACCATAGTACAAATTTGTAATTTCAATGTAAGGTATCAAAATTCTCTCACGCAAGCCAAATGCATTAGTTCATGCATATCAAGTCTTAAAACCAATTTTCAAAAGTCATGAAGTAACTTGGTATTTCAAAATGAAATTTAACACATACCTAGGCCCACGAGCTTAAACAAGGTGAAATCATGTGTTAATGATCATTTACATTTTGGAAATCATTGTTGAAGTTTTCAAGACTGAAAAAGCGGCTTTTAAACTGTTTTTGAAAAGAAAAAGCGCAAGTTTGCGAGAAAAGCCCCTCGCAAGTTATGAAATCGTGATTTTCCGTTTTCGGGGTTTGTAAAAATATCCAGGACCATCCAATTAGGCTTAATGACCCATAATAAACATGTATAACATGTTACATTAGGGTTGGTTAGGTCTCGGACGTGTTTAAGGGTCGCTAACACAAAGGGAGAAAATAATTATTTTGAGCTCCCTGCGAGTTAGCGCGCTAATCTTGTCATTAGCGCGCTAAGTGCGAGTTAGCGCGCTAGGTCTCGATATTAGCGCGCTAATTGCCCTCTGACGATGACTTTTTTAAAAAGCTGGAAAATGAACTTTAATTTGAATTTTTGATGGATTTTGGACCCTTGGATCCCTAGAACGGTCATAAAGCTGTCAAGATAGGATTCCTAACAATATAAAAACACCAACACAATGGTTTTCTCATAACAAGGCAAACACACACTCAAAAAGTTCAAAAGATTCAAAAGAAGAACTTTGATTTTTGTGAAAGGAACAAAGGAGATTCTTGAAATTTGTCTACAAGCACAAAAATCCAAAGCACTTTGAAGCATTCAAAGAGTACTAGATTCTCCTCAAAGCTGTTCTCTTTTGTCACCTTCTTGGTTGTAAGCTAGTCCTTGTTCTAGATTCCTTCTCTTGTGCTTAATCTACATAGTTTTGTGTGTGTTGAATCAAAATCAGTTTGTTGTGTGTTTTAACACTATTATCTTGGGTTTTGCACTTAAGCTTATTTTATCAAACCCTAAGAATGATTTGAACAAAAGTTTTGTACTTAAACTTGATCTTTGTTAAACTATTGTTCTTTGCCTTGAAATCGGTTTTGCACAAACCCATTGGATTTTAAAACGATTTCATATTTGGAATTTGCAACAAAATCAGTGACACACTTTGCATTTTCCATCCATTCTCATACTTGCATGCATTAGAGTTGTTAGGCTCTAGGAGGCTTGCTTGTGTTTGAATTTGATATCACTTTATATTGTAAAGTGTATCTTATTTATTTTCAGCAAATTATTGTAAGTGTATGATTGTAAGACTTAGTGGAATCTAAGTCAAAGGGAAAGACCTAGTTGAGGCTAGGCACAATTTCTAGTTGCGGCTAGATAGGAAGTCCTAATTGTAATTAGGCATTCTAGGCTTGTATGCTTAGGTTGTAACACTTATTTGGAATATAAGTGAGGGTTAAAAATCCTAATAGGGAGGTTAGGTAGTGGATGTAGATCATTTGATCGAACCACTATAAATCGTGTGTCGCTTTCCATCTCTTCTACCTCATTCTCTTGCATAGCATAGACATTTGTTGTTACTTGTGCATAAAACTTTCAAAAAGGCAATAACCTCTCGACACACCCAATTCACCCCCCCCTTGGGTGTGGTTTCATTAACAAGTTTGCTCCATAGCCTATGCCTTTTTTGTTAAGTGCACGTCATTGTGCTCCCAACATCATATCAAACATTTTCCTTACCATTAGTGAATTTATGCACCGTGCTAGTCAAGTCCTCTACTTCCTTGACCAAGGCATCTCTCTCCTCTAGGACTTCATTCAAGACACTTTGGAGATCATTAATGGTCTCATTTTGTGACTCTATTTCATTAATTGCTATGGTCAAACTCTTTTTGAGATGTTTGGTCTTTTTGACCTCCTTTTCCAATTCTTTCCTAAGCTCATCAAGATTTGAAACATCATCCAAGTCATCAACATCATTAAAGTTAAAAGAGTTAAAATTTACCTCGCCTTGTGCCATGAGACAAAGTATTGCCTTCTCATTCTTCGATTCGGATTCCGAACTTGACGATGATGAGTCATCCCAATTTGCCTTGAAGCTCTTCTTTCCTTTCTTCTTATCCACCACCTTCTTGGATTTGCATTCCGCCTTGATGTGACCCGGTTTGCTACATCCGAAGCATATAGTCTCACTTGATTTTCCTCCCTTGCTTCCACTTCTAAGCTTCTTCTTGTACCTATCCCGCTTGTACATTGCCTTGTTTAGCTTTCTTGAAAGCATAGCCACTACTTCCTCAATATCATTTTCGTCACAAGATTTTTCATCTTCAACGACATCTATTGTTGCAACCGATGAGCTATTTGCCTTCAAAGCAATCTCTTTTCTTGAACTCTTTGCGCTTCCATTTAATGCTTCTAGTCTAGCTCGGTCTTTAAGTTCAAATTCATGGACCGTTAGCTCTCCACACAATGCATAAAATATATAGTCTCCAAGGTTTTGTGTTGATTAAATAGCGTACTTCTTGCCATCCCATTCCTTAGGCAACCCTCTAAGGAATTTGTACACCGAAGTCTCTTAATCATAATTCTTTCCAAGATTCTTGATCTCATTCAATAGTTTGGTGAACCGCGTGATAGTGGTGGCTATATCTTCATCGGATCCAACTCAGAAAGTTTCATAGTGCTCCTCAAGAATCCTCAACTTTGTCTTTTTCACTTGCATGGTATCTTCATAGTGTACCTCAAGATTTTCCCATTCTTCCTTGGCCGTTTGACAAGCACTTACTCGATTAAACTCATTTTTGCTCAATACATAAAATAAGTGATTCATGGCTTGATCATTTGAGAGCTCACTCTTGATCTCTTCGGCGGTGTACTCTTTCAAAGGCTTGTCTGTTGGAGTGTAGCCACTTTCGATTGCATCCCACAAGAATCTATTTTGTGCTCTTATGTAAAACTTCATCCTCACTTTCCAATGAGCATAGTTGGTTCCATCAAAATATGGAGGCCTACTCGAGGAGTTGCCTTCCCTAAGGCGAGCCGGATCTAAAGTTTGCATCCTTGCACAAAAACACTGAAAGATACGTTAGTAACGCTTTGAGCAATAACCCGCTCTAATACCAATTGAAACCACACCCAAGAGGGGGTGAATTAGGTGTATCGAGAAGCTATTGCCTTTTTAATTTTAGTGCAATAATTAAGATGCTATATGCTTGCCAAAATGTGAATGTGAATGATATGCAAGTGAATGGGATAGAAGAGATGGAAAGTGACACACGATTTATAGTGGTTTGATCTAATGATCTACATCCACTACCTAACCTCCTCGGTTAGGATTTTTAAACCCTCACTTATATTCCAAATAAGTGTTGCAACCTAAGCATACAAGTCTAGAATGCCTAATTACAATTAGGACTTCCTATCTAGTCGCAACTAGAGTTTATGCCTAGCCTCAACTAGGTCTTCCCCTTTGACTTAGATTCTACAAAGTCTTACAATCATACAATTACAACAAGTGGCTGAAAAATTATGACATACACTTTACAACATAAAGTGGTATCAAATTCAAACACTGGCAAGCCTCTTAGAGCCTAACAACTCTAATGAATGCAAGTATGAGAATGAATGGAATATGCAAAATATGTCACTGATTTTGTTGCAAATCCCAAGTGTAAAATCGTTTCAAAAATCTAATGTGTTAGTGCAAAAACGATTTCAAAGCTCAGAACAAGAGTTTAACAAAAATCAAGCTTAAGTGCAAAACTTTTGTTCAAATCAATCTTAGGGTTTAATAAAATAAGTTTAAGTACACAACCCAAGATAAAAGTGTTCAAACACACAACAAACTGATTTTCAATTTAAACACACAAAACTATATAGATTAAGCACAAGAAAAGATGCTAGAACAAGGACTTTCTTACAACCAAGAAAATGACAAAGGAAATCAGCTTTGAAGAGATTCTTGTACTCCTTTGGAAGCTTCAAAAGTGCTGGATTTTGGAGTTAGTCGACTGCTCCAAGAATCTCCTTTGTTTCCTTCACAAAAATCAAAGTTCTTCTCTTTGTGTATTTTGAGTTTTTGAGTGTGTTTGTTCCTTGTTATGAGAAAACCATGTTCTTGGTGGTTTTATAGTGTTAAGTATCCCATCTTGACAGTTTGTGACCATTCTAGGGATCCAAGGGTCCAGAATTCATCAAGAATTCAAATTAAAGTTTGTTTTCTAGCTTTTTAAAAAAGCTGTCAGGTAGGCAATTAGCGCGCTAATGCCGAGACATAGCGCGCTAACTCTGCACTTAGCACGCTAATTACAGCATTAGCGCGCTAACTGCAGGGACCTCAAAATAAATATTTTATCCCTTTGTGTTAGCGACCCTTAAACTCGTCCGGGACCCAACCAACTCTCATATAACATAATACATATGCTTAATATGGTCATTAAGCCTATTTGGGTGGTCCGGATATTTTTACAAATCCCGAAAATAGAAAATCTCGATTTCATAATGTGCGAGGAACTTTTCTGCAAATTTACAGTTTTCTTTTCAAAAAACCTTTCAAAATCAAGTTTTTCTTTTTCGAAAACTTTCATAATGATCTTCAAAATGCCAATGACCATGAACACATAGTTTCACATTGTTCAAACTCATAAACCTAGTCATGTGCTAAAATTCCATTTTGAAACTTCAAGTTATCTAATGACATGTGAAAATTCGTTTAAAAACTTCGTATGCATGAACTAATGCATTTGGCTTGCGTGAACGAATTTGTATACCTTACATCGAAATTACAATTTGTAGTATGATCTTCCATCTTCATTCCTTCATGAATGCCGAGTCTTGAACTTGTATGGCTTGAATACCCGTGATATGATGCTTTGCATTCTTTAACAAAAACTGAAATACACTTGATATTTATTAGTACATTTTCACCTTGTTTGTTTCCATCAAAATCTCGGTCGGAGTTAGAATGACTAACCACTTAATCCAACAGAGTTCATGCAAGCTATGGGCAACATGGAGGCCATGATGATGATATCATGTAGGCAATGGGCAACATGGGTAGTATGATGTTGATTCATACATGCCATGAGTTATGGGTCGAGGGTATGCTTGAAGAGCTTATTGAGAAACTGTTTGGATAAGCTAATGAGAAGTATAACTTATTGTACAACATTAAAAGTGTGAGTAATTAGTTCTCCTTTGATGAAGAGGACAAGGTTTAGAAGACATTGTTAGTACTGTTGATTTTAGCGGAAATGGTTTAGAAGAAAGAGTTGTAGATGAAGATAAGATGCGTTAGACGTTGTCACTATCGTTGACTTTAGAAAACATAGCATAAAAAAAACCAGATACAGAAAACGTTGTCATTGCTATTGATTTCAGAAGAAAAGACATACAGAGGAAGTTGTACCAAGATTGTTGAAAACATATTAGACAACTGATAGTGCTGAGATTATTTGGATTATACACGAAAGCGATGACAGACACCTTTAGCTTCGGCTGGAGCACTGGAGTTAGTCTCGCAATTATAGCAAGTAACTCCACTGACGTTTTATGATGATTCTTAGATAGTGAGGTCGGTAGGAGGGCCCACACTGACATCTCAGTTGTATGATGATACTTCAAAAGTACCAGTTATATTAGAGCTTGCAATTAGTATCAGAAACCATCAACACCGTACCAACATTCAACAGATGTCAACCATCGTACAAGCATCAGATGTAGATCAGCTTCAACAAAGAAGAACAACATAAAGAAGGGCGAGAGTGATTTGTAGTCAGTAAAGGAACATCTTAGATTTGGGAGAAATGTACGAGATGAACGTCGTGTAAGTGAGAAATGTATGATTATCAGCATAGAATGACGATTTTGTGGACTAATGGAAAAGTAATTAATCTCCATTAGGCATTGTACTCGAAGGTACGATAACTGACGAATTTGGTCTGTTGTTTCGATAAATTGCTTGTTATGATTCTATTTTATGCATCCCAATACTCGATTGATTGTGCATTGTACTAGACCATATCACGTGGCACGGGTCCCTTTAGTGAATTACGACCTAAACTATCTTTTCGGTGCACGTTGGTGGGCCGTGGTTTCATGCCGACCACTATGAGGGCTATTGGGTGATGATCCAGTACTGACCATTGGGGATCCCAACATACCGAAGTATGGTCTAGTGGGGTTTCATAGTGATTTGGTGATGTTGGACGATTTTCGCCACAATTTTAATTCCACGGTACAAAGTGAAGGTTTATTTCTAAATTTCGGGATGAAATACCCCTAGTAGGGAAATATTGTAACAGCCTAATTTTCTTAAGCCGTTATTTTACTTATTTTCATTCGTGGATGCCAACTCAGGTCTATGGGATGCCTCGGACATGTTAGGACACGACGGATTGGGCGTAAATAGTCATTTCTAACTGATTGGATCCGTAATTGTGATGTTAATTTATTATTTTATTGACTAATGAATCGCATGTACAAAATTTATTAGCTACACCATCTGAGACTGTTTGATGACTAGTCGTCTCGAAAAATGTATCAGTTTTGGTACAGGATAGGCAAAATTCGGCTACATTAAGTTTATAAAATGATTGTATAAATGAACAAAATAATGTGACAAAATAATAAATTGTTGGGCACTTAGTGACATGCTGTGTAAATAACCATATCTAGTTTTTCGTGGATGCCATTTCGAACACTCGTGGACCCCATAGTTAGGCTAGGGCATGCTCGAATTAGGTATACAGTCCGTTTTTGTGAGTTGTTTGTCTGTTATGTGATGTGTATATTCAATTTTGTTAAATTACATCGCAATGTGTATTTATATTTGTTATTATCGAGCGAGACAGTGTGACGGGTATTTGCCCCGAGTAGCGTGTAGATGTAGGTACCGAGTAGGCGAATTACAGTACACTAAGTCGAGGGATAATACACACATGCTAAATAATTTAAATGCATTAAATAATTAATATTAAACAGTGTTTAGTTATTAGTGATGCGAGTGTGCGTGTGTGACAGCCCCAAATTCCACAATCCTATAATCAGGAGCCGCCTGGCCTGGACCCGCGCGAACCCCCGAGCCAGTCCCGCCGAGTCGCGCGGGGCCAGTGAGCCTATCCTTACCATTCAATCATTTATTAAGCATTTAAAAATGAAGTCAATTAATTAGCGAGTTATCAAAGTATAAAGTGAAAGCAATCAATCTCAACTAATCAATTAACCTCGAAAGCCCCAAGTCAAGACAAAACCTAAGGTGTAGGAATCTCGTATATCATATATATATATATATATATATATATATATACCATGTATATCAAAGGAGAGTATCACCAAGTCAAACATATCCCAAACAATCTCTCAACTCGTAATCCCATGTACAAAGCAATATAAGCAGCCAATACACCAAAAAATTACCTATAACAGCAGAGGAGGGCCGCTCAAAGTATATCACCTAACTGCACGACCTTTCCATTACTAGACTGTGAATCTGTACTCAGACAAACATAAGAATGACAAGCCTAGGTAAGTAACGCCAAGTAGGAAAAATAATAAATACAGCATTTTGAATTAAATAAATGAACAATTAATTCATACAGATATAAAGAAATGACCGGGAGCGCATGAATATATAAAGACTGTGAATAAATAAATAAGCAATCGAAATTGAGTGTCCCGAAATACAAGGGAAAGGCACAAGTGGTCCCAACCAATCAAAGTCGTTGAGTCGAGGACAGAATCTCCTCAAAGGCTAGGAGTCAAGGACATAATCTCCTTTATGACTCCTACACGAGTGCAAAGTCCCCAGCAATCTGGTGGAGAACTCTTACCCCGTACATGTTATCTCAAGCAATCACTTATCTCCAACATTAAACCCCGATATAATACACTGCGAGCCCTAAATTCTGCAAGGATCACGTTTGACACACTTGCCTTAGAACAACTCATAAGAATGGAATGACAAGATGCCATTGAAATAATATCAATAAATAATTTAAAGCTCAAGAAATAACTGTAGTGTTCCTCATTGGTTTACTTACCTCAATCCAAACTAATCGCACTTTCGCAGACTCCGACTTGTCCCTACGTAGTCTCGCGTGCTAACAATCCTGAAAATACAATTCATTGTGTTTTCCCATTAATTTTTATCCAATTTTCCTTATTTATATTTATTATGTTTTCGATAGAATTTTGGGTTATTGGGTCGTATTTGAACCCGTTTAGGTACCCAGGGAACTCCTTGATTTGTTTCAAAGTTTTCCCATAATTTAGGAAATTCTGGGCTCTAGGCGCCACCTACACGCCGTGCGCTCGGCGGAGTCTCCACGGCGTGGGGTAGTGGCCTCTCTACCCCAAACGGCGTGGGAAACACCGTATGATGAAACATCCCCACAACGCCTTTACAGCGTGGGGCAGAATGGGGTGCACCGTGAGGGCTTATCCCTCACTACGTCCCCACGACGTGGGGGACAGAAAAACCACTCTTTGTCCCTAGCGCCGCTACTGGCGCCGCCAACTGAAGGACTGCCGAGGGTGTTTCCCAATCCCCGGCAACGGCGCCAAAAATTGACACGCGCCGAACGCGTCAATAAAATATTTCCTTAAACCAACTATTTGCAGATAGTGGTAAAGGGTCGATCCCACAGAGATTGGTAGTCTTTCTAAGCTTTTAAAAGAAAAGAGAATGGGGGTTTAGAGAAAAATGACTTAATTAATTAATCTAATTACTAATAAATTAAATAACTAAAATAAATATCTACGACTACGAACAATTAATTTAAATACCTAAGTCTATGGTTCCACAAGACAAGATCAAGATTCAATGGCATATCATGGTCGTCAATCTTTCCCAAAACAATTATTAATTCAAGTTCCACTAGATTAGCTATGGAAAATCGACATCCGCCAGAAATTCCTAATACCCCTAATCTCGATAGCTAGGACATCCGCCACTAACTACTTCCCTAATTAATGCATAACCCTAGACATCTGCCATAAGATTTAACACACTAACCGTAGTAATAAACTTCTATGGGAATACTAATCCTAGATAACCGGATCGCGTCCGCTCCCGATTTAACCTAGATTCAATTGTTGCACATTCAAGAACCGAAAGGTTTTGACGGCAATCGGGTGAATGTTTGTTACTTATATTGTCTCAAAAGTACAATTACGGATACTAATGAGTAAATTAACGATAGATTATCCACCTAAAAGCATGCACTGGCCACATACATACCCTAAGTTTAAACCATATTCATTAAAATCAACAACAATGAAATAGAAGAAATTAAATAAAATAAAATAATAAAATAATAAATCTCACAAGTTATGCCATGAATCCATAATCCTGAATTGCTTCACCTCCGACCTAGGCAATGACTTGATTAGCCAGACATGGCTACTCACAAAATAATGCAGAGAGAGAGAGCCGAGAGAGGTTTTTAGAATAATAGATGTTCTATTTATACCTAAAGTTCTAATGTGTAAAACTACTAAAATTGGTGTATGGAAGAGAGATAAAACTGTTTTTGGGTGTATTTCGGTCTTGACACGTGTCATCATTTGATTGGGTCAATTCTGGGTGTTGCTGACGTGTCGCGTGCTGATTGGCGCTGAAGTGATGACGCGGTTGACGTGGCAACGTCTCATTGGACGAGAAGAGTGCTGGTGACGTGCTGAGGGGTGTGACCATGACACATGGCGAGCTCTAATAAGCTAGAAGGTGAGCTGGTGACACGCTGGACAACCGGCAAGGCGACACGTGGTGGGCGACTGTGCTGGGCGAATTCGCGCGACTCTTACCGAAAATCAGGGCGTTCGTGTGGATGCGCATCTCGAGGCAAATCGACGAGCTGGAGAGAGGAGACTGCTGGGAGAGATGACGTGGCAGGTGCGGGTTGGTTGAGAAGCCGCTGGACAGACAACGTGGCAACCAATGATTGGCTGGGACGTTGCTATGTGACGCGATTTGGCGAATCTGCTTCTGACATGTGGCACTGCAGACTCCAATTACCCCATTGTCGGTGTAAATTTCGAGACTAACTCTCCCGGTATCCGAATACCGCAAGTAAAAATTCTATTTTGAGTATTTTTCCGCCCCAGATTCAACCGTGCACTCCGTTTCACCTAAAAACCAAAATTAAATATAATTAGATATATATTTTATAAACTTCCACACTAAATTATACTAAAATAGTCTATTAAATCTTATAAATACGGACTTATTACTCCGCCAAAAAAAAAACCACCTTCACAAATCTCGTGTTGATCGTCGTGAGGATCACTAAAACGTCAAGAGTTTCGATCGAGTTTGAAATTCGACGTGGTGTCCGAATTTTATTGCAACGAACACTAGTAAAAACTACACCAACTAGTAGGGATGAATGAGGAGATGAAGGAAGGATCTTACCTCAGTTCATCTAAATCCACTCCATCGCGCCACTCCGGCCACCGCAGTCCACTGGTGGCTTGAAGGAGACGTTAGGGAGAGAGGAGAAAGAGAGAGAAAAAGAGAGAGAGAAAGAGAGAGAGAGAGAGAGAGAGAAGAGAGAGAAAAAAGGTAAGTGTGGGGCTTATATACCCTTCCCTAATCTTGGCCCAACAGCCCCATCTCTAGGCCCATCCAATGGCTCATGATCACCCCATCTCACCTACTTAAGTGACTCCATTAGGTGACTCCCATGGTGACTTGCTCCACACTCTAGTATATCCACCACGCCCCTTGTGCGTTTGGACTCGACCCGCACCGCACTCCGAGTGTCTCGCGCACTTGGTTGAATCGCGTACCAATTATGTTGGTTATTTTAGTGTTTGTATTTTATCAGTGTTTTAAGTCGACTTTGTCCCCCAGACTACTAAACATCGTCTCGCACAACTAACACTTGCACACAAAAGTCCTCACACGGTTGAGACCTTTAAATTAGTGTTAAGGCTATACAATATAATACAAACATCAAATAAATATAACATACCTCGATGTTGACATCCGAGAATTGATGACTATACCACGACGGAGGACCCACATACCATCTGTATTGACACGTGGCACGGGTTAAATTTTAGGGTCGTTATAGCGTGATTGACACGTGTTGCGGTGTAGAGATGGTTATCGAAATGCTCGAGGCCCAGTTGTTAATGATGAAAAGGATAAAACCAAGGGCTTATCTCACACAATCAAGTAACCATTGGGTAGACTTATTGACCTCATAAGGGCCATATGATGAGGCCTTGAGATCCACCCACACACTAGATTAAGTTTTGACTAAATATAGTCGTTTCCTCTCATCCACCATCTTTTGTCTCCTTCTTTAACCAAATCCAAAATCGAGGTGGTGGTGAGGGTTTTGTGAACTTTGGGAAGTCATTTAGCACGTCAAACAGCTTGGAACTCGATAAACGAGGTTAGATCCAAACTCTCCTCAAAATTCTCTATCTTTCGGGTCCATTTTTATGGGTTTTGACGAGGGTTTTGTTGACATGAATTGGTGCACATGGTTTTCATAGTGTTGCTATGGTCTTGGGGATGGAAATGGAGCAATAATGGAGGAATGGTTAGTGTTGTTGTTGTATCCACTTTTGTTGGGTTTTCGTTGTTTTTTACGAAATTATAAAAGTTTTCGTCTCGGACACATTTTGACGACAATTTATGGTTTTTCATGGCTGCTATGGAGTTCCATGAGGGGTTGGAACGAGTTCGAACCGTGGCGACAAGCCGAAGTGCCTGAAAACCCCAAGAAGTGCGTTTCTGGTTTAGTTGTCAGCAAGGACATCGTGGAGAACAAACTCCCATGGTGTCCAAACTCGAGAGACCCCCAATCCCACGTTTTAGAACACGCCAAGTACACTAACCCGTGGCGATGCATGTCACGGTGCGAAGGGCATTGCATACTGCCCTAGATGTCATGAGATGCCTCCCATGGTGTCCAAACTCGAGAGACCCCCAATCTCACGACGATGCCTCCCGACGATGCCTCCCATGGCGTTCCAATAAAAAAAATAAAATTTTGCAATTTGGTCTAATAAGGGTTTAACTTATAAACCATTGTTTAATATAATGTGGTTTATAATGATCTAATTAACGGGAAATGGAGAAATTCTGAGGTAAATTAATGGTGTTGTCAATAATCAGGTGTTTTAGACTGATTGAGTGGTGATTGGACACGCATGTGGAGGCGTGCATTGGCAATATTGGATAAGTTTTAATGTGATTTGAGGTGTGTAGTAACCCAATTGAAATTCTCCTTGAGTATTTACCTGCTTGATTTACTGAATTCATGTCTTGTTTATTCATTTACTCTTACTACCGGATATTTACTTACGGTTGGTTAAGTTCACTCCTGCTGAGTTATTTTGTTGCATTGGCATGTGGCACACTAGACTATAACATATGTTTTAAAAGTATGTCAATGGATAGTCAACCCGACTACTGTTTCTTATGCATATGTCAGTGTGTTTTGGTCTACGTCGGTCATCGAGTGGATTCAAGGATTTCAGTCAGTTCGAGTTTACTCGCTGGCGGTGCCTGAGGATAGTCCAAATTATGGTTCTAGTCTCACCAGGATCCTGCACGCACATTTGTTTCACTGCTATTTGATAATCATGTGAGAACCTTTACAGTTGTCTGTTTACTTTTCTTCCGCATGTTTATTTAATATTATTTAAATTCCTGTATTTATTTCTGTATTTACTCGATAAAGTTCCTTGGAATTACTCACTCCGACCTCGTCATATGCTTTGTTGTGATATTGGAGTGCAGACCCCGGTACAAGCAGGGGAAAGGGCAAATTAGAAGATTTCCTGTGACTGACTGTCAGCTCAGATCCTGTATGTTTGTTTATATTTCTTATTTTATGTTGGGATGAGACTTTGGGGAGATACCAGACTTATACATGACTTACTTTGAGGTTTATTTTGATATTTTGAGATTTATGGATCATTGTATATATGTTAGGCATTTTGGTTGGGTTTTCCACTGTAACATCCCCTAACCTCTTTAAGGCAATACTCGTCCTGAAACCCTAATTAGTCCCGGTATACCAGATTGGGCCTAATTAGAGCCAGCAATCTTTTACCAATTTCTGACAACAACTTGTATATCTTGAGATTATATAAATAAAATAAAACAAATGCATCGAAAAATTTAAAACTTTTTTGATAAAACCAAGATATATAATACCGGTATGATCATCTGTATTGAGCTCTTATTCCCACCTTGATTATTCCAAAATCATAAAGCAATGTAATATATATACAACAGGAAAATTCATTGCACCATAGACAAGATACTAAACTCATGATCTTCTCCTTTTCTAAGTTTCAAGTCATAATGTACATCCATACCTGAAAATGTTAAGGTGGGTGAGCTCCTACATGCTAAGTAAGTGACACTCATACCAACCATCAACTACAATTAATATCAAGGCAATGTATAACAACATGAATCAAATGCATATCTAAATGAGCATTTGAATCCATATAAACAATATATATAACAGATGAAAGTTCCTTGGTTCATTGCAATGTACTCGTGAGATGAATTTTCAATCTCCGTATTTGAATTGAGTCGCCCTCTCACATCATCAAGAACTAGTCACTGTGCATCCAACTAGTTCTTGTCAATGTGCTGCCAACTCATAAAAACATAGAGTCGCACTCCCTTATCAGTCATAAATCAATCACTACTCATTTGATTGGTTTATAACTGTTGAGCCGCAAACTCAAATGGAAAGCATTAATCGAGATAAGTTCCAAGTCACTAAGGGTGCGATGATGAAAGGCCACCCCATCACAGTTCCAAACCCAGCCTGATCCGTCCCGCTAAACCTCTTTTCAAAATCTATTTTCATTTAAAAACATTTTTATAAAACCAAAGCCAAATCACGGTACATTGCCTCAAACTTTTTCACATCAGTCCATTACCTAAAATAGACCAAGTGCTATCAACTTATGTCTAACATTCATTTATTAACATTCCTAAACTTGTCTCATTCGCATCCAAAATTCAGATACCTAGTTTTTATCTTATTTAGACCATTTTAAGTATTTTGAGGTAAAAACCTAGTTATAACGTCTCCTCCAACTTTTGAATTCTTCATTTTCTATAGAAATCCTTCAATTTCTAATTGTTTGGTTAAAATACAATTTTTCCATATTTTTTCCAATTTTTCTTGATTTTCTTTCTTTTTTTTTCTTTTTTTTATTTATTTGATCTTGGGCCTAAACCGGACCGAACCAGGTTCAGCTTAACTGAGCCGAACTGGCCCTGTTCAAGACCCCTTCTTCATCCTCGCGACAACACAGTCACTGCTGCTAATTTTTTTTCTTTGAGTGGGGTTGGCTCCCAATCCAACCCAATCACCAAACGTCTTCAACCTCAGCCATGGCGGAAGCCATGACCGAGCTTCTTACCACCACAGCCGAACACAATAATCTCAACACTACCCCGACCTCAACAGCTGAACACAATAACCTCAACACTACCCCGACCTCAACTACAACAACAACAACAAGCGGAGAAACAACAACAATGAACACAACTCACCTTCGCTCTTCACGTCCTCGCCTCACCATCACTGAGCTCTCCTCCTCTTCCTTCTCCTTCTCTCGATCATCTCAAACTCTCGTTCTCACTCTCTCCTCATTCATTTTTCGTTCTTAACATGAGAAGAGTAGATTATCATGGGAAATATCCAAAATGCCCTTAAGTCTATCTCATTTCCTTATTTACCCCACTGCCCTTATGGGTAATTTCACATTTTCTGATTGTTGTTATATATATTTATATATTCTAATTTATATATATATTTATACATTCTAATTTATATATAATATATATATATATATATATTTATCGATATGTCGCGCCTAAAATTTCGATTTGCTCTCCAATGAGAACCCTCAGGCGTGCACACCATCGTACACCCTGCACATGTCACTTGTGACCCCCGCGTATCACTCGACACTCAACAATTTACCATTATTTAATTATTTTCCATTTTAATATATATTTATATATATCCATAATATACGAATATATATATTTATGCTATAATTATGCCTATAATTACGTAATTTACTCCAACAAGTACACTTGGACGTCAACGCTATCTCGCGTCTCATATGTATCCTCCTTGATCCACACATGGTATTAGGCATTCCCTCATTGGTTCGGTTATTCACTTATACATACCAATACATTCCATACAAATATAATACAACACGCCAATCCACACATACATTAATTGTGACAAATTGGGCTTAACCACGAGCCTAACTCGAATTAATTACTATTCAGATTTACACTAATCATGTGTTTAAAGTAACGGGTCATTACATCCACACTAGGACATGCTCGATGACAAGATTTCATGATGTTGACTATTTTATTTTGATGAATCATGCTTATAAGTCTTCAGCTGATAAATATTTGATGATAATTATGATGATATAATAGATGAAATTGAGTCATAGCTAACTTGACAAATTGAATTTAAAAATGAAATATAGTAAGCAGTAAAAAGGTTGTTAAATGGTGCAATATGCGCAAGGGACACGGCTAGGCCGTGATGTGGCAAGGTCGCGAGCTCGTGACGCATGACGTGGCGGCCTTTGGTTTCTGGGCCGTTACATTTGGTATTAGAGTGAGCTTTTGATGAACATTGGAAGTTAAATAAAAGCCTAAAACTTAATAAACTGTAGATGTGGAAACTCAAAGTGATTGCCTAGCAAACCTAGTTGGGAAGTGATGTGAGGTGGGTAGTTTCAGGATAATATACATGTTATGTTTTCATTGGATAATACATATGGCATACGTATATACTAAGGTGAATTCGATGCATATTTTTTTGTGCAGATTCAAATGGACGGACAGTCTCCTACTATTACCCTGCATACGACACAACCGGAGGTCGGTGACAAGTGATCTTACTCGAGAGATGTTAACTCTGCAGTCTTTATCGCAGAGGGTTAAGGATCATCATGTTGTGCATCAGGCACATATGAAAGAGATATTGGAGTATATTTGGAGCTAGATAGTAGCGACAAGCATGTTGGCTACACCCACTACTCAGGCAGTCTTAGCTTCAGTTATTACTACCCAGGCACAGGTTCAGGATGCAGTATCTGAGACTTTGGTTAAGGGGATAACTCTTGTTATGGCACTAGCAGTTATGGCAGTTATTACACCAGCCATGACCGAGTAGCCTACGGTAGCTTTGACATCAGGCAATACAATTTCAGTAAAGGCGAGAGGGTTAAGCACTTTATGAGGTTTAACCTTGGATATTTCTATGGATTTGGTAACCCAAAGTTGGCTTGGCACTAGTTATTGACTCATCAGCAGCTACACAAGCTGCTGATGGTAGAGGAGGAAGACCAGGTACTACTCTCTAGTTATAATCTGAGAGGAGAGGAGATTGTTTAGTGGACTACCTACTCTGACACACATCTAGAGGCATCAATTTGGGCTAAGTTTCGATAGTTGTTTCTCGACGAGTATATCCCTATAGAGGTTCAGTTAAGGTTGAGAGAGGAGTTTTTGGCTTTGAGGCAGGGTACCATGTCTGTACTTCAGTATATGAAAAGGCTCAGATATCTGTTTCACTCTACGATGGATGGAGTGCGTACAGAGAGACTCCAATTTTATTACTTTGTTAGGGGTTTGGATAAGATAATAGCAAGCATCATAGTGTCAATTGGAGCCCTCACATTGCAGAAGATATTTTATCGAGCTTTGGCACACGAGACATCTACAACAGAGGTTTAGTCAACTTGAGCCATCAATATACCAGGCTCAGCCAAGTTAGAGTTCTCACCCAGAGCAGAGGTCGAAGAAGTAGCGAGATCACCGGGGAGATAGGGACAGAGTCAGTATGCATGTTGAGATGATAGACAGTTAAATCAGGGTCGCCAAGGTGCTAGAGATCGACAAGAGGATCAACGGAGGTACGATGATCGTTAGGTGGTCTATGTTGTTGTACTTATGCCTACTGAGTATCCTATGCAACAGTTCTAGTAAACCAGGGACCAGGCACCAAGGATGTCATGACAGAGGACAGAGTTGTAAGGGTTTAGGTCAAGGCCAAGGTTGAGGTCAGGGTTAAGGATAGATGGGATGGCAAGAGCAGCGTCGTTGCTTTCTATGCCGTTAGACTGGCAGTTGAAGGTCGATTGTTCGAGAGCATCGCCGCCACCACCACCACAAACTGATCAAACCAAAGATAGGGCCAGACATAACGTTTACGATCGCACATCCGGACAGGGAGGCGAACCGACAGCTAGTTGAGGGTACGTTTGTTATTAGTGATACTCTTATGCATATTATGCTTGATTCCGATAGTACTTTGTAATTTATTACAAGACGCATGGAAGGATAGTTAGGGTTATAGACACAGACTTTAGAGACACCTTATTCTAAGTTCGATTATTGGGAATAAGATATACCTTAACCGATTATGTCGGGATTGCATAGTAGAGGTCGCGGGTAACTAGTTTCTAGAAGACTTATGAGTTTTAAAGTACTAGAGTTTGATGCCTTACTAGCATGGATTGGCTATCAGCGTATTATGTACAGATAGATTCCTTCAATAAGACTGCGACATTTGATATTGAGGGTATTCTAGAGTTTACTTTTATCAGAGTAGTGACAGCTTTACCGATTACTAGAGGTTGATTGGCGATAGCTCAGGAAATGGAGGAATTCATGGTTGCAGTTAAACAAGAGCCTTGGACAGTGATAAGTGTCGAGGATTTCCCAATTTTTTGTGAGTTTCCTGATTCCTTGATGATTTGTCAAGTTTATCACCACTTAGAGCAGTTGAGTTCATCATTGAGCTGATATCGGGGATACAACTGATTTACAGTTGACAATATAGGATGTCAGCATCTGAGGATAAGGACTTAAGGACCTAGTTAGAGAAGTGTTGCAGAAGGGTTTCAATCACCCTAGTATGTGTCCTTGGGAGCTCTGGTCATTTTTTGTTAAGTAGAAGGATGGTTCTATGTGGGTGTGTGTGGACTACAGGAAGTTGAATCAGGTGATGATTAGGAATCGTTACCCACTTCTTAGGATCGATGATTTATTCGGCCAGTTAGCAGGAGCCAATTTTTTCTCGAAGATCATCAGTTAAGGATTTGATAAAGTGATATTGAGAAGATCGCCTTTAGAACAAGATACGATTTATTAGAGTTTACAGTCATGTCGTTTAGGCTGACTAATGCCTCGACGATCTTCATGGACTTAATGCATAGAGTCCTAAGGCCATTATAGGATCGAAATGTGACAATATTCATCAATGACATCCTGATATACTGTAAGACTAGTGTAGAGTAAGAGAGGAATATCATGGAGGTTATGATGACGCTAAAAGATCACATGTTGTATGCCTAGTTAAGTGTGATTTCTGGCTGAATAAAGTGAAATTTCTAGGGTATGTCATTAGTAGTATGGGCATATTTGTTGATGGTGACATGATTTAGGCAATCATTGACTGGAGGACACCTAAGTCTATTTCTAACATTCGCAGTTTCTTGGGATTAACATGTTATTATCAAAGGTTTGTACAGGATTTCTCTTCGATTGCAACACCGATGACTAGGTTGACTAAGAAATATGTCAGGTTTGATTGGTTCGAAGAGTGTGATGATGCCTTTTGGGAGCTGAAAAGGAAGCTAACATCCATACCTATTCTAGCATTACTAAAGGCATGGAGAGGCTTACTTTATACTGATGCTTCAGGCACGGGGTTAGGATGCGTTTTGATGCAAGACGGACACCAAGTTGCATACTAGTCACATTGATTGAAACCCCACAAGGGGAATTATCCAGTGCACGACTTGGAGCTTGCAGCGGTCCTTTTTGCCCTGAAGACCTGGATGCATTATTACTACGAAGAGAGGTTCGTGTTATTCTCATATCACCAAAGTTTGAGGTACTTGTTCACTCAAGGGGACCTGAACATGCGACAAAGGATATGGCTCAAGTTATTGAAGGACTATGACTTCTTTATTGAGTACCATCTTGGTAAGGCAAACATTGTACCTGATGCATTGAGCCAGAGCGGCATCGAGAGTCAAACTGTACTGCGGCATGTGACATACGAGCATGGATTGCTTGAGGCAGTTTCACTGATGTATTTGACAAAGGCTATAACTGAGCAGTAGATTTTTTTGTCAGATACAGGTTCCTACCGTGTCTCTGGAACGAGTTGCGTGTCAAAGGGCTGACGAACTTTTTGATCGTTTCAGCTATCTAGCTCAGGATCAGGACTGCACAGATTGGTCTGGTTCTTCAGACGTGTGCTTGAGAAATATGGGCAGGTTATGGATTCCTAGGGTACAAGAGCTACGAGACAACATTCTCAAGGATGCACACCATTTGCGGTACACAGTTCATCTAGGCAGGACCAAGATATACAATAATTTACGGTGTTTATTTTAGTGGCCGGGGATGAAGACAGATGTGGGCACGTACATAAGGGGTTGTCATATTTGCTAGCAGGTGAAGGCTGAACACAAGAGACCAATTGATTTCTGCAGTCGTTGCCCATTCCACAGTGGAATTGGGAATATGTGACTATGGACTTCATAAGTGGACTACTACATACTATAAGACGACATGATGATGTTTGGGTAGTGATTGACGGGTTGATGAAGTCGGTACATTTCATACCAATTGCGATGAGATATTCCTTCCCACAACTGAGCATTAACTTCGAGCAAGAGATTGTTAGGCATCATAGAGTGCCAATATCTATTGTGTCTAACAGGGATCCCAGGTTGACATTAAGACTTTGGGAGAGTATGCAGGAGCAGTTTGTCATTAGGTTACAGTTCAGAACAGCTTATCATCCTCAAATAGACGGTCAGTTGGAGAGGTTAATTCAGATTTTAGAAGATATGCTCAAGGCTTGTATCTTACATTTTAGTGGTTCGTGGTAGGATTTTCTACCGTTATGCCAGTTTGCGTACAATAATAGATATCAAGTGAGAATTGGCGTGCCACCATTCAAGGCTCTATATGGTAGGCCCTACAGATCACCTGCTTGTTGAGCGGCACCAGAGGATACGGTGGTTATTAGGCCTAAGTTTGGTGTTGACCAAACAAAGGAGGTTAGGCAGTTACGGTACAGGCTTCAGGTGGCCTAGGACAAACAGAAGAAGTATATGGACAAGTATCTCGAGGGTCTAAGCTATGAGATTGGGGACTTGGTGTACCCGAAATTTTCCCTGTTGGGAAATGTGCCCTAGGTCAATCCATTAATAGTCTTTATGAATACATTTTAGTTAATAAAATAGAGGATTTCATTTGTTGTTTATTATAATTGATTTGTATGTTTACATTATAATAAGATCCATGGGTATTTACAGAAATATCCTAAATGTCCCTAGTCAATTATTATATTGGGAACTATAAAGAATTAAGACTAGTGTGAGTTTTAATTGATGATCATACGATAATCATACGTATAGGAATACGAATCAAGATCATGAGTACATGTTAGGGAACAAAGTACTGGACCGACCCGCTATGAGAACATCACATGGATTAAGTCATAGTTGTTTCTCATGATATGTATATTATTCAGTCCTCTCACTTGAGATTACCAGAGACTTCAACATTAGGAATACAGTGCTTTGACGCAATCAAATGTTGTCTTTAACTGGACGATTATAAAGGTTGAGATTGGTTACTGTGTGAATAATGTGGTGAAGTTGTGTAATCGAGATAGAATTTGTCCCTCTCAATAGGGAGATATCAAGTGGATCCCTCAATGTGTTAGACTGTTAAAAGGCCTAGTCTAAGTGAATTGATATTGATCAATGTCACTTAGACGTTTTCAGTCTACTTGGAGATCGAGACTAGTACGATCGAACATGTTGGATGACAATTCCATGCCTTATATTTGATTAAAAGGATATTGTATGACAAAAGGATGTTATATACATTATTGATTAGGTTGTATCGATTTGATCTTTGTACAACTTGGGTAGTCATAATGTCCTGCTAGAGACTGCTTACGACTTGTATACCAAAATACACTACCAACGTTGTATGAGCCTTTTGGGTCGCACACTAAGAATGGTTTTACGAGATTTTGAAATGGTTCAGAAGAATGAATTTTATATGATAAAATTTATAACAGAAACGCCCTTATAGTGTATTACACTTATACTTCTTGAGTAGGGGTATATGTATAATTTACTTAACCGTCTATATACAAGCGTTGTATAAATAGATGTTTTAAGTTACAAAACATGTATGAAAATTAAGGGCCGAAACTCTAATTTTCATTTTAGAAACGAATTAGGGTTGACTGGTACGTTCTGAATTATTTTGGAGAGAAACCAAACATTTGGTATTCTTTTGAAGCTAGCACTTTGAATCTCGGTCGCCGTTCGTGTGTGGAGAACTACTAGAAGGCTTTAGTCATTGGCAGCACTTTAAAGATCGATCAACATTCTGAAAGGCATATTGCAACCGAGGTATGATTTAGTTTTCATAGTTTAAATGTTTTAATGGAATCAGATTCGGATCCTGATGGGGTTTTTCTCAAAATTATTTTGAAATTTTCGCTGTTTATGAACCCCAAACTCCATCAGTGGTATCAGAGCCTTCGAGTTCGATTCCATTAAATTCATTGCATGTTTTCTTCTGATATATATATATATATATATATATATATATATATATATATATATATATGATTGAAAGCATGTTAATAGTTGATGTATATATAATATACATAAGTTTTCTGTGAGATTTATTATCATGGTTTATGTATATGATACATATATTCATGATTTAATTGAAATCAGTTTCGTACATGCAAGTAACCATGTTAGGTCATTCAAATAATTTTAATGAATTAAATTTCATATTCTGTGATCCATGACACCATTAGTTATAATCTTTATTTTCGTGTATTGATGCATGGATGAAATCTCTGTAATTCAGTATGCATATTTAGGTTACATTAATTTAAGTTTCTTAAATTTTATAAGTCTGAATGTTAATTCGAAACTAATATGATTAGTTCGATTCAGATAATAGTTCATGATTCAACTACATATTTGTGATTATTAAGATGAGTACCGAAATTGCAAATAATTATTTTTCAAATTATTTATTTATCTCGTTATATCTATTCTGTTATGAAATTTCTATTTGATAGGAGATAGATAATAAATTAGATTAGAAGATAGTAGCAAAATTGAATTCGTTATTCCTATTGGATAGGAGATAAATGTCGATAATTTTGTTATTGGTGATATACTAGTATTCAAATATCTTAAGTCCTAATTGGATTAGAATAAGATGATTAGTTAGATGTCGTCCCGAGTTAATTAAACATAATTTAATTGACTTAATTTCAGATAAATTAAGGGGTTAGTTTAGGATAATAAAATTAGCAAAAAATATGATTTTCTATGGCAAATTTTAATTTTTGGAATTGAAATTCGCCTCCTAAAAAAAGGGGGCGCGCCCCTATTCCCCGTCTCATTGGCCAGGTCAATGGAACAACCGCCATTGATCACAATGGATCGCTGTCTAACTAATCCTAGTGCACGAAAATTCTTCAATTAGTGAATAGCATAAAAATTTTCTAAATTGTTTAGTGGTTCTACAAATCTATAAAATATATTATATTTCATTGTTTACTTAAAAATTACTAAAACTTAATAAAATCCCTCTATTAAATCTTAAGTCTTGTGCCATCCAATTTTAAACACATATCAAGGCATTGATCACACTAATATAGTTTCAGCCATAGCTGGGTGTATTGTGTTATCTTGGTGAGATAAGTTGGGTAAGAGTTACCTAAATGTTTAAATTGCTCTGACTTAATAAAGCTATCAAAATAGTTTTGGGCTTTAGGCATATGATGAGATAAAAACATGCCAAGATATAAGATGTTCTGTATCTCATAAAAGTATATAAATTACATAAAATGTAACTGGTAACTGTTACCTACCTAAATAATCTAGTTCTGTGTTTCATACCATAGCTGCCATAGAATTAGGTGAAATATAGATTTAACTCCCCTAAATAAACAGTATATTTTAGGAGGGCTGTTAATTTAGTTGGAGTCTATTCCTCTATACTAAAATAAACTCTGCATAATCTTTATTGTAGATCAATGGCCTCTTCAAGTAACAATAATCCCCTATCACTGCGATCTATCCTTGATAAGGATAAGCTATCTGGGACTAACTTTCTTAACTGATTCAGAAACTTGAGAATCGTTCTCAAGCATGAACGCAAGTTTTATGTTCTGGATGCTCCGATCCCTTAGTACCCACCAGCAAATGTTACGAAAGTTGTGAAGGATGCGTATAATAAGCATGTCAACTATTCTACTGATGTTGCATGCATTATGTTGGCAACTATGGTTCCTGAACTTCAGAAGGACATGGAACTAATGGAAGCCTACAACATAGTTGTAACGCTGAAGGAAATGTTCCAACAGCAAGCTAGGCAAGAAAGGTTCGAGACAATCAAGAACTTGCATTCTTGTAAGATGACTGAGGGTGCGTCAGTTAGTCCTCATGTTCTGAAGATGAAGGGCTATGTAGACCAACTTGATAAACTTGAATTTCCCATAAACCAAGAGTTGGCTACGGATTTGATCCTAAATTCATTACCAGAGAGTTACTCACAATTTGTGATGAACTACAATATGAATAATATGGAGAAATCAATTTCAGAGTTGCATTTGATGCTCAAGACTGCTGAACAAAATATTAAGAAACCCTGTAGTAATGTGATGATGGTCCAAATGGGAAAGGGAATGAAGAAGAAAGGCAAAGGTAAAGGCAAGGCTAAAGTTGCCAAAGTTTCGCTTTGCACTGTCGCAAAGCCTGTGGAACAAGTCAAGCCCCAGACTGTTCCTGCTTCAAAGCACCAAAAGGAAAATTGAAGGAAATTGTCATTTATGCCATGCACCTGGATATTGGTTCAGATATTGCAAACTCTATCTGGAAGATCTAAAGAAGAAAAAGGGTAGTGCGACTACCACCTCAGGTATTTATGTTATTGAAATTAATTTATCTACTAATGATTCCTAGGTATTGGATACCAGATGTGCATCTCACATTTGTATAAATGTGCAAGAACTCACCAGAAGTAGGAAGTTGAAAAAAAGAGAAGTCATCCTGCACGTAAGGAATGGAGTAAGAGTTGCTACCCTGGCTATTGGATCATATGACTTAGTTTTACCTAATGGACTTATTTCAACTTTAAATAATTGTTATTATGTGCTTGCTTTGAGCAGAAACATCATTTCTATTTCATGTTTGGATATGGATGGTTTTAATTTTATTATTGCGAATAATAGATGTTCAATTTCTCATTAAGGCATTTTTTATGCAAATGTTGATTTGTATGATGGTCTTTATATTTTAAGCATGAAAAGGTCCACTGATACTCCCGTTTTTAACATAAATACAAAGAGATTTAAGTCAAATAATTTGAATCAAACCTATCTTTGGCATTGTCGTCTCGGCCACATAAATGAGAAACGCAAAACGAAGCTTCATAAAGATGGACTTCTAGATTCATTTGATTTGGAATCATATAAAACGTGCGCATCTTGTTTACTAGGCAAGATGACTAAAAGTCCCTTTAATGGACATAGTGAAAGGGCAAGTGATTTATTAGGTCTAATACATACTGATGTATGCGGTCCTATAAACACAATGGCTAAAGGAGGTTATCAGTACTTCATTACATTTACTAATGATTTCAGCAGATATGGTTATGTATATCTTATGAAACATAAAGCTGAATCATTTGAGATGTTTCGAACATTTCAAAATGAAGTGCATAATCAACTTGGTAAAACTATCAAAGCATTTCTTTCAGATCGAGGTGGCGAATATTTGAGCCAAGAATTTGATGATCATCCTAGAAATTGTAGGATTGTCTCACAATTAACTCCACCAGCAACTCCACAATGGAATGGAGTTTCTAAAAGGAGAAATCGAACCTAATTAGATATGGTTCGATCTATGATGAGTCATGCAGATCTTCCTATATCCTTTTAGGGTTATGCATTACAAACTGCTGCTTTTACTTTAAATCGTGTTCCTTCTAAAGCGGTTGATAAAATACCATATGAAATATGGTATGGGAAAAGACCTAGTTTGTCTTTCCTTAAGATTTGGGGCTGTGTGGCTTACGTAAAACGACAAGTCTCAAAAAAATTAGTACCTAAATCTGACAAGTGTCTATTTGTAGAGTATCCTAAGGAAACAAAAGGATATTACTTTTATAATCCCGCTGAGAACAAAATTTTTGTTGCTTGGTATGGTGTCTTTATGGAAAAATAGTTTATTTCAAAAGACACTAGTGGAAGAAAAGTAAATCTAGAAGAAATTCAAGAATCACAAATAAATACTGAACCGCTACTGGAAGTTCAACAAAGTTCTGAACCAGTTGAACATCCACGTAGATCTAGTAGGGCAAGACATGAGCCAGAAAGATTCGGATTTCTCATTACTTATAGTCGTGATATGTTGCTTATGGATCAAAATGAGCCCACCACTTATTGGGAGGCTATGTCTGGACCAGACTCAGATAAATGGCTAAGTGCCATGAACTCTGAGATGCAATCCTTGTATGATACCAAGTTTGGAACTTGATTATTTACCTAAAGGTGGTAAGACCATTGGATATAAATGGGTTTTCAACAAGAAAACTGACATGGATGGCAAAGTGCATACTTTCAAAGCAAGACTTGTAGCAAAAGGTTTCAGGCAGACTCAAGGTGTTGATTATGATGAAACTTTTTTGCCAGTAGCCATGCTTAAATCCATAAGAGTTTTAATTGTCATTGCTGCATATTATGCTATGAGATATAGAAAATAGATGTAAAAACAACATTTCTTAATGGAAAGCTACTTGAGAACGTGTATATTACACAACTTGAAGGTTTTGTACATCCTGAAAATTCTATGAAGGTATGCAAGCTTCAAAGATCTATTTATGGATTAAAGCAAGCTTCTCGAAGTTGGAATCTTCGTTTTGATAAAGTAATTAAGGATTTTGGTTTTATTAAGAACGAAGATGAGCCTTGTGTATACAAGTAAGTTAGTGGGAGTATAGTTGTTTTTTTGGTACTGTATGTTGATGATATATTGCTCATTGGAAACGACATCCCAACATTACAGAATGTCAAGTCTTAGTTAGGGAAATGTTTCTCAATGAAAGACTTAGGAGATGCAACCTATATCCTAGGGATAAAGATCTATAGGGATAGATTTAAAAGGCTAATCGGTCTAAGTCAGAGTGCTTACATAGACAAAGTGCTGAATAGGTTCAGTTTGCAAGACTCTAAAAGAGGATTGTTGCCAATGTCTCATGGCATAATTCTTAGCAAAACTGAATATCCTAAGACAAATGATGAGCGAGACCGTATGAATAAGATTCCATATGCATCTGCTATTGGATATATCATGCACACCATGTTATGCACTCGGCCTGATGTATCATATGCTTTGAGCACTACAAGCAGACATCAGTCCGATCTAGGTGAGAGTCACTGGATAGCAGTAAAAAACATTCTTAAATACTTAAGAAGGACTAAAGAAATGTTCTTGGTCTATGGAAGTTTTGAAAATGATCTAGTTATAAATGGTTACACAGTTGCACGTTTTCAAACTGATATAGATGATTTCAAATCGCAGTGTAGATATGTGTTTACTCTGAATGGGGGTACAGTAAGTTGGAAAAGTTCGAAGCAAGAGACTGTTGTAGATTCTACAACAGAAGCTGAGTATATTGCAGCGTCCGATGCAGTAAAGAAGGCAGTTTTGATCAAAAAGTTCATTTCTGAACTAGGGGTGGTTCCAAGTATTGCTAGCCTTGTTTATTTGTATTGTAACGGGGCAATAGCACAGGCCAAGGAACCTAGATCATACCATAGATCTAAATATATACTCAAGCATTTTCATCTCATCAGAGAAATCATTGAGAGGGGAGACGTGAAGATTTGCAGAGTACCTACTGAAGACAACATTGCGGATCCATTGACAAAGGCTCTTCCACAAGCAAAACATGATGGTCATGTTAGATCATTAGGCATTAGATGCATGAATGATTGGCCCTAGAGCAAGTGGGAGATGTTAGGAAATGTGCCCTAGGTCAATCCATTAATAGTCTTTATGAATACATTTTAGTTAATAAAATAGAGGATTTCATTTGCTGTTTATTATAATTGATTTGCATGTTTACATTATAATAAGATCCATGGGTATTTATAGAAATATCCTAAATGTCCCTAGTCGATTATTATACCGGGAACTATAATGAATTAAGGCTAGTGTGAATCTTGATTGATGATTATACGATGATCATACGTATAGGAATACGAATCAAGATCATGAGTACTTGTTAGGGAACAAAGTACTGGACCGACCCGCTATGAGAACATCACATGGATTAAGTCATAGTTGTTTCTCATAATATGTATATTTTTCAGTCCTCTGACTTGATATTACCAGAGACTTCAACATTAGGAATACAGTGATTTGACGCAATCAAACGTTGTCTTTAACCGGACGATTATAAAGGTTGTGATTGATTACTGTGTGAGCAATGTGATGAAGTTGTGTAATCGAGATAGAATTTGTCCCTCTCATATAAAGAGAGATATCTAGTGGATCCCTCGACGCGTTAGACTGTTAAAAGGCCTAGTCTAAGTGAATTGATATTGATCAATGTCACTTGGATGTTTTTCAGTCAACCTAGAGATCGAGACTAGTACGATTGAACATGTTGGATGACAATTCCATGCCTTATGTTTGATCAAAAAGGATATCGTGTGACAAAAGGATGTTATATACACTATTGATTAGGTTGTATCGATTTGATATTCGTACAACTTGGATAGTCATAATGTCTTGCTAGAGGCCGCTTATGACTTGTATACCAAAATGTGTTTTGGTACTCTGCCAACGTTGTATGAGCCTATTAGGTCGCACACTGATAATGGTTTTGTGAGATTTTAAGATGGTTCAGAAAAATGAATTTTATATGATAAAATTCATGACAGAAACGTCCTTGTGGTGTATTACACTTATACTTCTTGAGTAGGGGTATATGTGTAATTTACTTAACCGTCTATATACAAGCATTGTATAAATAGACGTTTTAAGTTACAATACATGTATGAAAATTAAGGGCTAAAACTCTAATTTTCGTTTTAGAAACGAATTAGGGTTGACTGGTACGTTATGAATTGTTTTTGAGAGAAACCAAACGTTTGGTATTCTCTCGAAGCTAGCACTTTAAATCTCGGCCACTGTTCGAGTGTGGACAGCTAGTAGAGGGCGTTCGTCATTGGCAGCGCTTTAAAGATTGATCAACATTCTAAAAGGTATATTGCTACCGAAGTATGATTTAGTTTTCATAGTTTAAACGTTTTAATGGAATCAGATTCGGATCCTGTTGTGGTTTCTCTCAAAATTGTTTTGAAATTTTCGCTGCGTATGAACCCCAAACTCCATCATTCCCCCTGGAATGGTCATATGAGATTTGGCATTAAGGGGATACAGGCACCAAAGTTCATCGAACCATTCAAGATCGAGGTGCGAGTCGGCACTGTGGCCTACAGATTGAAGTTGCAACCACAGTTAGCGAGGGTTCATCCAGTATTTCATATCTCTACGTTAAGGTTGGCTAAGTTAGGGCCGAGACCGATGGTTGATATCAGACAGATAGACGTTCGGCCTGATGTGACCTACGAAGAGCAATCGGTGGAGATTATAGATTGCAAGATACAAACTCTGCAGAACAGGGACATCCCGAAGGTTTTCATCCATTGGCAGCATCACGGGACTGAGGGACTCACCTGGGAGCTCGAGTATATTATGCGAACGCTACCCCAAGTTATTCACAAATATAAATTTTATTATACTTCTAAATTTCGAGATGAAATTTCCCCTAATAAGGAAGAATTATAATGGCCCAAATCTAATTTATCGATATTAGTGACGTATTTATAGATGTGGGCGCCAGCTCGGACGCTCATGGACCCCGCAGCTAGGTCTGGGCATGCCCAAATTTGGTATACAGTCCATTTTTGTGTGTTTCTTGTCTATTTTGCGATGTGTATATTCAATTATGTTAAATTACATCGAAATATGTGTATTTATGTTTGTTATTACCAAACGGGACAGTGTGATGGGCATTCGCCGCGAGTAGCATGTAAACGAGGGCACAGGGTAGGCGAATTATAATACACTAGGCCAGGGGATAATACACACATAATAAATAATTAAAATACATTAAAAATTAATATTAAACAACATTTAGTCATTAGTGACGCGATTGTGCGTGATTGACACGCGTTGTGACGCGGAGACGGGTATCGAAACGCCCGAGGCCCGCTTGTTGGTGATGAGAATGATAAGACCAAGGTGTGACGACCCCGACAACCACAAATTGGGCTGCGCCCAACCTTAACCTATGTAGACCCCTAAGCTAGTCTCTAACGAGTCAACGCAAGTCTAGTCAGCCTTAGCTTACCAAATTATTCATTACATTATTCATTAACTCATTGTGGTTAACTCTTTGATTTGCCTTTACTCTAACTAATCATCATTCAACTTCAAATTTAGACAGGTGTGCGGTGGAAACATTTAAACACCAACTCAAATATAATAAAAACCAGTTTACAACTTAGGTAACCTAAATGTGACAAGTCCTGTGCAAACAACATCTCATGTATATATAAGATCAACTTAAACCCTAACAGATATATACATGTCTATCAAGTTTTCTAGTTTCCCAAAAGACAAAAATGTAGGAATATATAGCCAAATATACAACAAAATAAACAAAAAACACCTACAGTGTAACGAACATGTTGGGTATTTTAGAAATTTCATGATAAAATGTGTAACAAAAGACAAAAACACCTACAGTGTAACAAATATACATGTCTAACACCTACAGTGTAACAAATATACATGTATTTAAGCAATTTCATGATAAAATGTGTAACAAAATGATAAAATGTGTAACAAAAGACAAAAACACCTACAGTGTAACAAATATACATGTCTATGGGTATTTTAGAAATTTCATGATAAAATGTGTTGGGTGTTTGATATGGAAATACAATTCTAAACGTGTCAAATTAAATATGAGTGAGGGATTAAGTAAAGTTATATTTTAAATAATAAAGCCCAATAGAGCTTAGGACCCAAAAGGGCATTTTAGACAAGTTGTAAATAATCATAACCCTAATCCCTAACTCTAATGCTATTTAAGCAAATCAAAGAAAACCCTAGCCGTAATCTTGTTAAACACGCATGTGGAGAGGAGAAAAGTAAGAGGAGAGTTCAAGCTCAACAAAAGTACAACCTCACTTCCCTCCTTGATTTCTTTATTATTTATTGAAGATTTGGAGATCAAAGGGTCAATGGCATCGACAGCGGCAAGCACGAGAGGAAAATAGAAAAGAAAAGAAAAAAGGAAAGATTTGATCTATGTTAGAATGAGATTTTGGAAAGTATTTGGGGTCAAAGACTCCATTGAAGGCATGGTGAGACTATAATACTCTCTAGATTTATTGTCTTAGTGTTAGTATTGGCACTGAGAGTTGATGATTTACAAAGTTTCTTCAGTTTTTCTTAGATCTAGTCTTCAATGGGTTATACAAATTTTTAAGCTTTATGAAAACGAGTACTATAGATGAATCAATCTTGTTTTCCATGGTTTGACAGTACATGAAAGGGTTTTCCCATGATTTTAGCAAATTGAATGCGGTTAAAGTTTATTGATATGGATTTGGCATTTCAGGTTAAGTCGAGATTTAAAAAGGGATTTTGAATCTTTTCTTTGGGGAAATAAACTTATTTGATAAATTGGTGGACTTTGACTGAATAGTGTCATTTGGGAATTTAAAGTCTAAATTGACTCTTATATGGTGATTTGGATCTTTTTAATTTTAATTAATCGAACTTCTTCGATTTATGTTGGAAAAACAAAGTTTTAGCAGATTTTCCTTGTTTTGTATCACCAAATTATTATTTTACTTGAATCAACAATTTTGGATCTAATAGTTGACTTTAAAGTCATGAATGACTTTAAGTGAAGTTAGCTATAAAATAAGATGGATTCCTAAGGTCTAGACAATATGTGTTAAACTTGTATGGTTGTAGGTACATAAAGTAATTATTCTTTTGAATTGTCTAGATTCGCGAGACGGTTCACATTGAGCCCAAACGCGAGATGATCGAGATTAGGATTCGCGACGAGTACAGGTAAGTGGGGAGCTCCACTCATCTATCAAATGTGGCTTGCTACTAGCATATTTAGAATTACGATTTTAATTTAAAGGACTTGGGATGGGGTTGTTGTCTGCCTTGTTTGACTTTATGTAAGGCCTATTGGGGAGCTATAGAAATGGTGAAACCAAGTCACCTTACATGTTTAAGGGCCTCTTGGGGAGCCGTAGCTAACGGTGGAACCAAGTCATCCAATGCAAGGGCCTCTTAGGGAGTTATGGATGCACGATGGAACCAAGTCACCCAGGCCTCTTGAGGAGCCGTGGACACACGGTGGAATCAAGTCACCCACGCATATTTATTATATTTTTTATTATTGGTCAACAAGGGAAGGCAATGGCAAATTGAAACCATAGACTTGCATTTATATTTATTACTTCATATGTATCTCTCTTGTAACCCCTTTGCATTGCTAAACTTGATTATTTATGCTTTACAACTCTTGAATTATTTATCGGTGTTCGAAATACTTTACGGAACATGAAATGCTTACTCTTTATGGAATTGCTACCCTGTTACAAATTGTCAACACTTGTTATGATTTCAAATACATGCTAGATTTATTTTGTTTTATAGGTATTACTTGCATATTTGATATTTGAGCGTGGTTCTTCTCTTATTGGGCTCCGTTAGTTCTTTTAGCTCACCCAACTTACAATACAAGTCCATCAACAAGTGCGTTAGAATTGAGACAAGGGAGAAACGAGCTTGAAGTCTTCACTTGATGTGAGTCTTGGGTTGATATATATCATTTATATTCGATTTTGAAACTATTAAACTTGGGTTTTAATTAAAATAAGTCTTTGGATAGTTTGAAACCTACTTATCTTTAGTTGATCCACTTGAGAGTTTTAATAGTTTAACTCAATATGAACCCATTTATAGTTTCATAGATATTCTTGTGAACTTAAATTTATTGGCTTAAGGATATCTATTTATATTTATTTCGCAATTATTATCCTTTGTTTAGCCAATGTGTATTCCGCAGGTTTGTTTGAGAGGCGTGCCAGACTGTTATTTGGGTCTGGTTTAGGTATCGGGTCTAAGTAGCGGTCTGGGCCGGGCAACCCGAATCTAGGTCAGGGGAGGGTCGTCATAGTTAGTATCAAAGCATAGGGATTAGAACCTAGGGAAACATTAGGTTAGTGAAACCTAAGTTTTAGAGCCTTTTAATGTAAAGGTCAAGTTTAAGTTAGACAAATCAATGGTATGGGACATTGGTTTAAAGTCAATTTAACATACAAAAATATTGGATAGGAAAAAAAATTTACCAAAGACTTACTATGATGATTATTTGTTACCTTGTATATATTAATATTCATTAGATATAGATAATGATTTTTCTCCACTAGTTTGAATTGTCTCTGATGATTTCTGTCAGTGAATGAGGAACTTGAGTTCAACGAGACAAGGAGGGGGATGACTATGAATGGCGCAAAGAAATTGAGGGGAACTATTGGGAGGTTTCATTCGTGTTCAAAAATGTCTTCAACAACTATGTGAAAATGAATAAACTTCAATTGAAACATACTTGGTGTGATGCGACTGTACTTAATGCTAGAGTAGCCAATAAAGACTTGAGCAAGAATTATGAGACTTGAAAGGGCAATGAGACGCCACACTAAATACGTGAAATGGAATAGTGATTTCCCATTTCAGAGGAGTAACTTTTACACCTAAAACTCTATTAGGATAGTTAAAGTTAACAATATCTTGTTTAAAATAGAAGTTAATGATTCTAGTGAGGATGCAAATGAATTTTAGCTTCAAACAATGATAATTAAGTTAGTCCGGCTAAGAGGCTAAACTTGGAAAAACTTAATTCAAGATATAGACATCAAGTATACTCTTAAAACATTTAATGCTCGATTAAGAATGTGAATCATTGGTCTATAAATTCGATTTGAAGGTTATTACTATAGATCGAATTATGTTGTTTCAGGTGATCTATTTTTATCGAAAAATGATTTTTTTTCGACTATATTGGGACCATGATTTTTGTATTATTTTCGAGTTGATGTTTGTCGCACTTTATTAAAGTTTTCATGGAAGGATTCAACGTGTCTTTACAAAATTTTGAAAAGGCAAACAAGTACAAAAAAGGAAACCATTTATTTTCCTTGGTGTTCAAAAGATAAAGCGAATAGACTCATACACATTTCAAGAATTTGACGTCGTAATTTTAATCCTTACATAAAGAGTTTTACTGAATTTTAAAGTTTTGACTTGATGAAAAACGTATTGTTTGGATCTATATCACCGTTGTGTGTTTGGAACACAAAATCTACTTACAATTATAGTTTACTTTTGAATTGCATCGACTAAAACGATTCGAAAATGGTTTTACAAATTGCTTGAAAATACGAGAAGAATTTAAGATGATTTTTATAAATTAAGCCTAGTTCGATTTGAAAAGTGGTTTTGATGAAAATTTGACAGTTTAAAAAAAAGGTTTTGATTCAAACTTGACTTCTCAACTGATTGAGTTACAACATTCAAGTTTTTTATCGAACATATGTAAATGAAAGTTAAATTTAAATCAGTTATTGATAGGTTGAATATGAAAGATAAGGACCTGATAGTTAACATCGAAATATAAGTACGTGATGTACGGGATAGCGAATAAGAAATTAAAGAATATCTCGAAAACAACTTAATAAGAAAATTTAGTGAATACTAGTACACTCAAAGATAAGCGAGTTACTAAAATTTGAGGATACCAAGAATTGATAAATTGTTTTCGAAATGAATGAGGAGTACGCGATTGCAATACCATGATTGAATAATTAAGAAAAGCCTTAAATTGAAAAATATATAGGAGTCAAATTAATATGACTTGAAGAGTATATTACACAGTTAATGATGTTAAAATGAACTCAATGATAAGTGAATCATTAAAAATTGGGGATATCCCAACGAAAAATAATATTTCTGATTGATTGAACAAATGAACTAACAACTCTTAAGTCAAAGTAAAACCTAACCTGATTGATAGACGGTTGAAGGAAAGATGACGTTGAAGAGTCAACGAAGGAAACAATTGTCACATAACCTAAGTCAACAATGATTTGATTCTTAAAATTAGGGATCCTAAAGTAGGATCGACCCATGGAAAAATAAATAAGTAAATTGGTTTTAAAAAGGTTGTTAATGCAAAGGGGGACAACATTATTACGAAAGTTATTCGTAGTTGTAGGGACTTACAAGGAGAAGTACCCTATTAAAAAAAGCTTAGGATTTCAAATTGAAATGGTGACATTACAAGAAATCATGAAAATCATTTGTGAGAGAAAACTAGTAACATCTCGATAAAGTGAATGTTATGATAAGAATTTGAAATACCGAGCTAGATGGTTTAGGGAAGGGAAAAAGATTGGACCAATGATAGGTTGACAATTAAATTTGGAGATCCTAGCTTAGGATCAACCCCCCAATATAATTTATACTGTGTTATACGCACGATACAATAATTAGGGATGATGAGGAAATACCCTAAACCTAGCTATGACACATGAATATATGAGTGGAGATGAAATCTTCTAAACATCACACCGTTAATAATTATTAAACAAAATGTGTTGTCTACACTTGGAAACCTAAGAGCTTAGTATAAGTCTAAAAGTGAAAGCCCTAATTTGATGGTGTAAAAGAATATGAGATACAACCCAGATAGGTAAACAATAGGCTTGCAAATGAACAAGTGTTGAGGATATCAAAATGTGGTGATAATGCACGAACAATTAAGGTCGACGCCTTAACAAGTGGCAAAATCATAGGTAACTTATATGGCATAAAGGTTTGCCTAATTATGGGAAGATGTAATGAATCATGACCATGAGTTTGATTTACATTAAAAGTAAGATCATTGGGTAAATGATATTAGCAATATATATAATAATAATAATAATAATAATAAAATTGAGACCGTAAACATTGGTGTTGGTGAGTTAAACTTGAGAATTATGTCGATAAGAGTAAAGTTTGAAAAAGAATTCCACATATGAGGTCTCTTTGAATTATTTGTGAGGAATCAGTCTAATATTCTTACTTTCAAGAATCACTGAATTTTAGAGAAAAAGGGAGAACATTATAAATGACTCTATGCTAAGTATAAGTAAGAAAACCATAAGCTAAACAGTGCAAGAAAATTTTTGAAGCAAGTAAAAATATGAATTTGGGTACCTTAAATCAAAGGTTTAATAACATCTCGTGCAAGGTAAACCGATGTGAATTCCATGTATATCAATCTGTACTCTATTGTTGGAGTATCCAACAAAACGTATATCAATATGTACTCTATTGTGACAGAAGGGTTGCAAAACGGACCATCAATAAAGAGTTGACTTGAATTATGAACCTACAAGAATGAATGTCGATAAATGTACAATGGACAGTGATGTTAATGCATATCACTGAAAAGAATGCTAAATCTGCTCATTTGTAGCCTCCACAGATAAGTCGCAATGACATGATGAGTCACACATTAATATATGTAATGGAGATGGCGACTGAAATGGTGTGCTAGTGTTCTTGATATGATGGATAGCTATCCTTATTTTTCATACTACCAGGTAGTGGTATGGTTTTACTGCCAGATAGGTAGATATACTTATTTTCGACACAGATAGCCACCATATCATATTTCAGTATTGTTCTTTCACTTATTGTGTGAATGACTCGAGTGCACATCGCGACTTCGGTGGAGCTTACAAAGGAATACCCCATAAATGTGTAACGATATGAGGAATTGACATGTAGCTAAGTATAAAAGCTTTATTGATGACCTACATGAGGTGTTTTATAAATTTTAGTTTGCAAGATGAAAATAAAAAAATAATGAGATATATTAAAGTCAGGAGTAAAAACTTTATTTCACGTGGGGAAACGGGCAGAACATGTAGGTGAAGATTGCTTCAGTTAAACTATGGGTCGAAAACAAATCGTTATAGACAGACACCAAACTACGTTGTACTTTACTTTTACTTTCGAGGACGAAAGTTCTTTGGGGATATTGTAACGACCCAAATTCTCCACGACCCAACCTATGTGTATTTTAAAAATTTCATGATAAAAATGTGTTGGGTGTTTGATGTGGAAATACAATTCTAAACGTGTCAAATTAAATTTGAGTGAGGGATTAAGTAAAGTTATATTTTAAATAATAAAGCCCAATAGAGCTTAGGACCCAAAAGGGCATTTTAGACAAGTTGTAAATAATCATAACCCTAATCCCTAACCCTAATGCTATTTAAGCAAATCAAAGAAAACCCTAGCCGCAATCTTGTTAAACACGCATGTGGAGAGGACGAGAGCAAGAGGAGAGTTCAAGCTCAAGAGAGGTACAACCTCACTTCCCTCCTTAATTTCTTTATTATTTATTGAAGATTTGGAGACTAAAGAGTCAATGGCATCGACAGTGGTAAGCACGCGAGAAAAATAGAAAAGAAATGAAGAAAAGAAAGATTTGATCTACGTTATAATGAGATTTTGGAAAGGATTTGGAGTCAAAGACTCCATTGAAGGTATGGTGAGACTCTAATACTCTCTAGATTTATTGTCTTAGTGTTGGTATTGGCAATGAGAGTTGATGATTTGCAAAGTTTGTTTAGTTTTTCTTAGATCTAGTCTTGAATGGGTTATACAAATTTTTAAGCTTTATGATGAGTATTATGGATGAATCAATCTTGTTTTCCATGGTTTGACGGTACATGAAAGGGTTTTCCCATGATTTTAGCAAATTGAATGCGGTTGAAGTTTATTGATATAGATTTGGCATTTAAGGTTGAGTCGAGATTTAAAAAAGGACTTTGAATCTTTTCTTTGGGAAATAAACTTATGTGATAAATTGGTGGACTTTGAGTGAATATTGTCATTTGGGAATTTAAAGTCTAAATTGACTCTTGTATGGTGATTTCGATCTTTTTAATTATAATTAATCGAACGTCTTCGATTTATGTTGAAAAAACTAAGTTTTAGCATATTTACCTTATTTTGTGTCACCAAATTATTATTTTACTTGAATCAACAATTTCGGATCTAATAGTTGACTTTAGAATCGTGAATGACTTTAAGTGAAGTTAGCTATAAAATAAGATAGATTCTTAAGGTCTAGACAATATGTATTAAACTTGTATGGTTGTAGGTACACAAAGTAATTATTCTTTCGACTTGTCTAGATTCGCAAGACGGTTCACATCGAGCCCAAACGCGAGAGGATCGAGATTAGGATTCGCGACGAGTACATGTAAGTGGGGAGCTTCGCTCATCTATCAAATGTGGCTTGCTACTAGCATATTTAGAATCACAATTTTAATTTAAAGGACTTGGGATGGGGTTGTTGCCTACCTTTTTTGACTTCATGTAAGGCTTCTTGGGGAGCTATAGACATGGTGGAACCAAGTCACCTTACATGTTTAAGGGCCTCTTGGGGAGCCGTAGCTAACAGTAGAACCAAGTCACCCAATGCAAGGGCCTCTTGGGGAGTTCTGGATGCACGATGGAACCAAATCACCCGGGCCTCTTGAGGAGTCATGGACACACGGTGGAATCAAGTCACCCATGCATATTTATTATATTTTTAATTATTTGTCAATAAGGGGAGGCAATGGCAAATTGAAACCATGGACTTGCATTTATATTTATTACTTTATATGTATCTCTCTTGTAACCCCTTTGCATTGCTAAACTTGATTATTTATGCTTTACAACTCTTGAACTATTTATCGGTATTCGAAATACTTTATGGAACATGAAATGCTTATATTTTATGGAATTATTACCCTGCTACAAATTGTCAACACTTGTCATGATTTTAAATGCATGCTAGTTTTATTTTGTTTTATAGGTATTACTTGCATATTTGATATTTGAGCGTGGTTCTTCTCTTATTGGGATCTGTTGGTTCTTTTAGCTCACCCCACTTACAATACAAGTCCATCAACAAGTGCGCTAGAATTGAGACAAGGGAGAAACGAGGTTGAAGTCTTCACTTGATGTGAGCCTTGGGTTGATATATATCGTTTATATTCGATTTTGAAACTATTAAACTTGGGTTGTAATTAAAATAAGTCTTTGGATAGTTTGAAACCTACTTATCTTTAGTTGATCCACTTGGGAGTTTTAATAGTTTAACTCAATACGAACCCATTTATAGTTTCATAGATATTCTTGTGAATTTAAATTTATTGGTTTAAGGATATCTATTTATATTTATTCCGCAATTATTATCCTTTGTTTAGCCAATGTTTATTCTATAGGTTTGTTTGAGAGGCGTGCCAGACTGTTATTTGGGCCTGGTTCAGATATCAGGTCCAAGTAGCGGTCTGGGCTGAGCGACCCGACCCTAGGTCGGGGAGGGTTATCACATACAAAGTGGGAGAAAATCAACTGGCTCTGACCGTGCCTTAGAGGATATCGCTAAGCATAGGCGTCTTGCCTCCAGTCATTTGCGGATCTGCACCTACCATCATAAATAGGACGGTAAGTACAAAAAAAATAAGATTAAATAGCAATAATAGAGATCTCAACATAAATTATGAATCCACAATACGCAATAAGTCTATATATATATATCATGTGGTACACATAAATAAATTGAAATAGATAACAATTTGCATGATAAACATATTCAACAAACTTAAACAACAATAATCAAGTGACTGACAAACAACAGATAGGTGAATAGGTAATTCCAATCGAATTGCAGGTCTCAAGACTTCCTTAGCTTGCGAGCGACACAGTGGATCCGAAGGCCTCCTCTACAGATTGATCCACAACGTGCGATCTAGTAGGCCCGAATGTCGCCTCCATTGACCATAAACTATGCTAGGAAATGCCATAGGCAAAATGGGCTGCTAAATCCCTAACACATTACTGAAGGAAAACCATGGTCACATGTCAAATGCTAAATTCTACTGATAGGCTCTAACGAGAAGCCACAAACTATGCTGGCTGCTAAGCTCTTTGAGACTCTCTCCACTGATGTATTACCTAAACTCTAGGTCACTCGAACTGAAATGGAGTACAAATGACAAATTTCAAGGAAATAACCAATCAAGAAATAGAAAAGAATTCATGTTAATTCTAGTGTTACCTTTACTCACCTCAAATCTGCTTATACAGTACTCCCGTAGCTCCACACGTTTTCCAATGTCAATCTTTAATTTTTTTTGTCAATGTCCCGTTGGTTACTTGACATCCATTTATAATTTCCATTAATAATCAAAATTTCCCAATTTCCTATATTTTTCTAGCTATTTTTGCTAATTTCAATCTTTACGAGGCAAAAACCCCAAAAAAAAGTCTCACTACAATTCCGAATACTTCACTTTTTATAGAAATTATTTGGTCAAAGTATAATTATTCAGGATTTTTCCATTTTTTGGAATTTTTCCTAATTTTTTTAGAAATTTTTTTCATTTATAATCATATTTAATTTAATTATTTATTATAAATAAATAAATATATTATTATTTAATAATGGGTGGGGCCTCGGGTAGGTCTGGTTCGAACCAACCAGATCAGATCTGGTTCTCCCTAACTGGGTCAAACTAGGGCCGACCCACCCAGTTCGGCCCAACCGAGTCAGGCCCGGGCCACCCTGACCCGGCCCACCAAGGTCATCTCCCCTTCCCCTTTGTTCGAAGGAACATAAATTTTTTATTTTTGTTGAGCGGAGTTGGGCAAATCCCAACCCCAACATCGATTTGCCAAGGGAGACGACCTCCTCGGATCATCTGAGCTTCACACCCAATCTATTAACCACAACGACAATAATAACTCAACAACACCCACATCAACGCCAACAACAACAGCAATCACCACTCACCTTCATCAACTCGATCTCCTCTCGTTCGATCCCGAGCTCTCCACACCTCAATCGACCGATCTCCCTTTGATTTCTTCTCTCTTTCTCTCTTGGTTTGTTTGTGAGAATGTTGAGGGCGGTGATGATTGATATTTTTGGTGGTTGGTTAAATGACCAAAATACCCCCATCCTTATCTAAACTTCTCAACCAAATGCCATTTTTGGTCTTTTCATTTTTTTCTTTATTTATTCTTTATATAAAGATTTATTTATATGTACTTTATATATATAAATATATGTACACTTATATTTTTGCGCATATAATTTCGTTATGCGCGCCAACGAGTTCACTCAAGCGTGCACACTACCTTACGACTCTCGCATGTCGCCTACAACCCCGCGTATCACTCAAACATGACTTTGCCATTATGGCATATGACATATGAGTGAAGACTCCTTGAGGCGACGTCAGTGATGTGTATGACAAAGGCTATTGTTGAGCTACATATTTGTAGTCAGATGCGAGTTCCTAGTGTGCCTCTGGAGCGGGTTGTTGAGTGTTAGAGGATGGACTATTTTAGAGGTTCAGCTGGCTGGCTCAAGATCTGCATTGCTCTGATTGGTTTGGGTCGTCAAATGGGTAATTGAAGCACAGGGGTATGTTATGGGTACCTGCGGTACAAGAGCTCAGGGACAACATTTTGGAGGACGCACACTGATCACAGTACACTGTTCATCCTGGTAGAACCAAAATGTATCATGAATTGCAGCGGTTATTTTGGTGGCCAGGGATGTAGGCTGAAGTAGGCACTTACGTCAGAAGTTGTCATATTTGCCTGTAGGTGAAGGCTGAGCACAAGAGACCAATTGGGTTTCTACAACTGTTGCCCATTTCTCGTAGAAATGGGAGCACGTGACTATGAGCTTCGTTAGTAGACTACCGCAAACTACGAGGCGACACGGTGCAGTTAGGGTAATGATTCACAGGTTGACAAAGTTGACACACTTCATTCCAATTGCAATGAGATATTCCTTCCTACAATGAAGCATTATCTTTGAGAGAGATCATCAGACATCACAATGTAGCGATATCCATTATGTCTGATAGGGATCCCAGATTGACATTTACGCTTTAGGAGAGTATGCAGGAGCAATTCGGCCCTAAGCTATAGTTCAGCAAGGCATATCATCCTCAGAGTGATGAACAGTCAGAGAGGTTAGTTCAATTATTGGATGATATACTCAGGGCTTGTATTTTGTAGTTTAGTGGATCGTGGGAAGATTATCTATCATTGTGTAAATTTGCTTACAACAACAACAATCAGGTGAGTATCGAGATCCCACCATTCGAAGCACTTTATGGTAGGCCTTGCAGGTCACCTGCATGTTGGGCGGCACTAGAGGATAAAATGGCTATAGGACCTAAGGTTGTTGTTGATCATACAGAAAAGATTAGGCAAATTTCTGACATAGGCTTCAAATGGCCCAGGATAAACAAAAGAAGTATGCAGACAAGTATCATGAGGGTTTGAGCTACTAGAATGATGACTTGGTGTATTTGAAGGTTTCACCCTGGAAGGGTCATCAGAGGTTTGGCATCAAGGGGAAACTAGCACCGAGGTTTATTAGATAGGTCGTGGTTGAGACACACATCGATTGTGTGGCATACAAATTAGAATTACTGCCATAGTTTACAGTGGTTCATATGATATTTTACATCTCTATGTTGAGATTAGCTAGGTCAGACAGGTAGATATTCGTCCTGACGGGACCTACGACGAACAACTAATTGAGATTATAGACTATTGGATATAAACTCTGCGAAACAGGGAAATCCTGAAGGTATTGGTCTGTTGACAGCATCACGGCACCGAGGGACTTACCTGGGAGCTTGAGTCTACTATGCCAACGTGTTACCCCTAGCTATTTGCTGGTACGAATTTACTTATTTTAAAATTCAAGACAAAATTTTCCCTAGTTGGAAAGAACTGTAATGACCAAATTTTGATTATGTTGTTATTAATACTTATTTATAGACGTGGATGCCAGCTCAAAAGTTCGTAGACTCCGCAGATAGGCCAGGGCATACCGACTAGGTAATTAGTCCGTTTTGTGTGTTGATTTGTTTAATATGGGATGTGTATATTCAATTATCTTAGTTTTCATTGCATTGTGTGTATTTATATTGTTATTGTCGATAGTGCGACAAGTATTTGCCTCAAGTAGCGTGTAGATGCAGGTACCGAGTTGGTAAATTATGGATACACTAGGCCGGGGGATAATAGACACATGATAAATGAATAAAATACATTAAATAATTAATATAAAACGTCATTTAGTCAATATGCGAATGTCGCGAGACACGTTGTGGGGTCGGGTACTGTAACGCTTGGGAAATAAATAATTGGTATTGAGAAGGATAAGACCAAGAGTTCAAGTCACACAAATGTGACGGTCCCAATTTCCCAAATGAAATTAGGTACGCACAATCTAGACTCATGCAGGTCCCCGAGTCAGCACTCGGCGAGCCTAGTCAACCGCCAATCAATTTATTATACAATTTATGATAAGAGTTATTGCAAGTTTAACAGTAACGCAGTAGAAAATAAATAAACTACAATTATGTATGGGAAATAACTCAGTTAAAAGGAAATCAGGAATCTATAATGTGGAAAACCCCAAAATATTAATGTACAATCAGATAGGAACCAGATAAACATGTACATGATATCCAACTCAATATAATCCCGAGTTTAACAACCAAAACCAATATATAAAGCAACATACAGCCAAGCAAAAACAACCATAAACTACTATAAGTCCGCCGGTTCAGCATCTAATATCCTCACATGAAATCACCTAGGCAGGGCTCCTTGCCCTTCCTGCACTCTCCTATCTGCACCCACCATCACAAACTAGACAGTGAGTAACTGAGAGAGATCAAAAGTAATGCCCGAAGAATATAACAATAATTCATGATTTACAAAGTAAAGTAGTCTAAATATCATGCGGTAATTGAAAGACAGGAATTTAAATAGATCAAGTGCATGATAAACAGACTAATAGATATCAATTGAAACAGAGTGTTCTAAGAATTCAAAAAAGGCTCATAAGTGGTCTAAATCATATCATAACAGCAAAGACCTCGCGAGGTTTCCCCGGGCATCGACACAAGCGACGACACAACCATGATAGGAGTAACACAGGTCCTCCAACATAGTACTTGGTGTCACATGGTCACTATGGGTAGTCCCACACTCTTGTACAAAAGTGTCCATGTTGTTCCACTAGTGCAGGGCAGGGTACTCTCGAGACACACACTTATGCCAAGAACACGCAACCAAGGAATAGAACGGAATGTCAATAATAGATCATAGTAAATCAGAATAAATGATAATGAATCACATGGTATTTCCTTACTGGCTTACTAACATACACAAGCACAAAGCGAATGTACTTACCTGACTAATCACGACACGTTAAACTAACTTCCGCTACTCTAGTCCGTCCCATAGGTACACAAACTACCTACCAATGGTTTGAACCCCAAAGATTTGGTTTATGATCAATAGATAACCTAGAATAAACCCTCAAAGTTACCCCAAAGTTTCGGTAAAATTTGGTAAAAATAAGTAAAAAGGACCCTCTGGTCGAGACGCTGCTAGAGACGCCGCCAAATATAAGGCCCACGACGTCCTCACGGTGTTTGTGAAAACTAGACGTTTTAGACACTCTAGTCTACACGTCGTATATGACACTGTGGAAAGTTCTTCTTTGTGACGTCTTGGTGGTGGAAATACGAATCAACTGTTCATGAGACATCATGGTGACACCGACTTGTTCAAGTTACTCATGGCATCGTCACGACGCTCTGCCAATCCTCTTTATTGTTCTCATATGCGAGGGACGCCACCAGCACAGTGAACTGTGTGGCATTTCTTGTAGCGTAATGTCGAACAGGATGTGCATATCTTCGACGTTGTGAGAGACACCATCACACCCAGTGAGTGTGCGGCATCTCCACAGCGTTGGATCAGACAAACTTCTGGAAAATAGCATAAGCCAAATTTGATTCTACCCATCACGCCATCCTTGGCGATCATCAACAACATGTTTTTAGACTCAAAATCATCCGAAATCAACTTCGGATCATAGTCAAAACCTCAATAATGTTTGGGAATTTGAGATATCCCCAAAATGGTCCAAAACCAATGAAAAATCAACAAAACAACATTAAACGGTACACCGGCTCAACGTCAAGTGTTAATCGCTCTGGGGGTTGCCGAGACACCTGTGATTCAATAGAATTGACTCTAGTGAGGCACCCTTGGCCATCGCGATTAAAACTTGAGTAAACAACGCATAAACGAAGAAGGAGAGAGAAAGGGGAATATAGTGCTTACCTTGCTCCGGCGAGACCTACCTGGTGAGGCTCCGGTCACCACCAAATAGGGCGGTCAGCCTTCTTGTTCACTAAGAAAGAAGAGAAGAGAAAAAGAGGAGAAGAGTAAAGAATGAATAGTGAAAAGGGAATCAAGTGGAGTGGTCCTTATATAGGCCCACTCATCATCTACTTGCATATGCGCATCTCGAGGCAAATCCATCAGCTTCCCCCTTTGGAGTGTCCACCAAGTTTAACTCTCCATGTCGACTTTACTAAGTGACTTGGCTATCACTCAATTATTCAGCTCATTTGTTGATCCTGCGCTCCTCGACTCATACCGCGCCACAACTCGACCGTTGTGTGCCTGTGGTCTCCTCACATTCCGTTTTAAATAAACTCATCGCATTTATTATTTGAAAATCATTTATTTGTGCTTTCTGTATTTTTAACTCTCCCACATTTCTAGGCAAAGCCTCACTCTGACTAATAATTCACTAAACGACTCGAGACTCGTATTAAACTAGCATACTAATACAAACATCAAAAAATCATAAAATTACCTCGGCATCAAGTCCAGAAGTACAAAATACCGTGTAGTATCACGTAGCTGGGTCACGGTCCTGACAAGTGTAACACAAGTCGGTTAAATTTTAAGGATTGTTACGGTCTCCCCCACTTATTAGAATTTTGTCCCCAAAATTAAACTAATAAGTAAACTAAATTAAAGACTTACCAAAATCAAACAGGTAGGGAAAGTGCTCGCGCATATAGTATTCTAACTTCTAGGTTAGCTCCCCGTCTCCGTGAAATTGCCATTTTACAAGAACCAAAGGAATCTCCTTATTCCTTAGCGTCTTGGCCTTTCGGTCAACAATCTAGATCGGCTGCTCCTCATATATGGCATCGTCTCACAACTCGATCTAGCTCAAGTCTACCATCGGTTGTCGTCCTCCTCTTGACTTATCTAATCGAAGCATCGAGATATGGAACACTAGATGTACACCAGCGAGCTCTGGTGGTAACTCCAGCTGGTAAGCGACTTTACCGATCCTCTTTACAATCTTGAAGGGACCGATAAATCTAGGAGCGAGCTTTCCCTTGATTCCGAATAGTTTGTGACCCTTCAGTGGAGAGACTTCAGGTATACATAGTCTCCCAAGTCGTACTGAAGCTCATCGTGATACTTGTAGTATTTCTTCTGCCTCTTTTGAGCTCCCTTGAGTCTCAGACGAATATGTCATACTTTCTCAGTATGATCAACAACAATCTCAAGACCAGCTGTCACAACATACTCTGGCTCAGTCCATCAAGAAAGTGATCTACAAGGCCTACCATAGAGCACCTCAAACGGTGCCATATCAATATTCGCCTGATAACTGTTGTTGTAAGCTAACTCGCACGAATGAAGGTACTCTTCCTATGACCCGTCGTACTCCAAAACACATATCCTGAGCACGTCTTCCAACACCTGGATCAACCTCTCGGACTGTCAGTCTGTCTACGGATGGAACGTCGTACTCAACTCCAGTCTGGTGCTAAACTGAGCCTGCATACTCTGCCATAGCAATGAAGTGAATTGCGCCCCTCAATCTGACATAATCAATAATGGAACTCTGTGCAATCTGACAATCTCGCGCTTGTAGAGGATGTTTAGTTTGTCAACTTGGTGTATAGTGGATATCGGTATGAAATGAGCAAATTTCGTCAATCTGTCTACAATTATCCAGATGCTATCGTGACCACTAGGGGATTGTGGCAAGCCACTGATGAATCCATAGTAATGTGATCCCACTTCCACTAAGGAATGCGGAGGGGATACAACAATCCTTCAGGCCATCGATGCTCAGCGTTCACGCGCTGGTATATCTCACACACTCTAATGAATTCTGACACATCAGACTTCATCCCTGGCCACCAAAAGAGATGTCACATATCCGCGTACATCTTGGTCCGACCCAGATGCAAAAAAAATGAAAATGGTGAGCCTCCTAAAGTATCTCGATACACAAGTCAGCTGCCAATGGAATCTACAGTCGCCCATGATACATCAAGCAAGAGTTTGACGGCTGACTCCAATCTAGACATTCTGAACTATCTGCCATCTCACTATAACGCTGGTACAACTCATTGCCCTGCTGTCCATTGGGAACAATCTGTAGTGAAACGGTCTGCAACCTCATCTAACCACACATCTGTGTCCTGGTAGTCATCGGCACGTCTGCTGAACTCATCATCTCGGCTGCCTCAAGTAACGCATACTCGTGAGTCATACTACATACAACTACCTCAGCATCAGATCCTTTACAGCTCAAAGCATCAACAACAACATTGGCTTTCCCAGGATGATACTCAAGCGCGAAATTGTAATCCTTCAGGAATTCAAGCTAATGCTTCTATCTCAAATTCAGCTCCTTTTGAAAGAATAGGTACTTCAAGCTCTTGTGGTCTATAAATAACTTGAATTGTACACCATATAAGTGGTGTCTTTAAGTCTTTAATGCGAACACGCTCGCAGCCAACTCTAAGTCGTGTGTAGGGTAGTTCCTCTCATGAACCTTCAGCTGTCGAGATGCATAAGCGATAACTCTGCCCTTCTGCATCAACACATAACCCAAAACAACTTTTGAAACATTAGTATAAATGACTAAGTCCATCCCTGTCTCGGGCAATGCTAAGATTGGTGCAGTAGTTAGCTTCTCATTCAGAGTGTTGAACGCCTTCTCACACTCCTCATTCCAATCAAACTTCGCATTCTTTTGAGTTAGTTTCGTCATCGATGCAGCGATCTTGGAGAAGTCCTATACAAATCAACAGTAATATCTTGCCAACCCCAAAAAACTGCGATTCTGCGTCATGGTAGTCGGAGTAGGCCACTCAATCATGGCTTTAATCTTCTCTAGATCAACGACAACACCGTTAGCTCCAACTACGTGCCCTAAAAATCTGACCTCCTGCATCTAAAACTCGCACTTGCTGAACTTAGCATAGAGTCGATAATCCCTCAGAGTCTGCAACACTGCTCGAAGATGTCCCTCGTGCTCCTCTCGAGTCCTGGAATAGATAAGAATGTCGTCGATGAACACAATCACAAATCTATCTAAAAATACCCCCTCATCACTCTGTGCATGAGATCCATGAACATGGCCGACTCGTTAGTTAAATTGAACGGCATGACTGTGAACTGGTAATGGTCGTATCTCGTGCTGAATGTCATCTTTTATTGATATTCAGCCCTGATCCTAAGCTGATGATAGCTTGACTTCAAATCAATCTTTGAGATCCACTGCGCTCCTATCAACTGGTCGAATAGGTCATTAATGTGAGGCGACGAGTACTTGTTCTTCACGGTAACTCGATTCAGCTATCTATAGTTAAGACTGCCATATTTCTTCTTCATAAACAATATTAGTTCACCCCAAGGTGACATATTAGGACTGATGAATCCTAACTCCAATAGCTCATCTAGCTGAGTCCCCAGCTTCTCTAGTTCTCGAGGTGTTATCCATTATAGTGGTATCAAAATCGGTCTAGTCCCTGAAACTAAGTCAATGATAAAGTCGATCTCCCTCGGCGGTAGTAATCCTGGCAAATCCTCTGGAAATACGTCTGTAAACTCGTACACTACTAGTACATTGGATATGTTGATTTTTGTACCATCTGCTAACGGAACTGTGATCGTCTTCTCTTAGCAACCAATCTGAGCATGAAAAGCTCCCAACCAATCCATGCCAACAATGCATCGAACTTGAGAAATTCTAGAACTTTCATGTCAACATGTAGCTCGTTGCCCTTATCACTACCAGACAATCAATGCACAAAAAGTTTGGGTATATCTTGTCCTCAGCATCCGTGCTAAGGATCAATGATCTACTAAGCCTAACGAGTTTCAACCCTAACTTGTCTACCATGTGACCAACAATAAATGAAACAGTAGTACCTAAATCGCACTTGGTATGCGTGAAAGTACCATAAATATAAACCATACCCACAACAAGGTTTTGGGACGCCTCTTGGTCTTACTTAACAGCGGCCTGAACACGCTCCTTCTGGTGTTGGTGGTGTTATGGATATGCTCTCGTTGATTGAGAACACTCCCTCTGAATATGGCTGACCTGTTCGTACTTGTAACATGTATGGGTATCATGTGATATCTGAGTCTGGTTCTGGCCTCGTCCCTGTGTGAAACCCTGAGTCTGGGTCTGACCAGACCTTTATGTCTTTCTCTGCTTATCTCCTCGATTAGTACCCCTACTCTCAGTAGTCTACTTATGCAACTGCTAGGCTGGTCGACTAGGCTGTGGTGGATGACTAGCAAAGCTCGGTACTGGCAAAATGGTCTATGCCAGATGAGTAGTCTGTTGTGCAACAGACCCTACACTCTAAGCCCTGTGATCACGATGACCCCATATGCTCCTTTTTCTCTTCCTATCCTGTTGATGGTGGCTCTTGATTATGTCTCTACTTTGGTTGCACTAGCCTCCTCTGGATGAGTGAGCAAATAGCACTCCCTCGCTAAACTGCGCTCATATGCTCTCTGTAAGCTCTTCGGCTCAGTTATAACAACAAATCCTCCGATTGTGGGTAATAGACCTCGATAAAATAGTAAACTCGATCAGCCTCAGGATCTGTGGATCCTCCAGCATAAGGCAATAATGAAATGAACCTGCCCATATTCTCCATCACTGACTCATCTGTACTCTGCCTCAGTGCCATGAACTCGTTTCTCTTTGCCCAAAGAACAATCAACAAAAAGTATTTATGATTAAATTAAGTCTTGAAATCGATCCAGTTCCTCATAGTAGCTCTCATGTGGTCCTCCATGGCGATAATGTGGAGTATCTTCTCATGGTTCTTTAGGAAAGTCTCTATCGCAATGACATCAGTATCCCCGAGGAACATCGCTGGATCGTGCCTCTTAAACTCACGTTACTGCCTCACCTCAGCAGTAGTCCCTGGGCTCTTCTTCGGTATGGTAATGGTAGCAGGCACTGCCTCAATCGTCTCAGCCGCTAGTATCCCAGTCTGCATCAGAGGTGTCTTAGCCTCAGTCTGCTCAACCGGGGTAGTAACAACTCTCTCAAGTATCGTCGTCAACGGGATCAGAGCCATAGATGCCGCAACAATTGGAGTCTCTGCTCCCAGAATAGCGGTAGGCTGCATGGGTGTAGTCGGGGTTGATGGTGTCGTGGTAGCCGGTGCAGGTGTCGTCAGCAAGCACACTAAATCCTCAAATCTCCATGTCCAAGTGTGAAACTCCTCTGAAGTAATGAACAGAGAATCAGTTATCCCGCTATCGTCGCTCAAACCTGTCTGATCTGCCATCGCTGTCTAACCCCATACCATATAGTACATACCACAATCATAACATGTACAAAATTAAACCCGACTCATCCTTTACTCCCCCATCTAAGTTTCTAAACAGGAACATAGGGTTTCCACTATAAGTTCAACCGTTCCTAACTTCCGCTGGTTTAAATTGCTTATGTTTTATGAAACCTAAACCTAGTATTCTCTGATACCAACTATGACCGCCCCAATTTCTCAAATGCAATTGGGTACGCCCGGCCTAGACTCGTGCAAGTCCTTGAGTCAGCACTCAGCGAGCCTAGTTAGCCTCCAATCAATTTATTACACAATTTATGAAAGAGTTATTGCAAGTATAACAGTAACGCATCGGAAAATAAATAAACTACAATTATGTGTACATGTGTCTCAAAAGTCTCCAATAACCAAACAAAAAAAAACTATCAAATGTACACGTACGAGTAGGCCATGGACTGTAAACCGTCAAAGGTAGTCACCCAATATCTCTACTGCTCTGCTCATACCTGGATCTACACTTAGTCACCCAAAAATATAGTTACGAGTCCAATGAGTAAATTTTCAAAGAAAAACATCGAGTAGATAATAATAGAAGCCAATAAATAAGGTTAACTTAATATGCAGTGAGTAAGAGCAGCCATAAAACCCTGCGTGCGTAGTTAACAACCATACAATATGATCAACGAATAATCATGATTGTAACAACATGCAAAATAACGATTCCGATAAATCCAAATGAATATGTGACACAACCTAAGAAACTAGATCATACCCCATCGATCACGTGCACCCCGCAGCTCGGGTCACAATCCACCGACGCCGCAAGTACATGCGCAACAATCTAGTCTGCTCAGTCACATAACACAACCATCCTGAATAATCACCGATAATAAAATCAATCAATACTGACCAGTCAATAACCAGACTAATGCATGCTCAATAATAAAATTGTACAACAAGAATAACAATTGTAAGAATCAAAACCATTAAATACTTAAGATGTGTTTTCGTTGGGGTTTATGCACCTTGAACCGCGCTCCAAATCCCCGAAATTAATATCGTTCTCACCTCGTAATATGTGTCTGATACTCGACTAGGTCCTCGTAAGTCCATAGTATCCTAAATAATCACTAAAATTCTTAAAATTTGAAAATTCAATCAATTTTCAATTTATTTTATTTTTACAATGCAGGGCGCCGTGGGTGGCACTGGCATGAACGATTGGTTACGGGGCCTTAGGCAGTTTGTATTAATGTTGCACATAGATTAATTTCTTTTAAAACATAATGCAGCATGCTCCCAATCACACTAACAATGTGGGATACACTTTCTTTTAGATATGGGGATTACATCTCCCGAGTGATATTTTTAAAGCCAATTATTGCAACTCGTCATGTGAAAGTTGACTTATACAATGGTAAGAATATACGACACATTTTACATATACTCCATATCTTTAACAACACCATATATCTTCGTACTGAACTACATATGCTACACAAAGTTTATCACATCCTTTTAAACCAACTACTTTGAACTACTTTGATATATATTTTTTCATGCATATTAGGAATTTCACTATCTAAAAGATCCACTACAGTTCTTGACATAAAATGTGACAATGCTAGAGCTACATCTCGCAAACATGGTACTAACACTCTTCATACCTGACAATATATCTTATTATGTACATATCATATCATATATACAATACAATCATTTGTTATACAAATTGTACAACATTCTAGGTCTGAAGAAAACATGGTACGTTTGGAGAACATTCTCAATGATGAATTACCTCTCCTCCCTATAGTTGTCCCTGTAATTGATGAAAACTCCATTACAATTACTGACATTGTTAACATACATCCTGTTGTACCAGAGGTAAATTACGATTAAATATTCCTATATATTTCCTTCATTCAACTGTCAAAACACTTTCATATTAAGAATATTTAATTTATACATCATCCAAAGCAAAAAGCAGTTTTCTTCGTTCAACCAAGAATTGTCCTCAACCATGAAGATCAGCCCTACTGGTACATGAGTTGCAATGGCTGCAAGAGATCTACACCAACTGAGTATAATGAACAGTTTATCTGCTTCCATAGATATGACACTCACATTGGACTTCCAAGGTACATATGCCTTCACTTGCATACATCTTACTTACCGCTTATACTCTTACACACATTATTACTTCTAACCATACTACGTTTGTTCTAGGCACAAAATCTCGATTCAATTACAAGACAACTCTGGAGCAATTGAAGCTGTTGCTTTCGATTTCCCTGCACGCCAACTCCTACAAAAATCAACAGTTTCTTTGATGAAAATACATGACAAGGTATGCTTACCTCAACCACTAAAAACAAAAAGATTACATGTCCCAATATACCATTATATAAAACTTTATATAAAACTTATATTATATAATTACTAACCAAAGATTAATTTATGATAGATAGAACCTACTCATTACCATGTCACTTATATTATATAACACTTTCAGCTCACTTATATACATATATATATATATATATATATATTACACTATCAGGTATACAAAACTTTCAGGTATACAAATGTCCTTCTACGTTAATATTCATTTGTTTTCTTGATCAGGGAGAACATTTTTGTCCCATATTACCATCTTCACTTCTCAACAAAGATATGGAGTCCATCATCATTTGCTTCACAGTTGACTCTTTAGAAAAGCGTTCAAATGCTCTTATCAGATACATCATCTTCGCAATTTTCCCATATGTGCAAAAATCATGCTCCTCAACCACTTCGGAAGCACATGAAGGTCTAACACAAACAAGCACTTCTTCCACTTGTGAAACATACACAGAAGAAGAATCTCAACGTAAGCATAAAGGGAAAAAAGTTGTTGTTACCGAGGAAACTGGAGAGATCATCCTTCACACTCCAACATTGTCTAGAAGAACCATGAGTAGAGAAGCATCATTAACAATTAATGACTCCAACAAGTTGCAGAAACATGACAAGGCAGACTAACATTTGAAGAAAACCATAAGACCTTTTTGTAGTAACTATACTGTTCATATCCTATACCTCATAACAACTTACACTTTTGACTATGACGCCATGTACATATGACTGCTCCATAAAAAGTTTCTTACCTATGTAAATAACTCCACATTTTGTTGTACAAAAACCAAAAAATCTTATATATGTGAAGAAACCTCTTTGTACTACTGATGAAAAAATTTACTAACCAAACTATTGTGACCTAATCTAATCTAACCACCAGTTCCACCATCTTAAATATAATCAACATTTGTAACTATTTGTAAATGTCAAATTACTTAATAATTATGACACCCAAAATTTTTTCCCGCATGCAAAGTGCGCGGGAAGAAAATTTTTGCGTGCTTAAAAACTAGTAATTTATATAAGAGCATGCCCAACCAAAAGTGTTTAAAATTATGCCGAAGTGATTATAAGAAGAAAAGAGTAGTAAGCTACCTCGTGATCGTGACTGGGTACAGATTCAAGTTTTTTATTTTTTTCAAAAGTATTTGTTAACAATTTTTTATTATGTATTATTATAAGAAATTGATCACGTATGTCCTCACAAAAAAAATCTCGTATTAATATTTTTTACTTATTTATTTTATTTTCTTCAAGTTCAAACAGGTTTATTAATTTGTTTTAATAGCAACTCGCGCGTTATTAATATTTCGGACTATCAGTTTTTCGAAATATTATATTTATTGTATATATATAAGTGAATATCATTGTCCATGCCCCCTAAACTCCTATCAATTAATTAAGGACCTTTCATATAAATATTAAATTAATATACAAAAACAATACTAATAATTTGGGCACATGTTGATTGTCAGACCCGTGGCAACTGTTGAGAAAACGGCTACGGAAACCGAAGGATTATCGCGTCATTTTAATATACAAAAACAATACTAATAATTTGGGCACATGTTGATTGTCAGACTCCGTGGCAACTGTTGAGAAAACGGCTACAGAAACCGAAGGATTAACGCGTCATTTTCAAAAGGCGAAAGGGACAGATGATTTTGAGTATTTTTTCCTTTCAGACCGGCTAATGGCACACATAGGACATCTCTGATTCTAAATGTACTCTAAATTTAAATTTTAATTATAAAGGCACCCACATTTTTATAAAAATACCCTTTTATATCAATTGAAATATTCAACTTCAAAAATATTAGTTGAGATATTTATTTTAGGTTCAACAACATATGATCAAGACTTATCTTTTAGGTTCAGTGTTGTCTAACTGTGATAATCCTAAAAACTCGAGGCCTGCCACATCATGCGCCACAGACCCACAACTTTATCAATTCACCTTCTAGTTGTGTCCCACGCACACTATGCACCACTCAATCCTCAATAAACAGAGTTATCAATATTAAAATGCATTAATTCAGTGGAAAATCTTAATATATGAAATTTGTCATTTATTCATCAAAAGTTTTAGAGCATTCATTCATATGTGGAAAATCCGGAATAGTACACTGTATATAAGGCGACAATAGTAAATATATATGTACAGGTGTCTCAAAAGTCCCCAATAACCTAAGATAAAACAAACTACTGAATGTATACGAGTAGGTCATGTACTGTAAACTGTCAAAGGTAGTCGTTCAGTGTCTCTGCGGCTCTGCTCGTACCTGGATATGTACTCAGTCACCCAAAAAATACAGTGACCAGTCTAGTGAGTAAATTTCTAAAGAAAACTATCAAGTAGATAATAATAAAAGCCAATAACTAAGGTTAACTAAACATACAGTGAGTATTGCGTGCGTAGTTAACAGCCATACAATATGATCAATGAATAATCATGATTGTAACAACATGTTCAACAACGATTCCGGAAATCCAAATGAATGTGTGACACAACCTAAGAAACTAGATCATACTTCACCAATTCGGATGCCCCATCTACCCACAATAAGACTAGGTCACACTTGGACTATTAACGGTGATGGGAACGAATCACACCCTATCAGTTACCGCACCCCGCAGCTCGGGTCGCAATCCACCGACGGTGTAAGTACACGCGCTACGTACAATTTAGTCTACTCAGTGACATAACATAACCATCCTAAATAATCACCGATAATAAAATCAATCAACACTAGCCAATCAATAACCAAACTAATGCATCCTCAATATTGAAATTGTACAACAAAAATAACAATAGTAAGAATTGAAACCATTAAATACTCAAGATATGTGTCTATTGGGATTTATGCACTTTGAACCGCGCTCCAACTCCTCGGAATTGATGTCGCTCTCACCTCGTAATACATGTTTGATACTCAACTAGGTCCTCCAAATTCCCTGATATCCTAAATAATCACTAAAATTCTCAAAATTCAGAAATTCAATCAATTTTCAATTTATTTTATTTTTACTGTGCAGGGCGCCGTGAGTGGCGCCACTGTAAGCGATTGCTTACAGCGCCCAGGGCAGTGTGCCCTGGACTCTACGCTGCGGATGGCGTCGTGGAGAATTTCTCTCCATGTTACCACTGGCGGCATCTCTTCCTATCCCGAGTTGGGTTAATTTTTCGGGCCTCCTCGACTTCTTGGCGCGACTCGAACTCATTCCAAACCCCTATGGTACTCAAAAATAACCATAACATGTGTTCAAATCTCGACAAACCCCGACCAAAATTTATACATCCGACCTATTTTTGCCAAAATGTTGTAAATACTGTTTTCTTCAAAAAAACTTCTACAAATCCACCACTTCAAGCTCAATAACCACCATTAAAACTACACCACAACTTTGAAAACTAGTGAGCTCATGTCACTCTTCGGAAATCATCACCAAAACACGCAAAACTTCGTCCAAATGATGAAGAATGACGGGAGAGTTCGAATCTAACCTCGGATCGTTGATTCCTCGACGTTTGCACTTCAAATCTCCTCCAAAAACTCACAACTTGCCTTCCTCAAGAATTTTCATCCAAGATAGATAGGAGAGAGAAAAAAGGTGGTCAAACACACCAAAAATCTCATATATATCCCTTAACTCACCTCATCTTAAGGCCCATCCTATGACTTTAAATGTGTCAAAAGGTCTAGCCTCTAGTGACTTGGATGGGCGACTTGTTCTCATCCTATCAACACCACTCATTTGATCCTCGGGTGTTCCAGTACCCAGTATATGGCAACTCGAATTTTCGTATGAAACTTCAACAACATATCCGACCTACGACGTGTTCCCGTATCGATTATTTATCACATTTAATTATATTAAGTCAGGTGAACCCATTCCTTGGTTTAGTGTTTATTGTTAGTCGATCGTTTGGCTCACGTGTCAGCACGCATTTCAAGGCTAATACCCGACTCACTATCTCACTCGATCTAACCAATATTAATTTCACACCTGCGATGTAACGACTCATAACATATTCATTATCATCATAGTTACACAGACAATCAGTCAAAATAACATTTCACGTCAACTCGGCATTTTCGTGGATTTGGACTGGCGTCCTTGTCCAAAAATATATGCATAAAGGTCTTAATGAAATTTGGGTTATTACACTAACCGAACCTCTTTGGTAAAATTTAGTTGACAACTGCCGACTTAAAGGTTCAATGGGTTCTGACCGACTCTTCAATTAAAGGTTCAGCAGGTGTTTATTGACTCTCCAACTAAAAGTTCGGTGGGCTCTGACTAACACTCCAATTAGAGATTCAGACTTACGAGACTAACCCACTCGATGATGCTATACAAATCATAAGGAGTGTGTGGAGAGATGGTGGTGAAAAAATGGTGGTGGGTGTATTAATTATAGTGAGGACATAATAATCATTTTGCAGCAGAATTGATTTTTTTTAAGTTTGACTTTTTGATAGGGTGCCCTAAACAAACATTGGGTCTTTCCGTTTTAAGCCACGCAGGATAGTGACACGCGACATGCAACAGAAAATACAGACACGTGTGAGTGTGAACGACGCGCGGCATGGGAACAGAAAATACAGACACGTGTAAGTGTGAACGTGGCCCTTCCCAAATCAATCCCAAATGTTTGGACGAACCTGGACTCCAATCCATCTCAACTTCTCAAGTCACAAAAATCACGTATGAGTTTGTACGTCACTTACAAACAAATTCTGAAATTGTTGAAACTCCCTTCAACAATTCAAAGAAATAGAAATTAGCACCGATTAACTCAAAGAGGTAGATGTGGTGGTTTGATTACTTATAAAGACAATTTACAAGTACTAGGAAATTTGACTCAATAGAAATTGAAGAAATTTGATGAGATAGAGATAGACCAAAAATTAGGGCACATTAATTACGAATGATTTAAATGATTTGAAAGCTCACCATCAATTACATTGAATCGGGTACAATGAAAGAATTTGATCTATGTAGCCAACCTCAATTAATTTGTAATTACACCAATCACTTAACTAATAATATTTTCTCCTAATTACATAACCCTCCAATCTCTACACTTCCTTACCTTTACCAATAGGGGTGGGCCCCCAATTACCACCCTCCTTAGATGCTCTTGCCCCTCGAATCCTTTTAATTTGCCACCCCACCTTACACGCTTCTGTCCCCAACCTCTTTCCCATTTCTTACGATTGACACACTTCCGATAGAATAATTATCATACTAATAATTTATGTACAATGAAAACTCAAAAAATTCTCTTTATATATTTAGAAATATTGTTGAATAATACTTTTTAAAATCATATTTTTCTTACTAAGTCATATATATATATATAAGCAGTTATTGTAACAATACATGTTTAATTAAGGTTGATAAACTTATATTTAATTATGAAATGTCTCCATAAAGATGAAGCTTAAAAAAAATCTCAACCCTCTTTTTTGTTTCACACCAAAAAAAAAAGCATAAAATGATTTAGTGAAAGCTTGGGAGGAGAAAAAACAATTGAGAAGTGATATAATATTCTTTTTATTTAACACAAAATTACAAAATTAACTCTTTTCTTATAGAATTTTGCTTGTATCTTAGTAATTTATATTGCAAATCATCATAATTCTAAGTCTATTATTCAATTTTGAATTTTTTATCAATATAATTTTTTATTTGATAAAAAAATTATTATATGTGGTTGGCCCAAGTCTGATATGACTTGAGCTAAGTTGAATTTAGACAGACCTAACTTAATTCTCTCTTTGATAACTTTTTTTAAGTCAACTAACTTATTTTGAAGTAAATACCAAAATATTTTATAAGTTGTAAGAGAGCACATGCAAATTTAAACTCGCTAGTTAAATGATTGGTCTTTAACCGTCTTAAGTATGTACTATTTGTAACACCATTTGATGTCCATTTTAATCCCCCTCATTTTTTTTTTTTCAAATTACCATGTTCTTACGTAGTCCATTAAACATATATAATAATTTGGCTGAAAAAAAAAACATATATAATGATCAAGGCCGTCAATTGCGATTAGCCTATTTTTTTCTTTCCTACTTTTGCTTCTTTTATTTGTGGCATTTGTAAGTTTAAAAAATAAATGTTGGTATTTGAAACAGTAGTATAACTATTTTTACACTCAAACAAATAACAAGCTAAGTCTAAAATTACTATAGTTCCAAACACACTTATTTGCCATGACATGGACATATATTTAGTTCTCATGGTAGTAGTACCCTATATATATATACTAGTCAACAAGCACATGCTCCGCACGTGAGATAAAGATATCATATTTTTTTCGTTTTAGATTGGCATGAAATTAAACCTTTTCCCTCCTTTTCTAGGCTTAGGACCGGCAAAGAAGTTAGTTTTTAGTAAAACTCAAACTCCAAATGTTTGGAATCAACATAAAAAAAGTGAAATAAAAACGTTGTAGAACTCAAAGAAAGTTATAAGTATGAACCCCAGATGAGTTGTATTAAAAAAGAAAAAAAAAACCTAGATGAGAACATCATATACACAAAATAAGAAACAAATTAATAAAACGATCGGAATCAACTAAAAAAATGATTGAACTTAAAACAATAAGATCACATGATCATGTACCGGATCAACACTTGTTCGATGTGGCGACAATGACAAAGAGAACAGATCACAATGCTATCAATTCTACCAAGATAATGTTGGATTTTGTGATGCCAATTGAATTTAAGCTATCTACTAACTCCACAAAAAAGCTATTTACTATGCTTATGAAAGAAAAAGTGAGAGTTAAGCTATAAATGAGAGAGAAAGAAATTGCATAGAGATTTAGCGAGGATGAGAGAGCTTGTAATAGAGAGTGGGTATCAAATGCTATATATAGATAATGCAACGCAAAAGCTTAAGAATTGAAATATCCAAATTAATATATAAACTTGAATTAAGCAAGAATCATCTCAATCACAATTATGAAAATCCCTTCAAATTAGAAAATTTTTTATTTGCTGACCATTGAGATCTTTGTAACGTTTTTTTTTTATCAAATTAAGTGTTTTCTTTTAAGTTGTTATTATAAAAGGTGTTATCTTCTATTTGAAGTTAAACTATCTATTGAAACCGCTTCTTAATTATCTCTATATCCACACTCATCGATCACCACAAATAATTTAGTTCATTATTTTTGGACATGAATTGGAAAAAAGATTTTTTCCAATTCATTTTAATAAATGAAAAATTTAAAACAAAAAATTTAGTTCATTATAAAATTGAAAAAAGATTTTTTCCAATTCATTATTTAAAACAAAAAATTTAGTTCATTTTAATAAATGAAAAATAAAAAGACTTAAGTACCCTTTTTTTTGGTAGGACATGAATTAGAAAAAATATTTTTTCTACCGGACAAATGTGGTTAAATTTGTAATAAAGGCTATTTTAGCCTCACCTTAACTATCTTGGAGGATTTCCATTATTTTTTGTGTATATGATGTTCTCATCTAGTCTTTTTCTTTTTTTTTTTTAATACAACTCATCTGGGGTTTGTACTTATAACTTTCTTTAAGTTCTACAACATTTTTAGTTCACTTTTTTTTTTTCTGTTGATTCTGAACATATGGAGTTTAAGTTTTACTAAACATAACTTCTTTGCTAGTCCTAAGCCTAGAAAAGGAAGAGGGAAAAGGTTTAATTTCGTGCCAATATACATCGAAAAAAAAATGATATCTTCACCTCACATGTGGAGCATGTGCCTGTTGACTATATATATATATATATATATATAACTTCTACAATGGAAACCAAATATATACACATGTCATGGGAACCCCTCAAAATATGTTGTACATTAAATGTTTTGTGCATTTATAACGCCTCGATTATTGTGTTGGATTAGAATTTAATAGTTGTAAATGGTGTACCCATGACATGGATATATATTTGGTTCTCATGTAGTAGCACCCATATATATATATATATTACAAATGTTTAATTCTCCATAACTTGCCTGAAACATCCCCTGTACAAATTAGGGCAATATCCCACCTGAAACTCTAATTAAGCCCTGGTACACTAGTCAGACTTAACTAGTGCAGAAACTATTAGACCCCTCGTCATTAGGATATCTGACCGACCTAGATTATCTCAAATCCACTAATAATCTAGTCTGCCTCTAAGCTCCTTGATTAATTTTATTCAAAATGTTAAATCTCTGTAATTCTTGAAATACATGTTTATCCTCAAGTCAAATTCAAGTTCTCTATTTTTTTTAGATAGATCAAATTAAGAAATAATTCAATTCTATATTTTTAATTCTAATGAAAATCTGGCAGCATTTCCCCTATAAAGTGAACTGCTTAAAAATCAACCACCTGATAAAAAAACATCATGATAATGCATGGAAGGACTCATACCTCCACAATATCCAAAACAATTCAAATATCTAACGTGGAAGTCAAATAGAAACCTTAAACCATTTTATAAAACTATCTTACCCTAAACATAAGTTTGTATTCAACATCTTACTACCACTACTGTCATATATTCCTTTAAGAAATCTTTAAAAAAAATATCGTTCTAACTAGCTCAGAGCCTAAAACCAAAAACACAATAATAATCAAATCATTATACAAAGAAAAAAAAAGAACGTAAAAAAACCACCAAAGTTTCCTAAGCTTGTTCTGTTAGATCAGGGGAATTGCAAAGACTTCAAAGCGTGTAACACTGCCACTTTCCTAAAGGAAGTTTTGCTCCCTACACTGCAAGAGTCAGCAAATATCCTAAAGGATACGATGAAGTATACCCACCTTTCACTTTGCAGTAGTGAAAGATGAAAAGCAAGAGCAATTGCTGGTGAATTTCGAGATGATTTCTTCCTCCCTAAACCTCTCCTTTTATAGAGCACTGGTCATAACCAGTTAGAGTGAAAATGGGGTAGTGGAGTAGTGGAACAGTCAAGCATTGATGCAATGGAATAATGGAGCAGTCAAGTATTGATGCAATAGAGTAGTGGAGCAGTAATTCCTTAATGGAGAGCAGTTTAACCTGCACCCACTAAGCCACTCTACTAACTACCCATTTAATCTCGAAAATGGTAAAAATTAATGGTAAAAATTTTTACCCATAGTTAGCTAATACACATATGCACGCACACGCACGTGCCTCGTGCCAAGTGTTAAGTGCGCCTATAAAAGCGCCTAAAATGCACCATATGTGCCGTGCCACGCCCGCGCGTGTGGTTCACTGGGCATAGCACTTGTATTTTATTTTACACACACTATGGTGCAAGAGTACATATATACTCTTTAAACTTGAAGTTCCTAACCAATGTGGGATTAAACATTTAATTTGAAAATGTTCAACAATCCCCCGCCATTTTCAAAATATTCAGGTCATTCAATCCACGAAATCTCAAACATTATATGCATAACTAATGGTATCTTACGATTTGAACCACTAACTTGTGAAAAGTTCATTACATCATATCAGAATTACATGGTAGATACACTTTGAACCAATGATTCTATTCGATATGTAGCATAAACATATCACGCATATAACTTACATCAGCAAATAGCCATAAATATCCTGACACATTCAACATTGGCCTTGTGTCTCGTATCTTCTCGTGAATGTCTTTGGAGCCAAGCCCTTGAACTCCTTGAAGCGGCCGCACTTCACATCCACATAGGTAGTCTCCATTCTAGTACCCCGCAATTTAAGTACCTTTAGAAGACTGTTAAGAGATCATCTCAACCTCCTCTCTTTACATGCAGGTACCGAGCACTAACAACCTTGGGCTGGTTATAAAAATTTAGTGCTCACAGTCACTCTTGTAATGAATTTGACTATATTGAACTCAAGACTTAACGTAATGTTAGGCGTCGAGTTGAGGTTCCACTATTGGTGACCTGTAATTTATGGGATTGAGACCCATCCCTCTTGATGTTTTATTCACCAAGTCTCTTGGCAATTCTTTAGTAAGGGGATCTGCCAAGTTTTGACTAGATTTCACATAGTCAATCGTGATAACTCCTCTTGTTATCAATTCTCTGACACAACTATCTCTCAGTCCAATATGTCTGGACTTACCGTTGTACATTTGGCTATAAGCTCTTGCCAATGTGGCCTGACTATCATAATGGATAGAGATTGGAGCTACCGGTTTAGGCCACAATGGTATCTCGTGTAATAATTCATGTAGCCATTCAGCTTCTTTTGAAGCTGAGACCAATGCAATAAACTCCGATTCCATGGTAGAACCAATCATTAAAGTTTGCTTCTTTGAAGCCCATGAGATTGCACCTCCAGCAAGTGTGAAAATTCACCCACTTGTGGATGCATGATTTTGATATTTTACAATCCAACTTGCATCTGAAAATCCTTCTAAGACTGAAGGATATCCACTATAGCATAAACCATAGTTAATTGTTTTCTTCAGATATTTCAAAACTCTTCGAATTGCAAACCAATGCAACTCACTTGGATTAATTGTAAATCTGCTTAACTTGCCTACTGCTAAGGCAATATCTGGCCTAGTGCATGTCATTGCATACATTAAGCATCCAATTAATCTAGAATACTCCAGTTGTGAAACTGGATTGCCTGTATTTTTCACTAGCTCAATACTTGAATCTAGTGGGGTAGAAACTGGGGCACAATTTAAGTGATTGAATCTATTGAGAACTTTCTCAATATAATGAGATTGAGTTAGAATAATACTCCCTTCATCTCTTACAACCTGAATTCCGAGTATGACATCAGCTTGCCCCATGTCTTTCATTTCAAACTAGCTTGAAAGAAACCTTTTGGTCAACTGAACTTGTTCCAAGTCAGTTCCAAAAACCAGCATGTCATCTACGTAAAGACAGGTAATGACACCATTGCCTTGTCCATCAACCTTGCTATATACACATTTATCAGATTCATTTATTTTGAATCCAAAAGCAAGTACAACCTGGTCAAATTTTTGGTGCCACTGTTTTGGTGCTTGTTTTAAGCAGTACAATGATTTTCGCAATCTACACACTTTATTCTCATGACCGGGCATAATACCCTTCAGGTTGTTCCATGTATATTTCCTCATCCAACTCTCCATTTAGGAACGTTGTTTTAACGTCCATTTGGTGGATGACTAGCTTGTTTATGGCTGCAATTGCAATAAGTAATCTGATAGTAGCAATTCTAGCTACTGGTGAATAAGTATCGAAATAGTCTATTCCATGCTTTTGGTTGAAACCCTTAGCAACCAGTCTCACTTTGTGTTTTTCAATGGATCCATCAACTCTTCTTTTCCTTTTGAAGAGAAATTTGCATTTAATGGGTTTACACCCAGGAGGTAGATCGACTAGCTCTCAAGTGTTATTTCCCATTATTGAATCCATCTCATCATTTTATGCCTCTTTCCAAAAAGCTGCATCTATTTCTTTCATTGCCTCATCTACTGTTTGAGAATCAGCATCCGTATTAAAACAATATGGAATTTGTCTAGTTACTGTTTCTCTACTTCCTTCAATTAGGAATGTATAGAAATCATAACCAAATGACTTAATTTTTTGAGCTCGTTTGCTCCTTCGAAGTTCAGGAACTTCTACTATTTCTTTGTCATTTTCAATTTCTATGACTTCCTTCCCTTTTTGGTTTTCTTCAGGAATACTTTTAGTAACTGATTTAAATCTTGTCTCATCAAAGATTGCATCCCTTGATTCAATTACAGTGTTTACTGAAATCGAATTATTAGGCTCAATTACCATGAACCTATATGTCTTACTGTGTTGTGCATATCCACTAAATATGCACTCCACTCCCCTTTCACCTAATTTCCTCTTTTTGGGTTCAGGTACTTTTACTACTACTCTACAGCCCCAAACTCTTAAATAATTAAGATTTGGTTTTTGCTTATTCCAAAGCTCATATGGGGTGACTTTATTCCTCTTTTGTGGAATTCTGTTCAAAATATGGCATGCAGTCAGCAATGCCTCTCCCCAAAATTCGCTACTCAAACCAGAGTTTGATAGCATAGCATTAACCATTTCGGTTAAAACACGATTTTTATGCTCAGCCACACCATTTTGTTGTGGTGTATAAGGGGCAGTAGTCTCATGGACTATTCCAGTAGATTCAAAGTACTTTGGATCATAGACTCTCCTCCCCTATCAGACCTTAAACATTTTATAAAGGTCTCATATTGCAATTCTGTTTCTGCCTTATAGGCCCAAAACTTAACCATTGCCTCATCTTTGGAATGCAACAAATAAACATAACAGTACCTACTATAATCATAATAAATGTTATAAAATATTTATTGCCTCCTATAGATGGTGTACTATGTATGTCACATACATCAAAATGTATTAAGTTGAGCAACTTTGAATTTCTTTCAACATTAGGAAATGGATTTCTAGTTATTTTTGTTTTCATGCATGTATTGCAATTTCCTTCATATTTATCAAAATAAGGCAGTAATTCCAGATTTACCATATCATATAATTTTCTAAAATGTACATGTCCTAATCTATGATGCCACAAAAATGAAGAAGACGTAACAAGATACGTAGAAACAACATTCTTATTAGATAAAACGATTACATTAAGCTTAAACATGCCCTCATAAGTATACCCCTTCCCTACATATACCCCTCCTTTGGAGAGTACAAACTTGTCAGCCTCAAAGACAAGCCTAAATCCAAACTTATTCAAAAGATCACCCGACACAAGATTCTTCCTCACTTCTGGTGCATAATACACGTTAGTGAGTTTTACAATTTTGCCAGAAGTAAACTTCAGATCAACACTACCTATGCCTTTAACAGGGACAGTAGCATCATTTCCCATCTACAAGACAATATTTTCATCTACTGCCTCCATAGTCTTGAAGAACCTCTTGTTCTTGCAGACTTGTCGAGTAGCACCAAAATCAACCCACCAAGCCATATCATTTTCAACGATGTTGATTTCAGATATCATAGCAATGAGATCATCATTATCGTTACCTGCACATTTGGCAACGCTAGAGGAAGCATGATTTTATCCTTGCTTCCTCTTCTAATGATGACATTCGGAGTTGAAGTGGCTATCTTTCCCGCAGAACCAACAAGTGACTTTCTGCTTCCTTTGATTCTAGTTTTGGTTGTTCGGTTTTCCTAAACCATTAGGCTTTTTGAAACCACTAGGCTTGTTAGGCCTGTTCAGTAGGGGCTTTTTGAACTTAGCCGCTTCCATCACATGCACCTTTGAAATTTCCTGAGCATTCTGCTCTTTTTCATTTTCCTGCATGCGACAATCCTCTTCTACACGAAGATGGTTAGCAAGTTCATCAAGAGATATGTCCTCTTTTTTATGCTTAAGGGTTCGTTTGAACTCCTTCTAAGATGGGGGCAGTTTATCAATAATAGAAGACACAACAATTGTTTCATCCATGACAAGATTGTGTTAAGAGAAATTATTTCTAATCCTCTCAACTTCACAGAATTGTTCCATGACAGACCTTTCATCAACCATTTTAAAATTAATAAACTTTGTTGTAAGGAATTTCTTACTTGTCGCATCCTCGTTATGGTACCTTGCCTCCAATTTCTCCCACAGCTCCTTGGCAGAGGGAACGTCAAAGTAGAGGTCAAACAACGAGTCCTTCATGGCGTTCAGAATATGACCTCTGCAGGTGTGGTCATCCGTCTCCCATTTCTGCCTTTTCTTAATCTGCTCGACAGTTTCATCGTCGAACTCCATAGGTTTTGGTGTATCCAAGACATACACCAGATGAAGAGCCACCAGCAGGAAATGTGTGACGGCCCCAAATTCCACAATCCTTGAATTGGGCACCGCCCAGCCTAGACCTATGCAAACCACCGAGCCAGTCTCGCTGAGTCACGCAGGCCTAGTCAGCCTTCATTACCATTTACCATTTATTACATATTTATAAGTGAAGCTAATTAATTAGTGAGTTATTATCAGATACAGCGGAAGCACTTAAACTCCAAACTAATCAATAACTTCAAGACACACCAGTTAGGACAATTCTAGGGTGTGGAAACCCCGTAATCATATCCACCATATGAATAAAAAGTGAGTATCAATAATTTCCTACATGCCGAAGATCTCTCATAACCCATAATCCCACGTTCAACAAAACAGTATAGATACTTAATACAAAACATACTCAATACGCCGGAGGAGAATGCCTCGTGGTTCTCACCTTCAATCGCCTAGCGCTAATCCCTTGCCTTAATCTGTTCGCCGGTCTGCCCACCGTTACAAACTAGACGATGAGTACAGTGATGTAGAGAGTAAAATACCAATAGAGTCTAAACAGTATTTCAAATGTCAAGTAAATAGCTAAACTAGTATCATGCATGGATATCACGAAGAGTATAAAAGACAGCATGATAAGTGAAATCACGGAGATAATAACGATAAATGAGTGTCAATAACACAAAGCCAAAAGAAAAGGAATCTAAGTGTCCCAAGTCCACCAGGTTGCCACACTTAGTTTACAACCTGTCTTCCAAGACAGATTCTGAACCTACTTAAACCCAAGGCAGTATAGAATAAGGCATTTAGCTCCAGGTCACATTTTGTTCACATACGGGCACCGCAGCGTCACACACAGTTCAACATACGGCCACCGCAATCCCAAACTACGGGTTTAACCACGTCCAGAGTCCGTGTACTCATGGTATAGACCGTGAGCACCATGTTGTCCACTTCGACCCAAATATACCACTCATTAAGGAATCCAATCAAAACTAAGCCGATAAATCACCAAGGATGGATATAACAAAGGGAATTCAACAATTTATATAATCCACAAGAGATTGCTACTCAAAAAATATAATAGCTCAAATAAATGCACAATTGAAATAATGTAAATACTCTGGTTGGTTTTACTCACAAATATCGCACTCCACGTTCGCGACTCTCACATGCCCCCAAAACGACTCCACACGCTTGTCACCAATCCACTAAGCACCTGGTAATCATTTTTTTATCCATTTACATCATGTTAGAGTCGATTTGGAAAATCTCGACTTCTAAATCCACTTCCCATATTTTTCTTGGTTTTCTCTAAATTTCCTGGCTATTTTTGCCAATTTCATGCTTTTCAAGGCAAAACCCCCGACAAAATGCTTCATAAGAACCTCGAATACTTCACTTTTCATGGAAATTTCCAAATTTCTCTTTGTTTGATGAAAATATAATTTTCCAGAATTTTTCATGAGTTTTCCCTATTTTTTGGAATTTTATTTCAATTTAAAATCCTTTTAAATATATTTAATTAAAATAAATAATTATTTATTAATATAATATTATGGGTCCCGGGTCGGGTCTGGACCGCCCTGACTGGGTCTGACCGGGTCAAACTCGGTCTGACCGGGTCGGGTCCGGTCCACCCGAGTCAAACCCAGTCAGACTTGGTCAACCCGGGTCAGACCCGGTCTGACCGAAATCGGGTCGGGTCAAGTGACCCGACCCGTTTCTCTTTCTTCCTTGTTCATGTTGGGATTGACTCTCACCCCAACCCCAACTAAACCCGAAACACCTAATCTCGGCCATGGCTTCCGCTATGGCCGAGCTCTGCTCGACCATCACCATCACCACCGCACACACACACCGCACATACAACAACAACAAATCAACTACAACAACAACAACGACACCAACAATCACAACATTAACACTTACCTCACCTCGTCAACACCGCCAATGTCGCTTCCCCTAGCACTCGACCTCGATCTCTCGCTCTCCTTCTCGGCGGCTTCCTCACTCTCAGACTTTCTTTCCCTCTCTTCCTCTTGATAAATTATATGGTGGTGGTAGTTTTGGGGTTAAATGAAAATGGTAGCCAAATTACCAAAATGCCCCTCAATCTTATACTCTTTCTTAATAAGCCCAAAGCCCTTCTTGGCCTTTTGCATTTTAAATTTTTGATTTTTTAATATTTATATATGTATATATATATATAATAAATTACATACATATACATATATAAATTTATATATTTGCCTACAATTTCGTCGTGCGTACCAATGAGCATACTCGGGCGTGCACACTACCATACGACCTACGTGTGTCGCCTATAACCCCGTGTATCACTCGGCGACCATTGATTTATTATTTTGTCAGTGTTTTATTTAAATGTATTTTCCCCCAGGACACCGTAAACCTGTAATTCGCCCGTCGAACCCCATTCGATACGTTTTCCCGAGGTGATCCTACTCGTTTATTGACATCACCGCCTTGTCAAACAGAAACGAGTATCACTCAATAGTACACATCATCACCCAAAAATAACATAAATTTTCGGGTCGTTACAAAATGTATTCACTTCTGCCACCTCAGGAAATCGCCTCCATCGAAGCGATCCAACTTCACAATGTTAGCCAACAGTTCTTTGATTGAAGCCATTGCAACAACAGACAAAAACTTCCTTTAGATTGTTAGATCAGGGGAATTGCAAAGACTTCAAAGCATGTAACACTGTCACTTTCCTAAAGGAAGTTTTGCTCTCTACACTGTAAGAGTCAGCAAATATCTTAAAGGATACGATGAAGTATACCTACCTTTCACTTTGCAGTAGTGAAAGATGAAAACAAGAGCAATTGCTGGTGAATTTTGAGATGATTTCTTCCTCCCCAAACCTCCCCTTTTATAGAGCACTGGTCATGACCAGTTAGAGTGAAAATGGGGTAGTAGAGTAGTGGAACAGTCAAGCATTGATGCAATAGAATAATGGAGCAGTCAAGCATTGATGCAATGGAGTAGCGGAGCAGTAATTCATTAATGGAGAGCAGTTTCAACTGCACCCACTAAGCCACTCTACTAACTATCCATTTAATCTCAAAAATGGTAAAAAATTTTACCCATAGTTAGCTAATACACATATGCACGCACACGCACGTGCCAAGTGCTAAGTGCGCCTATAAAAGCGCCTAAAATGCGCCATATGCGCCGCGCCGCGCGCTTGGCTCACCAAGCATAGCACTTGTATTTTATTTTACACACACTATGGTGCAAGAGTACATATATACTCTTTAAACTTGAAGTTCCTAACCAATGTGGGACTAAACATTTAATTTGAAAATGTTCAACATGTTCTTATGCTTACATCTGTCCCGTACACATCCTAACATCATCAAAAACAACTCGAAGATATCAGATAAGTGAATTCCTACATTGATCTGTACTCTTGCAAAAGCCAAGTTTGATACGTTGAGACATGTAATTGCATTTCAAGTAAGTCATAAGAAAGATGCGACATCATGAATGACATCAAACTTGTTCTTGTTTCCAGACTATCGACGTGCGTGCACTTCCATCTTTAGTACACAAACCGTATTGGAAGATCATGAATGCTAAGGTACCTTGGACCACATCCTTACCAGTCCCAATGGCAGTCGTGCAGCTATGACCGAAATCAAGTTCTTATCTACCAAAAAGCCTAACTTATCCCATAAATGCATAACCAAGAAGGTGAAATGCAATGCAAACTATAATGCAATTACAAGAACAAAGTTAATTCAATAATTTGTAAAGATCGCTGTGGGGGTTTACTTACAGCTAACCAATTTTAAGCTAAGTTCTTTGGGTTCTCGGAGCATTAGATCACCTTCAAAGTGGCTCCAATAGCTTTCTTACATACCTAATTAATTATAATAGAGGTCAAGGTTCAAGTGAAACCAAATCATGAAACCCCACAAAAATATATTATGGCTGACACGTGTCGAGTGTGCACAATAAATTTTACGTGTATTTATAACTTGTAGAAGTGATAAACGGGATTGTCTCCACAGGGATTTTACAAACTTTTTAAGAGAAAGGGTTTCAAGGAATTTGTATTACCTTTGTTTAGCTTAATTAAATTAAAACTAGAAAATTAAATTATCTCATTATACTAAAGCAAACAATTAGAATAATTAAAGTAAACTAACACAATTCAAATTAACTAAATATAAATTCAATTCAAATAATCAATATAGGAAATACATCTAAACAATAGCCTTGAGCATTGAAAAATAAATCGGTTCACATCTGAATATAGTAATAAAATCATAGTCATAATTATATCATATCATGAAATATTATTGAATATTATTATATCGTTAAACCTAATTCATAAGAAAGTTAATAGCCAATTGAATAAATCTCGCTCTAAAAAGAAAATGAGCGAGGTGACGATGAGTGAGGGGAACTCAGGCAAGGGAGATCCTCCCTGAGTGAAGCTTTGGGATGCGGCCAGTGGAGGGACCTCAGATGGGGATGTGGCAATGGAGGCGGCTCAATGATCTCCAATGTATAGGGATAAGATCTTGCAGTGTAACAAGGGACGGTTCATGGAAAACCTAAAGTTACAGGAGGGAGATGTTGTTATCGCGGAGGCTGATCTGGGACCATTTGTTACAGTGTCGCAAAGGCTTCATTGGTTGATTAGAGAGCAACTTGAGAATGCAGTGGTGGTGAAACTATTGGGTAAGAGCATGAGGTATGGAATGTTGTGCAATAGGATTAAAGCTCAGTGGGATCCCAGGGGTAAGTTCATGGTATTCGACCTGGATGATCGGCTCTATTTAGTGCAGTTTAGTTGTGAAGATGATGTGGATAAAGCCTTTATTGGAAGGCCATGGAATGTTATGGGGCATGTTCTTGCAGTCCAGATATGGACTCGTGGATTCTGAGCTGTGACAGCATGAGTTAAAAGGCAGAAATGTAGATTAGATTCCCAGGCATCTGTTATGGTTACTACCATGAAAAGCTCTTGTTGGAGTTCATGAAGGACATAAGTCAGCCTTTGAAAGAAGATCATAGTACATAGAATGCTCAGAGAGGGAGATTTGCTTAGATTGCAATAGAAGTGGACTTTTATAAGCCTTTGGTATCTAAGTTTTATGTGGCTAGGGAATAACAGAGTATAACATATGAAGGAATTTCCCATACGTGCTTTACTTGTGGTAGAATGGGTAATATTGTAATAACCCTCAGAATTTAACCTATCTTGTGTTACACTTGTTAGGATCGTGACCTGGCTATCGTGATGCGTGGAGTCTTTTGAACTTTGGGAGTCGACGCCAAGGTAATTTTATGATTCTGTGTTGTTTTGTAATAGCATGATAGTCTAATATGTGTCTCGAGCCGTTTGGGCGACTATTAGTTGAGTGAGGCTTCGCTTAGGAAAACAAGGGAGTTTAAATACACATAAAAACCATAATAAATGATTTTAGAATAATAAACATGATGATTTATCAGAACGTGACGAGGCAACTAGCACACACAACGGTCGAGTTGTGGTGCGATACGGGTCGAGGAGCACAGGATCAATATGGGAACTGGATAACTAAGTGACACCTGAGTCACTTAGTAGAGTCAACATGGAGAGTTAGACTTGGGGAACACTCTAAAGGAGGGAGCTGATGGATTTGCATCGAGATGTGCACATACAAGTGGATGATGAGAGGGCCTATATAAAGACCACTCCACCACTTGATACTCTTTTCACTATTCATTCTCTCTTTCTTTCTTCTCCTCTCTTGTTTTCTTTTCTTCCTTGGAGAGCAAGACAACTCTTATGTGGTGGTGTTGGGGATTGCCAGAGTCTCACCGGAGACTCGTTTTCTCACAGGAATTAAGGTGAGAACCACCTTTATTTCCCCCCTTTGTCCAGTTTTTCTTTTGAATTGTTTTTGGTTCTTGAAGTCGCGATGACCATGGATGCCACGTCGGAGTCAGTTCTGTTGAACAACTGGTGCCTGAGTGATCCAAGTAGTAATCAGAACATGACCATGTGGTCGATGTTGATAGATTTGTTGATTTTTGTTGCTCTTAGTCGACTTTTCAATAAATTGGGATATATTGGATTCCTGGACATTACCGAGGTTTTGATGATGATTCGAAGCCGATTTCAGATGATTTTTAGTCCAATCACACGTTATTGATGATCGCTAAAAATGGTTGATGATTTGTGTGGGTTTTCGATTTACTGTATCACAGAGCATCGTGTTACAGACACGCGTCACGGAGACACCGTGAGTTTATACATGGGTAGCGTCTCTTGCGGTAAGTGAGACAGAGAAGACGTGGTGATATGCCACATGCACGTTCCCATGTGTATTTACTCGCTGCGCTCACACGGCGTCGGGTGGGTGTTTTGTTTCGATTTTTAGCTGTGTGAACGTTTCCTTGTTTACTTATCACGGTGTGTAAAGTGTACATGATGTGAGAGTTCGTTTGTTGGAGACATTTCCATGTGGAGTAGAACACGATGCCATGAAGGCGTGATGGGGTGTGAGACTCTGTGTAAATGTGTTGGGCATACGTAAGTTTTGTGTTTTGGTGTAAGTTTTGTGTTTTGTGTTTTGGTGCGGGCTATGTGAAATGTTGTCACATGTTGATTTTTCTTTCATTTTCTTAAGTTTGGTGTTGAGTGGTGACGTCGTGGTCACGCCTCAAGCCCACGGGCCCACAGCGTGCCCTACGCACGACTTAACCATAAGCCTTTTTCATACTATTTTGGGCCCATTTCCAAGCTATTTTTAAACCAAACTTTGGGGAATACTTTGGGGTTTATCTAGGGGTATTTAATGACCATAAACCCATTATTTGGGGTTCAAACCTTTGTCAGGTAGTCAGGAACTCAGGAAAATGCGTTAGAATTATCGGAGTTGTACCCTGTTGTGATTAGTCAGGTAAGTACACTCGCCTACATGCTTGTATATGTTAGTGAGCCAGTAAGAAAATATCATGTGATTCATTATCATTCATTGCTATATTATCGTTATCCATTGTTGGCTTTCAAAATTCTATTATTTGCTTGATATGTGTGTTCTTGGCGTAAGTGTGTCGATATAGTATCATGTGGCCCGCACTGGTTAGGAAAACTTGGGTATTTCCTACCAGAATTACCGCTACCCACAGTGTTGTGTGAACTTGGATACTGAAGGTGTCATGTGGCCCGCACCAGTTAGGGAAACGAGAGCCATTTCTTACAGGAGTGCCTGACCACCCCTAGTGTTGTGTGAACCTAGGCACTGTATTATTGTGGTTATTGTTGTAGATTTAGACAGCTTATGTGCCTCTTTTGACTCTTAGAACATGCATGTTATCGTTGTTGCCTTCCTGTTTGTTTATCATGCACCTTGATCTATTTATATTCCTGTTATTCAATTACAGGATGATATTTAGACTGTTTTACTTGAGTTCATGAATTACTATTATATTCTTCTGGAGTTACTTTCGATTTCTCTCAAGTTACTCACTGTCTAGTTTGAGACGATGGGTATAGATATCCGGAAGCGTTCTAAGGGCAAGGGGCCCTACTTAGGCAACTTTCTCTGAGGGCCTCTTAGAGTGACACTGCTTTAGGATTAGGCTAGATTGGTTTTATTATTCTTTTGTTGGTTGTATGAACATTTGATCTATTATGTTTTGTCTGTTAGGATGTGAGACTTTTGGATATCATGTAACTTGTTTTGTCATATCGATCTGATCTGTACATGAAAATCTATATTTTTGGGTTCGACATTTATAAATGCCTGATTTCCTTAGAATTGTGTTATTTCCCATACATTGTGATTTTACTTATAATTTTTCCTCAGTGTAAATTGATAATTACAATAACTCACTTCATAAACTTGATTTAACGGATAAACAGAGGCTGACTAGGATCATCAGGTTCCCCAAAATTGGACTCTGGGGCTTGCATGGTCTAGGCCTGGTGTACCCAATCGCATTGGGAAATTGGAGACCATCACAGTTGGTATCAAAGAGCAAGGTTCTAAAGACTTCACTCTTTATTTAAATTTCATAAAACACAAGCCATATAAACCAGCGGAAATTAGGTATGGTTGAACTTAGAGTGGAAGATGAAGATCCAGTTTAGAACTTGAGTTGGGGAGTAAGGGATGAGCCGGGTTAACTTTTGTACATGTCATGATAGCTGTTTGTACTATATGGTATGCGGTAACTAGCCATTGATCCGAGAAGTTCGTTCTCTTGTTCAGATGACGATGACGGATCAGACAGGTCTAAGCGATGACAGTGACGTCTGGCATATGATATGCTAGAGCAGACGATGCGTGTATCTTGACTCAAAGGATCGCGATACGGGACCAGCAATTGCAGGAAATGTTGCGGTTACTTAGGACACTCGCATTGGCTACCACTACACCATCGACCCACGACTACACTATTGTCGCCTACTATTACTCTGGGAGTAGAGACTCCGATTGTCACTGCATCTATGGCTCCGATCCCGTTGACGACGATACCTGAGGGAGCTGTTGTTATGCCAATTGCAGAGACTGAGGCTGAGACACCTTCGATGCAAACAGAGATAGTACAAGTTGAGGAGACACCAACTACACCTGTAGCTATTACAAATACTACTCCGATTACTACTTCGAAGAAGAGTCTAGTAGTCACTACTAAGGTGAGGCAGTGGAGAGAGTTTAAGAGACATGATCCATTGAAGTTCTATAGTGGCATTGACGTCAAAGCCGCAGAGTTGTTTTTGAAAAACCATGAGAAGATCCACACCATCATTGCTACGGCTGATCACATGCGCGCGACGATCTCTTCATCGATGTTGCAAGGGGAGGCAGACGATTGGTAGACGACCATCATTTCTACCCAAAGTATCCCAAGAGACTGGATCGACTTCAAGACCCAGTTTAACCAGAAGTACTTTCCGCCGACAGTTCTGAGGGTGAAGAGGAACGAGTTTACATCATTGAGACAGGGTGCTGACGAGTCAGCGATGGCGTATATGGAAAGATTCATCTCATTGCTACCCTATGCTGGAGGATCAGTAGACTAAGAGCTCAATCGGGCTTACCATTTCCTCGATGGACTATTACCTGCTATTGGGGGTACTGTAGTCACAACACAACTGAAGACTCTACAAGTAGCTTACGAGTGCTACCTAACGAGGGAGAGATAATTGCCCACATACCCAAAGAAGGCTAAACTGACTAGATTAGAGGTTTGATCAGAGGATCAGCATCAGGATAAAAAACAGAGGAAGGGCAAGCTCCGTTTCTGAGATTTCAAAGCAAATAGCATAGGTTAGGTTGCACCACTGACTGCCAAACCAACACAGATGACTCCACCAGTGCCGAGCTTTGTGAGTCATCCTTCACAACCTACCAGACCCGTACAGCAGTCGTAGGGACACTTTACTGGCAGAGGAAGTAAACGGAGGTAGGGACAAAAATCTGGGGAGACTCAGATTACATAGAGAGGAGGCCAGGGTCAGACATATGATACACAAGATACCCGTACGTGTTTCAGGTGCGAACAGGTGGGCCATATTAAGAGGAAGTGTTTATAGTTAGCTAGAGTACAACCACAACATCATCAGCACCGAAGAGAGTGAGTGTAGGTTGCGGTCAAGCCAGACCAAGGGGCATCCCCTAACCTTCTTGAGGGTAGGGTTCTATTTATGGTACTTTCATGCATGCCATGTTCAATTCAGGTTTAACGGTTTCAGTTATTACTAGTCGCATGGTCGACAAGCTAAGTTCGAAACTTGTTAGGCTTAGCAAACCCTAAATCCTTAGCATTGTTGCTGGGGATAAGATATACTCGAATATTTTGTGTCTTGATATTCCCGTAGAGATAGGGGGTTACGAGTTGCCAGTTGACATGAAAGTACTAGAGTTCTTGGAGTTCAATGCCTTACTTGATATGAATTGGTTAGGAGCATTTTACGCTTGGATCAATTATTTTGAGAAGATGATCGAGATTTTGCTGCCAAATGGATAAAAGATTAGTGTTCAGGGTAGAGCGGGTTTTCTTCCAATCACTAGAGGCAGAGAGGCTATGCGAGCTAAGATACAAACATTCGCGAGCATTATGAGCACTGGGGCGAGATAGGAGATTGGTATTACGAAGGTACCGATTATGTGCGACTTCCCATACGTGTTTAAGGAGGATTTGCTAGGATTACCACCATCAAGGCTATCAACTTTATCATTGACTTAGTCCTTAGGATTAGACCGATTTCGATACCATCATACAAGATGGCACCGCGAGAGCTGGAGGAGTTGAGGAGTCAGCTAGATGAGCTGTTAGAAATGGGCTTCATCAGTCCTAGTATGTCTTCGTGGGCAGCGCCAATGTTGTTTATGAATAAGAAGGACAGTAGTTTGAGGCTATGTATAAACTATCCCCAGCTGAACTGAGTCACAATGAAGAACAAGTATCCGTTTCCGCACATTGACAAATTGTTTGATCAACTGATCGGAGTGCAATGGTTCTCGAAGATAGATTTGAGGTTAGGCTATCATTTGCTTAGGATCAGGGTTAAGGATCGAGAGAAGATGACTTTCAGCACGAGATACAGTCATTTCCAGTTTACAGTTATGCCATTCGGTTTGACTAATGCATCGACGATGTTCATGAACTTGATGCAGCGAGTAATGAGGGAGTATCTGGACAGATTCGTGATTGTATTCACTGACGATATCCTCATCTATTCTAGGACTCGTGAGCAGTACGAGGGACATCTTCGAGCAGTGTTGCAGACTTTGAGGGACCACCGAATTTATGTTAAGTTCAACAAGTGTGAGTTTTAGCTGCCAGAGGTCAGATTTTTAGGGTACTTAGTTGGAGCTAACGGTGTTGTAGTTGATCCATAGAAGATTAGAGCCGTGATTGAGTGGCCTACTCCGACTACCGTAACACAGATCCTTAGTTTTCTAGGGTTGACAGGATACTGCTACTGATTCATGCAAGACTTCTCCAAGATCGCTGCATCGATGACGAAACTGAATCAGAAGAATGCGAAGTTTGATTGGAATAAGGAGTGTAAACAGGCATTCAATACTCTGAAAGAGAAACTGACTACTGCGCTAGTCTTAGCGTTGCCCGAGACAGGGAAGGACCTAGTCGTATATACTGATGCTTTGAAGGTTGGTTTGGGTTGTGTGTTGATGCAGGAGGGTCGTGCGATAGCATATGCATCTAGAATAACTATCCGACTCATGACTTAGAGTTGGCTGCGATAGTGTTTGCATTAAAGATCTGGAGACACCACTTGCATGGTGTACGGTTTGAGTTATTTACAAACCACAAGAGCTTGAAGTAATTATTCAATCAGAGGAAGTTGAATATGAGACAGAGGTGTTGGTTTGAGTTCTTGAAGGACTATGACTTCTCACTAGAGTATCATCCAGGAAAGGCTAACTTTGTTGCTGATGTTTTGAGCCACAAAGGATCTGATGCGAAGGTAGTGGTATGTCAGATGACCCACGAGCATGGTCTACTTGAGGCAGCCGAGTTGATGTGTTCAGTGGGTGTGCTGATGACTACTAGGACACATATTTGTGGTCAGATGAGGTTGCAGACCGTTTCACTTAACATTGTGCTCAAGGGACAGCAGGGCGATGCGTCATACTAGCAGTACAGTGAGATGGCAGACAGTTCAGAACATCCAAATTGGATTCGATCGATAGACACTTACTTGAGATATCGTGGGCGACTATGGATACATTAGCGGTTGATATGCACCCAGATACTTTAGGAGGCTCACCGTTCTTGTTTTTCTATGTATCCAGGTTGGACAAAGATCTACGCTGATATGCGACGTCTCTTTTGGTGCCAGGGATGAAGTCCAATGTGTCAAAGTTCGTTAGAGCGTATGAGATATGTCAGCACATGAAGGCTGAGCATCAACGGCCTGGAGGATTGCTGCAGCCCTTGCCCATTCCTCGATGGAAGTGGGAGCACATTGCTAAAAATTTCATCAGTGGCTTGCCCCGATCTTCTCGTGGTTACGATAACATCTGGGTGATTATGGATAGATTGACGAAATCTACTCATTTCATACAGGTATCTACTACACACCGAGTTGATAGACTAAGCATCTACTACGAGTGTAAGATTGTTAGATTGCACGGAGTTCTATTGTCGATTATGTCAGACTGAGGGGCGCAGTTCACTTCGCTTTTGTAGCTGAGCATGTAGGCTCAATTCGACACCAGATTGGAGTTGAGTATGACGTTCCATCCGTAAACAGACGGGCAGCCCGAGGTTGATCTAGGTGTTAGAAGACATGCTCAGGATGTATATTTTGGAGTAAGGCGGGTTATGGGAAGAGTACCTTTATTTGTGCGAATTTGTGTACAACAATAGTTATCAGGTGAGTATCGGTATGGCACCGTTCGAGGCGCTCTATGGTAGGCCTTATAGGTCACCTTCGCGTTGGGCTGAGCCAGAGAATGTTGTGACAGTTAGTTATAAGACTATTGTTGATCATACTGAGAAGGTACGGCAGATTCATCTAAGACTTAAGAGTGCCCAAGTGCGACAAAAGAAGTACTATGACAAGTATCACGATGAGCTTCAATACGATTTGGGAGACTATGTTTACTTAAAGGTCTCTCCAGTGGCACAAACAGTTCGGAATCAAGGGAAAGTTTGCTCCTAGATTTACCGTTCCTTTCAAGATTATGAAGAGGGTCGATAAGGTTGCGTATGTGACGGCCCCAATTTCCCCGTGCAATTGGGTACGCCCGGCCTAGACCCGTGCAGGCCCCAAATCATCACTTGGCAACCTGACGAGCCTAGTCAGCCTTCAATTTAATCAATTTAGTAATTTATGAAAGAGTTATACACAGCGGAAGACTAAAACAATTATAACAAAGGGAAATAACTCAATCAAAGGGAAATTATGAATTCTATAAGTGTGGAAAACCCCGGGTACTCATGTACAATTCGATAAGCATATATACATGATACCAGTCTCACCAAAATACTAAGTTCAATAATCCCAACAATATAAGTATTTAAACGATATACAAATCAACAAAAATTATAAACACCTACTGAAAAGTCTCTCAGATGTCCTGCAACTCCTCAAAGTATATCACCTAGGCAGAGCCCCTTGCCCTTGCTGCTCTCCACTCTATCTACACCCACCGTCACAAACTAGACGGTGAGTAACTGAATAAAATTGCTAGTAGTACCAGAAGAATGTAACAGTAATTTATGATTATAACAAGAAAAGCAGTCTAAGTATCATGCGGAAAGGAAATAACTGGAAAGTAAATAAATCAAATGCATGATAAAGGGACTGAAAGATAAACAATCGATATTTTGCATGTTCTAAGATTCAAAAGAGGCCCATGAGTGGTCTATTTCACAGCAATACGGCAAAGATCTCGCAAGATCTCCCGGCAATGTCGCAACACTAGCGCTAGCAGTGAAATCGAGAGGCATCGCAACACCTCTTGAATCCAAGCACCCAGTACACACATCACTAGGGGTGGTCAGTTACCCCTGCAGAGGGCACCCTCGTTGTCCCAGCTAGTGCGGGACCACATGATACCTTCGAGACACACACTCATGCCAAGAACATACAACGAAGGAAATGGAATGGAATATCAAGCAAAGGATCAATGCAACAATAACAATGAATAGAGGATATATAAATCACATGTTATTTTCTTACTGGTCTACTAACGTACATACATACGAGGCATGCATGTACTTACCTGATCTAACGTGACCCGGTACTCACTCCGAGACTTTAACGCGCTTCCCGTGTTTCTCGACTACCTGACAACGATTTAAGTCCCGAATATAGGTTTAGGATTAGTATTTAGTTTTATGATAATTCTCATAAACTTTGTTTCAATTCATTTAATTATTGCAACCCATGTTATCGTTGATATCCTTTAAACCCTGGTTAGGCTCTTGGTGGGTTCATGCATTAAGCCTATATCCACCTAAGTAGGCTCGATATGTGGATAATTATTAGGCCTGGACATATGGGTTCATTATTACATTTTATGTATTTGTTTTGGGCTTTAAGTTGTGCTTATCATCTTAAACTCTTATTGGGTTTACACAACCCATACCCATACCAATTGAGACTTGTTATGGACTTATATAAAAAATGAGTGGATTGGGCCCTTGTTGGGCCTTTTTACAAGTCCATATCCATTTAATACAAATGTCTATACTTATAATCTTGTTTACTTATTCTTAAACCTACAATAATATATATTATGGTCACACACACACAATTGATGTGTACACCCCACTGGTGTGCACACTAACACTTCACACACCCCGCTGTCTTGTGCACACACACCCCGCTGGTGTGCACCCCACTGTGATTTACTATGTTCACATTCATTAGTACATTACTTTATTATTTAAAACTATATTATATACACATTTGTCCATTCCACACATATACAACTGTTGTGTACACCCAACTGTGGTGTACACACATAGTGCTGTGTACACCCCACTGTGGTGTACACACCCACTGTTGTGTACACCCTATTGTGGTGTACACACATTGTACACCTCTTGCACAAAATTTACACCCTACAACAGTCACCCATATGCACTTATGTAGATCGAAACCCACACCTATACATCTACTATAGTGTACCCACCCACACCCCATCTGGGGTGTGCACATACACAGTCACACCCCATACACATAAAACAACCACCCCACGCACACTGTTTCACCAAAACTGTCCACACACACTTCACAACTGATCACCTTCATCACGACATTAATCACCTAAAACTGTTGTGTACACATTGTGGTGTGCACACACACTGTTGTGTACACCCCACTGTGGTGTGCACACAGTGGTATGTACACCCCGCCATGCCCAAACAACAAAACAGCCACCCAAACGGCAAAAACAGTGAGCATGGAAGGAGAACGAAAACAATGGAGAAAGAGGAGAGAAGCTCACCTAGTGATCTTCGGTGAGTAGTGGAGGCTCCAACGTTGCGGTGGGTGGCGATGGTGATGGTTCAGCTGGGGGAAAGCGAGCTGCTATAATGGAGGCCGAGAAACGTGATGTAAAGTACAAGCCGAGAGAGAAGAGGGAAAGAGGGGTGGAAGAGACTCACCTAGGCGTCTCCGGTGGGTGGACAAGGTGGCAGTAACGTAGAGGGTGGCGGTGGTGACAGCCCAAGGAGGAGGAGAAAGCACAGCCGAGAGGAGAAGGAGATCACGTGAGGCCGAGAGGGAGAGGGAGAGAGAGAGAGAGAGAGAGAGAGAGAGAGAGAGAGCTCGAACCTCCGGTGTGGTCCGGTCAGGTGAGAGATCCGGCGACTGGCAGTTGGTGGTCGACGGTGGCGAGAGGTAGTGACGGCTATGAGGTGAGGAAGATGATGAATAGTGTGTATTAGGGTTTTTGTTTGTTTTTATATATGTGACTTAAGGTGAAATGACCCTTTTGCCCTTGAGTTTACACTTGCCCAACCCTTGGACAGCTACCCTTATGAGTCATTTGGCTCATCCCCCTAATTTAACCCATGTACACATCTCTATGACCATCCAATGGTCCTCCTCACTCAAGTGTGTCATTTTAACAATCCTATCCATATTAACCTATTAAATTAACCCCATTAATTTTATTAAATTACCAATAAGGTTATACAAATTCTCGCCTACTCGGTGCACCGTGCCCCGCGTTCGACACGCTTCTCGAGGCGGTCCCACTTAGTATTCAATTAAATTTCCTCATGTCTAAGTTATACTTTATTGTTAACCTTGTATTTTCTCAACTTAGATCATATATTTCATTTGACTTTGTTTATTAATAATGCCCACTAAAACGGTTCCCGAAACCCCCGTTTAACTAGGCGATACCTTACTCAATTAACATATAGCCCGAACGGCTCGAGACCCGTAAAATACTAATATACTAATACATGCATTATCATCCACAAATAACCAAATTTCTGGGTCGTTACAGCGTATCGGTTGGAGTTACCGCTAGAGCTCGCCGATGTTCATCCTGTATTCCACAATTCGATGCTTCGACTAGAAAAGTCAAGCGAAGGGCGGCCGACGGTGGACTTGAGCCAGATCGACGTGCGAGATGATGCCACATATGAGGAGCAACTGACCCAGATTGTTGACTGGAAGGTAAAGACGTTGAGGAACAAGGATATTCCTTCGGTTCTTGTGAAATGGCAATTTCACAGAGACGAGGAGTTAACCTTGAGTTAGAGTCCTATATGCCCGAGCACTTTCTCTACCTGTTTGATTCCTGTGAGTCTTTAGTTTAGTTTACTTATTAGTTTAATTTCATGGACGAAATTCTAACAAGTAGGGAAGACTGTAACAATCCTCAGAATTTAACCTAACTTGTATAACACTTGTTAGGACCATGACTCGGCTATCGTGATGCATCGAGTATTTCAAACTTCGAGAATCACACTGAGGTAATTTTAGGATTCTGTGTTGTTTTGTATTAGTATGATAGTCTAATACGTGTCTCTAGCCATTTGGGTGACCATTAGTTGAGTGAGGTTTCGCCTAGAAAAATGGGGGAGTTAAAAAACATAAAAACCATAATAAATGATTTTTGAATAATAAATGCAATGATTTATCGGAACGTGATGAGACAATGGGCATACAACAACAGAGTTATGGTGCAATATGCCGAGGAGCGCAAGATCAACATGAGAGCTAGATAACTAAGTGACATCGAGTCACTTAGTAGAGTTAACATGGAGAGTTAGACTTGGGGAATACTACAAAAGAGGGAGCTGATGGATTTGTCTCGAGATGAACGCATACAAGTGGATGATGAGAGGGCCTATATTAGAACCACTCCACCACTTGATACTCTTTTCATTATTCATTCACTCTCTCTCTTTTTCTTCTCCTATCTTGTTTTCTTTTCTTCCTTGGAGAGCAAGAAAGCTCTTGTGTGGTGTTGTTGGGGGTTGCCGGAGACTCGTTTTCTATTATGTTTTGTTTGTTGAGATGTGAGACTTTTGGATATCATGTAACTTGTTATGTCATATCGATCTGATCTATACATGAATATCTGTATTTCTGGGTTCCGCATTTATAGATGCCTGATTTCTCTTGAATTGAGTTATTTCCCATATATTGTGATTTTACATATAGTTTTTCCGCTGCGTAAATTGATAACTGTGATAACTCACTTCATAAACTTAATTAAACAGATAAACGGAGGCTGACTATGCTCGTCAGGTTCCCTGAGACTGGACTCGTGAGCTTGCATAGGTCTAGGCCGGGGTACCTAATCGCATTGGAAAATTGGGGCCATCACGCGTATCATGACCGCCTGCCCTCAGAACAAGACAACAACCCAGGATAGACCTAAGACCTATGGTTCTACGTCGACGGAGGTTCTGTGAGCTAACGAAGTGAAGGTGGTAGAGGTTGTGAAGTTCGGTTCTTTGATGGTGGCAGGAAAAAGGCTTAGCTGGAGATCGAAGCTGGCTGAGAAGGTGGAAGATGCAGGCGTGAGAAATCAGGGAACAAAAGGCACAAAACCAATACCAATACAAATGTACTGGAGAAGTTGTTAAGTGATGTTACTAATCAAACCCACAAACGTGTACATAATAAAAGGGGGCCCAAGGTTACCAAATCTCTTTCAACCAACTCTTTTGCTTTGTTTCCTACTATGACGACAGATGCAGTGGAGATTGGTTCTAAGAGATATAGGATGGAGGAGATGCCATAGGGTAAAGGAAGGCCAAGTAGTGCTACGGAACAGGCTTCTGTTTAGAATAGAACTATGGTAGCTGATGTGAATATGGAAAGGCTAGTTGATAGTTGTAAGCAAGGGAATTCTCAGCTTGGGAGAGCCAACCAGGCTCTGAATTAGTCATCTATAGTAGATGGATCCAATGGTGATTGTGTTGTTGTTTAGTCAATTTGTAATGTCTCTCCTCACTTGGAATTGCCAGGGCGCAAATGGTCCTGCATTTAAAGAGATTGTTCGTAGTAACAAGCCTAAGATAATGGCTATTCTAGAACTAAGAATAAGTGGGGATAAAGCTGCCAGAGTGATTCGATCTTTGGGGTTCCCTAACTACTTTAAAGAGGATGCACATGGTTTCTGTGGGGGTATATGGATCCTATGGGACCAAGATGAGGTGAACATACAGATACTCAGTGCGAGTCACCAGTATGTCCACTTCAAATGGAAGTCCAGTGGAGGTCAGGGTATGAATTGAGTTGTGTACACCTCACCTTGTATGCAATTGAGAAAGAAATTATGGGAAGAGCTTATTGATTTGCATGTACCAGAAAATATTCCTTGGGCTATAGCAGGGGACTTTAATGTATACTTTACTGCAGAGGAAAAGATGGGGGTGCTCCTGCCAGTCAAACAAAGTCTAGAGAATTTTTTAGTAGGAAGTTGCTCTCTTTAAGGGACCTAAAGTTACTTGGTTTAAAATCCAAGAAAGACTAGGCGGGGGACTCTGTAATGGAGCATGGAGGTCTAGGTTCCCTAAAAACTCGGTATTACACTTGACACGTATTAAGTCGGATCATTGGCCCATATTGTTGTCTGTTCATGTACGAGCTGGTCCAGAAGTCGCTAATCACCCTTTTCGATTTTAGGCATCTTGGGCTACTCATGAATATTTCAGTAAATTTGTGCAGCAGAACTGGGAAGTCAAAGTTGGGTTCAGCTTGGCTTTGTCGAAACTGGTCGAGAGGGTGCTTTGGTGGAATAATCATGTTTTTGTCAATACTTTTTCCAGGAAGAAGTGGTTAAAGTTATGTCTAGATTCCCTAAACAGAAGGCTTGAACGTGATCAATCTTTACACCTGTTTGAGAAGCGAACAACATGCTAGAAACAACTAGATGAGGTATTATTTCAAGAGGAGATCTTGTGGTATCAGAAATTGAGGTCACAATGGCTTCAATTTGGGGACAAAAACACTAGATTTTTCCACTTTAGTACACTATCTAGAAGGAAGAAAAACAAAATTGAATGTTTCAAGAATGAGGCAGGGGAGTGGATTGCTGACCATGACACACTCAAAAGCATGGCCATCGAGTTCTATAAAAGCTTTACACTGATGATACCCCTGACTCGACCCCTACTAATGACCAGTCAAGTGAGAAGTCTCTGAGGCAGAAGTGAAACATGCCTTCTTCAGTATGGGAAGTTTCAAAGCCCCGTGGCCGGAAGGGTGGAGTCCTATTTTCTTCCAATCACAATGGGAGACTATAATAGGTATGGTGGTCTCGTGTGTACGTGATTTCTTCACATTAGGTACATTACCCCTTCACTGAATGACACACTTATTATATTCATCCCTAAGGTCTCCGCACCTGCATCTTTCACTAACATGAGGCCTATTAGCCTATGTAATGTAATGTATAAAGCTATTACAAAGATATTAGCAAACAGGTTGAAGCCAGTGCTGGACCAATTGGTGAGCCCAAATCAATCGAGTTTCATTCCAGAGAGGAAGTTGGCGAATAACAGCATTGTTTGTGCAGGAAATAATCAACTCTATGAGGAGTAAGAAGGGAAAAAAGGGGTGGATGGTAATTAAAATAGACTTGGGAGTTGGTTACCAAGCCAAATAGTTTGTGGACTCGGGTGTTGAAAGGTAAATATCTCCGAGTGGAACATGGTGGTCACGGAGTCCTGCCAAAATCCCCAACGTCAGCTATTTGGAGGGCGGTGTGCATAATATGGCCTACCCTTTTAGAGGGGATTACTGGGAACTTGGGAGATGACTCGTCAGTGGGAATCTGGACAGATAAATGGATTGATGGCAAGGGTCAACTTCTCCCCTATGCTAAATGGGAGCTCATGGAACATGATATGACAGAATCAGTAGACCAATTTATTATTGATTCAAGATGGTGAAGTCGGACTAAGCTCTACTCATTACTATCACGTAATGCATGTGAATGGGTAAGAGCTATTCCTCTACCAATTAAAGATAGAGGAAGGGACTCCATTTCTGGGTGTTATAATTAAAGGAATCTATTCATAGTTCGAAGTGCCTATCAGTTGTTGTCAAGCTGTGACTGTACTCCATGTCTTGAGCAAGTGTCGGTTGGCCAAAAGTATTTGGGGTCAAATGGGAGGCAGAGCACCCGCGCTATCGTTCTTCACACAAAACCTAAAGTCTTGTCTCTTCAAGAACCTGAGTAGTAGTCATGCGTATTAGCGAGTGTCTTTTGGGGTTACTTGTCGGTACCTATGGTTTTGGTGAAATGATAGTCTTTTTGGTAGCTGAGAACGACCGAGGGATCCATGTAGGTGCATATAGTTCAGGACAGATGGAATCCTCCATAGCATTGACACTATGCATATAGCCAAATTTGGGAATCCAGTTACTCATTCTCAAGGGTGGGAACCTCCCGAATAAGGGTGGTTGAAGTTGAACTGTGATGGGGCAGTAAGTAAAGAAGATGGCTAAGCTGGGGCTGGGGGGTATTGCGGCATGAGAAGGTACAGTTTTTGGGGGGCTTTATGTCTAATTTGGGTAAATACTCTCCTTTTGCTGCTGAATTACGGGGAGTGAAGAAAGGGTTGGAATGGGTAGAGGCGACAAGGGTGGAGAGGCTGATAGTGGAAATGGACTCCAAAGAGGTTCCCGACTTACTCGGAAATCCAACATCTCAAGCTCAGTGTGACCAGTTAGTATGGGAGATTAAGGGAGGGCCGAATAAGGGTGGAAAGACTCTGCTAAGAAAGGCATGGGTGCGCAAATCGATTGGCCAAAGAGGCGTTGAATGATGATTCAGGGATCACAATTTCTGATTCAGTTCCACACTGTATTAGCATACTTCTCGATAATGAGAAGCCGTTTATTATTGATGAATAAAATATCCTGGCTCGTTTAGGGCCGGTTTCCACAAAAAAAGTAAGTTACTAGCCTTCAACAAGTCATTAGTTTTCCTTATATCAATAGAAAAACCACATTCTAATTTTATTAAACTTAGCATCTCAAAGGCTCAAAATAACTAAGAATAATAAAACAACATTACACTTTGTGAAAACTTCTTACTACTAAGCCATTATTATTGAAAAAGCCGTATACATATCTAATTTAGAACACAATCACCTAAGACATCCAAACGATAAAAAACCTCTTGAACTAATCCTAGTAACTACTTCTATATTAGACTTAGAATCAAAATCTAAATATCACAATACACATTCTAGACTATATATGCAATATAAAATTTCATTAATTGTAATATGCAAAAACAATCTATTATAACTGTAAATTGACAAATATGAATAAATTTATGGCATTAATCACAAATATTCTATAACGATAACTAAATTATGCTTCAGTTTAGTTTGTTTTCACACTTTGTTTAGATTAATAAACTACTTACATATTCAAAGTAAACATTGCTATAAAATAAAGATAAGAAATTAATAAAAAAATACCTCTAATTAAATATTTGAATCTTCAAAAGCAAGAACAATGAAAACTAAACAAACTCCTCAGCTTTTCGTTGATAATTAGTCAAAGGCATTGAATTTTGAAGCCCTAAGGTCTTATTTATAGTTTTCTATGTAGTACATATCCTAATAGAACTTAAATTCCTAGTTTTAATCCAATATTCTCGTGGCCAACATCAATGAATGTATAGCGAATCATGTTTCTTCATGGATTTGGTGGTAAAATTGGTGAAATTATGTGTGTCTGTCACCAATTTTTGTAGCGATTCGTAGTTCATTTCTTCATTTGCTGTTGATTCGCTGAGTTTTTCTACTGCCGATTTGTGTAGCAATTCCTTGTGTAATTTTGATTTGTTATAGATTTGCTATAAATTTTCTGCAGCTGACCAAATTCTTCACTTTTCTTCCTTATTTTCCTTCATTTCTTCATCTTTCTTTAATATATGCTGAAATCACAAAAACAAGAGAAAACCCAGTGTACTATAGCCTTTTACATATAAAATAACCTTAAAATATACTATAAAACATTGTCTAACTATTGAATTATCAACGACAAAGTAGGCTCGAGAAGTATTTTCAAAAATATTAATTTATAGCAGTTCAACTGCTTTAAACTAGTTAACTTGGGGTAACTCTTTAAGCTTGAAAACCTAAATATTTTTCATAGAACTTGTAAAACTCGTTTCATACTTTTCATAGATTCTAAGAGCACTAAAATCGGATCACAAGTGGAGAAGTTATGAATTTTCCAATATAGCCTGATGATAAGACTAATTTTAAACTATACATGCAATATTAGGACTCCAGAAATTAAAGAGGCATTAAAAAAGATGAAAATAAGGAAAGCGTGTGGCTCAGATGAAATACCCATAGAGGTTTTGAAATGTTTAGGGGAAATTGGATTGACTTGGTTAACAAAACTTTTCAACAAAAATTTAAAATCAAAATGGTTGCCAATGGATTGAAGAAGATGCACGTTTGTACCAATCTTCTAAATAAAGGAGACATTCAAAGTTGTTCAAACTACCAAAAAATTAAACTTATGAGTCATACAATGAAATTTTAAGAGAGGATGATTAATAATGGGCTAAGAAGAGAAATAACAATATCAAAGAATAAATTTGGCTTCATTCTTGCCTAGAAAGCCAACTATATATAGAGGCAATTTCCTTTGTAAGAAGATTGATGGAAAAATATAGTGTAAGGACCCAATTTTAATTAAGCCGTCATTATGGCGTGTATGCAAATGCAGATGCCAGCTCAGTTTTAACGACCCAAAAAATGTGTTATGTCTATGTGAAGTTGTGTAGTACCTATTTATACATGTGTTTGTGTGACAAGATGATGATGTCAGTTTACGAGTAGGGTTCGCTTCGAAGAACGTGTTGAACAGGGGTCGGCTGGACAAAATATGGGTACACGGAGCCGAGAAACGATTATTGTGGGCGACCGTCAAATAAAATACAATAATTAATCAATATGGGAATATGTCCAAGTTATTAGTGTTTTCATTCGCATGCGACAGTGTGAGTCGTGGTACATGTCGGGCCCAGAAACGCTCAAGATAGGCCAATTATTGAGTAAAATGAGAATGAAACTGGTGCAATACCTTACCTCGAGTTTCGTGTCAATTAGCGGTAGTCGAGGTTGAGATTGAGTCTAAATTAGTTCAAGTTTGGTTAAATATGGTAAGATAATTGGTCTATAAGAATTTGATATGTTATGGACAAAGTTAAGATTTTTAGGTTTTGGTTTGACAAAGACCATTGTTATGGATGTTTTATGAAGATGGACTATTTTGCCAAGAATTTGACTTAATTTGGTAAAAAATCGAATCCAGAATGAGCAACGAAAGTCAAAACACATAAAAATAGAGATTCAAGTGAATTAATAATTAAAAAGAAATTAAGCTGCTGACAAACAGCTGAGGGTTTAATATAAAAAAAATGAAATGAATTGATTGATTTATTTTCATTTCAACAGAACGAATTATTCGTTTAAACCCTAACCCTCTCTACTCTATTCTTCACACGCATAGCTCTCGACGTCTGATTTTTGTTTGGTTTCTCTCTGAAAATAGTAGAGCATCCCAAGACGGCCGGTTTGAGCTAAGTTATTGCAGTAGAAACGAGGGTTTCGGCCTGAAATTTGGTAAAATCTCAATTCAGGGTATTTTTCCTCAATTTAATTTGAAATCTCGCGATTTTTCTATTTCTTTCACGAGGTTTTCATAGTAATTGGTATCAATTGTTGTGAATCGATGTATTATGTTTATTTGCATCAATTTGGGATAAATTGCTCTGGCATAGGATAGGATTTTTGTGAATCGAGTTGATGCGATTCAGTTGATAACTGTTTTAAAGATATTTTATAGTTGATATTGATTTATACTGGGATTAAATATTAGTTTTTATTCAAATTGACTCCACAGGCTATGGAAATATATGAAAGCTGGTATCAAGTTGTTTTGTAGTCTTTGTTGGTGAGATTTAAGGATTTAACTGTAAAAATATTGATTTGGAAAAGTTTTGTTAATTTAAAATAAATAAAGTTTGCGTTGTTAATGGGCTGTATTGGAAAATTCCTAACTTCTATGTCTGTGATTTGATTTGAGTCTATGGAAAGTACGAAATGTGTACTACAAGTTTCTTTTTGATCAGTATAACAAATATTGAGGTTTTCTAGGTTAAAAAGTTACCCTAAATTAGCTAGTTGAAGTTATAAATAATTATTTTTGGAACTAGCACTCGAGCATATTTTGGTTGCAGTTTTCACGAGGTTTTGTGATTTGGTTTCACTTGAAGCTTAACCCATAATATAATTGGATATGCAGGGAAGCTATTAGAACAAGTTTCAAGGTGATTTGATGCTCTGATAACCCTGAAATGTATGCTCAAAGTTGGTTAGTTGTAAATGGAGCAGAAGAAAGAGAACAACCATATAAATCTATTAGTGCTTAATGGACTAGTGACGAGCATAACCGATCAGTTGGGGTGACGTGTGATAGTCGCGAATGCGGAGTATCGTGTTGTACTATGAGTAAAACCAATCGGAGAATTTATATAATTTCATTTATGCATTTATTTGGCTGTTATCCTTTGTTTGGCTTTGAATATGTTATTATTATTGTTATATCCTAGTTTGGAGTTCTCTTCTGATTGAGTGGTCCAAGGGAAAGTTAGTCAATGTGATCCTTACGAGTGCAAGTTATCTGGTGTCATTCACTAGAGGCCAGGAGCTGGGGATGCACAATATTGTTTGGGTTCTATACGGGGTGAGAATTTTTCACTAGATTGCTGGGGAAATCTGCATTTTCGTGGACTTTAGGACGGTGTGAGTGTACCATGTCCTAAACACCGAGTTTGGTAGTTGATCTCAGATCCTAGACTCAACGACTTTTTCACTGGTCAGGACTACTTGTGTCTTTCCTTTGTTTTCCTGGACACCTATTTATCGTTGACATCTCAATGATTCATTATCATGATGTCTTTTATTATATTTATGATATCTACGCATGATACTTGTTTAGCCGTTTATTTGACATTTAAAATTATGTTAAGACTTCAATTAGTTATTACTGTTATACTTTTTGTACTCACTGTCATTTTTATGACGGTGGGTACAGACTCGTCATAATGTAGGGTTGAGAAAGGTAAATGACCAGCGATAGGGGATTGAAGTGGAGGACTATTAGATGATCTGATCTCGCATATTGGGTAGGTTCCCTGTATTATATGTATATGTTATTAAATATTAGGATATGGGTCTGTGATAGATGTTGGGCATATATACTATGATATACTCTCCTCTGACTTGATATTGGTATTTATATACAGGGTTTCCACACTCTAGGTTGTCCTGAATAGTGTCTTAGGGTTATTTCTATTAGTTTGAGTTTAATTTGATTTCGTTGTACTTTATATAACTTACTAATATTTAAAAACTCAATTTAAATAATTTCATAAATAGTAAATGGTAAGAAAGGCTAACTAGGTTTATGTTGATTGTGCGAGTGTTGACTCGGGGTCTGCGCAAGTCTAGGCTGAGCATAGCCCAATTTAGCCCAATTTAAGATTGTGGAATTGGGGTCATTAAGGTTGTGGAATTGGAGACGTTACATCAGCACCCCATGGGCCACTCAACTAGGCCAGGGCACATCCGAAAAAGATAAATAAACCGTTTTGTGCTTTGTTTTGTATGATTTGCGATGTTTATATTCAATTATGTTAGATTAGATCGCAATGACAATATACTAGGTTGAGGAATTATACACACATGGTAAATGAATAAATAAATTAAAATAATTAATATTAAACATCGTTTAGTCATTAGTGGCGCGAGAGTATGCAAGAGGTAGGAGTTTCTATGCGGAACTGAATACCAGAACGCCTGGGAATTCATTAGTTTGTGATAAGAGGCATAAGACCAAAAGCTCAAGTTATCAATTCAAGTCACATTTAGTGGACTTGTTGACCACACTAAGAGCATTGGACCAAGCCTTGAGATGCACCTACACATTTGATGACTTTTTTTTACTATATATAGTCATATTTCTCACAAACCCCAACATTTTCTCTCTCCTCGCTCTCTAATCCGAAAATTGAAATCAAAAGGAGGGTTTTGTGGACTTCAAGTGATCATTTGGAATATCATACTACGTGGAATCAACGGACTGAGGTTAGATTTGAGCTCTCCTCGTCACTTTCTACGTTTTAGGTGTATTTTTCTGGGTTTCGACGTGAGTATTAGGGATGTATATTCAGCACTAGTTTTTGGGACACGTTGCTATGGTTTGAGATGTATTTGTGGAGCAACAATGGGGTTTTGGTTGAGTTGTTGTATTGAATTATGGATGAATTATTGAAATTTGTCTATAATAATTGAGGTTTTCATCTCGGACGCATTTCGCCGAGGTTTTGTGGGTTATTAAAGTTGTTTTGAGGATACATAAGAGGTTAGGACAAGTTTAGGCCTCAGCGATGAGCCAGGGTGTCGAGAACACAAATAGTTCATTTTTGGCTTGAACACCATGAGGGATGCCGTAGAGAGTAAATCTCCACGGCATCCAAACTAGAGAGAACCCCAACATCACGTTGTGGGTAACGCAGCGAATATCGACACACAATGGCGCACATCACGGCTCTAAAGGCATTGCCCCACTGCCCTGGACGCTGTAAGCATTTGCTCACGATAACGTCTCCCACGTCATCCAGAAAGAAAAATTAAATAAAAATTTTTGATTTAGCCTAATTGAGGGTTCTAACTTGAGGATCAATATCAAATATAACGTTGATTAAAATGATCAAATTGATATGTATATAGGAATTTGGGGAAATTATTAGGTTTCAGAAATTAATGAATTGTTGATAATCAAGTATTTTTTATTGACTGGCGGGTATTTGGACACGCAATTGGAGGCTTGAGGATCATTTTTTAGTTACTGGAGCGCGGTTTGAGAATTGAAATTCCTTGAGTATTTACAGTGCTTTTATATTTGAATTTCGTTCAATTGTTTAATTATTCCTTTCCTGTTGTGGTTACATACACAACTGGTATGGTGTTCCCTCGTCGTGCTATTCCTTGTGTGTATGTCCACTAGACCATAGCACGTGTTGCCAGGGGTTTGATGGATAGTTCGACCCGAGTCTCATAAGGGGTATGTGTTGGTGCACCGTGGGTCCACCATGGCCATCGAGATGACTCGAAGGCTGGCCATGCTAGAGTACTACTCGCTTGCAGTGCTCGCGGTGGAGCTCAAAGTATGGTGCTAGTTTGACTTAGGTTGAGACACACACTTTGAGTTTATCTTTTATTTATTCATGCGATGAGCGCAATTGACTGTTTATTTTTTCGTATGTTTATTTAATAGCTTATTAAATTCGTGCATTTATTTATTTCCATAATTACTCACTGAATTTCTTTGTGAATACTCACTCTGGACTCATCAACTGTCTTTTGTGATGGCTTGAGTGCAGATTCTAGTACGAGTCGGGGTAATCGCTTCGCCGATTACTTGTGACTTTAGACAGACAGACCCCTTTCATATGTTTGTTTATATTTTGTTATCATATTTTGTTGGGATTTTGGACTATGTGAGACACCTTTGCATTTATATGGCATGCTTTGAGGTTTTTGATTATGATATCTATATGATGCCTTGATTACAGGTTTTCCACATTAGGCAAATGCTCTCGTAACATGGTATTGAGGTTTTTATTTGATTAACCATGTTTAAAAGTCTATCGTTTAGTTTTGATGGTTTAACAAATGATTAGAGTTCAATGACAAAACTAAATTTAAAATGTTTATAATTTGAGGTATGAAATGACGATTTGTGGTTTAGTTGCATGTGGAACACAACTGGCAGCTACATGGTCGGTTGTGGGTCCACGTTAGCACATGTGGCTGGACTCGGGATTTAGGGCCTCTACATTTTGGTATAAGAGCCTATGTTTATTGTAACGACCAAAATCTGATTTGTTGTTATTTAAGACATATTTACAGACGTGGATGCCAGCTTGAACGTTGGTGGACCCCTCGAATAGGCCAGGGCTCGCCAGATTAAGTAAATAGTCCATTTTTGCATGTTGTTTGCGTAATTTGTGATGTGGGTGTTTAATTATGTTAATTTGCATCGCAATGTATGTTTATATTGCTAAATTAGTGAGCGAGACGGTGTGACGGGTATTTGCTGCGAGTAGCGCGCAGACGCACGTACCAGGTTGGTGAATTACAATACACTAGGCCGGAGGAAAATACACACATGATAAATAATAAATTGCATTAAATAATTAATATAACACGTCGTTTACATGTTACTGACGCGAGTGTGCGTGATTGGTACACGACGTAGTGCGGGACTAGGCACCGAAACACTCGGGGATTCATGTGGTGTTATTGAACAAGGATAAGAACAAGGGACTAAGTCATGTATTGGAGTCATTTTAGGGCTAAAAATGGACCAATCTAGGCCCTTGAAGTGCCCTTAAGATTAACACATAATAGATTAAATTTTGACTATAAATAGTCAAGTTTCTTTTCATCCACCAACTTTTCTCTCTTCTCTACCTCTCAAATCAAAATATAGACTAAGTTTTGAGCACTTTAGGAGGTGATTTGGAGCATCAAATGTCTTAGAACTTGATAAACAAGGTTAGATCCAAACTCTCTTGTTTGTTCTCTATCTATCAGGTGCATTTTTATAGGTTTTAACGTGAGGCTTGGGGACTTAAGATTCGCACATTGGTTTGCAAAGTGTTGCCATGGTTTTTGGGTTTAGATTTGGATCAACAAGGGAAGGATGGCTGGTGTTGTTGTTGATCCATTTTTGTTGGATTTTTTGTGTTTTTGATAGAATTATCGAGATTTTTGTCTCATACATTTTTTGTCGATGGTTTATGATTTCTCATGGTTAAAATGGAGTTCTATGAGGGTTGGGACAAGCTTGGAGCGCGACAGCGAGCCGGGGTATCCAAAAACCCAAATGGTGCTTTTCTGGGTTGGACGCTGCTAGGGACATCGTGGAGAACAAACTCCCACGGTGTCCAAACTAGAGAGTCCCCCAATCCCACGTTTTAAGTCAGGCCGTGGGTACCAACCCATGGCAACATGAGTCACGGTGCCAAGGGCATTGCCCACTACCCTAGACGTCGTGAGGTAAGTCGTGAGCATTTGCTTACGGTGGCGCATCCCACAACGTCCGGGCATAAAAATTAATAAAAATTCTAAAAATAAAATTTTCTAATTTGGCCTAGTGAAGACCTAACTTGGGGATCATTATTGGATAGAATGTAAATTTAAAAGAGTCAAATTGGTAGGTAAATGAGAACTGCCGAGGTTTGAGAAATTTGATTAATTATTAAAAATCAGGTTTTGGGATTGATCGACGGGTTATTGGACATGCATTTGGAGGCGTGCATTAGCAGTATTGGATTAGTTTGAGCAAGATTTGAGGTATGGAGTAACCTAATTAAAATTCACCTTGAGTACTTACCTGTTTGATTTGTTGAATTCATGTTTTGTTATTCATTTACTCTTAATTCTGGATATTTATTTACGGTTAGTTGAGTTTACTCCCGCCTGGTTATTCAGTTGAGTTGGCATGTGGCACACTAGACCATAACATATGTTTTAGAAGTATGTTGGTGGATAGTCGACTCGACTGTTGTTTCCTATGCATATGTCGGTGCGTCGTGGTCTACGTTGGCCATCTACCTGATTTAATGATTTTAGTCAGTTTGAGTTTATTCACACAAATTATCATTTGCATAAAAAATGCCTTTACGAGAAATTGAACATCTATTATTCGCAATAATAAAATCAAAACCATCCATATCCAAACATGAAACATAAATGATGTTTCTGCTCAAGGCAGGTACATAATAACAATTATTTAAAGTTAAAATAAGTCCACTAGGTAAGACTAAGTCATATGATCCAACAGCCAGGGCAGCAACTCTTGCTCCATTCCCTACGCGCAGGATGACTTCTCATTTTTTCAGTTTCCTACTTCTGGTGAGTTCCTGCACATTTATACAAATGTGAGATCCACATCCGGTATCCAATACCCAGGAATCACTAGTTGATAAATTAATTTCAATAACATAAATACCTGAGGTGGTAGTCGCACTACCCTTTTTCTTCTTTAGATCTTCCAGATAGAGTTTGCAATTTCTGAACCAATGTCCAAGTGCATGGCAGAAATGACAATTTCCTTCCTTTTCTTTTTGGTGTTTTGAAGCAGGAATAGGCTGGGGCTTGACTTGTTCCACAGGCTTTGCGACAGGTGCAGCAGCAGCCTTGGCAACTTTAGCATTGCCTTTGCCTTTGCCTTTCTTCTTCATTCCCTTTCCCTTTTGGACCATCAGCACATTACTAGAGAGTTTCTTAATATTTTGTTCAGCAGTTTTGAACATCAAATGCAACTCTGAAATTGATTTCTCCATATTATTCATATTATAGTTCATCACAAATTGTGAGTAACTTTCCGGTAATGAATTTAGGATCAAATCCGTAGCCAACTCTTGGCTTATGGGAAATCCAAGGCTATCAAGTTGGTCAACATAGCCCTTCATCTTCAGAACATGAGGACTAACTGACGCACCCTCAGTCATCTTATAAGAATGCAGGTTCTTGACTGTCTCGAACCTTTCTTGCCTAGCTTGTTGTTGGAACGTTTCCTTCAACGTTACAGCCATGTCGTAGGCTTCTATTAGTTCCATGTCCATCTGAAGTTTATGAACCACAGTTGCCAACATAATGCATGCAACATCAGTAGAATCGTTGACATGCATATTATGCGCATCCTTCATAGCTTTCGTAGCATTGGCTGGTGGGTCCTCAGGGATTGGAGCATCCAGAACATACAACTTGCGTTCATGTTTGAGAACGATTCTCAAGTTTCTGAACCAATCAAGAAAGTTAGTCCCAGATAGCTTATCCTTCTCAAAGATAGATCGCAGTGATAGGGAATTATTGTTACTTGAAGAGGCCATTGATCTACAATAAAGATTATGCAGAGTTTATTTTAGTGTAGAGGAATAGACTCTCACTAAATTAACAACCCTCCTAAAACATATTGTTTATTTAGGGGACTAAAATTCATATTTCACCTAATTCTATGATAGCTATGGCATGAAACACATAACTAGATTATTTAGGTAGGTAACAGTTACCAATTACATCTTATGTAATTTTTAGATCCTTTTATGAGATATGGGACATCTTATGTCTTAACATGTTTTTATCTCATCATTTGCCTTGATGGCTTTATTAAGTCTGACCATTTTAAACATTTAGGTAACTCTTACCCAACTTATCTCACCAAGATAACACAATACACCCAACTATGGCTGAAACTATATTAGTGCGATCAAGGCCTTGATAAGTGTTTAAAATTGGATGGCACAAGACTTAAGATTTAATAGAGGGATTTTATTCAGCTTTAGTGATTTTTAAGTAAACAATGAAATATCATATATTTTATTGATTTGTAGAACCACTAAAAAATTTAAGAAATTTTTATGCTATTCACTAATAGAAGAATTTCCGTGCGCTAGGATTAGTTAGACGGCGGTCCTGCTGGCTAGTCAGCAGGCGGTGGTTCTGCTGACCGGTTAGCGGACAGGGGTATAGGGGGCAGCGCCCCCGTTTTTTTTTCGCCCTCCTTTTTTTTTAGAAGACGAATCTCAATTTCAAAAATTGAAATTCGTTTTAGAAAATCATATTTTTCGCTAATTTTACTATACCAAATTTACCCCTTAATTTATCCAAAATTAAGTCAACTAAAACATTTTTAATTAACTCGGGCCTACATCTAACTAATCATCTTATCCTAATCCAATTAGGACTTTAGATATTTGAATCATAGCATATCACCAATAACAAACTTCTCCATGTTTATCTCCTATCCAATAGGGATAATGAAACCGAATTTGCATATATCTCCTAATCTAATTTGTTATCTTATCTTTATCAAATAGAAACTTCATAACAAAATAGATATAACAAGATAAATAAATAATTTCAAAAATTAATTATTTATTTTGGATTTAAGATATTTGAATCCTAGTATATCACCAATAACAAGATTCTTGATATTTATCTCCTATTCTAATTTGTTATTTATCTTTATCAAATAGAAACTTCATAACAAAATAGATATAACAAGATAAATAAATAATTTCGAAAAAATAATTATTTATAAATTAATAATTTTGAAAATTAATTATTTGCAATTTCGATCTTCATCCAAATAATCACAAACATGTAATCGAATCATGAACTACTATCCCAATCGAACCTAATGGTGTCATGGATCATAGAACACGAAACTCAATTCATTAAAATTATTCAAATTAACCTAACATGGTTACTAGCATGTACGAAACTAATTTCAATTAAATCACGAATATATGTATCATATACACAAAACATAATAATAAATCTCATAGAAAACTTATGTATATCACATATACATCAACTATTAACATGCTTTAAATCATATATCATAAGAAAACATGCAATGAGTTTAATGGAATCAAACTCAAAGGCTCTGATACCACTGTTGGTTTTGGGGTTCATGCGCAGAGGAGATTTCAAAAACAATTTTGAGAAAAACCCCAACAAGATCTGAATCTGATTCCATTAAAACACGTTTAAACTATAAAAACTTAATCATACCTCAGTCGCAATGCACCTTTCTGAAGGTTAATTGATCTCTAAGGTGTTGCCAACAATGAACGCCCTCTATCAACAGTCCACATACGAACGGCAGTCGAGATTTAAAGTGCTAGCTTCGAGAGAATACCAAACCTTTTGTTTCTCTCCAAAACGATCCAGCGCATACCAAAAACCCTAAGTCGTTTCTTAAAACGAAAATAGAGTTTTGGCCTTTTAATCTTTCGTACTTGTATTCTAACTCAAAGCATCTATTTATACAACCCTTGTATATAGACGGTTAAGTAAATTACACATATACCCTTACGTAAAGAAGTATAAGTGTAATACACTACAAGGACGTTTCTGTCATGAGTTTTATCATATAAAATTCGTTTTTCTGAACCATCTTAAAATCTCGCAAAACCATTCTTAGTGTGCGACCCAATAGGCTCATACAACGTTGGCAGTGCATCAAAACACATTTTGGTATACAAGTCATAAGTGGCCTCTAGCAAGATATTATGACTACCTAAGTTGTACGAATATCAAATCGATACAACCTAATCAATAGTTTATATAACATCCTTTTGTCACACGATATCCTTTTAATCAAACATAAGGCATGGAATTGTCATCCAACGTGTTCGATCGTACTAGTCTCGATCTCCAAGTAGACTGAAAACATCCAAGTGACATTGATCAATATCAATTCACTTAGACTAGGCCTTTTAACAGTCTAACACATCGAGGATCCACTGGATATTTCTATCTATATGAGAGGGAAAAATTCTATCTCGATTACACAACTTCACCACATTATTCACACAGTAACCAATCACAACCTTTATAATCATCCGGTTAAAGACAACGTTTGATTGTGTCAAATCACTGTATTCCTAATGTTGAAGTCTCTGGTAATCTCAAGTCAGAGGATGAATAATATACATATCATGAGAAACAACTATGACTTAATCCATGTGATGTTCTCATAGCGGGTCGGTCCAGTACTTTGTTCCCTAACAAGTACTCATGATCTTGATTCGTATTCCTATACGTATGATCATCAATCAAGACTCATACTAGTCTTAATTCATTATAGTTCCCAGTATAATAATCGACAAAGGACATTTAGGATATTTCTAAAAATACCCATGGATCTTATTATAATGTAAACATGCAAATCAATTATAATAAACAGCAAATAAAATCCTCTATTTTATTAATTAAAATGTATTCATAAAGACTATTAATGGATTGACCTAGGGCACATTTCCCAACATTAAAGTGGGATTAGGCTAGTTGTTCGACCTTTAAGGGGTTGCAGAAAAATTCAGGAAAGTAGGAAATTTCCTGCTGTCACTTGCCTAGCGCGCTAGCTGGATTGCGCAGTACGCTAAGTGCAGAAACCCAAAAAATCTGCAACAATTTTATGGGTTTCCTCACTCAAGAATCCTCTTCTCCATCGCCCCTGGACCTTGTACTACTCCACCAAGATCCAGTACAACCTCCCAACATTCACCAAGCAGCAGGCACTTCAATAAACCATCCATACATGAATCAATACATGCATTTAAGAAATTTGGGGAAGAACACAAAACATCACCAACTCAACTTTTGATTTTAAGAACTAATTTTTGAACTCCTTAATGTTGTTCTTAGTGATTTTTAACAAGGAATTCGAAAATGGAGTTAGATTTTTGAAACAACCATGATTTATCACTCAAAAATCCGAAAATCAGTTTATGCATTAAAACCACAATTTGAGTAAAACTTTTAAAAATTGAAAATACAACCTTGAAATACAAACCAAGGCTTCCATTTGATTCAAAACATTTTAAAAACATATTTGAAACTAATTTTCACAAGACCACAGTGAATCCCTCTTGAATTCAACTCATGGAAGTTAGAGGCTTACCTAGGGTTGTTATAGATTTCTCAACTCTTGTTCTTTCTCCTATGTTATGAATTTGGCCTCTAGATCTCCTAATTTCCAGCACAAAAGATACAACTAACTCTGATTTTTTTCTCTATATTTTGGAAGAATGTTGCATGTTCATTATTCCCACTCGCCCATCTTATATATACCTATGTCTAGATTTATTGTGTAGCATATCTCAATGAAAATCTTAAGGCTCCAACTTAGGCTATCCAAGTTTCCAGTAACACACTTTATTGACACAAAAATATGGAAGTGTGTACTAGCACATATCCCGAGGTAAGTCATATGTTCTCTAAATTTTTATAGTTCAACTATAGTACTTTTATGTGATGTGCATTAATTTAAATACCATATGCTTATGAAATAAATTAATTGAATTACATTAGACTAAGTTTAAACTCACCACAAGTCTAGCTACTCGGTTCCCCAGCTCGCACACAACTTGAGATACATCCCCGCTCGCGTCTCGATGCCTTTAACTGCATGAACCGACTTAATTAGTCTACACATATACATAATACTAGGCATACATCACAACAAATGTGAAATATACCTCAGCCACGTGCCTCAGTCAGTATGCGCATCTCACGCAGGTCCCACGTCAAGGGTCGGTGACCCTGATTAAGGAATTAATCAAAGGTTAGGAATTCGGGTCGTAATACTAGACTCCTCGCCTAATGCATGTACTATACTATGTTTGGTTTCATGTGATCGTCCATTACCTGGTTTTCCACACATAGATGTTTTTAAAATGCTTTCGCAAATCTTATTAAGTCTTTCGCTGATAATATTAAAATGATAAAAAGTTGTAATTAACTCTGAAAATCACGACCAACGAGAAAAGGAAAGTACTTATCATGTACACGAATAATGAGGATAATAGGATTATAAGGTTCATTAATATGTCATTAAGTCCTACATGATTAAGATTAGGGGCAGGGCGGTGTCCCATTTTGGGAAATGAGTCATCATACAAATCTTCTCTAAATCAAGGTTTTTCACTCAATACCAAATTTAAAATATTTTCACATCCCGTAGAGTTGGTTTGGATAAAAAGCAATAATCTATTCGTCCAAAATCTCAATTTAAATCAAGTTCAACTATAAAACATTTTCAAAGCAGTTCTTAACTGAATCATAACAAATTAATTCACCAAAACCCTAACTCACGCCGGTGAGATTTATTTTAAATTGGCGCAAATTGACTCAATAGAACAATTGATGACAATTTCTACCAATTCCCTGTTGGAGCATGTGTCCTAGGTCAATCTTATAAACATTATTTTTATCATCATTTTGGTTAATAAAACAAAGGATTTCATTTATGTACTCAAATATCCTAAATGTCTCTAGTCGGTCATTATACTAGGAACTATAATGAATTAAGACTAGTGTGAGCCTTGATTGATGATCATGTGATGATCATACTTATAAGGATACGAATCAAGATCATGAGTACATGTTAAGGAACATGGTACTGAACCGACCTGCTATGAGAATACCACATAGATTAAGTCAGAAGTGTTACTCATGATAGGTATATCATTTAGACTTCTAACTTGAGATTACCATAGACTTCAACATTACGATCATAGTAATTTGACACAATCAAATGTTGTATTTAACCGAACGATTATAAAGGTTGTGATTGGTTACTATGTGATTAATGTGTGAAGGTGTGTAATCGAGATAGAATTTGTTCCACTCGTATAGAGAGAGATATTAATTTATCCCTTGATTTGTTATATTGATAATGACCAAGTCCATGTGAATTGATATGATCAATGTCACTTAGATGTTTTCAGTCTACATAGAGATCGAGACTAGTATGAATAAACATTAAGGGTGACTTTTCCATGTCTTATGTTTGATCAAAGGATATCGTACGACAAAATGATATGATATACATTATTGATTAGGTTGTATCAATTTTAATCTTCGTGCAACATGGGTAGTCATAATGCCTTGTTGGAAACCGCTTATGACTTGTGTACCAGAATGATTTTGGTTCAATGTCAACGTTGCTTTAACCTATTCGGTTGCACACAAAGAACAACTTTGCAGGATTAACTTAAAACAAAGAATTTTATATGAAAAAAATTGAAACATAAAAATTCTATGTGATGTGACAATATTCATTCTTAAATTGTGTTGGTTATTTTTATGATAGGGTCAACAAGGGGGAGACGGGCACACTTGTACATGTCAGGTAAAACAAAATATTAATCTATTGAATGTAAATGTTACGGATAATGAAACTTCATAATTTTTTATTGAAGCCACAAAACGGGAACTCTTCGAATAAGTGTGGAATGAAGTGCAAGTTGATCGATTGGGTTGTTGGTACCCATATAGTGGCAGAAGGAGAGATTGCAATTGATGACCCGCTACATGTTGTGGAGGGTGCTCCTATTGGGGTTGGATCTTACATGGTGTGGGTGCAAACAGCCATTGACCACAATGCTTTGATATGGAGGACTCAAGCTAATATGAGGACAATAGAGCAAGCTTTAGGGGAATCGATTCCATGGCCCAAACAACATGTCTTCATACCTAACACTTGAGGAAAGTACGTTTCAACCATTTAGTTTTATTTTTTTACTAATCTTGTGTCTCTGAATTAAATTTTTTTGTGATTGCAGATGATGGGAAGAGCGTATAGATGGTGCTAGAAATTTGATGAGACTAATCTTCGTTATAGAAAAGGAGCTTATTTTGTCTAGTTTTAAGTGCTTTGTGTGAGACTAATCTTTGTTACTTTTGTGTTTCTTTAAATACATTCTGCTTTGCTCTCACTTCTCCATACATACATGCATGTGTCTCTAACATATGGCCGAACTGCGAAAAGGTTGGTGAGCAAATATGGATTAAAGTGAATGTTGAGCAAACTAGTTTCTACAGGGTAAAATATGATGATGTACTTGCAACTCAACTGAAGGATCGCCTCTACCATTCCAGGTGAAGCCAAGTGAGTAATATTATGTTTGAAGTACTTTGGTGAATGCACAAATTCTATTTATGAACATCTTTTTTTTTTTGTTGGCGAACACCCTTCATCGTTGGCGACCTGGCTCGAGAGTGCGGCTACCATAGCATAGAGAGGAATAATTTTCGCATATTCAAGGATGAGGAAAAACAATGGAAAGATGTGTGGGAATCCACAAAGAGGTGTGTTGCTTCCCCCATTGTTGAAGGCCTCCATTGGCGCAAAATCAAGGAAAATTAGTTCATGGGCAGTGTCGGAGGTGGCCGGTGCAGAGCTTATTTTCAGCTACAAAGCAGACCCATTTGGGTTTGCAGTGAAGCGAAGATCAAATGGTGATGTACTCTTCAATTCAAGCGCAGATGGGGCAGTCCCATTTGGGAATTTGGTGTTCAAAGACCAATCTTGAGATTTCAACCAAATTGCCTAAAGAGGCTTTAATATATGGGCTTGGAGAGAACACACGGCCTAGTGGGATCAAATTGCAACCCAATGATCCATACACTTTGTACACTACTGATGTCTCTGCTATCAATCTGAATAATGATCCATACACTTTGTACACTACTGATGTCTTTGATTTTTACTTCTTTTCAGGTCCTACTCTTTTGAGTGTTGTGGATCAGTACACTCAGTTTGTTGGAAGGCCTGCTCCCATGCCTTACTGGGCTCTAGGTTTGTGCTTCTCTTCCCCCTTTTTGAATTTTCACCAATAAGCACATTCATTCATATTTGACTCATCAATGGTGCCTTTTTATCTGTTATGCATTCTTTTTTGTTCATGAGACTGATCTTTTGCACTTGATAATATTTTTAAAATAGTAGTTGGTGTCTGATCTTTTTTTTATCAGCCCCTAATCCCTACTTAGACTCAGATATTCCCACGAGACTCAATCGGGCGCTCCAACCCCATGAAACCCATGACTCTGAAGTAACCAACTTTTTGTGATTGATAATTGACCTCATATTTTGATTTAATGGGAACCATGGTGTCCCTATTTGTGTTGTTGTGGCCCCTTTTTTTTGTTTTTTGTTTTTTCTTTTGATAGCCATGGTGGTGTCTTGAACCTTTATCAACCCCCCATTACTTTGGTTCAACGGAGTTTGTTGGGCGGGCCAACCTCATTAATCGGTTGAAACTCATGAGTGAATATAATGTACCTTGTGGGTTTAGATTTTTGTTTGTTCCGTTTTAAAGAATAATTTATCTAGTTACTGACTTGCTTTGTGATTTTTTTTACATGGTTCATACTAGAACTGCACTGATTTCCTTTGAGGTTATATTTTGATTCTTTAGAGAAAGTTGCTCCAATCCATGTTTCAGCTTTTTGTTGATTTATTTACTTTTTTTGGATACACTTGCTGGAATAAAGGCCAACTTTTATTCCATATTAAAGATTGAAGGGTCACTAAACCTGTTTTGTTTAAAAGCTTAAGTTACTTTTGATAATTGACTTAACATGGGTGTTGGTCCTACTTGGTCTAATCTTTTAATGGGCAAGTGTAGTGGAAGTTGTTGCATTGAGACCTACCTGCCATTAATGCAACATGTATCTGATTATGAGCACATGGGCAATAGCTACTGAATGAGTGTGAACATATTACTTTGATAGGAGATTCCAAAGCCTTGTGAAATAATCTTCTTTTATAGTGTTAAAGAATTTTCATGGTTAATTTGTAAAACTCAGTCATACTGAACTATTCAGAGCTTTACTACGAAATGCAATGTCAAGTTTAGTGTGACTAAATAATAATGGAAAGTGAGATAGCTTTTCGTGTTTTTCATGTGACGGATGTAATTCAGACACTTAATTAGTTGGAGAATATTCAATCATTACATGCTTTATCCGTGATTAGACCTGCATTGTTTAGAAGATGCATTTGGAATGTCGCAGGAATTATGATGGAACAGTCGCTAGAGAAATTATAATGAAAGGCTCTAATTTGTTTCTTTTGGAGTGAAAAACAATCCTGTTTTTGTTTTTGCTTTTGTTTTTGCTTTTATTTTTACTTTTCAAGTCAATATGCACACATAATTTTACCCTGCAATGCCTAGAAATCGCCACACGCAAATATGATACTCTTATTGGTGAGGGTGGTTTTGGATCCATTTATCGTGGCACCCTGCCTGATGGACAAGAAGTGGCTGTGAAGGTTGGGTCTAAATTTTTTATGATCAGTCTGATTAAGAATGGGGTATATTCTAGATCATCTATGCTTGTTTCTTCTAGTTTATGACTCTTTGTATTGCAATGCAGTTATGTTTATAAATGTTATTTACTTTAGGAAGTACATTTTTATTTATGTTTCTGAGGATGATGTCGCTATCTTTTGAGGTCTGTGTCCGTTGTTACAGTTCATGGTGTAGAGTATGCATTTGGAGCACATGATTACCCGACCAGTGGTGTCTTTGAGGTTGAGCCACGACAATGTCCAGGATTTAAGTTTAGGAAATCCATGGTTGTTAAGCTCACTAATTGACCCCAAATGCCATGGTTGTTAAGCTCCCATCAATTGATAGCAAGCTATCCTAGTTTCAAGGCCTCAAAAGAGAAAGAGAATAATGTGAATGTCAAACATATAGATGAGGACAACAAAGTAGCAATGAGGCTTGAATGAACAAAGCAAGGCTGTGCAACCATGCCTTATCACCAGTTTACTGCTAAGCAATAGCCAATAAGGTTCCAAGACTGGATATCATGCCATTCTGATCCTTTAGAAAATTAGGGAGATGATAAAGTGATTCTGAGTTTATATCTCGACGGTTTGGCTCATGTTCAGTGTGTTAAACATCATGCATTCTTGTCTTGGACCTTCTTTATATGAAGAAATAGAAAGAAAAAATGGATGACAGAATGTGCGTAGATTTTGGAGTATTGTTTGTGCTTTTGATGCTGATTAATGGAAATCTGTTCAACCTATTGTTTGATCTAAATGTGTAGCCAGACCTTTGACATTAAATTTGTCTCATTTTCCTTGCAGTATGCAAAGTTTGTTAAACCTGCTTTTGATGATTTTGTGCTCCCGTCTAAGAAATACGCGGATGTAATCATACCGCGAGGAGGCGATAATCATGTGGCGATTGATTTAATTGTGCAACATCTTCGGACAAAGCTTGGTCTGCATGATCTATGCAAGATATATCCTAATGTTAATGTGATTCAATCGACATTTCAGGTACATCCAATTCATTTTGTCTTGCATATCTGTTATTTTATGTTGCTTGCTCATGATGTTGTTTGTTATCCCTTTGTTTAATCATTTGTCTTATGTTGGGTGGGCATTGATAGGTGTTCAATAAAACCAAAATGAGTGGATTTTGTCTGATCTGTTGTTTTGTCGATTCAAGAGCAGTATAGTATGGCAACATGAGACTGTATTTTTTTTGTGGCCTGGGAAATTGGAAATTGACTATTATAGTTGCTGTTCGGATCTTCATTTTGTCATACCATGGTTACTAGTTGAGGAGTCTGGCTGATATTCGAACATGAGACTCTCAATGTGTAACTTGTAGTTGTATATAAATGAAACAATTTGTTTGATTTTGTGTCTTAATTTAATTCGTTCTCCAATATTCTCATCCTCCTTCGACAGTTCTATCTTTTCAGTTCTTTTTGCTTGACATTGGGTAATTTTATGATAGATAAGAGGGATGCATACATTGATCAGGGACCGTGAAATATCAAAGCATGACTTTGTCTTTTATTCAGATCGACTTATTCGTTTGGTACCTTTCCGCCCTCAGACAGATTTTTTCTTATTACAAACTAGGGATAGTTTCTGTTTTTTATTTCTTTCTTGTAATTAATAATTTCAGGTTGTTGAGCATGGTCTTGGTCATTTGCCATTCACAGAGAAGCAAGTAGTTACTCCTACAGGCATGTTGAGAAAACATATGCTGCATTATTTATGTTGTTACACTTTTTCAGCTTCTATGCTAGTATGCTCATATTGTTGTTATACTAGTTTTCTTCTTACTCTTGTAGGTGATCTTGTTGTTTTTCTCTTTTATTACTGTTTTTAGGCTATCATTGTGATTTAGTCTTTGGTTATTCTCCGATCGGAATGCATGTTTGTCCAATTGAGAAAGCATAGAATATCTTGAAATACTTGAATTTGGAATTATCTTGATATCAGTTCCATTGAAACATGTCTTGGAACTTCTTGAACCTCTAGAGTTTTGGATGGACGTTTTTCAAGTCCTAATATCCTTTAAGCTTTGAGTATGCCTAAACACTTGACTAATTATTTTGTCCCCATGGATTTTTTTTATTCTTCTATAAATTCTTTCCATGGACTGGGTTGAGAATATTGCTCATGATGTTGTTTGTTATCCATGGACGCAGTACCTGGCAATAGGAACTTTAACACGGCAATGCGCATGCCGAAATTTCGCCCTCAATTCATTTCACTTGAAAACGAAACCTCAAATAAGTTTAGTAAGACCAATTTTCACTCTTGTGGTTGGTGAATCACTTTTCATATCTTAATGGAAATTAACTACTTTTCATCTTCATCTTCTTGTTTTTTTCTTTCCTGATTCCTTAATTTTCCTTGAATTAATGGAGAGCGTTCTTGTCCCAGCAAGCCTTGAGGCACTGAAATGCGTCGGAGGTCCAATAGCTCGCCGGATAAGTTATCTCAAAGCACTTCAAGACAACATGGAGATCCTAAAAAGAAAGAGAGATGAGCTTGAAGCCAAAGAGTCTGATATAAATACAAAGCTACAAATAGCAGAAGAGCAAAGCAATCAAACAAAACCATTAGAAGAGGTGACACTTTGGATGAAAAATGTGGAAAGAGCAAAGATTAAGGTAGGCAACATTGAGAGGTCATTTGAAGAGCACAAGAATAGGAGTCGATTCCCCAACATTTACTCCCGGTTCAAGCTCGCTAAACTTGTTGTTGCGAATTTCTTAATGGAATAATAATATTGCGAGTGGAATGTAGATTTGTATATTTTCAATTGAAAATGGAAATAAAAATTAATTTTGAGCATTTTCAGCTATTATTTTTTTTAAATTACATTTGATAGGGGTTTGAAACCCCTATGTAATCCTTTGACGATAATATAGAGGTTTCAAACCCCTATGAAATCACTACAATTGATAGGGGTTTGAAACCCCTATGTAAGCCTTTGAAGATATTATAGAGGTTTCAAACCCCTATGAAATAGCCAAGATTTGATAGAGGTTTGAAACCCCTATGAAATAGTCAATATTTGATAGAGGTTTCAACCCCTATGTAAGCTTTGAGGATAAGATAACACCTTAAAAGATAACACTTTTCATAGAGGTCAAAAACCTCTATGAAAAGTCTTTCATAGAGGTTCAAAACCTCTATGAAAAGTAGAATTTGTTCTAGTGTCAATACCGCTTTAAGTAAGGGTATAATGGTAATTCACATACCTAGTTATATATAAGGGTTGTATGAATAGTTGTGTTAAGTGAATTCACATTACGGGAGAAATTAGGGTTGGAATCTAATTTTCGTTTTGACAAAACAAGTTAGATTTTTCTATCCGTTCTTGAGTTTTAAGGAGAACAGAAAGTTATTCTCATGTTCTCTCATGGGCTAGCACTCAAAATCTCGATCATCGTTTGTGTATAGATTTCTAATAGATTATGTTCGTCTCTGGCAGTGTCTTGCAGACATTCAACACAAAGAAGGAAACTTGTGTTTAAGGTACGGTTTAAGTTTCGTCAAACAATTTAATGGAACTCAGATTTGACCCTGTTGAGGTTTTTGACATAGAATTGAAAACTTTCGCTGCATTTTGAACCCCCAAAACCTAACATTCCCATCTAAACTCGAGAGAGAAATCAAAAAATCATGATAATTCAACTTAGAATTGAGAATAATGTCAAGAATTTGTGAATTTACCGAATTCAGAGTGAAATTACTCGTTGCCACTGCAAAAACTTGGCTCAAAACAATCCTCACATGATGCTCGGCTGATTTGTAAAATGAAATTGTGAGAAAAATAGGCGTATGAAGCTCGAAATGGTGAAATATAAGTGTCGAGACATTTGATAACGACGTAAATAAAATGAAAACAACGATATGATCATTCTATTTATATTTCATTTAGCTTCTTGCTTGAGCAACTTAATTTTATTTTATTTATTAATTCTTAAAAACCTTTATTTTGACTTACTTTGACTTTCGGTGCTCGTTTTGGATCCAGGTTCTTACCAAATTGAGTCAAGCTCCTAAAACCTATTGTCATTCAAAGTAATAATTTGTGTTTCCCCCAAAACTCTAAAAAAAAATTTTGATTTTCTTTCGTGATTTTCGATATTGAACCACCGTCGATCCTCTCTTTTCGATCGACGGTGGTTCCAATCACATCTTTTAGCACTTTATTTATTCAATAAGCTGTAGATCTAGTCAGATTTTGGAAGATTGGTTTCATCCTTGTTACAGTACATCTTCCTCAACAGCTGTACGTCGATTTATATGACGGTTGGGTTTGTATTTTCTTTAGTTTTCTTTCATTCTAGTTATTGTCTTTCTAAGTTAGAAGTTTTTTATTTGTCTTCCCTTGTTGGAAGTCTTATGTTTTACTTCCATTGTTGTAAGTTTTGTTATTCGTTATGTGGTTATAGTGATGTTTGTGTATTGCCATATGTTTCAATGTTGTACAGAGCAAACCCTGATGTCACACTATTTCAATTTTACATTCACATTCACAACCAAATTATAAATGGCGATAGTTTTGAACAAATAGAATTTAGCAAACTTTTTTTTTTGAGAAAACGAATTAATTTATTTTTATTAAGGCAATTGATTATATGGCTCCTTTATCAAGTCTGGAATGATTAATGAAATTTCTATTTTTCATCAAAAAAAAAAGTAATAATTAATTTGTGTATGTGCAAGTGCCTGTGTAAAATACGTATTTGTTTATTAAATATTTATAATTAAGAGCCCCTAACTTATAATTTTGCCCCCGCTACTAAATAACGACGGGCTTGTATACATTATCTTTTTTGTTTTCTTGGTTGGCATAAAAAGTGAAATTGGGACCACAAACCAAGACATGAAGGGCCAGAATAAAAAAACAAAAAAACAAAAAAAAAAATCACGTTATAGTATAGTGCGACTTTATTTCAAAAATCGATCATTTTTTTTTTTGTGTCAGAAAGATTGATAAGTTTGTAGTACAGTGATCCAACGCGACGTTCTTGGAGTCTTCTCCTTGTACCTCCTATATAAAAAAATCAATAATGGTTAACTCATAGTTGTCAAAATAATAATAATATTATTATTATTATTTACGGTTTATTATTTATTTATTTATTTATTCAAGGTTATTATTATTATTATTATTATTATTATTATTATTATTATTAACTCAAGGTGCGTCGTTAATTGTTGCTTGCAGGTACCACCTCTAGAAGTTTGTAGAGTTGTATCATATAGTATATCATTGGGTATATTCGTTTGGACATTGTAATGACTTATAATAGCATCATGATCATTATTTAAAAAAAAAAAAAAAAAAAAAAAAAAAAAACTAGCCGTAGTACGTACTTAGTTGATAGGTATGTGAGATTAATTACTAGTATTTTGTTGCGATCATGTAATTTGTATTTTAAATTAAAAGCTAAGTAATCGGAGTAGTTAGACAGTTAACCAAAGTACCCAACCTTCGACTTCTACTCTCCCCAAAGGTTTGCGGAAGGATATTGATAAAGTGTGCCGAGGGTTTTTATGGGGACTCTACTTCTAATGAAAGGATGTAAATCTAAAAAGAAGGGAGGTCTCGGTATCCGAAGCATGTCTCTTACGAATAACGCCTTCATGATGAAACTCGGCTGGGGGTAATCACTGACTGTGACGCTTTGTGCGTCTGCCTTGTGAGGGCGAAATATGGTTCGTTGACTGATGAAACTCTTCCTAGCATCACAAGGACTAACTACTCACACGTATGGAGAAATGTTGGTAAGGTTTGGGCCGATGTTTGTGCTGGGTTGCAGTGGGCAATTGGCAATGGACGGAAGATTCGGTTTTGGCTTGATAAATGGACTTGATTCCCTATTCCTCTAATTGAGCTTTTCATTATACCAGTTCCTGAAACTTGTCTTACCAACGCTATCATCGACTGTGTCACTGATGCAAGTGAATGGGCTTGGACTGACTTTCATAGCTTCCTTTCTAATGAAGTCATTCTCTGTATTGCAACATTTCCACAGCCGGATTATAGTAGCCCTGAAAGGGATATGTTATGTGGGTCTCTCTCAAAATCCAGATTATTTACTACCGCCTCTGCTTAGATCGAAGGTTCTCTCTCCTACCGCTGGGGTGATGAAGGAACCGTGGTATGTGGCAGTATGGAAATGTAAAGTGCCTGAGAAGGTCCGCATGTTTCTTTGGTTGGCATGTCAAGATGCTCACTACTGAGGGCTTTACTTGACTAATTGAATTCAAAAGTTTGTCACGTAGGGACATGAATTGGAATTCCTTCTCTTGTACTCTTGAGATATATGGATGTGCATCGGTGATGGCTTAGACGAACCTACTGTTGATTTGATGAGACGAACGAGAGGGAACATAAGGCCTGTGTGATAGCTAGTAGTTTCCATCACTTCGAGAGTAGGAGAATCGGTCACCGGATTCTTGCCAATATCTAGTATGCTTTGAATGGAACAACGACTTATACGTATTACTATATTTTATAGTATAGACTCTCGTGAGACCCCTTCCTTTGCATGAAAGCTTGAATCTATGTAATGATTTGTCAATCTCTGTCTTGCTATGGATAAAGAATCATGATATATAACCTGCATGTTATTGATGTAGAAATTATGCTATGTATTGTTGAATTTTGGATTAAGCTTTCAATGCTATGCATGGTTATTGTTGTTACAACTTGATGGCTTATGAATATGTTGTATTTACTATGAAAGGATGAATTCTTATTTACTTGTGACGTACAAAATCTTATGCCATGATAGTACTTGATGGTTCATTATATGTCTATCTCTTATAAGATCTTGTTACCATGATACTATTCAATGAATCCTTGTTTGTTTTGAAGTACATGCTAGACTTTGCATGCTTATTAGGTATTACTTGCATATTTGATGGTTGAGCGAGTTTTCCGCATTACCGAGCTCCGTTTGTTCTTTTAGCTCACCTCACTTACACCTCAGGTATCTACGACAGCACTAGAACGAGATAAGGGAGAGACGAGCTTGAAGTCTCCTCTTGATGTGAGCCTTTATTGATATATATTATGTATATTTGATTTTGAAACTATTCAACTTGGGTTAATATAATAATAGGTCTTTTGGTAGCTCGAATCCTAATTACCTTTCATTGATCCACTTGAGAGCTTTAATAAACCTTGTTTACTTTAAATGAGTATAAACTCATGTATAGTTTCATTAATCTTCTTATGAACTTAAATTTATTAGCTTAAGGATATCTCTGTATATTTATTCCACAATTATTATCCTTTGTTTAGCCTATGTGTATCGCAAGTTTGTTCGTTTAGGCGTGTCAGATCATTATTTAGGCCTGGTTCAGGTATTGGGCTTAAGTGGTGGTCTGGGCCGGGTGACCTGACCCTAGTTCCGCGACAGGTCGTCACAGTCGGAGTCCGTCGCTGATTAGTCTTGGTATGTTGATAGTGGAGCTTCATCGCATGTGACTAATGATCCCAATCAAATGTTTAATCAATCATTCTACTCAGGTAATGATCATTTAATAGTCGGAGATAGTTCTGTTCTTTCTATTTCTCATATTGGTTCAATTGATTCTACTAATCTACATAAATCTTTAAGTACACCTAATTCATTATGTGTACCTCAAATCACTAAGAACTTCCTTAATATTTCGAAATAACCCTGTCTTTATCAAATTTTATGTCAATTATTGTCTCATAAAGGACCTTCAAACCAAAGTGACATTGCTTAGAGGGACTGTTACAGATGGACTGTACATGTTTCCTACTATGAAGTCTCATTCATGTTCGTTCAATAATAAAAGTGTAGTTGTTGTTCTGATGGCTATCACCACCACTAATTCTTCTACTATATGTCATCATCGTATTGGCCATCCTTCATCTGCAGTTCTGCCACAATTGCTCAAGCATTGTAACATTCCTTATTCTTGTTCTTTGTTTAATTTTTGTGATTCTTGCAAATTAGGCAAATGTCATTCTTTACCATATAATCGATCGATTTCTCATGCTACACTCTTTTGGCTCTAATTCACACAGATGTATGTGGTCCTTCACCTATTAAATCAAAGGAAGGATTGCATATTACACTCATTTCATAGTGGATTTTTCCAGATATACTTGGGTATATCCAATGAAAAATAAAAGTGAAGCAGTGTCTATTTTTTTGAATTTTAAATCTCTCGTAGAAAATCAGTTTTCAACTACCATTAAATGTGTTCAATCTTATTGGAGAGTGAAATATAGGCCTTTTCAATCAATTTTAGCTTCTTTTGGCATTCATTTTCAACATCATTGCCCTCATACACATCAACAAAATGGAAGAGCTGAATGAAAACACAGACATATCATTGAAACCACTCTCATTTTGTTAGCTCAAGATAAATTGCCATATCAATTTTGGTGGGATGCTTGTCATACTGCAGCTTTTCTCATTAATCAGTTACCTACTCGTGTGTTACAAGGTTCAACTCCTTATCAGGTTTTATGGAAAGCCTCTCCAGATTATACCATTCTCAAAGTTTTTGGATGTTCATATTTTCCTTATACTAGATATAAATTTCAATTTTGTTCGAAAAAATGTGTTTTCATTGATACAGTCCAGTGCATGAAGGCTACAAGTGCCTATCTAGTACTAGAAAAATCTATATTAGTAGAAATGTATCATTTAATGAATTAGATAGAGTTTCCATATTTTTCTATGTTCCTAGCACATAAACAGTCTTCTTCTCACACATCGACATCTCCTTTTGATTTGGCATGTCTTCTTGTTCCTACTACAAACTTTAAACATTATTTCGTACACTCTCCGTCTCATCTTAATTATGAGCAATGCATTTATATCGCTTCGATTAATGTGTTAGATTTAAAATTAATGGTTCTAAATAGTGTACCCATGTCATGGGTATATATTTGATTTCTATAGTAGAAGTACCATATATATATATATATATACACATATACAACAGTTTTGGATTTTAATAACAAAGGTCTTAAAGCTCCTATTAAAGATAAGTGTTATTAAATGTCAAGTGAGAAACGTATTAGATGTGTCGTGTTTTAATTATCAATACATATATTATGTAGAGGTTGCTTAAAACTCATATCAATTAGGTATTATTAAATGTCAAAACTCTTCTATTGATGTAATTATACAATAGAATCCAAATATATACCCATACCATACTATGAGAACTATGTGTTTCACGATTAGATTACCATTAAATCTTAATTCAATAATAAGTGCGTTGTGTTTTTTTTTTAAATAATAAGTATGTTGAGCATTAAATGTCCAATAAATATTACTCCCTCCAGTTAAAAATATGACGTTTTGAGATTTTTTGCTTCAAAAATATAAAACGTTTTCATAAATCGAAAGAACTTTGTATCTCTTATACCAATTTTACCCATCTTTTAACTTAAACATTTAATTATGATTAAACACTTGTCTTTCTTTTATAGAATAAAGTAAAGAATTAAATGATGGTAAGAATGTAATTTAAATTCATAATTAATGTTTTCTTTTTCTTTTTTTAAAAATAATTAATGTTTTCTTAATATATGTATTTTAAGTAAAAAGTCTTATATTTTTTATTAGAGGGAGTTACATGTTAGGGCAATTATACAATGAAGCTCAAATATATATATATATATATATATATACACCTATTAGATCTTAAAAATATGCTTCCGATATAATGTTTTGGACATTTTACGACCTATGTATTTAATAATGTTCGCTATATATTTTGGTTTGATTGTAGAAGCCTTCCTACCTACCTTGTCTCCCAAGTCCACGCTAACAGACTCAAATGTCTCGTCGGGACAAATGTGGGGAAATGAAATATTGACACATTTATGCACCCTAATTAAAGTCCTTTTGAGTCACCATCTTATAAATAATGCATTACTGCCCATCATGTTCAAAGTTTGTATCTATCCCGATTTGTATTGAAAGGTGTCCAAAATAGGCATGTCTCGCTGTCATAACTCAAATGTCACGGGGCGGTCTACAATTACACAGATTTTAACATTGGGCATCAACCTCCTCGGAAGCCATTCGTTCGGCCTCGCGATGCACGCGCATATATCTCAAAACCGAACGAATGGCTACCGAGTAAGTCAGTGTCCAACGTGAGTTAAAATTTGTAGATTTTTAGCATTTTCCAAAACTAAAACAAAGTTTTTCCCAAGAAAAAATATGGTTAATTGGTTGCCATGGGAAATCTCCTAAAGTAGGTAAAACAGAAATGCGCATTTCTCACTCACAGTGCCACCACACCTCTAATAATTAGAGGTATACACAGATTGAATCCAGTCCAATTAGAGTCAATCTGCGATCCAATCTAATTATTGCGGATTGAAAAATTACAGTCCAGTCCAATCCAAATAATTCATCAATCCAACTCAATCCAATTTACAAAATGACTGGATCAAGTTTTACGGATTGACGTTTTCCTATCTAAAAATTCATGAAATTAACCTTAATCAAATATTTGATTGAAGCTCAAGCTTGCATATATAAACACACGTTTAGCTTCGTAAATTCCATATCTCTCAAATGCGCTGTTGAGTTGCGCATACCAGACATTATCCACAACCACAAAAAGCCCATGACATGCTCGGAATTGGTAAATGCACTTCAAATCCATGAATCAAGATCCACTCACTTGTACCGCCTAATGCGCATTTTGGTGCACAATGGCTTCTTTGCCTTGCAAAAAATTCACAGCGATGATCATTTACCAGGAGAAGAACAAGACGATGGAGAAAGGTATGTGCTCACGAGAATTTCTAAACTCCTACTAAAGAATCATTGGCTGTTTCCACTACTATTCCTAGGCCCTGAGCTTTTTCAGCCATGGCAGTCTTTAAGTAATTGGCTAAAGGGAGGCAATGGCAACTGGCCCTTTAAGGCCGTTCATGGGAAGAGTCTTTGGGAACTTGGACTTGAAAAACTTGATGTTTGTAGCTTGTTCAATGACGCCATAACTGCAGACTCTAGTGTTGTATCAAGTGCACTTGTCACAAAGTGCAAGGATATTTTCATGGGGGAGAAGCAAAGTTTAGAATCGAAACTGACCTAAGAAGATGGGAGGTCGGAGAAGGCGACGATGGCCAGAGAAGGAGTAGACCAGAGCAGAGCGGAGAAGAGCGGAGGGCAGAGCAGAGCATGGGCGATGAGCCCTAGCTGGAGCAGAGGTGTCGTCAATGGCGGAGCGTAGAGGAGCAGAGGTGACAATGGCGGAGTGCACCAGAGCAGAGGCGAAAATGGAGGACCGAACCGGAGCAGAGACAATGCTGGCGGAGCAGAGGCGACGATTGCGGAGTAGAGGCGATGACGGCGGAGTGGACTGAAGCAAAGCGGAGTGGACGGGAGCAGAGCGGAGTGGGCCAGAGCTGAGTAGAGTGGAGGCGACGATTGATGGCGGAGTGGAGCAGAGGCAATGGCGGAGCAGAGACTGGGAAGAGGCGGAGAAGAGGCGAAGTATGTTTTCGTGGAGAAGAGGGACAACGCTATTAGGTTTTTTGAAAAAACGAATGTGTAATGTAGTGGACAGTGGGAAAGAAACTTTCCGTTCTTAATTCTGTCCTTGTACATCAGGGACGGAATTAGAGACCGAAATTAGAAATACACATGGCATGTCTATTCCGTTCCTAATTCCGTCCCTAAGATTTAGGGACGGAATCAAGGATGGATTTTTAACGGGTTATTCACACGGGAACCTCAGAAACGGAATCAGGGACGGAAATTTGCACGCGTCAATTACTTAGGGACGGAGTACGTTCCGTCTCTGATTTTCGGTCTCTAACTGGTTAACATGCCTCCCTAATTATTTTTCGTCTCTGTACCGTCCCTGAATACCAACTACCTATATTTCATATCTAAATTTCATCCCTATTTCGACTGATTCTTGTAGTGAATGAATCACAAAAATTATACATATCATGAATGACAAATTTGCAACGTGCATCCTACAAATCTATATATATCATATTTCCTACAAATTTGTCATCACAAGAACCTTCAAAATACAAGTCCTACATAAATAAAAATGTCATCCACAAACTTCACCAATACCCAAACAAAAGCACAAAAAAGGTACACAATGCAATATACAACCCACAAAAAAATGTCTGAAGTGTAATAAAAGAGGTAAGAACACCTACCAAAAAAAAGAGGTAATAACAAGCAAAATCTTTGAGATACTATATAGTTTAAAGTTGATAGTTTGAGTTAATGCTTTTCAAGATACTATATAACATATGATGAGATATGTATATGTTTTCATGTGATAAATGGATTGGATCCACGATTTTTAAATGTGGGATCCGCAATACAATCTAGTCCAGTCGGTGATAAGTCAGTAATAGTGTCATGGTATTTTTATGTATTTGAGTGTTTTTGTAGTAAAGTCTCCAAAATATTAGTCTAATTATCTGTATTTGTCATTTTCAGGTATTATAGACCATGCGATTGAAACCGGGCTGAAAAACTGTACAAAATGGAGTATTCATATGCCTAGATATGTTCTACATTGAAAAGCGTGCTTGCACGTGTCACGGCCCAATTTCCTAATCTTGATTAACTTGCTTAATTAGGATCACCGACCCGTGACGTGGGGCCCGCATGAGATGCACACACTAACCGAGGCACGTGGCTGAGGTAAATGCTATATTTGTACTGGTGTATGCCTAGTGTTGTGTATGTGTGTAAACTAATTAATTCAATTTTTGCAAACCATAGACGTCGAGTTGACGTGAGCGGGGACACGCCTTGGAGTGCGTGCAAGTACGAGTACCTAGTGGAATTACCGGGGTAGCGAGACTAGGCTAGGAAATAACAATTTATTTCAAATCTACCTTAACATAAATTAAGTTATTTAATTTAGTTGGAAAATACGACATTCGACGCACGGGGAAAGCGCCTCGAATTGCGTGCGAATCGGGACACCAGAGTGCCGGGGAGTTGAGAGTCGGTGTGACCACTTAGATAAATTTTATAAATTTGTGTGACCAATTAATTATGGTCCATATAGGATTAATGTACATTAATTGAGTTGGCTTATAGTTTATTTATTTAAGAAATCACATTTTAATATCCTATAGTTTGTTGTGAATTAAACTAACCTTAAGACAGACCTCGAGATCCGTGCTGCCACACACTCCCATGATGAGAGTCACAAATTTGGTGTCACCAAGAGAGCTGGACTACCTAGTTAGGAACCCTCGAGATTCGCCTCGAGAGGCCAGATAGCTAGGACTACTGCGTTGACTAGTAAGTGAAACTATGGGAACTCTTTACTTTATTTCATTCCAGTCATTTATAAATTTTCAGTCTATTTGTAGACTAGCTAATTTATTTTCCACATCATGCTTTCCTTGTTTCTATTCATATTGAATATCGATATAGCATGATGCCTTATTTGATATATCATTGACTCCATGCTTCCTTATATGCTCAATGTTTGTCTTGAAATATGGTTAATGAATATTTAGAAAATGCATGCTATAGGGTTATCTGCTATGTTGGACTTGTGTTCTACTTCCCTTGGGGCTTTGTAGCCTAACTTGTGTTGAAATCATAGCATTGTAGGATATATATTCTTGAAATCTAAAGTAGGGATTATATAGTGTCCATTGCACACGAGATGCGCGGATTCACGAGGGTTTCAGTCTTTCGGGGTCTCCGGCACTCGCCACTACACTTGGGTGGCACACGTGGCATGGGCTACGGGGTTGTCGGCAAGTATAAATGATTTATATACGCAGAGCACAGCTCCGCCACTTGAGGTTATTAAAAAAAAAGAGAGATTATTATTATATGTTGAGCACAGCTCCATACAGTAGTGGAAAAGGCTAGGTAATAGTTCTCACCGCCAACCGGACGTAAATCATCTCGACTTAGCCTGTGTCAGTTTGTGTATCTGTTAACGTTGGTATTTACTTGCATTATTTATTCAGCATTTCTTCAGCTACATATGCTTTTAAATACCTTTTGTTTAAATTGGAAATGTAGTATTAGATTTCCCCAGTTATCACTTAAATATCATCATACTCACCGTCTAGTTTGTGACGGTGGGTGTAGATCCATCGAGCAGCACCAGGCCGGGCAAGGAGAAGATCGGCGACTACCTCTGAGCTCCGAGCGCATAGCTGCCCTTACACGTAAGGTACTTTTTTGTATCATGTTTACTTATATATGTCTTTATCTTTTGAGATGTTATTGGGATGAGTGTTAGATTACCCGACTTTTGGCTTTCACTTTGTTTATATATGTTCGCCGTTTACTTGCATATATATGGTGATCGTTATTTCCTGGATTTCACACTTAGGATTTAATAAAAAAAAAATTATGCTAAAATATTAAAGACTTCCACTAAATAAAATAATTGTTTAAACAAGAGAACACAGGTAGTAAAGGCTGACTAATTCGTAATCGGGTCCTATGTGTTGTGATTAGGGCCTAATTACGGGATTAGGCCGGATGGTGCTCTAGATTAGAAGCGGGGCCGTCACAGTTGGTATCAGAGCTTAGGCTTTAGAACCTTAGGGGCAAAGCATAGTGTTGAATAAGGATTTTGATGCTAATTTCGTGATTGGTATCAAAGATCATTTATCAAGGAATAAAGCATAAATTTGAATAAAATGCACACCCTAGAAGTGGAAACCAGATGAAACTTGCCTAGGAATTATTTTGTTGGGAATTGAGTGAAAGTGAGTTGGGAATTTGTATATATATATGCTATCTTTTTCAATATGTATACGTATATACGTGGTAGACTTCGTAATAGTGATAGGAAATCGTTATCCACATGCAGACGACGATGACGGATGCATGCGAGACAGGCGATGGGGGTGCTAGCAGTAGTCAGCCTCCTACTACATCAAACGACGACTATCAGAGGTTGGCGGATAGAGTAGCGGCACAGGACGACGGGTGGTGATTTCATGGCCTTCATGCACGAGATCACCGCACTTACTCGGCCGTCGCCACTACTCTGCGACTACCACACATCCGACGACCGGACCTACTACTATACCACCCAGCGTTCCAGATACTGCACCGTACTAGACCCACCTATTGTTCAGGACACGCTAGTGACGCCGACTCTTCCGGTAGTGACCGTTTCGACGGCAGAGGTAGCAGTGATGAATCCAACCTCCACACCTACACCTTCAGGCTCAGCAGTGGGGATTCAGCTGGTCAAGGACTTTCTCCGCCTTCAGCCAATGTACTTCGACGGGGAGAGAAACTTTGAGAAGATTGAGGGATGGATATTATCACATGAGAAGCTACATCGGATTTTGGGGATCGAGGATAGACTACGCCTAGATTTGTCTTCTTATACGCTAGAGAGAGATGCCGACGTCTGGTGGTGCACCACCATAGCTACTGATGGGGACTTTGAGTCATGGACGGCCTTTAAGGCCAAGTTTTATCAGCAGTACTTCCCGCCGGCAGTCATGATGAGGTTGAGGAGAGAGTTTATAAGTTTGAGGCAAAGAGCAGATGAGTCAGTTATGGAGTACCGAGATAGATACGGGTATCTGATGCAGTTTGCGGGGGATTTGGTCCGAGATGAGTTGGGAGATGTGTATCATTTTGGGGCAGGTCTGAGAGCAGACATTGGCTATCACGTAGTTAGCACGGGCGCTAGGACACTCACCGAGATATACGAGCGTGCACTTTCCCATGAGACCTACTACCTTGGTGTAATAGCTGACAGGGCAGGCTTAGGGCAGAGATTGACATTAGAGCAGGCCGCAGATTTCGAGAGGAGGCGGCGGAGTGGCAAGGCACCCAGGACATGGTATAGAGGCTTCCATGGATCGGGGGTGACTTCACGTTCTACATCGTTGGTACCTCAGGTGTCTTATGTCGCGTCAGCACAGAGCTCAGGGAGAGGACGTTCCATACCATCACCATCGATTAGGCCAGCATTACCAGCGCCAGAGAGACTTACTCTTCCAGCACCATCAGCACCACGACAGTATTAGCAGTAGAGTGGTAGAGGCCGAGGCAGGGGTAGAGGCGAGAGGGACCCCGTCGGGTGACAGAACAGACTCCGGTTCGGGGACGACCACGGTCCGGTCGGCTCGAACGGGTTTCATGTTATAGGTGCGGATAGGTGGGACATTTGGTGAGGAGTGTCCACACGGACAGACGAGTGTATCCACCACAGAGTCGAGAGGCAGCTCACATGGTGGCACAACCGGATACTAACGCTACGCGGAGTCTCATCGAGGGTACGATTTCTATCGCTGGTAGAGAGTCTTATGTTTTATTTGATTCGGGTTCCACTATTTCCTTCATTTCTGGACGCATGTTAGGCATACTAGGATTGACACCGATTAGGCTTGGAGTACATTTGATATTGAGCACCGCCGCCGGAGATAGGGTTTACCCTAATAGTCTAGTGGAGAGAGTTCCAGTAGAGATTAGTGGGATAGAGTTACCCGCCGATTTTAGAGTCCTTGAGATGTTAGAGTTCGATGCTCTCTTCGGGATGGACTAGTTATCAGCATACCATGCTTACATAGATTGTTTTAGTAAGTCTGTCGTATTTGAGATCCCAGGACGTCCGATGTTCGTACACCGAGGTAGTACACCGAGAGTCGATACCACGAAAGGTAGATTGGCGACTAGTGAGGAGATGGAGACTCTAGTAGCCTTGTATACTATAGCAGAGAGTCAGGGACCCCGACTTGAGGACATACCGATCGTTAGAGAGTTTTTCGACGTCTTTCCTGAGGAGTTGCCAGGACTACCACCGCCGTGAGAGGTAGACTTCATCATCGAGTTAGTACCAGGCACCAAACCGATCGCGATACCACCTTACCGTACTGCCCCGAAGGAGCTAGAGGAGTTGAGGGCTCAACTTAAGGACATGGGGGAGAAGGGATTCATCACACCTTCCATGTCGCCGTGGGGAGCGCCAGTACTTTTTGTGAAAAAGAAGGATGGTAGCCTACGACTGTGCATCGACTACAGGCAACTGAATAAGGTTACAATCAAGAACAAGTACCCGCTACCGAGGATTGATGATTTGTTTGAGCAGCTGAGAGGAGCACAGTTCTTCTCCAAGATAGACCTGAGATCAGGGTATCATCAGCTTAGGATCAGGGACGAGGACCAGTCTAAGACAGCGTTCCGCACCAGATATGGACACTACCAGTTTACGGTTATGCCGTTCGGGCTAACCAACGCCCCTGCAGTGTTTATGGACCTTATGCACCGAGTATTCAGGCCATTTCTTGACCAGTTCGTAGTAGTCTTCATCGATGACATTCGATCTATTCGAGGACACGGGAGGATCACGAGCAGCACCTCAGGGAGACGTTGCCAGATGTTGAGGAAGCACCGTTTATATGCCAAGTTCAGTAAGTGTGAGATTTGGCTTTCAGAAGTCAAGTTTTTGGGTCACGTTGTTGGAGCGACGGGGATTGCCGTAGATCCGGCCAAGATTCATACGATTATGGACTGGTCGGCACCGACGTCAGTGACGGAGATCAGGAGTTTTCTGGGGTTAGCAGGCTACTACCGTAGGTTCGTGAAGGATTTTTCTAAGATTGCTTCGCCGATGACTAGACTGACACAGAAAGACGTCGTGTATGACTGGACAGAGGAATGCGAGAACGCATTTGAGCAGTTGAAGAGGTTGTTGACGACCGCACCAGTATTGACACTGCCTAAGGTTGGACAGGGATTCCTAGTATACACTGATGCTTCACACACGGGACTTGGATGCGTGTTGATGCAGGGTAGCGGAGTTGTGGCTTATGCTTCGAGACAGTTGAAGATACATGAGAAGAACTACCCGACGCATGACCTTGAGTTAGCGCACGATCGTATTTGTTTTGAAGGTGTGGAGACACCACTTGTATGGGGAGAGATTCACACTTTTCACTGATCACAAGAGTCTGAAGTATCTCTTCATACAGAAGGAACTGAATATGAGACAGCGCAGATGGTTAGAATTCTTGAAGGACTATGACTTTTCTTTGGAATATCACCCAGGAAAAGCGAACATAGTCGCCGACGCACTGAGTAGGAGACCGACCAGAGACGCCGAGGTTGTCAGATGTCATATGACGCACGAGTACGAATTACTTGAGGCAGCGATGATAGTAGGTCAGTCAGACGTTCCTATCGATACCCGGATTGAGATCTGCCTACAGACGAGAGTACATACCGTGTCTACACAGAGTGTGTCAGAGGGTCAGAGGACTGACAGGTTGTACCAGCAATTCAGCGAATTAGCGCAGAGTTTAGATTGTGTTGATTGGACAGAGACATCTGATCAGTGTCTGAGATTCAGGGGCAGATTGTGGATACCAGAGATGCCTGAGCTGAGAGAGGAAATCCTTCAGGATTCACACCATTCCCGATTTACTGTTCATCTAGGCAGGACTAAGATGTATCACGACATGAAGAGACATTTCTGGTGGCCTGGGATGAAAGCGGATGTGTCAGAGTTTATCAGGAATTGTAAGATTTGTCAGCAAGTGAAGGCAGAACATCGTAGACCTGGAGGACTGTTACAACCATTGCCCATTCCGAGATGGAAATGGGAAGACATCGCCATGGACTTCATCAGAGGGTTGCCGAGGACAGCCAAGAAACATGATTCCATTTGGGTAATAGTTGATAGACTTACAAAGTCTGCCCATTTTCTGCCAGTTGCAGCGCACTACACGTTTGATCAACTGAGTATACTTTTCGAGAGGGAGATCATTAGGCTGTATGGGGTACCGTTGACCATCACATCAGACAGAGATGCTACGTATACTTCCAGGATGTGGCAGAGTATGCAAGAGCAGTACGGTACACGCCTACAGTTCAGCACAACTTTTCATCCTCAGACTGACGGACAGACAGAAACTGAATCAGGTTCTAGAGGACATGTTGCGGGCTTGTGTGTTAGCGTTCGGTTGATCTTGGGAGGAGTATCTACCATTATGTAAGTTTGCGTACAACAACAGTTGTCAGGCTAGCATTGAGATGGCGCCATTTGAGGCTTTGTATGTCAGACCATGTCGCTCGCCGTCATTTTGGACTGAGCCAAAGGACAGAGTTTCAGTAGGGCCTGAGATTGTTGTTGACCACACTGAGAAGGTACGACTGATTCGACAGAGACTCAAGGCAGCCCAAGAGAGGCAGAAGAAGTATGCAGACAAGTACCACAGCGATCTCACTTATTCCGAGGGAGCCTACATCTATCTTAAGGTCTCCCCTCGGAAGGGTTTGCAGAGATTTGGTGTGAAGGGCAAGCTCGCACCGCGTTTCATCGGGCCATTCAGAGTTAGTAAACGGGTTGGAAAGGTTGCATACGAGTTAGAGCTTCCTCCGCAGATGTCAGGTGTTCATTCGGTCTTCCATATTTCGATGCTTCGACTGGCTGAGTCGAAGGCAGGCGCGCGACCGACAGTTGACTTGAGTCAGATCGACCTGAGCGAGGATTTCTCATATGAGGAGCAACCTATCCAGATCCTAGACCGAAAGGTACAACAGCTGAGGAACAAGTCTATCCCAAAGGTGCTCGTCAAGTGGCAGTTCCACAGCGATTCGAAACTCACTTGGAAGCGGGAAGACTATATGCGAGATCGTTTTCCGTACCTTTTCGAGCCAGGTATAATCCTAACCTGAATTTAATTTCGAGGACGAAATTTCCATTTTGTTGGGAATATTTGTCACAGCCCAATTTCCTAATCTTGATTAACTTGCTTAATTAGGATCACCGACCCGTGACGTGGGGCCCGCATGAGATGCGCACACTAACCGAGGCACGTGGCTGAGGTAAATGCTATATTTGTACTGGTGTATGCCTAGTGTTGTGTATGTGTGTAGACTAATTAAGTCAATTTTTGCAAACCATAGACGTCGAGTTGACGTGAGCGGGGACACGCCTTGGAGTGCGTGCAAATACGAGTACCTAGTGGAATTACCGGGGTAGCGAGACTAGGCTAGGAAATAACAATTTATTTCAAATCTACCTTAACATAAATTAAGTTATTTAATTTAGTTGGAAAATACGACGTTCGACGCACGGGGAAAGCGCCTCGAATTGCGTGCGAATCGGGACACCGAGTGCCGAGGAGTTGAGAGTCGGTGTGACCACTTAGATAAATTTTATAAATTTGTGTGACCAATTAATTATGGTCCATATAGGATTAATGTACATTAATTGAGTTGGTTTATAGTTTATTTATTTAAGAAATCACATTTTAATATCCTATAGTTTGTTGTGAATTAAATTAACCTTAAGAAAGACCTCGAGATCCGTGCTGCCACACACTCCCATGATGTGAGTCACAAATTTGGTGTCACCAAGAGAGCTGGACTACCTAGTTAGGAACCCTCAGATTTGCCTCGAGATTCGTGACGCACACTTGATTACACAAACACATATAAATATCACAAGATTAATGGGTTCCTCATTGTTTTTCCAACCAAAGAACATGCAAAAAAAATCTGAGAAGCTGGATCTAGGGGAAAGAGGAGCTAAATACAGTGATTTATAGAACTAGGAGGTTGGATTAAGGGTGCTTCATTAAGGTAATCCTCTAGTCTTCTTGGCTATTTCCATTAATGGAGCTTGAAAAAAAATGGAGTTTTCTTATGATTTCGATTTGAGAATTTTCGAGCTACTAATGATGTTGTTTTTGAAAACAAAGTTCATATTTGGATTCTCCATTGAAAAACACATGGGATTCCAAAAGAGGTTTCGAAATTCAGTGGGGTTTTAGTTGGATTAAAATTTCTAGTTTTGGGTATTAATTGTGATTTTCGAATTTGTCGATTAAATTGGTACTTTAGATGTGGTTTTAGTTGTTTTGTTGATGAATTGAAGGAGCGAAGAAAGAAAGAAATCAAAAAATAAAAATAAAATAAAATAAAATAAAATGCTTCAGGGTCAGACCCGACCCGACCCGGAAAAAAAAAAAAAATATATATATATATATATTATAAATAAATAATAATAATAATAATAAATATATTATTGATTAAATATATATAATAAAATAAAATAAAAATATATTATTATCAATTAATTGATAATAATAATAATAAAAGAAATTAAATTAATAAAAATAAAAATAATATATTTTATATATTAATTTAATTTCTGGAAAATAAGGAAAATACTTGGAAAATTCCTGAAAGAAATTGGAAAAAATTATAGAAAATATAAGAAATTGGGAAAAATATAGAAAATTAATTTTCGGGACTTTTCAGACATTTGGCACCCCGATATAACTCGAAAAATGTGTCAGAACTGGAAATTTGGAATGAAGTTATATATTTTGGTTTAATATTATAAATCCACTTAATGTCGTGGCTTTTAAATCAATTAAAATGATATAAAATGAACTTCAGGAATTAAAGAGAATTCTTGGAAGTTCGGGTGCACAGGTCGGGGTGTCGGGAGGCCGGACAGCTAGGACTACTGCGTTGACTAGTAAGTGAAACTGTGAGAACTCTTTACTTTATTTCATTCCAGTCATTTATAAATTTTCAGTCTATTTGTAGACTAGCTAATTTATTTCCCACATCATGCTTTCCTTGTTTCTATTCATATTGAATATCGATATAGCATGATGCCTTGCTTGATATATCATTGACTCCATGCTTCCTTATATGCTCAATGTTTGTCTTGAAATATGGTTAATGAATATTTAGAAAATACATGCTATAGGGTTATCTGCTATGTTGGACTTGTGTTCTACTTCCCTTGGGGCTTTGTAGCCTAACTTGTGTTGAAATCATAGCATTGTAGGATATATATTCTTGAAATCTAAAGTAGGGATTAGCTAGTGTCCATTGCACACGAGATGCGCGGATTCACGAGGGTTTCGGTCTTTCGTGGTCTCCGGCACTCGCCACTACACTTGGGCAGCACACGTGGCATGGGCTACGGGGTTGTCGGCAAGTATAAATGATTTATATACGCAGAGCACAGCTCCGCCACTTGAGGTTATTAAAAAAAAAGAGAGATTATTATTATATGTTGAGCACAGCTCCATACAGTAGTGGAAAAGGCTAGGTGATAGTTCTCACCGCCGACCGGACGTAGATCATCTCGACTTAGCCTGTGTCAGTTTGTGTATCTCGTTAACGTTGGTATTTACTTGCATTATTTATTCAAACATTTCTTCAGCTACATATGCTTTTACATACCTTTTGTTTAAATTGGAAATGTAGTATTAGATTTCCCCAGTTATCACTTAAATATCATCATACTCACCGTCTAGTTTGTGACGGTGGGTGTAGATCCATCGAGCAAACACCAGTAGGAGCCGGCAAGGAGAAGATCGGCGACTACCTCTCGAGCTCCGAGCGCGTATTTGCCGTACACGTAGGGTACTTTTTTTGTATTATGTTTACTTATGTCTTTATCTTTTGGGATGTTATTGGGATGAGTGTTAGATTACCCGACTTTTGGCTTTCACTTTGTTTATATATGTTCGCCGTTTACTTGCATATATATGGTGATCGTTATTTCCTGGATTCCACACTTAGGATTTAATTAAAAAAAAAATTCTGCTAAAATATTAAAGACTTCCGCTAAATAAAATAATTGTTTAAACAAGAGAACACAGGTAGTAAAGGCTGACTAATTCGTAATCGGGTCCTATGTGTTGTGATTAGGGCTTAATTACGGGATTAGGCCGGACGGTGCTCTAGATTAGAAGCGGGGCCGTCACAGCACGCATCTCAAGGTGGCATCGGTGGGCCCACACGTGAGGAACACAACGTGGCGTGTTCGTGCCGTTCAAGAAGAAGAGAATTGGAAGTAGATAGATTTGTTATATTTGTTTAGAATATAATACGTGTATATATATATATAATAGATATGGATCGATCAGAAGGAAATATATAGATCGAGAGGGAGGATCAATTCTCTCCTCTCGGGACTGTTCTCTCTCCTTCTCCATTTTTTGATTTTTCTTTATTTTTTGAGTTCTTCAATCATGAAGGGCTAAGATTCATAGCCTAGGTAAGACTGTGAGGAGGTTCGACTGTGCATATTCAATGGATTTGTGAGATTTATATATTTTAATTTCAAGCTTTTCATTATTATTTTATTTTCTTTGGTATTAGTTAAACAATTGAGGTTAAACACTAGTTTAAACCTTGATTTACATGTCAGTGAGTCGTAAGCACCCGTCCATGTGGGACAAGACTACACTAGTGGCAATTGACCGTACCAATTGATTAGAAACTTTTAGAATCGGTCAAATACCTTAGGGATCTAGGCTAAATCGGACACACGAGTGATCCGGTTGTCTAGGTATAGTGCCTTCACAAATTGAAGTAATGCGGCCAACGCGTTAAATTTGGAGCACTAGCGATCAGGTTGCGTGTTTGGTTAGGAAAGTAGTCAATGATTATACCTTGGCTATCGAGATTAGAAAGTGCGAGGAACCGAGTGCGTCACCAGGTCTATAGCTACACTAGGATAATTTGATTTGTACTTTTTACATAAGTTGACGACCAAATTCAATCTTTTTATCGAACCAAACTTGTATGTCTTGACCTAGGTGTTATTTTTATTAATTATTTTTAACTTTATTTTAATTGCTTTTATTATTTTGTTTATATTTAGATTAGGTAATTAACTCATTTTCTCTAAATCCCCCAATTTCCTTTTTGTTATTTTTCTTACCTAAGAAAGAAACCAATCTCTGAGGGATCGACTTTTTACCGTTATCTACAAAATAGTTAGTTTAGGAAATATATTTTATTGACGCATTCGGCGTGCGTCAGTCGGATTAATGATTTTTCAATTTAATCCAATCCAAAGAATTAAAAAATCGATCCAATTTTTGATAATTGATCCGAAATTGAACCAGATCCGCGAATTAGTGCTATTCGTGTGCACCCCTTACCAATGATGTATCAAACCAATCAATCAATTAAAATACCCAACAACCAAATCTCTATTATTTACACCATCGTATCGAATCCCGGAAATAATTGAATGGGCAATTTATAGTAGTAATATTATTATATTATGGGTACCCTGCACGTTCCTCAATTTATTATACAGAGAGAGAGAGTCGATCAAGCCACCAGTGCTACTTTTCTTATCTCCAACTCGATTAGAAAATAAAAATTACTAATTAGTTGACGACCATGACTCGGTAGACCGGCAGTTCGATTGCTTATTAGCACCTGATCAAATCACGACCCTCAATAATTCAATCACTCAATCTGGTCAAACGTTCTCTTGAGCGATGTGGACTTCTTCAAGTCGTGAAGCTTGCACGCTAGCTCCTGCAGCCTCTCTTTGAGCAGTGCCGGAGATTTCTCCAACCCATCGCAAATCTGCACCCATATACTAAAAGTTTTAATTATTTTTTAAAAAATTATATTAAAAACTAATTCTTTTTCGTCCACTAACTCCTGAAATAATTAAACAATTAATTAATAAAAAGCCTAATGACACTAAAAGAAAATACTACAATAACAAAACAAATGCACAACAGAACTCACAACCTCCACTGACAACCGTGTTATGCCATTATTGAGGCGCACTTGGCTTGCGCTCAGCGATAAGTCCAACAACTTTTGCAGTGCGGTGTGCATTTTTGATTGTGTCGGTGTTGTCATTGAAAACCAACTCATACACATAATTAATTAAATAATAACTTAAAAAATAATAATAGTGACGATCACGAGGAAACAGTGAATTTACGAAAATGACCTTGCTCTCGGAGTGGTGAAGGAGCTTTGATCCGTCGCGGCAATTAGTGGATCTAATGAGCTCGAGATTGTGGGATTCGAGCTCGTCAAGCAGGGAGGAGAGGAGCATGGTGTGGTTGGCGCCCTTGGTATCGGTCAAAGAGACGTTGACTCGGTCGCCTCTGACTCGGATGGACACGGAAGAGGAGGGCTCGGGCATGACTCGGATGCTGCACTCACCGGAATTGGAGTCAGACCTGCTGGAGACTTTGAGGGAGGGGGAGGACTTGGCGGAAACGGAGGCGGAGGAGCAAGGCGGGAGGATCGGGGGAGCCTCGCGCTGCTTCTGGAGGGAGCGTAGGCGGGCGGCGGCGATTGGAATGTACTTGATGATCTCGTCGAGAATGGCGGACTGCTCCTTGCGGACGGTGGCGAAGTGTGGGAGGAGGGAGTGGAGGGAGAGGAACAGATCTCGCATTGACTTCCTCCGCTCCCTCTCTGCCAACTTGTGCCGCTCCCTCGCGTCCACGCCAGTACTGCTGCTGCTGCGTCCAGCTCTGCCTTCGTCGCTGGAGCCAGGGGCCGATGCGTCGTCCCACTCGCAGCGGATATCGGTCGCCATATATGGTGGACGGAGGTGGAGGATATTGGTATAAGAGATGTTGTTACCTATCAGTCTCTCACCCCTCTCTCTCTCTTAATTCTATTTATACAACACTATATATATATGTAAAATAAAATTTTATAATAGAGATCAAATGCATATTCATACCCTGAGAGTCTTCTACCCTGAGAGCCTTCAAAATGTGATGTGAATTAAGTATTTTCTACATTAAATATTTTATACATTTATGATACCTTGATTAATATAGGTAAAATGTATTTTTTGGTCCTTCAACTTTGAGTCTTTTATGCTTTTGGTCCATAAACTTTCAATAGTGTACATTTAGTCCCTGAACTTTCATTGTTGTACATTTGGTCCCTGAACTTTTGAGTTTTATGCTTTTGGTCCTTGAACTTTGAGATTTTTATGTTTTTGGGGGAAATTAAAAAAATTTTCGACTTTTTTTGGTCGATGCGAGTCGTCCGATTCAGTAATATAAACCATTTTACTCTTCTTAACTAATCACACAACACTTTTGTTGCCCACATTGGCATAATTTAACACTTTAAATAGTAGAAGGACTAAATGTAGATTTTTGTGAAAGTTCAAGGACCAAATGTATAGTAATAAAAGTTCAGGGACCTAGAGCACAAAAAACACAAAGTTCAGGGACCAAATAATAGGTTTTGCCATTAATATATTAGATTAGAATCTATTAATATCTATATATAGTATTATATATATCAAATTAATTATATCTATGCATGTAACATACACGGTCACAAAATGTATACAAATATATGTAGACACAGTAGCAATTATTTTAAACAGGACACTGTTGTTACGTGTATCTGGTATATATGAAAAGTACGTAGTATCACGTGCCTATTTGTAAACAGAGCGATTGGGTTGGGTGGACAGAACTTTTGCTACGTGTTGTCACGCTGTGGAGTTCGGTAAATTTCGCATTTTGATGCGCGTGAACGCATATCGATGTAGGATGTCAATCATCCGTACATTTATATACTTATGCATGTAATCCTAACATTAATTGTCCTTCTTTTGGTTAAAAAAAAAAAAAAAAACCCCGGATAAGTGTAAACCATTTTTTACTATCAGTAAACCAGTAACTCAATTTTCACATATACCCTCGGAAGAAATGACCACTTTACTCCTCACCAGTCCCACGATTTCTCACATACCCTTTCCCGCTCATGGCGTGCACACCCCACAAAGGAAGCTTGAAGTTTAAGCTTCGACTCTGACGACCTCCATCTACGACCATCGACGACGTGAACTCGCAAATTCAAAGGCCTCTACCATCGTAAGAGCCCATTTCGTCATTATTGTTGCTATAAAATGTTTAAGTTGCACTATTTTGGTAAACATTTGAAAGGGTTTAAACAAATGTTGGTGTTTTGTTAGGTCTTTGTTTGTTTGATTTGTTCAGTAGCTATTTACCATAAGAGATGGAGGAAGTTGTAGGAGATGCGAATGTGCAAGATGGAGAGGTATTTAATTAATTTTGAATCAATCTTTGTTTATTTTTCCCATGTTAAAACTCAGGTTTCTGCCATCTGGTTCAACCATGTAGGGCCGATCTAATGAAATTTGATCAGTCCATAGGCACTGAATGAAATTGTTTAAAGAATTTCGAGTCTGTTCGGTGAAGAAAGACCGATCAAATTTGGTGTGGCCGGTACATATTGGTTGATCAGAAATTATATCTTTGGTTACTCATTACCGAACAAAATAGTTTTAGTCAATCATTGTTGACCGAACAATCTATTTTCATGTTTTGTAATCTTTTGTTGTACTTAAATCAAGGTCTAATGACTTACCATCTTGCAGGGATATTCTTGTTCTTTTAAATATTTTGACTACACTAACAACTTCAAGACAGACATGTCATTTGAATGTAAGGTTAAGGAGATCAAATGGGTTCAAAGGCAGGGAACTAGTAAAGGATTCGTCATTGTCACAAAAGTGTAACGACCCTCAAATTTAATTGGTGACACGTGTCGTATTATATAGGACCGTGACCTACTCGTGATTTGTCATACTACTCAAGTCTCGGGAGTCGACACTGAGGTATATTTTATTTTTCTGTGATGTTTGTATTATTATTTATACCTGAATGAGAACACTGTGTGGTTTTCATTTATTAATCGCCAAAAATTTTTGTGGGAGATTCGGCTAGGAAAAACATAAATTTTAGGGTATAATGCTAATAATTAAACACAAAAAATGATAATTAGTGAATTGTCGAAAATAATTAAATAAAATGTGGGAGTGAGGTTATGTCCGAGAACACAAGCGGTGCGAGTCAAAAGTTGAAACGGGTTCGGGAACGTGTGTTATGTGTGAGAAACGAATTGGTTTTGAAAATTTGAGTCACCAATTGGAGTCATTCATATGAGTTAGAGTTGGTGGATGGGATAAAGAGCAGACACAAGATGTCCCTCGAGATCCGTGCGTGTGATAAGACGAAGGAGTTGTATAAATATCAACTTTTCACTCTCCTCATCCATTTCTTCATTTTCAGTCTAATGTGAGAGAACGAAGAGAGAATGGTGGATTTGAGAGGTTTCGAGCACGTTGTGATATCGTGGATCGACCGAATACGCATAAAAAGGTGGGATCTTCACTCCTCTCGTGTTTCCGTCAGTTTGGCGTAAATTTTGTAGGTATTCATCGCGACGATTACTAATGAATTTTTGAGAAAATGTTAGGAAATGAATTGAATTGATGATTTTGGTATCAATCGAGTGTTTGATTGATGAATTGGCGGTTGATTTTGTGGATTGGAAGTAAAAAGGATTTTTTGGGAATTTTTGAAGGATTTTGTGTTATTTTTGAATCGGGGTGTTTTGTCGGGGTTTCGACGCAATGGGATTTGGGTAATATGTTGTCATGGACGTCTATAAGGGTTTGGGATAGACTCAAAACGCGGTGACACGAGCCAGGGTTTAAAGAATCCTCAGATTTAGTGTTCTGCTGAACACACCGCGAAGGACGCCGTGAGAAGTTATCTCCCACGGCATCTTGAGCAGAGGAGAAAAAAAATAATAAGAGAAGACGCTATAGGGGACGCCATCTAGTACAACAAGGTCACGACGTCTGTGGCAGCATGACACTGTTCACAGGTTAATTTTCTAAAAGTTTTGAAAAATTTCAGGGATTTCACTAGTATCTAATTGAGTCCGAATACGACCCAATACCCTGGAAATCAACCCAATTACACTAATTTAATAATTATGGAAAATTGGGTAAATTAGAAAGATATTAATATGATTTGCAAATTTGGATTAATTGACAGACTATGAGAATTCGAGTAGACCGACTTAGAGAGAATTCGAGATGATCAAAGTTTTGCGATTGAGGTATGTTATCGTACGAATGTAAGCCAGTTAGAAAGTATGCATTAATTCATTTTTCATTTTTCATTTATTGTCATTTATATTAGATTTAAGCCTTTGTTGGAATTCCATTCTTATTTTCCTTGGTTGAGTGTCTTGGCATAAGTGTGTTGTGAAGGTATTCTTGGGTCCATATGAGTGGGTAAGTGTGAACACTTCTGCGGTTGTGTTGTTCCACCCCATTGATAACGGGTTATACCCTGAGTACTGGATTGTTTAGGTGTTGTGGTGTCTATAGTTTGTTGGTCACTATTGCGACTATAAATGTGGTGTTGCAGTACTGCATTGATATGACCACTTATGGGTGTTCTTTAATTCTGTAGACACTCAAATTTTGTTGCTCAGCTTACCAATCTGTTTATCATGCTATTTGTTATATTTTCTGCTTTTCAATACCACATGATATTTGGATGGTTTATTCAAGAAATCTTGAATTACTGTTTAGTTTCTTCTAGAATTACTTTCTTTTTTTCACGCACTCATCGTCTAGTTTGTGACGGTGGTGCAGATAGAGCAGAGACGAGCAAGGGGAAAGGAGTTGATGTTTGGTGATATCCTCTGAGGACTCTCGGAGTGATCATTTTCTTTACTCACAGAAGGTTTTTTTTTTTCTTTTGGTTGTGATTATTGTATTATATTTTTTCTTAAACATAGGGACATGTATATGGGATTAAGAGATTAGAGATATCATGTATGATTGCTTTGTATAGCTTTGATCACCAAACATGGATGTATTTATCTATTTCTCAGGGTTTCCACATGATAGGTTATCTATTTGTCTTGATTTCCATTTTATAGTTATAGTTGATTACAGTAATTTTTGCTGCGAATTTCCTGATAACTTTATAATCCTATAACTCACATATTTAAAAGATTTAACTTAATGACGTATATAAGGATTTGAGGCTGAATAGGATACGTAGACTCACGAGTAAGGGCTCGGGGGTCCATGTAGTTCTAGGCTGGGCGGGACCAAGTTTTATAGGGAACAGTAGCTGTTATAGTTGGTATTATATCGTACTAAGGTTAAAGTTTTAGTACTTGAATTCTGATTTACCTTACAACCTGCATAAAATACAAACTAGCGAAAATAGGAAATAGTTGGAACCTAGAGTGGAACCCTATGATCATGAATTGAGGTTTATTTGGGAAGCGAGGTAAGTTGGGGAAAAGTAAAACTTGATGCTCTATGTTATATCTGTTGTGATGTACTATACTATCGGTAGCTATTGACTAATTCGGTGATTCACTTTCTGTTTCAGATTGCGATGACGGATCAGACTGAGCCTAGTGATGACAGTGGGGCTGCTAGTCCTCGTGTTATCAGTGTCGAGGATTTCCAGGCATTAATACAAAGAGTAGCCACTCATGATCAAAGGTTAGAGGAGATCTTGAGGATTTTGAGGATGCCAGTTGCTGTTACGCCATCACCACCATCTACCTCAGAGGTTCCTGTTACTCAGGAGATGGATACACTGATAGTTGCTACATCTACTGTTCCTACTACGGTTGTAGTAATATCGGAAACTATTGTGTTACCATCGGTATAGACTGAGGCAGTGCCTGCAACATCTCTTGTTCAGACTGATATAGTGCCTGCTCCCGTAGCAGAGAGTGGCATTAGAGCCACGATAGAGGCTAGACAGTTGAGGGAGTTCAAGAGGCATAGCTCGAAAGAGTTCTTTGAGGGTACATATATGGTGGCTGCTGAGATGTTTCTGAAGGTCACCCAAGAGGGGGGGTGAATTGGGTTACCAAGTGATTATCGCCTTTTTAAAACTTTATGTGTAAATAACAATAATAATGCATGAACCAATGATAAATATCATTGCTATGCAATCAAGAAGGGGGTAGAAGAGATGGAAATAAGACACGTGATTTATAGTGGTTCGATCCAACCTATCTACATCCACTACCTAACCCCCCCGGTTAGGATTTTCAAACTCCACTTATATTATTAATAAGTGTTACACCCTAAGACAACTAGCCTAGTGAATGCCTAGCCTCAACTAGGTCTTTTACACGATGCCTTATCGCAGTAAGGTCTTATACAACCACCTAGCCACAACTAGGATTTTTCCACCTAGACCCACCTAGAACTTTTCCCACCTAGCCGTAACTAGGATATATGCCTAGCCTCAACTAGGTCTTCTCATTCGACTTAGATCCCACTAAGTCTTACAATCAAGATTTGAATACAATTGAAATATACTTTACAAAGTAAAGTGGTATCAAGTTCGAATACAAGCAAGCCTCCTAGAGCCTAATCACTCTTATGCATGCAAGTATAAAACAATTGAGAAATGCAAGTATAAAACTGATTTTATGCAAAACTCAAATATGAAACCATTTTAAATAGATTGATGAGAACAAAACCGGTTTCAAATCCAAAGAACAAAAAGTTTGATAAAAATCAAGTTTAAGCACAAACTCTTGTTCTAATCAGTCCAAGGGTTTAATAAATCAAGTTTAAGTGCAAAACCCAATACAAGTGTGTTTAACAACACAACAAGTAATTTCCCAAATCAATCACACAAGAATATATAATTTAAGCACAAGAAAAGCTAGGGAATGGACTTTCTTACAACCCCAAGAAGATGACTTAAAAATCAATTTTGGAGAGGTTGTTGTACTCCTTAGAGTGCCTCAAGAGTGCTGGTTTTGATGTTGAATGAACAGCCTCTAAGTGTAACTTGAAAACCCCAAGCTCCTTCTCTTGAAAAATTTAAGCACAAATGTTTTTCTTTTATTTCAAAACCTAATTTTTGTGCCTTATGTGTTTGGGAGTGTTGTATATATTTATAGACCAATATATGACCGTTGTGTGCATCCAAGGGCTGAGATTTGATCAAAAATTCGAATTAAAGTGAATTTTTCAGCTTTATAAAAAAGCTGTCAGGATTGCAATTAGCGCGCTAATTTTATGACCTAGCGCCTTAACTCTGCACATAACGCGCTAATAACAGTATTAGCGCGCTAACTGCAGGGATCTCAGAATAATTAATTCTGTCCCTTGTGTTAGCGTCCCTTTAACACGTCCTAGACCCAATAAACCCTCATATAACATATAATACATGTTTGTTATGGGTCATATGGCCTATTTGAATGGTCCGGATATTTTCACAAATCCCGAAAATGGAAAATCTCGGTTTCATGATTTGCGAGGGACTTTTCTGCAAATATGCAGTTTTCTTTTCAAAGACCTTTCAAAAACATGTTTTTCTTTTTCAAAAAACTTTCACAATGATTTTCAAAATGCGATATTAACATACACATATAGTTTAACATAGTTTAGACTTATAGGACCAAAATCTTCAAGTAATCACTTGACATTTGAAAATTCATTTTAAAATCATGATATGCATGAACTAATGCAATAGGCTTGCTTAAGTGAACTTGAATACCTTACATCAATTTTACAACTTGTGGCCATGATCTTTCGCCTTCATTCCTTTATGTATGTCGAGTCTTGAACTTGAATGGCTTGAATGCTCGAATGCCCATGATGTGATGTTTCGCAACCTTTGACGAAACTGAAATACACTTGATAAACTTATTAGTATATTTTTACCTTGTTTGTTTCTATCAAAATCTCAGTCGGAGTTAGAGTGACTAACTACTTAGTCCAACAGTTTCTTAAGAGCCACGAGAAGGTGCACAGTATCATTGCAACTGAGGAGCACATGCAAGCCTCGATTTCATCATCGATGTTGTTTGAGGAGGCTGATGACTGGTGGACTACGATTATGTCTACTAGAGGGGTGCCAAAGGACTGGATAGATTTCAAGACCTAGTTCAACCTAAAGTACTTTCCTCCTACAGTTCTGAGAGCGAAGAGGAATGAATTCTCCACGATTCGACAACTTACAGATGAGTGTGTTATGGATTACATGGGACGATTTTTGCAGTTGCTACCCTATGATGGGGGTTTAGCAGACAGTGAGACCGATAGAGTCTACTACTTCACGGAGGGATTGTTGCCCGATATTGGAGGTGTTGTAGTCTCCACAAAGCTAGAGACTCTACAACGAGCTTATGAGAAGAGCTTGGCTAGGGAGGGATATCTTCGCACACATTCGGAGGAGGTTAGACCTGTTAGGCAGGAGATACGTTCTCAGGGCCGACAGGATAGGAATAGGAGGAAGAGCAGACAGGGTTTCAGGGACAGTAGAGCCCATAGTAGTGGTTAAGTTGCTCCACCACCACGGCTTGCACAGACTACAATGATTGCACCAGTACCTGTACAGAGTTTCACTGGTCAACCACTATAGGCTACTAGACCTACACAACAACAGAGGCAGTATTATGAGAGTAAGGATACTAGTAAAGGAGGTGGACAGACTTAGACATAGACACAGACGCAGAGATTTGAACAAGCATAGACTTAGAGGTCTGGTCAGACTCAGAGACCTCCACAAGGACATGGGCAGGCTCAGACACAGGGGCATGTATCATCTGGATCACGGGAGACACGTACTTGTTATAATTGCAGTCATATCTGGCACATATAGTTTCAATGTCTGTTTTTGACAAGAACTCAACCACAACATCACCAGTAACTGAAGGAAAGAGTCCAGGTTGCTGTTGAGCGAAACCAGGGAGCGTCTCGTAACCTTGTTAAGGGTATGTATTTGATTTACAGTACTTTGATGCATACTATTTTTATTCAGGTTCTACAGTTTCATTTATTTTTAGACGCATGGTAGATGCATTAGGGTTGAGACCCATTAGGCTTAGTAGATCATTGATCTTTAGCACAACGACTGGGGACAACATATATCCGAACTTGTTGTGTGTTGATTGTTTGGTAGTTATAGAGGCCCACGGTTTGCCTGTTGATTTGAGAGTATTAGAGTTCCTAAAGTTTGATGCGTTGTTAGGCATGGACTGGTTAGGAGCTTATCATGCCCATATTGATTGTTATGGGAAGATTGTCACAATTCCATTGGCAAATGGTATGGAGGTTAGATTTCAGGGTACATCGGTGTTATTACCGATCACTAAGGGTATGGAGGTTAGATTTCAGGGTACATCGGGTAAGATAGAGACATTTGCGAATGTCATAAGCACTATTGAGAGACTGGAGGTCAACATTGATGATGTATTGGTAGTTTGTGAGTTTACCGATGTTTTCCATGATGAACAACCAAAATTACCACCGCCGAGAGAGATAGATTTTATCATAAACTTAGTGTCACATTTCTATACCATCGTATAGGATGGCATCTCGAGAGTTGGAGGAGCTTAGGACTCAGTTGGATGACTTGTTGGAGTTGAGATTCATTAATCGTAGCATGTCATTGTGTTGTGAAGAAGAAAAACGGCAGCCTAAGGTTGTACATTGACTACATATAGCTGAACCGGGTGACGGTGAATAATAAGTATCTGCTTCCTCATATAGATGATTTGTTTGATCAATTGATGGGAGCGACGTGGTTTTCGAAAATAGACCTGAGATCAGGTTATCACCAGCTCAGGATTAGGGCTGAAGATAGGGAGAAGACTGCATTCAATACGAGATACGACCATTATCAGTTCACGGTCATGCCATTTGGTTTGACTAACGTGCCAGCTATGTTTTATGGATCTCATGCACAGAGTACTGAGGACTTATCTGGATAGATTTGTGATTGTGTTCATTGATGATATCCTTATCTATTCTAGGACTCGTGAGGAGCACGAGGGACATCTTTGGATAGTTCTACAGACTTTGAGGGACTACCAGTTGTATGCCAAGCTCAGTAAGTGTGTGTTTTAGCTACCAGAGGTCATATTTTTGGGTCATGTTATTGGAGCTAGCGGTGTTTTTGTGGATTCCGCGAAGATTAGAGTTATTGTTGAGTGGCCTACTCCTACTATAGTGACAGAGATCCGCAATTTTTTGGGTTTAGCTAGGTATTATCGTCGTTTTGTGCAGGATTTTTTCAGGATTGCTACACCGATGATTAGACCGACTCAAAAAAATGTGAAGTTTCACTGGGATGAGAGTTGTGAGATAGCATTTTCTACTTTGAAAGAGAAGCTGATGACTTCACCAGTTCTTTTATTGCTTGAGACAGGGAAAGACTTGGTGGTTTATACTGATGCATCGAAGATTGGGCTTGGTTGTGTTTTGATGCAGGAGGGCAAGGTGATTGCATATGCATCTCGACAGCTCAAGGTTCATGAGAAGAATTATCCGACGCATGATTTTGAGTTAGCTATTGTGGTATTTGAGCTGAAGATTTGGAGACATTACCTGTACGGGGTAAGGTTTGATCTTTTCACTAATCATAAGAGCTTGAAGTACTTATTTTCTCAGAAGGAGCTGAATTTGAGATAAATACGTTGGTTAGAATTTTTGAAGGATTATGATTTTTTGCTTGAGTATCATCTTGGGAAGGCCAACATAGTTGCAGATGCTTTGAGTAGGAGAGGATCTGATGGTGAGGTAGTTGTGAGCCACATGACATACGAGTATGCGTTACTCGAGACAACTGATATTATGAGTTCAGTTGATGTGCCAGCTACTACTAGGTGACAAATTTGTGGTCAGTGAAGGATGTAGACTGTTTCATTGAAGGTAGTTTATGAGGGACAACAGATTGATGAGTTATACTAGAGATTCAGTGAGATGACTGATAGTTCAGATTATCCAGACTAGAGTCGGTCGACAGACGTGTGTCTGAGGTATCGAGGATAACTGTGGATTCCATTAGTGGTTAATTTGCGCACTAAGATACTTCAGAAGGCTCATCATTCGTGTTTTTCTATTCATTCGGGTAGGACCAAGATGTATGCTGATATGCGGTGTCTTTTCTGGTGGTCTAGAATGAAAGATGATGTTTCAGAGTTTATACGAGCATGTGAGATATGCCAGCGTGGGAAGGCTAAGCATAGGCGACCTGAAGGATTACTGTAGCACTTCCCATTTCATAGTGGGAGTGGGAGTACATAGCTATGGATTTTGTCAGTGATTTGCCTCGATCATCTTGCGGACATGACAATATTTGGGTAATTGTGGACTGACTGATGAAATCTACACATTTCATTCCGGTATCCACTACATACAGAGTTGATAGATTGAGTATTCTCTACAAATGTGAGATAGTCAGATTGCATGGAGTTCTGTTGTCTATTGTGTCAGATAGAGGACTGTAGTTTACGTCATTGCTATGGCAGAGTATGCAGACTCAGTTTGGCACGAGGATTGATTTGAGTACAACGCCATCTACAGATAGAGAGACAGTTCGAGAGACTGATTCAGGTGTTAGAGGATATGCTCAGGATGTATGTGCTGGATTACGGAGGATCTTGGGAAGAGTACCTTCATTTGTGCGAGCTTGCGTACAACAACAGTTTTCAGGCTAGTATTGGCATGGCACTGTTTGAGGCACTGTATGGCGGACCTTGTAGATTACCATCTTGTTAGGCGGAGCCTGAAGATGCAGTGACAGTTAGGCCTTAGATTATTGTTGATCATACTGAGAAGGTACGACAGATTCATTAGAGACTGAAACGTGCTCAGAAGAGACTGGAAAAATATTATGACAGGTATCATGATGAGTGGCAGTACGATGAGAGAGCCTATGTTTATTTGATGGTTTCGCCTCTGAAGGGTCACAAGAGGTTTAAAATCAAAAGGAAACTTGCGCTAAGGTTTATTGGTCCTTTCAAGATTGTAAAGAGAGTTGGCAAGGTTGCTTATCTGTTGGATTTGCTACCTCAGATCGCCGAAGTTCATCCAATGTTCTATATTTCTATGCTTTGACTAGAAAAGTCAAGTGAGGGACGACGATCTATGGTAGATCTGAGTTAGATTGATTTGCGTGATGATATTACTTATGAGGAGCAGCCGATTCAGATTTTGGACGGGAAAGTCAAGATATTGAGGAACAAGGAGATATTTTCAGTACTCGCCAGGTGGTAGTACCACAGAGACAAGGAGTTGATCTGGGAGTTAGAGTTTTATATGCACGAGTATTTTCATCATTTGTTTGATTCTGGTAAGTCGTTATTTTAAGTAATTATTAGATTAATTTCGAGGATAAAATTTTAATAAGTTGGGAAGACTGTAACGACCTCAAATTTAATTGGTGACACGTGTCATGTTTTACAGGACCGTGACCTACTTGTTGTGATTTGTCATACTACTCAAGCCTCGAGAGTCGATGCTGAGTTATATTTTATTTTTCTGTGATGTTTGTATTATTATTTATACCCGAATGAGAACATAGTGTGTCATAGTGCGTGGTTTTCATTTATTAATCGCCACAGATTTCTGTGTGAGATTCGGCTAGGAAAAATGGAAATTTTAGGGTATAACGTGAATAATTAAACACCGAAAAATGATAATTGGTGAATTGTTGAAAATAATTAAATAAAATGTGGGAACGAGGTTATGTCCGAGAACACATGCTGTGCGAGTTGAGAGTTGAAACAGGTCCGGGAACGTGTGTTATGTGTGAGAAACGAACTGATTTTGGAAATTTGAGTCACCAATTGGAGTCATTCATGTGAGTTAGAGTTGGTAGATGGGATAAAGAGGAGACACAAGATGCGCCTCGAGATCCGTGCATATGATAAGATGAAGTAGTTGTATAAATATCAATTTTTCTCTCTCATCCATTTCTTCATTTCGGTCTAACGTGAGAGAACGAGGAGAGAACGGTGGATCCGAGAGGTTTCAAGCACGTTACGACGCCGTGGATCGACCGAATATGCGTAAAAAGGTAGGATCTTCACTCTCGTGTTTTTCGTCAATTTAGCGTAAATTTTGTAGGTTTTTATCGCGACGATTTCGGACGAATTTTTGAGAAAATGTTGGGAAATGTATTGGATTGATGATTTTGGTATCAATGGAGTGTTTGATTGATGAATTGGTGGTTGATTTGTGGATTGGAAGTGAAATGGAATTTTTTGGAATTTTTGAAGAATTTTGTGTTATTTTTAAATCGGGGTGTTTTTTTCGGGGTTTCGACGCAAAAGGGAGTTAGGTAATATGTTGCCATGGACGTCCTCTAAGGGTTTGTGATAGACTCGGAATGCGGCAACACGAGCCAGGGTTTCGAAAAATCACAAATTTGGTGTTCTGCTGAACATGCCGCGAGAGATGCCATGAGGAGTTATCTCCCACGGCGTCTCAAGTAGAGGAGAAAAAAATAATAAGAGAAGATGCCGTGCGGGACGCCGTCAAGTACAACGCGGTCATGACACCTGTGGCGACGTGACACTATTCACAGGTTAATTTTCTAAAAATGTCAAAAAATTTTGGGGATCTCTCGGTTATTCAATTGGGTCAGAAGAAAACCCAATATCTTGGAAATCAACCTAATTACACTAATTTAATAATTATGGAAAATTGGGTAAATTAGAAAGATATTAATAGGATTTATAAATTTGGATTAATTGACAGAATTTGAGTATTCGAGTGGACCAACTAAGAGAGAATTCACGAGGATCGAAGTTTTGCAATCGAGGAACGCTATCGTACGAATGTAAGCCTGTTAGAAAGTATGCATTAATTCATTTTTCATTTGTTATCATTTATATTTGAATTGAGCATTTGTTGGAATTCCATTCTTATTTTTCTTGGTTCAGTGTCTTGTTGTAAGTGTGTTTCGAAGGTACTCTTGGGTCCATATGAATGGGTAAGCGTGAACACTTCTATGGTTGTGTTGTTCTACCCCACTGATAGCGGCTTATACCCTGAGTACTGGATTGTTTGGGCGCTGCAGTGTCTATAGTTTGTTGGTCACTATTGTGACTATAAATGTGGTGCAGCGGTACTGCATTGATATTAACCACTTATGGGTCTTCTTTGATTATGTAGATACTCAAATTTTGTTGCTCAGCTTATCAGTTCGTTTATCATGCTATTTGTTATATTTTCTGCTTTTTAATACCGCATGATATTTGGACTGTTAATCGAGAAATCTTGAATTACCGTTTAGTTTCTTCTGGCATTACTTTCTCTTATTCACGCACTCACCGTCTAGTTTGTGATGGTAGTGCAGATAGAGTAGAAACGGGCAAGGGGAAGGAGTTGATGTTAGGTGATATCCTTTGAGGACTCTCAGAATGATCCTTTCCTTTACTCAAAGTAGGTTTTTTTTGTTTCTTTTGGTTGTGATTATGGTATTATATGTTTTCTTAAACACTGGGACATGTATCTGAGATTGAGATATTAGGGATATCATGTATGATTGCTTTGTATAGCCTTGATCACTAGACATGCATGTATTTATCCATTTCTCAGGGTTTCCACATAATAGGTTATCTGTTTGTCCTTATTTCCATTTTATAGTTATAGTTGATTATAGTAATTTGCTGCTGCGAATTTCCTGATAACTTTATAATCCTATAACTTACATATTTGAAAGGTTAACTTAATGACGTATATGAGGATTTGAGGCTGATTAGGATGTGTAGACTTCGCAAGTAAGGGCTCAGGGTTCACGTAGGTCTAAGCCGGGCAAGACCTAGTTTTATGGGGAACTGGGGCCGTCACAAAAGGCTCTAATGCAAGGGGTGATGGTTGTCGTCGGGGAAGGGTGAACATGGGGTATGAGAGATTTAGTTCTTATAGGGATGATGTCCAAAGAGTTGGAAAAATGAAAGGTAGTGAAGTTGAGACAATTGTTAAGGAAAAAATTGTGGTGGATTTTAAAAGGGACATTAAGGGGTAAATGTGGCGCCAAAAAATGTGTTGTTCATTTGCAATAAATATTAAGGAATATGCAGATAGTTTATGGCATGTGAAGGTCATGTATTGGCGTCATAACCACAACCTTGGGCGCACGCTGATCGATTAGATCTGAAAGAGCATGTTTTGTTGGTACAAATGATGGATGAAAATGCCAAGGCTCGAGAGATTTTGGACACATTAAAGAAGAGGCTGAGAAGATGGAAGAAAAAAATACATCAACCATGCGCAGAATATACAGTGCAAGGCAAAAATACAAGTTTGATGAGGCTGGAAAGAGATCACAAATGCAACAACTCATGCATTTGATTGACACACATGCTTACCTCATGTGGCATCGAAAACACGAGGAAAACGATGTTATAACTGACTTATTTTGGGCTCATCCTGGCTCCATTAAGTTACTATGATGTTTCCTATTGGTCTTGCTTATGGATTGCACATACAAGGCAAATAGGTGTCGCATGCCTTTCCTAGAGATCATTGGTGTTACGTCGACTGAGTTTTTTGCATTTCTATCAATAGAGAAGAAAGACAACTATCTTTGGGCGTTGCAAAATCTTAATACCCTCATGGATGGGTAGTCTCAATCGTATGTGCTAGTTACTGATAGGGAGTTGGGATTGATGAATGCAATCGAGTCGATCTTTCCCATGTTGACTCACCTGTTATGTACTTGGCACATTAATAAGGGTGTGCCTTCAAACACAAAGAAATATTTTGAACGTTACAAAGACTATAATCTTTTCATGACAAAGGATGCTTTGATGAATTCTACTTCTAAAAGTGTGTTAAACACATGGATGCCAAATATGGTTGACGAGTATGGTTGTTTGAATGTACTGCTTGATTATTTGATGGATACATGGGTTAGGCATTACAAGGAACGCTATGTTCAATTATAGACGGACCAAAAATTACATCTTAGACATGCTACGACTGACAGAGTTGAAAGTGCACATAATGCCTTGAAAAGACGTCTTGGAAATTCTTGTGGAAACATCGAGGATTTGTGGCGAGTTACTAATAGTTTAGTTGAAGGGCTACATACTAAAATCAAAAAGTCTTTTGAGACGAGTTTGAATGTCCTGCAACACGGGTTTGGTGATACCTTGTACCGTATGTTATAAGGATTTGTTTCACAATGTGTTTTAGAAAAAATTGGCAAAGAGGTTAAACAATGTGAAAATGTTAGGACCGATCTACTAAGATGTGGTTTTATATTACGCAAGACCTTCGGCCTTCCTTATGCTCACGAAATTACAATTCTTCAATTGGCAGTTTCACCAATTCAACTTGTCAATTTTCACATTCATAGGCAAAAGTTGAGCACGACCCTGAGCAAGCTGTGAATTGGATGAAGTACAATTTTAAAGAGGAAATTCAAAGGGTGATTGAGAGGTTTGCAAGTCTTGAAATTGAGGATTAGCACCGGAGGGTTGTGCAACAGTTTCGAGAGATTAGTTGTCCCTCATCCACATCGTTATTAGTCCCAACAGAGAAAATTATGACAAGGGAAAGAAAGGCATCACAACCGGTGAAAGGAAAAAATGTCATAGTAGAGAAAGAGGAGGAAGACTAAAGCATACGAGATTGATGAATCTACAAAGATAAATTCATCCCACCACGAGTATGTCCTTACTCCAGAAGCAATACCGATGAAGCCTCATCTTTAAGTGTCAATCAATGTAACAGCCCCTAATTTCAATTAGAGAATGTTTGGCCTAAAACCCTAATTAAGCCCCGGTAAACCAGATCGGACCTAATTAGAGCCAGCAACCTTATATTAATTCCTGATAACAACCTGTATATCTTGATTTAAATAAACAAAATAAAACAAACGCAGCGGAAAATTTAAAACTTTTTTAATAAAACACATGATATATAATACCGACATGAACATCCCACCCAATTATTACAAATTATAAAGCAATCTAATATATATATACAACTTGAACTCACTGTATCGTAGAGAAGATACTAAACCCCTGGTCTTCTCCTTTCCTGAGTTTCAAGTCCTAACGTACATCCATACCTGGAGATGTTAAGGTGGGTGAGCTCCTACATGCTCAGTAAGTGATTCTCTTACCAACCATCAACTACCAATTAATTTCAAGGCAATGTATAGTAACATGAATCATATGCATATCTAAAGGACTATTTTAATCAATATAATCAATATATAAGCAGATAGAGCATGTAGTGTACTGGACTGGGAATAGGGCAATGTACCGTGATTTGACTTTGGTTTTACAAAAATGTTTTAAAATGAAAAATGGATTCAGAAAGAGGTTTGATGGGACGGATCGGCCTGGAGTTTGGAATTGTGGTGGAGTTTCTAACCATCACTGCGCCCCCAATGACTTGGGAATTATTTCGAACAATGCTTTCCAGTTGAGTTTAGCAGCTCATCAATCATAAACCAATCAGATTACTGTTAATCATGTGCTTAAAGTAACGGGTTGTTACAGTCAAGGTTCGTAGAACACCTATATGTCTACATAATGTGACTAAGGATGGTTATCACAGTGTTGTACCTAAAGAGTGGCTATATCACATTGAGAGGGTTGATAATGTTAGGGAATGGTAACTGTGGTTATCGTGTTGTTGCAGCCGATTTTGGCCACAATGAAGATGATGCATGAAAACAAGTGTGCAATGATATGTATCGGGAGCTTCATGGTAACCAAAAACCTTAGTGGCATCCAATCTTCAGTGATCGTATCTTCAATGGTCTTGTAGAATCTGTGTAGTACTACGATGACATTAAGGACACGTCATTTGAGAAGTGGATGACTATGCCTGATATGAGACTTGTCATTGCTACATGTTATGGTGTTATTGTAGTGTGCCTATCATCATTGGGTGGTAGTTTGACATTCTTACCACTTAGGGGCAAACCGCCCACCTTCACTAAGTGACAGAGTCGTAATCGGGACTACATACATATGGAACAACCATTATATGAAAGTAAAGTCAATCAACCATATTTTTATTCCTAGATGTAGTAGTAATAAATATTGTTTTTTTTATTAACCAGTACATAATCTTTTATAGGTATTATTCAAGGCGGATGCCCCTTTTCCTTAATTGTATCCGATGTGGAAACCAAATGTATAACCGGAGGCGACAATATGGAGTGAGAACTTGAACGTGAGAAACCCACCGTTAGTTGTGTATTCTCAAGACATAGTTCCAATAACCATTGACCTTGACACACCTTGATCATACTTATATTACTATCCATACTAGACACACTTTTTGTACATCCTTTACACGACATACTTTCATATAAAGTCTAGATGATTTCGTCATATCGGACACACTCATTTTTTGTACATCTGATAACGACGTATAGATGGATGATATGTTGTATATACAAACTTATTTTATATAGTATATATGATGTCGCCGTATCGACACATTCATTTTTTGTACAAGATGAATATATTATTTCATTATGAGGGGATTGAAACAGTTAAATGTATAAATTATATTGCTCGGTTAGGAACAATCGCGTAATTTTTATGTGCTCGGTTTCTAGTACCCGACTGAAAATGAATAACTCAGTATATGCTTACCAAACAACGCATGTTATTTTAAGTTTTAGTTTGGAGTATTTTGTTCGGGCAGTTTGTATCGATAAAAATGAATTAATTAAGTTGTTTAAGATTGACTGGTGATATTTCATCAGGTAGAAATATTTTTGTAAATCCTTTACACATCACACTTTCCAATAAAGTCTAGATGATGTCATCGTATCAGATACTCATTTTTTGTACAAGATTAATGCATTATTTCATTATGAGGCGACTTGGAACAGTTATATGTACAAATTATACTGTTCGGTTAGGAACGGCCTTGTAATTTTTAAGTGCATGGTTGCCAGTACCTGAGGAAAAATGAATAAGTCGGTATATGCTTACCGGACAACTCGTGTTATTTTAGTTTAGTTTGGAGTATTTTCTTCGGGCAGTTTGTACTGATCTAAATTAATTAATTCGATCGTTTAAGACCGACTGGTGGTATTTCATCAAGTATACACACTTTTTGTACGTCCTTTACATGACAAACTTTCCAATAAAGTCTACATGATGTCGTCGTATCAGACACTCATTTTTTGTATAAGATCAATGTACTATTTTCATTATGAGGGGATTTGGAACAATTATATGTACAAATTATACTGCTCAGTTATGAACAACCGAGTAATTTTTGTGTGCTCAGTTGCCAATACTCGACTGAAAATGAATAACTCGGTATATGCTTACCGAACATCGTACGTTATTTTAGTTTTTAGTTTGGAGTATTTTGTTTAGGTAGTTTGTACTGATCAATTTTAATTAATTCGGTCGTTTAAGACTGACAGGTGATATTTCATTCAGTAGGGTGTACTCCAAAAAATTAAGGTTTAATTATTTTATCTCATCAGTTGGGATCACCTGGGTGAAGTGTAATCGTTTGGTTGTATAGTACCGATCGAACGTGTATATAATTTGTTATAAAATTTTGTCAGTTTGGAACGCCCGAATGAAGTCCAATTGTTTGGTCGTGACCGGTCGAACAATCGCAATAATCAATAATTTAGAAAAATCTCAATGATGATCCAATACATTGTTCCCATTCATAGACAATGAAACAAAAACCCAATGAAGTTAAAATATCTAAAATCAATTAACACCCAGTTCACTTGTTTCATTTTGACATAAGGGGAGGTCCCATTGTCGTTATTGTCCGTTTTGACCTGTGGGAAGGTTCCGTTGCCGTTGTCGTTGTCTTGCGCTTTAATGACGATGCACATTCAGCCGCTATGCTCAGCGTTTGGGAATGATTGCCAGCCGATGCATTGGTGCCTGACGGTGCAGCTAGACCACCCATGGTAAGTTGTTGCAAAACCTCGTCCGCCATCTTCAATGTGGATGCCTTGTTTCCTCTTTTAGGAGGCAACGACTTCAATGCTGTCACGTTATCCATAACCCGTCGTACTTGCTACACAAACATCACATGAATCAGTCCAAAGTTATTATTGTGATGCTAAATGTAAACCTTGAAAAATATATGACAACTCACATGAAAGGTGTCATTCTCTTCTTCGTGATCGTGATCGTGAGTGAGTCCCATTGAATTTTCAATTATCGGATGGGAAATGTCCTTGAAGCAGCTCAAATAATCATCAGTTGCATCCTAGGGGACTTTCGCACGTTTTCCTCTTGATTTGACCTATAGGACGTGATTTCCTCACCTCTCCTAATAATCGTCTGGGAAATTGTAATTAACGACGTAAGTAGCCGCGAATTTTTCTCGTTAGGCTCGTATAGGTTTGAGTGGATTACCAGGCTTTAGCATCTCCAAATTCAATTAGAGAAATCCTCAGTCTGAAACCCTAATTAAGCCCCGATAAACCAGATCTGTCATAATTAAAGCCAACAACCTTGTACCTGTTCTTAACAACAACCTGTATAAGACTTCGATATTAAAATCATATTCCCTTCCAGATTATTACAAAATCATAATTCAATACAATATATGCTAACAAGAGGGAATTCTCAATACATTAAAGAAGAGAAGACATTAAACTCCTGCTCTTCTCCATTCCTGAGTCGCAACGCTTATTCCATTACTTGGAAATGTTGAGGTGGTGTGAGCTCCTACATGCTCAGTAAGTATCAGGAGTACATCAATTACCAACTAAATATCAATAAACAATGCATAACAATATGAATCCAAAGCATATATGACAAGGATATTGGAATAATATAAAGCATATATGACAAACATATATGAATGCAATTCCATAGGTTAACTGCAATTGTACCGTGACTTACATTTTGGTTTCAGTTTTTGGGACTGAATTGCACTCCCTCATAATCAACAATCCAACCACTAGTCATCTGATTGGTTATTACTAATGTGCCACCAACTTAAAAGGAAAACATCAATCGGTATAATTCAAGTCAATGGGGGCGCGGTATTGGGTAGCCACTCCAAAACAAAATCCAAACCCAAGTTGATACGTCTCACTTAACCTCTTCCCGGATCCATTTTCAATTTGTAAAACAGTTTAAAACATGGTTAAGTCACAGTATTTTGCCCAATTCCCAATTTCTAGTACTACGTACTCAAATTGTATTAATTTACATTGCATAATTGATGAAAAACATAAGTCTCACTTACCTGTAATGAGCTTTCCTAAGTTTTCCCAGGGTTTCCCCAGTTTTTCAGAGTTCCATCACATTCCCCAATGTTTGAACACCTATGTCATACCTATTGGTATCAATTTAGTTCCAATTTATACTAGTTTAAACCCCTAAACTAGACCCTAAGCTCACACCAAACCACTTAACTTAAAACAATTCATTCACTGTTCATATTGGTCAGCATGCTAGGACCAGTGCCCAGGGCACTGCTTAGTTGCTCTAGTCCCTGTCATGCCCAAATTGGCAAGCGCGTGCACTAGGGCCAGTGCCCTGCGCACTAGTCGACTGCACTACTGCAACTCCAACATGTTTGACTTCATAAAATTTGACGCAAATGATATCTAAACGTCCTGCAACCCCAGAAGGGCCTCGCAAGAAGACTTACATCGTACATGCATGCTCACAAGTACGATGAATCACTACACCAACCTAATCGAACAAACAACCCAACGACAACAATAAGACCAACAACCAACTAAGAACAACAAGCTTACACTCATCTTAATCACGTTCTCCTCGACGTATCGGCATCACTGCGGACACGAGCAACCTCTCGAGCTCCCTTTCCTATCTCTCGACTCACTACACTCTCTTCGATCTCTCTTTCTCTTCTCTCTATCATTTTATCGAGAAAACGAGAGGCGGTGAAAATATAATAAAATAATTTTCTTAAGATACGCTTCATGTCATCTCTAAGATCCATTTAACCCCACTGGTCAATGTGCTTCCTAAAATGGACAGCACGCTGCCTAATTGCCTAACAACACTAATCCATTTCGGTTCATAATTCATATATTATATATGTATTTATATCAATATATATACAACCCTTAATTAGCTACCATTTCTCGATCCTTGTGCGCGTTGTCGAGTCTACTCGGTGTGCACCCATATTCGTGACTCCCACGGGTTTACTCGTGATTCATTCACGGTGTCTAATGTCCCATTATTTATTAATTATCTCCATTTCCATATGTATATATATATACATATATATGCCTATAATTATGCTTACAATCATGTGTACACGCCAGGAGAATACTCAGGTGTAAATGGAATTAGGTGTCCCATCATTTCTCTAATCGTTCATTTTTAATCACATTAACTACATTATTCCCATCTATGCATACTAATACAGTCCTATCAAACATAGTACAACACATAAATCCATGCACACTCTAATCACAACTAATTGGGCTTAACCACGAGCCTAACTCGGGTTAATTAAGATTTGGATTAATAGTAATCATGTGCTTAAGGTAATGGGTCGTTACAGGGCTTGCTCTGCACATGACCCAAATGTTGCAAGAACCTATTTGGGTGATATGACTCAACAATCCTCGTATACTTGATTATCTTGATGTAGAAAGCGACCTCAACAATATCCTTTTCACTCCTTCGAATACTTGAATACGGGTCCCATGTAACCTAGCAAAAACACACATTTACGAACTCATTTAGAAGTTAATAAACAAACGACACTAATATTTCATAAGAGACCACTTATACCTTGTTAACTGGGGCATTGTTAAGTTTTTTTCAAAGCATCTGGACATGGTACATATTATGGCACTTCTATGAATTAGCCTGTAACAACCCTCAAAATTTAACCCGACTTGTTTTACACTTGTCAGAACTGTAACCTGATTATGTGATACTTCGTGGTATTTTGGACTTCGGGAGTCGACACCGAGGTAATTTTATGATTATCTGTTGTTTTGTATTAGTATAATAGTCGAATACGTGTCTCAAGCCGTTTGGGCAACCATTAGTTGAGTGAAGTTTCGCCTAGGAAAACGGGGAAGTTGAAAACACAGAAAAACCTAAATAAATGGATTTTTGAATAATAAATATATTATTTTATTTGAGTCGGAACATGGACGCGACGATGGGCACACAACGGTCGAGTTACGGTGCAATATGGGCCGAGGAGCATAGGATCAACATCGGAGCTTAATAGTTAAGTGACACCGAGTCACTTAAAAGAGTCAACAAGTGGAGTTAGGAGTATTGGATAGCTTACAAGGGATGGTGTAGGATCTACCTAGAGATAAGAGTGTGTAGGTTGATCAAAAAGTGGTCCGATATAAAGTCTACTCTCATCACTTTTCCTTAGTTTCTTTCATTTTTTTCCCTCTCTCCTCTCCTTTCATCCTCTCCCCTTCTCTTTGCTTGGAGAGCAAGCCACCACAGAAGGTGGTGCTGGAAGGCCCAAATCCTCGCCAGAAGTCCTAACCTCTCGCCAGAAACTAGGTGAGAACCTTGCTCTCTTATCTCTCCTCTCTATTCTTATTTTGTTCCTCTTTAATACTTTGGGTTATTCATTCAAGTTTTAAATTCATTGCGATGACTAAGGGTGGCTTGCTGGAGATGTTTCTGGTGTCCCACCAGCATCTCGGCACTCTTGGAGCGATCAACACGCTGTGTTGAGCCGGTGTTGTTAATGAATGTTGGGTTTTATTTATGCTGTTGGTTTTTCAATTTAATTGGCGATATCTCGAATTCTCAGACAGTACCAATGTTTTGACAATGATTCGAAGTTGATTTTAGTTGGTCTTGATGTTCATAAACGTATTGGCGAGGGTCACCGAAAGTGGGATGTTGATTGATGTTCTATAAGTTCAGATTTCCTATTTCTGAGTTGACGCCGTGGAGATGCCGTGCGTTTATCGCGTGGCGACGTCTCCCACATACGTCCATAACAGAGACCATTTTAAATTCACACTCGCACCGTAAGTCCAATTCTCATGGTAGCATCTCTTGCGACGCTGCAAATAGTGTCTATTTATTTCAAGATTATGCCGTGACAACGTCATGAAGAACAACTCCCCACGACGTCGCGGCGACGTATGTCTAAATCCGTGAATACTTCCTAGACGTTGTGAGGACATCATGGCCTTTAAGGCCTGGCGGCGTGTCAACCAGTGTGCAACAGTAATGCACCGCGTAGGCGCCGTAGGGGTGTCCTTCTGGACGGCGCCACCTACGACATCTCATGCAGAATGTGAACTGAAATTTTAGGAAACTAATTAAAAATTTGGGAAACTTTGGGGGTTTATCTAGGGGTATTAATTGACCATAAACCCTACATATTGGGGTTCAAACCTTTCCCAGGTAGTCAAAAACCTGTGGGAACGAGTTAGAGTCACGGGAGTTGTACTATGTTGCGATTAGTCAAGCAAATACAATAGCCCACAACCTTGTGTATGATTAGTAAGCCCGTAAGAAAATACCATGTGATTCATTATCATTTATTATGATTTGCTATAATCTATTGTTGGCATTTCATTATATTCCTTGTTGTGTGTTTTTGGCGTAAGTGTTTTGTCTTGAAAGTACTGGGCCATGCATTAGTGGGGGAATGTGGGCACTTTTGTACAGGAGTGTGGGACTACCCATAGTGAATGTGTGACACCAAGTACTGGGTTGGAGGACTTGTGTCCCTCCTGTTATGGTTGTGCCTTCCCTTATGCTGATGCTCGGGGAGACCTGGTGCAGTCTCCACCGTTATGATATGATTTAGACCACTTATGGGCCTCTTTTGAATTCTTAAAACACGCATATTTTCAATTGATATGTATTAGTCTATTTATTATGCGCTTGATCTATTTCAATTCTTTTCTTTCAATTACCGCATGATATTTAGCCTGCATTACTTTGTAAATAATGAATTACTGTTGTATTCTTTTGGCATTACTTTTACTATCATTCAGTTACTCACCGTCTAGTTTGTAATGGTGGATGTAGATAGAGCGGAGTGCAACAATGGCAAGGAGCTATGTTTAGGCTATTTCCTGTGAGGACTGAGCGTCTGGACCTAATGATTTAGAGTAGGTGTTTACTTGTTTTACTTGGATGTACGCTCGTTTATATACATGTTTTTGATCGTTGAACTGGGGATCATTTTTTATTTGGATATCATGTACATGTTATTCTTTTTCATATTTGATTGTACATGAATATTTTGTGGTTTTTCACATAATAGATTCCTGATTTCCTTAGATTGAGTTACTTTCCATTTATATTGTAGTTTACTTATTTTCGGTTGAATTACACTTGCAATAACTCTTTCATAAATTATATAAATAAATTGATTAGAGGTTGACTAGGCTCGCCAAGCTCGACGAGTACTTACTTGGGGACTTGTACGAGTCTAGACCAGACGTACCTAAATGCATTGGGGAATTTAGGGCCATCATAGTTGGTATCAGAGCGCAAGGTTATAAAAACCTGACTCTTGATTTAAAACATAAGCCATTAAGACAGCGGACGTTAGGAACGGTTAAACTTAGAGTGGAAATGTGACGGCCCCGCTACTAATCTAGGGCATCGCCCGGCCTAATCCCGTAAACAAGCCCTAATCGCGACACATAGGACCCAATTACGTATTAGTCAGCCTTTACTACCTATGTTCTCAATTTTAAACAATTAGTTTAGTTTAGTTTAGTTAGCAGAAGTCTTAAATATTTTAGCGAAATTTTTTTTTTAAAATCCTAGGTGTGGAATCCAGGAAATAACGATCACCATATATATGCAAGTAAACGACGAACACATATAAACAAAGTAAAAGCCAAAAGTCGGGTAATCTAACACTCCTCCCAATAACATACCAAAAAGATAAAGACGTAAGTAAATATAATACAAAAAGTACCCTACATGTACGAGCAGCTACGCACTCGGAGCTCAGAGGTAGTCGCCAATCTTCTCCTTGCCCGGCCTTGTGCTGCTCGACGGATCTACACCCACCGTCACAAACTAGACGGTGAGTGTAGTGATATTTAAGTGATAACTGGAGAAATCTAATACTACATTTCCAATTTAAACAAAAGGTATTTAAAATCATATGTAGCTGAAGAAATGCTGAATAATAATGCAAGTAAATACCAAAGTTAACTGATACACAAAAATAGACACAGGCTAAGTCGAGATGATCTACATCCAGTCGGCAGTGAAAACTATCACCAAGCGTACTCCACTACTGTATGGAGCTGTGCTCAACATATAATAATAATTTTTTTTAAACCTCAAGTGGCGCAGCTGTGCTCTGCGCATATAAATCATTTATACTTGCCGACAACCCCGTGGCCCATACCACGTGTGCCGCCCAAGTGTAGTAGCGACTGCCGGAGACCCCGAAAGACTGAAATCCCCGTGAATCCGCGCATCTCGTGTGCAATGGACACTAGATAATCTTTACTTTAGATTTTCAAGAATTCATATCCTACAATTGCTATGATTCCAACATAAGTTAGGCTACAAAGCCCCAAGGGAATAAAATACAAGTCCAACATAATAGATAACCCTATAGCATGCATCTTCTAAATATCCATTAGCCATATTTCAAGACAAACATTGAGTATATAAGGAAGCATGGAGTCAATGATATATCAAACAAGGCATCATGCTATATCGATATTCAAAATAAATAGAAACAAGGAAAACACGATGTGGGAAATAAATTAGCTAGTCTACAAATAGACTGAAAATTACTAAATGACTGGAATGAAATAAAGTAAAGAGTTCCCACAGTTTCACTTACAAGTCAACGCAGTAGTCCTAGCTATCCGGCCTCCCGACACCCCGACTCGTGCACCCGAATTCCCAAGAATTCCCTTTAGTTCCTGAGGTTCATTTTTTATATCATTTTAATTGGTTTAAAGCCACAATAAGTGGATTCATGATATTTAAACAAAAATTAGAATTTTATGTCAATCTCTAATTGTGGCATATTTTTTTCGAGTTATATCGGGAACAAAAAAAAAACAATCGAAAAGTCCCGAAACTATTTTTCTACCTTTTTCTCCATATCTTATAATTTCTATAATTTTTTTTTCCAAATTTTCAGGAATTTTTCAACTATTTTCCTTATTTTCCCGAAATTAAATTAATATACATATTTTTAATTTATTAATAATAATAATTAATTAATAATAATATATTTTATTTTACTTTATTTTATTTTATTATTATTTTAATTAAATAATAATATATATATTTATATATATTATTTTTTTTTATACCCGACTCGATCCGGTCCCTGACTTATTGTCGGGTCAGGTCTGCCCGACCCGACTCGGTTCCTGGGCCTGGCCAGGCGCTGGGCCAGGCTCGGCTCATGGGCTGAGCCTAGCCCAGGACCCATAGCCCGGTCTAGTTATGGGGGGGGGATGCACACGTGCGGGCTTCTTCCCCAACGATTTCCAGAGACGCTGGTTTTCGATTTTTTGATTTTTTTTTCTGTTTCTTTTTCTCATTCTCCTCTCTCAAATCCTCTTCAACCTCAAGAAAAACTAAAACCACTTCTAAAATACCAATTTAATTGAAAATTCGAAAATAATATCCAAAACTAGAAATTTTAATCCAACACCCCACTGATTTTCGAAACTTCTTTTGGAATCCCAAGTGTTTTTCAATGAATAATCCAAATATAAACTTTGTTTTCAAAAACAACATCATTTAGTAGCTCGAAATTCCCAAATCGAAATCATAAGAAAACTCTATTTTTTTAAAAGCTCCATTAATGGAAATAGCAAAGAGGACTAGATGATTACCTTAATGAAGCACCCTAAATCCAGCCTCCCAGTTCTCTAAATCACTGTATTTAGCTCCTCTTTCCTAGATCCAGCTTCTTAGATTTTTGCATGTTATTTGGTTGGAGAAACAATGAGAAACCCATTCATCTTGTGGTATTTATATCTGTTTGTGAAATCAAGTGTGCGTCACGAATCTCGAGGCAAATTCGAGGGTTACTAACTAGGCAGTTCAGTTCTCTTGATGACACCAAATTTGTGACTCTCATCATGGGAATGTGTGGCAGCACGAATCTCGAGGTCTGTCCTCAGGTTAGTTTAATTCACAACAAACTATAAGATATTAAAATGTGATTTCTTAATAAGTAAACTATAGGCCAACTCAATTAATGTACATTAATCCCATATGAATCATAATTAATTGATCACACAAATTTATGAAATTTATCTAAGTGGTCTCACCGACTCTCAACTACCCGGCACTCAGTGTCTTGACTCGCACGCAACTCAAGGCACTTCCCCCTTGCGTCGAACGTTGTATTTTTTTCAACTTAATGATATAATTTAATTCATGCTAAGGTACATTTGAAATTAATTACTATTCCCTAGCCTAGTCTCGCTACTCCGGGTAATTCCACTAGATACCCGTACTTGCACGCACTCCAAGGCATGTCCCCTCTCGCGTCAACTCGACGTCTATGGTTTGCAAACAAATTGACTTAATTAGTCTACACACATATACAACACTAGGCATACACCAGTTCAATTATAACATTTACCTCAGCCACGTGCCTCGGTCAGTGTGCGCATCTCATGCGGGCCCCACGTCACGGGTTGGTGATCCTGATTAAGCAAGTAAATCAAAATTAGGAAATTAGGCCGTGACTAGAAACCCTATGATCCTGTTTAGAAACTTAGATGGGGCGATCGAGATTAGTCGTGTTCTTTATTTTGTACATGTTATGTTTGTTATGTGTATTATATGTCATGCGGTAGCTATGAACTTACGCGAAATACTCACTCTATTCATTTAGGCTGCGATGGCAGATTAGACAGGTCCAAGCGATGACACGGGATAGCTGATTCTCGGTTCATTACTTCAGAGGAGTTTCACGCTTGGACACGGAGATTTGAGGATTTTGTGCCATCTTGACGACACCCGCACCAGCTACCATGACACCATCGACCCCGACTACACCCATGCCGCCTATCACTACTCAGGGAGCAGAGACTCTGATTGTTGTGGCATTTACGGCTGAGGGAGCGGTTATTGCGCCAGTTGTACAGACTGAGGCTGAGACACTTCCGATGCAGACTAATGTAGCATCGATTAAGACGACTGACGCAGTGCCTGCTATCGTTACTATGCCAAAGAATAGCGCATGGGCTACTACTGAGGCGAGGCAGTGGCGTGAGTTCAAGAGGAGCGATCCAGCGATTTTCCACAGAGGTATTGATATCATTACGATAGAGGCTTTTTTGAAGAGCCATGAGAAGATACACCGCATTATCATCCTCGATGCTACGAGGGGAGGCTGACGATTGATGGACGACGATCATCACGACTAGAGTTGTTTCGAGAGACGTGATCGACTACAAGACCTAGTTTAACCAGAAGTACTTTTCGCCGACTGTTCTTCGGGCGAAGAGGAACGAGTTCATGGCACTGAGGTAGCGCACAGACGAGTCAGTGATTGAGTATATGGGCAGGTTCATCTCATTGTCGCTTTACGTTGGAGGATCCGCAGATACCGAGGCTGATCGAGTCTACTACGTTACCTAGGGTCTGCTACTCGCAGTGGGAGGATTTGTTGCTACGACTGAGCCAGAGAGCTTGCAAAGGGCCTATAAGCGCAGTTTAGTGAGAGAGATCTATTTGCTCACGTATCCGGAGGAGGCTAGGGCGACAAGAGTGGAGACACAATTCAAGAGCCATTATTAGCAGGATAGGAAGAGAATGAGGAGCAAATGGGTTCATCGTTACATAGGGCTCAAAGTGTAAGGTCTGTTGCATTGCAGACTACTCGTCCGGTACAGACCGTTCCATTAGTGCCGAGTTTTGCCAATCATCCACAACAATCGACCAAGACAACAGTCGCAGAGGCAGACTATTGAGAGCAGGGTACCCGATCGAGGAGACAAGTAGAGGAAGAAACAGAGGTGTGATCAGACCCTGACTTAGGGTTCTGCACAAGGACGAGGCCAGAGCCTGACTCAGAGATCACATGATACCTGTACATGTTATAGGTGCGGATAGATCGACCACATTCAGAGGGAGTGTCCTCAACTAGCGAGAGCACCGCCACAACATCACCAACACTAGAGGGAGCGTGTTTAGGCTGTTGTTGAGCTAGACTCGAGGGCATCCCGAAACCTTGTTAAGGGTATGGTTTCTATTTACGGTACTTTCATGCATACCATGTTCGATTCAGGATCTACCGTTTCATTTATTGTTGGTCGCATAGTAGACAAGTAGGTTTGAAAACTATTAGGCTTAGTAGACCCTTGATCCTTAACACGGCTACTGGGGACAAGATATACACGAACCTTCTATGCGTTGATTGTCTGGTAGAGATAGGGGGTTATAAGCTGCACGTTGATATGATAGTGCTAAAGTTTTTTAAGTTTGATGCATTGTTAGGCATGGATTCGTTGGGAACGTATCATGATTAGATTGGTTGCTACAAGAAGATAATCACGATTGCATTAGCGGATGGTACGAAGACCAGTATCAAGGGTACAATAACGTTACTTCTTATCACCAGAGGCAGAGAGGCCACGAGTGGTGAGATCGAGACGGTTGCTAGCGTCATGAACAATGGTGTGAGACAAGTGGTCAGCATTTTAGAGGCACCAGTAGTGTTTGACTTCGCAAACATATTCCCAGAGGATTTGCTAGGATTACCACCACTGAAGGCGATCGACTTCATCATTGACTTAGTCTCAAGGACTAGACTGATTTCAATACCACCGTTTAGGATGGCACCTCGAGAGCTAGAAGAGCTGAGGAGTTAGCTAGATTAGCTATTAGAGTTAGGATTCATTAGACATAGTATTTCACCTTGGGGAGCTCCAGTGTTGTTCGTGAAGAAAAAAAATGGCAGTCATAAGTTGTGCATCGACTACAGACAGCTGAACCGAGTTACAGTGAAGAACAAGTACCCGTTTCCACGAATGGATGATTTATTTGATTAGCTGACAGGAGCGCAGTGGTTCTTAATGATTGATTTGAGGTTAAGCTTTCATCAACTCAGGGCCAAGATGAGGATCGAGAAAAGATAGCGTTCAACGCGAGATATAGCCATTACCAGTTCATAATCATTTCATTCGGTTTGACTAACGCGTCGACCATGTTCATGGACCTCATACACAGAGCGATGACAGAGTACTTAGATAGATTCGTAACTGTATTCATCAACAATATCCTTTTCTACTCCAGGACTCTAGAGGAGTAGGAGGGACATCTTTGAGCAGTGTTGCAGATTCTGAGGGACCACCGACTCTATGCTAAGTTCAGTAAGTGCAAGTTTTGGTTGTCAGAGGTTAGATTTTTTAGGCACGTAGTTGGAGTTAGCACTGTTGTTGTTAATCTAAAGAAAGTTAGAACCATGATTGAGTGGCGAACTCCTACTACCACGACACAGATTCACAGTTTTCTGGGGTTAGCAGGATATTACTACCGATTTGTGCAGAACTTCTCCAAGTTTGCTGCACCAATGACGAGACTATAAGAATGCAAAGTTTAAGTGGAAAGAGGAGTGTGTGTAGGCGTTCACCACTCTGAAGGAGAAACTGACTGCCACACCTATCTTAGCATTACCCGAGTCAGGGAAGGACTTAGTCATGTACACCGATGCGTTGAAGATTGGTTTGGGTTGTGTGCTGATGCAGGAGGGCCGAGTTATTGCTTCTGCATCCTGACAGCTGAAGGTTCATGAGAGGAACTACATGACCAATGACTTCGAGTTGGTGGCGATAGTGTTTGCGTTGAAGACATGGAGGCACCACTTGTATGACGTGCGCTTCGAGTTATTCACAGACCACAAGAGTTTGAAGTACCTATTCTCTTAAAAGGAGCTGAACCTGAGACAGAGGCGTTACCTTGAATTCCTGAAAGACTACGATTTCCCACTCGAGTATCATTCGGGGAAAACTAATGTTGTTACGAATGCTTTGAGCTGTAGAGGATCTAATGCTGAGGTAGTTGTATGTTGTATGATTCACGAGTAGGTGTTACTTAAGGCAGCCGAAATAATGAGTTTAACGGACGTGTCGACGACTACTAGGACACAGATATATGGCCAGATGAGGTTGTAGATCGTCTCACTAGATATTATTCGTGAGGGACAGCAGGGCGATGCGTTATACTAGTGGTACAATAAGATGGCGGACAATTCAAAACATTCAGATTAGAGTCGATCGACATACTCTTGCTTCAGGTATCGTGGGCGACTATGAATTCCATTGGCGGCTGACTTGCACACCAAGATACTTTAGGAGTCTCACTATTCTCATTTTTCTATGCATCCGAGTCGGACCAAGATGTACGCTGATATGCGACGTCTCTTTTGGTGGCCGAGGATGAAGTCCGATGTGTCGGAGTTCATTAGAGCGTGTGAGATATGCCAGCACGTGAAGGCTGAGCATCGACGACCTGGAGGATTGCTGCAACCCCTACCCATTCCTCAGTGGAAGTTGGAGCACATTGCTATGGATTTCGTCAGTGGCTTACCCCGATCTCCTCGTGGTCACTATAGCATATTGGTAATTGTGGATAGATTAACGAAATCTGCTCATTTCATACTGATATCCACTACAAATCGAGTTGACAGACTGAGCGTCCTTTACGAACGCGAGATAGTTATATTGCACGGAGTTTCGTTATCGATCGTTGCTATGGATTTCGTCAGTGGCTTACCCCGATCTCCTCGTGGTCACTATAGCATATTGGTAATTGTGGATAGATTAACGAAATCTGCTCATTTCATACTGATATCCACTACAAATCGAGTTGACTGACTGAGCATCCTTTACGAACGCGAGATAGTTATATTGCACGGAGTTTCGTTATCGATCGTGTCAGACCGAGGGACGCAATTCAATTCATGTTGTGGCAGAGTATGTAGGCTCAGTTCGGCACCAGACAAGAATTGAGTATGGCGTTCCATCCGCAAACATAAAGACAGTCCAAGAGGTTGTTCCAGGTGTTGGGAGATCTAACAACCTGAAAGTTTATATTAATTTTTGAATGATGACATGTACTATCGATGTATACTCATGTCTATGTGACAAGACGGTGACGTCGAGTTGCGAGTGGAGTTCGCCTTGAAGAACGTGACAAATGGGCATCGACGAAAAAATTATGGGTACAAGGGTAAGAGAAATGAACTTGGTGGACAACTGAAAAATAAAATATAATAATAAAAAATTAATGGTCGCCGAGTGATACGCGGGGTTATAGGCGACACACGTGGGTCGTATGGTAGTGTGCACTCCTGAGTATACTCGTTGGCGCACATGACAAAATTTTAGGCAAAAGTATATTTTTTTATATATGTATGCAATTTAATATATATATATATACATATAAATATATATTAAAATTTGAAATGTAAAATGCAAATGACCAAAAAGGGCAAGTTGTTTGTTAAGTATTGGATAAGACTTGGAGGGTAAAATGGTCTTTCAGTTTAAAAAACCAATTTTAAGGGTTTTGACTGACCCTTTCTTCCCAATTCAATCAAAACCCTCCTCTCTCCAAGTTGACCTTCATCGATGCCCAACACACCCACTGTTCATCGTCTCCCTCTCACACGGGTTTCCATCCCTCGACGCCTCTTTCTCATGCGTCACTCTTGTTTCACCCTTACTATCCATCACACTCTTGGCCATTGATTTAAGGTGAATTCTTGATGTTTTTCTTGTTAAAATGTGATTATTTAAGGTGGTTGTTTTTGAGATGTTGTGATGGAGAAGATGATGAGAAGGGAAGAAAGAATAAAAAAAAGAGGGGGTATGTCAACGTTCTGCCTTCTTTCTTTCGCGAAAACGAAAAAGAGGTGTGGGACTCATGGAGTGGGCCAGCTCAGGCCCAACGGGTTGGGCCGAGCTTGTTCCACCACATGTGGGCTGAACCAGGCCGGCTATTCAAGAAAAAAAGGGGCCCAAAGGGCCCCAAACTAATATATAAATAAATAAATAAATAAATAAATAAATGAAGTTGGGTATAGTTATTTTGTCCAATTATTGGTATTTGGCGATGATCTTTGGGGTTTTTTATGTTAATGTATCATATTTTTATGTTAGATTTTCGGTTTTAAGTTTGCCAATAGTTTGATGGGATTTTTGAAGGCACAAAACAGAAGTCATGACCTCAGTTTTGAACTACCAAAATGCCCAAAAATTTGGCTAAGTATAAAAACTGCTCACTAGCAAGCAAGTTGGGTTGATAAGTAGAGGTATCAAACATCATCTAAATTATATGTGGTTAAGCTTATTTTAAATCTTCTATATCATATTTTACATAATGGAAAGGTACAAGGTTATAATAATTTGTTTGGATGGTGAAAAAGTGAGGCAAAGGTAGCTTGCAAGCCACATAAATAGTTTTGACAGTTGCAAGTAGCCATGTTTGGCGAATGACTTAATGGTATTATGAACGTCTAAAATACTTGAAAATAGGTTCATTTGATTCTTGGTATACCCTATTTCGATGGTAGAAAAGGTTTGTATTAAAATTCAATGATTAAGAGGACGAAATTTAATAATGAACATAGGGTCTTGCTATTGAAAATTTTGCATTGCCCATAATTTGACCAAGTGTTGAAGGCTTGTTTAAGGGTGGTTTTGATATACATTTTGACAAGGATTATTTTTACACTTTGACTAAGGACTCAAAGGGGTTTCGAACTTGAATATGTAGGAAGTCTAAAGGAGAAAATAGCTTTGGAATTGAAGAAGCTTGGTGATCATAATTGAAGCCTAAAGTTGAGCAATTGGAGACTAAATTATGAAAATGAGACTTCAAATGAAATTTTGAGATTTTAATGGACTTTTATGGTGTTTTAAAGTATTTTAAACACCGATGTGACTAGGGACATTATGAGAAATCGCTTACAATTAGTATAATTGAGTTAATAACCTCAAATGTGTTAAAATGACTTGTAGGTCATACGGAATGAAGTGACAGCCGGAAAACACACGAGCGAGGATCCGTATAGCCAACTTTGAGTTGGTTTGTTCGTGAGTAAAACCATCCGAAGTATTTACATTACTTCGTTTGTGCATTTATTTGGGCTATTATATTTGTTAAGCCGTATTTTCCTTGTGGATTATGTATTCTTGAGTTCCCTTTATGATATCTACCTTTAGTTGATTATCAGCTTGGTTTTGCTCATATTCCTTAATGAGTGGTCTTTTGGGTCTAAGTGGACAATATAGTGGTCACGTTCTATACCGTAAGTACACAGATTTTGGACGTGGTTAAACCTACAGTTTGGGATTGCAGTGACCGTATGTTTAACTAAGTGAGACGCTGCGGTGCCCGTATGCGAACTAAGTGTGACCTGGAGCTATGCGCCTTATTCTAGACTGCCTTGTGTAGGTTCAGTATTTTTCTTGGAAGCCAGGTTGTAAACTTAGTGTGGCAACCTGGTGGACTTGGGACACTTAGATGCCGTTTCTTTTGCTTTGTGCTCTCGACACTCATTTATCATTGTATCTCCGTGATTCACTTATCATGCTATTTTTTATAATCTTTATGATATCCATGAATGATACTAGTTTAGCTATTTATGTGACATTTGAAATGTTGTTAAAACTCTATTGGTATTTTACTCTCTACATCACTGTACTCACCGTCTAGTTTGTGATGGTGGGCAGACCAACGTGCAGATAAAGGCAAGGGACTAGCGCTAGGTGATTGAAGTCGAGGACCACGAGGCAATCTCCTCTCGTATATTCAATATGTCTTGTATTATGTATCTATATTGTTTTGTTGAACATGAAATTATGAATTATGAGAGATCTTGGGCATGTATGACATTATCGATACTCTTTTTTGATTGATAAGGTGGATATGATTTATAGGGTTTCCACACCTTAGGATTATCTTAACTTGTGTGTCTCGAAGTTTATTGATTAGTTTGTAGTTAAATTGCTTCCACTGTATCTGATATTAACTTACTAATTGATTAACTTCACAAATAAATGCATAATAACTGGTAAAGGGTAAGGAAGGCTGACTAGGCCTGCGTGACTCAGCTAGATGGGTTCGGGAGTTCACGTAGGTCTAGGCCAGGCGGTACCTAATTTTAGGATTGTGGAATTTGGGGTCGTCCTAATTGGTATCAGAGCTTAAGGTTTAAGACCTAGCTCTTAATTTAAAACACAATCAATTAAGACACAAGGAAGCAGAGGTTAGGACAACGATTGAACTTAAAGTGGAACCCTATGAATCTGACTTAAGTCTTAGTTGGGAAGTGAGGAAAGTTGGGGAAAATAAAAATTGACTATATGAGCATTGATGTGTTGTATACTATTACTATCGATAACTATTGCCTGATCGAGAACCTACTTTCATGACAAATAGCGATGGCCGATAAACCAGATTCTAGTGGTGGCGATACAGAGGATGCTCATTAGAGGCTTGATAAGATGTCTCAGTTGGTCTCTTTACATTGCCAACAACTAGAGGAGATTCTCCGATTATTAAGGGCACAAACTGTGCCAATAGGACCTGTAGTAACCGAGGAAGTACGTGTTCAGATAGAGGTAGTACCACCTACACTAGCAGATGATATGCTGAGTGCTCCCATCGACACGAGTATTAGAGTGACAGTTGAGGCGAGGCAGACTCGTGAGTTTATGAGACATCATCCAAAGAAGTTCCAAGGGCAACTGACCTAAAGGGCTGCAGAGAAGTTTATGAGGAGCCATGTGAATATACATGATGTATTGGCTATGCCGGCACACATGCAGTTGAGTATATCTTCAGCCTTACTGTTCGGCAAGGCCAATGTTTGGTGGCGCATTACGGTGTCGTCGAAGGGAAAACCTAAGGACTAGGATGAGTTCAAATAAAGATTCAAGCGAAAATATTTCCTTCCTATGGTCCACAACTTGAGGAGGACTGAGTTCCAAAATATTCGGCAGAGGTCAAACGAGTCTGTGATGCAGTATATGGACCGATACCTGCGATTGATGAAGTATGCCGAAAGAGCAGGTGACACTGACGCAAACAAAACTTATTATTTTGTACATGGGCTACTTGAAAATTTTGGTTCGATGGTTGTGATGACGGCTCCGAGGACATTGCAGGAGGCCTACGAGAGAGCCATGGCTTGTGAGGGCTTTGTTAACACACGTACCAGGGAGGTTACTGTAGATCCAGTGTTAGGACTGGATTGTGATTATGAGGATGATGATATGGAGATAGCTGCACCACCGACACGTTCAGTATCTGCGGGGTTGGTTTCACATGCTCCAGTTACCCGTGTCGCTAAATGATCACCTCAAGGCGTATGGGCGGGACGACAGTAGCCATATAATACCCAAAGCGGAGGCAGTAGATCGTAGGAAGATAGACGATGTTATCATTGCATGCAGCCAGGACACATAGCCATCCATTATCCTCACATGGCGAGCATGTCGCATGCCAGCGCTTAGTTACACATGCAGGAAAGAGCACATTCCATTACAGATAGATCCAGAGCCGACACAAGGCCCACAGGTGGGTAAGTTATTTTTAAGTCTTGATGGCGTGATTTTATTATGTTCAGTCTGTAGTTTAATATTCAACTTGGGTGAACTCTAGGTGAGTTTGAGTTAGAATAGACTCTAGGTGGGTCAGTTATAAGTGGTGACTCTAAGAGATACAGGGATTAGCAGTAGCTCTAAGTGAGTCAGACTTGGGGAGACTCTATGTGAGTTAGTTAGTAGAATGTGCTCTATGTAAGTAGTGGTGAGAAATTTTGTGTGAATACACCCTTTGAAGTATGGTAGATATTTAGCTATGTGTGACGACTCTATATGAGTCAACTTTCGAAGAAGAGGAGCAAACTATGTGTGATACTCCAGACTTTGTGTGAGTTTAACCTTTGAAAGGATATTTAGCTGTACGCAGTGACTCTATGTGAGTCAATACTTCGAAGTGGTGGAAAAGGTAGTGCTAGGACTCTATGTGGGTGTAGGGGAAAAAGGATTGTGTGCCAAGACTCTGTGTGAGTTTAGACTCTATGTGAGTAAGGGTGGGCGGTGTGCATAGATTATATGTGAGTCCAAGTTATGTGTGAGCCTGAGTGGAGTTATATGTTTTGACTCTAGGTGAGTCTACATTCGAGGGAAAATGATGCTGAGCTATGCGCACAAATTCTATGGGAATCTGGCATCTACCTTATAACCTTAAATGGGTCCATAAATTTAAGCAAGATATCGAGCTATATGCGCGTATTCTATGTGAATCCGATATTTTGCCCCGAAAAGACTCTATATGAGCCAGTAATTTACAAAACAACCATAGACTGGTTAGGTTAGCCATGTGTACACTAGTTAGAGAGTATAATGTCACCTACTCATATTGGAACGAGTCCACGTGAGTATGGGTGGAGGGATTGGTTAGACAATACTTCCCTGTCATGTACGTTTTATTAAGATTTCGCTCGAGTTAAGATTAATTTTGAGGACGAAATTCTTATTAGTTGGGAAGATTGTAACGACGTGAAAATTTATATTATTTTCTGTGTGATGACGTGTACTATCGATGTATACTCGTATCTATGTGACAGGATGGTGACGTCGAGTTACGAGTGAAGTTTGCCTTGAAGAACATGACAAACGGGCATCAACAGAAGAATTACGGGTACACGGGTCAGAGAAATGAACTTGGTCAACGACCGAAAAATAAAATATAATAATAAAAACTTAATGGTCACCGAGTAATACGTGGGGGTTATAGGCAACACACGTGGGTTGTACGGTAGTGTGCATGCCCGAATATGCTCGTTGGCGCACGACGAGATTTTAGGCAAAAATATATTTATATATATGTATGTAATTTAATATGTCTATATATAAATATATATTAAAATTTGAAATGTAAAATGCAAATGACCAAAAAGGGAAAATTGTTTATTAAGTATTGGATAAGACTTGGAGGGTAAAATGGTCTTTTGGTTTAGAAAACCCTCCTCTCTCCAAGTTGACCTTCATCGATGCCCAACACATCCAGTGTTCATCGTCTCCCTCTCACATGGGTTTCCATCTCTCGAACCCCACTTTCTCGTGCTTCACTCTCGTTTCACCCTTACTATCTATCACTCTCTCAGCCATCGATTTAAGGTGAGTTCTTAATGTTTTTCTTGTTGAAATGTAATTGTTTGATGTGGTTATTTTTGCGATGTTGTAATGGAGAAGACGATGAGAAGGGAAGAAAGAATTAAAAAAAGGGCGGTATGCCTCTATTCCACCTCCTTTCTTTCATGAAAACGAAAGAGAAGAGGGGGCTCATAGGCAGTGCCAGCTCAGGCCTAGCGGGCATGTGGGTCGAACCGGGCCAGATGTTCAAGTAAAAACGGGACCAAAGAGCCCCAAACTAATATATATATATATATATATATATATATATATATATATATATTAGAAAAGTTGGGTATAGTTATTTTGTTCAATTCTTGGTATTTGGTGATGATCTTTAGGGTTTGAAGTTAATTTATCATATTTTTATGTTAGATTTTCGATTTTAGGTTTGCCTATAGTTTGATGGGATTTTTGAAGGCACAAGCAGAGGTCATGACCTCAGTTTTGAACTGCCATAATGTCTAAAAATTTGGCTAAGTAAAAAAATTGCTCGCAAGCAAGCAAGTTGGGTTGATAAGTTGAGGTACAAACGTCATCTAAATTATATTGGAAGAAGCCTATTTTAAACCTTGTATATCATATTTTACATAATGGAATGGTACAAGGTTATAATCATTTGTTTGGGTGGTGAAAAAATGAGGCAAATGTAGCCTGCAAGCAACATAAATAGTTTTGACAGTTGCAATTAGCCATGTTTGGCGAATGATTTAAAGGTCTTATGAACGTCTAAAATACTTGCAAATAGGTTCATTTGATTCTTGGTATACCCTATTTCAATGGTAGAAAAGGTTTGTATTAAAATTCATTGATTTAGAGGTCGAAATTTAACATTGAACATAAGGTCTTGCTATTGAAAAATCCGCATTGCCCATAATTTGACCAAGTGTTGAAGGCTTGTTTAAGGGTGGTTTTGACATACGTTTTGACAAGGATTATTTTTACACTTTGACTAAGGACTCAAAGGGGTTTCGAACATGAATATGTAGGATGTCTAAAGGAGCAAATAACTTTGGAATTGAAGAAGCTAGGTGATCATAATTGAAGTTCAAAGTCGAGCAGTTGGAGACTAAATTATGAAAATGAGACTTCAAAGGAAACTTTGAGATTTTAACGGACTCTTACGGGTTTTAAAGGATTTTAAACATCGACGTGACTAGGGAAATTATAAGAAATTATGGAATTGAGTTAGTGCCCTTAAATGTAGTAAAAATGACTTGTAGGTCATACGGAATGACATGAAAGTCGAAAAACACACAAGCGAGGATCCGTATAACCAAATTTGTGTTGGTTTTTTCGTGAGTAAAACTAACCGAAGTATTTACATTATTTCATTTGTGCATTTATTTGGGCCATTATATTTGTTGAGCAGTATTTTCCTTGTGGATTATGTATTCTTAAGTTCCCTTTGTGATATCTATCCTTGGTTGATTATAGGCTTAGTTTTACTTGGATTCCTTAATGAGTGGTCTTTTGGGTTTAAATGAATAATATGGTGGTCACGATTTATACCATGAGTACACGGATTCTGGACGTGGTTAAACCTACAGTTTAGGATTGCAGTGACCGTATGTTTAACTAAGTGTGACGTTGCGGAGCCCGTAAGCGAACAATGTGTGACCTAGGGCTATGTGCCTTATTCTAGACTTCCTTGGGTTTGTGTAGGTCCATAATCTATTTTGGAAGTCAAGTTGTAAACTAAGTGTGGCAACCTGGTGGACTTGGGACACTTAGATGCCTTTTCTTTTGCTTTGTGCTCTCGACACTCATTTATCGCTGTTATCTCCGTGATTCACTTATCATTCTATCTTTTATAATCTTTGTGACATCCATGCATGATACTAGTTTAGCCATTTATGTGACATTTGAAATGTTGTTAAAACTCTATTGGTATTTTACTCTCTACATCACTGTAGTCACCGTCTAGTTTATGTAGGTGGGCAGACCAACGAGCAGATAAAGGCAAGGGACTAGTGCTAGGCGATTGAAGTCGAGGACCACGAGGCGGTCTCCTCTTGCATATTAAGTATGTCTTGTATTATGTATCTATATTATTTTGTTGAACATGGAATTATGGGTTATGAGAGATCTTGGGTATGTATGACATTATCGATACTTTATTTTAATTCATAAAGTGGATATGATTTACGAGGTTTCTACACCTTAGGATTGTCTGAACTTGTGTATCTCAAAGTTTATTGATTAGTTAGGAGTTAAATTGCTTCCGATGTATCTGATAATAACTCACTAATTGGTTAACTTCACAAATAATTGCATAATAACTGGTAAAGGGTAAGGAAGGCTGACTAGGCCTGCATGACTCAACTAGATTGGCTTGGGGGGTCCACTTAGGTCTAGGCCTGGCGATGCCTAATTCCAGGATTATGGAGTTTGGGGCAGTCACAAAAGACATGATCAGGATGTGTGTTGCTATGATCTATTGTTGGCATTCCGTTCTATTCCTTGTTGTGTGTTCTTGGCGTAAGTGTTTATCTCGAAAGTACATGGCCCTGCACTAGTGGGGTAACGTAGACACTTTTATACAAGAGTGTAGGACCACCCATAGTGAACGCGTGTCACTAAGTAGTGGGTTGGAGGGCTTGTGTCTCTCCTACCATGGTTGTTCCTTGTGTCGATGCCCGGGGAGACCTCGCGTTTTCTCCACTGTTATGGTATGATTTAGACCGCTTATGAGCCTTTTTTGAATTCTTAGAACATGCATAATTTTGATTGATATCTATTAGTTTGTTTATCATGCATTTGATCTATTTCAATTCCTATCTTTCAATTATCGCATGATATTTAGACTGCTTTACTTAGTAAATCATGAATTATTGTTATATTCTTCTGGCATTACTTTTGATTTCATTCAGTTGCTCACCGTATAGTTTTTTACAGTGGGTGCAGATAGAGCGAAGTGTAGCAAGGGTAAGAAGCCCTATTTAGGCGATTTCATGTGAGGACTGAGCGTGTTTGGACCTGAGGATTTAGAGTAGGTGTTTACTTGTTTTGCTTGGATGTACGTTCGTTTATGTACATGTTTTTTATCGTTGAACTGGGGATCATTTTTTATTTGGATATCATGTACACGTTATTCTTGTTCATATTTGATTGTACATGAATATTTCGGGGTTTTCCAAATAATAGATTCCTGATTTCCTTTGATTAAGTTACTTCCCATTTATGTTGTAGTTTACTTATTTTTCGCTGCGTTAAACTTGCAATAATTGTTTCATAAATTGTATAATCAATTGATTGGGGGCTAACTAAGCTTGTCAGGCTCGCCGAGTACCGACTTGGGGACCTATACGAGTCTAGGCTGGGCATACCTGAATGCTTTGGGAAATTTGGCCCCACCTACACACGCGCGGAAGAGTTTCAACCAGTCCTTTATTCTTGAGCGTTTGTTAAAGATAAAAATACTAATAAATCCATACCTGCAAATGCATAACAACAAAAATTAATTAAAATAAAAAATAAAATATTTATGCATCTTACAAGCTTCGTATCCTAAGAACATACCTTAAGCAGCGTCATATATTCCACAATTTGACAAACTTCTGCCCGACTAGCAGCATCAAATTGTCAGTACAAGTGAGCTAGAGCTGCAACGCCCCATGCATACGTACTGACCTTACTCAACTCTCTAGCAACTTCAACAGATGAACCGTCACATATTCTTGTGTCTTGTCAAGAGACAAAGTACATCCAAACGTATACAACAAGTATGCTCGAGTAGTGCACTCATCCATTGGACACACTAACACATTTTGGTTCCCTTTTTTTGTGAAGTTCTGCATCTGACCCATTTTGCTTTCAGCCATACTTTGGAGTCTTTTAGGTTCTTGTTCGCATGCTTTGTTGCCTCTTCCTTCTCCACACAGAAAGCCCTAGGGACCAATTGGATTGCTTCATCCCGATCCGTGGGTCACATTGAATAGTCTTCCCCATAATGGGAACATGCAACAACCTGCCGACATCTTCCAGTGTAATTGACATTTCACCAAAGGGAAGGTGAAAAGTGTTGGTCTTAGGTTGCCATCTCTCCATAAAGGCAGGGTCTTCTGCGCAATTTTGTATGAGCAGGTACTCAAAAAACTAAGCCCAAACGCTTGAATCAACCTCTCAAGCTTATTGGGTTTCGGGTGACATTTACACAAATCCCAAGTAGCCAACTATCGTATTTGATTAATGCATCTAAGCAAGGGACAATCGTAAAAAATTAGAAATTATATGGTTAGGAAATTGAACAAATAATAAGCATTCATTGAGAACGTATTTTGATAGTATTGTTCTCATCAGTCATTAAAGACCGATTAAAAATACACTGTTCAGTAACCTTAAATCGAACAGTGCATTTCCAATCGGACCTGTCTCATCGAACGAGTGATGACCAAGAACAAGGCCAAAATCGACGATCACATTCGATAAAAAATAGATACAAACACATACACAACCACCAAAAGTTATCTTATTATTGATCCTGCATACCTTGTTTTTCCAAATGCATGTAACGATATGATTGTTGAAACTCATCAACACTATCTGATTTACTGGCCCACCAGGAAAAGGTGTTGAAAGGTCATTGTTTGGATCTTAGTTGCCTGATGTCCCTTCTTGGCCTTATGACGATGACCTTTACCATTACTGGCACTTCCCACAATTTCATGCACATCATCTTCTTGTTCATCTTCCTCTTCCTCTTCCTCTTCTTGTTTATCTTAATCTTGCTATTCATTCCAATGACCCTGACTGTCACTGGTACTTGTCGGTTCATCAAACTCCTCTTCTTCATCATCTTTTTCATCTTCATTCCAAGGACCCTTATTGCAACTGATACTTGCCGTTTCATTTCTACTTTGGTTATATGTCTAATCGATGGGATTTTTAACTTTAGTTGTATCGAAAAATGATCCTAATGATACAGTTGTCTCTAACGAAGATGGTTCAAGAGGTTCATTTACAACCATTTGGGGGTTCTTCTTATCCATCCCTATAAGAAAGTACCCCAACATCAACAATAATCATCCATTAAACAATATAGTAAACCCTAGCAAATTTCAATTAAATTTTTTTGTTTCGATGGGTGGAGACCGAATATTATTAAATTATTCAGTCCCCTTCCACTGACCCTATTTAACTTGGTCGGTCCTTTGTGACCGAGCAAAAGTAGATAGATTCAAAATAAAAATTTAAAGCTATTCATGTCCTAACTTGAGCCAAAATCAAAGAGAAATACCCATCTTATGAACAAAACACAAATAAAATGGTAAATATCGATTTGAAACCATATAAAGTAAACCAAAATAAGTTTGCGCTCCAAATACAAACAAATTAAAACAAATCAAAGCCCTAAAATATATTACATGATCATGTGAACACCACAGATCAATTGATTTGCGAACTCATCCAAGGAAACAAAGATCAATCCCAATCGACTATAGATCATTGAAGAATCTTCACCGTGAAGGAGATAGATTGACATATTGTGAGAGAGCAATAGAGAGAGATAGCCCACTAGGAAATGGTTATTTAAAACTATCGTCAGCAGATAAAGCGAAAAGGCGATAGAGATAGATAGCCCTAGTCGATCCCTGAGTGAACTTCACACGTTTCGCAACTTTCTTTTTGCAATCTTTGATCGAACTAAGGCATCCTCCTTCTCATACTCACTTCAACTTGCTTGTGCGAACTAGGGCGTCTTCATTCTTCTTGCACTTGCCTCAACTTGGTTGTGTAAACTAGGGCGTCCTCATTCTTTTCGTACTCACTTCGAGTTGGTTGTGCAAACTAGCGAGTTTTGGTTTTTCAAACTAGGGTTACCCACAAAAACTGGTTTGCACTTATATTAATGTGGGGTGCACATAACTAATATGCAGGTAGGTCGGGCCCAACCTAGTGAACTGGAGAAAACTCCTTCTTTAATCATTATGCAGGTTAGTTGGGCCCTCATTCAGTGTCAACTGACAATGATCACTATTAAGGTACCGAACAACATATTTAGGTTGGTCGTGTATAACTAAACAAAATAGCACCGTATTGATTCAATGTCAATTAGTAAGTACTGACCAAACTTATTTAAATTGGTCGTGTGTAACCGAACAAAAATGGTTATTTATTGATTCAATATAGTTCGTTCGATCAGTCTCGACCGACGAATAGTAATTTGTTCGGTTGTGTAATATGGAACAGTAAATTATACTTTGGTCCAGCAAAATTGAACAATCAAATATTACAATAGATACAACAACCCAAGTGAAATTAACAACACAAAATGATTAAAGAACAAGTCATTACGAATAAATTAAAAATGAAATGAAAATTTCACGCGTCAAAACAAAAAAAATCAATGCTCAGTACACAATACAACTAATAATGTTTAGAAGAAAAGCCAATTCACACATTGTTTAGAACAAAATACACATTCGATTCTTCTTCTTTTCCCCTTTTGGGAATGTCTCGTCGTTGTTGTCATTGTCATGCATTTTGACGATGTACCACTTTCTACTTGGGACTGAGTAGCAGTTGATGAGGTCGTTCCCGATGGACCACCAGAAGTTGACATTGTGAGGTGCTTCATCGCCTCGTCCGCCATCTTAACCGCGACTGTGTTAGCTACTTCACCAGGCAGTAATGCTTTCCATGCCACCATAACATTCACAACTCGTTGCACTTGCTGGACAAACAACATAACACAAATTATATAAAGTTATTATTTTGATGTTTAGATATAAAATACGACATGAATCATAGATATCATCCTCTTCTTTGGTGTCGGGATTGATTCTTTTAGATTTTCAACGATTCGATGCGAGATGTCATTGAACCACCACATGTAGCCATTGGTCGAAGCCCATAGGACAGGTGCGTATCGTCCTTTTGATTTTGCGAATAGTACGTGATTTACCCACCTCTCCCAATTTTTAGATTGGAAATTGTACTTAACTACAAAACTTTGTAACACCTTCCCTCTGTTGGCTTGAGTCGGAACGTATGGCTTCGCGGGGATTCCTTGCACATGACCCATTTGTCTTAAGAATCTATTTGGGTTATAAGACTTTACAACCCCAAAATATTTGACGGTCCCCATATAGAAAATGACCTCGGCAATATCTGATGGTGTTTGGGGTTCATACGCAGTGAAAATTTCAAAATAATTTTGAGAAAAAAACCCCAACAGGATCCGAATCTGATTCCATTAAAACGTTTAAACTATGAAAACTAAATCATACCTCAGTTGCAATATACCTTTCAGAATGTTGATCGATCTTTAAAGCGCGCTAATGACGAACGCCTCTACTAGTCTGTCCACACACACGAGCGGCGAGATTCAAAGTGCTAGCTTCGAGAGAATACCAAACGTTTGGTTTCTCTCCAAAATAATTCAGAACGTACCAGTCAACCCTAATTCGTTTCTAAAACGAAAATTAGAGTTTCGACCCTTAATTTTCATTCACGTATTGTAACTTAAAACGTCTATTTATACAACGCTTGTATATAGACGGTTAAGTAAATTATACATATACCCCTACTCAAGAAGAATAAGTGTAATACACCACAATGACGTTTCTGTCATGAATTTTATCATATAAAATTTATTCTTCCGAACCATTTTAAAATCTCGCAAAACCATTCTTAGTGTACGACCCAATAGGCTCATACAACGTTGGCAGTGTACCAAAACAGATTTTGGTATACAAGTCATAAGCGGTCTCTAGCAAGACATTATGACTACCCAAGTGGTACAAAGATCAAATCGATACAACCTAATCAATAACGTATATAACATCCTTTTGTCATACGATATCCTTTTGATGAAATATAAGGCATGGAATTGTCATTCAACATGTTCGATCTTACTAGTCTCGATCTCCAAGTAGACTGAAAACATCCAAGTGACATTGATCAATATCAATTCACTTAGACTAGGCCTTTTAACAGTCTAACACGTCGAGGGATCCACTGGATATCTCTCTCTATATGAAAGGGATAAATTATATCTCGATTACACAACTTCACCACATTATTCACACAGTAACCAATCACAACCTTTATAATCGTCCGGTTAAAGACAACGTTTGATTATGTCAAATCACTGTATTCCTAATGTTGAAGTCTCTGGTAATCTCAAGTCAGAGGACATAATAATATACATATCATGAGAAACAACTATGACTTAATCCATGTGATGTTCTCATAGCGGGTCGGTCCAGTACTTTGTTCCCTAACAAGTACTCATGATCTTGATTTGTATTCCTATACGTATGATCATTGTATGATCATCAATCAAAACTCACACTAGTCTTAATTCATTATAGTTCCCAGTATAATAATCAACTAGGGACATTTAGGCTGTTTCTGTAAATACCTATGGATCTTATTATAATGTAAACATGCAAATCAATTATAATAAACAGCAAATGAAATCCTTTATTTTATTAACTAAAATGTATTCATAAAGACTATTAATGGATTGACCTAGGGCACATTTCCCAACATCTCCCACTTGCTTTAGGGCCAATCATTCATGCATCTAATGCCTAATGATCTAACTTGACCATCATGTTTCGCTTGTGGAAGAGCCTTTGTCAATGGATCCGAAATGTTGTCTTTAGTAGGTACTCTGCAAATCTTCACGTCTTCCCTCTCAATGATTTCTTTGATGAGATGAAAATGCCAGAGTATATGTTTAGATCTATGGTGTGATCTAGGTTCCTTGGCTTGTGCTATTGCCCCGTTATTGTCACAATACAAACAAACAGGGCTAGTAATACTTGGAACCACCCCTAGTTTAGAAATGAACTTTTTGATCCAAACTGCCTCCTTTGCTGCATCGGACACTGCAATATACTCAGCTTCTGTTGTAGAATCTGTCACAATCTCTTGCTTCGAACTTTTTCAGCTTACTGCACCCCCATTTAGAGTAAACACATATCTAGACTGCGATCTGAAATCATCTATATCAGTTTGAAAACTTGCATCTGTGTAACCATTTACAACTAGATCATTTTCAAAACTTTCATAGACCAAGAACACTTCTTTAGTCTTTCTTAAGTATTTAAGAATGTTCTTTACTGGTATCCAGTGACTCTCACCTGGATCTGACTGATATCTACTTGTAGTGCTCAAAACATATGATACATCAGGCCGAGTGCATAACATGGCGTACATGATAGATCCAATAGCAGATGCATATGGAATCTTATTCATACAGTCTAGCTCATCATTTGTCTTAGGACATTGAGTCTTACTGAGACTTATGTCATGAGACATTCGCAACAATCCTCTTTTAGAGTCTTGCAAACTAAACCTATTCAGCACCTTGTCTATGTAAGCACTCTGACTTAGATTGATTAGCCTTTTAAATCTATCCCTATAGATCTTTATCCCTAGGATATAGGTTGCATCTCTTAAGTCTTTCATTGAGAAACACTTCCCTAACCAAGACTTGACATTCTGCAATGTTGGGATGTTATTTCCAATGAGCAATATATCATCAACATACAGTACCGAAAAAACAACTACACTCCCACTGACCTTCTTGTATACACAAGGCTTATTTTCGTTCTTAATAAAACCAAATTTCTTAATTGCTTCATCAAAACGAAGATTCCAACTCTGAGAAGCTTGCTTTAATCTATAAATAGATCTTTGAAGCTTGCATACCTTCATAGAATTTTTAGGATGTACAAAACCTTCAGGTTGTGTCATATACACGTCCTCAACTAGCTTTCCATTAAGAAATGTTGTTTTTACATCCATTTGCCATATCTCATAGTCATAACATCCAGCAATGGCAATTAAAATTCTTATGGATATAAGCATGGCTTCTGGCGAAAAAGTTTCATCATAATCAACACCTTGAGTCTGCCTGAAACCTTTTGCTACAAGTCTTGATTTGAAAGTATGCACTTTGCCATCCATGTTAGTTTTCTTCTTGAAAACCCATTTACATCCAATGGTCTTACCACCTTCAGGTAAATCAACCAAGTTCCAAACTTGGTTATCATACATGGATTGCATCTCAGAGTTCATGGCACTTAGACATTTATCTGAGTCTGGTCCAGACATAGCCTCCCAATAAGTGGTGGGCTCATTTTGATCCATAAGCAACATATCACTACTATCAGTAATGAGAAATCTGAATCTCTCTGGCTCATGTCTTAGCCTACCAGATCTACGTGGAGGTTCAACTGGTTCAAAACTTTGTTGAACTTCTAGTAGCGGTTCAGTGTTTATCTGTGATTCTTGAACTTCTTCAAGATTTACTTTGCTTCCACTAGTGTATTTTGAAATAAACAGTTTTTCCATGAAGGTACCATACCTAGCAACAAACACTTTGTTCTCAGCGGGATTATAAAAGTAATATTCTTTTGTTTCCTTAGGATACCCCACAAATAGACAGTTGTCAGATTTAGGCGCTAATTTTTCTGAGACTTGTCGTTTTACGTAAGCCTCACAGCCCCAAATCTTAAGGAAAGGCAAACTAGGTCTCTTCCCAAACCATATTTCATATGGTATTTTATCAACTGCTTTAGAAGGAACACGATTTAAAGTAAAAGCAGCAACTTGTAATGCATAACCCCAAAAGGATATAGGAAGATCTGCATGACTCATCAAAGATCGAACCATATCTAATAAGGTTCGATTTATCCTTTCAGAAACTCCATTCCATTGTGGAGTTGCTGGTGGAGTTAATTGTGAGACAATCCCACAATTTTTAAGATGATCATCAAATTCTTGGCTCAAATATTCACCACCTCGATTTGATCAAAGTGCTATGATAGTTTTACCAAGTTGATTCTGCACTTCATTTTGAAATGTCTGAAACATCTCAAATGATTCAGCTTTATGTTTCATAAGATATACATAACCATATCTGCTGAAATCATCAGTAAATGTAATGAAGTACTGATAACTTCCTCTAGCCATTGTGTTTATAGGACTGCATACATTAGTATGTATTAGACCTAATAAATCACTTGCCCTTTCACTATGTCCAGTAAAGGGACTTTTAGTCATCTTGCCTAATAAACAAGATGCACACGTTTCATATGATTCCAAATCAAATGAATCTAGAAGTCCATCTTTATAGAGCTTCGTTAGGCGTTTCTCATTTATGTGGCTGAGACGAAAATGCCAAAGATAGGTTTGATTCAAATCATTTGACTTGAATCTCTTTGTATTTATGTAAAAAATTGGAGTATCAGTGGACCTTTTCATGCTTAGAATATAAAGACCATCACACAAATCAGCATTTGCATAAAAAATGCCTTTACGAGAAATTGAACATCTATTATTCGCAATAATAAAATCAAAACCATCCATATCCAAACATGAAACAGAAATGATGTTTCTGCTCAAGGCAGGCACATAATAACAATTATTTAAAGTTAAAATAAGTCCACTAGGTAAGACTAAGTCATATGATCTAACAACCAGGGCAGCAACTCTTGCTCCATTCCCTACGCGCAGGATAACTTCTCCTTTTTTCAGCTTCCTACTTTTGGTGAGTTCCTGCACATTTATACAAATGTGAGATCCACATCCAATATCCAATACCCAGGAATCACTAGTAGATAAATTAATTTTAATAACATAAATACCTGAGGTGGTAGTCGCACTACCCTTTTTCTTCTTTAGATCTTCCAGATAGAGTTTGCAATTTCTGAACCAATGCTCAGGTGCATGGCAAAAATGACAATTTCCTTCCTTTTCCTTTTGGTGCTTTGAAGCAGGAACAGGCTGGGGCTTGTCTTGTTCCACAGGCTTTGCGACAGGTGCAACAGCAACCTTGGCAACTTTAGCCTTGCCTTTACCTTTGCCTTTGCATTTCTTCTTCATTCCCTTTCCCTTTTGGACCATCAACACATTACTAGAGGGTTTCTTGATATTATGTTCAGCAGTTTTGAACATCAAATGCAACTCTAAAATTGATTTCTCCATATTATTCATATTGTAGTTCTTTACAAATTGTGAGTAACTCTTCGGTAATGAATTTATGATCAAATCCATAGCCAACTCTTGGCTTATGGGAAATCTAAGTCTATCAAGTTGGTCAACATAGCCCTTCATCTTTAGAACATGAGGACTAACTGACGTACCCTCAGTCATCTTACAAGAATGCAGGTTCTTGACTATCTCGAACCTTTCTTACCTAGCTTGCTGTTGGAACATTTCCTTCAGCGTTACAGCCATGTCGTAGGCTTCAATTAGTTCCATGTCCTTCTGAAGTTCAAGAACCATAGTTGCCAACATAATGCATGTAACATCAGCAGAATCGTTGACATGCTTAATATGCGCATCCTTCACAGCTTTCGTAGCATTGGCTGGTGGGTCCTCAGGGATCGGAACATCCAGAACATACAACTTGCGTTCATGTTTGAGAACGATTCTCAAGTTTCTGAACCAGTCAAGAAAGTTAGTCCCAGATAGCTTATCCTTCTCAAGGATAGATCGCAGTGACAGGGGATTATTGTTACTTGAAGAGGCCATTGATCTACAATAAAGATTATGCAAAGTTTATTTTAGTATAGAGGAATAGACTCCCACTAAATTAACAGCCCTCCTAAAATATACTGTTTATTTAGGGGACTTAAATCTATATTTCACCTAATTCTATGACAGCTATGACATGAAACACAGAACTAGATTATTTAGGTAGCTAACAGTTACCAATTACATCTTATGTAATTTTAGATACTTTTATGAGATACAGGACATCTTATGTCTTAGCATGTTTTTATCTCATCATATGCCTAAAGCCCAAAACTATTTTGATAGCTTTATTAAGTTGGACCAATTTAAACATTTAGGTAACTTTTACCCAACTTATCTCACCAAGATAACACAATACACCCAACTATGGCTGAAACTATATTAGTGCAATCGAGGCCTTGATAAGTGTTTAAAATTGGATGGCACAAGACTTAAGATTTAATAGAGGGATTTTATTCAGTTTTAGTGATTTTTAAGTAAACAATGAAATATCATATATTTTATTGATTTTTAGAACCACTAAACAATTTAGAAAATTTTTATGTTATTCACTAATAGAAGAATTTCCGTGCGCTAGGATTAGTTAGACAGCGGTCCCGCTGACCAGTTAGCGGGCGGACGGGGGAACAATTTTTTTTTTAGGAGACGAATTTCAATTCCGAAAATTAAAATTCACCATAGAAAATCATATTTTTTGCTAATTTTATTATCCTAAACTAAACCCTTAATTTATCCGAAATTAAGTCAATTAAAACGTTTTTAATTAACTAGGGCTCACATCTAACTAATCATCTTATCCTAATCCAATTAGGACTTAAGATATTTGAATCCTAGCATATCACCAATAACAAAATTCTCGACATTTATCTCCTATCCAATAGGGATAACGAATTCAATTTTGCTACTATCTTCTAATCTAGTTTGTTATCTATCTCCTATCAAATAGAAATTTCATAACAGAATAGATATAACGAGATAAATAAATAATTTCAAAAATAATTATTTGCAATTTCGGTCCTCATCCAAATAATCACAAATATGTAGTTGAATCATGAACTACTATCTCAATTGAACCTAATCATATTAGTTTTGAATTAACATTCAAACTTATACAATTTAAGAAACTTAAATTAATGTAACCTAAATATGCATACTGAATTATAGAGATTTCATCCATGCATCAATACACAAAAATAAAGATTATACCTAATGGTTTTATGGAGCACAGAATATGAAATTCAATTCATTAAAATTATTCGAATTAACCTAACATGGTTACTTGCATGTACGAAACTGATTTCAATTAAATCACGAATATATGTATCATATACATAAACCATGATAATAAATCTCACAGAAAACTTATGTATATTATATATACATCAACTATTAACATGCTTTCAAACATATATCATGTATATATCAGAAGAAAACATGCAATGAATATAATAGAATCGAACTCGAAGACTCTGATACCACTGATGGTGTTTGGGGTTCATACGCAGCGGAAATTTCAAAACAATTTTGAGAAAAAAAAACCCCAACAAGATTTAAATTTGATTCCATTAAAACGTTTAAACTATGAAAACTAAATCATACCTCGGATGCAAAATATCTTTCAGAATGTTGATGGATCTTTAAAGCGCTACTAATGACGAACGCCCTCTACTAGCGGTCCACACACGAACTGCGGCCGAGATTCAAAGTGCTAGCTTCGAGAGAATACCAAACGTTTGGTTTCTCTCCAAAAAAATTCAGAACGTACCAGTCAACCCTAATTCGTTTCTAATACGAAAATTAGAGTTTCGGCCCTTAATTTTCATTCATGTATTGTAACTTAAAACGTCTATTTATACAACGCTTGTATATAGATGGTTAAGTAAATTACACATATACCCCTACTCAAGAAGTATAAGTGTAATACACCACAGGGACGTTTCCATCATGATTTTTATCATATAAAATTCATTATTTCGAACCATTTTAAAATCTCGCAAAACCATTCTTAGTGTGCGACCCAATAGGCTCATACAACATTGGTAGTGCACCAAAACACATTTTGGTATACAAGTCATAAGCGGTCTCTAGCAAGACATTATGACTACCCAAGTTGTACAAAGATCAAATCGATACAACCTAATCAATAATGTATATAACATCCTTTTGTCATACGATATCCTTTTGAAGAAATATAAGGCATGGAATTGTCATCCAACATGTTCGATCTTACTAGTCTCGATCTCCAAGTAGACTGAAAACATCCAAGTGACATTGATTAATATCAATTCACTTAGACTAGGCCTTTTAACAGTCTAACACATCGAGGGATCCACTGGATATCTCTCTTTATATGAGAGGGACAAATTCTATCTCGATTACACAACTTCACCAAATTATTCACACAGCAACCAATCACAACCTTTATAATCGTCCGGTTAAAGACAACGTTTGATTGCATCAAATCATTGTATTCCTAATGTTGAAGTCTCTGGTAATCTCAAGTTAGAGGACTGAATAATATACATATCATGAGAAACAACTATGATGTAATCCATGTGATGTTCTCATTGTGGGTCAGTCCAGTGCTTTGTTCACTAACAAGTACTTATGATCTTGATTCGTATTCCTATACGTATGATCATTGTATGATCATCAATCAAGACTCACACTAGTCTTAATTCATTATAGTTCCCAGTATAATAATCGACTAGGGACATTTAGGATATTTCTGTAAATACCCATGGATCTTATTATAATGTAAATATGCAAATCAATTATAATAAACAGCAAATGAAATCCTCTATTTTATTAACTAAAATGTATTTATAAAGACTATTAATAGATTGACCTAGGGCACATTTCCCAACAATATCCTCATCATCAGTCCTGATACTCGAGTACGAGTCCCACGTAACCTAAGAAAAACATGCTGTTAACAAATTTGCAAAACTAACAAAGTAAAAATTAATAAAAGGTGACTAATGATTCTTAAAATGTTCACCGGTTGTCTCTCTCCGACTAAAAACCTATTGTTCGATTATTAAGATTTGAATAGTTGAAGTTGGTCGGAACTCATCGATCGAACAAGGAAGTTTTCTAAATTTCTCAAAACCACCAAATCAATTGACATAAACTTCATCCCATACCACATTTTTCAACAACAACAAATCAAAAAAATCAATGATAATCATAACAACTTAACCAAAATAATTTACAACAAACCACACAGCTGGTTTGAACTGCCATTATCGAGTGCTCTGTAAAGCCTTTGAACATGCTCTATATTAAGGCTCCGCTTTGACTTGATATCCCACCTTGACACATGCGGGAGGATCAAAACATAACTTGTGCTTAGGTGTGTTTCGCAAACAATTCCATGAAAATGCTCGTACACCCATTCCTTTAAATGAATAACAAAAAAGTCATTTCATGTAAAAGAGAAAACTTTGAGATTAAACAAAATATAACAAACACATCTCTAGCCACGTCCTATACTTAGCTATCTAACATACGCTAACCCAAAATATTGATCCAAGTTGTCGTTACAAGTAAGCCAAAGCACCAACACCCCAAACATATGTATGGGCCTCATCCAACTTATATACTAGTTGCAGGAGTTCAACGGGGACAAGCGTGGTTGTCTTGTCAACAAAGATAGTGCATTCTAACATGTACCAAAAATAGGTTTGTGCAGTGCGCTCAACATTGGGATATACCAACATATTTTTCTTGTCTTTCACCGACGATGTTGGTTTGAATCCCCAATTTGACTTCAACTAGGTCATCTTGACTTTCAGATCCTTGTTCAATTGATTGTCTGTCTTTGCCTCTAACACACTAAAACCCTTAGACACCAACTTAATAGCTTCATCCCTAGAAAGGCTATCACTTTCAACAACTCTACCCATCACGAGAATATACTACAAAATAGGGACGTTAAGAGATGAATATCAGAGACGGATTTAATTATGTTGCTACTTAGAGACGGAATAGAGTTTGGCCCCCTTTAACCACTAAGCAATGGATTTGAGACATAATAAAGATGGAATATCAACAACGAAAACCATTTTGTTGTTATATTTTCACACCGAATATTCACGCCCAAATATTTTGTTGTTGATCAGTCTTCATCAGTTAGAAAGGGATCAGTGACGGAACGTAAGGGACACATGGCGCCTAATGGTGATCCATGTCCCTTAAGATCCATCGTTGATAGCACTTTGAAAGATAAAGAGGGATTAGCAATGGAATTTACATAGGTTTCCATTGCAGATCCCTCTCTAATCATTAGTGAAGGATCTGTGATGGAATTTACTTATGGCACCCCTCCATTCCATCGCAAATTCGTCTATAATGTTTAGAGAGGGATTTGCAATGAAATTTTTTTTTGTTTAACTTACAAATCCCGTCCCTTCGCCATTTTTTCCCAAACAAAGAAAACCACCTCGCTTTGACAGCCTCCCTTTCCCCTATTTCGAATGACTCCTCCATTTCATTACCTCTGCTTGAGGAGTTTCGTTGCCACTCGTCTTCTTGCATATGCATGAAGACTATTGTGGTCATCGCTTTAACCCCTGAAGAGCACCGCTACCACTGTGGCTTGCGCTAGTCTTCATCGCTGCCTTAAAAACACTACCCATCTTGTCCTCGTTCTCGTTAGCTCTGTCTGAAGAGCGCCACCACCGCTGCCCCTATGCTCACCTCTGTTAGAAATAAACACATTGGTACACTCTGCATTCTCTCCATGAATCGATTGATCGCCATCAATCGATGAATCAGTCAACGTTAGTTTATTATAACCATTGATTTATAAGGTTTTTTTTTCTATAAATATTGGATTTAGGGTTTTGTTGATTAATGGATGTTCTTCCATTGCATTAGTCGGAGTGATGTTTAGTGTTTGAATTTAAGGTTTATGAATTAATTTGAAGTTCAATGATTCTTTGATGGTGGTTCAGTCTCAAATGTTGGATTTTTTTGTTTTTTTTGTTGTTAAACCTTTCGTGATATTATTCTTTCACTCAGAAGGCTTGTATGGGATGAGTTTAGATTCTAAAAGTCTTGTATATTAGTCGTTTTGATGATTTGTTTTAGTGGAAAAAATAATTGTTGATTCTTTGTTGTTGTTTTGATGGATTTGGGGAGTATTTTTTGGGTAGTTTGATGATTTTCTCCTTTATTGCACTAGGTTTGTTTCTAGGGATTTGTAGTATCTTAATGTGATTGCTTATTGACTATGTGTTCATTTTTTGTTATTGTTTTAGTCTTGGTTTTATTGATTTTGTTGTATTTCATTGATTGGAATGGACTGATTTTTACAATATTAGTTGGTACTGAGATTTAGGGTTCGTTTCAAATTGTGGTTTTTATTTTTTTTGTTGATCTAAATTGCATCGTGGCGCAGGTTATAGCGATAAACAAGACGTTTTCTGGTTCCATTGTTAATGTGACCACAAATAACAATGTGGTTGTCAATGTCAACAATGCTTTAGATGAAGTACTTCTCATTACTTGGTGAGTGTACATTATCATAATTACAATACTTGATAACGTAAAGATGGATTATCATAGTTAACGTGTTAATGTATAGATCGAATAATCGATTCTAAATGAAGTAATTGTGTTGCTCAAAGTGCTTTAGTTGTGGATCGATGTCTATTTCGACCAGTACCTTTAAAGTAACTTAATATTAGATTCCTCGAACAAATAAGATTATACAAATCAAGTAAAGATATACAAGTTTCCAGATCAAGCTGCTCTAGCCAGCTAATTAAGTTATACGCACTGAAAAACAAAGACTACCCATCTTTTTTTTGTTGCTAATAAAACCCAAATTGATGTGCTTGTCTTGTTTGTCTTTCTCAACATAAGATTTCATTAGATGAGTTAGATAAATTGATTGATTGGTACTTTTTACCACAACTGGTACTATTAGGGCCCTTCATGGATTGTTGCTTAGCAAAGAGAGGGTTATGGTTGAGTAAATTGTGTCATTTTTTGCATACCAATTTGAACCTGAAGATGGACTTGACGGGCAATCAACCACTTCTTGTACTCTCTCCTTGATGTGTGAAATAAAACGATAGATAGATAGATACGATTAATTCAACTAATATTTTGCACACTGATTTGAATTTGAAAATGAACTTAATAGGCAATCAAGGTATAATCTCTTGAAATATAATCTCTTCTTCAATGTTGGCTATTTCTACTAGTTCTTGTCTCTCTTCTCAATGTGTGAAATAGAGGTCAATTGATAGATAAGATTAATTTTGTTATAAATACTTGAATGTGATTACGGTGCTTTGTCTTGAATCAATTGAGGCATACTCTGCTTGGCTTGATTTAGGTATGTGTTTTAGGCTTTTGGAACAAAAATTTACATGGCTCTTTTTTTGTTCAAAGGACTTTTTATTGTGTTTTTAAAGCAAATTTATTGTATGTGAAAGAACTAAGTGTTGATAAGCAATGTGGCCCATTTTTTAAGAGATTTTAGCTGAAAACTTGACATGAATACTAATTGAGCTTTTGAACCTCAAGTATCTCCAACATCTTCAAATTGAGAGATACATTAATTAATTAATTTTGGGTACAAAAGGGAATGCATGTGCATATAACCTTTTTCTCCATGAATGGGAAATGTAAAAGAGAGCTTTTAATTAGTTAATTACTATGTTTGTCATCCCTCCTTCATTCGCATTCGCATGTACAATTCCAGTTGCCTCACCCTCTCTTGCATTCTCATTTTGGTTTGGTTGTCGTTGTTACACTTGTTCGATTTTGCAGGGCATGGTAGTGTACTGCATGCATTTATAAATTATATTTCTTCTTGCTTTTTTGTTTTGTTTATTTAACTGGATGAAATTAAATTTTTTGCCAGTGAGAATTTGAGATAGTGTGTGCGTGGCAGAGTAGAGTGAAAAAGTCAAAGAGATTTTTTTAAAGGTACCGAAGAGAGAATTTGAGAGGGGGAAACAATTAAGATGAAACTTCAAAAGGTATAGTAGAGTGGAACGTAGAGTAGGACTGCAAACAGAAAAATTGATCTTCAAATGTCTTACATAAATTTTTTAAGTGTAAATTATCAATAAATGACATACCCTCATATATATATTATGCTAGGTTGTGTAGGTTTTCTCAAATTTCTACTTGTTTATGTGGTCGTGGTCTAGGGCTTAATAGATTTAAAATTTGCTCAAAGGCATATGTTTTCTATTAACTTAATGTGTTTATATACACAAGCATACAAATGAATTTATGGGAATATTACAATGAATCCCTAATTCATTTGTGATTGATTGATTTGAATCCTTGATTGGTTCAATTAATCAATATGATTGAATTCCTAATTGATTGATTGAATCCTTAATTGGTTCAATAAATCAATGTGATTCCTTAAATCAAGGATTGCTCCTATACTCCCCCTCAAGCTGATGTGTAATGATTTAAAACACCCAGCTTGCCCAACAATGTAACTAATTGTTCCTTGCCTAAAGCCTTAATGAAGATATCTACAATTTGATCTTTTAAATGAACCTTTTGTGGAAAGATTTCTTGGGATTGCTGTAACGACCCAGAAATTTGGTTATTTGTGGATGATAATGCATGTATTAGTATATTAGTATTTTTACGGGTCTCGAGCCGTTCGGGCTATATTTTAAATTGAGTGAGGTTTCGACTAGTTAAACGGGGGATAAAAACAGGTAAAACATACAAATAAATGAATTTTCTAATAAATGTAATTAATTAGTGTTGAGATGTGGCGAGAAAACGGGCGCGGCGAAACAATTTACGGAGAAAATGGACCGAGGAAATGTAAAACTGATGCGGGAGTTGGATAATTTTGTAACACACGAACTATGGAATTAGGATTGTTAAAGTGACACAAGTGAGTGAGGAAAGCCATTGGATGGTCATAGGGATGTGGACATGTGTTAAGATGAGATGATGTGGTCAAAGACCCATAAGGGCAATAATCCAAGAAGTGAACAAGAGTTAATGTAAGGGCAAAAAGGTCATTTGATGTTATATATATACAAACCGTTTCATAACAAACCCTACACTATTCACCTTCTTCTCCAAGCTTACTGCCGCCACCACTCCTCCCTGGTTCGCGGACCACCGGCGTTGGACGGCCAGATCTCTCACCGGAAGTGCTCTCTCATCTCATGGTCTCTCTCTCCCTCTCGTTTGCTCTCGGTTTCTCTCACTCTCTCGATCTCTCCTCTCTCTCTCTCTTCTCGGTCACTCACCTCCTCCATGTCTTGGCTGCACACCGTCGACCACTAGTGGATCTGGGTTGAGGGACTTTGCTGGAGAATGTAAGGGTCTCTCTCTCTCTCTCTCTCCTGATTTCTTATTCTCTCTCTTTCTTGTGTTTGCGTTCTCGCTCACTGCCTCACTTGTGCCTGCTGTTTCGAGGCTAGCTTGTTTGCAGAGGTGGACGGCCGGGACTGGGGTAAGTAGGGATTGTCTCGACATTCCCGGAGACTTCCTTGTGCGGTGGACAGGGTGTTTTCTGATGGGGTTTGGTTGTTGTCCTGTTGCATTTATTTTATTTTATTTTTATTTATGTGTGATGTGTGTGTGTTAGTAGCTATTTTCGGTGTTGCAAGGACCAAGGGCTGGTCGGGGATGACTTCTCGGTGGACCATCAGAGTCCTCGATGGCCCCAGAGCACACCACAACCACGTTGTTGAATGTTGAGATCGGTTTTACAATCGTTACTCCTTATGCTTTGTTGTTTCGATTTGTTTTTAATGTCCGTCAACCTGTTGGTGCTTTGTTTTGCCACCTTGTGCCACCGTCGCAGACCGCCATGACCTGGGGTACGTCGGGAACACTATCATGAACCTGTGGGTGCTTCTCAATCCCCGGAGCGGTCTATATACAGGCAGTTGTGGTTTAATCTTGTATGATGTATCATTGTGTAGTTGTTTGGATTGTTTTACTGTCTCGCTGGAATATGCATGTGTAGGTAGTCCCACTGGCCAAACCACCGAGCATGGGGGTTTTCGAGGACCTTTCCATGACCTCGAGGATGCCTTACTGCCCTTGTATTTGATTTGTTCGTGTTGGAACTGATTTGATGTTTTGAATCCATGCGAAGTTGTTGTCGTGTTCGTGTTGAACTGTTTTGAGTCATCGCCGAAATTCGGCCGCCGTGAACGGAGCCACACATTTGTGCATCACTTTGTGACCAGAGAGGTCGGAGACCAAGCTAAGTCCATGCTTATGTCTCATGACTCTCAGAGTGGCCTAAAACAGCGACATTATTGTTTATATTATGTTATAGTGTGTTGTATGCAGGTTGTACCTTTCTCACCGGAAACCACCATCATGGTGGCTTTGCCATCGATGCAATGACTTGGGGAATTGTCAGAGACATTACCATGTCCATCGTAAAGTCTCACAACCCCCAGAGCGTCTCTATTAGTGGTGGTAAGTTTTGTGAGCGTCATTTCATGTGATGTCATTGTTGCACGTCTAGTCGTAAATCATCGTGAATGGTCGGCATTGCCGTCGGATGCCATGATCAAGGGAGGTTCGGGGATCACAACAAAACTCTCGTGTGTGTGTTCCATAAGCCCGGAGCGTCCATATCAATGATGATGAGTCGTAATGGCGGAGATATGCGTGAGTTGTTTATAGTGCGTCGAGTAGTTGTCAACGCGACGTAGGGCGTGCACACGGCCTTTCCATGCTGTGTTGACACTCTACGGATGTTGGACCACACCCTGAGTTCCTTACTCGCCGGTGTATGGTCATGTTAAGTTTAGTATTGAGTCGTAATTGTTGGACGACATCGAAGTTGTGTTTCAAGTTGGTTGAACGGTAGTGACGTCGTGGACACACCGCCGGTCCTCGAGACTATGGTGTGATCTCATATGCGACTGAGCCGAGCCTAAGAATTTTAATTAGGCTTACATAAGTATGGTTATAACAACCAAGAGAGTCATTGTGTTTCGTTGTATTTTTGGTTCGATTTACCGATTGAGTTAACGAAGTGTTCGAGTTATTACAACACTGAGAAAATACTAGGGTACCAACCTAGGGTTTAGTTAATGATTTGACCCATTAATTAGAGTTTCCAGCCTTGTCAGGTAGCGGAAAACTCGGGGATCCTTACTAGGAACGCGAGAGTGTTGTTACACGGGTTGCGATTAGTTCAGGTAAGTACACTTGTCTCAAAAACTTGTGTACGTTAGTAAGCCAGTTAAGAAAATATCATGTGATTCATCTTCATTCCATTGTGTTTGCTATTACCTATTTGTTGGCATCCCATTCCATATTCCTTGTATGTGTGTTCTTGGCATAAGTGTGTGTCTCGAAGGTACATGCGGCCTGCACTAGAAGGGATAAAACGCGGGCACTCGTGCGCACGAGTGTTTGACCACCCCTAGTGATTGTGTGATACCATGTACTGGATTGTTGTGGATTGTTGTGGATATTGTTGTGGTATTGTTGTGGATTTTAGACCACTTATGGCCTCTCTTGACTCGTAGAACACGCATGTTTCGATTGTTATTGTTTCCAGTCTACTTATCATGCACCTTGTTTACATAATTTCCTGTCTTTCAATTCCTGCATGATATTTAGACTATCTTGATTGATAATTCATGAATTACTGTTATATTCTTCTGGCATTACTTTCAATTTCTCTCAGTTGCTCACCGTCTAGTTTGTGACGGTGGGTGCAGATATAGCGGAGTGCAGTAGAGGCAAGGGACCTTGCCTAGGAGACTTTATATGAGCGGCTGGACTTGAGGAACCCCAGAGTAGGTTTTATGTTTTGCTCTTTTGTATATCGTTTCTTACTTATGCTTTTGGGATTATTGAACTTGGTGTTTTGGTGAGACTGGTATCATGTATATATGCTTATCGAATTGTACATGAATACCCGGGGTTTTCCACATTATAGAATTCCTAATTTCCCTTTGGTTGAGTTATTTCCCCTTTTTATTTATTGTTTAGTCTTCATTTGTGTATTATTGCAATAACTCTTTCATAAACTGCTAAATTGAGTAAATATGAGGCTGACTAGGCTCGTCAGGTCGCCGAGTGATAACTCGGGGATTGTACGGGTCTAGGCCGGGCGTACCCAATTGCACGGGGAAATTGGGGCCGTCACAATTGCACTCGTTCTCATACAAAGTGGCAGTCCATTTCAACTTGTTTTGTTCATTCATGATAAACTAGATTTGCAACAATATGCAACGCAACTTCATTGTCACAAAATAGTGCAGTAGGTTTTTGTTGAGATGCTCCGAACTCAATTAGTAGCCAACGTAACCAAACAACGTCACTAACTGTTGTAGCCATGACCGGTATTCTGCCTTCGCAGTTGATCGTGCCACAATAGACTATTTCTTATATTGCCATGAAATTGGTGCCATGCCTAGAGTGATGAAGTAGCTTGTTGTTGATCTTCGTGTTAAGGGGCATCCTCCCCAATCAACATCACAATATGTTGCAAGTGATGGGTCTCCATCAGTTAGTAGAAACATTTTTTGTTCAGACGTTCATTTTAAGAATCGTAAAACTCGATTTGCAGCATGCATATGTTATTTATTTGGTTTGTTAACATATTAACTCAAGAGATTAACCGCATAGCATATGTCCGGTCGAGTAATAGATAAATATAGTAGTTGACCAACCAATCACCTGAACTGACTTGCATAAACCAACCCACCATCTTTTATAGTCAACTTGATATTTTGCTCGATAAGAGAGGAACAAGGGCAACAACCTTGCATTCCACTTTCTTCTAGAATGTCTAATGTGTATTTTCGTTGACTCAAGACAATACCATATGACTGATTGTCTTCCTTCTAATAGTACTGAGGCCTTTTGAAATAAAACCCCACATACAAGAGTTGAAGGTGTATAAGTTGGGGACAATATTAGTGCTAGCGAAGGAGGTTTATGGGCTCGAGCACGCGTGTGCGGCGCATCCGAGAGAATTTAACTTAGTATCAGAGCTGACGGTTCGATTGGGACCTGTCGAGGAAAAAAAACCCCTTAGATGAATTTCTGTTCAAGGTGGAGTGTTGAGATGTGTGGACCGAAATAATAGTCCCACATCGGATAAGTGAAACTTCTAAATGATGTATATAATTGATTGTATCCCCTATAATAGTACCAAGGACTTTTGAGATAAAATTCCCCACCTAAGAGTTGAAGGTGGTTAAGTTAGAGTCAATATAGTTGCTAGCGGAGGAGGTCCACAGGCTTGAGCATGTGTGTGCGGCGCAACTGTGAGAATTTAACTTGGTTTGTTACATTGCATTTTTTGTTAGGTACACTGCATTTTTCATTTTAAACAGAGGTCACCGCCCCTGCCCTTGGTAAGCACCGTGCCACTATTACTATCGCCAGAGAGAAAGGACCGTTGCCCTTTTGCTGCCCTTCACTAGTGCATTCCGCCACCGATGTTAAGGTACTTTTTTGTTGTTGTTGTTGTTGTCTCAAATTCGAATTTTTTTTGTCAAATTAGTTTTCAAAAAATTATGCAGTTGCAGCGATTTGATTGTTCTAGATTTTAATTAGTAGTCTTGATTATGATGTTGTGAACTTTATCTAAATTTAGATTATCAAGCCTATTATTGAATCATTAAATCTACGACAAAGTTTATGCAAAGAAGAAAATAAACATTCAATCCATAGTCTAAATTCACATTTACTATTGGAAATGCTTTGATTTAGAGTTTTTGATGTGCGTGAGACAATGCAAGTCTTAGTTGTGTGAGACAATGCAATCCATGGTCGATTGGCTTGAAAAGCTACATAACTAGGACTTGATGAGACTAATAAATATGAGTACTGCATTCGATGTGGTGGTTGATTTCTTGATGTAGTGAACAATAATTGATGATCATTGGCTTTTACTCTCTTTCTTTATTAAGATTATTCTCCAATCACTCTCTTGGCGATCAACAACTACTCTCTCTCTCTCTCTCTCTTTGTTTTAGGGATATATTATCTCGATTAATAATTAAACTCTCTCTCTTTGTTTCAGGGATATACTCTCTTGATTAATAATATTTAATTGAGAAATGCTAAAGTGACCCACTATTAGCACTCACTAAGAGCACTCACCATTTTTTTTTACTTTTTTTACAATTTTGTGCTTGAGGATAATGCTAAAGTTACCCATAACGAACACTCACTAGGATTACAAAATTGTTAAAAAATATTAAAAAAAGATGCGTGCTCATAGCTTTTCTGTAGTGAGTCACCCTATTACTCCTCTACTTAATTTACCCCTTATTTGAGATTTCTATTGTTATTGAATTTCATGATGAATCGCTTTGTGCACTTTTTGTTTGGGGACTTTCTTTTCAAATGCCTGCTACTTCTTATAGTTAGATGATCAACCTAGTTTCATTAAGAGTACACTAAAGATTTATTTATTTTGGGTAGAAGACCTTTGAAGATTCTTATTAAGATAATATTGTACATTTGACTCTTTGATTGCACTGATATTAAATACAAGATCAAAGAGCATAATTAATCTTAATCATTATTATAAAATCATGGCATAATTAATTTATAGTTACATTTCCTACATGTGATATAACATGATTGATGGATGTTATTGGTCTTTCAATTTGACATTATATGGTCTAAATTTTTGTGCATCTTTTTGAATCATTGAAGATCTTCGATCATGTGTGATGCAACAAGTTTAAAGGTGTTAATCTTCTTGAGAACCTTAGACGACCTTTGAAGATTCTCACTCCAAATTGAATTTTTCCTTTTCTAAAGATAGGTTTCTTTGTATACCAAAAAAAAGATAGGTTTCTTTTCTTTTTTTGTTGATTTGCAAACTTATTAATTACTATTTTATATATCGTGGAGTCTTGTAATCTTAAATTGCATGCAGCTTTATATTTTTTGTTAGGGATGATATCACAGTGTGCAGTGAATTCATTATGATTTAAGTGGATACCGAATTCTATTGTCTAGTAGTTGATCATGCTTGTGGTGCTTACATGTTATAGAAATTTTGTAGATGGAGAGATATTAACGATTCAAAGTTGATTGTACTTTCATTTAAAAAAAAAGTTGATTGTACTTTTGAACTTTAAACCTCTAACCTCTATGTAATGATTGATATACTGGTATTTAGGTTGTATTGTATCGATCATTGTTCATTATTTGTTTGTGACTTTGTCAACATTATTTTCTCTTATTTTATTTTTGTACTTTCAACATCTTGCATCTTTTAGAGGTGTACCTCATCTGATCCCATATTTTGTTATCTCATATACTCGTTTTTATGTTGTATTTCCTTTCTTTTTGTCTATAAGAAGACCGCCTAGTCAGCCTCTCCATTTGCCTACATAGAATGTGTTATTTGTTGTGATTTCCATTCAATTGCGTTTTTGATAACTATAGCATTTTGTTGATTGTGGGTTTGTGTGGAATGTATTGTGTTTTATATCTATTGTCAAGGCTTTGCTCAATTAAAAGCTTGAAGAGTCCCATTATGCATGAAAAACTAGGCATATCTATCTTAGAGTTGTTGATGATGACGATGGTCTCCAACAGACAACACATTGGTAGATAGTTTTTATGGAACCAACACATTCATGGAAAGGTTCGTTGCCACCGGGTCACCAAGAAGATTGTTTTCGAGTACCTCATCGTCCTCAAGGCAGAACACCCCCACTCTGAGTATGCCGACACATACTGGTGGATCGATGTCTTTTGATACACAAAAGGAATGACTGGTGAGTAAACACATATACTAGCTTGTGAAGTATATTTTGTGTTCCTTTATTTTATACTATTAGTTTTTAACTTGTGTTTTTTTGTAGAGAAAGAAACTTGGAAGAGAAGTCAAAGTACTTGAGTTGTATTGCACGTTCACACAAAGAAGCATGATGGAAACACCATCATTAATCAGATATTGACATTGATATATGTAAGTGTAACACACTTTTCAAGTCATTAAATTTATAGAATTCTAAAATTAGGATAGAACTACATCAAGAATCAACTTTAAGCACATATCACTTTACTCTAGTTATGGATGAACTAACTAGACATATTCAAAAGGACATACCATGGTGTTATTATTTACATATGTCATTTTATTAGTGGATGGAATAAGAGATTGAGTTAATAGGGAATTAAAACTTTAGAGGAATACATTATAATCTAAAGGCTTTAGGTTGAGTAGGACGAATACCGAATACATGCACTGTGAGTTTAAATATACTAGACACATAGATGATGAGGTGGTAAAATTAGGAGAAATAGAAGTTCATAAGGTGAAACACTTTAGATATCTAAGATCAATCGTAAAAAGTGATGCAATATTAAGAATGATGTTACACATAGAATTCAAGCTGGATGGAAGAAATGGAGAAGTGCAATAGGTGTGATATGTGATAGAAATATCCCAACCAAGTTAACAGAAAAATTTTAAAGTATCGGAATTAGGTCAGTTACGCTCCATGGAAGTGAATGTTTGACGGTAAAGCAATAACAATTATATAAAATGAATGTAGCTGAAATAAAATGTTTGGGTGGATGTGTGGTAAAACTCATAAAGATAGAATAAGAAACACATAAATTCAAAGAAAAGTGATAGCAACACCAATTAACAAAAAGATTAAGGAAGGGCGGTTGCGGTGCTTTGGATACTTGTAAAGACGGCCTACAAATGCTCTCACTAAAAAACTTGACTCGATAGAAATTGACAAAATTTGATGAGGAGTAGGGCGAAGTTAACTTAGGATGCATTAATTAAAAGGGACTTGAATGGTTTGGAATGCACACCATTAATTGCATAAAATCGAGCACAATAGAAGAGGTTAATCCATGTAGCCGACCTCAATTAATTTGGGATTGAGGCTATGTTGTTGATGGGACTTTAGGAGATTGCACCATAATATATACTAAAAGAGTGGGAAAATACACATTAAGTTGCAGTGTGGTAAGGTTACTAAAATGTGTTTTGAATCTGATGGCCAATTGTTTTTTACATCCTTAGGTATCTATGCGAGTCGAACTATTCCCATAAGGCCCTGGTGCAATCAGCCTATGCGTACCACTAGTGGCCTAGACAATCTTGACGTAGTTAGGTATTGAACCTTGGACTATGTGCCTAATCCACAAAATCCTACAATTTCCATAACTAGTGGGCCAACCTGTTTGAGTTATTTGATGGCAATAGAACAGTTTTGGTCTTTAATAGAGGTTTCAAAACCATTATTTAAGTGGTATGTCATGTGAGAAACGTGTTTGATGGGTTGTGTTTTAATTACTATAAGAGTTTTTGCATTTAATAACACATAATTGATATGGTTTTAAGCAACCTCTACGTAATACCTATATTAGATATTAAAACACGACCCATCGAACACACTTCTCAAATGGCATTTAATAACGCCCATTTTTAATAGGGGCTTTGAAACCTGTATTAAAGAACAAAATTCTTCTAGAGTGGCTAAACTTAAAGGTCACATAAAAAAATTCTATTATTTCTTTTGGTGAATATAAATTCTATTATTTAAATTCAAATATATGTTATTTTTTCTCAACTTATTAGGATGGGGTGTCCAACTGAGTCTCGCGTGAATAGTCTACATATCTTATCTAGGGATGGCTAAAAAAGAAAGGGTGCAGCTATTTTTGCTTCTTTTACCTTACCCTTATGAAATGACCCATCTATCGCTCTATATAAAGGGTTTTTACTCACACATACCCCAGTCACTCCAACCACACTCTCACCACCAATCCAAATCCAACGAAATCCGTGCGAAATTCCATCTATTCGACGTTGTAGGTGCATTCTTCATCTCTTTCAGTGTCGATTTTTTTTTATTTTAAGGTTTTTTTTTTCCTTTTTCAAGTTGGTGTTGTTTGTGGTTTTGTTGTGGGCTTATGGCTTCAATTTGGGGCTTAGATCTTGTTGGAATATAATCCTACATTGGAAATATAATAGGAGTTAGTGTGGTATAAAGTGGTGTAGATTGGATCCTAACACAAGCCAATTGGTTTTGTGCAAAGATGGGCTCTAACCTCATTTGTATATCCACCATGTGCGTGTATGGCCTAACACTCTCCGGGCCCATGGATTTCTATATGGTATCAGAGCAGAACGATCTTGGACTCGTATTTGAAGACCTGATTGGGTTAGCGGTGGAGTCTAGACCCATTTGTAGACCTAGAGCCTAAAAAAAAGAGACCTTGGCATGTTTATGGACCTATAAAGAGTATGTCTGTGTTTGGCAAGTGACAACTAGTTAAGGCCCAGTTGCACTTGAGGGGGAGTATTGGAATGTAATCTCACGTTGGAAATATAATAAGAGTTGGTGTGGTATAAAGTGATGTAGATTGAATCCTAGCACAAGCCAATTGGTTTTGTGCAAAGATAGGCTTCAACCCCATTTGTATATCCACCATGTGCACTTGTGGCCCAACATTCTCCGGGCCCATGGATTTCTATATGGTATCAGAGCGGAACAATCCTGGGCTAGTATTTGAAGGTCTGATTGGGTTAGCGGTGGAGTCTAGACCTGTTTGTAGACCTAGAGCCTATAAAAAAGGGCCTAGACATATTTACGAACCTATAAAGAGTATGTCTGTGTTTGGTAAATGATAACTAGTTAAGGCCTAGTTGCACTTGAGGGGAGTGTTGGAATATAATCTTACATTGGAAATATAATAAGAGTTGGTGTGGTGTAAAGTGGTGTAGATTGGATCCTAGCACAAGCCAATTAATTTTGTGCAAAGATGGGCTCTAACCCCATTTTTATACCACCATGTGCACTTGTGGCCCAACACTCTCCAGGCCCATGGATTTCTATAAATCTTACATTTTGGGTAAAAAGTTTCGATGGTATAAAAATATCAAGCAATTTTGAGCAAAACCCATTATCTTTTTTGTCATTTTCATGTATTTTTTAGGAGTTTTGAAAAAAAATTGTTCGTTCTTGTTGCCTGCAGGATTTGGATACACAAGGCCAACAACTTTTAAGAGGTGTCGGGCGTATAAGGCCAACAACTCTTAAGAAGTGTCGGCCTCACAGGGCTAACACCTCAAAAGAGGTATCAGTTGGATCCCTCCGTCACCCACTGAAACTGAGTTTTCATCACAATCTCGGTCAGATTCGACCGACACCTCTTTAAAGGTCTCAATCAGATTCGACCGTTACCCCTTTAGAGATTGTGATCAAAGTCGGTCGATACCTCTTTAGAGGTGTCGACCCTATGCGACCACATCCTCGGGTAACACTTTTTCATTTTTAAGACATATAATGACTAAGACTGAGAAATATAGAGGATTGAGGGTGTTGAGGTTAGGGATGCAAATATGTAAGGTAATACCTAAGGGTGATGGGGATTTACCCTAAAGGGTACGGGTATGAGAATTTTAAAAGGGTGTGGAGGCGGGGATGGTTACGAAATCTCATACCCACGCGGGTATAAGTACGGGGATGAGTGATAAAATATACCCACGGGGATCCCCATGGGTGATCCCCGCGGGGATATCCATAGGTGATTCCCGCAGGGATCATGATACCCATGATGATTACCCATAGAGATCCCCATATATCATTTATATACCATATGATATTTATTATTTTTATATCATATGATATTTATGTATAAATATAATAAAATATTACATAATTTCCACCTGAAACATTCATTATACACATGACAAAAATCTTTAATGAGATTTTGAATTGTTAACACTTAGAAATTAGAACTTTAATTGCATGAAATGTTAATACTTTATTTTTGTTGGAATTTCAACAATTGTGTTGTTATGCATCTATTTTTGATTCCTTATTTTTTATAATTCTTTGTTTGAGGAAAATTAAATGGGATCGAAGAATATTTTTCCTACGGGGATTCTCCATCCCCATGAAAATCCCTACTGGGATCCTCAATGGGAAATGAAATGGGTAAAATATTTTACCCTTGAGGATTTGATAGGTATGGGGATGGGTACGAGAATTCATTTTCAGATGGGTATGTGTATGGGTATAATTATGGGTGATAAATTCTTTAGTGGGTATGAGTATTGGAATAAAGTCTCCATCCCCTACCTTACCCATTTGCATCCCTAGTTGGGGTGATGTGATGGGGTATGAGTGAGCAAGGGTATTTTTAGAATTTTGAAAAAAAAAATAGAATAAATTAAGTAAAAAGTGGGATAAACAAAGAAAAAAATTCAAAAATAAGTTACAAGAAGCAAAAGGTGGGGTCCCTGTAGCTCCACCCAAAAGAAATTTAGATACTCACAACCCAAAAGAAATTTAGATACTCACAATAATATTATTAAAAAAATGTGAATATATGAGCAGTTATTCTATGTAATAAAAATTAATTGACAAAAAAGAGGAATATAAAACTATAAGAAAAAATAAATAAACCCCACAGTATATTCCATGGTTAATTAAATCAGATTTGTTGGATCCGATCGGAAATCTTGAGCTCAAATAGAAAACCTAAAATAGAAATAAAAAAGGAAAAATGGTAATCTAACATACTCTGGCCGCACACTTGGGGTGAACACTTTATTTTTTAGCTATTTATAGTATTTTATCAAATGTAGGGCTCACACTTGGGGAGACAAGAAAGAGTCATAAATTACTAAAAAATAAAGTGTGCTCCTAAAGTGTATTATATTATCATTTTCCAATAAAAAAAAGATACAAACTTATAGTCACATGGACAACTCCAATTGACACGTTGGCTTGTGGGACTCACGTGAAAATAAATGCTATGTACAGTTCATGGTGCTGAACATGGGGGATATACACGTCATATGAGTGTCACTTGAAATATCAATTAGGGTGTGATTGTAACATATTCGGCCACATAGACAGTTATGAAATTAAAATTAAGGAAAATGTTTGAATGAGAACCCAAAGTCATTCTAGCATCTTCCACGAAATGAAAGTGACAAAAAAAAAAAAAAGGTGGCCTCAAAAGTTACAAAAGTGGCCTGTCCTAACCATATATCGATGTTGCTATTGTTGTCGTGATTCAATATTGTGGCCCAAAAATGAACATGCCACGAGATCATAACAAAAAAGTCGTAGGGCATGTGACAAATATTGGAAATAGGAAAATAGTAGAATGAAATCCAAAGTCATACTTTAATTAGGTGGCATGACACACAAGATATGTATTCTAAAATACATATGGATGGTTATCAAATATGTAGGCTCACACGATATATTATAAGGTGTAATTTTTAATGTAACTTTGAGATGTCATTCTAACATTTTTCTTTGAAATATGTAAATGAAAAAAGTATATGTTACGTGCGAATTATTGCCATGCATATACATGTATCTAATACTATTTTAATGACAATCATTTGGGGACTCTGCTCATTTTTATTTTTGTCAACTAAATTAATTGTTTTGTCATTTATTCTGTAATAAAAAATCTTAGACCACTATTCATGGGGAGGCTATTTTGTCACCCACCTTTTCAAAAGTGCCTCCGAAAGGCTTTTTTTTTATTGGTTTAAATAAGATGGAGGATAATTTTGAAAATATAACACAAGATTTGAAGTTATTTTTTGTTGTTACAAGATCAATTAGTGATTTAGTTTCCTAAAAAGGACTTATTTTGTGAAACGGGATCGATTTAAAAAATAATAATAATAATAAATAATAAATAATAATTAAAAAAAAACCATGTGAGACGATTTTATTTAGTTATGAACGTAAATGGAATTGAATCACGTTCCCTCATTTTAAACTTGACAAAATGAGATTTTCTTTTGTGGGAACGAGGAAGAAAATGTGGGTGGTGTTGAAGCCAATAGAAGCTAAAGGTTAGTTGTACAAGCATTTCGTTTGTTGTAGTTGAAAATCACTGCCTTGCGGGCACAATAAACGTATATTTGATGAACAATTTTAATTTTTTCCCATATACAACATTTAAGATCACAGGTTGAATGCCTAGTGTATACTCGAGTTAATGCTCAAACCATTGAAATTCGGTTAAGCAAACAAGATATAAGAGTCAAAGAACTTAGAGCATCTCCAATGGGGTTTTGGATTGGGGTGTGTGTCCACATAGGATTAAAAAGACATTGGAGTAAAAAAATTGTCTCCAATGGAAATGTGGATTGGCATTGTGTGCCTGATGTGGCATAGACATTGTCTATCACACTCTCTAGTAATAGAGGGCGCGATAGACATTGTCCATGATAAAAACAGAGTGCTTTTTCTTTATTTGGAAGAGAGAACACAATATCTTTTTCTATTACTTTTAAACATGTTTTCTTCTCTTTTCATTTTGCAAGTGAGATACAACTCTATTTATAACCTTAGACATGACTCTTATAATTCATACAGTAATTAAAAATAATAAATTCTGACCTTTGGTTACTTAAATAACCATAACTACTTATGGAAACTCCAAAAGATAGACACTTCATTTGCCTAGAATGATCTAGAATTTCCCTTTCAAATTTGTTCATTAATCAGCCTCAAAATTTGTCCACTGTGCAGCCACGAATTTAATGGCGAATTTAGTTTATTCATCAACACCCCTACTTAAACTTAATTCTCTTTTGTCATTCATGTATCTGGGTGGTTACTCCATGTACACCTCTTCTTCTAGCACGCCATTCAACACTAGGGGTGGTCAGTTACCCCTGCAGGAGACACCCTCGTTGTCGCAGCTAGTGCGGGACCACATGATACATTTGAGACACACACTCATGCCAAGAATATACAACAAACAATATGGAATGAAATATCAAACAAGGGATCAATTCAACAATATCAATGAATAAAGGATGTATAAATCACATGCTATTTCCTTACTGGTCTACTAACATACACACATATAAGGCACGTGTGTACTTACCTGACTAATCGCAACCCAGTACCACTCCGAGACTCTAATGTGTTCCCTGCGACTTCCCGACTACCTGATAAGGGCTTGAATCCTGAATATTAGTCTAAGGCTAGCATTTAGTCTTAAGGAAATTAGCATAAGTTTCTTTTAAAACCATTTGTTAAGGTGACCCAAACCATTGGGAAAAAGTCCACCGATACGGTAAACATATCCATACTGTCATAGGTTATGGGCCTTAACATTATCTTGTCCCTCTTAAGGCTCTTGTTGGGCCCAAACACTAACTCCATATACACCTAAATGTTTTATTTGTTGGACTCTTATTAGGTTTAAATACTTAAGCCCATTTCCATAGCATTATATACTTGTTATGGGCCCTAGTATGTAATTGTTATGTTGGGCCCTAGTGGGCCCTAATACAAACCCATTCACACTCACTTAATGTAACCATGACCTAACAACACACATCACATTTTCTTTTAACACACACGCATCACGGTTTATGGTCACACACCACACATATAACGCACCCCACACCCCAACTGTGGGTACACACACACTGTACGCACTCCACACCCCAAATATGAGGCACACACACACCCTCACGCACCCCATTCAACTGTCCAACACACACAACCAAACCTCTAAAATGATGAAACACACACACTAACCAAACTGTCCACAACATACACCACGGTTGCACATGGGAGGGGAGCCACCTCCGGCCAACAGAGTCGTCAGAGGTTCACCTCCGATCAGCCTCGACCGGGGACGACACACCAGACACGACTAGCCATAAAAATAGTCGACAAAATGGTCCCGAAAATAGCAAAAATAGTGGACAAATAACCCTTCATCTTGTTGGAAAAAGCCACCCATCCGCCGGACGTGAAGCCCTCCGAGAATGTCGAGACCCACATGGGTGGTCTATGCCCAAGTTCCCTGTCGGAGGTGCCTCACGGTGGCTGAACAGTGGGTGTAACAGTGGATACAAGTGAGAGAAAGAAAACTGTCGAGAGAGAGAGCGGGACTGACAAGAGATAAGTGGGAGGGATACCCACTTAGGCGTCTCCGGTGGATGGCCAAGGTTCCAGTGCTGTGAGGGAGGTGGTGGCTGCCGGTCCAGGGATGAGGAGAGGACATTTGAGAGGAGAGAATGAGCAAAGAACAGAGAAGGAGGGAGAGAGAGATCTTATAGGGGTGCTCCGGCCACCACTAGCTTCGTTGAGTTCTGGAGGTTCAGTCACCAGTGGAGGAGAGTGGAGAGGGGACGTGTGGATGGAAGGGAGGCCGAGAGGTGTGAGAGCCGTTGTGCAAGAGGAAATAGGGTTAGGGAAGATGATGAATAGTAAAGTTGTGGGTTCCTTTTTATATCTTTTTTTATCTCAAATCCCACACTCATCTCGAGGTCCCTTGGACGGCTCTCAAGAACTCCATTCCTCAATGTGAGTGACACCCATCTATGAGACATCTATCTTGATTACCTCATGTTGTGCATCCCAAAATTCATCATAAGCCTAATATATTTTGTTCCAACTTAACCATAGGTCTCATATTGATTAGATTCAAAATAAATCATATAACCTATGTTAGGATATCAATTGAAATTTATAAAATAGTACCTAAGGTTATACTAACTCCCGTCTATCCGGTAATCAGTGCCCCCGCGTCTGGCACACTTCTCGAGGTGATCCTACACTTAATGTTTAAATAAATTATTTATGCCTAAGTTATACTTTATTTGATTAAATCGTGTTTTCTTAACTAAGGTCATATCATTGATTTGACTTAGTTTATCACCTCTATTATCCGGTTAAACGACTGCTGAAACCCCGCTTACCTAGGCGAAACCTCACTCAGATTAATATTTGCCCAAATGGCTCATGACCCGTATCATACTACCATACTAATACATGCATCACAAAATCATAAAATTTACCTCGGTGTCGACTCCCGAAGTTCAAAATACAGTCTAGTATCACGTAGTCGGGTCACAATCCTGACAAGTGTAACACTAGTCAAGTTAAATTTGAGGGTTGTTACAGTCCACCCTGTAAAGAGAGAGATATCAGTGGATCTTTTGATATGTTATATTGTTAAATGACCAAGTTCAAGTGAATTGATATGATCAATGTCACTTGGATGTTTTCAGCTACATAAAGATCGAGACTAGAGCAATTGAACATTAAGCGTGACTTTCTTTGCCTTATGTTTAATCAAAGGATATCGCACGACAAAAGTATATGATATATTTTATTCATTAGGTTGTATTGATTCTGATATTCATGCTACTTGGGTAGTCATAATGCCTTGTTAGATAACGCTTATGACTAGTGTACTAAAATGATTTTTTGTTCACTACCAATGTCGCATGAACCTATTGGGTCGAACACAAAGAATAACTTTACACAATTTCAATTAGTCAAAAGTAATGAATTTCATATAAAATTCATGACATAAAAGTCCTTATGATTTGTTATATGATAGCTTATTAAATGGGGTGTATATATAATTTGCTTAAACTGCATAAATACAATAGTAGTATTATGAATAGGATTTTAAGTGATGGATTATTTACACATAAATAGAATGTTATACCCTAAAACGAATAAAAGAATTTCATTTTTGCTATTTTAGAGTTCTCTGGATTTTGGGAGAGAAAGAAAAATGTTTTCTATCTCTCTTAAGGCTAGCACTCCAAATTGCGGTCACCATTCATGTGTGGATTTTTGATAATGGACGAGTGCTTAAATGTCTTGGAGATCGAACAATCAAAGAAGGAAATCACGAATTAAGGTATGGTTTACTTTTGTAGATCTTGTTTAATGAAACTTATTTGCAAGCCTGATGTGGTTTTTTTTTAAAAATTGGTTTGGATTTTTCGCTACGTATGAACCCTATAACCCAATAGTGGTATTAGAGCATTTGGCTAGGTTCTATTAAATGTTTGCATATTTTCTCTGATGTATATGTGATATATGTGTGAAAACATGATATTGGCTAATGTATGTATGGTGTATATATAGGTTCGTTGATAATTGTTATCAGGAATTGATTTTAAGGCATATTGTTAATTCATGTATTAGATACATACGCATGATATGATTTATTGATAGAATTCACGTTTAGTATATTTCGATTAACCTATGTTTTAAAATTAACAATGCGAATTTGTTATGTTCACATGATAGAAATCATATTTAGGTTAATATGATTAATTTCATATGATTTTGTTATTGAATATACAGTTCATTTTTGTGCAATAATTATGTATGTCTCCATGATAGAAATCATGTTTTGGTTAATATGATTAATTTAATATGATTCTAGTGTTGAATGCATGATTAATATCTCATTATTTTTATGTGTTGGTACGTTCCTATTAGATAGGAAATAAACTTGTAATCGGATAAAAATATTTGTAAATCTTATATGATAGGTGAGATATATAACAAATTTGTATTGGATCAGGATTCCACGTATCTTAAATTCTAATTAGATTATGATAAGATATTGAGTTAGAGGTGGGTCTGTATTAATTAAAACGTTTTAATTAATTGTTGAAATTAAAAATAAATGGCAGTTTTGGTCAATTGGATTAATTAAGATAATTAGAAATTTTAGGCAATTTTTTGATTTTTGAAATTGGAATTCGACCAGTGGAGTTGCCGATAACTTTGCGTAGCGCAAGGAAATTCGTATAGTAGTCAATATTAATAAAATTTCCTAACTTGTTTGGTGATTATACATTCCGTGTAATATATGATATTTGTCTTGTTTAAATTATGATCACTAAAATAAATGAAAATCCTTCTTCTAAATTTTAAGTCAAGTGAAACACTTGTCAAGGCTTCAATTAGATCAATATGGGTCTGCCTTCGCAGAGTGTATTGTATTATCTTGGTGAGGCAAGTTGAGTAACAATCACTCTATTGTTTGAAATAGTTAGACTTAATAAAACTATCAAAACGATTTTAAGCTTTTGGTACAAGATGAGATAAAACATGCTAAGACATAAAAAATGTCATAATCTCATAAATAACAACTAAAAGTTACATATAATGTAATTGGTAACATGTACCTACCTAAATAACCTAATATTAAGTGTCATGTCTTAGTTGTTTTCGAATTAGGTGAAACATTAGTTTTAGTCCCTTAAATTAACATAGTGTTTTTAAAGGAAGGTTGTTAATTTAGTGGGAGTCTATTCCTCTATATTAAAATGGACTTTTGCATAATCTTTGTTGTAGATTTAATGGTTTAATCAATTCACACTAATCCCTTCTCACTGCGATCCATCCTTGAAAAGGATAAGTTATTTGGGACAAACTTTCTTGGCTGGTTCAGAAACTTAAAAATTGTTCTTAAGCGTGAACGCAAGTTGTACATCCTGGATGATCATATTCCTGAGGAACCACCAACCAATGTTGCAAGAGCCGTGAAGATGCACATACTAAGCATGTCAACGACTCTACTGATGTTGCATGCATTATGTTAGCAACCATGGTCCCTGAACTTCAAAAGGACATGGAACACATGGAAGCTTTCAATATGGCTATAATGCTGAAGGAAATGTTTCAACAACAGGCTAGGCAAGAAAGGTTCGAGACATTCAAAAACCTTCATTAAAAGGGTTGAAGGTGCGTCAGTTAACCCCCATGTTTTGAAATTGAAAGGCCACATTGACCATCTTGATAGACTTTAACTCCCCATAAGCCAATAATTGGCTACAGATTTGATCTTTAATTCATTGTCAGATAGTTTATCACAATTTGTGAGGAACAATAGCATGAATAACATAGAGAAATCTATCTCAGATGCGCATTTGATGCTTAAAACTACTAAGTAGAATGTCAAGAAACTCAATGCCAATGTGTTAATGGTTCAAAAAGGAAAGGCTATGAAGAAGAAGGCCAAAGGCAAGGCTATAGTTGCCAATGTTGTTGTGCCAGTCACAAAGTATATGGAACAAGTTAAGCCTATGGTTGCTTCTACTTTACAGTCCCTAAAGGAAAAGGAAAAAAAAGGAAAGTTTCATTTCTCCCATGCACCTGGGCATTGGTTCAAAAATTGCAAGCTATATCTTAAAGATTAGAAGAAAAATAAGAGTAATGCGACTACTGCTTAAAGTATTTACGTTATTAAAGTTAACTTGACTACTAATGATTCCTGGGTACTGGATACCAGATGTGGTTCTCACATTTGCATTAATGTGTAGGTTCTCACCAGAAAAAGAAAGCTAAAAGGAGAAGTCATCCTACAAGTTGCGAATGGAACAAAGGTTGTTGGGTTGGCTATGGGATGCTATGAGTTAACTTTATCTAGTGGACTAATTTAAGTTTAAGATAATTGTTATTATGTCCCTGCCTTGAGCCGAAACATCATTTCAGTTTCATGTTTGAATTTAGTGTTGGGTTTTGGGGTTCATGCACAGCGGAGATTTCAAAACTATTTTGAGAAAAACCCCAACAGGATCCGAATCTGATTCCATTAAAACACGTTTATACTATGAAAACTTAATCATACCTCACTCGCAATGTACCTTTTCTGAAGGTAAATCGATCTCTAAGGCGTTGCCAACAACGAACGCCGTCTATTAGTAGTCTACACACGAATGGCGGCCGAGATTTGAAGTGATAGCTTCGAGAGAATACCAAACCTTTTTGTTTCTCTCCAAAACAATCCAGAGCATACCAAAAAAAACCTTAAGTCGTTTCTTAAAACGAAAATAAAGTTTCAGCCCTTTTTTAAATCTTTCGTACTTGTATTCTAACTCAAAGCGTCTATTTATTCAACCCTTGTATATAGAGGGTTAAGTAAATTACACATATAACCCTACTTAAAGAAGTATAAGTGTAATACACTACAAGGACGTTTCTGTCATGAATTTTATCATATAAAATTCATTTTTCTGAACCATCTTAAAATCTCGCAAAACCATTCTCAATGTGCGACCCAATAGGCTCATACTACATTGGCAGTGTACCAAAACACATTTTGGTATACAAGTAATAAGCGGCCTCTAGCAAGACATTATGACTACCCAAGTTGTACGAATATCAAATCGATACAACCTAATCAATAGTGTATATAACATCCTTTTTCACACGATATCCTTTTGATCAAACATAAGGCGTGAAATTGTCATCCAACATGTTCAATCGTACTAGTCTCGATTTCTAGGTAAACTGAAAACATCTAAGTGACATTGATCAATATCAATTCACTTAGGCTAAGCCTTTTAACAGTCTAACACATCGAGGGATCCACTGTATATCTCTTTTTATATGAGAGGGACAAATTCTATCTCGATTACACAACTTCACCACATTATTTACACAGTAACCAATCACAACCTTTATAATCGTCTAGTTAAAGACAATGTTTGATTGCGTCAAATCACTATATTCCTAATGTTGAAGTCTCTGGTAATTTCAAGTCAAAGGACTGAAAAATATACCTATCGTGAGAAACAACTATGATTTAATCGATGTGATGTTGCCATAGCAGGTCGGTCCAGTACTTTGTTCTCTAACAAGTACTCATGATCTTGATTCGTATTCCTATACGTATGATAATCGTATGATCATCAATCAAGACTCACACTAGTCTTAATTCATTATAATTCCCAGTATAATAATCGACTAGGGACATTTAGGATATTTCTGTAAATACCCATGGATCTTATTATAATGTAAACATGTAAATCAATTATAATAAACAGCAAATGAAATCCTCTATTTTATTAACTAAAATGTATTCATAAAGATTGTTAATGGATTGACCTAGGGCACATTTCCCAACATTTAGATGGTTTTAATTTTATTATTACGAATAATAAATGTTCTATTTCCCGTAAAGGCATTTTCTATGCAAATGTTGATTTTTGTGATGGTCTTTATATTCTAAACATGAAAAGGTCTACATATACTCCTATTCTTAATGTAAATACAAAAAGATTTAAATCAAATGATTTGAATCAAACCTACATTTGGCATTGTCATCTTGGCCACGTAAATGAGAAACGTATTTCTAAACTCCATAAAGACAAACTTTTAGATTCATTTGACTTCAAATCATGTGAAACATGTGTATCTTGTTTATTATGCAAAATGACAATGAGTCCCTTTACTAGACACAGTAAAAAGGCAAGTGATTTATTGGGTCTAATACATAATGATGTATACAGTCCTATAAACACAATGGCTAGAGGTGGCTATCAGTACTTCATTATTTTCACCGATAATTTCAGCATATATGGTTACGTGTATCTCATGAAATATAAAGGTGAATCTTTTGAGATTGTCAAATATTTCATAATGAAGTGCAAAATAAACTTGGCAAAACTATTAAAGCACTTCGATCAAATCGAGTGGTGAATATTTGAGCCAAGAGTTTGATGATCATCTTAGAAACTGTGGATTATCTCACAGTTAACTCTTTCATCAACTCCACAATGGAATGGTGTTTCTAAGAGGAAAAATTGAACTTTATTGGATATGGTTCAATCTATGATAAGTCATGCAAATCTTCCTATTTCCTTTTAGGGCTATGCTTTAGAAACTATTGCGTTTACAGTGAATCGTGTTCTTTTAAAAGAGGTTGATAAAACCCCACACGAGATGTGGTTTACAAAAAGTCCAAGTTTGTCTTTCCTTAAGATTTGGGGCTATGAGGTTTTCGTACTACGAAAATCTTAGAACAACTATTAATCAAATCTACCAAATGTGTATTTGTAGGTTATCCTAAAGAAACTAGAGGATACTACTTTTATAATCCTACTGAGAACATGTTTGTTGCTAGGAATGGTGTCTTCATGGAAAAAGAGTTTACTTCAAAAGGCAACAATAGGAATAAAGTTAGTCTTGAAGAAGTTCAAGAACTACAAATAAACATTCAACCGCCAATGGGAGATCAATAAAGTCTTGAACTAGTTGAGCCTCTACAGGTGTCACAAGGCTCGTGTAGGTTTGATAGGATAAGACATTAGCCTGAGAGATTTAGATTTCTTATAACTGATAGTAGTGAGGTGTTGCTTATGGATCAAAATAAACCTACTACTTATCAAGAGGTTTTGTCTAGCCCTGAGTCAGATAAATGGCTTAGTGCCATGTACTCTGAGATGCAATCCATGTATGATAACCAAGTTTGAAACTTGTTTGATTTACCTGAAGGTGGTAAGACCATTTGATGTAAATAGGTTTTCAAGAAGAAAATTGATATGGATGGAAATGTGCATACTTATAAAGCATGGCTAGTAGCAAAAGGTTTCAAACATACTCAAGGTGTTGATTATGATGAGATCTTTTCTCCTGTAGCCATGCTTAAATCCATTAGAATTCTAATTGTCATAGCTGCATATTATGACTATGAGATATGGAAAATGGATGTCAAAACAACTTTTCTAACTGAAGACTTACTTGAGGATGTGTATATGATACAACCTAAAGTATTTATTCATCGTGAGAATTCTAGGAAGGTGTGCAAGCTTCAAAGATCCATTTATGGATTAAAACAAACTTTTTGGAGTTGGAATCTTCATTATGATGAAGCAATTAAGGAATTTGGTTTCATTAAAAATGAAGATGAGCCTTGTGTATACAAGAAAGTCAATGGGAGCGTGCTTGTTTCCTGCTACTGTATGTTAATGATATATTACTCATTGGAAATGACATCCCAACCTTACATAGTGTCAAGTCTTGGTTGGGGAAATGTTTCTAAATGAAGCATTTAGGAGATGCAGCCTACATCCTTGGGATTAAAATCTATAGGGATAGATTTAAAAGGTTGATCAGTCTAAGTCAAAGTGTTTATATTGACAAGGTACTAAATAGATTCAGTATGCAAGATTCTGAAAGAGGGTCATTGTCAATGTGTCATGGTATAAGTCTCATAAAGACTCACTGTCTGAATACTGATGATGAGTGAGAACTCATGAATACGAGTCCATATGCATCAACTTTTGGATCTATCATCTATGCCATGTTTTGTCCTCGACCTGATGTATCATATGTTTTAATCACAACAAGCAAATATCAGTCTGGTGCTAGTGAGAGTTACTGGATAGCAGTAAAGAACATTCTTAAGTACTTGAGAAGGACTAAAGAAGTGTTCTTGGTCTATGAAAGTTTGGAAGACGAGTTTTTTTAAATGGTTACACAAATGCAGGTTCTCAAACTGACATAGATTACTTCAGATTGTAGTCTGGATATGTGTTTACTTTGAATGGAGGTGCACTGAACTGGAAAAATTCGAAGCAAAAGACTGTGGTAGATTCTATAACTGAAGCTGAGTACATTGCATCATTTGTTGCATCTAAGGGGGCAATTTGGATAAAAGAGTTCATATCTGAACTATATGTGGTTCCAAGTGTTGCTAACCTCGTTTCCTTGTATTGTGACAACAACGAGGCTATAACAAAGGCTATGGAACCAAGATCACATCATATATCCAAACATATACTCATACGCTTTCATCTCATCAGAGAAATCATTGAAAGATGAGACGTGAAGATTTGCAAAAATCGTACAGAAGGCAATGTTACAGATCCTTTGATGAAGGCTCTTCCACAAGCGAAACATGATGGTCATGTTAAGTCATTGGATATTAGATACATGAATGATTGGCCCTGGCGCAAGTGGGAGATGTTGGGGCATGTGCCCTAGGTCAATCTGCAAACATTGTTTATCTTATAATTTTAGTTAATAAAATAGAGGTTTACATGAATTGTTTTATTATAAGTGATTGCATGTTTACCTTATAATAAGATCCATGAGTATTTGTAGAAATATCCTAAATGTCCCTAGTCGGTCATTATACTGGGAATTAAGGCTAGTGTGAGTCTTTATTGATGGTAATGTGATGATCATGCGTATAAGGATACGAATCAAGATCATGAGTACTTATTAGGGAACAAGGTACTAGACCGACCCGCTACGAGAACACCACATGGATTAAGTCATAGGTGTTACTCTTAATAAGTATATTATTTAGTCCTTCGAATTAACATTACCATAGACTTCAATATTAGGAGCATGGTATTTTGACACAATTAAACGTTGTCTTTAACCAGACGATTATAAAGATTGTGATTTATTATCATGTGAGCAATATGTGAAGGTGTGTAGTCAAGATAAAATTTGTCCCTTTTGTAAAAAGAGAGATATCAATGGATGCTTCGATAAGTTAGATTGTTTAATGGCCAAATCCAAGTGAATTGATATTATCAATGTCACTTGGATGTTTTCAATCTACTTAAATATCGAGACCAGTACAATTGAACATTAAGGGTGACTTTCCATACCTTCTGTTTAATCAAAAGATATCGAACGAAAAACACTATGATACATGTTATTCATAAGGTTGCGTCGATTTTGATATTCATGTTACTTTGGTAGTCAAAATGTTTTGCTAGAAACCATTTATGACTAGTGTACCAAAATGGTTTTTAGTTCACTACCAACGTCGTACGAACCTATTAGGGCACACACAAAGAATAGTTTTGCATAATTTTAATTGGTCCAGAGTAATGAATTTTATATGATAAAATTCATGACATAAAAGCCCTTATGCTTTGTTATATGATATCTTATTAATAGGGGTATATGAGTAATTTGCTTAAACTGCCTAAATACAGTAGTTGTATTATAATAAGATTTTAAGTGGGGCCATATCTACACATATAAATAGAGAGTTATACCTTAAAATGAATAAAAGAATTTCATTTTTGCTATTTTAGAGTTATCTGAATTTTTTGTGAGCAAGAAAAATGCTTTCTATCTCTCGTAGGGCTCGCACTCAAAATTGTAGTCATCATTCTTGTGTAAATTTCTGATAGAGGACGCGCATGTTGTGGCATGTGCCTTAGGTCAATATACAAACATTATTTATCTTATAATTTTAGTTAATGAAATAGAGGTTTTTCATATGTTGAATTATTATAAGTGATTGCACGTTTACTTTACAATAAGTTCTTTGGGTATTTGTTGAAATATCCTAAATGTCCCTAATCGGTCATTATACTGGGAACTATAATGAATTAAGACTAGTGTGAGTCTTGATTGATGGTCATGTAATGATCATGCGTCTAGGGATATGAATTGAGATCATGAGTACTTGTTACAGAACATGGTACTGGACCAACCCGCTATGAAAATACCACATGGATTAAGCCCTAGGCGATACTCTTGATAGGTATATCATTTAGTTCTTTGACTTGAGATTACCGTAGACTTCAATATTATGAGCATGGTAATTTGTCACAATCAAACATTGTCTTTAACCAGAAAATTATAAAGATTGTGATTGGTTGTCATGTAAGCAATATGTGAAGGTGTGTAATCAAGATAGAATTTGCCCTTCTCATAAAGAGAGATATGAGTGGATCCTTCGATATGTTAGATTGTTAAATAGTCAAGTCCAAGTGAATTGATATGATCAATGTCACTTGGATGTTTTCAGTCTACCTAAAGATCGAGAGTAGAACAATTGAACATTAAGGGTTACTTTCCATGCCTTATGTTTTAATCAAAGGATATCGCACGACAAAAGGATATGATATATGTTATTCATTAGGTTGTATCAATTTTCATATTCATGCTACTTGGGTAGTCATAATGCCTTGCTAGATACCGCTTATGACTTGTGTACCGAAAATGGTTTTTGGTTCACTACTAACGTCGCATGAACCTATTGGGTCGCATACAAAGAATGACTTTGCGCAATTTCAATTGGTCTAGAGTAATGAATTTTATATGATAAAGTTCATGACATGAAAGCCCTTATGATTTGTTATATGATAACTTATTAATTGGGGTATATGTTTAATATTCTTAAACTGACTGCATACAATAGTTGTATTACGAATAGGATTTTAAGTGAGGACTTATCTACACATATAAATAAAGTGTCATACCCTAAAAATGTATAAGAATTTTGTTTTGCTTTTTGTAGTGTTCTCTGGATTTTGGGAGAGAAAAGAAAAATATTTTCTATCTCTCTTGGGGCTAGCACTCCAAATTGCGGTCACTGTTCACGTGTGGATTTGTGATAGAAGACACTCTCTTGAACGTCTAGGAGATCGAACAATCAGAGAAGGAAATCACGAATTAAGGTATGGTTTACTTTTGTAAATATTATTTAATGGAACTTATTTGCGATCTTGTTGGGGTTTTTTCATAAATTGTTTTGAATTTTCTGCTATGAACCTCGAAACCTAACAGTGCGCTTGAACGTTTTGGAGATTAAACAATCAGATAAGAAAATAACGAATAATGGTATGGTTTACTTTTGTAGATTTTATTTAATGAAACTTATTTGCGATTTTGATGGATTTTAAAAAAAAAATTGTTTTGAATGTTTCGATGTGTATGAACCCCATAACCCAATAATAGCCAAATAATTACACACATATGATGCATGAGTGAATAAAATAATTAATTAACGTCGAAATAAGGCGTCCTATAGACAATAATAAATTATTTACCTAGCCATGCGTGCCCTAACCTATCCACAGTGTCCACGTGAGCCTGAACTGACGTCCGAGTTTGAAAAAAATATAAATAATGGTGTCAATAAAATGGGGCCGTTATAATACTTCCCAACAAGGGGAAATTTCATTTCGAAACTTAAGATGGACGAAAATCGGTTTAGTACACTACTTACTATCCCTGGCCGTCTGACACTTATGACAATCTGGTTGACTTTCTCGAATCAAACATGTCTAAAACTCCTCAAAGATGATGTATTACTACTCACCTCTTCTTTGCGGTTCTACCGAGAAATATCATGAACGGAGGATAGATTTTCGTCTACTCCTCGTGGGGAGAAAATTGTGACAGGAAACACTCACAATGCCAACTCACTCCCAGTTTTATGTTTGTCATTTAATGGGGAGGTATCTATGAGTGAACGATTGATAATGTGACACACTTCCGACAGAAAAGATTAAACATCGTCACTCTAAACGATTCTTAGCGATCCCACCACACTGACACATATTCAAATTATTCGTGGTGTAATTGGCTCCGTATCACGAACCACATCGGATAAACTAAACTATAATTTAGTGGACAGCCCCGTATCAAGAACCGCTCCGTGTTAGAAGTTCTCAATGGTCTCATATCACGAACCGCTTCAGACAAACTAGATCATAATTCAATTATTAGCCCCATATCACGAACCACACCACCTCATGAGTTTTCAATGGTTGGCTTCGTATCACGACCCACTCCATAATAGAAGGACTCATTTCCAGTCTCTGAACACCCAACCTTGTCTGAAGGTGAGTCACATCCCTGAACATACTCAACTATTTTCGTGCTCATTACCAGGCCCCCAACATTAACTGTTCCAGTCAAGCTTCCACTATTCTACCTGAATCCATACCATAACTTAACAGTGGTATTTCTATTATGCTTAAAAGAGCACAAAACTATAATCTGATGACACTATGACTATGTCTGTCAGGAGTGAAACATGCTCATGTATAAGTCACCTATAGTTTCATCCTGTTTTTTGATAGCGTATACCTAATAAGGTTATATACCTCGTCTACAGTACATAATGGAGAATAAGCCCTCATCTATTAGTGTCAATCGTCACTCTACTATGATGACTATCCTTTTCTCACTTGCATTGTGCTCCATTCTTAGGTTTTCCTTAGAATCTAACATGTTCCACACTAAACTCTACTCTCCCTCTTCTTTGCCTTGGTTGTTCGTCTTCCTTGAGGTCGATCCTAGTCTCGATGTTGGTGATGAGTCTGATGTCTTATGATTCTACTGTAGACTCGTTCTCGGCTCGTACTTCTGATTTGTCCTCTTACTACTAAAATGGCGGCGTAGGCCTCCACCGACCTCACTATCTGAGAACAATCATAAACTTCAGTGGAGTTACTCGGACTTTCGTGACTACGAAACTAACTCCAGTGCTCTAGTTAGAGCTAAAGTTGTTTGTCATCGTTTTTTTACACATTCCGAGTCATCTGAACATTATCAGTTGTCCAATAGTTCTTTAAGATCTCCCCTTGTCTTACATTTTCTGGCCATCCTTGTAAAACTCTACCCATGACTTTTGAACTACCATCCGCAACTTATCAATTTCTAAAACTCTTTCTTCAAAGTCTTGTCCTCCTTGCTCTAGAAGTAACACTACACTATACTACAATACATTACCGCAAGTTATGGTTCACCATAGCTTGGCTCTATCATTTTTCAATAATCTATTATATAGAAAACACCCTCAACACACAACTAATGGCCTGTATGAACTTGCCATCATACCCCCATGTTTCGTCGAGATCTGAACTAGGTATCCCATACCTACTAGATTGGGAACCCTTGTTAGCTGTGCTGAGATTTACAATACGCATGATTTACAATATGCATAATCTATAATTGTAGTCATCATCATCCTCTTTAACATGAAATTAATACATTTAACTAGTTGCAGTCATCATTATTTTTTTTGCATGAAATTTATACATAAAATATATAGCAAAAATGTTAGGTTTTCATTTAACTATACAAAATAACCTTGTGTTCTAAGCTTGCACCCTCTGTGTACAGTGGAGCCCGGGGCTTTAACCCGTAACGACTCTTTTGATATCGGCAACATGACTGGGCATGTGAAATGATGATTACTCCCTCATTCGTAATAAGAAAAAAACGAAAGACGTTCCTATCCCAATTATGTAGTCCGTCACTTTGCCAGTCTGGCTATAGTGCAGGTGATGTTGTAGTAGCACTTAATGGTCTTGATGGACACTCATTTCTCACATGACCTTTCTGGACGCAACGAAAACATCTTCCATGTTTTTTATTATGACTTTTCTTTTAACCTTTATCCATTTTATTCCTACCATATAGCGGAGGTGGGCGTACTCAATCACGCTCCCGATCCTGAGGATCTATAAATCTCATCCTATGTTCCTTCGATGTCATCTGTTGAGTTCTCCTGTACTTATCTTCAGTGCTATGCTCAGCTGACATTGTCTTTGGTTGTGATGCGGCACCGCTGTATGAGCCTCATGTCTCGCAGCATCTATTTTAACCATCCTACGTGTTTGGAGTCGGGCTTGACGAGTCGTCAAATCCCTAAAATATCTAAGAATATCGGAAATTCATACATCATGCTTGTCGAATCAGCCTCAACGCATATGTATGTAGAAACGTAATGCGTACATAGACCTTAACTCTATCTGCCTCACATTTACTTCCCAACTAGAGTCCTAAGGCAAGTACCTTAGGTTTCCACAACTAAGATTTGTTTGTTAAACTTTATGCACTTTTCTTAATTCGCTAGGTTATTCAAACCGTTCTCTGATACCAATTATATCGACCCCTAATCCCAAGGTCACGAAGTGGTGCGCAACGGGCCTTACAGACCTACCACGTCACCATTCACTAGGTCCCATGCGCCGATGACATCCTTACCACATCAATTTCCTTGAAGTCGAGCTGATTTATCGTTTCTTGCATATAGTTGTCTAGATTACTCAATTTAATGTGTTTTACAGAGTAAATTTCAGCGAAAGACTTAATAGACATAATTAATATGAATAAATATAAAGTTCATGTCATTATAGAGCACCTTCCTAGTGTGGAAAACTCGGTATAAAGTACATTGTATATAAGGTGGAAATATACTTCCAAAGTGTATATATAGGTATAAGTCTCCCCCAAATACCCAAATATAAAGGAAAATATCAAAATAAGCACCTGTTGTTGGGCTAAGTGGTTAGTCACTCTAACTCCGATTGGGATTTTGATGGAAACAAAAAACGTGAAAATATACTAATGAATATCAAGTGCATTTCAAGCCATTCAAGTTCACGATTCGGCATACGTAAAGGAATGAAGACGAAAGATTAAACTAAGTGTTGTAACATCAATGTAAGGTATACAAGTTTAAGTACACAAGCCTAATGCATTAGTTCATGCACATTGAGTTTTTCAAATTGACTTTCATATGTCAAGTGACTACTTGAAGTTTTAAGTGAAACTTGAAACGTGACTTGGTTTATAAGTCTAAACGATTTTAAACAATGTGTTTAAGCTCACACGCTTTTTGAAAATCATTGTAGAAGTTTCGAAAAAGAAAAATTGGTTTTTGAAATGTTTTTGAAAAGAAAATTGCACATTTGCAAAAAAGCCCCTCGCATGTCATGAAACCGAGATTTTTCGTTTTCGAAATTTGTGAAAATATCTGGACCACCTAAATAGGCTTAATGACCCATAACAAACATGTATAATATGTTATATAAGGGTTGGTAGGGTCCCTGATGCGAATAAGGGTCGCTAACACAAAGGACAAAATTAATTATTTTAATGTTCCTGCAGTTAGCGCACTAATACTATCATTAGCACGCTAAGTGCAGAGTTAGCGCGCTATGTCTCAACATTAGCGCACTAATTGCATTCATGGCAACTTTTTTAAAAAGCTGGAAAACAAACTTTAATTTGAATTCTTGATGAATTCTAGGCCCTTGGATCCCTAGAACGGTTACAAACTGATAAAATGAGATGTGTAACACTATAAAACCACCAAGAACATTGTTTTGTTTCAAAAAGAACAAAAACCACACAAAAGCTCAAACTTACAAAAAGGAGAATATTGATTTGTGTGAAGAATACAAAGAAGATTCTTGAGGCTGTTCATTCACTCTAAAATCCATCACTTTTGAGGCTCCCAAGGATGTACAACAACCTTCTCTAAATAGTTTTTCAAGTCACCTTCTTGGGGTTGTAAAAAAGCTTCTTGTCCTAGCTTTTTCTTGTGCTTAGATTCCACAACTTCAGTTGTTTGATTTTGAAAATCGTTTATTGTATCTTTGAACACACTAATTTTCAATTTTGTGTTTAAACTTATTTAATTAAACCTTAGGATTTGGTTTGGACAAAAGTTTGCACTTAAACTTGATTTTTTATCAAACTTCTTGTTCTTGGCATTGAAATCGGTTTAGCACTAACACTTTAGCCTTTGAAACAATTTCATATTTGAGACTTGCACAAATCAGTGACACATTTGCATATCTCATTTATTCTCATACTTGTATGTATTAGAGTGGTTAGGCTCTAGGAGGTTTGCTAGTATTTGAACTTGATACCATTTTACTTTGAAAGGTGTATTTGATTATTTTTTAGTTATTGGTTGTAATTGAATGATTGTAAGACTTAGTGGAATCTAAGTCGAAGGGAAGACCTAGTTGAGGCTAGGCAAAAACTCTAGTTGTGGCTAGGAAGGAAGTCCTAATTGTGATTGGACATTCTAGGCTTGTAAGCTAAGGTTGTAACACTTGTTAGTAATATAAGTGGTGGTTTAAAAATCATAACCGGGGAGGTTTGGTAGTGAATGTAGATCATTGGATCGAACCACTATAAATCGAGTGTCTCTTTCCATCTCTTTTAACCCATTTCACTTGCATATTATCCATATTCGCACTTTGCTGAGCATATAGCATTTTAATTATTGAATTAAATTAAAAAGAGCGATAACTTCTCGATACACCCAATTCACCCCCCTCTTGGGTGTGGTTTCAATTGGTATCAAAGTGGGTTATTGCTCAAAGTGCTACTAACGTATCTTTCCATGTTTTTGTGCAAGGATGCAAACTCTAGATCCAGCTCGTCTTAGGGAAGGCAACTCCTCAAGTAGGCCTCCGTATTTTGATGGAACTAACTATGCTCATTGGAAAGTGAGGATGAAGTTTTACGTTAGAGCATAAAATAGATTTTTGTGGGATGCAATTAAAAATGGCTACACTCCACCGGACAAGCCCTTGAAAGAGTACACCGCCGAGGAGATCAAGATTGAGCTCTCAAATGATCAAGCCATGAATCACTTGTTTTGTGCATTAATTGAGAATGAATTTAACCGAGTTAGCGCTTATCAAATGACCAAGGAAGTGTGGGAGAAGCTTGAGGTATTCTATGAAGGTACCATGCAAGTAAAGAAGACTAAGTTGAGAATTCTTGAGGAGCACTATGAAACCTTCAGAGTTGGATCTGATGAAGACATAGCCACCGCCATCACTCGGTTTACTAAATTATTGAATGAGATCAAGAATCTTGGAAAGAATTATGATCAAGAGACTTCGGTGTACAAGTTCCTTAGAGGCTTGCCTAAGGAATGGGATGCCAAGAAGTATGCTATCCAATCGGCACAAAATCTTGGAAACTATACATTCGATGCATTGTGTGGATAGCTAACGGTCCATGAATTCGAGCTTAAAGATCAAGCTAGATTGGAAGCATTAAGTGAAGGAACAAAGAGTTCAAGAAAATAGATCGCTTTGAAGGCAAATAGCTCCCCGGTTGCATCGGTAGAGATCATTTAAAATGAAAAATCTTGTGACGACAATGATCTTGAGGAGGAAGTAGCTATGCTTTCAAGAAATTTCAACAAGGCCATGTACAAGCGAGACAAGTGCAAGAAGAAATTTAGAAGTGGAAGCAAGGGAGGAAAGTCAAATGAGACCATATGCTTCGGGTGTGGCAAATCCGATCACATCAAGGCGGATTGCAAGTCCAAGAAGGTGTTGGACAAGAAGAAAGGAAAGAAGAGTTTCAAGTTCGGAATCTGAGTCGGAGAGTGAGAAAGTAATACTCTGTCTCATGGCACAAGGCGAGGTAAATTCTAACACTTTTAACTTTGATGATGTTGATGATTTGGATGATGTTCCAAACCTTGATGAGCTTAGGAAAGAGTTGGAAAAGGAGGTCAAAAAGATCAAACAACTCAAAAAGAGCTTGACCATAGCAATTAGTGAAATAGAGTCACAAAATGAGACCATTAATGATCTCTAAAGTGACTTGAATGAAATCCTAGAGGAGAAAGATGCTTTAGTCAAGGAAGTAGAAGACTTGACTAGCACGGTGCATAAGTTTACCAATGGTAGAGAAATGTTTGACATGATGTTGGGAGCACAATGACGTGCACTCAACAAAAGAGGCATAGGCTATGGAGCAAACTTGTTGAGTTACAAGAAATTGCTAAATGATTATCGTAGATGTTCTAAATGCAATAAGACTCATGTGGTTGGGAAATGTGCCTTACAAAAGGCCAAAGTGGGTAGACTAGCATGGGTAGTTAAAAATGTTTTTGACACTAACTTTCTCGGACCCAAAAGTGTTTAGGTACCAAAATCTAGTGTGTTTCCTATTGTGTAGGATACGAAGAAGAGCACCCCATGTTACTTAGATAGTGGGTGCTCAAGACACATGACCGGAGATGCGCATCAATTCATTGAACTAAAGCGGCGTGATGATAGAAATGTTACATTTGAAGACAACAACAAAGGAAAAGTTATTGGTCTCAGAACTGTCAGTAGCAATTCACTTTCTATTTCTAATGTTTATCTTGTTAATGGTTTGAAACATAATTTGCTTAGTATTAGTCAATTGTGTGACAAAGGATTTCATGTTATGTTTGAATCATCGAAATGCATTGTTAGGAATGAGAAGCATGAAACTCTATTTATTGCATATAGAGATAAAAATGTTTATGCCATTAACTTTGATGAGATGAATATGCAAAATATTTCATGTTTGAGTGCACAAAGTGAATGTGATGCATGGTTGTGGCACTGTAGATTAGGACATTCTAGCATAGAAAACTTGTCAAAATTGACTAAGCATGATCTCGTCAAGGGCCTACCAAAATGTACTTTTAAGAAAGTTAAGGAATATGAACCTTGTATCCTTGGTAAACAAGTGAAATCGTCATTTAAGACGAAAGTAACAAGTGATGTGACTCGAGCCTTAGAACTTATCCATATGGATTTGTTCGGACCCACCAAAACACAAAGTCTAGGAGGTAAATCATATTGCTTTGTCATTGTTGATGATTTTACTAGGTATGCATGGGTGTATTTTCTATCTCATAAGCATGAAGTGTTTGATGTGTTTGTAAAATTTTGTACTTTGGTTTAGAATGAAAAGGGATTTAAGATCACCATCATTAGAAGTGATAGAGGTGGTGAGTTTGTAAATAGGAACTTGGAGGATTTTTGTGCTAAACAAGGATATACACACCACTTATCCTCTCCTAGAACACCCCAACAAAATGGAGTTGTTGAAAGAAAAAATAGAACACTCCAAGAGATGTGTAGGACTATGCTAAACAAGTACAACATAGCTAAGCATTTTTGGGCCGAAGTAATTAACACGGCATGCTATGTTGTAAATAGAGTAAATGTCCGAAAGCAAGTGAAAAAGACTCCTCATGAACTATGAAAAGGCCGAAAACCCAACATAAGTTATTTTAAGGTGTTCGGTTGCACTTGCTATGTTCTAAATGATAAGGATCATTTGGACAAATTTGACTCAAAGTCAAAAGTTTGTACTTTCCTAGGCTACTCTACGCATAGCAAAACATATCGGGTGTTTAATAGATCAACTAAAACCATAGAAGAGTCTATCCATGTGAAATTTGATGAAGTAGATCCCAAAGTAAAGATGATGCACAACTTAAAAAAATTAAGGATTGATGATGAAGATGATGGCGTCCTAGGACAAACGTCAAATAGTCAAGAGGTCGAGGTAAGCAAAGAATCCGAAATAAGTGCACCTAAGAATTCAAGACTTCTTATTGGCCATTCCTCTCAACAAATCATAGGTGATTCAAACAAGGGAATAATCACTAGGTCAACATTACATTGAGATGAAGGACCCATAGCTTTTGTATCACAAACCGAGCCTACCAAGATAGATGATGCCTTAGGAGATGAGTTTTGGGTAATGGCTATGCAAGAAGAGCTAAGTCACTTTGTTAGGAATAAGGTATGGACGCTAGTACCTAGACCTAAGGACCATACTATTATAGGCACCAAATGGATTTTTAGAAACAAAAAGAATGAGAGTGGTGATATTGTAAGAAACAAGGCTCGTTTGGTTGCACAAGTCTACAATCAAGAAGAAGGAATTGATTATGAGGAAGCCTTTACACCCGTAGCAAGATTAGAGGCAATTCAAATGTTGTTTGCTTATGCTTGCTACAATGGGTTTTTACTATACCAAATGGATGTTAAAAGCGCATTCCTAAATGGGTTCAACCATGAAGAAGTATATGTAGAACAACCACCAGGTTTTGAAGATCATGAACATCCAAGCCATGTCTATCATCTTCAAAAAGCCTTGTATGGACTAAGACAAGCTCCTAGAGCTTGGTATGATAGACTTAGTGCATTTCTACTTGATAAAAGGATTCAAGAAAGGAACACTAGATTCTACTTTGTTCATTTTGATAAAAAGACGTGACATGCTACTTGTTAAAATTTATGTTGATGATATTGTCTTTGGGTCATCCAACACACGTTTATGTGATGAATTCTCATCATTAATGATAAATGAATTTGAACTAAGCATGATGGGTGAACTAACATATTTTCTAGGCTTGCAAATAAAGCAATCCAAACATGGCATTTTTATAAATCAAGCAAAGTATGTGAGGGACATGCTAAAGAAGTTCAAATTCGAAAATCTGAAAGCATGTGATACTCTTAGTAGTTCCACCATCAAAATGGACAAAGACCAACTAGGAAAATCCATAGACCCTAAACTTTACCGTGGAATGATAGGTAGCCTCCTATATTTAACTGCAAGTAGACCTGACATTATGTTTAGTGTGTGCTTATGTGCTAGATTTCAATCCGATCCTAAGGAGTCACACTTAAAATGTGTAAAACGCTTATTTCTATATCTAAGTGGAACACAAGACTTAGGATTATGGTTCAACAAAACCAAGAGTTTCAAACTCCAAAGTTTTGTTGATTCTGATTATGCGGGAAGTCTAGTTGATAGGAAATTCACTTATATCACTTATATAAGTGAATTCATTTATATCATGGTTTAGCAAAAATTAGAATTTCGTTGCTTTGTCTACGGCGGAAGCCGAGTATGTAGCTGCCGGGAGTTGTTGTGCTCAAGTTCTATACATAAAACAACTTGAGGATTATCAAATCCTAGTTGGTTGTGCTGAAATTTATTGTTATAACATAAGTGCAATTAACATATCAAAAAATCTGGTGTTACACTCTCGCACAAAACACATTGAGATTAGGCATCATTTTCTTCTTGATCACGTCCAAAAGGGCGATGTTAAACTCATCTATGTGCCCACAGAGGATCAACTAGCTGATATCTTAACCAAGCCTTTACCTAGAGATCAATTTTCTAAGATTCAGCGTAAGTTAGGCATGCTTCGAGAATCGGACCTTCTACATATGTTTTAGCTGTTCCGAACCTTTTTATATGATGTTAGTGAAGTGTCCATGAAGTTTGAGGTGAATCGGAGTTGTATTTCAAAAACTTGAAAATTTTTGTCCAAAATTTCCAGAGGGAAATCAGCGTGCTAATTATGTTCTGGCCCAGATCACTAATTGACCCATTAGTGCGCTAATTCTGCTATTAGCGCGCTAATGTCGCTCGGCCAGGGTTATAAAAATCATGTTTTGCCCTAAAAATTCCCTCACCTCACTACTCTCTCCTCTCCTCTCGTCGACTCTACGCCTCTCTCCTCTCGTCTCGACGACTCCATCATTCTCTCTCCACCCACAAGGTAACATTGCTCACCGTCTTTGTCAATTTCTTCACGATTTGGTTTTCATTACCCTATTGTCGACTCGTCGAACCTCCGCCCGTCCATCTTCCTGTCCGGTGGCCCCACCACTTCCCGTCCAACTGCCCCCACCACTTCTTGTCGTCCCTCTGCCCCACGTTGTCCCTCTGCCCAATGTGTTGTCCAGTCCTCCTCATCCGATAGCGAGTCCGAGTCCTCACCTTCTACCTATAGCCATCCAGTCCCCATTTCGGCAAATGCCCCACGAATGGACGGTCGTGCAAAATCCGTTCATGAGTCCCCATAGGGGTGGGCACGGGTTGGGTTTGGGTCAACCCGACCCGATACGCAACGACCTGACTCGGGTCGGGTCGGTATAAAAATGACCCATCACCCGACCCGCCAAACAAGAAACCCGACCCGACCCGACCCGCCACACAACATACCCGAACCCGACCCGACCCGACATTATCCCGACCCGAACCCGACCCCGACCCAAAACCTGATAGGTCGGGTTTTGATGACCCGACTCGTTTTCTCCACTCATCTTACCCGACCCACCACCCGCCACCCGACTCGGGTGACCCGACCCGAGTCGGGTACTCGGGTTTCGTGCCCAGCCCTAAGTCCCCATCAATCTTAGAGTCGGTGGCACCACGGCTAATGGATGCCAAGATTCTAAGGCCCGCAATTGTTGACTTTGCCTTCTTTGATAAGGCTCATCTCCCAATTTGGGAGATTTTCGATAGGGCAGGTTGGACAACTTTTTGTGCCTACAATGCCAACTATAACCCTCCTTTGGTTCACATTTTCTATTCAAATCTTGAAACAATGAACCATTTTGTTCTTAAATCATCAGTTGGTAGCCGGTCCATTGAGATTACCCCTGAAAATCTTGCTCAATGGCTTCAACTCCCTTTGCACCCTCCTACCACTACGGTAGTGTCAATTGGCCTGTTGATCGTCTTGAGTTACTCAATTCCTTTCTGCGGACGAAAAGGAATTTAACCGTATACCCGACCGGTATAACGAACACTAACTTCAAACTCATACCTCACCTCCTTCATAAAGTACTTCATAAGGTGATTCTTCCGCGAGGTGGCAGTACGAACTATGTCACTCTCCTTGACATGTTTGTTCTTGGGCACCTGATTCGTATTCTCCCTCTAAGCTTACCCCATATCATTATTGGATACATGACGAGCACGTGTAGCTCGGGTCGTCATCTTACCTATGCACATATTATCAAATCCTACTTGGAGTCCGCCCAGGTGGATCTCGCCTTAAGTGGTCGTCCACTCTCTGTCTATGACACCATCGACATGGCTACTTTGAAGGCCATGAAGTATCAGTACATTGGTGAAAAACAGACATGGATACGGGAAGATGCAATTCTGGATGGTCAATACTACGGCTGTTATGAGTCTCCACTACCTACAGACTCTCCAGTTGCTTCTTTCGATGCGCTGGACTACTTGAAATACAGCTACAATTTTTCTCACGGTAATGAAGGTAATGCTGGCAATGATGAACATGATGGCGATGATGAAGTTCATCAAGACTTTACAGCTCCACCGCAGCAGTCACACCATCAGACGATGCAGCGTCCACCTCCTTCGACCAGATATATCTCCATCATCGGCATACGTCTCTGCACAGCTGGGATACCTGCATTCGTATATGACTGAGACGTTCACTTCCTTCGACACACGGCTACATCATATCGAGACTCAATTGCTACCATCTACGCGAGCAGGCGATGGTCGTGCCTCTGGCCCCACGAGTCGGCTATCGTCATCCCGGATGAGTGTTTAAGGTTATTATTGTTAGGCGAGCATTAGGCTCAAACATGTTAGTTTTAAGATGTTTATGAACAATTTCTCTTTTGTAGAAATCAAGTTTCATGCCACAACTGTGCCTCCATTTATTTATGCTATTTAAATCATGAAATTTTTTTTGCTCATCTCTGAGATATACAATGCTATTTCTTGATATCTATGATTCATTGTTTATGCATGAGTAACGCTTCCACCTATTGTTTATTGATATGCATGAAGTGAGGGGGAGCTAATTTCTTTATTGTGCTTGCTATACGGGGGAGCATGGCCCCACTTTTTGATGGTATCAAACGGAGGAGAAAATGAGGTTGAACATGAAAATGTAGTTTGAACTTAAAAATGTAGATGTGGTTGATGTGGTTGAACTTATATATTTAAATGAAAATTATATGATGTGTACAACTATGAATGCGATAAATACACTTGGATTATGTTTTACGCTTGTCAAGTTCACATTATTTGTTATCATCAAAAAAGGGAAGATTGTTGAACTAAGTGGTTAATCACTCTAACTCCGATCGGGATTTTGATGAAAACAAACAAGGTGAAAATAAACTAATAAATATCAAGTGCATTTCAGTTTTTGTTAAAGGTTACAAAACATCACACCACAAGCATTCAAGCCATTCAAGTTCAAGATTCGGCATACGTAAAGGAATGAAAACGAAAGATTAAACTAAGTGTTGTAAAATCAATGTAAGATATACAAGTTTAATTACACAAGCCTAATGCATTAGTTCATGCACATCGAGTTTTTCAAATTGATTTTCATATGTCAAGTGACTACTCGAAGTTTTAAGTGAAACTTAAAACTTGACTTGGTCTATAAATGTAAACGATGTTAAACTATGTGTTTAAGCTCACATCGCTTTTTGAAAATCATTGTATAAGTTTTCAAAAAAGAAAAACTAGTTTTTGAAAAGAAAACTGCACATTTGCAGAAAAGCCCATCGCATGTCATGAAACCAAGATTTTCCGTTTTCGGGATTTGTGAAAATATTCGGACCACCTAAATAGGCTTAATGACCCATAACAAACATGTATAATATGTTATATGAGGGTTGGTAGGGTCCCGGATGCGAATAAGAGTCGCTAACATAAGGGACATAATTAATTATTTTGAGGTCCGTATAGTTAGCGCGCTAATACTGTCATTAGCCCGCTAATTGCATTCCTGACAGCTTTTTTAAAAAGCTGGAATACAAACTTTAATTTGAATTCTTGATGAATTCAGGCCCTTGGATCCTTAGAACGGTCATAAACTGATAAAATGAGATGTGTAACACTATGAAACCACCAAGAACATTGTTTTGTTTCAAAAAGAACAAAAACTACACAAAAGCTCGAACTTACAAAAAGGAGAATATTGATTTGTGTAAAGAAGACAAAGAAGATTTTTGAGGTTGTTCATTCACTCTAAAATCTACCACTTTTGAGACTCCCAAAGGTGTACAACAACCTTCTCAAAACAGTTTTTCAAGTCACCTTCTTGGGGTTGTAAGAAAGCTTCTTGTCCTAGCTTTTTCTTGTGCTTAGATTCCACAACTTCGGTTGCTTGATTTTGAAAATTGTTTGTTGTGTCTTTGAACACACTAATCTTAGGTTTTATGTTTAAACTTATTTTACTAAACCCTAAATTTTGGTTTTGACAAAATTTTGCATCTAAACTTGATTTTTTATCAAACATCTTGTTCTTGGCTTTGAAATCGGTTTTGCACTAACACTTTAGCCTTTGAAACGATTTCATATTTGAGACTAGTACAAACCAGTGACACATTTGCATATCTCATTTATTCTTATACTTGTATGCATTAGAGTGGTTAGGCTCTAGGAGGTTTGCTAGTATTTGAACTTGATACCACTTTACTTTGTAAGGTGTATTTGATTATTTTCCAGTTATTGGTTGTAATTGAATGATTGTAAGACTTAGTGGAATCTAAGTCGAAGGGAAGACCTAGTTGAGGCTAGGCAAAAACCCTAGTTGCGGCTAGGTAGGAAGTCCTAATTGTGATTAGGCATTCTAGGCTTGTAAGCTTAGGTTGTAACACTTGTTAGTAATATAAGTCGGGGTTTAAAAGTCCTAATCGGGGAGGTTAGGTAGTAGATGTAGATCATTGGATCGAACCACTATAAATCGAGTGTCTCTTTCCATCTCTTCTATCCCATTCACTTGCATATCATCCATATTCGCACTTTGGTGAGCATATAGCATCTTAATTATTGAATTAAATTAAAAAGGGTGTTAACTTCTCGATGCACCCAATCCACCCACTCTTGGGTGTGGTTTCACCTGCGAATATATCCTTAACAGCTAGCAAGTCCAAGATAGTAACCACAAATCCCCCTGCCTATACTCGTCGTAGGATCTGCACCCAATCACCCAACAAATACACTAACGAGTCCAGTGAGTAAAATCCCAAGAGAAGTCCACATAATATTCACTAGGAAATCAAATAAAGGCTATGAGACATGCAAGTATTACATCTAAAAACATAAAAAATACTTACGTGAATGAGATAAATCAGTAAGAAGGTAAATCGCAGATAAATGAAAAGGGAACCTACCATTTAAGAGCAATGTTCTAAACATACATAATATATTCGATACCCTCGGTATACCTATTTAATTATAAGCTAACTAAATACCATCATCTCTAAATTGTACTACATAACAACAAACCCTGGTCAACTACTCAACTGGTTATGCATAACAAACCCCTGGTGTAACCCTTAACCGGTAATACATCTAACCCCTGGTGAACCTACTCGATCGGTTATACAACCCCAGTGAACCACTTAATGAGATATACGACGAACACCCGATGAACCTACTTGATCGGTTATATAACAAAACCCGGGTGAACCTACTCGGCTAATTATATGACAAATCCCTATTGAACCTACTCAACCAGTTATCTAGTAAATCCTTGGTGAACCTACTCAACAGTTATACAACAAACCCCGGTGGTCGACATAGACCCGCGATGCACTACTACGTGCACCGATGATTAAAGTTCGAGTCGCAATGCACCAAGGACGCGAATGCAACGTGCTAATCATACATTCTCAACCACTTACCAAACAATCACCCACCCCAGTATACTACTCAATCGGTAAATCTGTCCGTTCCATTCAATAATACAGTAAAAACCGCGATGAGCCAACTCAACCGATTTTACAACATAATCGAATAGTGCTCAACATAATATCATGGATTAGAAACATTCGGCAACAAAAAATATGAATAAAATGATCTAAATCTTGCGAAGTATTCTCAAGAATTTCATGCACCTCAAGGTCGTACTCCAATCCCCGAAAATTCGCCAATCCGATCCTGTCCTTGGTTTTCGAATAAACAATTTTTAGTAATTTAGTATCAAATTAATTAATTTTATATTGTGCAACAATAATTAAGATTTTATTTCAAAATTTTAATTATGGCACATTTTTCAGGTTACATCGCGGTGCCAAACGTTTGAAAAATCTTTAAAACCACTTTGCTACTCCTTTCCAAATTCTCATATTTTTACTCTGATTTTAAAAAAAAATCCATTTTTCTAGCTATTTTCCATATTTTATGAAATTTATTTTATTTAAATTTCTTTTAATTTAATTTTTTTAAAAAGAAAAACATATTATTTTATATAATATGTTGGGCCTCCTGAACCCCATTTCGGTTCGGCCCGTTCAACTCAACCCGAGTCTGGCCCGACCCACCTGTGGTAACCACGCCCGACCTAGTCTGGCTTTCCCCCTACATGAATTCGTCTCTCCAAACATGTTTAGCATAACTTTTTATTTTTTATTTTTTCTTTCGTTTTCTTCCTTTCTTTTCTTCATCAATAACAACACCAATCAACAACCAACACAATAACATCAACAATCATTGAATCTTCATTTTCTCTAAAAGTTAATGACGCCATCAACCACCACCATTAAAACCTTAATTTGAGCTTCAGTTTAATAGAATTTGATATGCTCACCTTGATTATTGGTGTTCGTTGATGAAATCACCTCTAATGCCTCCATGATTTCATATAAACTCCCTTCTCTTCTACTCAATTTTCGGATCTCACATGTGGAAGTCAGAAGAAGTGATTAAATATTCTACATCCCAATATGTCCTCTTGATCTCATTTGATGTGTTACCCGTTTCTTAAGGACATCCAATGCCCTCTAATTGGGTTATCTAACTCACTTTTATGACTCCAATAAGACACTCAACCCCTTAGTTTTACCCACAACCCCTTCAATTTCCCAGTGTCCCCCACCCTGGCATGTACTGTGAAGCGTGCCATAGCCTATTATTCTTATCAAATGGTCTCGACTATGGTTTTATAATTAATATTTTGTCACTCTTACCTTAGTTGTTTATAAAAATCATTTCCTAGACTTAGTGTACTCATATTATGCCCACTCGATACCCGTATTGACACATTTTTTCAAGGCGAATGCCCATTACACAGTCTACACTGTATAACCAAATAATTACATGCATGTGATGTATTAGTGAATAAAATAATTAATTAACATCGTTGTGACAACCCCAATTCCCACAAACTAGGCCCTGCCCGGCTTAGACCTATGTGGACCCCCAAGTCAACCTTAGCGAAGTCAATGCAGGTCTAGTCAGCATCCAATCACTGTACTCTTATAAATTTACTATTTTAGGGTTGAGCTATTTAGTTATGCATGTTTTAATAATTATGCAGCGGAAATAAACTTAAACAATTTAAATAACTTAGAAAAAGTAGAGTCGGGAATCCCTATAGTGTAGAACCCAGCAAATACATAGATAATAATGCATATATATATATGGCGATAAACAGTAAGAAAGAGTGATAGGACATGAATCTATGTCACTCGATCCTAAAATGCCCCTAAGTATTATCAAAACAATGTATATACAATAATCACAAAACAAAAATGCAGAACCTACTAATAACAAGAGGATAAATTGCTTCGAGAGTCCTCCGAGGAAGTCACCAATCACCGTTCCCTTGCCCTTGCTTGTCTCTGCCTAATCTGCACCCACCGTCTTAAACTAGACGGTGAGTACAATGAAGAAAAAAATAATAACTAGAAGGATTTAAACAATAATTCATGAACAATTTAAAAATAGTCTAAAGATCATACGAGAATTTAAAGACAGATAAATAATAGAAAGTTCATGATAAATAGACCAGAAGTAAATAGCAGCGATAATGAGTACCTAGGAATATAAAAGGGCGACCAAGTGGACAAATTCATCGAGAGCAGGTGCCACATATCGACTTCCTAGAACGTCGACTCTACAAGTTGATATCTCTTTTAAGTATGGCATGGGGACATAAATGTGGCACATGTAACGACCTATTTCCCAAACAGACCACCACATGGGCCAATGCGAACCCACAATCTGTCTTGCTAGCAACAATTGTGCTTTACATTGGAATATATCTTACATTTTGTCTTATGAACCTTATTAATTAACAATTTACTGATTAAGTTGTATTGAAATACAAATCATATGTTAAGTCATCATAAAATCCTAAAATTAACACAGTGGAAGCCTTACTAACACATACTCAGATAATATTACCATAAATGTGTGATATAAACCATAAACCTAATATGAAAAACCCATATATTATCATAAATACCTTTGAAGTCACAAAAAGATCAATATATAGGGTATCTCAAAGTATCTCACAATCCCCAAACCCAAAATGAGAACAATATATGTATATATAACACAAACGTACGAGTCAGGCAATATGTCTTTGATAAACTCTACTCTGGAAGCTTGCCTTTACCCCTGCTCGTACTAGGATCTGCACTCAAGCCATCACAAAAGACAGATGACGAATCATGAGTGAGTACTCCCAAGGAAATTAAGTGAGCAATACTGAAAGTAAATACTAAAATTTAAATAAAGCTATTAAATAAACATGCAGAAATAAATACAGGCAACTGCGCTCATCGTATGTATAGATAATAGGGAAATCTTTAAGTGTGTTCCTAGCCCCTAGCGTCAGACTACCACCATAATTTGGACTCTTCCATACAGTACTGTCGGTGAGTTTGACTCAAGCAGGGCAAGTATCGGGATCCGCTAGGTGGTTGGTGTGGTACCTACGACGCACCCACGCGTGTCCCGATGCGATTCTCGGGTTGAACTATTCATTGAGTTTCCCTGACACACGTGCTATAGTGTAATGGACCTACACATTAGAATGGAACAGAGGGAACCCAGCTCAACGTCCGCCCATATACCCATAACCAGTGTAGAATATTGAAATGAAATAAAGTAAATTGAAATGCCAAAAGAAGTAAATACTCAAGTAATTTCAATTGGGATACTACACACCTCAAACCACACTCCAACTAACCCCCAACGTCACTAAATCACGCTCACAATGCTTGTCCAATCTCCGCAATTCCACCTAAAACAATTAATTTTAGATAAATTGAATAAATTCCTAAACCTTAGAAATCCCAATTAAATACCCAAATCATCGATCAATTCATCATTTGAACACCCAAATAGGCCATATAGGTCCCAATTCAAAACCCAATTGGTAAATTTATTTTAAAATTTTTAGTTCAAAACTGCCCAAGACACCGCCACTGACGCCGTCGGGTTTAAGTCATCACGGCGTATCCACGGCGTCTTGGACGTTGTGATAGCGCCGCCACGTTATTACTCTCCATGGCGTCACTCAAAACGCCACTCATTTTCACAATTTTTGCATCTGCCCAAGACGCCACGAGTAGCAGCGTGGGCTTTTAAACCACACGGCATGCCTGGCGGTGCATGAGGCAAAGAGGGTTTCCTTAGGTTTTCAAGCCCACTCGGCTCGTCGCCGAGCTTCGTGCTCGTCCAAACATTGCATAAAAACACCAATGAACTATTTCCCATCGAAACCCCTCGACGAAATTCTTCTAAAATCAAAACCACGACAAAAACCATTAAAAACCTTGTTTTACTTCTCAAATTCCAAAACAACACCAACAACCTCAACAAAACCAATACCAAAGACCAAAACCACACCAAAAATCTATAGCAACACCTTCCATAATTGGTGTGCTCAATTCGATTACCGAAACCCACGTCAACACCCGAGAAAATTACCCCAAAACATAGAGAAAGAGATGTGGATCGAAGATCTAACCTCGTATCGTCGATTCCTCGTCATATAGGCATCCAAATTAGCTCTTGAATCTCAGAAAAATCCTATTCACCACCTCCAATTTCGTTCACAAGTGAGAAGAGAGAGAAAAGGTTATGGACTTTAGGAGGAAATTTGATTTTTATAGTCCCACTTTGATCACATATGTGTGTTAATCCCAAACCTCATCCTAGGGTCAATTATTTCAGCTTAATATGACTCAAATGATTAACACTCTCTTCCCTTATCTTGCCTTGCTCAAACAAAAGATCAAACCCTTGGGTATTCTAATACTCGAGTCATGCACATAACCTCGTGTCCCCCGCGTACTCTCGCGCCACGAAAGCATATACGACATTATTTAATTAATTATTTTATGCATTTTACCTTGTATTGTGTGTATTTAATCCCCCGACCTGTTGGGACATGTGCCCTAGGCTAATTCTGTAAATATTTTTTAACTATTATAAGTAGATACATGTTTCTTTTATAATAGTATCCATGAATAATTATTGTATTATTCTAAACATCCCTACTCAGTTATTATTTTGGGAAAAATAATAAATTAAGACTAGTATGAGTCTTGATTGATAGTCATGTGATGATTATGCGTATACGGATATAGATCAAGATCATAAGTATTTGTTAGGAACAAATACTGGACCGACCCGCTGTGAGAATGCTACATGGTCAATGTAATAAGTGATTCTCATGATAGTTATATCATTTAGTCCTTCAACTTGAGATCATCAGAGACTCCAACATTAGGAGTGCAATGATTTGACACAATTAAATGTTGTCTTTAACCGGATGATTATAAAGATTGTGATTGGTCATTTTTCTACTAATGTGTGGAAGTTGTGTGATCAAAATAGGATTTGTCTCTCTCATTTAGAGAGAGATATCTATTGGGCCACTCGATATGTTAGACAGATAAATGGTCATGTCTAGTGAATTGATTGGATCAATGTCACTTAACAATTTCAGTCTACTTAGAGATCGAGACTAGTAGATTGAACTATAAGGGTGATGTTTCATGTCTTAAGTTCAATAAAAAATATATCGCGTGACAAAAGAATATGATATACAGTATCTACTAGGTTGTATCGATTTATTGATCTTCATACAACTTGGGTAGTCATAATGTCTTGCTAGAGGCTGCTTATGACTTGTGTGCCAAAAAGGGTTTTGGTTCACTGCCAACGTTTTATGAACCTATTGGGTCACACACAAAGAACGGATTGGGGCGATTTAATAATATCAAGGTTGATGAATTTTATTTGATAAAATTCATTTTGAATATTCTCATTAAGTGTCCTAGTTTGACTAGGATTCAAAACTCTCCTACTTTTCTAGTGTGACTAGAAATTTAGTCTGTTAGTGAATCCTATTTTGAATAGGACTCTAATTGGAATTAAAGTATGAATTTAATTCTTATTTGAGTTTTAGATAAATTACAACTCTTATTGGATTAGTAATTGTAGATTGTCTATGACTCTATCTTTTTTAGAGTTGGACTTTATCTAAAACTCTATTTAAAGTATGACTATGAGATGGAGCTCTTTTACAATTCGACCTATTGAACTATAAATAAGACATTAGGGTTTGTAATATGAGAGAGACTTTTCTAGAGAGATTTTTCTAGTGAGTTTTTTGAGAATTTTCTGCCCTAAATTTTTTGGCGCTAGCACTTCGGATCGTGATCATCCGTTCGTGTGTTGATTTCTGATAGAGGACGTTCATCTTTGGCAGCGTCTTGAAAGAATCGATCAACACCAAACAAGGCAGACATAGAGTTGTGCTTATTAAAGTATGGTTTTTCTCTCTTAATATATCAGTTTAATGGAATCGATATGATTCTGGTTCGAGGATATTTTGAAAAGGTTTCGAAAAATTCCACTGCGCTTGATCCTCAAAACCCAACATGACCTAGTGCACTATCATTCGTTACTTAGTTCCCTCGTTTACACGCTATTTAGAGCGAATGCCCGTCACACAACCTTACACGTCAATTATACAATAACTGACACACATAACGATGCCAATAACCTAATTACCAATAAACATCGCAAAGTAAAGCACAACAACACAAAATTTTACTATTCACCTAGCTCCATGTGCGCCCTGACCTATCTGTAGGTCTCACAAGCATCTAAGTTCTCCGCCACGTCTGCAAACACATTTATAATAACGGCGAATTAATTTTGGGCCATTACAATTCTTCCCTACTAGGTGAAATTTCATCCCGAAATTTAAATAATTAGTTAATCACTTACTGGCAAATAGCTGAGGGTACCGTTACCTCATCGTAGACTTAAGCTCCCAAGTGAGTCCCCCAGTCCCATGATGCTGCCAACGAACCAAAACCTTCATGATCTCCCTATTCCTCAACATCTGCACTCTACGATATAAAATCTCAATTAGTTACTCCTCATATGTGCCATCAAGTCTTACCTCTTCCTGCCTGACATCAACTATAGGTCTCTGCCCCGACCTATCTAATTTGAACATAGAAACATGAAATACCGGATGTACCCAAGCTAACTGCGACGGTAACTGTAACTCATACGGTACAATGCCGACGCTTGCCTTAACCATGTATGGTCCGATAAATCTCAGTGCCAGTTTCCCCTTAATGCCAAATCTCTGTTGCCCTTTCCATGGAGAAACCTTCAAATACACCATATCACCAACCTCATAGCTCAAATCCCCGTGATACCTATCCGCATATTTCTTTTGTTTATCCTGCATCGCCAAAAGTCATTGTCTAATCTTCCTCACCTTCTCAGTGTGATCCACAACAACCTCAGGTTCAATAAACATTGTATCTTCTGGTGCCGACCAGCATGTTGGTAACCGGGAGGGCCTACCATAAAGTGCCTCGAACCGTGGCATCTCAATACTCGCTTGATAGTTGATGTTGCACGCAAACTCGCATAACAGCAAATAATCCTCTCACGATCTACCAAACTGTAAAATACACGCCCTGAACATATCCTCGAGAATCTGAATCAACCGCTCCAACTGCCCGTCAGTTTAAGGATAGTACGCAGTACTAAACTGTAATCGAGTGTCAAACTGCTCCAGCATACTCTCCCACAGCTTCGAAGTAAACCTCGGATCTCTGTTAGAAACAATGGAAATCGGTACACCGTGTAATCTGACAATCTTTCTCTCAAGAATAGTGCTTAACTGTGTAACTGAATATATCATGGTGATCGATATAAAATGTGTTGACTTCGTCAACCTGTAGATAACTACCCTAACTGCATCGTGTCTCCTCGTAGTCTACGGTAGGCCACCGACGACGTCCATGGTCACATGTTCCCATTTCCACTAAGGAATGGGCAGCGACTATAGCAACCGAGCTGGTCTCCTATGCTCAGCCTTCACCTGCTGGCAAATATGGTAACTCTGGACGTATCTCCCCACGTCAGCCGTCATCCCTGGCCACCAAAACAACCGTTGTAGATCGTGATACATCTTGGTTCAACTAGGATGAACTGTATATCGCGACCAGAATGCGTCCTCGAGAATAGTGTCCCTGAGCTTCGGTACCTTCGGTATCTACAAACGACCCCTGTGTCTCAAGCACTCGTCTGAACCCTCAAATTACTCTGCGCACCCCAGATCCTGAGCCAGTCCACTGATCCGTAAATACCGGCCCTCAACTCTCTGCAACTCAACAACTAGCTCTAGAGAAACCATGGGAACTCGCATTTGCCGCAAATGTGTAGCTCACTAATAGACTCTGTCACACACAACACTGAAGCACCTTCAAGCAACCCATGCTCATGTGTCATATGCTGTAGTCCAGTCTCGCTCTCCATGCCGCTCCTACTCAACGCATCAGCTACAATGTTCGCCTTGCCCGGATGATACTCAATAGCGAAGTCGTAATCCTTCAATAACTCAAGCCATCTCCGATGTCTCATGTTCAACTACCTCTGAGTGAATAGGTACCTCAAACTCTGGTGATCTGTGAATAGCACTAACCTCTCACCATACAAGTAGTAGCCTCCAAGCCTTCATTGCAAACACGACTGTAACAAGCTCCAAGTTGTGTACTGGATTACTCTCCTCGTGAGATCTCAATTGTCGTGAAAGATAGGCCACTGGTTGTCCATCCTACATCAACATACAACCCAACCTAGTGCCTGACGCATCTATATAAACTGAGAAACACTTACATGCTACAGGTAATGTTAAAACTGGCACAAAAGTCAATTGCCACTTTAGCTCCCAGAATGCATCCTTACACTCCTGCGACCAGTCAAATCTGACATCCTTCTTGGTCAACCTCGTCATCGGCGCTGCAATAAGCGAAAATCCTGAACAAAACACCGGTAGTAACCCGCCAAACCTAGAAAACTCCGAATATCAAAAACAGACTCAAGTGTCCTCCAGTTATAATAGCCCGAGTCTTGTCGCCATCAACTGATATGACCTAATTACTGATAACGTACCCCAGAAATTTGACCTCACTCAGTCAAAACGCACGCTTGCTGAACTTAGCATAAATTCAGTGCTCTATCAACGTCATCAACACCTCCCTGAGATGCCTCTCGTGCTCCACACGAGTCCTACTGTAAATCAAGATGTCGTTGATAAAAATTATGACGTATCGATCCAAAATGGCCTGAGCACCCTATGCATGAAATCCATGAAGATCATCGGTGTGCTAGTCAGCCCAAATGACAAGAGTGTAAACTCGTATAACCCGTAACGCTTACTAAGAATGGTCTTCTCGATATCACCGTCTCGAATCCTCAACTGATGATATCCTGATCTGAGGTCAATCTTCGAGAAAATTTCTGCTCTTGCCAACTGATCGAACAAATCATTGATCTTGGAAAGTGGGTAACGATTCCCAATCGTCACCAGATTCAACTTCTTATAGTCCACACACATGTGCATCGAGCTATGTGCATTGAGCTGTCTTTCTTCTTCACAAAAAGAACTGGAGCTCCCCAAGGTGACATGTTAGGGTGAATGAATCCCTTCTGCAGTAACTCCTCTGACTGGGTCCTCAACTCCTCCTGCTTTGATTCCGACATCCTATAAGGCTTGTTGTAAATAGACTAAGTCCCCATAATCAGCTCAATGATAAAGTCCATAGCTTTCAGTGGTGGTACTCCTGGCAAATCCTCAGGAAATACATCTGTAAACTTGCAAACCATTGGGATATCCTCAATCCTAATCACTTTCCTAAGTTTTGGCTCCATCATAACCACATACGCCTCCATCTCCTACGACGTAGCTTGTCTGCATCCAGTGATAGGTAATGCTGATACAGCTCCAACAAATGAAAACTTTGGAATCCCCTTGATGTGAAATGTCACCGTCTTGCTAAAATAGTCAATCTGTGCATGATAATACGATAGCTAATCCATGCCGAACATCGCGTCAAACTCCAAATACTCTAATATTCTCAAATCAACTAGTAACTGATGTCCCTCTATCTCAACCACATAATCCCGACAAATCCAATTAGGGTAAATTTTATCACTAAATGTCGTACTAAGAACAAGATATGTATCTAAGGTCTGTGCACCTAACCCTAACAGTCCTACCATGCGTCCAAATATAAAAGAAAGTGTGTTACCTTAATCAAACATGACATGCATAAAGGTACCACAAACATATAACATACCCTCAATAAGTTTTCTGGTTACCTCCCGGTTTGCCTGTGCAACCTCAAAAACAATTGTTTGGGCCCTATCTCTGGCCTAATCAGTCTGTAATGGTATTGGCTCTGGTATGGTACACTCCGCCATGAAATGTTCCACCTAACCACAATGATAACAAACATGAGTCTTTGATTTGCCAATAGCCCTCTAACTCTGCACCTGATTCTGGCCTCGACTATGACCTCTCTGTCCCTAATCTCTATAATGCCTCTACTGTTGTCTCGGCCGATCAACTGGTGTAGAGGCTGCAAAATAGGCTACCTCATGACCATCACGTCTATCCCAATCATCCCGACGATCTCTGTCACCTCTGCAACCCTGATCTAACTGTCAATCACCTCTACGAGGCCTCTGGCCCTATCCCTATTGGCCCCGATCTCTCCTATGTCTCTTCGGCCTCTGATCAAACCGAAAACTCTAAGCTGGATGACCCCGTAGCGCAATCTGAATCGCTAATCTACTAGCACTCTATACTATATAAGTCTCATAAGAAATAGACTTGTCGTATACCTGAGCTAAAGTACTCGCTCCACTAGAAACCACTAAGGTAGCTATCCTCTCGTCCAGTCCTCAGATAAAGTAACATATCTGCAACCCATCAGTCGTTGATAGATCCATAGAGTAGGACAACTGATATTTGTACCTCTCCATGTACTTAGTAACAGACATAGTGTCCTGAACCAGTGTCAAGAACTCCTCTCGCAATCGAATCTTAACCTTTATAGGTATATACTCATCCATAAATGATGTTCAAAAATCAGCCCCGGTAGTAAACGCAGTATGTGTCGCTCTATAAGTGGTCCACCATACAGCAGCAGCAGATCTCAGGCAATAACTAGCCAATCTAGGTCTATCAATCTCTTCAACTGATAACATCTCATATAATCTCTCGTGAGCCAATAGCCATCTCCCAGCTAACTCCAGGCCTCCAAATCCATAGAAGTATCCTGAAGAGAACCTAAGATAATTTTTCAGCTTCCTCGCCTCCACAGTCATCAAACTCCCTGATGTAGACGCCACAGCTGGCTACTTGGTAGTCAAAGGAGTCACAACTAACATAGTCTCTACTGAAACAACCACTAGTATAACCCTCTCGGCATGTGTCTCAGATACTGCAGCTTGCCCCTGAGTCTTAGCAGTAGTGGAGGTAACAATTGTAGGAGTAGTAACTAATGGTGCAGCTACAACCGTAGTAGGAGCTGTCGTAGTCTCATGAGTCTTCAACAAATTTGACAACTGTGCGAACCTATCATCCACTGTCCACGCTAACGACTCCAACGTCAATGTCTACCTAGTCGAATCACTAGTATCACTGACCTCAAGCTGAGTCGTATTTGAAGGTAGTCCGTCCATCAGTATCTACAGTGAAGAACATGCCTCAGTACGAATATACGTGTAACGTAGGTAATATACGATCAAAAACAAAACACGTACAATTCTAATTTCTACCCATCTCTCATTGCTTCCCAACTAAGACTTTAAGCAATTCCTTTGGGTTTTTACATCTAAAGCTTATTCAATAGGTTTAAAATCAAGTTTTCCTCAAATTCGAGTATACGAAACCTAGGGCTCATCAGAGCCTCGCTCTGATATCAAAATGTAACGACCCATTTCCCAAATAAAACATTATGGGGGCCAATACGGACCCACAGTCTGTCTTACCAGCGACAACTGTGCTCTACATTGGAATAAATCCTCCATTTTGTCTTATGAACCTTATTAATTAACAATCTACTGATTAAGTTGTATTGAAATACAAATCATATGTTAAGTTATCATAAACTCCTCAAATTAACACAGTAGAAGCCTTATTAACACATTTACTCAGATAATGTTACTATAAATGTGTGATATAAACCCTAAACCTAGTGTGGAAAACCCATATATTATCATAAATACCTCTGAAGTCACAAAAAGATCAATATACAGGGTATCTCGAAGTCTCTGATCAATGATACTCTGAAAACTTGCCTTTACCCCTGCTCGTACTAGGATCTCCACTAAAGCCATCATAAAAGGCAGATGACGAGTTCAGAGTGAGTATTCCCAAGAAAATTAAGTGAGCAATACCGAAGGTAAATACTGAAATTTAAATAAAGCTATTAAATAAACATGTAAAAATAAATACAGGCAACTGTGCTCATCGCATGAATAGATAATAGGGAAAACTCAAAGTGTATTCCTAGCCCCAAGGTCAAACTACCACCATAATTCGGACTCTTCCACAGAATACTACCGACGAGTCCGACTCAAGTAAGTCTAATGCATAGATCTGCTAGGTGGTCGACGTGGTACCTATGACACACTCACACGTGTCCCGACGCGATTCCAAGGTCAAACTATTCACCGAATTTCCCTAACACACGTGATATGGTGTGGTGGACGTACACACTAGAATGGAATAGAGGGAACCAAGCTCAATGTCCTCCCATATAACCATAACTAGATTAGAATATTGAAATGAAAGAAATTGAATTCAAAATGCCAAAAGAAATAAATACTCAAGTAATTTCAGTTGGGATAATACACACCTCAAACTGCACTCCAACTAACCTCAAATGTCACCAAATCACACTTACAATGCATGTCCAATCTCTGCAATTCCACCTAAAACCATTAATTTCTGATAAATTAAATAAATTCCTAAACCTTAGAAATCCCAATTAAATACCCAAATCATTGATCAATTTATCATTTGAACACCCAAAGAGACCATATAGGTCCCAATTCAAAACCCAATTGGCAAATTTATTTTAAAAATTTTATTTCAAAACTAAAGATGCCGCCATTGATGTCGTCGTGTTCAAATCGTTACGGTGTGTCCACGGCGTCCTGGATGTCGTGATAGCCCCACCACGTTATTACTCTCCACGACGTCACTTAAAATGCCACTCCTCATTTTCACAATTTTTTTTCCTCTGCCTGAGACGTCGCGAGTGGCGTCGTGGGCTTTTAAACCCCATGGCGTGCCTGGCAGCATATGAGGCAGAGAGGGTTTCCTTAGGTTTTCAAACTCCCTCGGCTCGTCGCTACGCTCCGCGCTCATCCAAACATCGCATAAAAATACTAATGAACCATTTCCTATCGAAACCCCTTGAAAAAATTTTCCAAAATCATAACCTTGACAAAAACCATTAAAAACCTGGTTTTAATTCTAAAATTCCATAACAACATCAACAACCTCAACAAAACCAATACCAATGACCAAAACCACACCAAAAATCCATAGCAACGCCTTCCATAACTGGTGTGCTTAATTCGATTCTCGAAACCCACGTCAACACCCGAGAAAATTACCTCGAAACATAGAGAAAAAGATGTGGATCGAAGATCTAACCTCGGATCGTCGATTCCTTGTCGTATAGGCGTCTAGATTAGCTTTTGAATCTTAGAAAAATCCTATTCACCACCTCCAATTTCCTTCACAAGTGAGAAGAGAGAGAAAATGTGATGAACTTTGGGAGAAATTTTGATTTTTATAGTCCCACTTTGATCACATATGTGTGTTAATCCCAAACCTCATCCTAGGGTCATAATAGAGTCAATTATTCTAGCTTAATATGACTCAAATGATTGACACTCTCTTCCCTTGTCTTGCCATGCTCAAACAAAACACCAAACCCTCAAGTGTTCGCTACCCGAGTCTTGCACTTAACCTCGCGTCCCCCGTGTACTCTCAGACCACGAACGGGTATACGACGTTATTTAATTAATTATTTAATGCATTTTACCTTGTATTGTGTGTATTTAGTTCTCCAACCTACTGCACTATCATTCACTACCCAATTCCCGCGTTTACATGCTATTCAGAGTGAATGCCCGTCACACAACCTCACACGTCAGTTATACAATAACTAACACACATAGCGATGTCAATAACCTAATTACCAATAAACATCTCAGAGTAAAGCACAACACCACAAAATCTTACTATTCACCTAGCTCCAGGTGCGCCCTGACCTATCTGAGGGTCACATGAGCATCTGAGCTATCTGCCATGTCAACAAACACATCATTAATAACAACGAATTAATTTTGGGCCGTTACAGCATGGATGACTCATCCACGTCCAGTGACCTACTAATCTAGTACTCTAGGTAAGGTCATTTTTTTTTAGCTAGCACTAAGCCCACAGGTAAAATCACATTTGTTCATCTAGCACAAAACCCAAGAGTACTTTCCTGATGCACTTGGGCCTTAAACACTCAACCTAAGAATAATGAATGGAATTCCAACGAAAAACGCATAATCGAGAAAGAAGAAAGAATCATAGATAATGAATTATTATGCATCCCCTAACTGGTTTTACTTACCTCAAACATCGTAAAAATCGTCTATCGCAGCTCCTATACGTCACGAAAGTCGATCCCCAAATGCCCATCTCTAGTCCACTAGATCCTTTGTATTCATTTGGGTCAATTTTGGTTGTGTTAGAGTTTTATAAACTTATTATATAGTTTTCATTCCAATTTAAGTTGCAAGGTCCAAAATAGTCCAAAAATACCTTGATCGACCCTGACTCACTTTCGGCTATCGTTATTATACTCCCTATGTTCTTGGTAATCCATTCTATAAGTCTTAGATGACTTAAGTGTATTTGATTAGATCTTGAATCAAATATCCCAAAACAGTCCATAATGGGTTGTTGTACAGAAAGGGAAGAGTGTTGCTGGACTTATGGAGCGCGCTCACTATGTTCTTTATTAAGAACACAGGGCCCTTCCCAGACTGGGGAGCACGTTCCTCGCGCTGGGCACTAGAATTCCCAACTCAGGAATTCTACTCCCAAAGTCACAAGATTGTCTCCTCATAGGGGATCCATAAACACCCATAAAATAGCCGGATAACATCAAACACAACAAATTAACATAATTCATCATGATCATCAATTTCTCTAATTTCATCAAATTTGCCAAAAACTTATGAAATACTCAAACAAATGATCAACTTGACTTACTCAATACCATAAATGCGACAACCCCAATTCTCAAAATTGGGGTTGCTCGGCGTAGACCATAGCCAAACCTCTCGAGATGTTCCAGTGAGTCGCGCTATGCTCTAGTAAGCCTTAACTTGCAAAATTTACACTAGACAATCTCCTAATAGACTACAAGATATAATTAGCTACAGAATCAAAGTCTTCTAAGTCTATAGTTGCGGAATAAATAGTAGATAGTCTTAAGTTTTTAGGTTTCACAAAGTCTACCCATAATCAACCCTTATTTAATTACAATCCATTGTTCAAACATGATAAATAAATAATAAGTTCAACATTCAATCACAAGGAGAGCGCCTAGGATATCGCTACCCCCTTGCCCTTATCTTTAACTACAGCGGAGGTACCTGGAGGAGGGAAGTAAGGTGAGCAAAATATCAACGGGTTCGGTAAAAAGGAATTCACCCTACCATCAATCATCCAAGTAATACTAAATGCATAATAACTAGCATGATCAAGTTATTGAGGATTCCTACTATCACATGGGCATCATTGATACAATAACGAGCATAATATACCATACATGATACAAAGAAACATGCACAATCATAATAGAATACATATCAAGTAGATACAATGACCAACAAAATTCCTTATAGTCAAAAGAGTGGAACCGAGATACACTTGGCCTGCGTCTAACCCACAATTTCTTAGAATCATGTGCACATGAATTCATTGCAACGACATTAGAATACATCAATCATCTTTCTGCAAGGTACAACCGGCATGGAGAAACTATATTAATAATTGGCACCGGTGGCCACCAGCTCAATCCCAAATCATTGCATTGCATAACAACACATTCATTCCTTAGGCATTCATGTAAATAGTAACCAAGAGTTCAAGAAATGATAATAAGCAATTCCAATAATTCATTCAACAAGAGAAATCAATACAAGATACCAACATTCACTACGGTGAATCTAATGAACCTAATAGCATAACATGATTGGAAATAGAGCAAACCACACTTATCTCTAACGTTGCCTTCTAATTGATGTTCCTTGCCTCGAGAAGTCCTTTGTTGCGTTCCTCGAGTATCTACAATTTATACACGCTAAATAAATTTCTACACCAAAACTTTATTCATGAATTTCAATACATTTTTGAATCAATTAGAGTCTAAGTTTTAGTGATTTATATATTCCTTGTTGTTAATCTCTCCATGATCTTTCCAACGGTATTTATAGCGTATAAATCGGAGTTAAAATGAAGAAGTTATAACCATTCAAATTCCACGTGAAATCCAAAAAAAAATTAAGTTATAAAACAAAATCAATGAGTGGCGTCGTGGGAGACGTAGTGGGGTTCAACCCCTACTGCGTGGCCTATGGTGCCTAAAACAAACTCTAACTTGTCACAGCGTCGTGGCACGTGCCATGAAGACTAGCTAGTACAATGCTAGGCTCAGCGTTGTGTGAACCTGTGCCCCCTTGGCATCTGTCTGACCTCCTCGTGACTTTTCAGACGTTCCCAAACCCTCCTGGACATTTTCCCAACCTAAAATTGAATGTATTAGGTCTCAAAACTTGTTTCCCATCGATAAAACATCCGATATACACAAATCCATTTTGATTTCAAGTCCAACAATTGTTTCGCCAAAACTTAGAATAAAACCCAACAACTGATTCAAGAACTCCAATCTCCAGCGATAAACATAACAAAACTCCGATTAAACAACTATCAAACCACCAAACATTTTTCCCCATTTTGAGCCAAAAATATAAAAAAAAACACCAAATCCATGTGGACAACCCACAAAACCAAGAATAACACCATTGTAACCATGAAATCCTTCCAAATTCGGTTCGAAATCGTAAGAATCAACATTTTAGATTATACAAGGTTTCAATTCAATTTATACAAGATCTAAGTTTTGTTGAGAGCTTTATACCTTAGTGTAGTGCCTCATAGCTTGAGAGGTGGTGGAGGCTCTTAGCTTTCCTTCTCCTCTTCTCTCACTCACACTAAACCCTAGCCTCTCTTGTGAATTAAAGAAAGTGCCTACAACTTAGTTGAATCTGTTACTTATATAGTGTAACCCTTTAGGGTTTGTGTAATGTCCCTAAAATCTAACTTGTGTCACGTATCATTTTATATCGTACATTGGCCCACTTGTCGTAATACGTGTGTTCAATTATCGGTCATCGACAGCGAAATATGTTATTTTTGTCTAGTGTTTGTACTACTTATTTTATCACTTGAATGTAAATTCCAATGTCCAAAATGTGTGAGGACGTTTGTGTGTACGCGTTGGCAATGTGGAATGAGTTCAACCTGGAAAAACATGCGATACGGGTATTGGGCGAACTGTTGTCATGTATTAAGCTATCCGGAGGACAAATTGAATAAAAACACTGATAAAATACAATAAAATATAATAATTAAACATTGTTTAACATGTCTGATACATTGGTACGTCCGTGAGCACAACGCTGCGAGTCGTGGTGTGGTTCAAGTACGGAACTCCTGGGAATGCTCTTGTTTTTGTGTTGAAATGGATGGGATAAGGAGGAGTTACCCAAATGAGTCACAAGGTTAGGTGGCTAGTGTGATTAGAGGCCAAGGTATGAGCCTCGAAATACGTATGTGAGAGATGATGAGGAGCAAATGTATATAAAGAGATATCAACTTTTCTCTCTCCTCATTTTCTTCCTCTTTCACTTACTCTCACGAGAAATCGGATTAGGCTTGGGGTCTCGATAATTTTTGGTGAGAGTCGAAGGCCGAGGATTGAGCTACAACACGTAATAAGTTAAGATCCCATCTACTCGTCAAGTTCTCTATGTTTTGACACCAATTTTATAGGCTTTCGTCACGATGTCTTCGAACACCATTTTTTACCATGAGTATTCTGGGATTTTTCATGGTGAATTATTGATGTTTTGAGGATCAATAGGAGTGGAGATGTGTTGTTTCTATGGTGGTTAAGTGAATGATGGAATTTGTTGAATTTTTGGATAATTTTGGGATTTTTGTTTTGGATTTTGAATCGAGAGTTACCAACGTATTGGACATGGTTTAAATGATGGATTGGGTTTGTATAGAGGTCCCTACGAGTTTAGGATATGCTTAAAATGCTGCAACAAAAACTCGGGGGTTTTGAAAAAACTCAAATTCTGGTTTTGGTTTCGATGCCGCAAGGGATGCCATGAAGCCTAAAGCTCCACGACGTCGATTGCAGCATCCACGGCAACAAGCCCTGGAAGTCACGCCTTATGTGACGCCACTAAGGCTGGACCTCTACGGCGCCACCTGTGGCGCGACACTGTTCACAGACCCAATTTTTGGAAAATTTTTGAAAACTTCGAAGATCTCTTGGGTATCCAAATGGGACAGACTACGACCCAATACCTGAGTAATTGACCTAATTCGAAAATGAATAAGATTATGGGAAATTGGAAAAATTGATGTAAATTGTAATTAAATGACTACCAGGCAGTGTAGTTCATTGACAGGTGTTCGGGATTCGATTTGACTGATTTTCTTGCGTTTGAGAGCGTGTTTTTCGAATACAAAAATGTAAACCAGTTAGGAATTGTACAATTATTTTATTGAGCTTTAATTTGTTATTGTTATCGCTCTATTCAAGTTTTGGAATTCCATTACTTTGAGTAGTCCAAGGGCAAGTGAGACAACACTGATCCACAGAAGGACGAGTTATCTGAGTTAATAAGCTAAAGCTAGGAACTCATGATGCACTGCACTGTGTGACGACCCCAATTCCACAATCCTAAATTGGGCACCGCCCGAACTAGACCTACGTGGACCCCTGAGCCAGTCTCGCTGAGTCAACAGGCCAAATCAGCCTTTTTTAACCATTTTACCATTTATTAAGTAATTTAAGGTAAAATTAATCAATTAGTGAGTTATCAAAGATATAGCAAAAGCAATTAAGTCTCAAACTAATCAATCAACTTCAAGACACAAGTTAAGACAACCTAGGGCGTGGAAACCCTGCAAATGTGTATATCAGCCAAAATAAGTCAAATGAGAGTATCAATAAAGTAATACATGCCCAATATCTCTCAAAACTATCCCATAGCCCATGTTTAAAACAAAATATGTAAATAATACACCAAGTAGTCACATAAGTCAGCAAGGAAGAGCCGTTCCATACCCTCAGATCAAATCGCCTATCAGTGGAGTCTTTCCCTTACTAGACTATAGATTTGCATTTGGTCAAACACAAGAATGATGAGCCCAGATAAGTAATGCCAAGCAGAAACCGTAAATACAACATTCCGATTTAAATAAAATAGTCATCGTTCTTGCAGATAGAAAGAAAGGACAGGGAGTGCTTGAATATATAAAGATTGTAAATAAATGATTGAGCAATCGAAAATGAGTGTCCCGAATAATAAAAAAGAGGTGCAAGTGGTCACGACTGAACAGTTGTCGGCTCATAGAAATGCGCCTCCAAGACTCGGGGTTTAGGACGTGAATCGTCTCAACATAATCATAAACCCCACGCAGATGAGACCTTCCCCTGCAATCTAGTGGGGAACTTCCACCACATATAGAACCCAAAATCGAATCGTGCATTCCCCTAGTCATAGGCCCTGGCATGTTACCTCAAAAGGCCTAGATATCACGTCAGGATCACGTTAACTCACTTGCCCTCGGACAACTCAAAAGAATGGAATCCCAAATATAGATAGTGAACAATAGCAATAATAAATGTAAAAGTTCAAGAAATAACTGTAAAGTTCCTCACTGTTTACTTACTTCTGATCCAAGCAAATCACACTCACACGCTCCAACTCGTCTCCTCAAACCACTGTGTGACCAATTTCATGATTATAGTAATATTCCATTAATTTTACCTAATTTTCCATATTTATTTCATTCGTGTATTTAGGTCGATTTCCCGAGTATCGGGTCGTATTTAAACCCATTAGGATACCCGAGAGATCCTCGAACCTTCTAAATTTCCCCAAAATTTACCTGTGGAAGATTGTTCCAGACGCCGTAATGGCATTTGTGGGGGTTCCCCTGAAGGTGCCCCCGCGGTGTAGGGAACTGGGGCTTCTGCCCTAGGTGCCATGAGTGGCGCCATAGGCGTTTACCCTGCGGCACCACCCAGGCGTCGTGAGTGGCGTCGTGGGAGTTTACCCCTGTGGTGCCTCGCTTAATGAGCTTTTTCAGGGGTTTTCACACCCCGGCCCGCGTTGGCTTGACTCGGACTCATCCCAACCTTGTTGGGACCTCAATACCCATCCAAAAACACCTTCGACACATCAAAAAATGTCTGAAATCATCAACGGAAATCCAAAATGAAAATACTTCAAAAATTCATTAAAACCACAAAACTCCCTCAAATCAAATACCGTTTTCACAAAACATGTCTTAATCATCGCGAGAATCACCAATACGCCAAAAGCCATGATCAAATCCAAAGTCTCGACATGGTGTATGGAGTTGTCGTGACGAACGTGACCAAAACTTAACCATTGCGTAGGAATCAACTAAGAGGTTTAGAATCTCACCTCGGATTGTATCGTCATCATGTCTTTTGCTCCGCTCCAGTCACCTCCTCCACACTATCTTTAAGAGTTTTCTTGGAGAGCAAGTTGAGAAGAACAGAGAGAATGACCTAAAGAGAGAAAAGTAATGTTTTGGGGTTTATATAACCCCTCCATCATCCACTTGCACACACATGTCTCGAGACACATCCAAGTGTAAGTTGTCCCTCCAACTCTAACCTCCATATGTGACTTCATTAGGTGTCTTGAGCTCCACACTTGGTCATCTCCAACTCAGCCCTAGTGTTCCCTAACTCGAACCACGCTGCGACACGCCCATTGCGCGCTTCTGGTCGCAACCACATCCACCACTGTTATAATTTCGTAAATTTGTGTTTTATTAGTGTTTTTGATTAAGTTTGTCCCCTAGACTAGTAAGCATTTCCTCGTAATACCAATGCTCGAGCGCAAACGCCCTCACATGTTTGGGACATTAGAATTTTATTAAGGAAATACAATATAATACAAACACCACATAAAAACTAAAGTACCTCGGCGTCGACGACCGAGAATTTCAATGATTGTATCACGGCGGAGGGCCCACGTATATCCTAGATTGACATGTGGCATAAGTTAGAATTTTAGGGTTGTCATAGTCTTCCTAACCAACTGGAATTTCGTCCTCAAAATTAAAATGAAACTAAAGTAAAGACTTGCCAGCTCAGAAGAGATAGGGAAAGCACTCGTGCATGTAAGACTCAAGCTCCCATGTAAGCTCCTTATCCTTGCGATACTGCCATTTGACGAGGACTGATGGGATCTCATTGTTCCTCAGGGTCTTGACTTTGCGATCCAAAATCTGAATAGGCTGCTCATCATATGTGACATCTTCTCTTGGGTTTATCTGGCTCAAATCCACCGTCTGTCGTCTACCCTCTCTGGACTTATCTAGCCGTACCATCGATATATGAAAGATAGGGTGGATTTTTGATGTGACGGCCCAGTTTCACAATCCTAAACTGGGCCTCACCCGGACTAAACTTACGTGAACCCCCGAGCCAATCTCGTCGAGTCACGCTAGCCTAGTCAGTCTTCCTTGACCATTTACCATTTTAAATTATTTACAAGTGAAAACATCGATTAGTGAGTTAACATTATAAAAGCGGAAGCAATTCAATACTCAAATTAATCGAAATAATCACAACCATTCGAAATAAGACGTCCTTGAGTGTGGAAACCCCGCATATGTATATCATCATCAGTAATCAGTCAGAGGAGAACAACATATGGATATACATACCTAAGATCTCTCAAAAACCCTAAGTCTCAATGTTTCAAAAACAATATATACAATAATACAAGAAAAAGTCACCTATATCAGCTAAGTGGAAGGGTGTGCTTTGGTATCCTCAAACTAAATCTCCAAGCTCTGGAGCCTTTTCCTTGCTAGTCTGTAGATCTACATTCCATCAAACACAAAAATGACAAGCCCAGGAAAGTAACACCAAGCAGGACATAAATACAACATTTTGAAATAAATAAACAACCAGTTATATTCAGGCCGATAAAAAAGAAAGGACAGGGAATGCATGAATAAATAAAACTGTAAATAAATCAACTGAGCAATCGAAATGAGTGTCCCAGAAACAATAGAGAGGCGCAAGTAGTACCATCCAAATGATCGTTAAGTTGAGGTATACACCTACAAGACTCGACATTTAGAACGCAGTATACTCACGCCATCCTAACATCCATGCTGATGAAATTCCCTGGAAGTCCAAGTAAGAACACTCATCCTGTATAGAACCAGAATCAGTATCGTGCATCCCCAGCCGTTGACCTCTGGCATGTTATCTCAGAAGGCCCGAAAATTCTATAAGGATTACGTTGACTCACTTGCCCTCGAACAACTCCAAGGAATAGAATTTCCAAAATAGGAATTGAGCAATAACAATAATAATTCAAAGCTCAAGAAAAAACTGTAAAATTTATCACTGGTTTACTTACCTGTAATCCCACAAATTCGCACTTACACGACATCTAACATGCATCCTGCGAATCTCATGTGACCCGTCAATCAACTAAAACCCCTGATAATCTAATTAAATGACAAATCCTATTAATTACTTTCTAATTTATCCAATTTTCCATAATTATTTTAATAATGTAATTGAGTTGATTTCCAGGGTTTTGGGCCGTATTTGAACCCATTTGAGTCCCCGAAAGATCCTCAAAATTTTCTGAAATTATTATAAAACTGCTTTTGTGAACAGTGTTACGCCACCGGGGCGTCATGTAGTTCAACTCACGGCGGTGTCCCCACGACGTGAAATAGAGCCACACTGCCCGCCGTGGGTGGCGTCGTGGGTACTAAATGCCTACGACGTCCCTCGCGGTGTAGGCCCTGCACTCAATTTTTGGGGTTTTCCTAAACCCCGACTCACATCACCACACTTCGGGCCTATTCCAAACTTATAGGGGTGTCCGTAACTATCCCAACCACCTTCGGTTCGCGTCAAAATCTCGATAAAACACCCGATTCAAAAAAATCATACAAAATTTCCCAAAAATTACACCACTTCTCAAATCCACAACTCAATTCACAAATCATCAACAAAACATTCATCTAATCGATAATCCATCACATAAACCCATTCCCAACATTTTATGAAAAACTTGTTCGAAATCCTCGTGACAAAAACACCCAAAACTACGGCCAAAACGTAGACAAACACGTGAGAAATTAGAATCTCACCTTAGAATTTGTGGTTGATCGATCCCTTAGCATCAAACGACATCGAAAATCCCTGGAACCCTCCACATTTTCGTTGTTTCATTTGGATAAAAATGGGAAATGAGGTGAGGAGGGAGAAAAGTTGGTGGTTGCTTTATATACCACTCCATTTATCAACCTACACACATGAATCTCGAGGCACATCCCTTGGCCACCCTTAAATCCATCCAACCGCCTTAACACAATCTTGTGACTTCTATAGGTGACTCCTACTTCTAACTTAGCCCTTTCTAGCATAATGCTCGCCTTCCCGGACCCGTTCCATACTACGACTCGCTCTTCGTGTAATCTCAGACGTATCAACGTATCAAACGTCACTTACAAATTTTAATTATTATTTATTTTATATTTAGTCAGTGTTTTTAATTCATTAATTCCCTCGGACTGGTAATTACCTGTCAACTGTTCGTCCGAAACCTGTTATTCACGTTCCTATCAAGCCGAACCTATTTCAAAACACCAACGTTCACACTCAAATATCCTCGCACGTTTGAGACATTGGAATTTACATTCGGGTAGTAAAATATAATACAAAACACCGAATAAAAATAACATATCTCGACGTTGATGATCGAGAATTGGACAACTGTATCACGGCAAATGGGCCCACGTACGACCTAAATTTATACATGGCAAGAGTTAGATTTTAGGGTCGTTACACCTGACATCAGCGGTCGCAAATCTAGCTCGTATGCACCCTGTCTACCCGTTTCACTACTATAAATAGACCAATGAATCTCGGTGCAAGTTTCCATTTGATCTCAAACCTCTTGTGACCCTTCAATGGAGAGACACCTTCAAATAAATGTAGTCCCTGACCTGATATTCTAACTCCCCGTAATACAAGTCATAATATTTCTTCTGCCTTTCCTGCGCACTCTTTAGTCTCAGTCAGATCTGGCGTATCTTCTTTGTGTGATCCACTACGATCTCTGACCCAATCGCTGCCACATCCTCAAGCTCTGCCCAGCAAGATGAAGATACTCCTCTCATGATCCACCGTACTCCAACACACATATCCTCAACATATCCTTGAGAATCTGGATCAAACACTCTGACTATGCATCAGTCTATGGATGATAGGCGGTACTGAGGTTCAGCATCGTGCCAAACTGTGCCTGCATGCTCTGCCAAATCTGAGATGTGAACTGCGGCCCTCTGTCAGATACGATTGACAATAGTACACCGTGAAGTCGAACTGTCTCCCGCTCGTACAAAGCCACCAACCTATCTACCCGATGTGTGGTCGAGATCAGTAAGAAGTGTGCAAACTTAGTCAACTTTTCCATAATCACCTATACGCTATGATGCGCACTGAACGCGTTAAAGTAAATTACCCGACTTATTACAAGGAACCACAAGGATTACAATAGTGGCAAGCTCGAGGTCGAACCTCAAGAACTAGGTAACTGACTTAGGTTTCAAGGAAAGAAGAGAAAACAGGAGATTTTTTAAAACTTTTGGAAACTTTGAAAACTTTTATATTAGAGCAACGCAATGGAAGAAAATTTAGGTATTCAGCTTCACGATCTTCACAATACAACTTGGGATTAAATCCATTAATCCTTGGTTTATAAAAGATATGAGACTAATCTATGATCTAGTGCAGCTATAGACCCGATAGCGCACTTAATTCCTCGCACCTCTTGTTGTCGACAGCAAAAGTACGACCGTTGACTACTTCCTTAACCAAACACGCAACTTGATCGCTAGTGCTCCAGATTTAACGCGTTGGCCACACTACCTCAGTCCGTAAAGGCACTACACCTAGACAATCGGATCGCTAGTGCTCCCGATTTAGCCTAGATCCCTAAGGTAATTGACCGGTTGGTCAATTGTCACAAGTTTGAGTCTACCGCGTGAAGACGGACGTTTTGACTTTAATGACTAAAGGTAGTCAACCTAATAAGCATGCACAACACTATACATACAATCAAATCTAACCCTATTTTTATAAACAGAACCATAGAGAATAGAACATAGAAAAGAATCAAAATAATTAAAAATAAATAAACATCATAATTGAATCCAATGTCGCAAAGCTTGAACGATCCACCTTCAACCTAGAGGAAAGAGATTAGCTAGACATAATCAAGCTAAAAACCTAGTTTCTAATGTAAAACTGAAGTAAAACAAGAGTTAATTTCGAATTGGAGTCTATTGGTATGTATAGGAACACCCCAAAGTGGGTTGAAAACCTAAAAATCCCAAAAAAAAATGGGTAAAATCTAGAAATTTCAAGTCTTCAGGGCGACGGCATGTTTTCGGTGGTCTTCTGGTTTACTCCTATGTGAGTCACGCTGCCAGAATTTGTTAGTCATGGCGTCTTCATGGCGTAAAAAATTCTTCTTCTTTGTAACGTGATTTTAGATCACTTAGAGGTTAAATCTGAAGACGCTTGTAGGTATGAAAATGTTTTTCTTGGAGTCTACTTTCCAACAAAGAAAACGACAAGTCATTTGCATTTTAGATGAGGAAGTTATGGCCTTTAAACTGAAGAGGGGTCATTAAGAAACTCTGCCAAACTTTGCCAACTATGTGTTGCTCTTTGAGCCACTTCAAATCTGTATCTCATGATGCTTGTGAGAGATCAAAATGTCTGTCTCGATGTCTTCTTTCCAACAAGACCAACGACGAGTCGTTCCAACTTGAGATGTAAAAGTTATGGCTTATGAACTAAACATCACTCAATTAAGTTCATAACACGCCTTTGGTCTAACAGCGCCCGACTCATGTAAAATCCCTGAAACACATAAAACAAGCATTTGTCACTTTAAAACAAGATAAACTCCTAATATCCTATACTAAATCATGCCTAAATGAGCACTCATCAAACACCCCCAAACTTAGACATTGTTCGTCCCGAGCAAATGAGTGAATAAAAACCTATACTCTACTCCTATATTACAATGATTAATCTTAACAAACCTATGCCAATCACCAAGTCAAGTTTGAGTTCCTTTTTTATTTAAATCTACCACTCAAGTAACCATTACCCAAAAGAAGTTCATAGTCAAATAGTGTGAAAATGGAGTCCAAACATCAGTGAAAATCCTTTCAAAAACCATAATCAATTCAGACAAAAGCCTTCAACTACTCAAGATTTTACAAAGCTACTACATTAAAGTATACAAGTTTAGAATTTCTTATAAATTGTGCATCAACACTGAAAAATGAACTAAGAATGAAAAGTGCAACACAGTATCTATAAATGTTGATTAAACACACCAAAAAGAGACAATCAGACTTAAATATGAAAATGTGGAACAATACATTGGAATAACTCAATTGATCTAGCTATAAACACTCGGTTAAATCTTTTTATGTAAGAGTTTTCATAAACTTCCGCCTTTATGCGTATATACACTTTATTTTCTCCAAAAATTTTAAAAGTAGTACGGTCCGTGCTCCATTTTCAGTGGAATCCGTTTTTCTCACTTTTTCCTTCCACAAGATTCCCTGATCCTTTTCCTATGAAATCTATGGGACTATCGAAATTTTTTTAGAAAACTCTTATTGACCCTTCTCACTTTCACTATATTCAAATGAGTCATCCAATGTCCATTCAAGTCTAAATCATTTCCAAAAAGTTGTCAAGTCATATGAATTGATGTCTCAAGTGAGCTACATTCTCGTTTTAGCACCCTGGAAATCTGATAACTTACAAAATAGGATTGTCTGCCTCTTTGGTATCTAGCATGATACCGAAACTTTATACTAGCTCTCTTATAAGCAACCTCAAAGATGTTAGACAACACTCTAAATTAAATGCAACTCCTAATATTCAAAAGGGTTCAAGTCTCAAAAGTATCTTAATTGAACTCATATCCACAATAAAAAACACTCAACAAGGTTTTAGGCAACTCTATATGCAACAAAATGACTCTAAACACGCATAGACTCAATAATGCAACAAAATAACTACAAAAATGCATGAACTAATATAAACTACTTCTAACCTAAATGATACAATGCATAGCATGTCATAACAATGAGGTGAAAAGAAAAGAAAAATACCATCATAACTTACCTAACCCATGGAATACGCATAAAAATAATAAAACAGTTATACCTGTCATGCGCTAATCCATTCATCCAACACTCCACTATACCTGTAAAACACCACTAAATTTATCTCAAACCTTGTCCTCAAGGTTTAAAACAAGAATGAAGCTATCAAATTACAAAATGAAAGGAAAATAGGTGAAAAGAAAATGAAATGAAAGAAATAAGTAATGGGGAAATGACATGCAAAAATGAATATGCAAAACCTAATGGACTAAAATATCTCATAAAGTACCAAATATGGTGATAAAAAATGCTCTACTCAGGAAACTACAGGAATATGCGTACCAATACCTCCAGCAGACTTGAAAACTAATCCTAATAACTTAAAGCAAGAACTTACCAAATTCGAAATAAACTAACTATATATACCACCCATGGAGCCGAAGTAGTGATATCTAGCTCTCAACTTTGGTGCTGCAACAAAAGAGAATAAAACACCTGTGAATAGTCACAAATGGGATAAGATGAGTTTACAAAACAGATATAAGAGTAATCAACTGAAAAGAAAAATGATAGAAACTTGGGCAGCCTCCCAAAAACGCTTTTGGTTAGAGTCGTTAGTTCGACTTTAGAGTCATGCGTGCTAGGTCACACTGTCCCACTCGAGCATGTCTCGAGTGGTTCTTGTACGCGCAGCTCCACTAGGGGAGGAGGAGACACTATGTGTCAGCATGGGGGTGGTGGGAAAGTCTCACCAACTCTAGGCACATGATGGCCGTCTTGCTTGTCTAACCTAATCTCATCCTGAAATGGTGGGTCAGAAACATGCATAGCAAACAAGCAAGAAACATCAGTAGAAGATTTAATAGAGTTAAAAATATCAAATGTAACGATCTCACCATCAAACTCCATAGACATGGTCCCACCAAACACATCAACCTTAGTCCTCGTAGTCCGTAGGAAAGGTCGACCCAAAAGAAGAGAAGGTAAGGCAGGGAGAGAATTATCTCTCATATCCATCACATAAAAGTCAACCGAAAATATAAAATTATGAATCTTGATTTGGACACATTCGATGAACCCAGCCGAGTGTACAACCGACCTATTAGCTAGGTGGATTGCAACCTAAGTGTCCTTAAGAGGACCATCATGAAGAGACTCATATAAAGAACTGGACATGACATTTATGGAAGCGCCAAGATCACACATAGCACTCTCAACAGTAATATTACCTACCTTACAAGAAACAGTAAACATACCAGAGTGTGGACATTTGGGTGGTAGCTTTCTCTCGATCTGCTCTTCTGGTACTTCATGTATCCCCAAACTTACCTCTTCAACGTCTGAGCATACCTACTCTAGGGAATCCTCGATCTCAACGACCTGTGCAACCTCCTCAACCTTTTCTGGAATATCTATAATCTGCTCAACAGGGGGAGGTGGAGGGATGTATGTCGGCATCTCAGAATCTCTGCATTTTTGGAACAACTCCGAAAAGAATCTGTAACGGCCCCAAATTTCCTTTGCATTTGGGTACGCCTAATCTAGGCTCGTACAGGTCCCCAAGCCAGGACTCGGCGAACCTGGCGAGCCTAATCAGCCTCTAATCAATCAATTATACAATTTATGAAAGAGTTATTGCAAGTTTTACGCAGCGAAAAGTAAATAAACTAAACATAAGGGAAGTAACTCAATCAAAGGGAAATAAGGAGTTTAAAATGTGGAAAGCCCCAAAATATTCATGTACAATCAAATGTGAAAGAGAGTAGCGCATACATGATATCCAAATCAAAATGATCCCCGATTCAATGGTCAAAAACAATTATATAAAACGTCATAAAATCAAGCAAAACATATAATGAACCTACACTAAGGTTTCCATGTCCAGCCGCTCAGTCTTTAAAAAAAGTCACCTAGGCAGGGCTCTTTGCCTCTACTACACTCCGCCCTATCTGCACCCACCGTCACATATGAAATGGTGAGCAACTTGAGAAATCGAATGTAAAGCCAGAAGAAGATAACAGTAATTCATGATGTCTCAAGTAAAGCAGTATAAATATCATACGATAATAAAAAGACAGGAATTTAAATAGATCAAATGCATGATAACAGACTAATAGATATCAATCGAAAGTCAAGTGTGTTCTAAAGATTCAAAAGATGCTAACAAGTGGTCTAAATCTTAGCATAACGACGAAGACCTTGTGAGGTATTCCCGAGCATCGACACAAGAGAAGGCACAGCTATGATGGAAGGGACACAAGCCCACCCACCCAGTACTCAGTGTCATACGGTCACTAAAGGTGGTCACACACTCCTGTAGAAGAGTGCCTGCATTTTATCCCTCAAGTGCAGGTCCTAGTACTCTTGAGACGAAACACTTACGCCAAGAAACACACAACAAGGAATAGAATGGAATACCAATGATAGAGCATAAAGAATCTGAATAAATGATAATGAATCACATGGCATTTTCTTACTAGCTTACAAATCATATACAAGCTTTAAGGCAAGTGCACTTACTTCACTAATCGCAACACGTAGACACTCTAGCATCCCTAACGCGTATCCCCGAGTTTCCACTACCTGACAAGGTCGAAAAACTCGTGTTAATAGATTAAGTCATCAACTAAACCCTAGGTTAAACCAAAATGCTTTTCCCAAGTGTTTTAAGGACAAATCGATAGAAAAATGAATATTCTCTCTCGAGTTTGAAAAATGACAACAATAACCACGACTACGATATCACAACATCGATAACCATGATGCATGTAAGCCTACTCATCAATCATAGGCTCAACTCAGTCGTATGTGGGTCACACCATAGCCTCGAGGACTAACAGCATGACCGCGACGTCACAACCATTCATCGATGCGCGATGTTTCAACACAAACTAAACACCAAAACATAACTCATCATGAACCTAAACCAAACATGTACCAGCGACCATGTAACCTTGCTGGTTTGTTAGACGTCGAGAATGTACCATCGCGGCATGGGAGAGCTGAAGGCACGCTCCACATTTTGTCAACAACCACTCAACATGGCAATGAAACCCAATGAAACAAACACTTGAAACCATCGATTAAACAACTTTCTACCATCGATATGGAAACTCTGGAGAGCTGTGGCACACAAGGCAAAGCTTGATGTGATTCCTGACACTTCCCCAGTCATAGCGTCCGACGGCAGCGCCGCTAGTCATGGCGATTTTTGGCGAGGAGGAAGACAACATGAACTACATGAAATCATGAACAAACGACTCAAACACCACTGGTTCGGACCCAATGGAGGGCTACGAGACACCAGCAAGGGCAAAATATGGTCCTCGACAGCATCCCTGGTGTGGAGGTCCAACCAGCAGTGCCACCGGTTACGACAGCTCTGACGAGAACCCAAAACAGCAACTGATTTTGTAAAAATAGTACAAATTACCAACATCACATGTGCCACGAGTTGGGAGGCTCCAGTGGTATGAGGAACTCTAGTGAGTCAACCAGGATCATCCCCTATCAACCTCTTATTCATCGCTACCCCACCAGCGCGGCCGAGTTTGAATAGGGACAGTCGTGAAGAAGACATAATTACAGGATAAAATCCCATGGTTCCACGATCGCCACAGGTTGGGAATCGAATCTCAGGACTATCGAGATGTTGGAGGATCATCTTCGACCAGTTCTTGACTAGGAGCAGACTCCCACCTCTATGGACAGACCCCAAACCAATGAGAAAACTAGAAAAACAGAGAGAGAGAGAGAGAGAGAAAGAGAGAAAGTGAAACCTTATTTCGATGAGTTCCGACCACCACTAGGTCTTTAAGGACCAGTGGTGCTCAACTGAGGTGAGGGAGAGGAGGAGAGGGAAGAAAGGGGCGCTGGTGAAAGAAAATAATAAAGGAAAAAGAGTTCGAGAGTAACGGACTTCCGGCGAGTAGAGGGACCTCCGGCAAGGGCCGGTCACCAGGGGGAGGCTCGGTTGTGTGAGAAAGGGATCGATGAGAGAGATTGGGATAGTGGGGTGTGTCCTTTTATAGACTTTTTCATCTTATCTCCTCACCTGCACCCATCACGAGGCTGATCTAAGGGCTCTCCACCATTCAGCTATGTCACTTTAACAATCCTATCCCATAGTTCATTTGTTATGTAGTTATCAAACTCTCGTGTTCATACGACGTTCCTCGATTCGTCTTGCCTTGTTTTGACTCTTGAAATGCACGTTGTTTCACCTTGTCTCATAAATGATTATTTCAATTATACAAAAATTAATTTAATTGTATTTTTTAATTGTGTTACACCCCCATTTACCTAGGTGAAACCTTACTCCATCTATCAGTCGCCTGAATGGCTCGAGACTCGTATAAGACTACAATACTAATACACATATCACAGAAACATAATATTACTTCGGTGTCGACTCCTGAAGTTTGAAATACTGTCTAGTATCACGTAGCCGAGTCACGATCCTAGCCAGTGAAATACTAGTTGGGTTAAAATTGAGGGTTGTTATAGAATCTCTGTGGGAAATGAGCTCTCATCAAGATTTCACATCTCCTTCTCGCCTCTACCTCCTTGTCCTGCTCAGGTGTAGTGTGATGCTTTATATGCACTAGTTCAATCTCCCTAGGCTCAGTCTCAGTAACTAATGATACAACATTTACATGCGCCTTAAGGTTAGGGATGGGTTTGGTGAGCAATATACCCTGGTCTTTGAGTCTACCTAACTATCTAGCTATTTAACTCACCTGAACTGCTAAGTCACGCACCGTAGCATCATTAGTTGTTTTGTACTGTGTCATGTTTGTCGCATGGTTGTCCACCTTATAGATGAGTGTCTTCATCATATCCTCTAAGTGTCCAGTAGTCTAAACAGGTGGGGGCTATGGAGGGAGGGGTTGTCCACTCGGAACAAACTGTGAGAAGTTTTGATTTTGTGGCCCATAACTCAAATATGGGATTTTAACGACTTGATTATATGTATTACCATTACTATTGCCATATTGATTCCTAGGAAGACCTTGGAATCCGCCACCTAAAGCGTTAGCTTGTTCTCCAAACAAGGCAGGACAAGAATCAAAAGTATGGCCAAAAGCGTCACAGAAGCCGCAAGTCTTAGCTTGAGCTTTCCCAAAAGTAAGGAAGTGCTCCATGAGATTAGTGAGTTTGTCAAGTTTCATATCAGTGTTGCTTGACCCACTTCCACTGAAGATGTATCAAGAATGCTCCTCATCCTCATCGTCGTCAACATATTGACGAGATTAACTAGCCATAGATTCGAACAACTCAAACATCTCATCAATTGTTCTCTTTTTATAGGCTCCATCATATGTGTTGTCAATCATGTGCTTCTCAAGGGACCTAAGACCCTTGTAGAGGAATCGAACAAAAGAGGTTTTACTCTGACCTTGTTAGGGACACTATGCAATTAGTCTTTTGAATCTGGCCCAATAGTCATTAAAGGTCTCCCTTTTTTATCTTAATATTACATATCTCTGAGATAAGCTGAGATGACTGGGATTCAGGAAAGTATTCCCTTAAGAATGTTGAAATCAAGTCACTTCAGCAAGTTATAGATCCCGGTGGGATGTAAAAAAACCACTATTGCACTCTGTCTTTAAGGCAGGACGGAAAAGCCAACAATTTGACTTCATCTTCCTGTGCTCTAGGTGGTTTCATCATTAAACATTTGAAATCAAAATCTTTGATGAAAGTCACCAAATCTTCACGATCCAATCCATGAAAGGAGGGTAAAAGGTTTAGGAAATCGAACTTAAGCTCAAAGTCTCCCCTACGTGCAGAACATGTAATGCAATGGGGTTGATGTGCAAGGAAAATTTTCATCTCCTGGTTTTCCATCTCAATCTTTATGTGAGGCTCATCATATACTGGTGCACATGCAGGGTTGGACACATTAAGTGCGTGTAGCTAGAATTTGGGGGTTAAAGGCCCCCTCAGTCCTAATGGTGCCCTATCCTGATTATCCCCTTGATTTTGATTGTTCCCCTCATCTCGGGGAGGATTGTAGTCGTTATCTTCCATTTTTAGAGAATGTGAAATGTTAGGAGTAGCTTCGAAAGCTTGCTTTCGTTGGCGTGTTTCACTCGTGTGTCATCGGCAAGTTTTTTTGATCTCTGGATCAAAGGGTAGAGAGGATCCGGTGGAATATGATTAACGAAGACTCATATGCATAAAAGGAAGAAAAGAAAAACCTAAGTCAAGTAGGACCTAGTCCCCGGCAATGGAACCAAATTTATCGCGCACCGAACACGTCAAAGTAAACTACCTTTTTTATTACCAAGAACCATAAGGACTGCAGTAGTGACAAGCTCAAGGTCGAACCTCAAGGGCTAGGTAACAAACTTAGGTTTCAAGGAGAGAAGAGAAAATAAGAAATTTTGTAAAACTTTTGGAAACTTTGAAAACTTTTGAATTAGAGTAATGAAATGGAAGAAAATCTAGGTATTGAGCTTCACGGTCTTCGCAATACAACTTTGGATTGATTCCATTAATCCTTGGTTTATAAAAGATATGAGACTAATCTATAATCTAGTGCAGCTATAGACCCCAGTGACACACTCAGTTTCGCACACTTCTTGATGTCGATAGCCAAGGTACGATCGTTGACTACTTCCCTAACCAAACACGTAACCCGATCGCTAGTGCTTCAGATTTAACGCGTTGACCACATTACCTCTGTCCGTAAAGGCATTACACCTAGACAACTAGATTGCTAGGGCTCCCAATTTAGCCTAGATCCTTAAGGCACTTGACTGGTTGACCAATTTTCACAAGTTTAAGTCTACCGCAAGAGAGCGGATGTTTCGACTTCAATGGATAAGGGTAGTCAACCTAATATGCATGCACAACGCTATACATACAATCAAATCTAACCCTATTTTTATAAACAGAACCATAGAGAATAGATCATAGAAAAGAATCAAAAGAATTAAAAATAAATAAACCTCATAATAGAATCCCAAGTTGCAATGCTTGACTGATCTACCTTCAACCTAGAAGAAGGAGATTAACTAGACATAATCAAGCCAAAAACCTAGTTTCTAATATAAAACCGAAGTAAAACAAGAGTTAATTTCGAATTGAAGTCTATTGGTATTTATAGGAACATCGCAAAGTGTGTTGAAAACTTAAAAATCCCAAAAAGAAGGTAAAATCCCAAAATTTCGAGTCTTCAGGGCGGCGACAAGTTGGCGGAGTGTTTTCTGGTGTCTTCTGGTCTACTCGTATGTAAGTCGCACCGCCCAGAATTTGTTAGTCATGGCGTCCTCATGGTGTAAAAAATTCCTCTGCCTTGCAATGCAATTTTTAACCACCTAGAGGCTGAATCTGAATATGCATTTAAGAAATAAACATTTAAGAAAGAAAACGGCAAGTCATTTGGATTTGAAATGAGGAAGTTATGGCCTTTATACTGAAGAGGTCATTAAGAAACTTGGCCAAACTTTGCCAACTGTGTGTCGCTCTTTTAAGACACTTCAAATCCGTATATCATAATGTTGTGATAGATGAAAATATTCGTCTCAAATTCTTCTTTCCAACAAGACTAACAACAAATCATACCAACTTGTGATGTAAAATTTATTGCTTGTAAACTAAACATCACTCAATTAAGTTCATAACATGCCTTTGGTCCAACAGCGCCCGACTCATGTAAAATCCCTGAAACACATAAAAAAAGCATTTGTCACTTTAAAATAAGATAAATATAGTCCATTAACTCCTAATATCCTATACAAAATCATGCCTAAATGAACACTCATCACGCTACCATGTCTCTGCCGAGATCGAGGTAACCTACTGGCGAAGTCCATGGCAATGTGAACTTTCTTCCACCAAGGAATGCGAAGTGGCTGCAATAATCCACCGGGTCTACAATGCTCAGCCTTAACTCGCTGACAAATTTCACACCCTCGACAAAGATCGAAGACATCGATCTTCATCCTCGGCCACTTGAAAAGACAACGCACCTCTGCATACATCTTAGTCCTACCCGGATGAACCGTAAAGTGTGAACGATGTGCCCTATGAAGTATCTCATCACGTAGCTCAGCCACTGATGGAAACCATAATCGTCCTCTAAATCTCAGGCATGAATCTGTCGACTGACTCCAATCTGGATGATCTGAACTTTGTTCCAGCTCCAAAAACTTCAGATACTGCTCATCAGTCTACTGACCCTCGAGTACACTCTGAATCGACATTGTCTAAGTCCTCATCTGCCCATCAATCAATAATCTGGTATCGGTCGGAACGTCATTAAAATAAATCCTCACAACCACCTCGAACAAGCTGTAATCGTGCGTCATATGGCAAGTGACAACCTCTAAGTCAACCCCTCTGTGGCTCAATACGTCAGCAACCATGTTAGCCTTCCCCCGAGTGGTACTCCAAAGAAAATTCATAGTCCTTAAGGAACTCAAGCCAATGCCTCTGTCGCATGTTCAACTCCTTCTGAGTGAAGAGGTACTTCAAATTCTTGTCGTAGAGATAGTGGAACCAAATCTTCAGTGCAAACACCACTGCTACCAACTCTAAATCATGTGTAGGGTAGTTCTTCTCATAGATTTTCAACTGTCAGGAAGTGTAGGCAATCACTCTACCGTCATGCGTCAAAACATAAGCCAATTCAACTTTAGAAGCATTGGTGTTCACCTCAAAACCCTTTCCTGACTCGAGTAAAACCAAAATTGGCGCAGTAGTCAGTCGTTCCTTCAATGTCCTGAACGCTTGTTTGCAGTCGTCGGTCCAATGAAATCTAACCACCTTCTTCATTAATTGCGTCATCGGTGTCGCAATCTTCGAGAATTCCTGTACAAAATGTCAATAATAACTTGTCAAACCTAAAAAATTGCTGATATCTGACACTAATCTTGATGTAGGCCAATTGCTAACCGCCCTGACCTTAGCGGGGTCGACTGACACTCTGTCGATCCCGACAATGCTACCTAGATATCCTACCTCTATCAGCCAAAACTCACACTTACTGAACTTAGTGAACAATTTTTCCTTTCTCAGTGTCTGCAAAATCATCTTGAGGTGCTCCTCGTGCTTCTCACAAGTCCTGGAATAGATCAAGATGTCATCGATGAACATAATGATAAATTTGTCCAAGTACTGTCGCAGCACTCAATGTATCAAGTTCATGAACATCGTTGGGGCGTTAGTCAGTCCCAACAGCATAACTGTAAACTGGTAGTATCCATATCAAGTGCGAAATGCAATATTCTTCGTGTCCTCTGCTCTAATCCTCAACTGATGGTACCCAGATCTCATATAAATCTTCGAGAATCACTGTGTTCCTGTCAGCAGGTCGAACTAGTCATCAATGCGAGGAAGTTAATATTTTTTCTTCACCATCGCCTTGTTCAACTGTCTGTAGTCGATACACAATCTTAAGCTTTCGTATTTCTTTTTAACAAACAACACCGGCGCGCCCCAAGGCGACATACTTGGGTGAGTAAAGCCCAGCTCCAATAACTCGTCAAGCTGTCCTTTTAGGTCCTCTAGCTCTTTCGGAGCTATATGGTATAGCAAAATTGAAATAGGTTTTGTCCCCAAAACTAAATCAATGATGAAATCAATCTCCCTAGGTGGTGATAGACCTAGTAACTCTTCTGAGAAGACATTAGGAAACTCACAGACCACTGGTACCTCCTCCAACTTCGTCTCTACTCTACCCATCGTACTCAACATGCCAACGAATGTCTCTACATCTACACTAGTGGCGACTCTACCCCTAGTGATCGGAAAACTAGTCGAAGTCCCTGAAAACTAAACTTTGGATACTCAAGAATCTGAAATATGATCTTCTTACTGAAGCAGTGAATTTGTGCACCCAATCAATCCATGCCCAATAGTGCGTCGAACTCTAGGAACTCTAACACTCTCAGGTCTGCAAGTAGAACGTGATCCTCTATCTCTACCGAACAATTAACACACAAGTTTGGGTAAATCTTGTCCCCAGCAGCCGTACTAAGGATCAAGGGTCTCTCTAATCTAGTGGTTCTCAGTCCTAACTCATCCATCATACGACCCAAAACACAAGAAACCGTAGAACCAAAGTCAAACATAGTATGCATAAAACGACTACAAATGTAAACCATACCCTCAATCAGCATCAGTGTAGCAGTCGGATCTAGTGCGGTAACTACATGAACCTACTCCCGGTCCTGTGGCTGCCTTCGGCCAAGTCGTGGGCAAGAGCTGACGAAGTGGCCTAACTATCCGCATTAAAAACATGCTCCCCTTTGAGATCCTGAACTAGACGAACCACAATGTCCCTGTCTCTGTGCCTGACGAAAACTCTGTTGTTGCCTATGTCTCTGCTCTTGACCGCTGCCTCTACTATCAGCCCGCTGATGTTGTTGTCTTTGCTGACCCGACTATGCCTATGGTGGCTGGACACTAGCATAGCTCCGTATTGGAGTAGATGGTACTATTGTTGTGGTAGGCAGAGATGATATAGATCCAACATTCAGAGCTCGGTCTCTCTACGACTAAGATTTCAATCTCTTCCTCTTCCTGTCACCTCTAGAAGATCTCCCCGACTGTGAAGGAGCTGATGATGAAATTGACACCCCGGTGCTTGTGCTCACATAACCATAACTAGCCATGGCTCTCTCGTAGGCCTCCTGCAGTGTCCTCGGAGCCGTCGTCACTACCATGGAACCAAGTAGACCGCGCACAAAGTAATATGCCTGATCGACATCAGTGTCGACTACACTCTGGCATACTCCATCAGACGTAGATATTGGTCCATATACAGCATCACTAACTCATCAGTCCACTGTCGGATGGTCTGGAACTCGGTCCTCTTCAGGTTACGGATCGTGGGAGGATTGTATTTCTACTCAAATATCTCCTTAAATTCAACCCAGTCCTTGGGTTTACACTATAGTACACCACCAAACGTCGACCTCTCTGAACAATGAGGTGAATGATATGCCCGGCTGCATATGGATCGATGTGGCCAATACGTCATGGATCTTCTCATGGCTCCTAATGAACAACTCTGCTACCTCGAGATCCATGCCTCCGTAAAACTTCCCCGGTTGATGTCGTTGGAACTCGCAAGCCCGTCTCGCCTATGTCGTAACTCTAGTACCGGTGGGGATCAACGTACTAGGTATATCCTCAACCTATATATCCAGCGTCAGTGGTACAATCTCTGCCTGGACCTGAACCCTCTTTGTTGTCGCAGGCTCAAACTATGTTATGGGAGCTACTGGTGCCTCCTGCACCATTGACACACTACCTACCTGCATCCCTGGCGCTGCTGACATCGATGGGGACTCTCTTGTATGTGTCCTCAGAAGTAAGAGTATCCACTGGAGCTGCTGGTCATGGGAAATGACCAGATGGGGCATCTCATCAAGCCTCTCATGTACATCTCTAGTACCACTATAGCTAGTCTCAGGTAGATCAGCCATCGCAATCTAAAAAGAGAGCAAATACTTGATCATAACGTAGCTATCAATATATTATAATACAACACATCAAATAGCTCATATAGTCAGATTTTAATTTCTCCATCTCTCCTCACTTCCCTACTAAGACTTAAGTCAAGTTCAAAGGGTTCCACTCTAAGTTCAATCATTGTCCTAACTTCCGCTACCTTGGGTATTAGTGGATTGTGTTTTAAAAATACAAGCCAACCTTAGGCTAGACAAATTTAGTTTTTAATACTAACTGTGACGATCCCAATTCCACAATCCTAAATTGGGCATTGCCCGACCTAGACATACATGGATCCCCGAGCCAGTCTCGCTGAGTCACACAGGTCTAATCAACCTTTTCTAACCATTTTACCATTTATTAAGCAATTTAAGGTATAGTTAATCAATTAGTGAGTTATCAAAGATATAGCGGAAGCAATTAAGTCTCAAACTAATCGATCAACTTCAAGACACACAAGTTAAGACAACCTAAGGCGTGGAAACCCTGCAAATGTGTATATCAGCCAAAATAAGTCAAATGAGAGTATCAATAAAGTCATACATGCCCAATATCTCTAAAACTATCCCATAACCCATGTTCAAAATGAATTATGTAAATAATACACCAAGTAGTCACCTAAATCAGCAACGAAAAGTCATTTCGTACCCTCAGATCATATCCCTTATCAGTGGACTTTTCCCTTACTGGACTATGGATCTACACTCGGTCAAACACAAAAATGATGAGCCTAGGTAAGTAACACCAAGGATGAACAATAAATACAACATTTCGAATTAAATAAAGTAGTCGTCGTTCATGCAGATAGAAAGAAATGACAGGGAGCACATGAACATATAAAGACTGTGAATAAATGCTTGAGCAATCGAAAATGAGTGTCCCAGATAACAAAAGAGAGGCGCAAATGGTCTCGAACGAACGGTCATTGAGTCATGGGAATGCGCCTCCAAGACTCGGAGGTTAGGACGTGGACCGACTCAACACTATCGTAAACCCCACGCAAATGAGACCTTCCCCAACAATCTAGTGGGGAACTCCCACCACGTATAGAACCAAAAATCGAATTGCGTATCCCCCCAGCCGTAGACCTTTGGCATGTTTCCTCAGAAGGCCCAGATATCACATCACGATCACGTTGACTCACTTGCCCTCGAACAACTCAAAAGAATGGAATCCCAAATATAGATATTGAACAATAGCAATAATAAATTTAAAAGTTCAAGAAATAACTGTAAAGTTCCTCACTGGTTTACTTACCTCCGATCCAAGCTAATCGCACTCACACATTCCGACCCGTATCCAATTTTTTATTATTGTAATATTCCATTAATTCTACCCAATTTTTTATATTTATTTCATTAGTGGATTCAGGTCGATTTCCTAGGTATCGGGTCGTATTTGGACTCGTTAGGATACCCGAGAGATCCATAAACCTTCCAAATTTCCCTGAAATTTACCCATGGAAACTATTCCAAACGTCGTGGTGGCGTCGACGCCCTCACGGCGTGGGGGCAGGGTGTCTCTGTCCTAGGAGCAGTGAGTGGCGTCGTGGAGGTTTACCCCACACTCACGTCCAGTGAGCTTTATCGGTGTTTTCACACCCACGGCTCGCATCGTCGTAACTTGTGCTCATCCCAACCTTGTTAGGACCTTAATACCCATCCAACAACACATTTGCCACATCACAAAATGTATGAAATCATTGACAGAAAACCCAAAACGAAAATACTTTAAAAAATCTTCAAAAATTCTTCAAAACCCCAAAACTCCCCCAAATCGAATACCGTCTTCACAAAACATGCCTTGATCATCGCGAGGATCACCAATACGATGAGAGCTTCGATCAAATTTAAAGTCTCGACGTGGTGTCTAGAGTTGTCGCGACGAATGCGACCAAAACTTAAACCATTGCGTAGGAATCGACGAAGAGGTTTAGAATCTCACCTCGGATCGTGTCAGTGCCGCTTCGGTTACCTACTCCACACCAACCTTGAAAGTTTTCTTGGAGAGCAAGTTGAGAAAAAGAGAGAATGAGCTAAAGAGAGAGAGAAAGTGATGTTTTGGGGTTTATATAACCCCCTCCATCATCCACTTGCACACGCATGTCTCGAGACACATCCAACGTGCCTTGTGTAAGCTGTCTTTCCAACTCTAACACTCCATATGTGACTTCATTAGGTGACTTAAACTTCACACTTGATCATCTCTAACTCAGCCCTAATGTTCCTGAACTCGAACTGCAACGCGACTCGCCCTTCGCGTGCTTCTAGTCGCAACCACGTACCAACATGGTTATAATTTCATAAATTTGTGGTTTATCTGTGTTTTTAATTAAGTGTGTCCCCCAAACTACTAAACATTGTCTTGTATTACCAACGCTCGCACACAAACGCTTTCATACGTTTGTGACATTAGAATTTTATTAAGGAAATACAATATAATACAAATACCATACAAAAACTAACGTGCTTCGGCGTCTATGATCGAGAAATTCGAAGATTGTATCACTGCAGGGGGCCAACGTACAACCTAAATTGACACATGGCATAGGTTAGAATTTTAGGGTCGTTACACACTAGTTATTATTCTATACGGGGTGATAGTTCTTAAATTAGACTACCAAGAAGCCTCTCATCCATGTGGATTTAGGATGGTGCTAGTGTATCACGTCCTAAACTTCGAGTCTTGTAGTGTTTTCCTTGACTCAACGACCATTTAGTCGGGATTACTTGCACCTCTCGTTTGATTTGTTGGACATTCATTTTTGATTGATTCATATTTATTTACAGTCTTGATATATTCTTGCTTTTTATGTACATTTCTTTCTATTTGCATGGATATAGACTGGTTTATTTATTTCAAAATGTAGTATACATCCTGTTTGGCGTTACTTACTTGGGCTCGTCATTCTTGTGTTTGACAGAGTGCAGATCCATAGTCGAGTAAGGGAAAGGCTCCACAGTTAAGTGACTTGCTTTGAGGATACCAGAGTGGTTCTCCCTCTCTAACTGATGTAGGTGTTCCTACTTTTATATTATGTATGTATTTTGTTTTTTATCGCATTGGGGTATTGGTTTATGAGAGATCTTGGGACATGTATACTATGATGTTACTCTCCTCTTACTTGATATATTGATGTTGGTATATATATATATATATGCGGGGTTTCCACACTCTAGGTTGTCCTAACTAGTGTCTTAGAGATTATTTTATTAGTTTAAGTTTAAACTGCTTCCGCTATACTCTAATAACTCACTAATTTGAATAACTCACTTAATTGGATATAATAATGCTTAATAAATGTTAAATGGTAAGGAATGCTGATTAGGCTAGTGTTGATCTCACCTTGTTGATCTTACTAGCTTGATTCCACACTTCAAATCCTCCAAGAATCTCACCAAAAATCCTCTCACACACGTACTCACCATCTAGTTTGTGACGGTGGTGCAGATAGAGTTGAGACAAGCAAGGGGAAGGAGTTGATGCTAGGTGATATCCTCTAAGGACTCTCGGATCGATCCTTTCCTTTACTCACTGTAGGTTCTATTCTTTTGATTGTGATTACTGTATTATATGTTTTGTAAAACACTGGGACATGTATCGGGGATTGAGAGATTAGGGATATCATGTATGACCATACTATTTAGCTTTGATCACCAGACATGCATGTATTTATCCATTTCTAAGGGTTTCCACATGATACATTATCTGTTTTTTTTTTATTTCCGTCTATTAGTTATAGTTGTTTATAGTGATTTCCGTTGCGAATTTTCTAATAACTTTATAATCCTATAACTTACACATTTAAATAATAACATTATGATGTATATGAGGATTTGTGGCTGACTAGGATGTGTAGACTTCGTGAGTAAGGGCTTGGAGGTCCACACAGGTCTAGGCTAGGCGGGACCCAGTTTTATGGGGAAATGGGGCCGTCGCAGACACTGTAACTTAATCTGATCCATTTTTTTTGTTTGTACCTATCCACCAAAGTTTTCACATTTTTCGGCGATTCACCCATCGGCCTACATCACGAAACACGTTTTAGTCTATGATTTCGATTCAAATGATTTGACTATGATTTTATCACTAATATTTTGTCCCAATTACCTCGGTCATTTATAAAAATCATTTCTCAAACTTAGTGTACCCGTATTTTGTTCTCTTGGTACCCGTATCGACACGTTTTACTAGGTGAGCCTTGCTCGTAAACGCGATGATAAAATTCATTAGTTTGGCATGTGAGTATAAATAAGTAGTACACATCATCATCTACAAATTAAAATATTTTTGAGTTGTTATAATCACAATAAGGCATCCAACAGATAATAAACTATTTACCTAGTCAGACATGTCATATCCTATCCATGGTGTCCACATAGGCCTAAGCTGGCATTCAAGTGTGAAAACAAATATGAATAACAACGTTGATAAATTCAGGTGGTTACAAATGTATTTAATAATATGATATTGTTTTATAAACAGGGTTTATTTTGGGTTTGAGAGATACACAAATGACAGATGTATATGTTATTCCCTTTATCACATGACATACATGAGATCTACTTTATGGTTTTTTCACACTTAGGTTATATCGACTTTAATATCTATTTAAGTTGCTTATTATTTAATTCTTTCGCTGCAAATTTTGTAACTCGAGTATGGGTTATATTTGGCACGCACGAAATGTGACCAAATTTTGGTCGATATTTATAGGGTTTTAGTAGCCTATTTTAATATGTTTAATATGGAAGGTCTCTAAAATATATATCTAATTATATTTACTTCTTGTTTTTAGGTGAAACAGAGTGCGTGGTTGAATTCGGGGAGAAATTATGTGCAAAATGGTGTTTTTACATTAAGTGCTTCAGCTGTCGGAGGATTTGTCTCGAAATACGCATTACACAGTAGATAGAGCAGTGAGCAGAAGGCCAAATAATGTAGGAGGGATAGATGTAAGTCATTGCGTTTCAACAGCCCTTGATGTTTCCTCGAGATACGCATCACTAAGGTCTCCCACGTATTCGCACGACCTTGTGAGTTTCTTTCTTCACCGCACTAGCAACGCCCCGTGTCTTCTCCCCATTTACTCAGTTCCTATTGCCCAATGGAAGCACACCACGTCAGCAAGAACCGTAGCACACTTCCAGCAGCCGCTTGATCTCCTCGAGATCCGTGCCAGCACAAGCTCCCACATCCTCACTGATTTTAAGCGAGCTTCTCACCGCACCAGCCTTCCACGTGTCAGCCTCTCACCCTTATCTAGCGCGTCATCAGCTCCTCTTTCCACCAATCCGCTGTCACCATGTCTGCACGACTCAACAGCTCCTCCAATCTGCTGCCAACACATGTCCTGGCCTGCAGAAAAAGCCCAAAACAACCCCTAGATTCACCTCGGCGCACGAGTCACTCTACCAACCACGAATATTAGAATATCTGACTTCTATATTAGGACTTTAAGGATTATTTGAATATCGACTTCTATTATTTGAAAACTCTCTCCATTGTTTTTCTTTAGGGTTTTTTGAAGATCATGTCTAGCTAAACAAATCCTTATCTAGGTCAAAGGCAAAACAAGTTAGGATTCTTGATTCATGGCATAACTTGTGAGATCTATTATTTTATTATTCGATTTAATTCAATATCTACTATTTCATTATTATTAATTTTCATGAATATAGTTTAAATCTAAGATATGTATATGGCCATTGCATGTTTTTATGTGAAAAATCTATAGTCAATTGGACCAATAAAAGTGTCAAACACTCATCCGATTGTCATCAAAACCTTTCGGTTCTTGAGTTTGCAACAATTGAATTTAGGTTAAATTGGAAGCGAATGCAATCCGGTTACCTAGGATTAGTATTCCCACGAGTCTTTATTATTACGGTTAGTGTGTTAAACCTTATTGGCGGATGTCTAATGTTATGCATTAATTAGGGAAGTATTAGTGGCGGATGTCCTAGCTACTGAGATTAAGGGAATTAGGAATTTCTGGCAGAGATCGATTTTCCATAACTAATATAGGAGAATTTGACTTGATAACTTTTTGGGAAAGATTGAAGACCATGATATGCCATTGAATCTTGATCTTGTCTTGTGGAACCGTAGACCTAGGTATTTTCTTTCACTGATATTATTCTTGCAATTTTGGATTCTTACTAGTTTTAATTAATTGTTTTCTCAAGTTCTTTTTAAAACCCTTTAGTTAACTTAGAGTAAAATTCATGTCATGTGGGTTCGACCCCATGTTTACCACTACTACACCCTTATAGGATTGGTAACTCGAGTACGGGTTATATTTGGCATGTACGACACGTGACCAAATTTTGGCGCTGTCGCTGGGGACTTAGTCCTTTACTTTGAGCTTAGTTTTTTTTTTTCTTTTTTTTTCTCTTTCTTTAGTTTATGCCACCGCGACTTGGTCAAAATTGATTGGTTCACTGTTACCTTTCGATCCTAAACCAAAGAGAACATTTCGTAAGTGGAATAGAGAGAGACCTAACTTTGGTAACAATAAGGCAAAATTCCACCAAACATGGTTGAAAAGTGTCAAGTAACTATGGGGCATGCCTATCAAGATCTTCAGGCTCTTTTGGCACAACATCCCCTCTGCACCAACTATTAGGATAATGCCGAAGATTTTGAGTTTAGGTCAGGGTTTATTCATCTCCTACCGTCCTTTAATGGTGGCAAGAATGAAAACCCTGTTACTTTTCTAAAGGAGTTTAAAACTAACTGCAAGTCTATGAAACCTTTTAATGCGGATAAGGACACGATTAAGCTTAGATCTTTTCCGTTTTGTCTTAAAGACAAAGCCAAGGAATGGCTTTTCTACCTTCCGTCTGATTGCATTAACTCCTGGAATGAGATGACAACTGCGTTTTAAATGAATATTTCCCTGAGGATAGAGTTGCTCAGCTCATCAAGGACATATGCGGCATCAGAATGAAGTCGGGTGAATCATTTGGTGAATATTGGGATTGCTATAAGATATCGATTGCTAGTTGCCCGCAGTATGGCTAGTCTGAGAAGGTCATAGCCCATTTCTTCTATTTTGGCATGTCGACCATAGAAAGATGCATGATTGATAATGCGTGTAGGGTCACATTCGAAATAGGACTCCGACCCAGATGAAACAATTATATGAGGACATCGCACAACAGTCGCGCCTTTATGGAGATCCTGATGATACTGCTTACTAAAGTCTAACTAAAGGAAGTGTCTCGAGTTATACTAACCAGAAAATTGACCAACTGACTTCTATGATAGAGCATCTCCCCTCCTCTAGCGAAGTGCAAGTCAAGGCTTGTGGCATTTGTACTGCCGCAAATCATGCAACTGATGAATGTCCTACTCTTTTTTAGGACTATCAACTGGCCAATGTCAAGGGTAATCAGTTTCAGGGACCACCTTGAGTCTCGTTTGGGAATATATACAATCACGCAACGGCGAGGACTAACCCAAACATTAGTTACGGGCCTCAAAATCAAAACTACCAGACCTTTTGTCCCGAGAGGTCAACCGTTGCCTGCTCCTTCTAATAATTCCTTTTCACTTGAGGATATGATGAAAGCTCTTATGGCTCAACAGAGCCAATTTACAAGAAATGTTGCTCAATTCAAAGCTAACACTAATAAATCCATTAATGATACCAATTTAACAGTCTAGAACCTTCAAGTTCAAATGGATCAACTATCACAACAATTGGTTTATCTCGAGGATAAATGAAGGTTGCTTTCACAATCTTACCCAAATCCTAATGCGAGTGCTAACGTAGTTCCACTAAAAAACGATAAAGAGTTGGAGGGTTCCAAAAGTAAAAATGAGTCATCTGATGCCAAAGACCAGGCAAATGAGGAAGAGCATGAGCTAGTAGTGACCTCGTCTGTCCCTAAACAGATGGTAACTACTCAAAAGGAAGCACTGCCCACATTCAAGGTCAAACCTCATTTTCCACAACGACTTATCCTAGATAAGAAAAAGTAGAATGAGAATGAAACTCTCAAGACCTTTCGGCGAGTGGAAATCAATATTCTACTCCTCGACGCTATGAAGCAAGTCCCTAGGTATGCAAAGTTTCTTAAGGAACTATGCACTAATAATGGGAAACTAAAAGGCAACGAAAAATTTTAAATGGGAGAAACCATCACAGTTATCCTACAAAAGAAGTTGCCTCCTAAATGCAAGGATCCTGAGATGTTATCAGTGTCTTGTGTTATAGGTGATGTAAGCATTCGGAGGGCTATGTGCGACCTTGGCGCTTCCATTAATGTCATGCCATTGTCTACTTATGAGACATTGAATGCAGGTCCTTTAGAGGAAACTGGTATTGTCATTCAGTTGGCAGACCATTCCGTTGTCAGTCCCATTAGTGTTCTTAAGGACGTTCTAATCCGAGTGAATGAGTTTATGTTTCCTGCTGATTTCTTCATGGTAGATACGAAGGAGGAACCATTCCCCAATGTTTTGGCAATGCTACTTGGATGTCCATTCTTAAATACAGCGAAGACGAAGATAGATGTTGACGATGGATCTCTTACCATGGAGTTCGACGGTGAAGTCATCCAGTTTAACATCTATAATGCGATACGATACCCCTAGTGATGTGTCTTATGTGTCATGTACCATGAACTGTGTGGACTCATTCATTGAGCAGGCTTTGCTCACGAGTGAAAATGATGTCATGAAAGTAGTGTTAGAGAATCATTTCTACACTACTCATATCCACCAGAGTGTTTTGAACTCGACACTAATGTCGATGATGCTGTTTTAGAGTTGGATTCATTCCAACCCCTACCCCCAAATATATGGTATTTGGAGTTACCTACTACTGACTACAAACTTTCTCCCTCCTTGGTTAAAGCTCTCACACTTGAGCTGAAGCCATTACCTGAGCACCTAAAGTACATGTTTTTTGGTGAGGATGACACATTCCTTGTGATCATCTCAGCCTAACTTACACATTTGGAGAAGGAGAGACTCCTACTTGTACTCCAGGAATTTAAACATGCTATTAGGTGGACCATAGCGGATATCAAAGGTTTAAGCCCTTCCACTTGTGTGCATCATATATATATGGAAGAGGGGCCAAAACCTACGAGAGAAACCCAGAGGAGGCTCAATCTGCCTATGATGGATGTCGTAAAGAAAGAGATACTGAAGCTTCTTGATGTTGGCATGATTTACCCTATCTCTTATAGTAAATGGGTAAGCCATATCCAATAGGTTCCTAAGAAAACAGGAGTCACAGTAGTCACCAATTCACATGGTGAGTTGGTTCCGACCCACATTCAAAATGGATGGTAGGTATGCATTGACTACAAAAAGTTAAATGCTTTCATTAGGAAGGGTCACTTACCTCTTCCATTTATTGATTAGATGGTGGTGAGACTAGCCAATCGTTCTCATTATTATTGTCTTAATGGTTACTCCAGTTTTCACCAGATAACAGTAGCGCTTGAAGACCAGGAAAAACAACATTTTCTTATCCGTTTGGCACTTTTGCTTATCGACGCAGGTCCTTTGGGTTATGCAATGCACTTGTCACCTTTCAAATGTGCATGGTGAATATCTTTTTAGATTTTTTTGAGCATTTCATAAAGGTCTTCATGGATGATTTTACTGTTTACGGTGATTCATTCGATAGTTGTCTCATTAATCTTACAATGGAACTCAGCAGGTGTGACGGCCCCAATTTTCTGAGGTCATCCCATGACCCACGCTCTCTGCCCGCAAGCCAAGCAGTGCCTGTCATGTCACTAGACACGTCATCACTACTGCCACGTCCGCAGCTTTGTGAAATGACGCTCCATTTAACTAATCCTACTATATTAAGTTGTTTAATTCTCCTAACATCTAGTAGGTTAGTTAATTAATAATAACAATAGTGGAAGCATTTAATTTGTATTTTATGAGAATTTATTTAACCTAAGTAGTGGAAAACCTGGAAGTAAACACCATGTATACAACTGAGATGAAGTAAACAGTAATCCATATACATGTGATTATGTTCTAAAGTTCCTAAAACCCAGCAAAATAATATATACATACATGATAATCAAAACACTAGCTCTCAGCAGTAATGGCCTCAGAGATAGTCGCCTAGTACCTCTTTTCCCTTGCTCTTGCTCATACCAGGATCTGCGCTCAGTTGCCCAACACATACAACAACGAGCCCAGTGAGTAAATTCCCAAGAGAAGTCTACACGATAATCATGAAAACATCGATAAGCTACGAGACATGTGAATATAACCCTAACAATAGGAATCATATTCCCATGATTGGCAGTAAACAACCATCACAGCATCACATCAATCACACATCAATTGGAAATGTAAAACATCAAAAATCTAACAAATAATCCAAATGGCTCGAATGTAAAATCAAGAAATAAATAGGCCATCACTCATTTAATCACGATAAAACCAAGACCCGTCGGTCATACAATAGCAAAACGGAGTTCTTAGCACAAATCAGTGCTTAATAACAGGCTTACAATGACTACACCTCAACTCAGTAAACGGGCGTACTCCTTTCCAAGCTTTTTAGTTCTAAGAGTATCCTTAATCCCTCTAGACAGTTGTAGATACATTCTACTCTCATTTACACGGTCGTCGTCACAGACTAGCCCATGCTCAAGCGTGTAGCCATAACCAAGATGAAAAACCATGCGTGACCACCAGCAGTCACCACATACGATAAGATAATCGATAAAATGCACGTCATGAATTAAAGTGTAACTTTCTCAAGGGTTTTACGCACCTAAAATACGATCTCCGACTTTCGGACCCGCCAATCCTACCTACCTAGCTCCCACGATGCCTGAGCTATGTTTTTTCCCAGTCCCTGAAGTCCATTTATAGTGTTTTATATTAATTAAGCGGGTTTATTATTAATTAGGCTCAATTTCATATTTTAAAAATTCAGGGGTTCTGGTATTAATGCACTAGTCAGGGGAATTAACGCGCTAATTGATCTTCGGCACTGTTCATCATCTTCCCCAGCGTGATTAACGCACTAGTGTTCATCACCTAGCACGCTAATTGCACGCTGCCTTGAAATTCAAAAAACGAATTCAGGCTTTTAGGGGTTTTTCCCCACACCCAGCATGATTATCAACTAGAAAACACCTCAATCACAAGACATACCACACTAAAACATCGATTTAACATGATTACACCCTAACATTAGTGAATCGACATGCATGTCTAAAAAAACCCAATTTGATCCAAATTACTCCAATTTCCCACAAATTCGATCCAAATCAACAAAATCCTGCAAAACCAACCTCATGAACATCAAATTTCAGCGAAAACAGTAAATTCACTCACAAATCTGAGATCACCACAACACCCATTTTAATGAAATTCAATCAAAATGAGAGTTTGATTACCTTAGATTTGGTTGTTGGACGTCCAGAATCACTCTCCAAAGCTTTGATTCGTCATCTCCAACCTCAAATTTCGCTCATAAAAAGCTCCAAATTTTAGTGAAAAGGATCGATTTGCATGATGGCACTCATCGTGGAATATATATAGTTGTGATTCTAATATAGTGCGAACACGCATCTCGAGGCTAATCTAATGGTCACTGATCACCCTATGTCACTCTAGTTTTGGACACCTTATCATGACACTACAGTCCTTGATTTACCTTATTGTGCATCTCGAGGATCATCCCATGCACCCTGATTTTTCCTATCCAAACTATAGGACTTCAATTAATCCATTATTTATTCACTTTCAACCTTAGGCTAGGCCACCTAATAAATCATAAAAATTCATATGTGATGTCACACTAGCTCTCAGCTCCACGACAACTCATGCCCTGTACCTCGGCTATCCCATACCTGGTACCCGATCCTCGACACGCATTTCGAGACATATACCCGACTCGTAGCATTGCTCGATACCAACTTACACACATGTGATGTTTGTATAATAATAATACATTCCCACATCGCAATAATAGACATACAACATACACAAATAACACAATATAACCTGGGTACTCATACCCGAGTCTGCCCAACTGTTCACGTAATGCCCGAATTAACCCGTTAATCCTCGTGATTAACACTAATCCTGATTAAATAAATTTGGGTCGTTACAGCAGGTGTATTGAGAAGAACTTGGTTCTGAACTATGAAAAGTGCCATTTTATGGTAGTCTAATGTCTTATTTTTTGACACATTTTCTCAGCCAGGGGTGTAGAGGGAGACCAAGCTAAAATTAATGCTATCAAGAAACTTCCCTACCCTACGAATATGCGCGAGATTAGAACTTTCCTTGGACATACTGATTTTTACTGTCGTTTCATCAAGGACTTTTCGAATACCGCACAACCTCTATGCCATCTACTCCAAAAGGACATACCCTTTGAGTTTGACGAGGCATGAAAGAGAGCATTTGATGCATAGAAAAACTCACTTACACATCAGTGATTCAAGCCCCTAATTGGGAGCTTCCATTTGAAATCATGTGTGACAGAGAGTCGAAAGAGTTTCACATGTTATTTACTATGTTTCTCGTACTATAGATGCGGCTCAAATGAACTACACCACTACTGAGAAGGAGCTTCTTACCGTTATCTTTTGGGAACCAAGGTTATTATTTACTCTGATCACGCAGACTTGAAGTACCTAATGAGTAAAAAGGATGCCAAACCTAGGCTCATTAGATGGATACTCCTACCATAGGAGTTTGACATCACAATTAAAGATAAAAGTGGTGCAAAGAATCTAGTCGCAGACCATCTCAGCAGGATTGAGAATGGCGAACATCCCCTCTAAAGGATGACTTCCCTAGCGAGTACATCTATGTTGTAAAAATCCACTAATGACTCTAAAGTGGTTGAAAGTCTTCTAAGGAGGTACAATGTCACTCATAGAACATCTATGGCATATCATCCCCAAACTAGTGGCCAGGTAGAGGTCTCTAATAGGAAGATCAAATCTATCTTGGAAAATACAGTGAATCCTACTCGGAATTATTAGAGTACACGTCTTGATGATACGGTTAAGGCTTACCGAATAGCAATTAAAACACCAATTGTCCCCCTACTATCTTGTCTTTGGCAAAGCTTTCCACCTGCCAGTCGAGCTTGAGCATAAATCCTATTAGGCTGTGAAACAGCTTAATATGAAGCGCGATGAAGGAGGAAAAGAGAGAAAGCTTACTCTCCAAGAACTGGAGGAAATCAGGAGCGATGCATATGAAAATGTGCAAATTTACAAGGAAAAAAACAAAGCGTTCCATGATCGCAATCTCTCTAGGAAATCTTTTCGTGTTGGTCAGAAAGTGTTTTTGTTTCAATCACGTCTTAAGATTTTTGCAGGTAAGCTGAGATCGATGTGGATATGACCGTATATGGTGATTGCAGTGTATGATCACGATGCAGTGGAGAATCAGTGTTTGGAGACTTGTAGTGCTTTTAAAGTGAATGACCACATATTGAAGGTCTTCTATGAAGACTTCCCAAGTCAAAATGTGGAGGGCATATCATTTGCAAAACCATTCTATACTGATTGACAGACTCAGACCAAGTCGAGCTAAAGATTTTAAACAAAAGCGTTATTAGGAGGCAACCCAAATTTTGATAAGTATTATTTTATTTATTCATTTTTTATTATGCATGAACTCGTATCATTTCCTTCTTCTTATATCTATCATGTTCTTTCACCTTTTTGTTTATTTTTTTATGTGAGAACCTCTTGACTTGTTTTGAACCATGGGGACAAGGTTCGAAAATATTTTAGGGGTACTTTAAGGATTGTGGATTGTATTTGATGCATTTTCTTGCTAAACACCGCAAGTATGATCATTTAATTGTTTAAAAATTATGTGGTTGAAGGATGGTAATGGTGGTGTTATTCTCATTTTCTTATTTTTTCCATTTGTCTTTCCTTTTCAATGATACTTTTATCTTCCATTTCACTAGGATATAATACATTTTCATGAACGCATTTAGTATAGTTTTTGTTATTATTAGTAATAGACATGTGTCTATTTATGTTTGTTCTTGCACTTAGACCTTACAGTGTCATACGTTACATATGTTGCATTTAAAGTCACCTGAAACTTTTCTTCATGCCTTTAGTTGCGGATAAGTACCTTATGGTTGTCTTTTGGACTTGGAACTTCGGAAAAGTTAGGAGAAACACTTAATCAAACCCGTAGCCTAGCATTTTTATGATTTCATGATTAGGGATGATGGTTAAGCCTTATGCTAGATATCAAAATGGGCAGACAGTCAGAATTGTGCATGTGATAATATTTTAACTCACAATGGAGAATTTACTTAATCATAATGAAAGTGAGAAGGGCTAACATGAATTTTCTCAATATAGAGAGTCCCACATGTTCCACAGGAAATGGAGCAGTGAATCTTGTGGTAGGAAAAAGTGAGAAAACCGATTCATAGGAAATGGAGCAGGAACCATATTACTTGAAAAAATGTGGAGAAAAAATATAGAGTATATATATTGAATGAATAAAGGTGAAAGTCTATGAAATCTCCTCAAATAAAAAGATTTAGCTCGATTGCTTTCACTAGATTAAGTGAGATTTTAAACTTGCATGCTCATATGTATAAACCAAGAAAACTCATGAGTAGTTGATGGCCTTTATCTTGACCAAATCTATGTCTTTAAAGTGTGATCGTAATTGTGTTTGGGTTGCGAGTCTTGACATATCATAACTCCAAAATTTCTTGAATGGCTTGTTAACTTGGCGACTATGAAAATCAAAGGAACTCCATGAATTTTGAATCGGGTATAGGATTAGTTTAGTTAGTGCATACTTATATTAAGAGTCTAGCTTAGTTTATATTTTGTCATTTACGCCTTTGCTCGACATCCGCCACTAACTACTTTTCTAATTAATGTATAACCCTAGACATCCACCAATAAGGTTTAACACACTAACCCAATAATAAACATCCATGGGAATACTAATCCTAGATAACCAGATCACGTCCACTTCTAGTTTAACCTAGATTCAATTGTTAAACCGAAAGGTTTTGACGGCAATCGGGTGAGTGTTTGTCACTTTTATTGGTCTAAAAGAACAATTACGGATATAATTGGTCCAATTAACTAAGATTTTTCACCTAAAAGCATGCAATGGTCATATACATACCCTAGATTTAAACCACATTCATGAAAATCAACAACAATGAAATAGAAGAAATTGAATTAAATCAAATAATAAAAATAATAGATCTCAAAAGCTATGTCATCAATCAAGAATCCTGACTTGTTTCACCTCCGACCTAGGCAAGGATTTGTTTAGCCAAACATGGTCTTCAAAAACTCCAAAGAAAAAAATCGAAAGAGTTTTCAAAGAATAGAAGTCGATGTTCTAATAATACTTTAAGTCCTAATATAAATAACCTACTAAAAATTGGTCTCTCTAGAGGGGAGATAAAGTAATTATTGTAGTTGGTAGAGTGACTCATGCGCCCAGGAAAATCTAAGCATTGTTTTGGGTTTTTTTTGTAGGTTAGGACACGTGTCGACAACAGATTGGACAAACTGTTAAGTTGTGCTGACGTGGCGGCATAGGATTGGTGGAAATAGGAGCTAATGAGGGCTGGACAAGGCTGAGAGGCCGCCACATGGAAGGCGCTGATGCGGTGAGAAGCTCGCTCAAAATTGGCGAAGATGTGAGAGCTTGAACGGGCACGGATCACTAGTAGACCAAGTAGCGGTTGGAAGTGACCTACTCATCTTACTGATGTGGCGTGCTTCCATTGGCGAGAGGAGCTAGTGTTAACGGGCTGGGCGAATGGGGAGGCGACACGTGGCACTGCTGGTTTAGTGAAGGAAGAAACACACAAGGTCGTGCGAATACTTGGGAGACCTCACATACACGTATCTTGATGCAGCATCAAGGGCTGCTGGAACGCAATGACTTATGTGTATCCCTCCTACGTCACTTGGCCTGCTGCTCACTACTCTATCCACTACGTAATGCGTATTTCGAGACAAATCCTCTGATAACGAAAACATTGCATGTAAATACACCATTTTGCACAAAATTTCACCCTAGATTCAACTGCGCACTCCATTTCACCTGAAAACGAGAAGTAAATATAATTACATATACATATATATATATATATATATATTTTAGAGACTTTCCATAGCAAACATATTAAAATAGATTACTAAAACCCTATAAATATCGACTTATCAAAACTTTAATTTAAGACTTGCAAATAATTCTAATTAAGCAACTAAATAATAATTAAATGGTTAAAAGGGATGATTAGGTCTATGTTGACTCCGCGTGGGCTAACAATGGGTCCATGTAAGTCTAGTGTCGGGCGAGGCCCAATTTATTGGGGTTGGGGCCATCACACGATAACCCATACATATGTGTAGACCATTAGTCCCCTACCAGACTCTGGTAATACTGATAACAATGTAGAAGTCAACCTCAACTTCAACTCTGTAAAAGCATATTAACACTTTATAGACCAATCAATTCTTGGTGTACAGTTAAATGAGTTAAGCTAGGTTATAACTGATCTAAAACACATGACAAATTATCTAAACACATTCGAAACACTTCAAATGAACCCCAAGGAGCCAAAGGACCTCAGCTCGGGTACCAGGAGTGTGTCGAGTCAGATTTGGAGGTCCCAGGGAAGTGCAAGCTCTTGTTTGAGGTAAGTAAAACCCAATTGAAACACATCTCGAGTATTTCACGATTTCTATTATTTTTTTATCTTGTTTTTGTAATGACCCAATTTTGATTTATGTCATTATTCGAGTATTTTTGGACGTGGACACCAGCTCAGATCCACGAGGACACCTTGGACTGGCTAAGACACGCCTGATTAGGCATCAACTATTATTTAAGTATGATTGGTTGCATAACTATAGTGTTAATTATTATTTTACGTCTTATTACATCACATGTGTGAGTTTAGATTGAGAAACCAAGAAAGATAATGTGATGAGTATTCAACTCAAAAATCGTGTCGACACGAGTACCGGGCAGGTGAATTATGAAAACACTAGGTCGGGGAAATGGTTCACATAGACAAATAAAATTAAATGTCACAAATAATGAATATGAGAACATGGCATAGACCAAAGTTATCAAAATAGGTGTAAACAACAAGTCGAGGTGTCGGGTGCGGAGAAAACGAAAATCGGCAAACCAATAATTGAACATTAAAGATAAGACCAAAGGGGGAAAGTTACCCATTGGAGTTGGATGGCCTAAATCATGTCAATTAGAAGTCCTTGGGATATGTGCATCACATGAGATCAAAACAAAGTGATAAACATTGACTTTTTCCATATATATATATATGAACTTTTCTTACTCCTCTCTCAACAACCCAAAAATTAGAGAGAGCAAGTGAGGGTTTTGAGTGGGGTTTCATGGCGATTTGGTGAGGATTCAAGTATCAAATCATCATATTAAGGTGAGCTCCTCCACTTTCTTTCAATTATTCATCTCTTAAGCTAAGTTTTGGGGTTTTAATGGAAATTTGAGCTTGTGAGTTGAGCTCACTAATTTTTGGTGTTCCTTTGATGTTTTGAAGTGCTTTTAGTTCATGGGATGCGATATTTCAAAGTTTACTTGAAAGTTTACAAAATCTGTTTGGAAAAGTTGTGGAATTTTTATATTTATTGGTAATTTTGATGGTAAATTGTGAATTAATGGTGATTGTTGATGGTGTTGGTAATTTTTAGAGAAAATAGGTTTTAATGGAGGTTTAGTTGTTGTTGTATTGGTGTTGTTGATGTTGGTGTGAGGGGAAAAGAAAGAAAAAGTGAAAATGAAAAACAAAAAGAAAAAGGAGAAATTAATTATGAAAAATAGAGAAAAATAAAAAAAAATATTTGAGCCAAATAAATGGAAGTTTGTGGGTTTGAATAAAAAATAGAGAATTTGGGATTCTCTCGAGACTTTATATCGTGGTTTTTACCTCATAAAGTGTGAGATTGACAGAAATGTGGAAAATAGCTAGAAAATTATGGGAGAATTTAGAAAATATGGATAAAATATGAGAAATTGGAAAAGGTTGGAAAATTGGTTTCAAGACTTTTTCAGGCGTTTAACACCCCAGTATAACTCGAAAAATGTGCCACAACAAAAAATTTGAATAAAATTTTAATTTTTGTTGTCACAATATAAAATCAATTAATTTGAATATAAATCACTTAAAATGGCTTATTTGGATACCAATGACTTAGAAGACCATAGTCGGGTGTCGGGCGCACATCTTAAGGCAAGAGCAAAATCGGACCGAGGTATTTTTGAGACTTTAAAGCTCAAATTGAGGTAGTAAAACCCTTAAGAATGCTTCATAAAGTTCATGATTTATCGTGGTTTATCATTATTGTATTTATTGTATGTCTGTTGGTGGGCACACATGAGTTTCACTCCATAAGCCTTTGTTGTGTATATATATTAGCGGTGGCTAAATCCCTTGCATGAGTTGTTGGTGATAAGGCTCCCGTCGACAATAGTAGGATATACTTGCGACCGTCGGGAAGGATTAGGGTGGTCCTAATGGGTAACACCATCGGGAAGGAATCATGTTGTTTACCGCAGTTAGGATATAGTCACTGGATTCCTGAATATTATATATGCGTGATTCATGTCCTGTTTTATCGATATTCGATCAGGGTAGGTCGGGGTTTTTTTCGTGGTTATTCGATTGGTATTTATTTACTATTTAAAGTTGAGCCTGGTTATTTAATTACTGCTGCATTTGAAGTATTTTGTGATGCTTTATATTTTTGTTGTTGTTTTTGTATGATGTATATTGCCTATAACTGTGAAAATATGATTATTTGTTGTCATAAAGTCATATTCGCATGTCTCGTAAATTTATTAGCTTTATCCATGAATATTATGTGGACTTCTCTTGGGATTTTACTCACTGGACTTGTCAGTGTATTTGTTGGGTAACATAGTGCAAATCAGAGCAGGGGTAAGGAGGTATTGGGCAATTACCTTTGAGTTTGTTACTGCTACAGCTCGTGTTTTGCCTACAATACATCTATATTTATGTTTTTGTTGGGTTGTAGGACTTTTGAGACATTTGTACATGTATGTATTTACTTTTGTTGCCTTATTTACAATATGCATTATGTCTTTTTTTCACATTAGGATGATGCTCTAAATGACATAAATTTATTTCATGTTATTCAAGTCTATTAAGTCTTCCACTGAATTATTGAATATGAATGATAAGACTTTGATAAATGATGAGCAATTAAATAATTGAATAACTTTATACAAGATATGAACACTTAGTATGAGATTCAAGGTATGTCGCATGGTAAAGAACGTATGTGGCGTGTAGGACCCAACAGGGCAATGACATGGCAGGGTTGTGGGGCCCCGATACATGACATGGTAGGCATTGGGATTTTGGGCCATTATAGTTTTCGAGCAGTATTTTTCTAATTTATTTGTTATACTTTATGTTACTGTTGATTGAGTTAAGTCACCGCTAGGATTGTATTTGTTATGAGTATGGTTATGTGGCACGCTAGACCACACCACGTTGCACTCGCGGTCTCGGTGATTAGCGACCCAAGCTGCTTTTTCATTGCACATGTCAGTGGGTCGTGGGTCTACACAGACCACTACGAGGGCTTGGGATGTGGGGTCGGTGGGTGCGTACAGTGTGCTAGAATCCTAGTAAACCGAAGTATTGTCTAGGTTATCTGAGATAGGTACACGCGTACTTGATATCTCTTATGTTAGTTATGCATGCGATGTCTGACTTATAGTTGCCTGTTATTTGCACATATTTACTTAACACTATTTATTGAGTTCCTTTAAAATGTTTAGAGGTTTTCCTTGTAATTTTACTCACTAGACTTGTCATTTGTTTTAGTTGTGATGACTGAGTGCAGATTCTAGTATGAGTACAGACAAGAAAATTTCAGGTGACTATCTTTAATTATCTACTTATATTGTCGCCTTATATCCATAGTACTATACTTCCAAGTTTTCCACGGTAGGTTGTTTGACATATGATATGCAAACTGATGATTATGTCCATACTAATTTGCTATTCTAAGTATTCTGTTGAAAGTGATATTAAATACTAGTAAAACGCTTGTAAAAAACATTCCACACTTCCCAATTTGAACTACTAACCTAAAAGATAGTAAATCCTTAATGAATCACTCATGCACACTTGAATAACTGGTTAACTTCTAAGATGCAAAAACGACATTAGTACACACACTAAGAACGCTAAGTTTTACGCTAATAACTGGTTAACTTCTAAAATCCTTACTCATTTTTCACTACACCTGAGTTTAGAAGCAGCACATTGCTAGGTACGGACAATCTAACATTTATATATGTTTCATCCATTTTATAAAGAGTGATAAAAGTTTTACGCTAGCATTCAATCTATCACAATTTTACCCATTCTTTATGAATGAAAAACAAGTTTAGGATCTCCATGCCCTATATATTTTCCAGGGATGAAAAATAAATTTTGGGCCTCCCTCCCCATTTTTTGGTATGAAAAAGGCCCTCAGAGACCTACTTTACTTGGATTTGGACCGGCTATGTAGAGTTACCACTAACACACACGCGCACGTGCACATACACACACACACATGCATGCGCAAACGCACAAAAGAACTTAAAGATATATAAAGATAAATATAAGGAAATTCTACAATGAAGACCAAATATATACCTATGCCATGGGAACCCCTCAAAATGTGTTGTACATTAAATGATTTGCGCATTTATGTCGCCTCAATTAATGTGTTCAATTTAAATCCAATTGTTTTAAATAGTGTACCCATAGCATGGGTATATATTTAGTCTCCATTATAGAATTTCTCTAGGTACTTCTACCATGAGAACCAAATATATACTCATGCTATGGGTACACTATTTAGAATCATTGGATTTAAACCCAACACATTAATCAAGGCGACATAAATGTACAAAGCATTTAATGCACAACATTTTTTAAGGGTTCCCATGACATGGGGGAAAAGGGGGATTTCATCCTCTAAAGTATGGGTGAAAGGAGAATTACCCCTTAAAGTGAAGTGAGGAGGGTTTCAGCCTTGAAACTTAAAAAAGTTACGGATTTTAACCCTTTATTAAGTTTTCCATTATCTCATCATTATCTAGTTGATGTGGCGTGATGAGATTGACAGAAAGTGGGGCCCACACTTTTTTTTACTCGCAAAAAACAAAAAGATTACATACATTTAAGTAAAAAAAATATTTGTATATAATTTTTTTGAAATAAAAAATATTTCTATCTGTTAAGTGCACATATGACATGATGGGGTGAAATGATGGTGGGTCCCACATAGGTATCATAAATTAGGAAAATACATTTTAGACAGTAAAAGGGGACCATAGAATTAAGGAAGTTGGCAGAGAAGGGACGATGCTCAGCCTAATTACTTTTTTTTTAAATTAAAATATTTTTTTACATATGAAGCACGAGAAAATATTTATTTTATAAGTAAAAAAATATACCAACTTTTTTAATCTTAAAAAAAATTTGAGGTTAAAAAAATAGTGTGGAATACAAAAAAGTTTGCATTTTTCTTAAAAAAAGTATGTCTTCTACGAGTAAAACTTTTTTTTAATTAATAATTCTTGAAAAAAATTAATAAATGTTTATTTTATAAATAAAAATTATTGACAAAATTGTCAAGCTTAATTTGTTTGAACAATTTTAAGATTAGGCCTGACATGAGCCTGCGCACTAGCTTGTCTAATGGTGATGGAGAAAAAAGAGACAGTGTTGCAGCGCTAAAATGTTTTAGTATGTGGGACCCACCATCCTTTCATTATTCCTTAGCTTTTAATTTATTTTTTAAAAACTTTTTGGAAAAAATAAAAGTTGCCTTTATTTTATATTTTTTATAAAATTTATTGAAAAAATGAAAAAAGAGAAACAAAAATAGAGTATTAATGTTAAAATTGAGTTTGTGGTTGAAGAAGTAGAGTTTGATGTGCCATGAATCACAAAATAGAGGAAAAAATATATAGAGTTTGTAGTTTTTTTTTTCAAGCCTTTCTTTTTTTTAGGCCTTCTAGAGTTTGTAGTTGTGATGCCCTTGGTCATAATTTTTTCTTTTCTGCTAATAAAAATGTGAGGGTCCCACTTCCAGTCCATCTCATCATGCCACATTAACTAGATAACGGTAAGATGATGGAAAACTTAACGGAAGGTTAAAATCTTCAACTTTTTTAAGTTTATGGGTTAAAATCATCCTCACTTCACTTTAAGGGATAATTTCCTTTCACCCATACTTTAGGGGTTGAAATCCCCCTTTTTCTCCATGACATGGATATATATATTTGGTTCCCATGATATAAGTACTTTATATATAGGGTACTTCTACCATGGGAACCAAATATATACCCATGTTATGGGTACACTATTTAGAACCATTAGATTTAAATCCAACACATTAATCGATGCGTCATAAATGCATAAAATATTTAATGCACAACACATTTTGAGGGATTCTATGGCATGGATATATATTTGGTCTCCATTGTAGAATTTCCCATATATATACTAGTTTCATTACAAAATCATATTTTCATAATTCATAAAGTGTGATTCTGATTATATTAATAAACATAAAAATATACATATATAAAGTTAATTTCAAAAAGACGTTTTTCTTGCCAATGACGACAAGAAGAAAAATGAAGAAAAAAAAGTTGTATATGAAATTAAATCATATAGGACATGCGGCTCTTTATTTTTTTGAAATGTACCCAAGTTTATCAACTTTGATATCTATTTTGTCAAACTGTTCAAACACGTAAAAAATACTCCATAATCAATAACTTATTCAATTGGAAAGACTAATTATATATAATGTATTCAATTGAAATGTAACTACATTTTTTTCTCATGAGGTATAGACTATAGTTATTAGTTATCGAGTTAAAGTGGAACACTTAATGAATGTTGTATATGTAACACGGTTTTAAGACATGAACAACTCAAGTAATTATATTTATCCAATTACAATTACACTGTATAATTTAATAAATTAGTAGGTTGAAACGAGTAAAATAGTAAATTTGCTTATTGTCAATTTGTTAGGTATTCATTTTTTTATATTTTGTATAGATATATATATATATATTGTTTTAGATAGGCAGAGTTACCATTAAAAAACATGCACTTTTATCAAAAAAAAATACACGTGCACACATACGAGAACATAAAGGTATTTTTTTGGTTTCTTTGAGTTATGGGGTTTGTTATAACTAATCACTAATTAGCAGGTTGTTAAGTAACATGGGTGTTTGTGTGTGGGTGTGAGTTGTAATGTGTGTTGTGGATGACATGTACACTAGTCAGAATTAATGAGACTGTGAGTGTGCCATGTTGGCAATCTATGTCTCTTTGATCTAATGGTGTACATCATCTCAATCCAACAACGTGTAACTCATTTCATAGTATATATACAATATAACCAACTGAGAGAAAGACTTCTCATATTCAGTTTTCTCATTCCATTGCCTTCTAGGGTTTGAGAGGCAAAGAGAGTTCTTTGCTGATATGGTATCAGAGCTTTACTAAGGCTCATGCCGCCATGGGATACGATTTTAGATCTACGATGGCAAGCTCAATCAGACCATCGCTCGCTCAACCGAGCTCAAGATCTAGATCGAAACAAATTTCTGGATCTGGTTCTTGTCATTTGCTATACTGAATCAGCAACTCGCTGAGCCAGATAGTCTCTATTCAACTCGACAACGCAAAATACATGTTGTGAAAGTCGATCGTTGTACCAGTGATTCGTGGTTGCGAATTTGATGGATTTCTCTTCAAAACAACTCCTTGTTCAGATCCGATGATCGCCGAGACTGGTGAATCGAATCTAGCGTACCGAGAGTGGATCAACAAATATCATATGCTATTAGGATGGCTTCTCAACGGGGTCATACCAAGCATCGGCAACCAAGTGGTTGGACTTCTGATTTGCACATTGAATGACGTTTGGTTGAAGATTGAGCAGCTCTACGGTGCACAAACACGTACAAGAGTCCATCGATTTAAGATCGCGTTGCATACAACTCGCAAAGGATCGATGTTGATGGAAGGGTATCTCCTGAAGATGAAAGAACTTTTTGATAGTCTAGCCATTATTGGATCTCCAGTTACAGAGGAATATCTGATAACATCTGTGTTGTTCAATCTTGATATGGAATACATGCCCATTACCACGACCTTGCTGAGAGATACAAATATATGCAAGACATGCATGCATTACTGCTTAACTTTGATGAACGAATGAATCAGATCCAATCTGTTCAAGGAACCAACAGTTTGGGTCTTCAAGGCCCTAATCCCTCTGTTAACGCCGCTGAGGTGCAGTTTTCATCATCTGGTAACAATCAACAGCATAGATCTAATGTTGTAAGTAGTACTTAATCTTCGTCTACTACTAGTAGTCAAAACTCATCTGGTTCTAACAATCATGGTTACAACCTCCGTGGCCATGGAAATCGTGGTCATCGAGGTGGGTTTCGTTCACAAAACCAGAACAAACCTACATGTCAGATTTATGGGAAATTTGGTCACAATGCTACTTATTGTTACTGTCAGGCTGACATGAAGTACATGGGAACTCAACCTAGCCAAATCAACCACCTCTACCGCTTCAGTTCACCCACAATGTTTCTGCACAACAAAACTTTTTCTTGGCGACTCAAACTCCTGTACCTAATAGCTCATGGTACACGGATAGTGGTGCAACTACTCATGTGACATCTGATCCATCTATGGTCACAAACTATGTGCCATATATAGGTAACAGTACATTAATGGTAGGTAATGGAAAATTACTTCCTATTTCTGGTATAGGTTCTGCTTGCATTGTAACGGCCCAAATTTATTTAATCAGGATTGGTGTTAATCACAGGGATTAATGGGTTAATTCGGGCGTTACATGGACAGCTGGGTGAATTCGGATATGAGTACCCAGGTTATATTGTGTTATTTGTGTATGTTGTATGTCTATTATTGTGATGTGGGAATGTATTATTATTATATAAACATCGCATGTGTGAACGTTAATATTGGGCAAGGTCACGAGTTGGGTATATGTCCCGAAATACGTGTCAGGGACCGAGTACCAGGTATCGGGTAGCCGGGGTACAGGACATGGTTTGTCGGGGAGCTAAGAGCTAGTGTGACCTCACATATGATTTTTATGATTTATTTGGTGGTCAAGCCTAAGGTATATGAGCCAAATTAAAATATTAATTCATTTCCTAAGGTTGTAGCTTGGAAAATCAGGGTGCATAGATGATCCTCGAAATGTACAACAGAGTGAAACGAGGACTGCAGTGTCATGATAAGGTGTTCAAAAACTTGAGTAACACAAGGTGATTAGTGACCATTAGATCATCCTCAAGATGCGTGCACACATCAGATTAGAACAAGCACATATAAATAGACATTTGATCGATGGTGTTCATGCAAAACCAGTTTCTAAGCAAATTTGAGAGCCCTGTGAGTAGAAATTGGACTGGGGAAGGTGAAATCTGAGGTCGGAGAGGTGATTTAGGCATCAAACCGCAAGATCTAAGGTAATCTCTACATCATAAACTTGAATTTTTGTTAAAACATGGTTTTTGTGGGATGAAGTAACTTGGATTTGCATGAGGGTTTCATCACTATTTTTGCAGGATTTGATGTTCTTGAGGTTGTGTTTGATGAAGCATGTCAATTAGAATCGGATTAGTGGGAAATTGAGGTGTATTTGGTGATTTCAAATTTTAAAACATGCACACTTTGATCCTCGATTTTGAGTGAAAACCTTGTTTAATTGATGTTTTGGAGAGGAATTTGATGTTTTTGGAGTGTGTATATTGTTTCTATGATGAATTGAGATGTTAAGAACAAGGAAAACCCATAATTAGTTTCTGGATTTTCTGGGCAGAGCACACCTAGCGCACTAGGTGATGAACACTAGCGCGCTAGGCATGCTGGGGAAGATGATGATTCTTCGTGCATGAACAGTGCACGAAGATCAATTAGCGCGCTAATTTCCCAGCCTAGCGCGCTAATACCAAAACCCCAAAGTTTATAAAAATGAAATCGAACCTAATTGATAACCAACCCACTTAATTAACCAATAAATACCGAAAATAGGTCTCAGGACTTCAGGGACTGGGGAACCATAGCTCGGGCATCGGGGAGCTAGGCGGGTAAGATTGAGTGGTCTGGGCAGTCGGAGTGCGTGTTTACAGGTGCTTAAAACCTTTGAGAAAGTTACACTTTAATTCATGGCGTGCATTTTATCGATTATCTTATCGTATGCGGTAACTGCTGGTGGTCACACATGGTTTTTCAAATTGGTTATGGCTATGCACTCGAGCATGGGCTAGTCTACGACGGCGACTGTGTAGATGAGAGTAGAATGAATCTACAACTGTCTCGAGGGATTAAGGGTACTCTTAGAACTAAAAAGCTTGGAAAGGAGTATGCCCGTTTACTGAGTTGAGGTGTAGTCATTGTAAGCCTATTATTAAGCACAGGTTTGTGCTAAGAACTCCGTTTTGCTATCGTATGACCGGCAGGTCATGGTTTTATCGTGATTAAACGAATGATGATTTATTTACCTATTGATTTTACATGCAAGCCCATTTAGTTAATTATTTGTTAGATTTTGGATGTTTTACATTTCCAGTTGATGTGTGATTGATGCGATGTTGTTATGGTTGTTTACTGTCAGCCATGGGGATATGATTTCTGTTGTCAGGGTCATATTCACATGTCTCGCAGTTTACTGTGGTTTTCATGATTATCGTGTAGACTTTCTTTAGGGAATTTACTCACTGGGCTCATTGTTGTATGTGTTGGGCAACTGAGCGCAGATTGTAATGACCCAAATTAATTTAATCAGGATTTGTATTAATCACGAGGATTAACGGGTAATTCGGGCGTTACGTGGACAGCTGGGTTGACTCGGATATGAGTACCCAGGTTATATTGTGTTATTTGTGTATGTTGTATGTTTATTAGTGTGATGTGTGAATTCATTATTATTTATATAAACATCACAAATGTGTAAGTTGATATCAGGCAAGGCTACAAGTACGGGATAGCCAGGGTACGGGACATGAGTTGCCGAATAGCTAAGTACGAGTGTGACTCACATATGATTTTTAAATGATTTATTAGGTGATCTAACCTAAGGTTGAATAAATAGATTAATTGAAGTCCTATAGTTGGATAGGAAAAATCAGGGTGCATAGGATAATCCTCGAGATGCACAACAGGATGATTTAAGGCAATGGGTGTCATGATAAGGTGTCAAGAACTTGAGTGACACAGGGTGATCAGTGGTCGTTAGATCGTTCTCGGGATGCGTACACACATTAGATTAGAACAAATGGTATAAATACACGTTTGATCGAGGAATGCATGCAAATCCAACATTTTCTCAAACAATTTTGAAGGCTCTATGAGTAGAAATCGGACTGGGGAAAGAGAAATTCAAGCGTGGGAGAGGAAATTCAAGCTTCAGAGCACGGATACAAGGTAAATTATCCCTTCTAAATATGAATTTTTGATAAAAATGTAGTTTTTATGGGTTGAGGATAAAAAGGATTTGTTAATGAAATCATCATTGTTTTTGCTCAATTTGATGTTCTTGAGGATTATTTTGATGAAATATATTCGTTTAAATCGGATTTGAGGAAAATTTAGGTGAATTTGGTAAATTTTTGGGTTTATATACATGCATGTTGATCCGAGAATTTAGTGTTATTTTGGTGGATTTGGGGTGTAATTTTGGAGCCTTAAGGGTCTTTAATGGATTGAGAGAGAAGAGGAATGGAGAAAAGAGAAGAGGAAGGCAGCCAAGGAAAGAAAAAAAAAATAGAAGAGACGAATTCGTCTCTGGTGAAAACTAGAGACGAATTCGTCTCTGGAGGAAGGGAACGTACGCGCCGCGTGGGTGCCTCCCCCTAACCCGGGCCGGACCGACCCAAGCTGGTCCAACCACCTGAACCGCACTGGTCCAGGTGGGCCCCCTAATTTAAAAATAATTTTAAAATAAATAAAATTAAATAATAAATATATATATTATTTTAGATATTATTTTCTGGAAAATAGGGAAATAGTTGAAAAATATCAGAAAAATTGGAGAAAATTCTAGAAAATATAGAAAATTTAGAAAAAGGTAGAAAAGTGGTTTCATAACTTTTCGGGTATTTTTGGAACCCCGATATAGTACGGGAGAGGTACCACAACTCAAATATGAAAATATGATATAATATCATAAAATTAGATAATGTGTTTTATTAATAATATAAAACATTATAAATGGACTTCAGGGACTATTGAACCATAGCTCGGGCATCGAAGAGCTAGACGGGTCGAATTGGCGGGTCCAAAAGTCGGAGTGCGTGTTTATAGGTGCGTAAAACCCTTGAGAAAGTTACACTTTAATTCATGGCGTGCATTTTATCGATTATCGTATCGTATGCGGTGACTGCTGGTGGTCACGCATGGTTTTTCATCTTGGTTATGGCTACACGCTTGAACATGGGCTAGTCTGTGACGAAGACCGTGTAGATGAAAGTAGAATGTATCTACAATTGTCTCAAGGGATCAAGGGTACTCTTAGAACTAAAAAGCTTGGAAAGGAGTATGCCCGTTTACCGAGTTGAGATGTAGTCATTGTAAGCCTGTTATTAAGCACTGGTTTGTGCTGAAACTCCGTTTTACTATCATATGACTGGCAGGTCATGGGTTTTATCGTGATTAAACGAGTGATGATTTATTTACCTGTTGATTTTACGTTCAAGCCATTTAATTAAGTATATTGTTGGATTTTGGGTGTTTTACATTTCCAGTTGATGTGTAATTGATGTGATGCTGTGATGGTTGTTTATTGCCAGCCTTGGGAATATGATTCCTATTGCTAGGGTCCTATTCACATGCCTCGTAGGTTGTCGATATTTTCATGATTATCGTGTAGACTTCTCTTGGGAATTTACTCACTAGGTTCGTTGTTGTATGTGTTAGGAAACTGAGCGCAGATCCTGTTACGAGCAAGAGCAAGGGAAAAGAGGTACTAGGCGACTATCTCTGAGGTCGTTGCTGTTGACAGCTCGTGTTTTGACAATCATGTATGTATATATTATTTTGCTTGGTTTTGGAAACTTTAGAACTTTATCACATGTATATGGATTATTGTTCACTTCGTTTCAGTTATATACATGATGTTTATTTCTGGGTTTTCCACTACTTAGGTTTAATAAATTCTCATAATACGTATTAAAGGCTTCCGCTGATATTATTATTAACTAACCTACTAGATGCTTAGGAGAATTTAACAATTTAATATAGTAGGATTAGTTAAGACGTGATAGGCGCTGTTGGGCTTGCGAGCGAAGGGCGTGGCTCATAGGATGACCTCGAGAAATTACGGTCGTCACAGCTTGGTATCAGAACCTAGGTTTGAGGAGCCTAGGGGATGAAACGTGGATTATGGTTAGCTCTGATACCGTCAGAGTTTGGTATCAGAACAAGGTCGATAGGGCCTTGAAATAAATAAGTTTAGGGAAAGGCAATAAATCTTAAACAAATAAACACTAGTTGTGGAAACTCGAAGATTCTAACCTAGAATCCTAGTTAGGAAACAAATATAAATTGGGTAGAGGTAAAGACTTATATATGTGTACGATTCTGCTTGTGTACTATATATACGAATAACGTAGTGATCCGACACACAACTTTCGTTGCAGATTTTGATGGACGGACAGCAGATTCCATCGGGTTTAGAATAAGGTTAGACAAGTGATCATACCAAAGATGGAGGTACGGATCCTGCAGTAGCCGCACAATTTGCAGCACACTACAGACAGTTTGAGTTACTCCTGGATTTGATAAGGGCACAAACAACAGCCATTACATCATTTGCAGTTGATCGACCACAGAGTATGACAGAGACGACAGCAGTAACTATCATTCAGACAGTGCCGACGCAGGCAGTAGCACAGGAGACTCCAGCAGTAGAGGTCGCACCAATAGTGGCATCGACTGACGTATTTGAGGCGACATTGACGTCAGAGGTCAGGCTGATGAGGGAGTTTATCAAGTTCAAGCCAGGATATTATTCTGGAGGCGGATATCCAGAGGAGGCACGGAAGTGGCTCGTTACACATCAGCGACTGCACAAGTTGATGAAGATTCCAGAGAGCATTCAGGCACGTATCTCACGATATATGTTGAGAGGCGACGCGACAGTGTGGTGGACAGCATACACCGACACACATCCAGAGCCAGTTACGTGGGCAGAGTTTCGACGCATCTTTCATGATCAGTACATCCCCATCGAGGTACAGTTGAGGTTAAGGGAGGAGTTCCTATCGCTTCGACAGGGCAAACGGTCGGTCATGCAATATATGGATAGGTATAGGTACCTACTGCAGTACTCTATGGATGTTTCGGGGACCGAGTGACTCCAAGTATATTATTTCGTCAGAGGACTGGAAGACGAGATAGCCAGTGTTATAGTCTCCAGCAACGCGCAGACTCTACAGGATATGTACGATCAAGCTCTCACACAATAGACATCTACTTCAAAAGGGCAGTAGACAGGCACCTGTAGGTACAGATAGACAGACCGGCCAGAGTTCTAGGTCAGACCACGGCCAGAAGAGGCAGCACGAGTGCTACAGCGACAAGGATAGGTAATAGGGTCGAGATCGTCAAGGTTAGGATCGAGATGGCAAGGTATATGCAGTACCAGCGACAGCGGCACCACAACCACTCAGGACCATCGAGGCAAAGACCAGAAATCACAAGGTCAAAGCCAGGGTCGGGGAGTGGACAATCGAGACAGGGGTTTGTGTGTTGGCGATGTGGACAGGAGGGCCACATCAGACGTGACTGTACACAAGAGTCAGAGACTCCAGTACCTAGGAGACCAGTGCAGACTCAAGAGCCAGTGCATGCAGCGACTAAGCCAGGCAGGGAGACCTCCTAGCGCGTGGTTTAGGGTAAGATATTTATTTTCATAATTTAATATTATGTGTTGTGTTAAGCATGCATGACCTGTATTAGTGCATGGTTGATTTATATGGTTATGTAGTCAGTGGGGCCACATGGTTATGGTTATCAACTTTTATGGCAGTATTAGCCATGGTTTAGTGGTTAAGTCAGAGTTATCGTGTTGAGATACATGATGTGTAATTAAGTGTCAGTTGACCGAGATTGGTGACTGGATTAGGGTTTCTTGGACACAGGTTTTGGTTGAGTACAGGTGGCGGTGATGTCAGGAAAAAGTTTTGACCATGGTTCACGTGTGCGAAATGCACCTATAGCTCGGTGTGAAGACTCGACTCTGTGAGTGGGAGCGAGAAGGTATTGTTCGACCCTGTAAGTGGGTGTGGTAGTGTCCAAGGAACTGTAGAAAAGTTAGCAGTGGTGAAACTGACGGGGAAGTGTGCGGTTCGATGAACCGAGGATACTACTCGGAATTGTTCAATTTCAAGGACAAAATTCTCCTAGTTGGGAAGAATTGTAACGGCCCAAATTAATTTAATCAATATTTGTGTTAATCACGAGGATTAACGGGTGATTCGGTTGTTACGTGGACAGCTGGGTTGACTCGGATATGAGTACCCAGGTTATATTGTGTCATTTGTGTATGTTGTATGTCTATTAGTGTGATGTGAGAATTTATTATTATTTATATAAACATCACATGTGTGTAAGTTGATATCGGGCAAGGCTACAAGTCGGGTATATGTCCCGAAATGCATGTCAGGGATCAGGTGCCGGTACAGGACATGAGTTGCCGGATAGCTGAGTACGAGTGTGACTCACATATGATTTTTAAATGATTTATTAGGTGATCTAACCTAAGGTTGAATAAATAGATTAATTGAAGTCCTATAGTTGGATAGGAAAAATCAGGGTGCATAGGATAATCCTCGAGATGCACAATAGGGTGATTTAAGGCAATGGGTGTCATGATAAGGTGTCAAGAACTTGGTGACACAGGGCGATCAGTGACCGTTAGATCATTCTCGGGATGCGTGCACACATTAGATTAGAACAAATGGTATAAATACATGTTTGATCAAGGAATGCATGCAAATCCAACATTTTCTCAAACAATTTTGAGGGCTTTATGAGTAGAAATCGAACTGGGGAAGGAAAAATTCGAGCGTGGGAGAGGGAATTCAAGCTTCAGAGCACATATCCAAGGTAAATTATCCCTTCTAAATATGAATTTTTGATAAAAATGTGGTTTTTGTGGGTTGAGGATAAAAACGGATTTGTTAATGAAATCATCATTGTTTTTGCTCAATTTGATGTTCTTGAGGATTATTTTGATGAAATATATTGGTTTTACTCAGATTTGTGGAAATTGAGGTGAATTTGGTAAATTTTTTTATTTATATACATGCATGTTGATCCGAGAATTTAGTGTTGATTTGGTAAATTTGGGGTGTAATTTTGGTGCCTTGAAGGTTTTTAATGGGTTGAGAGAGAAGAGGGATGGAGAAGAGAGAAGGGGAGGCAACCAATGAAAGAAAAAAACAAATCTGAAGAGACGAACTCGTCTTTAGAGGAAGGGGACACACGCACGCAGCGCCTGCGTCCCCCTGAGCCGGGACGTACCGGCCCAGGCCGATTCATGTGGGCCCCCCTAATTTAAAAATAATTTTAAAATAAATAAAATTAAATAATATATATATATATATATATATATTATTTTAGATATTATTTTCTGGAAAATAGGGAAAATAGTTGGAAAATATCAAAAAAATTGGAGAAAATTCTAGAAAAATATAAAAATTTAGAAAAAGGTAGAAAAGTGATTTTGGGACTTTTCGAGTATTTTTGGAACCCCGACATAGTACGGGAGAGGCACTTCAACTCAAATTTGAAAATATGATATAATATCATAAAATTAGATAATGTGTTTTATTAATAATATAAAACACTATAAATGGACTTCAGGGACTGGTGAACCATAGCTCGGGCATCGGAGAGCTAGTCGAGTCTGAAAGTCGAAGTGCGTATTTATAGCTGCGTAAAACCCTTGAGAAAGTTACACTTTAATTCATGGCGTGCATTTTATCGACTATCGTATCGTATGCGGTGACTGCTGGTGGTCATGCATGGTTTTTCATCTTTGTTATGGCTACACGCTTGAGCATGGGCTAGTCTGTGACGGAGACCATGTAGATGAGAGTAGAATGTATCTACAACTATCTCGAGGGATCAAGGGTACTCTTAGAACTAAAAAACTTGGAAAGGAGTACGCCCGTTTACTAAGTTGAAGTGTAGTCATTGTAAGCCTGTTATTAAGCATTGGTTTGTCCTGAAACTCCATTTTGCTATCATATGACCGGCAGGTCATGGGTTTTATCGTGATTAAACGAGTGATGATTTATTTACCTATTGATTTTACGTTTGAGCCATTCAGTTAAGTATATTGTTGGATTTTGGATGTTTTACATTTCCAATTGATGTGTGATTGATGTGATGCTGTGATGGTTGTTTACTGCCAGCCATAGGAATATGATTCCTATTGCTAGGGTCCTATTCACATGCCTCGCAAGTTATCGATGTTTTCATGATTATCGTGTAGACTTCTCTTGGGAATTTACTCAATGGGGTCGTCGTTGTATGTGTTGGGCAACTGAGCGCAGATCCTGATACGAGCAAGGGCAAGGGAAAAGAGGTACTAGACAACTATCTCTAAGGCCGTTGCTGCTAACAGCTCATGTTTTAACTATCATGTATGTATATATTATTTTGTTGGGTTTTGGGAACTTTAGAACTTTATCACATGTATATGGATTACTGTTTACTTCGTTTCAGCTATATACATGGTGTTTATTTCTGGGTTTTCCACTACTTAGGTTTAATAAATTTGCATAATACGTATTAAAGGCTTCCGCTGATATTATTGTTAACTAACCTGCTAGATGTTTAGGAGAATTTAACAATTTAATATTGTAGGATTAGTTAAACAGAGCGTCACTTCACAGAGATGCGGATGTGACAGCAGAGATGATGTGTCCAGTGACATGATAGGCATTGCTGGGCTTGCGAGTGGAGGGCATGGGTTACGGAACGACCTCAAGAAATTGGGGCCGGCACACAGATCTTGGTACGAGCAAGAGCAAGGGAAAAGTGGTACTAAGCAACTATCTCTAAGGTTGTTACTGCTGATAGTTCTTGTTTAGACTACCAAATATGTATGTATATATTATTTTGCTGGGTTTTGGGAACTTTAGAACTTTATCATATGTGTATGGATTACTGTTTACTTCATCTCAATTATATAAATGGTGTTTATTTCCAGGTTTTTCACTACTTACGTTTAATAAATTCTTATAATATACGGAGTAAAGGCTTTCGCTTTTATTATTATTAACTAACCTGCTAGATGTTAGGAGAATTTAACAATTCAATATAGTAGAATTAGATAAACGGAGCCTCACTTCATAGAGCTGCGGACGTGGCAGCCGTGATGACGTGTCCAGTGACGTGACAAGCGCTACTAGGTTTGCGAGCGGATGGCGTGGGTCACGGGACGACCTCGGGAAATTGGGGTCGTCACATGCATTCAATCATCTAGTCCACAATTAACATTTCACAATACTCTGTGTGTACCTAGTATAAAGGAAAATTTGTTGAGTGTGCCTCAGTTGACAAGGGATAATGATGTATTGATTGAGTTCCATGCTAATTCTTGCTTTGTGAAGGATTCCAGAACTATAATTGTTATTCTTCAAGGACATCTTGTCAATGGTCTATATCAGTTTTTCGGACCATCTTCATCTACTCATATTCATTCTGCTTTTGTGGCATCTCATAACATTTTGTCTTCTTTGTGGCATTCTAAATTAGGTCATCCTACTCAACATATTGTTTCTCAGGTGTTGAGATCTTATCTGAATGTTTTTCTAGGTTATGGTAATATGTTTTGCTCTTCTTGTGCATTGGGAAAGATTCATGCATTACCTTTCTCTATCTCTAATAAACGTGTTTCTACTGTCATTGAACTAATACATACTGATGAGTGGGGTCCAGCACCCTGTACTTCTCCTCATGGTTATAACTATTACATTCATTTCATGGATGATTACATACATTTTTCTTGGATATATCCATTGAAACTAAAATTTGATGTTGTTAAAGCTTTCTTACATTTTATAACATTAGTTGAAAAACAGTTTGATACATGTATTAAGCGTGTTCAATCTAACTAGGGTGGGGAATATTGAGTATTTCAACCTATTTTGGATTCTTGTGGTATTATTTTTCAGCATTCATGTCCTCATATTCATAATCAAAAAGGTAGAGCCAAAAGAAAACATCGCCATATTATTGAAATGAGCCTTGCACTGCTTGCTCATGGTCAATTACCTACAAAGTTTTGGTGGGATGAATGTGAAACTTCTGTGTTTTTAATTAACAGACTACCTATTAGGGTGTTAGATGGTCATACTCATGAAAAATTGTATCATACCTCTCCTGATTTTACTATTCTTAAGATCTTTGGTTGTGTTTGTTTTCCTTATCTACATTATAGTCAATATAAATATCTGTTTAGATAAGAAAAATGCATATTTCTTGGGATGTTCATTCTAGCTCTAGTTCTACAGGTTCTAGATTTCATTCTTTGTTTAATATTCCTTCCAACTCTCCTTCCTGTTCTAATTCACTTTCTAGTCCTCCATCAACTTCCATTGAGGTGGTGCCATTACCTAGTCCTACATAATCACCGAGCACTAAGATCACACCTCCTATAGTTTCTACTACTAGTCCCCACATAAAATATTCATCCAATGGTAACTAGGGAAAAAGATGGAATTAGTAAGAAGAAGGTCTTACTTGTTGTTGCCTCTACTGAGGACTCTATTCCAAAAAGTGTTGCAATGGCTCTTAAGGACCCCAAGTGGAGAGAGATCATGCATAATGAATACCAGGCCTTGATTAAAAATAGAACATGGACCTTAGTCCCTTCCACTTCTCATTAAAATGTTATGGGAAATAAATGAATATTTATTGTTAAAAAGAATTTTGATGGTACCATCAATCGATATAAGGCTAGATTAGTAGCTAAAGGGTTTAAACAAGTACGCAGTATCGATTTTGATGAAACATATAGTCCAGTTGTGAAATCATATACTATCCGAATTATAATTTCTCTTGTTGTGCATTTTGGTTGATCATTGAGGCAGCTGGATATAAATAATGCATTTTTAAATGGTCAGTTAGTCGAGGAAGTGTTTACTAATCAACCTATTAGTTTTATTGATCCTTCTAATCCTCATGTTGTCTATCGTTTGCATCGTGCTTTGTATGGTTTGCGACAAGCTCCTCGTGCTTAGTTTGATCGACTGAAATCTACTTTATTGTCATGGGGTCGTTATTTGTTTTTCGAAATGGGGATTTAGTTCTTTACATTTATGTTGATGACATTATAGGCACTGGGTCTCATGCTTCTGCTATTCAAAACTTTATTTCTAACTTGAATGACTATTTTTCTTTAAAAGATATTGGTGAGTTGTCTTTGTTTTTGGGCATGGAAGCCAGACGTAATGTTACTGGTTTGTTCATTACTCAGTCTGCCTACATTAAACAGCTTCTGCAAAAAAGTGGCATGGTATTAGCAAAACTTATTGATACTCCTACCACTATAGGGAAACCCTTATATGCAGATACACCTCCTACATTTCATGATCCTACTTTATTTCATAGTTTGTTATGTGGTTTGCAACATCTTGTTCATACTAGACCTGATATTGCTTACATTGTGAATCGATTAAGTCAATATCAACAAAATCCCACTAATAATCATTGGCAAGCCCTCAAGCGAGTTCTTCGTTATTTGAAGGGCACCATTGAGTATGTAATCTGGTTTCAACCTAGTTCATCTTTGTTTCTAACAGCTTATTCAGATGCCGACTGGGCTATGTCACCTGATGACAGACGTTCTATTGCTGGTAGATGTGTGTTTATGGGTTCCAATTTGATCGGTTGGCAGAGTAAAAAGCAACATGTTGTGGCTAGGTCCAACACAGAATTTGAATATAGGGCATTGGCACATGTTGCTGCCGAACTCACCTAGGTGCAGTTCTTACTTTCTGAGTTGGGGATTTCCTTGTCATCCTCCCCAATGGTCTAGTGCGACAATCGGTTGGCTCGGGCTCTTGCTTATAATTCAGTCTACTATGCTCACACCAAGCACATTGAATTAGATCTACATTATGTTTGTGATCAGGTACTGTCAGGTAAGTTGGTTGTTCACTTTATTCCTTCTCATGATCAGTTAGCTGATTTCTTTACAAAAGCTCTACTTGTTCCATGTTTTGCAATTCTTCGTAGCAAACTCAGTCTCGCTTCTCTCCCCTCTCATTTGAGGGGGAATGTTAGAATTAATCACTAATTAGTAGGTTGTTAAGTAACAAGGGTGTTTGTGTGTGGGTGTGAGTTGTAATGTGTGTTGTGGATGACATGTACACTAGTCAAAATTAATGAGACTGTGAGTATGCCATGTTGGCAATCTGTCTCTTTGATCTAACGGTGTGTACCATCTCAATCCAACAGCTTGTAATTCATTTCACAGTGTGTGTATATATATATACACACACAATATCACCGACTGAGAGAAAGACTTCTCATATTCGATTTTCTCATTCCATCGCCTTCTAGGGTTTGAGAGGCAAAGAGAGTTCTTCGCTGATAAGGTTGGGGTGCCTAACTAACACTTATGAGATTGATTGAACTAAAATAACGAGGAGTTGAAAAATATTCAAACACCCATGATTATCAAAAAAAGAAAAATGTATCAATTGCTTTATCTAGCTATCTAGAGAGATAAACAAAGTTGGAAGTGTTGCAAATTACATAATATGTGGTAGCTAAACCTTTAGTTGATATTCAGTTCACTACTTGTAGTAAAAAAAAGAAACAAAATGCAGAGTTGATCGGACAAATTATAAGTGGGTATTGAAAGACGGTATATCACACTTCAATGCTTCATTATCCAGGTACATCCCATCAAAAAATATGTATTATGTATCAACGTCAATGTACCTTCATGACCATAGTGCTCTACACCACGCGGACAGCAACTTTTTTTTTTTTTTCAGCTTTTGTGATTTTTCTCACTAATTAAGGTTTAAGCTTATCTTACATTGCCAAAGCATCTCTGATCGCCAAAGTTTTACAAGGAATTGAGTCCCTCTCCTCTATCAATCATTTTTTGTAGGTAAATTTGTGTGACATAGTTACTGAAATTGATATAAAGTTAGTTATTAATTCAAAAAATAAAATAAATAAAAAGTTAGTTATTGTGATAGTGTGTGTATTCCTAATTAGGGTTGTACATGAAATCAACAAACCCATGAATCCAATTTGATCCAATTTAATTAGCTCTAATTGGTCCATAGTTTGAGTTCGTTAAATTGGACTAGATTGTAAAATTTTCAATATATCTACGTTGATTGTAAATTTACATTTTTATGCTACCAATATATAGTAGTTGAATTAGTAGCATAAATATGGATTGAGCTAGCTTGATTTATCAATTCGTGATAATTAGACTGGATCACCAGACTGGTGAATATTTCATGAGACAGTCCTGTTTTAGCAACACGGATTACAATTCACCCCTCAAACACAAGATATAGTAGTAATAAGAAAAACAGTAAAAATCACCACAACGCACGCGAAACTCATTGAAATAAAGAAAGTTGAGTGGAAAATAAAGGAGTCTATATGTATGCTCAACTAAAAAATATTCCCACTTTCACTCTCACTTTAAAGTTGACCTCTGACGCTTGAATCATCTAAATATTTGCATCTTGGATCGTCACCTACCCTGCAAGCCTCACACTCCATTTTCTCTTTGATTCACTATGTCTGCTCAACTGTTTTTGCTTTGCAACAATATTGGCTCTAGAGCAACCACTCCATGTTATAGAACCAACTTGAGGTTAATTAAACTATCAAGAAATATAAAAAATCTTCTCAAAGTCCCCACTAGAACCCCCATAAAATCTAAATCCGCGTTGTCATCAACACTTCATCCAAGCTTGAGTTTGGAGAACACTAATGAAAGCCAAGTTGTTGATGAGATGGTCACCCAAGAAAAAATGGGTGAAATAGAGCTCCTTGAAGAGTCATGGAGGGAAATCCAAGGCTGCAACAATTGGGAAGGCCTACTCAAGCCCATGAATCCAATCCTACGGGGAGAGATAATCCGTTACGGAGAGTTTGCTCAAGCATGCTACGATGCATTCGACTACGATCCTTTCTCCAAGTATTGCGGCACTTGCAAATACCAAGGTGCACATTTTTTCGAGAAACTCGACATGGCAGATCAAGGGTACCAAATAAGTAGGTACCTCTACGCGACATCTAACATAAACCTCCCGAACTTCTTTCAGAAGTCAAAAATGAGCAGTGTATGGAGCACGCACGCGAATTGGATGGGCTATGTCGCAGTGGCAACCGACGAGAAAGAGATCAAGAGGTTGGGAAGAAGGGACATTGTGGTGGCATGGAGGGGGACAGTCACATACCTAGAGTGGATCCATGACCTCAAAGACATTCTCCATCCAGCTTGCTTTAGTGATGATCATTCAATCAAGATTGAGTCAGGCTTCTTTGATTTGTACACTAAAAAAGAACATAATTGCAAGTATTGTTCTTTCTCTGCTAGAGAACAAGTCCTAGCAGAGATCAAAAGACTAGTTGAGAGATACAAGGATGATGAACTAAGCATCACAATCACCGGGCACAGTCTAGGCGCCGCACTAGCGATACTAAGCGCTTATGACATCGCCGAGATGAAGGTGAACATCAAGAGAGAAGAATGCAACAGTGTCATGATGTCTACAATTCCAATTACAGTGTTTTCATTTTCAGGGCCTAGAGTAGGAAATCTCAAGTTCAAGGAGAGGTGTGATGAGCTAGGAATCAAAGTGCTCCGAGTCGTGAACGTTCACGACAAGGTGCCTAACGTTCCGGGGCTTATAGCGAACGAGAAATTCCAGTACCAAAAGTACATTGAAGATGTGATTTCATTTCCATGGAGCTATGCACATGTGGGGATTGAGCTATGTTTGGATCACACACAATCTCCATTTTTGAAGCCAACACATGATTTTGGGTGTTTGCACAACTTGGAAGCTTTGCTGCACTTGGTGGATGGATTTCAAGGGAAGAATGAGAGGTTTCACTTGGCAAACAAGAGAGACATTGCATTGATAAACAAAAATTGTGATTTTTTGAAGGATGAGTATGGAGTGCCACCACAGTGGAGACAAGATGAGAACAAGGGGATGGTGAGGAGTGAGGATGGTAGATGGGTCTTGCCTGAGAGGCCTAGAATGGAAGCACATCCACCTGACACAGCCCAATACCTTGAACAAGTGCTTAATAGGCTTAATAGGCGTGATAGACCTCCATTGGAAGAGCCACTTTAATTTAATCTGATATTGTTGCGTTACTTAGTTAAATATTTGGTTTATGTACTAATTAATTTGAAGCAAATCTCATGATAAGTGACAAATCTTAATAGAATATGACAAGTTTATTGTGTATATTATTGTTTATTGATCTATTACATGTCTCTATATATAGAGATGCAAAAGGAAACATTTAAAAAAGGTAGCACATAATCAAGGGAGTGATGTGTGCATAATATAATTACGGGAGTGATTTCAAAATATAATTATGGGAGTAATTTGTGCATATTTCATAATTGCACAATATTCCTTAACACTTCCCCTCAAACTTAAAGTGGGAACAATAGAACCACTTTGAGTTTGTAAACTAAAATAAAACTAAACCCGAGCAAAATTCAGATTGACTTCGGTCTGGAATTCGTACTAAGTTCAGAGACAATTCTGTGTAGGGACACTAGATCACGATGAACGGATGCAAGTGATCACGGACAAAATCTGCAACTAGGTAGGTGGGACAGATAGATCTGCAATAGTATTGCAACTAACAGGCATGACAGACATCGCAAACTACGCTTGATAGCATATAGTACGTAGATAACGGGCGTAACAGGCATCGTGAACTACGCTCAAATTAGCGGACAATACACAAATAACAGGTGTGACAGGCATCATGGACTGCACTCGAATCAACAAATAGTGCACAAACGGAACAACAGAATAACTAAACAATAGAGTCGACGGAACGACTAACGAAGCAGAGTCGACGAAACGACTATCGGAGTAGAGTCGACGAACTGACAAGAGAGCTGACAAAGTCGATGGCAAGCAGGAACAACGCGCAAGTAATGATAACGTGGTATAATCAATTTTTATTTTCACACAAACAGGAACTTGATGTTATGTAAGGAGAACAAAACATCAGATGTGGATCCACACTCTTAAGAACACACTTATGAATGAAAAAGAGGATTATGAACGAAGAACACACATTGACAAAAGAGCGCCACAAATTCACGAATAACAAGGTGATCGAGGTCTCTCATGCAACATGAAGACTGAGACTTTTGATGCAAGGCTTAAAATAAAATATTAAGTACGGAAAAATTTGAATGCAATGGAGACTGGTTGCAAGGTCGAACATGTGGCGTGCTCACAATGATGAAGAGTGACACAGATGTAGAGGATGCAAGCATTGTCTTGGTCTTAGGCACACACACTAACAAAATAGCTTCAAAAATAAAAGGGACAAGACACCATTTGGTGGCAAGACTGCATAGGTTTGTGAAGAAACATGTGGGCCCCACACGTGGGACCCACATGCAAGGAAAATGCACTAAACGCGTCCACAAATTTCTCCATTATCAGTGGAATAAACGCGTCCACAAATTTCTCCATTATCAGTGGAATAAACGCGTCCACAAATTTCTCCATTATCAGTGGAAGCGTTGACCAACGCGTCTTTGGTTGCCTATAAATAGGCCCAACGCGTTAGAACAAGATATAGAAGAGAAAGCAGAAGCTCAGAGCACAAGATAGCAGTGCAATGTGCAAGTGTGCTCTGTTGTGAGCAAATAGAGAGTGAGTGTTTCTCCTATTATAAAGAGAGATATTTTCAGTGTTTCTCCTTTATAAATAGAGAGATAGTGTAACACCTACTATTTTTCTCATAGTAAATTCTTCTATCCTTGCCCGTGGTTTTTACCCTAATTTGTTTGGGGGTTTTCCACGTAAAAATCTCTGTGTCCATTTTTCTTCACTTTTATTATCCCAAATTATTTGTCGTGGTCTTGCTCTATCCGGTCTATTTTTTTTTACAACAAGTGGTATCAGAGAAAGGTTGAGATAATTTGTGATAGAAGCAATGGCGACAAAGTTCAAGATTGAGAAATTCAACGGGAGTAATTTCTCACTGTGGAAATTAAAGATGAAGGCTATCCCGAGAAAGGATAATTGTTTGGCGGCCATCGCGAAAGGCCGGTGATTTCGAAGACAACGCCAAATGGAACGAGATGGACGAGAATGCTATTGCAAATCTTCATCCGTCACTAGGCGATGGAGTATTGTCAAGCATTGAAGAGAAGAAAAGCGCCAAGGAGATCTGGGATCACCTTGGAAAATTGTACGAGGCCAAGTCACTCCACAACAAAATTTTTCTGAAGAGGAAATTATACACTCTACGGATGGCGGAGTCTATATCAGTGACGGAGCACTTCAATGCAATGAATACACTATTTTCTCAACTCACATCGTTGAGTTATAAAATAGAATCGCAAGAACGTGCTGAACTTCTGCTTCAAAGTCTACCGGATTCGTATGATCAACTCATCATCAATCTGACAAATAATCTCTTAACGGATTATTTAGCCTTCGATGATGTTGCATTTCTTTGTTCTAGAAGAAGAAAATCGGCGCAAGAACAAAGAAGACAAAGCAAGCGAGCCGATTCACAACAAGTGGAGGCCACGACTATGATGAGAGGAAGATCAACGAACGTGGCCCAGATGGGAGTCACAATCATGATAGATCAAAGTCAAAAAGCAAGAAGAATTTTAAATGCCACAAGCTGGCAAGAAGGGTCATTTGAAGAAAGACTGTTGGAGTTTGAAAAACTCCGATCCTCAAGGAAATGTGGCTAGCACTTCAAATGATGGAGCGCATTGTGTTGCGAGGCGGCAACAACAACTAAAAGCAGGAAAAGACTCTCTGATGTCTGGATTATCGACTCAGGTGCGACGTATCACATGACCTCTCGAAGAGAATGGTTCCATCACTATGAACCTATTTTAGGAGGATTTGTGTACAGTTGTAATGACCATGCTCTAAAGGTCATTGGCATCGGAACCATCATATTGAAGATGTATGACGGTACTGTTCGCACTATCCAAGAAGTGCGACATGTGGAAGGCCTCAAAAAGAATCTGCTATCTTTGGGACAATTTGATGATCTTGACTGTGAAATCAAAGTCAAGAAAGGGATCATGAAAATCGGTCGAGGAGCGCTTGTACTTATGAAGGGAGAAAAGGTTGCCGCAAACTTGTACCGCTCATGGGAGAGACTCTTCGGGAAGGCGAAGCATCGTTGCTTCAAGTTGTTCAAGTGAGAGATCTGCAATGATCTGGCACCGAAACTTGGACACATGTCCGAACAAGGAATGAAAATCCTTGTTGAGAATAAGCTACTTCCAGGCATGAAAATCCTTGTTGAGAAGAAGCTACTTCCAGGCCTCACAAAGGTGTCACTACCCTTTTGTGAGCATTGTGTAACAAGCAAACAACATCGGTTGAAGTTTAACACATCAAATTCTAGAAGTAAGGCTATTCTAGAATTGGTCCACTCTGATGTATGGCAAGCACCAGTCACATCAATAGGAGGAGCAAATTATTTTGTGTCCTTCATTGATGATTACTCCAGGAGATGTTGGGTGTATCCAATCAAGAGGAAGGCAGATGTGTTCGGAATCTTCAAAGTGTTCAAAGCGCGGGTTGAACTTGAATTTGGGAAGAAGATCAAGTGTTTGAGGACTGATAATGGAGGAGAATATACTGGCAATGTGTTCGATAGCTTTTGCAAACAGGAAGGCATCAAAAGACAGTTCACTACAAAGATACACTCCTCAAAGAAATGGAGTGGCAGAGCGGATGAACGAACTCTACTAGAAAGAACAAGAGCTATGTTGAGTACTGCGCAGCTTTAAAAAAGTTTTGGGTGAAAGCGCAGTCAACACCGCTCGTTACGTGATAAATTGGGCTCCATCAACGGCAATTGAGTTGAGGACACCGATGGAAATGTGGACTGGTAAACCAGTTGACTATTCAAACCTCCATGTATTTGGAAGTCCAGTGTACGCTATGTACAATGCCCAAGAAATTACAAAGCTAGATCCAAAATCCAGAAATGCTTATTCTTGGGGTATCTTGACGGAGTAAAGGGGTATCGCTTTGTGGGGATTCCACTACCCACAAGGTTGTAGTCGAGAGATGTTCTCTTTACGAGAGGACAAGGTACAACAAATAGAGAAAGATGATAGCATTTCGAAACTACAACATACGGGTGGAATGTGAATCGAACGAAAGGATTCTTACGAAGTTGTACTGCAGAACATGAGGAGAATGAACCAGGTGAACTGAAGTTCCGAACCTCGTAGATCATCTCGCACGAGAAACGCACTGACCGGCACTCGAATATATTATGGAAAGCAATGTTGCATATTGTCTTCTAACCGAGGAAGGAGAACCATCAACTCTTCAAGAGGCAATGCATGGCTCGGAAGCATCTCAGTGGACGGCAGCAATGCAGGAAGAAATCGAAGCTCTCCATAAAAATAAAACATGGGAGCTAGTGCCATTACCAGGAGGCAGGAAGCACATTAGCAACAAATGGGTTTACAAGATCAAACGAAACAGTGATGATCAAGTGGAGCGGTATCGTGCAAGATTGGTGGTGAAAGGATATGCTCAGAAAGAAGGCATTGATTTCAATGAGATATTTTCCCCTGTGGTTCGACTTACAACAGTTCGAGTAGTTCTAGCGATGTGTGCGACTTTTGATCTACATCTAGAGCAGCTAGATGTTAAGACAGCTTTTCTTCATGGAGATCTTGAAGAAGAGATTTATATGCTCCAACCGAAGGATTTGAAGAACAAGGAAAGGAGAACTTGGTTTGTCGGTTGAACAAATCTCGTACGGCCTAAAGCAGCGCCGAGGTGTTGGTACAAAAGATTTGATTCCTTCATAATGAGCCTTGGTTACAACAGACTAAATGCGAGACCACTTGCGCATATTGCAAGAGATTTGGTAACAATGATTTCATTGTTTTGCTGTTGTATGTAGACGACATGTTGGTATCAGGCCCCAACAAAGATCGTATTCAAGAATTGAAGGCTCAGTTGGCTAGGGAGTTCGAGATGAAGGATTTGGGACCAGCAAACAAGATTCTAGGGATGCAAATTCATCGAGACAGAAATAATAGAAAGATTTGGCTTTCTCGAAAAATTATTTGAAGAAGATCTTGCGTCGTTTCAACATGTAAGATCAGCTGTAAGCCGTTTCTACCCCACTTTCTATTAATTTCAAGTTATCCTCAAGTATGAGTCCTAGCGGTGAAGAAGAGAGGATGGAAATGTCTCGAAAGCCGTATGCATCAAGCGATGGGAAGCTTAATGTTCGCGATGATTTGTACACGACCGGACATTGCACAAGAGTGGGAGTAGTTAGTCGGTACATGGCGAATCTGGGAGAGCATTGGATCTGTTGTAAAGAGGATCCTACGATACATCAAGGGTACCTCAAATGTTGCATTATGTTACGGAGGATCGGACTTTATTGTCGAGTGGATATGTTGATTCGATTATGCGGGAGATCTCGATAAAAGCAAATCCACCACTTTGGATATGTGTTCACACTTCTTGGCGGGACAAGAAGTGGGTTTCAAAAGCTATGATCGATTGTGGCTACGTCAACAACGAAGCGAGAATATGTCGCGACTACACAAGCTAGTAAAGAAGCGATATGGTTGAAGATGGTGTTGGAGGAACTCGGGCACAAACAAGAGAAAATTACTTTGTATTGTGACAAAGTCGAGTGCCTTGCATCTCGCAAGGAATCCGACCTTTCATTCAAAAACAAAGCATATACGAGTTCAAGTATCACTTCGTTCGTGAGAAAGTGGAAGAAGGAACCGTGGACATGCGAGAAAATTCATACTACGAGACAACCTAGCAGATTTTTTCGACGAAGACGATCAATGCGACAAATTTATACGGTGTCGATCCTCATGCGGCTTGACGAAATGTAAGCAACATGGAAATAGCAAGGAAGAAAGAATGGTGTGAAGATCTGATTGATTCTCAATCAAATCTTCAAGTGGGAGATTGTGAAGAAACATGTGGGCCCCACACGTGGGACCCACATGCAAGGAAAATGCACTAAACGCGTCCACAAATTTCTCCATTATCAGTGGAATAAACGCGTCCACAAATTTCTCCATTATCAGTGGAATAAACGCGTCCACAAATTTCTCCATTATCAGTGGAAGCGTTGACCAACGCGTCTTTGGTTGCCTATAAATAGGCCCAACGCGTTAGAACAAGATATAGAAGAGAAAGCGAAGCTCGAGCACAAGAGATAGCGAGTGCAATGTGCAAGTGTGCTCTGTTGTGAGCAAATAGAGAGTGAGTGTTTCTCCTATTATAAAGAGAGATATTTTCAGTGTTTCTCATTTATAAATAGAGAGATAGTGTAACACCTACTATTTTTCTCATAGTAAATTCTTCTATCCTTGCCCGTGGTTTTTACCCTAATTTGTTTGGGGGTTTTCCACGTAAAAATCTCTGTGTCCATTTTTCTTCACTTTTATTATCCCAAATTATTTGTCGTGGTCTTGCTCTATCCGGTCTATTTTTTTTTACAACAAGGTTAACATGCGCTAAAAAAATAGGACGAGAATCCGATCAATGAAGTAAGAGAAAAAAACAAGTACCATAATAGTGAGAACTTGAATACGAGAACCAAAGAAGACAAGAAACAAAGAAAGTCGATCGAGCATCAATTGGACAAAAGAAAGTGAAGAAATAAACAAACAAAGATGAAGAAACCAATCGAAGAAACAAAAAATCAATGAAGAATCAACAACGAAAGCAAAGAGATTAAGAAGGAACAAGGAAGCACCAATGATGCACAGAAAAGATTAGAGCAATAAACAAAGTCGAGGAAGTCAACCAAAAGAGAGGAAAAACAAAAGATTACCCATAACCAAACGGAGGCTCTGATACCATGACAAATCTTAATGGAATATGATAAGTTTATTGTGTATATTATTGTTTATTGATTTTTTACATGTCTCTATATATAGAGATGCAATTACATACAAAAGGAAATGTCTAAATAAGGTTGCACATAATCAAGGGAATGATTTGTGCATAACAAAATTACAGGAGTGATTTCACAACATAATTATGGAAGTGATTTGTATATATTTTCTAATTGCACAATATTCTTTAACAATAAGGTTGGAAATTTCCTTGTTTTGACTCACTAAAAGTTTGGTAGTTTTTTTTAATAAATACTCCTTCGTTTAATATTATAAGTCGTTTTGGCAAAATACCCTCTTTCAAAATTAAAATTATAAGTAGTTTTCAAAATTTGAAAGTGCATTTATTGCTTTTCATTATCCAACTTACTTTTATACAACCCAAACATTTATTACAATTAAAATTCTTCAATTCATTTTATGTCAAACGATAGATATGTAAATTAGAGCTACATGAATTTGTATGTTTTAGTCAAAATGACTTATAATATTAAAGGGGATATGTTTTCAATATATATATATATTGAAGGGGATATATATGTAGTAGGTTAGGTGGCAATTGGTCTATTTATAGACACCTAATTGATATTTGTGTTGATTTACATTATTATTAGTGGATAATCTGAATCACAACTAATCAGCTAGCTAAGTTTGTTGTTTTTGCTTGAGATATGTGTTAGTTTCATAATAGAATAAGTTTATTGTATATTCTTGTATATTAATCTATTACATGTCTCTATATATAGATATGCAATTACACACAAAAGAAAACGTCTAAATAAAGTAGCACATAATTAAAGGAGTGATTTGTGCATAACATAATTATGAGAGTGATTTGTGCATGTTTCCTAATTGCACAATATTCCCTAACACTCCCTCTCAAACTCAAAGTGGGAACAACGGAACCACTTTGTTCCCACTTTGAGTTTGTAAACTAAAATAAAACTAAATTCGAGCAGAATTCGGATTGACTTCGGTCTGGAATTCATACTGAATTTAGAGACAATTCTGTGTGGATACACAAACGAATAAGATAAAGATACACAAAGTCGTCGACAATTCTACATAGGGATATCGGATCGCAACGAACAAATGCAAGTTATCATGGACAAAATCTTCAGATAGGTAGGCGGGACAGATAAATCTGCAACAGTGTTGCAACAAACAAGCATGACGGGCATCGCGAACTACGCTCGACAATGTACAGTACACGGATAACGGGCATGACAGGCATCGTGGACTGCACTTGAATCAGCAGACAGTGCATGGACGAAACACCAGAATAATTGAACAACGGAGTCGACGGAATGACTAACGGAACAACAGAGTTGGCAGAAAGACTCGGAACAACATAGTCGACGGAATGACTAACGGAGCTGAGTCGGCGGAACGACTAACGAAGCAACATAGTTGGCGGAACGACTAACAGAACAACATAGTCGACGAAGCAACTAACGGAACAACATAGTTGACGGAACGACTAATGAAACAACATAGTCGGCGAAACGACTAACGAAACAACATAGTCGACGGAACAACTAACAGAGCTGAGTCGACGGAACAACTATCGAAGCAGAGTTGTAAAGCATCAAATTTGTGCGAACATGGTAGGTGGATTGGCTGACTAAGCGATGCGGAAGAGGCTAACGGACTAGTACAACAGACAGACGTGTGTCAAGACGCATAAAAGAAACAAAAGGAAATCAAAACAAGAGCATAATCGAACACAAAAACAAGCACTAAGATGTATCAAGGATCGGTCGTCAACTCAAAGGTCAACTGACCTTGGATTAGAAACCAAGCTCTGATACGATGTTAGTTTCAGAATATAATAAGTTTATTGTATATTCTTGTATATTGATCTATTACATGTCCCTATATATAGATATGCAATTACACACAAAAGAAAACGTCTAAATAAAGTAGCACATAATTAAGGAGTTATTTGTGCACAACATAATTATGGAAGTAATTTGTGCATATTTCCTAATTGCACAATATTCCTTAACAATAGGATTAAGGCTAAAATCATTATTTTACTTGTGCAGTTTAGTGGCACAAGCTTGAACCGTATTAATATTTTTGAAAATTATCCTTGTATATGATGAGGTTTTTTTTATACACACGTATTGTGAATATCAGGGACTTTCATCAAAAAAAAATATCAGGGACTTGTGTGATCAATCAGAAAGTGACATTAGGGTTTTGATAAGTTCAATAAGTGGAAATCAGAACTTTCTCCACTTTTTTTTTTTTTTTTTTTTTTTTGAAGAGTTCTCCACTTACTTAGTCTTCAAGGAAATGATTGTAAAATCCACTAATATCTTTTTTTTTCTTCTAATTATTAGAACATATGAAAAATTCCTAAAATTGAAAAGGAAACATAGGGAAAAAAATGTTAATGTATTTCAAGTCTATTGGTTGGAATTAAAAAGTCAAGAAAAAGCTCATAATTAATTAATGACTTGATAATATAGCCCATCCATAAGAGTTTCGAATCGAATCACTTAGAAATATCAAGTTTTGATCTCATAATTAATAACCTAACCAAACACTTACTAAAGTTAAAACTGACAAAAAATATTATCTCACAATTAATAACCTGCTCGAGATTTAAATGGCATCACCAAATGATAAAAAATTATTTCTTTTCTACATACAATGCACTAGCTAGAATACCCTTTATTACAATTTTCTTTTTACTACATTTAACAAAAAGAATATCATATGGTACAATTAATTAGGCTTTTTATTCAAGATACTACCTTATTTGATTGCATTACTTCATTCAGAGTATATTACCAAGCAACGAAGAACAAATTAGGGGACGACAGAAAAAATTTCACGTCATGTATACTATTAGATCATTTACTGCAGTAACTTTTCTCAGTTTTGTTAATGCAATGTAATGTATCTGTCTAACTCTCTCTCTTGAAAGATTCAACTGTCTTCCAATCTCTTCAAATGATCTTGTGATCTCTCCATTGAACCCAAAGTATAATCTCAAAATCGTCGCCTCCCTTTCGCCAAGTGTTCCGAGAAGTTGCTCCGCTTCTTGCTTCATTACTTTTCGGTTCACCATTGTTTCAGGCCTTGTTTCATCTGGCCCAAATATGATTTCCTGCAATGCAATTCCTTGGCTTAGCTGAACTACATTGGTGATTTCCCTTTGGTGTTTACTCAATTTCAAGTTTTTCAGCAAATCAAAAAATCATTTATTTGACTTCATTTCATTCTAGAATACTAAACTTTTATGACAACGAGTCAAATGATGTATACCAATAATCAGATGAGATGTTATTATAACAAGCATTACACAATGATTAAATGAATAGAGTGAAAGATCATCTGTGAATGTTCTTTCAGTTCGAAGTTCCGAAAGCCTGGACTTGTGATTTAATTTAGCTTGAAATTAGAAGGAATTCAAGAGAAGAAGAGAACCTGTAGTGTCATGCTTCCTTGATCTGATAATGTTCTGTCAAGTGAAATAGGAGGTCTACTCCTTTCGCATAGAAGCCGAACGCCTGATACAGTGAGGTCAACCATGTCGGCCAGCTCTTCATAATTGGGCTGTCTTCCTAATCTTCTGCTTAACACATTGTTAGCTTCTGCTACTTTTGCCACCATCTCACACATGCTTACCTACAGATGACAAGCTAACCATGCATTCACTAAACACATTATCCTGCATTTTGGTTAATTCTTCTATGATGTTCAGAGTAAGAGTACTAGTTATTATTCCATCTGATTTTTGCATAAATTCTAGTAGAGAAAAATGATTATGAGGGGAAGTATCATACTGGCAGTCTTATTAGTCTCGACTTCTTTGCTAGGGCTCTTATGATAGCTTGTTTGATCCACCAATAAACATATGTTGAGAGCTTATACCCTTTTGTTGGATCGAACTTCTCAGCCCCTCGAAGGAGTCCGATGCTTCCTTCCTACACTTAAAATCATCGGTACTCGTACTAACACAAATTTTAGGAATACTAAATGAATGAAAAAAAAAAAAAAAAAAAAAAAAAGGCTACAAGAGACCTGAATTAGATCCTCTAGGCTTAAACCTCTGCCTTGGTAGGCTGCAGCGATGGACGCAACGAGTCTTCGGTAGCTAGAATTGATCCTTTCTCTTGACTCTCTCACTCCGCACAGAGTCTTCTCTAAGTTTTCTTTTTTGATCCCAGCCATTTCCGCCCATTGAGATGAGGTTGGCTCACTCTCTCTTGCTTTCCATATTTTTCTCCTAGCTTCCTCAAGTTTCGTTCCTTCCTGCAAATAATGCATGAAACTGAGAATCTCCCCATATATCTCTTATAAATCATACATCCATAGTTGCAGTTAACAAATTGTTTTTGGGTTTTTGTTAAGAGACAAGTTTTTTTGGAGAAATTCAATCAGTTCAGATTACTGATACTAGGAGTAGATAGCTGATGAAAAACTAAGTTTATAGTATCTGCATGATTTTGTAAAAAAAAAAAAAAATTCGTACATATTTTTGTAATAGTTATGACCATATCTCTTACATAAGGATCATTTTGTTTTTATATCATGAAGTTCCTCATCAACAACAAAGCCTCAATCCCAAATTATTTGGAGTCGATCAGCTACACAGATCAAACTCTTCCGTTAGCTCAATTCAATGGCAATGAATCCTCAATGTTAAGGAAACAAATATATTTGTTATGGTAGCTAGAATATATATTAGACATTTGTTTCCTTAATCCCAAATTTGTGGTGGTCAGCTACATAGATCAAATTCTTCCACCATGCTCGAATCAATGACACTGAAGTTCCTCAAGCGAGAGGAATATTGCAAATCAAAGTCATGTTTGATAGAATCAAAACTTAGACATTTTAAGCGACGAAATTCCTTTCAGTAAGGAAATCAAAAACTAGAGATGCATTTTCTGCAACAAAATTTATTTAGTCTGGCAGGCCGTGGCACATTTGAATTATTAACTTAATTTTGATTACTGACCATCAATTGTGTACATTTGGAAATCTACATAAGATTTTCTAGTTGTGCCCATAATCAAACTTCCAATCCACCAAAGATCTAGAAAAGCATCTAATGTATAGAATTCTAAAGAACCGAGGAATGCAACACATTTATAGGCATATATACCTTGATATACTGAGAAAACTTTAGCTCCTCGCGCCGCGTTAGATACCCCGAACTCGAAGGCCTAACCATCCATTGCTCATCAATGCAATCCTTCACTTCCAACGTCTCGTCCACCGTCTTATGCCGCCGTCTCCTCTTCCTCCTCCTAGTCCCACACACACACCTCCTACCACTTAAACTCACCATCCCATCACTGTTACATAGAAACTCATCACCCACATGACTACCACTCAGTGCCATATCATCAAGTGCTGAAGCAGAATTCGCCGCCTCCCTGGCAGCCTGCGCTGCTGTATTGGCAAGCGCAACGGCCTCCGATGCAACCGCGACCTTTAGGGAGTCATCGGAGACTAGAGTAAGGCCATGTTTGAAATGAGGGGAAGATGGGGAAGTTTGTAGAGTTCTGAGGGACGGCTTGGTTGGGACTGAGTAGAGAGAGATGGTGTGGAGAGTAGGAGAGTGGTTTGATGAAGATGCACATATGGTTGCCATGCAAAGAAAATTAAGGCTGATTGTTATGAAGGAGAAGAGGATTTTTGTGCTGTTTGAGCTGCTTTTTATTTTTTTTATTTTTTTATTTTTTGGCTTTTTGGTGTTAGGTTTTTTTGAAGATGTTTTTGTGAATGAGGACCTCTGGATTGGTTTTCATGCATTCAAGGAGGGGATAAGGGGCATTGGGTCTTCTGTTCAAAGTTTTGGATGTTGAATATGTGGGATATATCCATAAGGTCCAATATGCATACCTATGGATAATTCAGTTCTATATTTAAGAAAAAATGATAAAATTAAGTCAAATTGAGTCAAATTGAGTGATACTTTTTTGTCAAATAAATTGAGTGATACTTCCAGTTGAAAAGAAAAAAAATTGAGTGATACTTCACGATACGATTGAATATCATAGATAAGAAACTAACACTTTTCTTTTTGATAACCCTCCGAGCCTATCCAATTAATCCCCCAAGGGGCCCCGGAGGCCTACTCGGATTAATCCCCCAAGGGTCACTGAAAACTGACCCGTTAAAAACTTCAGTGGCCCAATCGATCATGCCACGACGGAAAACAAAACCGATGTCTTGGCTTTACTCACACAATCCTACCTTTGTCCTTACCGCTGAGTCAACCTAACTGAGTTGAAACTAACACTTTTTTTATATTATATAAGCTCGTGAGGAGCACCTTTGCCCCATTTAAAGTCAAATTTCGTCTTAATTTTTAAATTCATTGACGCGCGCCGAACGGGTCAATAAAATAAATATATTAAACCTAAACCAACTATTTTGTAGATAGTGGTAAAGGGTCAATCTCACAGAGATTGGTGTCTTTCTTAGGTAAAAAAATACAAAAAAAAGAAGAATTTGAGGTTTTAGAGAAAATATATTTATTTTAAAAATAAAGAAATTAAATGGAACGATAATCTAATAGGAATGAATCTAGGTATTCAGTTTCACAGTCTCGCCATATAACTTGCGATTGAATTTATTAATTGTCAGTTCATGAAAAGTATGAAACTAATCTATTATCTAGTGCAGCTATAGAGCCGGTGACATACGCGGTTCCTCGCACTTCCTAATCTCGATAGCCAAGGTACGACCGTTGACTACTTCCCTAACCAAACACGCAACCTGATCGCTAGTGCTCTAGATTTAACGCATTGGTCGCATTACTTCGATTCGTGAATGCACTACACCTAGACAATCGAATCGCTAGTGCTGCCGATTTAGCCTAGATTTCTATAGTATTTGACCGGTCCCAAAAGGTTCTAATCAATTGATATAGTCAATTGCCACTAATGTGGTCTTATCGCACAAGCACGGGTGCTTACGATTCACTGACATGTAAATTAAGGTTTAAACTAGTGTTTAACCTCAATTGTTCAATCAATACCAAAGAAAATAAATCATAGAGAAGAATCAATAATAATTAAAAATAAATAAACCTGATAAAGGAATCCCAAGTGATGCGCGCCGAACGCGTCAATAGAATAAATTTATTAACCTAAACCAACTATTTTGTAGATAGCGGTAAAGGGTCGATCCCACAGAGATTGGTTTCTTTCTTAGGTAAGAAAAATACAAAAAAGAAGAATTTGAGTTTTAGAGAAAATATATAAATATTTAAAAATAAAGAAATTAAATGAAAATAAATCTAATGGGACTAAATAAAGGTATTCAGTTTCACAGTCTCGTCATACAACTTGGGATTGAATTTATTAATTGTCGGTTCATGAAAATTATGAAACTAATCTATGATCTAGTGCAGCTATAGACCCGGTAGAGCACTCGGTTCCTCGCACTTCCTAATCTTGATAGCCAAGGTACGACCATTGACTACTTCCCTAACCAAACACGCAACCTGATCACTAGTGCTCCAGATTTAACGCATTGGTCGCATTACTTCGATTCGTGAATGCACTACACCTAGACAACCGGATCGCTAGTGCTCCCGATTTAGCCTAGATCTCTATGGTATTTGACTGGTCCCAAAAGGGTTTAATCAATTGGTAAAGTCAATTGCCACTAGTGTGGTCTTATCGCACAAGCACGGGTGCTTACGACTCACTAACATGTAAATCAAGGTTTAAACTAGTGTTTAACCTCAATTGTTCAAATAATACCAAAGAAAATAAATCACATAAAAGAATCAATAATAATTAAAAATAAATAAACCTGATAAAGGATTCCCAAGTTGTAGGCTTGACTGATCTACCTTCAACCTAGATGGAGGAACTAACTAGACATAATTGAAAACTAAACTAAAAGAAAAATAAAAATAAAAATAGATCTTCCTCCTCCCTCTAATCTAAGTCCTAATATATATTTATACCCCAAATTTGATCTCTGGAAGTGAGAAAAAACCCAATTTTCGTAGTTTTGGGATTTTCTTGGCGTCCAGGACACTTGGCAGCAGCTGATTGGTTGAGAGACTGAGGCGCGCTGACGTGGCGAGAGCTAATTGGCTGGAGGGACTGCTGTGACGTGCAGGAGCACTAGGAGGCTGACACGTGGCAGCTGGACAGAACGCGGAAGGAGTCCGTGTAACAACCCCAAATTTTTTAACTGACTTGTGTTGGACTTGTCAGAATTATGACCCGGCTACGTGAATACTGGACAGTATTTCGAACTTCGGGAGTCGACACCGAAGTGATTTTATGATTCTTTGATTGTGTGTATTAGTATTTTAGTATTTTACGGGTTTCGAGCAGGTCGGGCGATATTTAATTGAGTGAGGTTTTCGACTAGTTAAACGAGGGAGAAAAACAAGTAAAAAAGTACAAACAAATGAATTTTTAATTTATTTAATTAATTTGTTGGCGAGACAAGGCAAGGATACGCGCGCTACGGGAGTCGGGGCAAGGCAATACGGAATGAGGAACGTCGTTTGAACGCGGGAGTTAGTTAACTACGCAACATATGGACTACACGATGGAAATTGTTAAAGTGACACAACTCAAATGAGGAGAACCATGAGATTTGCATTGAGATGTGTGGGTGTGTTGAGATGTGATAAAGGGAAAAAAGACCCATAAGGGCAACACATTGTTTTGAGGTGGGTTAGAAGTAAATTGGAGGGCAAAAGAGTCATTTCACACTTGTCTTATATATATAAACAAACAAAACCTAATCCACTATTCACTCCATCTCCTCCACACACACAACGCTCCTCACGTTCTCTCCCAACACCACCGCCCCTCTCCCTCGTCGGACCGGTCCAACCTCTCGCCGGAACCTCACCGGAGCCGACGCCGGAGGCTCGTCACCCTCTCTCTCTCTCGCTCACACGTTTCTCTCTCTCTCTCTCCCTTTCTCTCCTCACTCACAGTCTCACTTCATCTTCCTCATCTCACCGCCACCCTCCACCTCTTCTCGCCGTCGACGAACCGGCACTGGTCCCCGGGACCCCAACAGTGGACGAGCTCATCGAAGATCCGTCACTCTTTCTCGGTTTGTACTATCTCTCTCGTTTTGTTTTCTCTCACTTTCCCTCTCATTCACGGTCTCACTGTCTCCCTCTCTCGGTCCATTCTTCCTCGCCTTGGCCGAGCACACCACCTTGTCGGAGGTCCGAGAGGTGGTTGGGGTTCATCCTCTCATAGGAGATCTTCCTCTCTCCCTCTCTTCCACTCTTTCTCTCTTTTCTCACTGTTTGTTTTTCTTTATTGTTGTGAAACCTGTTTTTGCAACCGTTTTCACCTTCGTTGTCATGTTTCGCCGCCGCCGGAGGTGGTGGCGCTGGTCGAGGTGGTCGGGGATGGTTCCTAGTGGTGCCCCAAAATCTCCATATCCCCGGAGCACCCACATTTTGTGTCGCATAGGGTGTCGTGATCGATTGTGCAATTGTTTTCATAAATTGGTTATTATAATACGTCTCGCTGGAATATGCATGTGTGGGCGGCCCTGCTGGCCAAACCACCGAGTGTGGGGGTTGTCGGGGACCTCTCCATGACCTCGATGATGCCTCGCTGTTCTTGTTGTGATCGATTTGGTCCTGTTGGAACTGTTTAAGTGTCTTGAAACTAGGTGATGTTGTTGTTATGTTGTGTGGACTGTTTTAAGTCCTCGCCGAAATCCGTTGCCATGGTCGATGCCATCGCTGTACCACCATGACCGGAGAAGTCGGGGTCCAAGTTACGATCATACTTGTGTCTCACGACTCTTGGAGTGGCCTAAAAACAGCAGTGTTATTGTTATGTTATGCTTTTATGTGATTTCATACGTATTGTAACGTTTCGCCAGGAAACCACCCTTCGTGGCGGTGGCGGTGCGCCATCGACACGATGACATGGGGAACTGTCGGAGACCTTACCATGCCCGTCATGGAGTCTCATAGCCCCGGAGCGTCCATATCAATGATGATGAGTCGTAATGGCGGAGATATGCGTGAGTTGTTTATATTGCATCGAGTAGTTGTCAACGAGACGTAGGGCGTGCACACGACCTTTCCATGCTGTGTTGACACTCTACGAATGTTAGACCACACCCTGAGTTCCCTACTCGCCGGTGTATGGTCATGTTAAGTTTAGTATTGAGTCGTAATTGTTGGACGACATCGAATTTGTGTTTCAAGTTGGTTGAACGGTAGTGACGTCGTGGACACACCGCCGGTCCTCGAGACTATGGTGTGATTTCACATACGACTGAGCCGAGCTTAAGACCTATAATTAGGCTTACATAAGTGTGTTTATGATACCCAAAAGATTCATTGTGTTTCGTTATATTTTTGGTTTGATTTACCGTTTGAGTTAACGAAGTGTTCGAGTCATTAAAACAATGAGAAAATGCTAGGGTATCAACCTAGGATTAGTAATAACTCAAACCATTAATTAGAGTTTCCAACCTTGTCAGGTAGCAGGAAACTCGGGGATACTTACTAGGAACGCGAGAGTGTTGTTACACGGGTTGCGATTAGTTCAGGTAAGTACACTTGTCTCAAAAACTTGTGTACGTTAGTAAGCCAGTTAAGAAAATACCATGTGATTCATCTTCATTCCATTGTGTTTGCTATTATCTATTTGTTGGCATTCCATTCCATATTCCTTGTATGTGTGTTCTTGACATAAGTGTGTGTCTCGAAGGTACATGCGGCCTGCACTAGAAGGGATAAAACGCGGGCACTCGTGCGCACAAGTGTTTGACCACCCCTAGTGATTGTGTGATACCATGTACTGGATTGTTGTGGATTGTTGTGGATATTGTTGTGGTATTGTTGTGGATTTTAGACCACTTATTGCCTCTCTTGACTCGTGGAACACGCATGTTTCGATTGTTATTGTTTCCAGTCTGCCTATCATGCACCTTGTTTATTTAACTTCCTATCTTTCAATTCCTGCATGATATTTAGACTGCCTTGTTTGATAATTCATGAATTATGTTATATTCTTCTAGCATTACTTTCGATTTCTCTCAGTTGCTCACCGTCTAGTTTGTGACGGTGGGTGCCAGATAGAGCGGAGTGCAGTAGAGGTAAAGAGCCTTGCTTAGGCGACTTTTTGTGAGGATTAGCGGCTGGACTTGTGGAACCCTAGAGTAGGTTATATGTTTTTGCTCATTTGTATATCGCTTTATATATGTATGTTTTTGGTTTATAGAACTTGGTATTATTATTGAGATTAGTATCATGTATGTTGATTTATTGAATTGTACATGAATACCCGGGGTTTTCCACACTTTTAGAATTCCTAATTTTCCTTTGATTGAGTTATTTCCCCTTGTTATTTACTGTTTAGTCTTCCGCTGTGTATTATTGCAATAACTCTTTCATAAATTGCTAAATTGAGTATATATGAGGCTGACTAGGCTCGTCAGGTAACCGAGTGATAACTCGGGGCTTGTACGGGTCTAGGCCGGGCGTACCCAATTGCACGGGGAAATTGGGGCCGTCACAATTGGTATCAGAGCCTAGATTTGAGGAGCCTAAGGATGAGGTGTAGGTTATTCTTTAACCTGATACCAACATCACAGTTGGTATCAGAACATAAGCTTTATAACCTTAGGGACAGAGTTTAGGGTTGTTTAAAAATTGTGATACCAACGTCACAGTTGGTATCAGAGCTTAAGGTTATAACGACCTGATTCTTGATTTAAAACACAAACCATTAAGACAGCGGAAGTTAGGAATGGTTGGACATAGAGTGGAAAACTCTATGATCCTAATTAAAACTTTAGTTCGAAGGGATGAGTTGGGATAAGTCGGATGTGATGTTTATACATATTATGATTGTTGATTGTAATATATTGTATGCGGTAGCTATCTATTGATCCAAAGTATCGCTCTCTTGATTCAGACGACGATGGCGGATCAGACCGGTCCGGGCGACGATAGCGGCACGTTTGGCACACGATATGCTAGCGCGGACGATGTGCACGTTTTGACGCAAAGAGTTGCGATGCAGGACCAGCAGTTACAGGATATGTTACGACTATTGAGGACTCGTATCGTATCGCCTACATCGCTACACCATCGACTCCGACTACACCATTGCCACCTACTGTTACTCGTGGAGCAGAGACTCCGATTGCTGCGGCATCTACGACTCCGATTCCGTTAGCGGCGATTCCCGAGGGAGCAGTTGTTGCGACAGGTACGCAGACCGAGGCGGAGACACCTCCGTTACAGGCGGAGATAGTACGAGCGCCGGAGACATCGACTACGCCGATTGCTGCTGCAGAGACTACTCCAGTCACTACTCCGATCACTAATCCTGAGAAGAGCCCTAGGGCCACTGCTGAGGCGAGGCAGTGGAGTGAATTTAAGAGACACGATCCAGTTAAGTTTTTCGGTGGTACATGCGTAGCAGCGGCAGAGCTTTTCCTGAAGAATCACGAGAAGATTCACACTATCATCGCTATCGAGGATCACATGAGAGCGACGATTTCCTCATCCATGCTTCAGGGGGAGGCGGATAATTGGTGGACTACTATTGTCACTACCCGAGGCATTCCGAGAGATTGGATCGACTTCAAGACCCAGTTTAACCAGAGGTATTTCCCGCCGACTGTCCTTCGAGCGAAGAGGAACGAGTTCATGGCATTGAGGCAGAGCACAGATGAGTCAGTGATGGAGTACATGGGTAGATTTATATCGTTGTTGCCTTATGCTGGAGGATCTGCAGATACTGAGACTGATCGAGTTTATTACTTCACTAAGGGTTTGCTACCTACGATTGGAGGTTCTGTAGTCACTACGCAGTCGGAGACTTTGCAAATTGCGTATGAGCGGAGTCTAGCACGAGAGGGTTATCTGCTTACTCATCCGGAGGAGGATAGACCGGCCAGATCAGAGTTCTGATCGGAGGAGCACCATCAGGACAAGAAGAGGAAGAAGAACAGGTGGAATTTTCGTGATCGTAGGACTCAGAGTGTAGGGTCCGTTGCACAGCAGATTACTCATCCGACACAGACCATTCCGCCAGTACCGAGTTTTGCCAGTCATCCACCGCAGCCTAGTCGACAAGGACAACAGTCGCAGAGGCAGTCTACTGAGAGTAGGGGTACGGATCGAGGAGACAGGCAGAGGACACAGAGGTCTAGTCATACTCAGACTCAGACTCAGAGTTTCGCACAGGGACGAGGCCAGAACCAGACTCAGGGATCGCAGGATACCCGCACATGTTTCAGGTGCGGAAAGGTTGGTCACATTCAGAGGGAGTGCTCTCAACCACCGAGAGTACCGTTGCAGTATCACCAGTACCAGAGGGAGCGTGTTCAGGCTGCTGTTGAGCCAAACGAGGGGGCATCCAGACACATTGATGAGGGTATGATTTTCATTTGCGGTACTTGCATGCATATCATGTTCGATTCAAGCTACGTCGAGTCCTTGATTGTTGTGCGCTTAGTAGACATGTTAGGGTTGTAAACTCATTAGACGTAGCAGACCTCAATCCTAGTCACGACTATCAGGATGCGATATACTCGAACATGCATAGTCTTGACATTTCGGTAGTGTTAGGGGGCTACGAGTCGCCAGTTCACACGCGAGTACTAGAGTCGTTAGAGTTCGAAGCCTTAGTTGGTGCGAACTAGATATAAACACTACCTGCGTTGATTGGTTGATACGAGAAGACGAATGGGAGATCTTTATGAGTTTCATACGTGTTGGAGCGAGACAGAGACGTTAGCTTGAGTTCATGAAGGAGTACGACTTCTTATTTGAGCACCATTCCGAAAAGACCAACGTTGTTGCTGATGCGTTGCGCTGCAAAGGATTGGATGCGGAGGTACTCGTGTGTCAAAGAACCTACGAGCGTGGTTTACGTGAGGCAGCCGAGTTGATGAGTTCAGCGGACGTGCTGACGACTACCAGGACCTAGATACGTGGTCAAACGATGTTGCAGACCGTCTCATTTGGCATTGTGCGCGAGGGACGGCAAGACGATGCGTCATACCAACGATGTAGAGAGATGGTGGATAGTTCAAATTGCCCAGACAAGAGTCGGTCGACAGATTCATGCTAGAGGTATCGCGGGCGACTGGGGTTTCCATTTGGAGGCTGATGTGCGTGACGAGGTACTTCAGGAGTTCACCGTTTCAGTTTTGTTGTGTATCCGGGTTGACCTAAGATGTGCGCCGATACGCGACATTCTTTTGGTGGCCAGGGATGATTTCCAAGGTGTCGGAGTTGTTCGAGCATGTGACATGCCAGCGCGTAGAGGCTGAGCATTGACGACCTGGAGGACTACTACAGCCCCACCCATTTCTCGATGGAATTGGGTACATATTGATATAGATTTCGTTAGTGGTTGCCCCGATCTCCTCGTGGTCATGATAGCATCTGGGTAGTGGTGGATAGTTTTGTTTGAGACTTAAGAGTGCCCAGGAGTGGCAGAAGAAATACTTGTCGAGTATCACGATGAGCTTTAGTAGGATTCGGGGAGACTATAAATATCTGAAGGTCTCTCTACTGAAGGGTCACGAACGGTTCGGAGTTAAGAAATGACTCACTTTGAGTTTTTATCGGTCTCGTTAGGAGTTGCGAAGAGTCGTTGATTTAGTTTACTTATTAGATTAATTTCAGGGACGAAATTCTAATAAGGGGGAGACTGTAACAACCCCAAATTTTTTAACTAACTTGTGTTGGACTTGTCAGAATTATGACCCGGTTACGTGAATACTGGACAGTATTTCGAACTTCGGGAGTCGACACCGAAGTGATTTTATGATTCTTTGATTGTGTGTATTAGTATTTTAGTATTTTACGGGTTTCGAGCAGGTCGGGCGATATTTAATTGAGTGAGGTTTTCGACTAGTTAAACGGGGGAGAAAAACAAGTAAAAAAGTACAAACAAATGAATTTTTAATTTATTTAATTAATTTGTTGGCGAGACAAGGCAAGGATACGCGCTACGGGAGTCGGAGCAAGGCAATACGGAATGAGGAATGTCGTTTGAACGCGGGAGTTAGTTAACTACGCAACATACGGACTACACGATGGAAATTGTTAAAGTGACACAACTCAAATGAGGAGAACCATGAGATTTGCATTGAGATGTGTGGGTGTGTTGAGATGTGATAAAGGGACAAAGACCCATAAGGGCAACTGTTTTGAGGTGGGTTAGAAGTAAATTGGAGGGCAAAAGAGTCATTTCACACTTGTCTTATATATATAAACAAACAAAACCTAATCCACTATTCACTCCATCTCCTCCACACACACACCGCTGCTCACGTTCTCTCCCAACACCACCGTCCCTCTCCCTCGTCAGACCAGTCCAACCTCTCGCCGGAACCCTCACCGGAGCTGACGCCGGAGGCTCGTCACCTCTCTCTCGGTCTCTGCTCACACGTTTCTCTCTCTCTCTCTCCCTTTCTCCCTCACTCACGGTCTCACTTCATCTTCCTCATCTCACCGCCACCCTCCACCTCTTCTCGCCGTCGACGAACCGGCACTGGTCCCCGGGACCCCAACAGTGGACGAGCTCATCGAAGATCCGTCACTCTTTCTCGGTTTGTACTCTCTCTCTCTCGTTTTGTTTTCTCTCACTTTCCCTCTCATTCACAGTCTCATTGTCTCCCTCTCTTGGTCCATTCTTCCCTGCCTTGGCCGAGCACACCACCGGTCGTCGGAGGTCCAGAGGTGGTTGGGGTTCATCCCTCTCGCCGGAGATCTTCCTCTCTCCCTCTCTTCCACTCTTTCTCTCTTTTCTCACTGTTTTTCTTTATTGTTGTGAAATTGTTTTTGCAACTGTTTTCACTGCTGTCATGTTTCGCCGCCGCCGGAGGCGGTGGCGCTGGTCAGGGGTGGTCGGGGATGGTTCCTAGTGGTGCCCCAAAATCTCCATATCCCCGGAGCACCCACATTTGCGTCGCATAGGGTGTCGTGATCGATGTGTGCCTTGTTTTCATAAATTGGTTATTATAATACGTCTCATTTGGAATATGCATGTGTGGGCGGCCCTGCTGGCCAAACCACCGAGTGTGGGGGTTGTCGGGGACCTCTCCATGACCTCGATGATGCCTCGCTGTTCTTGTTGTGATCAATTTGGTCGTGTTGGAACTGTTTAAGTGTCTTGAAACTAGGTGATGTTGTTGTTATGTTGTGTGGACTGTTTTAAGTCCTCGCCGAAATCCGTTGCCATGGTCGATGCCATCGCTGTACCACCATGACCGGAGAAGTCGGGGTCCAAGTTACGATCATACTTGTGTCTCACGACTCTTGGAGTGGCCTAAAAACAGCGGTGTTATTGTTATGTTATGCTTTTATGTGATTTCATACGTATTGTAACCTTCTCGCCGGAAACCACCCTTCGTGGCTGTACTGTCATCGACGCGATGACATGGGGAACTGTCGGAGACCTTACCATGCCCGTCATGGAGTCTCATAGCCCCGGAGCTTCCATATCAACGATGATGAGTCGTAATGGCGGAGATATGCGTGAGTTGTTTATATTGCGTCGAGTTGTTGTCAACGAGACGTAGGGCGTGCACACGACCTTTCCATGCTGTGTTGACACTCTACGAATGTTAGACCACACCCTGAGTTCCCTACTCGCCGGTGTATGGTCATGTTAAGTTTAGTATTGAGTCGTAATTGTTGGACGACATCGAAGTTGTGTTTCAAGTTGGTTGAACGGTAGTGACGTCGTGGACACACCGCCGGTCCTCGAGACTATGGTGTGATTTCACGTACGACTGAGCCGAGCTTAAGACCTATAATTAGGCTTACATAAGTGTGGTTATGATACCCAAAAGAGTCATTGTGCTTCGTTATATTTTTGGTTTGATTTACCGATTGAGTTAACGAAGTGTTCGAGTCATTAAAACAATGAGAAAATGCTAGGGTATTAACCTAGGATTAGTAATGACTCAAACCATTAATTATAGTTTCCAACCTTGTCAGGTAGCAGGAAACTCGGGGATACTTACTAGGAACGCGAGAGTGTTGTTACACGGGTTGCGATTAGTTCAGGTAAGTACACTTGTCTCAAAAACTTGTGTACGTTAGTAAGCCAGTTAAGAAAATACCATGTGATTCAGCTTCATTCCATTGTGTTTGCTATTATCTATTTGTTGGCATTCCATTCCATATTCCTTGTATGTGTGTTCTTAGCATAAGTGTGTGTCTCGAAAGTACATGCGGCCTGCACTATATGGGATAAAACACGGGCACTCGTGCGCACGAGTGTTTGACCACCCTTAGTGATTGTGTGATACCATGTATTGGATTGTTGTGGATTGTTGTGGATATTGTTGTGGTATTGTTGTGGATTTTAGACCACTTATAGCCTCTCTTGACTCGTAGAACACGCATGTTTCGATTGTTATTGTTTCCAGTCTGATCATGCACCTTGTTTATTTAACTTCCTGTCTTTCAATTCCTGCATGATATTTAGACTGCCTTGTTTGATAATTCATGAATTACTGTTATATTCTTCTGGCATTACTTTCGATTTCTCTCTGTTGCTCACCGTCTAGTTTGTGACGGTGGGTGCGATATAAGCGGAGTGCGATAGAGGTAAAGAGCCTTGCTTAGGCGACTTTTTGTGAGGATTTAGCTATTTGGACTTGAGGAACCCTAGAGTAGGTTATATGTTTTTGCTCATTTGTATATCGCTTTATATATGTATGTTTTTGGTTTATAGAACTTGGTATTATTATTGAGATTAGTATCATGTATGTTGATTTATTGAATTGTACATGCATACCCAGGGTTTTCCACACTTTTTAGAATTCCTAATTTCCCTTTGATTGAGTTATTTCCCCTTGTTATTTACTGTTTAGTCTTCCGCTGTGTATTATTGCAATAACTCTTTCATGAATTGCTAAATTGAGTATATATGAGGCTGACTAGGCTCGTCAGGTAACCGAGTGATAACTCGGGGCTTGTACGGGTCTAGGCTGGGCGTACCCAATTGCACGGAGAAATTGGGGCCGTCACAGTCCGTGCGCGAAAGGCGAAGTTCTGGGAGTCCTCAACAGAACGCATCTCGAGGCAAATCAAGCGGCAACGTTCGAGAAGAACTTGGCCTCTCTACGTGGCGTGTCATGATTGGTTGGAGCTCGGTGTGTGACAATGCAGCGCGAATCATATGGCGACACATGGCGCTTCTGGCTGTGATTTCTGGACGAATAGACATGTGACATGTGTCCTTCAAATACTCCAATTGCCCTACTTTCGCGTCGACAAAGCCCTCAGTGTCCGATTTCTTCAAGTTAATACTCTATTGTGAGTATTTTTTCGCCCCGGATCCAACCGTGCACTCCGTTTCTCCTAAAAACGAAAATTAAATATAATTAGATATATATTTTCATATTATTCCAATAAATCACTAATTTCTTAAAATATGCATTTATCACTATAAAATAAAATAAATATAGTCCAATTACACCTAATAACCTATACTAAATTATGCCTAAATGAACACTTATCACCAAGTCATAGGCTTGAGTGATCGACCTTCAACCTAGATGGAGGAACTAGCTACACATAATCAAACTAAACTAAAATAAAATAAAAATAGATCCTCCTCCTTTTTCTTTTTAGAGCCTACCGTGATAAATACTAAGGGCCTGCTAGATGGCGTTGCTGAGTTGAGAGAGAGACACATGGCGAACTGTGATTGGTGAAGAGTTGTTGTTGTGACGTGGTGAGGAGGGGTTGGGCGAACAGATTGTCGCCACATGGCAGTGAGCCAGCGCACACAAAAGGCGTGCGATTTTCGTGAAGAGAGAACGTAGAAGGTTAGATGGACACGTGGCACAGTCTGGTTGGCAGGTCAATAGCTGTGGCGATGTGGCGCAAGGGGATTGGAGGACACGGCGTGATTCTCGAACTGAAGTTCTGGCCGTAATTTGTACTGCAATTTTGAGCCCCTTTGATTCTGAATTTTGTAATGCTTGTGAGAGAAGAAAGTGTTAGTCTCAAGGTCTTCTTTCCAATAAGACCAATGACGAGTCATTCCGACTTCGGATGTGAAAGTTACGCCTTCTGAACTGAACAACTGTCAATTAAGTTCAATATACGCATTCAGTCTCAAAAACATCCAACTCATATAAAATCCCTGAAATACATAAAACACACATTTATCACTTTAAAACAAGATAAATATAGTCCATTAACTACTAATAACCTACACTAAATCATGTCTAAATGAACACTTATCATTCATTGAGAAGCAATTACAGATATACAGAACAGTGGAAAGCAAACACCTAATTGAAAGGCTTTAATTAGTGTGAGAGAAAATGATGCTAGAAATGTGATTAATGTACTAAATCAATGCGTCCTTTTGTAATAAGAAAAAAATGCATTAAATTAATAGGAAAATTTGTACTGTCTTTTATAACTAATTAACGAAAGTCAGCACTTTAGGAGGTGAGGTCTTTCAACTTGATTTTACATATTCTCAAGCCCTGAAACCCGATACCTCTAACTAATGGAAAATTTTTTCTGCTAAGTAATGGACTTTTTATTTTTTTTCAGAAAACTAATGTACATGGAGTTAGTTTTCTAAAAAAAAAAAAATGGACATTGAGTTATACTCAATCCGACCTCCTTTAATTAAGAGTGTTGTTATTTCAACCTCGCCAATCTATCTCCCTATCTAATCTACTTTAACCACCCAATTACTTCTTCTATTCCATATTATCTGTTATGTTAGGGGAGACTTTTTTTTTTTGCTCTACAATATATGTCACATTAGATAATTAATAAAGCATTAAATGCTATATTTCCAATTTTAACAATCAATGGCACCATCAATTACTCTTTTTTACACCATACCTATAATAAATGAAGTTATTTATGAGAGAGTAATTTAGCCTTTGTCATAAAGTTTTAATAGTAATTAATCATTACATTAATTCTTGTACAAAAATTAAAATGTGACATAATATGGAACAGAGGGAGTATGTTTTAAAACTCTATTTAACCACCCAACATTCAATGACAAAAAAAAAAAAAAAAAAAAAAAAAAAAAAAAAACCACCACCCAACAAAAATCTTAATATGCCTAAAATACCCTTAGTTAGACGCCACTCCAGCCACCCAACATCAACAACAATCAACGAAAAGAAAAGACCACCAAAAACAAAAAAAAAATAAAAATAAAAATCTTCTAGGTATTAGAATCTACAACTTCAAATGTTGTGTCAAAGATGAGGTCGAAAATCGATTCAATCAATTCAAATGATTAGTGCATCTACTTGAAGAGCGTTCCACCGATTGAATTGATTGTATTTGTTGATTTTATTTTAACCTAAAAACTAAAAGTGGTTGTGTTGTGCAAAATCCGAGCAGTTGCACAAAGGCACTGCTCAATCTCCCTTCCCATCGCTCATCACTCGCCAGTTGCTGCTCTCTCTCACCGCTCTCTCTCAACGCTCGCCGGTTGCCTGGTCGTCGTCGCTTGATTTGACTCGTTTTTTGTTGTTGTTGTCTTTGACATTTTGGCATTGATTGGTATCTGGGTTTTCTTCTCCTATGGAACATCAGTAGGTTAATTTAAAGATTGTTCTCAGATTTTTAGGGTTTAAAGAAGAATCTGAGAGGTTGGAGAAAGAGGGGAAGGAGAGGAGATGTTGGGATTTGAAGGTCTGAAGAGATTCAAGACCCCAATCAAAATAGAAATACCATTAACAATAACAATTTAATCTTGTTTCTTTTAACATAAAATGCTTCAAAAAAAAAAAGGTGACGGTAGAACATGAACAATGTCTAGTACTCAAGAAAGTCGGATTTTTTGCTCCTCAAGTCTTGGGGACTTTTTGCTTGATTAACACATTTTACAATAGTATTTACCATTCTAAAACACCTACTAAAATATATAATAAAATAACACATTTGATGTCACATCACACCACATCTCAATGCCACATCAACACCACATCACTAATAATAAAAACATGGAAGTCGTGTTTTTCGTGTTTTGCAAACACGACTTCCATATTTTTATTTTCGTTAATATTTTTTTAATTTATAAAAACACTTATTTATATTCATTAAATAAAAAAATAACAAATTATGGAAGTCGTGGCTTGAGCACACGACTTCCATAGTTTTGTAAAATGAAATCGGTTTTAGTGGGTTTTAGGGTTTTTTTAAATTTTTTTTTCTTCTTCAAGCACTTCGCCGTTGTCGCACCCACTCCGTGCGCCGCTGTTGTTGCACCCACTCTGCCGCTGAGGCTTCTTTACCTCGACTCGTCGCACCTACTCTCGTCGCTTGAGACTTCTCGGCTTCTCGATTCAGTACCGCTCTCTTCAGTTCTCGATTCACTTCTTGACTCGGCCGATTGTTTTGGTTAATATCTTATCATCTCAATATTGTTTTGTTGTTTTGTTAGTCGATTATCAATGTTTTTGCTAATTTCAAAATGAGATTGTTTTAATGTTGTGGCTCTGGCATTTTTTTTTCTTTAATGAAAGCATGTTTGGTGATGGTTGGGGTTGGTGTATATGTGTATTGGTTCAAATCCAACTTAGATTAATTATTATATCTTACACGACAAAATGCAGGAAATTTAGATAAACAACTGTTTATAAAGCATTTTATTCCCTTTTTGTTTCAATGGGTAACTGTTTATAATGCATATAGATTTTCCATGGATCCGTTTTATTTTTTTTATTCTTGCTCGAGCCAGATGATAAAAAATTATCATGTCCGGTTCCTTGGGGGATGGATGTGACGGCCCTAATTTTTCTGTGCAATTGGGTACGCCCGGCCTAGACCCATGCAGGCCCCGAGTCATCACTCGGTGAGCCTAGTCAGCCTCCAATCATTCAATTATACAATTTATAAAAGAGTTATTGCAAATTTTATGCAGCGGAAACTAAATAAACTAAACATAAGGGGAAATAACTCAATCAAGGGAAATATAGGAAATCTATAAATGTGAAAAACCCCGAGTATTCATGTACAATTTTATAAGCATATATACATGATACCAGTCTCACCAAAAATGCCAAGTTCCATAATCCAAAAAAAAAACATAAGTATGAAACGATATACAAATAAGCAAAATATAAAACCTACTAAATAGTCTCCAAGTCAGCTGCTAATCCTCACAAAAGTCGCCTAAGCAGGGCTCCTTGCCTCTACTGCACTCTGCTCTATCTGCACCTACCTTCACAAACTAGACGGTGAGCAACTGAAGAAATCGAATGTAATGCTAGAAGAAGGTAACAGTAATTCATGATATAACAATTAAAGCAGTCTAAATATTATGCGGTAATAGATAGACAGGAATTTAAATAAATAAGATGCATGATAAACAGACTAATAGATATCAATCGAAAGTCAAGTGTGTTCCAAGGAATCAAAAGAGGTCCATAAGTGGTCTAAATTATAGCATAACAGCGAAGACCTCACGAGGTCTTCCCGGGCATCGACACAAGCGAAGGCATAACTATGATGGGAGGGACTCAAACCTACCCACCCAGTACTCGGTGTCACAGTCACTAAGGGTGATCACACACTCCTGTACATGAGTGCCCGCGTTTTATCCCTCTAGTGCAGGTCCTAGTACTTTTGAGACGAAACACTTATGTCGGGAAACACACAACAAGGAATGGAATGGAATACCAATTATAGAGCATAACACATCTGAATAAATGATAATGAATCACATGGCATTTTCTTACTAGCTTACAAATCATACACAAGCTTTTAAGGCATGTGTACTTACCTGAACTATCGCAACCCGTGAATAACAACACTCCCGCGAGTCCTAATGCGTACTTTCGAGTTTTCTGCTACCTGACAAGGTTGGAAGCTCTATTTAATGGGTCGAGTCATTAACTAAACCCTAGGTTAACTCTAGTGTTTTTTTCAAGTGTTTTAAGGACTTAAACAACTCGACAATTCAATTAGTAAATCAAACCAAAAATACAACAAAACACAATGACTCTCTTGGGTATTATAACCATACTTATGTAAGCCTAATTACAAATATTAGGCTCGGCTCAGTCGTATTTAGGTCATGCCATGGCCTCAAGGACGAACAACGTGACCACGATGTCATAACCATTCGCAATACATAAACCCTTAACATGCGACGTTCAAACACCCATGGACCAAGTTATACACAACATAGGGTCGAAACGGAAGCAAACACTCACACCATACAATTTGCCACGAAATTATAACACAAACAACTCATTGTTTGGCGTGAAGTATACATGTATACATACTACGTCGCACCCACATACCAATGTCCCAATAACCTCAAAACTTCAACACAACATATTCTCAGACATAACAATACCGAACACCAATCGAGACCGAAAACTATTATAGCAATATGTTGATGTTGTCCGACATTGGGGAGGGGTCACCACGGCATTGAGTTGCCAGGAAACACTTCACCTAGTCGGAGTTTATACACATTTCCTAAACAAATTCAAACTCAACACTTTATAGAAACATAACCATTATATCTAATTTTTTCAAGATTTTAGACTCAACTAAAGGTTGCGAGACCTCAACAAAGGTTAGGCGAGATCCCCGACAATCTCCACTGGTGGTGGTCCCGCCGGTAGCACCACCAAGAGTGGCGGTTTCTGACAAGGCTCCACACCCCTATCACATGAAATGACGAAACTTTAACACTCAATGGAACTGTTTTGATAGCTCCGAAGGCTGTGGGACCTACATAGGAGAATGGTGGGGTCCCCAACAGCGTCTCAGTCATGGTGGTCTGGCGGCGGCACCACCAATTGTGGTGGTTCCCCGCCTAAAATTTCAAAATAGTAAGAAATGTCACACCAATGAAATAGTGGACACCACTCTTATGGAAGGGTGACGTTAACACAATCATGATGACCCCCCGACAGTCCCCCAGGCCATGATGGTCATCAGCAGCGGCGTCGCCAGGACAACAACGTTAATAGTTGACAACTTGAACAAAAAATGACTCAATATAACTATATAACACATGTTTGGGGTGGGGGTGCTCTGGATCGTCGGGGACTCCAGTGAGACACTGTCGAGTCATCTCTGACTGGATCTCTGGTCACAGCACCGCCCTCACCACCGACCAGACGTGACGAGAAGGGGGAGGACACTTACAGTCCGAGATGCACAGCAGCCAAAGATGGCCAACACCACCACCACAGCTCACATCATCCAACATTTGGAGATCACCAGAGGTTCCGGTGAGGCTATAGGGTCATCTCTGATGTCGGCCAGTCAGCCAGTGACGTACAGGCCCATATGCACGACTGTCCGAGATCGTGATCGAGAACGAGAGGAGGGGAGAGAGAGAGAGAGAGAGAAATATAGAGGACACGGACCTCTGGTGTGTTGGTTTTGGTGAGGCCGAGTGGGTGAGCAGGAAGGGTGGCGGTTGTGTGTTAAAGGAGAAGATGAATAGTGAAATAAGGGTTTCATTTCTTATATATGCATTTTATTAGGTCAAATGACATTTTTGCCCTTTAACTTCCTTTTCCCACACTTCAAAACAGTTGCCCTTATGGGTCTTTTACCCCTTTATCACATCTCACAACATACATATAAATCTCGATGCCAGTCTCGTGGCTCTCCTCATTAAGATGTGTCACTTTAACAATTTCCATTTCATAGCCTGTATGTTGTGAAACTATCCAACTCCCACGTTGATATTGCGTTTCCTCGGTCCGTATTTCTCCAAAATTTGGTTCACCGCGCCCGCTTTCTCACCACATCCTATTAACTAATTAATCAAATTATTAGAAAATTCATTTATTTGTATGTTTTACTCTCTTGTTTACCTAGGCGCAGCCTCACTCAACTAAATATCGCCCGAACGGCTCGAAACTCATAAAATACTAAAAATACTAATACACACAATCAAAGAATCATAAAATCACTTTGATGTTGACTCTCGAAGTTCGAAATACTGCCTAGTATCACGTAGCTGGGTCACGTTCCTAACTAGTGCAACACTAGTTGGGTTAAAAATTGAGGGTTGTTACAATGGATCCGTAAGAATTCACCTATCCCAATAACAAAGAAACCTGACTTAAATGATTCTGTATTAAGAGCTAAATTGGCAAATGGAATGGGTCATAATTATTACAGAGAACCCGTATGGCCAAACGATCTTTTATATATATTTCCAGTAGTCATTTTGGTTACTATTACTAAAGCTGAAAAGATGCATTCTACCTATTCAATCTAAAGAAAATTACCGGCAAATCATATGAAAGAACGATGTTGTTACTCTCTAAGCTAAAACAAGTTGAAGAAGAAAAATGTAAAAAAGATAAACAATAGTGAAAGGTCTCTTAACATGAGGGGGGAAATTCCTCAGTAGATTAGACCAACACCTTATAACAAATAATTTCTTCAAAGGGTCTCATACAAATGTGTCAAAAGTGATGTGCATTAGCATTATCAGTCTACAAATAGATAATTCCTTGCTCGTTGTTCTATTGCTTGCACCAATTATGTCACTTATGTGATTGGTAGTTGGTTCCTTTTTGTGAATAAAATAAGAGGCTAAAATAAAATAGATTTTACAAACACGTTGGAGTTTGTTAAGTTTCTATGTACTTAGTGAATTAATTATTATCACTTCTATTGACTAACAATTATATTGTATATATATATATGTATATTATATAGATTCCATAATGGTTGACTAGAGAGTGACTTTGGTATGCTATATGAATGGTGCCATTATTGACGGACCATTTGGAATTTTATATACAACAACACCTATTCGACATCTCAGATCTAAGTTGAGTTTAGGGTATGAGGAACTTGTGAGTTTTATTTGCAATGCTTTGGATATAGACGTTGAAAAAATGATATTAAATATGGTATATCGTTATCCTGTGTACATTGGAACTGGAATGTACAACTATGTCCCTTTACAAATAGTTGATGAATCGACTCTTAAAGATGCTTGGGACGTTGTGGCTGAATTTCCACCACTGAATTGTATGGAGATATTTTTAGATTTAGTTCCGAGGCAATTATATACTAGTTCTAACATAGCAGTCAGTGTGGAAGGGCCTAGTATTCAACCCCCATTTGAACGTAATTACTGTGCATTACCTTTAATGACTTTAAATCATGATGTTGATGAGGAAGCTCATGCCCTTGGTGTATTTGGTGGTGTGAACAATGATGACGATGATGACGATTGTGGTAGTGATGGGAATACTACTGAACAGAGCAGTGATGATGCCAATGATGAAAGAATTGATGCTCTTCATGTTCCTGATAGCATAATTCGAGATACATTAAACCAAGTCATAGCCGAGGACGGCTCATTATCTTGTCCTCCAATCTTGGATGAAGTTGGAAACAATGATTTTTTTGATTAAAAGGCTAATGAACTTAATGATGCGCCTATGGGTGTTGGCGAATTTGTCGTACCTTCATCTGTATTTATGGAATTGAGTAGTGAGGCAATGATCCCCCTACATGAGGATGCAATGATTCCTACTAAAGCTCTATGGAATGAGGCCTCATAATTTCATGTTGGCATGCGATTTTTTCTAAAGGGGACTTCAGACATGCAGTAAAATTGTATAACATTAAAGTACACAGACAATTTATGGTAACTCATTCAACACCCAATGTGTGGATTGTCTGTTGTAAGAAACTTTCAGATAGATGTGCTTGGAGGTTGCGGTGTTTAAAAAGAAAAGCACATGGAATATTTGAGATAAGTAATAATGAGGGACCACATACCTGTATCAATGCAAAACTATCAAAGGATCATGCTCATTTGGACTCCGCTGTTATATATCGTGAAATTAAAAAATGTAGTGAGAAAAGATACATCTATTTCAGTTCCAGTTCTTCATCAAATTATCAAGGACAAATTTAGTTATGATGTTCATTACAAGAAAGTCTGGTTGGCAAAAAAAAGGCGATCGCTAAGATCTTTGGAGATTGGGAGGGTCATATAAAATGTTGTCGCGGTGGATGGCCGCTCTTCAAGAAAGCAATCTTGGGACACGTGTAGATTGGAGACACGGCGAACCCAATGCCAACAATGAAGTTGTATTTAAATGGGTTTTTTGGGCATTTGCACCATCTATTGCAGATTTTAGACATTGCAGGTCACTAATACAAATTGATGGCACATTCTTGTACGGGAAATACAAACAAAAGCTCTTGATAACCACAGTTGTAGATAGTAATAGTCATATATTTTCCTTAGCATTTGCTATTGTCGATGAAGAAAGTCAAGATAGTTGGGGATGGTTTATGGCTTGTTTGCGACATCATGTGACTGATCGAGATGGTATATGTGTAATTTCTGATCGACACCCTGGTATATTGTTGGCAATGAATGATCCTCGAAATGGGTGGACTTGTGATAGAGTTCAACACAGATTTTGCCTTCGTCACATATGTAGTAATTTCAACATGAGATTTGGGAGCAAAGAATTGAAGGATATGGTGTACTTAGCTGGTGCGCAACATCAACCTCAAGAATTTAAGGCATATATGCAAGAGCTTCAACAAATTAATGTTGAAAGTATTACATGGTTTAATGATCTTGATCGAGCATAATGGACCAATACATACGACAAAAGATATCGATATGGATGGATGACTACAAATCTAGCGGGTATTATGTTTATATTAATTTTTTATTTAATGTGTTTGATCCTGTCATGTTTATAAGAAAATACTCATAATATTTCTTTTCACAATTGTAGAATGCTTTAATGGGGTCCTTAAAGGCGCACGATTTTACCCCATCACAGCATTAGTGCAAGTAACATTTAATCGTATTATGACTTACTTTAACAAAAGGCACGACGAAATAGGTGTCGCCTTAAGAAGGGCCGAAAAATACACCAACCATGCACTTGATAAGTTACAACATTAGGGAAAGGCAACAGGGGGCACAATGTTACATTAGTGAATCGTGAAAATGGCACATTTGAAGTAATCACTGTAACACGTGGGTATCATTTCAGAAAAGGTTCTAACAAGCAAGTGGTGAATTTGGCAGCTCGTAGATGCACTTGTATGAAGTGGCAGTGTTTTGGCATTCCATGTTCCCATGTTCAAGCAGTTTGCACTAGTGTTGGTATAAACTACTTTCAGTACATTGAGTTATATTATAGTTTATCCGTGTACAATCAATGTTATGCTGCGAGTTTTCAACAAATTCCTCACGAAGATTATTGGCCTGATTCTAGAGTTCCATACACCTTGCTAACTGACCCTTCTCGGAAGCGAGTGAAAATAGGTCATCCCCAAACAAGACGTTTGCAAACTGAGATGGATTGGAGAGGCAATCAGAAACAACCCCGTCATATGCAGCAAAAAAAAGAATGGAGAGAAATGCCAACAAAATTGCAATGTAGTATGTGTAAGCAGAATGGTCATAATAGGCGCACATGCTCTCGTCGTCAGCAAGAACAACCACCTAATCGTTCACAATGAAAGACATTTCAAGTCTAATCATTTCTATTCACTCATCTTTTTCTTATATCAGCTAATTTTAATTATAACTACGTTATTGGTGTATTTTGTTTGAATTAAACTATGAGTTTGTTTTAATTAAAGTTGTTGAAGTTTAATTAGGTACACACATGTTTTATTTTTCTTTTTTAATGAACTTTATTGTTGATATTTATCTTTTCCTTGTTCTATTAATAACAACTTTGTTAATGTTTTGTGGTTCAAGCGTGATATGGATCCTGGGCCTGTAGATGATTCAGTGTTGACTATGCAGGCTCTACATAGATCTACTTGAGTTTGGAATGGACCGGTAATATTTTATTTTTTTGGTAATTTTATTTTTTTAGAGTTTCTAGCCAAATTTGTACTAATGTAAGTCATTTATATTTTTACATAGCAGGATCCTGGTGTCTTGACAATCAGACGTAATTCGACAGCATTACATCAACTGATGCCACTTGACAAACATATAGTTGGGTACCTTGACCAAGTTGGATTCTATGGAACAACGCGAATAGGTTTCATAGGAATTGATTGGCATCTCATTACTGCACTTGTTGAGATGTGGAGGCTAGAAACACACACATTTCATTTTCCAATTGGTGAGATGACCATTATCCTACAAGATGTACATATAATTTTAGGGTTACCTGTTGATGGATTATCACTCACTGAAATTGTAGAACAAGATTACGATGCCTTGTGTTTGGGACAACTAGAATTCTCATTCCCTGAAAATAGCTGAGGAGGTCGTATCCCAATTCGACAACTCTCAACATGGTTTCTAAACCTTCAAAATTTTGTTAGTGATGAAGAAGTGCAACGCTATACAAGAGCTTACTGTAACAACGCCAAATTTTTAACTGACTTGCATTACACTTGTCAGGATTGTGACCTGGATATGTGAATACTGGACAATATTTCAAACTTCGGGAGTCGACACCGAAGTAATTTTATGATTCTTTGATTGTGTGTATTAGTATTTTAGTATTTTACGGGTTTCGAGCCGTTCGGACGATATTTAATTGAGTGAGATTTCGCCTAGTTAAATAGGGGATAAAAATACAATAAAGAATACAAATAAATGAATTTTTCAATAATTTAATTAACTAGTTGACGGAACGTGGCGAGAAAATGGACACGGCGAGCCAATTGACGAAGAAATACGGACCGAGGAATGTAAGATCTACGTGGGAGTTGGATAATTACACAACATGCGGACTATGGGATTAGAATTGTTAAAGTGGCACATCCCAAAGAGAAGAAACCATCAGATCGGCCTCGAGATGCATATATGTTTTGAAATGCAAACAAGGGGTAAAAGACCCATAATGGCAGTTGTTTTTAAACTTTGTAAAAGAAATTTTAAGGGCAAATGGGTCATTTCACCTATATTACGTATATATAAAACAAGTAAAAACCATAAACACCACTATTCATCCTTTTCTCCCACCAGTCGACACTGTTCACGCACACCTCCCTCCCGTCGCTGCCATTACCCCTACCGGCCAACTCTGACGACGCCAGAGAGACCGAAGAACCGCCGTCGACGGTGTGAGTTCTCTCTCTCCCCTCTCGGTTTCTCTCTATCTCTCTCGGTTCTTTTTCTCACTCTCACCTCTCGACAGTCACCACCTCTGCCAAACGAGCCACCACCCCCCCGACAGCATTGGAACAACAGACACTCGACAGAGATGGCTCGGCCACCGGAGTAAGTGTGCATCTCTCTTTCTCTCTCTCTCTCGGTACGTTCTCTCTCGTCTCGGCAACGTCATCTCTCTCTCTCCCTGGCTCTGCATCATCGACCATCGACTGCCAGTCGTCAGGCCTCTTACCGGAGGTAACTCTCTCACCCTCTCTTTCGATATCTCTCCTTTTTTATCTATTGTTCTCTCTCTCTCTCTCTCTCTCTCTCTCTCTCTCGTTCTCACTGGTTTTTTTTCGTCCTCACAGCCGTGGGTGACGGAGGTTGGGGACAGTCAGGAACAGACCCTCATGGCCCACTGGAGCTCCCATATCCCTAGGAGACCTCTGGACGTTGGATACATAGAGTGGATGTTGTCCATTCTCTATTTTTCACGTGTTGGTTTTTGTTTTATGTCCTTGCCAGAACTGCCATGACCGGGGGCGTTGCTAGTCGGACCGCCAAGCGTGGGGGTTGTCAGGGACTCTCCATGACCTCGATGATGCCTCGCTACCCTTGTTGTGATTGATTTGGTTGTGTTGGAACTGTTTTAGTGTCTTGAATCTAAGTCATGTTGTGTGGACTGTTTTTAAGTTCTCGTCAGAAACTGCCCCTAGGGGCGGTATCGCCACTGGACCACCAGGACTGGAGGTTGTCGAGGACCACACTGAGCCTTGGCTTGGGTTCGACAGCCCTCCGGAGTGGTCAACAATAGCAAGGCGAGCACAAACTTTTGATATTTCATGTTTTTGTTCATTTCATGGGTGTTATGCTCCTCCTCGCCGGAATCCGCTACCGTGGGCGATGCCACTGCTGTGCCACCATGACCAGGGATGTTAGGTACCAAGCTAAGTCCATGCTTGTGTCTCACGACTCTCGAAGTGGCCTAAAATAGCAGCGTTATTGTTATATTATGTCATTTATATAATTTATGCGTGTTGTAACCTTCTTGTCAGAAACCACCCGTCGTGGTGGCACTGTCATCGACGCGATGATATGGGGGACTGCTGGAGACATTACCATGTCCGTCATGGAGTCTCATAGCCCCAGAGCGTCCATAACAATGGTGATGAGTCGTAATGGTGAAGTTATGTGTGAGTTATTTCTATCACGACGAGTAGTCGTCGACGTAACGTAAGGCATGCGCATGACCTTCCCATGTCGTGTTGACACTCTACGGACGTTAGACCACACCCGCAAGGTTCCCAAACTCGTTGGTGCATGGTTATTTTGAGTCGTGTTGTTTTGCAGATTTGCGTTAAAGGTCGGGAATTAGTTATAACGTCGTGGTCACACCGCCGGTCCTCGAGGTTATGGCGTGATCCACATACGACTGAGCCAAGCCTATGATTCATGAGTAGGCTTATATGTTCATGGTTATCGATGTTGTGATATCGTAGTCATGGTTATTGTTGTGGTTTTTCAAACCCGAGAGAGAGTATTCATTATTTTATCTATTTATCGAGTTGTTTGAGTCCTTAAAACATTGGGAAAAACACTAGAGAATTAACCTAGGGTTAGATGATGACTTGAACCATTAATTAGAGTTTTTGAACTTATCAGATAGCGGGAAACTCGGGGATACACGTTAGGATTTGCGAGAGTGTTGTTACACGGGTTGCGTTGTCAAGTAAGTACACTTGCCTTCAAAGCTTGTGTATGATTTGTAAGACAATAAGAAAATGCCATGTAATTCATTATCATTTATTCAGCCTTATTATGCTCTATTATTGGTATTCCATTCCATTCCTTGTTGTGTGTTTCCCGGCGTAAGTGTTTCGTTTCAAAAGTATTAGGACCTGTACTAGAGGGATAAAACGTGGGCACTCATATATAGGAGTGTGTGACCACCCTTAGTGATCATGTGACACCGAGTACTGGGTGGGTGGGTTTGAGTCCCTCCCATTATAGCTGTGCTTTCGCTTGTGTCGATGCCCGGGAAGACCTCGCGAGGTCTTCACCGTTATGCTATGATTTAGACCACTTACAGGCCTCTTTTGATTCCTTGGAACACACTTGACTTTCGATTGATATCTATTATTCTGTTTATCATGCATCTTGTCTATTTACATTCTTGTCTTTTATTACCGCATGATATTTAGACTACTTTACTTGTTATATCATGAATTACTGTTATATTCTTCTGGTATTACATTCGATTTCTTCAGTTGCTCACCGTCTAGTTTGTAATGGTGGGTGCACATAGAGCAGAGTGCAGTAGAGGCAAGGAGCCCTACTTAGGCGACTTTTTGTGAGGATTAGCGGCTGGACTTGGAGACTATTTAGTAGGTTTTATGTTTTGGTTATTTGTATATCGTTTCATACTTATGTTTTTGGGATTATTGTACTTGACATTTCTGGTGAGACTGGTATCATGTATATATGCTTATCGAATTGTACATGAATACCCGGGGTTTTTTCACATTATAGAATTCTTAATTTCCTTTTGATTGAGTTATTTCCCCTTGTTATTTACTGTTTAGTCTTCCGCTATGTATTATTGCAATAACTCTTTCATAAATTACTACATTGATTAAATCGAAGGCTGACTAGGCTTGTCAGGTTGCTATGTGATGACTTAGGGCCTGCACGGGAGTACCTAATTGCACGGGGAAATCAGGGCCGTCACACTTACATATTACAGCTTCTTGGAGGAACCTTATTTGCAGACAAGTCTAACAATCTTGTACACAACATATTTACAATTTTTGGAGGACTTTGAGGTAGTAAGAAGATATAGTTGGGGTAGTGCAACTTTGGCCAACTTATATAGACAATTATATCTTGCTGCTGATATTGATGGAGCTGAGATTGCCGGTCCAGTTAAATTATTGCTACTATGGGCTTGGGACAGATTGCCTTTCCTTGCACCAATAATGGAAAATGTTCTTCAAGATGAAATACTACCACATGACGATTTATTCCCACATCCTCCCTTTGGTCATAGATAATTATCAATTTCTTTAACCAAGTAAAAATCAAGTTCATCTATCTACATGTGAATTAATGCATGCATTGTCTTGTTCTCCATGTTCGTATAGGTGGAGACATGTCTTAGAAACCACAAGAACATCAATACACGTGCTAACAAAATATAAAGAAATGATTGACATGCAAACACCTGAGGAAGTATGAAATTCATTTAATTAATTTTCTTATAGTTCATTTTTTAAAATGGTGAAAACTATAATTTCATTCATTTCAATTTACTATTTATGAGCTCAGGTAATTTGGGAACCGTATCCTGAGATGGTGATAAGGGATTTGCCAGCGTATTATAGTAGTGGTCATGGTATTTGGCGAACGAAGGCACCTCTAATTTTCTTTTGTGTTGTTGAAATGTACAATCCTGATAGAGTCATGCGACAATTTGGTTTGAAACAAAGAATACCACCTTTAACTAACACAAGTAAGGAGCTACATAAGATTGACTTGTGAGGGAAGACCGACAAGGATTGGAGTACAGAACATAGTGATTATGTCTCCATGTGGACTGAATGTGCTTCTAATATTGTGAATGATGAATTATTTGAGGAGCCAATGGGATTCTATGATCCATACATGGTATGGTATCGTCCTATTACATGACGATTCATGTCTCCACATGGAGCTATTGTTGAAGCATTGGTAAGTATGAACTTTATTATTTACAATCATGAAGTTTTCATAATAAATATTTTACTTTTGTTTTCACATGCAACCTCATAAATTTTTTCATATGTAGGCTCATGGAATTACTTCAATTCATCAGTTAACATTGGGTGATGATGCGTCCATTCTCTGTATTAGAGATATGGCTGCATTAACTTTGACTACAATACATGCAGACTATCGCATCCATAATATGCCACCCTTTTTTGAAGAATCTCATCAATCTTTTCATGAAAATATATGTTCAAGGCATGGTACTCTAGTGTATACTCCATATGTACCTCTTAACAATGAGTTTGCATCTACTCCGTCGGCACCTCCCAACACTGAGTTTGAGACTACACAAGCCTTTCAGTTTGACAGGATACCTACATTGCTACATCATTTTGATGCAAGTACAATACTGATGAATTCATTTGAAACTACTAGTAGTATTGGTGGTGAGAGACATGATATCAATAAAATTCAATAAGAAGATGCTCAAAATTTGTTGCGTACTGATGTGGACCTGCTGACTGTGCCATTAGCTTTAGATCGTGAATGACGAATTAAAAATAGAACACGTTGTGGGACTGGAAGTCATTTTTTGGGGTCAGATTAAGTCTTTTTTTTGAAGTGAAACAAGACATCTTTTTGTTTCAATCGATGTTTGTAGTTGATAGTTACCATACTTGATGTGAACGAGAACAATGTAATATTTTTGTGAACCCTAACTTAATTAAAAATGTATTTTTTTTGTTAAAAAAATGTATTTCTTAGACTTAGAATTGTCAAGTTCAAGCTTATTACGCATATAGGTAAGATGGTAGAAAACAACACACTTCTTTTTTTTTTTAGTAGGAACGACTTCTTATTTCTATTTCTATTTCTATTTCATATTAAGCATGTGGATTCCTAAATAAAAAATAAACAATTATTTTCAAAAAAAATGAAAATAAAAATTTGGAAGTCGTGTACGCAAACCACGACTTCCATATTAATAAAGAATTTTATTAAGTTTTTTCAAATAATTATTTTTTAAAAACGAAAATAATAATAATAAGAACCTTATTTTATGTTTGGATTAAAAAAAGCAAAAAACAAAACAAAACAAAAATATGGAAGTCGTGACTGCAAATCACGACTTCCATATTAAATAATTTATTTTTATTTTTTGAAAAATGAAAATAATAATAAGGAAGTCGTGTTTTAATAAGGAAGTCGTGTTCGGAAAACACGACTTCCTCATTTTATTTGGATTAAAAAATAAATAAAAAACAAAAAAATATGGAGATAAAAATAAAAATAAAAAATAAAAATATGTAGGTTGTTCTATTCCACGTGGCGTGTGATGTGGCGTTAAATGTGTTAGTTTGTTATATATTTTGGTAGGTGTGTTAGATTGGGAAATATTACTGTGAAATGTGTTAATCAAGCAAAAAGTCCCAAGTCTTAGAGCATCTCCATTGTGGCTTTGCATCATAATGGGGCAACTTTTGCATCATTTTGATCCAAAAAGTACTCAAAATATGATTATCATCTCCATCCCGTCACACCAAAAAAGAATATTCTAAGCATTTTTACTTTTTTTATTAGTTTTAAATTTATAAAGTGAGGCTTATAAGTCAAAAGAATAAATAAAAAAACACCCTACTTTGCTTTCACGCCAAAATGGCGTAGGAGATGGTGCTGCCGAGCACCATCACTCCATTGAGGGAAAGGAGGGTAGTAAGGTGGAGAGAGGGGTGGCAGGGGTGGGTGGGTTTAACTTAAAGCTATTATGGTCATTAACTTAATAGGTATTTTAATAAAATATTTTATGTTTTTAGATTAGGTGGGAAGATAGGTTGGAAGGGTTGAAATAACAACCATCTTAAATAAAGATAAGTTAAATTTTACTCTTTCATACTATTAAGTCCTAATCTATTACAAACAAATTGTTGAAATATTGCCCTCTAAATTTTTTATCTGTCAACCAAAATAAGCTAATGCATAACACAATTACATCAACAACCATGCCTAATCCCAAATTAAATGGGATTTGTGAGATGAATTTTTTTTGTCAAATTATTATGCTACATAGATCAAACACTTTCACTCTGCTTAAAAAAATTATTTTAAGGCTCAAATAAACAATTCGTATTTGCTCCATTAAGAGGCAATCTTGTCTCAATTACAAGTTCATGAAAACAATTACAAGCTTATTGACTTTCAATGGACAGAATTAATCGGTCATAGTAGACCCATAAGACTTAAGTGAGTCGACACAACAAACTCAGAGTCTAGGTGAGCCTAGTGGCCCTGACTGGCCTGCATGACTATCAAAATTTATGTAAACCTAAACTATTCTACCAAGATCTATAATCCACGGTACATAATGGACTTAGAGGTTGATGCAGTAACTATGTCGACATTATATGATAGGGGTATTTTATTATTTATATATTAAGATTTGACGATAAAAAGTTTAAACACAATGTGATTGTTAGCACGTGCATCACGAGAAAAGGAAAATCGAAGCCATGGATGGAACACAAGAAGATCAAAGTTCAAGCTTGCTTTGGTTGAAACTATGAAAAGGCCGATCCAGGCCCACGGAGGGTTGTATGGGCACTCCTATCACTTGGAAATTGAACACCATGCGCAGATAAAGTGCTTCCAAGCCCACTCATAGCTATTAATTGGATAAACAGAGAAAGCTAAAATGGGACCTCACCATTTAATTGCAGTATATGCAAAGCTTTTGGAACCTCTGTTCTGTTCTGTTCTGCTGCAGATTACGCAGCCATGCATGTTTCATTCTTTTATCACTGAAAAGCGCATCGGCCTTGAGAAAAGGCTTTGGACTCGTACAAAGTGTGGGCCGCCTGCCCCAAAAACTGCGCCTAAAGTTTTTCTTTTATTTCTCTTTTCAAACAGTGAGCCAGCGAGTGTGATCGAGTCTTTTTATTTAGCATGCACCCCCACCTTTTACTTAGGTACCCTAACGAAAAAGTTAAATTTAAAAAAAAGTCAATTCTACTATAAAATAACCCTTATACCCCTCACAACGATTAGTGCATCCTGCCACCCTTTTCTTTCACTTTGTGCACCCCACCATCATCCTTTCACACACTCTCTTCTTGTGATTGTTGGGCATCATCGAGGGGCTCAGCCTCGCAAGTCGAAATCTGTAATGGCCCAAATTTCATTAAGGCCATTATTTACGTATTTTTTGACGTGAACGCTAGCTCAAATCCACGGAGACACCACGGACAGGCTACGATATGCCTGGATTAGGCGGAAATGTTATTTTTGATTAATTGTTTGAGTAATTGCGATGGTAAGGATTATGTAATAACTTACTACATCGTAGGTATAATATATACTAATTAGACTGGGCAAGATAGTGTGACAGGTTTTAGCCTAGAAAAGCGTCCTGACTCGGGAACCGGATGGGCAAACAATGTGAACACTGAGCTGGGGAATGGGTTTACATAAGGAACTACAATTAAATTTAATAAATAACGAATACGGGAACACGTCGTATGCAGGAGATAGTGTTGAAGTTACGAACCGTGGGTCTAGTAGCCGAGTGTCGGGTATGGAAACACTTGAGAATCAAGGATAGGAACAATTGACCAAGTCACCATTTCTGTCACCTTATGGTGGACTTTTTGACTCAATTGTGGCTACAAGATGGTCCTAAGGATGCACACTACATATTAGATGACTTGGGACTATAAAAATGAGTGTTTCAACCCATTTTGACCATTTTTTCTCTCTCTTCTCTCATTTGAACGAAAAATGTTGGAGCTATTAGAGGGTTTTGGAGTGTTTGCTTGGTGATTCGGAGGAGAAATCGGCTAGTACCTGACATTCTGAGGTAAGATTCGTTGTCTCCTCGACGTACTCTATATTTTCGGGCCAAGTTTTGCATGTTTTGGTGATGGTTTCCGAAGAGTGACATGAGCTCACTGGTTTCCAAAGTTGTGATGTGGTTTTAAAGGTAGTTTTTGAGCTTTGGTGGTGGATTTGTGAAGTAGTTATGGTTTGTTGTTCAAGAAAATGGATTTTACGGTGTTTTGGTGGAAATCGCCAAGTGTATCAATTTTGTCAGGGTTTAACAAGGTTTGAATGCATACTATGGTTGTTTTGGAGAACCATATGGTTTGGAACAGGTTTAGGTCGCAGCGACAGGCCGAGGAGGTGTAAAAAATCGACCTAACTCGGGACAGGGGGAGACACAGCCAGTGGCGCCGTGGAGAGCAATTCTCCACGACGCCACCGACAACGTGGAGTCCAGGGGCACACTGCCCTAGGCGCCGTGACGTGCACCTAAGCAATTGCTCACGACGGCGCCACCCATGGCGCCCTACATAGTAAAATAAATAAATAAAATAAAATGAAAATAAATTGGGAATCGATTGGATTTCAAAATTTTGGGGATTTCAATGATTTATTTGGATAGTAGGGACTTATGAGGGCTTAGGAGGACTTGGTCGAGTATCGGACACTCATACCGAGGCAAGAACGGGATTGGACCGAAGACTAATAATGGGTAATTAGAGTGTAGTTTAGGTGCGTAAACCCCCTTAAGGAACACACTCGAGTATTTATTTGTTGATTATCATATGATACAACTATTATTGTGTATCGTTGTTTACTCTTTCCATGTGCTTACTTATGTTACACGCTTGGCTGTCTAATTTGTCGTCAGATTCTATTTTATTCTGATGTGTGTAGGCGAACTTAGGTAGGATGGACAATAGGGACAAACTTAGAAGATGGGCCAGTAGAGGGGAATGGAGAAGCCCACTGGATGGATCCTGATATCTAGATTATGGTTCAGTCATGCTACACTGCACACATCCATTTGGTTTACTGGTGTTATTTATGCATGTGTTTTTTTATAGTTGTCTATTTAATGTGCATGTTTATTTAGCATATTGTTGGCTTACATTATTATAAACGCTATGTGGTTTCGTTTTGGGTTTTACTTACTTGACTCGTCATTTGCCTTTTATGATACCTTAAGTGCAGTACCTACTACGAGCAGGGGCAAGGAGACTTTAACGGTTTACTTGTGACTTACCATATACTAGACTAACTCGAATGTACATATGTTTTGTGGTTTTAACTTTATTTTTGGTATTGGGGACTTTTGAGATACCTGTACATGTATATAATTACTTTTGTTAAGTTATACAGTGTACATTGTCGGGATTTCCACATTAGGATCGAATGCTCTAGCTTTTGATAAAATTACAAATTACATATTTTTTAAGGCTTCCACTGAATTAATTTTCTTTAAATGCTAATAAATTTGATGAATGAGGAATTAAGAAAGATGATGCGCGTGGGACACAGCAGGGTGGTGACGTGGTGAGGCTGTGGGCCCGTTGCGCATGACGTGGCGAGCCTTGGAATTTGGGGCCGCTACTGAATCTCTAGTTGAATAGTCAGTCAAAGTTTGTCAAACCTTTAATTGGAGAGTCGGTCGGAACTCAATAATATTTAGGTTGGCAATTGTCAGCCAAATTTTACCAAAAAAGATCGATTGGACAACAACGAATCTAAAAGATAAGTCTCAGTCATATATCGTCGAATCTAAAATAAATGTCTCGACCAAGGTCTTGGAGTCCGGTTTGCTTCAGTTGGGGTGAAGGGGGTATTTTAGTAAAAATGTTGGGTGCCCTCATAAATTGAAATTTGAATTTAGGGTGCACTCAAAATCAAGGTGTCATTATGAAAATGTAGGGTGCGTATAGCCGGACTCTTTTATTTTTTGGAAAATGGTAGAATGAAAATGCTCAAGTCACACTCGAAGTCACATTGGCAATACAAGCCTTGAAACATTTTATTTTATGTCACTGCACAATCAAGTTTTTTCATGTAAAGATACACGTTGGATACCTATTTCTTTTTTTTTTTTGGCTTCAACTAGAATCGAACACACGACCTCCTTAAACCTTGTCTTTTAGCATGTGATGCCATATCGACCTTACTAAAGATGCTTTGACAGTTGGATACCAAATTAATGAAGTTTAATGTTTTCTGAAGAAAAAAAAATGAAGTTAAATGTTTTCATTATCTCAAGTGTTCAATCCAATTCCTCAAACTGTACGTATTATAGTCATCTTCACTTATGTTTAACAACAGTTTTATGGAAGTCAAGTGATGCATCACTTACTTTACCAGTAATATGGCGCCATTACCACGTCGAGGGGTCATTAATTGCCTTATTATAAAACAAATAAAAGTTCATGAACTAAATATACGTTTACAAAGCAAAGTAGAGACTATATCAATAAAACACATTCGATACCAAATAACATGTATGAAGTGATTTCAGAGGTTTAGTAGAGTATTAGGGTTGTTAGGGGATTGTTTTATAAGACTAGAGAACTATTTATTTTCAGGCCCCTAGACCTAGCACGTTGTGCAGGAAACTGATTTTTTTAATGGTGTACCCAGTGCGTTATCCAGTCTACCAGTGCGCTATGAAGGAATCTGACAGCTTTTTAAAGTTTTGATCTACACCTTTAATTTGAATTTGGAGATCATTTTGGACCCTTGGATCATATGTAACAGTCATAGGACAACAAAAAAGGTTTGTGTAATGGCCCAATTTTAATTAAGCCGTTTTTATGACGTGTTTACAGATGTAGATGCCAACTTAGTACCCCGTGGACCTTACAATTAGGCCAAGGCGCACCCAGAGTAGGTAAATATACCGTTTTGTGTGTTGTTTTGCATTAATTGCGATGTTTATTTTTAAATATGTTAGATTGCATCGCAATATGTGTATTTATATTGTCATTGGTCGTGCGAGATAGTGTGACGAGTATTTGCCTCGATTAATGTGTAGACGTGGGTACCGGGTAGGCAAATAATAGTACACATAGGTTGGGTAGTAATACACATATAAAAATGAATAAAATACATTTAATAATTAATTTAAAATGTCGGGTAGTCGAGTATGATTGTTATTGTACGCGTTGCGGCGCGGAGTTGGGTACCGGAACGCTCGAAAGGCCAATCAATTGTGTTGAGAAAGGATAAAACCAAGGGAGTAAGTCACACAACTAAGTCACTTTTGGTTGACCTTTTGACCACATCTTGACCCTTGGAAAATGCATTGAGATCCACTCACACATTAGATGAGGTTTTGGGTATAAAAGGTCAACCCTCCTCTCACCTACCACCTTTTTTCTCTCCTTGCTCAAACAAATTCGAAAATTGGTTCTATGTTGGGGTTTTTTTTGGATTCTTAGAGGCAATTTGAAGCATCAAACGGTGAGGAATCGACAATCGATGGTGATATCCTTGCTCTCCTCATGATTTTCTACGTGTCAGGTGTAAATTCTCGCATTTTGACGAAGGTTTCGGGGATGGAATTTAAGCACACTGATTTGGAGGGGTTGTTATGCTTTTTGGGTTGGATTTTGGAGCAATTTCATTGACTTGGTTGTTGTTGTTGAGGATGTTTTGAGATTCGACAATTTATCGCGATTTTGTCGAGAAATATTGGGTTTTCATTTTGGACATGTTTCATCGAGGTTTTATGGTTTATTATGGTTCGCTTGCAGATACATGAGAGGTCGGGACGAGTTCTGACCGTGACGACGTGTCGGGGTGCCGAAAACTAAGTTAGTGAGTTCTTGGCTTAAACACCGTCAGGGACGCCGTGAAGAGTGAATCTCCATGGCATCTTCCACGGTGCCCAAACCAGTGAGACACCCTGACCCATGGCGGTGCCAAGGGCATTTCCCCGCTGCCCTGAACGTCGTGAGCCATTGCTCACGACTGCGTCTCCCACAACATCTAGACTAAAAAATAAATAAATAAAAATTTTAAAATAATGTTTTCTAATTTGCCCAATAGGGACTTAACTTGGGGATTTTTATCAAAAATATTGTGGCTTAAATGATATAATTGATATGTAAATGGGAATTGGGGGAAAATTTCGAGGTGTGAGTAATTAAATGAATTATTGAAAATCAGGTATTTGGGATTGATTGACTGATGATTGGGCACACATTTGGAGGAATGATTGGATGGCATCGTATTAGTTGGAGTTCAGTTTGAGGTGTAGTATCCCAATTGAAATTACTTGCATAATTACATGTTTTATTTGTATTTGAATTCCTTTCAATTGTTCAACTATTCCTTTTTGTGGTTACATAGACAGTGATGTTCCCTCGTCGTGTTATTCTTTGTGTGTATGTCCACTAGTCTATAGCACGTGTTGCCAAGGGTCTCGATGGATAGTTCGGCCCGAGTATCATGACGGGGCACGTGTCGGTGCGCTGTGGGTCTGTGGGCCCTCGAGAGGACCCGGAGGCTGGCCATGCTAGAGTGTTACTCGTTGGAACTGTCGCAGGGAGTCTGAAGTATAATGTTAGTCTGACTTAAGCTTAGACACAAACTTTGAGCTTTTCTATTATTTATTCATGTGATGAACATAGTTGCCTGTTTATTTTCCCTCATGTTTATTTAATAGCTTATTAAGTTCCTGCATTTATTTCCGTAATTACTCATTGAATTTCCTTGGGAATACTCATTCTAGACTCGTCATCTACCTTTTGTGATGGCTTGAGTGCAGATCCTGGTATAAATTGCGGTAAGGGCAAGCTTGTTGACTACCTGTGATTTTTGACAAACAAGTCGGACTATTACGTTTGTTATATATGTATTTATCGTTTTATTTTTGGTTTTGAGATATTGTGAGAGACCCGTAACGTATATTTTTCATATATTTTGAGGCTTTTGATATTGATATACATATAATGCATGGTTTATGCGTTATCCACACTAAGGAAATGTTTTTTTAATATGATATGGATGTTTTAAATTGAATTTATCATGTTTAGAAATCTTCCGCTTATGCGTGTCGATATAATAGATGATTTGAGTCTAACAATAAATATAAATGGCAATAATGACTATAATTTGAGGTTTTAAATGATGTTTGGTGGATTAGTTGGCCGTGGGACAAAATTGGCAGCTACGTAGTCGATTGTAGGCCTGCGTGCCACCTGTGATGGGCCTCAATGGATTCAAAGCCATTACATTTTGGTATCAGAACCATAGTTCATGAAACATAGGGGATTGAAGTAGAGGTTATTAATTAGCTCTGATACCATTACATTTTGGTATCAGAGCCTAAGTTTATAAAACTTATGGCTTAAATTGGAGATTAAATAAGAGTATAAACTTAATAAATATACTTTAGATGTGGAAACCCGAAGTAATTGCTTAGTTACCTAGTTGAGAAGTGATTGTGAGGCGGGTAGTATTCAAGTTATATACGTGTTATGCTTTTTTATTGTATAATACAAATGATACATGTATATATATTGAGGCTGACTCGACGCACGTCCTTCAATGTAGATTAATGATGGATGAGCGGCCTCCAGTTACTACGCAAATGGAGGTCGAGGATCGACTAGGGATACATTGACCTTGTAGTCATTAGCGCATACTATGGATGAGGGATTCACGCTGATTATGAACATGATGAGCTCGAGTGTCAACTACATCGGCTCTTTTAACTGCATTGACCGCATAAACAACAACACAGGTTGTTCTTGCCCCTGCTACACCTTAAACACAGGTATAAGTGGCAACAGCTGAGACACTGGCCGAGAGAGCTACGCCATTTGCTACACTGATTGTTATTCATGTTGAGACCATAGTTATCACCCCAACGACTACAGAGCAGCCGGTGGTGTAGTCGACTCCAGTTAGTTCGATGTCAGTATAGGCTAAGAGAGTGAAGGATTTCCTCAGATTTCAATTAGGCTACTTCTATAAAACTGAAGACCCTGGGACAGCTGGTAGATGGTTGTTATCCCAAGAGCGGTTGCACAAATTGCTCCTAGTCGAGGAGAGGGATCGAACTCGATTATAGAGTTTCTGTCTAAGAGGCGATGTCGCAGTTTGGTGGACCACTTACTAAGCTACACATCCACCTCTGACTACTTGGGCGGAGTTTATGGAGTTGTTCATGGATGAGTATATACAGATGGAGGTCAGGATCAAACTGGGAAAGGAGTTTTTTGCCCTAGTACAGGGTAATATGTATGTACTACAATACAAAGAGAGGTTCATATATTTACTTCAGTATGCGATGGATATGGCAGGGACAGAGCGACTACATATTTACTACTTTGTCCGAGGCTTAGGTGAAAGGATTGCGAGTGTCATTGTGTCTGGTGGAGCCTATACACTATTGAAGATCTATGATAGACCTTAGCATATGAGACTTATCTGGTTCAAAGGGCCAAACGAGCAGGCATCCTCGTCACAGCAAAGCTAGCCAGGACGGAGTTCTCAATCTGAGCAGAGACCGAAGAGACATAAGAGAGATTAGGGCAGATAGGGACATGGACAGAGACCTTGTAAAGGTGATTAACATTCAGATTAGGGTCACCGAGGTGACATAGATAGAGGCGAGGATAGGATAGTATATGATGACCGCCAGGCGATGTATTCTACAACCTCTGCATCCGTTGATCAGCCTAGATAGAAGTACAAGCCTAACAGAGACTAGGGAGGCCGAAACAGAGGTCAAAGAGGCCAGGGTCAGAGCCAGAGTCAAAAGTGTTTTGCCAGGCCATCTAGGAGCCGTGAGACTTACACTTGTTTTCGATGTGGTCATACTGGACATCTACAGGCTAATTGCACTAGACCCGCATCACCACCACCAAAGATTGATCAGGCCGAGATAGGGACCAAGTAGCAACCTTTGTAGTTGCGCACCCGAATAGGGAGACAGCTAGACATTTTGTAGAGGCTACGTTACCTGTTTGTGTATTTTCCATGCATATCATGTTTGATTCTGATAGCACGTTGTCACAAATTTCTGGACGTATGGTTGGAGAGCTAGGGTTGTATATACAGACTTTAAACACACATCTTATCCTTAGTACAGTTGTTTAGGATAAGATTTACCCTAACCGAATTCATCGGGATTACGTTATGCAGATTTTAGGACATCAATTATCGGCTGATTTACGAGTGTTAAAGTATCTAGAGCTTGATGCGATGCTTGGCATGGATTTGTTGTCAGCATATCATGTACATATAAATTGTTTTCGTAAGACTGTGACGTTTGATATCAAGGGGGTTATAGGGTTCTTATTTATCAGAGTTGCGAGCCGATTAGCAACATCTCAGGAGATGGGAGGCATTTGCTGTGACAGTTGAGCTAGAGTTGAAGACAATGATTAGGGTTTAGAATGTCCCAATGGTTTGTGAGTTTGCATATAAATGTTTCCTGATGATTTTTCAGGATTGCTACAACCCCGAACAATTGATTTTACTATTGAGTTGATATCGGGGACGTGACCTATCTACAGTCGACCGTATAGGATGTCTGCAACTGAGCAGGAGGAGTTGAGGACCCAGTTAGAAGAGTTGCTACATAAAGGTTTCATTCATCCTAGTATGTCTCTTTGGGGAGCTCTTATGAAGAAGAATGACGGCATTATACGAATGTATGTTGATTATAGGAAGTTGAATCAAGTGACGATCGGGAACCGTTACCCACTTTACAAGACCGATGACTTATTTGATCAGTTGGCATGAGTCAAGTTCTTCTCGATGATGGACCTACGATCAGGTTATCATCAGTTGAGGACTCAAGAGGGTGACATTGAGAAGACCATTTTCAGCACGAGATACGGACTATTTGAGTTCATAGTCTTGTCGTTTGGACTGACTAATGCGTTGGCGATCTTCTTGGAGTGATGCATAGGATTATAATGCCATATTTGGAATGATATGTGATTGTGTTCATCGATGGCATCTTGATATACAGTAAAACTCGTGTGGAGCACGAGAGGCATCTCATAGATGTATTGGAGACACTGAGAGAGCATAGATTGTATGCTAAGTTCAGCAATTGTGCGTTTTGGCTGAGTGAGGTGAAGTTTCTTAGGCATGTCATCAGTAGTCAGAGCATATTTGTTGATGGTGATAAGATTCGAGCGATCAATGACTGGAGGACACTTGAGTCTGTATCTAACATTCATAGTTTCTAGGGTTTGGCTGGGTATTATCGGCAGTTTGTGTAGGATTTCTCATTGATTGTAGTGTCGATGACTAGATTGACCAAGAAAGATGTTAGATTTGAGTGGTCAGATGAGTGTGAGGACATTTTTCGAGAGTTGAAAAGGAATCCAACTTCCGCACCAGTTCTTGCATTACCAGCGGCAGGGAGAGGTTTCTCAGTATATATAGATGCCTCAGGGACTGATTTGAGTTATGTCTTGATGCAGGACGAACACCTATTGATGTACTTATCGTTATATACGTATTTTCAGGCGTGGACGCAAGTTCAGGTCCACAAAGATGCTATGGACAGGCCGTGTTACGCTTGAATTGGATGAAAAATGTTATTTTGACTGATTCTATGAGTAACTGCGATAGAAATGATTATGTAATGACTTATTACATCACAGATTTGATTTATATTGATTAGACCGAGCGAGAACGTGTGACAGATATTCATCTCAAAAAACGAGTCACTACGAATATCGGGTGCGTTAAATACAGGTACACTATGTTTAGGAAATGTAATAAAATAGTAAATTTAGTGAACACCTAATGACAAGCAGGGTCGTGGGCGACACGGGTGGGTCGTACAGTAGTGTGTATGCTGGAGTGCACTCGTTGGCGCACATGACAGAATTGTAAGCGCGAAATTATAGGCAAATATATATTTATACATACACAGATATATATATATATTAAAATTAGAAACTAAAAAGAAATATGTGAAATGACAGATAAGGGTTTTTGGTTTGTCAAAGGGAGTAGATAAGGATGGGGGTATTTTGGTCATTTGACCAACCCCCAAAATATCCAAAACACCACCGACACCATTGTTCTCACAAAATTGAAATCAAAAGAGAAAAGAGAAAGAGAAATCGAAGGAGAGAACACGAGAGGAGAGATCGAGCTCGGAGGAAAAGCGACGAAGGTGAGTTTGTCATTATGGTTGTCGTTGTTGTGTGTGTTGTTCTTGTTGTTGGTGTTGTTGGTTTTGAATAGGTGGGAGGAGGGAGCTCGGATGAACTACCATGTGTTAAATGTCTAATTATGCATTGTTTAGTGTAGTAATTTAGGTATTAGTGTACTCTAATTATCTCATTTGTGGTGACAAACTTTCATTTTTGTGGATTTTAGGTATTTCAAGCCCAGAACATGAATATGAAGCAAACATGGCATTCGGAGAAGAAAATGCAAAGTTCGGGATTGAGCGACAATAAGTTGGCCAAGTTTGGTCAAGTTTCTTAATGACCCTATTTTAGTATAAAGTTCATATCTCTCTCATCTCAAATTCAAATGACTTTTCGTTTCTTGTGTTGGAAAGTAGACTCTAAGCTGAATATTTTCATGTCTGATACGCTTCTTCAAATTCGACCTCTAGGTGGTCCAAAATTGTGTTACAATGCAAGTCAAAAAATCCGATCGTGAGTGACCTCGCCGAGGGAGAGTGCTCACGGCGCGAGTTGCAGCATCCAGAACAGAGGCACAATGACTTTCACGTTTTAAGTGACATCGTGGCCTCTAAAGGTTGCGGCGTGGACCCTAGAAACTCAAAAATTCCTTTTTTAACTTTTTAGGTTGAAACCCACTTAGGGGTTTCATATAAATAGAAGTTAGGTTTGTTTACGAATTACTACCTCTTGTTTTTAGCAGAATTCATAGGAAACGTGGTTTTTGCTTGACAATGTCCAGCTAAACTCATTCTTCTAGGCTAGAGGCAGATCAGATGAGTCTACAACTCGAGATTTTGTTATGAGGTTTATCCAATTCAGTTATTCTTGGTTCTCTATTGTGATTTATTTCCTTTGGCATTGTTTTCATCCTAGGGTTAAATCTATTTTTTTGTGAAAGGACCCTTGCATGCATATTAGGTTGATCACCCTCAGTCATTGAGTCAAAACGTCCGTCCTCACGCAGTAGACTCAAATTAGTGACAATTGGTCATACTGATTGGTTAGTCCCTTTCGGAACCAGTCAAGTGTCTTAGGGATCTAGGCTAAATCGGGAGCACTAGCGATCCGATTGTCTAGGTGTAGTGCCTTCACTAATTGAATAAATGCTTAAATCAAGAGCACTAGCGATCCGGTTATGTGTTTGGTTAGAGAAATATTCAATGGTTGTACCTTGGCTATCGAGATTAGGAAGAGCGGGGAATCAAGTGCATCGTCGGGTCTATAGCTACACTAGATCATAATAAAGTTTCATATCTTTTCGTGAGCTGACGATTGACGAAATATTCCAAGTTGTATGACAAAGTTTGTGATACAGAAAGCCTAGATTTCATTCCTATTGAATATTTTCTTTCAAGTCTTTTCAAACATTCTCTCATTATCCCCTGTTTTCCCTATCTTATGTTAGAAACCTAAGTTGAGTTACTTAGTCTTTAGGGTTCGACCCTGAACTTACCGCTACTGCAGTCTTGTAGTGACCAGTGAATTAATCGAGAAATACTTTGACGCATTCGGCGTGCGTCAAATTTTTGGCACCATTGTTGGGGACCAAGTGTAACATCCCTAAATTCTTAACCTAACTTGTATAACACGTGTCAGGACCGTAACTCGACCACGCGATACCGGACTGTATTTCGAACCTTGGGAGTCGACACCGAGGTAATTTTATGATTCTTTGATGTGTGTAATAGTATTATAGTTTAAATGTGTATCACGGGCCGTTCAGGCAATTTTCAATGAGAGTGAGGTCCCGTCTAGGTAACCGACGGAGAAAAATACAGTAAAGAGATAATTAAAATAATTATTTAATAATGATATAGTTCAATTATGTGAGATAAAAGTAAAAGTGTGCACGTGACGGGAAAATACGGGCCAATGAGGCAAGATGGGTTGGGTAATCCTTGGGTTCAACTTTGAGGTGTGTGGGTTGGTAAGAATATGGTTGGACACAACTAGGACACACACCCCACTTATTAAACTATTCCTACCATACCCATTTCAATTTCAAACACCCCACCCACTCCCATCACTCACATCTCCTCACACCCCACCCACTTCCATCACTCACCACCCACCCCATCATTCACATCACACTCATCTCACCATCTCACACACGTCACTCACCTCACACTCTCATTTAAACACATATCTCACTTCTCACGTCTCTCCCTCTCTTCACTCTTCACGGTTTCTCTCCACTCCTCACTCCCTCACGGCCTCTCTCACTCTCCAACCTCACCGCCGCCCCCTGCTCGTCGCCGATGACCGAAACGGGCTACCGGAGGGTGCTGTCGATCGGAGGTACGTGCTTTTTGTTTTTCTCTTTCCCTCTCGGTTTCTCTCTCACTCTCGGGTCTCTCTCGCTCGTTTCGGGTTCTCTCTTCCTCTCGCTCTCTCACGCCACCACCTCCCTCACCAGATATGGTGGTGGTCAAGGCCACCTCCCTCACCGGAGATCTCTCTCAATATCTCTATCTCTTTCTCTCTCTATCTCTCATTCCCTCTCTCATTCTCACTGGTCTTCACGTTTTCCACTGCTGCCGCCTCTAGCTGTCGCTACCGTGGGTGACGATGGTCGGGGACAGTCGAAGACGGGCCCTCGTGGCCTACCGGAGTCCGCATATTTCTGGGGAGACCTCTGGTTCGTGATACATGGGGTGTTGCTGCCCATATTTGGTTTTATTGCATGTGTTGATGTTTTGGTTGGTCTCGCCGGAAAACCACCTCACCGGCGGCGCCACCACCGGACCACCATGACTGGGACGCTGTCGGGGATCCCACCAAACTCCTACGTAGGTCCCACAGCCTTAAGAGTGGTCGAAAATAGTTTTATTATGCGCGAAAGAGTCGTCATTTCATGTGATATGTGTGGTGGAGCCTCGCTGGAAACCGCCATTGCCGGCGGTGCTATCGGTCGAACCATGACCAGTGAAAGTTGTCGAGATCTCACCTAACATTGGTTGACGTCTCGCAGCCCTTGGTTAAGTCCGAAACAACGTTGTTAATGTGTTTTTGTCGCGATTTCATGCGTTGTCAACTTCGAGTCCATATTTGCGTGTGTTGAAGTAATTCCGAACTGGTGGAGGGTTTTTTGACTTTCCCATGCCATGATAACCCTTCCCCAATGTCGGACAACACCAGCGAGGTTTCATGTTTGTTTGTACATGTCAGTTCGGTTTTTCACAAAGAGTTATAGTTGAGTGTTAGTTTGTATTGAAACATCGTGTGGCGATGAATGGTTATGACATCATGATCTTGTTGCCGGTCCTCGAGACCATTACATGACCCATATACGACTGAGCTGAGCCTATGATTCGCGATGAGATTTATACATAATGTGTTTTCAAAACCCGAGAGAGAGAGAGATTATTCATTTTTCGATTAAATTGTCGTGTCGTTCGAGTCATTTAAAACATTGGGGAAAATGATAAGTTTAAACCTAGGTTTAGTGAATGACTTGACCTATTAATACGAGTTCTCGACCTTTTCAGGTAGCGAGAAACTCGGGGATACGCGTTAGGAGTCGCGGGAGTGTTGTACGCGGGTTACGATAGTTCAAGTAAGTACACTTGCCTTAAAAAGCATTTGTACGTTAGTAAGCCAGCTAAGAAAATATCATGTGATTCATTTTCATTTCTTTGTGTTTGTTATTATCAAATTATTGGCATTCCATTTCCTATTCCTTGTATGTGTGTTCTTGGCATAAGTGTGTGTCTTGAAGGTACATGCGACCTGCACTAGAAGGGATAAAATGCGGGCACTCGTGCGCACGAGTGTTTGACCACCCCTAGTGATTGTGTGATACCATGTACTGGATTATTGTGGATATTGCTGTGGATTTCGATGTTACGACATCGCTGTTGTGGAATTGTTGTGGAATTTAGACCAGTTATTGCCTCTCTTGACTCATAGAACATGCATGTTTCGATTGCTATCATTTCCATTCTGTCTATCATGCATTCTTGTTTATTTAAATTCTTGTCTTTCAGTACCCACATGATATTTAGACTGTCTTATTTGTTATTTCATGAATTACTATTATATTCTTCTGGCTTTACTTTCGATTTCTCTCAGTTGCTCACCGTCTAGTTTGTGACGGTGGGTGCAGATAGGACGGAGAGCAGTAGGGGCAAGGGACCTTGCTTATGAGACCTTTTGTGAGCGGCTGGACCTGAGGTATCGAGGTGTAGGCTTATGTTCATTTTTGTTCGTATGATGTTTCACACATATATATATATATATATTTGTTTTAGGAACTGGGGATGAAATTTTGAGGTGGATTCCATCAATCCATTTTGTTGACTTAGAATCGAATTTATTGGGGTTGTCCACATTTATATAGATTTCTAACTTCCCCATTTGATCGAGTTATTTCCCAATACTTGAGTAATATATAATTTGCTTCTGCTGTAATATAATTGCAATAACTCTTTCATAAATCTTGAAATTTTGATGATTTGAGGCTGACTAGGCTCGTCAGGTTCGTCGAGAACTAACTTGGAACCTGCACGGGTCTAGGCCGGGCGTACCCAAATGCATTGGGAATTTGGGGCTGCCACACCAAGTCCTATTTAACTTAGGTTTTTCTTTCTTTCCTTTCTTTTCATGCGTAAGAGTCTTTATCGATTAAAGTCCACCGGATGTAGATCGAGAAGAATTTCCGTAAGAATGTGAGAGAAGCGTGCCAACAGAAGCAAGCTTCTAAAACCACATCTAGCATTGAGCATTCTCCGAAATGGAACATAACAATAATAATCTTCCCCGAGAAAAAGGAGATAACCAACATCATAGGGAACGCCAGGACAATAGCGAACACTTAGCTCCTCATATGGCTCCACGGGGACCAATAATTCCCTAATTTCAACCACATGCACCTAATGTGGTTAATCCCACACTTGCACTCAAATTTGTCAACTTTGTGCACACATCCACTTGGAACTTTTTAGGGCTTGCATTTAGATCTTGAAGTCGGTGTTCCAAGGCTTATAACTAGCACTCCAAATCTGATTTTTTTGGATCACATACTTGGGGTTGTAAGGTTTCTTGATTTCCTACTCTTTTTTAGCTTAATCTACACATTTTGTTTTTGGCGGATTAATGGCCTCTTTCCTATTTAGGCTTACCTTTAGGAGATTCTCCTCTCAAAATGGGATTTATTCATGAGGAAGATCTCGAGAAGAGTAGATGGCTAGAAAAAGGGGTATTTGTTGAAGAGAGGCGACAAACTTTGTTACAATCTGTTTTAATGGCTCTACCCCTTTTTTTCTGTCTATGTTTCATGTACCTGTGAATGTGATCAACAAAATGGAAAAGCTGATGAGAGAATTCCTATGGCAAAAAATGGGGAGTAGTAAAGGCTGACTTTTGGTTGTGTATGTTGCACACCGAAAGAGTTGGGGGACTGGGTATCACAAATATCAGAAAGAAAAACAAGAAACTGCTGGTTAAGTGGTTGTAAAGATTACATGAGGAACCCTCTGCTCTTTAGGCAATACTAATCAAAAGTAAGTATGGGATGGATGCGACGAGATGGAAAACATTAAGGGGGACATAATATCTGCTAATTGTCCATGGAAATACATCAGTGTAGAGTATGGTTTTTTCCTTGGTAAACTGAAAATCAAGGTTGGGAATGGGCAAAACATAATCTTTTCGAAGGAAAAATGGCTCAGGGACACAAAGTTAATGGATAACTTCCTGAATTTGTTTAATTTATTTATGTTAAAGGAAGGATTGGTGTGTTAAATGATAGATGAAGAGGGAATTGAGGGCTAGGTCATAAGTTGGAATCTACATTTTCTACGAACGCTACAGTTAGTGGCACTCCTCCCCCCAGCTTGCCTTGACGATCAATCAACTACAAAGTGCGGGGATTAATCAAACCAGGGGGATACATGAATAAGGCAAGATGAGTGAATTGGTAGCTATACAGTGCGATGTGCGTTAATGTCATTGAATGGGGCTAATCCCCATTTAAGTCACTCTATGGGCGAAATGATTTGGCAAAGCAATGTCCCATCTAAAGTTAAATTCCCGGCATGGGTGTTGGGGTGTAAGAGGACTTGTACTTGCAACCATCCATGTGCGTCCTCCGTAAGGCTGATGGAGAGTCGATCGATCATGTGTTTCTTCACTGCTCCTTCACATCTCAGAGTTGGTGGTGGCTAATGAATGAATTGCATCTGGTTTGGATTCATTCCCAAGCATCAGCGAGTGCCTAAATGACATGTGTGTAAGTTTTTCGAGTCATAAAAAGAAAACCTTATGGAGAAAGGGTTCCTAGCTAGTGCATGGGGGATTTGGCATGAGCAAAACAACAGGATCTTCAACCACAATGAAAGGGATTGGAGTTATGTTAGGGATTCGATCAAGAACCAGGTGGAGTGGTGGGTTTCTCAGAAGGGAGATTTCGATTTTTGAAACGAAATACCTTGGTGGGGTCATGGGAAGATTGCTTTTTATAACCACCTTCAAATTTAACTCGTGCCACGTGTCACGTTGCAGGACAAGGACTTGGACCGTCGTGACTTGTCGTACTTGTCCAAGTCTCGGAAGTCGACATCGAGGTATTTTTTATTTTCTGTAGTGTTTGTATTATTATTTATACCCAAATGAGAATGTCGAATGGCCAAATTCATGTTTTTATTTTATTTATCGAGTTATATTTGGGTATGAGATTTTGCTTTGGAAAACGCGTCAAAACAGATTATTAGGGTGAATTACAGGTATAATAAACACTGAAAATGAATAATAAATAAATAATTGGAAAAATAATAAAATGTGAAATGAAACCATAGTTGAGACCATTGGAGTCGAGAATTTGTTGTTAAGTGCACCCGCGTCGCGAACTGTCGGGCAAAACACCCGAAATAATAAAGTCAAAACAAGATAAGGATGAGAATGTGTCACAAATCCAAGTCAGAAAAGTTGTTGGACAACTCATTTGTGAGCAACAAATTTTCCTCGAGATGTGTGTTGCACAAGTAATGAAAAAGGGAAGTATAAAAGGGAGAGATTCGGTTGACTCAAAAGCTTTCACAACACACACTCAACACCAAATAACTGAAATCTTGGGGAGATTAGGGGAAATTCTTGGTGATTTTATGAGGATTCAAGGCAAGGAATCGATTCAACACCTCGGAAACGGTAAGATCTCGTTTTTCCTTTCAATTTTGAGTGATTCGAGCTTGGTTTTTAATGGTTTTATTGGGAAAACAAATTGAAAAGTTGAGCTCACTGATGTGGGATGTTTATTAGGAGTTTCGTGACAATCAATGAGTATTTATGTTGGTTTTAAGTGGTTGTTGAAGTTATTGAAGGTTTAAAATGATTTTTTTGGTATTTAGGTTGAATTTTGGGGAATTTTGATAATTTGTCAAATTGTTGTTGTTTGGGTGGCTTGGGAACGCCCATTGATGGTATTTGAAGTCATTATAGTTGTTGGATAGGCTCAGAATGCGGTGACGAAATCGGGGGTTTCAAAAACCCCATTACTGTCGACCAACCCCATGTGGCATCACCATGGGTGTCGTGGGTGTCAAACCCACGTTGACGCCCATGGCGCGACCTGGGCACACTCATTGCCAGGTCCGCACTGTGGGTGATGCTTTGGTGAGTTGAACGCACGACACCACCCACGCTTTGGGCAAGGAAAAATTGAAAAAAAAATAAAACAAAACAAAATTTGACAAACTTTTGTCAAATTTCCTCGGATTTCTAAGAGCCTCACCTGGGGTTTCCACTAGTCCGAATAGGTCTAAGTTTACCCTATAAATTATGGAAGCAGGGGTATTCATAAGTTTAGATATTTTTAAATATAATCCAATCTTAAATTGGGATTTAAACTATAAAATGGGATGCTAAGACTCTAACACGACCAATAAATACCCAAATGGACACTAGGAACACAACGGACTGGTAACGTGTAGGAGCCGCGAGAGGCGATTTTTGCATCAATTGAGGTAACTAAAGCCAGTTAAGGAAATGCATTGTAATTCATTTTCCATTTTCTCGTAAATGTTTAATTGTACTATCTTTTGGAATTTCACTCCTTATTCCTTGGTTGGGTGCATATGGCCTAAGTGTGTCGAGAAGGTAGTCTTAGGATTATAGCTAGTTGGGCAAACGTGAACACTACCTGCAGAGGTGCAGCTATCCAACCAAACGTGAATTTTCCCCGAGTAATAGATTGTTGTGGCTTGTTGTAGATTTAAGACCACTTAGTATGCCTCCCTTGGTTCCTAGGCACTCAAATATCATTGTGAATACTTGTTAGTCTGTTTATCATGCACTTTCTCCTTATTTATCTATCTTTACATAACCACATGAGACTTAAACTAGTTTTTAAATATTTCATGAACTATTGTTTATATCCTTTTGGTTATTACTTTCTACTTTACTGTACTCACCATCTAGTTTGTGATGGTGGGTGCAGATCGGGTAGAGACAAATAAAGGAAAAAAGGTCGTTGATTGGTAACTTCCTCCGAGGACTCTCAGAGCGATTTCTTTCCTTTTACTACAATATGTTCTGCCTTTTGCTTGTGATTATTGTATATTATTGTTTTTGGATAACACTGGAAACTTTTGGGATCAAGTGATGTAGGATATCATGTATTATCATTCTATATATTGTTGGTTACCAGATATGCATGTTTATCTGCTTATTTTGAGGTTCCACATCTTAGGTTGCCCTGACTTTATATTTACTAGGTTATTTAACCTTGTTTGAGTTTATTTCACTGCGAACTATTTGAAAATGACATAACCTAATAACTCAACAATAAAATTTTAATATTAACAAGAATGTAACGATTGGAGATTGACTAAGACTACATTGACTTCACGAGGACTGACTCGAGGGTCCACGTGGGTTTAGGCTGGGTGGGTCCCAGTTTTATGAGAAATTGGGGTCGCCACACCTTTGACATCTCATAAGGCATTTAATGGGCTTTAATGTGCTTTTATGGGGTTGGGTAAGCTAGATAGTCAGTAAACGAATTACTTCTATATCGAGCTGGGTAGCTTGTATTAGGGCCATCACTAATGTAATTTGCTTTTCCCCAATTTTGTTCATCCCAGCTCCTCGAACATGGGTTCAACCAAGTTGATTCGACATGATTGCAGCACCGTGAAATGGCAAGCTTGCATCAATGGTTGTCATCATTTCGAGGGGTCGAGATATTTATATAAGGACGACGTGTTTTTCCCCTACTACACTGGTATGGATTTTTTTCGACTTTGTTTAAAGGAAACACAATGTTTCTCGCCATGTACAAAAATGTAAAACGTACAAACATCCACATATATTTTTGGCTATATAAAATAAAGTCTCGTTCCTCTTCAAAAAAGTCTATACTTTTTGTTGGAGTATTGTTTGGAAATCATTTGTTGTGTTCTTAAACACACTTGTCTTGAGTTATGCGCTTAAACTTGATCTCATTAAGCCTAGGACTTATTTGAACAAGTTGTTCTTAATCTTGATTTCCACAAAACCACTTGTTCATTTGATTTGAAACCGCACACTTTTTCATCGATATTATTTTATCAATTTCTTGATTAAGTGTTGCACATATTTGCTGATTTTTATTGAAAACTTAGTTGTGTCCATATTTGCATTCATTAGAGTGGTTTAGCTCTAGGAGGCTTGTAAGTTGTTGGACTTATTACCACTTTACTTTGTAAGGCATATTTCATTGTATTCATCAATTTTATTGTGTATTGTTAATTGTGAGACTTAGTAGGATCTAAGTCAAGGGAAGACCTACTTGAGGATAGGCAAAAACCTTAGTAGAAACTAGGTAGGAAGACCTAATTTGTACTTAGGCATTCTAGGCATGTAAGCTTAGGTTGTAACACTCATTGGTAATATAAGTGGGGGTTTGAAACCTAATCAGGGTGGTTAGGTAGTGAATGTAGATCGTCAGGATCGAACTACTATAAATATCGTGTCTCATTCCCATTTCTTCTACTACCTTCGTTGTTGCGTAGCATAGATATTTATTATTAGTGTGTGTTATCATTGATATTTAGCATAAAGTTTTAAAAAGGCGAATCACCTCTTGGTTCACCCAATTCACCCCCCTCTTGGGTGTGGTTTCACGAGCGCAGGAAGAATTAGTGCACAGCGAGTCTAAGTAAGTGCGGAGCTTGCTCAATTATTAAACATAACATGCTATTAGATATATTTAGGTCTCATGATTTTAATTCGAGACTTAGGGAATGGGTTGCGACTTATTATTAACTTGAATGTAACTATCTTTGGATTGTGTGTGTTGCACTTGATCATGTTGTTTTTGCCTTAATTACGTGGTCGTCTCCTCCAAGGGCCTTGGTATTAACTCTACCACATTTGTATGGTCATCACCACCACTTAAGTTTTGTATGGTCGTTGCCATACTATGATATCAGAACATAAGATTGGTGCATACATCAGTAATGGCTTTGTACGAACCTACTGTGGAACTAATGGGACTAGTTAGGGAGCATAAAGGCATTTGTGTCAACTACTAGTCTTGATTACTTCGAGAATATGGGAATCAATCACTGAATTTTTGTCAATAGCTAATACGCATTGAATGGGCATGAATCTATAATATTATTATATTTTTATGTAGGGCTGGAAATTTAATGTCTGGGACCAACGACCCAGAATAAAAAGGGTTCGGACAATGTTTAAATAAATTTGGGTTGGGTCTAGACAAAGACTTTTTGTCCGAATTTACAACCAGACCAAGTCTGGATGCCTTGTTTAAAGTTACTATTCAACATATGGAACCTTTTAGTTCTTAAATTTCACATTTTATTGTTTCATATGTACAATTGAGTCATTCCGCTTGTTTTAGGGAAGCTAGACCGTTTACTCGAGCCCGGTTCAGTTATTGGGCCTGAGTGGCGGTCTGGGTTGGGTGACTTTACCCTAACTAAGGCGAGGGTCATCACACTAACAGTCCTCTAAATACATACTATTATATATTTGCATCTCCAAGATCAATCCTTGTTAACTTAATTAAATGTTGGATTAACTTTTAAGTCAAGATTACGATGATTTCCATTTTTTTTGGTTTCTAAAGTTGTTTAGTGAAGGCTTAGACCAATGTTAACTATGATGATGGAGGCATATTTGTCCTATTGACTTGAGTTGGTCGTGACCTATATTGATGTTCTTAAGATGTTAAAATGATCCTTAGGTTAGAGCATTGTTTTATGGATAATGATTTTTTGACATCCTATCAGTACATACATTTACTACATAATGGTGTAGATTCTTTTAGAATTTGTGCGATGCACATCCCAATCAAATCTACACCATATATTAATTGTTTAGTAATTGTATGTCTCCTAGCTAGAATGTTAGATTATCATGCATCTTCCTTTATGTATGATGTTGAGCTTGTGCAATGCATAGTTCCTACATAAATATTAAAAAAATATTCTCACCATCCAAAAGAGCCAAAGAGAGAGATGTGTTCTTTCACTCCGTTTGTCGCTTTGTCGGTGAGTGCTGAAGAACCACCGACCCGAGTAGATCGCAAAGAATATGGTACGAAGAGTGAGGATTCTGGTATGGATGTTGATTATTGGTCGTATAGAGAAAGGCTATTGGCAAAGAAGAGTTAAAAGTTTTTAGAAAAGATGGTTTCAAAAGTGGGGGGACATCAAGATTGATAAAGATGAAAATGGGCCTTTCATGGTGATATTGGATAAGTTGAACCATTTTATGGATCAGCAGATGGAGAAGGCACTGATCGTTAAACTCATTAGCAGAACAATGCGATATCAGATACTTCATAACAAGATCAAAAACTCATAGGATCCAAGGGGTGAATTCACTATTATGGATCAGACTAGTGGTTACTATTTGGTTCATTTTACTTGTGAGTACGATGTAGAGAAAGCTTTGAATGAGGGGTTGTGGTACATTTTAGGGCATGTTTTGTTAGTACAACGTTATTATTCCTCTTTCCAGGCAACTGATGCTCTGTTGGTGCGAGCAACATAATGGATCAGAATTCCTTATTTGCCTGCTAAGTATTATCATGAGCCAATCCTCACGGATATTGGTAATATGGTGGGAAGAACAATAAAACTAGACCCCAATACTGAGATAAGTCAAAGAGGTCAGTTTGCACACATTGCAGTGGACTTGGATCTGTCTCAACCCCTAATGTCAAAGTGTAGATTAGCAGATGTATGGCTTACTTTTAAATATAAAGGCATTCCTCAGATATGTTATTTGTGTGGTCGGGTCGGCCATAATGCTATTGCCTACCCCTCTCAAGGAGGCGATGCAGGAATCGAAAAAGGCACAAGAAGGGCATGAGGGAGTTAGTTCATCTTCTGGCAAGGCTACTAATTTGCCTCCAAATGAAGCGGTCAAAGACGATAAATTCAGACCCTGGATGATAACATAATGCCGCCCTCGCCAAAAACCGATGAAGGAAAGCCCTCAAACTCACAAGGAAACAATCACGCGAGGATTTAGGGATTCTCACCCCATAATTACGGGTAACCGTTTTGGACGTTTTGATTCTAATGATCGAAAGTCATCAATAAGGGCTCATTCTAAGGAAATCAATCCCTCAAATCGTGGAGATGTTTTTAATAGCCAACGTGAGAAGACAATTTCTTACCCCAGAATTATAGGTAACCGTTTTGGAAGTTTAAATTCTAATGATGGAAAGTCATTAATAGGGGCTCATTCTAAGGAAATCAATCCCTCAAATCGTGGAGTCATTTTTAATAGCCAGCGTGACAAGACAGTTTCTCAATATGCGGATGAGAAGAAGGATAGAAAAGGAAAGTTTAAAGCCCCTACTGGATCATTAGTGGACATTTTTAACACGGCTAATACCATCAATCGACCCACCAAGGCAAGATCTAAGACACGAAGTATGACATCCCACCAGGCCTCTCCCATTTCCCTTACTCCCCCAGATAATGATGTCAATCTCGAGGTAGGAAAGAAGAGATCTAGAGTGAGAGAATTGTCTTGGCAGGAGGTTAAGCCAACATCAAAGGAGAGTCATTCCCCGACCCGAGAATAAATTAGTAGCATGGTTATTGAGAATCTAGCACCTCTGGAAATCCAAGGTAATGAGTTAGTCCTCGTTAGGGGAGGCGCTCCATTTCACTAATTTTGTCAATGACACAGATTCATCAAAGGGTTCTCGATTATTCAAACATACAGTTAAATATGTTTTTTATATCCTGGAACTGTCAAGGAGCAAATAGCCCTAAGTTTCGAGTGAGCGTTAAAGAACTTATAAGAGCTAACAAGCACGATGTTCTTGCAATCCTTGAACCTCAAATTAGCAAAGACATTACTGATGGGGTTATCAAAAGAATTGGTTACTCGAACTTTTTTAAAGTTGATGTTAATGGTTAATGGGATATGACTTCTATGGTCTACTTCTAATATACAACTCTCTATTGAAGGCTTTGGTAGACAATGGATCCACACATCTTGGCAAAAAGGGGACCTAAAGGACTATTGTACTTTTGTCTACGGCTCACTGAACTATAGAGTCCAGAAGCTATTATGGGAAGAAGTATCTGCATTGCACATTCCTAACTCTCTACCATAGGCGTTTCTTAAGGATTTTAATGTATACCTTACGTCTGATGAGAAAATAGGGGGGCTCAAGCCAATTCTTCTAAATGCAGAGAACTATTTGAGTTCATGAATCTTAATGCCTTACATGACCTGGGTTTCAAAGGTTCAAAGTTTACACGAGGAAGGTTAAGGGAGCGACTAGACAGAGGACTATGCAATGGAGAGTGGCAGATATGTTTTCCTGAAAGTGTTATCTTTCATCTACCTAGACTCAAATTAGATCACCGCCCCTTGCTCTTGCGCCTTCAAACAGATGCTCCTCCTAAAGCTGATAGGATGTTCCACTTCCATTCATGTTGGACAACTCATGAGGGCTTTAAGGAGTTTGTCAAAAATAACTGGGCAAATAATGCAGAGTTTCATGTAGTGTCAAAACAGTTTGCGGATAAACTCAAGTGGTAGAATACCCACGTTATTGGAAATATTATTCTGGAAAAAGAAAAAGTTACAGTGGAGATTGGAGAAACTTGATTGAAGCCTGGATAGAGCCTTCTCAACTAACTTGGACAATTAGATAACTGAACTACAAAAACAACTTCAAGATGTTCTTCTCCAGGAAGAGATACTCTGGTACCAAAAATCTAGAACCAAATGACTTAAGTTTGGAGATAAGAACACCAGATACTTTCACCAGAGTACAATTACTAAGAGGAAAGGGAATCGTATTCTGGCATTAAAGAACGAAGATGGGGAATGGGTGAATGATCAGGAGACCCTCAAGGCAATGGAAATTTAATTCTACAACAAATTATACCTTGATGATGGTATGCGACCTCCTTTACTTAGTTGGAACCACAAATTCCCGACCATGCTACTTGTAGACCAGAACAATTTGATGAAGGCGGTTGATAACCAGGAAGTCCGGAATGCACTTTTTGATATAGAGGCTTATAAAGCTCCTGGCCCCGATGGTTGGAGTCCTATATTCTTCCAGTCACAATGGGAGGTGGTGGGTGATGCAATTACTACTACAGTAAAAGACTTCTTCTCCAATGGAGTTCTCTCACCTGATTTAAATGATACCCTTCTTATTCTCACCCCAAAAACTATTTCCCCTGAAAGTTTTTCAGATCTTTGACTGATCAGTTTATGCAATGTTATATATAAAATTATTACTAAGCTAATTGCAAACATATTGAAGCCCTTGTAAACAATATGGTGAGCAAGAATCAATCGAGTTTTATCCCTGCAAGAAATTTGTCTGATAATACTATCATCATACAGGAGATCATTCATTCAATGAGAAGGAAATCTGATCATAAAGGTTGGCTAGCCATCAAAATTGATTTCGAGAAAGCATATGATAGACTACGTTAGAGTTTCATTGAAGAAACTCCTGTTGTTGTTGGTTTTCTTAATGTGTTGATCGACAGAATTATGCATTGTATATTTACACCAAAGATGCAAGTGTTACGGAATGGAGGCATAACTGAGGCTTTCTCACCATCTAGAGGAATTCGCCAAGGAGACTCCATCTCACCTTACATCTTTGTTCTCTGTATGGAGATGTTAGTTCATGGTATCCAAAAAACGGTTGATGATAAAGAATGGTGTGGAGTTTGCTAGGTAGAATTGGTCCCATAATCTCTCACTTGTTCTTTGCGGATGATATGTTCATTTTTGCAGAAGATAACATGTCTCAGGTACAAATAATTCAAAAATTATGGCAAAATTTTGTAGTTGCTCTGGCCAAAAGATCAATGCTCAGAAAATAAAGCTCTTCTTCTCTAAGAATGTGGTTGCACATGTGAAGAGACAAATCGGCACTAAGATGGGCTTCCAGATAATGGAGAACTTAGGAAAATATTTTGGGTCTCCTATCCTCCATCAAAGATCGAAGAAGAACACCTACAAGGACATTATTGATAAATTGAGGGCAGGACTCTCAGGGTGGAAAGCGAAACAACTCTCGCTAGCAGGCAAGGTGATGCTAGCCAAGGCATGTCTTCAATATATACTTGTGTTTCAAATGCATACCGCAAAACTCCCTCTAACAGTATGCGATGAAGTTGATAAAATTATGGATAGTTTTATCTAGGGATCTGAAGTGAAAAGAAAAGTTCACCTAGTTCAATGGGAGGTCTTATGTTCTAATAAGTCCCTGGTGGGGTTAGGGTTTAAAAAGGCGAGGGACAACAATGAAGCCTTTATATGGAAGCTCAGCTGGGAATTTTATACTAAGAAAGAGTGTTTATGGGCCCAATTCATGTGAGAGAAGTATTGCAAGTTGACAAATGAGGAAACTTCATTGAGAGCAGGTCACCCTACCTTATTGGTATGGAAGAGTATATGCCAATCTTGACCTCTCTTCAAGGAAGGCCTTACTAAGATTATAGGAGATGAATGGGGAACTTTATTCTGGAAAGAGAAGTAGGTGGAAGACATGGACTCTCTCTTACCCTATGTTACTACTTCACTTTTTGACAGGGACATAGAGCAAAAGGTGGCTCATTATACTACAGCATAAGGAAGTTAGGACATCTCAAAACTTGCACAGATTCTACCTAGTGAGATGTGCAACAAAATCTTAGCCACTCCTCACCCTAAAGTAGCAAAAGAATGGACAGGATCTCTTGGATATACAATAAGTCTGGGAAGTTTTCAGTTAAGAAGGCTTATGAGCGAATCGCCAATGAAGTATCCAATCTGATGATACGGCTGGAGGTCAGTCTAGGATTAGGAGGGTCTGCAAAGAATCAAGACTTTTCTATGGCTAGCTAGACATGATCGCCTCCCTATTAACATGCTATGTTGTAAACGCCAAATTAATACCTCCAATGTTTGTATGAGATGTAATGCAGAATCAGAGTCAGTTCTTCATGCCCTTAGGGACTGCCCTATAGCAACGACGATCTGGGATAATCTTTTGATGGGAAGACAGAGTCCTAACTTCTTTAGTGATAACCAAAGAGAATGGTTGGACTTTAATATGAAAGAAGGTACCTCTTCTTAGAAGACCATGTTTGGTATCTTGTGTTGGGTTCTTTGGTTCACCATAAATGAGTTTGTCTTCAAGGATATTCAGGTGTCAGCTATAGAGGTGATTTCTCAAGCTCAAGATAGAACAGATGAGATAATTAGATATGGCGCTCGAGTACGCACCGTTAGTCTTGACGGGCAAGCTAAGAGGGAGACACAATGGAGGAAACCAGATGAAGGTTGGGCAAAACTAAATTGTGGTGGGGGCAGTAACGAACGACCTCGCATGCTCATCCACTGCAGGGCTGTTACAGAGGAGAGTTCATCTCTGGGTTCTGAGTCAAGTTGGGCAGTTGTCCACCTTTGTCAGCAGAAATTTGGGCATTATGGTACGGAGTCCATATGGCAAAAGAGAAATGACTCACTAAGGTGGTGATCAAGACAAACTCATTAGAAGTTGTTTCACTCGTGGATCCTCGTCATACTCTAGTTTTCATGGATTACCAGATCGAGGAGATTCAAGGGACCTTCATCAGATGGAGGCTAGCTACATTACATACATCCCCAGATGTATTAATGCTTGTGCAAACTTCCTAGCGAAGAATGCGCTCGAATTGCAGTATAGAGCTCATAGATTAGACATAGAGCCTCATTGTATTTCCCTCTTGTTAGCACAAAATAAGTGCGATAGCATAGTGTAATTCTTGGCCCATTTTTTTGGGCCGTATTCCTACCAAAAAAAAATATATTTGTCGACATATTTTGAAATACAAATTGGACATTAATTATTCACCTATATTAATTTGTGTGTTTGGCTTTTGTGGAGATTTCAACTAATCAATTTTGTTGTAGTACTTCCAAATTGCCTTGGCGAGGATGTCATTGAGATGATGCAATTGATTCAATGACTCTCTTTAAAGTTATAGGGCATGTGATCTTATGTTTTAGACTCATGTTTTAGTGTTTCAATGTTGTACATATGAATGTAATAAAACTGATCTCTAGTGTTTGGGTTTTTTTGGCTCCATGTCCTAATTTAATTAGGAATTAGTGTTTTAGTTTGTATCAGATTAATTAGTAAGTTAAAGTTTTAGTAGGATTTGATTGTGTTTTAGAAGTATTTATGTTTGAGTGGATTGTAAGTTAGAGTTTAAGAGGAATTAAGAGTTTATGGCCTATATAAAGGACTTAGAATGTTAGTTTTGTGTGTGCTTTGAGTGTGCACTTTTGAGGGGTTTTTTTTTATAAGAAACCACATTGAGGAGTTTTTTTAGTGTGCATGTTCAGGGATTGTTAAATATTTTAATTATTGAGTGAATAGATTAATGAGTGTTTGACTATGTGTTTCCGTTGTGTGTTTATGCGTTTGATGTGTGTTTATCCCAAACATCCAATACCAAAAAAAATACAAAAACAATCATAGATCCAATTTGTTATGATGTCAAAAGTATAGTAGACAATCTCATGAAAATAATTCAACCATATGGGTGAAATATCTATACTATTATAATAGCAATACTTGGCAATTGACGGTGAAGCCTATTTGGCCACCAAACTGCCAAGAATGCTCATAGTTGTATTTGAATTTTAAAGAGTTCGAAAATTTTAACTTAAAGGGCAATTGTATAATTTAATTTTAAATCAAAATTACTTTAGATGGTTTCCTAAATTAATAGACGGTTTGGACAATATTTGCACGAATTTAAATTTAAATGGCCGGAGCAAAATTTAATTAGTTTCCAAAGGTGCTCCTAATTAATTTTAAATCAAAATTACTTTAGACAATTTCCAAAATAAATAGGGGTTTTGACAATATTTTTTCAAATTTGAATTTAAATGGGCGGAGCAAAATTTAATTAGTTTCCAAAGGTTATTTTAAATCAAAATTATTTTAGATGGTTTCCTAAATTAATAGGCGGTTTTGACAATGTTTGAGCCCATTTGAATTTAAACGGTTGAAACAAAATTTAATTAGTTTCCAAAGGTGCTCCTAATTAATAGGCGGTTTCCTAAAAATGTAGGATTTGGTGGATTTGTAACTATATTGTTTTTCAAAACTGTGTGCACAAGTTTTATAAAATAATTTTGTTTCTAAAATGGAGAGAATATAGACAGATTTTTGGTGACTCTAATGTTAATGTCAGAATTTGCCTTGATTTCAAGAGCATCTGGAAAAAGGCGGACTATGCTTGAGAAGTCTACAATGGAATTTGATTTGAAAGGTATATATGCTCTTCTCATGTTGCTCTTTACTTTCCTTTACCTATGATAGATCTCTATACATTTATTGTAGGTTCAAATAAATGACTTCTCTTCTTTTTCACTTTTAATTTTTGTTTGGAGGTTTCTTTTCATGTGTGTCGATTCCATGGTGACGCTAAATAAGGGAGTTTGTTGAATAGGTTGTTCATGCGACTTTAATGTGAATGTTAGAATTTTCCTTGATCTCAAGAGTTATTAGATAAAGGCAGACTGTGTTTGAGAAGTCTACAATGGGGTTTGATTTGCAAGATATATATGCTCTTCTCGTCTTGCTCTCTACTTTTCTTTACCTATGATAGATCTCTATACATTTATTGTAGGTTCAAATAAACGGTTCCGGTAACGACCTGTTACCTTAAGCACGTGATTAGTGGTAATCTGAATCTCAATTAATCTGAGTTAGGCTCGTGGTTAAGCCCGATTTGTCTCAATTAACATGTGTATGGATTGGTGTGTTGTATTATGTTTGTATGGACTGTGTTAGCATTTATAAATGAATAACTGAATTAATGAGGGAATACTTAATGCCATGTGTAGGTTACGGAGGACACACATGAGATGCGAGATAGCGTTAATGACCGAGTGTGTTCAATAAGGTGAATTACGTAATGTAAACTTCATTATAGACGTATAATGATATATATATATATATATATATATATATATATATATATATATTGATATATATAAATATATATTAAATAGAAAATATGGTATAATGTGATGTGTGGGTCACGTAGTGTCATGCGGGGCCAATATGGGACATACGTATATTATAAGGACATGTGTGTGGCGAGTGGTCATGGTGGTGTGCATGGAAAGTGAAGAAAAACCAAGAAATAGTGCCTGGCCAATAGCCAGTGCGCTGGATAGTGTGGTAAATGGGATAAGTTTGGAGAATCATCAATATGATGAGATGTGCATCTCGAGGCAATGGTAACTACCTCATTCACTGCTAGTATATGTATGCACAGTGAGAGAAAGTGAGAGAGAGCTCGATAGAGAGAGGGAGCCGAGAGGTGGAGAGCTCTGGAATGAGCTCATGAGTTGGAGGAGCTCAAGGATAGTGAGGCCGCGACGTCTAGGTGAGTAGCTTTCGTTGTTACTGTTGTGGTTGTCATTATTATTGTGTTGGTTGTTGTTGTTAAAGTCGTTGTTGTGGTGTTTTGGTTGATGGTGTGTAGTGGTTTGTTGTGGATGGGATCACATATATGGGTAGTGAGAGCCTGTGTGAGACTCTCCTTGAAGTTGTAGGGCATTTGGATGTTGTTTGGGTCAGATTTAATCAAGTCGATTTCTGTTGGGTTGTTGAGCGAAGTGGACTAGCGCGCTGGTCATATGGCCTAGCGCGCTGGCCAAACTGAGTGTGTGAAAATGAAACACTGGGCAACGCGCTGGCTAGTGTAAACAGTAATAAACTGTTAGGATATGAGGATAGTTTATGAGAGTTTTGTGGTTAGTTTAAGGGTTACAAGTAATGTATGGGAGACCCAAAATGATACCAAAGGATGTGATATAGGTGTTCGAACATTGGGAAACATGATGGAACCTCAGAAAGCTAGAAAAACCAGAGGAAAACCTTAAGAAAGCTCAGGACAAGTAAGTGGGACTCGTACTTTTTATCAATTATGCAATGTAAAATAGTATTATTAGAGCACGTAGTGATCAGGACTGGGAATGGGGCAATATACCATAATTTAGTTTTGTTTTACATAAACTGTTTTGAAATGAAAAATGAATTCGAAAAGAGGTTTGGCAGGACGAATCGGCCTAGGGTTTGGAACTGTGGTAGAGTTGTTTCCCATCACCGTGCCCCCAGTGACTTGGGAATTATCCTAATCAATGTTTTCCATTTGAGTTGGCGACTCATCAGTATAAACCAATTAGATGAGCAGTGATTGGTTTAGTGATGATGAGGAAGTGTGACTTTATGTTTTTATGAGTTGGCAGCACATTGAAAATAACTGGTTAGATGTCCAGTGACTGGATCTTGAAGATGTAAGAGGGCGACTCAATTCAAATTACCTAAATTGAAAGTACAAATCATGAGTACATCGCAATAGACCAATGAACTTGCATTTGTTTATGTATTGGTTATATTGATTCAAATGGCCCTTTTAAATATGAATTGGTTGCACGTTGTATATATTATTCTTTGAATATTAATTGATAATTGATGGTTAGTATGGGAGTCACTTACTAAGCATGTAGGAGCTCACCTACCTTAACATTTCTAGATATGGATGTACACTAGGATTTGAAACTTAGGAAAGGAGAAGATCAGGAGTTTAATATTTTCTCTACGGTGCAGTGAGTTTTCCTGTTGTGTATGTATATATGACATTGCTTTATGATTTTGTAATAATCAGGGTAGGAATGTGAGTTTAATGCCAAGGATTATATCGGATTTGTATATTTTATATTTATTGAAAAAGTTTTAAATTTCATCTGTATTTTTTTATTTCATTTATTTAATATCAAGATATAAAAGTTGTTGTCAGAAATTTTGGGTAAGGCTGCTGGCTATAATTAGGTCTGATCTAGTTTACCGGGACTTAATTAGGGTTTCAGGCAGAATATTCTCTAATTGAGATTAGGGAATGTTACAGCTCCTCTTCTTTTTCACTTTTTATTTTTGTTTGAAGGTTTCTTTTCGTGTATGTGTCAATTTCATGGTGGCGTTAAAGAAAGGAATTTGTTGAATGGGTTGTTCATGCAAAGATCTATAGGTCCCAAGTCTCCTGCCATTAGAGACTAACCTATTATACGTTAATGTGTACTTTATTTTTGAAATTAGTCATTCTCTATTTCGAATCTTTTGTTGATTTGTAGATACAATATTTTTGTTGTGTGTTTAGTTTGTGATGTATGATTCTGATTGATTACATTCATGGATTGAGTTTTTAAGGAATGCAAAGAAATTTAGGGTATTGCATGTATGTACACAAGTTTTCAGTTTTTTAGATTGAAAGTTAGTATCTAACTTTTCAAGTAAAATGGATTTTAGGAGTAGAGTTTTAGATGGATGAAGCGAGAGCGAAGTGGATGTTGGACATTTTCAAAAGAATTTGTTGTAATTAAGTGCATAGTTAATAAACCAAATAAATGGGCAGTTACAAAACACATTCAACAAATTAAAGTGGAGCAGTTACAAATTAACTAATCAATTAATATGGAGCGGTTATCATTTGACCACTCAATTGATAACGATCCACACTCTCACTTCTTTCTTTAACTATAAGAAGAAAGGTATGGGAGTAAGAAAGAACATGACATAAAATACAAACGCCAAAAACCTCACAGCATTTACTCTGGTTCGATTTTCACTATTGTCAGCGCAAATCGAGACTTCATAGTATCCTATTGAATTTTTGTTGGACTCTTGCAATATGAGTGCAAAGTTTCCTTTAAGAAAATGGCATTGTTACACGCTCTGAAGTCATTGCTTCTCACTCTATTCTAACAATCTAAAGAAAACTTTTCGTTGTTGCAATGGCTTCGATCAAAGAACTATCGGCAAACATCATGAAGCTCGATCGCTTCGATGGAGGAGATTTCCTCAAGTGGCATAAGCGGGTGCATTTTTTGCTTGTGGCATTTCATCTGGTGTATGTCCTGAATACACCCAAACCTGTGGAGTCCAATGACGAAACTGTCGAGCAGATCAAAAAGAGGCAGGAATGGGAGACGGGTGACTACACCTGCAAATGTCACATTCTGAATGCGATGAAGGGCTCCCTATTCAACCTCTACCATGCCATTCCTTCTGCCAAGGAACCGTGGGAGAAATTGGAGGTGAGGTACAATAAGGAGAATACGACATGTGACAGCCTCAGTTTTCAAACCTGAACTGGGCCTCGTCTGGCCTAGACTTACGTGAAACTTCGAGCCCGTTACGCAAGACTAGTCAGCCTTATCTTACCATTTACCATTCATTTCAAATTCATAACATTGATTAGTGATTTATCATCAATATAGCGGAAGCAAAAGCTCAAATTAATTAAGTAATTACAACCATAAAAAGATAAAACATCCTAGAGTGGAAACCCCACATATGTATATCATCATAAATGATTAGTTATAGGAGAATAGCCCAATAGGTATACATGTCCAGAATCTCTCACATACCCAAACCCATATTCCAAAACAACATATATATACAATAATACAAAAATCACCTACTCAGCTAAGTGGAAGGGCGTGCTCTAGTATCCTCAAAGCAAATCTCTAAGCTATGGTTCCTTCCCCTTGCTAAACTGTGGATCTGCACTCCGTCAAATACAAGAATGACTAACCCAGGTAAGTAACACCAAGCAAAACAATAATACAATATTTCAAAATAAATAAACATCAGTCCACATTCATGTTAATAGAAAGAAATGAATAAGGAACGCGTGAACGTATAAGACTATAAATAAATCAATCGAAAAGTAAGTGTATGAGTTAAGAAATAGAATAGCAAGGAGTCCCAACAACAGTCGTTAAGTCGAGGTAAAACCTACAAGACTCGGGTTCAGGACAAGAACACAACCTACCAGCCCTAACTCTTGCGACTATGAGATATCCATAGACCCGGATAATAGCTCCCAGCGTACACTCAACTGGAAAATATCAATAGCATTTATGTAATGGCCCCTATTTTCATCTAGGGCACCGCCCGGCTTAATCCCATAATTAAGCCCTAATTACAACATGTAGAACCTAATTACGTATTAGTCAGCCTGTACTACCTATCATCTCGTGAATTGGGTTCAGGGATAAGAAATCCCCTATCATTTTATAAAAATTATCAAATTAGCGGAAGTCTTTATTGTGTTAGCGGAAGTAGTTTATATAAATTCTAAATGTAGAAACCAGGAAATAACAATCACAATCTAAGTATGCAATAAACGATGAGCATATAGACAATGAAAGTCAAAAGTCGGATGAACTAACTCTCGTCCCAAAAACAACCCAAGCAAAAGATGTATATGTAAGCATAATACAAAAATGTGAACTACATGTACAGCAGCTATGCTCTACGAGCTCAGAGGTAGTCGCCGATCTTCTTCTTGCCCGATCTAGTGCTGTTTGACAAACCTACACCCACCGTCACAAACTAGACGGTGAGTATAGTGATATTTAAGTGATAACTAGGGAATTCTATACTTCATTTCCAAATTAAAGACAAATATTTAAATGCATAATATAGCAGAAAAAAGGTGTTGAGAAAGTAATGCATATAAATATCACAGTTAACCGAGTTAGATAGACTGACACAGGCTAAGCCGAGATGATCTACATCCGGTCGGCGGTGAGAAATATCAACCAGCCTTTTCCACTATCGTATGGAGATACTCTTAACATACTTTGTAAATTTTGAGTATATATATATATAGAACTTGCCGACAACCCCGTAGTTCAAGCTACATGATGCCACCCAAGTAATAGTGGTGATTGCCGGAAACCCCAAGGTTCAGTGACCCCGTGAATCCACCCATCTCTCGTGCAATTGACACTAGATAATCTCCAACTTTTGTTTCAATGATTTTCATTTCTAAAGTTCTACGATATCAACAATAAGTTAGGCTACAAAGCCCCAAAGGAAATGGAATACAAATCAAATACCACAGTAACCCTAGTGCATGCATTTCTAACATCAATTATAGCATAATTCACAACCAAATATGGCACTTTAAGAAAAGAGTCAATGAAATCATCACAAGACATCATGCTATTTCAACATTCAACTTGAATAGAGCAAAGAAAGCATGATGGTAGATCACTAACAGTAAGTCATCAAATTGACTGAAGAAGGAATTAATATGAATGAAATAAAGTAGAGGGTTCCCACAGTTTCACTTACAAGTCACAGGATAGCTATGGCTATCCGGCCTCGCGACACTCCGACTAGCACTCCCGAACTCCCGTAACACCCCTAGGTCCCTGAAAAGTTGTTTCATATCATTTATTTATTTATTTATTAACATTTTGTTACATAGATATATTTTATGTATATATTCATATATGTGTATATGTAGATATATACATATATGTGTATTTGTATATATATATATATATATATATATATTTATTATTATTTCTTTTATTATTTTATTTTTTCTTGTAGATATACATGTATATGTGTATATATAAATATACATACATGTATATATTATGTATACATATACATATATACATGTATGTATATATATTACATATATATATAGTATTTTTTATTTTTATTTTTATTTATTTATTTATTTTATTATTTATTTTATTATTTTTGGGGCTGGACCGGGTCTGACTGGGTCCAACCGGGTCTCCCCCTCATCTTTTTCAGCACGTCTCTACTTCTTCTTTCTTTTTTTTTTTTTTTCTTTACTTCTTCAATCCAACACAACAACAACTCCAACACCAACATCAACATCATAGCATCAACAATCCACAATTAACACATTGATTTCAAAAAATCAACTTCATTCAACCTTACCAACATCACCATTAACGTCAACCACAACAATGACAACATCAACAACAAAAACTTACCTCCCCAATGTCACCGTCGTCTCGATCTTTCGATCTCTCCTTCTCTCTCGGACTCTCTCCCTCTCTCTCGGTTCTTCTTCTTCTCTTTTCAATTTGTGGTGTGTTGTGGTGGTGGTGGTTTTGGAGTTAGATAAGAAAAATTAACCAAATTACCAAAATGCCCCTCAATCTTATCCTCTTTTCATATAAGTCAATGCCCCTTTTAGTCATTTCACAATTCTTTTCTGATTTTTTTTAATGTATATATATTTATATTATATTTATATAATATAAATATATATATATATATATCCAATTCAATTTAATAAATTTATAACCATAGGCTATGATTTAATGTGCATTAATTTAATTACATTGTATTTTACTAAATTTAGACTTACCGCAAGTCTCTCTATTCGGTACCCCAGCTTGCACGCAACTCGAGGCGTGTCCCTGACCACGTCTCGGCGTCGATAGCTGCAAGTACTAACTTAATCAGCCTACACACATAAAACACTAGGAATACATCAATACAAATATAAAATTTACCTCGGCCGCATGCCTTGGTTTGTGTGCGCATCTCATGCGGGCCCCACGTCACGGATTGGCGATCCTGATTAAGCAGTTAATCAAGATTAGCAAAATTGGGCCATGACAGTTTAGATAAAAGCTCACATCACAGATAAAAGTAACCATAACTCCCTTGTCAATTGACCACTCAACCAACAAAGATTCCAAAAGATATAATGATAAAGAGAGCAATAACAACAAATTAAAGGTCAAGAAATAACTATAAAAGTTCTCACTAGTTTACTTACCTGTAATCCAACTAGCACGCACTCAACGAACCCCCAACACGTCTCCTATGACCTCCCATGTCCCGTCGATGTTCAAAAATCCCTAACATACATTTAAATTGAAATTCCCATGAATTACCATCATTCTATCCAATTTTTCCATAATTTTATTAGTTCACCCATTTGGGTTGATTACCCGGGTATTAGGTCATATTCGGACCCATTTGGATACCCGATAGATTCCTGAATGTTTTCAAAAATTTTGTAAAAATTAATCCCTGTGAACAGTGTCACGCCGCCGGAACGTCGTGGCGTTCCTTACCGTGGGTGGCATCTCCACAACGTGGGAATGAGGCTCTCTGTCTAACACGTCGTAGGTGATTTCATGACCTCATTGGTCGTGGCGGCATCCTCACAATGAGGGCCCCTGAAGCCCCTGCGCAAGACGTCGTGAGTGGCGTCATGAGCTGGAATACTCATGTCGTCGCCACGCGTCTAATCTAGAACGCCTCTTTAACAGGGTTTTTTTAACACCCCGACTCATGTCGTCGTACTTCGAGCCTATTCCAACTTTGACTAAACCTTCGATACAATGCCCAACCACTTTCGACTCGTGCAAAAACTTGACCAAACTATCAATTCCTGAAAATCATACAAAATTTCTCCAAAATCCCAAAAAATCCAAAACACCTTCAAATTTTAAAATCACTTCACAAATCATGTTTCGATAATCCATTTGATCGCCAATCCATCAAAACAAATCATAAAAACTAATTTCCCCAATTCATTATCCGAAATTATCGTGACGAAAATACACAAAATCACAGCTAAAACATATATACACTCGTGGAGAACCGAGATCTCATCGTAGTTTTCAAATTTATGCGTTCCTTTAGCGTTGAAACCCCCAAAATTCCCTTCATTCTTACGTTGAATCATTAAAGAGAGAGAGAAATGAAATATAGATTAGAGAGAAAAGGTGGTAATGGGGTTTATATACCCCCTCAATCCACTTCCACACACAGATCTCAAGGCATATCCTTAGGCCTCTACTCATCCCATCCAATTACCTTAACACAGCTAGGTGACTCACCATAACACTTAACCGTTTCCTTGCACAATACTCGCATTTCCGGACCCGTTATGTACTACAACTTGCTCGTCGCATCGTCCCAAACGTACCAACGTATCAAATGCATTTTACAACTTTTATTTATTATTTATTTTGTATTTTGTCAATGTTTTTAATTCATTTAAGTCCCCCGGACTACTAATTACCCAACCAGTGGTCGCTCGAAAATACGTTATTTCATGAAACCTTGAGTTGAACCGTTCCCCGTACCAACGCTCCCACTCAAACATCCTTGCACGTTTGGGACATTGGAATTAAGCATTCGGGTAATACAATATAATATAAAACACCGAACACAAATAACATAAATTGGCGTCGATAACCGAGAATTGGACGATTGTATCACGACAAATAGGCCCATGTATGACCTAAATTGACACGTGACAAAAGATAGAGTTTATGGCCGTTACATGACAAGAAAGAAATTTATCAATTCCAATTTTAATAACTTTAAAATGTAGATGATAGATCTGTCATGGAACAGCTCTATGAAATTGAGAGAATCCATAATCATTTTTCTTAACATAATCTTGTTATGGATGAAACTATTGTTGTCTTTTATTATTGACAAACTGTCACCATCTTATAAGGAGTTCAAACAAACTCTGAAGCATAAAAAGGAGAACATCATTCTTGATGAACTTGCTAACCATATTCGTATAGAAGAGGATTGTCGCATGCAGGAAAATGAAAAAGAGCAGAATGCTCAGGAAATTTCTTAATTGTATGTGGTGGAAGAGGCGAAGTTCAAAAAGCTTTTAGTGAACAGTCCTAACAAGCCTGGTGGTTTCAAAAAGCCTGGAGGAAAGTCGAACTACCAAAACCAGAATCAAAATAAGCATAAAATATCTTGTTGGTTATACGGAAATATGGCCATATCAAGTCTGATTGTCATCATTGAAATAGGAAGAAAAGGAAATATCATACTTCCTTAAGTGAAATGCATGAAATGACAATGATGAACTCATTGCTATGATTTTTGAAATCAATGTCGTCGAAAATGGTATGGCTTGGTGAATTGATTCTAGAGCTACTGACACGTCTGCAAGAACAAGAGTTTCTTTAAGACCATGGAGGTAGTAGATGAAAATATTATCTTGTACACGGGTAATGATGCTACTATCCCTGTCAAAGGCATAGGTAGTATTAATCTAAAGTTTACTTCTGGCAAAATTGTAACACTCATTAATGTGTATTATGCACTAAAAATGAGAAAGAATTTGGTGTCGAGTAGTCTTTTGAACAAGTTTGGCTTTAGGCTTGTATTTAAGGCTGACAAGTTCATACTGTATAAGGGTGGTAGGTTTATGGGAATGGGTTATGCTTTTGAGGGTTTTTTTAAGCTTAATGTGTTTGCTTTATCTAATAAGAATGTTGTTTCTGCGTATATCGTTGAGTCTCCTTCATTTTTATGGCATCATAGATTAGGACATGTTAATTTCAGGAAATTATATGACATGGTTAATTTAGATTTACTATCTTATTTTGATAAATATGAAGAAAATTGCAATACATGCATTAAAACAAAAATAACCAGAAATCTTTTCCTTTTGTTGAAAGAAATTCTAAATTGCTTCATTTAATACATTCTGATGTATGTGACATGCATAGTACACCATCAATAGGAGGCAATAAATATTTTGTAACATTTATTGATAATTACAGCAAGCTATGTTATATTTATTTGTTGCATTCTAAAGATGATGCAATGGTTAAGTTTTGGCCCTATAAGGCAGAAACTGAGTTGTAATCTGAGACCTTCATAAAATGTTTAAGGTTTGATAGGAAAGGAGAGTAATATGATCCAAAGTACTTTGAATCTACTAGAATAGCTCATGAGACTACAACTCCCTATACACCACAACAAAATGGTGTGGTTGAACGCAAAAGTCACGTTTTAACTGAAATGGTTAATGTTATGCTATCAAACTTAGGTTTGAAAGTGGATTTTGGGGAGAGACATTACTGACAGCATGCCATATTTTGAATAGAATTCCACAAAAGAGGAATAAGGTCACCCCATATAAGCTTTGGAATAAGAGAAAACCAAACCTTAATTATTTAAGAGTTTGGGGTTGTAAAGCAATAGTAAAAGTACCAGAACCCAAAAAGAGAAAATTGGGTGAAAGGGGAGCGGAGTGTATATTTATTAGATATGCACAACACAGTAAGGCATATCGATTCATGGTAATTAAGCCTAATAATTTGATTTCAGTTAATATTGTAATTGAGTCAAAGGATACAATTTTTCATGAGACCAGATTCAAATCTAACCCCAAAAATATTCTTAAACAAAACCAAAAAGAGAAGGAAGTCATTGAAAGTGAGAATGACAATTAAATAGTAAAAGTTCTTGAACTTCGAAGGAGCAAAAGAGCTTGAAAAATTAAGTAATTAGGTTATGATTTCTTTACATTCCTAGTTGAAGGAAGTAGAGAAACAATAACTAGAAAATTTTTGAATTGTTTTAATACGGAAGCTAATCCTCAAACAGTTAAGGAAGCAATGAAAGAAAGAGATTCAGCTTTTTGGAAAGAAGCTTTGAATGATGAAATGGATTCAATAATGGGTAATAATACTTGGGAGCTAGTTGATCTACCTCCCGGGTGTTAACCCATTAAATGCGAATTTCTCTTCAAAAGAAAAAGAAGAGTAGATGGATCTATTGAAAAACACAAAGTAAGACTAGTTGCTAAATTACCCACAAGCATGGAATAGATTATTTCGATACGTATTCACCAGTAGCTAGAATTGTTACAATCAGATTACTTATTGCAATTGCAGTCATTAATAAGCTGGTCATCCACCAAATGGATGTGAAAACTATGTTCCTACATGGAGAATTGGATGAGAAAATATATATGGGCCAACCTGAAGGGTTCATAATCCCTGGTCATTAAAATAAAGTGTGTAGATTGCGAAAATCATTATATGGTTTAAAGCAAGCACCAAAACAGTGGCACCAAAATTTAACTAGGTCGTACTTGCTAATGAATTCAAAATAAATGAATCTGATAAATATGTATATAGCAAGTTTGATGGAAAAAGAAATGGTGTCATTATTTGTCTTTACATAGATGACATGCTAATTTTTGGAACTAACTTGGAACAAGTTCAGTTGACCAAAAACTTTTTTTCAAGTAAATTTGAAATGAAAGATATGGGGCAAGCTGATGTCATTCTCGGGATACAGATAGTAAGAAATGAGGGGAGTATAACTCTAACTCAATCTCATTATATTGAGAAAATTCTCAATAGATTCAATCATATGAATTGTGTCCCTATTTCTACCCTGCTAGACCCAAGTATTGAGCTAGTGAAAAATACCGGCAATCCAGTTTAACAACTGGAGTATTCTAGATTAATTGAATGCTTAATGTATGCAATGACATGCACTAGGCCGAATATTGCCTTGGCAGTAGGCAAGTCGAGCAGATCCACAGTTAATCCAAGCGAGTTACATTGGTTTGCAATTTGAAGAGTTTTAAGATATTTGAAGAAAACAATTAATTATGGCTTATGCTATAGTGGATATCCTTCGGTCTTAAAAGGTTTGTTATATGCAAGTTAGATTGTGAAAGATCAAAATCATGCTTCTACAAGTGAGTGAATCTTCACACTTGCGTAGGCTTTAAAGAAACAAACTTTAATGGTTGGTTCTACCATGGAATCAGAGTTTATTGCGTTGGCCTCGGCTTCAAAAGAAGTTAAATGGCTACGTGAATTATTATACAAGATACAATTGTGGTTCAAATCGGTAACTCAAATCTCTATCCATTGTGATAATGAGGCCACATTGGCAAAGGCTTATAGCCAAGTGTATAATGGTAAATCCAGACATATTAGATTGAGACACAGTTATGTCAGAGAATTGATAACAAATGGAGTTATCACAATTAACTATGTGAGATCTAGTCAAAATTTGGCAGATCCATTTACAAAAGGATTGTCAAGAGGCTTGGTGAATAAAACATCAAGGGGATAGGTCTCAAGTCCATGAATTAAAGTCATCAATAATGGAAACTCAACTCAACGCTTAACATTACGTTAAGTCTTGAGTTCAATGTAGTCAAAGTACATTATCAGTATGACTATGAGCACTATATCATTATAGCCATCCCAGGGTTGCTAGTGCTTGGTACCCGCATGGAAAGGGAGGAGGTTGAGTTAATCTTTTAATAGTCTTTAAGGTACTTAAATTGTGGGTGGTGCAAAACTAGAGACTACCTATTTGAATGTGAAGTGCAGCCACTTCAAGGAGTTCAAAAGCTTGGCTCCGAAAACGTTCACGGAAGATATGGGAGCACACAAGGTCAATGTTGAATGTGTCAGGAAATTTATGGCAATTTGTTGGTGTATATTATATGTGTGATCTGTTTATGCTACATATCAAATAGAATCATAGGTTCAAAGTTTACCTACCATGTAATTCTGATATGATGTAATGAACTTTTCACAAATTAGTGGTTCAAATTGCAAGATACCATTATTTATGCATATAATGCTTAAAATGTTCTTGGGTCAATGATCTGTTTATTTTGAAAATGGCGAGGGATTGTTTGACATTTTCAAAAGAATTTGTTGTAATTAAGTGGGTAGTTAATAGACCCAATAAATGGGCAGTTACAAAACCCATTCAACAAATTAAAATAGAGCAGTTACAAATTCACCACTCAATTAATGTGAAGCGATTATCATTTGACCACTCAATTGATAACGGTCTACAATCTCACTCCTTTCTCTAACTATAAAAAGAGAGGCATGGGAGTAAGAAAGGACATGACATAAAATACAAACGGCAAAACCTCACAGCATTTGCTCTGGTTCGATTTTCACTATTGTCAGTGCAAATCGGGACTTCATAGTTTCCTATTAGATTTTTGCTGGACTCTTGCAATAGGAGTGCAAAGTTTCCTTTAAAAAAGTGGCATTGTTATACTCTCTGAAGTCATTGCTTCTCACTCTGTTCTTACATAGGAGAAGGCTGGCAAAAGTTGATATGTCCTCATCCATTGAGATAAAAAAGCAAAATCATCCTCTTTGCAATGATCAAAACAAGCTAGCTAGGAATGAATGAATATGTTTTTCAATTATTTTTTTTGAAGTAATGATGTCATACTTTTTTTTGTCAATAAGATAATACGTATTTTGTTATGCTTAAAAACTTTTGTTCTTAATTGTGTTACATTTTCTTTTTTTATCCAAGTAATTGGTAATGGTTATTGTTTAAACACATTATATAAAGGAATTGGGTAAAACGCTATACAAAAAAAAATTACATTTTGAATAACATCTTTTTGTTGCATTACCCAAGTGCTTTGACATCGAGAATTCTCAGACTTTTTGAAAGCCAAGATAGGCCACAATCCAAGTTTTACATGGCAAGAAATCATGGTAGAAAAATTAGTTGTGGAGTGAGGGAGTAGATGGAGAATAGGTGATGGGAAGTCAGTGAAGGTCTGGGGTCATCCGTGGTTAAAAGATTCAGGGAATTTGTTTATCTCAACTGAGCCTATACAAGGTTTAAAAAATATCACAATTAATGAGCTTATGAACCCGTTTAGAAAGGAGTGAAACCATAAGATAATTGAAGAACTCTTTAATGATAGGGATGTCCGTGAAATATACCAGATTATGTTAACTAATGGAGATGATGATAAACTAATATGGAGTCCTTCTAAGGATGGGCACTACAGAGTAAACTCCAGGTATAGAGTGGCAATAGAGATGGATAGAGATGATGATTTAGCGTGTATTCCTGGGGATTGAATGAAGTTATGGAACCTCAAACTCTCACTAAAAGTTAAACATTTCATGTGGAAACTTATGAGGAGATATATTCCTAGCAAAAGTAGATTGGCGGATAAAGGCATGTTGATTTACGACGAGTGTGTTTGTTGCACAAGTCAAGTTGAGACATATGGACATCTCATGTTTCATTGCAGTAGGATACGTGAATGTTGGAGGGAAGTCTTGCCAAGTCAGTATGATGGGGATGAAGCTGAGTCTTGCCAAGTCAGTATGATGGGGATAAAATCGATCTCAAGGGTTAGGTTTTTTAGCTCTTCCAAGTGATGGAGGATACCCAAATACAAAAGATATGCATGTATCTGTTAGCGATTGGGGGGTATAAAAACAACCTACTACGGAGAAACAATGGAGCCCTATTACATGTGGTTATTAGGCAGAGCATGGAATGGCTTGTGGCATGGACTGAAGCGAAGAGGAATAGTCGAACTGGGACACCCTAAGAAACTAATGGCTGTCATGACAAATAGTGGAGTCCTCTGGTAACAGATTGGTTCAAGTGCAATACTGACGCAACACTTTTCGATGAGGAAGGAAAGGTAGACCTGAGTGGTGTTGTTCGAAACAACATGGGCGTACTGATCCATGGATGCACAAGGACTTTCACGAGTAGATGTACTCCCGGTGAAGCTAAGGCTATGGCAATAAAGGAGGCGTTGAGCTGGATGGATGGGCTAGGACTCACACAAGTCATCTTTGAATCGGACTCACTACTGGCAATGAATGACATCAATAATCTAAATTCGAATATGTTTGAAGTTGGTGTAATCTTGGATGAATTTAAGAGGTTATTGGCTAGACACCCCTTATGGAATATCCGTTACATTAGAAGACAAGCGAAATCATTGGCTCATGATATGGCAAGGAATTCATGAAGTCATGTTGGTACTAATTGTTGGAGAGTGGCACCAGTTGATGTATAAGCAATGTCATAATTTGTACCTTGTATTGAGCTTTAATGAAATTATGATTGATATAAAAAAAATCTTTTTGTTATAAATAATTACTCTATTTAAATTATCTTTCGTCACACTTATACATAAACTTTGATTAATTCTTCTTTAGTCGAAAACAATTAACTTTATGTCATGTGCGGAGCACCTGCATACTTGCTAGTGTAACATTAATAGCAAAGTCTCAATTCCAATGTTAGCTAGTTGCGTCTATTATCTACATGTGTCGTATGAATGTATATGGGTTTTATATGGAATTAAACTACCATATTTACACATTTTTTTAGTTCGCCATATTTACACATTTAAGAGTTAAGAATGTAATCAAATTTCTTGTTTGAAAAATCAAGAAGGTACAAATAGAAATTTAAGAAAAATGTTAAAGTAACCCATTTTTATTTTATTTTTTTGATAACCGTATAAAGTATAACCCACTTTTAACACCTACTATATTCGACACCAAGTTATGTGATCCTCTTGACACAATTCGAAACACTCACACATATGGAAAATTCAAAGACCATAACTACTGGATGTTAACTATAAGAATGCAAAAGGCTATAATAAATAAAAGCATAGTTTCTTAACAAAAATATATAAGAAAGCAAAATCCTTGATAGACGACACTCAGAGGTTAAAGTTCAACACACTCATAAAGAGGGAAACAAAGTTGTAAATGAGAAGACAAGTCACGCAAGATGCTTTGAGTTAGGCCCACACGAAGTTCCTCAAATGCTGGTTGGAGTTGCTTCAATCATTTGGATAATGTAAGAGGGATTACTTTCTTCATCTTTGTTTGATGTAATAATATGCTAGTAGCCTCCTCTTGTTAAAAAAATATATATAGGAATGCAAAATAAATATTAGACCTTTAGTTAATATTTACTCCAAATCCATCATGGATCTTGATAGAATAATTATAAGTCCGCTATGGATCCTTGTAGCTATACTGCAAGCATGTCAGTCCATTAGGCTCACTTATGACATATGGATTCAATGTAATCTGCCTAAGTTATTATATAGGTCTACTATGACCAATTAGGTCTGTCTAAACCTCAGTAAGCTTAAAATTGAGACAAAATTTTCTTAATGGTAAGCCCTGCTAGAATCTATGAACGAAAAAATTCTTTTCGACAAGGTTACTAATTTTTTTGTGTTCCTAACTCAACACACATGTAAGTCAATTTATTACCTCAATAAATACTAGTCTTTGATGAACATTTTGGCTCCCGTTCAATTACACTAACTTCGAGAAGACAAATTTTTTCAAAAGTTAAAAAAAAAAAAAAAAGAAATAAAAAATGACAGGTTTATGCACTTCAATGACTTCATTACATTGTACCATATGTCTATCATTGTACCTCATGAAAAAAAAAAAATGTCCATCCTTGTAACGACTACTTCTTGCCGTCTTGACGGCATCTTCTTCCAAAATTGCGCACGAGCGTGCTCGTTGGCTGAACGAACGTCCCTTTTTTTTTTTTTTTTTTTTTTTTTTTTTTTTTTTTTTTTTTTTTTTTTAACACAAGTCCCTTTGGTTGATACAGAACAAATACTCCAAATAGATAGAATAAAACGAAAGATTTTCCCCAAAAAAACAACGCCACGTGTACACAAGTAGGATCGTCTAAAGGACATTCCCTGTGACAACCAACATAGGTTGTGAGCCGTGTACATGTGGCAGCGTTGCATTGGACCCCATCTTCCACATCAAATTTTTTCCAAGATAACGTGAACTTGTCAGGGAAGGAGAACAAAGAAAAAACTTGTGTTAGAAACTCTATAGTTAAAGAAAAACTGCTGAGAGTTTAGAACATTGGTTATTTTTTATAATTCTTTAGTTAGAACTACCGTCGATCTTCTCTTTTGATCAGCAGAGGTTTCAATAACAATTTTTGTTTTTATTTTTATTTATACTATAAAAATTGGATCTATTCAGATCTGAGATATTCAATTTATTTCGGTCTGCAACAGTTGTCATATTCATCATTGGCATCACTTGCCTCTCCTCCACACATGCACTTGTTATCATTCAATTTTGTTCACACTTCTATATGTTCATGTATGGATCTGCATTAGTTGTTAGTTTGATATTTTAACTAGTTTTTCTTTTTTAATAAGTAGTCTTCCCTTGTTAGAAGTCTGTTTTTATCTTTCCTCGTTGGAAGTTTTTGTTCTTTTTCCCTTAGCTCTGTTTGGTTCAGCTTATGCTCTTGCTTATTGTTGATATGGCACTCAATAAGCAGCGTTTATACCATTTGGTTACATTTTATGTTTTTCTGTTATTGGCTGACGTGGCACTGACGTAGTAACCAAAACTACCACAATAAGTGCGATTCTGAAAAACATCTCCCTATATGCTTTTTGATTTTCATAAGTACTTATCCACGTCATCAAAACATAAGTTAAATATAACGACCCTAAAAACTTAACCCGTGCCACGTGTCAATACGGGTGATACGTAGGCCCACACTGTGGTACAGTCATCAATAATCAGACGTCGACGTCGAGGTATGTTAGTTTTGTATAGTGTTTGTATTATATTGTATTTCATTTGTTCAATTTCAAAGTTTTTAACGTGTAAAGACGTTTGTGTACGAGCGTTGGTAGTTCGAGGACAAATTTAATTAAAAACACTGACAAAAATATAAAATAAATAATAATTAAAAGGTTGTAAAGTCTGTTTGTTATGTCGGTACGTTTGTGGTGACGCAACGAATAAAGTTAGTATTATGAGTCGGGTGCAGTCGGGTACGGGAATACCCGAGGGAAGCTTTGAGTGTTGTTTGAAATGGATGAGATCAAAAGACCAAAGTCAACAAAGAGTCACTTATTTGAGTCATTAAAGTTAGTGGAGGTGACTGCAAAATGACCAAAAATGGCATTTAAATTGTAACGAGTATGGATAGGGGTGGAGGGTATTTTGGTCATTTGACCAAAATCCCCCCAAAACACCATCACACCACCGCCATCACCATTTTCACCATTCTCAATCGACCTAGAGGAGAGATCAAGGAGAGGAGAGCGGGGATTCGCGGAGAGCGTGGACACGACGTTAAGGCGAGATCCAGGTAAGGTAGTTATTGATTTCATTGTTGGTGTTGTCATTGTGGTTGTCACTATTGTTGCCAAAGTTGTTGTCGAGGTTGTTGTTGACGGGTTGTGAATTTAAATGGTGAAAATGGGATATTGATGATGCTGGTAATATGTGTGTTGATTGTTGTTGTGTTGTTGTATTGTTTAAAAAAAAAATCTCTCTGTTCATTGGAACGAACAGAAGTTCTTCTGTTCGTTCCAACAAACAAGAAGAGAAAACTGGGCCAGGTCAAGGTGACCCGACCCGGTTGGGTCAGACCGGGTTTGACCCCGTTGGACCGGGTCCCGGTCCGACCCGGTCAGGGCAGTCCTAGTCCGACCCTGTCAAGGCGGTCCAGACCCAACCCAGGACCCACCCACCTATTATTATATTAATAAATAGTTATTTATTTCAATTAAATATATTAAAAAGGATTTTAATTGAAATAAATTCCAGAAAATAGGAAAAATTCAGAAAAATTATAGAAAATTATATTTTCATCAAATAAAGAGAAATTTGTGAATTTCTACGAAAATGAAGTATTCGGGGTTCTTGCGAGACGTTATATGTTTTTGCTTCGAAAAGAGTGAAATTGGTAAAAATAGTTAGAAATTTGGAAAAATCATAGGAAATTAAGGAAATTGATATAAATTGCATTATCAGGATTATTGTACACACTGGGACCATAAGGGGCGTGTCGGAATCCGTGTTAGCGCAAATTAGCTTGGATCGAGGTAAGTAAACCAGTGAGGAATATTACACTTATTTCTTGAACTTTGAATTATTTATTGATATTGTTTCGATGCTATCTTGTTATTATATTCCTTTTGAGTTGTCCTAAGGCAAGTGTGTCAAGCATGATCCTTGCAGAATTCCGAGCTCGCGATGTATTATACTAGAGTTTACGGCTAGGGATACGTGATTGGTTGTAATGCATGTACGGGGTGAGAGTTTTCCACCAGATTGTTGGGGACTCTGAATTCGCGTAGGAGTCTTAAAGGAGATTCTGTCCTCGACTCCTAGCCTTTGAGGAGATTTTGTCATCGGTTTAACGACTTTAATTAGTCGGGACCACTTGTGCCTTTCTTTTGTACTCTGGGACACTCAATTTCAATTGCTCATTTATTTATACACAGTCTTTATATATTCATGCGCTCCCCGTCCTTTCTTTCTATCTGCATGAATTGACTGTTCATTTATTTAATTTGAAATATTGTATTTATTGTTGTTCCTGCTTAGCGTTACTTACCTGGGCTCGTCATTCTTGTGTTTGACCGAGTGCAGATCCACAGTCCAGCAAAGGAAAGGCCGTGCAGTTAGGTGATATACTTTGAGCGGCCCTCCTCTGCTGAGATAGGTGATTTTTTTGTTGTATTAGTTACTTATATTATTTTTGTACATGAGGTTATAGGTTGAGAGATTTTTCAATATTATGACTTAGATGATACTCTCCTTGCTTTACATGGTATATATGATATATGAGGTTCCCACACCCTAGGTTTTTGTCCTAACTTGGAGCTTTCAAGATTAATTGATTAGTTAAGATTTATTGCTTCTGCTTTATACTTTGATAACTCACTAATTAATTGACTTCACTTTTAAATGATTAATAAATAGTTAAATGGTAAGGATTGGCTCACTAGCCCCGCGCGACTAGGCAGGATTGGCTCGGGGGTTCGCGCGGGTTCAGGTCGGGCAGCACCCGATTCTATAATTGAGGAATTTGGGACCATTACATTAAAAGCATAAGCAGAACCAAATGGGGCCCTTGTTAGAAGTTTCATTTTCTGTTATGGTTTTATTATTGTAAATGGAAAAGACAAGCGTATAAGTTGCATATAAGTTTGCAAACTTTCGCAACGTTGATTTGATCTCTTCAAGGAGTGGGGAAATGATGTTATTGATGTAATTTCATTATTAGATTAGATGTAATAACAATTTCTATGAATGAAAATATCTTTTCGTCAAAAAAAAAAGCGTGAACTTGTCCCTACTGGGCTTGCTCAATAAAATCAAACGAAATTTTATGTACAAGAAAAATATTTACTGACAAAAAATCTAATAACTTTTCTAACACCCTAGACCAAACCATCGATTTTGCATCAAGATGTTCGAGAACACATCAGTATTTTAGCAAACAAATAATGTAGTTTACATTAAAAAGATGTGCTCACCAAGCGTTTGCATTATTATTGTCCTACACCTGCTCTACATGTGAGGTGATAATGGGGGAGTTTGGGACGTAGTAGAAAGGGGAAAATAGTAGGAACAAATTATTGAGGACACCCTATTATTTGAGAGGGGCAAATGTATCATTTCTTATTAGAAACAAAATTAATTCAAAAAAACAGTGTGCCCTGAGTAACAGATGGGGTTCACATAGCGTTACTCAGAAATAAGAATGTCTAAGTTAGCCCACCCCTATCAAAGTAATGCTTATATTGTCCTTGATCTATTCTAGGGGAGCTTGAAATTCTAGTTTTGCCCCTTGATTGTTTAACTAAGTAGTACTATTGTTATTGTAATATATTACTTATTGCACAAAGATTTATTTTCTTGAAAGGTCAAGTCAACCTACCACTTAAAAACTATGACCTTGTTTGATTGTGGTAGAGTTAGGAATGTGAGATAACTTGTGGGAGAGTTGGAACTAGGGGTGCACACGGATTAGGGTCAATCCGCAATCTAATCCAATTATTGCGGATTGAGAAATTGCATTGCAGTCTAGTCCAGTTCAAATAATTCATCAATCCAACTCAATCTAATTTGCAAAATGCGGATCGGACTGAATCAAGTTTTACGGATTGATGTTTTCCTATCCAAAGATTCATGAAATTAAACTTAATCAAATGAATCACAAAAATTATGCATATCATGAATAACAAATTTACAACGTACATCCTACAAATCTATATAGTATATTTCCCACAAATTTTTCATGACAAGAACCTTTAAAATGTAAGTTCCTATATACATAAAAATGGCATCCATAAACTCCACCAAATACCCAAACAACGCACAAAAAATGTACACATTGCAACATAACCCACAAAAAATATCTAAAGTGTAATAAAAAAGGTAAGAATAAGCAAAGTCTTTGAGATACTATATAGTTTAGAGTTGATAGTTTGAGTTGATGCTCTTCAAGATATTATAGTTAGAGTTGCAAGTGGGGCGGGGATTCCCCGCCCCCCGCGGGGCCTCGCACCGGCGGGGCGGGGATTCCCCGCATTTGCCCCGCCAAGGCGGGCGCGGGGCGAAAGTTCGCCCGCATAACGGGCGGCGGGCGGGGGCGGGGCATGCCTTTGCCCCGCGGTTTTCCCCGTAGAACCGCCCCCGTTTCCGCCCCTTCATGGGAATCCCCGTCGCTCCGCCCCGCATCCCGCCCCCGTGCCCCGCCCCGCGGGGAATCCCCGCCGCCCCCGCCCCATCACCCCGCCCCCATACCCCACTACACGGGGAATCCCCGTCTCCCCGCCGCGTACTCCGTCCCACGAGGAATCCATTTTAAAAAACTAGTCGAAATCTCGCTTCGCGTACGGTAAGACTAAGTGTCAATATATTAGTTAAAAAATAATTAACTTAATGAGAAAAAAAAACTAAAAAAATAATCTTACTACATAATCTCAAATAAATTTTAAGTGAAGAATAATATCATTTAATTTTTTTGTAGCAAAATTAGGGAATATATGCCTTGAGAGTTTAAAAACTTTTTGCATATGGTTATACAAAAATATAATCCTAATAAATTAATTTGATGAGAAAAAGGAAGTGATAAAAAGAGAAAAAAAAACTTATGTAAACATTGATGAAATCCCAATTTAATATTTTATGAATAGAAGCTATATTTATTTTGAAAAATGATTAATTAAAATTTTGTTGCCACAATAAAAGATATATAACAAATTGACATCTTGTTGAATAAACTAAAAAAAGGGAGGTCATTGATCTAAACAATGCACACAGAGATTGACGATCAGTATATATTATTTCCAAAATATTTTTGTTTGCTCTTGAAAAGAAAAATAAAAAAGAGATCAGAATAAAAACTCAAAGGTAAAAATCTGAATATAAAAAACACCGAAAACCAAATAGCTATCAAAAAGTCGAAAAGAGCAAAAAAAAGTTGAAAAACAACTAAAAGTAAAAAAATGTTATGGTAAAAAAGTGCGACATAAGGAAACTTCAAATGTACAAATAAATTTTGTTGAGACAGTGAGGATATATAATAAAAACATATGATCTTGTCAAATAAACTTAAAATTGGAGATCATAGATCTAAGCAACACTTACCACAGATTGTCAACCAATACATATCACTTTTTTAATCATTTTGTTATTAGAATTTTGATTCAATCCTAAAAAGAAAACAAAAAAAAAATCGAATCAAAACGAAAAGTAGAAACTTGACAATAATGAATATGCATTGAAAGATATATATTCTCAATATGTGGAAAAACGCATTAAAATATGTTGTGGCTTGTTAGCATAGTTTGTTATTTTGTACCTATATGCCGCATAGTTTGTTATTTTGTATCTATATGCCACATAGTTTATACTTTTGGGTTTTGTATATATATGTCACCTGGTTTATATTTTAAAAATATATAAGGATGCTCTTATTTATGTGTTTGTTGTTTGGAATGAAATGAAGCTTTTTACTTGTGTTTAAAGTTGAATCTATTTGTATTTACTATTTTCTTTCTTGAGGACAAAGTCCATTTTCTAGTTGTGTTCAAAGTTAAAATGTAACTTCTTTATTGATGTGGTAAATATGTCATTACAAGTGATTATGAATTAATAAAGAAAGGACATTCAATAGTCCATTTTCTAGAAAGACGTCAAACATAGACCATAAAATGATTGCAACATCTTCCATATGTCTCGCACAAGATTCTCATATACACTATCGAAGTATCGAACTCCCGCCTAACAATTCGATCAACAAACATCACTCTACTCGCGCCCATGGGATCCCCGCGCCCGCGGGAATCCGGCAGGCGGGGGCGTGGGCGGCAAAGTTTGCCCCACGGGGAATTTTTGAAAAAAATCCCCGCCCCGCACCCCCGCGGATGCGGGGACGGTATCTTCAATCCCCGCCCCGCCCCGCCCCACTTGCAACCCTAATTATAGTACATATGATGAGATATGTATATGTGTTGATGTAATAAATGGATTGAGTCAGATTGAATCCACGATTTTTAAATTTGGGATTCGTAATCTGATCCAGTCCAGCCGGATTAGTGATTTTTCCATTCAATCAAGTCCAAAGGATCAAAAAATTGATCCAATTAGTAATAATTAGTCCGAATTGGATCGGATCTGCGAATTAATGCAATCCGTGTGCACCCCTAATTGGAACTGATCATGTTTGGTTGGTTTTATAAACTCAACTCTCATGCAATCTCAATTCACACCCTTGGGTGTGAGATAACACTCTCATCCCATAGTGCCAGAGTTATCTCTCGGAGGCTTGTGGACACATTTACCCCTTATATAATTATCTCTCTATTACCCACATCTCTCTTTTGTTTAAAGGATATTTATTTCAATTCATATGCTTTATTAGTTTTAAATTTTACAACTTCATGCAAGTTCAAATTGAACCAATTATGAAAATATGAACTTCACTGTTGACTCTCCTTGTAAGAAAATATGAACTTCACTGTTGACTCTCCTTGTAAGAAAACTCCCTCGTAAGTTGGCAAAAAAGAACCAAAAGAGACCTACATTTTTAAGAATTCCAAAATTAATTAACAATAAAAAAGGCTATATATTTTGTAATTGTTTTTAAATAGTCAAATTAATCCAAAACTTTATGTTTTTTCTTAAAATAATCTACAATTTTAGATTTTCTCACAAAAATTGTAAACATTAAGTTTTGCTTCAGTTTTAACCCAACTCCCTTTTTAAGATAATCTGGTGCTAATGTGGTAATTTATTTTGCAGTAAAGTTTAGTGATTTTGGTAAATCATTTAAAAGGGAAGGAACCCTATGAATTAAGTATAAAATTGAACATATATGCAATATATGTTTTTCTCAACTAATGTCACAGATGAATTAGAAGCTCATATTCGAAATGTTAAAAGATAATTAACAAAAGTCTTATGCTAAAAGAAAATTACCACATAATTAAGTATAAAACTGTTTTAAAAAGTGAGTTGAGCTAAAATTAAAACAAATCTCAAAGTTCGAGAATTTCTCGAGAAAATTTAAAAGTTGAAGATTATTTTGAAAAAAAATACAAATTTAATTTGGAATTATTCTGAGATTTAAAAAAAAAAAATGTTGCGATTGTATTAATGATGTTAGCTAGTGGTTTGTTTTTAGCAATTATTGAAACGATAATAGACAATTTAAAGGGCATACCTTTTTGCTAAGAAAAAAACCAAATTTATCTTGCCCGACTTAGAACTCAAACACCCAATCTCTTACACCAACAACTATAACAAATTATTTGGTCACCCACTTAGCCTTAAGTTTTTTTTAATTTCTTAAAAAACTCTAGCCTTAAAAAATTGAATATACATCGAGATATATATATCGAATGACGATTTTAAGGACTCCTTTTTTTTGTTAGCTATAAAAAATAATACCAACTTTCATTATTTTTGTAAAAATAACATCAACTTTTAATTTCGTCAGAAATAACATGAACTTTTAACATTTTTTAAATTTTGGCACGAAGAGCGATTTGGGGCTTATAGGCGACATAAACCATTTTTTTTTTATAGTTCAATCGAACCAACCCAACAAAAACCAAAATTCGGTTTATCTAATCTTTTTTTCTTGTTTTTTTTTTTTTTTTTGCGATTAAACCCAAATCTCAAAAATTGCATGAACTTAAACAAAAAAAAAGGCCTAAAACTCAAATTCACAATTGATTCAAGTTTAACAATGGCTTTTTTTCCCTTTAACAATGGCTTTTTTTCTTTTTGGTTTATTCATTTTTTTATCGAATCCATGATTTTTTTTTATTAAAAACAATTTGTATTGTGCGGGTTTTTGTTCTTTTTTTTTTGAGATTTAGTTTGTTTTTTTAAGTGACTAAAAAAACAAAAAAATATTCGATTTTCATCGATTCAATTTAAGTGAACAATAAAAATACCAGTTTATGCTCTCGGAGCCAAAATTGAAAAAATGTTGAAAGTTTGTGTTATTTTTGACGAAACTGAAAGTTTGTTATTTTTGCAAAAATAATGAAAGTTTGTAGTAGTTTTGATTGTTAACCCTTTTTTTGATGGAATGATAGATTCCATTAATTTAGACTCCAATTACATCTATTAATAGCAAATTACATACTTCAATCGGAGTCCTCTCAAACTTTGGGACTAACATTTGTGAAAGTCTTACAAAGTATGAACAATCACATTTGCTCGACGGACATCACATAATTTCCAGCATATGTGCGTTTCTAACATAGATTTCTAGGACATTGTTGACCATGCTAATTATTTATTTATTTGGTCATCGACGATAGTATTAAAAAATAAGTAACCTCACCCTCCAATAATAGAATTAGGACTAAATTCAAGCAAACTAATTATTAATTATATTAACGTAATGTCAGAGTCTTATACGACTGACTCAAATTAATACTACGGGAACGTCTCTTGAGTCTCTGAAGCCAAATAAGCTTGATCGGACGGCTCATATCAAATGGAGTAACAATCGTAGTCACTTGTGGAGTATTTCGTGTTGTTAATGATATCCAAGATGGGCGGTCACCGACTGACCGGATCTCTCCTTTTAATTCTCTCACTTTCTCTCCCCCTCTCTGTAGCTCTCATTTCTTTAGCTCCATTTCTTCCAAATCATGCTCTTCTCAAATCTCAAAAAGCTATAAAGGTTAGAGAGAGAAAGAGCGACTGCAATTATTCGCTTTTTCAAGTATCCCTTCCATTGCCAGCTCTGCTTTTCCTTCCTCACTCTCGCCCTCTCTCTCTCTCTCTCTTTTCTTTCTTTCAGAATTCAACAGAGCAAGTGAGAGCGCGAGAGGCGATCGGTCGATCTCTTTCAGGTGCGTTTTGTTGAATTGGTTTTGGTTTTGGTTTTGGTTTTGATTTCGATTTTGGCTTCTTTCGCGGCTTAGATCTTGCGTGATCGGTCGATCGATCGATCGAATTGGATGAGATCGTCGTGAGTGGTTGTTGTTTGTTTAGATCTTTGACTGTTGTGGTTTTGGGTGTCTGGATTCAGAGTTTGTGATCGCTGATGTTGGCCTGTGATCTGATTGAGCTTCTGATTGTTTGGTTTCATTTGATTTTGTGTTCTGGTCCGGCGATCGGTGAGGAAGAATGTGTTCTTGCGTTTGTTTGATTGATTGCGTGTGAGGTTTGGCGAGTGGAGGATTAGATGGTGGTTTCGTGGTGATCTGCAGTGGATTAGGATGTTTTGGTTGTTTTTTATTGTATTGAGATTTTACATGAAGGAATCGGATAATCTAGATAGTGAGTTCCTTTTCTTGATTTTGAAAGGGATGATCAGTGCGCATTGAGTTATGATTGGCGTTTTTCGAAGATCTGTTGTTGAGAAAAAGGAGATTTTAATGTTTAGATCATCCTTTTCGATGTTGTTGATACCTCTGAGAATTAAGGAAGAAAGAAATAATCATTTTGCATCATGAAAATCGTCCTCAAAAGTATGCAGGTGTTTGGTTTGGCAATGTTCGTCTGTGATCATTTTGAATCATTTTGAAACATAGTTTGCAAACAAAATGTTGTTCTTGATAGAAGAGAAGTGTTCAGAGTTACAATGTCTCGTCTCTAAGACATAATTCGGTTTCCATTTCTAGGAATGAGAACAATGAGAATATCTTCTAATTAAATCCTACAATAAACCTTTGCATTATGCAGTATGGAAGGTTCAAATGAAGCCTCCTGGTTCGGGACATAAATTAGTTGAGCTTGTTTTGAGAAAAGCGACAACATAATGCTGCTTGCACTGGTGCTGTACTTACTCCATGAAATTGATCTTGATGGACTACTGGATCAACTGATTATCATCTTTATGTTGTTAGGTTCCTAGATTATGGCTCATGCAATGAAATTCCTTGGACTTAGTGGAGCACCTTAGTGAAAAAAAGGAGTAAAAAAATAATAAAGATATGGGAGTTAGATGACCTTAGAAACTCTTATCCTGCATAAGAATTCTATAAAGACATCAATGGTTACAGTATAAAGTAATATATATTCCATTTCGTGTTTGTAACTTTTACCTACCTACTATATGCTTCAAGAAGGATGTTTTCTAGTATATGTTTTGGTTCAAAACGCCGGGAGATTAATATACAACTTGATGCAAAGACTGCTTGGGTTTGAGTCATAACTTGTGTGCAAGATTGGAGATAAATGAGAAGAAAAACAATGGAATGGCACCACTGCTATAATTCTTATTTCTTGCTATTGAAATCCAAGGTACAACGTCTCAACATAGGAACAATAGCACATTGTGACTCTGCATTGGTTTCACAGTTTGTGATTTTTGAATTTATTATTTAATAATTCTTGTTATGAACAATTTTCACTCGTCTTGGGAAGTTATGATGAGACATTTTAGTAATATACTAGCTATCTTATTATTAATTGCTCAATCAAAGTTTATTGAAGACCTTTAAACTTTACTTACCAATTTAATCAGAGTTTTTTTTTTAATGTTAGCAATTGCTCCTTTTTGTGAGCATGCATCTTGTGTGTGTTTACTCAAGAACGTATCAAGTTTTCCTGCTTGTTTTGTTCAATTCTTCATTACTTTGGTTCTTCGTTCTTGTTAACCTAGGGGACAGATTTTCTGCAAATATATTTGGGGCTTTATCTACTTTTTGCTACTATGATTTTGGATTGCAATCTTTTGTCATGCTTATTTCTTAATTTCTCTTTTCAATTCTTTTGAAAGCTAAGTTTTCTTTATTGCTTTGCATAGATGAGCAGAAAGATCATTCCTAACTTAGAGACGTCCTTGGTACATTGTCCATCCGTCCAAATTGGTCTATAAAATATAGCTTATTGAGTGAAGAGCATTGCAATCTTTCGTCATGCTTATTTCTTAGTTTTTCTTTTCACTACTTTTGAAAGCTAAGTTTTCTTTATTGCTTTGCTTAGAATGAGCAGAAAGATCATTCCTAACTTAAACACATCCTTGGTACATTGTCCATCCATCCAACTCGTTCTATAAAATATAGCTTAATGAGTGAAGAGTATGCCAATGATGTTTATACTACGATCATATGCTTTTAGAGGTCTTAAGATTTTATGGGGATTCTAAATGATGTTTAACATGCTGTTTGGCTTTTGTAATCTTGTACCAGGGGGAATTTCACAAGTTATTGTTTGAGGACAGTGTTAGAGAAGTTTGAAAACGATGTCTAGCTCTACAAAGGTTTTGGATGCTGCATTCCAGGGAGCGGGTCAGAGAGTGTATCCTTCATTTGAAATTACTATATAGTTTTATGTGCCTAACCAAAAACTTCGAAACAAAAAACTTCTACATGTTTTTATAATTTTAGTTGTTATCTTAGTAAAAATCCATATATCCTGTGCTTCTTTGTCTAGTAGAATACTCGTATTATTGTAGCATGCTTGATTGAATATTATGCATCTCTTGGATTTCATACTTAACTTTTCTTAGAGGGACGGAAATTTGGAGAATAGAGAACTTTCAGCCAGTTCCTTTGCCAAAATCTGATTTTGGTAAATTTTATATGGGAGATTCATACATTGTTTTACAGGTATTTGAAGCTTTTAAGTTGCTTTATTTCAGGTCTCTTAATTCTAAATATTATATTTCAAGATTGGATGCCAAAATATTGAAACTCGTGCGATATATCTTTTAAAACATAATTTGATTATTATTTCTTCTGGATTCATTGTTTTGTAATTATCTCTAGTATTTACTAATTAGATAATTGGAATTCTATATGGTCAAAAAGTTGGACGTTCCTATACTATAATTTAAGGACACGGGGACTCGAAAAATAATGTTGTAAAATTTAATCATATATGCTTAGATATATGCTTAGATATATGTATAATGCCTATAACCTAGCCTATACACCTATGTTCTATCTTATTTTTCATTTATTATCCTACATTACGAAGTTCTTGTTGTTTTTTTTTCTTCTTTTACATTTTGATTATTCTTTATACAAAGACTTTAAAAATGGAGTATCTAATTTTATTTTTCTAGTGTCAAACTCGTTTCAAGTGTCCGACACGGGTACTTTGGGTTAGAGTGAAGGGTTTGGGTAACATAGCTAATCATTGATGGGGTGCCTTCTTTTCCAAAGTCTCGTTCGCCTTGTTGAATTGTTGAACCTTGAGTTGTTATACAAGTAAGTTATTCTTGCCAAACCTATCAAAACATTCTTGTTGCGTGGTTGATCTCAAAATCTACCAACTTATTAAGACAATGCTTCTTCCTAAATGGTCAATTCTCTAGAATTTCTACATAATGAGCAACATCTCTCTTCTCGGCTTCCCTTTCAGTTGGAACTTTAGAGTTTTCCCTTCTCAACTCACATTTATTTGCTAGAAATTGAAATTATTCATTTCAAGTTGTCCCGCAGTGATATAATATCTTTTCAAGAAAAAGACACAAGATTGATATGTTCGAAATCAATATCCTCACTAGGCAGCCGTAATTATAAAATATTAATTCTGCAGCTGTTATCCAAATTTGGTAAGAAGGAAGTAGGTGAAATTGAGTTAAGAAATTCCAAATTGCTGAAGTCAAAACAAATTAGTATCACGAAGCTCTATTTTTCTCTTGAGTATTTCTTGCATTTTTGTTGTGTCATTAAGCGTTGTAATGGACATTGTTATGAGACCGTTTGCAAGAAATTAATGTAACTTTAGTAATTAAATTAGATAGTAATCAAACAAGTAATTTCCCCTTTTTCCAACATCTAGCCCATTTGCTACTAGAGACCTTCCTTAAATAAATTTAGTGTGTTTGGTTTCTCTTTATTGGCTGTGAGTTTACCCATATGAGTTATAGTTTTCAGTTATTATTTTTATTGTTGTTTTCAATTGTTCAAATTCATGATTGGAACACTAAAATATTTTCTTTAATGTTACATGGAAATTGTGCTACTTTTTTTTTTTCTTAATTTGGTGTTAAGCAGTGTGTATGCATCGTCTGTGGGGTTCTACATGTGCAAGATAATTAGTTATGCGTGTTTCCCTCTCCTTGTTAAGGTCAACCACCTGGGCATTAGCTCGACAACATTATAATCTCTATATGTTAAAAGTATGGGGCCTATAGGCAACTCACTAATATATTTGAAAATGATTTCATCTTATTAGAGAAGTTGTAGAGACGGTATTCCAAACTAGTTAGTATCACAAAGTTTGAGGACTATTGGTGTTCTTAGAAATCTTTCTTTAAATGTCATCTCACTGTATTTATTAAAATGATGGTGAAGAAAATACAAAATATTTTCAATTTGGACCACTTAGATTGATCTTGATCTACTTCCATTGTTCTTAGATTTTTAACAACAACCTTCCTTTGTTTGTTTTATGACCTCTTGATATCAAATCAAATCTCAATACACCTTTAAAATCTTTATATGGAATGTAACATTTTAGCTCGTCATCAGTTCATTTGCACAAAGTTGTTTTGCAGACAACTGCTGGAAAGGGAGGCTCTTATCTGTATGACATTCACTTTTGGATTGGAAAAGATACTAGTCAGGTATGTACTGCCAGAATGTGTGATATCATTTAGTAATTAGCCATCATTTTTAGTCATTTAGCATATGTTACATTGTCTTGAAATTATGATAGGATGAAGCTGGAACTGCGGCTATCAAAACTGTTGAACTTGATGCAGCTCTTGGAGGACGTGCTGTGCAACATAGGGAAATTCAGGGTCATGAATCTGACAAATTTCTTTCGTACTTCAAACCGTGCATCATTCCATTGGAAGGGGGTGTTGCTTCTGGATTCAAAAAAGTTGAGGAAGAAGTGTTTGAAACACGACTCTATGTTTGCAAAGGGAAACGAGTTGTCAGATTGAAGCAGGTTACGACAGCTCTTTACTTATCAGGGCCCGCAGGCTGCAGTGCAATAACCTCTTCTCATGGAACTGTTGTATATTGTGATCCATTGTGTTTAATCTGCATTATTTGCTTGCAGGTTCCTTTCGCTCGCTCTTCTTTGAATCATGATGATGTGTTTATACTGGACACAGAGAATAAGATTTATCAGTTCAACGGTGCGAACTCAAATATTCAAGAAAGAGCAAAAGCATTAGAAGTAATTCAATATTTCAAGGATAAGTACCATGAGGGGACGTGTGAAGTTGCAATTGTTGGTAAGGCACATAAGTATTTGAAATTTTTAATATTTCCTCTATTTTTTCTTTACACTTATTCACAATTTTCTATGTAAAAGTTTTCCACATTAAAACTATGTTATTTGCACGTAAATATCACTTATATACTAATAGGGTCCAATACAAACAAAAGATTCCATATATCTTTCATGACATTTGGTAAGTCTTATTTTGGTTCTACCAGCTTCTGTTCTGGTTGAATGTCATACGGTGGGATTTTCGCTGGGTTTGTGTTACATTTTTTTTTCCTCATGCCATGGCAAAAAAAAATTCCTTGCTTTTTGGTTGGGAAAAGCTTCTTTTTGGTACATTCTTGACATTTATCTGTTTTTCTAGTGCATAATATGTGTCTTGTAAATGGCTTAAACCAGAGGATGGAAAGCTACAAACTGAGTCTGACTCAGGTGCATTCTGGGTACTATTTGGTGGCTTTGCTCCTATCGGGAAAAAGGCTGTCAGTGAAGATGACATTACAGTTGAGGCCACTCCTGGTAAACTATATAGGTAATGTTTATTTCACTGTTTGTTATCCAAGTTACTATTAGCAAAGAATCAGTTTTACCTTGCACTAAATTTTTTATGCGACTTTCATTAATTATACTGGCATCCTCATTTTTGAAATTGATGCATTCCGATTGTCATATACTCTTTTTAGCATCCACTAACATGAGTAATCCTACTTTAACTGGCCCTCAGTCTAGAAAACATGACCAATATTTTGGGGTCGGACAACTGTTTTCATGTTACTGGTTTTTCTTGTGTTCATTAGAGTATATTCAAGAGCAGATAATATTGTATGTGTGGTTTGGGGCAGTCCTTTCTTATTGCCATAATTAAGCTTCTTCGAATAATTGTTTATATTGTGCAAATGTTGAATTTCATTGATTGAAATTACAACTGTGGATTGTTTTCTCAAGTTACTCTTCACCTTTTTGTTGTGCTATTCCTTTGGATATTTGATTGCTTTATGTTCCTGCACTGTCGCATTTTATTATTAATTGTTTTTCTTGAGAATGTTTTGTACATTACAAATTACTTAATAACAGGAAGCATCAGTAACTAAAAATGTTCCAGCAACATGCGCGTGAAATACTAACATGGGTACTCTTGTACTTGCTTGTGTAGCATTTCTGATGGTCAGGTCACCTTGATGGAAGGTGCACTCTCCAAATCAATCCTGGAGAACAACAAATTTTATTTACTGGATTGTGGTGCTGAAGTATTTGTTTGGGTTGGTCGCGTATCTCAGCTGGAGGACAGAAAAGCTGCCATTCAAGCGGCTGAGGTAGTGTTGCAGTTCACAACTTCACATATTTCTATAATTCACTTTGATGCAGAGAAAACTCACATCCCTATTCTTTTGTCAGGAATTTGTTTTTAGCCAGAACAGACCAAAATCAACACGCATTACCCGGGTTATCCAAGGTTATGAACCTTATTCATTCAAGGCCAACTTTGAATCTTGGCCAACAGGGAGTGCAGCTGCCGTTGCTGACGATGGAAGAGGAAAAGTAGCAGGTAATCAGGGTGTTTTGGTTATGACTGCTGTAGTTTCTTGGCGAGGTACTGGTTTAATTGTGAAAATTGTCGGTTTCTGTAGCTCTGCTGAAGCAACAAGGTGTTGGCGTCAAAGGAGCTGCAAAAAGTGCTCCTGTTAGTGAAGAATTGCCACCTTTGGTTGAAAACGGCGGAAAAACTGAGGTACGCTTCTGCAAGGATATCTTCTAAATTACATCACTTTGTTATCATTGTTTGCTCTTATTCATACAATAATCTTGACATAAAGTCTTGGATCTACTATTTCCAGGTCTGGCGAATTGACGGAAATGCCAAAACTCCAATTCCCAAGGAGGATATTGGTAAATTCTATGGTGGAGATTGTTATATCGTCCTTTATACATACCATACTGGTGATAAGAAAGAAGATTATTATTTATGCAACTGGATTGGGAAAGACAGTGTCCAGGTATTTCGAATACGTCCTTAATACTAAAGGATTTGTTAGCTCTATTGTATAAACCTGATTTTTAACTTAGAAATTCTGAAAATGAATTTTTATTATACTTCTATATTTTTTGCTTTATATTCTCATGTACTTGAAGATACTGTATAAAATGATTTTGTTTTATCAGAAACAACTTATGCATTGGTAAATGAGAGTTATGATTACAAAAGCATAATGTGTAAACAAAATAAAACAAAAAAGACAAGACATACATTCTTTCAGTCCATCCTCATGTAACTATAGTTTGCCATTTTTGGATCCATTCATTAATTGAGAAGCCAAAGTTCTTCGACGCCATTATCCATGTTCCCACCTGATATAGTTTGCTAGTTGCTTATATAACTTGTATAAAATGATTTTTCATTCTTACTTTTAATTCTTTGGTTAATTTTGGTGGATCTTCTTCTTCGTTATGATTAGGATATATATATATATATATAAAATTTATTTTCCCTAGGATGATCAAATGGCGGCTACGCGTTTGGCAAGTACAATGACCAACTCTTTGAAAGGGAGACCTTGTCAGGTATGTGTTATTTGACCTTGAATTTGGACTCGACTCACCTTGTTTGTTAGGATGTAATAAGGGATTCCTGCAGGGTCGCATTTTTCAAGGGAAAGAACCGCCACAATTTATTGCATTGTTTGAGCCAATGGTAGTTTTAAAGGTATTTGCATTTCAGTTCATGTAACACTTACAATTCGTCTATTTTTAAATTAGTTGTTTTCTTTTCATAGTCAGATAGATTGTGTTTTCACTTCTAAGTAAAATTTTAACTTTCTCTTGATTCCGGTTCCATATTATAGTTCAAAATCTTTCCTCTAGATTTTTTGTTTTCTATTAAAGTTGGTAATTTCTACCCAGGGTGGACTTAGCTCTGGTTACAAGAATTTTATATCTGACCAAGGTCAGAATGATGAGAGCTATACTGCTGATGGAGTTGCACTGCTTCAAATTTCTGCAACCTCTCTGCATAATAACAAAGTTCTTCAAGTTGATGCGGTATGTATTCATTCAATCTGCTTAGTGCTTTTCCTTTTTTATTACATGAATGGTTGGAAGTGCACATGTCTGGACTAACAATCTATGGTTGAAGACATGCATGAGTAAGGAGTCTAGACATCTTGGGAAATAAGACTATATTTGAGCTCTTTGAGAAAATTCTGATTTTGACTCCCTTGGATGAACTCTGTGGCTTCCTGTCCAAGAAATTTGGGAGATTACCTGGGATGGTGGATGTATTACCCTTGAGGCTTAGTTCAAATTGGCTTACATTATTTTTTTTCTCCTCTTTTTGCAGCATATTGTATCATTGATGAAAAGGATGAGAGTGTGTGTAGAGAGAAAGCTTTTATAGATATTAAAGATGTATCATCCACATTTGTGTTCTACAATTGCCTTTGCATTGATCCGACTTTGTTCAGGCTGGCCCTGCTCTTAGTCGTTAGTCCTTCATTCTAATTGGGACGTTCTGGGGTTCTTCCACCATGAGTTTAAAATAGCATTACCAGAAATCAGTTTATTATTTGTGCCAAACTCCTAGTGCTCGATTTCACATGCACCATCATTGTTTCCTACGGTGTTTATTAGTGTTTTGTTGTTCAAATTCAGGTGGCAACGTCCTTAAGCTCCAATGATTGTTTCCTCCTACAATCCGGGTCATCACTTTTCACTTGGCATGGGAACCAGAGTACAGTTGAGCAGCATCAATTATGTGCTAAAGTTGCTGAATTTTTGAAAGTAAGGGCTTTCCATGGTAATCTCTTTCCATCTGCCATCCTTTCCATTCATATGGACTTGATTGCATTAATTAAGCCCAAATATGCTATAATATCTGCCAGAAAGTTGTTGCCGAAAATAAACTTGAAGAATGAAAGAAAAAAAAAGCAAATTTTAGATGGTCTCAGTTGAGTTCTACGATTGAAGCTTGATATTGCTCATACAAAGAATACTCATCTTTTTAAAGCATAACTGATTTGAAAAGTGATACTTGTTTGTCTAAGATAACTGAGCCTGCTTACACGAGGTTGATGCTTATTCAGAAGTAATTTGCTCGAAATTAAAATTTGGCAGAATTATTGTTGACTTCTTTCGCAGTTAAGGGGAATTCGTATGTGTAATTTTTAAGATCAGAATTAATTGTTTGCAGCATCAATTTGCTAAGTTTATACTGAACTATTTCTTATTTCAAACCTTTCACGGTTCAGCCAGGAGTTGCCTTGAAACATGCTAAGGAGGGAACTGAGAACTCTTCATTTTGGTTTGCTTTGGGTGGAAAACAAAGTTACACTAGCAAAAAGGAAGCTCAAGAAATTGTCAGGGATGCTCACTTGTACACATTCTCTTTCAATAGAGGTTGATGCTTATTCTCTCTTTAGTTTTTGGTTAGTTTCTTTGTGATAGTTCTTTTGGAACTTTGACATGGTAGCTGACTAGTCTTTTTCTTTTTGTTCAATGTCACTTCTGATCCATGCTGATCTACAGGAAAGTTTGAGGTGTGCTCTAAATTTCATATCTAAAATAAATTCAGTCATTTATTCTGAGAAGTTTTTCGATCTTTCTATCTGCAAGCCATGGGTGTGTTGGTCGTTGGGACTAAATCCTAGGCTACAATAAAGCACTCACCTAGTTGGCAATTTGATTGGCTCCTGTCAGAATGTTTCTGCTGTCTATATTTACCTCCTAACCCATGCCCAAAAACAAAAATGCAGGTGTCAGAAGTTTACAACTTTTCTCAGGATGATCTGTTAACTGAGGATATTCTAATTCTTGACACGCATGCAGAAGTCTTTGTTTGGATTGGTCAAAGTGTAGATTCGAAAGAAAAGCAAAAGGCATTCGATATTGGTCAGGTATTGTGGCTTTAATTATGGCTTGTTTTCCTAGCTCGATTTTCATGTCTTATACTGAGTAATTTGGCAGAAATACATAGATCTGGCTTCAGAGCTAGATGGCCTATCTACTGATGTGCCTCTTTACAAGATCACAGAAGGAAATGAACCGTGCTTCTTCACAACTTATTTTTCATGGGACTCGGCAAAAGCTACTGTATGTATGAGATGATGGATCTTTTCTTTGGCATTGCATCTTGAGGTGTCTTTATTGTCAGGATTCTTTTTTTGTTTTTTAGAAATAATTGAAAGGCCTTGAAAGAAAAGTCTTGTTGGGCACCTAAGATAAAGTAAAAAAAATAAAAATAAATAAATGAAGAAACACAATTAAGTGTTGGTAATAACTGGAGTTTTATAGGATCACAACTAGGGCGCTATGTTTTTATGGAAGTGAACGTTGGTGGTAAAGAAATGACAAATTCGTAGAATGAGGGTAGTAAAAATGTGGATATTTAAGTGGACGTGTGATAAGACTCGTAAAGATAAAATAAAGGAACACAAAGATTCAAAGCAAGTAGGGAGTAGCAACGGTCAAGGGAAAAATTAAGGAATTGCAATTGCAGGGTTTGAACAAAACATCCAAAGACAACCAAAACGCCCCCAATAAAAAGTTAGACAATAGAATTGAAGAAAAATCAATAGGGGTAGACGTAAGATAACTTGATATGCATTAATTAGAAAGGATTTTAAAATGGTGAAAGTACACTGTCAAGCGCATTGAATTGAGCGGAGCGAAAAAGTTTGATTTATATGACGGAGCCTAACTAATTTGGGATTGTGGCTTTGTTGTTGTACAATTGAAATCATCAAAGCTTTGTACCAATCCCTTATTAATCATCACAAATTTCGGTTTTGATTGACGTTGCATCTCATTTGGAAATTATTTCTCATGAAACTGCAGGTTTATGGAAATTCATTTGAAAAGAAGGTCCTTTTGCTATTTGGGGCAGCTCATGCATCGGAGGTACGTGTTTGATCTTCAATCAGTTTGCCGAACCAGGAGTCCGAGTAGGACCCCTTAAGTTTAATGGGATGTAATTAATTGTATTTGTTTATTTATTATGCAGAATCAGCACAGGTCTAATGGTTCTAATAATGGTGGACCAACTCAGAGGGCTTCTGCTTTAGCTGCCTTGAATTCTGCATTTAATCCTTCTACTCCAAACAGGAGTCCAGTGGGAAGATTATCTGCATCAGGTCAGGGATCACAGAGAGCAGCTGCTGTCGCTGCTCTATCCAATGTTCTGACTGCTGAAAAGAAGCGATCACCTGACGCATCTCCTTCCCGAGCCAGCAGAAGCCCTGTCTCTGAAACAAGCGCTTCTGGTAAGTACAAATGGCATGATTCCAGCTAGAGATTGTTAAGTTCATCAAACAAAAAGAAAGGAACTATTTTTCGTGGTTTCTTCACTTTGTAATGCCCTTATTTCGGGGGTGCTTTCTATTACTTTGTGGCCCCCCTATAGTAGATGCATTTTTAGAATTTCTTTAGGACACTGCATGTGTTTATGATTTTAAAATTATATCTTTCGGGTTCAGTGCAAGAGAAGTTCGTTTTTGTCAGATCAAGTAACATCTACTTCAGGCCTAACTTATTCTCTTTAAATTATAGAGGGGGTGAAAGAGGATAATATTCTTTCTGAAGTGGCGGACTCGCTTGAAGGTTTATCAACCAAGGAAACTGCAGAAGTTGAATCCGCATTGGAGAGGAATGAGGACTCTGCTCAAAAGCAGGAAGTTCTTGCAGTTGCTGATGAAAATGGTGGTGGAAGTTCTTTTAGTTATGATCAGTTGAAGACAAAATCAACTAACCCAGTGAAGGGGATCGATTTAAAACGAAGAGAGGTTTGTATTCTTTGCATTACTATTTCCATTTGCCATTTTAAAACATTTTTCGTTGTCTTTTTATGTTTTGCCAATTCTGTTTGAATACTTAGATTAATCATTTAGCATAGTTTAATCTCTACGTGTTCCCACATTCTTCTAATTTTTCGGTGATCTTTGTGTGCTCGCGCATGTGTGTATTCTTTTGTTGGATATTTTTGTCAATTCTGACTTCTTAACTTCATCATTCACCAGGCTTCCCAAAAAAATAAATAAATAAACGCTTCCCAAAAAAATAAATAAATAAACCTTACTTTCTAATGAAAGAAGGCATTCGTACTCTTTTGCTCGAGTGTTTAACCTGGCCAGGCCTATAAAGTCTGTCAGACTAACTAATACCTTATTGCTTTAGGTGGAAATTAATATTTACTTTTTATTGTTTTCAAAAAAGAAATTCACTTTTTATCGTATGTGATTATTGAATGATTATCACCAAAGCATCTCTAGTGAGATGGATGAGGCATCACTTGCTAAAAGGCAAGGAAAGGGGGAGGTCATGGGTTATTTATAAAAAAATGATTATCAATCCAAACAAACACGTTGAAGCACTTCAAAAAAAGGTACATTTCTAAGGTCTAACACTTCTAACATGTTAGATCGATCACTTTTGACATTAAAAAAGAAAATAGAACTTGAGAAACTTGATTTGAACCTTTCTTCTCTTTCTTGAGCCCCAATAAAATTAGTTTAAAGATTTTGTTCTCAAATAACCTATTATTCCTTTAATTAGTCTCAAACAACTAGGTTGTATGACAAGGCAGGATTTAATTGCGTTCTGCTCTTTTTTTGGCTGAAAAAGATTTTGTTTGCTAACATTTATTTATTTTTTATTTTGTTAAAATAATCAGGCTTACCTGACTGACGAGGAGTTCCAGAGTGTAATGGGGATGCCAAAAGAAGCATTTTATCGACAACCCAAGTGGAAGCAGGACATGCAGAAGAAGAAGGTTGACCTATTCTAAAATGTGAGCCAAGGAGTGACTGCTTTACCATTTCCATTCATTTTTATTTATTCATTCCTTGCCATCTTCTCCTTTCATGGAAGGAACATCATAGTTCACGATTGTCCAGGAATGCCGTATGTGGCACTTGCCGTTTGTCTGATAACAACGACGATAGCTCCTGCTAGTTCGAGTATTAGTTGTTTGTGCCTGTTGAGTGTTTTTTTTTCCAAACTGCTGCTATAGATCTCTTCTGTGATAAGGCAGGGCTTATAGCTTATAGGTTCTATGACGGCGGCAGGCAGGCAATATTCTTTTATTGGTAATGAGGTTATCAGCAAAGCACATCAGTTGATACCCTCTGGTTTGATGATTAGTGTTTGTTAGGTGAAGAGGATATGTTGTCGGTTCATTGTCATGTATTTCAGTTTTGGGAGGGCTATTTGGGACTTCTCTATTTGATTATACTCTTCTCTATTAATCAGCTGTGTTTGTTAAGGAGTGTATGTGTAGTTGCCTTTGTACTCCTTTTCTCATAATGAATACAGTATTTCTTGTTTGTGAACCTTAACTGCTTTTTCTCATAAGATACCAATTTGGAGCCATCTGATCTAAGCATGCGAGCTTTGGATTTCACTTGGTCTGTAGAGAATTGTACGCACGCACATGATACACACTGCTCCCTTGACCTTGATTGAACACCAATACCATCACCCATTCCACTGTTGTATATTACTTGAAAGTTCCCTTTGTGATACTATCCATCCTTGCTTTAATGTCGGTCTCGAAGAATCTGTGTCTCGTACGAATGGAGCAAAGCCTGCAAAGCCTCCTAAATTCCATGTGAGTAATTGCCAACCCAGTTTGAATGAGAAGAGACTCGTGCATAGCCCTTGCTTTTCTGATGCCTAGTCCACATAGGTCCTTCCTTTAGCCCTCGTTTGGTTTACAGATACTAAGGGGAGTTCATATTTTCATGTTTGGACCGTTTTGTTCAATTTTGAACTTTAAGCCTCGTTTGGTTGGGGTGGTTGGGGTGTATGACATAATTTTTGAGGGAGTTGGAACTAATTTGGTTTGGTTGGTTTTATAAACTCAACTTTCCTTTTTAAGTTATCTTTCAACTCACACCCTGGGTGTGAGACCCTAGGGGAGATATCTTTCAAGAGGTTTGTAGACACAATTACTTCTTATTAATTACCTCTCTATTACTTACATCTCTCTTGTTTAAAGAGTATTTATGTCAATTTATATGTTTTATTATTTTTAAACTTTGCAACTCCATGTAAGTGCAAAAAGTTGAACCAAATATGAAAATATGAACTTCACTGTGAGAGATAACTCCATAAGGATAACTCCAGTAAGAAATTTTCCCTTAAAGTTGCAAAAACGAATCAAATGAAAGGCCTTAGAGGGAAGTTGTAAATTTTAAAAACAATAAAATATAGTAATTGACATAAATACCATCAAATAATAAAACATGTAATAGATAAAGGAATAAATGAGGGGTAGTTTTGTCAATTTATTCTCTGGGAGATATCTCCTTTAAGGGGTGAGGGATTTATCTCCTCTTTGAAAGTGTGAGTTGGGAAATAACTTGCAAGGAAGTAAAGTTTATAAAACTAACTAAATAAGATTAGATGACTCACTCTAGCAGGTGCATTTTCATCTTTATTTGATGTGGTTCCCTTACTGAAGTTTCCGATCAGCTTATCTGAAAACTAGTTATTTAATAAGACTAACCTAACATTTTTTTCTTCTTCTTTTTTTGACGAAAAAGGATAATTTCCATTAATAATGCTTGCTATTACATCAATTTAACAACGATCTAACTTCCATAGGAGCAACATCCCACTCTTTGGGCAACAAATGACATTGCGAGTCTTGCTAATCTATGAGCAACCTCATTCGCTAAGAATAACCTAACATGTTAAAAAGTTCTTAAAAAAAAAAGGAGCAACTAAAAGGACCCCAACAATTGCTCCACATACCCCAGTTTTGTGAAATTACCCAACTACCCCTCCATATAAAAAGGGTTTTTACTCTCCATACACCACTAATTGCTAAACGTAACCCATAGTGAAATTACCCAACTACCCCTTCATATAAAAGGGTGTGTATTCATCATACCTCACCACACTCACCTCGTACCCTAGTCACCTCTCTCAAATTGCACTCACCAAAAATCAGCCAAATCCGACGAAGTCCGAGCAAAACCATATGGATTCGACGACATGGGTGCATTCATCATCTCTTTTGGTGCCAATTTTGAAGTTTTTTTTTCTTTTTTGAGTTATTATGTTTGTGAATTTGTTTTTGGATTTAGAGCTTCGATTTGAGGCTTGAATCTTGCATTTTGGATACAAAGTTTCGATGAAATCGAAAATATTGATTGATTTCGAGTAAAACCCACTATTTTTTTATTATTTTCATGTATTTTTCAAGAGTTTTGAAGTTGTTTTGATCGTTCTAGTTGCCCGCGGGTTTCAGACTAACAGAGCTGACACATTTGAAAAGGTGTCGGACGAACAGAGCCGACACCTTTGAAGAGGTTTCTGCTGGATCCCTCCGTCACCCACTGAAACCAAGTTATCTTCGCATTATCGGTTGGAGTCGGCCAAAACCTTTTTAAAGATGTCGACCCGGTTAGTCTGACCCCTCTTCCGAGGTGTCAGATCTGTTCGTCCGACATCCGCGTACAAGGGGTATTGGGTGAGGGTGAGGGTGAGGGTGAGGGTGAGAGCGATGGGGCACACGAAGTAAGAAAGTGGGGTACATTAAGCAAGGGTGTTGGAGTGAGGGTGAGGGTGAGGGTGAGGGTGATGGGGTATAATAAACAAGGGTATTTTTGAAATTTTAAGAAAAAAAAGTGAGGTACACTAACTAAAAAGTGAGGTACACGAAGTAAAAATTCAAACATGGGTACATGGAACAATTAGTGGTTCCGTTTAGCAGCTACCCAAAAAAAACATGTTAAAAAGCTCTGTCCGCAACGAAGGGTTTGGCAATCTCTTCAAAAAAAAAAAACGAAGGGTTTAGGGATTGAGAGCAAGGGCAAATGGGGATTGTGCTTAATCGTGGCATCAAATCTCTTTATTTTTGTGTATTTAAGACTAGGGGTGCACAAGGATTGCACTAATCCGCGGATCCGGTCCAATTCGAACCAATTATCATTAATTGGATCAATTTTTTGATCCCTTTGACTGGATTGGATTGAAAAATCATTAATCCGGCTGGACTGGATCGGATTAAGGATCCTACATTAAAAAATCGCAGATCCAATCCGATTCAGTCCGTTTAACACATCAACACATACATATATTTCATCATATGTATTATAGTAACTTAATTAGCACCAACTCAAACTATCAACTCTAAACTAAAATATTTAAAAGACTGTACTTGTTCTTAACTCTTTTATTATGCTTTTGACCTTTTACTGTAGGTTATATGTGTAACGTACACTTTTTTTGTTCTTTTGTGAGGATGTATGGTAAAGATTTATGGATAACACATTTATTTATATAGGAACTTATATTTTGAAGGTTATTGTGATAACAATTTTGTTGGAAATATGTTATATATAGATTTATAGAATGTATGTTGTAAATTTTTCATTCATGAGATATATAATTCTTGTGATTCACTTGATTAAATCTAATTTCATAAATTTTGGATAGGAAAACGTCAATCCGCAAAACTTGATCCAATCCATTCCGCATTTTGCAAATTGAATTGAGTTGGATTGATGAATTATTTGGATTTGATTGGATTGTAATTTTCCAATCCGCAATAATTAGATTGAATTGCAGATTGACCCTAATTGGATTGGATCCAATCCGTGTGCACCCCTATTTAAGACTTTGCGTGATAGCTATTTGAATATATGTCTAAGAGGAATTTTGTATTTCCATTTTCAGAGCATACTTGATATTTGTTTGGTTGGATTTTTTTTATTTTTTTATTTTATTAGGTTTTAATGGATGTTTGATTGATGAATAGGAACAAGGAACAGATATTCAATGAACAAGGATAGCTAGGTATAAATATAAGCACAAATCCCTTTTTTCCCCCAAAATCTGGGTTTTTGTACTGCTTCATGGAGAACAAGCATTCAAACCCAACTAACTGTAGCTCCACTTGAGTGGAATACCCATTTTATTAATTCGTAGAGAAATCTCAACATTCTAAAGTCATCTTCAGGCTCTCTTCACTCCCCATTTGAAATGGATAGGGAGATCCAAAACTACAAAAGAAATCAATGCCAACCTTTTCATGGTGTATTTTTAGGCTAAATTGCCATTTTATATTTGCCCTTCCTTAAATTTGTAGTAAATCGTCGTAAGAGTTGGCTTCTCTAAAGCAATTTAAGGACATCACCAAGATCATGAAGCCCCCCAATGCCCACCCCTTTTAAAACTACCTCAACGTAGTTGGCAAATGGTAGTGTTGAAAGCTCTGCCTTTAATGACTTGGACACATAATTAATCAAACAACTTTTTCCTATCGAAAGAAAGAAAGTTACTTGCTAGGAGAGGCCGAGCAAGCCTTATGTGATATGACAACAGTTATGTCACATTGCATAAGTGCTAGAATGACTATATGTACGTCACACCGGAAGTCATATTGGACATTTGAATTGTACATGCGTGCCTTGAAATGTGAGCATAGACAGATCCCCGTGCAAGACGCGGGTTGAGGCTGTATGGACGGCTCCTATGGACCGATGTGACTTTCGGTATAACATAGTTGTTGTCATTCTAGTGTTTTTCATGTGATATAAATTGGCAATACTTAACTACACACCAACTTACAATTATCTTTCTTTCTCACTCTAATTGCAGGGCAACGTGACCGGGTAGAAAGAAGACTTTCACAAAGGGTTTCTTTTTTTTTTTGGAGCCCACAAAGGGTTTCTTTTCAAGGAAGATCAGGTAAGCCTTATTTGCATCACTTAACTCATTATCAAACGCTTAATTCTTTTCTGGCTAAGATGGTGATTCTCTTGTATAGATAACATGGTTTATAATTTGGTTTTATCCTTTATTTTTCTTTGTATCTTTGTATTTAAGTGATGCGTGTTCATTGTGTCAAAGAACCACTAATTATTAGATATTTACCACTATGAAAGTTTGCTTGATATGTTGTCTTGCAATTTGTTCTAGCGTTGATAAAGTGGGCATCCACTACCTAACCGCTCCAGTTAAGATTTTCAAACCCCCACTTATGTTACCAAAAAGTGTTACAACCTAAGTATCCAAGCCTAAAATGCTTAAATACAAATTAGGTCTTCTCATCTAATCTCAACTAGGGTTTTTGCCTAGTCTCAACTAGGTCCTCCCTTAACTTAGATCTCACTAAGTCTTACGATCAACAATTTACAATAAGATTGATGAATACAGTGAAATTTTCTTTAGAAAAGTAAAGCGGTAATAAGTCCAACAACGTACAAGCCTCCTAGAGCTAAACCACTTTAATGAATGCAAGTATGGACGCGACTAAAATATCAATAAAATCATTGAAAAACTCATTCAAATATAACGAAGTGCAAACTAAATATGTGGTTTCTTCTTGGACAAAAAGAAGAAACCAAATATTACCAAAAAGTGTTACAACCTAAGCTTCCAAGCCTAAAATGCTTAAATACAAATTGGGTCTTTTCACCTAGTCTCCACTAGGGTTTTTGTCTAGTCTCAACTAAGTCCTCCCTTGACTTAGATATCACTAAGTCTTACGATCAACAATTTACAATAAGATTGATGAATACAATGAAATTTGCCTTAGAAAAGTAAAGCGGTAATAAGTCCAACAACTTACAAGCCTCCTAGAGCTAAACTACTTTAATGAATGCAAGTATGGACATGACTAAGATATCAATAAAATCATTGAAAAACTCATTCAAATATAACAAAGTTCAAACTAAATATGTGGTTTCTTCTTGGACGAAAAGAAGAAATCACATATTACCAAAAAGTGTTACAACCTAAGCTTCTAAGCCTAAAATGCTTAAATACAAATTAGGTCTTCTCACCTAGTCTCTACTAGGGTTTTTGCTAGTCTCAACTAGGTCCTCCCTTGACTTAGATCTCACTAAGTCTTACGATCAACAATTTACAATAAGATTGATGAATACAATGAAATTTGTTTTAGAAAAGTAAAGCGGTAATAAGTCCAACAACTTACAAGCCTCTTAAAGCTAAATCACTTTAATGAATGCAAGTATGGATGCGACTAAGATATCAATAAAATCATTGAAAAACTCATTCAAATATAACAAAGTTCAAACTAAATATGTGGTTTCTTGGTGGACGAAAATACCAACCTTGAGATGAATCAGTTAACTAATGTAAAGCAATGAAAAAAGTGCAAGCCTTTTCAATAAAATGGTCAACACTTGCAACTTGAGTTCATGGTCAGAATAAAGCACATGCCTATGCTCAACTAATACCTATGCCTACTTCATGTAGGCATCATATATGTACCTAACTTGCCATCAAATTTTAAGTTTGTTGAACAAGGCTATTTATCTAGGATCCGGCCCCGTACTTAGATTCTATGATTTGAGATATCAATCCAAAGCGTTTCAACCAATCAGATATAAATCACAACAGAAGTGGGCATGGTTCTCTGTGGGCATGGAGCAACCAATAATCCGCAATAGAGAGAGAGATACTCGTGGTCGAAAAAGAGGGTAGATGGTAGAGAGATAGCGGGCAACCAGCAACTGTGAAGAGAGAAACATAGAAAGAATAGATACAACTTACTTTATCCAAAAAAAAAAAAAAGACATAGAAAGAATAGGGATCAACAAGTATGGTGAGATAAGATATTGAATTGAAAGCAAAACATAAATAAAGACAAAATTGGATCTCATGGACATTTAATCAAATAGAGCACTCTACTATCAAATTATCAATACAAACTCATCTCAACATAATTATAATCATCCCATGTGCATCTCAGACCAATATTCTCATGGGCATTTCATCAAACAACTTAAAAGTACTCTTAAATTATCAATACAAAGCCACCTTAATGTAATCAGACTAATTATCTAATGGGCATTTTCTCTTTCGGAAAATGATAATCGAACACACTTTAGGCACACACTTGAGGTATAACTTTATTTTTTAACTATTTATGACTCTTTCTTGTCTCCCTTGGCGTAGGCCCCACATCTAACGAAATACCATAAATAGGCTTAAAAACAAAATGTGCATCCCATGTGTGCACCCAAAAGTGTGTTAGATTATCATTTTTCCTTTCTCAAATACCTCAAGAAAATGAACCCTAGACAGGGTAGAACAGATGAAGACAAATAAACTACTTACAATCCTTAGACATAAAATACGAAATGAGGTATTTTACCTACAATTAAATTGTATTTGCTCCTTGGCCTGAATTTGCAACGGTGATGATCAAGCCAAAGCACACTTAAAAGTTTAAAACTGCCCAAGTAAAAACAAAAAAACTTCAGCCTCAACACAAGAAAAATAAAGCAAATCCACAACTACAAACCTCAAAAACATCCCTAAAAAAGTAAATCGAAAAAATTAAGATTTAGTTTGAATTACCTATAGTTTGTAACTTGTGCTCTAAAACCCATTAGAGAGAACTCAGATAGAAGAAGAGATCAAACATGAACAGATGAAAATCAAACAACCAATACAAAAGTGGGAATCATCATCATCTCTCTAAATCTTCTTCTATTACCTGAAACTCCAAAACTCATACACTAAAATTAACCACACTACAAAACCTTCTCCAAATATGTCAACAACAATATCGAGAAATCCACAATCAAAAATTTCTTCTATTACCTAACCACCTTAACACCATTACTGCTTCTCAGATGCAAAATTTCGACCCATCCAAACTAAACGCGAAAGATAATGGAAAGAAGAGTTGTAGTCGAAGACGAGAACGGAGACAACTCGAACTCGGAAGATGAAGAAAAGCTCAGTTGGAGTTGTTGAAGAAGATGACAAGAGTTGACGTTATTGGCGAAGAAGATGAAAGGTTGAGAACGAAAATAGGGGAGAATGAATTTGATTTGGAATCGGAATTAATAAGGACAAAACGGCAATTTCATCACGGTCGAAATGTATATATGGGAAACCATAAAAATATCCGGCAACCTCATTTAAACTATTGGATTTGAATCCAACCCATAAATCAATAAGTAATAAATGCATAAGTCATTTAATGCACAACATATTTTGAGGGATTCACATAGCATAGATATATATTTGGGTTCTATTATAGAATTTTCATATATATATTATCTAGAAAACTTTAGTTGGAAAGTAAGTAGTACAATAAATTTTGTCCACATTCTTAGTTTTGTTAGACTCGTTTTACTCTTACGTTTTGGGGCACGATGTAGTTTTTGGTAGCGGTTTTTCTTTTAAAGGTTACATGCATCAAAAAAAGAAGAAAAAAAAAAAAACTTTAACAGGAATCAAACCCCCGACCTCCCAAATCTTATCTTTTTTGCATGTGATGCTTCATCCTATCACACTAGAGATGCATTGGTAAATATTACATTTGGTGTTACATATTTTCATTTTTGTTATATTTTTGGTAGGGGTGGTGGTGTAACTGGTGTTCCATTTTAATTACAGTGCAACTACTGTTAGGTGACAACCTAGTTTTCTTTCTTTTTTTTTTTGATTTCTGTTGTAAATTGAATTGAGACTTGCTAGAATTAGAGAAGGAAAGTAGAAGAACTAAGAACTTCTACTACTACAAAGAGCTACAAAGAACTACAACTACAAAGTAAAAGAGGAGAAATGAGAGAGTTGAAATGAGAAGTTGTATACAACTTGGTGTGTTTTTACAATGAGGTTGGCACCCTTTATATAGGCCCTTTGGTGATGATGATAAATGTACTTAGACAATGTTTACAAGTAACACATACATCACATGTCATACAACTCTTCACAAGCAACATTGACAATACATGGAATAATGAGTACATTTGATATGGATACAAATAAGGGCCATGCTTGATACTACCACTCAATGTAAGAGTCATGCTTGACAATGATTAGTCATATAAAGTCTTGATCAATTGTTCATCCATATCATAATACTCCCCCTTGGATGACAATTGTTGAGAGAATGTGCCTCGTTAAAACTTCTACTAGAAAAAACCCTGTAGGAAAAAATCTAGCAAAAGAAAAAGAGTACACATTTCTTATTAATCTTAAGATGAGTATAATATTGTTAGGATTGCCTCATTAAAAAAAACCTTGCTAGGAAAACCCTATGGGATAAAACCATAGCTAAGGGAAAAAGAGTACAATACACTAATCAATAACTCCCCCTCATATGAACATGGGTAAAACTTGTTCAGTTTCTTTACTTGCAATGTCTTTAAGTTTACGCAAGCCAATACCATATGTAAGCCTTTTAAATGTCGTAGTTGGTAAGGCTTTTGTGAATAAATCAGCAAGATTATCGCTCGATCGGATTTGCTTGACATCAATTTCACCATTCTTCTGAAGCTCATGTGCATAAAAGAATTTTGGTGAAATATGTTTTGTTATGTCCCTTTTATGAATCCTTCACTTAATTGTGCAATACATGCTGCATTATCTTCAAATAATATGGTTGGAGAATCTTTTATTAAAGGCAATCCACATGATTCTTGAATATGTTCAATCATGTTTCTCAACCAAACACATTCACGACTTGCTTCATGAATTGCAAGTACTTCAGAATGATTGGAAGAAGTGGCGACCATAGTTTGTTTTACTGACTTCCATGATACAGCAGTTTTACCACAGGTGAATACATATCCCGTTTGAGAACGGGCCTTATGGGGATCTGATAAAAATCTAGCATCAGCATAACCTTGGAGATTCAATTTTACCCCTCTCGAGTAAAATAAACCCATGTCACTTGTTCCTCGAAGATATCGAAAAATGTGTTTAACACCATTCCAATGTCTTCGAGTTGGTGAAGAGCTATATCTTGCAAGTAGGTTGACAGCAAAAGCAATATCGGGTCTTGTACAATTTGCAAAATACATAAGTACACCAATTGCACTTAAATATCGTACCTCCGGACCAATTAGCTCTTCATCACTTTCTTGAGGTTGAAATGGATTCTTATCCACTTCAAGTGATCTGACAACCATTGGAGAGCTCAATGGATGTGCCTTGTCCATATAAAATCTTATTAATAATTTTTCAATATAATTTGATTGATGGACAAGTACTCCACTTGAAAAATGTTCAATTTGCAAACCAAAACAAAGTCTTGTTTTTCCAAGTTTTTTCATCTTGAATTCCTTTTTCAAGTATTCGGATGTTCTAACGATGTCGTCGTGGTTTCCCACTATATTTAAATCATCAACATATAAAGCAATAATCACAAATCCTGTTGATGATCTTTTAATGAAGACAAATGGGCAAAGCGGATTATTTACATATCCTTCTTTCAGTAAATAATCACTAAGACGTTTGTACCACATTCGTCCGGATTGTTTCAACCCGTACAAAGACCTTTGTAATTTTATAGAATGCATGTTATGAGGTTTTGATTTTATTTCATCAGATATTACAAATCCATCAGGGATTTTCATATATATCTCACTGTCTAGAGATCCGTACAGATATGTTGTAACGACGTCCATTAAATACATATCAAGCCATTCAGAGACTGCAAGGCTTATCAAAAACCGAAATGTGATTGCATCTATAACAGGAGAATATGTTTCCTCATAATCGATGCCAAGTCTTTGTGAGAAACCTTGAGCTACAAGTCTTGCTTTGTACCTTGTAACTTCATTTTTTTCGTTTCTCTTTCGTACAAATACTCATTTATATCCAACAGGCTTTACGCCATCTGGCGTTTGGACAATTGGTCCAAAAACCTCTCGTTTCCTTAACGAGTTTAGCTCTGCTTGGATAGCATCTTGCCATTTTTGCCAATCAGGTCTTTTTTGACATTCGTCCACTGATCGTGGTTCTGGATCATCATCATTTTCACATATTTCAAAGGACACATTGAAAGCAAATATATCATCAGGAACAATTTTATTTCGATCCCAAATCTTACCAGAGTTTAAGTAATTTATTGAGATCTCATTACTTTCATCTTTTTCATCTTTTTCTAGAGGAAGTTGTTCCACATCAGAATCAACTTGTTCTGACAAACCCTTATCAAAGGATTCTTGTGCTTTCTCATGAGTATTTTAATTTTATTTATTTTTACTTCCGTTTTCCTTTTTCGATGAATTGTATCCTTTGAACCAACCGGTCTTCCACGCTTTAAGCGTTTCGTTGGTTCTTGTGCATTTTGTTGCACAGAGACATCAATTCTTGCAGAAGCATTTACAGCTGGAATATGTGATTTTGTCACTTGTTTTGCATCATTAAATGCATCTGGTAATTAATTTGCAATTTGTTGCAAATGAATGATCTTTCGAACTTCAAATTCACACTGATTTGTTCGTGGATCATAATGTGATAAAGTTGATGCATTCCAAGCAATTTCGCGTCATTCCTTTTGAATTGACTTCTTATCTCCCCCTAATGGTGGGAAAATTGCTTTATCAAAGTGACAATCAGCAAAACGTGTAGTAAATAAATCCCCTGTTAAGGGCTCAAGGTATCTTATAATGGACGATGAGTTAAATCCAACATAAATCCCAAGTTTTCGTTGTGGACCCATCTTAGTTCTATTGGGAGGTGGTATAGGAACATACACCGCACAACCAAAAATTCTTAAGTGTGAAATATTTGGTTGTTGACCTAAAATGAGTTGCATGGGGGAATGTTCATGGTATGCGTAGGCCTATAACGAATGATAGATCTTTGCATGAAGGATCGCATGTCCCCAAACTGAAGTTGATAACTTAGTTCTCATGATTTAAGGTCTGGCAATTAATTGAATGCGTTTGATTAGAGATTCTGCCAAACCATTTTGGGTATGCACATGTGGAACAGAATGTTCAATGGTAATTCCTATAGACATGCAATAATTTTTAAATGCTTGAGATTGAAATTCCCCGGCATTATCAAGACGGATGATCTTGATTGGGTTGTCAGGGAATTGTACTCTTAACTTAATGATTTGCGCTAAAAGTATAGCAAATGCAACATTGCGGGTCGAAAGCAAACAAACATGTGACCACCTAGTTGATGCATCTATCAAAACCATGAAATATCTAAATGGTCCACAGTGAGGATGAATAGGTCCACATATGTCTCCCTAAATGCGTTCTAAGAAAACTGAGGATTCCACAATAATTTTACTTGGAGATGATTTAACTATCAATTTACCTTGAGAACAACTAGCACAATTATAATCAGCAGCTGAAAATATTTTGTGACTCCTTAAAGGATGTTCATGCGAATTATTAATTATTCTTCGCATCATTGATGATCCTGGATGACCAAGCCGGTCATGCCATAAAATGAATGTCTTTGGATCATTAATTTTCTTATTTAAGACGACATTCGTTTCGACATGCCTTATATGAGTAAAATATAATCCAGAGGATAAAGCTAAGAATTTTTCTAACACTTCTTTTTTCCCATTTGAAATCAATGTGACATAGAGAAATTCTCTATTATTTTCGTTCATGGTTTCAATGTGATATCCATTTTGTCGAATATCTTTAAAGCTGAGTAAATTTCTTCTGGATTTCTCAGAGTATAAGGCATTGTCAACATGAATTATTGTTCCCCTAGGCAACATAATATTTGCTCTTCCAGAGCCATTAATCAAATTGGAGATGCCAGATATTGTTTGAACATTAGCCTCAACTAAGTTCAAATTGGAGAAATATTCTCTTCTTTTGAGGATAGTGTGCGTTGTAGCACAATCAACAAGACATATATCGTAATAATCTGAACAAATAACTTGATGATCCATTTCTACATTGAAAAATAATATGGTATTAAAGAAATACCCTTTTCGTAATAAAATACAAATATCTCAAACTTTTTGGATCATTAGTTACAAAAAATGTCACAATTATGAGCGCTCCTTGTCAATACTAATTTCCCCTTTTTAGTGGTGCACCACTTTTTTTTTTTACTATCAATGGAATTGTCAATATGACTTTTACCATATCTTTTCACATTTTCCACGTCCATAAATTTGTAATTGCGACCATGGTCATTATATGCAACATATGCTTCTTAATTTGAAGCTAAACCAATTGGACATGAGTGATATTATATTTATAATATCTTATTATTTTACTCAGCTACCACGAGACAAGGATTCAATCCATAATTAATATTTAATGGATTGACGTGCGCGCTTCGATAATTTGTTGCAGTAATACATCGAGGCGAGCCACGTGGCTTTTATTTGTCTCATCAGTCATATTTCTGCATAGCCTCAATATAGAAGTAATTGAAATTGCAGAATAATAAATGATATTTGACTGATATAAATTTTGTAGCGTGAGACCCAGTCGTTCATTTTGAGCCTTTTGGAGCATCACCGATTTTGGTCTTGATATAGATAGCTCCATGAGGTGAAATGATAATATAAAGTGAAATATTCACTTTTCAAATCTCTAAATAGTCTAAAGAGATATTTGACGAATAAATATTTATACGCATAGCTTTGCATAGATACTTGATATATAATTTGAGTATCCCGTTGCCTTGACAAGTAATTAGTATTGTCAATATTGTTAAGGTAATTAATTCAATTATAATTAAATAAAATCTTTATGAAAATAGGGATAAACTAAATAGTTTTCTTTTTATACAAAATAGATAATATACCATTAAATATATGTTCACAACTTGATTATAAATACGCAAAATGTAATACTTGTATGAGTTGGTGGGACAACCTCCAGGTTGGTGGCGAGACGAAGTCTACTTAAAACCATGCCTACTCGAACGGGATAACCCGTCTCCCTTTCAATGTTTAGCTTTACCGGGGACAAGGCTTACCCACTATCAACCCAAACTCATAACACTATTTGCAATATAAAAAATCAAGAATTGAGCATAATTAATCGTTTGTAGTATAGCGAGAAAACTAGTTATGTCACATATTGACTTTTGATTTCTGATGTAGAAGATCGTACAAGACGCAACTACAGAGCATACTTTCGCAATCGGTGACGTTATAATGCATAATATATGAATAAAGCATGCATATAAAAGTGAAACAACCAAGATAATATAGAAATAAACCGAACTCATAAAAGTTATACCTTCCTAGCTTTGTTTTCTTAACAAGCCTTCTTGAACTTCAAGATCTCCTTAATGCTAGAGCAAGCTCGTGCTGATAACGTGTTGTAAATTGAATTGAGACTTGCTAGAATTAGAGAAGGAAAGTAGAAGAACTAAAAACTTCTACTACTACAAAGAGCTACAAAGAACTACAACTACAAAGTAGAAGAGGAGAAATGAGAGAGTTGAAATGAGAAGTTGTATACAACTTGGTGTGTTTTTACAATGAGGTTGGCACCCTTTATATAGGCCCTTTGGTGATGATGATAAATGTACTTAGACAATGTTTACAATTAACACATACATCACATGTCATACAACTCTTCACAAGCAACATTGACAATACATGGAATAATGAGTACATTTGATATGGATACAAGTAAGGGTCATGCTTGATACTACCACTCAATGTAAGAGCCATGCTTGACAATGATTAGTCATACAAAGTCTTGATCAATTGTTCATCCATATCATAACAATTTCAACTAGTTTTCTTTCTTATTTGCATAGCCTTTGCTTTTTGGAGTAGGCAAAAGCAAAAAATAAAATTGAAATTTAAAAAATATGTAAAAATGCATGGTTGGATACTCTTCTGGTATACATTATTAGGTATTTAGGTGCTTGTTATTTGGGTCCCTTTTTTTTCAACACTTGTGCCTGTGTCTAAGGGCATCTCCAATGGTAATGTGAATTTAGAGCGTGGATTGGTATCTGTGACGGCCCCAAATTCCCAATGCATTTGGATACGCCCGGCCTAAACCCGTGCAGGTCCCGAGTCAGTTCCTCAGCGAACCTGACGAGCCTAGTCAGCCTCAAATTATCAAAATTTCAAGATTTATGAAAGAGTTATTGCAATTATAACACAGCGGAAGCAAAATCAAATTCTAATCAAATATTGGGAAATAACTTAATCAAAGGGAAATTAGGAATCTATATAAATGTGGAAAAACCCCGATATAGTCATATCCAAGTCAACAAAATGGATTGATGGAATCCACCTCAAAACGTATTTCCCAGTCCCAAAAAGATCATATATATATAATCGTCATACAAAAAGAAATAAACATGAGCCTACATCGCGGTACCTCAAGTCCAGCAGCTCACAAAAAGTCTCCTAGGCAAGGTCCCTTGCCCTTACTGCTCTCCATCCTATCTGCACCCACCGTCACAAACTAGACGGTGAGCAACTGAGAGAAATCGAAAGTAAAGCCAGAAGAATATAACAGTAATTCATGAAATAACAAACAAGACAGTCTAAATATCATGCGGGTACTGAAAGACAGGAATTTAAATAATCAAGAATGCATGATAGACAGACTGAAAATGATAGCAATCGAAACATGCGTGTTCTACGAGTCAAGAAAGGCAATAAGTGGTCTAAATTCCACAACAATACCACAACAATCCACAACAATCCAGTACATGGTATCACACAATCACTAGGGGTGGTCAAACACTCGTGCGCTCGAGTACCCGCGTTTTATCCCTTCTAGTGCAGGCCGCATGTACCTTCGAAACACACACTTATGCCAAGAACACACATACAAGAAATATGGAATGGAATGCCAATAATTTGATAATAACAAACACAAAGAAATGGAAATGAATTACATGATATTTTCTTAGCTGGCTTACTAACGTACAAATGCTTTTTAAGGCAAGTGTACTTACCTGAACTATCGAAATCCGCGTATAACACTCCCGCGACTCCTAACGCGTATCCCCGAGTTTTCCGTTACCTGACAAGGTTGGAAACTCGTATTAATAGGTCAAGTTATTTACTAAACTAGATTTAAACTTATCATTTTCCCCAATGTTTTGAATGACTCGAACGACACGACAATTTACTCGATAAAGGAATACTATCTCTCTCTTGGGTTTTGAAAACACAATATATATGAATCTCATCGCGAATCATGGGCTCGACTCAGTCGTATGTGGGTCATGTCATGGTCTCGAGAACCGGCGACATGACCACGACGTCATAGCCATTCATCGCCACGCGATGTTTGAATACCAACCAATACTCAAGCATAACTCTTCATAAAAGCCGAACTGACATGTACAAACGAACATGGAACTTCGTTGGTGTTGTCCGATGTTGGAGGAAGGTTTATCGTGGCATGGGTAATGCCGGGAAAACCCTCCACTAGTTCGGAAGTTTCGTCAACTCACATAAATTACGACTTGACGACGGCAACACATGAAATCACGTCAAAACGCCTTAATAAAATTGTTTCAAACTTAATCGAGGGCTGCGAGATGTCAACCAATGTTAGGTGAGATCTCGACAACCTTCGCTGGTCATGGTTCGACCGGTAGGACCGCCGGCAGTGGCGGTTTCTGGTGAGGCTTCAACATACAAAACACATGAAATAACGACATTTTAACTTGAAATGAAACTGTTGTGGCCACTCTTAGGGCTGTGGGACCCACGTATGAGTTTGGTGGGGTCCCCGACAGCGTCCCAGTCATGGTGGTCCGGCGGTGGCGCCGCCGGTGAGGTGGTTTTCCGGCGAGAGGGTAAAAACCCTATAAAACCAACTTAATGTGTGTACACTAGTAGGAACTTTGCATGGGTCATGGGGGAGGTTGCTCCGGGACGGTCTGGACTCCGGTGAGTCACCGGAGGTCGCCCACAACCGGTCCTCGTCACGGCATCCACCACAACAGCCCACATGCAAACAAAACATAACAAAATAGTGAAAAATTAAGAAAAAGAGAGAGAGAGAGAGGGAATGAGAGAGTGAGAGAGCTCCGACGAGGGAGTGAACCCCGGCCACCACTGTCATGCAACAGTCAAGAGAGAGACAGAGAGAGAGAGAAAAACCGAGAAGGAAGAGAGAGCTCGAGAGTATACAAGAGAGAGAGATCGTGAGAATGAATGAGAGAACGAGAGAGGGAAGGAGGTAGGAGGACCTCCGGTGGGATTCTCGGCCACCCCTGAACCTCCGGTAACAGGCAGTGAGCACAGCCAGATAGGGAGGTGAGTGAAACCGAGAGGGGAGTAGAGCACGACTGAGAGAGAAAAACGACCGAGAGGGAAGAGAGAGAAACGGAGAGCACATACCTCCGGTTGACAGCACCCTCCGGCAGTCCGTTTCGGTCGTCGGCGACGAGCCTGGGGCGATGGTGAGGTTGGAGAATGAGAGAGGCCGTGAGGAGAGTGAGAGAGATGAAGACCGTGAGAGAGTGAGGAGAGTGAGAGAGATGAAGACCGTGAGAGATGAGTGGAAAATGAGAGAGAGATGCATGACGTGAGTGACGTGTGTGAGATGGTGAGATGAGTGTGACGTGAGTGATGGGGTGGGTGGTGAGTGATGGGAGTGGGTGGGGTGTGAGGAGATGTGAGTGATGGGAGTGGGTGTGGTGTTTAAAATTTGAATGGGTATGGTAGTTGTGTCTACCAATTTTTTTACCAACCCACACATCTCAAAACTTAACCAAGGTTTCCCCATTATTTGATTGTGTCACTATACAAAATTTTTAACCCAACACCCGTATATTTTCCAAACATTTTCCCCGACCCATCTCACATCCTCGGTCTGTATTTCCCCGTCACATGCACACTTTTACCTTTGTCTCACACCAATAAACTATAAAATTGTTAAATAATTCTTTTAATTATGTTTTTTAGTCCCCCGTGTACCTGTAACCCAATTGTCGAATCCCGTTCGTCCAGTTTTCCCACTCGTTCACCGACTTCATAGTCTGGTCACTTAAATACGAGTATAAATACATATTACACATCATCATTCACAAATAACCAAATTTTCGGGCCGTTACAGTATCAAATTATAGATGTGGAGAGAATGTCTATCGTATGTGGCACTAGATAGATATTCAGATTTCAAAATGATCTCTAATGGTAAAGTGATTTTAGACCATAGATTGTGTCCTTTCTGTTGTCTTCATGTGATAATGCCCTTTTATTTTGTTTTCCCGTTTTCTTTGAGGGTTATTATGTCTTTTTTTTTATTTCTCTAACTAAAAGTGATGACGTGGCAATGGAGATGATGTCTACCAAAATGCCTAGAAGTAGACATTGTGGTAGACACCCTCTATTTATATTCTCTGTTACATCAACTAGACATTAGCACTCCATAGTCCCATTGGAGAGCATTTTATGGATTGGATGTGGATTGTATCATAGGTGGATCCATTTTCATCCCAATTCATAATCTCATTGGAGATGTTCTTAAGGGTTCAACAACAGTGCAACAAAAGTTTGTCAGCTAACCATTGGTAATTAAAGGTACTCCACAATGCCATCTTCATGCACATATTGGGTGATTAGGGTGACGTGTTTTTCTGACTAATTTAACCGTTATGATGCTACTAAGCTACTCAGATGACGCTTAATACTTAACTACTTCCCAAGTGTTTTAAGTTCAAATCCAAATTTGGGGATACTAACGACAGCAGATGCGATTTATGTCGGTGGCCCCTCACCTCTCTGCTCTTATTCTTTTCTTCTTTTGCTATAACTCTTGTTTCTTGTGGGTTGCAGAGAAATTGAGTTGAGTTTTTTCTCTCCTTGTCGGGAGACTTTGAGTTTTTCTCTCCTTGTAGGGAGGTTTACTTAATTTTTTCCTCTACTTGTGAGGTTTTGGAATTCTTTTGTAAGAAATAGATTGACAAGACTCAGGGCAGCATACAAGTCAGGAGCCACGAATGACATAATCTAGCACTGTCGGGGGCTAGACAACCATCAATCAATTCTGAATCTAGAGATTTAGTTAGGTCGAATAAGTCATATGTTTTTTTTTTGTCTTTTTTTTGAAACTATTGTTGTAGAAGCAAAATAATTAGAAGTATGTAGAACGGTCAATTCGACACATTCGACGACAAGCGTATAAATTGCACATATGTTTGCAAACTTTCACAATATCATTTTGATCCTAAGGTGTGGGAAAAAACTGCTATTGATGTGATTTCATTGTTAAATCAGATGTAATAATGAGCAATTTATATGAATGGATATATTTTTTTTCCAAAAAAAAGAAGTGTTTTAAGTTCAAATAAAGATCTGTTGAAGTTATTCAATATTGCGGGTTTAATCAGTTCCAGGTGCCTCAAAAATTGCAATAATGTATCAATAATGTGCATTCCATTTCCTTGAATGGACAAATTACTGAGGCTAGTTTGGTTAGAGGTGGAGTTACCTCCCGAGAGATAACTTGCAGGAAGTTGAAAACTAATCTTACTTGGTCATCCAGCCTCTCTGCGCTCCTAACTTACATTATAGGATGAGAGATATTTCTCCCACCCCTATAGGAAGTTTTCTCCCAAAAGTTACTAACACAATTACCCCTCATTAATGACTCTTTTATTATTGATCTCTCTTTTTTGAAAACTATTTATATCACTTCATATTTTTTATTATTTTAAAATTTATAACTTTAGTACAAACATGAAAATATTATCTCCAAAAAGATAATTCTTAACTAATATGGTAAATTAGCAAAAATGAAAAGCATCAGCTGACATAATTTACTGTTACTAAAGGAAAGATCCAACAACTGTGGACTCGGATTCCTTATTCCCTATGGCTTTTGGCCTATACATGAAGCCATTGCGCGTGTATCTCCAAAATCGCTGGACTGTCCTACAGATTCTGTGGTATTTGACGAGTCTCACCAGTCATATCCTAAATCGCCGGACTGTCCTGGAAGTTGGGGCCCACACCCTCCTCTCGATCACCTACACCCAAACGCCACCTACCCTACCCACCACCCTCACTTCCCCGCCACGTGTGAAACCAGACGAACTCTCCTGCAGCCACGTGGCGGGAGCCGATTAACACCAGTGCCACGAGGACCACATGATCTGACAGATCTGACACTTAAAAGCTCTTCAACACTTTGCCCTTCTTTTCCAACACAACACCTCACAAAAAGAGTCCTTTCTTTCTCTTTCTCTTTCTCTGCCGCTCACCTAAGACCAAAAACACACACACGCAAACACACACTCTCCCTCTCTCTCTTCGCCGCCGCCGCGGCAGAGATGTCGTTCTCCGGCAGCTTCAATCCGTCGACACGCTCGGTTTCCCTCCCGAAGCCCCACCGCCACCACCGTCACCACTCTCCGAGCATCGGCCGCCTTGTCGCCGCCGCGACCTCTAGAAGGTTCTTCCTCTCCGCCTCGTCGTCGCTGAAGTGCAAGTCTGATTGGAGACGGAATCTGGCTGTTGTGAGGTCATCCGGCGGAGGTGGTGGCGGAGGTGGCGGCGGAGGTGGCGGAGGCGGAGGCGATGGTGATGGTGGTGGTGATGACGGTGCGAGTGGTAAGAACAGGGGCGAGGCGTTGCTGGCGCTGGCGGAGATCGGGAGGTCGTTGGAAACCGTGCCGAAGGATCTGGCGGCGGCGATCGAGGCCGGACGGATACCTGGATCGATCGTGGAGAGGTACTTCGAGTTGGAGAAGTCGCCGCTGTTGCGGTGGCTGCTCAAGTTCGGGGGATTCAAGGAGCGGTTGTTGGCCGATGATCTGTTCTTGGCTAAGGTCGCTATGGAATGCGGCGTTGGGATCTTCACCAAGGTCTTTTTTTTTTCATTTCGATTGATTTGTTGATACAATGTCACTAGCAAGGAGAGATTTTTTTAGGTTTTTGATGTTCAATCTCATGTTTGGAATAATAGGTTAGCTTTTGATTGCTTATTTTTTGGTGATTGTGCAGATTTAATTAAGAGATTCAACTTGTGTGGAATCTTAATTTGCTTATTTATACGAATCATAATGTTCTACTCCATATATTATCTAAATTTGTTCAACACTTTGGTGGGGGAGAGAAAATTGATCTTTAATTTTTGCAGACTGCGGCAGAGTACGAACGGCGCAGAGAGAATTTTGTGAAGGAGCTTGATTTTGTTATAGCTGATGTGGTATGTCTCTTGGCTGTTGAAAAGGAGATACTAATTGATCGTCTCTCGACTTCTTTTGGGTTTTTGGATCATAAATAATTGCAGTGATTTCCATTAGTCTTAGATGATGGTTGATCAATGTGATCAAGTACGCTTTGAGTTTGTCAACTAGCTGAAATTACAGCAGTAGTAATTTTGCTTTCTTAAGAGATGGATTGCTTAAATTCAAATAGATGTTCCTTATCGACATGCATTTTGCATTTCTAATTGTTTGTACTAGATAAGCTTGACTCATAGGAAAACTTAATAGATTGCGTAGAGAGAGAAAACAGGAATATAGATGGTTTGTGGGACTAGGGGAAAAAAATCAGTTAGAGATTGCATCAGGACCAAGGATTAGCTGTAGTGTCTTTCAATTGTATATTATAGAATCTACTAACTACAAAAAAAGAAAAGATGACATCCATCATCATTCGTCATGTATACATAATAGTCAGAAAAAAAAAAGGGAGAGAGAAGGCATCACCGCATCAGTAATAAGAGCATACATTCTTGTACTAGCTCCCAACATAACTCAAAAAAAATGCAAACTAGAGTTCACACTATGTTATAAAGTTCAAAACGTCTTATCCCTCCTTTTATTTCTTATTTTTATGATAAATTGATTTCTTGCATTCTTAACTGCTGAAATCCAGAATGCCCTCGTATGAAAGACTTTCCAATTTAAAGTTGTTATCTCAGTCATTTGTTCAGTAAGTAACCCTTCTAGTCGATTTCTTTATAGGTGATGGCCATCATTGCAGATTTTATGCTTGTTTGGCTTCCTGCTCCTACCGTTTCTCTACGATCACCTCTCACCATCAGTGCTGGCCCTATTGCTAAGTTTTTCCATGGCTGCCCTGACAATGCCTTCCAGGTTGAGATAATTTAGTACTTATTCATTCAGTCAAACAGACTATATCGTAGTATTTGCCAGACTTTCGATCGCTCAGGTATAAATTTGCTTACTTGATTGTTCCTGTTGGTTGCAGGTTGCTTTGGCTGGGACATCATACTCATTTTTACAAAGAGTGGGTGCAATAGTGGTAAGTACACATCACTTCTTTTACAATGCAAAAAATTCAGTTCCTTCTTTGTTTTCCTGCATATTCCTAATTCCTAATTTTAAAATTTGTGGATTTATTCTCCAGCGCAATGGAGCTAAGCTTTTTGCTGTCGGTACAAGCGCGTCTCTGGTAAGATACTCCTTTCACTTGTGAAGACATTGGTTGCTTTAGCTAGAGCTTTCTTAATGTACCATTGTTCCCTTTATGCGTCCTCAAACTTTTCTGATAGATTATAGATGCTGTAAGAATGCTTCTTTTTAATGTCCCCTTTAGCTATTTGATACAGACTTACAGTCAAGACTTCATACTTCCTTCTTATACATGGTACTGCAGGCTTTTATGCTGTATGTAGTTGTTCTTTTCTTGTTGGCATAGTGCTCAAAGGATAAACTGCTTCATGTCATGCCTATTTCTTCTTCTTTTTTTTTTTCATTTGCCGATTAGATGTTGAAAACTGGAAAGCTATGAATGTGAAATTAATTTCTAGTTCCTTTTTTCTCAACTTCATGTAGTTCATTTTTCTTCAATCTTCTGTCGTATCCTGTTGACTTTTAGCTTTTGAAGTTTAATGTTGAATTTGAAAATTTCGGTTTTACACCATGAACAAAACAAGAAGTTAAGAGATTTTCTTTTTTCTTTAATCTAATAATAATATCAATTTCATATTGGGATTTTCTTCTATGTGTGTGTATTCGCCAATCTACAGTTTGAATATCAAGCTGAAAGAGAGCTTTTAATAATTTGGGAGTGAGGCTTTAGTGGTGGTGTTGTATAGCTTAATTGTTTGATAGGTGGCATATGTTAATGTGCTGACATTATGAGAAATACTTGTGTCCTGTTTTACAGGTTGGTACTGGCGTAACAAATGCATTGATTAATGCCCGAAAAGCAGTTGACAAATCCCACGCTGGGGAAGCTGAGGATGTTCCTATATTATCAACCAGTGTTGCCTATGGTGTCTACATGGCGGTTTCTAGCAATCTTAGGTGAGTGTCTTCTCATTTATCAACATGATAGGTTGTTTTGTTGTGTCCACTAGGTTGTCATGGACATTTTTTTTGTGGTTACATCCAAGGATTGCAAGGCGATCCCAAGGCGGTGCGGTGCCTAGGCAGCCAAAATATTTAGTTATATGCCCTTGAATTACTATTTATTTGTTTATAGGTCCTTAATTAACAACAATTTCTATTCGTCACTATAATCCGCATTCAATATATACTTCAAGGATACTAATAAGACTTTAGGTCCTTATCTATGTTAGGATTTTGTTATTTGCTAGGTATCATTGTACCGAACTTAATTGTAATTTGCCCCTTCAATTTTTTTAAAATTATTTAGAATGACACTGCTTGCCTAGGTGGTTTTGCCTCAAACCATCTAGGCGAGCCTAGGTGCCACCTTGCAATCAATTGTTACGCCATCTTTGTGTTACTTTTTTTTTTTCTCGTATACTTAATAATGAGCTAGGCAAGCAATTTTCATAGGTTTATTTGTTAAACTTGGTCCTTTCTAATAAAAGTCCAATTTAGTTGCTGTTGTAGTATGAGTTTTAAAGTGTTCGTTTGACAAAAAATAAAAAAAAGTTTTACAGCGTTTTATAAGCTAACATTAGAATTTAGAAGTTCAGCTTTCTACTTGCATTGTTACCTCTAAGGATCTCAATCGCTAGTTACTAACTTATAACACACCTATGGTTTAGAGGTTTTACCATTATTTTTTCGTCGACAGGTACCAAGTACTAGCTGGAATAATTGAACAAAGGATGCTGGAGCCCATGCTACACAAGCACAAACTTGTACTGAGTGCACTCTGTTTTGCTTTCCGAACTGGCAACACATTCTTGGGATCTTTGCTGTGAGCTTCCTGACCCCCCCCCCCCCACTTTTTGTTGAATTTCTATCATTCTGAGTGCTTTTGTTTTCTCTAATAATCTGAAACTGTGCATCTTCTATGACCAGGTGGGTGGATTATGCTCGTTGGGTGGGAATTCAGTAAAAAAACATTTTGTAGGACATTGCGGGTAAATCATTTATTGGGATTAATCTCAAGTTTTTCCTTGCTGGCCGATTTCTGGAATTCAACAAGAAAGCTGTGTCGAATCCCAGTGTTACCTTGTGTTTTTATTGTGTTTTTATTTATACACATTTTGATGATTTTGGTTTCGCGAATCGTAGTTTAATTTAAGAAGATTGTTGCTTGTAAAACATTCAATCAAAATTAATACTCAAGATTCAAGTTTTGATTACCATTCAGATTTTACAGACTCTTTCTGGTATGAGTTATTGTTATGATGGAAAGTATGTCTTAGGCCTCGTTTGGTTCATTTTTATTAACTTCTAGGGAAGTTTAATTTCCTGAGTTTTTTTTATTTTGTGGTAAAAATTTTCTGAGAAGTTAACCGTTAAGGAAGTTGTACTTTTTAAGTTTGGTTCAACTTTAAACGTTCATATTTTAAAAATAATATAATAATGTAATTAACATAAATGTCCTTTTTTATTATTTTTGAGAGAGGGATTGTAAGGAATAAAGGTAGAGAGAACATTAAATGAGGATAAAAGTGTCAATTCTCCTTCAGGAAGATAACTCACCCCCCTAAGTGTTATCTTTCCTTATGTGGGGAAAGTTGGGGGTCAACATTTCAAGAAAGTTTTTTGAAAATATCTAACTAAACAAGAAAGGTTTTTGAAAATATCTAACTAAACAATGTGAGTTGAATCTTCCGTAGAAGCTATCACACTTCCTTCAACTTCTCTCCGAACCAAACAAGGTCTTAGATTGATCAGCTTCACAAGTTACAAGTGCATCGAGAGTGGCCAGAAGGATTACTAATTAGTAGTATTTAAATGGTCAGTTCTGTCGCTAATTACTAATTAGTGACTGAATGGATTGGAGTTGAGCGACAGGGAGTTCGGATAAACCAAATTATTTGCCACTTGGTGAACAGAGCACATAGTACCGGATGGAAATAGAGGCCCCAAGCAATGGCAGATCTTGAGGGGGGCACTCCCAAAAATTATACTGGGCAGCGTACCGTCTAGTACTAGAGTTTGCATTCTAACATACCGTCTTTTTAAATTGGGGCATTTAGAATGTTTAACCATGCACTAGAAATTGTTTGAAAAAAGAGGGGTTAACTCACATAGAGTGGTTATAAGGGACAATGGTGAACGATTTGTGGTTGCCTTAGCGGAAAAATATGAAGAGGTGCTCGAGGCAAGGGTAGCTAAGGCTATTGGAGTTAGAGGCACTATTCTAGCTGAAGGACAGAGGCGAGAGGAATAAAGTTGGAGTTTGATGTACTTGGGGTGGTTCAGGCAATCCGGAATAGACACAAAGACGAATTCTATTTTAAAGCTATAATTGATTATTGTGTGAAGTTAGTAACAGACTTGAAGTCTTATAGTGTTTCTTTTGTTTGTCGATCAGCGAATGTAGTGGCCCATACATCAGTAAGGGAAGTTAGTTCTATATCTAGTCGAAATAAGTGAGATGATGTACCCTTATTTTTTTTTAATGTACTTACTAGAGATTTGAAATGAATAAGAGTAGGTTGTGGTTTCAAAAAAAAACAAAAACAAAAAAACAAAAAAAACAAACTATGTACTAGGAATTGGTTGATATCATGGACACAATTGACAACATCACTACAGCTTCTTGTGCTGCATCTTTAATTAGCATCTTATTTTTTGTATATAAGCAATAACTCAGCAACTTTATAACGTTGAGAGACATTATTTCAAATATTAACAGTACCAATCGATTTGCGTTCAGAAATCTTTACTATTATCATTTAATGTTGAATTTGAGTTGATGCCCGGAGAGGTTTTCAAACAAAGAGAAAATATTGAATGCAAACGTCACATTATATAAACAGGTAACTAACTATTTCCTTAAAAAAATTGTTTCCTTTATCTAGTATCACTATTTGTATTCCTTTCTATAGATTTTGAATGAGGTCTAATATAACAATGAGCCATGAGTTCCACTCCTCATGTCCTATATTTTGATAAAATGTAAGTTGCAACATTGGAAAAGCAAAGGTGAAGACCTGAGTTTTATGAAAAGAAGAACACAGAATACATTGGTTATGGACAATACATACCTAGCAGAATCCTCGATCGCACTTGAAGCAAAGCAGGCTTGAGCAAATATAAGAACAAGACAATGCGAACTCTCTACGCCAATGCAAAATCTATTCTTACTTACAATGTCTCTCGAGGCCCATCAAAAGACTGGGTCTTCCTCAAATTCCAGTGCAGGCCTTCGTGGATGCTGCGCAAGAAATCATTGGTGGAATCGACTTGACAAGCCGTGGGCACTGGCCACGGAGCCATGCTGATCACAAGTGCATCCCCCGCAGACAACTTTTTCCTGTCCTTCCCATCAAATGATGCCCATGCATGGCCTCGGCTGTTGAAGGGAACTTGAACTCGCAATGTTACATATTCCGGCAAGATCAATGGCCTGAATGACAAGGAATGTGGACATATAGGGGTGAAGAGAATTCCAGGAACCTGAAATATAAGCAGAGTCCATTAAGATTCAATATAGTGGCCATTTTCATGACAGCAGCTATTTATATCAAGTTTAGAATTACATTACTATTAAAGTTTTATTATCAGTTTAAAACAAAAAAAGGTGGCAACATATTGCCCACCGATAAGCTTCACACATATTGAGAAGCATGCGCAACTTGCAGAGACATGTAGTGTGCATGGTAATTGTGTATCAATGGGATCAATTCGGTGTTACCTTTTGTTGCAAGTATGTAACTGCCTTTGACACGTTTTGGCATGACACAGTAACACAAAGAAACAACTATTTCTTACAATTTATCATATTAAATTGAAGAAGCATACCTAAGTAAGCCATTTTATCAACATTTTTTATGATTTAAAGTGGGAAATAAAAGGCATTACCGCGCAAAACTCATTACTATCGAGTATTAACAGATTGAGATAAACTATCTACTCTACTACCATAAACACAACTGTAGCTAAAATAAAAGGCGAAGACATAATTAACGAAAGAAGGACAAAACATGCCTGTGGATGGACCATAGACCCTCCAGCTGCCAAGGAATATGCAGTGCTTCCTGATGTTGTTGATAATATCAAGCCATCACCTTGAACACTAGTGACGAAGGAGGAATCGCAATAGCATTCCAGAAATGTGAGATAGGATGAAATACCACGGTCGATCGTGACCTCATTCAGGACAAGAATTGGTTCTTCAGTCTCTAGTTCATCTTTGGCTTCATCTCTAATTACATGGCACTGCAACCTGTGGCGTAAAGTGATACTAATGGGACCCCTTAGGACTGAATCAAGACACTCCCGATAGTGTTCACTTTCTGAAGGCTATTAAAGATAACTAAGTGCTAAAAAGAAAGCAACACGAAATCAAAGCAAAACAATGTTTATAATTATTAAAAACACAAGAATTCTAAGAACCATGTTATAATTTGAAACACTCAGTGAATAAAACGTGAGCAGCATCAAATTGATTATCAAATGCTACAAGAAGGGTTCACAAACCAAAACCAACATCTACAAATAGAACACCATAGGATTCATAGGCGAATCTGGTATCAGCTAGACATTGTTCAACCATTCAACTCGTCTGGTTGTAGTCTCTACAATTTAACTCAGTTGAGTTCAAAGAAAACTGAGCACTGGAGAAAACTCTCCACCTATTTCATCAAGATACATCTCAAACAAACACAAAGGTAACTCGTATGACTGATTATCTAGATAAGATAACTATTGAAATAAAAATAGCAGCTATCAAGTTATGACCAATTTTCTTTTAGGCAAAACCATATTTGGCTAGCAATATGCTCTCTTTTCTAGTCTATTGAATAAGTCATTCACTTTGTTCATTCTAGAATGTTTTAAGTAAAACTTGCTGGGAAGTCAGATAAAGGGCTACATTCAGACAAACATATATTCATAAACAATTAAAACCAAAAGAAGGGATCAATTTGCCAACCAATTGTAATGTGCATGCAGAGATATCATAAATTACTGTTGAGTTCCTCAAAATAAACCAGAGAGACCTACCACTTATTATCAAAAATTAACATCCATAATCCCATATTCTGGGGAAGGCCATCAATTATCTCATAGACAATCTCCAGAAAACAGTTATTATTGCTAACTGAAGCAATAGAGGACCATTCAAAAAAACATGCCCAAAGGAATTATTAACCCTAAACCCTAAACCCTAAACCATAGGAAGTTGCATATATGTGAACACATAAAAGAGAAGAAAAAAGTTTAGCAAACAAAGCACGGTGTGCATAAGCTATTTCATGAATGATGGGAAGCTTCTGAAATTAAAAACATAATTTTCAATGCAAGCCAAGGATACGAAATGGGGTCATAAAACCCAGAGACCCTAGAGAAAATGGGACAAGTGGAGGAACTGGTCCTTTGAACATAGATGCTGCCTGTAATAAGAAGACACTTCTGTTAAGATATTTGTTAGAAATACACATTAACAATAAGAATGCAAATCAATTGCATGGCGTCAATGCTATCACTACAAAGTAGATCAAGCATAATGCCTCAAGCTATTCAACTTATTGTACTAATAATGTTTAATAACCATCAGAAAAAAACCAAAAAAGAAAGAAAAGGAACAAAAAAAAGTGCATCTCGGGAAGAAGTGAAGTCCATCCCATGGATAAAAAGAATAAATGTAGAAGACGTAGAGGTTTAATTTGCTCACTATTGCTAGTTTCAATAATGCAAAAGTAACCATAAAAAAACCAACATTATTTGCTTTGTGAGATGAGTCACAGATTTGAACAGTAAGAGCAGTTCAGAATATGTTCAATCTTTGTGTTGAAGTTTGAGGGGTGCGTTTTTTAAAAAAAATTTAACAAAAATTGATGAATAAGGATTTTTTGAATTCCCAATAATAAGGCACCCGGAAAAGAGTGCAGCATCCAGAAGGAAAAGAATTGTAAAAATGGAACAAAGACTTGGAACACTAAGATTTATCCTATAATAACTGAAAGCGCAATTACTGTTACTAGCATGAAATCAAGAGATCCAAAATAGCACTAGCAACAAAGAACATGAGCCCCCATGTAATTCTCTGAAACACTTATTTTTTATCTAGGGCATACTCTAACAAGAAAAAAAGAGAATGCAAACATGCTTTTTCTCTGGGAAGAACTACAAACTCTATTAACATTTTTATGGTATGAAACATCTACTAATCAAGATAATAGTAGGAAGGATAGAAGAGACGCACCCAAAGAACAGTTCCATCTCCACCAAGAGTTACCACAAGATCAACTTTTGTGTGGATGAGCAGTATTTCCTTTTCTGCAGTGAAAGCGAGGAACAGAAAAAAATCACGCTAGAGTATATGAACCAAGATTATAAGGAAAAAAAATAGATAAATGGCAATTGTCTTTATTGCAGCAAGTTTACATACAAATAAACAATGAAAGAGTCAGTAATTAAATGTTAAACTCTTGCAATTCAAAACGACTACGAAACTTCATGAGAAAACATGGATAGATTGACTATCTGCGGTAACATTCTTGCAAAGAGCAGTAGGTCATTTTTAGACTGTAAACAAAATCTACTTGTCAGCAGTTAGGACAAAGTTCAAGGAAAACAAAAAACACAATTTTGACAAACTATTTCTTATTTAGTTAGGCCAGAAGTTGCTAATAAAATAAAGGCTGAAGCATCAACTGAGTCTTCAGATTCCTGTAATAGATCTCTTTGCTCCTAGAACAAAGATGGTTCAGTTAACATAATTTCTTGAACAAAAAGAAAGAAAAAAAAAGATTGGTAGAAATCCTCAATAATATAAGCACCTCCAGAAGGCATTTAAGGAGACTATAATGTGTTGATCACCAGCCCAAGAACATGCAATGAAAAATATAGCGTTAGAAGCACTATTGTCTATCCAACGTAGTAGCTGTTCAAAATACAAGCAACATACTCAATAAGTCAAGGCTGCATTTTATTTCCAAATCCTAAAGTTAATTTTTCTTGAAATTCATCAGAGAAATTACAGTCTTCAAGAAGATCTGCCACATAAACAGATGGACATATGAAGTTCATGTTCCATATTTCAGCAGATTCCTTTGAAGTTTAATTGGTACAAAACCTTTGCGACCAATTTTCATGCTATTTACAGTACACAATTTTCTACTAAACGTCTGCCAAACTAGCCTACAAGATAACCAGGATAAGAAATCAACAAAGAAAACATGGAACAGCATTTCACAAAGAAAGTAGCACATTTCGAAAGAAGCACATGCACTACAAGAACGTGGAAAGAACTGTACACATCGTGAATAGAAAAGGTACAATTCAGGTAAAGAGCTTAAGAACGTAGAAATCAGAGCTGGATGATGTAAGAAACTAATGTATCAACAAAATTATATCATTATCTGGATATCATCAGCAGACTCTTACTCATCTAAATTACAGCTTACCATTTTCCCAAGATTGTACAAAGTTGAAATTAGAAGACTCCGTCAAAAGTTCTGTTCTGACACGCGGTTCGACAAAGATGTTCATTTTCTTCTGATCTTTCAACCACCTAAGGAAAGAATGAAGCAAACAAAAAGAAACATTTTCTTCAGAATAAGCTGCTAGCATGCAACAGTGAAGAGATCATAGGCGACAATAGTTCCAACTTCCAAGTTCCAACCAAAGCAAGCTAAATTTCAAAATTCAATTTTTTTTACAAAACCAATTAAAAATACTATCTTTGAGGAAAACTGAATCCCAATAGCATGATAGATACAAAGACAAGGAGAGTGGGATTCTAACTCCAATTTTTAGAAATAATTAACTAAATTTATAACACATTTGGATTCTTCTTTTGGACCCAAACTTTATTCCTCATCAAAATATGAGCCTAAAAGGCTGAACTACATTAAAATCAGTTTTGAGAAGAAACAAATTCTCTAGCAGTCATTTTGTTACAGGACCTTAAATATACAAGCACTAATGGCAATTATAACTGGTGTTCATAACTGCTCCACATCACTTCTCCATCCCTAACAGTACATAAAGGAGTTCTTAAACATACACATACTAACTGAATAAGTAAATAAAAAGAGTAATAATTAAGTTACTCTGAAGTATTAATTTTAGGTCCCTGGTTGCACCTCTTGTATCTTATGATTTCAGTTGACTTCTTTTTTTTTGAGGAAAAATTCAGTTGACTTCTTGCTCACAACACATTTGCAAGAAATAGTCAAGTGTGAACAATTTCAGAATAAATATCCACAAATTAAAGTTTCATGATTGCTTAATTTAATCAAATGCTCACTCTATCTTCAAATTCTTCAAAAACCTACCACTAGAATGAGATAAACAACAATGCTCAAGAAAGACTTGGATTACAAATACTAGAAACTAATCAGGCATTAAGAATCACACCTGACCATTTCAGCACAAAGGTGTCGAACAGAAGTTGAATTGGGTTTTGTCAAAATAAGAACCGTCTGTGGTGGAGATTCCCACTTCAAGGAAATCTTGAAAAAAAAAAAAAACAGACGGATTTTCAGTTAGGCGAATACAGAAAAAACATGAACTGAACTCCAACAGAATAACAAATATCAGTGCATACGGAAATGTCTTATAAGGATTAGATTGCATCTTGATATCAAGCACCAAAAAACTCCAAGAATATGAAGTCCTCTAGCTCAATTTGATAAACTTAAATTATAATAGACAAAAAACTGCAACATCGACCAAACAGAGAACCCATGTAAACTGCCGTAATATACCTGCTTACTGCTTCGCTCAGCAGTAGTTATATTTCCTCTTTCAAAGGAAACAATATCATGCTTGTGCTGGCCACTACCATTACATCCCCAACAAAGTCTAAATGATGCCTGCATTGCAAAGAAATATATACTATTTAGTAAACGCACTGAAAAACTTATACTGAATTTCATGTTTATAAGTGTTCTATACATCTTTACAAAATTTCTGAGCATTTAACATAGTTGTCACATGCCACGGTGGGAGAAGGTTGTTATATAACAGCATAAGGCTTTCGTCAAAAAAATAAATAAATAATAACAGCATAAGGTCTCACACAACTGTTTAAGCTCGGCCTGATGAAACTTATTAACAAATTTGACTCGATCAATGGTTACAAAAAGCAAATCGGGGCATACCAATTAGAAGTCTTTGAGGCATTATGAGGCCTACCCCTCAATTATATATTTGTTTTTATTTTCATTTTAAATGCTTTATAGTCTGATTTGTGCCACATTTAATGCACATTTTCATTGTAATACAAAAAAAAAAAATAACATGGTTGACATGACTTAGTTTTACACTCGGCTGCCCTAAATCTAATGTGACCACTCTTGAGCAATCGAGAGATGAAAACTAGAGAGAGGGTTTTCTGCTGTTCAAACAGAAAACAGGTTATGCTGTTGTGTTGTCTGAACAGAATAGATGAATTTTTTTTCAAAAAAGGGTATATATATATATATATATCACAAAGTACCACGTGTAGCTAAGGGATATCAAAAGTTATTTTAAGTCTATCCCTATACCAACGCATTTTTTCAGTTCTTATTGTGTCAAGTTTTCTAGCTAGGGCATTTGCAAGCCGTCTTTGGATGTGTCCAGAACACCACAGCCGCCCTTACCTAATATTTGCGGCAGTTGGTGTTGCTCCTATTTTCATTGACCCTCATTCTTATTCAATATTTATGAGTTTTACCACACACCCACCTAACTATTTTCATTGCACTACATTCATTTTGTGTATCTGTTGTTTCTCTACCTCCCAACGTTCACTTTTATAAAGCATACCTAGCTTCACTCTTATAAAGCATACCTAGCATAATTGCCATCTTATAAAACTTTCCTTTAGCTTAGATGGGGATATTTCGATCGCATATGCACCTATTTCACTCTTATACTTTCTTCCATTCAATTTGAATTTTGTGCAACATCATAATCAATTGGATCGTCTTTTTGTAAGATTGATTCTAGATATCTAAAACAATTCACTTTAAGAGCTTCTACTAAAACCGAGTACATGCATTGTGAGTTCACAAATTGTAGCAAACTAAATAATGGAGTATTGAAATTAGGGTATATTATGTTTGTGGTTGTGTATTGGACTATTAGTGTAATTTTATTTTTTTTTCATTTTTGGTAGAATAGTGTTATTGTATTTTGTTTATAGGTGTTGAATTTTAATTGTGGCTAGTCCATAGTTTGTATCTTTCTCTCTCATGTAGATTCATTCATGTGGTATTTTTTCTTTTATAGTTGCATTTATGAATATAAGAATATTTGTTTGGATTTTATAATATTTAGTACGTTTTCATAGAAAAAGTGAGACTTGCACCTCACTATACCTTGAGGTGCCTCGCTTCTCTCAAGCAAAACACCTCAGTTATGCCTTAATAAATTGAACATTGGACTCAATCTAACGTCATGTTTTCCATAAGGTTGTCCTTTTTAAGGCAACGACATGTAAGCTTACAACGACTCTCACTAGTATTTTCCTTTAACTCTCATATTGACAGGCCACTTCATTTAACCTCTTTTTTTCTAATTTTATCCCTGATTAGTACGGCTGCCATCATTCTCTAGCAAAAAGTTCTAAATCTCCAAATAATTTTGCAAATTTTAAAAATAGAAAAATAATAGGCTAACTTAGGTCCGTTAGTAACCACAGTCTCAACTGATACCCAAGCATTATAGAATCCACAACATATAACAGTAGTTAAAGCAACTGACGGAAAGGTGCTATGGTCTGAAAAGGTAAATTGAAAAATAACAAAAGGAAACATTGTGACAAATTAAAAAGAATACCTAAGATCCACCTTGATATCAAACAGGTAGCTAAGAAGCATCATGATTTTACCTTTCTCACATACTTATCGTGAAGTATTTTGGAACCAGGGTCTCTTTCTCCATCACGAAGAACCTCATGAGAGCAAATTCCATGCTTTCCGCAGCACTTTTCAGATTGCCCATTAGACCGGGTCTGCAGGACTGATTCGTTGCGCACATTTTCTATCATTTCATGTTCACAACGGTTATCATCCTCATATGGCAGTTCTGCAACTGAAGACAGGACACTTCTTGTTATCAACATATAACAATAAAATAGTATGCATTTACTGATAGCGAAAATTCGAGTACTCTTGAATTTTTTTTGAAGAAAGTCCTCTTGAATTAAAACTAAAATAAACCGTGGCTTGCATGTATTGCAAATCAGCGAGCATTGAAAACACTAGATTTCGTTTGAAATGAATCCAATGGTAAGTTGATACCACCCCAAGAAATTTGATAAATCAGTTTTCAGTCATCTTGCTCATAAAGAACTTGAAAAGCACTCTGATATATTGGGTCTATAAATTAATGAAATAATTTGTAAGACCACCACTCAACCTTTATTTTCCCGCTGCAGGTTTCGTGCTCTCTCTAGTTCATATTTGCGCTTCCATTCAGCTGCCTCGGCTTGAGCAGAAGCTTTCCCTTCGGCTACCCGTCTTAGGGCCTTTGCAACAGCTAGCAATTAATTTAAGCAAAAGCAACAAATTATTTTTACCACACAAGATCGTGACTGCCGATTAAAATATGAATTAAGATACAGGGAATCAGGCACGTGCACATCAAGAGAGAGAAAGAGCATTTCCATAACAACTCAGTTTCTTTATTAGATATTGTTGCACGGACAATTGATGAAGAGAGAGGGAAAAAAGGTATTATCACAAGCTCTGACATGCAGAGGGTGACGTCGATATAATAAGTTAATAGCAATTTCATTCAAATGTAGAAATAATGAAATCTTGAACACGCTAGAAGTTGTAGGATTTTACCATTAAAAGAAATAATGGCCATCTATGATTCCGTGTATTAAAAGGCATGTAAATAGAATAAACCATACCTGAACAGGGAGAGCAGATTCCATACATTGAGGGTGTAACGTTTTATTATCCATACCAACCAATTGGGTGGGCCTATGGTTTGGTACGGGATTTGGAAATAAGAAGTCATGGGTTTGAACCTCGGTGGATGCAAAGTTGTTTCTTTCTTATAAAAAAAAGACGTATTTAACATCCATGGCCATAGCATTAAGTAGCTTATGATTTGAAAAGATAAGAGCAATGTATGATCTAAATTAGGAGTGCAAATCACTCTCGAGCTGTCAATCAAGTTAAAACAACAACAACAACATAGCCTCAATCCCAAATTAATCAGGTTAAGACAGCTTAAGACAAAATCTGCAAGCCTTGGAATTGTGAGAAAAAATGCCCAATTTGGAATACAGAAGAAATGCAGTCACAAGTCATAATCTTTTTGTTTCTCCCTTTGAATAGTACGCACTCAGATAGTTATTTTTGTTAATAACATGATCAGATACTTTTATGGTTACACTTTTATGGAAATAATAAATTAAAACAAGTCTTACTTCTCAAAGCCTCTGAGAACTCAATAAGATGCTCATCAACTCCTTTGCTGGGCTGCTGTAGAAGGAAGTCGTTCATTGCTATATCCGAATCCAAGGAAGGAAGTGCGTCAGTGAAACCATTTTCTGGCTCGGAGCTCAAGACCATGGACTTTCCCTGTTCAGAGGAAGTTAGTTGTTAGAAACTGTAAGAAAATTATGGGACATTATTATACTAAAAGACAGTGTACCAACAATTAAGTAGTCATGAACATGAGCATGTGGACCAGAAAATAATATCATATCATTACACAATAATGATCATACAAGCATTGGCATCCTTCATATCATATAGCTAATTGTCACTAAACCATTTCTAAAACAAACAATGTTTCCCAAAAAATTCATGAAATGCTGAGTTTTTAGCTGTTCCTTGAGAATTTTTTGGGAAACATTGTTTGTTTTAGAATTTTTTCGCCACAATGTAGTTGCTCATCGCTTCCGAAACAAGAACGTGAAATCTGACATACTCAATGTCCCCAGGACAACAAATGTTGCCCAACTACAGCAACAGTACTGCACTCCACGAAACAACAAATTTAAATGCTGGCTTGATCAAATAATCTTTGTAAGCAGTAGATGACAAAATAATGGTACCAAATAAATCTATGGATGGCTACTCAAAGTTAAGTGTCTGCAAGAAGTTATTGCTCTTATTCTATCAGTGAGAACACTAAAAAGATGAAACAACGTTAACAATTGAGTTCTGGTCACTAAAAATTCGATAAAGTTTACCCAATCAGAAATAATCCAACCAGGACTAAAATTAGCAATAGGATAATATCCCCCGAACTGAAGTACGTGTTTCCAATATAATTTGTTGCCCTTGTTAGCAACAAATCACATGTAGGACTCCAGCTGAGTAACCCAATAAATATTACTCCAATCATGGTAATATTTGCAAACACTGATGTTCCTTCACATATTTATATTGAGATAAAGTATATTTACAAAATATTTACATTGTCAATGTATGAGGATCTATTAAGCATATGAGATATAGTATACTTACAAACTATATACATTGTTGATGTAATAACTTATCAATCTCCAAACATGAATGTTCCTTCACAAATTTATATTGAGATAAAGTAACTAACAAACTATTAACATCGGCAATGTATGAGAATTTATTAAGCATATGAGCCTAAAGTTCATGACATCAACAGGAGAAAAAAAAAAGCACCACAATATAAAATGTGGCAGAATCAATAAAGAAAATATTAAACTGCGACCACTGTGCTCCGGGAATGAGATAAAGTGTGGCTTCACTATGCTGAGTCACAATGCATTCTTTTACTCATCAAGCGATTTGCCACCAGTAGACACGTATAAAACCGAATTGAATGAAGGAATCATGGTTTTAAATGTTAACGAGTATAGATAAAAGCTCACACATGCATCGTGAATATGCCCCTTTAATCATAATATAATTGGAAACCTGACAAATGGAACATATTTAACCTTAGGAAGCCCATTTACCATCGGAGAAGGACCAAACTCATCCAAGACACATTTCGTTCAAGGACTACATGATCCGCTATGCTAAACAATCCCGTCCTGATACTATCCGAGGAAGATCACAAAATGAACCCAAACTAAAGGACTAGCATGTCTAATATATATGTGGTTAAACTCTCCTCAAATAGGAATCCATTTCCTAAATTTCGTGGTTTGGTGGATCGTCCAAGGATCCTAGACTTCGTAGTAAACCAAGAACAACTAAAGAAAGCCTAAAAAAGTAAACTTTTTGTTAATTTCAGAAGTTGATTTCAGTGATAACTCACTACGGCCCTCAAAATGATATAGTCACACGAGGATTGCCTCTTAGAAGCAAGTCTACATCTTAATAAAAAATTAGTTAACTCAATCATGCTAAATCAATGTGACAACAAAATCAAGTTACACTTGAAATTAAATCCAGCAACAAGTGAAAACATTCCAAATCTACAGCCAAGATTCCTATAATGACCATTTGGCACCATCAAATTGACTACGCATATTTCTTCGCTAAGAGATATATATATATATATATATAGCACATTGATTAAGCCCCAAAATAGGATGAACAAGATGACATTCCACCATTCTACAATTCTACACAATTCTAGAAAGAAATTTCACAGCTTCGAAAACGATCATCTCTGACGAATATCCAACACACATTATAAAAAATGAATCAAATCAGCCAATCATTCAACACAAAACACACAATCTAATAAATAATGTCAACGGAAAATCGACTTCCGAGCACATAAGCATTATGAAAAACCCCAAAAAACTTCCAAGAAACCCAAATTCCACAGCAATTGAGATCAATCAAAGCACGGAAAATCGACGAATCGTCGAAAACACGAGAGTCGCCAATTCTCGGTTTCTCACAGCGACGATTCACGCACAAGTCTTGAGGAGGAGGAAGAAGAAAAAGAAGAAGAAGTTCGACATGCAAAATCAAACAAATTTCGGAATCTGAAACCCCAAATGTTCAACAACGCAAATCGAATCAACAAAACAAGCATGTAAAGAGACGAAAAGAATTGAACGGAGTGATGCGAAAAGAGATGAAGGAGAGTGTGGAAATGCGAGCGAGCGAGCGTTACGTGTGAATTGAGCTCGCCATCGGACATGGCGGACCAGCACGAGTCGATGATCCAACGAACACGGAAGAGAGAGAGAGAGAGAGAGAGAGAGAGAGACGTTGTTGCAAGAACACGAACAGCGACAGCTATCGAGAAATTTATAGCGACAGAGAGAGAATTGGTCGACGAAGACACGAGGGAGGGAGGGAGGAGTCAGACTGACCCAGGCACAAAAAGAATTTTTTATTGGAAAATACTGACCCGCCATAGTTACAGCGAAAACCACACCGAGTAACGTAGGTTACTGGCTCCGCGACTTTGTGAGTCATTAGTGTATGTCTAGAGATACACACTACACTATGCGTGTTATGTATCGAAAACTACTTGCTCATATTCATTTTTACGTGGGGTCTATACATCACGTCACTGTATGACTTTAGGTATTATTGTAGTATCTTTCAATAAAGAAACTCTCATGATGACTCGAATTGCATCAATCTAAAGTGGTTTTACTTGGTTCAAGTGAACTCGGGGTGATTTTCTTTTTGAAAAAAACAACAAAAACAAAAGCAACAACAACACTACATATTTGGTTAGATCTAATAAGATCTTGAACAACAATTTCTCTTTTCATTGGCACATGGTCCCAATCACATCCTCTTATGTTTTATCTTTTTAGAAACTACGTACTACTCTATTCAGATTTGAGGGAATTGGTTCTATTTTTATTGCAGTACATTTCTCTCAATGATTGTTCATGGATTAGTGCGGCTATTTGGATTAGTATTTTCTTTAGTTTTTTTCATTTGATAGTTAGTTTATATTCCCGTATTAGAAGTCTTAGGTTTTATTCCCATGTTGAAAGTTTTGCTTTTTGTTATATAGTTTTAGTGGCATTTTATGTACTGTCATGTGTTCTAGATATTTGTAGAGAGCAATTTTTTATTGTCACACTGTTTCAATAATATTATTATAGTTGCATTCATAGCTAAATAGACAATAGTTCTTTTGAATAAAGAAAAAAAAATTATTTGCTCAAAACAACAATAAATAAAAAAGGAAGATGTTACAATAACATGACACCAAGTCACACCAAGGTGATGTGGTGTGTAGGCCCACGTAAAAATGAGTGTATGTAAATAATTTTAGGTGCATAACACACGTGGTGTGTATACTATGACGCACATTAATGACTCCCAAGGACGCGAGCCCATACGCCGTGTCATCCGGTGTGACTTTAAGGTGACATTGTAGCATTTTCCTTCTTTATTTGATGTTTAGAGCATCTCCAATTGGACCATAGATTGGAATGAAAATGGACCCGCCTAGGATAAAATCCACATCGAACTCAAAAAATGTTCACCAATGAGACTGAATTGTGAATGTCTAGCCTACGTGACATGAAATTAAAGTAGAGGGTGTCTACCACAATGTCTACTTCTAGACATTGTGGTAGACACCTTCTCCACTGCCACATCATCACTTTAAGTTAGAGAAATAACTAAAAGACGTAATAGCCCTCAAAGAAAGAAGAAAAAATAACAAAATGAAGGGCATTATCCACATGAACACAAAATAAAAGTTACAATCTATGGTCTAAGTTCACATAACCATTGGAGATCATTTTAGAATTTGAATGCTTATCTAGTGCCACGTAAAATGGACATCCTCTCCATATTCATGACTTGACACCAATTCATGCTCTAAATCCACATTATCATTCAAGATGCTCTTATTTATATATTTATCCATCGAAAGTGTTTGGGTGACGCAAAAGCTAACACAATTCCACGTTGAGCGTCCTAGCTCCAGACACATGTCACTAGTATATTGAGAAGTAAGGAATCAATAATCACATAAATACCACAGCCAAGACCTAGCTAGAAGTTAATTTATTTTCGAAGTAGCTAGAAGTTAATATTATTTAATTTGATCTTGATAAAATAATTTAGTACTACTATAAAGTTCAGTAATTATATGGGTCATTTACTAGGCTTATTTAGGTTTATGCATTCATTGTGGGCTATTTAAATATTGGATCTCTTATTAATATTTTAATAATTTTTTTGTTTGATGTGTATAGTAAAATCGTGATTACTTCAAGTGAGTTTGTAATTAGTTAAAAATGTTATTTAAAAGAATAAGATTAGCTCCTCGTAAACTTAGACCACTACAAAGTATTAAATTCGATTCTCTTAATTTTTTTTAAATATATTTTTTATAAAATATTTAGGTACGTCTATCGTAGAATAGTCTTTTTTTTTTAATATATCTTTTGTAGGATAAATACCTCTATTGTAGAATAGTCAAAGTAATCATAATCGTTACTATATAAAAATTGATAAAGCAAAAAAAAATATAATTAAAATTATACAGGCAATTAGTTAACTGTTCGATGTACCTCGATAATTGTGCAACACAATCTTGATGCGCACGTAAGAAGTCAGGAAGATTGGATGGGCCCACGTGGGCGGAAGTGATGGAAGGTACGTCACATGGGAGGGACAGTTGGTCCACGATTTGAAGTCGCCGACGACCAAATTCGTTCTCACACAGACAACCGGACTCGTCTTGCTCTCTCTCTCTCGATTGAATTCAATAAAGACTTGCACGCACGCCATTGATGATGAGTACTTTTTTATTGTGTGAAAATAATACACTCAAAAAATTGTGTAAAAGCATGCCAAAAAATGTTGTTGACTCTTCACACTGGGTCTGGATCTGTTCGATAGCGTGAAAAACAGAAAAAAAAATCATAAAAAAAGTTTTCTTTTTTTGTGTGTTGGTTATTTTCTAGACAATTGAATTTGTTAATATTTAATAAGGCTACAAATTTTTGTGGAAAATTTTCTTACCCCCCTACGTTCTCTATATATTTTTCTCTTCAATAGATGAGAAAATAAGAAAAAATAAAATAAAATAAACCGTGTTATCTAACCTTTGGATGAGGGAGAGATGTCTTTTATCTCAACTTTGCTAAACAAATGAGACAATGAAGAGAGAGATGGACCGACGTCATTTTTATAGAAATTTTTTCCATGCTTCCAACCCTTAGAGCATCTCCAATGGAATATCGATTGAATGTTGTTAGACATACACATTAATTAAGATTGTGTAACGTCTACACTTATTGTGTAACGTCTCACTTGATTATATGCATTGATTGTGTAACATCTACGTTGAGCACAAACCACTCCCTTGATTATGTACAGTGATTTGTGCTACCTTATTTAGATGTTTCCTTTTGTATGTAATTGCATCTCTATATAAAGACATGTAATAGATCAATACATAACATAAAATACAATAAACTTATTCTATTCAAAATCTTTCATGGTATCAGAGCCGCATAGGCCTTTGCCATGGCGGAATCAACGCCAACTCTGAGTCGTGGTTATGTTTCTTCTCAAACGCCTTTAATAGGAGTTGCTCCAACGAGCAATCTCAATTTTCCCTTCAAAAATTCATTCACTCAAGGAATCAACATCAAATTGGACCAAAACAATTACATCCTTTGGAAGTTTATCGTCGTCGCCTTTGTGAGGGGAATTAAATTTGAGAATTTCTCTATGGCACGAAGTCGTGCCCTCCCCTATTGCTCAGATTTGGCGATATCAACCTGGAGTATGACGATAGGAGTAGCATGGATCAAATGCTCACTTGCTTGCTTCTCAACCCCCTTTCACAAGATATCTCCACACCAATTGCTGAATCTATCACATCTGCTCACTCACTCTGGAAAGCCATCGAAGATCTGTGTGGTGCTAAAAATTAAGCCAAGATCTAGATTTGCGTTCAAACCTTCAAACCACAAGGAAAGGTACTCAATCCATGATTTCTTATTTGAATCTGATGAAGAAATTTTCAGATAATTTGGCTACAGCTAGTGCACCTTATCATGTTGGTGATCTTATCTCTTGTGTTCTAACTTGGCTTGATGGGAAGTATCTTCCTATTGTTACTCTTCTCCAAGAGAAAACCACCTTAACATGGCCTGCCCTACAAGCTTCCCTATTGAATTTTGAAGCAAGATTGACACAATTGCAGAATCACCAAGCCCTATTTGCCTTGTCGGTGAACAACTCAAGTGCACCAACTTCAAATTCTTGAACACCCACGGCTAATCTGACTCAACTACGCACCAACAACACTTCAAATCACTTTTCTTCAAATACCTCTCAGAAACCATTTCGAGGAGGATTCAGATCTAGAGGAGGTGGTGGTCGTGGAGGGGGATGCCAATTTAACAACAACAACAATCGTCCCACCTGCCAGATCTGTGGAAAAATCGGGCATACTAGATGTGACGGCCCCAAATTTCCAATGCATTTAGGTACGCCCGGCCTAGACCCGTGCAGGTCCCGAGTTGGCACTCAGCGAGCCTAACGAGCCCAGTCAGCCTCAAATTGTCAAATTTCAAGTTTTATGAAAGAGTTATTGCTAGTATAACACAGCGGAAAGTTTTTTAATACTAACTAATTATTGGAAAATAACTCAATCAAATGGAAATCAGGAATCTATATAAATGTGGAAAACTCTGATAGGTTCGTGTCCAAATCAACTTAATAAATTCATGGTATCCTCCTCAAAATCTATCCCCAGCTCCAAACTAAAAATCATATATATAGAACGTCATACAAAAAGAAATAAACATGATGCCTACATTTTGATAGCTCAAGTCCAGCTGTTCACAAAAAGTCTCCTAGGCAAGGTTCCTTGCCCTTACCGCACTCTGCTCTATCTGCACCCACCGTCACAAACTAGACGGTGAGTAACTGAGAAAAATCGAAAGTAAAGCCGGAAGAATATAACAATAATTCATGAATTATTAAAACATGGCAGTCTAAATATCATGTGGGAATTGAAAGACAAGAATTTAAATAGGAAATATGCATGATAGACAGACTGGAAATAATAGCAATCGAAACATGCGTGTTCTACGAGTCAAGAGAGGCCATAAGTGGTCTAAAATCCACATCAAATCCACAACAACGATGTCACAACATCGAAATCCACAACAATATCCACAACAATCCAGTACATGGTATCACACAATCACTAGGGGTGGTCAAATACTCGTGCGCACGAGTGCCCGCATTTTATCCCTTCTAGTGCAGGCCGCATGTACCTTCGAGACAGACACTTATGCCAAGAACACACATACAAGGAATATGGAATGGAATGCCAACAAGTAGATAATAGCAAACACAATGGAATAAAAATGAATCACATGGTATTTTCTTAACTGGCTTACTAATGTACATAAGCTTTAAGACAAGTGTACTTTTACCTGAACTATCAGAAATTGTATCCACTCTTGCGAATCCTAACGCGTATCCTTGAGTTTCCCGCCACCTGACAAGGTTGGAAAATCTAATTAATGGGTCGAGTCAATGACTAATCTAGGTTTAAACCCTGGTGTTTTCCCAATGTTTTAAATGACTTGAACAACTTGACAACTAAATAGAAAAATGAACTCTCTCTCGGGTTTGAAAAATTATAACACATGTAAGCCTACTCATAAAATCGTAAGCTCGGCTCGATCGTGTGTGGGTCACGTCATGGTCTCAAGGATCGGCGGCGCGACCACGACGTCATCACCAATAACCAAGTCGAATCATTAAAACCAAATAGGAAAACTTAAAATAGTTTGTCAGCAAGAATCACGAACCCTCCATAACCAAACACCAATCAATAAAGACACCGTCATGGCTACAAACTGGTATTGTTCGATGTTGGGAGGGGGTTTCATTGGCATGAGATGGCTGGAAACACCTTACCTAGTCGGAGTTTAAACACATTACATAAACAAAACTCAAACTCAACACTTACATAAAAACATAACCATTACATCTAACATTTTAAAATCTTGGACATAACCAAGGGTTGCAAGATCTTAACAAAGGTTAGGTGAGATCCCCGACAACCTCTACTGGTGGTGGTCCGACCGGCAGCACCACCGGCAGAGGCGGTTTCCGGTGAGGCTCCACCACACATATCACATGAAATGACGACATTTTGTACCTTGTCTAAACTGATTTGACCACTCCGAAGGGTTATGGGACCCAAGTGGGAGTTTGGTAGGGTCCCCAATAGCGTCCTAGTCATGGTGGTCCAGCGGTGGCGCCGCCAGTGGGGGCAGTTTCCGGCGAGCCATACAACAAAACACATACAATAAACAATGAAAAAAAAAACAGCGAGAGAACGAGAGAGAGAGAGGGAGAGAGAAAGAGGTCTCTGGTGAGAGGTCCGACAACTAATAGTCGGTGGTCAACGGTGGTGCACCAGGGAGGAGGAGGCCGTAAGTGAGTGAGGGTGAGAGAGAGAGAACCATGAGTGAAGAGAGAGAGAGATCCGTGAGTGAGAGTGAAAGGGGGGTGTGTGATATTTAAAAATAAAAAGGTATGGTGTGAATAGTGGTAAATAGTGTGTTAGGTGGGGTGTTGTCTCAATTGTGTCCACCCATCTCCACCTAACCACACATCACGAGGCTGATCCAAGGGTTCTTCATTATTGGACTGTGTCATTTTAACAATCCTACACCATGGTCCATTTGTTGTGTAATTATCCAACACCTGCGTTTTCCAACAACTTTCCCAATCAGTCTTGCCTCCTCGGTCCGTATTTCTTTGTCACATGCATACTTTCGCATTGTCTCGTACAAATAAATAATTAAATTATTCAATAATTCTTTTAATTATGTTTTTATTGTATTTTCTCCCCCGTTTACCTAGGCGGAACCTCACTCATTAAAAATCGCACGAACGACTCGTGACAAGCATTAGACTAAAATACTATTACATACATCAAAGAATCATAAAATTATCTCGGTGTCGACTCCCGAGGTTCGAAATACTGTCTAGTATCACGTAGTCGAATCACGATCTTAACAAGTGTCATACAAGTCAGGTTAAAATTTGAGGGTTGTTACACTGCAGCTTATTGTTATTGTGACGGCCCCAATTTCCCTATGCAATTGGGTACGCCCGGCCTAGACTCGTACAAGCCCCAAGTCATCACTCGGCAACCTGACGAGCCTAGTCAGCCTTCAACTTAATCAATTTAGTAATTTATGAAAGAGTTATTGCAATAATAAATAGCGGAAGACTAAAACAATTATAATAAAGGGGAAAATAACTCAATCAAAGGAAGTAAAGGAATTCTATAAGTGTGGAAAACCCCGAGTATTCATGTACAATTCGATAGGTAAATATACATGATACCAGTCTCATAAAAGAAATACCAAGTTCAATGATCCCAACAATGTAAATATAAAACGATATACACATCAACAAAAGTATAAACGCCTATTAAAGAGTCTTTCTGATGTCACTGCTAATTCTCACAGTAGATCACCTAGGTAGGGCCCCTTGCCCTTGCTGCTATCCGCCCTATCTGCACCCACCGTCACAAACTAGACGGTGAGCAACTAAAGAAAATCGAATGTAATGCCAGAAGAAGATAACAGTAATTCATGATAATACAAGTAAAGCAGTCTAAATATCATGCAGTAATAAAAAGACAGGAAATTAAATAGACAAGATGCATGATAAACAGACTAATAGATATCAATTGAAAGTCAAGTGTGTTCCAAGGAATCAAAAGAGGCCCATAAGTGGTCTAAATCATAGCATAACGACGAAGACCTCGCGAGGTCTTCCCGGGCATCGACACAAGCGAAGGCACAGCTATAACGGGAGGGACTCGAACCCACCCCACCCAGTACTCGGTGTCACACGGTCACTAAGGGTGGTCACACACTCATGCGCTCGAGTGCCCGCGTTTTATCCCTCTAGTGCAGGTCCTAGTACTTTCGAGACGAAACACTTACGCCGGGAAACACACAACAAGAAATGGAATGGAATACCAATAATAGAGCATAACAAGACTAACTAAATGATAATGAATCACATGGCATTTTCTTACCGACTTACAAACGTACAAATGCTTTTTAAGGCAATTGTACTTACCTGAACTATCGCAACCCGTAAACACTCTCACGTCCCTAACGCGTATCCCCGAGTTCCTGTTAAAGGTTTGAATCCCAAGTATTAGTTTAAGACTTGCATTTAGTGCTAAGGTGGTCGGTGTGAGTTTAGGTTAAACCCATTTATTAAGGCGAACTAAACCGTTGGTAAACAGCTCTCCGTTACGATTAACCTATTTATAATTTCTTAGATATCAGACTTGACACGTTCTTGTCCCTCTTTGGGATCTTATTGGGCCCAAAGTCTAACTCCATAATCATTTAAGTGTATCACTTATAGGACCCTTACTAGGCTTAGATGTTTAAGCCCATTAATCTAATCCTATACCATAGTTATGGACCTTAAGGTGTGTTTATGTTATTGGGCCCTTGTCGATTCTAACACAATCCATTTACATATCATTTATATTTGTCATAAGCCTCTATTATGTAATGTGCATGTTGGGCCTTAACACAAGCCTACAACAATTAATTAAAAAAATGTCCATACTTTTCCTTTTCATTTATTCACAAACATCCAATTATACACACACATGTACAACTGTTGTGTACACCCCATTGTGGTGTACACACAGTGAGATGTACACCCCATGCACTTACACACCCACACCAAAATCACAAACACTACACACCTATGCATACACATGCATGCACATGCATACACATGCATGCAGATGCACACATGCATGGGCATACACACACCATCCCACCAGCCACATACATAATCACACACACACACATGGCACACCAGTACGCACCCCATTCCATCATCACGCACCCCACTAGTGGGTGTACACACACATACACCACAACAGTTTTCACCAAAACTCTATACAACACACACCCCATCACCGTCTTCACCATGAAAGTGAAACACCTCTGGCCAGCGGTGTCGACGCCTCCAATCCGTCGTAACTGGGGACGGACCCACCAGCCACGACACCCCAAAACAGCAAGGACAAAGAGTATTGGCTGTGAGAAAGAAAGAGGGACCGCGAGGTGGGAGGTGTGTGAGGCCGAGAGAGAGAGAGTTACCTTCGGCGAGTTCGACTTTTCGGAGACCATGAAACTCGTCAGCAGCGAGAGGAGGAGGGTGGCAATGGCGGTGACGACGAAGAGGAGAGTGAGCCGTGAGTGTGAGTGGGAGGGAGGAAAGGGCGAGAGTGATGGAGAGGAAGGGGAGGAGAGACCGTGAGGAGGAGAGATCGTGAGGGAGACCGTGAGCCGTGGTGAAAGGGGAGGCCGAGAGGGAGAGTAGGAGGGGAGACCGAGATGGAAGAGGAGGGTGGGCGGCGGCTTCAACAAAGGAGAAGATGAATAGTAGGGTTTTCTTTGTTATTGTTATATATATATGGCCAAATGACCTTTCTACCCCCAACTTACTTCCTACACAATTTTAAACAATTGCCCTTATGGGTCTTTTTATTTATTTATTTATTTTTCTTTATTACACTTTAAAGTAGGTGTGTGTTGTCACTTGCATGGCTCTCCATCTCAACACACACGCATCTCGAGGTCAATCTCATGGCTCCTCACCATTGGACTGTGTCACTTTAACAATTCCAATCCCATAGCTCGTATGTTGTGTAATTAACCAACTCCCACGTTCAAACGAAGTTCCTCGGTCCGTTTTTCCTTGTTCCGACTCTCGTAACACGCGTAGTCTCGCCTTGTCTCGCCAACTAATTAATTAAATTAATTACAAATTCATTTATTTGTACTATTTACTTGTTTTTATCCCCCGTTTAACTAGTCGAAACCTCACTCAATTAAATATTGCCCGACTGGCTCGAGACTCGTAAAATACTACAATACTAATACACACAATCAAAGAATCATAAAATCACTTCGGTGTCGACTCCCGAAGTTCGAAATACTGTCCAGTATTCATGTGGCTGGGTCACAATTCTGACAAGTGCAACACAAGTCAGTTAAAAATTTGGGGTTGTTACAGTTATCATCGTGGAGATAATGCATATATGGGATTGGTTCTCAATTCCCAACCACAGCAACCATATCCTCAACAAGCTCTTTCCACAGCATTCGTAGCATCAACCCCTTCAGTTGTTGATTCTGGTTAGTTCTTTGATAGTGGCACTACTCACCATATCACTTTTGATCCGTCCATGTTGAACAATCGGTCAGAGTATGCAGGTAATAAACGGATTATTGTTGGTAATGACTCTCAAATTCCTACCACATTCACTGGTTCAACCAATTTAAGTCCTCTTCTTATTGTCTTTTGGCAAGTGATGCCTCGTCCACCTCATCATAGATGTTTTAACAAGTTTAATCAACTTGAATAGCAATTTTGATGTGACACGCTCCCCTGACCTAGGCTCTGGTCGCCGGGCCCAGACTGCTACTTGGACCTGATACATGAACCAAGCCCAAATAACAGTCTAGCACGCCTCTCAAATAAACCTGCGGAATACACATTGGCTAAACAAAAGATAATAATTGCGGAATAAATATAAATAGATATCCATAAGCTAATAAATTTAAGTTCACAAGAACATCTATGAAACTATAAATGGGTTCGTATTGAGTTAAACTATTAAAACTCCCAAGTGGATCAACTAAAGGTAAATAGATTTCAAACTATCCAAATACTTATTTTAATTACAACCCAAGTTTAATAGTTTCAAAATCGAATATACATAATATATATATATCAACCCAAGGCTCACATCAAGTGAAAACTTCAAGCTCGTTTCTCCCTTGTTTCAATTCTAGCGCACTCGTTGACGGACCTGTATTATAAGTGGGTGAGCTAAAAGAACCAATGGAGCCCAATAGGAGAAGAACCACGCTCAAATATCAAATATGCAAGTAATACCTATAAATCAAAATAAAGCTAGCATGCATTTGAAATCAAGATAAGTATTGACAATTTGTAGCATGTAGCAATTTCCATAAAAGGTATGCATTTCATGTTCGATAAAACATTTTAAGCAATGATAAAGAATTCAGGAGTTGTAAAACATAAGAAATCAAGTTTAGCATACGTAGGTGTTACAAGAGAGATACATAGGAAGTAATAATATAAATGCAAGTTCATTGTTCTATTTGTCATTGCCATCCCTTGATGACCAATCATCAAAATATAATAAATGTGCGTGGGTGACTTGACTCCACTGTGTGTCCACGGCTCTTTAAGAGGATCGGGTGACTTAGTTCCATTGTGTATCCACAACTCCCCAAGAGGCCCTCGTAATGGGTGACTTGGTTCCACCGTTAGATACAGCTTCCCAATAAGCCCTTAAGCATGTAAGGTGACTTGGTTCCACCATATGTCTATGGCTCCCCAAGAGGCCTTACATGAAGTCAAACAAGGCAGGCAATAACCCCATCACAAGTCCTTTAGTTAAAATCGTGATTCTAAATATACTAGTAGCAAGCCACATTTGATAGATGAGTGGAGCTCCCCACTTACTTGAACTCGCCGTGAATCCTAATCTCGATCCTCTCGCACTAGGGCTCGATGTGAACCTTCCCGCGGAACATCTTTGATCTCTTTGACTTCTCTAAACTCATTCTCACCATTCCAAGCTCTCCTCCCTTCATCTCCCTTCTCTTTCCAAATTGTGTAGGACAACAAAATGGTGGCCAGGGTTACTCAACCTCTCCTTTTATAGGCTATAATTAAGTTAAGTTGTGTTAAAAACTAAAGTGTCCTCCTACTTGGGCCTTAAGTCGAACTCCCTATTTAATACTTTTTGAGCCATTTTCATTAGTTTAACTTAATTAGCCTTTTGACCAGGAAAGTTTCCACAAATCTTTCCCTAATTAATAGGATATCATAAATTTAGAGATCTTGCCTCTTTTGATTAGGAAAGTTCTCACAAATCTTTCCTTAATTACTAGGATCTCATAAATTAGGAAAGTTCTCACAAATCTTTCCTAATTAAGAAACTTTTTCAAATCTTTATTCTCTTGTGAGTTTCCTTAATGAGAACGGGAGTATATTTCTGAAATCTCTTCAAACCACGTAAAATGTGCTTCTCAAGGTGTAGGATATTATACTATATCACTAATAATCCAATCCAAAGAAAATTCAACACACATTTAGTATTTAAATTACTAAATTGCCCCTAAAACGGATCGTGGAAGATTCAGATCGTTACAACATCCCCAATTTTAAGAACTTTCGTCCTTGAAAGTAAAAGTAAAATACACCCGCAGTTTGGTGTGTCCATTAGTAATAGTTTCTTTTATGACCCATCCTTTAACTGGTGCATTTTTACCTACGTATTCTGGTCGTATCCCATGTGTATTAAAGATTTACTCCTGACTTAAATATATCTCATTATTTTTTCTTATTTTCACGTTGTAAACTAAAATTCATAAAGCCTACCTTATGTAGGTCATCAATAGAGCTGTCATACTTAGATACATGTCCCTAAGCGACTTTCGGTACTCATTTGTATTCACTTATTACTTCATCATTATTATTTCATAGCAAGGTCTTCTATTGCATTAACTCAAATTTTTGACTTTTCGCATTGTGTCCTCATATCTATTAACTCTCAGGATCCTGGGTGAGCATTTTAAATTTCTCCTGGACTAGTCAGGTTCACATTTAATACACTAATGCCTTTTGTCATTCTTTTGAGCTACCTCTTAGCTCTTATTGCTTAGTTAACACTTCTCTCACTGAGAACCAAGGGCGATTTAACTTTCATGTTTTAAATTTAACTTCCACGTCATTTTCTTAGATTATACAACTCATATCACCAGTATTGTCATTAAGAACTCGTATCTCACTTCAACTCATTCATTTCAAATTTATTATTCATCCTCAACCTCTCAATTCATTACTCGTATGCGTTGATACTATTGTACTTTTATTTGTTTGTCGGGTACTCCATAAGTAAAGTACACGATGGGTACTTTGGAGAGCGTTCTTGCACATCATTCAATTTAAAGTTATGGTTCAAGGTACCCAAACTTACTTTTATACATGCTTTGAGAATTATCTGCAATGTTTAGCTTACGGTTTCCTCGCTTCAAATCCAATACGAAGTCATTCATAATGTTTTTCCTCTTCTCAAAATTTAGTGATTCTTGAATGTAAGAATATTTGATTTCTCATGGAAATAATTCAAAGTGACCTTATATGTGTGGTTCATTTTACAAACTTTCATTTTTATCAATATAACTCTTGAGTTTGATTTCTCAATCACCAATGATTTTGGTCATAGATTTTCACATAGTTAATATCATTTACCCAATAGTTTTATTTCCAAGCCCATGCTCTAGATTCATCAAGTATCTTACAACGAACATTCATTCCTTTACACTTAGCGTTTAAGAAACCCAATCACGATTTTTTTACGCAACTCATATGTACTCCATGTTTAAGCAAACCTTTATGCCATACAAATTACCTATGCTTTTACCACTTGTTAAGGCGTCGACCTTGATTGTTCGTGCATTATCACCACATTTTGATATCCTCAACACTTGTTCATTTACAAACCTATTGTTTACCTATCTGGGTTGTACCTCAAATTCTTTTATACCATCAAATTAGTGCTTTCACTTTTAAACGTATATTAAGCTCTTAGGTTTGCAAGTGTAGACAACACATCTTGTTTAATAATTATTAACGGTGTGAAGTTTAGAAGATTTCATCTCCACTCATATATTCATGTTTCATAGCTAGGTTTAGGGTATGTCCTTATCATCCTTAATTATTTTATTGTGTGTATAACACAGTATAAACTTTATTAGGTGGTCGATCTAAGCTAGGATCTCCAATCTTACTTGTTAACCTATCATTGGTCCAATCCTTTTTCCTTCCCTATAACCATCTAGTTCGGTAGTCCAAGTTCTTACTGTAACCTTCACTTTATCGAGATGTTACTTGTTTTCTCTCACAAATGATTTCATGATTTCTTGTGACGTCACCATTTCGATTTGAAATATTAAGTTTTTGGATAGGGTACTTCTCCTTGTAAGTCTCTACAACTGTGAATAACTATCGTAATAATGTTATCCCCTTGCATTAACACCTTTTATAATACCAATTTACTCATTCATTTTTCCATGGGTCGATCCTATTTTAGGATCCCCAATTTTAATAATTACGTCATTATTGACTTAAGTTATGTGACAATCGTTCCTCTGCTTATTCTTCAACATTATCTTCTCTTTGACGTTTTCCTACTGAATTAGGTTAGGTCCCACTTGACTTAAGGTCATTAGTTCAAGTGCCCAGTCATATCAGAAATATTCTTTTAGATGGGGTATCCCCAATTTTATTGATTTACTTATCATTGAGTTCATTCGTTGTAATATCATTTACAGTGAAGTATGTTCTTCATGACATACTAATTTGACTCATATATATCATTTAGTTTGAGTCTTAACTATTCAATCATGACACTGCCATCGTGTATCCTCCATCCATTTATCAAGCCTTGATATCCCCAATTTTATAAGTCAACTCACTTCTAAGAAAATAATTTCTTTATTGTACTGGTTGCCTTTGATTTATATCACCTTATCCTCGAATCTTGAGTCCTTGCAACTTCTATAAATTTCTACTTGACAATACGATCTTCACACGTCACAATTTTATTAAAGATAATCGTTGACTTGTGTCCCTAATTTTAGTAACTCGTTCATCTTCGAGTGTACTAGTTTGACATCTTGCATTCACTGAAATTTTCTTATTGTGTTGTTTTCGAGGTATTCTTTTATTTCTCATTCACTATCTTGCACATTACATTCTTATGCTTCGAGTAACTACAATTTGTGGATTTAATCCCCGATGTCCGACCTATTAGTAATTGATTTATATTTTATTTTCTTTTACACAAGTTCGGCCAAAGATTTATAGATCGTGATTCGATCATTCAAGAAGTCAAATCTAAATCGAAACCTTTTTTTTAAATATTAAGTTGTCATCAAAACCACTTTTCAAGCTGAGTTAGGTTTATTTTTTTTATGAAAACCATGTAAAATCTTTTCGCGAATTTTCAAACAATTCGTAAAGTTTGTTTCGAATAGATTTCAAACGATGCAATTCAAAAGTAAATCATATCCACGTGAAAATTGCATTCAAACCATAGCAATAGTAAACCAAGTCCAAACGATATTTTGCACTTTTACCAAATCAAAGACTTTAAAGTCCTAAAAAAACCCTTTATGTAAGGATCAAAATTGTGCATTTTTATCAAGTAAAAGACTTTCAAATCACATGAGACTTTTTATGAATAAATCAAAATTGCAATGTCAAACCCTTGAAATGCGCATAAATTCATTTACTTAATCTTTTAAACATTAAGGAAAATAAACAACTTCCTTTTAAACTTGTTCGTCTTTTCAAAAGTTTTGCAAAGATCTAGAGAATTCTTCCTTAAAAACTTTGATGAAGTACGATAAATATCAACTTAAAAAAACAGTACAAATATCATGGTTCGATATAATCAAAGGAATCATTTTTCGATAAAAAAATAGAACACGTGAAACAACAGATTTCGATTTATAGCATTAACCTTTTTAATGAGTAACAATTTTAAACCAAAAGTCAAATGTTTTAAGAATTCTCATATCCTTCCTTTCTAGAATTAAATTTTCAAGTTTAGCCTCCTAACCAACTAACTTAATTATTCTATCTTTTGTTTGAAATCAAGATCCATTAGTATCCTTACTATGATCATTTATACCTGTCCTAAACAAGATATTTTTAACTTTAACCATCATAATAGAGTCTCAGGTGTCAAAGTTGCTTATCTGAAATATGACCATGTCACTATTCCATTTTTATGTGTGTAGCGTGGCGTCTCACTGCCTTTTCAAGTCTCACGATTCTTGCTTAATTTTTTTTATTTGCTACTCTACTAACAGTTAAACACGCATTACAACATGTAATTTCCTAATTGAAGCTCATCCATTCATCACGGATATTGAGCTGTCTCTCACAACAATTGTGTGTTGTTTTGTCTAATTTTGTGATGTTTATATTAAAATAAATTAAACGACGTCGCGACGTGTGTAATTATATTTCAATTAACGTGTGAGATTGTGTGTTAAGTATTTGCCTCAATATCCGTGTCGGCGCTAGTACCGGGTAGGCTAAAAGATGAAATACTAGGTCGAGGAAAATAATGCACATATGAAATGAATTAAATGTGATAAAATAGTAAATTTGGTGAATTTCTAGTGATGTAGGGTTGTGGGCGACACACGTTAAGTCATATGGTAGTGTGCACGCTCGAATGCGCTCGTTGGCGCGCACAACGAAACTGTAATCACGAAAGTATAGGCGAATATATATATATATATATATATATATATATATATTAAAATCAAAAATTAAAAAGAATTGTAAAATGACTAAAAAGGGCATTTGATTATTAAGGATGAGGATAAGAACATAGGGGCATTTTGGTCATTTGACCCAAAATATCAATAACCACCACCGACACCCCCATTTTTATCACAAAAATTGATCGAAAGAAAGGAAGAAAACGAGAGAGCTGAGCCGAGACGAGAGAAGAGAAATTGAGGGAAAAAGGACAGATTGAGCTCGCGATGTCGAGGTAAGATTGTTATTGTTGTTGTTGTTGATGTTGGTGTTGCTGTTGGTGTTTGATGCGTGGTGGGTGTTGTGGTGATGGAGGTGACGAGGGCTCGGACGAACTGCACGAGCAGTTCGTCCGAAGAGGGAGACAACATGGGCGTCATCTCCCCTCCTTCCCAATGCATTGGAAGAAAAAAAAAGTTGAAATCATCAAACCAGGGAGCCCTGGTTCGATTGGGGAAGAAGTGGGGGCACACGTGCGGGCCGCACGTGTGCACTCCCCACCCAAACGGACTGGGCCCGGTTGCCCAGGCCCGAACGAATCGGGTTGACCTAGTCTGGGCCCAAATGGGTTGGGCTGAGCTGGCCCAAACCCGATCGGTCTGGTTGGGCCGAACCGAACCCGGTTAAACCCAACCCAAATAAATAAAATAAAATAAAATAAAAATAAAAATAAGAGTATATATATATTGGAAATTTCAAAAAATTAGATAAGAAATAGTTAAAAATTATGAAAAAATTCAGAAAAATCTAGAAAATATGAGAAATTAGAAAAAGGGTTCATAAATGAGTTTTAGGACTTTTTTCAGGATTTTGGGGAGATGTTGTCGGGGTTTTTACCACGTAAAGTGTAAAATTGATATAATATACTCAATTGAAGTTAAATCAATTATAAATGGTAATAGGACATTACGGGCGATATTTTGGATATCAGAGATTTGGAGGAGCCGTACCGAGGTTTATTTTACGGGAGGAGGAGTGCGGTTTGAGGTGTATAGTATCTCAACTGAAATTACTTGAGTATTTACTTCTTTTAACTTTTGAATTCAATTTCTTTCATTTCAATATTCTACCCTGGTTATGGCTATATGGGCGGACGTTGAGCGGGGCTCCCTTCGTTCCATTCTTGCGAGTATGTCCACTACACCATAGCACATGCTACCAGATCAATCTCAATGAATAGCACGACCTGAGTATCACGTCGTGGCATGTGTTGGTGCACCATAGGTGTAACGCCGGCAATCGAGCGGATCTAGATACTAGCTCTGCTTAAGTAGGAATCACCGATAGTATTCTGTGGAAGAGTCCAAATTATGGTGGTAGTTTCCCTAGGGGCTAGGACACACTTTGAGCTTTCCCTATTATCTATTCATGCGAAGAGCGCAGTTGCCTATATTTATTTCTGCATGTTTATTTAACAGCATTATTTAAATTCCAATATTTACTTTCAGTATTGCTCACTTAATTTCCTTGGGAATACTCACTCTGGACTCGTCATCTGCCTTTTGTGATGGTTTGAGTGCAGATCCTAGTAGGAGCAGGGGCAAGGGCAAGCTGCCAGAGTACTATTGATCTGAGATTGCCTGACTCGTACGTTTGTATTATGTATATTTTATTTCATTTTAGGTTTGGGGATTTGAGATATTTTGAGATACTTGTATATATTGATCTGGCAGCGATAGATAGGTTGCAGATATATTACTTTGTCCGAGGACTGGACGAGAGTATAACTACTACAGTTGTTTCCAGTGGAGCAACTATTTTGGCTCAAGTATACGACAAGTCTCTTTCTCAGGAGACTTATATAGTACAGAGTGCTAGCAGATTGGCGATTCAGACTGCGTTGCGGGTCAGCAGAGTCATCCAGTTCAGGGCTCTCGGTTTGATTAGAGGCCGAAGAGACAGCGAAGAGATCAGGGCCAATAGTGATAAGGCAAGAGACCTCGTAGAGGTAGAAGTGATTGGGAGTCAAATCAGGGTCGCAGAGACAACAAAGATCGTCGAGATGATCGGGATAGATGCGATGAACGCGAGGTAGCGTATTTTGCGGCCTCTACATCAAAGTCAGGATAAAGGTCAGGGTCAGAGAGGCCAGAGCCGAGGTTAGAGTCAGGTACAAAGTTAAAGGACTACTACAGATCAGACATTCGTGGTTGTTATCGTTATGGTCAGGCGGGACATCTTGTGGTGGAGTGTACCAAACCAACGCCAGTACCATCACAGACTGATCAGACCAGAGATAGGGCCCAAACAGCTATTTTTGGGGTTGTACAGCCAGATCGAGAGGCAACCAGACAACTTATTGATGGTATGTTATCTGTCTATGATACTTTTATGCATGTCATGTTCGATTCAGGTAGCACATTTTCTTTTCTATCTGGACGTATGGTAGGATTGTCAGGGTTAGGTGCACAGATTTTAGATACATATCTTGTTCTTAGTACGACAGCTGGGGATAAGATTTACCCTAAGCGAATTTGTCGAGATTGTGCGGTTGTGATAGAGGGACATTAGTTACTAGCTGATTTGAGAGTATTAGAGTACTTGGAGTTCAACGCGATGTTCGGTATGGATTGGTTATCATCGTATCACACACAGATCGACTGTTTCAGCAAGATGGTAACATTTCACATTGAGGGGATTCCAGAGTTTTCATTTGCCAGAGCTGCGTCAACATTACCTATCACTCGAGGCAGACTAGCTACGTTACAGGAGATGGAGGCATACACGGCTATGGTGGAGCTAGAGCTTAGGACAGTGATTAGGTTTGAGGATGTCCCGATTGTTTGTGAGTTTTCCAACGTGTTTCCAGAAGATTTGGTAGGATTGCCACCACCGAGAGCTGTGGAGTTCATTTTCGAGCTGATTTTGGTGACTCAGCTGATTTACAGCAAGCCGTATAGGATGTCTGCATCGGAGCAATAGAAGTTAAGGACCCAATTAGAGGAGTTATTAAAGAAGGGATTCATTTACCCTTGCATGTCACCATGGGGAGCTCCAATTCTTTTTGTGAAGAAAAAGGACGGTTCCATGCGGTGTGTGTGAACTACTGGAAGTTGAATCAGGTGATAATTAAGAACTATTACCCACTTCCCAGGATCGATGACTTGTTTGATCAGTTGGTAGGAGCCAAATTCTTCTTAAAGATTGACCTTAGATCAGGATACCATCAGTTGAGGATTCGAGAGGGGGATATCGAGGAGATTGCTTTCAGTAAACGATAGGGGTTGTACGAGTTTACAGTCATGTCATTTGGGTTGACTAACGCACCGACGATCTTCGTGGATTTGATTCATATGGTGCTCAAGTCGTTTTTGGATCGATGCGTCATTGTTTTCATCGACGACATCTTGATTTATAGCAGGACTCGTATGAAGCACAAGTGGCATCTCAAGGAGGTGTTGGCGATGCTGAGAGAGCATCGACTTTACGCCAAGTTCAGCAAGTACGCATTTTGGCTAAGTGAGGTAAAGTTTTTTGGGCATGTTATCAACGATTAGGGCATATTAGTAGATGGTGATTAGATTCGGGCTATTATTGATTGGAGGACACCCGAATTTGTTTATCATATTTGGAGATTTGGCAGGATATTACAAGCATTTCGTATAGGATTTTTCATTTATTGCAGCACTGATGACGAGGTTGACTAAAAAGGATGTCAGATTTGATTGGTCGCATGAATGTGAGGATATTTTTTGGGAGCTGAAGAGACAGTTGACTTCTGCGCTAGTTTTAGCATTACCCGTGGCAAGTAAGGGTTTCTCAATTTATACTAATGCGCCAGGTATTGGGTTGGGTTATGTGTTGATGTAGGATGAACTCCTAGTAACCTACCTATCACGATGATTGAGACCTCACGAGGAGAGTTATCCAATGCACAACTTGGAGCTTGCGGCGGTCGTGTTTGTACTGAAGGCCTGGAGGCACTACTTGTATGATGAGAGGTTCGTGCTGTTTACTGATCACTAAAGTTTGAAATATATGTTCACTCAGAGGGAGTTGAACATGAGACAGCGGAAATGGCTTGAGTTACTGAAGGACTACGATTTCGTTATCGAGTATCATTCGGGGAAGGCAAATGTCATAGCCGATGCGCTGAGCAGGAGCGACATCGAGAGTCAGACAGAACTGCGACATATGACACACGAACACGGGCTACTTGAGGCTGCGTCAGTGTTGTGTGTGACAGAGTCTATTGTTGAGATATACATTTGCAACCAGATACAAGTTCCTACGGTGTCTCTAGAGCGGGTTGCTGAGTTGCAGAGAACTGAGGGCCGATATTTATGGATCAGTGGACTGGCTCAGGATCTGGGGTGTACAGAGTGGTCTGAAGGTTCATACGGGTGCTTAAGACACAGGGGTCACTTGTGGATATCAGAGGTACTGGAGCTCAAGGACAGTATTATCGTGGACGCACACCGGTCGCGATTTACAGTTCATCCTGGTTAGACCAAGATATATTACGACCTTCAGCAATTGTTTTGGTGGCCCGGGATGAAGGCTGACGTGGGGGAGGTACATTTAAAGTTGTCATATTTGTCAACAAGTGAAGGCTGAGCATAGGAGACCAGCTGGGTTGCTATAGCCACTGCCCATTCCTCAGTGGAAATGGGAACACGTGACCATGAACTTCGTCAGTGGCCTACCACAGACTACGATGAGACACGATGCAGTTTGGGTAGTTATCGATAGGTTGACAAAGTCGACACACTTTATACTGATCGCTATGAGATATTAAGTTACACAGTTGAGCACTATTTTTTATAGAAAATTGTCAGATTACATGGTGTTTCGGTCTCCATTATTTCTGATAGAGATCCGATGTTTACTTCGAGGCTGTGAGAGAGTATTCAGGAGTAGTTTGGCACTTGACTACAATTTAGTACTGCGTATCATCCTCAGACTGACGGGCAATCGGAGTGGTTGATTCAGATTCTCGAGGATATGCTCAGGGCGTGTATTCTATAGTTCGGTGGATCGTAAGAGGATTATCTGTTGTTATGCGAGTTTGCGTACAACAATAGCTATCAGGCAAGTATCGAGATGCCACCATTCGAGACACTATATGGTAGGCATGCATGTCACCAGCATGTTGGACGGCAGTGAAGGATACATCGGCTATATGACCTGAGGTTATGGTGGATCACATTAAGAAGGTGAGACAGATCAGGCAGAGGCTTTGAATGGCGCAAGATAAACAAAAAAATATGAGGATAGGTATCACAGGAATTTGAGCTACGAGGTTAGAGACATGATGTACATGAAGGTTTTGCCCTAGAAGGGTTATAAGAGATTCGGCATTAAGGGGAAACTGGCACCAAAGTTCATTAGACCATTCAGAGTTGAGGAAAGTGTCGGCAGAGTGGCATACCGTTTAGAGTTATCGCCACAGTTAGCGGGGGTACATCCGATATTTCACATATCCATGTTGAGGCTAGCTAGGTCGGGACCGAGACCTATGGTTGATGTAAGTCAGATTGAGGTGCGACCAGACGTGTCATATGGGAGCAGCCTATGGAGATCATGGATAGGAGGATTCATACGCTGAGGAACAGGGACATCTCGAAGGTTTTAGTTCGTTGGCAGCATCATGGAACTGAGGGACTCACTTGGGAGCTCGAGTCTACCATACGACGACTGTATCCCCACTTATTTGCTGGTAAGTATTTAAGTTTAATTTAAATTTCAGGACGAAATTTTACCTAGTTGGGAAGAATTGTAATGGCCCAAGTTAATTCGTCGTTTTTATGATGTATTGCAGACGTAGCGGATAACTCAGACACCCATATGCGCCTGGAGCTACATAAATAGTTAGTGTGTTGTTTTGTCTAATTTTGCGATGTTTATGTTAAAATAGGTTAAACGATGTCACGTGTGTGTAATTATATTTCAATTGACGTGTGAGATTGTGTGTTAAGTATTCACCTCGATATGCGTGTCAACGCGGGTACCAGGTAGACTAAAAGATGAAATACTAGGTCGAGAAAAATATAACACACATGAAATGAATTAAATGTGATAAAATAGTAAATTTGGTGAATTTCTAGTGATGTAAGGTTATGGGTGACACACGTTAAGTCATATGGTAGTGTGCACGCCCGAATGTGCTCGTTGGCACGCATAACGGAATTGTAAGCGCGAAAGTATAGGCGAATATATATATATATATGTAATTTAAAATATATAAATATATATTAAAATTAAAAATTAAAAAGAATTGTGAAATGACCAAAAAGGGCATTTGATTATTAATGATAAGGATAAGAACATATGGACATTTTGGTCATTTGACCTAAAATATCAATAACCACCACCGACACCCCCATTTTCATCACAAAATTGATCGAAAGAGAGGAAGAAAATGAGAGAGCTGAACTGAGACGAGAAAAGAAAAATCGAGGGAAAGCGGAGAGATTGAGCTCGCGACGTCGAGGTAAGATTGTTATTGTTGTTGTTAATGTTGATGTTGGTGTGTGATGCGTGGTGGGTGTTGTGGTGATAGTGGTGATCGGAGGCTCAGACGAACTGCACGAGCACTTCGTCCAAGGAGGGAGACAATATGGGCGTCGTCTCCCCTCCCTCCTGCACGAGTAGTTCGTCCAAGGAGGGAGACAATATGGGCGTTGTCTCCCCTCCCGCCTAATCCATTGGAAGAAAAAAAATTGAAATGATCGAACCAGGGGAGCCCTGGTTCGATCGGGGAAGGAGGTGTGCACCCCCTACCTAAACGATCTTGGCCTAAGCGGTTCGGACCGAGCCGGCCCAGACCCGGTCAATCAGGTTGGGCCTAACCGAGTCCAACCGAACCGGACTCGGTTCAGCCCAACCCAAATAAATAAAATAAAATAAAATAAAAAATAAGTAAGTAAATATATATTCTGGAAATTTAAGAAAATTGGATTAAAAATAGATAAAAAATTATGAAAAAATTTAGAAAACTCCAGAAAAATATGAAAAATTAGAAAAATGGTTCATAAATGATTTTTAGGACTTTTTCGGGATTTTGGGGAGATGTTGTTGGGGGTTTTTACCTTGTAAAGCGTAAAATTGATATAATATACTCAATTTAAGCTAAATCAATTATAAATGGTAATAGAACATTACGGGCGATATTTTGGATATTGAAGATTTGGAGGAGCAGGAGCAGGACCAAGGTTTATTTTACGGGACGAGGAGTGTGGTTTGAGTTGTGTAGTATCCCAACTGAAATTACTTAAGTATTTACTTCTTTTGGCATTTAAATTCAATTTCTTTCATTTCAATATTCTACTCTGGTTATGGCTATATGGGATGTTGAGCGGAGCTCCCTCCGTTCCATTCCTGTATGTATGTCCACTACACCATAACACGTGCTACCAGATCGGTCTCGGTAAATAGCACGACCCGAGTATCACGTCGATGCGTCGTAGGTGTAACACCGGCCATCGAGTGAATCCAGATACTGGCCCTGCTTGAGTTGGACTCGCTGGCAGTATTCTGTGGAAGAGTTCAAATTATGGTGGTAGTCTGACCCTAGGGGCTAGGAACACACTTTGAGTCATCCCTATTATCTATTCATGCGATGAACGTAGTTGCCTGCATTTATTTTCGCGTGTTTATTTAATAGCTTTATTTAAATTCTAGTATTTAATTTCAGTATTGCTCACTTAATTTCCTTAGGAATACTCACTCTGGACTCGTTATCTGCCTTTTGAGATGGCTTGAGTGCAGATCCTCGTACGAACAGGGGCAAGGACAAGCTGCCAGAGTACTGTTGATCTGAGATTGTCTGACTCGTACGTTTGTATTTTATATATTTTGTTTCATTTTGGGTTTGTAGATTGTGAGATATTTTAAGATACCTTATATATATTGATCTTTTGTGACTTAAGAGGTATTTATGGTTATATATGGGTTTTCCACATTAGGTTTATATTTTATGTTACACACTTATAGTATCATTATCCGAGTAAAAGTGTTAGTAAGGCTGTGTGAATTTGAGGATTCTATGATAACTTAATGTATAAGTTGATTTCAATACAACTTGATTAGTAAATAGATAATTAATAAGGTTTAAAAAGATAAAATAGAGGATACAATCCAATGTATAGCACAACTGTCGCTGGTAAGACAGACTGTGGGTCTGCATTGGCCCCGTGGCAGTCTAATTGAAAAATGGGACGTTATAGATACCAACTGTGACGACTTTCCCCGATTTGGGGTCGGGTTACCCGGCCCAGACCGTTACTTGGACACGATACCTGAACTAAGCCTAAATAACAATCTGGCATGCCTCTCAAACAAACCAGCAGAATACACATTGGCTAAATAAAAGATAATAATTGCGAAATTAATATAAATAGATATTCTTAAGCCAATAAATTTAAGTTCATAAGAACTTCGATGAAACTATAAATGGGTTCATATTGAGTTAAACTATTAAAACTCCCAAGTAGATCAACTAAAGATAAGTAAGCTTCCAAACTACCCAAAGACTTATTTTAATTACAACCCAAGTTTAATAGTTTCAAAATCAAATATACATAATATATATCAACCCAAGGCTCACATCAAGTGAAGACTTCAAGTCCGTTTCTCCCTTGTCCCAATTTTAGCACACTCGTTAACGGACATGTATTGTAAGTTGTGGTGAGCTAAAAGAACCAATAGAGCTCAATAAGAGAACAACCACACTCAAATATCAAATATGCAAGTAATACCTATAAAGCAAAATAAAGCTAGCATGCATTTGAAATTAAGATAAGTATTGACAATTTGTAGCATGTAGCAATTTCCATAAAAGGTATGCATTTCATATTCGATAAAGCATTTTAAGCAATGATAAAGAATTCAGGAGTTGTAAAACATAAGAAATCAAGTTTAGCATGTGTAGGAGTTACAAGAGAGATACATAGGAAGTAACAATATAAGTGTAAGTCCATTGTTCCATTTGTCATTGCCTTCCCTTGAGAGTCAATCATCAAAATATAATAAATGTGCGTAGGTGAATTGATTCCACCGTGTGTCCACGGCTCCTCAAGAGGCCTGGGTGACTTGGTTCCATTGTGCATCCACAACTCCCCAAGAGGCCCTCGCAATGGGTGACTTGGTTCCACCGTTAGATACGGCTTCCCAATAGGACCTTAAGCATGTAAGGTGACTTGGTTCCACCATATGCCTATGACTCCCCAAGAGGCCTTACATGAAGTCAAACAAGGTAGGCAACAACTCCATCCCAAGTCCTTTAGTTAAAATCGTGATTCTAAATATACTAGTAGCAAACCATATTTGATAGATGAGCGAAGCTCCCCACTTACTTAAACTCGCCGCGAATCCTAATCACGATCCTCTCGCACTAGGGCTCGATGTGAACCTTCGCGCTGAACTTCTTTGATCTCTTTGACTTCTCAAAACTCATTCTCACCATTCCAAGCTCTCCTCCTTTCATCTCCACTCTCTTTTCAAATTGTGTAGGACAACAAAATGGTGGCTAGGGTTACTCAACCTCTCATTTTATAGGCTAGAATTAGGTTAGGTTGTGTTAAAGACTAAAGTGTCCTCCCACTTTGCCTTAAGTATAACTCCTTATTTAATTCTTTTTGAGCCGTTTTCATTAGTTTAACTTAATTAGCCTTTTGACTATGAAAATTTTCACAAATTTTTCTCTAATTAATGGGATATCATAAATTTGGAGATCTTGCCCCTTTTGATTAGGAAAGTTCCCACAAATCTTTCCTTATTTAATAGGATCTCATAAATTTGGAGATATCACCCATTTTTATAACTTTCTTCATGTTTAAGAAACGTTTTTCAAATCTTTATTCTCTTGTAAGTTTTCTTAATGAGAACAGGAGCATATTTCTAAAATCTCTTCAAACCACGTAAAATGTGCATCTCGATGTGTAGGATATTATACTATTCTTGGGAAATGTGCCCTAGGTCAATCCATTAATAGTCTTTATGAATACATTTTAGTTAATAAAATAGAGGATTTCATTTGTTGTTTATTATAATTGATTTGCATGTTTACATTATAATAAGATCCATGGGTATTTACAGAAATATCCTAAATATCCCTAGTCGATTATTATACTAGGAACTATAATGAATTAAGACTAGTGTGAGTCTTGATTGATGATCATACGATGATCATACGTATAGGAATACGAATCAAGATCATGAGTACTTGTTAGGGAACAAAGTACTGGACCGACCAGCTATGAGTACATCACATGGATTAAGTCATAGTTGTTTCTCCTGATATGTATATTATTCAGTCCTTTGACTTGAGATTACCAGAGACTTCAACATTAAGAATACTGATTTGACGCAATCAAACGTTGTCTTTAACCGGACGATTATAAAGGTTGTGATTGGAACTGTATAAATAATGTGGCGAAGTTGTGTAATCGAGATAGAATTTGTCCTTCTCATATAGAGAGATATCCAGTAGATCCCTCGATGTGTTAGACTGTTAAAATGCCTAATCTAAGTGAATTGATATTGATCAATGTCACTTGGATGTTTTCAGTCTACTTGGAGATCGAGACTAGTACGATCGAACATGTTGGATGACAATTCCATGCCTTATATTTGATCAAAAGGATATCGTATGATAAAAGGATGTTATATACATTATTGATTAGGTTGTATCGATTTGATCTTTGTACAACCTGGGTAATCATAATGTCTTGCTAGAGACCGCTTATGACTTGTATACCAAAATGTATTTTGGTGCACTGCCAACGTTGTATGAGCCAATTGGGTCGCACACTAAGAATGGTTTTGCGAGATTTTAAAATGGTTCAGAAGAATGAATTTTATATGATAAAATTCATGACAGAAACGTCCCTGTGGTGTATTACACTTATACTTCTTGAGTAGGGGTATATGTGTAATTTACTTAACCGTCTATATACAAGCGTTGTATAAATAGACGTTTTAAGTTACAATACATGTATGAAAATTAAGGGCCGAAAATCTAATTTTCGTTTTAGAAACGAATTAGGGTTGACTGGTATGTTCTGAATTGTTTTGAAGAGAAACCAAATGTTTGGTATTCTCTCGAAGCTAGCACTTTGAATCTCGTCCGCCATTTGTGTGTGGACAGCTAGTAGAGGGCATTCGTCATTGGCAGCGTTTTAAAGATCGATCAACATTCAGAAAGGTATATTGCAATCTAGGTATGATTTAGTTTTCATAGTTTAAACGTTTTAATGGAATTAGATTCAGATCCTGTTGGAGTTTTTCTCAAAATTGTTTTGAAATTTTCGCTGCGTATGAACCCCAAACACCTTTAACTATATCACTAATAATCCAATCAAAAGAAAATCTAACACACATTTAGTATTTAAATTACTAAATTGCCCCTAAATCTGATTGTGGAAGACTCGGGTCGTTACATTTAAGATCCACAACAACTGATTTTATTCTGGAGTTATCATATAGCCAATTTCGAGATCCACTGATTCATGATATTCTAAGGGAGACGGATAAGGAGTGGAGTGTAGTTTTCAGCTACACATTTCGAGAGAATAATACCTATGCAGCCACATGGCTAAGGAAGTTTTTCAGTGTGATGTTGATTTTAAGATTTGATAACATATTCCCAATCAAATTTTCATGTTGCTAGAATAGGATATTCTGCAGTTACAGATGTAACCTAAACCGGATTTGGACTTTGCTAATAAAAACAAATAACAATTTTGAGATATTGTCCATGTGAAAACACTTTTTTTTTTTGGAATATGTTGTCATTACCTTGGTCAGACATGCATGTCCGATATGTACATGAACACGTGCCGTCGATATGCCTTGAGATATGTGCGCAATGCTCATCCAACAGCTCTTGTGTGTGTGCGTGACATCATTTCCTTTTTTTTCGTCAAGAGAAAAACACGTTAAATGAATTGATCATAAACTTATATATTAATCATATATAATCATTATCAAAATATCATATTCACAAGATATAAGCGGAATTGAAATCGCCAAGGAATTAATAATGTTATTTAGTTGGATGTGACACAATAGAATTAGAATTAGAATATAAAATAAATCATAAAAGCAAGCATTGATGCAATTTTTCATTTAATAGAGCATTTGGGAGAATAAAATAAAGAGTGTACATGTGCGTCTACTACTTATATTCGTCGTCCTTTTATATGTATATATATATAAGTTGGAGGAGAGAGAAAGTTTCACATGTTAACATTCTTATTTTAACATTTTCTCATTTTTTCAATTTTTCAATTTTTAAGTATTTGAATGGTTGTAAGAAAAATTCGGTCCCACCCAACAATGTAAACTCATCAAAGTGTACACATGGTCCCACCCAACTCAAATTTTCAATTTTTCAATTTTTAAGTATTTGAATGGTTGTAAAAAACAACCTCGGTCCCACCCAATAATGTAAACTCATAAAAGTGTACACACATATTTGCACACACTTCACAACATGGAAAAGTTTAAAGTTTTCACTACGTAAAGTGCAAACTTCTAGCTTGAAAAGAGTTCCTGCAATGAAGTATAATGTATGCATATATTACTACTTAATAATGTGTGGAACTCCAAACCATGGCTATATACATGGAATGAAGTGTTGTCAAAGTTTTATCCCCCTATAAATATCACATCTCATCCATTCTTCTTGCAACCTATATGAATCCCTATGAACTTTGCTTTCTAGGCGCAATTGGTAAGGTAAAGCATCGAACAACCTTGCATCTCCTTCCAGTGGGATCGTAAAATATTTTTTCATCGCAGCTCTGTCTCAGATTTTGTTGTTTGTAATAGATCTGTCTTAGATTTTGATTTTTGTAACAGAAAAACTATGTACTTTGTGTTCACAGTTCTATGTATTATGTACAACTTTGCATCTCCTCCTTTAATCCTCTCTGCCACTCAATCAACTCAAGCAAGTCCATGTCCTCATCATCTCCAAAGCCTTCAATCTCACCCCCACCCCCCCTTTTTCCTACTTTGACTCTGAGCAAGGCACAACGCACTTCGGGGCAGTGCACAAGGTGTTTGGCGCAAATAATGTCTCCAAGCTCCTCCTTCGCATACCTTCTCATAAGCGTCTTGATGTCGTCATTAGCATATACAATGAAGCTTTAGCTTGCATTCGCGACCACGTCTATGATTGTTTGCCAATATCTTTGCCCTTCAACAACAGATACATACTCATACTTGAAAACTATTACTACATAACTTATATATATGTACAGAGTATACATGCATAATTCCATATATTCATTCTCTTATCAAAAAATTCCACATATTCATTCTTAATTAATAATTCTTAATATTTGAATTAATATATTTATTTTTAGTTATTTTTTTGTCAAATTTTTTAGTTTGTTGAATTGTGAGGATGACATAGATTCTCCATCATGTCTTAGTTAATTTTGAGCTCTAAAAGTAGAAAAATTTAAAAATATTTGGCTAGACCTTGGGCATAATATTAAAGATCCTATATTCATTCTATTTTTTAATTTTTTTGAATTTCGTTTTTTAAAATTTTCGGTTCCTCAAAATTTTTAATATTTTTACGAAATCGAAAGGCCTATATTCATTTCCTATATTTTTTATGTTTTAGGGAAACAAAACAACTCATGATATTAGATTCAATGAATTAAAATAGTGATGTAGTTTCCTACCAAAAATAAATAAATTAGTGTAGTGGTTTCCATTAATTATGCTTATTTTCATAATTAATGAATACATTGAACTTAAAAAAGTATGACCAACTTAACATTAGACCTCTTAGAATTCATGCATAGATACATGTTATGCACCTCTTAATATTAATTAATGCATTAACCCGAATGGGTTGCCAAGTTAGTAAGGGCGATCTCAGGGTTATGTGAGTTAAGCGCATGATCAGGTTCGATTCCCTGGATTGACATGTTCGTTCGGGCCACTGGCCCGAGTACCTAGTGGGGGTCCAGTGCCCTTTGGGGATTAGTTAGGCGAGCCGAATACCCTGAGGTTATAAAAAAATAAAAAATTAATGCATTTTTAATCTAATAAATAAAATTTTATACTTTTTTCTTATAAATAATAATATAATATAATATAATATAATGTGATGTACATATGATATGAGTTGATTATTAAAAATCGTAATTTTAATTATAAAACATTATTGATGTAAATTAATTTATTAACTTCTTCATAAAAGATTAAATAACCCCTGCGCAGAGTGCAGGAAATCGACTAGTTCCCTAATAAAAAAGATTAGGATGACTCAATGATGGACACTCGAGATAGCCTGATGATGGTGTCCTTACATTGTGCATCGATATTTGTGCACACAAATCACAATGCGCAAATATATGGGCGCCATCACCAAATGTTCCATCCTGAGTCACCCTAGTATGCATCTCCTCTAATTATTGTTTCATTGTAGACAATTTTGAATAGTAAAAACTAAAGTGTCTTTTATTTTTTTGTGTTAATTAAGGAGTACTTTTTTAAGCCTAAAAGGCATATTCATTGTTCTAAACCAAGAGGATAAGCCAACCTATTACAACATTTCAACGAGTGAAAATGAAAAAATGTAATATATACTACATTGTATACTGAAGTTCAAAACTATCCTAATTAAATTAGGAAGAACTACCTTACAAAAGAGAAGAAGTACTACCCCTACTCCCCACAAATAGGAACAACTACCTAAATTTGACAAAACATTCGCCTGAGGAGACAAACCTAAATTAATTGTCTAACATTTACCACTGGAGAAAGAAAAACAATAATTTTTTTTAGAAAATGCTAGTGTGCCCCAGCTGGGATACACATTTGGGGCATGCAACTGATTCAACACTGACAGTTGACTGACTATCAGAACTGAGGAAACAAAAAAAAAAAGAAAAAATTAAAGACAAAGCTGACAATCAAATGAAAAAAAAGCGTTTTATGTGGGGCTCACAACAGCTAACTTAGCTGCATGCATTTTTTGTGTGCCTTTGATGGGGGCACACTAGCATTTTCTTTTTCTTTTTTTTGGTAGAAAGAAAAAGTCAACTATAACATCTATATTAATTACTATGGTGAAATTACGTTGGTCGGTTTTGCATGACTTTAAACATACATGCTGACAGAGCTGTCTCTGCTCTTTTGCTCCTCTCCCCAATTCCCTCCTTCTTTCTTCCTAATATAGTTCTCTCTTCTCAGATCTAGAGCTCCCCCACCTCTTTTTTGCTGCCGCCTTCGTCCCCCATTCTTCCATCTGTTGTGCAGTTCTTTATGTGGGGTGGGGTGGGTGGTTTTTAACTCCCTGAGTTATGACCCATCCTTGTTCCCATCTCCACTCCATTTCTTCCTTTTACCCTTCCATCCCCTTTTTTCCTTTATCCTTAGCTTAGCAATCCTTAATGGTGTTTAAGGGGTTGTCAGGTTTTTGGCATAAGAGCCGATGACCCCCTTTTTGTCTATAACTTTAATCGGAAGGAGTAGAATGGTGAGACATAGTTGCAGATTTCAAGTGCTCGGTGGCAGTGACGAGGGACGTGAGGTGGAAGTTGGCGGCATCACACAAATGTTGCCATAAAAGTAGCTAGAGTTGCGGTTGGTCTAACTTACTTTTCCTCTCTTCAAATTATTGCTTTAGTGTGTTTTGAATCAGTGTTTTGCTCCGTTGGTGGGGTTGTTGTTCCCTATTGTTGGGGTAGTTGTTTTCCTTTGGGGTGGTTGTCTCTGCCTTATGGTTGGGGTCACACTTTACGTTTTCATAATTTGTTTCGCGCTTCATTGCTGTAAGATCTATTTGTAATAAGTTCTTGTCCGATTGGACTAGTAACACCTCAATACAAAAATCACTTTGAAAAAAAAAACCATGCATGCTGACGGATTGGTCGGTTTTCATAATTTGTTTCGCGCTTCATTGCTGTAAGATATATTCATTCTTTTGTTTGAGCCACATCTCTTTTCATTCCTATGGTGAAATTAGGCTTAATAGGACACAATTTTAAATTTTCTGCACAATTTAATTTGTGTGATAATTTTTAACTTGTTAACTTCAACTACTAAATATGTGCAAGTTTTATTTGTAGAAGAAATAAAATAATTAGCTAAAGCACACATCTCGAGTGTGATTGATGAGACATCATTTCTCAAAGGGCAAGATCGTAGGAGGTTGTGGGTTGAATCTCATTGGAGTTAAGTTATTGGTTTCTTAATATTTTTATAAAAGAAATAAATAATTACATATGAAAATACTCCCAAATGCAATTAAGCTTCGTATATATAGTGACATTACTTGGGATAAAAATTCATAGGTATCATTATCTTCTTTTTCTTTGCCAAATTAAAGATGTTCCATTATATTACAGTAGTGCTGCATTCACCAATTGGGATAAAAATTCATAGGTATCATTATCTTCCTTTTCTTTGCCAAATTAAAGATGTTCCATTATATTACAGTAGTGCTGCATTCACCAATTGCAACAGAGCTTCATAGTGACATGACATGGACAAGAAATATTTGTACCACCAACTTTATAATTCACAAGCTGTCTCAACAATATCCTTGCTGAGTAATTTTTTTTAACAGTGCTTACTGAGTAATTAACTTGATAGAACCACGGCAAGATCATCAATTTGAAACCCCACAATAAAACCCACAATTCAAACTGTAAAGTTTTACAGGTGCACGTAATACCATAGTCCAAGTCATGATAGTGTGGAAAGACTGGTAGTTTCAGTGTTGGCTTAGTTTGAGTGTGAGAGAGTTCGCTAGAGGAAAATGATAATCTCATGCACATTTAATGTACTATTTGAGCGCACACCCTTGTCATTAAGCCGTTTATGATTTTTTGTCATATGTGTGGCCACACTTGAGGAGACAAGAAAGAACCATAAACAGCTAACAAACAAGGGTGTGCGGCCAAAGTATGCGTTGAAAGTGAGTCATTTTATCATTTTCCTTTGCTAAAATACCAAGGTAAGTTATTATTTGGAAAATGATAATCTAACACACTTTGAGCGCACACTTTATTTCTTATCATTTATAGTATTTAGGGCCCACTCATTAGGAGACAAGAAAGAGTCATAAATGACTAAAAAGTAAAGTGTGCGCCCCAAGTATGCATCTAAAATGTGTTAGATTATCATTTTCCTTATTATTTCCACTCCAAACTTATAAGCATGCACGGTCCTTTTTTTTTAGAAAAATAATAATTTAACACACTTTAGATGCACGCTCTTGTCTTTTAGCCGTTTATGGTATTTTGTTAGACGTATGACCCAAGTATGAAGAGACAAGAAAGAGTCATAAATAGCTAAAAGACAAGAATGTACATCCAAAGTATACGTTGAAAGTGTGTCATTTTATCATTTTTCTTTTTTTTTTACTGGTTGACGTGAAACAATTTTTAACTACACCTTTTTTATAACCTACTTGTAAGCTTTCAATTTGTAAGCCTAGACTTATATTTTATTTTTTTTGAGTACGTCTTAAAAGCCTCTTTTCGTTTTGGTCAGATGCTCTATAACCTCAGAAGCCACATATCAATGGGTTGTTACGCCATAGTGAGAATACCATGTGAAGTTATGTAAGTGTAGGGCCCTAGTCCAATTCCTAAGTGTGTGTTCAAAATGCTAAAATAAATTGTAATTCCTGCTCCAAACTTAGAAGTCGTCATTTTTCCTTTTAGCTTAGTCGATAACTCGATGTATAACTATTTCTTTATCCCCAACCAAACCAATTGCACAAAACCTTTCAAATCTTATGCAAGAGGGATTAGTTGAAGCTGCAAAATGATTGTGCCACAATCTCCACATCGCCTAGGTTGGGAGCCGTTGGTGTATATAGCTACGGAAAATGATTTTCCAACCCACTTTTGACACCCGCACCAAATAGACACTAATTGAGTTCATACTGTTCAATGCGTGATCCGCACATAACTAAAGGTGTATATCACATAACACCGACCTAATCAGTATCTATTTGGTGGTGTCAAAAGTGAGTTTTTTTAGCAAGGTACTATAACAACCATTTTATCTAAATTAATGAGTCCAGATTCATAGGAGTCTTTAAAACTTTTTTATTTCAAAGTCATCCTTAAATAATAAATGACTTTAAAATAACAACTTATAAAACTCGTTTGATATTCCTATAAAAAGTTAAAAAGCTCTCTTATCAGTTTGAACTCAGGTTTTTTTGTTTAAGTAATATTTTGAAACGTACCCAAGATCACACCTATTCAAAAGCTGTGCGATGTACCTTACGATTTGTGCGCACATATGTTGAAGTATATCGTACGGTTATAAAACAGCTGTGGGAGTGCGGGACAAACCACGGCAAGCTCCTCAAGATCCAAACCAATCAAAGATCGGCACAACCAAAACCTAACTTTCGAAGAGCCGTTTAGGAGCACCTTAAACCCTTCACAACAAAACCCTGGTCGCCCCCTCTCTCTCTCTAGCCCAAAAAAAATGAAGAAGAAAGCACGCAAAGCCACTACAGAGTCCGCGGCGGGCGCACCAGATGACGAAGCAGACGTCGACGCAGCTCCGCAGATCGTCCTCGAAGATCAAAACTCAGATCTCTGTCAGAAACTGATGGACCGATACGCAAACTCATCGGCTCCGCAGCACAGCCACCTCTGCGCCTCCGCGGCGGCCATGAGAGCGATTCTCCAAGAAGAAGGCCTGCCTCTCACTCCGCTCGCTTACTTCGCCGCCACGATCTCCGCTATTGACGACGCCACGGCTTCGGAGGTGCTGGATTCGGACGCCATTGCGGCGCTCGCGTCTTTCCTGTCGATGCTCGTCCCGTTGGTTCCGTCGGAAGCGATGCCAGCGTCGAAGGCGGTGGATGCGGTGGCAGTGCTGATTCGGCTGTTGGAGAAAGGGCTGGATGGTGTGGGGACTGCGACTGTGCGGTGCGTCGTGAAGGCGTTGGGGGATTTGTTGGTGTTGTGCGATTTGGGGGATTGGGAGGGGATTAGATCGCCTTTTGAGGTGATTGTTGGGCTCTGCTTTGATAAGCGCCCCAAGGTATGATTTTTGATTGTTGTTGTTTCATTTGAGTTTTCGGCGTGCGTTTCGGTAGTTAGTAGGATGCAAAGAATGGTAGGAAAGGGGAGGCTCAATTGTTGTGTCCATCAAAGAATTGAATTCTCGAGTAGTCCCTATTGATTTCAGATAATGTAGCGTTAGAATTTCATATTTCCAGTGCATTTTGTGGAAGTTCTCTACTTAGGTGGATCTATGTTCGGCGTCACGCTAACAATGCATTTTTGAGAATTGTTAGAAACATGCCTTGGAAATGTAGTGAAGATAACTCATGGTAATCTCAATACTTGCTCGTGGTCTCATGGTATTCATTTCAATGTTACCTTTTCATATTACTTCCCACGCCTACACATATAATATATAAAGCCAGTACTCCACCTACGTAGACCAAAGGGACTATTCTTATGTTCTACATTGCGCTCCCGAGTCCAGATGAAGGAGGAGGGTTGCACTAGGTTGAAAACCATTAAGTCTTGTTGGTGATAAGGGAATAATCTCACATGAACTAGTTGAAAAGAAATACGAAGGTTATAAGTTTGGGAGTGAGAACTCCAACTTCCTTGGTATTTTGGAGAACTCTCCCACTTCCAAACTAAAGCCCACACATTAAGCTAGTCACTCCTACACTCTCATGACTTGGACTTGGCCTATTACAATAGATAACACTTATGTTCTACATAGCGCTCCCGAGTCCGGATAAAAGGAGGAAGGTTACACCATTGTAAAACATTTTTCATTCGTTACTAAGTGGATAAAAAAACAAATGTTTGGGGTTCCCATCCAATGATGTGTTGCATTGGAGCCTGAGTGTAGTGATAAATGAGCAACGGTTTGCTTCACATTGCCACCTGGGTATGAAGAGAATTGAGCAAGGGTTCCCACATAGAGGGATGAAAAATCCGCTTAGGGACATGGTACATAGGAGCGCTAACAATGAAGTCAATGAAATTGGTAGATTCTATGATGCTAAGACGAGTTAATATTGCTTGCCTCTAAGAAATCAAGTGGATAGGAAAACGGAGTAGGGAAAAGGAAATACATGGTTTAAGTCGTGATACACTAGCATGTATAGAGAAAACAATGGAATATGGTTTTTGTGGATAATAGTTATAAGGGTATGGTTGTAGAAGTTAAGAGAATAGGAGACTGATTAATCCTAGTTCAATTAATTATTAGAGACAAACGATTGAAATAATTGGCTCTTATGCACCACAAATAAGATTAATTGAGAGCATCAAATGCAAATTTTGGGATGGTTAGTCTTATTCAAGTTATACTTTTAGATGAAAAGTTTTTTTATTCGAGGGAATTTGAATTGGCATGTAGGGTCAAATAATGATGGGTTCGAAAGAGTTCATGAAGGATGTTGTTATGGTAGTAGAAATGAAGGAGAGTACATCCTAGAATTAGCTTCAACATTTGATTTAGTCTTAGGCTTTGCCTCTACATTTGAACCTAAAAAAGGAAGGAAAATCCGTTGAATTTTGGTTTATTAGTTTCTTTCCTCATTTGAGATATCAAAATGGTAAACAAGGGCTAAAATGTGCGAATGAGGACTTCTAAATGTTGAGATAGCATGTTTATACTTAACCGTGAATTTTATTATTATTCCCTTTATTGTATTTGTAGCTTTCTTTTCTTTTTTGCAAGGTTGTGTACTATGGAGAATCCCTTGTTCTCTTTGGCTGTCTATATAACTGAAAGTCTCTTTCTTATTTGCATGAGGAAAAGAAAAAAAAAAGTATATGCTTGTATGTTCTATTGTGGGCCTGCGTCTTAAGTTTGTGCCTTTATGGATTTTTTTCATATTTGGACTAGACAATGTACTTAGTGGTTGCATTACTTCTTATGCTTTTTGGTTTTGAAGTATTCTTTTTTATCTTATTATATTAAATAAAAAAAAATCTTCCTTGCTATTTCCTTTTTGTGCCCTCTTTGAACATTTTTTTTTCTTCCAAATTATCTAATAAGACTCGGAATTTTTAGAAGGGGTTTTATACTTTCATTTTTATGCTGCAGGTTCGAAGATGTGCACAAATGTGTGTTGAGAAGGTCTTCAAGTCTTTTAATTATTCTTTTGTTATTAAGGAGGCATGCAAAGTGGTTCTCTCTCTGTTTGATCTTCAGTTACCTTTGGCCTTAGAGTTTCCTACTGAAAAAACAGGAGATGCATCCAAAAATGAAAGTGATTTGAAACAGGAGAACTTTAAGGTTCTCCATACATTAAATTTGGTGAAACTTTCTGTCCCATACCTATCAAAGAAAGCTAGTTCAAAAATATTTTTGGATATATTGGAGCTCTTGACATGCCAGTTTGCACCAATTGTAAGCCATAGCCTTACTATACTTGAAGCATTTTTTGAGTCTTCGACAGCTGAATCTATTATCCCAGAAGCGGAAAAAATAATATTTTCACTTGTATCCTTGATAAGTTCTGGTGAGAAGTATCCTAGGGATACTATTGTATTTGCATCAGTTTTGGCAAAAAGGGTTCTTGGAGAACTTCACAGGAAAAACCTCAGCGCGTGGATTGGGAATCTTCCTCTTGTATTTTGTTCGATAGCTGGTATGCATCTTGCATTTGTGTATCAGTACAAAATTTATTAAGTTTTATCCTCTAGCATTTGTTTCGTGCCTTGTCTCACTTCTTTCATCACATTGTTACTTTTGAGTTATGCTCAAAGTTGTTAAATTGGAATTGAATCGTAAAATCGGTAGGGGTGGGTTGTGAATCGAATCGTAAATCGTAAGATTTTTTTCGATTCTTCTAAAATGCTTCTAAACACTTTTAATTTGTGTATTCATTGGTTTCTTACAATTTTAAATGATATATAATAGTTTTAATAAAAAGTTAATAAGAAAAACTATTTTGTGCAAGAAAAAGGTGTTGTTTCACTAACGTGTCAAACACTTCCTATTTTATGTACAAATATATGTATGTGACAAGGCGTGTATTTAGTGGATTCGATCTCTCTCTTCTTTTGCTTTCGTTCTTGGACCTCAAGATTTATCCCCTTTATCGAGTTAAGGGGTTAACTCGTAAATCATGCAAGTAACTCGTACGAGTTAAATCGAATTGCACAATTCGAATTATGAATTGTGCGATTCTTGTAGGTTTGCAATTTAATTGCCAACTCGACTCGTTTTTCCCTTGTACCAAGTTAAATGGTAAATGAGTTTGACAACAGAGGTTATGCTCTTCAATGGCATACAACTTCTAATGGTGTTATCTTTGATTTTCTTAAATTCTAAATTGTTGATATATATTTTTTATATATTGTAATTTTGTATTTCTATCATTTGCAAATTTGATTTTACATTAGTGATTAAATTAACAGGTTGATAATGTAAGTTAGAATTGGTTAATGAGATCTCATTTTATGATGTCGGTGGGCTGAAATTTGGAATACTAAGCCTTTAGTTAAACAGAAGTTTAAAACTACCAAAAAAAGAAGTTAAAGAAAAACTAGACCATGCTATTGGATTATGCCATTATGGGTATAGCGTGGTCCCGAGGAGCGAACTGATTGATGATTAGAGTATGCGTAAACTTGATTGGTGAGGCTTTATTGTGTTGTCGTGGGTCTTAATTTTGTGATGATTCATAACTAAATGACATTGCATTGTTTGTCATGAAAGGATAGCTACAACTACAATAGCATGATGATACTGAAAGAGTTGCTAGAGGGAAATCCCCAAGTCATCGTCTCAGTACATTATCATCAGAGGACAGACGCCCAATGTACTCTATGCTTTTAGCAAATGACAAGAGGAAAAGGGGGGAAAGTGAGGGCTTTTGGCTGTTTTTGCATACTATCTTGGAGGGCTAAATATCAAAAACCTAGCTAAGATTGTGGATTATAGAAGTTAAGGGGGAGAAATTTGTTTAGAAGGCTACATAAAGGGTTAAAACCATTATTATTTTCCTAGAAAACTGATTCTGATTTGATGTTTTCGTCAAGGTTTTTATCGAGTAAATTACTTAATGTTTAAATATTTGGGGATCCATGGATATTATAGGAAGGACCTAGTAGGATGGCGTAATGATTTCTGAGCTATCTGTTTTGCAGCATATTTTTTGTTATGGTCCAATGATGGAATTACACTTGATGGTTATATTTATTCGATGAGTATGTGAGTGGTCCAATTACTTGCCATATTGACCTGCTTATGCGAGATCCATGGTTTGATGAAACAGGAATGATTATAAGAAAATACAATAGAGCATGAACAATGAAATATGAGTTTTTGAATTTTTTGATAAGTCTGTGAGTGGGATGTCAGTGGGTTATGATTCATATGGCACTTGCATAATTTTTTAAGGGGATGTAGGAATAAGATAATGTGGCTAAATTGGGGTTTAACAAATGTTGGATCTATTTCCGGCTCCGATTACATGAGAGGAAAAACAATTAGACAGAATGCGACGCTTTGGACACGCATTGATAATTAACTTGTTTGTCTTGCTTACTTTACCACTTTTGTATGATTGCTCTATGTAATTACATTCAACTATTGGGCACAAGATAACTTCTTATTCACCAAGAGTCTCCTAGGATGGTTCAAGGAAGGAATTTTCTTTAATTCAGGTGGAATATCCTTTTCTAGGGTTGATGTCTCAGTTGAAATAGTTTTAGTAGATTTAATTGTGGCAACCTAGAGTTTTCACCTCTTGTTTTCTTCCGTTTATATTAACGATTAATTTTGAAGTATATATCAATAAATTTTTTGAGTATCTTAAATAAAACCTTTTCATTCATGATAAAGCATTAAAATCTTATTCTTAGAAATGCTTCTCAAGAATCGTCCTCTTGGTTAGTAGATGGCTTGACTTTTATCTCAGAATTGAGCCCATGGATTGGCAAGGTATCTTGGGAATCATGTTCCCCTACTCACCTCCTCCTTTATTCTATATGAGAAAGTGTTTCTCATGGAATTAATTGATCCTCTTGGGTACATTTGTATGCTGCTGGACTACCTTGTTGAAGCTGAAATTATGATATTTTTTTGGGGTGCTATTCTCCAATTCTTTGTTTTTCTGTTTTGTCCTATAGGTTCATACGCAAATTCCAATTTGTTGATTTATGCATTCTACTTCATATGCCAGGTATGCTAGTTCTTGATGCCAATATTTCGACACAAGCTGCTGATATCCTGAAAGATTTAGTCAACAATCATATAGATATGAGATTTTTCCATGACTGTGAAACTCAATCAGATGATGGTAGAGCCTTGGGGACTGCAGAATCAAGGTCAATTGAATCTATTTGTGTTGCACTTGAGAATTTACTTTGCAGTAACAGAGTTCCTAATGGGGCGACATTGGCAGTCATTTCAGATCTCTTCCTTAAGCTTGGTTTGTCTTTTCATCATTACACTTGAAAGGTTGTTACTGTTCAGTTGAAATGAAGTTTGACATTCGATGCTTGTTTTGACTTGAGAATTTACCAATTGAAGACCATGTAACTACTGTCCTAGATTCCCTGTTGATTTGACTTTCGATGCTTGTTTTAGTTTTATAATGTACTAATTCGTAACCTTCTAGCTCAAACAATTTCCTGCCGTTTCCCATATTCTGGCCACTGTAATCCTATCTAGCTTGTGAGGTTCTAGAGGACGTTCATGCAGCTTCGGAAGGAATCATACTGGTGGAGTAAATAATCCAAACATCTTCATGAATCCCAATGTTGAATAGCTATTAGAAGTATCTTGCATTATGGTTGTTAGACTTAGGATTCCATAAGTAGGGGGCTCAAAAGAGTGGGGGTGGGGGGGATTGGAAAGGGCTACAGTAGAACTGGATGATAGGATTGGACCTGGTGGCATAGGTTTGGGTTTATAAAATTGGGATTTTGCAACCTTGGTGTCTTAGTTTTGATATTTGTTACTAAGTGTAGGTATAAAAGTGACAATGCTGGTCGTCCCTTCATATGGGTAGAGAGTTCTTCTTCGTGCAACTATAAATTCAGAAAGACCTTTCCATTGACTGAGCACTTCACAATTGTGTTTAGTTGGTTATCTGTAAGAAATTGAACTTACCTTTCGTTTTTTCCAGTCAGAAATTAATTAAGTGGTGTAATATTATTGGTAATATTTTGTGTTTAGACTAATGATTTGCCCTTGTCCTCCAGATTGAAGTTAAGCAATGTTACTGTTGTATCAGTGCATTTCAATCATGTTTCTATCTGTCAGTATTCTTCAATCATGTTTCTGTCAGTCTTCTCCTACAGTTCGTGATATAGCATTTTATCCATGAATTTTGTGAATGCATTTTTCTGTCAAAAGAAAAATATGTGTCCTCTGTTTGGTTGCTGTTCAATTATTGGTGCTTAATTCATGACTATTGCATGGTATTGTTTATGCGCCTTCCTTTCAATTGTTATGTTATGTGTCATTTTGTTTGTAGGTAAGATCTCATCCATCTATATGAAGGGTATTTTGGTTAAACTTGCGAATGTGATGCTTTCTAATGATGAAGGAGCTGACATCATGCATGTAAGAGAAGTCTCCTTTTACCTTCCCTGTTAATACCTGTAGATGAGAAGGCCATAGTTTTTTTCTGAGAGATGAGAGCAAGATCATATATTCTCATCTCATTATAGGTTTCTAACTATCATATTACCATCTTATTTATTATTTCTGATTCTCTTGCATGCTGTGGATCCAAACAAGTTCTACATAAAAGCCCTTTAATAGCTCTATGCTCACTGGATTTTCAAAGCTATCTCATTTTGCTCCATCTAAAATTCTTCTTTATGCATAACAGTATAAAACAATTTATTTTTTCCTCAAATGGTCTTATGCCATTCTCTACTCAAGCAGAAGAAGTTTGCTTTTCCTTTGTTAAAATGTCAGGTTCAATTAGACAACTTGATAAATGCTTTTTAATGCTATACGAGTGATATGTTAATCTCTTGCTTTATTTTTATACATTATTTCTTGGGAAACATATACGTAGAAACGACAAATGTGTATATACAATTTTCTACAAATATCACTGTTAATAAATAGCGACACATTTCATGATAGCTAACTTTTTTTTTTGTTGTTTATGTCCGTGGATATCGTTTATGAAAAATATATTTTTTTGTTGAGGATATATTTCATATTTTTAAAATGGGAAAGCTTTACCCAAGGATGGGTTGGTGCAGCGGTAAGGGCGCACTCGTAATTGTGTGGATTGGGCGCACGGTTGCTGGTTTGATTCCCCGTTCACACCTCCGTGCATCCCTGGGGAGGGGTGGTAACTTCCTGCAATCCCTTGGCTCAACGGAGTAGTCAGGACCCACTAATGCAGGTGTCGGTTGTGCCTGGGGGGCCTGAATACCCTCGATTATAAAAAAAAATAAAATGGGAAAGCTCTAGAAAGACAAATATAACACACACGCGCACACAGAGAGACACATGCTATTCATGTTTTTATTGGTCAGGTCATTCCTGTGCAATGGCTACTCATAACCGCATTTTGTCAAGGTAAATTATGTAGGGACAGCCTTGAAACTGCCAAAAAGTACCCTATTTCTGAGTTAAGATATAGGAGCCATCTTAGGTTTCTTGAATTCCAGTCTTATTTATCTTTTGATCAACAAGTTTCTGTTTTGCTCCATGCACCCAAATATCTTTGTTTTTTTTTCCTGCAAAATGTAGAAAATGAATGCAATAGCCGAGTCAGTCTGGTCAAAACCAATTTCAGGTTTTTCAATGCTCCACATTTGCATCATTCTTAGTAGTACTTGTAGTAAGTTTCTATTATTAGTGCTCGGTTGTGACTCTTGAAGCTGTAATCCTTTATCCAGAGTAATGAGTTGTCTTCTTTTGGCTATTTAAACCCTGCTGAAGCTTACTTTTAGTTGGCATATACAGCTTCATGATTGCATTGGATCTGCTGTCACTGCTATGGGACCTGAGAAGACACTTGCAGTGATCCCTATATCTTTTCAAGAAGAAAGTTTTACTTTCTCAAACATCTGGTTGATCCCTATTTTGAAGAAATATGTAGTTGGAACTTCACTGGAATACTTCATAGAGAATATTATGCCCCTTGTGGAATCTCTCCAACGAGCTTCCCATAAAGGTATGACTTCTAGTTATGGAAAAAAATTCAAATTATTGTTTACGTCACATCATTGTAAAATATTCTATGTTATTATGTTACCGGTGTTTTGCTATTTTTTCTTTTATGTTCTTTTTTTGATGTACATGGGTGTGAACCTTTGGTTCAGCTAATCTCGCGGGAGTTGGTGTCACAACCCATAACTCGGGAGAAACCAAGGAGATATAAGGTAGCCAACAAGATTTGAACCCACAACCTCTGCCTTAGTTAGAGTTAAGGTGGTCATCTCTTTGCTACTGCTCCACATCCCTTGTGTTCTTAATGTTTGATTGTTTTTCATTAGTTCTCATCCAATTTGGTTAAAATATTTTTTCAGCCAGGTTGTTCATCTGTTGTAAGCTGAAGCATATATGAAATTTGACTACACATTAATATGCAATAATGATGTGAATAGATTAATAGGTGTTGTGGTAGTTTTACATCATGATGGGTATTTTTGTCAGTATGATTTTATATTTTTGGTCATCATTTTGTGCTACATTGATCTGTGATCTATGATCCGTGGTCGAAATATTTTACCAAGTTAAAAGGAAAATTTACAGGACCACAATTAGGCCAACTATGCTTTATGGAAGTGAATGTTCGCGGGTAAAGAAACAAGTTCATAGAATGAATGTAACATAAATGATTATGCTTAGGTGGATGTGTGGTAAAACTTGTAAAGATAGAATAAGAAATACATAAATTCAAAGAAAAATAGGAGTAACACCGATTGACGCAGATTAGAGAAGCGCGGTTGCGATGGTTTGTACACCTCCAAAGGCGACCTACAAATGCCCCTCTCTAGAAAACTCGATTCAATAGAAACTGAAGAAATTCAATGATGTAGGGGTAGATGAAGCTAAATTAGGACGCATTGATTAAGAGGGATTTGGAAAGAATTCCATGTAGTCGACCACATCTAATTTGGGATTGTTGTTTTTATTGTTGTATTGTGCGCTACATTGATGGGTAACAAAATAAGATTCAAGGTCTTAAAAGTAATATGTTAGTAGTTTAGTGCTTTCTTTAGTTGTGTGGTGAATGTATAGATAAGAAGTGTGATGTGTTGTGAAGGGTGTGAATAATTTAGTCTCTTGTTAGAGAATTGGAGAGCTGATAGACATCTTGAATGTCTATTTGTTTTGTTTGTGCTCTTGTTTCCTTGTAATTCCTCATTTTGATTAATCAAAGTGTTCTTTCAATTTGGTGATTGCATCAATTGGTATCAGGCATTGAGATCCAATGGGATCAATGGAGGAAGATGTGCGATTGGAGAAATTGGTGGATAAGATCAAAGAAGGTACTAGAATACTAAGATATTACTTTTATGACTTTGACCCTTACTTTGTTACCTATTATAAATGGTATGCAACAAAATAAGGTTCATGGTCGTAAAAACCATCTTAGAATTCTAGTACTTTTTTTTTAGTTGTAGAGTGAAGTTATAAATAAGAAGTATGATGTGTTGTAGAGGGTGTGAAGAATTTAGTCTCTTGTTAGAAAATTGGAGAGTTAATAGACCTCTTGAACATCTATGTACTTTGTTTGTGTTCTTGTTTCGTTGCAACTCCTCATTGGAATATGCTAAGGTGACCCAAAGTAGATATGCGAAGTGGGCACGTGCCTACGTGGCCACCATGGGACCCACCATGCACAAACTCTCCTTGTTTGACTCGTTTTACTTTTTTTTTTTTTTTTTTTTTTTTTTTTTTTTTTTTTTTCAGAATTTCGGTCACCTTGGTCGCTTCTGACAGGTTGAAGAGACTGGATGACGTATGGTAGTCAGTGTTGGCTGATAGACACCTGACAACCGCACTTTGGTCGTTTTACGCTTTTGGGAGGGATATTTGAAATTGGAAGATGATGACCTAACATTTTAGGAGACATACATTTGCTACACAATGATGTAGATTTGATTGGGATGTGTGGCGCACAAATTCCTAGGGAATGTACACCCTTGTGTAGCAAATATATGTTACCAAAAGAATGTCAAAGAATCATTTTCCTTTGAAATTTTGGTGGGAGAAACTCCTAAATTGAACCTCCACTGTCTCGTACTACCATCAATCCCAAATAAGAAATACATAAATTCAAAGAACGTAGCAAAAATGAGGATGCTTAGGTGGATATGTGGTAAAACTTGTAAAAAATAAAATAAGAAATATACGAATTCAAAAAAAAGTAGGAGTAACACCAATTGACATAAATATTAGGGAAGGGCGGCTGCGGAGGTTTGACACCTCCAAAGACGACCTACAAATGCCCTCTTGAAAACTTGTCTCAATAGAAACTGTAGATATTCGACGGGGTAGCGGTAGACCGAAGATGACTTGCGGCACATTAATTAGAAGAGATTTAAATGGTTTGGAAAACACTTCATCAATTGCACTAAAATTGAGCGTAATGGAAGGGTTTGATACATGTAACCGACCCCAACTAATATGGGATTGAGGCCATGTTGCTGTTGTTGCTGGAAAGCACATCGTCAATTGCTCTAAGCCGAGCACAATGAACCTTTCCAATGAATTTAAGGGATCGAGTAAAGGACTTAAATGGGTTAGCTTGACACTTAATATAAATGGCTCGCGTACTTATTCATGAATATGCGTGTAGGTTCAAAAAGCAATAAAATCTCATGGGAAGATATTATAAATGGTTTGGATCATTTGGTGTTCAACTTCAAATCATAATTATATGGACTGATGTTTTGGTATTATTTTGATAAAACACATGAAAATGAGGTAACTATTTGTGCAATATTGCATTGTTGTGTTAAACCCTTAATATTTTGAATGGAAAACCCATGATATGATGGTAATGCAAATAATAATGCATTTTCTCGCTTGTGAATTGATCTATGAATTTGATACGTTGTAGGGTTACTGCAATTGACTGCAATTTGATAAATATGCGTTCTCTAGCATATTGATGCTTTGATCCTCTTATTGCAATTATTGTGGAGAGGGTTTCTGGCCTTCAAACATATTCTCGTTGTCATGATTCGGAAAAAGGGAACTCTTATTTGAATATAACAAAGTGGAGAAGTCGGAGTCTCTTGTCAAACTGCAAATAGTTAGGAAAATATTGGGTTGATACTTTATATGTCTTGATATGGGCTAATAGTTGTTTGCGTAAGTGATCACTAAGCTTGTAGCTCACAACCATTTATTTTCAAATTATTTTTTATTAGATTTTGTTAATATGCATGTAGCATTAGAACTTTGTATAAGATTTTAGTATTTTTTTTAGTTAGAATTAAAATCTTTATGAGTGGTGATGAATGTGTTCTTGCTTCTTAACTTTGCTTGGATTTTAAAATATAAGTTTTCATAGGAACTCATGTTTTTGTGCAGTGTATATGCAAATGCAAGATGTTGAATTTCATGATTAGTTTACTTTAACGTAGTATATTTGATATACTTCATGTTATTAGTTATCGAATAGTTTGTATTTGTTTTCACTAATAGTTTGTATTTGTTTTCACTAATAATATGTATGACATTGGGATTTTATCTACGGAAAATTAAATGGAAAACTTCAAGGAATTCCCTGCATGAAAAAAATAATAGAAATTTCCCGTGGGGCATTAAATGGGGAAAAACTTGCCATGGGGATTCCCCATCCCCGCCTATTCCTCATGCAGATGGGGGTGGGATGAAAAATCATCCCCTCATCGGGCATAAGGATGGGGACCTCCCGTCCTTGCCCCCACCCCACTTACATCCCTACTTGGAACCTTAAAACAATTTTTCCTTTTTTTGAAAACGGAAACTTAAAACAGTTTAGATAGCTTCTTTTTTAATTTATTTTTTCTTTTATGAAGTGATTTTACATTCTTGAAAGTACATGTGACCCATAATTCAGATGTGGAACCTGTAAACAGATCAGGATGTCCAGAAAATTGGAGTAGGCTGGTGAGCTGTTTTAATCGTAGATGGATAATTCTCTTATTTATTCGCATATGATAGGTCCATATTTATAATTTCTATTGATAAAAATGAAACTAATCTCCGAGCCACGTGGATTTTTCCTGTACCAGTACTATACTTTTTTACTTTATAAAATTGATTTTCCATGTTTTCCTGAGCACCCTATGATCTATGATTACTAGCAACTTTTGTAGGTTATATTTTTGGGATGCATGGAACCTGACACGTGCTTCTTTAGTTAGATCTAAAATATTATTTGGTGTTGTTCTCCAGCTAAACTAACCATAGAAAATAATTAGAAAAAGTCTTGCTTAGTTCAAGAGCAAGCTATAGCTATTGACACCAATGTTTCTCCTTTTAAGCCCTTTCTCTCTCTCTCGCTCTCTTCTTTTTTTTTGTGTTTTCTTCCACAAGTGTTTTGGAGAAAAAAAAGAGCATGCCTCTTGAGTCTATTTTGGTAGTAGGAACTTGATCTAGTTTTCCTTTCACTACTTATCTCATTTAAATGTCTTTTTTCCAATTTTTTTCATTTATGAGGCATATATGTACACAAGGCACTTTCTTTTTGTACTTTTTGGCTTTTAGGTGATGCAGATTGCCTTATCTTGTATTTAGGCTTATAGTTAATCCTTGTCCTATACACCATCTACAAATGTTGTTTTGGAAATGTGAAGTATAAATGAAGTCTGGTGATCTGTGGTGAAGTATAAATAAAGATTTGGGCAAATGACATATTTCTCCTGAGACAGGAGAGTAGCGTCTTTTAGTTTCCTCTGGAAGAAGGAACATATGTTTTAGATTTTCTTTTTTTCTGTTTTTATTTCTGCTGATGGCATCTTTGTCAAGTTCTTTAAGATTTCTTCGGACAATGGGAGTCTGATAAAATCTCGACTAATTCCACATGCTTTCTTTGTTGAACTTGATATTGATTTTTTTTTTTGTTTAAATTTTGGTACTGATTCAATCGATGTGGTGTTTCTGCACATTAGTGTAAATCTCTTTTTCTTTATTTGCCATCTGTGGAATTAGTCTGTGTCATCCGTTCTTATGAGCAGATGACAATGTGAGCCAGATATTATCTCCAACTCGCTCTTGCTATTTTCAAGTGTTTAATTCATGCCTTTATGCTTTTTTTTTTTTGGTAAATCTTTATGCTTTATTAAAACATGTTTGTAATTTTATTGTTCCTTATATTTTCTTAGATTCAGATTTTATTTATTTATTTATTTTTTGTTTCAGTTAAGAAGGCATCACTTCGAAAAAAATTGCAGACCTATCTCCATGAACTCTGGGACTTGCTACCTGCTTTCTGTCGATACCCAACTGATACTCAGAAAAACTTTGAGCCGTTGTCCAAAATCTTTGCAGATCTTCTTAGGAAAGATTCCTCTATGCATGAAAACATAGCCTTAGCTTTGCAGGTAGAAATTAATGGTATCAAATAAATTTGACTTTCTTCTTCCCTTCAACTTATAATATCAATTCTATTATTTTTTCAAAAACTATTGAACTATCATGCTATATTCTCATGATGCACTATAACTTTTGTTTCCTATAGGAACTTGTTAATCAAAACAAGATCATAGTTCAATCATCCTGTAATGTGGATTCCGTGACACATTTAGTTACTTGCAATGTGGAGCAGTTGAAAACTGCAGCTACAAGTGTACCTCATCACTACTCAACAAAAATTGCAACCAGGAACGTGAAGGCCTTATCTTCATGTTCGAATGACTTGCTTCAGGCTCTTGCAGATGTATTTTTTGATTCACCTCCAGAGAAGCGCATAGTTTTAAAGGTTTACTATACTTTGTCACCTGTTTTTCTTATTTTATAAGTTAAATTATAATAGGTATTAATGCATTATGTCATCTTTAATTGCTCTTTATTATGTCTTATGTTCATGACGTTGCTTTTCCTTTATAAGGATGGCCGATCAATAGAAACTAAGCGCTGCATTTTGGTTGTTGGTTCATTTAACTTACTACTTGCACGTATGATTTTGTCTTGTTGGCAAGTATTTTGGTCATGATGTCAACTATCACAGTTTCACCAACAAGTTGGTTTTCCCTACTTATTTGGGTTGCATCTTACACGTACGCAGGCCTATTAAACATTGTTTTTTCTTGAATCTTTTATTTTTTTATTTTTTTTATTAATCAATGAGGTAGGCGTAGACCGAAGTTAACTTGGGATGCATTAATTAGGAGGGACTTGAATGGTTTGGAATGCTCACCATCAATTGCACTAAATCGAGCACAATGGAAGAGTTTGATCCATGTAGCCAACCCCAATTAATTAGGGACTGAGGCTATGTTGTTGTTGTTGTTGCATTTTTTTTATTAATCATTGATACTGAAGCTACACCGCAGTAAAAGTTTATTACATAATCTTTTTGGGTGCAAATGATATATTAGGAAACAAAGTGTACAGAAAGGGGCAAAGAAGACTCTCTAAAGTGAGAAGCAGCCAAGCAAAAAGTCAACTATTGGCATTTTTGAGAAAGGCGTGTCATTAGAAGAATCAGATATTATGAAACGTGCATCCTCCAACAGAAAAGTCCATGTTTGCAGGATTGCAAAATCCAAATACAAATTTATAGAAAGTTGAGTCTTGAAGTCCTAGCTGATGTTATGCAAGGAATGAAATGAATGTTTTGAGATAGAGTTACTGTTTCCTATCTGTTGAGACGGTGGTCTTGGATTCAATTCTTAGTAGCTGCATTATATTCCTTTGTTATCTCCTAGGCTATGGGGTTGGGGCGCCTGACTAGCCTCTTTGGTATTAGTCAAACCAAAAGTTCTAGATACCAAAGGTTCGCAAAAAAATGTCTGCTATCTGATGTGTTTTGTAACACTTAAAACCTAGATGATTATATAAGGAAAGCACTTGAAATTTGCTTTTCATGGTTATGAGTTCATGATACTTAGCACTTTATAAAGTTTTAGTGATTCAAAGATTGTTGAAGGCTTGAACTCCAGTTTTATTTTCCCACCGTCTCCTCAGTGGATTGACTTTGGGAGACCAACTGTGTAAATCATCAATTTAGAAGTCCTTGGGCAGGACTTTCCTTAGATGGACAATTTCAGATCTTATAAGAAGTTTGTCTTTCATTACCTTGAGTCATTTGTTGTCTTACTCTTACCTTTATGCAAGTAGGCATATTCATGTACTTTGAAGTTTGAACTCTCTTAATATCCTGAGGCAACCTAGCCTTTGCTGTCTATATTGGTTGTACTGTTGTTCTCATGCTAATAAGTTTCACTTTATTAAGGAAAGGAGGTTAGAAGAAAGCCTTAGTTTTCTTTTTGCTTGTTATTTTGTTTCTGTTTGTAGATTCCTTGGGTTTTGTTTTATTGGAGTTCTTTGAAACTCTGGTCTACGCTTTTATATTGTGTAGAAATTTTGTTGTTTAGTTTTTGTTTGTAAATTCTTAAGGATAGGCTCTTAATTGGTTTAGGGGCATTTGGAAGGTTCACATTCAATTAAAAATGTAGAACATCAAAATATTTTGGTTTTTGCGATTGTGAATACTGAGTTAATGCATTATATGTTTTGTTAAAGTATTTTTTTTTTCTTTTGAAAATAAGCCTTTCTTGGCATAAAACTAACCCATATATGCCCGTGCATAAAATGAACTCAATCACTACTTGATATTGGCCTTGATTTTGAGCATCTCAGCAAAGATGTCTAGAGAGCTCTATGAGTTTTTTTGCTTTTTTAATTGTATTATTTATTTTCCTATCATAGCTTCTTTGGTGGGTTCCAGAAAGAAAAGGAGTACATGCTAGATACATTGACACTACTAAGGATATGTATGGACTATGGAGTAGTAACGAGTATAAAGACATTTGGAGCAACCATAAAAGAATTTCCCATTACAATTGGACTACATCAAGGATCGGCTTTAAGCCCATATCTTTTTACTCTAGTTATGGGTGAACTAACTAGGCATATATTCAAGAGGATATACCATGGTGTATGCTATTTGCAGATGATATTGTCCTACTGGACGAAACAAGAGATGGAGTGAATAGGATATTAGAACTTTGGAGGATGGAGTGGTAAAACTAGGGGAAGTAGAAGGTGAACCACTTTAGATATCTAGGATCAATCATACAAAGTGATGGAAATATTGAGAATGATGTCACACATAGAATTCAAGCTGGATGGATGAAATGGAGGAGTGCAACATGTGTGATGTGTGGTCGAAATATTCCTACCAAGTTAAAAAGGAAAATATTATAGGACTGCAAGTAGGCCATCTATGCTCTATGAAAGTGAATGTTGGGCGGTAAAGCAACAACAATTACATAAAATGAACGTAGCAGAAATGAGGATGCGTAGGTGGATATGTGGTAAAATTCAAGTAAAAGTAGGAGTAATAACAATTGACACAAAGATTAGAGCAGGACAATTGTGGTGGTTTAGACACCTGCAAAGATGACCTACAAATGCCCCCACTAGGAACCTTGACTCAATTGAAACTGAGAAAATTCGATGAGGTAGAGGTAGACCGGAGTTTTCTTGGGACGCATTAAGTAGGAGGGATTTAAATGGTTTGGAAAGCTCACCATCAATTGCACTAAATCGAGCACAATGGAAGAGTTTGATCCATGTAGCCAACCCCAATTAATTTGGGATTGAGGCTATGTTGTTGTTGTATCATAGCTTCTTTAATATTTAATTGATTCTTCAATTATTGAGGTTTCTTAATGTTAAATTTGTTATTTCTTATCTTCAAAATTTTCTTCCAGCTTTCAAGTACGAGTTCAATGTAATTCTCATTTTTGCATTCTAATACTGACTTCTTAATGATGAATATAAACAAATTTGTGCATGACTTCACTTTTCCAGGAGGCAATTAGTTGCTTGGCATCAATTACTAAGACTTCTAAGGTTAAGAGGATCTTCACATCGACTTTGGAGAAATATAGGCTGACAAATGGAGTTGGTGCTTCTGAAAAGTTGGAAAGTGTTGGCTTAAAATCAGTTGATAGTAAGCACCAAGAATATGTTAATAAGGAGGAAGGCAAGGCGCATCAGTAAGTATTTTTCAATGTTTAAATCTTTATCGTCTTATTTCTCAAAAATATTATTGTTGTTTGATTTTTAATCACTTTCTCAATAAAACCTTGATTCTCTTCTCATTTGCCAGTTGTATTGTCATAATATTTTTTAAAACCCCTTGCAGACTGCAGTATACATCACTTCATATCAATCTTCTGTGTTCAATTGATCTATTGCTTTGAGGAATGAAACCTTGATTCTCTTCTCACATTGCCAGTTTTCTTGTCATAATATTTTTTAAAACCCTTGCAAACTGCAGTATACATCACTTCATATCAATCTTCTGTGTTCAATTTATTTATTGCTTTGAGGTTTAGTTCTTGCTTGCTAAATTGCTAATTATCCTGTTACGCCATAAGATGAAATGACCTATCAACAGTTTTTTTCTAGTTATTTCAATCATAATATTTTGCCCTAATATTTTTACCTCACTGCATGATTGAATTGATGCTTATTTTAGTTTAGATGTTAGAATACGAAGAGTCAAAGACGATGTAGTTGTGGTTGTTTGTGATTCTTCTAGGTGTGCAAGGATTGTTTTAGGCATATAAAGTCATGCTTTTGTGGTATTGGATCTTAAATGTAGCGAAGTAGCTTGCAAGTGGCTAATTGTATATCTGGTACAACCTTTTCTCTTTAAGAAAAGAAAAGAATTTCGTGAGACATAATGGAGTGGGAAGAAGCTGGCATATAATTAAACCAAGTGCTTTGCATTTAGTGACTGAAAAATGAAAATTTTGTCTTTGTTGGCTAAGTTTGGCGCAATGCCTTTGGAACCACAAATTTTGATGAAGAGTCTAGATGAGTTTGGCTAAGTCTATAACCATATGGCTATTGCCTCCATGGCCAGTTTCTTTTAGCTATGTTGGAATCTAGAGTTGTTCTAGAATGTGCTTGTTGTATCTTGAATGTGTTGAAAATTATTTTGAACGGTTCTATTCTATTTGAATTTACCTTCACTTGGGGGTTCTCATACTTATTCTTGAATATGCACCATTATTGATGTTAAATGACCAAATAATCTTTGTTGCATAAAACTTTCCCTTGGTAATTTTGAGTATTGTATTAATTGTCATATTAATTAATTTAAAGGACATACTTGATAGTTGATACCTCACTCAAATATCATGAAAAAGCTATAATGAAGGCTTTTGGTTAACTGTTACATTGAGAAAGAATTATAGTCCTCTGCTATTCTGCATAATGAGCATTTAATTGATACAGGTCCATCATACTTGAGTTTTCATCATCACTTGTTGAAGGAGCAAATGAAGATCTAATTAATATGATTTTTGATTATATCAGACTTGCATTGGAGGTTAGATGTCCTTTATATGTCTATCACATGCCGTGCATGCGATTGTTATTTTGATTTAGCAATCAGTCTGTCGTGCTGAAAATCAATTAATTTTGGATTTTTTTTTGACAATATTTTTGGTTGGTAGGATACAAGTGGAGTTGGTCAGGCAGAAGCATACTATACATTGAGCAGAATTTTCAAGGTTTGCAAAATCATACTTGCTCTTTGACACTCGTGTTCTTTTTCTAAGTGATACTTTATTAATCGTATTTTGCAGGAACATACTTGGTTTATTTCTTCACGATTTGATGAGATGATGAACCTTCTGGTCGGTGTAAATTCGCCGACTGATAGTTTGTACTTAAGAAGTCGCTTTGCATGTATGCATGATCTATTTGTTCACATACTGCAGGTCAGGTCACTTTTTATTTTGCTGTCGTTTTTATTTATTTATTTAGATTTCTTTCTTCACTTTGGAAATTATAGTTCTATTGGAATTTCTGTATCCATGTTACCTAAAGATTTGGTCTTTTCTTGTGAAGCTTTAGTAAGGGGAACTGTCAAAATCTTTTAGGTCATTTCACTGTTTTTCTGGTGTAGAATGACTTTCAGATTCTTTTTGGCACGAGCCCCTGAACATTCAATAGCAGGGTTTGCTTGCTTCAAAATTAACAATGAGGTCAACTAATTCCCAATTGATTGCAGAGCGTTTTCATATGTTTCTTCTGATGTCATCTGTATCTTATGCTTTTAGAAACACTTTTTTCTTTTTAAATGAGAACTTTTGGGTTTGCTGTTAACTAGTAGCATTTTTAAAAATTCATTAGTTACATTTCCACTTCGTTCTTTTTTTCATTGTTGCATTGATCTCGAAGCAGCACTCTTGATGCAAGTCTGACATTTCACTCTCATTTTAATGCTTTTGCAGAGTGATTTTGAAGAGAAGAGTTCAAAAGCTTTCCTTATTTTAAATGAGGTTATCCTAGCATTAAAAAATGTAAGAATGCAAATCTTGAAATCGTTTCCTTTGCTATCCTTTTCCTTCTAGCTTTTTATCTCTTCCCCAGGTCTTTTGACTTTTTAAATCCTATTGCAGCCCGTGGTTTACTTACCAGTGGACAGTGGGAATTAAAGTCCTAGCTACTATTGCCATCCTTGTTCTTACCTGCATAATAATTTAACCTGATAAAATGTCTCCCCTTCACTTAATTATGCCCATTGTGCATTCACTAACTCCCAACACAGATTTGTATGCATATGTAGCATCGTGCAAGGAATGAAAAATCACAAACAGCTATTTTGCAAGCCCTTTTTTAAGTTTCTCCATTTGAATTACAAATTTCATTTAAAATAAAGGAAGGACATAATCATAATATTTATAAATTGTTTAATTTCAAAACTCATGAATATATTGTCAATTCCATTTATTCTATATATATATTTGTACACATTAGCCTAATATACTGTTTTTTAAAGCCTCAATCCCAAATTAGTTGGAGTAAGCTACATGGATCCAAAATATCCATTCAACTTGATTTAATGCGGTTATTGATGTGATTTAATAAGTTTTTAAATCTTTTATAGTTAACGCATGCCAAGTTACCATGGCTTTACCCCTATATCTTCGAATTCCTTCAATTTTGTGCACCTGGTTTTATTATTGGGATATTTTTAGGTTATCTGATGTGTCTAAATCACCATAACGACCTTTGACTTATTTATTTGTATTATCTTTTGGCCCTACTACTTTCTTTGAATCTACCTTACATGTTTTATGACACATTCATCTATGCATCCTCATCTCTGCTATGCTCACATTATATATGCGTTGCTTTTGCAATGGCCAACATTCGCTCTTACAAAGCACTTAGCCTAGTTGCATTCTTATAGATTTTTTCCCCTTTTAGTTTTAGTTTCTTGCTCGCTTCATCTCTTATTTTGTGCGTTAAAAAAATGTTGTCAGCAAATAGCATACTAGTTATAACAAGAGAATTGAGAATTGAGAAAGAGGGAAGAAGATTTATTGCTGCACTAAACCACGTGACAAGCAATCCCACAACATTCAAGAGGCTGGAGTCTCCAAGAACTCTAGTGAGTTCCTTAATCAAAACAAATGTACTGAATGACCTTACATGAACTCTTTACTCCTATAGTCCTATTTATAATGTTCCCCTCTAACTAGCTCTATGTGACTATATTTGATCTTATCATTACTCGCCTCTTAAACATTCACGTTGTTCTCAAGTTGGAAAGCCAAATGAATAGACAAAGCAATTGTAGACCAATAATAGATAGATCTCGCGTGAACACAAAGTATGTGACATTGTAGAGCTTGTGGTGCCTGAAATGTTAGATTAGCTGGCCCCGTGATGTAATGAAGTAAACCTATGTAAAGCACAAAGTTACGTGCACTATTCATTGACGCCCTTTCATTGAACCCCTATTGCACACTGTAAATGTCATCATAGTAGGTTGAAACAGAGAGCCAAAGTGTGGATATTTTAGAGGAAGCCATGCCAAGTTCCATATACACCATGCACGCTCAACCTAACAGAGAAATGACAACACTATAAAAGATTAAGGAATCCCAATTGTGCTAGCCGTTGTGTGAAAGAGCTCACTCCAAGGGCGCAATACCAACACCTAATAATTGCTTAAGACGTCAATAACCTCAATTTGAAAGCAAAATGAATGGAAATGTCACCAACTAGAGTCGGGATGTGTATGATTATAAGAGTTAACCACCCTGCCCCATAAGGTTAATCAAACTATGTTGTAGTATGTTGCAACGTCACATGAGGTTGTGATTAAGTATGTTGCCACAAAGATGTGACCCTAAAAGTGTCAGATACACTCGCCAATTCGATAGAAAGGAAAATAATATAGTTCGAGAATGAGGAGAAATTCTTCATTGAACACCTGGTCAAACTATGAACCGATGAAGGGTAGAGCTAACCAAGTGTGAAGATAAAACCAAAACCCTAACTAAGCAGAGTTGCTCACCAACATCTACATTTCCTTGAGTGACTCTACCATTGCCATAATCTTCTTGCACTCTAAGTTCAAGATCAATCTTGATTTCATTAGTGCATGTGATGGTCTTTTGTAGAGATCAATTGCTCTGTACAAATTTGTTAGAACACTGAACCTTGGTTGAATTTAATAACAAAATCAGAGACAATAACAAGAGAGTTGAGAAAGTGAGAAGAAGATTTATTGCTTAACTAAGCCACAAAACAAGTAATCCCACATCATTCAATATTCTTGACTCTCCAAGAACTAAAATAAGTTCCTTAATCAAGAAAAATGTACCTTACGCAAATTCTATAACCCAATTTGTAATGTTCCCTTCTAACTAACTTGAAGTGACTCTATGTGAGATCTTATTGCATACTCCATTCCATTGGGTATCGTCTTCAATATGCCTTGTTAATTCATCAATAATTGAAGTAAAGAAATTGATTAGAAATAGGTATTCTTATTTTAAGCTTTAGATTTTATGTATCATATTGGACTAGATTATAATTATGTTCATCTTTGCTGTTCTAATAAATTTTGGGATTCATCCTAATGGTTTAGCCATTGAAGTAAAATCTTAAAGTTAGAGTAGGAATGTATAGGCTCAATCGGTCATTCACACCTCTATATAGATTTGGTTCGTCATGACCCACATCAACATATGTGCCCACACACATACACGAACTCCTAGATTTTAGCCTATGTGATAGAAACGTGACATACACAAAGAAAACTTCTACTGAAACTAGAAACTAACATGTTAAAGTAATCCAAATTTGAATTGATCTCCAACAAACTCCCTCTTAATTCAAATTTCTTAAAACTTCTCTTCACACGTTTTGAACCGTGAAGCACATCTCTTCACTTTGACCTCATCATCCTCTCTCTATATAGAAGAAATTCATGGGTCTGAAGAGTGTTGGGCCACACAAGCACATGTGGGTTGCCCATCGTGCACAAAACCAATTGGCTGGTGCTAAGATCCAATCTACTCCACTCATGTACCACACCATCTCTTATTATATTTTTGATGTGGGATTATACACTCCAACACTCCCCCTCAAGTGCGCAATTGGGCCTGGACCTTGCCAAACACAGACCTACTCTTAGATGTTCGTACAAACAGGCCTATGCCAACTTTTAGAGGCTTTAGGTCCACAAATAGGTCTAGACTACATTGCTAGCGCAACCAGGTTTTCAAATACGATCCCAGGATCATCTTGCTTTGATACATATAAATCCATGGGTTTGAAGAGTGTTGGGCCACACGCACACATGTGGGTATATAAATGGTGTTGGAGCCCATCTTGCACAAAACCAATTGGCTTGTGCTATGATCTAATCTATTCAACTCGTATACCACACCAACTCTTATTATATTTCCGACGTGGGATAATACACTCCAACACTCCAAAAACTTAAAAAAATATATTGGTGCACTTCTCATCAACAAACTTCATCATCTAGAAAGCAACCACAAATTCTCTTCTTCATGTTAACACAACATGCTGAATGGGTGATCGACACCTCTTCTTTGCAACACATCTCTACAATCTTGCCTCTACTTCTCAAAATCGAATACACCTTATGCTTGAACCATCATTTCTGATACCAATGTTAAAAACTTATAAACGAGAATACAAGTAATATAGAGAAGAAGAGGACACATAAAAACACTAAAGGACTACATTGTTTCTCAATATAAATTTTGATCAGTCATTCACTCATATGTATAGATTTGGTCGATTTGGTCCATCGTGACCCACGTGGGCCACGTCAACATACGTGCCCTCACATAACCTAAACACTAACTCCTAGATTTTAGCCTATATAATAGAAATGTGATAAACACAAAATAACTTTTACCAAGACAAAAATTTAACGTGTTGAAGTAAGCAAAATCTGAATTAATTTCTAACAAAAGCTTAGCTCTGAAAATGTGGAAAACTCTTGGTGGGATTTTCTCTTGATGTGAAGTAGGTATCTAACATGTCAGCATTTTGGTTAAAAGTCTGTGCTTTTGACATCTATACCAAAAGAGGACTTCTCTTTATATTCTCAAAGCTATGTAATATATATGTTTATGGATCTCTGTAACTGTTGGAGCCAACCCCTACTATTTTGTGGTTGAAGATCTCTATAAGTGTTGGATGCCTATTAGCCTTGAATGGTTTAATGGGAATGTGGCATAGGGAGTAAAGGTCGATTCCTTTTTACTTTTTGCGTCATAATTGCTATCAAAATGTTTGATGACATTCAGAAGTGGCCTAACTAGTAGAGTAGTAATTAGATAACTATCTTTTATATGGTGATATTATTACTTCTTGTTTGATACAAGGCTGTTGCATCCCCTCATAGGATTAATTAAGATAAGATTGGCAAGTTGAAGTGCTAAAACAGGAGTTTTCAACATGCCAATGAGATTTGTTACTTTATGTACTGCTCTTGATTTTTCAAATTGTAAGCTTCAGTTGCGAACATCAAATAGATTTGGATCTCGTGAAAAAGTCTTTTTTGGTTCCTAATAGATTAGAAATAATTACCTTGTAATTTAGACAGTTACCTGGAAGAATCCTGTTGGCGGTGCTGAAATTTTGTTTTACAAGTTCTAATATATACTCTCTCAGGTAACTGTCTAAATTACTGGGTAATTATTTCTTAACCACAATTCATGACTGATAGAATCTTGAAGTTTTATTACTTAATCGACAAATGAAACAACAACAAGAACTAGAAAACCTAGAGAAGAGTCTTAAACCTCTCTCAACCCAAACTCAAAATAGTTCCCAAATACAATCAAGACAACAAGATGACTTTCTATACCTTACAACATCTATTTATACTACAAATCCAAAACCACCCACACAACCTCCTTAGTAACTAACTTGCACTCACACCCGCATTGTTGTTGTGGTTTCACTAACCCCGTATTGATATAAGGTCTTATATAAGGTCTTATTCCACAACAATGTAGTCGGCTACAAAAATGGTGGAGGCCATGGCGGAGGGCTCACTGTTGTGGAGTAATCCCACCCCTTAGCAGACACGCGACTGTGCAGATCCGCTAGAATTGGTTGTAAGAAAGCTAGATCTGATAATGTAGAGACCTTGACCTGTTGACCACTGATGCAACTAAGTGTGGTTGGAAACAGTTGGTGTCTGGAACTTGTGTGGGAGTCGATGGAACTTGCACCAGAAGTGGTTGTTGCAGCAGATCTGGTCCACCACTAATGGTAGGTAACACTTCAAACAACTCTAGATCTCGAGTCTGCAACGCCTCTACATCTTTGATCTGCAACGCCTCCTTTCGGATCTCTGCTTTCACCCCAGATCTGCGACCGAACGACTGTTTCTTCACTAGATGTGGGCCACTAACGATCCAAATCAACTTGGATGCCGCCAGATCTGGTGGATTTGAGGCTTTCATGTTGCTTGACTCTCCGAGTTGTCGCTCTCCCGTGTTAGGCAATGCAATCCCATAGTGAAGAAGGAAAAGTTAGTCGAATCTTTGTGCCAAGCCTCTGAACACAACCTTCATTTCCAAATTGAAATCGCGTATCTGATTCTTCATCTCCTCGATTGACTCCACCATCAGTGAAAACCTCCGAAGCTCGCATTCGATTCGATCCAATCGAGCTTCAATGTTTGAAGGTGTACTCTGATACCACTGATCGAATAATGAAGTTTTATTACTTAATCGACAAACGAAACAACAACCAAAAAACCCAGAGAAGAGTCTTAAAACTCTCTCAACCCAAACTCAAAAGAGTTCCCAATTACAATCAAGACAACAATATGACTTTCTCTACCTTACAACATCTATTTATACTACAAATCCAAAGCGGCCCACACAACCTCCCTTGTAACTAACTTGCACTCACACCCGCATTGTTGTTGTGGTTCCACTAACCCCTTTTTGATGCGAGGTCTTATCAGACTCATGGATCCAATTATCATATTTTTTATTATGTTTACATGAATGTAATGTGGGAGAGTCGGTGTGTTTTTTCATGGTGATCGCTAGGAAAGTTTGCTGTTAACTCTTGGAGAGAGTATGCCACTGTAGGGCAGTATGTGAATTGAGCTTCCCACACACTATGGCAATTCTAATGCTTGAATTCCTGTTTTCTGCAATGCACAAATTATCACAAATTGATGAGCATGACTAGCAAAACCCGAACATCTTATTTTTCTTTTTTTGTTTTCTTATGGTTTTAAGTAGCATTTTTTAAAAGGAAAATGATAATCTAACACACTTGGGGCGCACACTTTGCCTTTTAGCTTATTTATGGTGTTTTGTCAAATGAGGGCCCACACCTAGGGAGACAAGAAAGAGCCCTAAATAGGCTAAAACACAAAGTGTGCGCCCCAAGTGTGCGCTCAAAGTGTGTTAGATTATCATTTTCCTTTTTAAAAGAGTTGTATGTTTTTTGAAAGATAGTTGTATGTTTTATAAAAGAAAGTTGTATGTTTTTGGGTCTGAAAAGACATCTTCCTTTCATTGCTAATGTGTTATTACTTACCGGATGCTCTTTGGCACTAAATTTTATTTGAAAGAGTTGAAGTGACTTCAACGGATGGCTTCACTGCATTAGTTTATTTATGCACTAATGAGAATCCTTCAATTTCGATATATAGTCCAATGAAGAGGCTAGAAAGGCAGCGTATGATTTATTGATGAGGATTGGCAGCAGCTTGAAGAATGCATCATCTATTGACTCTGATTCACCTCGTCAGAAACTCTATAATATGGTACATATATTATTCTCGTTGCTTGCTTTCCTCTTTTGAAGTTGTTATTCTGTTTTGGTCTAACATTATTGAAACACAGACAAATCTTAGTATTGAGCTCATGCTTTGCTCTTTAAGTCGGCAATAGAGTCTTTGAAATAACTATAGTCAGAAGAACAAAGAAGACTGTGGAGTAGAATGTAATAATTAAATAATAGGTAGATGTGCTTTGTCAAGTACAGTTCTAATCTTATACTTACTTTATCAAGTGATCTCTGTGGTTGCATGGTAGGAGTTTCTTGTCTGCTCCCAAGATTTGAAAAAATAAAAATAAAAAATAGAAGGGGGATTGTACTCATCTTCCCACAGCTTATAGCTTGGAATCCATTTGCAACAAGGATTCGAACAAAGAAGTGATCTTTTTCCATCAAGAATAGTTTGGCTTCCTCTTTAAAAATTAGTGTAGTCTTAATTCAGGTGTCATGCATCAGCCAATGACATAATATGAATCGTTTCAATTGCTCCTGTAGGCAAGATGCAAAAAAAAAATGCAAATTTAATTACAAGTTATAACCAAATTTAAGTACCTATGTATGCATAAGTCATTGCAAGAAATCAAAGACAATATAGAAATGCAAATGTAATTATCTAGTCTTGAAGTCTTTTCCTAATCTTATGATGGATCCTCTTGTCTACCTTTTTCTTGAATTAAATCCTTTGTAGAACTCTTCAAGAAAGCTCCAAAATTACAACATAGAAAGTCACGAAGGTGGGCTTAGCATGATCTTCGGAGGTTTCACCATTTCAGAAAGATTGATAATAACACTAGTGATGGTCTCTAAAAGTTTTTGTTTTTTTCCTCTAGAATGGTTAACAATTTTTTCAATCATACAAAATGATGGTAATATTGAGAATGATGCAACACATAGAATTTGGGTTACATGGAACAAATGGAAGAGTGCAACAAGTGTGATCTATGATTGAAATATTCCTACTAAGTTAAAATTTTTGTTTAATAGGACCACAATAAGGCTAGATATGCTTTATGGAAGTGAATGTTGGACGGTAAAGAAACAAATACATAAAATGAACGTAGCAAAAATGAGGATGCTTAGGTGGATGTGTTGTAAAATTCGTAAAAATAGAATAAGAAATACTCAAATTCAAAGAAAAGTAGGAGCATTACCAATTGACACGAAGATTTGGGAAGGCAGTTGTGGTGGTTTGGACACCTCCAAAGATGGCCTACAAATGTCCCACTAGAAAATTTGATTCAGTAGATACTGAAGAAATTCGATGAGGTAGTGGTAGACTGGAGCTAACTTGTGACACATTGATTAGGAGAGATTTAAATGATTTGGACGACACCATCAATTGCACTAAATCGAGTGCAATGGAAGAGTTTGATCCTTGTAGCTGACCCCAACTAATTTGGGATTAAGGCTATGTTCTTGTTTCGTTGCTTATATTGGATGTGTTCTGAAAGGTCACATAAATCTAGGTACGTTTCTGGATCGAACAAGCACCACGTCTACAAATTCTATCTTCGCCAAATAACATCTCATTCTTGATAACTTGAAAACTGTATAAAATCTTTTCAATTATTAAGCAACTGGTTTTCGAAGATGGCAATGATACTTGTAAAGTGCTACTTGGTTCACACATCAATGAGCCATAATTGATTTAAACCAAACAATTAATTATGGTCATTCTCTGCTTCTCCTAAAAATTTTACCTATGTTCTTTTAATTTCATCTCCTCCCTTCGTTTATACCTTGAACAAATTCCCTACCGCTACTAGCCACATGCTTCTTTGGTTTACTTCCAAACGTCATATGCTTATTTTCTTTTCTTCAGAAAAATCTCTCAGCTCCTCTCCTAGGAAGTGTTCCATAGTGATGGAAGGATCACAATGATCCATGCTGTCCTGATATTTAAGAAGTTAATGATAGAATACCAATATCAATAGATTGATTTGAGAATTCAACAATGATTATAAGTCAAAAACACAAAAGTAACCACATAGAAGAGTCTTAAAACTCTCTCAACCCAAATCACTCAAGGAGTGCTCAATTACAATCAATTTTCCCAAGATTCCCTCTCACTGACTCATCCCTATTTATAGTGTTTACTTCTAACTCTAAATGACTCTCTAAATGGGATTCTATCAGTTAACACTTCTCTTCTTCCTAATATGATATTCTAAAACCTTACATCTTTAACTTGTAATTTGCCATAGAAACAAATTATCAGCTGATTTGCCATCCACTGGGCACATCAGGCACCACTTTAAATAGTAAGGGATTATATTTGGATGATGTCAATATGTATTATTTCATTTTAAAGCCACTAGCAAGTAGAAAACCTTGACCTTGTGTGGGTCTTAGTGGTTTCCATTTGAAATGAAGGATGTGTAAAGGGGGCTGAAGAAGGCGGGAATTAAAAAAAGTGCCAATTATGACAAGTAAAACATCCCGACTTGTGAAGGGCCCGATACTATCTTACCTACATATACTTGTATTCTAATCCCTGTGTCAACTTTCATTCTGTAAAAGCTAGGGATGCAAATGGGTAGGGTAGGGGATGGGGACCTCATCTCCATCCCCATCACCACTTAAGAACTCATCACCCATCCCCATACCCATATCCATTCGGAGATGAATTTTCATCCCTATCCCCATACCTGTCAAATCCCCATGGGTATGGGGAATCCCCGTGGGAAATTTTTTTCCCCATTGGCGATCCTGCGGGTATTAATTTCATGGGCAGTTTTGCAGGGATGGGGAATCCTCGCGGGGAAAATATTTTTTTCCACTTAATTTTCCTCAAAAAAAGAATTATAAAAAATAAGGTGTCAAAGGTACATACATAACAACACAATTGTTGAAAATTCCAACAAAAATAAAGTATCAACATATCATGCAATGAAAGTTATAACTTCTAAGTGCTAACACTAGACAAAATCATTGGCAATAATATGCAAAAAGAAAAGTTCAAATTCAAAATAATCCTTAAAGTCACTCCATATCCATATCTCTTTAAACCACCAAGTCATCAACTTCGTCATTAAAGTTTGTTTTTTATGTGTATAATGAGTGTTTTGGGGTGGAAACCATGTAATATTGTATTATATTTATATATAAATATCATATGGTGTATGAATTGATATATGGAGATTTTCATGGACAATCCCCATGGGGATATCCATGGGGGATCCCCACCCAATAGGGATTCCTCACGGGATCCCCGCGGATATATTTTATTAACCATTACCGTACCCATACCCATGTGGGTATGAAATTTTGTCCCCATCCCCATTTAAAATGCCTATCCCCGTCCCCGTTGTGGGGAATCCCCGTCCCCCGTGGAGATTCCCCGCCCCACTTGCATCCCTAGTAAAAGCAAGTTGAAGTATTACTAGATTTCTAATGTAAAGAAGCTAGCTAAAATATACTAGCATTAGCATATGCATCTGAAGTAATCCGGCCTGGTTTGTTATAATGTAATTCATGTGTATTATAGTTTATTCATAATATATGATATAAAGAGATGCATCGATAAATAAATGTTCATCAAATGTGCTTGAGTATATAAAGTATCTATGTAGGGTGTACAATTGTATAACAGTGGTGAAGTATTTTAATCTTTGGCCTTCTTTGAATGAGAATGTAAGTGAGAGTTACATTATAAATTATGAGAAGTGCGGTGATTATATTATTAATGAACTAGAAGAGAGTTCTTCCTCATTGTAATCCACATAAGCTCGTGGCCGTTCCCTTCCTTTTTTTTTCTTTTTTTTTTTCGTTTTTGTGTGCCTCCCTTACTTTCCTCTTCTTCTAGTTCCTTTCATCAAGATCTTGATTGGGTACTTTTTGGCAGAAAACCATAACAACTTAGCCGAACCGAAAGAAAAGTTATGGTAAAAAAAAGTGAACGTTTGAGGCTTATTGATTTGGAAGAATTTAAAGGATTTTTGATAGCACGCCATCAAGTGCATTAAATCGAATGGAGTGGAAAAGTTTGGTCCATGTAGCTGACCTCTACTGATTTTGGATTGAGGCTTCGTTTTTATCCAACTTAAATGTTGTTTTGTGGCGCGAATGATGAGAAATGCTACAGGATGAAAATGAAGAGTTTTCTGACTGGTCCTCTCTCCCAAAGGAGGGAATGTCAAAACAATAAAAGCTTTGTCTCAGTTCCTCGGTTTGAAATGGTGAGTGAGTGTCCCTTTTGAGACTTTATCACTTGATAATCGTCACGGCAAAAGACCCGACCAAGGTGTAGTGGTAAAGTAAGTTTATGGGCATCGATTGGAATTTAAATAACAATAGTTTATCAGGTGCTAGATTGACTGAGTAGGTAAAAAGGTAAATTTGACTAGTTTTCAGTTTGAGAACACTTGAAAATTTGAATTTAGCTAGCGAATTTTGCAATAAACTATTGTCAAGGAATTGCTTTTTTGCTGTAGAAAAGCATTTCAATTGCATATTTTAGAAAATGTACCTTGTTTTCCTATTAGAGGATATGCCATGAGTGTATATTTGTAGTAGGAATCAGGCTTTGATGTTAACGGACATTTCTTTTCCCATGAAATGCGCATTTGGATATTATTTCGACTATAATGGTACATCCATCGTATGAGTAACAATTAATCATTTCATCATAATTTTTCCAATTGAGGAATCATTGAAGAACTAAGAAATAGGGGAAGAAATTTAACTAACAAACTGACAATGGTTTTTGATGGTTTTTCGTTTCCTACTAGTTTACTTTTGGTTTTTCAATTGAAATGTACTCATCAACATATGCTGTTGTGTTTCTGTCAGATAATGGGCTATCTTTCTGGCACCCCTCCTCAAATAATGACTGGAGCAGTATCTGCTCTTTCATTGCTGATATACAAAGATAGTGCTATCTTGTTTTCCATTCCAGAGTTGGTGCCTTCTGTGCTTGTTTTGTTACAAAGTAAAGCCATGGAAATCATTAAAGTAAGAGTTCTTCCCATCTCACAAGTCCTGATGTCCTTTAATTCATCTTGATCCATAATGGTTATATTGATATGCACAACAGGTTGTTTTGGGTTTTGTAAAAGTTCTTGTATCCTGTCTACAAGCAAATGATCTGCAGAAAATTCTGCCAGATATTGTTAGCGGCATTCTTCCTTGGTCATCTGTTTCAAGAAATCATTTTAGGTCAAAGGTACTAACAGTCATGGAAAGACTCTGTGCTGTTCTTATTTTATTTCTTTTTAGGAGTAAATTTCTGAATTTCCTTTTTTTTTTTTCCTCATTCAGGTAACAGTTATATTTGAAATCATAATAAGAAAATGTGGTGCTGCTTCTGTTTTGTCCCTTGCACCAGAAAAATACAAGGGCTTTATCAAGGCTGTTTCGGAGGTATAATTTTCTTTAGCTCATGGATTGTTTTTTAAAAAATTAAAGCATCAAGCTTCAAGATTACCTAAAATTTGAACTTGTAGACTGGATTGACCTACATGCTGCTTTAAGTTTAAGTTGAAGAATTTCATTATATGCGTCAATGTACTTCAGCATTTACTTCATTATATAAACCTTTTGTAATTGAAAACGTTTTCTTGATAGTTGATTGATTTAAACAGCAAATTCATGCGTTTTGATAGTGTGAAGTTACTGACCCCTCTATGCCGGACCATAATCATATTACTTGATTTTAATATTTATCCCCTTTCTCCTTTGCAGCAACGTCATGGCAGGATTAGTTTGAAAGACGTTGATTCTACTACAGCTATGCCTGTAGAACCCCCAGCTTCACCTATTAAGAGGTCTGCTTCTTTTGCTTTTCTGCATGATTAACATGTTTGCTAAATGTCCAAAGTTTACTCAGCTTAAGACTCACCATCTCTGACCTCCGTGCAGGAGTCATAAGAGAAAACATGAAGAAATGAGTCATCAAGGTGAAGGAACTGGGTCTGGGGCAACGCCGAACAGGACTCCTTGGATGAAGATGGGAAAGAAACGTGAATTCAATGCAAGCTCTGCAAACAAGTTTCGCCATAATGGTGGAATTCATAGGGAGAGCCGAAAGGAGTACAGAAGTAAGCGTCCTCATGCAGCAACTCTGACGGCTAAGTATGGGGATGGAGGAAAACAAGCTGGCCGGGGCCTGAACAAGAGATTCAACACAAGAAGAGAGGAAGAAGCAATAGGTTTCAGAAAAGAAACTAGAAGTAAACCGGCTTCTCATATACCAGCGTCGACTTCAAAATTCCACAAACATTCTAAGAACGCTGCAGGACCCCAAAGAACCAAAAAGTAAGTTTGGGTGTTTATGTATGAAATTGTAGGTTTTGACAATTTTGTATCTTAAAGAGGAATTTTAACTGCACTGATCATTTAATTATTTTTGAAAGAGGAGAAGAGTTTGGGACGTCTCTGTTTTTTGGTTTTGGTTATCTTAAATTTTCAAATAAAAAAAAAAAAATAAAATGTGAAGGTTCATTCCTCTTGTTGTGGAAACAACACCTTGAAACTCGATTCCAGAGACGCGAATCTCCACTACCTTGCGATCGAACCAATCTTTGTTGTAATCTGCAAAACAAATTTTGAAGTGGGGGCCTCCGGGGAAGATACTCCGACGCTCTAGTCTGTAAAAACTTAGAAGGGTCTTTTTTAGGAATTTCGTACATACCTCTCTCTGTGAGCCGGTTTTCCCTTTTATTTATGTTACTTAGACTTAAGATAAGTATGCATCTCCAGTATCAAATCTGATTAGATTATGGCTATCTCGTGGTATGAATGTACTGCTTCCATATCACTAGCCCCTACTTTTTTTATAAATTTATTTATAAAGGAGTAAGTATCAAGATTTTACATCGGAACAAGGAGCTTTGTCGAGTGAACGAAGGCCTCCAAGCTTCCTTGAATGGGAAGAATGCTCTTGTTGAACAAGTATCAACTAAAAACTTCCATTTGAAGTCTGAGAATGAGATGCTTAGAACATCCCGAGAAGAGAAAATACATGAAGGCGTTGAAGCATATAAGTCTTCTTATAAGACTACTCCGGAATATCGTCAAGAGCTCAAAGACTACATGATCGAAAATGGTGATTTTATCTATGAGGATAGGTGGAACAAAAGTGTTGCACACCTTAGGCAATGGTACCCAATCACTGATGAGCAAGCTGTAGATCCTAACCTTATGGATTCAACACCAAATGCTGCCAATCCTACTAACTAAGTTGTTTCTTCAAGTATGAATTTCGTTTATTTATGGACATATTTCCACTTTGGAATTTGTAAGATGTTTAGTGTTCTCCTTCTTGTGCTATCTAGTACTTTTTTATGAAGCCTTTCAAGGCCTCTTTTTTGTAATGCACCTATCTCCTGGTTGCTTTAACTACAAATTAGGTTAGCCTATCTGGGCCTACTTTTTGAATCTAGTCATAACTTGTTCCACTATTTCAATTCAAGCATTCTTCTCATAATATGAGTGGTGACACATCATTGCTCATTTTTTTAGAGAAAATGAGTAAACTTGTTTCACTACTCATTTTTTGTCAAAGTATGAGTAGTGCCTTGCCACCAGACTTTTTTGGAAAATATGAGTGGTGGTAACCCATTATTCATAATTTTGAAAATATGAGTGGTGACACACCACTGCTCATTTTTTAAAGAAAATGAATAAACTTATTTCACTATTCATCTTTTGTCAAAATATGAGTAATGCCTTGCCACTAGACATTTTTTGAAAAATATGAGTGGTGGTAACCCACTGCTCATTTTTTAGAGAAAATGAGTAAACTTATTTCACTAATCATCTTTTGTCAAAGTATGAGTAGTGCCTTGCCACCAGACATTTTTTGGAAAATATATGTGGTGGTAACCCACTGCTCATTTTTTAGAGAAAATGAGTAAACTTATTTCACCACTCATCTTTTGTCAAAATATGAGTAGTGCCTTGCCACCGGACATTTTTTGGAAAATATGAGTGGTGGTAACTCACTGCTTATATTTTTGAAAATATGAGTGGTGATACACAACTGCTCATTTTTTTAGAGAATATGAGTGGTGACATACGATTTCTCATTTTTTAGAGAAAATGAATAAACTTGTTTCATTACTCATTTGTTGTCAAAATATGAGTAGTGCCTTGCCACCAAACATTTTTTGAAAAATATGAGTGGTGGTAGCCCACTGCTCATTGTTTAGAGAAAATGAGTAAATTTATTTCACTACTCAACTTTTGTTAAAGTATGAGTAGTGCCTTGCCACCAGACATTTTTTGAAAAATATGAGTGGCACCCACTGCTCATGTTTATGAAAATATGAGTGGTGATACACCATTGCTCATTTTTTAGAGAAAATGAGTAAACTTGTTTCACTACTCATTTTTTGTCAAAACGAATGAACCTATCTTCTGGCATTTTATTTCAAACACTAAAACAAACGTCTGAACCAAATAATAGTAATCTCAAACTATTTGTGAAACAAAATGAACAAAATTTTTTAGTAGCGTACTGATAATACTTGCGCAAATTGATAATACTCCACGACCTTGGAATCTCCTTTCCTTCTAAAGTCTCAAACCTAGAAGGTCCTGGCGTAGTTACTCTTTTGACCCTATAAGGTCCTTCCCAGTTCGGTGACAACTTCCCCTTTATAAGGGGTCAAAAACTTCAATCTTTCCTTTTCATCTCTGACCTTTGGGTTCAACCCATAACCTACATTGGTTAACTTCTTTGAATCATCCTTATTGATGACAACAGGGATTAATTCTTCAACAGGTTCTGATCTCTTTTTTTCCTTTATCATTAGCATCAAGTGAATCCACATGCAAAACATGCCCCCACCAACATTAGGTTTGACAACCATCAAATAACAACTTCTTGCTAACCTTTGATCTCCTTTCATTTCTCCAACGCCATTGGGAGTTTGGAATTTCATCTTCAAATGATATGTTGAAGTAACTAAATTAAACTTATTAAGTGTCATCCATCCAAAAATTATATTGTAAGCTGAAGGTGCATTAACAACCAAAAAATTCACCATGTTGGTTACCTTCCTCATTGCTTCTCCAACGGTAATTGGAAGTAAGATAGAGCCTTTGACCTAAACTTCAGCCCCATTGAAACCATATAAAGGTGCTGAGAATGGAATAAGTTAATTATCACCAAATCCCATATTAGTGAAAGCTTTATGGTATGGAACATCCAATGAACTTCCAATATCAACTAATGTACGTTTGACAGTAAAGTTTCCTACCATGATCTCAATGAATAAAGGGTTATCATGGGGGAATTTAAATCCTTCTAGATCGTCATTAGTAAAACTGATGTCGCATTCCAACCGTGCCTTCTTGGGCGGTATCTCTACCATGAGGGATTCTCTTGCATATGCCTTTCTAGATGACGAAGATATTCCTGAGGATGTTGGTCCTTCGGATATGACATTAATCACTCCTCCAGGCTGTGCTTGCCTTCCTCTTTTATTTTCATCTCTTCTTCGATCATCATTCCTTCCTCCTCTATAATCAACGCGCTTTCCAGCATCCTTGCTTTTCACAAATTGGTTAAGGTGACCTTTTCAGATAAAAAACTCTATTTCTTCCTTCAAATGCTTACAATCTTTAGTATCATGACCATGATCTTTGTGAAATCTAAAGTACAAAGTTTTATCTCTTGCTGCATCAATTTTCATTGGTTTTGGCCAACTGATGAAGGATTCAACCTCAATCTCCAATAAGATTTGTCCCCTTGACTGGTTCAGAGTGTAAAAGTCGGAAACCTATTAGCACTATTTGGTGCACCTCTAGAGTTCAATGTAAACTTAGGTTTTTTTATTAGAATCTTGATTCCTGTTGTCCATTCCACCTCTTTTCCTGTCATCTCCTTTATCTTTATCTGGTTGTATGATTTCTTCAACCACCATATACTTTCCTACCTTCCTTTGTAGCTCGGTCATTGTCGTAGGCGGGGTCTTAGCTAAAGAAACCTTTAGATGTTCATTGGTTGTCCCATTAGTAAGGGCCACCACAGCAACAGATTGGTCTAAGTCAAGCACTTTTAGCGCCTCCTTTGTGAATCTCTTTAAGTAGTCTCTAAGTGTTTCACCATAACTTTGTCGGATGCTCATCAAAGAAGCAAAACTCCTAGCGTGAGTTTTGCCTCCTATGAACTGGTTAACAAACATGTCACTTAATTGGTCAAGCGAACAAATAGAAGCAGTTATAAGGGTCTATACTAATTTTGTGCTGGGCCCTTCAGGGTTTGAGGAAAAGCTTTGCACTTTACTGCAGCAAAAACTCCATGCAGAAGCAACACAACATCAAAATTCAGAATATGCTTTGTAAGATCTCCAACCTGTCATATTTATGAATATTCAACATCTTAAATCTTTTTGGTAATGGTTCGTCAAGAATATCTTGAACAAACGGAGGCGAGCCGACTTTATATATTATCAAATTCGTATTAGCCTGAGGACGAGGGCCAAGTCTTTTCAATACTCTTCATTCCACCTATTTCTCTATCCTTTCGCCACAATCATGTATGTTATGACTAGATCTAGAAGAACCAATAGAAGTTGCTCTTTAAGGTAGATTGCGATCTGCTCCACTCAAAACTTCTACTTGTTCTTGTAACCTGTTGACTTGTCTCCTTAGTTTGACCAATTCTTCTTTCACCCTTGCTTGGTCTCGAACCTTATCTTTACCCCTTTCATTTCTTCGCCTCTCTAAATCTTTCCTCAGATCATCGTCTCCCATTTCAGGGGCATTATGGGCTCATTCCCTAGATTGTGATATTCGAGGAGGAGATGTGTTGTGTGATTGTCGATCTTCTCTGGCATCTCCCGATCGACGATGAGATGAGTCTCACATCTCATTGTTATGAGTGTTCCGAGTAGTGACTGCCATAGAATGGCCCTCCTTCTAGTGCCAAAAATGTTGTGGAAACAACACCTTGAACCTCGATTTCAGAGACACGAATCCCTTCTACCTTACGATCAAACCAATCTTTGTCGTAATCTGCAAAATAAATCCCAGAGTGGGGGCATTCGGGGAAGATACTCCGACGCTCTAGTAAGTAAAAACTCAGAAGGGTCTTTTTCAGGAATTTCGTACGAGCCGGTTCCCCCTTTTATCTATGTTATTTAGACTCAAGATAAGCATGTATCTACAGTATCAAATCTAGTTAGATTATTGCTATCTCGACCAGATTTCATGGGATCATCCATATCCATACATGACTATAAGTTGTACTCTAAACAAGATAAAAGATAATCGTACATTACACAATTCGTATCTCGAGGCACAGATTATGTGCCTCATTTAAAGGCTAACTCAACATAAATAGTGTCATATCAGGATTTGAATACCGCATAATGCGTATCTCGAGGCACGAATGTAGTGCCTTTATATCACTAGCCCCTACTTCTTTATAAGTAAATTTATAAAGGAGTATATAAGCATCAAGATTTTAATGATATTTACAAATGACCCTGGGATAAAAATGAAATGATCATATTTGTATTTTATGACTGTACTTTGTACCACCTTAATCATGGAATAACCATGATTTGACCATACCATGAATGTACTTTGTATTGCTTTAAGCATGAAATGACCATGATTTGACAATACTTTGACTGTACTTTGTACTACTTTAATCATGGAATGACCATGATTTGACCAGACCATGAATGTACTTTGTACCGCTCTAATCATGGAATGACCATGATTTGACCATACTTTGATTGTACTTTGTACCGCTTTAATCATGATTACTTCTATTAACTCCAGGATTCCAAAATTCAAAATTTGAAAATCTCCCCCCTTTTTCTCCTATAAAAGGAGATCATCTCATTATTCATTCTCATATTCTCTCTAAAAAAAGGACTGGGGTCAAAGCTTTTTCACCTTTTCTACACTTTGGAGTGCTGCAATTCTGAAGATGAATCTTGAAGAAGGTAATTCTGCTACTTCTGAGGTATCCCTTTCTCATAGATTTCTTCGATTACACGGTTGTCGTGATCAATCTTTACATGATTCTGTTAATGATTCTCAACAAATCATAAATTATTTAGAGTTAGAAGCCAATGGGCTTGTTTCATCTTTTGTTGAACAAGAACCTATTAACAATCTTGCCTTTAGGTTTGGTGTTTCTGATTCGGAATATAGTTGCGAGACTCCCTGTCCTTCCGATTGGCCTTGTAATGTAGACCCAAAACTTTGTGTATTTGAAAGTGCTTTAGACGCAGGTCTTAGATTTCCTCCTGACCCATTTATTTCAAAGCTTATTTTCAATTATGGGATTAGCCCAAATAGCTCCCAACTCTTGATGCATCATCATGTGCTTCCTAGTACTTTGTAGACAACTAGGGTTTCATGCTTCTGTAAACGTGTTTAGACACATTTTTTGTGTAAGGAACAGTGAAGCACATCATCTGGGGTGGATAAGTTTTTTTCATTGAAAGTCTGTCCCATTCATTGTGGACACTCTTTCATTTCCCAAGTCGTACCATGGTTGAAAACAGAGGTTTTTTTATATTGAATGGCTTAATGGCTCATGTGACACTGTTTTCCCTCGTAATTGGAGCACTGCAAAAGATGTCTCCCTTAAGCATTATCCCCTTAACAAAGAGGAGAGAAGAATTATGAAAGCACTTTGTGCAGAGGATCATGCTCAAACCGTATTTATTGATCGGTTAGGAGAACAAATATTAGTGAACCTTGGGCTTAGCTACGTTGACGGGAAAGGTATTCCTCTTCTCCTTGCATATTTTTTTGACTTTTGTTGCATATGCTTGCTTTACATAAAACATCTTCCATTCTTCCTCTTTCTTTTTTTAAGCTCTGGAGGTTAGAAAACAGTTGGATGCCAAAAAAAGGAAGAAACTAATCAATGGTCAGCGGAACAAGGAATGAGAATGTTGGTCAATTTTCTGCCCAATATACTGAAGAAGTTGAAGTGATCACTCCATTCGCCCCTACTGCCACTTAATCAGTTATCAGACAATATGATAATTTTTTATCCCCTCTTGGGAAATAAGAACTGAAGACAACATCATTGGTGACAACACTATTGCCAGTGACTTCTGCTGGAATGGATGCACCCCTCATGATCGAGCTGAAGCTTCTTTACTACTACCGATGCTCTTGATGGCCACTCTGTAAGGTCTGCAACACAAGTAGATCCCCTTATTTTACACTTGTTAAGAAAATAATCATCATTCATATATATATATATATATAAATATATACATGTCTCAACTTCCATTTGTTGTTCTTCTTTTAAAAGGTTGTGTTATACTTGAGCGAAACTTCACATCGAAACAAGGAGCTTTGTCGAGTGAAGGAAGGCCTCCAAGACTCCCTGAATGGGAAGAATGCTCTTGTTGAACAAGTATCAGCTGAAAACTTCCATTTGAAGTCTTAGAATGAGATGCTTAGAACATCTCGAGAAGAGAAAATACGTGAAGGCGTTGAAGCATATAAGTCTTCTTATAAGACTACTCTGGAATATCGTCAAGAGCTCAAAGACTACATGATCGAAAATAGTGATTTTATATATGAGGATGCGTGGAATAATAGTGTTGCACACCTTAGGCAATGGTACCCAAACATTGATGAGCAAGCAGTAGATCTTAACCTTATGGATTCAACACCAAATGCTGCCAATCCTACTAACTAAGCTGTTTCTTCAAGTATGAACTTCATTTATTTATGGGCATATTTCCACTTTGGAATATGTAAGATGTTTATTGTTCTCCTTCTTGTGCTATCTAGTACCCTTTCATGAAGCCTTTCAAGGCCTCTTTTTTGTAATGCATTCATCTCCTAGTTGCTTTAACTACTAATTATGTTAGCCTCTCTGGGCCTACCTTTTGTATCTAGTCATGACTTATTCCACTATTTCAGTTCAAGCATTCTTCTCATAATATGAGTGGTGACACACCACTACTCATTTTTTAGAGAAAATGAGTAAACTTATTTCACTACTCATTTTTTGTCAAAATATGAGTAGTGCCTTACCACCAGATATTTTTTGGAAAATATGACTGGTGCTAACCCACTATTCATAATTTTGAAAATATGAGTGGTGACACACCACTGCTCATTTTTTAGAGAAAAAGAGTAAACTTGTTTAACTACTCATCTTTTGTCAAAATATGAGTAGTGCGTTGACACCATACATTTTTGGAAAATATAAGTGGTGCTAACTCATTGCTCATATTTTTGAAAATATGAGTGGTGACACATCACTGCTCATTTTTTAAAGCAAATGAGTAAACTTGTTTCACTACTCATCTTTTGTCAAAATATCAGTAGTGCTTTGCCACCAGGCATTTTTTGTAAAATATGAGTGGTGGCAACCCACTGCTAATTTTTTAGAGAAAATGAGTAAACTTGTTTCACTACTCATTTTTTGTCAAAACAAATGAATTTGCCTTCCGACATTTTATTTCAAACACTAAAACTAAGGTCTGAACCAAATAATAATAATCTCAAAACTATTTGTGAAATAAAATGAACATAATTTTTTAGTAGCCTACTAATAATACTTGCACAAATTGATAATACTCGCACAAATTGATAATACTCCACGACCTTGAAATCTCGTCTTTCCAAAGTCTCAAGCCTATAAGATCCTAGCCTAGTTACTCTTTTGACCCTATAAGGTCCTTCCCAGTTAGGTGACAACTTCCCCTTTGATAAATGGTTAGAAACTTCAATCTTTCTGAACACATAATCGCCTTATTTGAAAGCTCAACCTTTAACTTTTGCATTGTAATGCCTTGCAACCCTATTGTTGAATGCAGCGACCCTTACAACAGCTTGGTTTCGTATTTCATCTAAGAGATCCAAGCTATGCCTCAAGCTTTTTTGGTTCGATTGCTCATCAAAATTTTGGATTCTAAAGTACCGCATCCCTATTTCGACGGGTATAACAACTTATGCCCCATAAGCAAGTTGGAATGGCATTTCTCCAGTTGTCTTGCTAGTTGTCCTATATGCCCATTTGCTAGTTGTCCTATATGCCCATAAGATGCTATGAAACTCATCTGCCCAAAGTCCTTTGGCACCATCCAACCTTTTCTTTAAATCGTCTAGGATTATTCTGTTTGTTACTTCAGTTTGCCCGTTAGCTTGTGGATAGGCAACTGAAGTAAACCTCTGCTCAATCTGCAACTCTTTTACAATAGTCACGAAACTTGGCATTATCAAACTGTTTTCCATTATCTGTCGAGGGATGCCGTACCTACAAATGATTGACTCCCAAAAGAATTTTCGAATCTTTTGCACTGTAATAGTTGCTAATGCTTCTACTTCTACCCACTTTGTGGAATAGTCAATGGTTACTACAACGAATTTTCTCTAACCAGATGTTGGTGGGAAAGGCCCCAAAATATCCATTCCCCACATTGCAAATGGCAAGGATGATGTGACATGCGTTATGTGTTCCGCCGGCTGGTGGTGTAACGGTGTATACTTCTGACATTGATTACATTTTCTAGCAAACTCTATCGTGTCTTTTTGCGTGGTTGGCCAATAAAATCCTATATATATATTGGTACTTTTTGTTCGACTTCAAACTTCCATATTCTCTTTATATAAATTAGTACTTTTTGTTGAATGATTCAAATTGAACGTGCAAGGTGGGGAGGAGCGATATTTTTGTCTTGGGGTGTTGGCCACATCATCTTATTCTTTTCGAAACGCAATGAAAGTAAATATCGAGGCAAACTACATTATTTTTTGTTCCTGAATTTTACTATTTTCTTGATTTAGTGATCTTTGATTTGTTAACATTTGGTCCTTACACTTTTATTTTTATTTTTCGATTTGGTCTTTAAACTTTGATTTTTTAACATTTGGTCTATGAACATTTATTTTTTACATACATTTGATGACGCTAATCGATTTTGATGTGGCAAATAGTAAAGTGAGACGCTCCTAATTTATTTCCAGTGAACTAAATACATGTACGTACTTGCACAACTCTCGCTCAAGGGCAGCCCCAGCCCTTGCGACCAACTTAGTGGAAAGAATTATTATAATTTATAGGGTACTTTTACTACGGGAACTAAATATATACCCACGCCATGGGTACACTATTTAGAACCATTAAATTCAATTCTAACACATTAATAGAGGCGATATAAATGCGCAAAATATTTAATGCACAACCCATTTTGAGGGGTTCCTATAACATGAGTATATATTTGATCTTCATTGTAGAATTTCCCTAATTTATAATGTCTTTTTGTTGAAAATGAAATGGATGTGAACGACTCTTCCTATTCAAACCATTTGTATTCCACCACTATGTGTAAGTGGTTACACATTTACATCATGTAATTGTAACTTATGATCTTTGACATTCTTGTAATGACCTATATAAATGGCTCACATCTATATAATGGATACACCATATTGGAATGAAAGTTCTTTATTTCTCTCATATCTCTTCTCTTGTTTAAATTTTAGTTCTTTACTTTACTTACTTTGTAACGGCCCGTTATTTATTAATGCTGTTATTTACCTTATTTCATATTAGGACGCCAGCTCGGACGACACGTGGACGTCGCGGATAGATTAGGCATATTCTGGACCTAGGTATTGACTGTGTATTGTTGTTTTTTTTTCTAATCTTGGTGATTTATTAATATTTTCATTTTCTTTATAATAATGTATTATCTGTCACCGGTGTGTAAAGGTAGTATTTGTCGGGCGAGGTTGAGTGCCAGGGTCCGTTCGTAGGACAGGCCAACGCGGGGTTTGGTAGCAGTGAGGCCGGGCGTTGGAGTTTAATTTGATTTAAATTATTTAAACATGCTATGGTTGAGGATTTATTTAATTAAATGTAGATATGTAACCTTAGGCTAAGCTAAGGAAATTAATTTGGGTACATTAAGTGTGGGACCGCCTCAGGAAGCGTGCCGAACATGGGGCACGGGGTGCCGAGTGGTCGGGGAATTAGTTTGACCATATTTACAAATTTATAGAATTTATTGATGACTAGAATAGGTGTTATGAATTAAATCAATTGGATTATAATAGAATCCTATTGTTTGAAATGAATAATCAGTACACCTAGGATTGTCATCGAGATGCGCAGCAAGAAAAATTCGAGATACATGGTGTCATGATAGGGTGTTCAAGAAGTTGGTGACACATGGTGTTCAGTGACCGTTGGAGTCACTACTAGAAAATGCATTTTTTACGACAAACAATATTTGTCGCAATAAGAATGAATTTCGTCACAAAAAGGTATTTGCGACAGTCATACGACGTTTATTGCATTGTAGCAAAAACTCGGTGTGGCAAAAACTTTGCAACAATAAAATGCTGTCGTAAATAGTTTTTGCGACAAAATTATTTTCGTAGCAAAAGTATGTGTCGTATTAGAATTTTCTTTTACAACAAAATACAGTAACATTTTTTGGATGTCGCTAAAACATTTACAACGATTATATGTTATAGCAAATGAGTAACATGCATTTAAAACATTTGTTTGTAACTCATACATAGCGTTGCAAAAAAACATTTACGACATTCATTTGCGACATTAAATAGCATAGTGATTTATCTTTATTTTTAGGATAATATTTTGTGACGCTTTATTTCCGTCTTAAGTATATATGGACATTCAATTTTAAAATCATTATTTTTTTGATAAAATTAAAATCATTATTAGTCAAAAAAATAATTTTTTTTTTTGAAAACACAAGAAACAATTATTACAATGTTTTTCTAGCTTCTAGCTAGTAAATATAGAGGCAATAGTACGCTAATTTACAAATATGGTTATATCTCTAAGAAATAAAGATAAAACATAATTAAAAAAACTTTAATAGATAATAACAACTGTTGTGTTTTGTTCACCACATTCAAAAATAAAAGCACAAACATGAGCAATATTTGTAGAATTCAACCCTTCTACCAAGTATTTAATACTTTTAAAATGATTTATTAGCTAAAACAACTTAATACTACTAAAGAAATGTTTTCAAACAAATACTACTAAAGAAATAAAAATGTGCCACTCATAATATTTTCCTTCATATCTTGTGCCATCTTCATTGAATCCCTTTTCTCAAAAAAAAAGATCTTCATTGAACCCTGAAAAAAATAATAATTAGAATATATAAAAACTTCAAAAAAAAAAGCAAAAAATTCGAATGAAAAGGGGGTAGAACTTAAGAAAAATAAATAAAAATTAGAGACTTGTTTTGACAAAGATCACATAAAAAATTGTCAAAAAGAAAATGACAATCAATGTGACCAATCTTCAAGGTACAATATCAATTTTATAAAAATTTTGACAGAGTTTTCTTATTAATTAAAATACCTTCACATCACTTCAAATAAAACATCGAATCACTTCATATATTCAAAATTAGATCAAGAACAAAACATTCTCTCTAACAGTTGACTATAACTTAATATTCATCTCAAAATATTGAGATAAATATGTGATCCAACATACAGTAATAATGAAACCATATGAGTTGGAGAGTTGAAGCTACATTCATTCCTCTTAATTCAAAAATCAAAAGAAAACATCACAACTGCCAACTTTAAGTACAAATCAAAAGATATATTCATTTGAGAGGATGCACAATGACATCATCAATAAGCTGAAATATGTAATCCTGCAATTTTTTGTAACCATCAACAAATACATGAAATATTCTAACCCTAACAAGATTTATTAAATTTTATATCAGTACTAGAAAAAATCTCCAATCAAACAAAGTCACCACTTAGAACAAAAACATTTTGAACCACCCCAACAGATAGATTGGTTGAAACAAAAAAACAAAATTCAAAGACTGAATAAAATAAGGCACATAATAATAAGAAGTTAGAAGCAAATATAAGTAAAGTGAATCATGCATGCATCAACAATCTACTTAACTTTCATTTGGCAACTTTTTTTTTTGACTAATACATTTGACAACTTTGATTTCAACTTTAATGGTTCAATTTTTTGAGTTCTAAAGATGGGTACAAGAAAGCACAAAAGTATTTGAATCAATTATCAAATAGAGTTAATTTTAATCCAAAGCAAACATCTTTTTTTTTTAACATAATCAAAATGAACTCATATGATTGTCACAATCTCAAATTGCTAATGGCCATGAGAGACATGTACAACCCAAGTCAATAGTATCCAACATGATAAAATGATCATAAGACAATCAAGATTTCACATATTAAACTACAATTCACATAAAATACTCAATCACCATACAATATAAAAACAACAGTCATAGGGGCCATAAATAATTTACAAAAACTCAACAATAGCATATGAAAAATCTCAACAAAAGTGATAACGGTTTAAATGTATAAGAGATCGCATATTTGATTTTTCAGGAACACATGAGAAATCAGATTTTATCACAAAGCATCCACTTTGTTTCTATGCAATAACAACTAATAAGAAGATTCATCACAACTATTTAATTTTATATTTTCACAAGTATCAGAAATTTTAACAATCACAAGTAGAAATACACATAGACGATGCATTCTTAAGTTAAAAAACCCATAAACATGAAACAACTATATCAAAATTTGAATTTAAAAAAAGAAATAGGAAATCATAAAATTTGAATTTGAATTTAATATAAGACAGATATAATATATACCTCTATGCGAAACAAAACGCAATGTGATTAATGAGACGTAGAAAGTCCATGAACCTGAAAATAAATATATATAATGAAAATTTAAGAAATAATGAGTGAATTGTTAATAAATAAAGTTTTTTTTTTATGAAAATCAATTAAGTGGAAAGTTTAAAGTTGATATTATATATAGATAGACAAAAACCTGATCATTAACAGAAGACCTAATATTTGCAAGATTTATATCAGAAACTCCATGAACCTACACAATTGAAAAAGTAAAAATTAAAATGAAAACTCAGTTAATTAATTGAACATAAATAAAAAGATTAAAACTCACCTACTCAGTCGCATTAGGATCAAAGCGAAGATTAGTATTCCCTTGTTGAGACTCAAGCATTTGAATGACTCTTTCATATTTAGAATTAACTTCATCAATAATAACTTGAGCTTTTCTTCGTTCATCTTCACGAATTCTTTCTTCGTTTATTTTGTGTTTCTTCGCACTTTGAACTGAAGATGGAACTAAACCTTGCATACGAACACGACCACGTGCATCAGTTCCAAAAACCTCACCGAAAATTTGATTTCCGACAGAGGTAGTTCGTTCATCTTCTGGTATTTCGGACATGAGTTCATTCATTTGATGCTGCAAAATCACAAATAGTATTAAAAAATGAAAACAAAAATTGAAAGATAAATTTTTTTAACATGCATTAATAAAGTATGCTTCAAACTTACAATAGCTTCTGCACTGTCTTCATCGCCAATAGATCCATTCTTCTTTGTACGTGTCTTCATAAACATAGTCATATAGTTCACATCTTCGCCTTTCTTTTTCATCTGTATATTTTTATTTTATAGTAAGTTTTCTTTTCATTATGATAATTAAGAATCATTGCTATGGTAATTAGTAATTTGCCTTATCTCTCACAATGGCATACGAAGTGCGACCTGTCCTAGAAAGCATCTCTGCTTGCTTACGACTATCACAATTTTTTTGAGCGCATTCCTATAAATAGAAGTTTTCAATAAAAAATATGTTGCAATAAATATCAAAATACACAACAATTAATTCATAATGAATTTAAAAAAAAAATTATAATGAAAACTAATCTTAAAAAACATATCACCTGCACTTTACGAAGACCCCAATAAGAAACAAGTGTTTTCCATTGGTCTACTGCAACACATGGAGGAGGATTAGCTAAGCGATCCGAGTCATTTGACCATGAACTGTACCAATTCTTTTTTACTCTGCATTTCCAATCTCTCCAACGCGAACAAACTTCTTGCAAACAAGAAACTTTATATTCCTCGGGAACATTTGTATTATCCTATATTGCATAAAAATCAGAATAAATATAACACCAATGCAAGCCTATCAAATTTTATATAGGTTTTTAAATATATATATTGTATTTCATAACTTAACCTCTTTCCAAATATCAATTTTAATAGCTTCAGGTACATCAGTCCATCGTTCATAAGTCAAGGGGACTTTTTTCTCATCACGAGCTATGACTCCTAGTTGAGACTTAAACTTGTCAGCATTGCTACCAATCGGTTTCCAATATTCATCAAACTCAACATTCATAATATATCCTGTACCCCAATCATCAATAGCTAGAGCAGGACCACGACCTTTTGAAATTTGCTCCGAATTTAGGGTATCTATTAAAAAAACACTTATAAAATGTAACGACCAGCAACTTTTATCAAGTAATTAGTGATAAAACTGCAACTTTAATCAAGTAATTAGTGATAATTGTATAGTAATCACAAAGAGATTGAGTTAGAATTAGGGTCGACGTATCTTAAATAGCGTGTATGGGTGTGTGTTGGTGAATGCAATTGTGTTTGTATAGTGTGTATTATATAACTATGTAGTACATATAAGTAGAAAGTGGGATAATCCGGGAAATTTTTGAAGGCTTGAATGCCGGTAGAGTGGCGAGAGCGCGGAAACGCCCGAGTGAACTCGTTGGCTAGGGAGGGTTAGAGTTATATAGAATATATATATATATATATATATATATACATATGAATTATATATATGTATATGTATATGTATATGTAGATAAATTATTATATATATAAGGGGCGGTTCATACATATTTATATATATAGATATGTGAGGAAGATAAGGTTAAGTAACCTCGAGATGGAAAAATAGGCATCTCGAGGCAAAGTTTTATTTATAAACCAAAAGCTCCACCGCCTCTGCTTGTCGAAATCGCGAAAGAGAAGAGAGAAGAGCGATGGAGGGAAAGAACGAGGAGAAGAGGGACGCGAGGGAGAGACGGAGCTGGAAAACGGGAAGGTGACGTAGAGATCAACTAGTGTTGAGTGGTGTTCGTAAGTTCGGGTAAGTTTTGCAGGTTTTCTTTCAAATTTGGGGGTTTCGGGAATTTGGAGAAAACGGAGGTGGAATTGTATCAAGGTATGAGATTTGATTGTAATGAGTTTGGGAAGATTACAAGGATCATTAGAACCCTATTTGTATGAAAATCAAATTGTGAGGATGAATGTGTGGCTGGGAAGAAGAAACTGCAACAGTGCCGATTAGGCACTGTTGCAGGAAAAGTTTATAGGATGTTGCAGGAAACGTGATAAATTTGTGAACTGTTGCAGGAAAGATAATAGGAATAAGTGGTTTGTGAGTGTATAAATTTGTGCACTGTTGTTACAGTAAGGTGATATGAATAGGTGATTTGTGGGTTGATGAATTTGTAATGTTGCAGGAAAAGCTATATGAATTTGCAGGAAAAGTTTGTATGCATTTGGAGGAAAAGTTTATATGAATTTGCAGGGAAAGTCTATATGAAATTGTAATGTGGGGTTGCAGGGATTGTTGTTGCTAGAATATGAATGTGTAGCCCGCGGCACTTCTCCACTAACCATTAATCTCCACTCAACAAAGGGATGAGTTAATGAAGATGTTTTAAAAGAAGGAAAATGATAATCTAATCACACATTTCACACAAATTTGAGTCTCATTTAGCGCAGCCTATACACATGCTTTTTTTTTTCCTTTTTTTTTTTGTTTGGTCAAATACACATATGCACCAACTTGAATTAGGCTTCAATGACTGCATTGAATTAAACACTACGAAAGGAAAGTGTCAACTAAATAAATACTGAGCTTTTGGTAGCTTCCTGTCCATTTCTAACCATGCAGTACCTTTTCTAACCCTAAAACAGGAAATTAAGTGATCTGTTTTCTACCTTCTCTGCACCAAGACGGCGCAAATTGTTGGTACTCTAGAAAGCATGTAACTGCAGTTAATGTATTTAATCAATTAACCAATATAGTTTGATGAACAAACAAGCAAAAAAATCAACAAGAAAACAGGAAATTAAGTGATTTATTTTCTACTTTCTCTGCACCAAGTTTGCCAATTGTTGATTCTGAGCTTTGTTTATTAGTTGTTGGTAATCAGTTTTTTTGCTCTGAGCATCAAAACTGTGCTCCAATGGATCTCCTTTAACTGTGCTCAAGCAGCCTTGATTTACACTCTCAAAGCTTAATAAACAACAACATCAACAACAACTAGAGCACCTCTTATTGATCTGAATCTAAAGTGGGCTTATCTCAGTCATGAAGAGGACTCTTGGTAGCTCAGATTCTCTAAGTAGTCTGATCCCCATGTGTCAATAAGGTAAAAAGAAAAGAAAGCAACTCATTAGCATACTTTTGAAGTTATTCAATTCAAAGATACTGTCAAGTTGTCATCATGAGTCTGCAATACCATGTTGTGAAACTTGTTTGCAATGTTTAATTTGCATTTCTTTTGTGATTTTCCTTTGTGGGTATTGTTCTTTGTGTCTCATTATGTTAGATCTGAAGCTAAGATTGATGTTTGTTTGGTTGTCTATCAGAGGAGAAAAGTTCAGCAAACAAGAAAAACAATAGCAATAGAGGGTATCCACCCATGTTTAATGGACTAGATGAGGATGACTGTGTGGAAGAATCCGGGGCATGTATCGGAGAAGAAAAGGCGATTGAGCATTGATCAAGTTAAAGCGTTGGAGAAGAACTTTGAAGTCGAAAACAAGCTCGAACCGGAGCGAAAAGTGAAGCTTGCTCAAGAACTAGGATTGCAACCAAGACAAGTTGCTGTTTGGTTTCAAAACAGGTGTGCTAGGTGGAAGACCAAGCAATTGGAAAATGGGCAACACACCATCAACTTCTGTATATGTTATCTAGTACTGAACTAACTCATCAAGAGTTGCAGAGGAAAATGTGTGAGTACGTGACAGTACTGGAGGAAAATGGGCAACACACCATCAACTTCTCTATATGTTATCTACTTGAGTATGCAAACAAAAAGCCATGGGATTAAGTTTTCTTCCAATTGACAGCAGTACTAGAAGTCAATTTGAAGGGTATTTTGGTTCCCAATATGAAAACTGCAATCCAAACAGCATGTCTCATATATCAACAGAAAATATAAGTAAAATAAATTTCACAAACCTGATGACGAGCAACCTGCATCTAGCGCCGACTCTCTTCTGAAGATTTAGTAGACAACCAAGATTTTTGCAGCACTGGACCAATTCCTTATTCTAGCTCTCACCAAATCTTCCGAGTTTGTTGTATCTTCTCATCATTGAAATCAAAATCCATACCTTTTCCCCCGATCTCGCAGCCCTTTTCTTCGGTCTCTCCAAGACGATCGCGAGAAAGATTTTCGGTTTCTCTCCAAATCGATCGCGCGGGATTTCTTTGGCGCCGCTCCTCATCCTTTTTGTTCTCTTTCGCGAGAAAGATTTTCGGTCTCTCGATCTCCAAATCGATCGTGGGCGCGGGATTTCTTTGGCGCCGCTCCTCATCCTTTTCGTTCTCGATCTGTTTTTCGTTCTTGAACTTATCAATTCGTTGTTGTTGTGCTCTCATATTAACACATTTTTGTTGTGTTATATATGAATCGGTTTATGTGTTAAAAGCCCTAAATTTGCTACCTTTTAAAACAAAACCTTAAAACTGTCTCAAAAACATTACTTTTTGCCTCATTTTAGAACTAACGTTGTAAGTAACAAATAATATATTGTCGATTTTATTTTTTTAATATTTAAAAACTGTTTTTAACCCAATTTATTTTATCAAAGTAAAAGGTACGTCACAAAAACCCTCTATTCTTGTAGTGAGTATTCTCGAGATGCGCGTGCACATTAAAACACCAATATATATACCATCGATCATGCAACATGCAAACCCAAAAATCATTCTTTCTCAACCAAGATTCAGGGTTCTGAGGAGGGAAATGGTGGATTTGGAGCTACAACTAGGAGTTTGGAGGTTGAATTTGGGCATTGAACAACGGATATAAGGTAATTTACCCTCATTTTTGTTGATTTTCCATTAAAATGGATGTTGGAGTGGAATTTCAATTTTGAGAGATTTGATCACTGATTTTGATGAATTCGGTGTTATTGAAGTTGGTTTTGATGATTTACATTGATTTGGTTCGAATTTGTGAAAAAATCGAGGTGATTTGATAAATTTTGGGTTTATTTGCATGTATTTTGATCCGAGAATTGGGTTTATTTTAGTGGAATTGTGGAGGAATTTTGAGATTTTAGAGGTTTTCAATGGAGTGGGAGTGAAGAGGAATGGAGAGGAGAGAAAGAAGAACTAGGATCGAAAGAAAAAAAGTAAAATTAAATAATATATATTATATATTAATTGTTGGAAAATAGGAAAATAAGTGAAAAATATCAAAAAAATTGGAAAAAATTCTAGAAAAATATAGAAAATCTAGAAAAAGATAAAAAAGTAGGTATGGGACTTTCAGGGTATTTTTGGAACCCGACACAGTCCAGGAGAGGTACCACAATTGAAAAATTAAAAATATAACATAATATCATAAAATGATATGATATGTCTTCAAAAAGTATAAAACACTATAAATGGACTTCAGGGACCGGGAAACCATAGCTCGGACATCGAGGAGCTAGGTGGGGCATATTGACGAGTCCGTGAAGTCGGAGTGTGTATTTTCGGGTACGTAAAATCCAACTGAACACCACTACTGCATTTACTTATTTATTTCCATTGAGCTTTATTTCCTTGAAAATCTGTGAGTCAAATTCCTACTGGGACGGTTATGGTTTCGTTTATGTATCCATGGGTAGTTGAGGTCGCTGGATAGGTGTGTAGCGCGTGATCTAGGACTCGGTAGATTGTATCCCGAGTTGGACTCCATTTCACGCGTTCGATTAGCCCACTAGGGCTAATGCCGCTGGGATACAGTCGTAGGGTCGGAGGCATGGGCCAAGACCAGGGCTCCTGGTCCTAGTACACACTTAGTGGCTGTGTTCACACCCCTTTGTCTATCAATGTGTTAATATACATGCGATTAGCTTTGAGCAGTTGTCTGCATATTTTCCTTCATTCCGCTTGTTTATTTAACACTACTTATTGGCTCTGTTAATTATTTTCATTATTTATGCACGGTGGTTTTCCTTCGGATTTTACTTACTGGGCTCGCCATCTGCCCTTTTGTGGTGGCTGAGCGCAGATTCTAGTACTAGCAGGGGCAAGGGGATCATCGACGATTTCATCTGACTTGCCTACGCCGAGGCCTGCTGGTACGTGTGATGTCTATATTTTGATATTTTGTATTATCTTTTGGTTTGGGAAACTGGATACACACTTGTCTTACCTGTATACATATCGTTATAGTTGATCGCTTTGTATGCACAAGACAAATAGGGTTTTCCACTATAGGTTTGATCAGTAAAACTATATATATATATATATATTTATGAATGCATTTTGTTAAACTTTAAATTCTTCCGCTGTTAATTCCTTTAAAATGATAAATTAAGTGGCTGTAATGAATTACATGATAACTACCTAAAGTACGAAGGCAGAGAGACACGTGGCAGAGACTTCAGGTTCTGAGGTAGGGAAGTGGCTGACCACGGGGCGGCCCGAGAAATTTGGGACCACCACATATTTAGCTTTGTTCAAAGTAATTTTACAACAAATTATCAACACGAGGTTACTCTGGTGAAGGTCTCAAAGATCAAAAAGCTTTTCATTGAGAAATGGCTACGAAGGTGTATATATATATATATTTTGGAAAATGATAATCTAACACATTTTGGGCGCACACTTTATCTTTTAACTTATTTATGGTGTTTTGTTAGATGTGTGACCCACATCTAGAGAGATAAGAAAAAACCATAAATAGGCTGAAAGACAATTTGTACCTCAAGTGTGCGCTCAAAGTATATTAGATTATCATTTTCCTTTTTTTTTTTTGTTAATCTTATACAATCAATGAATTGTTCTCCTCACGGAAAGAAAGGCTGCATATTTTGTTGTTGAAAATCTTCTTCACAGTTTTTAAATATTATATTCTTATCATGATGTGAACCGTCATTGCAATTAGTCTGTGAGAAAAGTTTTTCTAGTTTAGAACGCGTACATCTTGATCGTGAGCACAATCAATAAGTTCTATTCGTTAAAGACCATATAATGGACCACTCCAACTATACAATAACACATGTGCAACCAGCTCAGTCCCACTCTAGTTTAAGTAAGCTTTACTCTGATGTAACAAACATCACATTAGCAGTAACTTAATACATTTGTTTCAACAAGTCTTTAGTGGTTGATTCTTAGATAACTAAATGAAAAAAAGGCATGGTGGCTAGTTGGGGTTCATTTAATTTTGAATGAATATAAATAACTAGTTTACTTAGTTAAAAAAAAATGTAACTAGGTTACTAATTTACTTTAATTGTCTTACATAGACTAGTTCAACTAAATTTACTTCCACACATACTCGCTGTTTCTTTTTCGAGTCTATGTGCATTAAGATATCTGTTTCCTTTTCGAGTCTATGTGCATTAAGTTAAATAAAATTATAAAATATTAATGGCATAATAGACGCATTGACAAGATAGAAACAAGTGTTTGAAAAACTTACTCACTGAACATTTCTTTTTAAAAAGAAATTTTGTGTTATTTTTACCAAATAAGATTTTATTGTTAATTCAAGTAAGTTTAATTCAATACATTTTATTTAATTCAATACATTTTATTATAATTTGCATTTTTTTTTGGTAGGATAATTTGCATATTTTTGCATCATTCTTATATGCATATATTATTTTAAAATGTATATTAACAATATATAGGGTGAAAACAGAAGATGTGAGGCTATTAACTTTATGTTGTCCTTGATTAAGTTCAACTGGTGTAATAACGCCACGTATTACTAAGTATTTTATTAAGTATCAAGTAGACATATATAACATCACACTGACTATAAAAATATGCTCTGTAGTTGTGTAACGGCCCGTTAATTATTAACATCGTTATTCTAATAAATTTTAGATTAGGATGCCAGCTCGGACGACACGTGGACGCCGCGGATAAACTAGGCATGACTTGGACTTAGGGACTGATTGTGTACTGCTGTTTTATTGAAATTGGTGATATAGTAATATTTCTATTATTATGTTGATGTATTATCTATCACCGGTGTGTAGACGTAGTACTTTTCGGGCGAGTTGAGCACCGGGGTTTTGGGTCGTAGAACACGCCAACACGAGGGAATGGTAGCTGTGAGGCCGGGCGTTGGGGTTAGACTAGATTAGATCATAATAGTATGACTATGATTGAGGATTTGAATTAATGAGATTTAAATATACCTTTAGGCTAAAAATCAATTAGGTACACTAAGTGTAGGACCGCCTTGGGAAGCGTGCCGGACACGGAGCACGAGGTGCCAGGTAGTCAGAAAGTTAGTGTGACCCTACTTACCATTTTATGAAATTTATTGATGACTAGAATGTGTTTTATGGGTTAAATCAAATTGGAATTAATCAAGTCCTATAGTTTGAACTGGATAAATCAGCACCCTTTGGATGATCCTCGAGATGCACAACAGGGCGATTTGAGACAAATTATGTCATGATAAGGTGTTCAGGAATTTGGTGACACAGGTTTGACAAGGACTGTCCAATTAACCTCAAGATGCGTGTGAACGCCAAATTAAAACACAACATATATATACGATTGATCAGTGAGACATGCAAAGAATGAGAAATTCTCAATATTTTTGTGAGAATCTGAGGGAGGAGAACTGGAGTTTATGAGAGAATTCGTGTGAGGGAGATTGCAAGAAGGCATCCAACCACGAATTTCAGATAATCCACTCACCCAAGTTCTTGAATTTTCCTGAAAAATGGGTTTTGTTTGGGTTTGGAGTGAAGTACGGATTTTGGACGAATTTATCACTGTTTTTGGTTGATTTGAGGTTATTGAGGTTAGTTTTAATGAATTACGTGAGTTTAAATTGAGTTTGTGGAAAATTGAGGGAATTTGGTGATTTCGAAATTTCAACATGCACACTTTTGATTCTCTGTTTTGGGTGAAAATTCATGTTTAATCGGTGTTTTGGAGAGCAATTTGATGTTATTGAGGTGTGTGTGTTGTTGTGGGATGTTGGTGAGGAGTTTAGGAACCAGAAAAACAAGAAATTCGTTTCTGAAAATTCTGGGCAGCGTGCAATTAGCGCGCTAATCACGCTGGGGAAGATGATGAACAGTGACTAAGATCAATTAGCGCGCTAATAGATCTGACTAGCGCGCTAATGTCACCCTGAATTTTAAATTAAAATATGACATTGAGCCTAACTGATTATAAACCTAATTAATTGACCAATAAACCCCGGAATTAGATCTCAGGAGTCACGAGACAGTAGTTGGAGTCGGGGACTAGTCGGGGGTCAGACCGGGGGTATTTTCAGGATTATTGAGTACGGTTTGAGGTACGTAAAACCCAACTGAACACCACTACGGCATTTACTTATTGTTACTTCATTTGAGCTGTAAATTATTGATAATCTACGAGTCCATTCTTACTTGGACGGTTGAGGTCTCCCGTCTATGTATCCGGGAAATGTGTGGTTGCTTGCTAGGTGTGTGGTTTAGGACACAGTCATAGGGTCGATGGTGTAGGCCACGGCAGGGCTCCTGGTCCTCAGTACACATCTTGGATAGCTGGTTCACATCTTGGATAGCTGGTTCACCACCATTTGTGTATATTCTGTGTTTATTTTCATGATGAGCTTTGAGCAGTTGTCTGCATTTTCCTTTCTTTTCCGCATGTTTATTTAACACTATTGATTGATTTCCATTTACTTTCTTTAAATTATGATGCACAATGGTTTTCCTTAGGATTTTACTTATTGGGCTCTTCATTTGCCATTTGTGATGGCTGAGCGCAGATCTTAGTACTAGCAGGGGTAAGGAGATTCTTGGCGATTACATCTGACTTACCTACGCCGAGGCCTGCTGGTACGTGTGTAGCTAGTTATATTTTTGATATTTTATATTATCTTTTAGGGTTGGGAGACTATGTTCCTTACCTGTACTTGTATACATATACTGTTATAGTTGATCGCCTGTATGCATAGTATTGCCGGGATTTCAACTATAGGATGAATCAGTAAACTTTATATATTCTTTTGGTAATGTCAAGGCTTCCGCTGTTATTTATTATAAATGTTAATTAGCTTATTGCTTAATCTAAAACTATATGTAAACTAATGAATAAATTGGTAAGGCACGTCAAGTCGTCAGATAAGTGAGGAGTATGAGAGACGTGGCAGAGGCTTTAGGTGCTGCAACAGGGAAGTAGTTGACCACGGGGTGGCCTAGAAATTTGGGGCCGTCACAAGTTGTGTCTCATACGATCTTCTACATCAGTAATCAAAAGTCAAAGTGATGTATAGTTTTTCCTATAATATTAGTAACGATTAATTATTCTCTATTCTTGATTTTTTCTTATAATACAAAATTATGCTATAATTTTGAGTTGATAGTAGGTAAGCCTTGTCCTCGGTAAGCTAAACATTGAAAGGGAGACAAGTTATCTCGTTCGAGGAGGCATGGTTGTTAAGTAGAATTTTTCTCGCTACCTAACTTGGAGGTTGTCCCACCAACTCATACAAGTATAAGATAATCAAGCTGTGAACATTAATTTAATCCTATATTATGTATTTTACATGAAAAGGAGAAAACTATTGATGCTGTCTCTATTTTTAAACATATTATACTTGATTGAATTATTTGCCTTAATATTGTTGATAATAATAATTACTTGTCAAGGCAACGAGATGCTAAAATTATAAATTAAGCATCAATGCAAGGCTATGCATATAACACTAATATTTATTCGCCAAATATTTCTTTAGAGATTTAAAAGTTTATATTTCACTTTATATTTTCCTTTCACCTCATGAAGTTAGGTATATCAAAACCACAATTGATGATCCTCCAAAAAGCTCAAAATGAGTAATTTGGGTTTTAAGCTACAAAATATATATCAGTCAAATATTGATTATTATTCTGCAATAATTACCACTAAGTTGAGGCTATACAGAAATATGACTGATGAGACAATAAAAAAAGGTGACGAGACCCGCCTCGATTTATTATTGTAACAAAATATCGAGTGCGAACATTAATTCAATTAATATTATGAATTGATTTATTGTTTTATGGTAGCTGAGTAAAATATTGAGATATTATAAATATAATATCGCTTCCGTCCAATTGGTTCATCTTCAAATTAAGAAGCATATGTTGCATATAATGACCATGGTCGCAATAACAAATTTATGGACGTGAAAAAGGTGAAAAGATCTGGTAAAGGTCATATTGACAAAGGTTGGAATAAAAGTGGTGCACCACTAGGAAAGGTAAATTATTATTGGCAATGAGTGCTCATGATTGTGACATTTTTTGTTGTCACATATAAAAGGCTATTTTCCCTAAATATTGTCATATATATATACCCGAATATTTTTGTGACCTTCTACCATGCCTTCAAAATCAAGGCAAAATTATGAATTTACTATTGAAAGTAGCTCAATAAAATTGACACATTAAGATGTATTCAAATCATGAGCTAAATAAAGGTGAATAATGCATGTCTTGCATATTATACTATATGTAAACTACAATATAATGAGTATTTCTCAAATCTAAACTTAATAGATGCTAATGTTCATCAATATCTAGTACAACTATAATGTTTTCGATGCCATATCTAGAAGTTACTCAGTATGAATTTGTTTCATCTGAGAATTTAAATTCTCAGCTTTGTCTTTTGGATTTTACTTGAATAAGGCATATTGAGATAAATTTTGTCATATGATCCAATGACATTCATAAGATGAAATGATCGATTTGATCATCCATGATCATCAATTACACGAATAATATTGAAAATTCACATGGGCATCAATTGTGGAACTAAACGATTTTATCAACTGGTAATTACAGTTGTCTTGGTAGTCTCAAGGTAAATTGTTGGTTAAACCATCTCAAAGTAAAATTGTTACAGAACCTCTTTTTCTGCTTATATCTTATTTATGATAACATATGGACCTATTCATTCTTATTGTAAATATTTTCAACTCATGCATTGGCTAAGTAGCCGCATACGTATTTATACATTTTTTCACTTATATTGGCTAAAACAATGCATTCAATTGATTTAAAATAAAATAAAAAATATTTAGTTACTTATTTTAGTTTTGAGACATGTACACAACATATTTATTTCATTTAAAGTTCTATAAAACTTAATTTAAACAAACAACGAAATATCTCACATTTGAGTTTTTCGATTATAAAGTTTATATATGTTTTATTTCATATGATTAAATAAAACTAAAATGAGTTTGAAAAGAAAACTTTTGATTTATGTCAGTTTCCAACAATTGTGTAATGCCTTGAGCCCCTAGTAGGGGATTTATTTACAACAAGTTTTATCGATTTTCACTTCAATGAAGTAATTTTTCCACCATTAGGGGGAGATATATAAAGCCAATTCAAAAAGAATGGCTTGAAATTACTTGAAACGCATCAAGATTGTTGCATTATGAACTTAAAGTTCAAATGATCATTCATTAGCAACACATTATGAATCAATTACTTGATGTAATTACTAATATGAAAATGTGACAATCTCGTATATTCCACTATTGAAGATTCATATATGAAATGACGTCCATATGTAAGTGAATGTACAAGAACCAACAAAATGCTTAAGGCGTAAAAGATTAGTTGGTTAAAAGGATACAAACCCTTAAAAAAGAGGGTGGGAGTTAAGATAAATAAAATATTCCTGATATAAGAATTTTTTGGTAAAGATTCAAAGTATCATTTTAAATGATGATCCAATACCACAAATAGTATGTGGATAAATGTCAAAGAAGACATAATTATTAAAAGAGGTTATCCACACCGAGCTAAACTCGTTAAGGAAACGAGAAGTTGTTGGACTAATAGTCTAATAAATTTGCGGTGCTATAAAGCCGGTTGGACTTAAACAATTTGGTCGGATGAACGTACCAAAACCTCAACGATTATTTACTAAGAAAACAATATGTAAGTAATCTATATTATGCATGTCTTCATTGTAATATCATCATATGTTGATGACTCAAGTTTTATGAGAAATCACGACGACATCGTTATATCATTCGAATACTTGAAAAGGGAATTCAAGATGGAAGATCTTGGAAAAATAAAACTTAGCGTTGATTGAAAATCAAATATTTTCCAAGTAAACTAGTTGCCCATCAATTAATTTATTTCACTCAAAAGAGTAAATTTGGGTCTGCAAAGATTTGTTGTAAAACAATAAGATGATTCACCTATGTCAACATGAGGGGAAGAATCAAAAGGAGTTATTGATTAATGCATTGCACTTTTTTCCCTTAGTTATGGTTTTATCCCACTAGGTTTTCTTAGCAATATTTTTAATGAGGCAATCCTAACAATATTAATACTCCATTATCAAAATTGATTAGTTTATTGTACTCTTTTTCCCTTAGCTTAAGTTTTATCTTACTGGATTTTCGTAGCAAGGTTGTTAATGAGTCAATCCTATCAATATCATACTCTATGTCAAGATTGATAAGAACAATGTATTCGTTTTCGTTTGCTAAATCTTTTCCCATTGAGTTTTTTCTAGTAAAGGTTTTAACGAGGCATATTCTCTTAGCAAGTGTCATCCAAGGGGGAGTGTTGTAAATGAAATGGATGTGGATGACTCTTCCTATTCAAACCATTTGTATTCCACTACTATGTGTGAGTAGTTACACATTTACATCATGTAATTGTAGCTTATGATCTTTGACATTCTTGTAATGACCTATATAAAGAACTCACATATATGTAATGAATACACTATATTGGAACGAAAGTTCTCTATTTCTCTCATATCTCTTCTCTTGTTTAAATTCTAGTTCTTTATTTTAATTTCCTAGCTTTATTCAAAGTAATTTTACCACACTTTTAACTAATTTATTTTGTGTTTTTTTTTCTTTTTCTTTTTTTGCTTTGATGTCCACTTTTATTTAATATAAAAGACCATAAGAGATATCGTGGTTTAATTTCTACTGAAGAAAAAAAAAAAATAGAAATGGATGAGTACTCAATTGGCAAAATCTTATTGTGAGGAATTTAGTAACTTTCTTGTTGCAAAGATTGGTTTTGTGATCTAAATATTACCCTCAAAATAGTTCAAAGCCTCTTATTAGAGGTCTCGAATTTAAATCCAGAGTAGAAATCTTAATTCTGAAAGAGAAAAATAAGGAAAGTAGTTCAATCAAATTAGCAGAGTATTGCACTAGAATCGAAACATTCCCATGGGGAATTGCATGAAACTATAAATTAGGAAAGCACCTATATGCCTATAGACTCATCCAAAACTGTCATAGAAAATCTCAAAGCCACGGCCATTTGCTTTTTCGCCGTATTCCGGTTACATAGGAGCAGTCTTGCTTTCGTCAAAAAAAAAAAAAAAAAAAAAGCAGTCTTGCAAGAACATATTAGCAGACTTGTTTAGCTCGCACACGTCTCATCTGGTTGGTCATTCACATCTGTTGTTGCTAATGTAATTCTCTAATTCTGTCCACCATTTGAAGACTCTGCCTGTGGTTTTACAATACTGAGCTCACCTCCCTCCTTGTTTGCTGCAGTGGCCGCTTTCACTTCATTGCAGTGATTTATGAACTTTGTCAATTCCTGATTCAGCAAAAGATGAATCAACAACGCTCATCAACAAAACTTTAACCAGCAATAAGGTATTGTTTTATTACATTTAAAGCAGTCACAAAATTTCAAGGAAAAAAAAAGAGATAAAAAACGTTAAAGAGAGAGATGGTAGAATAGGTTCATGGCCACAGCTTCAAGCCCCCCCCCAAAAGTCATTAATGAAAAGAATAGAACATTTGGCCCATCACACACGCGCATGGTTTTCTTTCATCACTGGTTTAAAATTGAAACTAAATAATCCATAATAGGGAAGAACTCTAAACAAATTAAGCTAAGAAACTCAATACTCAAATAATTTTCTTCCTTTTTCTTTTATATGAAACAATACTTGTATTAGTAAAAAGGTTTTACTGATACAACAAGAGGCAACTGAAAATACTGTGCAGAAATTGTGAAAAGAAAATGAAAATATACAAATATGTAAAATGCTACAGTCCATCTTCACAAAAGAGTCTTCTCATCCTTTCTACTCCTACCGGAGTAGGACAATCCTACACCAATACTCAAATTCCAACAAGGGGATTTCCCAGTAAACGCCAATTTTTCACTCAAACCTAAAGCTAAGTTTCAACCGGGGGATAGCTCCATGGTTTGGTATGTGGTTCTGTATGAATGAGGTTAAGGTTCGTATCTCTCCGTGTGCAAGTTTGGGGTAATAAGTTAGTTTCTTATAGGAAAAAAAAAAAAAAAAAACCTAAAGCTAAGTTGCATTTAGCATTCTCGTCAACTTGCATAATCCCACAGATTTAATTTGTATTTCGTAAGATAACGTGAAAGGCTGGAGAGTTTCTAATGTGTGTATCAAATAGAGTAGGAGCCTCAACTCAGGCGTCATCATACACGACGCCACAGTCCAAAATTTTCTATTCAAAAGTAATAATGCTCCATTTCCCAATCCATTCAAATCCAACCTTAACTTTATGAATAGTTTTCTCTTCAACCAGTCCTCTGAACTTTACTTCCGATTTGATCCCAAAAAACAGATTATATGCATAAATAGCGAAATCTCTAAACAAACCTACAACAGGCGGCGTGGAGGCGCTATTAAATCTACGATTCCAACTATTTCCAATTTTCGACGATGCCAGAGATTTCTGACGCACTAAAAATCCCTTACACAGATCAAACTCCCCCACTCCGCTCGATTGAATGCCCTCGATGGGCTGCTTTCAAAATCCTTTTAAACCCTAGAAGCTCGACCAAGTCGATTTCACACTAATTAACAATCCTCATCAAATTATACACACATTCCAGGGATTTCAAGTAACAAAGGTCAAAGAAGAGGGAGAGTTAGATAAAGGTTCTTACACGATCGGCTTCCATGTCTCTGGTGAACTTGGAGGGCTTCACGAATCTCTTTCCTTCAAATCAAACGAGATAGAAAGTCAGTCACGAAGATAGTTGGGGTTTGGATTGTAGAGAAGTGGGTTTACCTTTGCGAGTGACAGAAGGTTTTCCATGGCGGTTTGGGGGGATGATCTTCTTCTTTTGGCCTTTGAACAGATCCGATTTCTGTGTCATCTTCTTCTTCTTCTTCTTCTTCCTCGCCTCTTCTTAGGGTTTGTTTAGGGTTTTGGTAGGCGAAAAGTATATTTAAAAAAGCTACAAAAACCCTTTTTTTTTATTTTTATTTTTTTCTTTTTGGGTCTGAGCTGGTATTCAAACTATCCAATTATTATGAATTTGAGGAGCTTTAGCAAATGGCTTTTCCATTCTCACGACTAAAATTAGAGTCAATGGTTACAGAGCAACAAGCCGCTTCCACTTGCCTTATAACACAACTCATAACTCGATTTTTATTGAGCTCGACTAAGTACACTCTATTATTTACTAAGTACACCTGATTATGTGTGGCACCTCAAATTTTAATTTTAATTTATAAGTGCACCCCACATTTTTACCAAAATACCCTTCCATCCGAACCGAAGCACCCAACTCCAAAACCTTGGTCGAAACATTTATTTTAGGTTCGGCGACATATGCTCGAGACTTATCCTCTAGGTTCAGTGTTGTCCAACCGAACCTCTTTGGTGAGATTTAGTTGACAACTGCTGACCTAAAGGTTCGGTGGGTTCTGACCGCCTCTGTAATTAAAGGTTCAGCAGACTATAACCGATTCTCCAACTAAAGGTCAATCCTAAAAAAACGTCGAACTTAAAAAAAAAAGTCAATCCTACTAAAATGACATTTATGTCCTTACCGTGATTAGTGCACCCCACTACACTTTCTTCTTGATTTGTGCACCTCATCATCATCCCTCCACACACTCTCTTCTTGTGATTTGTAGGCATCATCGAGTGGTTCGGTCTCACAGGTTCGAATCTCTTATTGGTAAGTCAGTTAGACCCACCGAATCTCTAGTAGAGAGTCGGTCACAACTTGCGAAACTTTTAATTGGAAAGTCGGTTGGAACCCATCGAGTCTTTAGGTCGACAATTGTCAACTAAATCTCACCAAAGAGGTTCGGTTGGATAACACCGAGCCTAGAGGATAGGTCTCGGCCATATGTCACCGAACCTAAAATAGATGTTTCGACTAAAGTTTTGGAGTTGGGTGCTTCGGTTTAGATGAAAAGGGTATTTTAGTAAAAATGTGGGTGCACTTATAAATTAAAATTTGAATTTGAGGTGCCACATATAATCGAGTGCACTTAGTAAACAGTAGGGTGTACTTAGCCGGACTTATAAAAATTAATAGCCATTTTATTGTCTTCTAGGGTCCATAACATTTATAGGATGTTCCATTTCATTCATTACATTTGACTGGTAACTACTAGACTTTTTGCTTGATTAACACATTTCACAGTAATATTTCCCAATCTAACACACATACTAAAATATATAACAAACTAACACATTTAACGCCACATCACATGCCACGTGGGACAGAACAACCTACATATGGAAGTCGTGAGTTGAACTCACGACTTCCATATTTTTATTTTTATCTCTATATTTTTTTTGTTTTTATATTTATTTTTTAATCTAAATAAAATAAGGACTTCCTTATTATTATTTTTATTTTTAAAAAATAAAAATAAATTATTTAATATGGAAGTCGTGATTTGCAGTCACGATTTCCATATTTTTATTTTTATCTCCATATTTTTTGTTTGTTTATTTATTTATTTTTTAATCCAAATAAACTAAGGAAGTAGTGTGTTTTGAACACGACTTCCTTATTATTATTTTCGTTTTTCAAAAAATGAAAATAATTATTTAATATGGAAGTCGTGATTTGCAGTCACGACTTCCATATTTTTTGTTTTTGTTTTTTTTTTGCTTTTTTTTAATCCAAACATAAAATAAAGTCGTGTTTTTCAAACACGACTTTTTATTATTATTTTCGTTTTTAAAGAATAATTATTTGAAAAAACTTAATAAAATTCTTTATTAATATGGAAGTCGTGGTGTGCGCACACGACTTCCATATTTTTATTTTCTATTTTTTATTTAGGAATTCACAGGCTTAATATAAAATAGAAATAAGAAGTCATTCCTGCCAAAAAAAAGAAGTGTGTGGTTTTCTACCATCTTACCTACATGCGCAATAAGCTTGAACTTGACAATTCTAAGTCTAAGAAATACATTGATTTTTAACAAAATAAATACATTGTTAATTAAGTAACGGGTTCACAAAAATATTACATTGTTCTCGTTCATGCTGAGTATGTTAACTATCAACTACAAAACATCGATAGAAACAAAAAGATGTGTTGTTTCACTTCAAAAAAAAAGATGACTTAATCTGACCCCAAAAAATGACTTCCATTCCCACAACGTGTTCTCTTTTAATTCGTCATTCATGATCTAAAGCTAATGGCACATTTAGCAGATCCACATCAGTACGCAACAAATTTTGAGCATCTTCTTGTTGAATTTCATTGATATCATGTCTCTCACCACTAATACTACTAGTAGTTTCGAATGAATTCATCGGTATTGGACTTGCATCAAAATGACGTGGTAATGTAGGTATTCTGTCAAAATGAAAGGCTTATGTAGTCTCAAACTCAGTGTTAGGAGGTGCCGACGGAGTAGATATAGTATCAGACTCATTGTTAAGAGTAGATATAGTATCAGACTCATTGTTAAGAGGTACGTATGGAGTATACACTTGAGTACCATGCCTCGAACATATATTTTCATGAGAAGATTGATGGGATTCTTCAAAAAAGGGTGGCATATTATGGATGCGATAGTCTGCATGTATGGTAGTCAAAGTTGATGCAGCCATATCTCTAATACGTAGAATGGACGCATCATCACCCAATGTCAACTAATGAATTGAAGTAATTCCATGAGCCTACATATGAAAAAATTTATGAAGTTGCATGTGAAAAAAAAGTAAAATATTTATTATGAAAACTTCATGATTGTAAATAAAAAAGTTCATACTTACCAATGCTTCAACAATAGCTCCACGAGAAGACATGAATCGTCGTGTAATGCGACAATACCATACCATGTACGGATCATAGAATCCCATTGGCTCCTCCAATAATTCATCATTCGCAATATTAGAAGCACGTTCAGTCCACATGGAGACATAATCACTATGTTCTGCACTCCAATCCTAGTCGGTCTTTCCTCGCAAGTCAATTTTATGTAGCTCCTTACTTGTGTTAGTTAAAGGTGGTATTCTTTGATTCAAACCAAATTGTCGCATGACTCTATCAGGATTGTACATTTCAACAACACAAAAGAAAATTAGAGGTGCCTTCGTTCGCCAAATACCACGACTACTACTACAATACGCTGGCAAATCCTTTATCACCGTCTCAGGATACGGTTCCCAAATTACTTGGCTCATAAATAGTAAATTGAAATGAATGAAATTATAGTTTTCACCATTTAAAAAAATGAACTATAAAGAAATCAATTAAATGAATTTCATACTTCCTCAGGTGTTTGCATGTCAATCATTTCTCTATATTTTGTTAGCACGTGCATTGATGTTCCGGTGGTTTCTAAGGCATATCTCCACCTATACGAACATGGAGAACAACACAATGCATGTATCAATTCACATGTAGATAGATGAATTTGTTTTTACTTGGTAAAAGAAATTGATAATTACCTATGACCAAAGGGAGGACGTGGGAATAAATCGTCATATGGTTGTATTTCGTCTCGAAGAACATTTCCCATTATTGGTGCAAGGAAAAGCAATCTTTCCCAAGCCCATAGTTGCAATAATATAACTGGACCCGCAATCTCGGCTCCATCAATATCAGCAGCAAGACAAAATTGTCTATATAAGTGGGCCAAAGTTGCACTACCCCAACTATATTTTCCTGCCACCTCAAAGTCCTCCAAAAATTGTAAATATGTTATGTGTACAAGATTGTTAGACTTGTTTGCAAATAAGGTTCCTCCAAGAAGCTATAATATGTAAGCTCTTGCATATCGTTGCACTTCTTCGTCATTAACAAAATTTGGAAGGTTTGGAAACCATGTTGAAAGTTGTCGAATTGGGATACGACCTCCTTTGCTATTTTCAGGGAATGAGAAGCCCAGTTGTCCCAAACACAAGGCATCATAATCTTGTTCTACAATTCCAGTGAGTGGTAATCCATCAACAGGTAACCCTAAAATTATCTGTACATCTTGTAGGGTAATGGTCATCTCGCCAACTGAAAAATGAAATGTGTGTATTTTTGGCCTCCACCTCTCAACAAGTGCAGTAATGAGATGCCAATTAATTCCTATGAAACCTATTCGTGCTGTTCCATATAATCCAACTTGGTCAAGGTACCCAACTATACGTTCGTCAAGTGGCATCAGTCGATGTAATGCTGCCGAATTACGCCTGATTGTCAAGACACCAGGATCCTGCTATGCAAAAATACAAATGACTTACATTAGTACAAATTTGGCTACAAACTCTAAAAAAATAAAATTACCAAAAAATAAAATATTACCGGTCCATTCCAAACTCAAGTAGATCTATGTAGAGCCTGCATAGTCAGCACTGAATCATCTACAGGCCCAGGATCCATATCACGCTTGAACCCCAAAACATTAACAAAGTTGTTATTAATAGAACAAGGAAAAGACAAATATCAACAATAAAGTTCATTAAAAAAGAAAAAATAAAACATGTGTGCACCCGATTAAACTTCAACAACTTTAATTAAAACAAACTTATGGTTTAATTCAAACAAAATACACCAATAACGTAGTTATAATTAAACATAGCTGATATAAGAAAAAGATGAGTGAATAGAAATTATTAGACTTGAAATGTCTTTCATTATGAACGATTAGGTTGTTGTTCTTGCTGACGATGAGAGCATGTGTGCCTATTGTGACCATTCTGCTTACACATACTACATTGCAATTTTGTTGGCTCTTCTCTCCATTCTTTTTCTCGTTGCATATGATGCGGTTGTTTCTGATTGCCTCTCTAATCCATCTCAGTTTGCAAACGTCTTATTTGGGGATGACCTCTTTTCACTCGTTTCCGAGAAGGGTCAGGTAGCAAGGTGTATGGAACTATAGAATCAGGCCAATAATCTTTGTGAGGAATTGGTTGAAAACTCGTAGCATAACATTGACTGTACACGGACAAACTATAATATGACTCAATGTACTAAAAGTAGTCTATAGCAATACTAGTGCAAGCTGCTTGAACATGGGAACATGGAATGCCAAAACACTGCCACTTCATACAAGTGCATCTACGAGCCGCCAACTTCACCACTTGCTTGTTAGACCCTTTTCTCAAATGATACCCACGTGTTGCAGTGATTACTTCAAATGTGCCATTTTCACGATTCACTAATGTAACATTGTGCCCCCTGCTGCCTTTCCCCAATGTTGTAACTTATCAAGTGCATACTTGGTGTATTTTTCGGTCCTTCCTAAGGTGACACCTATTTCGTCATGCCTTTTGTTAAAGTAAGCCATAATACGATAAAATGTTACTTGCACTAATGCTGTGACGGGGTAAAATCGTGCGCCTTTAAGGACCCCATTAAAGCATTCTACAGTTGTGAAAAGAAATATTATGAGTTATATTATGAGTATTTTCTTATAAACATGACAGAAATCAAACACATTAAATAAAAAATTAATATAAACATAATGCCCGCTAGATTTGTAGTCATCCATCCGTATCGATATCCTTTGTCGTATGCATTGGTCCATTGTGCTCGATCAAGATCATTAAACCATGCAATACTTTCAGCATTAATTTGTTGAAGCTCTTGCATATATGCCTTAAATTTTCGAGGTTGATGCTGCGCACCGGCTAAGTACACCATATTCTTTAATTCTTTGCTCCCAAATCTCATGTTAAAATTACTATATATGTGACGAAGGCAAAATCTGTGTTGAGCTCTGTCACAAGTCCACCCATTTCGAGGATCATTCATTGCCAATAATATACCAGGGTGTCGATCAGAAATTACACATATACTATTTCGTTCAGTCACATGATGTCGCAAACAAGCCATAAACCATCCCCAACTGTCTTGACTTTCCTCATCGATAATGGCAAATGCTAAAGGAAATATATGATTATTACTATCTACAACTGTGGCTATCAAGAGCTTTTGTTTGTATTTCTCGTACACCAATGTGCCATCAATTTGTATTAGTGGTCTGCAATGTCTAAAACCTACAATAGATGGTGCAAATGTCCAAAAAACCCATTTAAATACAACTTCGTTGTTGGCATTGGGTTCACCGTATCTCCAATCTACACATGTACCAGGATTGCTTTCTTGAAGAGCGGCCATCCACCGCGGCAACATTTTATGACTCCTCCCAATCTCCAAAGATCTTAGTGACCGCCTTTTTTTTTGCCAACCAGACTTTCTTGTAATGAACATCATAACTAAAGTTGTCCTTGATAATTTGATGAAGAACTGGAACTAAAATAGATGGATCTCTTCTCACCACATTTTCAATTTCACGACATATAACAGCGAAGTTCAAATTAGCATGATCCTTTGATAGTTTTGCATTGATACAGGTATGTGGTCCCTCATATTTACTTATCTCAAACATTTCATGTGCTTTTCTTTTTGAACACCGCAACCTCCAAGCACATCCATCTAAAAGTTTCTTACAACAGGCAATCTACACATTGGGTGTTGAATGAGTTACCATAAATTGTCTGTGTACTTTAATGTTGTACAATTTTATTGCATGTTGGAAGTCCCCCTTAGAAAAAAACTGCATGCCAACATGAAATTCTGAGGCCTCATTCCATAGAGCTTTAGAAGGAATCATTGCGTTCTCCTAGATGGGGGCCATTGCCTCACTACTCAATTCCATAAATACAGATGAAGGTACGAAAAATTTGCCAATACCCACAGGCGCATCATTAAGTCCATTAGCCTCTTGATAAAAAAAATCATTGTTTCCAACTTCATCCAAGATTGGAGGACAAGATAATGAGCCATCCTCGGCAATGACTTGGTTTAATACATCTCGAATTATGCTATCAGGAACATGAAGAGCATCAATTCCTTCATCATTGGCATCATCATTGCTCTGTTCGGTAGTATTCCCATCACTACAACAATCGTCATCATCATTCACACCACCACATACACCAAGGGCATGAGTTTCCTTGTCAACATCATAATTTAAAGTCATTAAAGGTGATGATGCACAGTAATCACGTTCAAATGGGGGTTGAATACTAGTGCCCTCGAGTCGCACCGACCGCTATGTTAGAACATCAAAAATTCAAGATTTATGAAAGAGTTATTGCAATTATAAACACGGCGGAAGCAAAAGTCAAATTCAAATCAAATATTGGGAAATAACTCTATCAAATGGAAGTAAAGGAATTCTATAAGTGTAGGGGCATTCATGTACAATTCGAAATGCAAAGGTACATGATACCAATCTCATCAAAATTTGCCAAGTTTAACAATCCCAAAGCATGTATATATAAAACGGTGTACATAAAAGCAAAACATAATAAAAACCTATAAAATAGTCTTCAAATCCACCTAATCCTCACAAGATTTCCTAGGTAGACGCCTCTATCTGTGAGTCACAAACTAGACGGTGAGCAATGAATAAAATCGAATGTAATGCCAATGAGAAAACAACGGTAATTCATGATAATTCAAATAAAGTAGTCTAAATATCATGCGGAAATAAAAAGACAGGAATTAAAATAGACAAGATGCATGATAAACGAGACTAAAAGATATCAATCGAAATTTAAGTGTGTTCCAAGGAAACAAAAGAGGCTCATAAGTGGTCTAGTCCATAGCATAACGGCGAAGACCTCGCGAGGTCTTCCCGGGCATCGACTCAAACGAAAGCGGCTATGGCGCAAGGGACTCGAACCCATCCACCCGGTACTCGGTGTCACACGATCACTAAGGGTGGTCACACACTCGTGGCGCGAGTGCCGCGTTTTATCCCTCAGTGCAGGTCCTAGTACTTTCGAGACAAAACACTTACGCACAGGAATCACACATACAAGAAGTATGGAATGGAAGGCCAACAAGTAAATAATAACAAACACAATGACATGAAAATGAATCACATGGCATTTTCTAAGCTGAGCTTACAAACGTACAAATGCTTTTTAAGGCAATTGTACTTACACGAACTATCGTGACCGTATGACAACTCCGAGATCCTAACGCGACTTCCCGATTTCCTATACCGCACTCCAATTATCCAGTCCAGCTTGAATAAATGCCAAACAAATCAAAATTATCACCCGAATTATACCTAAGATCATTTGTCATTAAATTAGCTTCAATTTGATACATTATATCAATTTTTACGTTTTTCTAGGCTAAAACCCCGACTATATCTCGCCAACATTTCCGAGAAAATCCCAAAACTCAGTTGTGAACCATTTTTCTAATTTCTCATATTTTTCTGAATTTTTCCATAATTTTTCCTATTTTTCTGGATTTTCTTTTCCATTTTTTTTTTTTTTTTTTTTTTTATTTCTTTTTAAGGGCGGTTCGGCCGAACCGTCCCGGTTCAAGGCCGAACCGGCCCGGTTCAGGGCCGAACCGGCCCTTCATCTTCTTCAATTTTTTTTTTTTTTTTTTTTTGAACAGAGGCGCACAGCGCCTCTGTTTTTTTCTCGTTTCCTCTTTTTTTTTTTTTTTTTTTTTTTTTTTTTTTTTTTCTCGTTGTATGGATCGATCAAGAGAGGGAGATACACACACTTACCTCGGTGACGTAGGCGGTGGTGGTGGCTGTTCCAGCCGGGAGAGGAGACCGCCGAGAGCGTGAGAGATGTGAGGCCGAGAGGGAGGGAATGACCGAGAGCGTGAGAGACGACGAGCGTGGGGAGGGAGATCGAGAGAGAACAGCGAGAGTGAAATGGAGAGGGAGAGAGAGAGACCGTGAGTGGTGTGGTGAAGAGGTCGAGATGGAAGAGAAGGAGGGGGCGGCGGTTTTCATCAAAGGAGAAGATGAATAGTGTATGAATAGGTTTTTTTTTTATGAAACGGTTTGTATATATAACATCAAATGACCTTTTTGCCCTTCTCCCTTCACTTCATACATTCAAACACATCTACCCTTATGAGTCTTTTACCACATCATCTCATCTTAGCACACACACACATCTCTAGGCCAATCTCATGGCTCCTCACCATTAGGTTGTGTCACTTTAACAATACTAATCACATAGTCCGCATGTTACATATTTAACTAACTCCCACGTTCAAACGACGTTCCTCGGTCCGTATTTCTCCGTCAATTGGCTCGTCGTGTCCATTTTCTCGCCACATCCCGTTAACTAATTTATTAAATTAATTAAAAATTCATTTATTTGTATGTTTTACTTGTTTTTCTCCCGTTTAACTAGTGAAACCTCACTCAATTAAATATCGCCGACCGGCGCGAGACTCGTAAAATACTAACATACTATTACACACAATCAAAGAATCATAAAATCACTTGGCGTCGACTCCCGAAGTTCGAAATATTGACCGGTATTCACGTAGCGGGTCACAATTTTGACAATTGCCGTACAAGTCGGATTAAAAATTTGGGGTTGTTACGGTCTCCCCCACTTATTAGAATTTCGTCTCGAAATTTGCCTAATAAGTAAACTAAATTAACGACTCTTCGCAACTCCTAACGAGACCGATAAAAACTCGAGTGAGTCATTTATTGACTCGAACCGTTCGTGACCCTTCGGTAGAGAGATCTTTAGGTACTCATAATCTCCCGAATCATCTTGAAGCTCATCGTGATACTCGACAAGTATTTCTTATGCCACTCCTGGGCAATCTTAAGTCTCAAATAAAATTTCCCACAACTACCCGAGATGCTATCATGACCACGAGGAGATCGGGGCAACCACTAATGAAATCCATATCAATATGTACCCAATTCCATCGAGAAATGGGTAGGCATGTAGTAGTCCTCCGGGTCGTCGATACCCAGCCTCTCTACGGCCGGCATGTCACCCGCTCGAACAACTCCGACACCTCGAAAATCATCCCTGGCCACCAAAAGAATGTCGCATATCGGCGCACATCTTAGGTCAACCCGGATACATGACAAGATCGAAACGATGAATTCTCCCGACGTGCACAGTGGTCACACACATCGACCACCAATGGAAACCCCGTCGCCGCGATACCTCAAGCATGAGTCGTCGACCGACTCTTGTCGGGCAATCGGAACTATCCACCATCTCACTTGCGCGCATTGGTATGACACATCGTCTTCTTGTCCCTCGCGCACAATCGAATGAGATGGTCTGCAATATCGTTTCACCACGTATCTAGGTCCTGGTAGTCATCGGCACATCTTCTAAATTCATCAACTCGGTTACCTCATGTAAACCACACTCGTAGGTTCTTTGACACACGACTACCTCCGCCTTCAATCCTTTGAAGTGCAACGCATCAACAACAACGTTGATCTTCTCGTATCCACCAATCAACGCATATAATGTTTATATCTAGTTCGCACCTCTCCCAAACCGTGGGCTTTACGCAAACTTCAACGACTTAGATCCTCTTTCTCGAGCTGTGGACTACCTCAAAGTCACTTGAGACGACTCATTCATCATCATTTGAATTGCAAACCAATGCATAGTCACTTGAGACGGACTCAATAAGCTATAACCAAGTTGTGAACTCTCGCGAATGTCACTTTCAACATTGACTCGACATCGGTATTGAGCTGAGACTTGTAAAAAGTCTCTTCGAACGACACAACATCTTCAATTCACTCTTTTTCTCCACATCCATCAAAGCGTGGGCCCTCGCCACTTCGAACGACTTGATTTTATCTCGATCTTCGGGTTTGTAGGTCCCAACCAATTCAAACGACCTAATTCAACTACGGTCTCTCTGCAGGCGCTCCCGTTTCCCAAAATGGTAGGAATGCCACGACCTCGTCGCAAACATCGCCCACTACCACGACTCAAGCTTGGTGATCACGACGTAAAGACGCTACGATCGCGACTCGTACGCCATACTCGTGAAAACCTCCCAACCTACTCGCGTCTCGACGCAAGTTTATCTATACCCGAGCGGTAAAATAGATTCGACAAGTTGTAGCCGTGGCCACCATGTACACTACGTGTCCATGCATCGTAAGATGAATCACAACCGATCTGGTCTGCTCTCTTTAGGTGTACTTGTGGCTAGTTTTGGCACCCATTGTGCCCAAACTTACCATCTCTTTCGGACTCTTATCTAAGTTAGGTTTGTCTCATCCTAGACAACACCTTGCTAAGTTTAAACGGTAATACTCTAGCCAGTATCAACCCTAACTCTGTCACATGACGTCCAACGTCTTATTTAAACACCTAAAGCTTCATTTAATCAGTTCCATGCATGTCATATGATAACCAGGAAATTTCTTTATCTCGTCGGTATCACGAACCACTATAAGTTATTGTTCATTCGCCACGTGCACATCCTCGCACAAATCGGTACATCGGTTCTAAAAATGTCTAATTTGTCATCCCTTTGGTAACACAACTTCCGCTTTCGAGAACCACTATCATCGTTCGAATTTCTCGTTCGTTTCCCATCATGTTTCCCCTGATCGGTGCTCTAATTACAACTCAGGTCGATCAGGTTCAATCTTCTCGTGACTCTTCAAGAACAACTCTGCTACGGTCACGTCAGTACCTCCATAGAAATGACAGGGTCGTGCCTCTTGAATAATGGTTACTCTAGCCGTTGATGGCACCGATGCAACAGCAACTGACGCCCTCATTATCGCCAAAATCTCTTCCAACTATCGCTCTTGAGATGCGACTCTCTGCGTTAAAGTCTGAAACTCGTCGATGCTAACAGCTCGAGTACTCGACGTCCCACTTGTCGTCACTAGGACCCTTCTGATCCGCCATCGCCATCTCATAACAAAAGCGTATTTCCGGATCAGTGGATAGTTACCGATACCATATAATACACACAACAATCGTAATATGTATAAACATCACATCCGACTTATCCCACTCCCCAACTAGGATTCTAAGTCAAGATCATAGGGTTTCCACTCTAAGTTCAACCGTTCCTAACCATTTGGTTTAAATGGCTTGTGTTTTATGAATTTGAATCAAGAGTCGGTCTATGTAACCTTGTGCTCTGATACCAACTGTGACGTTGGTATCACAATTTTTAGATAACTATATACCATGTCCCTAAGATTCTAAAGCCTAAGCTCTGATACCAACTGTGACGGCCCCAAATTCCCAATGCATTTGGGTACGCCCGGCCTAGACCCGTGCAAGCCTCGAGTCAGTTCTCGACAACCCTGACGAGCCTAGTCAGCCTCAAAACATCAAAAATTCAAGATTTATGAAAGAGTTATTGCAATTATAACACAGCGGAAGCAAAAGTCAAATTCAAATCAAATATTGGGAAATAACTCTATCAAATGGAAGTAAAGGAATTCTATAAGTGTGGAAACCCCGGGCATTCATGTACAATTCGAAATGCAAAGGTACATGATACCAATCTCATCAAAATTTGCCAAGTTTAACAATCCCAAAGCATGTATATATAAAACGGTGTACATAAAAGCAAAACATAATAAAAACCTATAAAATAGTCTTCAAATCCAGCCGCTAATCCTCACAAAATGATTTCCTAGGTAGGGTCCCTTGCCCTTCTTTGCTCTCTACGCCTCTATCTCGCACCCACCGTCACAAACTAGACGGTGAGCAAGCTGAATAAAATCGAATGTAATGCCAATGAGAAAACAATGATAATTCATGATAATTCAAATAAAGTAGTCTAAATATCATGCGGAAATAAAAAGACGAGGAATTAAAATAGACAAGATGCATGATAAACAGAGACTAAAAGATATCAATCGAAATTTAAGTGTGTTCCAAGGAAACAAAAGAGGCTCATAAGTGGTAGTCCATAGCATAACGGCGAAGACCTCGCGAGGTCTTCCGGGCATCGACTCAAACGAAAGCGCACTATGATCGGCAAGGGACTCGAACCCATCCACCCGGTACTCGGTGTCACACGATCACTAAGGGTGGTCACACACTCGTGGCGCGAGTGCCGCGTTTTATCCCTCAGTGCGGGTCCTAGTACTTTCGAGACAAAACACTTACGCAGGAATCACACATACAAGAAGTATGGAATGGAAGGCCAACAAGTAAATAATAACAAACACAATGACATGAAAATGAATCACATGGCATTTTCTAACTGGCTTACAAACGTACAAATGCTTTTTAAGGCAATTGTACTTACGAACTATCGTGACCCGTATGACAACTCGAGATCCTAACGCGACTTCCGATTTCCTATACCGCACTCCAATTATCCAGTCCAGCTTGAATAAATGCCAAACAAATCAAAATTATCACCCGAATTATACCTAAGATCATTTGTCATTAAATTAGCTTCAATTTGATACATTATATCAATTTTTACGTTTTTCTAGGCTAAAACCCCGACTATATCTCGCCAACATTTCCGAGAAAATCCCAAAACTCAGTTGTGAACCATTTTTCTAATTTCTCATATTTTTCTGAATTTTTCCATAATTTTTCCTATTTTTCTGGATTTTCTTTTCCATTTTTTTTTTTTTTTTTTTTTTTATTTCTTTTTAAGGGCGGTTCGGCCGAACCGTCCCGGTTCAAGGCCGAACCGGCCCGGTTCAGGGCCGAACCGGCCCTTCATCTTCTTCAATTTTTTTTTTTTTTTTTTTTTTTGAACAGAGGCGCACAGCGCCTCTGTTTTTTTTCTCGTTTCCTTTTTTTTTTTTTTTTTTTTTTTTCTCGTTGTATGGATCGATCAAGAGAGGGAGATACACACACTTACCTCGGTGACGTAGGCGGTGGTGGTGGCTGTTCCAGCCGGGAGAGGAGACCGCCGAGAGCGTGAGAGATGTGAGGCCGAGAGGGAGGGAATGACCGAGAGCGTGAGAGACGACGAGCGTGGGGAGGGAGATCGAGAGAGAACAGCGAGAGTGAAATGGAGAGGGAGAGAGAGAGACCGTGAGTGGTGTGGTGAAGAGGTCGAGATGGAAGAGAAGGAGGGGGCGGCGGTTTTCATCAAAGGAGAAGATGAATAGTGTATGAATAGGTTTTTTTTTTTTTTTTGAAACGGTTTGTATATATAACATCAAATGACCTTTTTGCCCTTCTCCCTTCACTTCATACATTCAAACACATCTACCCTTATGAGTCTTTTACCACATCATCTCATCTTAGCACACACACACATCTCTAGGCCAATCTCATGGCTCCTCACCATTAGGTTGTGTCACTTTAACAATACTAATCACATAGTCCGCATGTTACATATTTAACTAACTCCCACGTTCAAACGACGTTCCTCGGTCCGTATTTCTCCGTCAATTGGCTCGTCGTGTCCATTTTCTCGCCACATCCCGTTAATAATTTATTAAATTAATTAAAAATTCATTTATTTGTATGTTTTACTTGTTTTTCTCCCCGTTTAACTAGTCGAAACCTCACTCAATTAAATATCGCTCGACCTAGCGCGAGACTCGTAAAATACTAACATACTATTACACACAATCAAAGAATCATAAAATCACTTCGGCGTCGACTCCCGAAGTTCGAAATATTGACATTCACGTAGCGGGTCACAATTTTGACAAGAATCGGATTAAAAATTTGGGGTTGTTACAGTTAGTATATAATTGCCTCGGAACTAAATCTAAAAATAGCTCCATACAATTCGGTAGTGGACATTCAGCCACAATGTCCCAGCATCTTTAAGAGTCGATTCATCAACTATTTGCAAAGGGACATAGTTGTACGTTCCAGTCCCAATGTACACAGGATAACGATATACTATATGTAATATCATTTTTTCAACGTCTATCTCCAAAGCATTGCAAATAAAACTCACAAGTTCCTCATACCCTAAACTCAACTTAGATCTGAGATGTCGAATAGGTGCTGTTGTATATGAAATTCCAAATAGTCCATCAACAATGGCACCATTCATATAGCATACCAAAGTCACTCTCCGGTCAACCATTATGGAATCTATATAATATACATATATATAATATAATTGTTAGTCAATAGAAGTGATAATAATCAATTCACTAAGTACATAAAAACTTAATAAACTCCAACTAAGTACATAGAAACTGTTCAATTTTTATATCATATGGCCCAATCCAAGGTGAGGAGAGTGTAGTGACTAGTTTTATGTATGCGTTACAAGTGTGAAGTAGGGTTCACTCCAAAATATCAAGGCAATATGGAGTGTCCACTCCACACTTATAAACCTTTCATTTTCTTTCTAATTAATCGATGTGGGACTATCCCAACATCTCCAACACTCCCCCCTCAAGTCCAACTCGGACTTGACCGTAGAACATCAATCAACCATTTTTGTTGGATGTCTACAAGACCCTTGGATAATGGGCAATTAAGCCAACCATCGGCTCTGATACCATGTTCAATTTTTATATCATATGGTCTAATCCAAGGTGAGGAGAGTGTGGTGACTAGTTTTATGTATGTGTTACAAGTGTGAAGTGGGGTTCGCTCCAAAATGCCAAGGCAATATGGAGTGTCCACTCCACACTTATAAACCTTTCGTTTTCTTTCTAAATAATCGATGTGGGACTATCCCAACATCTCCAACAGAAACTTAACAAACTCCATCCAAGTATATAGAAACATAACAAACTCCAACGTGTTTTTAAAATCTATTTTATTTTAGCCTCTTATTTTATTCACAAAAAGGAACCAACTACCAATCAAATAAGTTACAAAATTGGTGCAAGCAATAGAACGAGCAAGGAATTATCTTTTTGTGGACTGCAAATGTTAATGCACATCACTTTTGACACATTTGTATGAGGCCCTTTGAAGAAATTATCTATTCTAAGGTGCTGGTCTAATCTTTTGAGGAATTTTCACCCTTATGTTAAGAGATCTTTCACTATTGTTTATCTTTTTTACATTTTTCTTCTTCAACTTGTTTCAGCTTAGAGAGCAACAACATTATTCTTTCATATGATTTGCCAGTAATTTTCTTTACATTGAATAGGTAGAATGAGTCTTTTAAGTTCTAGCAATAGTACCCAAAATGACTACTGGAAATATATATAAAAGATCGTTTGGCCATGCGGGTTCTCCGTAATAATTATGACCCATTCCTTTTGCCAATTTAGCTCTTAATATAGGATCATTCAAGTCAGGTTTCTTTGTTATTGGGATAGGTGAATTCTAACGGACACATCCACCAAAGAACCGGACATGATAATTTTTTATCATCTGGCTCGAGCAAGAATCATAAAAAATAAAATGGATCCGTAGAAAATCTATATGCATTATAAACAGTTACCCATTTAAACAAAAAGGGAATAAAATGATTTATAAACAGTTGTTTCTCTAAATTTCTTACATTTTGTTTCTCCTATAACATATAATAATTAATCTAAGTTGAATTTGAACCAATACACATATACACCAGCCCCAACCATCACCAAGCATGCTTTCATCAAAGAAAAAAAATGCCAGAGCCACACCATTAAAACAATCCCATTCTGAAATGACAAAAACAATGATAATCGACTAACAGAACAACAAAACAATATTGAGATGATAAGATACTGACCAAAACAATCGGCTAAGTCGAGAAGTGAATCGAGAACTGAAGAGAACGGCGGTGAACCGAGAAGCCGGGAATTCTCAAGCGACGGGAGTAAGTGCGACAAGTCGAGGTGAAGAAGTCTCAGCGGCGGAGTAGGTGTGACAGCGACGGCGGGTGCGACAGCAGAGGGGACGGAGTGGGCGAAGAAGAAGAAAAAAGTTCAAAAAACCCTAAACCACTAAAATCGATTTACATAACTATGGAAGTCGTGTGCGTAAGCCAAGACTTTCATAGTTTATTAATTTTTTATTTAATAAATATAAATAAGTGTTTTTATAAAAAAAATTAACGAAAATAAAAATATGAAAGTCGTGTTCGCAAACCACGACTTCCATATTTTATTAGTAATTTTTTTTATTTAATAAATATAAGTAAGTGTTTTTACAAAAAAAGAAAATTATTAACGAAAATAAAAATATGTGTTCGCAAAACACGACTTCCATATTTCATTATTAGTAATTTTTTTATTTAATAAATATAAATAAGTGTTTTTATAAAAAAAAATTATTAACGAAAATAAAAATATGGAAGTCGTGTTCGCAAACCACGACTTCCATGTTAGTGATGTGGCGTTGATGTGGCGTTGTGATGTGGCATCAAATGTGTTATTTTGTTATATATTTTAGTAAGTGTGTTAGATGTAAAATGTGTTAATCAAGAAAAATTCCGGTAACTACTACAATTAAACTTTGACCTCAAATCCACATGTGGTTCAGTCTTGGATTCAACAAGAATATATACTGCAAAAACACTGGTCGAACGCTTATGGGTATGTTAATTAGCATCAATCGTATGCTCTTGCGCACTCTAACACAACTAGTTTGTGACAAAATTTGTTAGTTTGGTAGAAGATCACGCCATAAAAGGATATTTGTAAGATGAATACGTCTTTTTTTTCCTTACTTTTTGTGGGTTTTTAGAGTTTTTTGAAGCAAAGGTGAGAATCCTTTTTTTTTTTAAAGTGGTTCCAAGTTGTAGAGCTAGACTTCTAATTGAGGTCTCCATCAGTCCCATCAAACATTTAGTTAGAGTGTTGGGCTGAGCCTACCATACCTCTAGTTAGAACTTAGACAACAACGAACCTCAAGTATAAGTCTTGGTCATGCAACACCAAACCTCACAAATGATTGACAAACGAACAAGAACGACCCTGAGAAATGACGACCATAGTGTGAGACACAAAAATAGCATCCAAATGATCAAAAACACATAAGAGGATATGAAATGCGAGTCTGGAGGGTTTGGTCAAGTTTTTGAAGATAGGGTGCATCAATTGGAATGAAGGGGTATTTTTGAGGCATTCAATAAAAAAAATATGATGTTGATATACTATCTAATTTGATTTTGTGGTGCTTTAAAAACTAGCTTGCGCTTACAAAAAAAATTGGAATATAGTGCAACTAAAAATGAATCAAATAGAAGAAATTGAAATTTCAACAATTACTAAAAAAGCTTCATTAACCAAATAATTTGATTCTTGGCTCAATTTAGAGTGGATTTAGGCGTAATGTTGGTAATATTTATCAATAGAAATGTGACACGTGTATGATGTAGATGTTTTGATGTGCTTTTACACTTTTGCCCTCTCCACTTTTACTCATTTGTTCAAGTGATGAGTTGCTATTAGAAGTTAGGAAAATGCTATTGTAACCCACTTGTGATACACACTTTCTACACACACTTGACGAGTCAACAAATGGGTCCCACCAACTCACCTTCTTTTCATTGTCAATTCAAAGCAAAAAAAAAAAAAGTCACATCATCGACAATACGATCGACGCGTTTGACTTGTACAGTTATCGATGACGGCAGTAGTAGTCAACTGCTCCAAAATTTTGAATCACGCGCCAAAACAAAACCAAACTCCACTTTCACAATCTCTTCTCACATTTTCAACTTTGGTTCTTCTTCTTCTGAGATTCGGGTTTAGGGTTTCGAGATGTTTTTCGAATCACGAGACCACTATTACAGTCACACAATCACCAGACCACTGTTACAGTTAACTAAAGTTCTTCTGAGAGTATGGGGTTTCGAGAGATTTGATTCTCTTCTTTGTCTTTCGAATCACAAGAACATAGTAACGGGACCACTATTACAATCGACTAAAGCTGGGTTTTGAAGTTGTACAAGGTCCTTACAATAGTAAGGTGAGTGCATATTTGATTCCTTTTGTCTCTGGAAAAGGGTTTCTTTGTTTGTTGTGCATGATTGGGTCCATGTCCCATGTGTTAATGATGTGTTGCTGCATTTAGTACTGGTAGTTCTTTGGTGGATGGGTGCATTTAGGGTTGGCTAGTGACCATGTGTTTAGGGTTTTACCATGGATTTATTACTTGACTACTTAGGTTGTTACACGTGGTTTCACCATGAATTTATTGTTCGACCACTTGGAAAGTCTCATGTTGATAATGTGCTTATAAACTACAGTAATGATAGTGACAAGTGTTACGTACACCTCAGTAACTGTTGGAACAAATGCATTTATGGTTGTCTCCTCATACATTTAGTCGACTAGTAAAGGGAGTTGTAATGTGGTAAACGTGCTATACACAACCCTAATGGTTCCATATATCCATGGTGAAGTGTAGTCTGCCTGAAATATATGCCCAACATAGATGCTCCACCTTTGCCTAAAATGTTTATATGACTGTAAATATTAATTTCAGCAAACAATTTACACATTTAGTCGACTGCTTAGGCCCAACATAGATGCTCCACCCCCGCCCAAAATGGTTATATGACTGTAAATATTAATTTTAGCAAACAATTTACAGATTTAGTGGACTGCTTAGTTAAGATGGCTCAATTAAAGAAGTGATTGAATACTATAGTTGGATTATTAGATTGTTGCATTGCTTATTGCTCTGTTTATCATGATAAATTTGTGCTTCATTAAAGACATTTTATAGGCAATAATGTCACTTACAGACTTACTCACAAATGACCAATTAGATGCACAACAACACTCGCCTAGGGCAAACAACACTCACCTAGTGATCAAGGAGACGAGGTGGAACCCATAAATGAAGGGGTGGAAAACATAGATAAAGAGGTTGTCGATAACTTGAATGTAGAAAATGATAACAATTATGATGATCCTGTTAGTGATAGTAGTGGTGTTGGACTTGACTCTACTAATGCGATGGCCCCTGAAGTAGGAATAGTTTTTGACACTATCGATGAGACCAAGTTATTATTCAGGGAATATGCAAATAGAATGGGTTTTGCTACGAAAGTGAGGTCCACACATAGTCAAAATGGTGTGACTTGGAAACACGTACTTACATGTGTGAAGGAAGGAAAAAGCAAAGGAAAGAGCTTAATTCAAATGAGCAAACAATTAAGGACTAGTTGTAAGACACAAGTGGATGTTCGTTTATTTACAAACTCAAAGTTGCACATTACAAAGGCATTCCTCGAACACAATCATTTTGTCAGCCCAACGAAGACTTGGTTCTTCAAATGCAACAAAGTGAGTCTCGAAGCAATAGATGACTCAATCTCTCTACTTTGTGATTTCTCGCATAATACTCACGTTCTCGGACCCGTTTCGCACTACAACTCGTTCGTCGCGTCGTCCTGGACGTACCAACGTATCGAACGCGTTTTACAACTTTTAATTATTATTTATTTTGTATTTTGTCAGTGTTTTTAATTCATTTAAGTCCCCCGGACTACTAATTACCCGACCAGCGTTCGCCCGAAAACCTGTTATTTCACGAAACCCTCAAGCTGAACCATTCTCCGTACTAACGCTCACACTCAAACGTCCTCACACGTGTGGGACATTGGAATCAAACATTCGGGTAATACGATATAATACAAAACACCAAACACAAATAACCTACCTCGGCGTCAACGACCGAGAATTGGACTCTATATCACGAAAAATGGGCCCACGTACGACCTAAATTGACACGTGGCACAAGTTAGAATTTAGGGTCGTTACAAGAGTAGTACTCTAAAACGTCTTCTTCCTTCTTGTGATACGTTCACTAAGCACTTGTTGTTCACCCAACCTTGATGTTTCTTCTAAACCATATCAGTGGACTAAAACGTCTTCTTCCTATTTGTGTTCGGGTTTTCACAGTGCAAGAGTAAGAGCAAGAGAGCAGAGTGAGATGTGATTTAGGGTTGGAAAAATGTGAGATCAGATTGGGAATGTCGAAACCCTAAACTTGAATCTCGGAAGAAGAAGAAGAAAAAGAACCAAAGTCGAAAATGTGAGAGTAGATTGGGAAAATGTTCTTGTGATTTGAAAGACAAAGAAAAGAATCAAATCTCTCGAAACCTCATACTCTCAGAAGAACTTTAGTCGACTGTAATAGTGGTTTGGTGATTGTGTGATTGTAATAGTGGTCTCGTGATTATGCTCTTGTGATTTGAAAAACATCTCAAAACTCCAAACTCGAATTTCGGAAGAAGAAGAAGAACTAAAGTCGAAAATGTGAAATCAGGTTGGAAAAATGGTCTCGTGATTCGAAAGACAAAGAAGAGAATCAAATTTCTCCAAACCCATACTCTCAGAAGAAGAACTTTAGTCGAATGTAACAGTGGTCTGGTGATTATGTGACTGTAATAGTGGTCTCGTGATTGTACTCTTGTTATTAAAAAAACATCTCGAACCCTAAACTCGAATCTCGAAAGAAGAAGAAGAAGAACCAAAGTCGAAAATGTGAGATCAGATTGGGAAAATGTTCTTGTGATTCGAAAGACAAAGAAGAGAATGAAATCTCTCGAAACCTTATACTCTCAAAAGAACTTTAGTTGACTGTAACAGTGGTCTGGTGATTGTGTAACTGCAATAGTGGTCTCGTGATTATGCTCTTATGATTTGAAAAACATCTCGAAACCCTAAACTCGAATCTCGGAAGAAGAAGAAGAAGAACCAAAGTCGAAAAAGTGAGATCAGATTGGGAAAGTGGAATTTGGTTTTTGTTTTGGCACGTGATTCAAAATTTTGGAGCGATGAAGCTGCTGCCATCCGACAACATGACCGTACAAGTCGGGCAGCGCGTCGAGAGGTCGTCGATGACGCGACTGTTTTTGCTTTGAATCGACAATGAAAAGAAGGTGAGTTGGTAGAACCCATTTGTTGACACATCAGATGACACATCAAGTGCGTGTAGAAAGTGCGCGTCACAAGTGGATTACAATAACATTTTCCTAGAAGTTATTACCAACATCACCTTCCAATACAAGCGAATCTCCTCCTGCATATTTTATACCCACCCCCAAAATTATGCTTTGAAGGGTGGGACCCACCACCCGCCACTTCAGCAGGTATTCCCGCTGGGGCATCTATGTGTGTTTTTTTTTTTTTTTTGAGGCATCCATGTATTTTAATCCCTCTGTTTCTCTTAACTTCATGCAAGGGAGGGCCTCAGATCTCTCTATAGAACTGGGTTCATGCCTTCATAGTCAGTCAGCAGTTTTCGTTCATAATGTTGAAAGTTAAAAACACAATATAACTAATACGTTTCATGAAACTTGCATCTCAACACAACAGTAAGACCAGAATAATAATTAATATTTCACAATATTCTCTCCCAATTATGCATCAACTCATCATGGAAATACAAGAAAATGGCATTATTTAAATTGCCTGATTTTTTTGGGGTGGGAACAAAATTGAATTGTAAATGTGACATCACTTGGGCTAGATAAATATCTGGATCATCTCTCATTTATTTGCCTCAATGAGTTCTCTGTATTCTTTCTTCATTTTTACTCCTGACACAATCCTGCATATAGAGTAAAGCCGATTAGGCCGTGATTAAGACAAAACGAAATAAATAATCGATGACATAGAATGTTAGGGAGAGACATGTTAGTTTCCTAGTTTGAGCTTCTTTATTCTAGTATCCAACAAAGGTTATTTTCACTAACTAAAGTAGGCCATATATCAAACTAGACCAACCTGATCATCTCCTTATTTTTAAAGAACTGCACGCACGGAGTACCCATGATCCCTGCCGCCTCTGCAATTTCTGGATCCTCCTCAATGTCAATTTCGACAAAATGCACATTTTGATCATACTCCTCTATTACCTGGTCAAATAAGTCGAAGTTTTGATCCTTGAGTTCGGCTAAGTCAAACAATAGTAAATCGTTCTTTTGCAACTGCACAAAACTCTATTTGATGGAAAAAAAAGTACTAAATAGGATATTTTGAAGACCACGAATGAGCAAGAAAAATAAGATATCTTGATCAAAATGCCTCATGTCTCTACTTTGGATTAAGGTCAGATGCCAGTAGAGATATAACCATGAGCATCAATGTTTTTCTTAGTTTGTTCAATCAATTTTTGTATTCGGTGTACAAGCAGATAGTACATAATCATAAAATTATATATATTGCATATTAGATACAGCCTCTCTATTCACAAAGTGAGGGTAAATATTATAGAGGATGTTTTGGTGACACCCTTTTGCTACAAAGTTGTTGAGGGCCCTTGAATCTTGCATTGATATGTGTGCACACGTCTTTTCATATATGCCTAAGGGACCTCAACAAGTGTAGCAAAATTTGTAGTAACAACCTAACAAGATGTCACCATATCATTACCCAAATATTATCAACTCCAAAAGCCAAAAAAAAATCCATATAATTGTTTTTTTTTTTTCGTTTGTTTGTTTATTTGTTGTTTTTTTTTTTTTTTTGAGAAACCATATAATTTGTATTTTTTTTTTTGGGGGGGGGGGGCCCAATCCGGGTAAGATCATTTCATTAATGGAGATCTGAAAGTACAAAAGAACATCTCTTATAATTTCTATTGGTGATACCAGTTATCCAAATATTAAATTATTGATATAAAAGTAAATTTAGTATGTTTACATAAGCTGGCTTTAATTCATGCAGTTTTATTTCATGTAAATTGATGGTTTTTACCTTGCTCAAAATGGGCTTCAATGTCCTACATGGACCACACGTAGGTGATGTGTATAGCACGCATACAAGCCTTGGGCTTTCGTGGTACAACTTTCGTAAGGCATACTGCAAAGATGAAGAAAAGCTCGAGATAGAAAAGATACCAACATCAAAGAGGTCAAATATATAGAAGCTATATGTTCTAGTAATAGCAGAAAATTACAAATCCTAACCTGTCCCTTGTGCTTCGTGCGTGTGATGTCAAAACCTTCTTGGACGTCCCTATCTGAGAGTTCTTTCTTGACCCCTTCAGTTTGTGGCTGTTCGTAAAGCATCCATCCAGAAAAAAAGACAATCAGCCTATTATCAAGCTATTGACAGAAATGCATATCTGATTGTGCGTGTATTCTAGAGTTTAAACCTCGATTAACTATTTTTCATATTTGAAAAGAATACAAGAATGAGTTGATGTGCCAGCAAAATGAAGTGTTATTCTTACTTTATTTACACTACTTATTATAGCTAAAACTGAGGTCATGGAAGGCAGCCCAAGCAATCCATGTGGAGTATGCCAAACAGAAGATCTTATCATACATATTATTATAAATTACCTGCAGTTCAAGTGGTAACAACATTTTCTTTAAAAAAAAAAAGAAATAGATCCGCAAATTAATACAATTTCTCAACCCTTGCCCAGTTGTATATAGCAGCTCTGGATAGCAACTTATCAGGGTCGACAAATTGATCGCACTCCCCATCCACCAATTTAATAGAAGGCTTAAAAAGTCCAATCCACACACTTTACTTAAACTGGGTGAAGCGTAGGTTCACTGGAGTTTTTTGTGTAGTTTCAACAACAAAGAGACCTAGACCATGATCTCCAACGCTGTTCATCTCTCAATAATATGAATAATGAAAAGTGTAAACCAAAAAAAGTTTTTACTGCAGAAAAAGAATAATTTAATCCCCACCTCATTAAAATGTAGATTGCTAGTAAATTGAAGGGGTCATTTATGAATCTCCCAGCAAATTACTAACTCTCGCTAAAGAAAGAATCTCATCCAAAATATCTATGTTTGAAGGACAAATCCATCTCCATATATTTCTAATGAAATATTCCTTTTTTGGCAAATCAGATTCTCTATAGTTAAAATGCCTCACCTCACATCGTTCAAAATATAAACTAAATATCTCAGTCTCGTTTTCAAGAAAAAAATATCTCAGTCTCAACTTAGATAAGTATAACCTATCTTTTTGCAATGTCCTAACACAAGAAAAGCAACTCAAATTCATCACAAATTTACAACTGAAGGGAAATGCAGGACATAAATATCATAGTCTCAATCTTTTCAACTGAAAAGAGCAAGAAAGCCAAGGGGCAGATTTTACTTTCACAAGTACACTTCAAAACCTCTAATTAAAAATGTTTTTTTTTTATCGATCTCACTGAAAATATGAGAAAAAGTGATTCACCTGATGAAACTCAATAAGGAGATTGTTGCTCGCAAGATATCTCTCAACAGATAATGCAGCTACACATCCTGATCCAGCTGCTGTAATGGCTTGCCTCCATTCGTGATCCTATACACAAAGGTAAGCAGACCATTGAAGATAATTGATGATAAAATCTAAGTTTAAGCAAGCATTTGAACCTAACATAAAATCTTCCATTCTCAACCCAAACTGGCTCAGAGGCTAGCCGCAGTCAAATATATCTTGCATGTTTATCTAACACTGATTTCCTTTTATTTCTATGTAATTAGGGAGCCGAGGCTCAGGTCAAGACTCATATCACAAAGCAAGTATATAGACCAATGCCAATCTATAAACCAAACACACTTAAAATCACATAAACCTTCAGCGGGCTTTTGAACATCAGATGGAAATTAATAGTCTGTCAATTAAAGTTCTTATTAACTAGAAATTCACTTTAGCACAGAAAAACAACATGCAGGAACAGGTAAAACCGCAACAGCCTTTCGGTTTTAGATCACGTACAAATGTAGAGATTACAGATTAGATAACAATACCTGCACATCTCCAGCTGCAAATACACCTTCAACTGAAGTTTTTGCAGTGCCTTCCTTGACCAGTATATATCCGGAACTATCAAGTTCGACCTGGCCTTCCAGTATCTGACTGTTTGGAGTATGGCCAATACCATAAAATAAGCCCTTCACCTCAAGAACTGATTCCTCCCCTGTATCGAACTTTTTAATCAAGATCCCGGACATTTGGCCTTTGCTATTGCTAACAACATCCTTGGTCTCTGTATTGAAGTGCACAGTAATATTTGGGTTGTTGAGAACTCTGAAAATTCGCCATAATCAACCTGTTAAACAAACACTCAGGGAGTTGAAAATTCATCATATCACTTCAAAATGTTAGTAATTTCAGGAGAAATTGAAATTTTAAATCAAGGCAAGTGGCAATCCCGTCGAAACATTTTATTTTATTTTTTTTTCTTTTTTGCACCTGGTTCTTTAAAGAGTCAAAGATGAACAGTTCGGTCATCATGAACAATTGTAGCAGTTTAAAATATGGTTGCATATAAAGTGAGGAAGATGGTATGATTCATGATTCAATAAAAATCATAAACTTCTAATTGCCAAACACAAGTCAAAACGGAGTGCTATTATCATCATCCAGGCAACAAAAGAACAAACATTTAAAAAATTGTTGTCAGGCACTTGCTACCCTAAGTTTCAAACTTCATTAACAAATCACACTTATCCTGAGCAGTCTTAGTTATTCAATCCGATGTTATAGAGAGAGACATCTTCTAACAAAAGAGGTGAATAATTACCACCGAAATAGAAGAAACAAACAAACGAGCAATGCAACTACCTAAGGCCAGAAAAACAGTTTATTCTGAAAATTTAGGTCATCCAAGAATAATAAATATAATGCCAAGTTCTATAAGTTACAAATGCACAAACTGACCAAAAGGGTGCATACAAACTCACCTATCTTGCATCGCTTTGGATGCCCGTAGTTGGTCCTTACGTACAAGCAAATGTATATGACGACCGTATTTAGTAAGATACAAGGCCTCTTCTGTAGCCGTATCACCTCCCCCAACAACAGCAAGAACTTGACCTTTAAAAAGAGGCGAAGCCCCATCACAGATTGCACAAGCACTAATTCCCCTACTCCAAAATTCCTCTTCACGAGGCAAATTCAGCCTTTTTGCTGTAGCTCCCGTGGCCACAATGACGCTGTAGCACTTGACCTAAAAACCAAAATCAAAACAAACTAAATCTTAACGACAAAACTACCCGGCAATTATGAACTAGATTAAATTCATACATTAATCAGTTTCAATTGATCCTCTCTTCTTACGTTCCAAGCACTACTCTCTGCATCCCATCAAACTTATATATATTGCCAAACTAGATTACCAAGACTTTAGCACTGAGCATGCTTGTGTTACTAGAAAATATTCAAATTCATCCTCTAATCAATTCGCCACATCAATGAGAACAATGAAACTATTAATTTTCCACCCGCACGGATCTCCGCATTGTCCCCAACTTAACCACCTTCATCTTTAATTCAAAAGCTCTTGGTTCTATTTATCCAATGCGGAACTAACTTTGGGTCCACACATCTTCCCAACAGATAAAGTAATTAAGCAAATTGCACATAAATTCATCAGAAAAAACCGAAAAGACTGTCACCACCTCGCGGTCGCTACTCTTTATGGTAAATGGAGCTCTTTTAACATCAATACACTCGACATCCTCTTGAAAGAGCTCTGCTCCCCAACGCTCCGCCTGGCGCCGCATCCTACCCACCAATTCATTCACCACATTAAAAAAGGTTGGTAGGTTGGATTGGATTGGGTTGGGTTGGATTGAATAATTACCTATCCATCAAATCGGGGCCGGTGATCCCATCAGGAAAGCCAGGGAAGTTCTCCACTTCAGTGGTGGTCATGAGCTGGCCGCCGGGAACGCCACCGACCTGGTACCCTTCAAACACAACGGGCTTCAGATTCGCCCTGGCCGCGTAAATAGCGGCGGTGTAGCCGGCTGGGCCGGACCCTATAATGACCAAATTCTCGACCCCCTTGTAGGAAGAGTCCGAGGCGGTGGCTCGGACGACGAGGGAAGGAGAGGGTCGGTGGGATGAGATTGGGCGAGCAGTGGGCCGAGGCGGCGGGGTGGTGAGGGAGAGGAACCGAGCCGTCGTGTTCGTGGTGGTGGCGGCGGTCGAAGACATTGGAGAGTAGTGACTTCTTGTGGTTGCTGCTGCTGCTGCTATCCTCGCAGACATCGGTTCCTTTGAGACCACAAACACAAACACACACACACAAACTCTAGTCTCTCTCTACAACAGGCTTCGATACTTCCGGGTTTGATAATTCTGTCCTGTTCTGCACTCTCGATGTGGTGCAAACGTGTGCGACTTCACTTCCATGCCTCCTCATCCTGTCATCCTTCTCACTGCCAAGTGGAGCTTCTCTTTTTTTTTTTTCTCTCTCTTTTTTTTTTTTTTAATTATTAGGTATTGTTTGGTTCATTTTTGCTAGCTTATCGTATTAGTTCGGAGTTATCTCTTTGGAGTTAATATTTTTCATGTTTTGTTCAGTTTTAAACTTGTAGGGAAGTTACAAATTTTTTAACTGTAAAATATATGAATTGACTTTAATAGCTTTCAAATAAGAGAGATGGGTAATAAAATGGTCATTAATGAGGGGTAATTGTGTCCACAACTCCTGAGAGATAGTTTCCTATAGGGGTGGGGGAGATATCTTTCACCTTAAGATGTAAGTTGGAAGATAACTTGCAAGGAAGTTGGGCAATCAAATAAGATTAGTTCCTAACTTCCTGTAATGAGATAACTCCACCTCTAACCAAACAAAACCTTATTTTAGAAGCCATTATGACAACAATAACAAATTAACAACATTGACCCAACCTTCAATTAGTCAGAGTTTGCTACATGAATAAAATAAAAAGGAAAAAAAAGTATACATATAAGAAATTGCAATACGACATTCTACTTAAAAGAAAGAAAAAAGTATAGACTGCATATAGTGTAAAGTAATGGCACCATATTTTGTACATTTTTCTTTTTTTTTTTTTTTTTTTTTCATTTCTTACGTGGTTTTCGGTGCCAACCATACTAACTAATCCATGCTCGAGCACTTTTGAGCTTCATATAGGGGGCCTTTAACTTAATTTTTTCTATGCACAAGACTCGAACACGAGACTTTTGTTTTAGGGGACCAAGTCTCATACCACTTGGGCCAACAGGTTATTGGTGAACATACTTTATAACAAAATACATATAATGTTAAGCGAGTTGGATTGAAACAGTGGATTTTGAACATGCAATCTATGGTTCGGTTCAATCCATGCAGATTATTAGGTTTGCAATTCAGTCCAATTTATAAAACCAAATGTAACGATCCGTTATTTATTAACGTCATTATTTTAATTAATTTCAGATTAAGACGCCAGCTCGGACGACACGTGGACACCGTGGATAGGTTAGGCGTGACCGTACCTAGGGATTGATTGTGTATGTGTGTTTTACTGAATTCGGTGATGTATTAATATTCTATTATATTGATGCATTATCCATCATCGGTGAGTAGATATAGTACTTGTTGGGCAAGGTTGAGCACCGGGGTTTCGTGTTGTGAGATAGGCCATTGCGGGGGTATGGTAGCGGTGAGGCCGGGCATTGGGGTGTGGTTAGATTTTTAAACAATATAGCATGACTCTAGTTTAGGAATTAAATATAATGAAATTTAATTATAACTTTAGGCTAAGTTATAAATCAATTAGGTACATTAAGTGTGGGACCGCCTCGGGAAGCGTGTCAGACACGGGGCACGGGGCACGGGGTGCCGAGTAGTCGGGAAGTTAGTGTGACCCTATTTACAAATTTATGAAATTTATTGATGACTAGAATATGTGTTAGGAATTAAATCAAATTGGAATAAAATAAAATCCTATAGTTTGAACTGAATAATCAGTACACCTAAGATGCTTCTCGAGATGCACAACGGGGAGATTCGAGATACATGGTGTCATGATAGGATGTCCAGGAATTTGGTGACACATGGTGGTCTGTGGCCGTTGGATTATTCTCGAGATGCATGTACACGGTAGATTAGACAACCACGTATATATATACATCGATCGATCAAACATGCAAAATCCAACTATTTTCTCAAGAAATTGCTGAGAGATCCAGTGTTGGGGAAATAAATTCGAGCTTTGGAGAGGACGAGTTAAGGTTTGGGAAGTGATTCTGGGCGTCTAACAATCAAGCTAAGGTAATAAACCTTCATTTTTGTTGATTTTTCATTAAAATGGGTGTTGGTGAAATTCGGATTTCATTGGTTTTTAATGGTTTTTGGAGGGCATCTTGGAGGTTTTTGAGGTTGGTTTGATGAATCATTTCAATTGGAATCGGATTTGTGAAAAATTGAGGTGTATGTGGTGATTTCGGATTTTTGAAAAAAATGCATGTGATCCGATAATTGGGTATTGTTCTTGGGGTTTTGTGGTGAAATTTTGAGGTTTGGAGGTCTTCAATGGATTGAGAGAGAAGAGGTGTGGAGAAGAGGGAAGAAGAGGCAAAGATTGAAGAAGGAAAAAAAAAAGAGACAGATTCGTCTCTGGTGAAAACTAGAGACGAATCTGTCTCTAGGAAGGGGACGCACGAGCTGCGTGCATGCGTCCCCCGAACCAGGCCGGACTGGCCAGCCAGGCCGGTCCAGTTGGCCCCCCAAATAAAACAAAATAATTTTTAAAAATTAAATAAAAAATTAAATAATATATATATATAATTTTTCTGGAAAATAGGAAAATAATTAAAAAATATCAGAAAAATTTGAGAAAAATTCTAGAAAAATATGGAAAATTTAGAAAAAGGTAGAAGAGTGGTTCTGAGACTTTTTGGGTATTTTTGGAACCCCGACGTAGCCGAAAGAGGTACCACAACTGAAAATTTAGAAATATAATATAATATCATAAAATTATATAATATGTTTTCAAAAAGTATAAACACTATAAATGGACTTCAAGGACTGAGAAACCATAGTTTGAACATCGTGGAGTTAGGTGGGGCGTACTGTCGGGTCCGGGAAGTCGGAATGCGTATTTTTGGGTACGTAAAACCCAACTGAACACCACTACTGCATTTACTTATTGTTATTCAATTTGAGCTATTATTATTGATAATCTACGAGTCCATTCCTATTGAGACAGTTATGGTTCCGTCTATGTATCCGGGTTGTGTGGTTGCTTACTGGGTGTGTGGTCTAGGACACAGTCGTAGGGTCGATGGTGTTGGCCACGACAGGGATCCTGGTCCTCAGTTCACATCTAGGATTAGCTAATTCACACCCATTTGCATATCTTTGTGTATATATTCATGTGATGAGCTTTTGGGTAGTTGTCTGCATTTTCCTTCAATTCTGCATGTTTATTTAACACTATTTATTGATTTCATTTTACATTCTTAAATTGTGATGCACGGTGGTTTCCTTGGGATTTTACTTACTGGGCTCGTCATCTGCCTTTTGTGATGGCTGAGCGCAGATCCTAGTACTAGTAAGGGTAAGGGGATTATCGACGATTACATCTGACTTACCTATGTCGAGGCTTGTTGGTACGTGTGTTGATATCTATATTTTGATATTTTGTATAATATTTTAGGTACTGGGAGACTATATTTCACACTAGTACTTGTATATATTAACTATTATAATTGATCGCCATATGTACAGTACTTTCCGGGATTTCCACTATAGGATAAATATTAATTATATATATTTCTTCTGTTTAAATTTAGACTTCCGCTGTAAAATTGTAAATTTCTAAAATTAAATGGCACAAAACTCAAAAGTGACAGGTAATAGATAGTCGAGTGACGTGACAGAGGTTTTTGATGCACTAATAAGAGAAATAGGGAGCCACGGGGCGGCCTCGAAATTTGGGGCTGTCACACCAAAATTATTTTTTTAATTTTTTTACTTCAGTGGGAATCAAACTACAATCTCCAGAGGTATTACCTTTTTGACAAGTGATGTCTTTACCATCTCACTTGAGAGACTTTGACATAAAACTTGTGACGGCCCCAGTTCCCCATAAAACTGTGCCCCGCTCGGCCTAGTCTTACGTAGACCCTGAGTCCATACTCGCGAAGTCAATGCAAACCTAATCAGCCTCAAATCTTTCTTTCCTCATTAATTGAACAATTTAAAAGTTGAGTTATTAAGTGATGTTATTCTAAATAGTTCGCAACGGAAGTTGAAACTAAAGCAAAGTTAAATAACTCAATTTAAGCAAAGTCAGGTCAACGTATAGTGTGGAAACCCTGAAATAACTAGATAAACATATATATATATATATATCAGGTGACCAATAGTAAACAAAACGATATTACATGATTTCATAAGTCACTCGATCCCAAAATATTCCCATTGTTATCAAAAAAAGTATATACATTAATCACAAGTCAAAAAGGCAAAACATACAGTGGAGAAAAGAAAAGAACCGCTCCGAAAAGTCCTCAGAGGAAGTCACCTATGGCGGCCCCAAATTCTGAGGCTGCCCCATGGTCAGCTGCTTCCCTACCTTAGCACCTGAAGCATCTATCCACGTCACTCCTGCTCATCCTTTATCTGACACCCTTGCATTTCTTGTGAACTTATTCAGTAGTTTACATGTAGTTTCAGATTGTACAATTAAATTCAATTAAATAATCAGCATTTATAACGAAATAAAAGCGAAAGTCTTAATATTACCAAAATAGCATATAAAGTTTATTTATTTAACCTATAGTGGAAATCCCAGCAGTACTATGCATATAGGCGATCAACTATAACAACATATATATACAAGTACAGATGTGAAATATAGTTTTCCAACCCCAAAAGATAATACAAAATATTAAAAGTATTGCTACCAAAAATCGTACCAGCAGGCCTCAGTACTAGGATCTGCGCTCAGCCATCACAAAAGGCAAATGACGAGCCCAGTAAGTAAAATTCCAAGGAAAACCACCGTGCATCAAAATTTAAGAATGTAAATGACAGAGCCAATAAATAGTGTTAAATAAACATGCGGAAAGAAGGAAAAATGCAGACAACTGCTCAAAGCTCATTGCATGAATATAAACACACATATATACAAATGGGTGTGAACACAGCTACTAAGGTGTGTACTTAGGACCAGGAGCCCTGGTCGTGGCCTATGTCATCGTCCTTACGACTATGTCCTAGTAGCATTAGCCCTAGTGGGTTTCATCGAACACGTGAACCAGTATTCAACTCGAGATATAACCTACCGAGGCCGAGAACACACGCTACACACTTAGCAAGAGACCACAACAACCCTCGGATACATAGACGGGAAAACTTAACCGTCCCAGTAAGAATAGACTCACAGATTATCAAGAATTAACAGCTCAAATGAATAAATAATAAGTAAATGCAGTAATGGTGTTCAGTTGGGTTTTATGTACTTTAAACCGCACTCAATAACCCCGAAAACACCCCCAATCCGACCACCAACTAGTCCCTGACTCCAATTACAGTCTCGTGACTTCTGAGATCTATTTCGAGTGTTTAATGGTTAATTAAGTGGGTTTGTTATCGATTAGGCTTGATTTCACTTTAAAGAATTTAGGGGTTCTGGTCCCAAGCGCGCTAGTCAGGGTGGTTAGCGAGCTAGATGATCTTCGTGCACTGTTCATGCATGAAGATCATCTTCCCCAGCGTGCTTAGCGCGCTAGTGTTCATCACCTAGCGCGCTAGGTGCACTCTGCCCAAAATTCCAACAACGGATTCTAGGCTTTTCTAGTTCCTAACACTTCACAAACATCATAGAAATAATACACATACTCCAACTGCATCAAATTCCTCTCCAATACACCGATTAAACAAGTTTTTCACTCAAAACAGAGGATTAAAGTGTGCATGACTCTTAAAATCTGAAATCACTAAACCACTCATTTTGTGCACAAATTCGATTCGAATTGACATAATTCATCAAAACCAACCTCACAAACAACAATTTCAGCAAAAATAGTGATGAATTCTTCAGAAATCCATTTGAACCTCAACATACCCAACAACATCAAGTTTTCATAAAAATCAAAGATTGGGTGAGTAGATTACCTTAGATTCGTTGTTGGACGCCCAATTTTGGTCTCCAAACCCTCAGTTGCGTTCCCTAACAAGGATTTCTTCCCTCAGAACCTAAAAAAACGATTTGGAATTGTTTTGGTTTGCATGTCTCCACGATCAAGTTGGTATTTATAGGTGTTTGTTCTAATCTGATGTTCGCACGCATCTCGAGGCTGATATAGCGGTCCTTGTTAAGCCCGTGTCATTCAATTCCTGGACACCTTATCATGACACTAGTTATCTTGTATCCCATCTGTTGTGTGTCTTGAAGACAATCCTAGATCTGTTGATTTATTTAGTTACAACTATAGGATTTGTTATATAGTAACTTGATTTAACTCATATAGCCTACCTAAGTCATCAAATAAATTCTATAAAATGGTAAGGTCACACTGACTTCCCGACCACCCGGCTTCCCATGCCCCGCGCCCGGCACGCTTCCCGATGTGGACCCACACTTAGTGTACCTAATTGAATTACTTAACTTAGTCTAAGGTTATATTTAAATCTCATTAGATTAAATCCTCAACCATAGTCATATTGTTATGATTAAATCTAGTCTAACCCCAATGCCCGACCTCACAGCTACCGAACCCTCGCGTTGGCGTGTTCTACGAAACGGAACCCCGGCGCTCAAACTCGCCCGACAAGTAATTTTAGATACACACCTGTGATGAATAATACAGAATAATAATAATAATACATCACAGAACTCAAAGAAAACGACAGTACACAGTCAGTACCCTAAGTTCGGGTCATGCCTAGCTTATTCGCGGCGTCCACGTATCGTCCGAGCTGGAGTTCTAATATGAAATAATTAAATAATAATTATAACGGGCCATTACATGACTAATCATCGGTCCTTTCCTTTTGCTCGTCTCTGCTCGATCTGCACCCACCATCACAAACTAGACGGTGAGTACATGAAAAATAGAAAGTAATGCTAGAAGGATATAAGTAGTAATTCATGAATAATTGAAAAATAGTCCAATAATCATGTGTGTGATGGCCCCAGTCCCACAAACCTAAAACTGGACCCTGTCCGGCCTAGACTTACATAGACCGGGAGTCAACCCATGCGCAGTCCACGCAAGCCTAGTCAGCCTTACCTTTACTTTCTATCATTTATAAAATAATTTAAACTGAGATTGTTAATATTAGTGGGTTATTCAAAGACAAGCAGAAACAACTACAATATTCAACCAATGTAATAACCTCAAGATATAAGTTAGGATTACCTAGAAATGTGGAACCCTGCATAAAAATATATATCACCATATATCATATCACATGAGAGAATATCATTATATACCATCCCAAGATCTCTCATTCCCAACAACCCAGTTTCAAAACATATAAATACAGTAATACAAAATCAAACCTACGTTGGGTCCAAAGATAGAATAGCTCAACTATCCTCAAAGCAAATCACCAAGCTGAGGTGTAACGGTCCCAAATTTCGAGGCTGCCCCGTGGCCAGCTACTTCCCTCCCTCCGCACCTGAAGTCTCTGCCACGTCACTCATACTCCTCATTTGTCGGACACATTGGCGTGTCTTCTCAATTTATTCGTCAGTTTACATATGGTTTAGATTTATCAATAAGCTAATTAACAATTAAAGTGAACAACAGCGGAAGTTGTTATATTTTCAAAATGAATACATGAAGTTTACTGATTTAACCTATAGTGGAAATCCCGGCAATACTGTACATATAGGCGATCAACTATAACAGTTATATATACAGGTACAGGTGTGAAACATAGTCTCCCAATCCCAAAAGATCTACAAAATATCAAAATATAAATATCAACACACGTACCAGCAAGTCTCGGCGTAGGTAAGTCAGATGTAATCGCCGAGAATCTCCTTACCCTTGCTAGTACCAGGATCTGCGCTCAGCCATCACAAAAGGCAGATGACGAGCCCAATAAGTAAAATCTTAAGGAAAACCACTGTGCATCATAATTTAAGAATGTAAATGGAAATCAATAAATAATGTTAAATAAACATGCGGAAAGAAGAAGAAATGCAGACAACTACTCAAAGCTCATCGCATGAATATGAACACAAAGATACACAAATGGGTGTGAACCAGCTGTCTAAGATGTGTACAGAGGACCAGGAGCCCTGTTGTGGCCTACACCATCGCCCTACAACTGTGTCCTAGACCACACACCTAGCAAGCGACCACACAACCCTCGGATACATAGACGGGAAAACTCAACCATCCCTGTAAGATTGGACTCGTAGATTATCAATGATTTACAACTCAAATGAAATAACAATAAGTAAATGCAGTAGTGGTGTTCAGTTGAGTTTTACGTACCTCAAACCGCACTAAAAAATCTCGAAAATACCCTCGGTCTGACCCCCGACTAGTCCCCGACTCCAACTATTGTCCTGTGACTCTTGAGATCTAATTCCGGGGTTTATTGGTTAATTAATTGGATTTATAATCAGTTAGGCTCGATTTCATATTTTAATTAAAATCCAGAGTGACATTAGCGTGCTAATCAGATCAATTAGCGCGCTAATTGATCTTAGTCACAGTTCATCATCTTCCCTAGCGTGATTAGCACGCTAGTGTTCATCACCTAGCGCGTTTATTGCACGCTACCCAGAAATTTGAAAAACAAATTCTGGGTTTTCTTGTGTTCCAACACCCCAATTCATCGCAGAACTCATACGCACACTCCAATAGTATCAAATTACTATCTAAAACACCAATTAAACAAGATTTTACTCAAAATTCGAGAATTGAAGGATGCATGTAAATAAATTTGAAATCACCAAATCCCCTCAATTTTCCACAAATTCGATTTGATATGATCTAATTCACCAAAACTAACCTCATAAACCACAAATCAACCAAAACAGTGATGATTTTTGTCCAAAATCTGTTTTAAACCTTAATATACCCAACATCTGAATTTTCAAAAATTTAAGGAATTGGTGAGTAATTTACCTTAGCTCTTGTCGTTTGATCTCCCAATGCAGCCTCAAATCTCTACTTTGCTTCCCTAATAAGGATTTCCCTTTCCAGAAACCTGAGATTTTGTATTGAAGTGTACTTTGGGTTTGCATGTCTCACGATCAAGGGGTATTTATAGGTTTTGTTTTAATCTGGCGTTCACATGCATTTCGAGGCAAATCGGACAGCCTCGTCAATCTGATGTCACCAAATTCCTGAACACCTTATCATGACACCAACTGCCTTGAATCTCCCTGTTGCGCATCTCGAGAACCATCCTATGTGTGCTGATTTTTCCAGTTCAAACTATAGGACTTGATTAACTCCAATTGATTTAACTTGTATAACCTATCCAAGCCCTCAAATAAATTTCATAAAATGGTAACTAGGATCACACTAACTTCCCGACTACCCGGCACCTCGTGCCCCGCGTTCGGCACGCTTCCTGAGGCGGTCTCACACTTAATGTACCTAATTGATTTTTAGCCTAAAGTTATATTTAAATCTCAATAAATCAAATCCTCAACCTTAGCATGATTAATTAATTTAAATCTAATCAAACCACAATGCCCGGCCTCACAACTACCATCCCTCGCGTTGGCGTGTTCTACGAAACGGAACCCCAACGCTCAAACTCGCCCGACAAGTAATTATATATACACACATGTGATGAATAATACCTCATAATAAAAATAATATTAATACATCACAAAACTCCAGAAAAAACCAATACACAGTCAGTCCCTAGGTCCAGGTCATGCCTATTTTATCCGCAGCGTCCACGTGTCATCCGAGCTGGCGTCCTAATCTGAAATAATTACAATAACGTCGTTAATAAATAACGACCATTACATGAGGAGCTTTCCCTTTGCTTGACTGTAGATCTGCACTCAGTTAAACACAAGAATGATGAGTCCTAGGTAAGTAACGTCAAGCAAGATGTTTACAGTATTTCACAATAAATAAAAATCACTATTCATGCTGATAGAAAGAAAATGACAGAGAATGCATGAATAAATAAATACTGAAATAAATCCGAAAACAATTGATAATGAGTGTCTAGGAATCAAAAAGGAAAGGCACAAGTAATCCCAACTTAGTGAAACTGTCGTTTGAGTCGAGGAGAAACATCTATCAAGCTCTTATGGAGCTAAGGCAATTCACCATCCCAACTCGGACTTTTAGGACGTGACCAACTCATACCATCCTAAAATCCACGCGAATAGGAATTCCTCAGCAACTTAGTGAAGAAATTCCTATCCCGTATATAGGAACCAAAAGATTAGCTCGTGAATATTAAGTTCCAAAGTAGTAACGTGCATCCCCCCAAATCTCAAGGATCACACTGACTCACTTGCCCTTAGACCACTCAATCAGAATAGAGTTTCGAAACAAGACAGAGCAATAACAAAAATAATTAAAGGTCAAAGAAATAATTGTAAATTTCTCCACTAGTTTACTTACCCGTGTCCAACACTATTACACACTCATACGACTTAAGTTCATCCCTTACAAATTCTCCGTGTAACTGTCACTGGCTATAACCAACCAAATTTTAATTGACTTTTCAGGTTTACTGAAACGTCATATCACCTTGAATTGACTTAAATAGCCTTCAAATAAGAGAGATGGATAATAAAAAGGTCATTAATGAGGGGTAATTGTGTCCACAACTCTTGGGAGATAACTCCCTATAGGGGTGGGGGAGATATCTCTCACCCTAAGGTTTAGGTTGGAAAATAACTTGCAGGGAAGTTGGGCAACTAAATAAGATTAGTTCCTAACACCCTGCAAGTTATCTCCCGAGAGATAACTCCACCTCTAACCAAATAATACCTTATTTTAGAAGCCATTCCGACAACAATAACAAATTAACAACATTGCCCCACCTTCTGCTACATGAATAAAATAAAAAGAAAGACAGTATACATATAAGAAATTGCAATACGACATTCTACTTGAAAGAAAGAAAAAGAAGTATAGACTACATATAGTGTAAAGTAATGGCACCATATTTTGTACATTTTTCTTTTCTATTTTTTTTTTCCGTTTCTTACGTGGTGTTCGGCGTCAACCGCACCAACTAATCTATGCTCGAGCACTGTTGGGCTTTATATACCCTCTTAACTCGATTTTTTCTATGCACAAGACTCGAACACGAGACTTTGTCTAAGGGGGCCAAGTCCCATACCACTTGGGCCAACAGGTTGTTGGTGAACATACTTTATAACAAAATACATATAATGTTAAGCGAGTTGGATTGAAACAATGGATTTTGAACATGCAATCTATGGTCTGGTCCAATCCATGCAGATTACTAGGTTTGCAATTCAGTCCAATTTATAAAACCAAAATTATTTTTTTATTTTTTTTACTTTAGTGAGAATTGAACTACGATCTCCTGAGGTCTTGCCTTTTTGACAAGTGAAGTCTTTACTATCTTACCTGAGAGGCTTTAATATAAAACCACAATATTATTCAATTAGTTTTAATTGATTCGAACTGGAATAAACTTGCAAATTATTGAATACGTTGTTATACACCCCTAATTTCATTCGAAGGGCTTAAAATTGAAACCTTCACTTAAAAGATTCGAGCCTTGGACCACTTAAATCGACTCTGTAGGTCATAGATTCACTTAACGATTATATTGGTAAGTATATTATCGTTTATAATCTTAGCACCATTTACCATCAACATGCACCCCTTAGTTTTAGAATTATTAATCCCTCGAAGGTAGTCTAATATGTATGAGTTTAATGGATTGTTAAAGTACTATAAGTGACATACTCATACAATTTCCATATATGCCTTATTAGCACATGTATGGTATGATATATTGTAAATATTGTATCTAACTTAAATGGTATGATATATAGTGTAATGACCCAAATTCTACCTGACCCGACTCGAGGGTAATTTAGTGATTTTCAATACTGAATATGTGCAAGTGTGCTTTGTGAATTATTAAGTATGAAATTTAACTAACGCTCAATTTATGTGGGCCCAAAAAAAGTAAGGTTAGTAAATTAGATGAACCCAAGGCCTAAAAGGGAGGGGTGATTTAGTCTTTTACTAAGGTTGTGTATAACTTGTCCTAACCCTACCTATATAAACCTACCTATATAAACCTTTTATAAAGTTTGTAGCCTCTTTTATGTTGAAACCCCAAACTTGAGATGGGAGAGAAGTGGAGGAGGGTTAATGATGAAGAAGATGATGCTGAAGTGCACTTAAGTATTCAAGAAGGTAAACACATCCCCTCATCCCATCTAAGCATTTATTTGTTTGTTTTATTGAAAAAAATGGATTTTGGATAGGGAAAATGACCAAGGAGGGTGGTGGAGTCACGACAGAACAGCCGCATGTAGTGGCGGCGGCGTTCAAGTCGCCGCTGCCAGGGACGACATGTGAGGCCCCACTGGGGAGCCCCACCATTATTAGCCATGAGGAGGAGGAGGAAAGAGGGGTGGTTTCCACCACCTCTCCTTCCTCGCTGCCTCCTCCCTGACGGCTGGCCGGAGGGCGGCGACCTTCCGGGTAGCCGCTGGGATCCCTCTAGGGAACTGGAAGGAGGTGAAAATAGGGGGAGCACGAGCTTCCCCCTCCCCATCTCACGTGGTCAACTGGTCTTGTTGACCAGTTGACCAAGTGTTTGACCAGAGGCCTTTTTGGCCCCTACACTTAGAAATGAAGGGCTATAATGACCCAACCCCTCCACAATTCAATGGGAACGCATTCGCGCTACCCAGAGACTCGATGACATGTCCCACCCTCGACAATGCGACATCAGGACCTCGACAAGAGTTTCAGACGACACAAACCGCGGGACCCACAACTAAAGGGTCTCTAAAGGTAAATGAGTTAAAGAATTAATGACCTTGTAATAGAATATGCATTGATATGTTATTGTATGAATTGTCTTAGTGACACGCGACGGTTCACATCGAGCCTCGGGTACGCAAGGAGTAGTTTTAGGCGCGGTGAGTGCAGGTAAGTGGGGAGCTTGCTCAATTATCAAATATGGCATGATTACTAGTTATGTTTAGGATTCACAATTTGAATTAAATTCTTGGGATTTATGGTTTGTGTCGTGGTATTGGCTCGAATCTACGTATCTAGAAAATATGAATGCACTGTTTTTCTCATCTATGTTATTCAGGGCCCCAGGATGTTTGTGGAGTTCCACCGAGGGCCTTATTAGTAAGTAAATCTATATGAATACCTCAGAATGTTTTGATACCACCGAGGGTCGTTAACACCCCATGATGTTTGTGGAGTTTACCACCGAGGGCTTTACTTTACTAATTGAATTCATAAGTATGTCACGTAGGGACATGAGTTGGAATTCCTTCTCTTGTACTCTTGAGACATAGGGATGTGCATCGGTGATGGCTTGGACGAACCTACTGTTGATTTGACAGCACAAACGAGAGGGCACATAAGGCCTGTGTGCTAGCTAGTTGTTTCTATCACCTCGAGAGTAGGAGAATCGGTCACTGAATTCTTGCCAATACCTAGTATGCATTGAATGAAACATCAACTTATCGTATTACTATATTTTATAGTACATAATCTAGCGAAACCCCCTCCTTGCATGAAAGCTTGAATCTATGTAATGATTTGTCAATCTTCTTCTTGCCATGAATAAAGAATCATGATATATAACCTGCATGTTAATGATGTAGAATTACGGTATGTATTATTGAATTTTGGAATAAGCTTTCAATGTTGTGCATGATTATTGTTGTTACAACTTGATGGTTCATTATACGTCTATTTTTTATGAAATCCTGCTACCATGCTACTATTCAATGAATCCTTGTTTGTTTTCAAATACATGCTAGACTTTGCATGCTTATTAGGTATTCCTTGTATATTTGATGGTTGAGCTGGTTTTCCGCATTACTGAGCTCCGTTGGTTCTTTTAGCTCACCCCACTTACATCTCAGGTATCCACGATAGTGATAGGTTGAGGCAAGGGAGAGATAAGCTTGAAGTCTCATTTTGATGTGAGCCTTTGTTAATATATATTATGTATATTTGATTTTGAAACTATTCAACTTGGGGTTAAAATTTTAAATAGATCTTTGGGTAGCTTGAATCCTAGTTACCTTTAGTTGATCCACTACGGAGATTTAATAACTTGTTTAGTTTAAATGAGCATGAACCCATGTATAGTTTTATTAATGTTCTATGAACTTAAATCTTTTGGCTTTAGGATATCTCTTTATATTTATTCCGCAATTATTATCCTTTATTTAGCCAATGTGTATTCCGCAGGTTTATTTGAGAGGCGTTCTAGACCGTTATTTGGGCCTGGTTCAGGTATTAGGTCCAAGTGGTGGTCTGGGCCAAGCGACCGGACCTAGGTCGGGGGAGGGTCGTCACATATAGTAAATATTGTAATATGTAGTAATTTTTCATGTTTAGAATATGGGTATCTAAACCGTCTTAGTGCTTTTCGATTAAGACATAAATAATCTTATGGACATTAGGACAACTCCCCAAGGAGAACGAAGAATAATGACATATGTCGCGAATCGAGCCTATCACCTCTGTCTTAGTCGGAATTCTAGAACTCTATTTGTAGCCACTCCACCATACCTTTCACGACCCAAATTTCTAATCCTAGAATTTAGTTGTAATCATGGTCACCGACCTATGACGTGGGACCCGCGTTGGGACATGTACACTGACCGAGGCACGTGGTTGAGGTATATTTTATATTTGATGTGGTGAATGCTTAGTGTATGATATATGTGTACCTTATACCTACCCGGATTCGTTAAGTTTGATAGTTTCGTCGAATTGGCGCGCGCGGGGAAACATCTCGAGTTGCTGCGAGCGCGGGCACTGAGTGCCGAGCAGTCAGTCGGGTTATTGGGATTGCCAGTGGTTCAATAAATGAAATTAATACACTAACCATGTAGTCAATGTGCCAAAATTTATTTAATGGAGAAATTAAATAGATTGCTTATAGTTTGAATGAAAAATACATAGGCCATAGATGTATCTAGTGATAATCCTAGATTTGGGATTTAAGGCAGGATGTGTCATTGATGTGTGTCACTTGGGAAATGGGAGTATGTAGATGCACCTAGATCAAACCATTAAGTGTATATATGGCAGCCTAGTGGGTTTGCTCAACATGCAACCAAATAACCAAAAAATTAGATCTGGAGAGGGTTGGAGAGATGGAATCTTAGGGGATTTGGAGAAATCAAGGAGTCTAAGCTAAGGTAATGGTTTTCCCCATCAACATCTCCTTCATTTCGTCACTTATGAGCTTGAAACGATTTGTTTTTTAGTGGTTTTTTTTTTCTGGGTGATGATTGTTGTTTTTTAAAACGAATTTCTAGGTGATGATTGTTGTTTTTTAAAACGAATTTCTGGGTGATGATTGTTGTTTTTTAGTGGTTTTTTTTATGAAGGTGAGTTGTTTTTTAGTCCACAAATTTAAAGTTTTAAACGATTTGGTGTCAAAAATGTGTTTTGGGAAAAATGGCTTCATGTATGTGAATGATTCTTAATTTGTTGTAAGTGTGGCCTCTGGCATGTTTTGGGAGGTGGTTAATCCCCCACGAGTCGAGGATGGGATCGACCAAGGTGTAGGTGGTGGCCGCATGCGTCGAAAACACCATAATTCCTTGATGGAATTATGGGTTTCGACTCAGGTAGCGCGTTGGGCACGATCCCTAGCACCCTGCCTGATTTGGGAAAAACTAAATTGTTCATGTAAGGAATAGTAACGCACTGGACAAACCCCCCAACGTGCTAGGCACTGCTCACCCATTTTTTAAAAAACAAATTAAAAGGGGCCAATTTTTACTAAGTGATATAAACCCTAGCTAAACAACTTATAACCAATCTAAAACTCATGAAATGAATGTCAGAACCTAAGGGAAGTTCCAGGGAGTCTGGGTGTGCGAGTCGGGGCGTCGAGAGGCCGGATTGACTAGAAAATTGCGTTAATTTGTAAGTATACCCGATGCTACTTTATATTTCATTTTATTTCCAATATTATGGTTGTTTTCATAGTCCATTTGACTATGTAGCTCTTGTACTCTGATATCATGTGCCTTATTGTGTTTTGCTCATATGTTGATGTAACAACCCTTAAATTTAATTCGTGTCACGTGTTACGTTTCAGGCCTGTGACCTAACAATCGTGACTTGTCATATTGTCTAAACCTCGGGAATCGACACTAAGGTATATTTTATTTTTCTGTGATGATTGTACTATTATTTATTCCTAAATGTGAATGTCATATGTCCTAGTGTGTGATTTTGATTTGTTTATCGTACCAAATTTGTGAGTGAGGTTAGCTTAGGAAAAACATGAATTTTCAGACAAACAGGTATAATTTGAGTATTTAAACATAGGAAATGATAATTAGTGAATTATTGGAAAATAATAAATGAAATAAATAATTAATATGCGAATACGTTGGTGTATTCGGGAGCACACAACATGCGAGTCGTGATGCAGTACGAGGTACACGAGGTTTAAGCGAAAAATGGTTAAGTTGTGAAGTTCAAGTCGCCTATTGGAGTCACAAGTTTGAGTCATGGTTGGTGGTTGGAGCAAAGAAGGGCTTTTGGGATATGCCTCGGGATACATGTGTGAAAAGTGATGAAGGGGGAGGTATATAAGCCATTTTGTCAACTTTTCCCTCTCCATTTTCTTCTATTCTCTTTTTGATATCAACGTAAGAACGGTGGATGTTAGAGTTTCGGAACTTTTGAACTCGGAACGACATCGAGGATCGACCAACTATGCGTTTAAAGGTGAGATCCCGACTCCCCATACGATTACTTACGTATTGACGGTAGTTTTGTTGGTTTTCACCGCAATGATTTTCGACGACAATTTGAGTTTTGATTTTGATAGTGGAGGAGGAATTTATTATCAAATGATGAATTGAGGGTGTTGATATAGTGGTTTTGATGATTTGGGAGTTATTGGTATTTTTTTGTGAATTTTAGGAGATTTTGGACGTGATTTTCAAATTGGTTTGTCGAGGTTTCGACCTAAGGTAAATGTAGTTTTGATTGGTTTTGGACGTCCCTATGAATTAGAGATAGGCTCGGAACGCGGCGATATGAGCTAGGGTTCCAAAAAACCAAAGATAAGTGTTCAGGGAGTCATGCCGTGAGGGACGTCGTGGAGCATTACGTCCCACAAAGTCCAAACTAGAGACAAAAATGGGTTGACGCTTTAAGTGGCGTTTTGGGTCAATACTCTTGGTGGCATCACTCACGACGTTCAATCCAGAGAAGCGGGATTATGACATTTTAAATGACGTCGTGAACGTGGCGGCGTCACCCACGACGTCCCAAACAGTAAAAACCTGAATTTTTTTAAAAATATTTTCAAAACTTTTGGGAAACTTTGAAGCTTTATCTAGGGTCATGTAATGACTTTAATTCAATCAAATTGAGTTTAAATAACTACCAGAGATTTAAGAAATCAAATTGGAAAAATTAGAGCCGCACGAGGATCCAGGTTTTCGCATCATTTGATTGAGGTAAGTCAGTAAGCCAGTTAGGAAATGCATAGTAATTTATTTTTCATTGTTGTTGATTCTATTGACATGAGCTATTTGTTGGAATTCCATTCGTTAAATTCTTTGGCTAAGTGTTTATGGAATAAGTATGTAGGGAAGGTACTCCTGGGTTTTTGGCTAGTTGGGATAACGTGAACATTGCATACGGGGGTACATCTACCTAACCTAACGTGATTCTTCTCCGATTACTGGATTGTTGTGGTTAAGACCACTTAGTACATTTTTTGAATCAATAGACACTCATATATTGTTGTGAATGTTTGTCAGTCTGTTTATCATGCACCATGTGTTATTTATCTGTCTTGAATACCTGCATGATTATGGGCTGCTCTTCAATTATTCATGAATTACTATTTATATCCTTCTGGCACTACTTTCAATGTATCACGTACTCACCGTCTGGTTTGTGATGGTGGGTGCAAATAAGGCAGAGACGAGCAAGGGAAAAGGGCCGATGATTGGTGACTTTCTCTAAGGACTCTTAGAGTAGTTCTTTTCTTTTACTCACTGTATGTGTTGTCTTTTCTGATTTATGATTATTGTATCTTATGTTTTTGATAACAATGCGGTGCATTTTGGGATTAAGTGCCTAGGGATATCATGTAATATTGTTTACTTTACAGTTGGTCACCAGATATACATGTTTATCCATTTTACAGGGTTTTGTTCTTGATTTCCTATTTATTGAGTTATTTGGTTGGATTATAGTTTATTTTCACTGTGAACTACCTGATAATGATATAATCTAATAACTCAACTAAAAAATTGTTAAATTAATGAGGAAAGAAAGGTTTGAGGCTGATTAGGCTTGCGTTGACTTCACAAGTATGGACTCGGGGGTTCACGTAGGTCTAGGTCGAGCGGGGCCCAATTTTATTGGGAACTGGGGCCGTAACAGTTGAGCTTTGATTTCATGATATCTATTTCCTTGTGTTAGTTCTTTGATTTCAATCCAATGCCATTTCGATTCTTGCAGTTGTGAATTATTAAATGGGTTATGTAAATAGCATGCTATTAGGATTAGATGGTTTATGCATGAGATTATGGACTTTGTACTCGGTTTGAGTAGTCTAATAGCTTGTCCCTATGCCTTGGTATTCCATGCCCAAGTCATTTATTGATCAAATACAAAGTACTTTTAGTATCTATGTAATGGCCCAAATCTAATTTGTCGTCATTTGACACGTGGTTGCAGACGTGGATGACAGCTCGGACGATCATGGACCCTGCAACTAGGTTGGAGCATGCCCAGATTAGGTATACAGTCTGTTTTGTGTGTTTTTTGTTGTATTTGCGATGTGTATGTTCAAATTAGGTTATTTGCATCGCAATGTTGTGTGTTATATTGTATATACCGAGTGAGGTAGTGTGACGAGTATTCGCCTCGGGTAACGTGTAGACGTGGGAATCGGGGATGTGAATGGTTAGTACACTAGGCCAGGGGGTTAATATACACACAATAAATGATAAAATACGTTAAATAATTAATATGAAATGTCGTATATACGTGAGTGACGCGAGTGTACGCGTTGGACAAGTGAAACAATTCGGGACCGGATGTCAAAACACTTGAGGAATTGTGTATTGGTTAAGAGAAGGATGAACATAAGTGCACAAGTCTCCTATTAAGTCACCAAAAGGAGACCAATTTACCAAATCTTGGCCATCAAAATGTGCCTAGGGATTGGGTAGGCACCTTTGATGAAGATTTCGTATAAAAGTTAAAAATCTCATATCTTACCACCTTTTCTCTCTCATGCTAATCACTTGGACGAAAATAAGGAGGGTGGTGAGGATTTGTTGTGTTTTGTGAGATCATTTGGAGCACAAGAAGCTTGGGATTTGATTAAAAAGGTAAGATCTTCGATTTCCATCTCTTTCTCTACATTTCGGACTAAATTTCTCAGGTTTTAACAAAGTTTTCGGGGGTGTGAGTTGAGCACACCAACTATGGTGATGTTGCTAGAGTTTCAAGTGGTAGTTTTAAAGTAACAAATATGGCGTCGTGGGGGTAACGACGTCTGGTCATGGCTTCCAGGACGTCGTGGAGACCTTGTTTACGGTGGCGCCTCTGGCGGCGTCTAGAACAATGCCAGACAATAGATTTTAAATAAAATTTGGAAATTTTGAGGGTGTACTTAGGGGTTTATACAACTTATTTAAATGGTTTAACGAATGTTTTTATTGAGGATCTGACATTGAATTATGATTTTCGAGGTTTAGGAAATTGATTAGATTTATCGGGAATTCAAGTTTTAGGTGGATTTGACAGGTAATTGACACGCGGTTGGGGCGTGTATTGACATTGGCGTTAGTGGAGAGCGATTTTGAGGTGTGTAGTATCCCAACTGAAATTCATTTTGAGTATTTATTGCTTGGATTATTTGAATTTATGTCTAGTTATTTCAATTATTCAGATTTCCTGTATTTATTTACGGTCGGTTGAGTTTACTCTTGCCGGTTATTCTATTGCGTTGGCATTGTGGCACACTAGGCCATAACATGGGTTATAGGGGTATGTCGGTGAATTATCGACCCGACTGTTGATTTTTTCAATTCACATGTCGGTGCGCCGTGGTCTACGTTGGCTACCGAATGGACAACATGGATTTCAGTCAGTTCGAGTTTACTCACTAGCGGTGCCTAGGTGATAGTCCGAAATATGGTGCTTGTCTGACTTAGATTGTGCATACACTTTGATTTTCATTGCTATTAGATATACATGCGAGGGTCCTTCCCAGTTGTTTGATTCTTTTCTTCCGCATGTTTATTTAATAGTTTTTTGATTCAAGCATTTACTTATATTATTTACTCGATGAATTTCCTTATGATTACTCACTCTGAACTTGTCACCTGTTTTGTTGTGATTGACAACTACTCTCTACTCGTACATTTGTTTACTTTATTTGATTTATGTTGGGTTATGTCATATGAGAGCTTATACTTGTATTATGGCCTATTGAGGTCCTTTTGATGTTTTGACAAAACATGACTAATATATATATATATATATATATATATATATATATATGATTATTTTGATGAGTTTTCCACACTAGGACAAATGTTCTTTCAATTGATTGATTTATTTAAGTCTTCCATTATATATTTTGAGGTTTAACAGATGAAAACGAGTTTATAAGCTAACTTATTTAATTAATTTGAGGAAGGTTAGCTACATTTGGATTGATAGATGATTTGTTGCGCATGGAACATAACTAGGCTGGTATAGGTAGGGTTGTAGGTCCATGACACATGTTGTGGCGGGCTTCGAATTTTGGGGCCGCTACAATCTAGGTCCCTTACTTGATCCAAGTATACGCAACTCACAGGGTTAGAGTCCATGGGGATGTCGGTACATGTTACTTGGTTGTGTGTGATGCTTGGCTGTGTGAAATGTTTGGCTGTGTGCGATACACTAGGGATAGAGTCCCTGGCGACACTTGGGTTTGAGTCCATTGTGAGGTTATGACTATTGAGTTGGTGTGACGCGGCTTATTACCTACTGGACCTAGATCACTACTACTTAGCCGAGTGTTAGTGTCATTTGTTTAGCTCTAGTATTTACTTGCATATGATTAATCTTTCAGTGTTTCATATTTATATGCTTTTAAATATCACTGGATTATATTTGGAAATACGAGATAAACATATAATCGGGGATTACTGTTATTTTATTGTACTCACCGTCCTTTTTATGACGGTAGGTGCAGAGTCGATGACTAGCAGGCCCGGCAAGGAGAAGATCGACGACTACCTCTGAGCAGTGGCATAATTCTGCTTTCGACATTGTAGGTCTTTTGATAGTTTGTTGTATTACCTTACGTTATGTCTTTTGATATTTTGTTTTAGGTTGTATATTTGGGTTGAGAGACTAGACTCCCCGACTGATGTATGTATTGCTGTATTTATATGCATGTGATATCTTTTCCTGGTTTTTCCACACTTGGGATTTAATTTAATTGCTTTCCCATAAAGTGTTAAATGATTTACGCATAAATTACTAAACCGCTTCCGCATGACTGTTAAGACTTACGCTAAAATAATTAACTTGATAAAAGTTTTAAATAAACTCTAAATTTCATAAATTAGTAGAACTAATGTATTACTTATCTTGAACACGTGTAATGAGGCGTGTAAGTTGTAAAGGCTGACTAATACGTAGTTAAGTCCTACATGGTTGGAATTGCGGCTTAATTACGAGATTAGGTCGGATGGTACTCTAGATTAGGAGAGGGGCCATCACAATACTCTTTGGAGGGGATTTAATTATTCACATAAATACAAACTATTTGTGATTTATAAATTATATTATATATTTATAGCCATATATTTAGTTAATATTTAGTACAAACCCGCCAATAGAGTAAATATTTAGATCCATTATGAATCTTGATTCTTGATCCAATTCAAATCTAAACATTCGAGAAAGATGACAAGCACTCAGCTACTATATATTTGAACGAAAATGCTAGGTTGATATACATTTCATTTGACACATCCATTTGACAAAATTGTTGATGACCTTTTGAACACATGAAAACATATGATCACAACTCTCGAAGCGTAATCCAAGGAATATCAACAGCTAAGTATCAAATGGGTGTCTAAGCATGTGGCCAACCATTTTCCATTTTCGTCTAATTGAACTAATTAACCCAGGTGTTCAAACTTGTGAATTTAGCTTAACATTTGATAGACAAAATGTTTGTGTTCTGAAATACGGCAGCCACGTGCATGCCTACCAAAGCCAACACTTCACTGTGTGGGTCCACCCTCATTAGACCAGCTGAAACTAATGCATTCCCATCTGCCACGTGTACGGCTAAGAAATCTTGTCGTATATATATAAAAATGGGCGTTCAAGCGTGTTAACAGATCACTTGGTCTTTGTACACACGTCTTAACCTTTTGAAGATGTCTTAGAGAGGAGAGGCCTTGCTTTTATCATGAAATGTAGAGTCGTGTCGGAATTTTATAACTAGACTTGGATTTCTTGACAGCTCTTCTTCTCTACTTTTGTTCTTAGTTTAGGCAGAAAACAAGGATTGATATCAATTAATTTCAATGCCATGGCTTTTTCCCATGATCAGTGTGAACAAGAGTCATTAGAACATGCAAAGAGGCCATCCTCACCACCACCATTTCTACTAAAAACATACATGCTAGTCGATAACCCCGCGACCGACGGTATAATCTCTTGGAACGCCGATGGGACTGCCTTCGTCGTGTGGCAGCCGGCCGAGTTTTCGAGGGATCTTCTTCCTACCCTCTTCAAGCACTGCAACTTTTCAAGTTTTGTTAGACAGCTCAACACCTATGTGAGCATACATACATATCATGCATATTCAATATATATAATTCTTATAAACTAGTGCAACATATATATATATATATATATATATATATATATATATATATATATATATATATATAGCTGTTCTTGATCAAGCACTGCAACTTATCACCCAATATTTACTAATGCTTCTTCAATGTTATGCACATGCATGGTAATAGGGATTTCGAAAGGTGGCAACGAGTCGATGGGAATTTTGCAACGGCATGTTTAGAAGAGGCGAAAGAGAGCTACTAAGCAACATTCGCAGGAGAAGAGAGTGGGAGAGAAAATCGTCTCTTCGCCGTAGCAATAGTATACAAGCGAGGAATGCTGCTAACGAGCCGGTGGTGCTGCATGAGGCTGAAGACGATCGAGGGTCATCATTGGCGCCGTCTTCTTCAGAGTATAGCAATATGTTGGATGAGAACAAAAGGCTGAAGAGGCAAAATGATGCATTACATTCTGAGCTGAAGAACATGAAGACCAAGTGCAAGCAATTGCATGATTTGGTAGAGGGTCTTAGGCGCTCTGCAGAGGTAGGACAAGATGAAAATGAAAGGCCCAAGTTGTTTGGTGTGAGATTGGAGGTTGCAGGGGAGAAGAATAGGAAAAGAGAAGCAGCAGAGATTGTAAGTGAGAAAGTCCATGTTTTGTTGTCTCAAAGTATCCATTCATGAGTTAAGACCCCATTAACTTGTCCATCCATGAAGTAGGAGATTGTAGTTACATATGAACATGTAAAGACATATACAAAATTCTCATCAAAGCCAATCAATCAACTTGTAATCATCTCATCAGAATTATCTTTTATAAGCCAAATTGTGATGCCAAACATGTTTTAATAGTATGGTTTGATTCAAATCTGCTTCTTATCCAAACAAGAAACAAGATTTCAAAAGCCAGGAAAGAATGGTGGGAAAGCAATTTTGATTATGGTACAGGACCAAGTAGTTGTTAGATGTGATTTGTTTGGAACACTAGAAAATAGAAGTACATTGAATGGGAAGGGTTCAAGTGGTGGAGCCCTACCTGATCAATTTTCAAGACAAGAAACAGACTGATTGGATGACTCAATTAGGCCCTTTTCAAGTGATTGACATTTCCTAATACTTTCGAATTCAAACTTTCAGAAGTATTATGCCTTTGTACCTCAGAGGATTCTGTATGAATGCAAGTCTACAGTCATTAGTCATGTAAAGTTGCAAACTATACATTGAGCATTAGAGCAGTCGATAAGGCGCCTAAGATGGCATGAAAAAGAAACCGGAGAGAGCACCTTGGACAGAGGCTTAGAAGGTTGGTTTGCGACCGGGGCAAAAAGTTAGGCAACTATACCCTCGTCGGGGATGGAATACCGAATCCGGAGACCTATTGTATCTTGTATCCTGATATACCTATGTAGAGATTCAGCAGTGTCGAGGGTATTCCTGTTTTAGTACCATGTGTTTCACTCTGTAAATTCTTTCTAATTCATATTACAACTCACAATAGTGACTTGCCTAAGCAGGTTCTTCAAGTAAGTATATTATATATTGTCAACATTATTGCCTAGCCTTAGAACTTAGAAGCATGCTTAATCCAAAAAAAAAAAGAACAACAAAACAAATGATTGGCATAGAAGAAAAAAAAAAAAAGGCCAAAAGAAATCAGTCATCAACAGAAATTCAAATAAAATATAACAATTTTTTTCCCTAAAAAGGAGAACTATTCTAAGAATTCATGCCCAAAAGACATAGTTACCTACTTACCTCTAAAATTAATTGGCAGACAACAAAATTGTCTTTAAGTGCTAATTGCAATGTGATTAATGTGAAAGAGCTCAATATTAAACCAGGATGAGAACCAACAAGTCAATAGTTCCTCCCAATTCTAAAGAATTGACTACAGTGAAGAGGACTTTAGCACAACTGGGGAGGACGGTACAATGTAGTTGATTCAGGACCTCTTCATATGTCACATGTGATAATGGGAATGAACAAGACACAAAGAAAAGATGGCTCACATGCTGATATACATGTGACGAATGAGCAAATTCAGAATTGTGTGTGCGCTATGTGCTTACATTAGTTCAACAAAACTTCTTGACATTTTGGTGAGTGAAGTGAAGCCAGCATATCGAGTTGAATCCCCATTCAACAAAACTTCTTGACACAGGGGATGACAGGGATATCAACCATTTTGACTCACTAGTATGTTCAATGGAATTTTGATATTGACAGTTGGAAGGGTCAATAAAAATGTGAACAAAAACCATTGATATTTATAAGCAGAAATGCATAATGAAATTTCAGTGTACCTCCTTAGACAAAATTGCTCCATTTCAAGTTTATCTTTGACTGTTACTATATCAAATATCTGTTCAGTCAAACCTACCAGGTAAGAAAAGTAAAATCAGAATAACTTTTAGAATAAATTTGGGTAATTGGGATTTTTTATTTGTTTTTCTTTTTTAAATTTTGTTGGAGATTAAATAAGTGAAGAGTATTTTTCAAGAATTCATATAGGAGCAACTTACCTCATCAAACTCAGTAACTCTTTACTCTGCCATCAAAAACCTCACAAGAAAACTTCAAAAATTGGTCCCTTGTACATATTCCTATAATTTTTGGGAAGTTTTCTGTCTATTCAAGACTTCAAGTACATGTTTATGCATATGAATTGGTTGCCTAAAAAGGAAGGGACCATTACATAAAGTTAAATCTTTCTGCTCCATTAGCATGCCAGTTTCAATAAAGATAAATGAAACAGTAAAGACAATGAGAATTTTGAAATCTTTCTGAAAAACCAAAGTTCCATGCCCGACAAGGCGAGATGATTCAATCATTCAAGAAGGATAATATCCAAGGACAACAATGTTATCAAAATAAGTGTTGTTTATATGATGATGTAAAATAGAGAAATGGTTAAACCAGTTACAATCTGCAGGACGAGACAGTCAAATATTAAGAAAATAATTAAGGACCACAACTATGAGCTGCTATTCTGCCTGTTTAGAACTAGACATCAATTTACAGGAAAAATTCTGCTAATCCAAGCAAAAACATTAAAAGCCATTTTTGTCTATACTATTTAGTATTCAGTGCAAGACGTTCTTCGATATTGCAAAGCTGGCACCCAGTTGGTTTTCTATAATTTCTAAAGAATCAAAGATAGGAAAGAAATGTACTAGTTTTCTTTTCAGTCAGTTCTGGCATTATGTAAAGAGTCAGCAAGTTCAAATCGATCATGACCATGGCCCTAGTACCACTTACAAGGTTTTATTTTTCAACGTCAAAACTAGTATAAAAAAAAGGGAGCGGCTAAATGGACCCCGCTAATTGCTCCACTACCCTTAGTTTTGAATTTTTACTTCGTGTGCCACATTTTTTACTTAGTATACCCCATTTTTTTCTTAAAATTCCAAAAATACTTTTGCTTACTGTACCCCACTTTTTACTTCATGTACCCTATCATCCTCACCCTCACCCCAATACCCCTTGCTTATTGTACCTTAATTTTTTATTTCGTGCACCCCATCACCCTCACCCTTACGCTCACCCTCACCCTCACCCTCACCCCAATACCCTTGTACGCAGGTGTCAGACGAACATAACCGACACCTTTGAAGAGGTTTCTGACCAACCGGGCCAACACCTTTAAAGAGGTTTTGGTCGACTTCAACTGCTAATGCGAAGATAACTTGGTTTTAGTGGGTGACGGAGGGATCCAGCTGAAACCTCTTTAAAGGTGTCGGCCCGGTTAGTTCGACACCTCTTAAGAGATGTCCGCTCTATTCGTTCGACACCTCTTCAAAGGTGTCGGCTAGTCTGAAATCCGATGGCAACCAGAATGATAAAAAAAACTTCAAAACTCTAAAAAACTACATGAAAATGGAAAAAAATAGTGGGTTTTATTTTGAACCACTTAATATTTATGATTTCATCGAAACTTTATATCCAAAATGCAATATTCAAGTATCAAATCGAAGCCCTAAAGCCAAAAACAAATTCACAAGAAAAACCCACGTCAAAAAAAAGATGATGGATGCACCCAAAAAAAGACTAAAAAAAAAACTCGAAATCCACACTAAAAGAGATAATGGATGCACCCACGTCGTTGAATCCATGTGGTTTTGCTCGAATTTTATTGGATTTGGCTAATTTTTGGTGAGTGCGATTTGAGAGAGGTGACCGAGGTACGAGGTGAGTGGGGTGAGTGAGGTATGGTAAGTAAAAACCCTTTTATATGAAGAGATAGTTGGGTAATTTCATAAAACTGGGGTACGTTTAGTAATTAGTTGGGTATGGTGAGTAAAAACTCGTTTAGTAATTAGTTGGGTATGGTGAGTAAAAACTCTTTTATATGGAGAGGTAATTGGATAATTTCATAAAACTGGGGTACATGGCGCAATTAGCTAGGTCTGTTTAGTCGTTGCCTAAAAAAGCTAACCATGGCAAACGAAAACTCAAATACCATAATATCTTTATCCAGATGACACAAGTATAACTTTAAAATGTGAAGTATGAACAAGAATAACAATTATTCCAATTTAATCAACTCAACATAGATAATATTATTTTAAATGGACATTATATATGACAAATTACAGAAGAAATTGCAATTTACCCTATTTCATGAATAAAAATAATAAAAAATTCTTTTAAAGAATATCTCAAATAGCAATCCAAAACATTATGACTGAAATAAAAAAAAAAAAAATCGATAACACTCGAGGGACATCGTGTTATAAACCTCAGGATGTAAAAAACTCCCAAGCCGAGGCGAACACAGAATATTTGTGTGCACCAATTATGACCTTGTTTGGCAAAATTAGTTGATAAATCAACTGATCAACTAAAATCATTATGCAAGAGTTCTCACAGATATTGCACAAATAAACTAGATAAACAGAATGGTTAAACCAATTAAAGTAAATTAGGTATGTTGCAGTCAAGGCAGTAAAGTTGAAGGACATCATTTTCCAGATAACAAACAAATACCATAGATCAGGCGGAATGGAAGAATTTGATCCATATAACTTACTCCAACTAATTTGTGATTGAAGCTTTGTTGTTGCTTATGTAAGCAAATATCGCAAACGCAATTAAGTACTAAGGTTACGAAATAGAGAACCGAAATCAGTCAAGGCAAAAAGCTTTTAATAAAATCAACCCAGATACATTATGCAACATTTTTACATCCCCTTTTCCAATCACCAATAATACTGACAAAGTAAAGCTTAAACTAATTTGCGATTATGAAGTCATAGCTAAAAATAAAAATATAAAAAAATAAAAAATTAGGTCCAAACTATGAGCTAAAATTTTGTTTTTCCAAGAATTGATTTTGTTTTAAACTGAACATATATAAACTTGACCTAACCCAACAGTCGAAGGGCAGAGAAAAGGCATTGCTATAGTCAAGCATTTGCAACAAGTTTGTTGATGGTTAACTAAACTTCATAGGAACATCAAGATATCCAAATAGCTTCAGCAAAAAAATTCTGATTATTTTTTTATGAAAAAGGAGGCGATACAATATATATATATATATGAAAGATATGTACAACAAAATATACAAAAGAAAAGAATGGACAATACACAAAAAATATAGTAGAATGAATCTGAAGTGGATCCAACTTCTCAATCCAAGCACTTGCCGTCCCACAAGCAAAGGATGCTCAAAGGCCCCATACAAAAGCAGTACACAAATGCCTCTGCAAAACATGAGATTCCTCCTCTCCAACCAAAAGCATACAAAACCTTTAGTGCAGACCTCGAACAACCAATCAAAGTACCAAACTCCCTAATCAAACAAGTCTTATTCTCCAACTAACACCCAAAACATAATCACTTCCCAAACAATTTTTACATCAAACATACCACATTGCAACAGCACAAAAGTTCTCCAACCTTCAAAACCAGAGACAAACCTTGGCTTAGTCCTCACAACCATCAACTCTCCACATGCTATCTTCCACTTCATCTCTCCAAACATTCCAACGAACACCCACCGCAAAAACTCAATCCCGATCATTTCCAACCAAATTCCCCCAAATTCCCTTATTTTCCTCAATGTTGCCAAACCGGTCGAACCGACCATGAAACCCTCGTCACCCAAACCTTCCATCAACTCTCCCACAAAGGCCAAACCCTTCAAATACTATAACACCAACAACTTAATAACACCATTTCCGTTAACACCGTCGTGAAACCCTCACCCAAATCCACTATAATCCCCTCCCACAAAGCCTCCAACCCTCCAAATCTTAGAACGCCAACACCTTTAACACCCATCCCACCAAACCCTCCCCTACACACCACCTCTTAACCCTCGCCATTGCTGTCGTTCTCCTTCACTGCCGTCGCACCCACCTCCACCGCCACTGCCATTGCCTACGTCATCTTCTTCCACCGTTGCTAGCACTGTTGAACTTCCCACCATTGTCACTGTTGTCTTCCACCACCGATGCCATCCTCCCACCCTTTCTCTTTAGATCTGGCCAAAAGAAGGAAAAAAGAAAAACGAAACCCTAGATCTAGAAGGAAAAAAAAAAAAAAAAATGAAGGGAGGGCCACCACCGGAGCAAGTCGCGTCAGCGCATCAGCGACCCGAGGGCAGTAGATCTGGTGTTGCACGCTAGGAAGAAGGGAGGACGGCGCTAGGGTTGCTCGCGAGTTCGCAAGAAACACTCCATATATATCTGCCTACTCACATTCTAATTACAATTTCCAAATATACGGCAAAATTAGGGTAATGCAAAATGCAAAAAGAAATGGACCTTTGTGTATCTCTTAATTTTCTATCTCCTTTTCTATGAATTCAATGTACTTATCCAAAAAAAAAAAATTCCATATTAATGTGCATGCAAATTTCACAGCATGTCTAAAGGCTCCAACAATTGCGCAACAACTAGCAAATGTATGTATCAAAAGTAGGTTGTCAAACACCGTACTTAGCATATTCTGTATCAGTTAGACAAATATGTCCCTCAATAATGTTAACAAGCTCTACATATTTTTCAGTGTCAAGAATAAGTAATCAAGTATCTACTCTATTTGCTAATAGTATAACAAGATTGCAAGTCTTAAACATCACAAAGAAAATTTTCAAATGCAAAGGGAAATTTCCATTTTTTTTTGGTTAAAGAACAATTAACCATAAATTTAATATTTTCCTTGAGAAGATTAACTGAAATATAAGGCATCATCGACACATTCACACACCACCACCACCACCACCAACAAAGCCCCGGTCCCAAACTAGTTGGGTCAGCTACAGAAATCCAGAGTTCCCATCCCTCTCGGTTGACACACGCGCATACACACAAAAAAAGAAAAAGGAAAAAGAATGAATATTGAATGAGAGAGGAGAAAGAAATATAAATTTGTAGGGTATTGTCAGTCTATCCTCAAACACAGACCCCCAGTGTGTTATCCTCTAATATAAAATAGGAAAATGCAACTCAAGTAACCATAAATGAGCTCGAGGAGAACACAATCCAAAAACAAACTCAGAAAAGAAAGGGCAAGTCTTACAAATATTGCAGTGCAAAACAGGTGAAACTTCATATATAACTAAAGTAAATTCTGCAGCTCTATTCTGCAAATCAACGGATTCACAAGACATTAACAAACTAATAGCCAAATAAAGAAACAACAACTCTACCTGTCGCAGGAAAGGTGCAGGCCACTAAAGATTGAAATGCTTAAAAGCAATTAAAAAAATATATGATCCATGGGGGCTCATTTCATGTTTATGCTTATAAATTAACATGCAAACTAAAAAGATTGTATGCTGACTTCATCCCTTTTTTCAGGCTTTGGCATTTGATGAAAGAAACAGAATTATAGTATTGATTTAGTGCTGATTGGTACCTCTCAGAACAACCAAGTGAAACATAGAAAAGCGACAAGCTCCATTCCACATATGATTATAATCATGAATCCCAGAAAAGTAAGTGGTTTTACCAAAGAAGATTTGTCATTTAGAACCGTTCACAAATAAAATCCTAAATCAATAAATATATAACTTACAAAATAAGTCCGCCCTGGCCACAACCATTGGTAAAAAAAAAAAAAAAAGAAATATACCTCTCTTAATGCTTCTTCTCATTAGATTCACCGGTCTCAACTTTTCCATCAAAACCATGATAGGGAATTTCAATCATGGGAGAAGGTACAGGACGTCCACCAAAGTCTTCGGGGAAGAATTCAAAATCAGGGCCAAAATTGAATGTTACCACACAGTTAGGTTGATTAGGGAGGGTATACATGGAAGCAGCTGGATAGTAGCGACCCCCAAATAAATCTTTGAAAGCAACACCTTGGCATAATCCGTTTTTGAAGAATGATATCTCACTTCCTGTACAACATAATCTTGATTAAAAAACACTAGAGAAAATTTCTATACAAATACAACAAAAACAAAACCCATGACTTCTCCAATTTCTATACAGCCGTGAAAATGAAAAGGAGCTATTAAGTTAAGCAACATGAGATGTGACAAACGCAGCCGACAATCCACAGTTAGACAAGCCTCAAGGCAACCCATAATCAAATTGGAAAAGCATATTTACAACGAATGATATCAGTTGCAGGGTGAAGGTTTGAAGACTTCGTAATATAAAATCCATTAGAAAAATACGCACTCGTTCTCCATAATGTAGATGAAGCTATATGATATATACAACTTAAATTAAGCAAAGGAAAGAAATAACACTTCCATTCTGCATTACTCCAGGCCACTGGATGTTAGATAAACTCAAAGCCAAATGTATGAATAAATATGCCTAACAAAAACAAAAACCACATGAGCTTAGCAAGGACATCAGTACAACCAATGCCTAACTTACAGACACGTCCTTTACATTAGCAATGCAATATATTAAATCATCATTCTATTGAAAGCCTCACATAAGAATATCGAAGGATTGACGTGATCTCCGGAAAACATCCAAAAAACTCCTTGAAGAACACCAATGCATAAGCCAATATGCTGAATAAATAACAAAAAGAAAATAATTTTGCAAAGCTTTAATCGCTCGCATAACAGTGGTCACCAATCTATAATTTGCATTGTCAATTAATATCAACACAAGCATCTACTAATGTTCTAACGCTCTCATAAATCTTTCACAGTACTGTAACATGCACCACCACTCGCATCTCCTAGTCAAATGTAGCGTTTTACTCACCGACTGTGTCCCAAGTAAACAAAAGAATGCAAGTACAAACTCAACTTCAAACAAACATAATTTCTCTACATATAAACCAAGCATTCTTCACAACTACAATGGCATCATCAAAAACATGTTTTACTTAAAACAATGAGTAGCAATTCAAAGAACACCCACATTACGCATTTTCTAACAATCACTCACCAGGCACAAGTTTCGGCGGCGGGTCCTCCTTCCCGTCGGCGGCATACATGTACCTCTGCCCCTTGTACCAAACAAAATTTGGCGGCTTGGGCGCATACTGCCCTCCTTGAGGCAAATTAATATAGCACCCAATGACATCTCCCTCAACATACCCCTCCTCCCCATACCTCTCCCTCAAAGCCTTGTGCACTTTGCTCCCATCAATATCCCTATAACCAAAACTATTCCCATCATACCCAACAGGAGCCTGCAAGTCCCCTTTCTCCGTGGACCAGCCGAGCCGCGTATGCCCGCTCTCCCCAAGCTTGGAAACCCTAATTTCAAAATACCAAGCACCCTCAACCACCCCTCTTGTAGCCCTAACCATTCTATACCCCTTAGAGCTCCCGGCACTCATTCGATCCTCACTAATCTCAACTTTCTCAGCCTTGTACACCTTGGAAAGGCAGATTCGGGACTCGGGCGAGTCGTCGCTCCTGTCGGGAAACCTAGGGATTGGGGTTATCAAAACAGTTTCTTCACCACCACCACCACCAACTTTACCATTACCATTACCATTACCATTACCAGTACCATTACCATTATTACCATTACCGTTATTGCCGTTCCCATTGCCATTGCCGGACTTGCTCTTCTTCTTCCCCTTTCGCGTGGACTTGGACACCCACACGTTGTTGGTCTTCTTCTTGGCGCCAGCCTTCTTCGCCGCGGCGGCCGTCGTGGTCGTGGTGGTGGTGGTGGTCTTGGCAATTGAGGAGGGCTGGGGCGTGGACTGGTGGGGCTCTTTGGGGGCGACGGTGGAGACTGACTTCTGCTTCTTCTTAGGGCCCCCTCCTACTTGTTGTTCTTCGTCCGAATCGTCCTCCTCGTCGGATTGTTGTGGGGAGTCTTCGGAGAGGTCATCGGGATACGCCTCGGCCTCTTCTTTGATTGTTTTGTCGTCTTCGTCGTCGTCGTCTTCGATGGTGATTGTTGTGGTGGGTAGGGCTTGATCGATGGGCTCGTTGTTGTTGTTGTTGTTGTTGTTGTTGTTGTTGTTGGGGTTTTGTTGTTGTTGTTGTTGTTGTTGGTGGTGGTGGTGGTGGTCTTGGAATTCAAGTGTATCGTCCATGTTGAGAGAGATCGAGAGAGATTAATTAGTGGAAGAGAGAAGTGGAGTGGTGGGTTTCCCTTTTTGAGGAAGGAGAGTGAGCTGCAACCGTAAGCGAAAAAGACTCCTGGTTCGTGATGGATTTCGAGTCCGTTTGTTGGCCGTTGGATTGGTCTTACAAGTATTATGAAATACTGTAAGATTTAGGCCAAATTGATTTAAATATCCCAACTTTTTACAAACTTTTCTTATTATATCATAACCTTACATTGATAAATTTATATCCTAAGTCAATTTTTAACTTCAAATTTGATAAGGTAATACCTAAATAATGACTTTAAAAAGTCACCTCATCACTTATAATTACTTTAATAATTTTTAAATTTATTAATTAAGCTCATTACATAAGTATTACTTCATCAAATTTAGAGTTTAAATGTGACTTGGAATACAAATTTATCAATATAAAAAAATTAAGATATAATAACAAATTAAAAAAGGTTAGGATATTTTAATCAATTTGGCCTAAGATTTATTTAGAATATGTATCGAGATATATAATGTGGACTTCAAATTGTCTAATGCAATAGCCCTTCTTTTTTTGGTAGAAAAGGTCCAAAAAATGGGTCGATAATTAAACTGTGCTATTGTACTTATCTTGTGTTAACAAAAAGGAAATACAGTGAGGTGTCATAACAAGGCTATAAACTCCATGCTGCAATCCAAACACATTCTTCGCCAGGAAGCCTGCACAGACATTAGTACTTCTTGGAATGTACCTAATGTTGCTACCTTCCATTAGTTGAAGAGTGTGTCGTATCTCCTCGATCTGGTAGTCCATGAAAACAAATTGTCTCGAGAATTTATAAGCGAGACAACTTCATACCATAGTGCCCAAATCTCTGCTGACAACGGTGAACAACTTCCCAGTTTTATTTGGAATCTTGAGATAAACTTTCCTTTATCCTCTCGTATTCGTCTTATAACTGTCGAACATGAGAGGTCATTAGTTACTGGCCCATCACAGTTTAGCTTTGTCCATCCCTCACAAGGTTTTCTCCATTGTGTCTTTGTTTTCAACTGCCCAGCCAGCCTTGCAATTCGTACCCAAGTCCCACATCTGGGTATTTCCTTTGTTCTATTTCAAACATGAGAAATCAGCTCTATTACGGAGGCCTGAGTGCCCTTAAAAACAAATTCATTCTTATTGAACCAAAGGGTCCAACACGCGACACCAAATAGGGTCTTCCATACTGAATCTCCTTTATTCAGGTTAAAATCCAACCAATCTTTTTGGCTAGCATTGAAGAAATTCGTCCTCTGGTTTCCCAATAATAAGGTCTCCTTCACTGTCCGTGCTACAAGGCAATCCCTAATTACATGAATAACCGTCTCTGAATGTGTATTGCGTCTCTTACATACATCTGAATCTACAATCTAACGCTTGGAACGCTAGACATTTGTAGGAAGGTGATCATGTCTAACCAACCATAGGAAAATCTTGATTCTCTGCGGTCACTCCTAATCCCATAATGCCTTCTAGTCGGACTCGACAGCCTGGATATCTTCATTGGTGATCATAACATATGCTTTCTTAACTGAGAACTTCCCCAACTTACAATATAGCCAAGAAACCTTTTCTTTTCCCCTATTGCAATTGGGAGGAGGAATGGTCAAGATTTTGTTGCATATCTCCACCGGTAAAACTTGTGCAAGCTTTGAGTGATCCCAATTCCCTGAAGCAGTAGTATAATGGGCCACTCTATACTCGACATCTGCATCCGACAATGATGTAGTGGCATAAGGTAGAAAAGAACCCACCTTCTCCACCCACTTCTCAGTTCCCCATCCATCCCCAACTAAGGCCTTCCTTAAAGAGAGGCTAAGATTGGCAGATACTCCTCCACACCATCGAGGCAGGGTGTCCCATCCTTAAGAAAGGTTCCTCATCCAGCGACTTATAATACTTGGGCCCAGAGGCAATTTTCTTTAGTGTAATATTTCTTTAACGACCCAATTTATAATTGACGTCGTTGTCAAGTATTTTCGGATGTGGACGCCAGTTCGGGTCCACAAGAATGCCACATTGGCATGAAATATTATTTTTGACTAACTGTTTGTGTAAATGCGATGGTAAATATTATTATGTGACTTATTACATCACATGTGTGAGTCTCTATCGATGTTATCAGGCGAGTTAGTGTGATGGACAGTTGCCCCAAAAAGCGTGCTAACGCCGGTACCAGGCGAGTGAATTACAAATATACTAGGCCGGGGAAAGGTTCACCTAGATAAATACAATTAAAAGTGATAACTAATTGATATAGGAATGTGGCATAGGCCAGCCGTGTTGTCAAAGTTGTGAACGAAATAGTCGATTTGTCGGGTGCTGGGTACCAAACGCCCAAGAAACAAATGGGTGTTGTGATGAGAGGATAAGACCAAAAGGACCAAGTCACCAACTGAGTCACGTAGGGAGGGCTTTTTGACCTCATTAAGGTTACAAGATTAGCCTAGGGATGTGGATAGCACAAAAGATGAGGATGAGGCTATAAATAGTCAAATTTTCCATCTCCACCATATTTTCTCTCTCATCTCTTAAGAAATCCAAAAAATTTGTGTTGTGGAGGAGGGTTTATTGAGCTTGTGGACGTGATTTGGAGCATCAATTGGCGAGGAATCAACGATCCGAGGTAAGATCTACTATGTCCTTGTCGTTCTTTATCTTTCAGACTGAGTTTCGGGTGTTGACGCAAGTTTCGGCGTGGTGAGTCGAGCTCACTGATTTTTTGGGTTGAGTATATGGTTTCTAATGGTGGTTTTAAGCTTAAATGGAGAAGTTGTTGGTTGTAAAAAATAGGATTTTATTGGCGTTTTAGCAGAAATCTTTAGGGTTATCGAATCGATCAAGTTTTGTCGAGGTGTGAAGGGTTCTTATGGTTGGTTGGAGAGTCATAAGAGGTTGTAACAAGTTCGAGTTACGGCAACGAAATCGAGGGGTCCTGAAAGGACCCAAGCCAAAAATAGGGTTGTCCCGTAGGCAGCACCATGAAAAGTAAATCTCCATGGTGCCCTGGGTGTCCTGGGTAGGAACTCACTGCCCAAGTGCCGTCGTGGGGATTTACCCCAGCGGCACCACCCACGGCGCGGTTAGTGCTAAAAAATGAAAAAAAATAAATGTTTGAAATTTCGGGTTACAAGGATTTCAATGATAGATTAGGACATCAAGGACTCGGGATACTATAGTTGGGTATCTGGCACACATCCCAAGGCAAGAATTAGATTTGACTGAGGATTGTTTCGGGACATTTGAGTGCGTATTGAGGTACGCAAAACCCTTAAGAAAGCTTCATTTTATTTCATGGCGTGTTTTAATTGATAATCATATGGTTTATGGGTGTCTGTTGATAGGCACACATGGATTTCATTCCTTTAGCAGCGGTGCATATGTATATATATTAGTAGTGGCTAAATTCCTTGCGTGAGTCATCTTGGGACAGAGCTCATGTCGACGACAGTAGGATATACTTGCAATTGTCGGGAGGGATTAGTGTGACGACCCTACCCTGACCTAGGGTCAAGTCGTCTGACCCAAACCATTACCTAGACCTGATACTTGAACCAGACCCAAATAACGGCTTGGCACGCCTAAATAAACCTGCGGAATAATCATTCTAACAAGATATATGATAATAAGAGTGTAAAAGATAATCATAATAAAATCATATAATCTTGTATATCATAATAAAATCTATCATCTTTAATATTTAAAAGTCTCATACAACTTCATAATAATAATATAAAGGTTCAAAAACTACCCATTAACTAAGTCTTAAGTTGTAACCCACGTACGAGGTTTACAAAACGATTAATATTAACATTATACTAATATCATACGAAGCTCACATATAAAGGCACTTCAAGATAGATCTTTTCCCTTGCCTTTCTTGTCTATCGCGCTGGTAGAGGGACCTGTGTGGTAAAGTGGGGTGAGCTAAAGAACCAACGGTGCTCAATACGAAGAAAGACTCGCTCAAACATTAAATATGCAAGTACTACCTAGTACTCATGCAAATTCTACATGACACCAAATTCATACTCACAATACATCATGTAATAACCGAATAAATGTAAATCATAACCAAATATAAGCATATAAATGAACACATAATTCGATATAAGTAAAGACATTGTTCATGCTCATCGTAGTTATGAAAATGGATTCATATTCTACGAAGAAACGTATAAATAGTATTTCCATTTCCAAATTAGACATCCAATAATCTACGTATCAATATTTCAAGTCGTATTCCATTCACTATACTATACATAAAAATATAACAATTTTACAACACATTTGATAAACATTCATTTATTTCATGTATGATAATATTCATCATTTTCATTTATAAAAATCTACACATGACATACATATAAAGTCAAATGAAAGATTTAAATGTAATGCGATAGATATATATTAATATAATCCGTTGTTCCATTCAATGCGAACTAGATATTGGTAAGGATCCGGTGACCGAATCATCTACTTTCGAATTGGTACAATAACTAGTGGAAACGCAATGGCCGTTATGCCCTCTAAATAATTGCACCAAAATAAAGATAGTTTCATCCAAGCCGTCACCGCTACACGTCTCAAAGAATCATCAAGTAGCAAAGGATGGAACTCCAAACCCTTACCCTCGAATAATTCATCTTATGCATTCTATTAGTCAAGTAAAACCCTCGGTGGTTAACTACCACAAACATTCTGGGGCGTCCAAGATATAGACTACTTGCTAATTTGGCCTGCGGTGGAACTCCACAACATTCTGGGGCATCGAATAACATAAAAGGCAAAACAATGTATTCACAATTCCATAGATAATAGAGATCCAAACCAATATCACGACGCAACCCATACCCAAATCATTCTATTCAAAACATGCATTCCTAATTATCTAATAATCAAGCCATATTTAATGCATGAGCGAAGCTCCCCACTTACCTGGACCTGTCGCGACGCCTATACCGACTCCTCGCGCGTTTGGGGTCCCACGTGAACCGCCTCGCGAATCTACGCAATTTATACAACTCTACATAAGAATTTCACTAAATTTAAAGTTGCATATTTTAATTTTTAATTCATATTTGGGGACCCAATGGTGTGGGTCCCACGTGTTGTGCCGTTTAAGGGCTTCGTCGGGATGTCGACGCCCATCGTAGGTTTATCCTATTTTATTTTATATTTTTTTTCCAATTTATTTGGCCAGGGACCAATTTGGTTCCTGTTTGGTTGAACAGGGACCAAATCAGTCCCTGTTTGGTTGGCTAGGGGCGTCCCAACCCTTGGTCAACTGGTCCAACCATACCCCCCAAGGGTGACTGGCCCCTGGTTTCGGTCCCAGGGGCAGACAGGCCCCTGGACCATTCCAGGGACCAGTCACTGGGACCGAAACCAGGGGCAGACGCCCCTGGCGTCTCGAGTTCACGGGGTGGGGGTTTCCCCCACCACCCTAACCCTCGGATCTAAGTCCGAGGGTGGTCTCCAGTGCTCGCCGGCATTGGGGACCCCTCCACCGCGGCTCACCAACCGCAGTGGCGGTGGTGGTGGTGGTGATGGAGGAAGTGGGTGGCTATTGCCACCCCCTTCTTCCTCACAAACACATGAGGGTGGCAAACCCCACCCCCTCCTTTGCTGGCGGCGACGCCGCTGTCCATCTCCGGCGGCGCCACTAGACGGCGGCGCCCTAGTGGCGCCGCCTCCACTCCTTCTCCTATAATAAAAAAAACAAATCAAACAAGAAGAAGAAGAAAAGAAAGAAAAGAGAAAAAAAGAAAAAAAAAAGAAAAAAAATCACAACAAGAGATTACCTCTTCTTGATTGGTGTTTTCTCTTCTTCTCCTCTCTCTCAAACTTGTTGAAACAACAAAAAGGGTGACTAGGGTTTGCAACCTATCCTTATATAGTTAGGGTTTTTCACAAATTCAACCCAAGTGACGTAAATACCCCTATGGGCCCAATTTCCTTGTGAAGCCCATATAAACTATTTCCACTTAGTCCAAGTCTTGTTAAGATTAAATTCGTGTATCAATTTCATTTGTTCATACACGTTAATATAAAATCATTAAAATATCTTTAAAATGGGTCGGAGGATATTTGGGTCTTTACAATTAGCGTGGTCTCAACGGGAAACACCTGTTGGGCCCCCATCCGAGCGTGTGCTGCACGGGTACGTGGATCTCCGTTAATACCGATATTTTCCCCAACTTAACCACCTCAACATTAGGTATCAAGTTTTACTCCAAAAAAGGCCTCGGTACTAAAAGATGAAACATCTACTCTTATGAACTTCTTTAATAAGCCATAGATAACCAATATGAGACTAAACTTTTCAGTTCACATATCCCAACAATCTTCACCATGGACCGAAATCCATCCAAAATGGGCACACCGCATGCTCCACCGTCGTTAACATCTCGAGGGAGAGCATAACTCGAGGCACACATGCGACCACCAACAAACATGTCTTGTCCCAGCTGCACCATCGACTCTGATACCACTTTGTTGGGCCTCCATCTACGCACACGCCTAAGCAGGTACGTGGATCTCTGCAAGTACTGATATTGTCCCCAACTTAACCACCTCAACATTAGGTGTGGGGTTTTACTCCAAAAGGCCTCGGTACTATGAGATGAAATATCCACTCTTATGAACTTCTTCAAGAAGCCATAGATAACCAGTGTGGGACTAAACTTTTCAGTCCATATATCCCAACAATCTCCACCTTGTACTGAAATTCATCCAAGATGGGCACACCGCATGATCCGTCGTCGCTCTACCATCTCGAGGGAGAGCACAACTCGAGGCACACAATGCGACCACCAACAGACATGCTTGTCCCAGCAGCACCATCGGCTCTAATACCACTCTGATGGGGTGAACCTACACAAACAAATAATCTACCCTATCTTGTGTCGCCAAATAAAGATCACAACCACAATATGATCAATCCAACAAGTAAAGAACAATGGAAGTGCAAGAATATCAAACCACAACACACAAGACTTTTTAACGTGGATACCTTCTCAAAGTGAGAAGTAAAACCACGAGGTAACTAACACCTATGAAAAACTCTCCACTATGAAAATGGGAATACAAAAGTCTTCTCTAACACTAGTTAGAGGTATGAACATCACAAATCATCAAGACATCAAGCATAAAAGCATATCTTGGCCAAATAATTTAATACAAGAGATATGGAGGATGTCACCTAGAAGAGGGCAAAGTGAAATCTCTACCAATGGTGATGTAGAACTTGACACCGCAAATCCCCTTTCCAATCTCGCCTCAAATGGAGTCGGTTTGAATTTTCAATCAAACGCTTAAATGATGTTTCCAAGTTAAGGCTTGAAGAACACAAATCTCTCCACAAATTTCTCCTCAATCAAATTCGTTCTCTCTCTATCTCTCTCAAAAATAAGGCAAGTGCTTTAAATAGGAGGCAAGCAAATTAACTAATTTGCCCTTCACTAATGAGTTGAAAACCAAACAAGAAAATGATTAGTTTGAATGGTTCTAATTACCATGCATGGAGAAAGAAGATGGAGGACATTCTCTATATGAAGGAGTATTATCAACCGGTGTTTGAGACCGAAAAAACTGAAGGCATGTCATATAAAAAATGGAATATCTTTCATCGAAAAGTGTGTGGACTCATTTGGCAATAGGTTGATGACAATGTTTCTATCCATATAAAAGAGGAGACCAATGCCAAGTTATTTGGACTAAACTTGAAGAGTTGTATGCTCGAAAAATGGGGAACATGAAGATGATTTTAATGAAGAAATTCATGGCCTTGAAATATCAAGAGGGAACCCTAGTTTTGGATCATTTGAATGCAATTAAGAGAGTTGTGAACCGATTGGCAAAGATGAATATCAAGTTTGATGATGAGGTTCAAGCTCCATGGCTTCTTGGCACACTACCGGATTCTTGGGATACATTTCGAATGACATTGTCTAATTCTGCTCCAAATGGAATTATTTCTCTCAATTTAGCATCGAATGGCATTGTGAATTAAGAATTAAGACAACAGTCACTTCAAAGCTCTTCCTCATAAACACAAATAAAGGTGTTGGTAATAGAAAATAGAGGGAAAAGCAAAAGTAAAGGTTCGAGGTCACAAGATAGAGGTAGAAGCAAGTCCAAAAAATTTGCAAATGTTGAGTGTCATTATTGTGGTCTAAAGGGGCACATAAAGAAGTATTGTCGAAAAATCAAAAGAGACAACAAGAATGGGAATGAAAAGAAAGATGATAATGGCAAGGAAGATGAAGTTGCTATTGTCACGGATGAGTTTCTTGTTATGTGTGATGATGATGTGGTTAGTCTTGCATGTCATGAGACTAATTGGGTTATTGGCAGTGGTGCCTCAATTCCTGCTACATCAAGAAGAGATTTCTTCACATCTTATATATCCGGAGACTTTGCCAATGTTAGAATGGGGAACAATGGTTTGTCTAAAGCCATTGGCATGGGTGATGTATGCCTAGAGACTAATAATGGCTCTAAGTTGGTCTTGAAGAATGTGAAGCATATCCCAGATATTCGCATGAATCTTATTTCAGTTGGTAGGCTTGATGACGAAGGATTTTATAGCACCTTCAATGATGGCAAATGGAAGCTTTCTAGAGGTTCCATGGCTGTGGCTAGAGGGAAGAAGTGTTCTTCATTGTATTTAATGCAAGCAAGGGTATGTGATAGTAGAATCAATGCACTTGAGAATGATGATGCAGTTGAGTTATGGCACATGAGACTTAGTCATATAAGTGAGAAGGGCTTGACAGTTTTGGCAAAGAAGAATGTGCTCTCAGGGGTAAAGAATTCACCTTTGAAGAAATGTGTTCACTACTTGGTGGGAAAACAAGTTAGAGTTGCTTTCAACTCATCTAGTTCTCATTCAAGATAGTCCAAAAATACTTGATCTTGTACATTATGATGTGTGTGGTCCTATGAAGACAAGGACACTTAGTGGTGCTATTTACTTTGTCACTTTCATTGATGATCATTTAAGAAAGTTGTGGTATACCTTGAAGACAAAAGACCAAGTGTTTGATGTATTCAAGAAGTTTCATGCCTTAGTTGAGAGACAGACTGGGAAGAAGTTAAAATGCATTAGATCCGACAATGGTGGTGAGTATTGTGGCTCTTTTGATGAGTATTGCAAACAACAAGGCATTCGTTATCAAAAGACACCTCCTAAGACACCTCAGTTAAATAGGATAACTGAGAGAATGAATAGAACTTTAGTTGAAAGAGTAAGATGTTTGCTTTCAGAAGCAAAGTTGCCTAAATCCTTTTGGGGTGAAGCTTTGAGTACAATGGTACATGTGCTGAATTTGACACCGTGTGTTCCTCTGAATCTAGATGTTCCAGAGAGAGTTTGGCAGGAAAAGAATGTTTCCTATGATCACTTACGGGTGTTTGGGTGCAAAGCTTGTGTTCATATTCCGAAAGATGAGAGGTCTAAGCTTGATGTCAAGACTAGACAATGTGTGATTATTGGTTATAGGCAAGATGAGTTTGGCTACAGGTTTTATGATCCAGTTCAGAAGAAACTTGTAAGAAGCAGAGATGCAGTGTTTATGGAGGATCATATCATTGAGGACATAGAGAAGACAATTAGTTCAATGCCTAATGTCAGTGGTGATTTGGTTAATTTTGGGTCATTTGCTCCGCCACGTGTTCAGATACAAACCTCAAATGCAATTCATGATGATCAACATGATAGTGGTGATGTTGATATTTCGACAGAGGTTGAGTTAGATGATGATGATGATGATGATGATCATGAGCAGTTTCCACCAGTGCCAGAGGATCCAGTTATTGTTCCACCTACGAGATCTGAGAGATAGAAAATGTCTTCTAGTTGATATCCACCCAGCGAGTTTGTGTTACTTAGTGACGGGGGAGAACCTGAATGTTATTCAGAAGCTATGCAAGATGAGCATAAGGAGAAATTGGTTGAGGCAATGGATGATGAGATGAAATCATTGCATGATAACCATACTTTTGAGTTGGTTAAGTTACCTAATGGCAAGAAAGCTTTGAAGAATAGGTGGGTGTATAGAGTGAAGTATGAAGAGTACATTTCACAACCTCGATACAAAGCTAGATTGGTTGTTAAGGGGTTTTAGTCAAAAGAAAGGCATCGGTTATGATGAGATCTTCTCGCCGGTAATCAAGATGTCATCTATTCGAGTTGTTTTGAGTTTGGCAGCAAGTCTTGATTTGAAGGTTAAACAGATGGATGTGAAAACTACTTTCCTTCATGATGACTTAGATAAAGAAATTTATATGGAATAACCAGAGGGTTTCAAAGTGCATGGAAAAGAAAATTATATGTGCAAGTTGAAGAAAAGTCTTTATGGCTTAAAGCAAGCACCGAGATAGTGGTACAAGAAGTTTGAATCAGTTATGGGGGAGCAAGGCTACCATAAGACTATTTATGATCATTGTGTTTTTGTGCAGAGATTTTTCTGATGATGATTTCATTATATTGTTGCTCTATGTTGAAGATATGCTGATTGTTGGCAGGAATGCTTCGAGAATTGCAAAGTTGAAAAAACAGTTGAGCAAGTCATTCTCTATGAAAGACTTTCAGCAAAGCAAATTCTTGGTATCTGTATTTTGTGAGACAGAAGTTCTAAGAAGTTGTCTATGTCACAAGAGCACTATATAGAGAAAGTTCTTGAGAGGTTCAACGTGAACAAGGCTAAGGTAGTGAATGCTCCTTTAGTTAGTTACTTTAAGTTAAATGCTCAACAATGTCTTACAGATGAAGAGAAACAAGATATGGAGAGAATTCCATATGCCTTTGCAGTGGGAAGTTTGATGTATGCTATGGTGTGTACCATACCAAATATAGCATATGCAGTTGGTGTGGTCAGTAGGTTCTTATCTAATTCGGACGAGAGCATTGGGATGCAGTCAAGTGGATTATAAGATATCTACGAGGTACTACTTCTTTGAGACTCACTTTTGGTAGTGGAAAACCAGTGTTAATTGGTTACACGGATGCAGATATGGTCAGTGATTTAGATACTCGGAGGTCCACTTTAGGTTACTTGATGACTTTCCTAGGTGGGGAAGTATTATGGCAGTCCAGGTTGCAGAAATGTGTTGCACTTTCTACCGCTAAAGCCGAGTTCATTGCAACAACCGAAGCATGTAAAGAGTTGTTGTGGTTGAAGAAGTTTCTTCAAGAAATTGGTTTCAAGCAAGAAAGATATGTTTTATTTTGTGACAATCAAAGTACCATTCACATGAGTAAGAATGTTTCATTTCACTTGAGGACTAAGCACATTGATGTAAGGTATCATTGGATATGAGATGTTCTCAATGAAGGCTTACTTGAGATTGAGAAGATTCACACTGATAGAAATGGTTTTGATATGTTTACAAAGGCATTGCCAAGTTTGAAGCTTGAAATATGTTACGACATAACGGGATTGGTGATCCCTTCGACACTTAGTTGAAAAAGGGGGAGATTGGTATCAACCGCGCACACACCTGCACACTGGTTGATAATACTCCATCTTCTTGTTGGGCCCTCATACGCGCACTCGCTCGCGCGGGTACGTGGATCTCCGCTAGTACCGATATTGTCCCCAACTTAACCACCTTAACATTATGAGTGGGGTTTTACTCCAAAAGGCCTCGGACTATGAGATAAAACGTCCACTCTTATGAACTTCTTCAAGAAGCCATAGATAATCAATATGGGACTAAACTTTTCGGTCTACACATCCCAACAACACCATCGGAGGGATCATGTCGTTTACTATAATTGGGATTTAGTCATGGGATTCCTGAATAGTATATACACGTGGATTCTTATCTTGTTTCATCGATAGCCAACCAGGGTAGGTCAGGGGATTTATCGTGTTTATTCGGTTGATGATTTATTTACTGCTTAACGTCGAGCCAGTTTATTTAATTATTATCTTTTGAAGTATTTTGTAATGACTTACATTTCTTAATAATATTTTGATATGATGCATGTTGCCTACAGCCTGGTGAATGTGATTGTCTATTACAAGAGGTCACATTCACTTGTCTTGTAGATTTATCAATTTTATTTCATGATTATTGTGTGAACTTCTCTTAGGAATTTACTCAGTGGACTCGTTACTGTATTTGTTGGGTGACTGAGTGCAGATCCTTCATTGAGCAAGAGCAAGGGCAAAGAAGTACTAGGCGACTACTTTTGATGCCATTGCTGCTTTGGCTCGAGTTTTGAGACTACTGTATGTATTTATATACTGTTTTGCCAGGTTTTTGGGAACTGTAGAACATTGAATACGTGTATATAATTTTTTGTTAAATTTCTGTTTATATTCGCCTTAGTTATATGCATGGTATTCTGTCGGGTTTTCCAAAATAGGTTAATGCTCTAAATTTCATAAATTTCATATTTATTTAATGATATTAAGTCTTCCACTAAATTATTGTCAATTGAATTTAAAGCTCGGATAAACAAGGAGTAAAGTGGCTTGTGGTGCGCATGGGACACAGTTGGATGGTGACATGGCAGCCTCGAGATTTGGGGCTGTCAAAGTCTAACAACCCGTTACCTTAAGCACGTGATTAGTGTTAATTTGAATATTAATTAATCCGAGTTAGGCTCGTGGTTAAGCCCGATTTGTCTCGATTAATGCGTGTGTGAATTGGTTGTATTGTATTTGTTGGACTGTATTAGTATGTATAAATGAATAACTGAACCAATGAAGGAGTGCCTAATACAATGTGTGGGTCAAGGAGGACACACATGAGACGCGTGATAGTGTTGACGCCAAGTGTACTCATTGGCGTAAATTACGTAATTATAGACGTAATTATAGGAATAAATATATATTATGGTTATATATAAAATATATATATTAAAATAGAAAATTAATAAATAATAGTAAATTGTCGGGTGCCGAGTGACACGCAGGGTCACTGGTGACATACGTAGGTTGTACGGTGGGGTGCACACCTGAGGGGGGCTCATTGGTGCGCGCAACGGAATTCTAGGCGCGACATATTGATAAAGATATATATATATTTATATATAAATAAGCATATATAAATATATATAATTAAATTAGAAATATGTGAAATTACCATTAAGGGTTAAGGAAATGAGAAGGAACTTTGGAAAAAATCCAAAAAAATAGGAACAAATATGGAAAAATAGTACCTCGAAAAATGTGAAATGGTCAAAATAGGATAGAAACTAGGTTTCGAGATTCTGAATTCGAATGAGACTTATTTAGGAGTGTTGACAAATGAATATTAAACTTAAGCTGGTGAAAATTGGTCTATGTTAGGTAATAGACCGATGTAGAAAGAGGTTGAGAACTCTGGGGAGTCGTACAAGTCAGTAAACATAGAAAGCTTAGGAGAGGTAAGTGAGATTCGTACTCTTTTTTTTTTATCAATTATGCAATGTAAAATACTATTATTAGAGCACGTAGTGATTAGTACTGGGAATAGGGCAATGTACCATGATTTGGTTTTGTTTTACATAAACTGTTTTGAAATGAAAAATGAATTCGGAAAAAGGTTTGGCAGGACGGATCGGCCTTGGGTTTGGAACTATGGTGGAGTTGCTTCCCATCACCGCGCCCCCAGTAACTTGGGAATTATCCAGATCAATGTTTTCCATTTGAGTTGGCCGCTCATCAGTCATAAACCAATCAGATAAGTAGTGATTGGTTTATGAGTTGGCGGCACATTGACAAGAACTGGTTAGATGCCCAGTGACTGGTTCTTGAAGATGTGAGAGGGTGACTCAATTCAAATACTGAAATTGAAAGTACAAATCATGGGTACATTGCAATAGACTAATGAACTTGCATTTGTTTATGTATTGATTATATTGATTCAAATGGCCCTTTTAAATATGCATTGGTTGCATTTTGTTATATATTATTTTTTGAATATTAATTGATAATTAATGGTTAGTATGAGAGTCACTTACTGAGCATGTAGGAGCTCACCCACCTTAACTTTTTCAGGTATGGATGTACGCTAAGATTTGAAACTCAGGAAAGGAGATGATCAAGAGTTTAGTATCTTCTCTACGGTGCAGTGAGTTTTCCTGTTGTATATATATGTATGTATGTATATATATATTACATTGCTTTATTATTTTGTAATAATCAGGGTGGGAATATGAGTTTAATATTGAGGATTATATCGGATTTGTATATTTTATATTTATTGAAAAAGTTTTAAATTTCCACTGCATTTTGTTTTATTTTGTTTATTTAATATCAAGATATACAAGGTTGCTGTCAGAAATTTTGGGTAAGGCTGCTGGCTCTAATTAGGTCTGATCTGGTTTACCGGGGCTTAATTAGGGTTTCAGGCCGAATATTCTCTAATTGAGATTAGAGGATGTTACAGTTGGTATAAGAGCCAAGGCTTTACAGATCAGAGGTTATTATTGGTCTTGAATTGAGAAATAGTTTTGATATAGTGTGATATCAGAGACTAGATTGTAAAGTTTGGCTTGGTTATTCCTTGATGAAGGTCAATGGAATGATTATGATACGATGAGTATGATAGGTTAAGGTGATCACTTTCGATCGGGTTTCGAAGTGATGTGATGATGCTGATACCGTTTAGATTGGAGCATTAAGTTATACATGTATATCAAATAAAAATTAGGTTAACTGACTTGGAGGTTGGTTCTCAAGTCCAGGGTAACCTAAAACTAAACAAAATATTAGTTTTATTGATGGTTTGGGGGTAATGAAAAATAAAAGCTTGAGACATAAATATTAGTTTTATTTATGCGATAGATATAGCTATCCTGTCTTGCCTATGAATGGTTCTGATATCTTATCTCACATCTATGACTTGGTGAGTCAAAAGAGAATTTATGGTGAGGGTTCTTGGGAATCTGGACTTCAGAGATAATAAAATAAAGGAAGACAGTAGAACGATAATAAGATGGTTTGCATCCATCTATTTATTATGAGAATGTATATATATTGATGGTTAGGGTTTATGGAACCCTGAATCCTAATAATATAAGTATAGAAAGGGAAGAGTTTAGAAATAGCTCTCCTATGGGATAGTCTCTAATGGTCTTTATTTACACTGATACTGTCTAATGAGAAATAGTCAGTATTGAAGGAATAATGGGTATGAAGACTCAAGTCGAGTGATGAGTAAAAGTGAATTAACGTTAAAAATGGAATGAATTGACTTATACGAAACTCAAAGGTGATGAATTACTTTGAGTAGAGTGTACTAGTATTGAGACTAGTTGAATGAGATGAAAAGTTGTTTAATGAGAGAAAATAGTGGTGAATGAGAAAAAGAACCTAGTTGAGGTTAGGTAACCATTAGATTATGTATACTTCACGAATGGTAATGAAGTACACGATTCCATATATGGTACTAGTCCATATTAGAAAAGTAAGAAAAAGGGTATTAATGTTGTTATGGTATAGTCGTACGCACTAATAGTATGATAATGTGTAAGTAATGAGAATGTGGTAGAGCCATATGTAAGGAAGTGAAATATGAGAATACTAGGTTGATGTGGAGATCAATGCTGGAATGTAAGTAATAAATTAAGGAAAACATGGCAGTGAACTAGTGAGGTGTTTTAATCTGATCTTTTAGATTAGTGTAGTCTAAATTGGGGAGAATGAGTTGCCAATGAAGTTAAGATTGAAAAACCTAAAGAATGATGCATGGTACTAAGAATGAATTGAGGAAGCAGTATATCAAAAGGTTGATGGTAACTGTTACTTTAAATGAAAACTTTAGGGAGAAAGGTCGTTAATTTTTATGAATAGTGATTCGTAGAAATACAGTTATTACTTGAAATTCAAATGGTTTGAGTTGCATAAAGTAATTGTAGACGTTAATGAAAAGTCAAGATTGATGAACGAAAGTTGTGGTGTTAAGGTTTTAAGAAGGTTATTTACTCGAGTTGCTTGAAATTTTATCACAACTTAAGTTAGGAATTCATCAATTATTTGATTTTGATACCAAACCAATGATCAATTCTAGGTATTATGAGGATTGTATGAGTTTGAGAGCTTAATTCCAGTGATGAGTTAAGTTGAATTAGGTCACGGTTGAATGATCATTTATTTACCAGAATTGACAACTCATGTTGAAAACTGAAATAAAACCAATTATTCCTAAGAGTTGATTGAGATTTGATTGCCATTGAGTAAAGATCGGAATGGAGAACTATAATATCAAGCGGTGGATTGGTAAAGAGAGAGATTATGGAGAAGGCCATTGAAACTCACTAGAGCTCATGCTATGTTTAATAATGGAAAGATGTAGAGTTGTTGAACTCTATTAAAATAAGTTATCATTAAGTTGACAATGATGACGAATGCAAAAAGAGTTGAAGATTTACCAAAAGCACAAGCATTATCGCAGAGTTATGTGAACTCTGACGATAGATTGGTGTATACCAAAAGTCGTAGGTGCAAATGTTAAGTTTCAACTGTAAACTACTAAGATGGGTGTTGAATTGAAATTATGAGTCAAATAATTTGATTGAGGTTAAGGAAATTGGAAAATTGTCTTATATTCAACACAAAGATAGAAAATGGTGAAATATGGAATGATTAAAGGATACAAACAACTTATAGAGAGAGTTGTGATATAGTTGTATTGTATATTCAGTTAACTATAGAATAGAATGAGGATGAGATGTACATGATACAAAAGATGCCTTGAGGAAATTGAAATATAGTTTGACTGCAATAGTTGCTTAATTATACTTGGATTATGAAAAAGTTAGAGGTGTATCCTAATACTTTTATCCAAGTAGTTGTCTGTTGACATAATGAAGCAAGAGATTGTAGTAAATGCATTTGATATACTTTAAGAGAAACTAATATGAAAGAATGGTGTTGGTAAGAGTACCAAACTATTGCAAGGCATCAATTGATAATGAAAAGTTGAGAATACATATTTAAAACGATGGATGAAATGAATTGCAAGAAGAAGTCTTAGAGAAAAGACTGAAATTGATAAGATAGGGATGAGGGTCCCAATATACGTGTATAAATCTAGTTAATTGGATAGGAAGTGCAAGTTCATTCATTCATTATAGGGTTTTGAAGTATAGCTGTATCATGTACAAAGGTTTGAAGGGTTTGAATGTTGTTAGTTGTTTCTAAGATTAGAATATCTTAGAGTAATCACTAAATGATAGATGAAAATTTTGGAAAACCAGTGAAACTGGTAAAATATGATTTGAGGAAAGCTCCAAACTATGAGATTTTGAAGAAAATAATTTTGCCAGAGTGAAAATAACTTGAGGTGAAGTGAGTCAGTAAAATGTGAAAAATGATATAATCACTCTGAGGAATCACCCATACAAAGTGATTGACGATGGTCAATAATTGAATGAAAGAAAGAGACATGAGGTGTAATTATAATAGAAACTTCCCAATATTATCTCATCAGAGGGATAGATAATATTTGATGAATGAATGAAGTCCTGTGTAGGCATATCATCAATTGAGAAGTTAGAATTGATAATTACTAATCTATTTCTTTGGAGTTCAGGAGGAGACTGAACTCAGTGAACGAATGAATTAATAGGTGATGAAATTGAGAAAAATAACTAATTGAAACTATTCAAGGTGTTAGAGATTGATTAGAAATGAATAGTATCCAAATTAGATAATCTAATGGAAATTGTGCTGGACGTATTAAATTCTAAAATAAAAATCTAGTTCAGGTGAAAGGTTAGGTAAGAATAATTTTGAATATCTCATGGATCTCTTTATATTATTGATATATGCAATGTCATATCATATTTGGATATATGAACAAATTATAAATTGTCTGAGATGATGACATATAGTGAGATTATAAAGAGATATGAGATGTATTCTGTATGTGATATTAGGTAGCGAAACCTAAAGAATTAGGAAGATTCTTGTCTATACCTGATAAAAGAAAAGAAACACGATTGTAAATTTTGTGATGTGAATAAGACATCAGCATAATTAAAAATGTGAGTTGTAGTTGATAGATTAACCAAGTCTGCAAATTCTTGTCAGTGAGAGTATATGTCCGATTTGAAAGGATTAAGCAAAATATATGTATGGGAGATGAGAAATGGTATGATGTTTAAATTTTTAGATCCGAAACTTGCTTCTAATGAAGGAAGAAGTAACTGATATAGTTGAAAAACCATTCTCAGTCTTGCCACAGCATGTTTCTTTGTATTAACAATGAAAATGAGGTGCTAATCCTGATTATAAGGAATTTGACTGAGTTTGAGTCTCATCATGATAACCACTGAAAGAATAGACTTCTCTGTGTAAGTTTTTATAGAATAGGTATACTCAATATTATCCTATCATGATGATAAAGGATAAGGATTGGAGATACTAGTATAGAGAAAAAAGAGATAAGGAAGAACTACACAGAGAACAAAGGGCAGACTAAAAGATGTTGTAACTACAACATTAGAATGCATAGTTAGTATGAAAGGAAGTACTGTACAAAGATTGTAGACCGTAGGTTGACAAAATCTACAAATTTAAAGAATATTGTATGGTCGACCTTGCCATTTGCCAAAAAGGGAATAGAGGTAGGAGACACAACACATGTTGACCTTGCTATTCATTGAAGATGAACAAAGGTAGGAGACATGAATATGGTTGACCTTGTTGCTCATTGATATGGAATAAAGGTAGGAGACATGATTATGATAGACCTTGTTGTTCATTAATGGCAAACAGAGGTAGGAGACATAATGAATGTTGACCTTGTTGTTTTGTAATGATGAACAGAGGTAGGATACAGAGTAATTGTTGACTTTGTCGTTCACTAATGTGTGAAATGAAGGTAGGAAACATCATAATGATTGACCTTGCCATTCAATCATATTTAGAATGGAAGTAGGAGACAATTATATTGTTATATGAGTAGATTTGCCAAAGCTTGGCTATAATGATTATGGGAATAGAGAAAACATGATAAATATCATAGGTTGTTAAAGATATCAAAAGATAAATGGAATCTTTTGAAATCTCACCTATGAACGTGCTATATAGATTTGGATTAGTGTTATTCACATCCATTAAAAAGTAAAAGAGAAAAATGAAATGGTAACTTGGTTACGTTTATTCTTCAAAGTAAAGTTGAGATAAGCTTTGTACTAGTAATATGGTGGTGCAATCACATATACTAGATAAGCAAAAGAAGGGAAAGCTAAGGAACGAAAATTATAACGAAAAAAGTGAATTTCATTACTTTTCGAGATAATTATTGACTAGTACGTACCATTAATTTTGAGGATGAAATCATTTTCTAAATTGGGGAAACTGTAACGACTTGTTACCTTAAGCACGTGATTAGCGTTAATCTGAATATTAATTAATCCGAGTTAGGCTCGTGGTTAAGCCTGATTTGTCTCGATTAACGTGTGTATGGATTGACGTGTTGTATTGTGTTTGTATGGACTATATTAGTATGTATAAATGAATAACTGAACCAATGAGGGAATATCTAATACCATGTGTAGGTCAATGAGGACACACATAAGAAACGGGATAGTGTTAATGCCGAGTGTACTCGATGGCATAAATTACGTAATTATAGGCGTAATTATAGGAACAAATATATATTTATATATATTATGGTTATATATAAATATATATATTAAAATAGAAAATTAATAAATAATGGTAAACTGTTGGGTGCCGAGTGACACGCAGGGTCACTGGTGACACGCGTAGGTTGTACGGTGGGGTGCACGCTTGAGGGGGGCTCATTAGTGGGCACAACGAAATTTTAGGCGCAACATATTGATAAAGATATATATATATATATATATATATATATAAATTAGCATATATAAATATATATAATTAAATTAGAAAAATGTGAAATTACCATTAAGGGTATTGAGTTTGTTAAGTAAATGAGAAAGAACTTTGGAAAAAAATCCAAAAAAAAGGGAAAAATATGGAAAAATAGTATTTGGACCAAACAAATAGAAATTGTGAGAAATGATGAATTTGAAAGTCCAGGGAGACTTTATACTGGGATTTTTACCTCGAAAAATGTGAAATAGTCAAAATAGGATAGAAACTAGGTTATGAGATTCTGAATTTGAATGAGACTAGTTTAGGAGTGTTGAATGAATATTAAACTTAAGTTGATGACAATTGGTTTATGTTAGGTAATGGACCGATGTAGAAAGAGGTTGAGAACTCTAAGGAGTCGTACAAATCGATAAACATAGAAAGCTCAGGACAGGTAAGTGGGACTCATGCTTTTATCAATTATGCAATGTAAAATAGTATTTTTAGAGCACGTAGTGATCAGGACTAGGAATGAGGCAATGTACCATGATTTGGTTTTGTTTTACATAAGCTGTTTTGAAATGAAAAATGAATTCGAAAATAATTTTGGCGGGACGGATCGGCCTGGGGTTTGGAACTGTGGTGGAGTTGCTTCTCATCACTGCGCCCTCAGTGACTTAGAAATTATCCCGATCAATGCTTTCCATTTGAATTGGCTGCTCATCAGTCATAAACCAATCAGATGAGCAGTGATTGGTTTAGTGATGATGAGGGAGTGCGACTCCATGTTTTTATGAGTTGGCAGCACATTGACAAGAACTGGTTAGATGCCCAGTGACTGGTTCTTGAAGATGTGAGAGGGCGACTCAATTCAAATATTGAAATTGAAATTACAAATCATGGGTACATTGCAATAAACCAATGAACTTGCATTTGTTTATGTATTGATTATATTGATTCAAATGTGCATTGGTTGCACATTGTTATATATTATTATTTGAATATTAATTGATAATTGATGTGGGAGTCACTTACTGAACATGTAGGAGTTCACCCACCTTAACATTTCCAGGTATGGATGTATGCTAGGATTTGAAACTCAGGAAATAAGAAGATCAGGAGTTTAGTATCTTCTCTACGGTGCAATAAGTTTTCCTGTTGTATAAATATATATATATATATATATATTACATTGCTTTATGATTTTTTAATAATCAGGGTGGGAATATGAGTTTAATATCGAGGATTATATCGAATTTGTATATTTTATATTTATTGAAAAAGTTTTAAATTTCCGCTGCATTTTGTTTTATTTTGTTTATTTAATATCAAGATATATAGGTTGTTGTCAAAAATTTTGGGTAAGGCTGTTGGCTCTAATTAGGTCCGATCTGGTCTACCAGGGCTTAATTAGGGTTTCAGGCTGAATATTCTATACTTGAGATTAGGGGATGTTACACGAAGTTCTCAGCAGAGCTTCCATATGAAAGCTTCATCGTTATCTCTTGCTCTCCGAAAATCCAATCCACCCAAGTCCTTATTGGAGCATAACACTTCCTAGCGGACTAGATGTACTTTCCGTTTCTCATTAGATCCCCAAATAAAATTACGCACAATCTTAACATCATCACATATTGACATATGAAGTTTTGAGGTCTACAACTGGAACACAGGTATAGACTGGAGACATGTTTTGGCTAATGTCACCCTTCTTGCTAGCGAGAGTTGTTTCGCTTTTCACCCCGATAGACGCTTCCTCAGTTTGCAACAATCTCCTTATAAATTGCACTTTTTACTCTTTAATGAAGGATATGATAGCCTAAATATCTCCCCAAGTCCTTTGTCGCCCGAAAGCCCATCTCATTGCTAGTCTGCCTCTTCATTTGTATGGATACATTTTTTGAGAAGAAAATTTTAGTCTTTTGAGCATTAATCTTCTGTTCAGAACAAGTTCCAAATTCTACCATTTTTTTTTTGAATTACCCTCACCTGTGACATATTAGCTTCCGCAACAATAAACATATCATCCGCAAAGAAAAAATGAGAAATCATGGGATTGAATTTGCCTAAGTGAAACCCACACCATAGTTTATCATCCACCGCTTTTTGAATATCATGTGCCAACATCTCCATACGCAGGACAAACAAATAAGACGAGATGGAGTCTCCCTGGCGAACTCCTCTTGAAAGTAAAAAAGCTTGTGTCATGCCCTTATTCTATAGTCTTGCATCTTTGGAGTAGATATACATTTCATGATTTTGTTAATCAACATATTAGGAAAACCAACAGCAACAAGTGTATCCCTGATAAAACTCCAACGTAGCCTATCATATGCTTTCTCCAAGTTAATTTTGATAGCTAGCCAACCCTTCTGATCGGATTTCCTTCTCATCGAATGAAAGATCTCTTGTATGATAATGGTGTTGTCTGTTAAGTTTCGTCCAAGGATAAAGCTCGACTGATTCCTGCTCACCATATTATTCAGTAGGGGCTATAACCTATTTGTCATTAATTTAGTAACAATTTTGTACATAACATTACATAAGCTTAATCGGACGTAATGTTGTAAAAGAATCAAGAGAGTTAGTCTTTGGAATAAGGACAAGTAAAGTATCATTCAATCTGGGTAAGAGAACTCCATTAGATAGGAATTCTTTCACGGTAGCAGTAACGATATCATCCACCACCTCCCACTGTGATTGGAAAAAAATAGGACTCTATCCATCAAGAATAAGAGCTTTGTAGGCACCATATCAAATAAGCCATTACGAACTTCTTGCTTATCAATCTCCTTTATTAGTTTGTTCTGGTCTGCAAGTGACATAGGTGGAGATTTATGATCCCAACTAAGTAAAGAAGGTTGCATGCCATCATCGAGATACAAGTTATTGTAGAATTGAACTGTCATAGTCTTGAGAGTCTCCTAGTCATTCACCCATTCCCATTTCTGCATTTTTCAAGGCCTCAATTCAATTCCCTTTCCTCTTTGCAATTGTGCTTTGATGGAAGTATCTAGTATTCTTATTTCCAAACTTTAGCTATTTGGTCCTAGATTTTTGTACCAAAGTAGCTTTTCTTAGAGAAGAACATCTTGAAGTTTTTTGTGTAGTTCCAACCTCTGATTGTGTAAATTGCTAGTGAAAGCTTTGTCTAGCCATCAATCAACGTTCTCCACCCTCCTTTGTAAATTCTTCTTCCTCTGAAAAATATTTTTGTAAACATTTGTGTTCCACCACTTAAGCTTTTCTGCGAATTGTTTGGACACCTTATGGAACTCTAAATCGTTTGCCCAATTATTTTTGACAAACACTGTGAAATTCTCATGAGTTGTCCAACATGAATGGAAACAGAAAGTTCTGTCGGCTGGAAGTGGAACAACATCATAATGTTGTCGTAATAGCAAAGGACGACGATCCGACTTGAGTCTAGGAAGATGGAAGATATCACTCTAAAGAAACTGCAGCTACCACTCTCTATTACCCAACCATTTGTCTAGTCATTCTCGAAGCCTTCCTCTAACCTATGTAAACTTTGAACCCTTGAACCCCCAGGTCATGTAAAACATTGAGATTCATGAATTCAAATAGCTCCTTGCACTTCGAAGAATTAGCCGGAGTCCCCCTACTTTCTCATCTAGCGTAAGGTAGACATTATAATCACCAAGAAGTGCCCATGGTTGAGAATTATGTTCTTGTAGTCCAGACACTTATTCCCATAATAGCTTCCGAACTCTGTAATCCAGCGAGCCATAAACAAAGGTACACCAACCCTTCATATTTCCTTTCTTCCATGATGTATGGACCTATTGTTTGCCAGAACTTTCAATAGATAGTTGTACATTAGAGTCAGACCATAGAATCGATATCTCTCCAAAGAAACTATTAGCATCAACTTTGAAACAATTCGAGTAACCAATCCTCCTTATCTCAACATTATCTCCACTGATATGAGGTTCAAGAATAACAAGGACATCAGGCTTGTTAGCTCTAATAAGTTCTTTAACTTCCACTTTGAATTTCAGGCTCTTCGCTCCTTGACAGTTCCAGGACATAAAAGACATGTTTAACTGCATGTTTGATATAGTGTGAACTCTTTGATGGCCCTACATTATTAACAAAAGTTAGTGATTGGGAGCACCTCTCCTAAAAGGGACTAGCTCATTAACTCAAATTTCTAGAGGTAAAAGGTCATCCATTTAGCCTCGAATGTTGGTGCTCTCCTCACCATTCGTAGTACTAGTGCCAAAGGTTATGGACGGTGGATTGTATTGTGAGGCTTAATTTGCATCCGTTGTTGGACACCGATTCTCATGATGACCTAGTGGTTTAAACTCTTAACGTATAACTAAAAAAATGTTGGTGATATTAAAAAAAAAAACTAAAAAAATGTTGGTTTATAAATAACAAATAAACAAATAATAGAATCTTTTTTTTTGTGAAATAACAAATAATAGAATTAAGGAATTAAGGAAGTAATTACAACAAGTATAGTAAAACTTTATTGCTACGTTTTGTTTTTTTTTTTTTTTTGAAGAAAAATAAAAATTTCATTAATCATTAATGGCTCGGTACTGGACCAGACATAGAATTAAAAAGTACATTGATTTACTAATCTTATTTGTTCAAAAGAACTACCATCACTTTGATTGTGAATATGATTGTGAAATTGAAATAGTTTGACAATCATGAATTGCTCTCTACAACGTTGAAACACATTATAATACACAAACACCTGCTAGAACTGCATAACAATAGCAAAACTTTTCGACAAGAAAAAAAATTCTAAAACTTCCTAACAAGAAGACAAAATCAAGACCTCCAACAAAGGAAAAACAAACTACCTAATAATAAAACTAAAAATAAGGATCAACCCAATCGTCGTACAAATCCAAAAATGAGTCTTGAGGAAGAAATGCTGCAACAAGGAGATCCAATCTTCACAGATCTGAAAGAATCTGCACTTTATTGAACACATATAATACGAAGAGATGACAATTGGAACCACCGCAACTTTATTGCAATGTTATTGTACCCAAAACACAATAACAATGAAAAAAAAAAATGAAAAAAACAACACATACACACACACACACACACACAATAACAATTGTATTATAGGTTTATAGGTAGAATAATGCAATTGTGGTAGTAGACCACTCTAGAGGTAAGTGACGACTTTTAAAAGGGTAATACACTAGACCTCCATCTCTCTTCCATTTAAACTAGTTCTTCTCCATCAAAACCCTAAACCTTAAATCCTAAAAAAGAATGCCGCTCAATCTTACACAACAAAGCCTCAATCCCAAATTAGTTACATTCGACTACATGGATCATACTCTTCCGTTATGCTCAATTTAGTGCAATAAATTCTTACTTACCAAAAAATATAAAATAAAATAAAATGCTTGGCATGCTTTTGATACAACCTTGTACTTCGAAGTTGCTAAGGTCCTTCGAGTCTTGTACAATTGTATCGAGATACAAGCATGCATACATCCTTGCGTGTCTAAAAGACCAAAACAAATAGTGTAGCAAAAGGTTGTGCAAAAGAACACCACCCTAGCATTTTCCATGTGATCACATGATATTTTCACAAGAAAATTATGAACTTTTGCAAGGAAATGAAAAATACGCTCTACAAATGAACTCATTTCCCAGTTCATTTGTTGAATTTCCACACCCTAATAACATTGCTGTTGTGAGTGGTGACTACCTTCTTCATTCCAACAGCCAAGCATGTGATGGGAGGTCGCATCGTTTTCGGTATGCTATCAAGGGAAGTACCTTCTGCGAGCTTCACCACTTTCTTCTTTTTCGTGGCGTGAGATTTATTGGAAGAAGCTCTGGCAGTACTTTCATCTACTACATAACTTGAAAGGATTTGACCGGTATTCTGATCAAGAACACGAAGCACGCCATCTATCCCACCAGCGGCTAATGATGAAGTATCACTCGGCAAGTGTTGCAGAGAATAAATAACATTTGGACTAATTCTGTTATCCCACAGTGGCTTCATTGTTCTGAAAAAAATAAAAAAAATAAAAAATAAAAAATCAATGTGTAGAACACAAAAACCACATTGAAATAAGCTAGGGACAAGATTGCAAAGATATATATGAAGTCACAAAAAACATCTTCGTCTAAAAGATCGAACCATGAGTGCGCGTCGTGGCCCTTGTGGGTGTTTCTATGGTTTCTACTGAGGTTGTTCATTAACTCAACTATTAACAAGTCAATTATGACTTTGACTTGAGTCTCAGTTTGAATAGACAAATTCAATATTACAGCTCCCAAAAACCTTTGGCCCGAAATTCCAGTTTATGTGGAGTCTAGACGTAATGTATAGTTCCAGTTAATGGTTTGCTGTGCTTTCGTCCAACATGGCATGCACTCAAACATTTACCCGAGAGAGCACTTTGATCATTGAACTTCTCAAGTCATTCTTGCATCAGCTTCTTCTGCAGATTTCTTTTGTCCAAAGCCTAATTGTTGAATAACCTCAGTCAGATAACTTGCAGGATCAAACTTACTCGACATTCTTTGAACCAGAATGAATGATTTTCACTGCTAGTTTTAAACTTGTTTCATAGGTTCCAAAAGAATCACACGGCGATATGAAGTGAAATCAAAAGGTAGCTCCATCATTTTCAAAATTAATGTCGCTTTTGAGAAATTATATTTGCAATTTAATAATAAGTCCCCAAGAAGTTCCAATTTCAAGGCTAAGCTCAACTTCAACTCTTATGAAGTAAATAGTTTTAGATGTCAGGATTAGTCGAGCCTAAGTAGGGAGTGGCCGAAAAAAAGTACGAACACCCACAGTTAATAAAAATAATAAAAGAAAATAGTTTGAGATGTATTTTCTCACCTCAAGTCCCAACAATTGACAAATCCAGCAGTTGATCCAGCAAATACTAAAGAAGAATTGGGGTTAAAACACAAGCTGCTTACACCTGCTGAAAGATTTAAAATTAAATCAATCAGTATCATCATCATCAATAAACTACGTCAAATGGAAACCCACGCTAGGTTAAAGATAATGCTAGGCAGGCATTATAATTCGTCGAATATAGTTTGAAAAGCACATTATCCTAGAGTCTGCAAGCCAATCACAACGAAATATTGAATTGCAACAGCAGGAAAACAAATGCAGAGTAGAAATATTTATAATCAATTGAAAATCCAACAATCATACTTAATAAGTTTCAAGAAAATTTGACTTGAAAAATGCCATACCAACACATTACAACATATATATAATTTTCTAGGCCAGGCAGTCTAACCAAAAAGAGTAAAGTGGTTCAATATCACAATTACTATGTTAGATAATTTCCAATCTTCAAGAGCTGCCAATCAATCTTGATGCAGAAGTAGAATGTAGATTTCTTTTCTCTAACTAGTAGGAATGTGAAAAAAGTAGTGTTTTCATTAATGCCAAATGAAACATGCACGCATCATAGGCATTTCAAGACAATTCAATTCGTTCCTTCGAAAATTATCACGAGAACCTTGTAGAAGTTTACTCACATCTGCCTCTTCTAAGCCTATTCAAATATCAACACCACAGAAAGGCAGCTAATCAAATGAGATGATAAACAAAGATACTCCACACGCATTTCCTGTCATCAAAGACAACTGAGCAAGACTCTAAATGTGAATAATCCATGGCATAACTATCACCCATGGGATTCTGATAGAACTCTGAACTTCAATTGAACTGAACAAAGAAAAGATAAAAACAAGAGAATTGAGAGAGAAGAAAAAATATAGGGAGCGGCTAAACAGACCCCGCAGATTGCTCCACATACCCCAGTTTTGAATTTTTACTTCATGTACCCCACTTTTTACTTAGTATATCCCACTTTTTAACAAAAAATTCCAAAAATACCCTTACTGTACCCCACTTTTTTACTTTGTGTACCCCATCACCCTCACCCTCACCCCCACTCCAATACCCTTGCTTACTGTACCCTATTTTTTTACTTTGTGTACCCCATCACCTCCACCCTCACCCTCACCCTCACCCACACCCCAATACCATTGCACGCGGGTGTCGGACGAACATAGCCGACACCTCCGAAGTGGTGTCGGACAAATCGGGGCCGACACCTCTAAAGAGGTTTCAGTTGACTCCAACCGATAATGCAAAGATAACTTGGTTTTAGTGGGTGACGGAGGGATCCAGCCGTAACCTCTTTTCCGGTTCGTCCAACGCCTCTTCATAGGTGTCAACTCTGTTAGTCCGAAACCTGCGGGCGTTCAGAACGATAAAAAAACTTCAAAACTCTCGAAAAATACATGAAAATGGCAAATAAAATAGTGGGTTTTGCTCGGAATCACTTAATATTTTAGATTTCATCGAAACTTTGTACCCGAAATGCAAGATTCAAGCCTCAAATTGAAGCCCTAAACCCAAAAATAAATTCACACACAAAATGACTCAAAAAAGAAAAAAACCCAAAAAAACCTCAAAATCGACACTAAAAGAGATAATGAATGCACCCACGTCGTCGAATTCATGTGGTTTTGCTCGGATTTCAACGGATTTGGCCGATATTTGGTGAGTGCGATTTGAGAGAGATGACTAGGGTACGGGGTGAGTGGGGTGAGTAGGGTATGGTGAGTAAAAACCCTTTTATATGAAGGGGTAGTTGGGTAATTTCACAAAACTGTGGTACATTTAGTAATTAGTGGGGTATGGTGAGTAAAAACCCTTTTATATGGAGGGATAGTTGGGTAATTTCACAAAATTGGGGTATGTGAAGCAATCTGTGGGTCCGTTTAGCCACTCCCAAAATATATTGTTGAACTGAACCACAGAGCATGCAATCCCACAACATTCAAGAGGTTGGACTCTCCAAGAACTCAAATGAGTTTCTAAATCAAGACAAATGTACTGAATGCCCTTACAATATTTCTCTACCCCTATTTATAATATTCCCCACTAACTAACTTTATAAGACTCTATGTGAGACTTTATCATTAGTCCCCCCTTTAAAATCCACCTTCTCCTCAAGGTGGCAAAGAGAGAATGGAGCAGCCAGAATCATGATTCCACGTCATGAGCAAACAAAATAGAGAGTGACCATGCAAGGATCCATATCAGTAGTGGGAAACCCGACAAAACAAGCAAGTGTTGCAAAATATCATATAAAGGCATTGAACCCTTAGCCCAATAAATGCGCAATAAAGCCACTTTGTCTAATACCCCAACTTGAAATAGAAATGGCAGCACCCAACAATGTTGAGAAATCACTATGCTCTCACTCTTAGAGGGCGACAATATGGCCAAATAAATGTTTGCATCATGAGAACCCAACAGTTGAAACCCAAATTACTGTTGGGAGCACAAGGCTTCAGAACCTCTAAAACACATCTCAGATCAAGCACATATAATTGACTTGAATGAATGCAAGAACAATACCCATCAAGAAATTCCACATCATTCGCTGAAAATCGTAACCAACTTGTAGCCACAATGAAGATCCCCAATATTGAGTTGTACTGTTCTGGCCTCCCGCATAAGGTGGAAATGAAACCCATAGCCGAAAAGATTTTGTGAACAAAGGCTAAGAGTGATGAATCCTGAAGGCAAAGCACAAGTGCCCTAAGTGTTCTTCAACATGCCCAACAATTGATTCTCCATGTGCAAAATGCTCTATCATGTCAGCAGGAACTGCTCCAAGTTGTAGGACAGTAAAAACAGGGAGAACAAGACTCGAACACCGCCGGACACCACAACAAATAGTGGAACCAGACATTGAAGACAAAAGGTGAGCCGTTAGATGGGTATTGAGGCGTGAAACACTTAAGTGGGTCAACAACATAAAGTGAAATAATGCCAACGAATCGTGAGGACTATTGGGTGGTCACAAATGGAACACATAAAGCTTTGAATCATTCACTTGCACAAACAAAAACAAACTCTGATAAGCACGCGTATTAGGTGTCATTCCCCTCACCATTCGATCTCCTCGATTAACCCATTGCAAAAGTGTTATCATCTTCTCCACATACTCTTGAAACACCATTGTATAGGCCAGCCGAAAAGAGATTGGAAGAAACCCCGAAGGTTAGGGGCAACAAAAATAACAAAGGTGGTGGCCATGGTGGTTTGATAGCAGCAAAACAGTTGCGCCATAGTGATTCACTCCATCCCGTGCATAGATCGAAAAAAAATAAAAAGCAATACGTCGAGTTGAAGAATTGAACCAGCGGCAAATAGAGGGTGAAGTAGGGAATAAGACATCACCACTGGATCGATTGAAGCTGAAGAATCGATTGACAGAAAAAGAGGACTCACCGAGAGTTTAACTCCACTGAACATCCTGATGTGTTGAACATCATCGACCTTCGACATATTAGCGCAAAGTTGATGGAGAAATACCTCAATCGCCACTAGATATGGATTACAAACGATCAGATTCAACTCATAAACCACCGGATCTAGCGGATCTGGGTTTTTTCCTGTCGCTCGACTCTCCGATATGTTGCCTGCTAGTGCCAGTTGATGCAATCTCATGATTTTGCTGAAGGAAGAGTTCGTCGATCCCCTTAGTGAAGTCTCTAAATAAGGTCCTCAAATCAGATCTGAGTTGCTCCATTTGTGCAGATTCCATCTCTTCACCAGAAATCGATTGCTCTGATACCACTGATAGAACTTTGAACTTCAATTGAATTGAACTAACAAATAAAAGATAAAAACAAGATAATTGAGAGAGAAGAAGATGATATATTGCTGAATTGAACCACAGAACAAACAATCCCACAGCTTTCCAAGAACTCAAATGAGTTTCTAAACCAAGTCAAATGTACTAAATGCCCTTACAATATTTCTCTACCCCTATTTATAATATTCCCCACTAACTAACTCTACAAGACGTGGGACTTTATCAGATTCTCAAAAGCCTAGAAGTATTATTTAATGGGTATAAGAAGCACACCTGTGAACCTAAATGGTGTTAATGAATCCACATCTCGATTGGATGAAACACTAGCCACTTTAATGCTGCCAAGGGAACACCCGCAAAGAATCAGTTGATCATCTGTCACAGCCAAACATGTAAGTGGCCCAGTGTGCATCCTGCAAATATATAAAATAGAAGCAACAGAAAAACATAAATAGAACGCAGGATTGGTTAAAATGCACATTAGGATTTGTTAGATTTTCTTCAAGGTCAAACAGGAGATATCAACTAAATACCAGAAGTCTCGAAATAATCATACTCACAAAAAATAGATGGCATATACTTACCATTGAAACAGCACTCTCAAATCAGTTTTAGCCGATGCCTGAAATGTCTTTCATTAGGGGAAATATGTTGAAAATATGTTGAAATATACAACTTTCAACATATTTTGCTCATTTATTTTGCTACATTTGATAAGAAGGCCCAACATCTCTTAACTATGGAAGACTCCCTATCACTCTGGTTTTGTGGTGAGACTAGAATCACTCAGTAGTTGCAAATATGTTGAAATATACAACTTTCTCGATACATGTCACAACTAGTAATTCAGAAAGATATTACAATTCACCCATTGAATTCTCCAAGAGAAATTCAAAGGTACTGAGTGCTACCAAATAAATTAGTGGCAAGAAAAGCTTATTATCAAATATTATTGTGATTACAAATCATACTCAAATTTATGTGAAGACATTTGATCAAAAACTCATTGACAAAAAAAGAGGAAATCAGAAGCAAGACAAGCAAACGAGAATCAATTAGGTAGATTTAAAAAAAAAAAAAAAAAGAAAAAGAAAAGAAATTTTTGCATAGTCGGTGTCTTGAGACTTGCCTAACTAAAACAACACATATTGGCACTGTTGTAGATAATTTACATGTTCATCAACAACAAGAAGAAAAGCAGTGCAGATCATATACCTAATGATTTGAGAACATCTTTTGCTGTACATATCAAATATACGTGCTGACCCATCCTCACATCCAACCACCGCTTCTGGATCTATGTAGCTGCACCAGGACCAAAAACTTCAGTGCAAGCATAACATGACTAATCAGTATGGCAGAAAATAAACCTAAATACTTGAAATTACATCAAGAAATCACAATGGTTGCATCCAAAGAAATTGATCGCCTTCAACTTTAATTTCCACTTCACCCCATACTTGATTTTTTTTTGTCAGACCACACACTTGATTTACGTGTTCTTTTAAGAACCTGTAATTTCCCGCCTTTAATTAGTGGTAATCTCGAATCATTAGTGATCACAAGTCCCGACCGCAAGTCCGGCGGCCAATGTGCCCAAATAGTACACAATATATGTTATGGATGTTTGGTGTGCTATTCTGTGCATTATACCCTTTTAAATCGATTTAATGTGAGGGACTAAGGTTAGCTAATTGGTGGAGAATGAGGTGCAATTTGGTGAATTCACTATTTATGGCTTGTTCAGTTGGAGGAGTGGCCGAGAGGGCTAGATGGGGCTGGTTAAGCGCCAAGCTTATTTGAGTTTTGAAAAGACTGCGTTCGATTGAACCTTGCAAAGGAAGCATGAAACACGTGTAATTACGCAAATACCCGGCTGCATATTCTTCTCCAAATTTCAATGAAACGACAGCCACCATTCACAAAACCCAAATCTCTTAATCTCATTCTCCTCTTTTGTTGGGCTTCAATTATTAACCTTCAAAGACTGTATGTGTGCGTATAATTCAACAAAAAGATTAGGGCTTCAGTTTTGAAGGAAATAAATTGCAATGACAGTTGAAAAATTAGGGCAAACTTGAATTCCGAAGAAACATAATCAAAGCCAAAACAACAATCCCAAATTAGTTGGAGTCGGCTATGGATCAAACTATTCCATTGCACTCAATATAGTGCAATTATTGGTGTGCTTTCCAAATATTTAAATCCCTCCTAATCAATGTGTCTCAAGTTAGCTAATCAATGCCAAACCACCGTATAGAAAAATAATAATAAAAAAAAATGGAAACGAAGGAGGGACTCTGAAATTCTTGGAAGCATGTGAAGGAGAACCACACCTTAGATTCTCGAGAGTTAAGTGCAAGAAGGATGTAGAACTTGCAATGAGTGCAGTGCAATGCGTCAAACGCTTTGTGACAACCTCAGAAAAAGAACTCTCTGTGCTGCATAAAAAGCAAGGGGCAAACTCGCTATTTTGTCCCATAAAAAACACATTTTCACGAAGGATAGGGGGTGTCGTTGGAGAAGAAGGCGTCAAAGGGCTTCGCAACATCCATGTTTTCACGAAAAACTCAACCAAATACTGATTTTAAGGGGAGAGCACAGCTTCGCGATGCTTCCACGTGAATCGAATACGCCATTAAAACCAATTAATCGCTCACTTTGATGGATGTGGCTTCTTAACGATTGAACTTCCCTTGTGGTGATTTGAAGGTTTTAGACTGATTTGGGCTGGTCGTTGGGAAGTGGAAGTTGAATTTTCTTGGTTTCTCTCGAAATCAAGTTGCAAGTCTTGGCGCAAAAGACGACGCCGACTCAAGTAAAACACCTTTTTCGGAGAACAACGTCATGGGTGGTGCCGCACATATAAACATCACGGCGGTGCCTCCGTGCATTTTGCAGAGCCAAATAGAGCCATCGATGCTTTGGCACCATGAAAGGAGTCATGCGTACACAACACAATGCATGGCATGGACCATGATGTCGTGCGGAGCTAAAATAGACTCTTAGTGCTATGGCGTCGTGCGTATATAATGCACGACGACGACCACGACATCAATCCAAAAGAGTTTTTTTTTTGACTTTAGTGGGAAGCGAACCACGATCTCCCGAGTTCTTACCTTTTTGGCAAGTGATGTCTATACCATCTCGCTTGAGAGGCTTTGACATCAATCCAAAAGAGTTATTTTGTGATTTACTTGGTTTTCTAGAGGTTGGTATACCTATTTTAGAGTCTAATAGATTGTGTTACACCAATAACGAATGTAGATACACAAGGAAGACTTCAATAAGAACCCCGGTTCAAAATTTGGGACTAGGCAGCACGACAAAGCAAGGTATGTAGATTTTCCTTGGTCTGTCGCTTGTGCCACGATTAGACTAGCATATGATAGGATTCATATGGACTAGCGACTTGGGAGGTGCAATGTAGTGTGACTTGACCCTTATGTTATTAACGTGTTGTGACGCGTCGAATTTGCTCCATACTTGGCACTGGGAGGTCGTAGGAACATAGGGTCAGTGTGTCCCTTTCCCATTGGGAAAGTTACGTGTGTTGATCGAAGAACCCATTTGTCACTTCAAAGGGAACCATCATGAATAAAAGAGTTCAAGATGGGCAGTACGAACCGGAACGTATTGGGCCAGTGGAACAATCTTCTTCACGAGGTGGTAATCAATCATGGTTGTTAGTTATGGTCGCTCTCTAGTACATGTGCAAATGTCAAATGACTCGCATTTATATTGTGATATCTCTTATGTATGCTTTGTTCACTTATTGATATCTATGCATTATTGTACTATTGGATATTTGATGGCTAGGTGAAAAAGCACTTTAATGGATTTGATATTCATCCAATTTAACATTTTTCGGGAACCTCGAAGCGCTGGATAGACAAAGAGAAGGAGAAGGCTTAGGATTTCTATTGCCACCCTCTCTAGATATGTTGTGAGCCTTTTGATGTATTTACAATTATTTTTATATTAAACCATTGTATACAACAACCTAGCTTCAATCCCAAAAGAGAAGGCTTAGGATTTCTATTGCCACCCTCTCTACATACGTTGTGAGCCTTTTGATGTATTTACAATTAGTTTTATATTAAACTATTGTATACAACAGCAACAACAACATAACTTCAATCCCAAATTACTTGGGGTTGGTTGCATGGATCAAACTCTTCCATTGCGCTCGATTTAGCCTCAATCCCAAATTATTTTTGTCTTAAACTATTATATAACACAGATAATCTTGGGTAGCTCATCTTATGTAACTTGGTAGTTATAGTTTTTGGAGATCATTCCTTTTTGTATACAAATCGATGAGCCTTGTTTATATTCAGCTAAAGTTTAAATTGATTATGAATGGATTAGTGTATTGACTTGAGAATTGTTCCACATATTTAAGCTAACTGCAACACCACTTGATTTCCTAACTTATCTCAAAGGGTTAAGTGATGGTTTAGGACGGGCGGTGCCTAAAGGCCTAAATGGAGTAAGTGTCGTCACAGTTCTATGTACAAAATAGCATTATGCAATTATCAGTTTCAATGCATCTGCATGAAAAACATGTTTGCCATGTTGGGGAAAAGATAAAACAAGATCATTACCTTTAGTATTTGAAAAAACGTCAAAATTAATTAGTCTTTGCTGTAACTTTTTTCCAGGAAATTTCAATCTTGTTAAATCCTCTGGTGATGGAGGAAATGTTCATAACATTTAGCAAAACTAAATCAATCAAATTGACTTAGATAAGCAGTAATCACAAGACAATAGTAATCCATTACATACCGCATGCATAGGCCTCTTGAAAAAGTGCCTTCATTAGAAGGAAATAGAACTCTTTTTCCATGCCGCCTCCAAATGCATATACGAGTTCCCAAAAGTCCAACGATCTAAAAAGAATATGATCAAGTATTGCCATGTAAACTTTATCCGTTGAATCCATAGATAAAAAACCATCTTCAAACAAACGACAACGACAATGACAACAAAAATGGAGATCCAATCATCCAAGATTTCTTCCATCAAGAACTCCAAAAGCAAACAATAAAAATGGAGATCCAATCAATTAGATACACAAATTTCTTTCAGTTCTGAATATAATCCAACCTTCTTCAGATCAGTTGAAGAACCAAAGATTTGGACTTCAAACCCTGGATCAAGCTCTAATACCATATTCAAAGAGAACGAATGTGGGGTTAAGTATGTAACAAACCCAACAAACCTGTACCATTCACTCCTAACTAATATGGGGCTAAGTATGTAACAAACACAACAATTAACAAATATACTTTACATATATAATAAAACATACAGAAATTCAAAAACAAGTAGTAGTAGCACCAATTGACTCAAAGATTAGGGAAGGGCGGTTGCGGTGGTTTGGTCATCTGCAAAGACGGCCTACAGATGCCCCGACTAGAAAACTTGACTTAATAAGAACTGAAGAAATTCAACGAGTTAGGGGTAAACTGAAGTTAACTTGGGATGCACTAATTAGGAGGGATTTGAATGGTTTGGAAAGCTCACCATCAATTGCATTAAACCGAGCACAATGGAAGAGTTTGATCCGTATAGCCGACCCCAATTAATTTGGGACTGAGGCTATGTTGTTGTTGTTGTATATATAATGAAACGTACATGTATAATGATAAGTAGTTTGTGTAGATTAAGCAAGGTTTGCAAGGTGTTAACGCGATCTTGAGGCTATTTCCCTCACCTAGGCAAGACGATGCCTAGACAACGCCTAGGTGATGTCCGCCTCGCCTAGGCGGACAAAATAATATTTATTCAGCAGTTCCAGGATAAGTATTTATTTATTTATAGGTCCTTAAATAACACTAATTTTCTATTAGTCAATGTGATTATTATTTAATATATACTTCAAAAATACTAATAAGTCTTTATGTCCTTATTTAACATTAATTGTGTCAAGATTTTGTCGTTGTGTAGGTATTTTCTTATCAAACTTAATTGTAAATAACCCCTTCAAATTTCTAAAAATTACTTAGAAGGAGGCAGCACCTTGCAATCACTGACAGTAAGGTGTAAATTAGAATGATATCAAACATCATGCTCATAAATAAACCGTTAGAAGAGAAACCACTATTAGTTACCATGTTCACAATAGGGTCAAAATCAAAGAAGCCATCAGAAGCAAAATTAATACCACTTACCTTGTTCTCATCAAAATCAAAATCAGCCAAAGAGGCAACATTCAGGATGGAATATTCTTCTAAACATTTGTAACTTTGTAGTGACCATATACGCACGACCTCGCACCAAAATACAAAATGAATATGGGAACAAGCAATTTACAATAATGTGAAAAGGTAATATTTAAAAGCATAATTACATTCAGAATGCATCTTAAAGTATAGCGTCAATACTCCTAAATTGATATTTAACATAACCATGCCACTAACCATTTTGCACCAACCATGAGAAACCAAGCTACACAAGAGCAAAACTTGATTTCAAAAAATATTAAGCACCGAAAAGAAAAATTATCGCATTCCTTAATCTCTTTGTATTAGAGAGATGAAAAATTAAAATTACTCAAACATTTTGAAGTACAACAGTGTAGTGGCTTTGTGCAATCTGCTTACACAACATCAGAAGCAAAACCATCAGACAAAACCATATGCCCAGAATAGTCAAACTTGAAGCATGTAACCCATTCTAACTTGACTAAATGCAACCACTATCAGGGTGATGGCCAGTCTACAACATGAGTAGGTAGGATGATTGGAAAAAACTTCGTTATTATCTTCCACAATCCAACCAAGCAAACCAACACATCCTATCTGTAATGATGGAAGTAGGCATCCATTCAATCAGTTTATTACCATAAATGGTAAACTACTAAGAAAAGTCTTAGTCCAATTGATTAAATCAGAGAATGACAATGAACTGTACCACAAAAAGTAGATGGAGAGTGATTTCTTTAACAACACTATGAAGAATGATTTAATATAGTAAATTGGCCATCATATTTCCATGCTAATTCCACTAGCGAAGAAATAACGACATGTGCGAAAAAATAAATAAATAAATAAATAAAGATAACAATGGATGATTAACAATTTGTTTTGCCAACAGAACAAAAAAAACATACTTTATCCCCAACACCGGTAAGAATTGAGCCCATTTTCAATCTGCATTGATGAACTCTAGAATGACAAAACAAAGATATCATGTTAGCAAGATGAGGATTATCCCAAAGTTTCGAAAAAGTAATTATATCAACACCAAGAAAATTGATAGAAATTCAAATGCCGAAGATGAAAGAGTAAAAACCTTAAAGAATGGCCAACCCATTGATCAACATGAACAGAAGTGCTTTGTAAGGACAGCTTGTGCTCCTTCATAGCCCACTCCTGCATATAATTTTTCAACGGCACTCGCGAAGAAGAAGATGCCTCGGAAAAAAGACTTGTTCCATCCTCGCAAAACTTCATTTTTAGAACATCAGACCTGTGTACAGCGTAGTGCCTACCTCACCAAAAACAAAGTAAATCAAAATCTACAAACACAATGCCAGTAGAATGCACGATTGGGTGTTCCGAAAACCGGACAATCAGAGCTAGGTGTCATTGCTTGTATCAGATTTTACACGAAATTCACATTATCAGACCTAGATATCCTCTCGAGCACATAATCATCCATAATTTTTTCAAAAATTGACACCAATTCGAGCATTTTAAAGTAATTCACATGAAATCAGGTTCCTAGGGTTTCATAAATTGTGTCAATTGAAAGATCGAATGAAAAAAGGGGAGCTGACGAACCAGGATTTGCAGACCGAGGTGCATCGAACGAGATCGAATTGGTCGAGATTTGAGAAGATTGTGGCGAGAATATCAGGGTTTAGTGAGAGAATTGAAGTTGTTGAGGTGCTCCGCCTCTTCTCCATCAGCGCCCGCCGCTCCATGTTGGCAGCGGTTCGGCCGCTATTTGCACACATCCGGTTTTTGTAAGTTTGATATCCACGAGGTTTTATCGTTGACCATCTAGAAGCAATGGCGCGTTGGGTATTAAAAACAAGGCCTAATACCCAAATATATTCTAACGTTATAAGATTTTTGCAAAAATATTTTAACGTTTCAATTTTGACAAAAATATTCTTACCTTTTGATTTCTTGTAGATTGTATCCTCACTTCATATTTTTAAGTAAATTACACTTAAAAATATAAAAATTATGCACACAATTAAGAATATTATTTCATATAATGCAATGTGTATGCAATCTAATGATCCTTCATCACTTTAATTATGATTTAACACATAACAACTACAAGCAAGGATACAATTTGATTGAAATCAAAAGGTTAAAATATTTTTACAAAAACAAAAATGTTAAGATATTTATGTAAAAACTTTAAAACGTTAGGATATATTTGTCTATTAGGCCTAAAAATAACAAAACAAAAGTCTCTTATTTAAAAATGAATACTCAACACGCCACGTGTCGCTTCTAGATAAGTTCGACCAATTATGCTAAGAAAACAATTGGTCAAAACACTTTTGACACCTACATTTGACACTTAAGGGTGTGTTTGAAAGCAAAATAAAATTTAATAAGAAAAAACTATTTTCTTTAATAAATTTTCTTTAGAGAATTTTCTTAAGAAAAATTTCTCAATGTTGTTTTATTGCACGTGGGAAAATTTTATTTTTCAATTTTCTAGTGTTTGATAAGAAATTAAAATTTCTTTAATTTTTAATTTTTTACTAGATTTTTCCATAATCCCACGAATTTAAACATGTTTAAGAGTCACAATTCAACAAGTTCATGGGAACTTAATCTCAAAAAGGATATCACTCGATCCCAATGTGTCCATCCACGCTTATGCAATCAAAAACCTCCATATCGATTCCATCTCATCACATAAACATTATACTGACATGAACCCATACAAGAAACTAATAAATTGAGTTGGGAGACAAAATATCAACATACATTACCTCAATCACAAATCATCTCGTCATCTACTTCAATGAGTACATCATGGAACTATGCGATTTCATCAAAAAAAATAATAATAATTGAAACTCATGCGAGGACCCCACAACCATCACCACTTAAACCAGAGCAATTATCCAAAAACCCCACCCATCAAAGTTTGCACCTAAACTCAAAAAACTCCTACCATCCACATAACATTACCATCATAGCCCAAAAGAAAACAAATCACACATCCACCTCATTTCAGTTAGCAGAACTTTACAAGTATTGTGCCTAATGAAGTAACCAACAATATGTATCAAAATTTAATTGACATCTATCTTTGATAACCATGAATGAACTCAAAAGAATCATAAGTTAAAGTGATAACTAACATAAATGAAAGAAAATAACTAATGTTTCAACGTTCTTCAAAAAACCTAATGTTTTCGCTTTCAAAATTAATCTAAAATTTTCCTACCATCCAAAAAAAAAATCAATCTAAAATTTCCTCTGTAAATATAAGATCACCCAATCCTTCTTCAAGTCTTCGTCCAACTGAAAAATATATTTGCATCCTTAACTTCACCTCCCAACAAAAGCATAGCCCGCATTATATCTTCTCGACTTAGTTCAAGAATACTACGAAGCTCCTTCTGAAGACGTGCACAATCTGTGTGCGTAAATGCATCTGCTAGTCGATTGGCAGCTGCAGTTAGTCCTTGGTTAGGATCAACGTCACTACTCTTCTTCCTTTTAATCCTTTAGTCATTTGTTGCCATACGACTTGAACTAGATGACAAGTAATTTACCTCCTCTCTTTCTTCTTTAGGTTGAAGTGACTTCTCTACATTGCCTGCAAATAATAATAATAATAATAATAATAATAAGTCATGTAATATATTTCTTCTAAAAATGCAAGTGAGCCTAAAAAGCGTAATAATAAACAATTATTTCTACAAACTTTACTCGCTCATTTCTTCCAAAGAAGGCAACTCTCTGTCTGCCTCATTACCAGTCATTGCATTCCTACCAGTTGCTTGATCGTCTCCAAATATGATAGGCAACTCATTGTAGTACGACACACGCTTCCTGCGATATGATTCCTTTTCTGGATGTTTCTGTTAGATGTAAAAATATACACCAACACATAAAAATATATAATTAGCTAATATACATCAATAATACAACTGTATATTCTAATTAAGAAAACCAAAAATGTACCTCAAGATAATCTTTCCAAGTCACAACATCTGCTGTGGCAAGTTGTGTATTTGGATCCCATCCAAACCCACTTTGAGAAATTACCTCCTTTGCAAGGAAGTAAAAGGTTCTAAATGTTTTGATTCTACCCTTCACATTTGAAGGGCTCACCTCTAGTTTTAATTGCTTTAGCAATTCTACGCACACTCGGGTATAAACCTCAGGCTTCCATGAAGTATTTGAATCGTTGCCCAATCCATACTCTTCCAAAATAATTTCAAGCAATATTTTATCCATTTTGTCGTCCCATCGCAATTGCCCCTTTGTCACTACTTTCACACTCCCAATTGATTCCTCCATCACTATTTTTAGATGATACCAAAGTTGTATATATGTTTAACAAAAAAAGGTAAACTTGATAATATACGACAAAAGACTATATATGATAATCTATTAAGAAAAGTTTCAAATAAATCAAATTCAAGTAATAAAAAGTTCATACAAGCTATATTACTAACCCATATACTCAACATTATATCATTTCATCTAGAAAAACTAAATAAACTTGTATAAATTAGTGATACTCATTCCACATTAACTCAGCCAATGCATCTCGTTTAGCTACCCAAATTTGAGAATGATGTATGGAGACATAATCTTCTTGTGCGCTGTAATCATCATCATCATCATCTTCTTCATCTTCATCTTCATCTTCATGAATATCTTCCTCATCTTTGCATAGATCACTTGGATCTTCTTCTCTCATAAAGTTATGTATCGCACAACATGCTAAAATGACACTTGATTGAGTTTTAACGTTATAAAATGGTTCGTGCCTCAAAATGCAAATCGTTTTTTTAGAAGCCCTATTGTCCTTTCTACTACGTTACGCAAGGATGAATGCCAAAAGTCGAACAACTCCCTTGCATTTCTAGGTGTACGACCAACTTGATCTTTCAAGTGATACTTTGTACCACGATAAGGTGCTAAAAATCCAAGAACATTAGGGTACCCAGCATCAACCAAATAATATTTTCCTACATTAAAATGACATCACAATAAAAGTTACTAGTTGAAAGTATTATAAGAACGAAAAAGTAATAACAATAATTTTAATACAAATGTATCTAACCTGGTGGTATAATTAGTCTATCTACTCACTTGGCCTAACAACATCTCTTGATATACGACCATCATGAGCCGAGCCCTCCCAACCGGCAAATACGTATGTAAATTTCATATCAAATGTACAAGCCACTAAGACATTTTGGGATGTAAAAGTTTTTCTATTGCGATACTTTATTTGCGCTTCGCTTCTTCAATCGATGCGCCCCTTTGGAAAATGAGTTCCATCTAATGCTCCAACCGCATCCTAATATTAAATATTTATTTAATTTATACACACAAATTATTATAATTTATTATTATTATGCTATATACAGGACAAACTTAAAAAAATATCCTAAAAAATCAATTACCTCAAAATAGTGATACCAAGCACTTGGGTTCAATTCTTTATCTTGTGGAGAATTATTTATATTTGCAGGTTTGACATAGTCTTTATACATACTGATGAGAGTTCTTGTAATGTGGAAGTAGCGGTTAACTGTCTCACCAGAACGAATAAATTCAAAGTTCGTCCGTCTATTTCGATTATCGTGTCCAACTATCAACAAAAACATAGCTACTTATTCTTTTACTTTTACACTGCGTCCATTAACTAGCCCATGTGTATGAAGAATTCTACAAAGCTCTTTGAATGGACTTCATTTCAATCGCAATTGTTCCTTACAATTTTTGTCAAGCTCTTTGTAAAAATGTTTTAATATTAGTTTCCTTTCTTCATCTCTATTGACTCGAGGTTGTATGTTCAGCGAATGACGACGTCGTATGTAATCAAGTAGCAACATCATCATCATTACAGTAGAATATGATAGTAAAAAAATTCTTGAAACAAACTCTAAAATATAAGCTCCCTAAAAAAGTTGAAGCATCATTTTAGTATTGCTACATATATATGGATCTAACACAAACTGAAAAAGTTCGATCTGAATCACTTACACATCTAAACTTATCAACAACAATGCAAACAACAGGGACATGATTTGGGAGTCTATCAAATATGAGGTAGCTCAATGAATATCAACAAAGCTGGCCAACTGGGCATTGAGCTTCTCATACTTTTGACGGGGTAGTGCGCCCAACTTTATTCCCATATTATGGGCATACTAAGGATGGGGAAGACATGAGGTTTGGGAAGCGAAATAGCAACTGGTAAGGTTCAAAGTTAGGGTTAGAGTATTATATGTAACAGTGATCATTATGAAATATTCCAAGCTTCTCTTTAAAAACAGAATAATGAATGATAGGAATTTGTTACATTCTTAGAGATTCAAAACTACTACTAGTCTTCACTAGTTTTGGGCACAAATTGTAGTTGAAGTCAAATGGATTCATGCTGGTATTTTTTCGACGCATCTCTGTGTGTGCATTTGGCAAACTATTGCCTATGGGCTTTTTTATATTCCTTGCTAGCACCCAATGACTGGTTGATCAAGAACAATTACTTTGTTGTGTCTTTTTGAATCTTTGTTCTGAAAGCAGTCTGGTCTCAACTTTGTTGTTGGACCGACTCTAGATTAGTGCTTATGTACTTTAGTAGGAGTTGGGTTCGACATTTTTGTCCATATGATTGCCGTAAACAATATCCTAGTAGAACCATATCCTCCCTGAATCATCACCAAGACATCTGTTTTTAGTTTAGGCCCGAGTAATTGATGTCATCAATGCTATTTACTTTTTCCCGTTCAACTACCTAGTTTCTTCTATTCTATAGTTTCATGTGTTTTACTAATTTCTACCAAGGAAACTGGTTGTCATTTATCATTTTTCACACAAGATTACTGTACTGATTTCTTAGAAATTCCTTCTGCAGCTACTGCAATAACTAAAAGGATTTGGATTTATGTAGTGACCAAGCTCTACTTGCTTAAGAATTGCATAGCGCGGTGCCACAGTATGGGCAACCTTATGATCGAGAGGTTACGAAGAACGCTCTTCTAAGACCACTTGTATTGGGACCCAAAACAATACTCGCTAATGAGATAAGGTATCACCTCATACTACGGCTTAAAGAGGCTATGATAATTGAAAAAAAATTATATGATAACGATAAATTCATTGAGATGCTGATAGAGGCCATGCAATGTAGAACTTGGGATTTCAGTTCATAGATGAATATTGTCAGTAATAGATGATAGGAATACTCATAAATGAAAAATATAAGTGCGTATATCTCATATAATACCAAGGCCTTTTCCAGATTGGAGCAAAACCTACACTTGTAGCACCTAAGGTGGTTAAATTACGAATGTTAGTAGTAGCAGATAAGATTCACTAGCAAAAAATGAAGAATATAAGTATGTATCTCTCATCTAATGGAGATTGGAGCAAAACCCACACTTAATGAACCTAAGGTGGTTAAGTTGGGAACGTTAGTAGTAGCAGAGGAGATTCACTAGCCATTGGGCCCCCTAAATGATATTAGATCTGATGTATCAACTTAAGACAAGGCATTGTCATCAAGGTGAGTTGCAGCCTTAATGCTCAGTCGTCAAGAGTGTTCAAATTGCCTCTCCCAAAATGATATCAAAGAGTCCCTCAAGATATGGTTGTAGGTGTTCCACAAGTTGCCTCCTTTTTAGATGACAAAAAGAAGTTTCTCAAGTAGCTCACTAAGATCATGAAATGCAAACCTTGGGGTTTCAGTCTATGGTAAAGATTATGAGATATGTGGACTGAAATACAGTCATGCATCACTCACAAATAGTACAACATTTTCAAGTAAGCCCCTATACCTACTGCACCTATTATACTCACAGGCTCCACTCCGCGGGGGGTTTTATTCTAATTTGGCAAATCAAGTCTAGCATAATTCACAATTTCTTTTAAATTTATGTATTGTTTATGTATTGTTTTTTGATTGTGCATTTGGATGTGTGTGCACATAGCTTCTTGTCTTCCCAAAGGACTTCACAGCTATGTAGGCTATGAATGTATCAACAGTATGTCACTGTAACACTATCCTTTATTCAATGTTGTAATTTTTAGGTTGAAACGTTAATGTCTAATTTAGTGTTTTCTCTTGAACTGCTATAGGAGGAAATTCAAAAGTTCCTTGAACTTAAAAATGGCTGAGTTTGAGGTAGAAATGGAACATAAGAGGAAAGCTCTGGATGAGTACGTAAATATTCTAATTTATAGAGTGAATTAGAAGTCTCTAAAAAAAGTAAATCGACAATGCATTTAATCAAACACATTGTAGACAACAATGTTAAGGGGATTCTAGACACAATGTTAGAGAAGCATATAATCAAACACTATCTGAGTATAGTTTACAGCATTAAAGAAAACCACATAGGAGAAGAAGCTCAGCAATAGCATCCACCTCAAAAGTAAGAAACAGATTTTGAGTGAGAAACCACAATAAAATTGAGAATGTGTTGTATACCTCTATGTGCTTTCAAAGTCTCCAAGAATTCTGAACTCCAAAGTTGATAACAACAGTGACAACGATGCACCAAAATCTAAACTAACAATAACCAAAATCAGTCAAAATCAACACATCATTATCACTAAATCAAACAACAGAAGAGAACGATCTCTATGAAATGCAAAAACACAGAAAAACACTAGCACTATCCTCACCAAATCTCATATCTTAGTCGATCAAGCCAAGACCAAAACTTTCACAGTGAGACGAAAAGTGTGTACCTTTGATTCTTCACGACGAAGAGAGCGAGAGATGGATTGAATGAGAAGGTAGGGAAGAGACTGAGTGAATGAATTGCGCGAGAGAGAGAAGGATCAGAGGCAAAAATGTTGTTTGAGAGGAGTTAGTTGGGGTTATAAAGAGATTTGGTAGAGATTGGTGGACGAGTTCTTATAAAAGGAGTCCGAGTTTGGGTCGAAGACGAATTCGCTCCAAAAAATTGCGAATTTCCACGCCAAAAGAAAAGAAAAGAAATGAGAAAAATTAGTGGTGTGAGGTTTTTTCTATGCGGTTAATAATTGTATCAAACAGGAAATAAAACGGTTATATAAAAAAATAAACAATTTTCCACAATTTTTTTCATTTTCTTTGCTATCAAACACACCCTTAGTTATTGTGGCCCTTGAATTTTGCATCGAGATGTGTGTAAATATTTTAAAGTGTATCTAAAAGTCCACAACAAATTAGGTTTCAAAAGTGGGTTACTCTAGCATTTCCTATTATGCTAAAGTAACTAACTTTGAACATTTATTTTTTTTCCTTTTTCTTTTGTTATGGTCCTTTGATTGCTTGTTAGAGGCTATAAAGGGAAAACATGTAAAACTGTGAGGGTATTATTTATAGAACAAAATTGTCATATCATGAAAAAGTAATATAATAATAATATTTTGACTCAACGCTAACACAAGCTGTGACGGCCCCAGTTTCACAATCCGAAACTAGGCCCCGCCCGGCCTAAACTTATGTGATCCCCCGAGCCAATTTCGCCGATGTCACGCAAGTGGTAAGACGTGCTCCAGTATCCTCAAATCAAATTTCCAAGCTGTGGAGCCTTTCCCTTGCTGGACTGTGGATCTGCTTTTCGTCAAACACAAAAATGACGAGCCCAGGTAGGTAACGCCAAACAGAACATAAATATAACATTTCGAAATAAATAAACGACTAGTCATATTCATGTCGATAGAAAGAACGGATAGGGAATGCATGAAAAAATAAGACTATAAATAAATTAACTGTGCAATAAAATGAGTGTCCCGGAAACAATAGAGAGACGCAAGTAGTCCTGACCAAACGGTCATTAAGTCAAGGTAAACACCTTCAAGACTCGATGTTTAGGACACGGTAAACTCACGTCGTCCTAACGTCCACGCGCATGAGATTCCCTAATCCAGGTAAGAACACTCATCTCATATAGAACCAGAATCAGTATCGTACATCCCCGACCGTTGGCCTCTGGCATGTTACTTTAGAAGGCCCGGAAATCTCGCAGGGATCACGTTGACTCATTTGCTTCAGACAATTTAAAGAAATGAAATTTAAAAAATGGGCATAAAGCAATAACAATAATTATTTAAAGCTCAAGAAATAACTGTAAAATTCCTCACTGGTTTACTTACCTGTAATCCCACTAATTCGCACTTACACAACCTCTGACTCGCCTCTTACGAATCTCATGTGATCTGTCAATCAACTAAAACCCCTGATAATTCAATTAAATGACAAATCCCATTAATTGATTTCTAATTTACCCAATTTTTCCATAATTATTATATTAGTGTAATTCGGTTGATTTTTGGGGTTTTGGGTCGTATTTGAACCCATTTGAGTCACCGAGAGATCCCCAAAATATTCTAAAATTTTTATAAAATTGCCCCTGTGAACAGTGCCACGCCGCTGGGGCGTCGTGTAATTCAACTCCTGACGGCATCCCCACGGTGTGAAATCGGGGCTCACTGCTCCATCCACTTGGGTGGTGCCGTGGGCAGTAATTGCCCACAGTGTCCCTCGCGGCGTGGGCCCTACGTGCCTTATCTGGGGTTTTTTGAAACCTCGGCTCGCGTTGTCGCACTTCGAGCCTATTCCAAATTGGTAGAGACATCCGTGACTATCCCAAACCACCTTTGAGTCGCGTTAAAACCTCGACAAACCATCGATTTCGAAAAATCATAAAAAAATTCTTAAAAATTCCAAAAAAATTCACCACTTCTCAAATCAACAACCCAATTCACAACTTATCAACAAAACATCCATTTAATCAATAATCTATCAAATAATTTTGTTTCCAACATTTCTCAGAAAGTTTGTCTGAAATCGTTATGACAAAAAACCCACAAAATTGACACCAAAACATAGATATACACGTGGAGAATCGGGATCTCACCTTAAAATTCGTGATTGGTCGATCCCTTGTCATCAAACGACGTCGAAAATCCCTGAAAGCCACATCGTTTTCTTTGTGTTTTCGTTGAGATGAGATTGAACAAATGAGATATGAGAGAGAAAAGGTGATAGGGTGGCTTTTATACTCCCCCTATCATCTACACCTACACATGAATCTCGAGGCACATCCCTTGGCCTCCCTTCACTCCATCCAACCACTTTGACACAACAAAACTTCAATGGGTGACTTGCTTCAATACTTTACTGTTTTCTCGTATAATACTCGCATTTCCAGACTCGTTCCACACCATGACTCGCTCGTCGCATAATCTTGCATGTATCAACATATCGAACGCAATATACAACTTTTATTTATTATTTATTTTGTATTTAGTCAGTGTTTTTTAATTCATTATTTATCTCGAACTGCTAATTACTCGACAACTATTCGCCCGAAACCAATTTTGAATGTTCCTATCGAGCCGAACGATTCCCAACACCAATGCTCACACTAAAACGTCCTCACACGTTTGGGACATTGGAATTTACATTTGGGTAATATAATATAATACAACACACCGAACAAAAATAACATACCTCGCGCGTCAACGATTGAGAAGTGGATAACTGTATCATGGTGAATAGCCTACGTACGACCTAAATTGACACGTGACACGAGTTAGATTTTAGGGTCGTTACACAAGCTTAACCAAGAGTAAACCAGAGCGACTAAAGTGCATATTTATAAAAGCACATGGACTAAAGTGAAATTTTTATCAAACCTCATAGAGTATTTTGTATTATACCCTATTGAAATGTCCCCGCGCATATCTCAATTACATAATTTAATGAATCAATATTGTACCTAAAGGTAGTAACAAAAGTATGTATCTCCTAGCATTTTCCTATCAAAGATATATGGAGAATGACAAGGTGAACAAGGAAACTCAAATCATGAGAGAGAACTTTTTTTAGGTACATATATAGCTCTTAGTGCGGCAAGGGACTTACATGTGTAGACAATTATATGAATATCTACCGCTTAAATTTTTGTAATACCCTACATCTAATTTTTGCAGACGATGTGTTTTCTCTTTGCGGATGTTACTTCCAACAAGTAGGCGTAATCAAGGAAATCTTATAGCACTTTGGTGATTGCTAAGGCCAGAGGGTTAATCTCAAAACGAAGATTTTTTTTACTCTAAAAATGTGCCTAAGGAGCTGTAGAAAAACATCAGTAATGATTTTGGCTTTGGTATAACGGAGAATTTGGGAAAATACTTGGGATCCCCCTTGGTTCACGCTAGAGTTGACAAAGAGACTGATGGGGGGATAGTGGCCAATATCAAAAACAAGTTGTTCAGTTGGAAAGCAAACCAACTATCTATGGTGGAAAGGATCACATTGGCTAAATCATGCCTTCAAGCTATACCTAACTTTTAGATGCAGTCTACTCGTGTGACGGCCCCTCTCCTAATCTAGGGCACCACCCAGTCTAATCCTGTAATTAAGCCCTAATTCGGTCCGTAGGACTTAACTACGTATTAGTCAGCCTTATTAACCTAATTGCCAACTTGATCGCGTTCAGGATAAATAATACACTAACCCTAACAACTACAACATTTTTTAGTTATTTATAAGTTTTACAATTTAATAAATTAAAGTTGTTCAAAGTATTTAAACAATAAATTTGATTAGCGGAAGTCTTAACAACTATAGCGAAAGTCTTATTATAATTTAACGAAACAATTTGATAAACCTAAGTGTGGAAACCAGGAACAACGATCACAATATATATATATATATATATATATATATATATATATATATATATATATGAACTGTGTGGCGAAACATATAAACAGCGTGATAATCAAAAGCTGGGAAACTAACGCTCAACCCAATATATATACATCCCAACAGTACGAAAAGACATAAGTATGTAAAATATACAAAATATAAAAAACAAGACTTATAGTTAGTAGTAGTACGCCCCCCAAGCTCAGAGGTAGTCGTCAATCTTCCCCTTGCCGGGCCTACTGCTCGACAGATCTGCACCCATCGTCATAAAAATGATGGTGAGTACAAAAGTATAACAGTAATTCTCAAATGACCTATCTACTCACATTTCCAAAATAAAAGAATGGTATTTAAAAGCATAATGATAGCCAAAGAATGTTATAAATAAACATGCTAAATAAATACCGAGAAATCAAATAAAACTGACACAGGTTAACTAGTCTGATCTAGGTCCGGTCGGCGGTGAGAACTATCACTTAGCTTTTTCTCCTCTTTGTATGGAGCTATGCTCCACATATTATCATATCATTTTCTAATAACCTCAATTAGCGAAGCTGTGTTCTACGCGTATATATCATCTATCATAAAATCTAGCTGAACACCCTGGTTCATTACGCCATGAGTCGCGTGAATATAGCAAAAAGTACCGACATCCCCGAGGTACCGTGACCCCGTGAGCCGCCCACTCTATAAATGTGCAATGAACCATATATTCTAAAACTACTTTTAAAGCCAACAAAAAGACTCGGTAAAGGAATTTAAGAATAGAATGCTACGAAGCACAAGTAAACAAGAGTACAAGTCCATTCATAAGGTTATCTACCCTTAATAGCATGCTATTTATCATTTTACCACAACTTCTCAATAAAAATTGACATATGGGATGAAAAGAGGCAATTAAGTTTAATCACAATGTAATATCATGATGACAAAGCTCAATATGAGAGAGTAGAAATAAATCATGATATCAAGATCACAAAATAACATTTTAACTCAGAAGGATTGTCCAACAATAGAGCAATTGAAATGAAATGGAAGTAGAGAGTTCATGTGGGATTACTCACTTCAAGCAATTATCCTAGCCGCCCGTACTAGCGCACCCGGACTCTCGATAGACTTTCCTATGTCCTTGGGGTGTTTAGATAGGTATTAGGTTAGGTTTTGGTCAAGTCAAATAGATTTGTGAAAGTATAACCTAAAACAACCCCTTAAGTTCTTGCAAAACTTCAATTTGATACTTAGCATTGCAGCGTTAATTAAACCATCATAAACTCTAAATCATCCAAGACACTTAAGAAGAAAGTTTTAGCTCTAGGTCTTAGCTTTCTGGAATGGTATGGTAAGCAAGGTTTTGATATAAAACGAAGGAGATATCAAATATTTTCAAAGACAACTCGAATTAAAATCAAAATCTGATCAGCGAGATTGTAAAAATCATTTCTCCGAATTTATAGCTCCAAAAATCATGTCACTTAACATATCCAAGAATAACATAATCAAAATTCATCTCATTTAGATATGAATTGGAGGAGTTATGCCTTTTCAAAGTTCACCTTCAACAATCCCGTCATGACATTTAAATCACATATTTGCAAAGCATTTTTGAGTAAGAAAGAGCTAGAATTTCAAAAATATGGTAGAGACAAAAGTTGTTCGTCTATGAGTTACCTTTCATATGGCGTTAGAATCACTTAATTTGGAGTTATGATATGTGCGTTATGTCCAAATTACAGATGTTGTATCAAGAAAATCAGATTTTCAATTTTACAAGAAAAAACCCCAATCTTTGGCAAAGCTTCTCAATTAGGAAATACAGCTTAGGGAAATCATTTGGTGTTTAAAAATGAGTGAAAACATCATTAAAAACATCTTTGAAATCGATTTTATATAAAACCTTTAATATTCATAGCCAAGAGCACAACAATTGAAGCATAAAAGAGTATAGATAATTTCTAAGGTTTTAGCTTAGTGGTTTTCACTTGAGCTGCTTTTGATATGAAAATTTGGCTATCTTACACCCCAATTTCCAGCAAATAAAATCCCCTAACAGCTCTGAAATTTCTTGCTTGATTTGCATGCAAATAAGAAGGAAAGTGTTTAAGTGCTTCTTTTATAGTGTTAGGGTTTCATCAAGTTGCACAACTCCATCTCCATGTGAATCAAGGGTCATCAAACACTCCTACTCACTCACTTTTTTTCAGCTAATGACACTTGTCAAGCATGAAACTTCCCTCAATGCCACTTGTCAAGCATGTAGTTTCCTTTATCATGGTTATCCATCATTTGATTATTTGTCCATCTCTAAGATGATCTAGTGATCATTAATCACTCCTACTTCCACTAAAATTCTAGCTTGGTAACACAAATGCATGACACAAATTACATGAGAGTGTGCTAGTACACATCCCTAGGCATATCCAAAGGGTGGTTGTAATTACATTTGACCATAGACCTTAATATTTGATTTCATTTAAATAGAACATAGGCTAAGTAATAGTTTATTTAAATTGATGTGTATACCATAGGATTATGTTATGAAATAAATTAATTAACACCCATTTGACTAAACTTAGACTTGCCACATGTCTAGCTACCTGACTCCCCCGCTTGCACACAAACCGAGGCGCGTCCCCGCTCGCGTCTTGACACCTATAACTGCATGAACCGACTTAGTTAGTTAATACATATACATATCACTAGGTATACACCACAACAAATATATAATATACCTCAGTCACGTGCCTCGGTAGGTGTGCACACCTCACGAGGGTCCCATATCATGGATCGGTGATCCTGATTAAGGAGTTAAATCAAGGGTTAAGAATTCGGGTCGTGACAAATATTCCCAACAAAATGGAATTTCATCCTCAAAATCAACTCAGGTTAAGGTTATACCTTACTCGAAAAGGTACTAAAAAGGTCCCGCATGTAGTCTTCCCGCTCCCAAGTGAGTTCTGAGTCACTATGGAACTGCCACTTGACGAACACCTTAGGGATAAACTTATTCCTCAACTGTTGTACTTTCGATCCAGGATCTGGGTAGGCTGCTCCTCATATGACATATCCTCACTCAAGTCAATCTGACTCAAGTTAATCGTCGGTCGTACGCCTGCCTTCGACTCATCCAGTCGAAGCATCAAAATATAAAAGACCGGATGAACGATTGACATCTATGGAGGAAGGTCTAACTCATATGCAACCTTTCCAACCTGTTTCCTAATCTTGAAGGGCCCGATGAAACGCGGTGCAAGCTTGCCCTTCACACCAAACCTTTAAAGACCTTTCTGAGGGGAAGCCTTAAGATATACATAGGCTCCCTCGGGATACGTGAGATCACTGTGGTACTTGTCTGCATACTTCTTTTGTCTCTCTTGGGCTTCTTTATGTCTCAGATGAATTTTTCGTACTTTCTTCGTGTGGTCAACAACAATCTCAGGTCCCATTAGCTCTTTGTCATCTGGCTTAGCCCTACACGATGGTGAGCAACACGGTCTGCCATATTAAGCCTTAAACGACGCCATCTCGATGTTGGTTTGATAACTTTTGTTGTATGCAAACTCACACAATAGCAAGTACTCCTCCCAAGACCCGCGAAACTCTAATACACAAGCCCGTAACATGTCATCGAGGACCTGAATCAGTCTCTCAATCTGTTCGTCAGTCTGAGGGTGAAATGTTGTACTGAACTAAAGGCACGTACCATACTGCTCCTGCATACTCTACCACATCCCAAACGTATAGGTAACATCTCTGTCTGACGTAATCATTAACGGTACTCTATATAGCCTGATGATCTCTCTTTCGAACAGTACACTCAATTGATCAAACAAATAATGCAAAATAATTGGTAGAAAGTGAGCAGACTTCATCAGTCTGTCAATTATGACCCATATTGAATCGTGCTTCCTAGCTGTCCTCGACAATCCTCTAACAAAGTCCATGGAAATTTCTTCCCACATCCATTATGGAATGGGAAGTAGCTGTAATAATCCTTCAGGTCTACAATGCTCAGATTTCACTTGCTGGCAATTCCCACAGTTTCTGATGTAATCAAATACGTTCGCCTTCATCCCAGGCCACCAGAAGTGTCGCTGTATGTCGTGGTACATCTTGGTCCTACCTAGATGAACGGTGAAATGGGAACGGTGCGAATCCTGAAGAATCTCATCTCTCAGCTTCGGTACCTCGAGTATCCACAATCTGCCTTTGTACCTCAAACACTGATCTGACATCTCTGTCCAATCCACATATTCTGAACTCTGCGCTAACTCACTCAATCGATGGTACAACCTGTCGGTCCTCTGACCCTCTGCCACTCTTTGTGTAGACACGACCTGTACTATCATCTGTACGCAAAAATCATGACTCGTGTGTCGGTAGGAATCTCTGACTAACTCATTGTTGGTGCTGCCTTGAGTAATCTGTACACATGCACCATGTGACAACTGATAACCTTGACATCTCTAGTCGATCTCCTACTCAGTATGTCAGCGAGTGTGTTCATTTTTCTTGGGTGATACTCCAAGGAAAAGTCGTAGTCCTTCAAGAACTCTTATTGCCTGCGCTGTCTCATATTCAATTCCTTCTGTGTGAATAGATACTTCAGACTCTTGTGGTCAGTGAAGAGTGTGAATTTCTCTCCATACAGATGATGCCTCCACACCTTCAGTACAAATACGGTTGCTGCCAACTCCAGATCATATGTCGGGAAGTTCTTTTCATGTATCTTCAACTGTCTCGAAGCGTAAGCAACAACTCATCTACCCTGCATCAGCACGCAACCAAGACTCGTATGAGAAGCATAGTTGTACACTAAGAATCCCTGTCTAACCTCTGGTAGTACTAATACTGGTGCGATCGTCAACAACCACTTCAACTGCTCAAATGCGTTCTCGCATTCCTCAGTCCAATCATACATGACGTCCTTTTGTGTCAGTGTAGTCATCGGTGAAGCGATCTTGGAGAAATCCTTCACGAACCTGTGGTAGTAGCCTGCTAAACCTAGAAAACTCCTGAACTCTGTCACTGACATTGGTGCTAGCCAATCCATAATCATTTGAATCTTGGTCGGATCTACCGCAATCCCTGATGTTCCCACAACGTGACACAGAAACTTGACTTCTGAAAGCAAAAATTCACACTTGCTGAACTTGGCGTATAAACGGTGCTCCCTTAAAGTCTGCAACGTCTCCTTTAGGTGCTGCTCATGATCCTCCCATATCCTCGAATAGATCAGAATGTCATCGATGAAGACTACCACAAACCAATCAAAGAATGGCTTGAATACTCGGTGCATAAGGCCCATAAACACTGCGGGGGCATTGGTCAGTCACAACGGCATAACCGTGAACTGGTAATGTTCATATCAGGTGCGGAACGCTGTCTTGGACCGATCCTCATCCCTGATCCTAAGTTGATGATACCCTGATCTCAGGTCTATCTTAGAGAAAAACTGTGCTCCTCTTAGCTGCTCAAACAGATCATCAATCCTCGGTAACAGGTACTTGTTCCTAATTATGGCTCTGTTCAGTTGCCTGTAGTTGATGCAAAGTCGTAGACTACCATCCTTCTTCTTTACAAAAAGTATTGGCACTCCCCACGGCGAGATAGAAAGTGTGATGAATCCCTTCTTCCCCAAGTTCTTCAGCTGAGCCCTCAACTCCTCTAACTCATTCAGGGCCATGTGGTAAAGTGGTATCGCGATTGGTCTGGTGCCTGGTACTAACTCAATAATGAATTCTACCTCTTGTGGCGGCGGTAGTCCTGGCAAGTCCTCGGGGAAAACATCTGGAAACTTTCTAACAATTAGAATGTCCTTAAGTTGGGGTCCCTGACTCTCTACTACGGTGTATAGGGCTACTAGTGTCCCTATCTCTCCACTAGACACTAGTCGACCTCTCGCAGTACCGGCTCTTGGTGTACTACCCCTATGAATGAATGTCAGATGCCCTGGGATCTCGAATATCACTGCCTTACAGTAGCAGTTGATATGTGTGTGGTACGCTGCTAGCCAATCCATCCCAAATAATGCGTCGAACTCCAAGAATTCGAGTACTCTAAAATTTGCAGGTAACTCTACCCCGTCTGTCTCTACCGGATATCGCTCTACTAGGCTATTAGGAATAACCTTATCCCCGGCCGAAGTACTCAACATCAAATGAACTCTAAGGCTAACCGGTGTCAATCCTAAAATGCCTACCATGCGACCCGCAATAAACGAAATAATCGAGCTGCAATCAAATAAAACATAAGAGTATCTACCGAAAATGGAAACCGTACTCTCAATGAGTCCTCGTGTGGCACTGGCGTCTGGCTGAGCCACCATATGGGCTCTCTCACGGCCTTACTGTGGGTATACGGTGGCTGGCTATGGGCACTTCCTCACTATATGCCTAACCTGTCCACATTTGTAGCATGAGACATGTCTATATTGCCCAATCTGCCGCTGACCATGTCCTTGTGGTGGTCTCTATCCCTGACGGGGTCCATCTCGGCCTTTACCTCTGCTTCGACCTCGACCACCCTATTGCTGTGATCGTGGTGCTGGTGGTGTCGGGTGCGCAACTCTTGCTAGTGCCGGTAACGCTAGTCTGACTGGTGGTGATGGTAAGGAGCACGTGCTACTTGAGCTCTGTGCGCCGATGTAGTATGAAGTGTAGTATGTGGCTGGTGCACGTGGTACATATGTCCCTATCTCCTGAAGACCTCTGCTCCATCTCCTCTGACCCTTGCCCCTCTGTCGTCTCCTCTCATACTCGGCTATCTGGTTAGGGGTTAAGGTCTGACTTGAAGCAGTCCCGTCAATGACCTGACACAAGTAATAGGTCTCATGCGAAAGTGCGCGCTCATATATCTTGGTGAGTGTCCTAGCGCCCGTGCCGACCACGTGATAACCATTGTCTGCCCTCAGTCCAACTCCAAAGTGGTACACATCCTCTATCTCATCTAGGACTAAATCCCCGGCAAACTATCTCAGATAACCATATATGTCTCGGTAGTGCATGATTGACTCATCTGCCTCCTGTCTCAGACTCATGAACTCTCTCCTCAATCTCATCATCACCGCCGGTAGGAAGTACTGCTGATAAAATTTGGCCTTAAAGGCCGTTCATGAATCAAAATCTCCATCGGTAGCTATGGTGGTGCACCACCAGATGTCGGCATCCCTTTGCGGTGTGTATGTAGATAGGTCTGGTCTCAGTCGATCCTCAATCCCAAGAATCCGATGTAATTTCTCCCGTGACAGTATCTACCCATCTATTTTCTCAAAATCTCTAACGTCTTCAAAGTATACTAGTTGAAGGCAGAGGAAATCCTTCACCAGCTGGATCCTTACTACTGAGCCTAACGGTGTAGGTGTGGGAGTTGGTGTCACCTCTACTACCTCTGCTGTCAGAGCGGCCACAACCGGAAGAGTTGGCGTCGTTATCATACCCTGAGTAATGGGCATCTCTGGTACGAGTGTTGTCGATGAAACAGTAGCCGGTGCACTAGTGGGCTCTAATGTCGAGTGTGTAATAGTCGTAGGAGTAGTGGCTATAGCCTGAGTAAATTCAGTGATTTGAGTTGTCATGAAGGTCATGAAGTCGGCCATCTGCTGTCCCTGTGCTGCTACCCAATCAGACAACTTCTGATAGTCATCCTCTGACGTAATAGGCGGTTGACTGCCGCTAGCCCCGGTATCACCAGCCTCGCGTGCGTCTGTGATCGGCGTTTACACGTTGTCAGCGAACTCGCATAAGCTACTACGTAGGATATCTCGTATATATATACATTATGAAATTAACAAGTATATATAACTACCCCAACTCACTTTCACTCGATTCCCAACAAACTAGTCTCTAGGCAAGGATCATCTGATTTCCACTTCTAAGATATGTGTCTTATTCAATAGTGTATTACTTATCAAGAATGTTGGCTCTGATATCAACTGTGACGGCCCCTCTCCTAATCTAGGGCACCTCTCGACCTAATTCTGTAATTAAGCTCTAACTCGGTCCGTAGGACTTGACTACGTATTAGTCAGCCTTTTGAACCTAATTGCTAACTTGATAGCGTTCAGGATAAATAATACACTAACTCTAACAACTACAACATTTTTGAGTTATTTACAAGTTTTACAATTTAATAAATTAAAGTTGTTCAAAGTATTTAAACAATAAATTTGATTAGCAGAAGTCTTAACAACTATAGCGAAAGTCTTATTATAATTTAGCGAAACAATTTGATAAACCTAAATGTGGAAACCAGGAACAACGATCACAATATATATATATATATATGAACTGTGTGGCGAAACATATAAACAGTATGATAACTAAAAGTCGAGGAACTAATGCTCAACCCAATATATATACATCCCAACATTACGAAAGACATAAGTATGTAAAATATACAAAATATCAAAAACAAGACCTACAGTCAGTCAGTAGTACACTCCCCAAGTTCAGAGGTAGTGGCCAATTTTCTCCTTGTTGAGCCTACTACTCAATGGATCTGCACTCACCGTCATAAAAAGGATAGTGAGTACAAAAGTATAACAATAATTCCCAAATGACCTATCTACTCACATTTCCAAAATAAAAGATTAGTATTTAAAAGCATAATGATAGCCAAAGAATGCTCTAAATAAACATGCTAAATAAATACCGAGAAAACAAATGAAACTGACACAGATTAAACAGACTGATCTAGGTCCGGTCGGCGGTGAGAACTATCACTTAGCCTTTTCCACTATTTGTATGGAGTTGTGCTCTACATATTATCATATCATTTTCTAATAACCTCAAATGGCAGAGCTATGCTCTACGCGTATATATCATCTATCATAAAATCTCGCCGAACTCCCCGGTTCATTACGCCGTGAGTTGCGCGAATATAGTGGAGAGTGCTGACATCCCCGAGGTCCCATGCGTGAGCCGCCCACTCTATAAATATGCAATGGATCCCATATTCTAAAACTACTTTTAAAGGCAACAAAAAGACTCGGTAAAAGAATTCAAGAATAGAATGCTACGAAGCACAAGTAAACAAAAGTACAAGTCTATTCATAAGGTTATCTACCCCTAATAGCATGCTATTTATCATTTTACCACAACTTCTCAATAAAAATAGGCATATGAGATGAAAGATGCAATTAAGTTTTATCACAATATAATAACATGATGACAAAGCTTAATATGAGAGAGTGGAAATAAATTATGATATCAAGATCACAAAATAACATTTTCAGTCATAAGGACTGTTCAACAATAGAACAATTGAAATGAAATAGAAATAGAGAGTTCATGTGGGATTACTCACTTCAAGCAATTTTCCTAGCTAACTCCGGCCTTTCGATGACCAACCCCGCGCACTCGAACTCTCGACACACTTTCCTATGTCCCTGGGGTGTTTAGATAGGTATTAGGTTGGGTTTTAGTCAAGTCAAATAGATTTGTGAACCTATAACCCAAAACAGCCCTTAAGTTCTTGCAAAACTTCAATTTGATACTTAGCATTGCAGCGTTAATTAAACTACCATAAACTCTAAATCATCAAAGACACTTAACAAAAAAGGTTTAGCTCTAGGTCTTAGCTTTCTGGAATGGTATAGTGTGCAAGGTTTCGATATAAAATGAAGGAGATATCAAATATTCTCAAAGACAACTTTTAGAATCAAAATCAAATTAGCGAGATTGTAAAAATTATTTCTCCAAATTTATAGCTTCAAAAATCATGATTTTCGGTCACAAGTCACTTAACATATCCAAGAATAACATAATCAAAACTCATCTCATTTGGATATGAATTAGAGGAGGTATGCCTTTTCAAAGTTTACCTTCAACAATCCTGTCTTGACATTTAAATCACCTATTTGCAAAGCATTTTTTAGTAAGAAAGAGCTGGAATTTCAAAAATATGGTAGAGACAAATGTTTTTTGTCTGTGAGTTAGCTTTCATATGGCGTTAGAATCACTTAATTTGGAGTTATGATGAGTGAGTTATGTCCCATAGAGGTTGTATTATGAAAATTAGATTTTCCATTTTACAAGAAAAAAAACTCCAATCTTTGGCAAAGCTTCTCAATTCTAAAATACAGCTTAGGAAAATCATTTGGTGTTTCAAAATGAGTGAAATGATCATTAAAAAAAATCTTTGAAATCGATTTTATATAAAAGCCTCAATATTCATAGCTAAGAGTACAACAATTGAAGCATAAAAGAGTATAGATGATACCTAAGGTTTTAGCTTTGTTGGTTGTCACTTGAGCTTCTTTTGATATGCAAATTTGGCTCTCTTACACCCCAATTTCCAGCAAACAAAAAAATCCTCTAACAGCTCTGAAATTTCTTGCTTGATTTGCATGCAAATGAGAAGGAAATTGTTTAAATGTTTCTTTTATAGTATTGGGTTTTCATCAAGTTGCACAACTCAATCTTCATGTGAAATACTCCTACTCACCCATTTTTTTTTCAGCTCAACGACACTTGTCAAGCATGAAACTCCTCTCAATGCCACTTGTCAAGCATGTAGTTTCCTTTATCATGGTCATCCATCATTTGATTATTTGTCCATCTCTAAGATGATCTAGTGACCATTAATCACTCCTACTTCTACTAAAATTCTAGCTTGGTGACACAAATAAATGACACAAATTACATGGGAGTGTGTGCTAGTACACATCCCTAGGCATATCCAAAGGGTGGTTGTACTTACATTTGACCATAGGCCTTAATATTTGATTTCATTTAAATAGAATATAGACTAAGTAATAGTTTATTTAAATTGATGTGTATACCATAGGCTTATGTTATGAAATAAATTAATTAACACCCATTTGACTAAACTTAGACTTGCCACATGTCTAGCTACCCGACTCCCCGGCTCGCACACAAACCGAGGCGCGTCCTCGTTTGCATCTCGACGCCTATAACTACATGAACCGACTTAGTTAGTCTACACATATACATATCACTAAGCATACACCACAACAAATATATAATATACCTTAGCCATGTGCCTCGATAGGTGTGCGCACCTCACGCGGGTCCCACATCATTAGTCCGTGATCCTAATTAAGGAGTTAAATCAAAGGTTAAGAATTCAGGCCGTGACAAATATTCCCAACAAAATTGAATTTCATCATCGAAATCAACAGAGGTTAAGGTTATACCTGACTCGAAAAGGTACGGAAAACAGTTTCGCATGTAGTCTTCCCACTCCCAAGTGAGTTCCAAGTTCCGAGTCGCTATGGAACTGCCACTTAACGAGCACCTTAGGGATAGACTTATTCCTCAACTGTTATAACTTTCGATCCAGGATCTGGATAGGCTGCTCTTCATATGATATTTCCTCGCTTAGGTCGATTTTACTCAAGTCAATCGTCGGTCGTGCGCCTGCCTTAGGGGAAACCACCTGATCAAGGTTGGGTAAAGGTGAATTGTAACGGGGCAGTGCAGTTTGAGGGAAACAGAGCTACTGCGGTAGGGGTATTTAAGGATGATAAAGGGGTCTTTCTGGCGAGATTCCAAGCGAAATTGGGGAGGTGTTAATGATTGTGTGCCGAACTATGAGGAGTGAAGCTGGCACTTCAAGAAGCGTGGGATAGAGGCTTCAGGAAGGTTATCATCGAGCTAGATTCTAAAGAAGCGGTGGATTTGCTTTGCAATGGCCATTCACTAGGACAGTTTCGCGATCCATTGGTGGAGGATATATCGAGAGTTCTATCTAAGGATTGGGTCATACGGACTCAACACATTTTTAGGGAGAATAATGCATGCGCCGATCACTCGGTCAAGGAAGTATTCCATAATAAGATTGACTTTATCAAGTGCGACACGATCCCAAACTCCTTTTTGTTCTTATTAGAGCAGGATATCCTGCATTGTTAATGTAGTAAATCTGACCAAGTTTTTGGCCTGTTATCTACCAAGAAAAAAAAGTTGGCTCCAAGGATCGGAATGGTGTTTTAGCTAATTCTCTTCCAAAGTATTATCGATATAGTTGATAAATTTGAAAATATGTATTTTATTGTATCTCGTGTACTGTAATTTTATTTATTTTTACAATTGAATTCAACATAGTCAAAATTATGACCTTCTCCAACCTTGTCTTTTAGTAAAGGATGTCTCATCCTCACTATTATTAAAGTAGATGGCATTAAAATATTCTAATGGGGCAAATAAATTACAAGCTACTTGCAATCGTTAATATGTAAATCAAGTATGTATTAAGCCCAATAGTCAAGGTGTATATGCAATAAGATAGATATCATAACTCTTATTAATGCAGAGGTTTGTGGGTTCTAATTGGTAGCTACATTTCTTAACAATGTATATATAGTAGCTACATCAATTATATTCAGCCCTCTTTTTTGGGTGAAGAACTCCCCTTTTTTTGAATTACATGATATGAAGTTGAAGTGTCTGACCACAAAATTTACCAAATTAAAGTAAACAGAGGAACGAAAAAAAGCCTTAGTAAGAATTGATTTGAAATGACAAACAAGTGGTAGCTTAATGATTTTGTACGTGATTACTTAATTATGGAAAATGATAATCTAAACACACTCTCAACACACACTGTAGGCACACACTCTTGTCCTTAAGCCGTTTATGATGTTTTGTCAAATGCCTGGAGAGAAAAAAAAGAGTCATAAATGGCTAAAAGATAAAGGTGTGTGCATCCAAAGTGTGTGTTGAAAGTGGGTCATTTTTATTATTTTTCCCTTAATTATAGTGCAAGAGGTTGAGAGTTGGAGTCTCAAAAGAATTTTTTTTTTTGAATTTTTGAAAACGTCGTTAGGAGCAAGTATTGATGAGTGATAAATTGCTTGGTTTTTTTTATTGAAAAAAGGGAATGATCGCCAAGAAAAAAAAATCACCAAAAGAAAAGGGGAATGGTTTGATGTAGGTGCGAATGCCATAGGAGCCCTCATAACCTTACAACCTTGGTGTTGTGTTTCAAAAGTAGAGGCCAGTGATGTCCACCTAAGCACTGCATAATTGTCTAGTTTTGCATAATGCATCGATAGCTAGCTAACCATTATGACATGTTGCCCATACACATGGTCACACAAAGCAAATTAATAAGGGTCGCGCTATATGCACCCCACCCATTATTAAGGGTACTCCATTTATTTTGTTTTCAATGTGAAAAGAATCAAATGTCCTTCCCAACCTAAACGTCCAACTCTCCTTCCTATTCTCACGAACCCCACCCCATCGACACATCGTTGGGTGTTTTTAAGATCCAATATATGAAGAGAACACAGGGGGGTAGACATGGCACACAAGGAGATGAGTTTTGATGATTTTTTTTCCATTTTCGAATGTATACCACGTACAAGCATGTCTCAATCACACAGAACCAAGACATATTATGTTGTTTCGGTTTTTGAAGACAAATACTTTAATCAAAATTTCGGTATGGTACAACCGAAAGATGCCTGAAGGTCTCAGAGACTACCAACCGAGACAAATCCCAAACATGCCTTATTATGACACTCAGTTGAGCTTAGCCGACACTCACTCAATGGTCTCGACAATGGACGATCGAGACCAAAATACAAATCACGGCCTTATGGGACCGAACACTACGGGGTTGCGGTTAACCCTAGTTATGAGTACATTTTTATGAAAATGAGGGGATTTGGTGGATTGAGGTCATGATTCGTAATGGGAGCGAGAGCAGATGAAGGGAAAAGGGTTTGATTCGATTTTTATTCGATTTGGTTGTGGGGTGCTTTCCTTTGAAGGACAAGGGCAATTTCGTCCATTTCTGCGGTGCCCTGAGAAAAAAATTAGGTGCCCTTGTAAATGGGGTGCCCTGAGTAATGAATGGGGTGTACATAGCGTGACCCATTAATAATTACACTCGCACTCCACATGCCAAAGCATCATAGGTGAGATGGCAGAGGCATCACTTGTCAAAATATAAGGTTCGAGAAGGTCGTGAGTTCGAGTCCTACTAAAGTTTAAGAAAAAACACTTTTACTCTGCACATATATAATAATAAAATAATAATAATATATTCTCAATTTTAAATTAGGTAGGTCGGCTACACAGATAAAAAAAGCTAGCTTCCACTTAATAAGCGCCACATGTAGCATGACATTGTTAAGGGGGAACTATGCATTAGAGAACAGTTTGATTTATCAAATATCAAATCAATCAATTAGGTTTATGATGGAGTTTAAAATTTGATTCATGATCCAATTCAAGAATCTCAGAATCTCGGTGGAAACTTGAAGAGTTGAAGACGCTCTAATAACAATATATGATTAGGGTTGCAAGTGACGCAGGATGAGACAAGGATTGAAGTTATTGCTACATCTCCATGGATCGTAGGTCGGTAGGGATTTATCTTCAAAAATTCCCTACAAGGAGAACTTTTCCGTCCCACACCTTGCCTCACGGGATCATCACGGGGACATTTGTGCTCCATCAATTTTATAAGAAAATATTTATCTCGATCTCCACTACTTGGTTGTTTTGCTACTTAACTACTTTCTCAAATTTATTTTTTAACAGACTATTTTTCTTATATTGAAATATTAATTTTATTGTTTTTTATATGGTTATCTTGATTGATTTTAGAATTATCATAAATATATAAAATTTCTAAAATGAGTATGACAAATATATTTTAATAATGTCCTAAATACAATTTTATATTTCCTTGTGATACAAATAATAGGATTTGGTTTGATGACAAAATATGTGTTATGTGGTTGGAGGTCTTACGTTTCGTTCCACAAAATTATATATATATATATATTAAATATTAGTAAAAAAATTACATATAAAGTTATGAGTAAAAACTTGAAAATGTGAGATTTTATGTAGGGAGTGGGGCGGGTGGCGGGGAATCCCCACGAGGATCCCTGTAGGGCACGAGGTGGGAAATCCCTACGGGGTGAAGGCAATCCTCGTCCTCTGTCTTGCCCCGCGCCCAGCCCTGTAGGAGCAAAAAGTGGGGAATCTCCGCTCCATCGGTGCGAGGCACATGTAAGGGTGTAGACAAATCAGATCCGATCTATTTAATACGGTAAACTGGCTACTCAATCCAATTATTGTGGATTGAGAAATCTCAATTCGATCCAACTCATTTAACTTTTCAATATGATTCGACCCAATTAATAAAATGCGGATTGGACTGTGACGATCCCTTCCTTAATCTAGGGCACCGCCCGACCTAATCTTGTGATTAAGCCTTAATCTCAATCATGTAGGACTTAACTACGTATTAGTTAGTCTTTACATACTATACTCCTTGTTGATCGTGTTCAGGATAAGTAATACACTAGTCATACCATTATTGAAATTTGGAGTTAATTAAAAATTTTATTAATTTAGTTTTTTTTGAAACCTTATTAATTTAGTTAATAAGCGGATGTCTTAATATTTATGCGAAAGTAGTTAATAAGTAATCCTAAGTATGGAAACTAAGAAATAACGATCACATAGATATATTATGAAGTGGCGAATATAAACAGTGTGAAAGTCATAAAAGGTCGGGGAACTAAACACTCAACTCAATATACAATCCAAATTGTATCAAAAGACGTAAAGTAAGATAATACAACAAAATATAAAAAAAAAACCTACAACGTCGAAAGCAAGATCAAGCCGCTGGCTTAGATGTAGTCTCCGATCTTCTCCTTGTCGGGCCTACTGGTCAACGGATCTGCACCCATCGTAAAAAAATAACGGTGAGTACAGTAAAAGTAGAAAGTAAAATTTTGAGATTCTAACTTACATTTTCAAATATTCTAAATGGTATTTAAGAAGCATATAAATAAGAAATATTCAAACTGACAATATGCTAATAAATACTAGGGTTAAACAATTGAGACTTACACTAGGCTAAGCAGTAATGATCTAGGTCTTGTCGATCGTGAACTACGTCGCATCAACCTAATAATCCATAATATCATAATAGACTCTAACCCAAGTGTCACCAGGGACTCTAACACTGGTGTGTTGACTACTTCAGGGACTCTAACCTCGAGTGCCGCACAATGTCAAGTAACATGTGTCGACATCTCCAGGAACTCTAACCCTATGATTCGTACACACCTCAATATAGTTAGGGACCTAGATACTAAGACAATTTTATATGTATTCAATAAATGACTCGAATAGGGAATATCAAAGTATGGGGACAAACTACAAGCCTATGCAAAGTGAGTACAAATCCATCAATATGTTCACAATCATCCCTACATTAGAATAAAGTCAATGAATTCGTCAAACAATACTATATCATAATAGAATAACCCGATACTCGAGTAGAACCAAATAACAAGTCATGATATATGAGTACTAAGCACCAATCAGTCCAATAAGACTGTAAAACAATAAGGAAATGGAAATGAAGTGTAAACAAGAGTCTCAACAGATTTACTTACAGTTCACGAAAATCCCCTAGCTAACACGGCCTCCCAACACCCAAACTTGCACACCCGGACTCCCATAACACTCATCTAGGCTCCTAGTGTGTTTAGACATGTATTAGAGTGTGTTAAGGTCAGTTGGTGTGGGTTAAGCTTATGGTTACGGTGTTAAGGTGTTGCAGGAAAAAATGAGGAGCTGCTGGAATTCCTGCTGCCCAGAACACTCAGCGCGTATGTTGGATGGTCCAGTGCACTGAGTGCAGAAACCCAGAAATCTGCAACAAATCTCTGGGTTTCCCCAACTCAGGAAAGTCCTCTTCTTTGTCCCCTAGATCCTTGTTTACCTCAACCAAAGGTCTAGGATATCCTCCAACATTCAAACATACACCAGACACTTCAATATTCATCATTCATTCATCAAAAAGTGAAGTTCAAAACATGCATTTCATCAAACATTTGAAGTACACCAAAACTTGCAAAACTCATAACTTTGTCAATGCCGCATCCCTTAACCCAATTAGGGCAATACTTGGCCTGAAACCCTAATTAAGCCTCGATAAACCAGTTCAGACCTAATTAGAGCCAACGGTCTTTCACCTATTCTTGACAACAACTTGTATATCTTGATAATCAATACAGAATTAAATCAAAACGTAGCGAAAATTAAAACTTTTTCAATAATATTCAAGTTATACAAAACAGGCATAAAACCTCAATATTAAAATCATATCCCAACCCTGATTATTACAAAACCATAATTCAACGTAATATATACTCAATACACCAAAGAGAAGACATCAAGTTCCTAATCTTCTCCATTTCTGCGTCACAACGCTTATCCCAACACTTGGAAATGTTAATGTGGGTGAGGTCCTACATGCTCAGTAGGTAACTCTCATAAAATCTATCAATTATCAATTTAATATCAAGGAATAATGTATAACAACATGAATACAAAACATATCTAAGAGAGCATTTGAAATAATATAAACAATACATAAACGGATGCAAGTTCATTGGTCAATTGCAACTGTACCCATAATTTGGATTTTGGATAAGAGATTTGTATACTCCCGTCATCAAGGACTACGGTCCGTAGTTATCACACGTTGATCGGACGTGTGATTCTATGGTGTATCCAGGCCTGACGTAGTAATCCGCTCAAATGGGCAAGCATCAATCAAAATAATTGAGGTCACTGGGTAAGCAGCAATCGGAATAATTCAGGTCATTGGGGGCGTGGTGTTGGTTGATCCCCTCCAACACATAATCCACCCCAAGTCGATACATCCCGTTGAATTTCTATCCGAATTCATTTTTTAGTCTAAGACATTTGGTAAAACTAGTCATATAACGGTACATTGCCCCATACTCAGTCCATAACACTCTGTGCTCTAATAATACTGCTTTACATTACATAATTGATAAAAGATACGAGTCTTACTTACCTGTGCTGAACTTTTCTAGGTTTTCTTCGGGTTTTCCTAGCTTTTCGGGGTTCCATCACATTTCCCAATACCTGAACATCTATTTCACATCGACTAGTATCAATTCGGGTCCAATGAATACTAATTCAACCCCTAAACTAGACTCAAAGCTTGTGCTTAACAACCCAACTTAAATCAGTTTTACACTGTTCGCACTGGTTAGTGCGCTACCTATAGTAGCCAGCGTGCTGCCCAACTACTCTCATCCCATCCTGCCTAGATTGGCCAACGTAGTAGGGCCAGTGCCTAGCGCATTGATCGACTGAGTTCTGCAAGTCCAGCAGACCATCAACTTAACCAAATCCGACCCAAACGGATTTCAAACACCCTACAACCTCTGAGAGGGCCTCTAATGAGGATCTAATAACTATAATCGATCACCACACTAACCCAACCGAACTCACAACTACTACACAACAACGCCAACCACAACGATAACATCAACAATGACAACTCACCTCATCCGATCTTGACTCCCTCGAGCTCCTCGACCTCACGAGCTTGCTTTTCAGTTCGTTCCCTCTTTTTCTCGTTCTCTCCTTGCTCTCTCTCTCTCTCTTTGTGTGACGGCCCCTCCCTTAATCTAGGGCACTACTCGGCCTAATCCTGTAATTAAGCCCTAATCCTAACCTTTAGGACTTAACTGTGTATTAGTTAGCCTTACAATCTATTTACCTCATTTCTCGTGTCCAAATCCATTTTATAGCATTTAGTGTTAATTAAAACTTTACTAACATGGTTTTTTATTTAGCAGAAGTCTTAATAAGTTAAATATGCAGAAGCTTATAAAATTTGTGCAGAATTAAATTAGTATATTATGCGAAAGTCAATTGAAAAATAACCTAAGTGTGGAAAACCAGGAAGTGACATCATATATATCAAATAACCTCAAAATACAATAAATAGTATAAGTCTGGTCGGGGAACTAATGCTCAACCCAAATGTATAACCCAATGTAATAAAAGACATATAGTATCTAATACATACAAAATATCAAAACGAACCTAAAACAAAAGTTGTACCGCGCCGCTACTCAGGGAAAATCTCTCATTTTCTCCTTGTCTAGTCAGCTAGTAGATGGATATGCACCCACCGTCATAAAAAGGACGGTGAGTACAAGAAATAAATAGTAATCCCTAATGACAAGTTTAAATTGCATTTCCAAATATAATCGACTGGTATTTAAAAGCATATAACTAGAAAAGCTGAAAAATAAACCATATGCAAGTAAATATCATAGTTAAATAAGTGAAACTAATACTAGGCTAAGTAGTGGTGAATTAGGTCCAGTCGGCAGTGAACTGCGTCACTCCGACTCCATAATCATAAATCACAAAGGACTCTAACCCAAGTGAGTTCAGGGACTCTAACCCCGGTGTGTAGACCACCTCAGGGACTCTAACCCCAAGTGTCATACAGTGTCAGGTAATATGTGCCAACATCCCCAGGGACCGAACCCATGTGAGTCGCGCACACCTCGATCGAGTACGAGACCTAATTTGCAAAAACTACTTTTATATTTTCAAGAAAGACCAAGTATTAAGTTTCAAGGCATAAGCATATCTATACACCCTAACAAACAAGGAATACAAGTCCACATTAATATTCATATGACATTCACTAACCTAATAGCCTGTTATTTCTCATTTATTTCACATTCAACAACAAGAATAGACATAGCATGAGATAGAGGCAATGAATCAAATCAATAAGTGGATATCATGCAATACTAGACTCACAATTGAGCATAGAACACCAAGGACACATGATATTAGAATACAATGGTAAAACAGTCAACAATGACTATATAAAATAACCAACAAGTTAATGGAATGAAATGTTAAATCAAGTTGTTAATGGACCCTTAGCTTATCTGGCCTCCCAATACCCGACACTCGTACCCAAAATCCCAAAACACTTCCCTAAGCTCCTGGTAGGGTTATACACCATTTTAAGTTGATTAGGGTTGGTTTAGATAGGTGTTGGGTAGGTATTAGTGTTGCAGGAAATTCAGCGGAATTGTAGAAATTATGCTGTTCAGGTCTCCCAGCGTGCTGGTTGGAATCGTCCAGCGCGCTGAGTGCTGAAACCCAGAAACTACAACCCAAAAATGGCCAACATCAAGCCCTTTGAATCCCTGTTCTCCACCACCAGGGATCCAAACACCTCTTCAACAACATACATACACCAGACACTCCTATTTCTATACATACATTCATCAAAACATTATATAAACTAAGAAATTATGCATGCATTTCAACATTTTAAATGAAGAAAACCAAGAACATACTCAAAACTGAAAATTTTAATCCAACCAAAACCCCACTAATTTTCGAAACCTCTTATGGAATTGCAAGTGTTTTTCAATGGAGAATCCAAATATGAACTTTGTTTTAAAAAACAACATCATTTAGTAGCTAAAAAATTTCCAAAATCGAAATCATGAGAAAACCCCATTTTTCGCAAAAACTTACAAAAATCTGAAAATGGAACTTGCTGTTTGAAATTAAAGTTTAGAAATGCATCAAATCAACATTAAAACACTTTAGAATCATCCCCACAGAAACCCTTTGATTAAAACCAAAAACTCCCAAACTAAGTTACTGGAATTTAAGAACATCTTTCCTAGGATGGTGGCTATGGTTGGTGTTTAATTCTCCCACCCTTGATGATGGAAACTTCCCTAAATCTCTCCAATTCCAGCAAAGAAAATCCCTCTCCACAGCTCTGGAAATTTTGGTGTTTACATGCATTATGAAGCAAATGAAATGAAGGAAAGTATTTATAGTTAGTGGTTTTAATCTCATGTGTACCACATGGTTCTAGGTTGATACAAAGGCTCTTAATTGAGCTGTCCAAGTCTTTAGTGACACCACATATTGATACAAGTGAACGAGAGTGTGTGCTAGAACACATCCCGAGGTAAGTCCAAGGTTTGTTGATTTTTTCTTCAAACTATAAGGCTCTAATTTGATTTGTATAAATACATAGAACCATAGGCATTTTAATAACTCCATAATGCATATAGATATTTTATAATTCATATTATTATGAAACGAGACTCACCAAACGTGCCAACTACCCAGCTCCCCGGCTTGCACGCAACTCGAGGCATGTCCCCGCTCTCGTCTCAACGCCTACATTGTACTAACCGACTTAGTAAGTCTACACATTACATTACACTAGACATACAATCAATACAAAAATACTATATACCTCAGCTATATGCCTCGGTCGGTGTGCGCATCACGGTGTGAGTCCCACATGACGGGTCGGTGATCCTGATTAAGAAATCAAAACGAGGTTAGAGATTTGGGCCGTGACATACACACACACACACACACTCTCTCTCTCTCTCTCTCTTCCATTTCTCTTTGTTTCTCGTTTTAAGGAAAGAAGTGGCGGTGATGGTGAATTTTTAAATAAAATAACTACTTCGAGATACGCATCACGTCATCTCGAGGTTCACTTAAACTTATCCCTTACAATTATTTACTATTATCTGCTCAGATTGGCCAGTGCGCTGTGGTCAGGACCTAACGCGTGGGTCAACCGAATACCCCAGTTCCAATCACCATAACTTAATCCTTGTGCACGCCACCGTGTTCACTCGGCGTGCAACCGTATTCGCGACCCACGCGCGTCCACTCGTGACACATTCACGGTGCCTAATGTTCCACCATTTATTTATTATTTCTTTTTCATTATATATATTTATATATACTCAATATATATAAATATATATATACACGCCTAACATACACATACACTTATGTACCACATGCCAACGAGCACACTCAGGCGTATATGCTACCCGCGACTCGTGTGTGTCATCTTTGACCCACACACGGTATTAAGCGTTTTATCATTTCTCAAATTATTCATTTATAGGCTCATTATTTCCATCCATAACTAGTATTACAATCCATACAAACACAATACGTCACACTAATCATAATTAATTGGACTAAACTACGAGCCTAACTCGGGTTAATTAGGATTCAAATTAATACTAATCACATGCTTAAGGTAACGGGTTGTTAAAGTAAAAATGAAGTTGATTTTTGAAATCTTTGGTATTAGATCAACTAGAAAGTCCCAAGGAGTCTAAGCATGAAATCATATTTGAAAATCAAAGTCTCTTTATAGATCAAAAGCTAAAATCTTAGTTTCATGAATAAATCCCAAACTTTGAGCAAAAATCTTCAAATCCAAAAATTGAGGATTAAAACCCAATTCAATGCTTCCATTAGACCTTAAACAATGCCTATAATGCTTTGAAATCAATTTTATAGAAGTCCCTTTTGCTTCATGCTTCCAATTCATTCAAAACGGAATGCATTGCAGAGTAGAAACATATACCTAGGGTTCTAGTTATGTTGTGGACACCTAGAGCTCCTTATTGATTTGCATTGAATAAATACTTTAGGCTACTGCTTGGTCATGTAAATCATCTTTAAAATAAATATGACTTACCATTCCCGTACGCGTCTCGACGCCGATAACTGCATATATAACCAACTCAATAAGCCTACACAAATACATTACACTAGGAATACACCACAACAAATATAAAATATACCTCAATCACGTGCCTGGGTCGCTGTGCGCATCATGGTGTGGGTCCCACGCCACAGGTCGGTGATCGTGATTAAGGATTAAAACAAGGTTTAGAGATTTGGGATGTGACATGGACCTAATCAAGTTCACGAATTGCCATCGTATATGCAGTTATTTATAATTAAAAATATGCACATTGGTTAAAAACAATTTCATAATCATTAAACAACATAAAACAAAGTGCATGATTATACCACAAATTAGACTTCATTCAATTTAATACAAAAGTTATATGACTAAATTAAAAGTTGAACTAAAAAATTAAAAGTTGGAGTTAAAAAACTAAGTAATACAATGAAAAAGAAGACCGACAAAACAACCACTTAGATTTAGATGTATTTATAAGGCTAGATCTACATGTATATAATATTGCGGATTGAACCAAATTGGATCCGCAGATTGTACATGTAAAATTCGCAAGTCGATCCAATCCGTGCGGATTGACATTTTTGCAATTCAATCCGGCCCAATTAGCTATAAAATTTGATTCGATTCGATTCACAATAATTGGATTGAATTACATTAGATCTGTCGATCACTGAATCCGTGTACACCCCTAGGCACAGGGATTTTTCACCCCACTTGCAACCCTAATCATGATTAAAACAAAACACATAATTACATCAAATTTGTAATATACTTTTTTTGAGTCCACATCAAATTTGTAATATAATTATTTACTGTAATTAATTAACTATGCTCAATGATTAAATAATAATAAGATTATAATATTAAAGTTTGTTGTAATTAATTATGTGGATTATGTGGAGTGAGGTGAACAAGGCATCATTTGTTAAAGAAGGTTAGGGTTGGACTTATGTTGAAGTTTGTTGTGATTAATTAAGTTGGTTTTAATATAGAAAACAATAATATGCATATTAATAGGAGTTTTAGATCAGCATTACAAAAGGCCCACGTACGTGGCATTCTTGCACAATGATATATCTTTTGGCCTACGTGATAAACCTTAAATTTGTACAGAGATCTACCAAGTACATGTTATACAGATGCAGCTGTCCATCCAAAGAAGGGAAAAATACAAGTGTTCACTAATATTAGAATATTAGATCCTGAGCAGAAAAATACTGAGTTCCGGTCCACCGGTTCCATCTGGGTTCATCATGTAAAACGCCTCCGAATCACGGCTCCCCACAACTCGCTCGAACCGGGCTCTCATGTACATAACTTCACCACCACCATCGTGCCCGAACCCGACCCGGTTTTTATCAACAGGGATCACACCCGCCCCGACCGAAACGGTCTGAACCGTGCTCATCACGTGCCAATCACACTCTTCACACGTGCGCGACATAGCATATCCACACTTCTTCCCATTGCAATGCATAGTCCACATGGGCTCTTGGAACAGCTTAACGGGTCGAGTACTAGACCCGTTCGACCCGCCCGATCCATTTTTGCACTCAAGTGCGATCCGCACTAAACCTGATGCCATTTCTTTCACTAGAGTGCAAGTGGGGGTTGCCAACTCAAGGAGAAGGACCGGGTCGGATCGCGGGTCTTCTTGGACCGCGAAGCTGACGTGGCCCTTTTTCGACCCGAAGAGGGTACCGGTGACGACGCGGCCAAGTGCAGTGGAGGAGGAGTTGAATTTGGAGGGGAGGGCAAGCCAGCGGCACGCAGGGACGGAGATTGCGGCGAGGACGGAGCGGAGCACGGTGGAGATGTTTCGAGGCTTGTTGAGGCTGGAGAGGTGGAGGAGAGTGGAGGTCTTGGTTACGGGAGGTCTGCGGTGGTCGTTGGCGAATTCGTCGCCACCCGAATTATGATCTTGCTTAACAAATATTGTTGACGATGATATAGAATTAGGAGTAGTTGTTGTAGTAGTAGTACATGATGATGGGAGAATCCTACGAGTGCTCCTACAATTGCTACTAGTCCTATCTAGTCTATGCTCATCGGATTTCATGGTAGAGTACAGATGACAAACTAAGAAGAAAATTAAGAGAGAAGTGAAAATGTGATGTCGCAAAAGCTGAAGAGTGGTTTTGCTATAAAGAGAGAGGGAGATGATGGAGTGAACACATTGATATGGTTCGGTGCTTATTATTTGGTGCGCACGCATGTACACACTCACTGAGAAATGTAAGAACTCATTTTTGCCCCTCAAGAATTGTAAGTGTTTTGAAGTTGCCCCTCTGAAGTTTGACTGGTGGTAATAAGAGGTTTAAAAGCCAAGGGAGGGGTTTGGAAAATGAGGAATTGGTGAGGGAGGGAAATGGGAAAAAGGAGGCGAGTAGGCAACCACGCGCACGCACACGAGAAGAAAAAGGAGTCCGATGAGTGCGGAGGCCCGAAATCAAAAAAAGCGGGCGAGTGAAGAGAGACAAAGGCAATCATGATGTTGGCATGTGCCCATTCAAAACCTCATCACATCATTACCCACCTAGACATATACTACCATAGCATATAGGTCACATACTTAAAACATAAAAATAGGAGTTGAGCTAACCAACACGGGTCCTTTCTCATTCTCCCTTAAACAAGAATCAAGAGTAGGGACGAAAATGAAATGGGTTGGGTTGGGTTGGGTTGGGTGGGGGATGGGGATTTCATTTCCATTCTTGTATTCATTAAAAAATTTATCATCTCATACCCATTTAGGAATGAATTCTCGTACCCATCTCATACGCATCAAATCCTTGTGGGTAAAATATTTTACCCATTTCATTCCTCATTGGAGATCTCCGTGGGGAATTTTCATAGAGATTTTTGCGGGGATGGAGAATTTGCGTAGGGAAAATATTTTTGATCTCACTTAATTTTCTCAAAAAAGAATTATAAAAAATAAGGAATAAAAAATATATACATAACAACACAATTGTTGAAATTCCAACAAAAATAAAGTATAACATATCATGCAATTAAAGTTCTAACTTCTAAGTGTTAAAAATTCAAAATCTCATTAAAGATTTTTGTCATGTGTGTAATGAATGTTTTGGGTGGAAACTATGTAATATTAGATTATATTTATGTATAAATATCATATGGTGTATAAATAATAAATATCATATAGTGTATAATTGATATATTGGGATCCATATGGGTAATCCTCATTGGTATCCCCATTGGTTATCAGGATCAATATGGGGATCCCCGTGGGTATATTTTATCACTCATCTTCGTACCCATACCCATGTGGGTATAAGATTTCGTATGCATCCTCGCCCCATATCCATTTAAAATCCTCATACCCATACTCGTTAGGGTAAATCTTCGTCTCCCATGGGTATTACCCTACCCATTTGCATCCCTAATCAAGATGTTGTTAAGTTTTAACCATATTGATATTGTCCCCAACTGTGAGGTTTTAACTGAAAAGACCTCGATACTAATTGAGGAGAAATCCACACTTATGTACTTCTTTTGAAGTTACACTTAGGCCTTATTTAGTTTGGGGAAAAGTTGAAAGAAGTGAGATAACTTTTAGAGAAGTTCCAACTCACCTTGTTTGATTGGATATTTTCAAAAAACTTCCTTGGAAGTTTGACCCCCAACTTCCCTACATAGGAGGAGATAACTCACTTGGGGGGTGAGTGAGTTATCTTCCCGAGGGGAAATAAATACTTTTAACCTCATTTAATAATATCTTTACCTTTATTTCCTACAATCTCTCTCACTCTCAAAAACAGTGTAAAGAACATTTATGTCAATTACATTATTTTATTGTTTTTAAAATGAAGAACTTTCCAGGAAGTTCAAAGTTGAACCAAACGTGAAAAGTACAACTTCCTTAGTGGTTAATTTCCTAGGAAATTAAACTTCCTGGAAGAAAACTTCCTTGGAAGTTAGTAAAATGAACCAAACGAGACTTAATTGATGTGGGATTAACTTTTGGTCTATACATCTCCAACATACATGTCTTAAGTTGAACTTTTAAAATTGAAAAAACTTTAAAACTGTTGGTTAGAGGTTGTTGTCCTTATAGTCGTTCAATCCTAATCAAGTTCATTATTAATGGGTAAAGCTCCAAAAACCCTGATAATACTAATAAAATACAAAGAGTTTTTTTTTAAAACAAAATACAAAGAGTTATATATGCTAAAAAACACTCAAAACACGACAACGTGCATGCACAACACCCCATATCCCATGCACACCAACTTTGTTCACCTCGAGATGCATTCTCATGCATCACGAGGTGCATGAAAATATTGTGCATGACAAAATTGTTGGCGAACGCGTGAAATGGAGCCCAACTCGGGATATCATCTACCGAGTTCCTAGACCACGCGCTACACACCTAGCCGGCAACCTCAACTACCCGTGGATACATAGGCGGTCCCATAACCGCCCCAAGAGGGAATAAAATTCACAGATTTTCAAGGAAATAAAGCTCAATGAAAATAAATAAGTAAATGCGATAGTGGTGTTCGGTTGGGTTTTACGTACCCGAAAATACGCACTCAGACTTCTCGGACCGTCGATACGCCCCACCTAGCTCCCCAATGTCCGAGCTATGGTTTCCGGTCCCCTGAAGTCCATTTTATAGTGTTTTATAATTTTTGGAAACATATTATATCATTTTATGATATTATATTATATTTTTAAAATTTTCAGTTGTGGTACCTCTCCGAATTTGGGTCGGGGTTCCAAAAATACCCGAAAAGTCCCGAAACCACTTTTCTACCTTTTTCTAATTTTTTATATTTTTCTAGAATTTTTCCCAATTTTTCTAATATTTTTCACTTATTTTTTCCTATTTTCCAGCAAATAATATATATAATATATATTATTTATTTTTATTTATTTTTATATTTATTTTTTTTCCAGTGGGCCCCACCTGAACCGGCCCCAGGGCCGGTCCGGCCCAGTTTGGGGGGACGCACGCGCAGACGAAATCGTCTCTGGTATAACCACCAAAACCTCAATTTCTCTTCAAACCTCACTCCATAGGAGACCTCCAAACATCAAAATCTCCCCTCAATTCCACCAAAACAACAACAAATTTTCGGATCAACATGCATAACCGCAAATCACCAAATTACCCATTTGGTCACCAATTCATGCAAATCCGAGTAATACCAATATAATTCACCACAAAAAACTCAAAAACCTCCAAGATGACCTCCAAAAACCATTAAAAATCAATGTAAATTCGAATTTCACCAACACCCATTTTAATGGAAAATCAAGAACAATGAGGGATTTATTACCTTGTATCTCCGTTTTGACGCCTAAATCACCTCTCCAAAGCTCGAATCTACTCTTCTCCAACCCGATTTCTCTCACAGATCTCCTCACAATTTCTTGAAAAAATGCTTCCTTTTGCATGTTTGATCTACCGATTGTGTATATATATGTGTTTTTTAATCTCACGTGCACACGCATCTCGAGGCTAAACCAACAACCACTGATCACCCTGTGTCACATAGTTCTTGAACACCTTATCATAACAACATTTGTCTTAATTTACTCTATTGTGCATCTCGAGGCTTATCCTAAGTGTACTGATTATTCAGTTCAAACAATAAGATTTTATTTACTCCAATTTGATTTAATTCATAACACCTATTCTAGTCATCAATAAATTTCATAAATTTGTGGATATGGTCACACTAATTCCCCGACCACTCGGCACCCCATGCCCCGTGTCCGGCACGCTTCCCGAGGCGGTCCCACGCTTAGTGTACCCAATTTAATTTCCTTAGCTTAGCCTAAGCTTATATATTTTCATTTACTCACAACTCGCCCGACAATAATTTACACACATGTGATGTTTATATAAATATTAAATTCCCACATCATAATAATAGACATACAACATGCACAAATAACATAATATAAAAGGTACTCATATTCGAGGGCCAACAGAATTTTTAACATGTAATGAAATATTTGATCCATGTCTTGAAATGTTTGATCCATGTAGCTGATCTCAATTAACTTGGAGTTGATGTTTTATTGTTAAGTCGACCCACTTTTGACACTTAGATAGATGCACCAAGTGAGTAATGCCGCACAATGCGCCTCGAGTATTGTTTAGTGCCAACCCACTTTGTGACGGCCTCCAGTTCCCCATAAAATTAGGGCCGGGCCGAGACTACGTGGACACTCGAGCCCTTACTTGCGAAGTCTACGCATCCTAGTCAGCTTTAAATCCTCAAATATGTCATTAGTTAATCATTTAAATATGTGAGTTATAGGATAAGTTATCAAGAAATTCGCAGCGAAAATCATTATAATAAACTATAACTAGTAAATGGAAATCAGGATAAATAGATAACCTATCATGTGGAAACCTAGAGAAATGGATGGTGATCAAAGCTAAACAAAATGACCATACATGATAACATAATCTCTCAATCCCCGATACATGTCCCAATGTTTACAAAACGTATAATACAGTAATCACAGTCAAAAAAATAAAAACCTAATGTGAGTAAAGGAAATGATCGCTCCGAGAGTCCTCAGAGGATATCACCTAGCATCAACTCTTTCCCTTGTTTGTATCTACTCTATCTCTATTTGCACCACCGTCATAAACTAGACGATGAGTGTGTGAAAAATTGAAAGTAATGCCAGAAGAAACTAAACAGTAATTCAAGATTTACTAAATAAGCAATCAAAATATCATGCGGTATTGAAAATAAGAAAATATAACAAATAGCATGATAAACAGATTGACAAGCAAACAACGAAGTTTGAGTGCCAAAGAGTCAATAGAGACCCATAAGTGGTCAAAATCAATGTAGCATAACAACACCACATGAATAGTCACAACAATGACAAACAAACCATAACACATCAGTGCCCAAAAAATCCAGTACTCAGGGTATAACCCACTATCAGTGGGGTGGGACAACACACCAGTAGGAATGTTCACGCTTACCTACTTATATGGACCCAGGGGTACCTTTGTTACACACTTATGCCAAGACACTCAACCAAGAAATAAAGAATGGAATTCCAATAAAAGCTCAATTCAAATAGAAATAGCAATAAATAGAAAATGAATTAATGTATAATTTCTATTATTTTACAATCGTACAATAACGTACCTCAATCGATCGCAAAACTCCGATCCTCACGTACCTCTAAGCTATCCACTAGAATTCTTAAAGTCAGTCAATTAACCCAAATTTGTAAATCCTATTAATATCATTCTAATTTACCTAATTTTTCATAATTTTTAATTAGTGTAATTGGGTTGATTTCCAAGATATTGGGTCATATTCGAACCCAATTGGATACTCAAGAGATCCCGAAATTTTCAAATTTTTTAAAAATTTGTCCTATGAATAGTGTCATGTCGCCAAGACGTCGTGACATTTTTGTACTAGACGGCGTCCCCACGGCGTCTTTTTCCAACTAAATGTCTGAGACGCCATGAATGGCGCCGTGGGAGATAACTCCTCACGACGTTCCTCGCGGCGTGTTCAGCAGAACAACTTATCTGGGTTTTTCGAAGCCCCGGCTCGTGTCGCCATTCCAAGTCTATCCCAACCATTTAGGGACGTCCATGACAACATAACACCGAAGTCGCTTTATGACAAAACGTCGACAAAACACCCTGATTCGAAAATCACAAGAAATTCTTCAAAAACTCTCAAAAATTTTATTTCACTTCCAATCCATAAACAAACCACTTATTCACCAATAAAACACTTAATTGATCCCAAAACCATCAATCCAAATTAATTTCCAACAATTTCTCAAAAATTCGTCCGAAATCGTCGTGATGAAAACCGGCAAAATTTATGCCAAACTGATGACAAACACGAGAAGATTATGGATCCTACCTTTTTACGCATGTTTGGTCGATCCTTGGCATCGCAATGAGCTCAAAATGTCCCGAAACCCCCATGCTCTCCTCGTTCTCTCTCGATCGAAATAGAAAAATGGATGAGGAGAGAGAAAAGTTGATATTTATACAACTCCTCATCTCTTCACACGCATGGATCTTGAGGCACATCTTGTGTCTCCTCTTTAATCCATCCAACAAATCTAACATTAAACCTTGACTCCAATGTGTGTGACTTGATTTTCAAAATCACTCGTTACTTGCTCACAACACGTATTCTCGAACTCGTTTCAACTCACGACTCGCACCACATGCATTCTCGAATATAAATCGCTCCCACATTTTATTTAATTATTTATTATTTTCAAAAATTCAAAAATTATCATTTTTTGGCTTTTAATTATCTGTATTATACCCTAAAATTTCCATTTTCCTAGTTGAATCTCACACAGAAATCCATGGCGATTAATAACATAAAACCACGCACTAGGACATATAGAGTTCACATTGGGTATAAATAATAATAAAAACATTACAGAAAAATAAAATATACCTCAGTGTCGACTCCCGAGGCTTGAATAATATGACAAATCACAACAAGTAAGTCACGATCTTGAAAACACATAACATGTGCCACCAATTAAATTTGAAGGTCGTTACACACTTAGTGCGCCTATATATTGGTGCCTAAAAGTGGGCCAAAAAATCATTTTCCCGTTGTTCTCAACTTTTATACGTGTTCTCACAAAGCAATGACCTTTATTTTTGTCAAATCTCGGTTCTCTAGCTTAATTTATTTTTTGTAGTCATATATTTATTTTTCTTGAAAATTTGTTTTCACAATTTTGCTTTGAGTATTACAAGTTTGGCAAGTACTTCTACATGAACACTATGAAATAATAACGATCAATTCATGATATAATTGACTATAACAAATTTGAAATTGATACCTATATATATATATATATATATATATGTATCGTTGTTTTTGATATATAAACAGATGCACTATTACTTTAGTACTAGTGTCAAACCATTATAATAGTAATAGAATATTGAAAAGAAAATGCATACAATTATACATTTGGATGTGGGCTATGGACCTGGTGTCATTCTAACGGTGTTAAAAAAGGAAAATGCTTTTGTAACTCACAAAGTAACTTAACCCAAAAATAATACGTATCTATATGTCTATACGACACACGACAAGCCTCAGGATACATCAATTTTGAAATGAATGATGAGCATATAGGTGCGTGTCATTTTTTAGTTAAGTTTATGAGTGACAATAGCTTGCTTTTTTCAAAAAATAGGTACAAATATATACATCCACACCTCTTAGATAAAATATTATAAGTCCAAACACTTATTCACTTTTGTGGTAAGGTCAATCCAAGGAGAGACTAAATTGTAGATTTGTAAACTAGTCGATATAGAGCTTGTCATCTATTTGTACATTTTCTAAACTTATAAGAATTGTCTGTATTTTGTTTTGAATATATGAAAATACTTATTTCTAATTAAACTAAAAAATTGTTAACTTTATACAAAAAAAAAAAAAATCTTTTGCACTCTAAGGATATAAAACGAATTTAGCAAAAGTCAAGATACTTGGGTGGATGTGTGTTAGTACTCGTAAAGATAGAATAAAAAATCCAGAAACTAAGAAAAAAAATAAAGAAGGAGTAACACCAATTAACACAAATAATAAGAGCAGTTTTGTGATGGTTTGAATATGTAATAGCTCAAATTTAATTCATCGTTATTAATGACTTGTTTACAAACGTGGCTGACAGCTCAGACGCTTGTGGGATCCGCAGCTAGACTAGGGCGCACTGGAGTTAGGTAAATAGCTATATTGTGCGTTGAGTTGTCTAATTTATGATGTTTATGTTGAATTATAGTAAATGACATCGTGATGTGTGTATTTATATTTCATTTGACGTGCGAAATTGTGTTAAGTATTTGCCTCGATATGCGTGTCAACGCGGGTACAAAGTAGACTAAAAGACGAAATATAGGACCGAGAGAATTAATACACACATGAAATGAATTAAATGAATTAAATAAATTAAATAATTAATATGAAATGATTATATGTGTTCTAGTAGCGCGTAGTATGCGTAGGTTGCGTGTTGTGACGTGAAATGGGCGCGGAACGCCCAAATGGGACTTTTTGAGTTGTAAACTAAAGTGTCATAAGTGTCATTTATTTGAGTCAATAAGGCGGGAAAAGGGCAATTATTGGCCATTTGTGAGCCAAAAAATGTGCATAGGGATTGGTGTGTTTAAGGAGATCAATATGGGATATATATATATATATGTGTGTGTGTGTTGACTAAACCACCTCTACCACTTTTCTCTCTCTCTCTCTCTCTTGTTCTTCTCAAATACAAAAATCAACAGTATTGGGGAAGGGCTTGATCAACTTTTGGTGGTAATTTGAAGGTCTTGGAGGTGTGAATCAACTAAGCTAAGGTGAGATCTTCACTCATCTCTTCTTCTTCCTCTTTCAATTGTGGTTTTGGGCATGCTCGTGTTGAATATGAGATGGCGTGTTGTGCAACTATTTTTGTGGGTTTTTGTTGATGTTTTGGTGATGGAGAAGGTGTTGCTATTGGTTTTTTAAGTTGGCTAGTTTTCATGAAAGTTGGGTTTTTGAAGTTTTGGTTGATCTTGTGATTTAATGATGTTTGTTGTATATGGATGTTGCCTCTGGCGTTTTTGAAGTGTTGGTAATCCCCCACGATGTGAAGATGGGGTAGCTTAAGAGGAGGCTATAGGTTGTGATTTCCATAGTTCAGCATAAATGAACTGTTGGAAATTGACTACCCAACGTGTTGGCCAGGGGCCCTAGGCTCGTTAGACAGTCTGGGTTGGTGATGACAATAGGATGAACACCAACGCGTTGGTCATCCTCCATCGCGCTGAATGTTCATTAAGGGCATAGTATCAAGGCTGTTTTGGGGATTTTGACCCTAATGCCTATACCAATCAACATAAAATACATCCAATTGGCTAAAAATCAATTATAAATGGAAGTAGGTCATTTCGGGCTGTAATTTGGATATCGAGGATTCGACGGAGCTAGACTAGGGTTTATTTTACGGGACGAGGAGTGCGGTTTGAGATGTGTAGTATCCCAACTAAAATTACTTGAGTATTTACTTACTTTGACTTTTGAATTCAATTTCTGTCTTTTAGTATTCCATTCCTGGTTATGGTTTATATGGACGGACGTTGAGGCTCTCCCTCCGTACCATTTTCGTGTGTATTATCATTAGGCCATAGCATGTGCGTCAGGGATGCACGTGTGGGTGCGTCGTTGGTACTACGCCAACCATCTAGCGGATTCTGATACCGGCCTGCTTGAGTAGAACTCACCGGCCGTATTCTGTGGAAGAGTCCGAATTATGGTGCTAGTCTGGCCTTAGGCTCTAGGAACATACTTTGAGCTGTCACTATTATTGATCCATGTGATTATCACAGTTGCCTGTATTTGTTTTCGCATGTTTACTTATTAGATTTATTTAAATTCTAGTATTTACTTTCAGTATTACTCATTTAATTTCCTTAAGGATACTCACTCTGGATTCATCATCTACCTTTTGTGATGGCTTAAGTGCAAATCTTAGTATGAGTCGAGGCAAGGGCAAGCTACCAAAGTCCGACGATTCAGAGACATTTAGCCCGACTTATATGTTTCTATTATATGTACTTTGTTTTAATTTTGGAAATTTGGGTTTGTGAGATACCTTGGTACCTTGTATTGTTGATATTTTGAGACCTTTGAGGTATTTATTGACATATGGTTATCATATGGGTTTTTCACACTAGGTTTATGGTTTATATCACATGATTCGATATTTATTAACTGAGTTAATATGTTTTTAAGACTTCCGTTGATATGTTTTAAGGTTTATGAGATGATTTAACATATATCACGAGTTCATTAATAATTTAAATAGTAAAGTTAATAACGATTAAATTGTGGATGATATTCAATGTGAGGCACATCTGGCGCTGGTATGCCAGATTGTGAGCCCGCATTGGTTGCGGTCTATTAAAAAATTGGTCGTTACATTTTGGTACCAAAGCCTAGGTTTAGGGAAACCTAGGGCTCGAATTTGTGGTATAATTTGAGGATAAATCTAATGAATAAGCTTTAGATGTGGAAACCCAAAGGAATTGCCTAAAATCCTAGTTGGGAAGGGATATGAGATGGGTAGAAACCAGGGTTATACGTATTATGTTTGGTTGTGTATTATATACAATACACATGTACCTACACTAAGGCTGACTAAGGCACGTTCATCGATGCAAATACCGATGGATGGACAACCTTCAGAGACTACTCGGCCTGACGTCGGATATACCAGTGATCCGACTAGGTAGACTTTGACATTGGAGTCATTAGCACGGATGGTTGATGACAGGTTCGCATTGTTAATTAACATGTTGAGCGCTCTGGATGCTCGGGAGGATACTATAGCTCTACGACAGTTGTAAGTGCACATTTGGTTACTACTCCTGTAGTTGTTGCTCCTACTATCGCAGAGACTCAAGGGCAGGTTGCAGTATCTGAGACATAAGCCGAGAGGGCTACACCGGTGGTTGTTCTAGTGGAGATTAGTATGGTCGTGACTCCATCGACTACTGAGAAGCCAGTTGTGGCTTCTATGTCAGGGGGGATTGATGACTGTAGAGGCTAAGAAGTTGAAGGATTTCCTTATATTCTCTCTTAGGATATTTCTATGAACCCGGAGACCCAGAGATAGCCGGGAGGTGGCTATTAGCTCTTGAGAGGCTACACGAGTTGTTGTTGGTTGAGAGATTGATCAATCGAGTCTGTCTAATTATTGCTTGAGATCAACTGCTGCAGTATGGTGGACTACTTATAGAATGACTCATCCTACTGTTGCTACCTGGGTAGAGTTTAGAGTGTTGATCATGGATGAGTATGTAATGGCCCAGTTTCACAATCTTAAACTAGGCCTCGCCCGGCCTAGACTTACATGAAACCCCGAGCCAATCTTGCTGAGTCACGCAAGCCTAGTCAGCTTTCATTTACCATTTACCATTTTAAACAATTTGCAAGTTGAGAATATCATTTAGTGAGTTATCATTAATATAGCGGAAATCATTTCATCTTAAACTAATTAAAACAACCTCAAGCATTCCAAAAAGACAACCTAGAGTGTGGAAACCCGCATATGTATATCATCAACAATGAACAGTTAGAGGACAATCACATATAAATATACATGCCCAAGATCTCTCAAAACCCCAAGTTTCAATGTTTCAAAAATAATATATACAATAATACAAGAAAAGTCACCTATATCAGACAAGCAGAAAGACCTGTTCTGGTATCCTCAAATCAAATATCCAAGCTGTGGAGCCTTTCCCTTACTGGACAGTGGATCTGCACTCCGTCAAATATAATAATGACCAGCCCAGGTAAGCAACATCAAACAGGACATAAATACAACATTTTGAAATAAATAAATCATCAGTCCATATTCATGGCGATAGAAAGAAAGGACATGGAATGCATGAATAAATAAGACTGTAAATAAATCAATTGAGCAATAAAAAATGAATGTCCTTGGAAATAATAGAGAGGCACAAGTAGTCTCGATCAAATGGTCGTTGAGTCGAGGTAAACACCTACAAGACTCAGAGTTTAAGACGCAGTAAACTCATGCCGTCCTAAAGTCCACGCGGATGAGATTCCCTGGTAATCCAAATAAGAACACTCACCTATATAGAACCAAAAACAGTATCGTGCATCCCGAGTTTGTGGCTTGGCATTTTTCTCAGATAACCCATTCTATCAAAGGATCACGTTGACTCACTTGTCCTCGGACAACTCAAAAGAATGGAATTTCCAAAATGGGGTAGAGTAATAACAATAATAATTTAAAGCTCAAAAAATAACTGTAAAATTTCTCACTGGTTTACTTACCGTATCCAAGCTAACTCGCACTCACACGACCTTTGACTCGCCTCCTATGAATCCCGTGTAACCCGTCAACAAGTAAAACTCATGATAATTCAATTAAATTATAAATCCTATTAAATACTTTCTAATTCACCCAATTTTCTATAATTATTTTATTAGTGTAATTGGGTTGATTTTCGAGTTATTGGGTCGTATTCGGACCCATTTAGATACTTGAGAGATCCCCAAAATTTTTGAAATTTTTATGAAAATCCCCATGTGAACAGTGTCACATGCCGCGATGGTGCCGTGGGATCTAACCTATGGTGGCACCCTCACAACGAAAATTTGGGGCTCAATGCCCCCGCCACCATGGGTGGCGCTATGGGCATAAATGCCCACAACGTCCCTCAGACGTAAGTCCTGCACACGCTTTTCGAGATTTTTCAAAACCCCAACTAGCATCGCTACATTCCAAGCCTATCCCAAACTCTTAGGGACGTCCATTACTACGTCAAACGACCTTCGGTTAACGTTAAAACCTCGACAAAACCCTCGATTACGAAAATCGTTCAAAAATCCCCAAAAATTCTCAAAAATTTTACAACTTCTCCAATCACTAAACTAATTCACAAATTACCAATAAATTATCCATTGAATCATAAATTCATCATAAAACCTCATTTTCAACATTTTCAAAATCTTGTCCAAATTCATTGTGACAAAAACCACACAAAACTACAACCAAAATGTAGATAAATATGTGAAGAACTAAAATCTCACCTTAGAATTCAAGGTTGGTCGATCCTTTGGCGTTAATCCAGAGCCAAAAATCCCAAAACCATCCGGTTCTCACATTGTGTGTTTTGTTGAAATAGAAAATAAAATGGATAAGAGAGAAAAGTTGGTGGGTTTATTTTATACCCCTTCCATCATCTACACCTACACACGAATCTCGAGGCACATCACATGGCCATCACTTAATCCATCCAACAACCTTGAAACCACATGATGACTTCAATGAGTGACTTGCATCAATACTTAACCGTTTTCTCGCACAATACTTGCAATCCCGGACCTATTCTGTACCATGATTCGCTCGTCGCGTAATCTCGGACGTATCAATGTATCGAACACGATATACAACTTTTAATTATTATTTATTTTATATTTAGTCAGTGTTTTTAATTCATTAAATCCCCCGGACTGCTAATTACCAAACAACTATTCACCCAAAACTCGTTATTCATGTTCTCATCTAGCCGAACCCGTTTCCCAACATCAACGCTCACATTAAATTGTCCTCACATATTTGAGACATTGGAATTTACATTCGGGTAATAAAATATAATATAAAACACCGAACAAAAATAATATACCTCGGTGTCGATGATCGAGAATCGGATAATTGTATCACGACAAGGGTCCACATACAACCTAAATTGAAACGTGGCACGAGTCAGATCTTAGGGTTGTTAGAGAGTATATACCCATGGAGGTCACGATCAGATTGAAGGAGAAGTTCTTGACATTGGTTCACAGTGAGATGTATATTATCGAGTACATGAAGAGGTATAAATATTTATTGATGTACTCCATAGATCTTGCGGGGACCGATACATGTTTTAGATCTATTACTTTGTCAAAGGCTTAGATAAGAGGATAGCGATCATAGTGGTATCGAGTGGAGTAAGTACATTGACGAAGGTCTACGACAGGTCTCTTTCACACGAGACATATCTGGTTTAGGAGCTAGTGATTAGTGGTTCAAGCTGCACTACGGGGACAACTAGGTTCGTAGAGCCAGCCAGCTTAGAGTTCTTTATTTGATAAGAGATGAAAAGACAAAGGAGAGATCAAGGCTGACAGGGACAGGGCCAGAAACCTCGCCGAGTTGATTGACAGTTAGATCACGGTCGTAAAGGGGACAAAGATCGTCGGGATGACCGTGATAAGCGAGATGATCGTGAGGTAGCATATTTTGCAGCTTTTGCACCATTTGATCAGCCTAGACAGGAGTAGAGGCAGGATAGAGTCAAAGAGCCCAAAGTTGAGGCCAAAGTTAGGTATAGAGTCAGATGACTACTAGTAGATTAGAGACTCGTACTTGTTACCGTAATGGTCAAGTCGGACACATTATAGTTGATTGTACCAAACTAGCATCAATACCACTATAGATTGAGCAGGCCAGAGATAGGGTTTAGACAGCTGATTTTAGGGTTGCACAACCAAACAGGGAGGCGACCAGACAACGCGTAAATAGTACTTTATTTTTCTATGGCATTTCCATGCATGTTATATTTGATTCAGGCAACACATTGTCTTTTATTTCTGGACGCATGGTAGGAAAGTTAGGGTTAGCTGTACAGACCTTATATACGCATCTTGTTCTTAGTATGATAGTTGGGAATAAGATTTACCTTAACCGAATTTGTCGAGATTATGTTGTGGAGATAGAGGGACATCAGTTACCAACTGATTTGAGAGTATTAGAGTACATGAAGTTCGATGAGATGTTCGATATGGATTTGTTATCGTCTTATCACGCATATATCGATTGTTTCAACAAAATTATGATGTTTTACATCGAAAGGATTCTAGAGTTTTCATTTGCCATAATTATGTTGCATTACCTATACTCGAGGCAGATTAGCGACGTTCGCAGGAGATGGATGCGTATGCGGCTATGGTTGAGCTAGAGCTTAGGATAGTAATTAGGGTTGAGGATGTCCTAGTTGTTTATGAGTTTTCAGACATGTTTCCTGAGGATTTGTCAAGATTGCCACCACCGAGAGCTGTTGAGTTTTTCATTGAGCTGATTTTAGGAACTTAACCAATCTACAACAGGTTGTATATGATATCAACATCGGAGTAGGAGGAGTTGAGGACCCAGTTATAGGAGTTACTGTAGAAGGGTTTCATTCACCCTAGCATGTCACCTTGGGGAGCGCAGTTCTTTTTATGAAGAAGAAGGATGGCTCGATACGGATGTGTGTGGATTATAGGAAGTTGAATTAGGTGATGATTCGGAACCATTACTCATTTCTCAAGATCGATGACTTGTTCGATCAGTTGGCATGAGCCAAATTTTTCTTGAAGATTGACCTCAGATTAGGATACCATCAGTTGAGGATTTGAGATGGTGATATTAAGAAAACTACCTTTAGTACGCGATACGGGTTATATGAATTTACAGCCATGACGTTTGGGCTGACTAATGTGCCAGCGATCTTCATAGATTTCATGCATAGGGTGCTCAGGCTGTTCTTGGATCGATATGTGATCGTATTCATCGACGACATTCTAATATATAGCAGGACTCATGTGGAGCATGAGAGGTATGTGACGACCCTAAAATCCGAGGCCATCCTGTGACCAGCTACTTCCCTACCTCAGCACCTGAAGCCTCTACCACGTCACTCATACTCCTCACTTGCCTGACACCCTGGCGTGTCTTGTCAATTGATTCGTAGCTTACATATAGTTTTAGATTTAACCATAAACTAATTTAAACATTTTTAATGAACAACAACGGAAGTCTTTATATTGCAAAAATGAATATATATACTTTTAGTATTCAGCCTATAGTGGAAATCCTGACAATACTGTGCATACAGGCGATCAACTATAACAGTATATGTATACAAGTATAGGTCTGAAACATAGTCTCCCAATCCCAAAAGATATATAAAATATCAAAAATATAAATATCAACACACGTACCAGCAGGCCTCGGTGTAGGTAAGTCAGATGTAATCGCCAAGAATCCCCTTACCTTTGCTAGTACTAGGATCTGCGCTCAGCCATCACAAAAGGAAGATGACGAGGCCAGTAAGTAAAATCTAAAGGAAAACCACCGCGCATCATAATTTAAGGAAAATAAATGGAAATTAATAAATAGTGTTAAATAATCATGCGGAAAGAAGGAAAATGCAGACAACTGCTCAAAACTCATCGCATAAATATAAATACATAGTATACACAAATGGGGGTGAACCAGCTATCCAAGATGTGTACTGAGGACCAGGTGCCCTGTTGTGGCCTACACCATCGACGCTACGACTGTGTCCTGGACCACACACCTAGCAAGCGACCACACATTCCCCGGATATATAGACGCAAAAACTCAACTGTCCCAATAAGAATGGACTCGTAGATTATCAATAATTTACAGCTCAAATGAAATAACAATAAGTAAATGCAGTAGTGGTGTTCAGTTGGATTTTACGTACCTCAAATCACACTCAAAAATCTCGAAAATACCCCCGATCCGACCCCCCCGACTAGCCCCCGACTCCAACTACTGTCCCATGACTTCTAAGATCTAATTCCGGGGTTTATTGGTCAATTAATTGGATTTATAATCAGTTAGGCTCGATTTCATATTTTAATTTAAAGTTCAGGGGGGTTATTAGCGCGCTAGTCAAATCAATTAGCGCGCTAATTGATCTTCGGCACTGTTCATCATCTTCCCCAGCGTGATTAGCGCGCTAATATTCATCACCTAGCGCGCTAATTGCACGCTGCCCAAAATTTCCAGAAATGAATTTCTGGTTTTTCTAGTTCCTAAACTCATCACAAACATCCCACAACAACACACACCTCAATAACATCAAATTGCTCTCCAAAACACCGATTAAACCCGAATTTCCACCCAAAATAAAGAATCGAAAGTGTGCATGTTGAAATTTTGAAATTACCAAATTCCCTCAATTTTCCACAAACTCAATTCAAACTCACGTAATTTATCAAACTAATCCTCAATAGCAATAAATCAATCAAAAACTGAGATGAATTCTCAAAAATTCGTCTAAACCTCACATACCCAACCACATTCAGTTTCCACGAAGAAATAAAAGAATTTGTTAGTAAAATACCTTAAATTTCGTAGTTTAGCTCTCAAATCCCGTCTCCAAACATTCCCTTGCCTTCCTAACAGGGATTTCTCTCCCAGAAATCTGAAATCTTAGTGGAGAAATGGTTTTGGGTTTGCATGTCACAAGATCGGTGGTATTTATATATTGGGTTCTAATCTGGCATTCACACGCATCTCGAGGTTGGTCGGACGGCCTTGGTCAAGCCTGTGTCACCCAATTCCTAGACACCTTATCATGACACTATCTGTCTTATTTTGGCTTGTTGTAAATCTCAAGAACAATCCAAAGGGTGCTAATTTATTCATTTCAAACTATAGAACTTGATTAATTTCAATTGATTTAACCCATACAACCTATCCAAGCCCTCAAATAAATTCCATAAAATGGTAACTAGGGTCACACTAACTTCTCGACTACTTAGCACCCCGTGCCCCCGCATCCGACACGCTTCCCGAGGTGGTCCCACACTTTGTATACCCCAATTTATTCACTTAACCTAAGGTTATATTTAAATTCAATCAATCAAATCCTCCACCATAGTCATATTGTTATGATATAATCTAATCTAACCTCAACGCTCGGCCTCACAGCTACTGTACCCTTACGTTGGCAATTCTATGACACAAAACCTCGGCGCTCAAACTCGCCCAACAAGTACTACATCTACACACCGATGATGGATAATACATCAATACAATAATGGAAATATTAATACATCACCGAATTCAAGAAAAAAAATAGTACACAGTTAGTCCCTAGGTCCAGGTCATGCGTAGTCTATCCGCGGCATCCACGTATCGTCCGAGCTGGCATCCTAATCTGAAATTAATTAAAATAATGACTTTAATAAATAACGGGTCGTTACAAGGTATCTCAGGGAGGTGTTGGCGATGTTGAGAGAGCACAGACTTTATGCCAAGTTCAACAAGTGTGCATTTTGGCTAAGTGAAGTCAAGTTTTTGGGGCACGTCCTCAGCGATCAGGAAATATCAGTTGATGGTGATGAGATTCGGGCTATTATTGACTCGAGGACACTCGAGTCTGTATCTGATAGTTGTAGTTTCCTAGGTTTGGCAAGATATTACAGGTGCTTTGTGCAGGATTTCTTGTTGATTGCAGCGACGATGTCGAGGTTGACAAAAAGGATGTCAAATTTGAGGTCACAGGAGTGTGAGGATGCTTTTTGGAGCTGAAGAGACAGTTGACTTATGCGCTAGTTTTGGCATTACCTGTGGCAGGGTGAGGTTTCTCAGTTTACACTAATGTGTTAATCATGTTTGCACTAAAAGCCTGGAATCACTACTTGTATGGTGAGAGGCTCATGTTGTTTATCGATCACTAGAGTTTGCGAGATCTATTCACTCAGAGGGAGTTGAATATAAGAGGGAGGAGATGGCTCGAGTTACTGAAGAACTATGACTTCGCCATTGAGTACCATCGCGGTAAGGCGAATGTGGTAGTTGATGCACTAAGCAGGAGTGATATCGAGAGCCAGACGGTACTACGCCATATGACACACGAGCACAGGCTGTTTGAGGCTACGCATTGGTATTATGTGTGACAGAGTCTATTGCTAAGCTACAAATATGAAGTCAGATGCGAGTTCCTACGGTGTCTCTCAAGCAGCTTGTTGAATTATAGAGAATTGAGGGCCGATATTTATGGATTAATGGACTGGCTTAGGATTTGGGGTGTATTGAGTGGTTTGAGGGTTTAAATGGGTACTTAAGACATATGGGTCATTTATGGATACTATCGGTATCAGAGCTCTGGGACATCATTCTCGATGAAGCACACCGATAGCTATATACAGTTCATCTTGGTCAGACCAAGATGTATCATGATCTACAACGATTGTTTTATTGGTGGCAAGGATGAAAGCTGACGTGGGGAGATACGTCCAGAGTTGTCATATTTGCCAACAGGTGAAGGCTGAGCACAGGAGACCAGTTGGGTTGCTAAAGTCGTGACCCATTCCTCAGTAGAAGTGGGAACACATGACTATGAACTTCATCAATGGCCTATTGTAGATTATAAGGAGACACAACGTAGTTTGGGTAGTTATCGACAGGTTGACGAAGTCGGCACATTTCATACCGATCGCCATAAAGATATTCAGTTACACAACTGAGCATAATCTTTGAGAAAGAGATTGTTAGATTGCACGGTGTACCGATCTCCATTATTTCTAACAGAGATTCAAGATTTACTTCGAGGTTTTGGGAGAGTATGCAAGAGCAGTTTGATACTTGACTACAGTTCAGTACTGCGTACCATCTTTAAATTGACGGGCAGTCAGAACGTTTGATTCAGATTCTCGACGATATGCTCAGGGTGTGTTTATTACAGTTTGGTGGATCGTAGGATGATTATCTACCTTTATGTGAGTTTGCTTACAATAACATCTATCAAGCGAGTATCAAGATGCCACCGTTTGAGGCACTTTATTGTAGGCTATGTAGGTCACCAGCATGTTGGGTGGCACCAGAAGATACAATGGCTATAGGACTTGAGGTTGTTATGGATCACACTGAGAAGGTGAGATCGATTAGGCAAAAGCTTTCAAGCGACGCAAGATAGACAGAAGAAATATGTGGATAAGTACCTAAAGGTTATGAGCTACGAGGTTGGGACATGGTGTACTTGAAAGTTTTGCCTTGGAATGGTCATCAGAGGTTTGGCATTAAAGGAAACTGGCACCAAGGTTCATTGGACCGTTCAGAGTTGAGGAACGTGTCGGCAGAATGGCATACTGTTTAGAGTTATCGCCACAGTTAGTGGGGGTACATCCGGTGTTTCACATATCCATGTTGAGGCTAGCTAGGTCGGGACCGAGACCTATGGTTGATGTACGTCAGATTGAGGTGCAACCGGACATGTCATACAAGGAGTAGCCTATGGAGATCATGGATTGGAGGACTTCGACTTTGAGGAACAAGGAGATCCCAAAGGTGTTGGTTCGTTGGCAGCATTATGGAACCGAAGGACTTACCTAGGAGCTCGAGTCTACCATGTGATGATGGTATCCCCACTTATTTGTCGGTAAGTATTTAAGTTTAATTTAAATTTCGGGACAAAATTTCACCTTGTTGGGAAGAACTGTAACGGCTCGAATTTAATTCATCGTTATTAATGACTTGTTTGCAAATGTGGCTGATAGCTCAGACGCTCGTAGGACTCAGCCAGCTAGGCTAGGGTGCGCTTGGAGTTAGGTAAATAACTATATTATGTGTTGATTTGTCCAATTTACAATGTTTATGTTGAATTATAGTAAATGACATCGTGATGTGTGTATTTATATTTCATTTGATGTGCGAGACTGTGTGTTAAGTATTTGCCTCGATATGCGTGTCGACGCGGGTACCGGGTAGACTAAAAGACGAAATATTGGGCCGAAGAATTAATACACACATGAAATTAATTAAAGGAATTAAATAATTAATATGAAATGACTATCTGGGGTCTAATAGTGCGGTAGTACATGTAGGTCGTGTGTTGTGACGCGAAATGGCGTCAGAACACCCGAATGGGACTTTTTGAGTTGTAAACTAAATAGAGTGTCATATTTGTGTCATTTATTTGAGTCAATTAATTTGGAGTTGATGTTTTATTGTTAAGCTGAGCCCACCTTTGACACTTAAATGCACCAAATGAGTCGATGCCACATAATGCGCCTCGAGTATTGTGTAGTACCAACCCACGCCTATATATCGGTGTCTAAAAGTGGGCCAAAAAATCATTTTCCCCATTGTTCTCAACTTTTATATGTGTTCTCACAAAGCAACGACCTTTATTTTGTCAAATCTCGGCTTTCTTAATTTATTTTTTGTAGTCATATATTTATTTTTCTTGAAAATTTGTTTTTCATAATTTTACTTTGAATATTACAAGTTTTGCAAGTACTTCTACATGAACACTATGAAATAATAACGATTAATTCATGATATAATTGACCCTAAAAAATTTGGAACTGATACCTATATATATGTATCGTTGTTTTTGATATATAAACCATTGCACTATTACTTTAGTACTAGTGTCAAACCATTATTATAGTAATAGAAGATTGAAAAGAAAATGCATACAATTATACATTTGGATGTGGGATGTGGCCCTGGGATATCATTCTAATGGTGTTAAAAAGGAAAATGCTTTTGTAATTAACTCACATATTAACTTAACCCAAAAATAATGCGCATCTATATGTCTATAATGTGTGGCGAGCCTCAGGATGCATGAATGCTGAAATGAACAACGAGCATATAGGTGCGTGTCATATTTTAGTTAAGTTTGTTGGTGACAATAGCTTGCTCTTTTCAAAAAATAGGTACAAATATATACATCCACATCTCTCAGACAAAATATTACAAGTCCAAAAACTTATTCACTAATATGGTAAGTTCAATCCAAGTCAAGAAACTAAATTGTAGATTTGTAAACTAGTCGATATGGGGCTTATCATCTATTTGTACATATTCTAAACTTATAAGAATTGTTTGTATTTAGTTTTGAATATATGAAAAACTTATTTTGATTAAACCAAACAATTATTAACAAATGAATTTAGCAGAAGTCAAGATACTTGGGTGGATGTGTATTAGTACTCGTAAAGATAGAATAAAAAATCCAGAAACTAAAAAAAAACAGGAGTAACAACAATTAACACAAAGAATAAGGGTCGTTTTGTGATGGTTTGAATATGTAATGGCCTAAATTTAATTTGTCATTATTAATGACTTGTTTACAGACGTGGCTGACAACTCAACATCATGAGACCCGCAGCTAGGCTAGGGCACTTGGAGTTAGTTAAATAGCTATATTATGTGCTGATTTGTCTAATTTATGATGTTTATATTGAATTATAGTAAACGACATCATGATATGTATATTTATATTTCATTTGACGTGCGAGACTGTGTGTTAAGTATTTGCCTCGATATGCGTGTCGATGCAAGTACCAAATAACTAAAAGACGAAATATAGGGTCGGGGGAACTAATACACACATGAAATGAATTAAATGAATTAAATAATTAATATGAAATGACTATATGGGGCCTAGTTGCATGGAATATGTGTAGGTCTCGTGTTGTGATGCAAAACGGGCGCCAGAATGCCCAAATGGGACTTTTTGAGTTGTAAACTAAAGAGTGTCATATTGGTGTCATTTATTTGAGTCAATAAGGCTAGAAGAAAGGGGCAATTATTGGCCATTTGTGAGCCAAAAGATATGCATAGGGATTGGTATGTTGAATGAGATCAAAATGGGATATATATATATGTGTGTGTGTGTGTGTGTTGACTAAACCACCTCTACCACTTTTTTCTCTCTTGTTCTTCTCAAATCCAAAAATCAATAGTGTTGGGGAAGGGCTTGATCAACTTTTGGTGGTAATTTGAAGGTCTTGGAGGTGTGAATCAACCAAGCTAAGGTGAGATCTTCACTCATCTCTTCTTCTTCTCACTTTTAGTTGTGGTTTTGGGCATGCTTGTGTTGAATCCGAGATGGGGTGTTGTGCAACTGTTTTTGTTGGTTTTTGTTGATGTTTTGGTGATGGAGAAGGTGTTGTTATTGATTTTTTAAGTTAGTTTTCAAAGTTGGTTAGTTTTTATAAAAGTTGAATTTTTGAAGTTTAGGTTGATCTTGTGATTTAATGATGTTTGTTGTATATGGATGCCTTTGGCATTTTTGAAGTGTTGTTAATCCCCACGAGGTGAGGATGGGGTCGACAGCTTAGAGGGAGGCTTTGGGTTGTGATTTCCACAATTCAGCAGAACTGAACTGATGGAAATCGACTACCCATCATGTTGGCTAGGGGACCCTAACACGCTAGGCATTCTAGGTTGGTAATGACGATAGGATGAACACCAATGTGTTAAATGTTCATCAGGGGCATAGTACAAGGCTGTTTTGGGGATTTTGACCCTAATGCCTATACCAATCAACATAAAATACATCCAATTAACTAAAAATCAATTATAAATGGAAACAGGTCATTTCGGGTGATAATTTGGGTATCGGGGATTTGATGGAATCGGACCGAGGTTTATTTTATGGGGTGAGTAGTGCGATTTGAGGTATGTAGTATCCCAACTAAAATTACTTGAGTATTTATGTACTTTGGCTTTTGAATCCAATTTTTGTCTTTCAATATTTCATTCCTAGTTGTGGTTTATATGGACGGAAGTTGAGGCTCTCCCTCCATACCATTTCCGTGTGTATGCCCACTAGGTTATAGCATGTGCATCAGGGATGCACGTGTGGGTGTGTCGTTGGTACTATGTCGACCACCTAGTGGATCCAGATACGGCCCTGCTTGAGTGGAACTCGCTGGCAGTATTATGTGGAAGAGTTCGAATTATGGCGCTAATCTTGCCCTAGGCTCTAGGAACACACCTTAAGCTGTCACTATTATTTATCCATGCGATGATCACAATTGTTTGTATTTGTTTTTGCATGTTTACTTAATATATTTATTTAAATTGTAGTATTTACTTTCAGTATTGTTCACTTAATTTCCTTGGGAATACTCACTCTTGACTCGCCATCTGCCTTTTATAATGACTTGAGTGCAGATCCTAATACGAGTCGAGGCAAGGGCAAGCTACCAGAGTATCCATGATTCAGAGACATTTAGCCCGAGTTGTACATTTGTATTATATGTTCTTTATTTTCATTATGGGAATTTGGGATTGTGAGATAACCTTGGTACCTTGTATTGTTGATATTTTGATACCTTTGAGGTATTTATTGATATATGGTTATCATATGGATTTTTCACACTAGGTTTATGGTTTATATCACATGATTGGATATTTATTAACTAAGTTAATATGTTTTTAAGACTTCTGCTGATATGTTTTAAGGTTTATGAGATGATTTAACAGATATCATGAGTTCATTAACAATTTAAATAGTAAATGTAGCTTAATGAGATTAATAATGATTAAATGGTGGATGTTATTCATTATGAGGCACAACTGGTGCTAGTAAGTCAGGCTGTGGGCTCACATTGGTCCCCGTGGCGGTCTATTAGAAAAATGGGTCATTACAAAATACCTTTAATAGATGACAACCTACAAACTCCCCCACTATAAAATTCGACTCATTAGAAATGGCGCATGAGTAGCTAGATCGAAGCTCACTTGGAACGTATTGATTGGAGGTTTTTAATGGATTTGGAAAACACATCATCGATTGCACTATAATCAAGCACGATGAAAGAGTTTGATCTATGAAATTGGCCTCAACTAATTTTATGTTATTGTATCACGATCCTAAATATTGGTTTTACTTTTGGGATGGTGCTAGAATGCATGACACCTCAAATGCACACCCCTGCCACATCCACCACCTGTGTTCACATCGGGATTTGAGATTATGCATCTCGAGATTCAAAATGTGGTTGGATAGGGGTGTCTGTTCCGGTGTGCAATTCTAAGAGTGTCGCTATAGAATTTTCATAACATAATACATGCATGATATGAAAGTATTTTATAATTGATACTTCATCTTATTGCCTTAATTTCATATGTTTTTTTTCTTTTTTGATAACCATGAGTGTCGGAGCTTTTTCAGCCTCTCCTTATTTTGGTTTGACTAATCTCGTAAGAGTTAAGCAAGCACCCTAGCCCAATAACCCAAAGAAACTAAATAAATAATTCAAAAGAAAAAAAAACCAAGGAAATATAATATAGCTACAAAGATTTGAACCCATGAGCTCTCTGCCACTAACATTATTTCATTTACTAACAATTTAGATCTTTTACAAGTTAATTAACTTTGGTTTTGGGTTTAAAGGTGTTAGAGTCATGATCAACCATTTGGATTGTCATCATGTTGTTCACTTTGTTTTTTGGTAAATGACTTACTCGAGGCACGATTCACGTGCTCAAATCACAAGATAAATGTTAGGTGATTGAATAAAGATACGTGGTTGTAGCAGATTATTTGAGTGGTTGCAACAGGATCTCCAAACTAGGTTTTTAAAGATTTGCTCTTATCCATAACTAACTGAACACCAATTGACGATTCGATGAGATGTGGAGTTGTTGTTCAGAGACATGCTTACTATGTATTAAATATGCAAAGCCATGGCTATTTGTAGATGAAGATTAGGCATATCTTAAGGATGTAGTTTTGTGTTGTGAACAAATTGTTCATTTCTTTATCGAGGGGAGCTCGACACCGAGTGAAGGGTATTTCAATGAGGTGGAACCTCAACATGCAAGTATCGGGAGACTTGTGTAGAGTCCATTGTGAAAGTGGAGGGTAGTGTAACAAGCTTAGTGAGTGATCACTAATTTGGGTATTGCGTGAATGTGGGCGTGGCCCTGCAAATGTAGGTCATGGACTGAACTGCAAAAACAAGTTCTCTAGTGTTCTGGTTTGATTTTCTTTTCTACATACTTTATTTTTAAGTACTTGCTTTAGTTTTTGTTTTCCCAGTTACAACTAGCATTGTATTATAACCGCATTTGGTTATTTCAAAAGGTTATTGACTTGAGATACTAAATCATAAACTGGACTGAATGGAATGAAGGGCTTTTTGTAATTTTCTTTTTTTGGTTTAGTGCCAAATTGTAAACTGGACTAAATGGAATGAAGGGCTTTTTTGAATTTTTCTTATTGGTTTTGTAATGCATTGCAAAACATTTGTTGCTAAAGTTCCAAAATTATCCAAGAACAAAAAACTGAATATGTTAATTAAAGAATCGAACACTTGAATCAAACAACTGAAATTCAGTAAATTAGGAATTGAAGTCCACCTACATTCTAATCATAGATACTGAACAAATTGTTGGAGGGATTTCCAAATACTTGGTGCGAAATTGAAGAATAACTTGATGCAATTGATCGAGGCTTGAGTTAGACTCAATGTCCTTAAGACTATTTCACATCGCTATGGTGCTCACGGTCTAATAATGATAGTCCCCCAGGATACAACAATCGTACTAGTGATCGTAGTAGCACTCCAAAACATTAGTCTATGAACCAATCTATGAGTTAATACTCACTTAGACGCAAAACCATGTAAAATAGAGAAAGAGATTTTGATTTGACTCATTTTCTTAACCTTCTAACTTATTAAAAAACAATCCATCTAGTGAATATATATATAGACTTTCAAGTGTCTATTAGGAAAGACATGCTTCTTGGTGATTAGATATGCCTTTTAGTCTGCTATGTCTCTCACAAGAGTACACACCTTTTCACATAATTTCCATTCAAATTATAAACAATTAAATAATATAATTAATTGTTCCAACAATCCCCCACATGAATGGAATCATCAAATCTTTATACATTCCCCACATAAATAGATTTTAAAAATCATTTTAATGCAGACACACTTGAGATAGTACTGGCGGAATAAAGTTACATCAGGAGAAGTGTCATATAGAGACTTGAACTTACCCTAAAGAAATATTATCGAACTTACTTAATGATGCAATGGATATAAAAGATCTTGAACTGTTCACTTTTTATAGTAAATCGAGACAATAATACTCACATAACTTCATCCCTATCATTATTGGTTCTTGCGGTTTTGTCCATTTTGGTCCTGGACATATCTTAGTTTCTGATAGATTTAGAGAATTTAGTCTGTCTCGTTTTCATAAATGTGACCAAATTTACTATCATATAGGTAACATTTTTATTTGTCTTTAAATGCATAGCATACCCTTAACTTCTTCTGAACACATTTTTTATCATAGGAATGAGAGAGTATGTGTTCTTCTCTCGAGTTCATCTAACTAGTTTTCCTATTCAACCTTGTACATGGGATCTCCAATCAACCATGTTAGGTTTCCGCTAGAGTAAACTTATTTTTTAGGCTTTTAAACTCATTCCTCTCGATATTAATTTACTTGATATTAACAAGCCTTCAATTGGTGGCCACAAGTTTGTCTTCTCATTTCTCATTTTTATATGGAAATTATTCCATATTAATCAAGTAACTATCAACGATAATCTTCAACATATAATTCCAGATTTACCATCATTTTGTTCTCTCTCACTTACGATTATTAGCCGGTTTACAACTTATGCATTATAGAGATAATTGCATCTAATATAGAATATATCCTCCAAGCTCTTTCAAAGTCATAATGTTGCTTTTCTAGCTTATTAATGCACAATCATTTAGATTATAATGTGAATCAATCAATACTTCCTTCTTTTTTTAAGGATTCCTATTGATATAAACATTTCTTCCCTAAATTCACCATTTAAAATGTGTCTTTCAACATCTTTTGTTTTGCTTTATTAGCAACCAACATGCTAGATATCATTACTGACTAGTGAATTTTTCTCAAGGAAATCAAAGCTTCCTTACTCAAATAAAGCCTTAAGTTATCAATTTAATTTTCTTCATTTTAAGCAATTGATCCATGTGTCTTTAAATTTTAAAATCTATTTACACCTCAAAGGCTTCAACTTGATGGATTCAATCTCACTATTGATAACTCATTTTCAATACAATCTATCCTTGAATACTTTACTCGGGGTTCATAATTTATTTTCCTTAACTCAAAAATAAAGATAAAATTTTTTATGTGCACCTCCACATTTTCAAGTATTCACAAACATTTAATAATATATCTTCAACTCAGAAGATAAAACTATCAAAATTAGGTCTTGCAATTAAATTGTTTTCAACCCCTAACAATTAATTGATGTAATCCAATGCTAATCAATACATATAGCATTCTCAATAAAAAAATTCACCCAAGAATAAGTATCAATTTGGATTATTTAATCTATGATATTCTTAAATTATTAAAATGCTCGAGGCATATACATATAAAAGAAATCAAAACATAACAAAAACCATTGAGAACATAATATTACACCAAATTGGTTAGTAAACTCTTGAATATTTTTGTACTTCTTCTTCAAGAAATCTCGTTATTTGTTTGATTATCAGTAACAAAAGATTATATATACTGTGACAAGTAATGCATGTATATCATATCAATATATGCTTTTGATCATATCCACCCAATAGTTTCAAATACTCATTTTTATCTCAATGTGTGGCAACTAAGCCAAAGTGACATTTTCTTTTTAAATTACAACAACCACGAAAGTTGATATACTCTGATCGAAATCATTGTTGCACCTCACAAATACCCATATATAGAGAGGCTTGGCCATAGATATGCCTGTTTGCTAAGTCACGATTTCCTTGCATACCTGTTCAATGGATCGAGTGTTATTATCTCATACCCACTATGGTTCTAGAGGTGCAACGATCGAGGATCTTTGCATTACATCTGTGCAAGCAAGTGCCTGGCTAAGAGTCGGCCTTTTTTTTTTTAATTTAGGCCATATCTCTCCATCACAAGCATCATCAATGGCATCCACAAAACAAGTGCCCCTATCTTCATCTCAGCAATCGCTATTTTTCATGAATAAAGAGAACAATAAGTCTCTTTTTGGGCTTTTCTTCAATGCCCGTAAGATTGGGATTGCAACAACTAAGTAATGACCATACATATCTTTGAACATTCAAACAATATATCACTTGCACACACATTGAATCAGATAAAACAAAATCTAATGAGATAAATAAAATCTTAATCATCATTGTTTCAATTACAAATCTGATCAATCAGTTTCACAACACATCCATTCACTTGAATATGAGCATGACCATTCACATTTGAACAGGCTCTATGCATCCCATGACACCATGGAAGGTCATGATTTAATATGGCTATCACATGGTGCAACATTGATGGGCGGTACTGCCATGTACATCCAATTGAAACAGGCATAATCGTTTGATTATGGTTTTTCATTCTTTAATACAGAAAAGAAACAAAATTAGATCATGCATCAATCTAGTGACATATTTACGATCAAATTTCCAATCTATTTCTTGTATCACCAAATCCATATTAATAATGGAATATATTAAACCAACGTACCTTGTTTCGTTGAATTGCAAAATGGGACACAAGTTTAATTAATGATCTCTGATGTAAGCACGCACCTGTTGAAGCATTTGGCCATATTGATTGTTGTTTTCATCAACGTTGTAGCTGCCGGTTGAAAACTGTCAACCCATAATTATTAGTCTTAAGATTGTTGGAGGGATTTTCAAAAACTTGGTGTGAAATTGAAGAATAATTTGATGCAATTAATCGAGACTTGAGTTAGACTCAATGTCCTTAAGACTATTTTGCTTCGCTATGGTGCTCACGGAGCTGATGACAATATTCCCTAGGATACAACGATCATACTAGTGATTGTAGTTCTCCAAATCACTAGTCTACGAACCAATTATGATTAATACTCTCTCAGACTCAAAATCATGTAAAATAGATAAAGAGATTTTGATTTAACTCATTTTCTTAACCTTCCAACTTATTAAAAAGCAATCCATCTAGTGAATATACATATATATATATAGACTTTCATGTGTCTATTAGGAAAGACATGCCTCTTGATAAATAGATACACCTTTTAGTTTGTTATGTCTCTCCACAGGAGTTCATACCTTTTCACATGTTTCCATTCAAATTATAAACAATTAAATAATATAATTAATTGTTCCATTACAAATTAGTACTAAATATAGTCCTAGCTAGACAGGATTCTAAACCAGTTTTGGGTTTCAATATATCGATCAAAAATCGCGAAACTAAGATATGTTCACATCTATTGTTTTAATTCCCTATCTCGAACCCAGTCTAAGTTCTAGCTAGTTCCATTCTACGTGATCAAGTTTCCATAAGTTTTCATATAATTAGAAACTTTTTCCATTCAATAAATGTTCTTGTTTCTTTTTGAAAATAATACTTCATTGATCATTAGGGAAAATGAAATTTCTACATTTGAATCAAAAGAACATAATAACCTAAACTTAACTCAACAAATGATATCTACAGAGAACAATTGAAGAAATGATTTACTTGTGAAATGAACCAATGGAAATAATAAATCAAATGTGTTAGGGAATATTGTGCAATTAGGAAATATTTACAAATCACTCATGTAATTATCACTACAAGATTCAACCAGACAGGGACGAAAATTTCGTCCCTAATTGGGTGGGATTCGGTTGCTAATATGATCAGCAACCAAATTATGAACCGACTAAATCGGTAGTCTAAACATTGTCGCTGATTGGTCAAGGACCGAATTTCAAGTCTATTGTTAAGTTAGAAATCGAAAATTTCATCTTTATCCGTCGTTGATTTGCTATTCGGGTGTGAAAAAATTATGCGTTCCATCTTTAAAACGGTCTCTAATTAAAGATTGATTAGAGACCGAATGTATAGGTTAGAGCCCATTTCTTTCCATTTCGTTCCTAAATCAGTCTCTAAACTGGGACGATTTAGAGATCGAACTCGTAGATCTTATATCCTTTAATATGCATTCCATCCTTGATTCGGTCCCTGATTAGAAATTGAATCAGAGACAGAATTCAACATCCCAGAAAACAAAAATAATTTATATACATTTCTAGCTGTTAGAAACACATTATACAACACAAATAAACTACAAACATAATTTATATACATTTCTAGTTGCTAGAAACACATTATACAACATAAATAACCTGTTGGGAACTCATTATACAATATAAGTTTCACAAATAACATGCTAATGAAACCAAAATAGTTATAAAAAAAAAAGAAATCAAAATAGGCATCATATATTTATATGTGTTTAAAAGTTTCCCTAACTAGTTCCTAAAATACATCATTTATATATGTATACTAAAATATAAAAATATACCAAAATATCAAAAGGAATGTATATTAAGCGTATCATATCAAATGTCTTTATTAGGTTGTGGTAGGGGATGTGTGTCGAAAAATGCATCGATCCACTCCTACCAAGTGAACATATATATGAGAAAAGGTTTAGATCAAAAGTAATAAAACCCTTTAAACCAAAATTAGCATTGAAAATCCTCTCTAAATCCCGAAGGAATTGTTAAAGCAAGAAGAGATTAGATCAACATAGTCACCTATACTAGTGCTTTGATACACACTAACATTATGCCCATAACTTTTTCTTTGTCAATAGGAGCTGTAGAATATTAGAAGAGAAATAAAACACAATTAAATTTATCCTTCCATCATAATCATTGATATGGGAGGCATCAAGGGATATGGAAATAAGTTGGGTAGCAAACAACATATTTAACATCATAGATAAAGCATTATACTATTTTCATTTTTCTTCAACACTTTCTATGGTTGGATAATTTATGTAGTAATGTTGTACCATGAGGACTCCTTGTCCTCAGTTCCTCTAACCTCAATAAAGTCTTGCTTACTATCAAAAAAAAAGTAAGAAAACAAAAAACTTAGAGCACTTATATTAACTCTTTCTGACCGTGCGTCAATGAAGGTCTGACCATTGTGTTTCTTCGTGTGCACATAAAGGTACAACTCTAGCGTCGTGCAGTCCCTCCCCAGCTCCTTGCTCTATATACGTAACATATTATCCATTAACAAGTTAAAGAGTTAGAAAATTAACAAGTTAAAGAGTTAGAATGTTAACAACATAATTAAATTCCAAGTTATTTGATTACTTAGCGATACCTGATGGAGGGGCACACCCTGATCCAGATCCAGATCGACGGTCTGTCATCTTGATGATTTACAAAAATAAAAATGTAAATTCAATAGAGTGAAAAAAATTCTTGTAATAAAAATAAAATAAACTAAATGTTACATTTATAAATGTCTCAGTCACTTTCAGTTGTGTCAACTGAAGTTTGACTTTCGGACGACGAAGAAAATTCGTCATCATGTTCATTAACTTCCTCTTCCTTAGTTATGTGTGAACCGGTCGGGTCAGTTAGAGAAGCATGTAACCTTTCGATACCAACCTCAATGGTAAAAGGGGTAGGTTCATCCTCCTGATATGCTGCATTTGCAACATACACATTGTCTGTTTGGCTAGTAACATTTAACTCCTCAGCATATTTTGGTTGAAGCCTACAAAAGGCCAACCATTCATTTTGCTCCCTCCTTAAAGAGGGGTAAGGAAGATAATATACTTGACATGCTTGCATTGCTAATATGAATGGCTCGTACTTATTGAATCGACGATTTTGATGGACTTCAACTACTTTTAACGATGGATAAATCCTTATTCCAATACCTAGAGTAAGGTCAAACCATTCACATTTGAACAACATTGTACGCTTATTCCCACTATAGTCCAATTTTATAACCTCAAGGACTTGGTCATATAAGTCATATGAGTCATGAACATAGTTGGAACCCTTCACACACACACCACTATTTTGCTTTCCCCTGTTCGCACCATATGTCAGATTTTGAAACTTGTACCCGTTAACAAGGTACGAATGGTACATGATGCAAAGACGAGTTGGACCGTGTGAAATATGACGAATTGTTTCATCATTAACATGACTACGTGCCTAACACATAACACAAGAACCAAAAATAGTGTTATTTTGTTATCCATATGTGGAGAAAGTCTTTACATAAGAAAATATTAATTGATGACAATTACATATTCATGAAATCAAATCGCAAATTCAACCTCATGCCTGGCGCCTACATCTGCATCGGTGATGTCAAGCACACATTGTCGAAGTTCAACGATGAAAAGCCTAAATCACATGCGTACATTAGAAAATAATTGGATTGAACTAGGTTTTGTTAATGAGAAACGACAAAACATGTTCATTAAATCACCTTAATTTTACCATTGCAAACTTACTCAATGTAAGGCAAGATTTTGAGACAATTTAGTAGGACATAGGCATGTGATGCATTGTACTCCAACTCAGTTAAGTATCGTTTCTTTGATTAACCAAATGTACGGCCAGGATGAGTGAAAATAGAAAATTTTTCAACAAAGTTCGCGCTAAGTCCAACTCCACCATCATTATTGCTCTGGACTTGCCACCGGGAGGTATTGACATGGTCTTCAAAGTAGTAGGAGCAAAATGAAGTTGCCTCCTCAACCAAATATACATTGCAAATTGATCCTTCGACCTTCGCTTTATTTTTTACATTGTGTTTCAAATATTTGAGCAACCTAATTATACCTCTCAAATGGATACATCCAACGATGTTGAACTGGACCAGCAATGGAAGCCTCGTACGCCAAGTGCATGGTAAGATGTTCCATTAAATTAAAGAAGCTTGGTGGAAAAATCTTTTTCAACTTGCACAATATCTAAGGTATGTTTGAGTTAAGGAAGTTCATATCCTCTTTCTCTATACTTCTTACAGTTAATTCTCGAAAAAATAGACTCAACTCACTTATAGCGAGCCACACATTTTCATCTAGTAGCTCTCAAAATGCGATAGGAAGCAATTGTTGCATAAAAATATGACAATCATGACTTTTCATCCCAAACATTTGAAGCCTACGAGAATCAATATAATAACCAAAGTTTGATGCATAACCATCAGAAAATTTTAAATCTTTAATCCAATTACATAGCAATTTTTCTTCCTTTTATCTAGCGAGTAGCAACCTCTAGGATAAGAATTTGTAAGCGGGTCAAAGTTTAGCGAAGATCGACGACAAATTTCAGCTATGTCAAGCCTCGATTTAGCATTGTCTTTAGTTTTCCCTGGTACACTCATCACAGTGTTGAAGATGTTATCAAACATATTCTTCTTTATATGCATGACGTCTAAGTTATGTCTGATTAGATTAGTCTTCAAATATGGCAAGTCCCAAAATATACTTCTTTACGCCACCCAGTAGTCTTAGATATTCTCCCGTTAATAGTTGTAGCTCGACTTCTGTAACCTTCTTCAGCCCCAACTCTTCTAACTCCTCTAAAATTTCTTTGCCTGTTTTCATTACAGGTGGTCCCTTGGTGATCATCTTCCCTTTTCGAAAATCTTTCTTGTCCTTTCTCATGCTATCTTCTTCCGGTAAGAATTATCGATGAAAATCAAACCAAGACATCTTATTGCCATGTTTCAACTGAAACGCATTTGTGTCATCCATGCAATGCGGGCATGCCCTCGGGCCGTGCATGCTCCACCCAGACAATATGTTGTATGTGTGGAAGTCGTTGATCGTCCACATCAAAGCAGCCTGCATTTGGAAATTCATTCGTGTTGAAATGTCATACGTGAGGACCCCGTGATGCCATAAATCTGAAGGAAAATATCAATTTGTTGATTAGGATTCACCGGTCCATGAACAATGATTGTGAAGAACATAAACTCTTTCTTTAAGCATATGGACGATGGAAATTTATAAGGGATCAGAATAACAGGCCAAAAAGAGTATTGCCGCCCTGATTGTCCAAATAGCTGAAAATCCATCTGTACACAATCCCAAATAAACATTTCGAATTTCTTCGCTAAACTCCTGGCTCACTTCATCGAAATGCTCACGCCATTGAGTTGGAGCAATATTACATCAATCCTTTTCGTGATACATGCTCTGCATGCCATCTCATATGCTTCGCGGTAGGCGCTAAGGCAAATAAACATTGTAGTCGAGGGGCTAAAGGAAAGTAGTACATTCTCATGCACGGCTGCAAATTCTTATTGTTTGCACGATGTGGTTGTGGAGTAACATATCTTGACTTCCCACAAAACTTACATGAAGTCAACTCAGAGTCTTCACCCTGGTAAATAATGCAATGACTTTCACAACAATCGATCTTCTCAACAGGTAGGCTAATCCTCGCATCAATCGCTTTGTATTATAAAAACTATCGAGCAAAGTGTTGTCTGACGGTAAACACTCATTTAATACTTGCAAAATCTCATCATACACCTTTTCTGAAATATGATGGTGGGATTTTATCGACAATAGTCGGGCCATTGCTGATAACTTAGTGATAGTCTCACACCCCAGCCATAATTTATCGTTCGCAGCTTGTATCGTATCATATAATTGTTTGCTAATAGATTTGGTGGCTCATCATCGCTATACCAATCAAACGATGGCACAGCCACATCGTGTACCATCTCGTGGTATGTAGAATACTCACCTTCATATACGTCTTCTTCGATTGCATCTCTCATAAAGTCAACACCGTCAATATGTTCATCTGCATTTGGAGTTTCTCCGTATTCGGACCAACAGTGATATCCGGGAATAAAACCTCACCAACATAGGTGGTACTCCACCGTATCCAAATCGTGGTAAGCAAGATTGCAACATTTTCTATGGTCGCACGGAAATCGAATCATTTTCTCGCTTTAGAACATGGGACAATTATTTTTGGCAAACTCTAAGAACTCTTTTAGTCATTCAGCAAACTCCTATCTCACTAAACCATCTTTGAAATGGTTATACATCCAATCTCGATTTGTAGTCATGATCTAAGTACGTAAGAGAAATTGAAACATGAAACACTATTCTATAATTTATTAAGAACACACAAAATATCATTAAAGTTATAAAAATAAGTAAATTAACACTTAATATAATTGTTAATTAATTAATAAGAATGGATAAATCAAAGACAAGAAAGTTTGTCCCAATAATTATTTTTAGTTCCCATGGTAGTAGTACCTATATAGACATACCTATAAACACATGCCCACACATACCGAGGTGTATCTAAAGAGCCTCTACCAATTAGATGCCAAAAGTCGGTCAATATATTCTTATTTGTACAAATGAAACTTTGAGCATAGAATGAGTATAAACAAATTAACAATAATTCATTTATGAAGTTGTTCCATGCAAAATCTGTGACGACCCTCCCCGACCTAGGGTCGAGTCGCCGGTCCAAACCGCCACTTGGACCCGATACTTGAAGCAAGCCCAAATAACGGTCTAGAAGGCCTCTCAAATAAGCTTATGGAAAGCACATTGGTTAAATAAAGGATAATAATTGCGGAATAAATATAAAGAGATATCCTAAAGCCAATAGATTTAAGTTCATAGAACATTAATAAAACTATACATAGGTTCATCTCATTTAAACTAAACAAGTTTATTAAATCTCTGAAGTGGATCAACTAAAGGTAACTAGAATTCAAGCTACCCAAAGATCTATTTTAATTTTAACCCCAAGTTGAATAGTTTCAAAATCAAATATACATAATATATATCAACAAAGGCTCACATCAAGAAGAGACTTCAAGCTCGTCTCTCCCTTACCTCAACCTAGCGCTGTCGTGGATACTTGAGATGTAAGTGGGGTGAGCTAAAAGAACCAACGGAGCTTAGTAATGCGAAAAACCCACTCAACCATCAAATATGCAAGTAATACCTAATAAGCATGTAAAGTCTAGCATGTACTTGAAAACAAATAAGAATTCATTGAATAATAGCATGGTAGTAGGATTTCATAAAAGATAGACTTATAATGAACCATCAAGTACTATCATGGACATAAGGTTTGTAAGTCACAAATAAATAGGAATTCATCCTTTCATAGCAAATACGACATATTCATAAGCCATCAAGTTGTAACAATAATAATCATGCATAGCATTAAAGAGATTGACAAATCATTACATAAATTCAAGCTTTCATGCAAAGGAGGGGTTTTCGAGAGATTATGTACTATAAAATATAGTAATATGATAAGTAGATGTTTCATTCAATGCATACTAGGTATTGGCAAGAATCCGGTAACCGATTCTCCTACTCTCGAGGTGATGGAAACAACTAGCTAGAACACAGGCCTTATGTGTCCTCTCGTTCGTCCCATCAAATCAACAATAGGTTTGTCCAAGCCATCACCATGCACATCCCTATGTCTCAAGAGTACAAGAGAAGGAATTCCAACTCATGTCCCTAAGTGACATACTTATGAATTCAATTAGTCAAGTAAAGCCCTCGGTGGTGAACTCCACAAACATCCTGGGGTGTTAACGACCCTCGGTGGTACCACAACATTCTGAGGTATTCATATAGATTTACTTGCTAATAAGGCCTCGGTGGAACTTCACAAACATTTTGGGGCCCTGAATAATATGGATGAGAAAAGCAGTGCATTCACATTCCATAGATACGTAGGTTCGAGACAATACCACGACGCAACTCATAAATCCCAAGTCTTTAATTCAAATTATGAATCATAAACATAACTAATAATCATGCCATATTTGATAATTGAGCAAGCTCCCCACTTATCTGCACTCACCGTGAATCCTAATCTTGATCCTCTCGCGTTTGGGCTCGATGTGAACCGTCTCGCAAATCTAGACAATTTGAAAAAATAATTACTTTATGTATCTATAACCATACAAGTTTAACATCAATTGTCTAGACCTTAGAAATTCACCCTATTTTATAACTAACTTTACTAAAGGTCATTCATGACTTTAAAATTGACACTTAAAATTAGAATCGATGATTTGAGTAAAATAAGAATACGGTGATGTAAAACAAGGAAAATCCGCTAAGTCTTAGTTTTTTTCTAACAAAAATCGAAGGCATTCGATTAATTATAATTAAAAAGATCCAAATCACATACAAGACTCAATTTAGACTTTAAATTCCCGAATGACAATATTCAGTCAAAGTCCACAAATTTATCGAATAAGTTTATTTCCCAAAGAAAAGATTCAACGTCTCTTTTTAAATCTCGACTTAACCTTAAATGTCAAATCCATATCAATAAACTTCAACCGCGTTCAATTTGCTAAAATAATAGGAAAATCCTTTCATGTACCGTCAAACCATGGCAAACAAAATTGATTCCTCCATAAATTTGTATAACCCATTTCAAGACTAGATCTAAGAAAAATTGAACAAACTTTGAAAATCATCAACTCTCATTGCCAATACCAACACTAAGACAATAAATCTAGAGAGTATCAGAGTCTCACCATGCCTTCAATGGAGGTTTTGATTCCAAATCCTTTCCAAAATCTCATTCTAACATAGATCAAATCTTTCCTTTCTTCTTTTCTTCTCTATTTTCCTTGCGTACTTGCCGCTGTCAATGCCATTTGGTCTCCAAATCTTCGATAAATAATAAAGAAATCAAGGAGGGAAGCGAGGTTGTACCTCTCTTGAGCTTGAACCCTCCTCTTGCTCTCCTCTTCTTTACGTGGGTGTTTAACAAGATTGAGGCTAGGGTTTTCTTTGATTTGCTTAAATAGCATTAGGGTTAAGGATTAGGGTTATGATCATTTATAACTTGTCTAAAATGCCCTTTTGGGTCATAATCTCAATTGGGCTTTATTATTTAAAATAAAACTTTACTTACTCCCTAACTCATATTTAATTTGACAAGCTTAGAATTGTATTTTTCACATTAAACACCCAACATATTTTTATCATAAAATTACTAAAATACCCATAGGTTGGGTTGTGGAGAATTTGGGTCGTTATAAAATCAATTGCACAAGGTCCATTCCCAACAATATTAATAGCACGAGGTCCATTTCCTGGAATATTAAGGCCCTTGGTCTCCAATATGTAACACACTAGAGTAAAACCCAAGTATGCAAGCAAGTGTTCCATTTAGAATTAAAGATTACATGGGCATCATAAGTAATATAATATCTCCAACAGATAACCAAGGGTCTTCAATGGGAGAATTACATCCCACATTGATATCTACATAATCAAATATTTATTAATAACTCCCTGATTGAAAATCTAGTTCAAGAAAGCTAAAAGCAAATGGTACATCAAGATTACCTTCACATCACAAAGGCAACAAATGTGTGGCTCTAAAGTATCATAGTAAGAAAGATCTAGTTGCAAAAGTTCTAGAACTGCAGCTGCTTTTATAACTTTAGATAGACTATTGACCAATTCAAGATCACCTAGAACATCTAAGAGGAATAAATCACAATATGAAATCCAATTATATATTCATTACAACATAAGGAAATGCTCCACGTATATATCACCAATAGTAACCAAAAGTTGTGTAGTTATTTTGAAGACCAAGGGCAAACATAATAAAATCAATAAACAATCAGTGACGTTGTTTCATTAGATGAGGCAGAACAATTAAGTTACAACCTACAAGATACCTCAAGACATTATTTTTTCACATAAACACAGCCTCAAATAAAGTTTGATGGCTAAAATTAAATATTAGAGGCTCAACATGAAAAATTATGTATAGAAGAGGACAACGATAAGCATAGTTTAGAATCTCATAATTAAATCATATTAAGGCAAGGTGAATTGAATAATCAATCAACTAATTAAAGCATATGATTCAAAGACAAGGGAGACTGATTACAGATAGAATTAGATAGGGGAATGGAAGAAACTCAGTGTCTCGAAGAAGTTAGGTGGATTGTTGTTCAGGAGAGTAAAAGAATTAAATATAGTAATGTTTATTAAAAATAGAAAATAAGCAAAGTTTGGAGTTGAAACTGACCTGAGAAGATGGGAGGTCGGAGAAGGCAACGATGGCCAGATAAGGAGCAGAGCGGAGAAGAGCGGAGGGCAGAGCGAAGCATGGACGACAACCCTATCTGGAGCAGAGGCAATGTCAATTACGGAGCAGAGGTGACAATGGCGGAGCGCACCGGAGCAGAGGCGACGGAGGACCAGACTGGAGCAGAGACAATGATGGCGGAGCAGAGGCGACAATGCCGAGGTAGAGCAATGATGGTGGAGTGGACCAGAGCAGAGCGTAGTGGAGGCGACCATGGCAGAGTGGAGCAGAGGCGACGGTGAAGCAGAGAATGATGGCGGAGCAGAGGGAACGATGGCGAAACAGAGGGGATGACGGTGGAGCAAACAACAACGGAGGAGCAGCGGCCACTAGAGGGGACGACAATGAAGAAGAGGGGCCGGGAAGATGGTGGAGCAAGTTAGGGTTTGTTTGAAAGATGAAAATAACGATGTAATATGGTATCTTTTGGCGGACTACTTGGAGGTGGGAAAGAAACTTTCGTCCTTGATTCCATCTCTATAGATCAGGGACAAATTTAAAGACTGAAACTGGAAAGACACGTGGCATGTCTTTATGTTCCTAATTTTGTCCCTAATATTTAGGGACGGAATCAAAGACGGATTTTTAGCGGGATAATTACGCGGGAACCTCAGAAATGGAATCAGGGACGGAAATTTGCGAGTTCTTTATGCACCAATAACTTAGGGACGGAGTAGGTTCCGTCACTGATTTTCGATCCCTATTCCATCACTGTTCGGTCTCTAAGTGGCAACATGCCTCCTAATCATTTTTCGTCTCTATACCGTCCCTAAATACCAACCACCTATATTCCATCCCTAAATTACGTCCCTGATCAAGCCCATTCTTGTAGTGTATGTTTTGTACAAATCACTCCCTTGATTATGTGCTACCTTATTTAGATGTTTTCTTTTGTATGTAATTGCATATCTATATATAAATACATATAATAGATCACAATACAAAACAATAAACTTATCATATTTTATCAAGAATTTAACATGGTATCAAAGACTTCGTTCGGTTATGGGTAATCTCTTATTTCTCCTATTTTTTCGTTTGTTGCCTTAATTTTTACGTGCATCATTGTTATTGTTTTCCTTGCTTGTTGTATTTCATTGAATCTATTCTTATGTTCGTTTACCCCTCAAGTATGTCTGTCCGTTGCTCACTCATCTTCCATTCATGTGGAAAATCATTTTTCTTTTCTTGGTTTCAATGCCTTTTGGCTTACCAATGTTCAATCGGTTGTTGTTCCTTAACTGTTTGCCAATCAATTAACATTATATCCGAATGTTATTCATCATTTTCCAAACCCATCATTAGATTCGATTTTGGTGTCTTTCATTAATGTGAAATCAATTCATTTTCTTTTATTGGTTGTGATGTCTTGTGGTTGACCAATTTTCAGATGGTTATTAGTTAGCAGCAGGCTGTTTCTCATATTTGGAACCACTATATCTCATTTAGATGTCTTCCATTTATTTGAAATCATGCTGAACATTTACACAACAAATTTGTGTCTGTGCTTCTCGTCGACCCTTCATCGTCGTTATTGTTTGTTAGTCGACGGTCATATTTGTGGCACTCAATGCTTCGTCTTCCACTCATCATAGTGTTTTTGGTGCTTATTAGAGTCATTATAATTATTATTTTTGTTTAGTCAGTTATTATTATTTTGTCTATTTATTTCAGTGTATCAATTTACAAACTCAAAGATGTTGATCCACCTTGAGTTTGACGGGGAGTGTTAAGGAATATGTTTGACGGGGAGTGTTAAGGAATATTGTGCAATTAGGAAATATGCACAAATCACTCCTACAATTATGTTTTGCACAAATCACTTCCTTAATTATGTGCTACCTTATTTAGATGTTTCATTTTGTATATAATTGCATCTCTATATATAGAGACATGTAATAGAACACAATACAAGACAATAAACTTATTATATTCAGTCAAGAATTCAACAAATGGACTTTTCTTATTACTTTTGTAGAGCTAATTAGCGGAGAGGAGTGCCTTCAAGAAAATGTGTTATGAGTGAAAGAGCTCTACTTGGCTGATAGCTTGGAACCATATGTCCTGCTCCTCTCACCGTCGCGAATGTCAAGCCTTCATAGTCAATAGTGTAGCCCCCAACCTGTGCACACACATAACAAAAATAATTGTGAAATAGTGATGTGCGAGAAATTTATTTTAGCAGAAGAGATATTTGTTTTAATTTTTTATATCTAGACGAGCTTTAATTTTATTTTTCCCTTCTGATCCAATTGGATTAAAAATGATGACAATGGACTTAATGGCAGCTTTTATTTAATCCTACCTTGTGAAGTAAAATGACATACTGATTGAGAGAGAACATACCTCTTCTTTATTGTACCAAGGTCTAAATCGAGACTTGATTCGAAGATTCATCTTGTTAAGTGAATATCTAGTTGATGTAACAGGTACCCTTCCATCTGTGTCGCCACTGCATAGATTCAAACCGAACAAACGAACAAAAAATTAAATCACAATTCAAATGTACGACACCTGGTATTTATTTACGATGAATCTATATAATTTTGTCCACTGACCTGAACACCCATACGCGGATTTTGTTTTTGATGAATTCTTGCAAGAGTGGTATGATAGTATTTGGACTGTCTGCCCATGTATTTACTATAGTACTGCAGCAAAATTTTGGTTTAACATGTAAACATATATTGTTAGACTTATCAAACATGAACACTCTTCTAAATTCAAAAACGTAAACACGAAAGTTTGGAATTAATTGCTTCAATTCACGTAACAACGGGAAGTCGGTGCTTTCTGAATTTCATTTTCAAATTGGATTTTAAAATTTTGAGTTTTTTAGCCAAGCGATGCCTAATAGAAAGTATAAACATTTGGTGTCAATGCTATGTACCTGCAAGAGTCCCATGTATAGTTGAGCCTGGTTACATTGGCATGAAGGGCTTTTTGGACAGCTGGAGTGTTCATATATGCGTAAACAAAGTATTCGCTGCAAGGGTCGAACTTTGTAATCTGCATAGCCATTATCACCAAGTGATCCATAATTCAGGAGTTGTTCTAAGCATAGCCTAAGTTATAATGCAACGAACGTCTAAACAGCCTAAGTTATATGGTTCAAGTCTGTCAATAAGTTAGTATGCTAGTAATTAAACGATGAAAGTAGCGTAGTTGTACCGGATCCTTTCTAGGCTTGTCAGTGAGATTGCTCGAAATGCATATTGGAGCATATATACTGTAGATATCTATGGGAGCAATATTCTGGTTGACTTCATAGGCGGCTGAGGTGCATCGTGGATTAGGAGGGGCGTCGGAGGTGAGATTGCAGTAGTTGTGAATGTTGTAGATGGATTCGTCCGATAAGAGAGCATGCGACCAAAAGTAATCATACATGCCCACTTGATCAGTTGCGTCGTTGATGACAGCATTCCCAATCTGCAGTATCAGCAAACATAGATTACATTTTGCTAAGCAGAGAACTGAAGTCATTTATCACATATTAACATACTTTTAAAGACATTTCTACATCGAATATCCGAGATGTAAAGCTTCCTCAACATTCATTATCTTAACTTCTCATTTTCAATTATGACTAAAATTGGAGAGGGTCTTACAATGATCCCTTTGAGATTGACAGTGTTCTTATCAGCCTTGTTATGTTGAAGAATGGTGTGTGCAAGCTGAGGTACATAATGCCCGGCGTAACTTTCGCCCGATATGAAGAAATCTCTGCCCTTGTATTCAGGAAATCTCTCTAACCAATTCACCAAGAATGCATAGTTGTCCCGTGCTGTCATCTTGTCTCCACTTAATTTATAGTCAGATGTGGTATTAGAGTAGGAAAAACCTACGCCGGCGGGTGACTCTACGAACAAAACATTCGCAACTACAATCCCAAACAGCCAAGTATAAGGATCTAATGATGATCTTAGTTGCTGTAAGTGATTAGAATTTTCAATAAAAGAGCAGAATTTTTTTCTATGTCATTATAGGACTTGAAGCACACACCTTTGTTCCATGCAAATCGATTGCGGAAAAGCGTCTTGCCATCACTTCGAACTCGGAACGGGCCATGCTCTTCCATGGCTCCATATGCCAGTGATGAACAACCAGGACCTACATTAAGACCAGAGAAATGAAACACTTGGCTTTTTTCATCCAATAATAACGAACAAAACAAAAACGGAACTACTCATGACGATGACGAATAAGAATAAATTGTTGATGATGATGATGACAACGACAACGAATAGTACTACTACCACTAGCACCTACACCATCATTCATCATTGCGTGGCGGAAGACGCCATGACATACAACTGCATTATCCAATAGTTATCTCCGTTGCCACCCCTCCAAGAATGGACATGACAATTGCTAACATGAAGTGTACTAAACATCAAAATTTTGAAAATGATAGACAAGACCAAAAGGCATACTTGAAGAACAAAATCGGAGTACGACAATGTCGACCCGCGTAACAAAAGTTAAAAAATAATGGCTTCAAATCTACAACCACAACAAATTTTCATTCAGATTGATTGAATTATACCTCCATTGAGCCAAAGAAGCAGAGGTTTTGATTCCTTGTCTTTCTCCGCCTCGACAAAGTAGTAGTAAAATGCCCTGCCATGATTTGCATCAACTGTCACATACCCTCCATATTGTGTGAAATTAACACTAGGCTGCCCTGGCAACTTCTCAATCTTGTCTTTCTCCTTCAACCCACCTTGAGGAAGCAATATATCTTTGGCAACGAGCTCAACCTCCCCGTAAAAACCAACGTCGATACCCGATTTTTGCTTGTACTTTGCGTCGAAAAGACGCTGAAGAGCATCACCTTGATTAGCTTGGCTTTTAAGGACTAGAGAGCATGAGAAGTAACAAAAGAAGAGAATTAGAGAAGCGCCCTTCATTTCTGCTATAGTGTTTCAATGTAATGTGAAAGAAAAATAGGCATTCATGTGTGCATATATATACACACACAAAGTGAACAAACTTGTTAAGTCTGTTGTATTTTCTCCTATTAACAAGCAACAGAATCTGCCTATTTATACTCCCAAAGAACTGAATTATCTGTGATTTAATCTTGGTCTTTAATGTCTTGATGTTTCAATGATATCTTGACATGTGTCCACATGTTTTTTTTTTTGAAAAAAAAAAATGTCTTAGGTGATGTGCTTTAGACCATTTTGATTGAATTACAAGTGTTTTTCCTTGCATGGATCCTATTCTTTGGGATTTTCTCACTCAATTTCATGAGTTGTCCCCCTTGTACAAGTGTCAAAATGATTTTTTTTTTTAATAACAAGTTCAACAAAGGAAATTAAATCACTGATTTATAACCGCAATAAGGTTTATTGGAAACAAATCGACACTGATTTGGTCACATTATTTCATGGGAGAAAAAAAAATTATCTGCGTGAATTTGACTCGAAAAAGAGGTAAGATACATGGGTAAGCTATCTTTAGTTTGGAGGTGATTGTGTACACGAAAAAAAACATTAGTTATATTCACTGAAAAAGGAAAGATAATTAGTTATAGCCAATGATATATGTGGATTCCTATTTTTGTATTTCTACTTAATTAGTTGGTCACCTGGTCTTCTCTCACCACTAATGCCACATGTTTCTATTACATTCCTGTAATAATATAGTAAATTAAGTTTTTTTTTTTCTTGATAAGTGACTCTAACATGAGTCAAACTTATTGTAGATGCAAAAGACAAACGTATAAGTTACACATAAGTTTGTAAACTTTCGCAACGTCGATTTGATTCCAAAGAGAAGGAAAGGGCTACTATATATTGATGTAATTTCATTATTAAATCAGATATGATAGTGAACAATTTCTGTGAATGGAAATATCTTTTCATCAAAAAAAACAATTGATGCCTCATCCATCACATTAGAGATACTTCGGCAACAATATGGTTAAGTTACCGAGGTTTGCATGTTTGGTGAAAAAAAAAATCACGCGTCTTTTAACTTAAAAAATGCTATTGGTATATCTTTGGTTATTGGGTGAATTGGAGTGTCTCAATCACTCTCGTGGGATTTGTCCAAAATATATTACTTATAATGTCAAAACTCTTTGAGGATGAGTTGAAGCCTTTCTATCAAGATATTCCCAAAAAAACTTCAATAAATCTATAAATAGGAGAATGAGATAATATGCCAATAAATACAAGACAAGGAGATTAAGTGCTTTTGTGCCTTGTTGCATTGGTGCCAAGGGATTCTCTTCACTCTTGTCAAATACATTGCCCCATTGAATTAGCAAATGAAACATAACTGTCCATACGATGCTTACGTATCAAGGCAACAAGAATCTTCACATACGTGTATAGGCTTTATTTATTTATTTATTTATTTTTGTTAATTTAGGGTTGGAGTGGCTTTCTTACAAAAATCCAATAATGGTGTTGGGTCTGTTTCTATCCCTGAATCGTAATGATATGATTAATGGGATAAGCTTTTGCAAGGCTAATTGCCATTCTTAATTTTTTAATTTGGACGGACTCATCAACAGGTTCTTCTCTCAAATGGAACAAACAGATGATGCTCTATCAATTAGCATCTCTTGATCGACTTGCAAATAATGTTGGTGGTATACCCCCAAAAGTTATATTTTAGGTCAATTAAAACTGCTAGAGAATATAACCCTAGAAAAACTGCTAGAGAAAAATTACAATGACGTCCCATGTATCATGTCTGCTTCAATGAATGAGATTTCAATAATCCAAACACTTCTAGCAGTGATTTTTGTTGTGAATTGAATTGAGACTTGCTAAGAACTAGAGAATGAAATAGAAAACTAAGAACTTCTACTACTACAAACTACTACTACAAAGGAGGAGAAGAAATGAGATAGTTTGAATGAGAAGTTTTCATTCAACTTGGTGTATCCATTACATAGATGTGAGCTATTTATATAGGTCATTACAAGAATGTCAAAGATCATAAGTTACAATTACATGATGTAAATGTGTAACCACTCACACATAGTGGTGGAATACAAATGGTTTGAATAGGAAGAGTCATCCACATCCATTTCATTTACAACACTTCCCCTTGAATGACACTTACTAAGAGATTGTGCCTCGTTAAAACTTGTACTAAGAAAAACCCTATGGGAAAAATATAATAAAAGAGAAAAAGTACACTATTCTCATAAATATTAAGATGAGTATAATATTGTTAAGATTGCCTCATTAACCTTGCTAGGAAAACCCAATGGGATAAAACCATAGCTAAGGGAAAAAGAGTGCAATACACTAATCAATAACTCCTCCTCATGTGAACATGGGTGAAACTTGTTCAGTTTCTTTACTTGCAATGTCTTTAAGTTTACGCAAGCCAATATCATATGTAAGCCTTTTAAATGTCGTAGTTGGTAAGGCTTTTGTGAATAAATCAGCAAGATTATCGCTCGATCGAATTTGCTTGACATCAATTTCACCATTCTTCTGAAGTTCATGCGCATAAAAGAATTTTGGTGAAATATGTTTTGTTATGTTCCCTTTTATGAATCCTTCACTTAATTGTGCAATACATGTTGCATTATCTTCATATAATATGGTTGGAGAATCTTTTATTGAAGGCAATCCACATGATTCTTGAATATGTTCAATCATGTTTCTCAACCAAACACATTCACGACTTGCTTCATGAATTGCAAGTACTTCAGAATGATTGGAAGAAGTAGCAACCATAGTTTGTTTTCTCGACTTCCATGATACAATGATATTACCACGAAGGTGAATACATATCCCGTTTGAGAACAGGCCTTGTGGGGATTAGATAAAAATCCAGCATCAGCATAACCTTGGAGATTCAATTTTACCCCTCTCGAGTAAAATAAACCCATGTCACTTGTTCTTCGAAGATATCGAAAAACGTGTTTAACACCATTTCAATGTCTTCGAGTTGGTGAAGAGCTATATCTTGCAAGTAGGTTAACAACAAAAGCAATATCGAGTCTTGTACAATTTGCAAGATACATAAGTGCACTAATTGCACTTAAATATGGTACCTCCGGACCATTTAGCTCTTCTTCACTTTCATGAGGTCGAAATGGATCCTTATCCACTTCAAGTGATCTGACAACCATTAGAGAGCTCAATGGATGTGCCTTGTCTATATAAAATCTTTTTAATAATTTTTCAATATAATTTAATTGATGGACAAGTACTCCACTTGAAAAATGTTCAATTTGCAAACTAAGACAAAGTCTTGTTTTTCCAAGTTCTTTCATCAAGAATTCTTTTTTCAAGTATTCGAATGTTCTAACGATGTCGTCGTGGTTTCCCACTATATTTAAATCATCAACATATACAGCAATAATCACAAATCCTATTGATGATCTTTTAATGAAGACACATGGGCAAAGCGGATTATTTACATATCCTTCTTTCAGTAAATAATCACTAAGACGTTTGTACCACATTCGTCCACATTGTTTCAACTCATACAAAGGCCTTTGTAATTTTATAGAATGCATGTTATGAGGTTTTGATTTATTTCATCGGATATTATAAATCCATCAGGGATTTTTCATATATATCTCACTGTCTAGAGATCCGTACAGATATGTTGTAACGACATCTATTAAACGCATATCAAGCCCTTCAGAGACTACAAGGCTTATCAAGAACCGAAATGTGATTGCATCTATAACAGGAGAATATATTTTCTTATAATCGATGCCAGGTCTTTGTAAGAAACCTTGAGCTACAAGTCTTGCTTTGTATCTTGTAACTTCATTTTTTTCGTTTCTCTTTCGTACAAATACCCATTTATATCCAACAGGTTTTACGCCATCTGGCGTTTGGACAATTGGTCCAAAAACCTCTCGTTTCCTTAACGAGTTTAGCTCTGCTTGGATAACATCTTGCCATTTTTGCCAATCAGGTCTTTTTTTACATTTGTCCACTGATCATGGTTCTGGATCATCATCATTTTCACACATTTCAAAGGACATATTGAAAGCAAATATATCATCAGGAATAATTTCATTTAGATCCCAAATCTTACCAGAGTTTAAATAATTTATTGAGACCTCATTACTTTCATCTTTTTCTAGAGGAAGTTGTTCCTCATCAGAATCAACTTGTTCTGACAAACCCTTATCAAAGGATTCTTATGCTTTCTCAGGAGTATTTTGATTTATATTTATTTTTACTCCCGTTTTCCTCTTTCGAGAAATTGTATCCTTTGAACCAATCGGTCTTCCACGCTTTAAGCGTTTCGTTGGTTCATGTGCATTTTGTTGCACAGAGACATCAATTCTTACAGGAGCATTTACAGTTGGAATATGTGATTTTGTCACTTGTTTTGCATCATTAAATGCATCTGGTAATTGATTTGCGATTTGTTGTAAATGAATGATCTTTTAAACTTCAAGTTCATACTGATTTTTTCGTGGATCATAATGTGATAAAGTTGATGCATTCCAAGCAATTTCGCGTCATTCCTTTTGAATTGACTTATTATCTCCCCCTAATGGTGAGAAAATTGTTTCATCAAAGTGACAATCAGCAAAACGTGCTATAAATAAATCTCCTGTTAAGGGCTCAAGGTATCTTATAATGGACGATGAGTTAAATATAACATAAATCCCAAGTTTTCGGTGTGGACCCATCTTAGTTCTATTGGGAGGTGGTATAGGAACATACACTGCACAACCAAAAATTCTTAAGTGTGAAATATTTGATTGTTGACCTAAAATGAGTTGCATGGGGGAATGTTCATGGTATGCAATAGGCCTATAACGAATGACAGATACTGCATGAAGGACTGCATGTCCCCAAATTGAAGTTGATAACTTAGTTCTCATGATTAAAGGTCTGGTAATTAATTGAATGCGTTTGATCAGAGATTCTGCGCTAAACCATTTTGGTATGCACATGTGGAGCGAGAATGTTCAATGGTAATTCCTATAGACATGCAATAATTTTTAAATGCTTAAGATTTTAATTCCCCGGCATTATCAAGACGGATGGTCTTGATTGGGTTGTCAAGGAATTGTGCTCTTAACTTAATGATTTGCGCTAAAAGTCTAGCAAATGCAACATTGCGGGTCAAAAGCAAACAAACATGTGACCAACTAGTTAATGCATCTATCAAAACTATGAAATATCTAAATGGTCCACAGTGAGAATGAATAGGTCCACATATGTCTCCTTGAATGCGTTTTAAGAAAACTGGGGATTCCACAACAATTTTACTTGGGGATGATTTAACTATCAATTTACCTTGAGAACAACTAGCACAATTATAATCACCAGCTGAAAATATTTTGTGACTCCTTAAAGGATGTCCATACGAATTATTAATTATTCTTCACATCATTGATGATCCTGGATGACCAAGCTGATCATGCCATAAAATGAATGTCTTTGGATCATTAATTTTCTTATTTAAGATGACATTCATTTCGACATGCCTTATATAAGTAAAATATAATCCAGAGGATAAAGCTGAGAATTTTTCTAGCACTTCTTTTTTCCCATTTGAAACCAATGTGACATAGAGAAATTCTCTTTTATTTTTGTTCATGGTTTCAATGTGATATCCATTTTGTCGAATATCTTTAAAGCTGAGTAAATTTCTTCTGGATTTTTCAGAGTATAAGGCATTGTCAATATGAATTATAGTTCCCCTAGGCAACATAATATTTGCTCTTCCAGAGCCATTAATCAAATTGTATTGTTTGAACATTAGCCTTAGCTACGTTCAAATTGGAAAAATATTCTCTGCTTTTAAGGATTGTGTGCGTTGTAGCACAATCAGCAAGACATATATCGTTCTTATTTGATTCATGATTTGAACACATGATTTGTTGATCCATCTAGACAAATAATATTTGACAAATTAGAAAAAGAGTCATTTCATTCATAATAAGAAACTAGTACATATAACTAAGAAGCATAACAAAAATCAGTACATAGAATTATTTAAAATCGTTACATTTGATCATTAAAAATATCGAGATTAGTGTTTGGATCATCATGAAAATTTGGGGCATCCATATAATTGATGTCCGATGAGCCATCTCCGACAATGAAGTTCATCTCAACTGTTTGTCTTTCTCCTTTAAGGAGGCTTGATAAAGATCAATAAAATGCTTAGGCGTGCGGCATACATGAGCCCAGTGGTCTTTTAGACCACATCTATGACATGGTTGGTCACGATTACGAGCATGCCCATTTTCAGCAATATTTTTCCCCTTATTCTGAACAGCATCATTCTTATTCCATTTATTTTGGAACTTATTGCCATGAAATTTAGAATAGGGCTTGCCACGAACTTTGCTGATTGATCCTTTCCCATTTCACGTCCGTGATTTTTCTTTCCATGACCCTTTTTATGGTCATTATAGGATGCTGCATTTGCTTCATTAATTGAAGTGGAACCAATTAGACGGAGTTGTGGTTCTTCAATAGAAGCTCGCTATTTTGTTCAGCCACCATGAGAAAAGAAATTAATTCTGAGTACTTTTTAAATTGGCGCGTTCGATATTGTTGTTGCAACAAGAGATTCGAGGCATGAAAAGTACTTAATATTTTTTCTATCATTGCCTCATCAGATATATTTTCTCCACAAAGCCTCAAATGAGAGGTAATATTAAACATGGTGGAGTTATACTCACTGACTGTTTTGAAATCTTACAGCCTAAGATTCAGCCAGTTGTTTTGAGCTTTTGGAAATATCACCGTCTTTTGGTGATCATATCGCTCTTTCAAGCTTAACCACAGGGTAAGAGGATCTTTTATAGTAAGATACTCACTTTTCAAGCCTTCATGGAGATGATGGCGAAGGAATATCAGTGCTTTCGTACGGTCTTGCATTGATGTTTCATTTCCTTTTATAATAGTTTCTTCTAAGTCTTTAGCTTGGAGATGTATCTCGACATCCAGTTGCCATGGCAAATAATTATTTCCAGTGATATCAAGAGCAATAAATTCAAGTTTTTGAAGGTTTGTCATAGTCTTCCTAGCTTTGTCTCCTTAAAAAGCCTTCTTGAACTTCAAGATCTCCTTAATGCTAGAGCAAGCTCGTGCTAATAACGTGTTGTGAATTGAATTGAGACTTGCTAAGAACTAGAGAATGAAATAGAAGACTAAGAACTTCTACTACTACAAACTACTACTACAAAGGAGAAGAGAAGAAATGAGATAGTTGGAATGAAAAGTTTTCATTCAACTTGGTGTATCCATTACATAGATGTGAGCTTTTTATATAGGTCATTACAAAATGTCAAAAATCATAAGTTACAATTACATGATGTAAATGTGTAACCACTCACACATAGTGGTGGAATACAAATGGTTTGAATAGGAAGAGTCATCCACATCCATTTCATTTACAACAATTTTATGTTTTATTCTAATTTTTTCTATTTTGAAGCTCTAGTAGTTTGGAATCATTAGTCTGGACTCAATTTTTATTTATTTCAAAATCGTCATCTAAAAACTATCTTATTATTCAAATACCCCTCTACAAATTAGAGAAATATAAATTTTTAGTTTTTTTTATTACGACCCTCTAAAAACACTATAATTTGTAAATAGTTAAAAAAACCTCTCTAGTCTGACTCATAAGTACACATAGATTTATTATTTTGATAAATTATATCTCTATCATCCCACTAAAGATGCTTTGGCTTCAAAAATCTTCTATCGATAATAAATGAGTTCTGTAATTTTATTTTTAGTTATTCCAAATTCGTATTAATTTGGTTATTAAAAATTCTGTGTCACTTTGTACCGTCCATAATGGATTTTTTTTCAAAGGTCCATAATTAGATATACATGCGTACAAGTTCCTAGCTAGACCTCCAATTAGTCCACCATTCAAATTGACGCGTTCTTTTTTTTTTTTTTTTTTTTTTTCATTACTGATCACCTTAGAGCATCACCATTGGGGTTGTAGATTGGGAAAAGATATGTGCCACCTAGGATAAAATGTAAATTGGTGTAGAAAAAAAATACAAACAATAGCATCATGCGAGTTACCAACTTTTTATAAACATATAATAATTTTTTTTATGTATAATCATTTGGTAATTATTTATAACTTAATAAATTAAAACGAAAAAAGTTGTCACATCATATATTGAAGGCGCAATCCACATTATCCATTGGAGAAGATTTTGAATGTTGAATGTGAATTTACTTCATATAATGTGGGCATCCTCTCCACAGTGATAATGTGACATCAATCCACAACCTAAATCCACATTTACCATTGGAGATGCTCTTATCCATCTAACCATTTATGAGGCCTAGGTCAAAATTTAAATACATGGTTATGCTACATATTAGTTCACCATCATTTGACTTAAGTCAAAGGGAGTCAAAGGATATGCTACACATTAAGGCCTTGTTTGGTTAGGGGTGGAGATAATCTTAGGGAGATAACTTATTTCTCAGGAGTTGTGGACACAATTTTCCCTCATTAATGATGACGCTTTTATTCACTCATATTTCTCTCTTGTTTGAAGGTTATTTATGTCAATTTATATACTCTTTCCAGCCATAATTATATGACGTTTTAGCATTTTTTTTGGTTTCAAATAATAGGGTAAAATACATATTGGTCTCTAAAGATTATCATAATATGCACTTTAGTCTCTGAAGTTTCAAAAATATGCACTTTGATCCCTACAACTAACTTTTTTCTAATCCATGGTTAAGTTAATGCGAAAAAACTAATTTAGCACTACTAAGAGACAAACAAGCAAAGAATAATGGCCCGATAATTTTAAATAAATCCTATTTTTTTATAAATATTATTTAAAATAACTTTTTTGATAAACTTTTTGTATGTATTTATGTATATTATTATTAATAGAGTAGCATTTGGTTTTAGTGTGATTTACTACTTTTATAGCCTTTAATAATATCTTGTGTATTTATTTTTATAAATTATATAATTATGTGTATGCATACCTAAAAATAAAAAAATATTAATTAAATTATCACATTATTTTTGAATTTAAACCTTTCTATAATTTTAATGTGAAATTCAACGTGGCTTTACAATTTTGATTGTTTTTTTACCAAACAATTTTGATTGTTAAGCACCAAATTCCTTTCCGAAAATATTGATTATCAATTTATTATTACTATTATTATTATTAAATAATAAACATACTTACATTTTATTATTTTTTATTTCTTGCAAAACATGATTTTTATTAATTTAAAATATATGAATAATTCTTGAACAAATAAATAAACATACTTATGTACATATAGTTGATATCAAAAATCTAAAATAAAATTGCACATATAGTTAAGAGACTAAGATGATAAATTTTTAAATAGTGTTGATTAGGAAAGAGAAAATTGTGAAAAAAAACTTAAAGGGTATTATTGGTAAAATAATTATGCCACATCATCAAAAAGTAATATAACAGTAATATTTTAATTTGACACTAACCCAAGGATGCTTTTGACTAACTAGAATTAAACTACATGGACCAAAGTACAAAATTTAGAAACCACAGGGACTAAAGTGCATACTATATAGTAAACCTCAGGGACCAATTTGTAATTTACCCCAAATAATATATGACATTTTTACAATTTCAATGCAACTTTTACCGATTCTACCCTTAAGCATTTAATATTAACTTAGTTTCAACAACCTTAATTAAAGCATTCTTTCTTTTTTTGTCAAATGTGATATAGTAATCTCAATATGCAATTAAAGCACTCCTAAAAAATTGTGTTATATCCAAAACATCATATAATTATTACAAGAGGGAGTATTTTATTGTTTAAAAATTTTCAACTTCTCTGCAAGTTTAAAGTTAAACCAAACATGAAAAATATGAATTTCAAGGAGTTAACTTCGAACTAACACTGCAACTGTGGCGACCCCTTTCCTAATTCAGGGCACCGCCCGACCTAATCTTGTAATTGAGCACTAATCTCGATCTTGTATGGCTTAACTACGTATTAGTCAGCCTTTCTAACCCATTTACCAACTTGATCGCGTTCAGGATAAATAATGCACTAGTCCTACCAGACCAATTACTGAAATTTAGAATTAATTAAAAAATTTACTGAATTATTAAAATGAGCGAAAGTCTTAACAAATATGCGAAAATCTTAACAATTTATGCGGAAGCAATTAGATAAATCCTAAGTGTGGAAACCAAGAAATAACGATTACAATATATATGAGATAAGTGGCGAACATTTAGACAGTGTGAAAGTCAAAAGGTCGGGGAACTATCGTTCAATCCAATATACAACCCAACAATATCAAAGACATAATAACAATATAATACAAAATATCAAAATAACCTACAAGTTAGGACAGTAGCACGCTCTAAGCTCAGAGGTAGTCGCCAATCTTCTCCTTGCCCAGTCTACTGCTTTCGGCGGATCTGCACCCACCGTCATAAAAAGGACGATGAGTACAAAAGTACAACAATAACTCCCAATTGATATATTTATCCACTTTTCCAAAGAAAATGAACGGTATTTAAAATCATAGACAATAGCCAAAAATTTTCTCTAAATAAAACATGCTAGTAAATACTGGTATGTATAACCGAAACTAACATAGGCTAAGTAGTAATGATCTAGGTTCAGTCGGGAGTTACATCACTTCAGCCTTATTCCACTATCATAAGGTGTAGGATCTCTCAAACGCCACATTTGTTTCTATATTCTATCAATTATCACCGAACACCCCGGTTTATTACGATGTGAGTCGCATGAGTGTAGTGGAGAGTGCCGATATCCCCAAAGTCTAGTGATCCTATGAGTTGCCCACTCTATATTGTGCAATGAACTTTAGATTATAAGACTACTTTATAACATCAAGGAAGACTCGAGTTTTAGAGTTTAATACAAGGCAAGGTGTTATGCAAAGCATACAATCCATGAATACAATTATCCCTAAGTCACCTCTAAACCAATCTTCTAATAACATATTATTTAATAAATAAGAACAATTAACACAACACCAAAAACAATAGGTATATCCATAGAGTCAATGAAACTTGAAACAATGTAATATCATGAACTCAAAGCTCAACAAGTAAGGAACCAAGCCATTATCATGATATTCGAATACTATAGCAATAATAGTCACAATGGATAACAAGACAATGATAATAGAATGAAATGAATCCATAGATATTTCAAATGGGATTATTCACACTCAAGCAAGTTTCCTAGCTATTTTTTGACCTCCCAACGCTCAAACTCGCATTCACGAACTTCTAGCACACTTAGGTGTTGCAGGAAACAATTGAGGAGTTATTGGAAAATAACTACCCATAATACCCAGCGCGCTGATTGGATTGTCCAGCGTGCTGAGTGTAGAAACCCAGAAAATTTGCCATTGAGTTTATGGGATCCTAACACGGGAATTACTCCTCCATCGCCTCTTGAACCTTGTTCTCCTCTACCAAGGTCTAGCACAACCTCCCAATGACAACATACACCACGCACTTCCATTACATCATCAAACATTCATGAATTAAACATGCATTATAGTGGAAAAGGGGAATAACTCATAACTTTTGATTTTTAAACCCAAATCTAGAAATTCTTTATGGAAAGATTATTAGAACGAAATGGAGAATCAATATCCAGCATTTGATTTCAAAAATATCCATTGTTTCAAAGCCCAAAAATCAGCAAGTTGTATGCATGAATTGAAACTCCAAGTTGAGAAAACTTCAATTTCGAAATCAAGTCTGAAAACTGAATTTAAAGCTTAAAAACGCATCAAAAGACAAGTAAAAATAGTTTGAAATTAATTCCACACCAAAGCCCCATGATTTGAAACTAAAATCCTATGAGTTTGTGAATCAAAGAGAGGTTTTTGGCTCACCTAAGTTGTAGCTAGGATATGGGTCCCCTTCTTCACTTTGATGGAATCACCTCCCTTGCTCTCAATTTTCAGCAATTTAAAAGCCTATTCAGCTCTGATTTCTTTCTCTTAAAACATACATGAATGAGCATGAATGGAGCTAAGTATTGTATTTATATGTTTGGTGTTCATCAATTGATCAAATCCCAATTTCAATGATATCCTTTGGCCATGAAACACTCCTACACTCCACTTATTTCAACTCAAGTGACTCCAAGTTTGACACAAGTTATGTAGGTGTGTGTGCTAATATGTATCCCGAGGCATATCCATGTTTCTCAATTTTTTAATTTAACTATAGGACTTCTATTTGATTTATTTAACATGCATATCATATACTATGTAAAATGAATAAGTTAAATCACATAAATAAAATGTGACTCACCATATGACTAACTACCTGATCCCTCGGCTCCCACGCATCTCGAGGCGCGTCTCTGCTCACGTCTCGACGCCTATGACTACATGAACCGACTTAATTAGTTTACACAAATACATAACCTAGGCATTCATCACAACAATAATAAAATATACCTCAGTTGGTATGCGTATCTTACGCAAGTCCCACGTCACAGTTCGGTGATCCTGATTAAGGAATTAATTAAAGGATAGAAATTCGGGTCGTGACAAATTTTCCAACAAAATAGAAATTCGTCTTTGAAATAAAACTCAAGTTAGGGTTATTCTTGACTCGAAAAGGTACAAAAAATAGTCTCGTATGTAATCTTTCCGTTCCCAAGTGAGTTATGAGTTGATATGGAACTGCCACTTAACGAGTACCTTAAGGATAGACTTGTTCCTCAACTATTGTACCTTTCGATCCAGGATTTGGATAGGCTGCTCCTCATATGATACATCCCCGCTCAGGTCAATCTGACTCAAATCAATCGTCGGTCATGCGCTTGCCTTCGACTCAGCCAGTCGAAGCATCGAAATATGAAAGACCGAATGAACGCTTAACATATGTGGAGGAAGCTCTAACTCATACGCAACCTTTCTAACCCATTTCCTGATCCTAAAAGGCCCGATGAACTGCAATGCAAGCTTGCCTTTCACACCAAACCTATGAAGACCCTTCCAAAGGAAACCTTAAATACACATAGGTTCCCTCCGGGTATGTGAGATCATTGTGGTACCTGTTTGCATACTTTTTCTGTCTCTCTTAGGCTCCCTTGAGTTTCAGAAGAATCTGTCGTACTTTCTCCATGTGGTCAACAACAATCTTAGGCCCCACTAGCTCCCTATCCTCTAGCTCAGCCTAACATGATGGTGAGCAACACGGTCTACCATATAAAGCCTCAAATGATGTCATCTCGATGTTGGTCTGATAACTGTTGTATGCAAACTCACACATCGGTAGGTACTCCTCCCAAGATCCGTGAAACTCTAACACATAAGCCCATAACATGTCCTCTAAAATCTGAATCAGTCTCTCAGTCTGCCCATCAGTCTGTGGGTGGAATGTTATACTGAACCGAAGGCGCGTACCATACTGCTCCTGCATACTCTGCTACATCCGAGACGTATAAGTAGCATCTATATCTGACGATCGTCAATGGTACCCCATGCAGCTTGATAATTTCTCTCTCGAACAGTACACTCGATTGATCAAATGAATAATGTTAGGAAACTGGTAGAAAGTGAGCAGGCTTAGTCAGTCTGTCAACTATAACCCATTTCGAATCGTGCTTCCTTGGAGTCCTCGGCAATCTCTTGACAAAATCCATATAGATGTTTTCCCATTTCCACTGTGGAATGGGAAGCGACTATAGTAATCTTCCAGGTCTACAATGCTCAAACTTCGCCTGTCGGCAAATTTCACAGTTCCTGATATAGTCAGATACGTCCACCTTCATTCAAGGCCACCAGAAGTATCGCTGCATCATGGTACATATTGGTCCTACTTGGATGAACGATGAAATGAAAATGGTGCGAATCCTGAAGATTCTCATCTCTCAGCTCTAATACCAACTGTGACGGCCCCTTTCCTAATCTAGGGTCTTGCCCGGCCTAATCCCGTCCCTTTCCTAATCTAGGGTCTTGCCCGGCCTAATCCCGTAATTAAGCCCTAATATTGACCTCATAGGACTTAACTACATATTAATCAGCCTTTCTAATCTATTTACCAACTTGATCGCAGTTAGGATAAATAATACACTAGTCCTACTAGACCAATTACTGAAATTTAGAGTTAATTAAAAAATTTATTGAATTATTAAAATGAGCGAAAGTCTAAACAGATATGCGAAAGTCTTAACAGTTTATGCGGAAACAATTAGATAAATCCTAAGTGTGGAAACTAGGAATTAACTATCACAATATATATATACATATATATATAAGATAAATGGCGAATATATAGACAACGTGAAAGTCAAAAGGTCAGAGAACTATCGTTCAACCTAATATACAACGCAACAGTATCAAAGAAATAATAACAGTATAATAAAAAATATCAAATCAACCTACAAGTCAGGACTATAGCACGCTCTAAGCTCAGAGATAGTCGCCAATTTTCTCCTTACCCAATCTAATGCTCGACGGATCTGCATTCACCGCCATAAAAAGAACGGTGTGTACAAAAATGTAATAGTAACTCCTAATTGATATATTTATCCACATTTCCAAAGTAAATGAACTATATTTAAAAGCATAGACAATAGCAAAGAATTTGCTATAAATAAAACATGCTAGTAAATACCAGTATTTACATAGTAAATGAAAGATATTTAAAAGCATAAGGAGGGTAAACTTGTAATAAATGTTATTTTGGCTTCACCTTTTTATTTTGAAAACATTTTGGCCTCTCCTTAACAACCTTTAAGGATTTCCATTATATATAAAAAAAAGATTATGTCAGTGTATATATCTACACTAATATAATAAAGATTTTGAAAACTTTTTACGGTGAGGCTATGTTGCCACCTATCTTTCCAAAAGTGCCCTCGACTTCATTTTTCTGATTGGCTAGATCAATATGCAAAGGGCAATTTAGAGATTTAGAATCTTTTCCAAAAAAATAGTAATTTCAATGTTTATTGAGGGGTGCGATTCAAAACATTGCTTTCTTTTTAGTTAGTTTCTTAAAAAAAGTGCCAAGTCATGTACAAAAATCGCTTAAATCACAGACTTAAATAGTTTTCCTTTTTTTGGGTAGGAACATTACCCAAAAAATGAGTCGAGAATTACACTGTGTTATCGCACTTATCTTGTGCTAATAAGAGAAATAGTTTTCTTTTAAAAATGGACTAGAAGTAGTTTTCTTTTTTTTTAAAGAGAAATCAAAATTTCATTAATCATTCATGGCTCAATACAGGACCAGACATAGAATCAAGTGCATTGATTCGCTAATCCTATTTGTGCAAACAAACTGCTATTAATTTGATTTTTTTGAAACTGAAACAGTTTGACAATAAGGGACTGCTCTCTACAATGTTGAAACTCATGACAATATACAAAAGTACTAGAACCACAAAACGAATAACATCACTTCCCAACAAGGAGAAGACATAAAATTTTTCAACAAGGAGAAGATAAAAACTTCCCAACAAGGAGAAAACAAATCAAAGACTTCCAACTATGGAAGAAAACTAATTATAGCATGTCGCATAAATCCACGCAACATCGTTGATAAAGATGCACTGCAACAAGGATGGATTAATTTCTACAAATCTAAATAGATATGTTATTTATTGAATGAACAAATAGCAAAAAGAATTTGATTGGAACAACCGCCGATCATTGAGAGGATCGGCGATGGTTCAAGAACAAAAATCACAAAAGTGAATCAAAAAGAATTTTTTTTAATGGTAATAATGGACTAGAAGTAATTAGTTTCCTTAAAAAATGAAAGTTGGTTTCCAAAAACTGCTTCCACAATGTTTTTGAAATATCAGTTTCCAAATTGGAGAATACTAGTGGGTGTGTAGTAGGGATTTCAGAGATGCGGTTAAGCAATCCCATATATCATCACTTCTGGCATAAATTCCCTAGCTTTTATGTCACCATTCCACAAAAGGGCTTTGGGGGACAGGGTAGGCTTTCGGAGCTGCTACTGGTAAGAGTTAAATTTTATAGTTTGTAAGTTCAGTTTCATTGTCCATCTCACTTTCTATATATTTGTTTTGATTTGTACTCCCTCAACAAATATTATGATCAACTTTTTACTAACCGTTCATATATATATATTGTGTAGTAAATTGAGGAGAGTAATAAGCGAGAAGTAATTTGAAAAAATGTTTTTGGATAGGAACAAGATTTAATTTATTGTAGCCTAAAATATACAATAATGTAGTATTTACAAGGCGAGAAACAATGTGTTTCTCATAAATAAAATAAAAAAAACCCTACCAATGTAGTAATTTGGAAAAACTTGGGAATATAGGTGTCCTCAAACCAAACCTTTGTGGAATTCTTCTTTGCACATAAGAGAAGAGAGTCATCGTTGTTTGTTGTGTGTGTGTGCTCTTTGAAAATATTGGTACTTAATTTAATTTCATCTCTATCCACTTACTCAAAAATTTAACTCTTTGACCTTTCTATCTTTTGTTGAGGCTAATTTTAATGGCATATTGTTTCTATCATTTTTTAGTCTTATTATCATCAACAATTAGGAGGTGAATACACGCAGAGATCAAGACAAGAGATTGATACGATAGTGCCCAAAGAGAGAAATTTGTAAAGAGATTGATATAAGAAAACACGCATAGAGGGAATGTTAAAGATATTGGAGTAGATTGTATAAAAAGAAATCATAAATGAGCCTGGATAATAATAGAATCTTCACTTTTATGTTTTAGAAGATACAATGGTGTGAGGCTCCATCGATTTTTGTGTACTTTATTAATTTTGAAAACTCCTTTAATCAAAAAGTACCCAAAAAATAGAAATTTGATTATATTGTTTAGTCTATGAATTTCTTTGGTGCAAAATTTGCAATCAAATTGTTTCTTAGAAATATTTCATTTTTTAAGCCAGAACTGTTTCATTTTGATGATGTTTTGTTGTTGTTTATAATTTTTCATTAATTTCTGTTTTTACATTTCTATTCAAGTGTAGGAAATGCGGTGAATAAGGGACATGTAATAAAGTTAAATTTAATATATACAGTATTGGAAAAAAACATTTGAAATTTTAGGAATAATCTGCATTGGAAAAAAGAAAATCTTCCCCTCTTAATAGTTCTAAAGCAGAATATAAGTTAGTCGAGTCTTGGACAGAGTTAAAAAAGAAGGAAGGCAATCCTAGCATACCGGTTCAGGTACAAAAATGTGGACATCTCATGGCAACCCCAAATGTAGGTTAGGTAAAATACAATACAGACGCAACTCTATTTGAAGAAAAGGGCAAAGTGGAAGTAAGCGTTGTTATTTGAAACTTCGATGGAGGCTTCATACAAGGCATGTCAAGAGTAGTTCAAAGAAGATTTGAACCCACAACGTTAGCTATAAAAATGGTGTTGGATTGAGCAGCTGAATTGAGACTTCAAAATGTTATTTTTGAATCTTATTCTTTACATGCAGTTTGTAGGTATTTTGAAGTATATCTCAAACATTCTCGAGTTCAGTTGGTGTTTGACAATGTGCAAGGCAGTGTTAAGGGACCATGGAAGTTTGAAATTAAATTCATCATGTGAATTGACGAGGGAACGAGACCGCAATCCAATGGCAAGATATTCATGAAGTTATGAGGGAGTAATGTTTTGGAGTGATGCACAAGAATTTGTACAAGCTATGATATGATACTACTTGTAATTCTATCTACACTTCAATCATTCAATGGAATCATTTTTTGAGCTTAAAAAGAAAGTCATGGGTGTGACAGCCCCAAATTCCCCTTGTATTTGAGTACGCCCGGCCTAGATTCGTACTGGTCTCCAAGTCAGTATTCAGTGGACATGGCGAGCCTAGTTAGCCTCCAATCATTCAATTATACACTTTATGAAAGAGTTATTGCAAGTTTTACGCAATGGAAAGTAAATAAACTAAACATAAGGGAAATAACTCAGTCAAAGGGAAATTAGGAATCTATAATGTGGAAAGCCCCGAAATATTCATGTACAAATAGAAGTGAGATATGAATAAGTACATGATACCTATCACATCAAAAATATCAAGTTCTATAACCCAAAACATATATATGAAACGATATACAGATAAGCAAAACATAAAAACCTACTATAATGTCTTCCAAGTTCAGTCGCTAATCCTCACAAAAAGTCGCTCAGGCAGGGGTCCTTGCCTCTACTGCACTCCGCTCTATTTGCACCCACCATTACAAACTAGACGGTGAGCAACTGGAGAAATCAAATGTAATGCCAGAAGAAGATAACGGTAATTCATGATATATCAAGTAAAACAGTCTAAATATCATGCAGTAATAGAAAGACAGGAATTTAAATAGATCAAGTGCATGATAAACAAACTAATAGATATCAATCGAATTTTAAGTGTGTTCTAAAGAATCAAAAGAGGCCCATAAGTGGTTTAAATCATAGCATAATGGCGAAGACCTCGCGAGGTCTTCCCGGGCATCAACACAAGTGAAGGCACAACTATGATGGGAGAGACACAAGCCCACCCACCCAATACTCGATGTCACACGGTCACTGAGGGTGGTCACACACTCCTGTACAAGAGTGCCCATGTTTTATCCCTCTAGTGTAGGTCCTAGTACTCTTGAGATGAAACACTTACGCCAAGAAATACACAACAAGGAATGGAATGGAATACCAATAATAGAACATAACGAATCTGAATAAATGATAATGAATCACATGGCATTTTCTTACTGGCTTACAAATCATACACAAGCTTTAAGGCAAGTGTACTTACCTGACTAATCACAACCCGTAAACACTCTCGTGTCCCTAACGCGTATCCTCGAGTTTTTTGCTACCTGACAAGGTTGGAAACTCTAATTAATGGGTCAAGTCATTAACTAAACCCTAGGTTAAACCCTAGTGTTCTTTCCAGTGTTTTAAGTATTTACATAACTCGCCAAATTGTTAGGAAAACGTATACTCTCTCGGGTTTAAAAAACCATGACAATAACCATGACTACGATATCATAACGTCAGTATCCACAATGCATATAAGCCTACTCATGTATCGTAGGCTCGGCTCAATCGTATGTGGTCACGTCGTAGTCTCGATGAGCCAACGACATGACCACCGCATCATAACCAATTCTCGACCATCAAACACAAATCCGTAAAAACGACACGACTTAAAATAACTATGCACCAACGAGTTTGGAAACCTCACAAGTGTGGTCTAACATCTGTAAAGTGCCAACACGACATGAAAAGTTCATGTGCATGCCCTACGTCACGTCGACGACTACTCGACGTGATATAAACAACTCACGTATAACTTTGCCATTATGACTCATCACCATTGATATGGACGCTCTGGGGCTGTGAGACTCCATGACGGACATGGTAAGGTCTTCGGTAGTCCCCCATGTCATCGCGTTAACGACAGTGCCGCCACAACGGGTGGTTTCTGATGAGAAGGTTACAACACGCATACAACACAAAAATGACATAATATAACAATAACACTGCTATTTTTAGGCCACTCCGAGAGTCGTGAGATACAAGCATGGACTTAGCTTGGTACCCGATATCCCCGATCATGGTGGTACAGTGGTGGCGTCGCCCACGGCAGCGGATTCCGGCGAGGCAAACCAAAACAGTCCATATGAACACAACAACAAATACTTGCTCAAACCACGACTCATACACATATATACACCATTCCAGTGACACTTCGAGGATTTAGGATCTTTAATGGGCCAGGAGGGCCCACCCATGACCGTCCCTGACGATCGGTGACAACTCCGGCAACTACCTAAAACCTAACAACAAAATAGTAGAAAATAGTAGAAAACAAGGTACCAGTGAATCTTGGCCATGTACACAACGACCACGACGATGTGGGTGCTCTGGGACTATCAAGGACTCTGGTGGACCATCATGAAGTCGTCCCCGACTAGTCCCTGGTCACGGCAGGGCCCCATACGCCGATCAGACATGAAGATGAGAGCACACACACAACAATTTCCACAAAAAAATAAAAATAAAAATAAAAACTCTAACCCCACCACTGCTCCGCCATGAGGGGGTGTTTAGAGGCTCCGGTGACCTTATAGGGTCATCTCCGACAACGAATTGCCTTCCCAGTCGGACAGACACGGCGACATTGAGCAAAACGAGAGAGAGAGAGAGAGAGAGAGAGAAAGAGAGAGAGAGAGAGAGATAAATGTACCTCTAGATCCGACGACCTGAGACACCTCCGGTGAGTGTCCGACACTCCAGTGCCGCTGAGAGAGGTGGCGGTTCGTCAAGGGATGAGAGTGATTGAGAAGAGAGAGAAAACTGAGAGAATGAGAGAGAGACCGAGAGAGAAAGTGGAGGAGGACCTCCAGTGAGGTCCGGGCATCCAGTGCCGGTGGTCGGCGGTGGCGCACCAGGGAGGAGAGATGGACTATGGTGAGAGAGAGTGAGGACGGTGGTGAGAGTGATAATAAGAGAGATGTGTTATAGGTACATATATATATAGGAGGTGTGTGTGTTTAAATAGTAAAGTAGGTATGTGTTGTCACTTGCATGACCCTTCATCTCAACACACACGTATCTCGAGGTCAATCTCATGGCTCCTCACCATTGGGTTGTGTCACTTTAACAATCCTATCATGTAGTCCGTATGTTGTGTAGTTATCCAACTCCCACGTTGATCTTGCATTCCTCGATCCGTATTTCTCCGCCACATACGTATATTCACCTTGTCTCGTAAATAATTATTTAAATTATACAAAAATTCATTTAATTGTATTTTTTTAATTGTGTTACACCCCCGTTTACCTAGGCGAAGCCTCACTCAGTCTAATATTCGCCCGAATAGTGCAAGACCTGTATTAGACTAAAATACTAATACACACATCATGGAAACATAATATTACTTCGGTGTCGACTCCCGAAGTTCGAAATATTGTTTAGTATCATGTAGCCGGATCACAATCCTAATAACTGCAACACTAGTTAGGTTAAAATTGAGGGTTGTTACAGTGGGTTCGACTCCTGTTGAAGTCAAAAAAGAAAATAATGTGTATGATATTTGTCAACAAAAAGGGAAGGTAACATTAAATTCAACTAATGCATTTAGTATTTTTAGTTATATACACTTCAAACAATTGGACATTTTTTTCACAAAAAATATTTTCAACTCGCATGACTATTGGTCACAAATTTGTAAGCCATTGGATGTGCATCGAGATACGTGTGACACTTGATGCAAAGAGAAGTATAAAAGGGGGATTTTCGATTTTGACTCACTAAAACACAACCCACACACACAAAATAAGAAATTTAGAGGTTTGGAGGATTTCATTGGCTATTTTTTAATGATTCAAAGACATAGGAGAGGGCTACGATGATTGCCGAGGTTAGATCTCGACTACTTGTCTCATTCTCGTCGTTTCAAACATAATTTGTTGAATTTTCGTCAAGGTTTTTTAGCACAACTATTACATTGAATTTTTGGGGTTTTGGGTTGTGATTTGGAGGTGGTTATGAGCAAATTTTGTAAGAGTGTTGGGGTTTTTTATGATAGTTTGTGAAAGTTGGAGTTTTGGTGATTTTGAAGGGTTTTGAGTTTGATTGGTAAAATGATTTGTTTGGACTTATCGATGTGGTTTGGATGGAGTTTTGATTAGTATTCGAAGTCCCTACGACGATGGGATAGGCTTGGAACACTACGATACGAGTCGAGATTTTTGAAACCTCGGCATTCAATTTCTCCGTTAGGCGCCGTGGAGTACAAATCTCTACGATGTCAAACACGACGTCCAAAACAGCAAACAGACTCCTAGGACATTTTAAGTGATGACGTGAGCATTTGCTCTTAGTAGCATCACTCACGACATCTGAATCACTGTGACCATTGGTCTTACACTTTATGTGACGTTATGCGGCCGAACGCGGTGGCGTCACCCACGATGTCCCAAATAGTGGAATTGATATTTATAAAAAATATTCAAAACTTTTGGGAAACTTTGGAGATTAATATAGGGGCGTAATATGATTCTAATACAACCATATTGGGTCAAAATGAATACAGGGTTTAAGAAATCAAATTTGGACGTATTAGGAGTTGCGTAATGAATGATTTTTGGGTCGATTGAGCTAAGTAAAGTCAGTTAAAGAAATACATAGTAATTCATTTTTCCATGTTTATTGTTTTCTATTGATATTAGCTTCTCTTGGAATTTCATTATCTATTCCTTGGTTGAGTGTCTATGGCCTAAGTGTGTCAAAAAGGAACTCCTGAGATTATAGCTAGTTGGGCAAATGTGAACACCACTTGCAGGGGTGCAACTACCCAACCAAACGTGAGTTTCCCTGAGTATTGGATTGTCGTGAATATAAGACCACTTAGTTTGCCTCCCTTGATTCCCAGGCACTCAGATATCATTGTAATTACTTTTCAGTCTGTCTATCATGCATTTTCCTAGATTTATTTGTCTTTAAATACCCGCATGATATTTAGACTGATTTTTAAATGATTCATGAATTATTGTTTATATCTTTTTGGTTATTTTTTTCTACTTTACTGTACTCACCGTCTACATTGTGATGGTGGGTGCAGATTAGGCAAAGACTAGCAAAGGAAAAGGTTTGTTGATTGACGACTTCCTCTGAGGACTCTCGGAATGGTTTCTTTTCTTTTTCCATAGTATGCTCTGCCTTTTGCTTGTGATTATTGTATATTACTGTTTTTGATAATATTGAGAACTTTTGGGATCGAGTGATATAGGATATCATATACTATCATTCTTTTTGTAGTTGTCACCAGATATGCATGTTTATCCATTTATTTCAGGGTTCAACAATTTAGGTTTGTCTTGACTTGACATAGTTGAGCTATTTAGAAATGTTTTAAGTTTGCTTCTGATACAATTTGCATATAACTTACATGATCTAATAACTCAACTTTAAAAAGGCTAAAATATTGAGGATGTAACTATTGGAGGCTGACTAGATATGCGTTGACTTCACGAGGACTGACTCGGGGGTCCATGTAGGTCTATGCCGGGCGGGGCCTGTTTGTGTAGGAACTGGGGCCATCACAACCAATGGCTCTGCTTCGATGGGTTCACATCTTCTATGAACTACTATTGACATGCCTTGTATGAAGCCTCCATCGAAGTCTCGAATAACAACGCTTAGTTCCATTTTGTCCTCTTCTTCAAATAGGATCACGTCTATATTGCATTTTACCCAACCCACATATGGGGGTTGCCATGAGATGTTCACATTTTGTATCTGAACTGGTATGTTAGGACTGCCTTCCTTCTTTTTCACCTCTGTCCAAGACTCGACCAACTCTATATTCTACCTTAGGACTATTGAGAAGGAATATTTTCTTTTTTCCAAAACAGATTATTTCTAAAATTTCAAATGTTTTTCTCAATACTATATATATTAAATTTAACTTTATTACATCTCCTTTATTCATCGCATTTCCTACACTTGAATAGAAATGTAAAAACATAAATTAATAAAAAATGATAAACAACAACATAACATCATCAAAATGAAACAGGTTTGGCTTAAAAAAAATGAAACAGTTCTAAGAAACAATTTGATTGCAAATTTTGCACCAAAGAAATTCATAGATTAAACAATATAATTAGATTTCTATTTTTTTCATTCTAAGAAACAATTTGATTGCAAATTTTGCACCAAAGAAATTCATAGATTAAACAATAGAATTAGATTTCTATTTTTTTTTCTTGGTACTTTTTTATTAAAGGAGTTTCCAAAACTAATAAACTACACATAAATCGATGGAGCCTCACACTATTATTGTATCTTCTACAACATAAAAGTGAAGATTCTATTATTATCCAGATTCATTTATGATTTCATTTTATACAATCTACTCCAATCTCTTTAACATTCCCTCTATACGTGCATTCTCGCATCAATCTCTAAAAATTTCTCTCTTTGTGCACTATCGTATTAATCTCTTGTCTTGATCTCTACGTGTTCACCTCGTAATTATTGATGATAATAAAGCTAAAAAATGATAGAAGTAATATGTCATTCAAATTAGCCTCAACAAAAGATAGAAAAGGTCAAAGAGTTGAATTTTGAGCAAGTGGATATAGATGAAATTAAATTAAATACCAGGTTTCAAAAAAATTAAATACCAATATTTTCAGAGAGCACACACACAACAACAACAAACAACGATGACTCTCTTTTCTGATGTGCAACGATGAATTCCATAAAGGTCTGGTTTGAGGGCACCCATATTCCTAAGTTTTTCCAAATTATTACATTGGTAGGCAATTTTTTTCGATTTTATTTATGGAAACACATTATTTCTCATCTTGTAAATACTACATTATTGTTTATATTAGGCTACAATAAATAAAGTTTTGTTCCTATCAAAAAATGTTTTTCCAAATTACTTCTCGCTTATTACTCTCCTCAATTTACTACACAATATATATTGAACGGTTAATAAAAAGTTGATCATAATATCTATTGAGGGAGTACAAATCACAAAAAAATATAGAACAATGAAATTGAACTTGTAAACTATAAAATTTAACTCTTACTAGCAGTAGCTCTGAAAGCCCAACCTGTCCCCCTAAGCCCTTTTGTGGAATGGTGGCAAAAAAGCGATGGAATTTATGCCATAAGTGATGATATATGGGATTGCCTCATCGCGTCTCTGAAATGCCTACTACACACACTTCAGTATTCTCCAATTTTGAAATTGATATTTCAAAAACATTGTGGATGCAGTTTTGGAAACCAGCTTCCAACTAATTCTATTTTTTAAGGAAACTAACTACTTTTAGTCTGTTTTTAAAAAGAAAACTATTTAAGTCCGTGATTTAATCGATTGTGTGTGACTTGGCACTTTTTTAGGAAACTAACTAAAAAGAAAGCAATGTTTTGAATCGCACCCCTCAATAAACTTTGATACGCTATTTTTTTGGAAAAAAAACCTCTAAATTGCCCTTTGCATAAATTGATCAAGCCAATCAGAAAAATGAAGTTGATGGCACTTTGGGAAAGATAGGTGGCAAAATAGCCTCATCGTGAAAAGTTTTCAAAATCTTTATTATATAAGTATTAGTATAGGTATATATTTGCAATTCAATTTAACTGGACTAACTCAATCTGATTTAATTTTTGCATACTGAATTAAATTATATTGGATTAGCAATCTCCTACGCTGAACTCTAATCTCAACACAAGTCTTCTTGTTGTCCATTTAATTAATTTTAAGATATCTAAACTTCACAAAAAAAGAGAAGTAGAAGATCACAATCACAAATCACTAATCAACATTACTCTTTGAAAAAAATTTTTTTTTATTAATTGAAAGAAAATCTTGATCTATTTGTGTAATTTTAACATTATTTTGAGTTGAAATGAAACATAAAATTGCCCAATCAATTACTGTTCTTGAAGTCAAAATTTCCTTTTTAGTTTTAAAACTGTTTCCATAAAAAAAAATTGTTTCCATAAATTATATGTTAATTTCCTTACAAATATAAAGATTTAAAATCTCGGATCTCCCACGCCGTTGGATCCCTTGCCACGTGGATACAAGAGAATATTTTCACAGATTCACTTTTCCATAATAGATTATCAAGTACTCTCAGTCTTCCACACAAACGAGCCTCGACGAAATCATACACGTACAAACTTTTCAAAGACCAACAACAACCGTAGATCTCCATAACCTTGCTACGGCAGAGCGTACCGGATAAACAACAGCTCTGTCATAATTTGAATTCGAAAACCTTATGTAACGTTCCGATTGCGAGCCCAACTCGAAACCAACGCTCTCTCGCTCTCTGCTCTGCATCTCCTCTGTTTCTAGGGTTTTCAAAAGTCGACGAATTTCTTGTTCAATCGGAACAGAATCGATTGGAGTTTAGGGTTTCGATGATCTCTTTCGAGATCCGACGATCTTTCGTGATTCTGCGTCGCGATTATCGAGGATTCATCGACAATCGATCGAGAATAGCAGAGGCAGAGGAGATTGAGTGACCCGTTTGGGTTTTAGGGTTTTAGGGCTTTTTGGATCTTCGCCGCCATTGATCCTTCGAGTTCGTCGCTTTTCATGGAGGGTTCTTCGAGAATCGTTGCTCAAGACTTTCACTTGGCTTCAAGAAAAGCTGAGGAAGCATGTCAGTATCTTTGTTGAGTTGATTGGTTTTGTTGTTATTTTTGGGGTTTTGACCTGTTTTTGTGCAGCTTTGCGGCGGTTTCAAGCTGCGGTGTGGCTCGAAAGCTTTGTCGGGCCTATTGGGTTGATGGAGCAGCCGACGGAGAAAGAGTTCATTTCTTGTTTGAGGAATGGCATTTTGCTTTGCAATGCCATTAACAAGATTCAACCAGGGGCGGTGTTGAAGGTATTATAAGCGCGGATTCGTACATTTGATTGAATAATTTGTGATTCTGTTAAACAATTTATGTGTTTCATGTTTGGGGGAAATGGGTTTTCTTTTCTAGGTTATAGAGGGGCACTCTGCATCTCAGATTTTGGACTCCCAACCATTGCCTGCTTTTCAGCACTTCGAGAATGTTCGCAATTTTTTGGTGGCAGTGAAGGAGTTGAGTCTCCCAGCATTTGAAGCATCAGATCTTGAAAGGGTAATGTAGAGACCCGATTTGAGATGATCGTCAAATTGGCTGGGCTATCTTCATTGCATTTGTTTTTTGGGTTTCTGAAAGCTAACCTTATTTTGTATGACATGAATTATAGTATTGTACCGAAGCGGCATCTGCGGCAAAAATTGTCGATTGTATTTTGGCCCTTAAGTCCTACCATGAATGGAAACAGTGGAATGGTGGAACAAATGGATCTTTCAAGCACGCAAGATCTCCGATTGTGCCACGAATTCATTCAACTTCAAGGATAGAACTAGTTGATTCTTCAAAGACACGAAAACATTTAGACCTGTCAATGCTCTCCGACAAACTGTTACATAGTGATGCGGGAAGTAGGACAATTGAAGGTACGATTTTTTCTGTATCTAAGAGTTTTCTTATGCTTCTAATTCTTATGGAATGTCCAAATATCATCCATCATGCACAAGATATTTTCTTTCGTTATTACAACTTGATAATTTATTTATGATGTATTTCCTTCCATTTATGTAGAGTCAATTGTTCGAAAGCTTGTTGATGGTGTGCTATACACAAAGGAGAATATAGACGAGGACACATTAGATCCCGTCCATCATGGGAATATGGTGATACTTTGAAAGTCTTAGTTGTATATCATAAATTTATATGGTAATTGAAATTAAAGGAAATAACTTAAAGGTTTGATTTATTCATTGGTTCAGGATTCTGCCGAATTCTTCCGTAAGATTGTTTCATGCTGCTTGCATGAACGACAACTCAACCAATCCCCAGAGGTGAGAGTTTGAATTATGCAGAGTGTGTCAGCGTCCCTGTGACAAAAATAGTAGAGGAGTCACACTAGACATTGTTATTTTCGTTTTTATTTTCTTATATTTTTGAGGAAGCTGCTATAATGTCCTGTAGTTTGTTGCCTCTGGACAAAGTTAATCAAAGATATATTTAACATATTCTTCTATAACTTCAACCATCAATTTTCAAAGTGTAGAACAAATGTACACAAAAGTATACACATTACAATTGTTCTTGCCATTTAATTGGGAAATAGGAATATTATTTATTCTACCTTAAATTTTTATGTAGAAAGGTTTATTCTATATTTACTCCTGCAGCATCGTCGATTCCCTTGAGCTTTCGTATAGAGTATACATTATAAATATTTATCACTCTTTCCATTAATGAAAAGTGAAAACTATCAAATGATGGCTTCCAAAAAAAAAAAAAAAAAAAAAAAAGAAAACTATCAAATGATTTCTAAATTGTACTTCTCAGAGAGCTTTTCTTTACATATTTTCATGCTTAATAGTTTTCTTTTAGTTTCTTACTGTGAGCAAGATTGTTGTAATTGTATCTTTTCAATGACCACCAACTAAGGACGGGCCTAACACTCACGTCCACTTATACTTCTTCTAAAACTATCCATGATGAGGTCTTTTTTTTTTCTCCAGAAGTATTAACTTCCATACAATAAGAATTACCTGTTTTGCTCTTAATTATGTGAAGACAAGAATAATTTTGGTGATTTCTCTTTGATGCTTGAAGGATTAACATTCCTTGTTTCTAACAATTTCATAATTAACTTTTCGAGTACTGCATATTGCGTAATAGAAATGCAGATTATAATGCGACATTCTATGTCTTGTTACATTGCTTATAGTTTTCTATCACTTTTCTATGTTGGCTTTGATAATTGTGATTTTCCATGCAGATTTCCATATCTTCCTTGAAAGAAGTCAGCTACAACCATTGGCATTTATTAAAACTGCAAGAAAAGGACCTTTCAGTAAGCTTTATAATCTTTCTACAATCGTTGACTTTGTGTTTCAATATATAACACTGGAAGTTAGATAAAGGATCTGTTACTAATGATTATTCAAACTAAGTAAAAGTTTCATCTTCAAGTATTAGATGGTAACAAATACTAATTTTTTTCGATAACTATTCAATGCATATATATTCTTTGCATATATATTCTTTTTGTAGCTAAGGAAAATGGTAGAAGTGCTTTACATTGAAATCAAGTATGTGATATTTTTCTTAACCAGTTTATTTTGCAGGACCTCAAAGCTCTATTATCAAGCACAAGGAATGAGTTTGAGATGTTACAGTCTCAATGGCAGAGTGACATGAACGATCTAGGTATATCCTTATGCATAATCTAAAACTTATGGCATAATAATGATATTTATTTCATATTACCAAGAGTGCGCATATAAAGGCATTTGCTTTACTGCATTAAATTTTGTTATAGCCAGATGGTATTATTCTTGTAACTCACCTGAATTTTCCTTTGCCTAGATCAAACTATTAGAAAACCCTTTGCCACAATTTAACACATCTCAGTTATTTGGTCTGCGATTTCATTTTATTGGAACTCTTCGATGACAACTTAATAGTTGTACTTGTATTTAATAAGTTGATCATTTGCTTATGCAGGAAGGATAGTTCAAGAACTCTCCGATGCTTCTATTGGATATGAACGAGTGTTACAAGAAAATAGAGATCTTTACAATACGGTTCAGGATCTAAAAGGTTTTTATCACAATAGTTGTTTATTCTTTTTTAGAAATAATACATAATTATGGTTGGATTAATCCCTAATTTTGAGCTTTGTTGTTTATATTTTTAGGAAATATTCGAGTTTACTGCAGAATCAGGCCTCTTTTTGATGCTGGAGAAGGAAGTGCAGTTGATTTCATTGGAGATGATGGATCTCTTGTGGTTTTTGACCCATTGAAACCACATAGAGAAGTACGTAAGATTTTTCATTTCAATCGAGTATTTGGCCCTGCTGCTACTCAAGGTAACTACATAATCCTTATGTACTTTGCATTCATATCCTCTCACATATATTGAACCTGATCGAAGTTATGATTTGGATATTGTTAGAGGAAATTTTTAAAGACACTCAACCACTAATTAGATCAGTGATGGATGGCTACAATGTATGCATTTTCGCCTACGGCCAAACGGGCTCAGGCAAAACCTACACCATGGTAACAGTTTTGCAAATTGAGCAGTAACTTTTTTATTCAACTGTCCAGCAGTTTATTCTTCCCTTTTGTTACTTCCTAAGTTCCTATGTTGTATTTATATTAACTTCTTCTTCGTTTTTTTTTTTTTTATCAGTGTGGCCCATCTGGGGGATCTTCTAATGATGCAGGAATCAACCATTTAGCCCTAAATGATCTATTCCATATATCTTGTGGTAGGAAAGATGTAATGAATTATGTGGTTGAAGTTCAAATGGTTGAAGTCTACAATGAGCAAGTTCGAGACCTTCTCACAGATGACTTCTCAACAGCAAAATATCCTTTCAACCTTCTCTTTTGAGCCACCTGCTTATCCAAACCGTTTAGTAGTACATACAAAAACACTTCCAATTATTTAAAACTCTGGTTTTCTTAACAATTAACACATTGGAAATCCGCAACTGCACAAGCAATGGCGAATCAAGCCTTCCCAATGCAAAAACATATGTGGTAAATTCCACTGTGGATGTTCTAAATCTAATGAAACTTGGGGAGATGAATCGTGTTGCTTGTTCGACAGCTATGAATAATCAAAGCAGTCGCTCTCACAGGTTTGTTGCTTCACAATTAAAGAAGAGTAGCTTATCTTTGACAGCCGGCATGTAGGTGATAATGATTGTGGAATTCTCTGTTATATAGCATCTTGACAGTGCATGTGAGAGGTAAAGATACTACTGGAAACACCATAAGGAGCTGCCTGCATTTGGTAGACCTCGCGGGAAGTGAAAGGGTGGATAAATCAGAAGTTACAGGAGACAGGCTTAAGGAGGCACAGTACATCAACAGGTCTCTTTCATGTTTGGGGGATGTGATTGCTGCACTAGCTCAAAAGAACTCCCACATTCCCTACAGAAACAGCAAACTTACTCAAATTCTACAAAGCTCCTTAGGTATGGAAGCTTAGTTAACTTCCTAGCAAGTCAGCAATTAAGTAGGTTGTACAATTATCATTTTGACTGCTATAACTAATTTTGTTTACTGGAACCATAGGAGGACATGCGAAAACGTTGATGATTGCTCATATAAGCCCAGAAGCAGATTCGTATGGGGAAACATTGAGTACATTGAAGTTTGCACAAAGGGTTTCAACTGTTGAACTTGGTGCTGCTCATTTGAACAAGGAAAGCAGTGAGATCAAGGAATTGAAAGAAGAGGTGAGACTTATTATTTACGAATCAATGCGTGCAATGGTTATCTATTGTGCCGTTCCTGTGAATACAATTCACTAAGGTTTACAGTTCACTGTTTGTTGATGAAAATTGGTTATCAAAAATGAAAGGTTTACATTAGCTCTATATTCTTAAAGGTTGAGCGCCTGAAGACAGCATTAGCAAGAAAGGAAGCACAGACCATCCGGCCGAGATCATTTAAAGAAAATGAGAACCCAGTTCCTGATCTCACTCCCCCACGCCTTAGACGGCTAAGCATTGAAAGTTCCACTTCCGTGAAGACTGCGAAAGTAAGTTATCTGGAGAACAACCGTTATGGCTCAAAAACCATTGCTGCCAAATCAAAATCAAAACCAGAAGGTTCAGTGACTCGTCCTAGAAGATTGAGTTTGGAAGGTGCAAAACCTACAAAGAAAAATCTGCCACAGATCCAGACTTCAAGTGTAAGTCACTAGGTTGTCGTTATCTTGATGGCACAAGGCCTAAGAATTGATAATTCTATATATTTTATCAGATTTTGTGAATTTTGAACTAATGCATCCTATCATTTCTAACTATTTGCAGGTCTCCATTAGTAGGATATATGAATTGGAAGCCCAACCTTGCACAATTCTTGATCCTTCCCAACAACAAACTAATGTCGGGAATGACAACGGATGGTGCCAAAGTTCAGAGGCTGACATCAGGGATAGGAATTGCAATGGCACTGAGTCTCTTATACCATTGTACTGTAGCAGCATTCCCTCGCAGTCCTACTAGTTCAGCACGACAAATTAGAAGACCAGAACTCGTGGGTCGATCTAGAATCCAACCTATCCAGTCGCCAAAGACACCTGAGCCCCAATCACTTTCAGTCAAAAAGGAGACTCCAATGCTCACACCGCTCGATCTAAGCTTTTCCTATCAAACTCAGATACCCAGTTACACTGCAAGCACAAATCGAAATGGATCTAAAATCAAGAAATCACTCCAAACCATTGGGAAGCTAATCAATCCGTCCGAGAAAAAGTAAGTGATGTTATACTTTGCGAATGTGAAGTGCATTTCTTTATACAACTAACATTTATTTCATTTTTATTCAATCTCATAAATTGTTTCTTCAATCCTCCTAAGGAACCACAAGTCTACTACTACTCCTATTGTCGCAAGGTCCTTCCACACGAATGGGACATTCAGTGATATCAATGAAGGATCAGCACCTCTCACAGCTAATGCGAGAACAACGAGAAGGAAATCTCTAATTGGCATTCAAAACTCTGGGGTGTCGAGAAGATCTTCACTTGGAGGGAAATCAACCGATAATCCATTATGTACGTTCTTTGAACTTAAAATGACCATTTTTCAAGCACTCTATATATAACATGTGTTTAATGATTATATATATTGAAAATCATGTGTTCAGATTCAAATGAGAAGCAAAGATCAAGGACCCCTCCTCCGGCCAATCTGTCGAACAAGCCTGCAACAAAGCCATGGTTCTAGAGAGCTTGTGATGCAAAGCTAACTTTAGAGTAGTGTGTCAGAACACAAACAGTGCTTCCCCTCAAAGCACTCTGATATGCTAACTTCACAGCACAGATGATAGGAATATTATCATAGGATCAGTTTAACATCATCACAGAAAAGTTGCTTCAGTAAAAAAAAAAGAAGAGTTTTTACTGTCGATTTTTACAGGATTCATGGTCTTTTATTCATGTAATTGAACTAGTTGTACATTGTTTTTACTGGGTTACAGAAGTCCGCCAGTACTTTAGCTCATATTGCAATTGAATAACAGGAATCATGTTCAGCTCTGTAAATCCTTCACCACCCTCTCTTCAATTGGGCCAACTCCTTCCATGTGATGTGGCATAACTGGACTGGACTAAAGATTAAAATGTGTGTATCAGCCAAGTGGTGCGTAAACGTAATTCAATGGTTTGGTATTAATGTAAGTGGTTGATGATTTGAGTCTCTCCGAGGTTAAATTTGAGGGGTGACAAATCGGGGTTTGGTTTCTTATTAAAAAAGTTCAGTTTTTTACATCGGTAAAAAAAGCTTATCGGTAAAAAAAGCTTACAGTTTTACACCGGTAAATAAAAGGTCATCACGAAGGACGTGATTTTATTTTATTTTTTTCAGGTAGGAATGAGTGTGGTTCTTTCTTCAAACAATTTTGAGATTTTTTTAGAGTAAAATTTTACATGGGAGTTTAAAATGGTTTAGTGTCATCAAATGTCTATCCATATTTAGTGAGATAGACTACCATCACTCCATAAAAAGGTTGGGAGTTTTGAGTTTAGCTAATGCAGGAGTTAAATAGTGGACTTGTCAAAAAATTGGTTATTGCAATTTTTAAAAAAAATAATAATGGGCGTTTGAATCTTCTTTGCCCTTGAGTTTCGACTATTCTAAGAGTTAGTTAGCACCCCAACTTCACAATAATAGGTTGGATTATTATGAGAGAAATTAACATGTTTGAAGAAAAGACAAGATTTAATTTTATTATCTATCATTCACTAAAATCAAGTACAACTGTACAACTCAATAACTTCATCACTTTTTCTTTTATTATGTCAAGGCATTGAAGCCCAGCCACGACTAATTCCAGACGTGAAGTGAGATATATAAGGCCGTGTGGGCCTCTCTTTGAGGGAATTTAATAGCAACTCTACATTTAGAACTCAAACTCGTGAAACTTCCGATTAAAGGAGTGATCCATGCATGCTATCACACCAAAACCTATTTAGGTATTTTATTACTTCCTTTCGTTCCATATTATCTGTCACATTATTGGCTCTTTTAATTTTTTTTGTTTCACAATATGTATCAGAAATCAAGAAAACATTAAATATTTTATTTTTAATTCTATCCCCATTCTATTTAGTTAATAACACCACCAATCACTTTTTTATATAATATATATATAATAAATAAAGTCATTTATGGAAAGATAATATAGTCTTGTTATAAAGTCTTAACAGTAATTAATCATCATCTTAATTTTTTGCACAAGTTAAAATGCAACAGATAATATGAAACAGAGATAGTAATTATTCATCATATCACCGCATCAATTTCATTATCAAAAATTAACAGATGAGTTAAAGTGTCTTTGATGAGATGGTACAAATATTAATTATCAAAAATGTAAAACTTGAATAAATCGTGATTCGATTTGCACTGAAGTCAAAAACCTTCGACGAGGAGTAGCCATCGGCCCACATGTTGGGGTAGTGTCGACATGCAATATTACCATGCCACCAACCCACGTGTCACCACTTAAAACACAACCGGTTCACATTGTTGGATGTCAAATGAGCAGAGACTATAAAATCCCCCAGCCGAGTTTCAGCCTTGAGAGGTGTTGATGTCTTGAGGCGGTGATGCATAAGAGAGCTATGGAGGAATATGGTAAGGAGAGTAAGTGTAGTGAGATGCCCATGATGGCACTCAACCATGTTTCGAGGCTGTGTAGGTCTGTCAAGGACTCTATTGACTTTTATGTTAATGTTTTGGGGTTTGTTTTGATCGATCGACCTCCAGCGTTCGATTTCGACGGTGCATGGTACGTAACTTTTCGTTCCACCACTCTAGTTAACACCTATCACTACGTACAAAATGTTGCAATATATGCTAGGGTTTCATATGATCCATGTTGCAATATATGTTCCTTAATAGTTATTATCTACCCCGTTGAATAGCAACTTTTAATAATTAATCTTTTTAAAAAAATTGTTTTTGGTTTTCAATTAGTGAATTGGGAAGAGAAATACTAAAATGAGAAGGGGAAGTCATGCTGAAGTCGCATTCAAACTTTGAGTCGTTCGTGTGCACCTTAGGATTTGCTGGCACACATAGCTTTCGGTGCATAACATGCGAGCTGAGGCTGCATGCATGGACGACTCAGTAAGCTAATGTGTCTTGAAGTGAGGCTTTTTTTTTGTTGTTGTTCTAGTATTTTCTAATTAAGAATGGAAAAAGAATGTTGAAAACTCTCCCATTATAGTGTGTGATTAGGGCATTTTTTTTTTTTTTGTTAACCATGTGTGCCAAATTATCATTTTTAACCCCTCTCTACTTTGGTTCGACTAATCCATGAGAGTTAATCGGTCGCCTCAACCGCATAACTTGAATAAATCGAGAAAATATAATGTCACTGTCAAGAATTGAACCTATGACATCTTAATCAATCAAAGTTAAATTTACTTTACCATTACACACACCCTTTAGCGGCGACTTGGGACAAATTTATAATAGTCGGATGTAGTTAAAATATCTAGTGGTTTAGATCAAGTTTTGGTAGCCACTCACACGGTCACACCAACTGTTTGTCAGTAAATAATTAATATTACTAACCGTAACATTTAGATTTAGGCATTTAGCCCTTTGAGTTAAAATATTGTACTGTGAATTAATTACCATGGCAGGTTATTCAACTACGGCATAGGAATCCACCTAGTGGAAGCCAATAACGAGAACAAGCAGCAGTTGCCAGCTGACACCGCTCATTTGGATCCCATGGACAACCACGTTTCTTTCCAATGCGAAGACATGGGCGCCGTCGAGCGGAAGCTCAAACAATTAAGCGTCCGCCACATCAAGCGAACTGTCGGAGCTGCTGCTGCTGCTGATGATGATGGTGGCGATGACTCCTCGGGCGGATCGGCCATCGATCAGCTCTTCTTCAACGATCCCGACGGCTACATGATCGAGATGTGCAACTGCGAGAATCTCAAGCTCGTGCCGGCTGGATCCGCCGGCCAGATTAAGCTCCCTTTCGACCGTCACAATCCGCCGATTAAGACTAATGGGCGTCTCGAATCTTGTGATCGTTAGCTGGATTGAGTAGAGCTTGTGAGTTTTTTCAAATTTGTTTGTTGAATTTATTATTTTTCTTTTATTATGAGATTGTTGAATGTCAGCGAATCTTAATTAATTTGAGATTGCGGCTGTATCATATTTTTATATTCTGTTAGTTAGGACTGTAAAGTCTTTCTGTTAGGGAAGTGTTAGAAGATAGAATGACAATTCAGTCCTTCCTGTATATGCTATATATACTGTAAACAGTGTTGTACAGATGTGTTGGAGAAGCTTCAATAAAGTTTTCAAGTTTTTTCTTCGCCGTTTCATCGTGTTCATCACATCTTCTCTCATTAGAGAAGGTTTTCATGGTATCAGAGCTTCCGATCCATCAATGGAGGAAGTCAATTCGTCTGAATCTGGTTCATGTGGTCTAGCCACATATGCTGATGTTACGAACATCGCAAAAGCCTTAAATTTCAACCTACCAACGAAGCTTGAAGACGAAAATTACATCTATTGGAAGGTGCAAATAGAATTTGTTGTTCAAGCGCTAGGTCTTGAATCTATTGTTTTGAGTCCAAGATCTAAGTCTTCTGATCTTGTTGAGTCGCATAGATCAAGTTATCATGGTGTGTGACGCGTGTCGAACGCGTCAATAAAATATATATTTCCTAAACCAACTATTTTGTAGATAGCGGTAAAGGTCGATCCTACAGAGATTAGTGTTTTTCTTAGGTAAGAAAAATACAAAAAAAAGGAAATATAAATATTTCGAAAATAAGAAAATCTAATGAAAGGATAGAAGTCTAGGTATTCAGTTTCACAGTCCCGCCATACGACTTGGGATTGATTTTATTAATTGTCAGTTCATGAAAAGTATGAAACTAATCTATGATCTAGTGCAGCTATAGAACCGGTGACGCACTCGGTTCCTCGAACTTCTTAATCTCGACAGCCAAGGTACGACCGTTGACTACTTCTATAACCAAACACGTAACCTGATCGCTAGATTTAACGCATTGGTCGCATTACTTCGATTCGTGAAGGCACTACACCTAGACAACCGGATCATTAGTGTTCCCGATTTAGCCTAGATCCCTAAAGTATTTGATGTTGGAAAATGTGCCCTAGGTCAATCCATTAATAGTCTTTATGAATACATTTTAGTTAATAAAATAGAGGATTTCATTTGCTGTTTATTATAATTGATTTGCATGTTTACATTATAATAAGATCCATGGGTATTTATAGAAATATCCTAAATGTCCTTAGTCGATTATTATATTGGGAACTATAATGAATTAAGACTAGTGTGAGTCTTGATTGATGATCATACGTATAGAAATACGAATCAAGATCATGAGTACTTGTTAGGAAACATAGTACTGGATCGACCCGCTATGAGAACATCACATGGATTAAGTCATAGTTGTTTCTCATGATAGGTATATTTTTCAGTCCTCTGACTTGAGATTACCAGAGACTTCAACATTAGGAATACAGTGATTTGATGCAATCAAACGTTGTCTTTAACCGGACGATTATAAAGGTTGTGATTGGTTACTGTGTGAATAATGTGGTGAAGTTGTGTAATCGAGATAGAATTTGTCTCTCTCATATAAAGAAAGATATCCAGTGGATCCCTCGATGTGTTAGACTGTTAAAAGACCTAGTCTAAATGAATTGATATTGATCAATGTCACTTAGATGTTTTCAGTCTACCTAGAAATCGAAACTAGTACGATTGAACATGTTGGATGTCAATTCCATGCCTTATGTTTGATCAAAAGGATATCGTGTGACAAAAGGATGTTATATACACTATTGATTAGGTTGTATCGATTTTATATTCATATAACTTGGGTAGTCATAATGTCTTGCTAGAGGTCGTTTATGACTTGTATACCAAAATGTGTTTTGGTACACTGCCAACGTTGTATGAGTCTATTGGGTCGCACACTGAGAATGGTTTTGCGAGATTTTAAGATGGTTCAGAAAAAATGAATTGTATATGATAAAATTCATTACAGAAACGTCCTTGTAGTGTATTACACTTATACTTCTTTACGTAAGGGTATATGTGTAATTTATTTAACCGTCTATATACAAGGATTGTATAAATAGACGCTTTGAGTTAGAATACAAGTACGAAAGATTAAAAGGCCAAAACTCTATTTTTCGTTTTAAGACACGACTTAGAGTTTTTGGTATGCTCTGGATCGTTTTGGAGAGAAACAAAAGGTTTGGTAATCTCTTGAAGCTAGCACTTCAAATCTTGGTCACCGTTCGTATGTGGACTGCTGATAGAGGGCGTTCGTCGTTGGCAGCGCCTTAGAGATCGATTAACCTTTAGAAAGGTACATTGCGACTGAGGTATGATTAAGTTTTCATAGTTTAAACATGTTTTAATGGAATCAGATTCGGATCCTATTGGGGTTTTTCTCAAAATTGATTTGTAATCTCTGCTGCGTATGAACCCCAAATTCCAACATTTGACTGGTCCCAAAAGAGTCTAATTAATTGGTATGGTCAATTGTCACTAGTGTGGTCTTGTCGCACAAGGACGGGTGCTTACGACTCATTGACATGTAAATCAAGGTTTAAACTAGTGTTTAACCTCAATTGTTCAAACAATACCAAAGAAAATGAATCACAGAAAAGAATCAATGATAATTAAAAATAAATAAAACTCATAAAAGATTCCCAAGTCGTAGGTTTGACCTATCCACCTTCAACCTAGAAGAGAAACTAGCTAGACATAATTAAACTAAACTAAAAGAAAAATAAATAATAAATCCTCCTTCTAATCCCTAAGTCCTAATATATATATATATATTCCTAAAATTTGGTCTCTGGAAGTAAGAAAAACCAATTTTCATAGTTAGAATAGTGATTTTTGCATTCGGAAGTGTTTTGGGCATTTTCTGCTCTTCAGGACACTTGGAAGCAACTTACTGGTGGAGAAAATTGGAGTCGCTAACGTAGCAGACTCTCATTGGTCGAGAGGTGAGTTGTGACGTGCTGGAGCGTTGAAGTGGCGACACGTGGCAGAAGCAGGAGGGCGCAAGGCGGGAATTTGCATATGGGAGAAGTCGTGCGAATTTCTGAGAATTGGTGTTGTCACGCATCCCGAGGCTAATCGAGCGCACGCAGGAGATGAGTTGCTGGCTTGGCAATGTGGCGGACGGTGATTGGAGCTAGTTGGGAGGACATGGACCACGTGTCGCGTCTGAATTGGTGGGAACCGCTGTCACTGATGAGGTGGCGGAACTTAATTGGCTGGGACGGTCTGCTATGACAAGGCTAGACCAATCAACGAACTACACATGACCAACTCTTGTGTATACTCCAAAATAGCCCCTCTGGTATCTGATTTCTTTAAGTAAATACTTTATTTTGAGTATTTTTTTCTTCCCCGGATCCAACTGTGCACTCCGTTTCACCAAAAAATGAAAATTAGATATAATTAGATATATATATTAGAATTATTCCATAAATCACTAATTCCCTAAAATATGCATTTTATTACCATATAATAAGATAAATATAGTCCAATTATACCTAATAACCTATACTAAATAATGCCTAAATGAACACTGATCAAACACCCCCAAACTTAGATTTTGCTCGTACCGAGCATACGGTGAATGAAAACCTATACTCTACTCCTATACTACAATGACTAATCCTAACAATCCTATGCCCTTCACCGAGTCAAATTTGAGTTCCTTTTTTATTTAAATATGCCACTCAATCTACTATCACCCAAAAGAAGTTCAGAGTCAAATTCTGTGAAAACGAAGTCCAAACATCAATGAAAATCACTATTTCAAAAACTAGAATCAATTCAGACAAAAAGCCTTCAACTACTTAAGATTTTACAGAGCCACTACATTAAAACACACAAGTTTAAAATTTCTTAAAAATAGTGCACCAACACTGAAAATGGACTATGAACGAAAAGTGCAACACACTATCCATAAATATGTAAACTAAACACACCAAAGAAAGATAATCAAATTTAAATATGAAAATGTGGAACAACACATTGGAATAACTCAATTGATCTAGCTATAAGCACTCGGTCAAATCTTTTTATTTAAGAGTTTTCATAAACTTCCGCCTTTATGCATATATACACTCTATTTTCTCCAAAAATTTTAAAAGTAGTACGGTTTCTGCTCCATTTCCAGTAGAAACCGCTTTTCTCACTTTTTCCCACCATAAGATTCTCTGCTTCTTTTCCTGTGGAATCTGTGGGACTCTCTAAATTTTTTTAGAAAACTCTTGTTGTCCCTTCTCACTTTCACTATAATCAAATGAGTCATCCAATGCATGTTCAAGTCTAAATTATTCCCAAAAAGTGGTTAAGTCATATGAATTGATGTCTCAAGTGAGGTACATTTTCGTTCTAGCACCCTAAAAATCTGATAACTTGCAAAATAGGACTGTCTGCCTCTTTAGTCTTTAGCACAATGCCCAAACTTCATACTAGCTATCTAATAAACAACCTCAAATATGTTAGACAACGCTTCAAATTAAGTACAACTCCTAATATTCAAAAGGGTTCAAATCTCAAAAGTAGCTTAATTTGAACTTATATCCACAATAAAAAACACTCAACAAGGTTTTAGGCAACTTTACATGCAACAAAATGACTCTAAACATGCATAGACTCAATAATGCAAATAAATAACTACAAAAATGTATAAACTAATATAAACTACTGCTAACCTAAATGATGCAATGCATAGCATGTCATAACAAGAAAATCAGGTGAAAAGAAAAGAAAAACACCACCATAACTTAACAAACCCATGGAATACGCATAAAAATAATAAAACGGTTATACCTGTCATGCGTTAATCCATTCATTTAACACTCCACTATACCTGAAACACCCCCAAACTTATCCCAAACCTTGTTCTCAAGGTTTAAAACAAGAATGAGACTAACAAACTACAAAATAAAGAGAAAAGAGGTAAAAAGAACACGGAAGTGAAAGAAACAAGTCATGGAGAAATGACATGCTAAAATGAATATGCAAAACCTAATGGACTAACATATCTCATCAAATATCAAGCACGGTGACAAAAATGCTCAATTTAGAAAATCTAGGGAATATACATCTAATTTCCTCTAGCAGACTCAAAAACTAACCTAAAAATCTAAAACCTAGAACTTACCAGATCCCAATCAGACTAACCATATATACCAACCATGAAGCCTCAACAGTGATATCGGGCTCTCAACTCCGGTGTTTCAACAAACGAGTATCAAACACCTGTAAATAGTCAAAAACGGGATAATGCTGAGTACACTAAACAAATATAAAAATAAGCAAACTAAAAAAATATAAAAGAAAAAAAAACTTGGGCTGCCTTCCAATAGCACTTTTGGTTAAAGTCGTTAGCTCAACTTGTCGTGAATGATCACACGATGCCCTCTTCTTTCGAGATGTCGATAATGAATGGCGCATCTATAGCTTTGGGCAATTCAGCAGACATAGCACTCTTTCAAATTTAGGAGCTCATCTGGGACCTCTAACACATAAGAATCTGTCAAATCGTTGTCATCTGACACAAAGGTGTCAGCCGTATAGAAGATCTGCGAATGCTCCTTTACGACCATCTCCTTTTTAAATTTAACAGGTAAGCATGGAATGGTGGGTGACTTCACCAACACCAGATGTTGTTGGTCTTCCTTGCTCTCTTTTTGAGGTTCCTCCGGCCTTTCTAAAATGACATCAATTTCTTTCTCGACTTCATCCGCTTCATTATATGTAATAATAATGTCCGGCTCATGTAAAGAAACTTCAATTGTTTCCTCTGGTTCACTCCAATAGTCCTCAAACGGTGTAACCTCATTCGCCTCAACACTCTCCAATGGAATTGCACTCATGGTCTCAGCTGATATCTTCTGGAGAATTGACTTTATTTCTCTTCAGCTTCTTAATCCCTTTGTTCAATCCATTGGTCTAATTCTTGCTCGATGAGATTCATGTCTTGCATAGTCGCCAAACAATACCTTATTATATTCCTTGAAGGCTGATTCCGTATAGAAGATGATGAATTACTCTAGTCGTCAAAGGGGCATTTATTGGTGCTTGGAGAAAGCCAGTCAGAGATCATATCTTTCTCAATGTCTTCAATGGTTCTCCGTTCTTATTGAGGAATTTGTGGACTTGGCCTAGATATATAGAAGTCGGGTTGTGGCGATGCATAGCAAGAACCGTGATAATTTCCATACCTCGGATGGTAAGGACAAACATATGTGGGATGAAAGTATTCCTGACAAAAATCACAAGCCTCAACCTGTTGCATAAAAGATTGCGAGTTAGAAAATTGATGTTCATTATGTGACATACCTACCCCATTTACACCATGAAAGTATGAGTCTTCGAATCGATCATAATTATGGTAGTAGGAGGCCATTGAGAAAGTTTCTGCAAAAGTATTAGAAACAAGGGGCTAGATACAAAAATAAATAAATAAATATACAACAAAAACCAAAGAAAGAAAAACCAATCCCCGGTGATTGGAGCTGGCTTAGCGACGTGGCGGATGGTGATTGGAGCTAGTTGGGAGGAGGCGGATTACGAGTTGCGTCTGGATTGGTGGGAACCGCTGCCACTGATAAGATGGCGGAACCTGATTAGCTGGGACGATCTGCTATGACGAGGCTGAACCAATCAACGAACTCCACGTGGCCAACTCTTGTGTATACTCCAAAATAGTCCTTCTGGTATCCGATTTCTACAAGTAATTACTCTATTTTGAATATTTTTTCCGCCCTAGATCCAACCGTGCACTCCGTTTCACCTAAAAACAAAAATTAAATATAATTAGATATATATTTTAGAATTATTCCATAAATCACTAATTCCCTAAAATATGCATTTATTACCATATAATAAGATAAATATTGTTCAATTATACCTAATAACCTATACTAAATAATGCCTAAATGAACACTTATCAGTGTGGTTATTTTTGAATATCTCCAAAGATGTCATCAGTCATGTTGCGGAGTGTGAGTCATCTCATTAGGTCTGGATTATGCTCGAGCGCCTCTACAATCAGGCTTCCATGGCTCGAGCTCTCCAACTAAAGAGACAACTGAGTAACATCAAGAAAGGTGCGTCTTTAATTTCTGAGTTTGTTCTTAAAATCAAGGACATAGGTGCCGAGTTGAGATCGATTAATCAAGTTGTCACCGAGTCCGATCTAATTCAGTCGGTTCTGAATGGTCTTGGACATGAGTACAATCATGTAGTGGTTTTCATTTCATCGCAACAGAAGACTTTGACTCTTCAAGATGCGTAATTTATTCTTATGGTGCATGAACTACGAATTGCAGATATGAATCAAGTCTTAAATGTAGATCTGAGCAACGCTTCTACAGATTTTGTCGATGATGGTTCCAAGAAGAATCAAAATTAAAGATATAATAATTCTTAGTTTCACAATTGTAACAATGTTAGTTTTCGAGAAGGTAACAAGAACAAAGGTGGTAGACCTGGCAATAAAGGTCGTGTTTACTGTCAAATGTGTTTTCGCCATGGTCACATGGCTTTTCAATGCTATTATAGGTTTGATAAGACCTTTCAAGGTCCTCAGAATCAGATTTCTGGATCTGGTGGACAAATTTTAGCCTTTGCGCCTCAAGCGATGTTCAACCAGTTCCAAGGCTTCAGTGCAACTCCTGACACTATTGGTGATCCGAACTGGCATATGGATTCAGGTGCATCGAGTTACATGACGGCTGATCCGTCCTCCTTGGCTACTAAAAGTGATTACAAAGGTAATCAATGTATTACAGTTGGTAATTGTGACGACCCCAATTTCACAACCCTAAATTGGACCTCTCCCGACCTAGACTTACGTAGACCCCCGAGCCAACCTCATTAAATCGACGCAAACCTAGTCAGCCTTCCTACCATTTACCATTTATTTAGCCATTTAAAAGTAAGGTTAATCAATTTAGTGAGTTATCAAAGTACAGCGAAAGCAAATTCTACTCCTAACTAAATTGAAAAACCCTAAAAAACTAGTCAGGACAACCTAGAGTGTGGAAACCCCGCATATGTACACATCCAACTGTATAACAAGTCAAAGGAGAGTTAAATACTACATACATGTCCCAAGATCTCACAAAAACCAATATCCCAATGTATCAAAAACAAATACATAAGTAGTACAAAGAACCTAAATTGTAGGCAAGAGGAGGTCACCTAGCGGTCCTTAATGTCAATCACCTATTGCCGGTCCTTCCCCCTGTTAATCCTGCAGTATGACGGGGCTCCACCCACCGTCAAAAAAAGGACGGTGAGTATAGAAGATAACAGTAATAACCAAGTGGAGTTTCAATATAATTTCAAATGTCAAATAAACGGCTAAACTAGTATCATGCGTAAATACCACAAATATAATGAAAGACTGCATGATAAGTTAAATCACTGAGAAATCAACAATAAATGAGTGTTGATAGCAGAAAGCAAAAATGCATCTAAGTGTTCCAAGTCCATCAGATTGCAACCAAAGTACACAACTTGACTTCCAAGATAGATTCTGAATCTAAACAAACCACCAGTAGTTTAGTATGAATCATAATACTGTAGCCCACACAGTTCATGTAGTGGCCCCAAAATTCGAGGCCCGCCACATCATGCACTGCAGGCCCACAACCCTACATAAACTGTCCTAGCTATGTCCCACGTACACCAAATCATCTGTCAGTTTATTTTACCGCTAACTTTCCTCAAATTAATTATATCAGTTAGCTTAGGGACTCATTTTCATCTGTTAAACCTTAAAATGTTTAGGGGAAGACTTAAATAAATAAATCAATTAGAAGAGCATTTTTCCTAGTGTGGAAAACTCATTAAAATTTTATATATATATATATATATATATGTCATGTCCAATCAAAATATCAAAAAGGACCTCAACAGGTCATATACATGTCCAAGCTCTCATGTCCCAAAACTCAACAGAAAATGAAATAATATAAACAAACTTACAAGTAGGGAACAACAGATCAATCACAGGAAGTCCTCTAGCTTGCTCTTCCCACTGCTCATCCTGGGGTCTGCACTCAGCCATCACAACAAAACACATGATGAGTCCAAAGTGAGTAATCCCAAGGAAATTCATCGAGTAAATAATATAAATAAATGTTGGAATCAAAAGACTATTAAATAAATATGCGAAAGAAAAGAATCAAACAACTAGGAAGGACACTAGACGATCATATTTGGTCAAATACCTAGCGCCCTCGCATGTATATCTAATAGCAGTGAATAATAAAAATACGTGCACAATCTAGGTCAGATTAGCACCATACTTCGGACTATCACCCAGGCACCGCCAGTGAGTAAACTCGAACTGATTGAAATCCCTATTGTCCACTCGGTAGCCGTCGTATACCACGACGCACCAACATGAATATAGGAAAAATCAGTTATTGGGTCGACAATCCACCGATGTACCCATATAACACAAGTTATGGTCTAGTGTACCACAATGCCAAAGCAATCGAATAAACCTGGCAGGAGTAAACTTAACCGATTGTAAGTAAATATAAGAAATCAGAATAATTGAAACAATTGGACAAGAATTCAAATAATCAAAATATTAAATACTCAAAATGAATTTCAATTGGGATATTACACACCTCAAACTGCACTCCATTAATTCCATTAGCCAAAGCACGCCTTAATCGCGTGTCAACTACCTGTAAATTCAAGCTAAAACTGAATTTCCGATAAATCTAATTAATTCCTCAAACCTCAAAAATTATTATTCAATACCAAAGCCTCGATAAAAACACTCATTAAACCATTCAAATAGGTTTTATAAACTCCTAGGTGCACCCCCAACTATTCTAAATTTTATTTAGAATTTTTTGTCTAGCACTGTTTGGGACGCCGTAAGAGGCTCCGCCGTGAATAAGGCCTCTACGACGTTATGGCCAGAAGTCATCATGCTCCACCCCTACGACGCCATATAAAGTATGGGTTAGTGGTTTTCCTCTGATTTGCACGTCGTAGGTGGCGTCGTGGCCTCAAACGCCTATGGTGCGCCTGGCAGTGTCCGAGCCAGGAATAGTTTCTGGGGTTCTCGAATCCCCTCAGCTCATCGCCGCGGTCCGCGTTTATTCAAACCACTCCTCAAACATCTAAAAACCCTAATCAATCAAAACCCCTCGATAAAACCCATCCAAATCGCATACCCCGGGTTTTCTCGCCAAAACTCTAAAATCCGTTTAAAAACCATAGCAACACCACGAAACATTCATTTGTTGCTTCCAACTCATCACTTGAAACTATGGCAACACCATAATAGCTTATGTACTCAACTCACACGCCCGAAAACCTCATTAAAACCCGAGTAATTAGGCTCGAAACATGGAGAAAGAGATGAGGATCGAAGATCTAACCTTTTTAATCAAATCCTCTTGATCTAACACCTCCAAATAAGCTCAAATAATCACAAAACCCTAGACTTCTCTAGTGATTTTCGTTCAAGTTGGTGTGAGGAGAGAGAAAAAGTGAAAGTGTGATTTTGGAGATATTTATACTAAAAATATCATATCTAGTGTCCACCCAATCCCAAGGAACATTTGTGGGGTCAAGATAAGGTCAAATGGTCTCCATTTAGTGACTTAATTGGAGACTTGTTCTCATACTTAACATTATACTCACCATTCTCATAAGAACCAAGCTAACCCTTGGGCGTTCTAACACCCGGTCCCGAACCGTTTCACTTTTGATAACTCCAATTTCAAAATCCTAAACTGGGCCCCATCCGACCTAAACCTACATGAACCCCCGAGCCAATCTCGCTAAGTCACATAAGCCTAGTCAGCCTTCCTTTACTATTTACCATTTTTAAGAGTTTACAAGTTGAGAACATTGATTAGTGAGTTATCATTGGTATAACAAAAGCAATCAATCCTCAAACTAATCAAAATAATCACAACCATTCAAAATAAGACACCCTAAAGTGTGGAAACTCTGCATATGTATATCATCATCATCAATGAACAGTCAGAAGAGAATCACATATAGATATACATGCCCAAGATTTCTTAAAACCCCAACTCCCAATGTTTCAAAAATAATATATACAATAATACAAGCAAAGTAACCTTTATCAGACAAGCAGAAAGACCTACTTCGATATCCTCAAATCAAATCTCCAAGCTGTGGAGCCTTTCCCTTGCTTGACTATGGATCTGCACTCTGTCAAACCAAGTAAGTAACGCCAAGTAGGACATAAATACAACATTTCAAAATAAATAAATCAACCAGTCCATATTCATGCCAATAGAAAAAAATGACAGGGAATGCATGAATAAATAAGACTGTAAAAAATAAACTGAACAATAAAAAATGAGTGTCTCGGAAATAATAGAAAGGCGCAAGTAGTCCTGACCAAATAGTCATTGCGTCGAGGTAAACACCTACAAGACTCGACGTTTAGGGCGCGGTAAACTCACGCCGTCCTAACTTCTACGCGGATGAAATTCTCTAGTAGTCCAAGTAAGAATACTTACCCCGTATAGAACCAAAACCAGTATCATGCATCCCAAATTCACAGCTCTGGCATTTTTCCTCAGATAACCCGTCCTATCAAAAGATCATGTTGACTCACTTGCCCTCGGAGAACTCAAAGGAATGGAATTTCCAAAATGGAATAGAGCAACAATAATAATTTAAAGCTCGAGAAATAACTGTAAAATTCCTCACTGGTTTACTTACCTGTATCTAAACTAATGCGCACTCAAATCGGCTTCGACACGCCTCCTATAAATCCCGTGTAACTCGTCAATAACTAAAACCCCTGATAATTCAATTAAATTACAAATCCTATTAAATACTTTCAAATTTACCTAATTTTCTATAATTATTTTATTAGTGTAATTGGGTTAATTTTTGGGGTATTAGGTTGTATTCAAACCCATTTGAATCCCCGAATGATCCATAAATTTTCTGAATTTTTTGTAAAAAACCCCTCGTAAACGGTTTCACACCGCGGTGGCGCCCTCACGACTTGATTTCGAGGCTGGTTTCCCCAGCCGTCGTGGGCATAAATGCCAACGGCGTCCCTCGCGACGTAGGCCTTGCACGCCATTTTTGGGGTTTTTCCAAACCCCGGCTCACGTCGTCGCACTCCGAGCCTATCCTAACTCTTAGGGACGTCCGTGACTATCACAAACCACATTCGGTTCGCATCAAAACCTCGATAAAACTCTCGATTCCAAAAATCATTCATGAATACCTAAAAATTCAACAACTTCTCCAATCACCAAACTAACTCACAAATCACCAATAAACCATTATAAAACCTCATTTCTAACATTTTTCAAAAAATCTCGTCCAAAATTTGGAACCAAAACATAGATAAACATGTGAATATTCAGGATCTCACCTTAAAATTCGAGATTGATCGATCATTTGGCATCAAACCGCATCGAAAATTCCCGAAACCCACCCACGTTTTTGTTCTCAACGTGATAAAAAAGAAAGAAATGAGATATGAGAGAGAAAATTTTATGGGTTGCTTTTATACACATCCATCATCAACAACCGCACACAAATCTCGAGGCACATTATAATGGACCAAATTAATTTAATCTGGATTAGTGTTAATTACGGGGATTAACGAGTTAATTCAGGTGTTACGTAGACAGCTGGGCAGACTCGGATATGAGTACTCAGGTTATATTGTGTTATTTGTGAATGTTGTATGTCTATTATTTTGATGTGGAAATTTATTATTATTTATATAAACATCACATGCATGTAAGTTGATATCGGGCAAGGCTACGAGTTGGGTATATGTCTCGAAGTACGTATCGAGGATCAGGTACCGTGTACCGGATAGCCGAGGTACAGGGCATGGGTTGCCAGGTAGCTGAGTGTTAGTGTGACCCTAATTATCATTTTATGGAATTTTTGGAGGGCTTAGATAGGTTTTATGAGTTAAATCAATTGGAATTAATCAAGTCCTATAGTTTGAATTGAATAAAAAAGCACACTTTGGATTATTCTCGAGATATGCAACAGATCAAAACAAGGCAACTAGTGTCATGATAAGGTATCTAGGAATTAGGTGACACATGCTTGACAAGGACTATTCGATTGTCCTCGGGATGCGTGCACACATTAGGTTAGAACAAATGCTATAAATAGACCATTGATCAAGAATGCATGCAAATAAATCACTTTCCAACCATTGTTTCTTAAGAATTCAGAGAAGAAACCTGCAGGGAAGGGTGAATTCGAGCGTGGGAAAAGGAATTCGAGCTTCTGAGCACGGATCCAAGGTAAATTATCCCTCATAAATGTGAATTTTTGATAAAATATGTTTTTTAATGAATTGAGGATAAAACGGTTTTTTGGATTAAATCAGCACTGCTTTTGTTGAATTTGGTATTCTTAAGGATGTTTTGACGAATCATGTCAATGAGAACCGGATTTGTGGAAAATTAAGGTGAAATTGGTGATTTCGAATTTCAAACATGCACACTTTTGATTCTCAGTTTTGTGAGGAAACCTTGTTTAAATGGTGTTTTTTATAGTAATTTGATATTCTTGGAGTGTGTGCATGGTTTGTACGATGAATTGGAGTGTTGGAAACAAGGAAAATCTAGAATTTGGTTTTTGGATTTTTTGGGCAACGTGCAATTAGCGCGCTAGGTGATGAACACTAGCGCACTAATCACCCTGGGGAAGATGATGAACAGTGTTGAAGATCAATTATCGCGCTAATTGACCTGACTAGCGCACTAATACCAAAATCCCTGAATTTTTAAAAACATGAAATTGAGACTAGTTAATAATAAACCCACTTAATTAATACAAAACATTATAAATGGACTTCAGGGACTGGGGAAACCATAGCTCGGGCATCGAGGAGCTAGGTGGGTCAAATTGGCGGGTCTGGAAGTCGGAGAGCGTATTTCAGGTGCGTAAAACCCTTGAGAAAGTTACACTTTAAATTCATGACGTGTATTTTATCGACTATCTTATCGTGTGCGGTGACTGTTGGTGGTCACGCATGGTTTTTCATCTTGGTTATGGCTACACACTCGAGCATGGGCTAGTCTACGACGGCGACCGTGTAGATAAAAGTAGAATGTATCTACAACTGTCTCGAGGGATTAAGGGTACTCTTAGAACTAAAAAACTTGGAAAGTATTATGCCCGTTTACTGAGTTGAGGTGTAGTCATTGTAAGCCTGTTATTAAGCATTGGTTTGTGCTAAGAACTCCAGTTTGCTATCGTATGGCTGGCGGGTCATGGTTTTATCGTAATTAAACGAGTGATGATTCATTTATCTGTTGATTTTACGTTCGAGCCCATTTAGTTAATTATTTGTTGGATTTTGGATGTTTTACATTTCCAGTTGATGTGTGATTGATGTGATGTTGTGATAGTTGTTTACCGCCAGACATGGGAATATGATTCCTGTTGTCAGGGTCATATTCACATGTCTCGCGGGTTATCGATGTTTTCATGATTATTGTATAGACTTCTCTTGGGAATTTACTCACTGGGCTCCTTGTTGTATGTGTTGGGCAACTGAGCATAGATCCTGGTACGAGCAAGAGCAAGGGAAAAGAGGTACTAGGCGACTATCTTTGAGGCCGTTGCTGTTGACAGCTCGTGTTTTGACTACCGAGTATGCATGTATATATTATTTTGTTGGGTTTTGGGAACTTTAGAACTTTATCACATGTATATGGATTACTGTTTACTTCGTCTTAGTTATATACATGGTGTTTATTCTCGGGTTTTCCACTACTTAGGTTAAATAAATTCTCATAAAATACAAATTAAATGCTTCCGCTATTGTTATTGGAATTAGATAACCTACTAGATGCTTAGAAAAATTAAACAATTTAATATAGTAGGATTAGTTGAACGGAGCGTCACTTCACAGAGCTGCAGAGTGGCAGCAGTGATGACGTGTCCAGTGACGTGACAAGCTGTTGGGCTTGCGAGCTGAGAGCGTGGGTCACGGGACGACCCCGAGAGATTTGGGGCCGTCACACACATCACATGGCCATCACTTAATCTATCCAACCATCTTGACACTCATTGATTACAATATGTGACTTCCATTTATAACTTGGTCATTTCTCGCATAATACTCACGTTTTTGGACCCGTTTCGCACCACGACTTGTTCGTCGCGTAATCCCGAACGTATCGAATGCGATATATGACTTTTAATTATTATTTATTTTGTATTTAATCAATGCTTTTAATTCATTAAATTCCCCGTACTACTAATTACCCGACAACTGTTCGCTCGAAACTCATTATTCATGTTCCCATCAAGCAGAACCCATTTCCCTGTACCAACGCTCACACTCAAACGTCGTTGCACGTTTGGAATATTGGAATTTACATTCGGGTAATAAAATATAATATAAAACATCGAACAAAAATAACATATCATGGCATTGACAACCGAGAATTGGACAACTGTATCACGACAAAGGTCCACGTACGACCTAAAATTGACACGTGGCACGAATTAGATTTTAGGGTCATTACATCACCTGTCCAATGTGTACACTCGCGTCACTCACGTATATACGACATTAAATATTGATTATCTGTCGTATTTTGTCATTTATTGTGTGTATATTAACCCCCGGCCTAGTGTATTAACCATTCGCCTCCCCGATTCCCCCATCTATACGCTACCCAAAGCGAATATCTGTCACACTATCTCGCACGACATATACAACATAACCCACAATATTGCGATGCAAATAACCTAATTTGAACCACACATCACAAAATACAACAAAAAACACAAAAAACAGACTATATACCTAATCTGGACGTGCTCTGACCTAGCTGTGGGGTCTACGAACGTCCGAACTGTCATCCACGTCTGTAACGACGTCATAAATAACAACAAATTAGATTTGGGCAGTTACAGTTCAACTCACGGTCAGACTCTAATCCATAAACATGCAGGTTTAGGTACGTCAAGAATTCATGTAATCACGGTAGTGAGAGAGATCACTAAGCAGACTCACCGAACCAATGACCACCATATTGCCCACTTAGACGCAAAAGACCACTCATTTGGAATCCAAGAAAAACTAAACCGATAATCCACCAAGGATGAATACTACAAATGGAATTCAAGAAATCATATTTCACTAAGAAATACTGCTCAAGAAAGATAACACTCCAATTTAAATGGACAAATGAAAGAATATAAATACTCCCGCTGGTTTTACTCACACTCACCACGCGAAACTCCGCGTTCACGGGTCTCACACGTCGGCAAATCAATCGCGTACGCTCGTCACCAGTCCACTAATCACCTGGTATTAATTCAGATCCAATTTGGTTGCGTTAGAGTCTTAGTTGTATTTAACTGTAATTTCTCATTAATTTCCCTATTTTCCAAATATTGCCCAATTTTCACTATTTTAGGTCAATTCCCCGAGTCGTATTCGAATCTATTTAGATACCTGAAAGAAGTCCCAAAGTTTTCAAAAATTTTCAAAAATTGGGCCTGATGAACAATGTCATGTCGTGGGCTTCAACCCTGGCGGCGCCATTTAAAGTGTGGGGCACAACAACCCCTGCCCCAGATGTCGTGGCTGGTGCCGCCCCACGACGTCACAAACAGAATGTGACTGTCATGGTTCTTTTCGCAACCTTGGCTCGCACCGCCATGTTCCGAGCCTATCCCAACCTTGTAGGGACCTCGATACCCATCCAAATTCGTTATAAAAACATGAAATCGTCCAACCATCTAACCCATAACTCAGACAAAAATACACAAGACACACGCTAAAACGACAATAATTGAACGGGGAGTCGAGATCTCACCTCCGTTTGTGTTGTTGTGCGATCCCTTGGCGTCGATCCGCGTCGAAAACCACGAAACCCCTCCGCCTCAGCTCGTTCTCATGACAGAGAGAGAGAGAGAGAGAGAGAGAGAGAGAGAGAAAAGAGAGAAAATGAGAGAAAGAGAGTTGACTCACCCTTTTATAGGGTGAGTCCCATCTTGGTGTGTTTGCATATCCCAAGGCACATCTTGTGGCCTCCAACACATCGGCCAATCACCTCTTGTGACTTACTTTGAGACTCCCCCTTGTCCCATCCTCTTTTGCACTAATAATTGGATCTATCTCGGGCGTTTCTGCGCCTGCCATGCACCACGACTCACACTGTCACACGTGAATAGAAATACTAACAACCCAAACATATTCTCAATTTGATTTATTATTGTATTTTATTTTTCGGTCGCCCATGAAAATCGTTTACAGGACCCGTGTATCCATATTTTGTCCGCCCGATACCCGTTCGACACATTTTTCCTAGGCGTTCACTACTTGCAACTCGACATCATCGTCCTGTCACACAGACACGAGTATAAATAGGTAATACACATCGTCACACAGACATAGCATATTTTTCAGGTCGTTACAGTAATGGTGAGCATTTACAAATTTCACATATTGGTAATGGTTTGGTTAAGACAAATTCCTCTCCTACTCGTACTTTGCAGTTGAAAATTGTTCTTCTTGTTCCTAATATTGCAAAAGATTTGATTAGTGTTTCTAAGCTTATTCGTGATAATAATGTGATAACTGAGTTTACACTTTCTTCTTTCTCTGTAAAGGACAAGGATGCGAAGACAACTTTGCTCTAAGGGGTGCTTAAAAATGTCCTCTACTGTCTTCCCAAAGTGTCTTCTCCAAGTCATGTTTTTACTCTCTCAACCTCTATTCCTTCTATTGATTCCTACTGTATGTCTTCTTGTACTGCAGTTTCTGCTTACATATTGCTGATATGAATAAATGTGATTGGCATGCTAGATTAGGTCATCTATCTCTTTCTGTATTGCAAAAAGTCATGAGTTCATTGAATACAAATGTTCCCAAGTCTTGCAAATATTTCTGTGACTCTTGTAAAATTGCTAAAATGCATAAATTGCCTTATCAGACTCGTTTTATTACCGCAACAAAACCTATTGAGTTAGTATATTCTGATATGTGGGGGACCTTCTCCTTTTCTTTCAACCCAAGGATCTCGTTATTACATTGTTTTTGTTAATGCTTATAGTAGGTTTTCTTGGTTTTATCCACTTAAGCTTAAATATAAAGCTTTTGCTGCTTTTACACATTTTCTAACACAAGCTGAATTACAGCTTGGTTTCAAATTAAAAGCATTTCAATCGAATAAGGGTCTTAAGTATAAACCAATAGAGTCATTTGGTGCCAAGTCTGGTATTGTCTATCGATTTTCATGTCCTTATGCTCATCAACAGAATGGTGTTCCTGAAAGGAAACATCGTTCTATTGCTGAGATAGGACTTACTCTTCTAGCTCACTCCAAAATGCCTCTTCAATTTTGGGAAGAAGCTTTATTAACTTCTGTGTTTCTTATTAATAGTTTGCCATCATCTGTACTTCAGTTTAAAACTCCATATGAACTTTGTTTCAGTAAACGTCCTAGTTATTCCTATCTCCATACTTTTTGGTGTGCTTGCTGTCCTAATCTTACTGCTTATTCTAAACACAAGACATCATGGCTACAAGTGCTTGCTATCCTAATCTTATTGCAGTTTTTGGTGTGCTTGCTATCCTAATCTTATTGCTATCCCAAGACATCATGGCTGCAAGTGTTTACATACAAATTGCAAGACTTATATTTCTCGTGATGTTGTTTTCAATGAACATGATTTTCCTTTTTCTTCTTTATTTCCTGAAACTCCTCAATCTCATTCAATATCTTCATCTAGTCCTTTGTCACATTTTCCTTCTTCTTGTTCTCTTCCTTTTTCCTTTACTTTTGCAAAATCTACTCCTGCAGTGTATACAGTGCATAGTCCTGCAGTGACTAGAAATAATACTTTAGTGCGTACACACTTTGAACCTACTTCAGCTAAGGTTGCTCTTAAGGATGCTAATTGGTTGAAGACCATGAATGATGAGATTCTAGCTTTGGATAGAAATAATACTTCCAAGTTCTTTCAAGAATGTTGTTGGCTGTAAATGGGTCTTCAGAATTAAAACCAGTGCTACTGGTGCCATTGAGAGGTATAAGGCTTGTCTGGTTGCTAAGGAATTTCACCAAACCCTTGGTCTTGACTTTGGTGACACATTTTCTCCTGTGATCAAGCCTTCCTCTCTTCGTGTCATGTTTACTTTAGCTGTTACTTTTGGCTGGTCCATTAAGCATATAGACATTAACAATGTTTTCCTTAATGGTGAACTCTCGGAGGATGTGTTGATGCAGCAACCTGATGGTTTTGTAAGCTCGAAATATCTTCACTACGTTTGCAAACTCAACAAGGCCTTGTATGGTCTTAAACAGGCCCCTAGATTTCGAAGCTCAAATTTGCTTTACTTACATAGGGATTTACAAACAGTACCTTTGATGTTTCTTTGTTTAATCAGAGATCCGGTGGGAGTGTGTTGCTTCTTTTGGTTTATGTTGATGATATTCTCATATATCATGGGTTCTGATTCTCAGACTGTTCAGCAACTTATTACTTGGTTGCATTCCACGTTTGCTCTCAAATCTATGGGAAATATTGATTGATTATTTTCTAGGTTTTGAGGTTTATCGAGATTCTATAGGGTTGTTTTTGATAAAAACATAGTGCTTTTTCTTTATTTGGAAGAGAGAACAAGAGAACACAATATCTTTTTCTATTAACTCTTAAACAAGTTTTCTTTTTCTTCATTTTACATCTGAGATACAACCCTATTTATAACCTTAGACATGACTCTTAGAATTCATACAGTAATTAAAAATAATAAATTATGACCCTTAGTTACTTAAACAATCATAACTATTTATGGAAAACTCCAAAAGATAGACTCTTCATTTGCCTAGAATGATTTATAATTGCCCTTTCAAATTTGTTCATTAATCAGCCTCAAAATTTGTCCATTGTGCAGTCACGCATTTAATGGCAAATTAAGTTTATTCATCAACAGTTTTTATCTCAACATAAGTATACTCTTGATCTTCTTAAAAGGACTGGTCTTCAGGATGCTAAACCATTGCCTTCTCCTTATTCTGCTGGGGTTAAACTTTCTGCATTTGAAGGGAGTCCTTTTTGTGCTTTATTGTAAATAAGCTTAGTCAGTTTCAGCGAAGTCCTACAAATCTACTACATTGGGCTGCAGTGAAAAGGGTCCTTCGATTTCTGAAGTTTACACTTGCTCATGGTCTGTTGTTTCAACCTGCTTATTCTTTGTCTATTGAAGTCTTTACAGACTCTGATTGGGCTGGTGATTGTGATGATACAAGATCTACAAGTGGTGCTTGTGCTTTACTTGGAGGCAATTTGATTACTTGGTATTCAAAAAAACAATCAATCCGTTGCTAGACCAAGTACTTAGGCTGAATATAGAGCTTTAGCTCTTGGTGCTACTGATATTATGTGGTGTTCTACTTTACTCAAAGAGCTTGGCTTTTCTTCTCCTTCATGTCCTGTTATGTGGTGTGACAACACAAGTGCCAAGTCTTTGGCTTTGAATCCTGTTTTTCATGCGCATGTGCCTACGGAACACCAGTCTGTTGATCTTCTCACCAAGGTGTCACCTATTTCTCTGAGCACCAAATTGAACTTGGTTTCTTCACCAAGGTTCTATTTGAGGGGGCATGTGAGAGATCATCATAGTCAAAGTCACATTGACCATGGATGACCTGTGTGTGTCACGTGAGTCTCATGTGGTTAGTGTAACGGGTATTTTTGTATTCTGTTAGAACTGTTAAGTCTTTCTCTTAGGCTTCTGTGAGAAGAGAGAATGACAATTCAGTCCTTCCTGTATATGCTATATATATATTGTAAACAGTGTTGTACAGATGTGTTGGAGAAGCTTCAATAAAGTTTTCTTGTTTTTGCTTTGATGTTTCATCGTGTTCATCACATCTTCTCTCATTAGAGAAGGTTTTCAAGATTGTTGAAGGTATTGTGACATGTTGGGGGAGGAAAATTTTAAATTTGTGGGTTTTGCTCAAGTGAGAAATAATGTAATCAATAATTGAGTTATTACAAAACCGAGACATTAACAAAAGGGGGATGTAGCTCAAATGGTAGAGCGCTCGCTTTGCATGCGAGAGGTACAGGGTTCGATCCCCTGCATCTCCATATTTTGTACTTTCTCTGGCTATGAAACTTGAGCACAGTATTCATTCACCAAGACGTGGATTTTCTTTTGTTGAACTTACAAAAAGTTATAAAACTTCTCTCAAAAATGTTCAAATAGTTTCGTAAATTTAATTTTTTACATTAAATTAAATTGTACTTTAGAAAAACTTAAAATCTAAATTTTGTTAGTAGGAAAGCTGTCAAATTCTCACGGCCGCGAGCTCATGGCACTGATATTGTCCTCAACTTAACCACTTTTTGATTTTAAGTATGGGTTTTTATCTCAAAAGATGTCGGTACTAGTTGAGAGGAATTAATCACTTATATATTTCATTTCGAAGTTTCATTTAATCGATGTGGGACTAATTTTCGGTCCATACATCTTCAACATGTGCAAACGAAAATCGATGTAAAATTAACATGTGGAATTGGCGACAAATTAGCAGAACTCTTTGACACTGCATTTAGCAAGGTCTTTGACAGGCAAACTATGAGTTAATCACACACATGGTCACCTAAATATAAATGTTGTAACATTTTGGTCTCTAACCTTAACTTTGTATTAAAAAAATCATCAAACTTTTAAAAATATTTCACTAAAGTCACTTTAAAATGACGTAGTGTTTTATGTGGCATTGAAAACTCTAAAACTGATCTTGGCTTGCCTCGAGGTTTGTACTTCTCCATCAAGATACCAATCCAACAATTCTTACTAAACGTGTTAATAATTATGTCATTGCCTGTTTGGGCAAGAAAAAAAAAAAAACAAACATACCGATCATGAATTAGAAAAAATGGGTAGAAGCTAGGTTTCGACAACTCATCCGACAAGCTCGACCTCTTCCTCCTTTCCTTGGCAATCTGGCGAGAACCTTTCCCCTTTCGTCCGCAAAGCCTTCACCACTGGCAAGACAAGTTTTTCTTCCAGCAGTTCTACCGCTCACTACCAAGAGTTCATCCTCTCTGATTCCAACTCCCTCAAGTCCACCATCTCTGCCTCCATTTCGCTGCCTCCCCTCGACTCTTGCAATCCCGCGGTGGTGGCCGTGGGTAGGGGTTCACACGGATTGGATCCAGTCTAATTAGGGTCAATCCGCAATCCAATCCAATTATTGTGGATTGAAAAATTACAATTCAATCCAGTCCAAATAATTTATCAATCCAATTTACAAAATACAGACCAAATTGGATCAAGTTTCATGGATTAACGTTTTCTTATCTAAGATTTATAAAATTAGATTTAATCAAATGAATCACAAGAATTATGTATTTCATGAATGACAAATTTACAACTTACATTCCACAAATCTATATATAGCATATTTCCCACAAAATTGTTATCACAATAACCTTCAAAATGTAAGTTTCTACATAAAATAAATGTGGCATCTACAAATCTTCACCATACGCCCTCATAAAAGAACAAAAAAGTGTACTTTGAACATATACAACCTACAATAAAAAGGTCAAAAGCATAATAAAAGAGTTAAGAACAAGTATAGTCTTTTAGATATTATAGTTTTGAGTTGATAGTTTGAGTTGATGTTAATTAAGCTATTATAGTACATATGATGAAATAAGTATGTGTTGATGTGCTAAACGGACTGGATATGATTGGATCCGTAGTTTTTTACAGGGGTGTATTCAATTGAGATTTTTAGAGACTTTTAGTTACTTTTATTGATTAAAAAAGATTAGGGGTATTCAATTAAAACTTTTAGAGTCTCTAAAAGTTTGGTGTATTCAATGTGAACTTTTAGAAACTTTTAAAAAGTCTCTAAAAGTTTTAGGGTATTCAATTTAAACTTTTAGAGAGTCTCTAAAAGTAAGGGGTATTCAATTTGTCTAGAAATTTGGTAGATTTGTGGGTTTGGATTACTTTTGAAGACTTTTCACCTAACCCTATATATGTTGAAAGTCTTCTCCATCTCTTTGCATCCACGATAAACTTTTAGAGACTTTCTTTTTTCTTCTTCGTGGCCTCTCTTTCTCTCATCTCGAAATCTCTCTCGCTCTCTTTTTCTCTCTCGGTCGTCTGCGCTCCTCCATTCGACGCTGCCTCGCTTCTCCATCGCTGCCTCGCGTCTCCATCGTTTGCTTCGAGAGGTAACATCCAACGTCTCTCTCTCTCTCCCTCTCTCTCGCTTCTCCAACGTCTGGTTCTCTTTGTAATGCATTCACAATGTGTTGCTTCTGTTTATTTGCTTTAATCGTAAACCCAAATATCTATACAAATAAGAGCCTACTTCGAGAGGAGGATTAAGGATTTGGCGAGTGATTGGCCGAGGCAGGTCGTTGGGGACATTTTAATGGCGGTTTCTTGGGTTTTCTTTCTTGTATATACGTGGAGAGAGAAGTAAGATTAGGGTTTTTGGGTTTGGGAACTGGCTTTAATTGGTGAAATATGAATTGGGTTTTTTGGGGAGATGGAGAAGGTGATTACAGAGTGGAAAGTTTGGATTTTATGGTTTTTGAGTACAGATTTGAGTGGTTTTTTATGATGATTAAAATTTTTTTTTTCACTGTAAAGAATTCTCTGATAATAAATTGAATCTGAATTACTGTTTTTGGTTTTTTGATAGCCATTGGTTTGATTCAATTTCAAATTTCTATTAATTTGGTTGGTCTTGAGCTCAATAGAAACCTAAAGAAATTCGACTTGGAGTTAACTTGGGACAAATTTATTCGGTTGCACTGAATCAAGCTCAATAGAAGAGTTTGATTTATGTAGCCAACCCCAATTAATTTGATATTAAGGCTATCTTGTAGAGTAGAGATTCCAATTGTTTGTGAAATTTTAGGTTTGTGGTTTACTTAATTTCCTGATCAGTCAAGTATAAAAAGGGAAGTTGTGTTTCTGATTCATGTTTCAAAATGTTGAAGGAGCTGAAACAATATTGTTTTTGCAATCTGTTTGAGAGTTGATTCTCTCCAACTTTTGTGCTTGTGTTTAATGAGAAGGTTTTCTTTTCAAGTGCCATTGTTGCATTGATCTCTTTCACTGTGTTTATAACTTCAACACTAATCAAAGAATCAATGTCATTATTGGTTGTCAAATCAGTGGCGTGTATTTACTTTAATCCTTTATGATGTATTATTTCTTAAAGAACAAAAAATGTACTTTTATGTCTCCTTTGTTTTATAGTTACATTACAGATGAAGAGGCTTGTGTGGTTTGTCTTTGCATCTCCTGAATTTACACTAATCAAATAACGTACTTCTCTCTCCACGTAATGCATTCACAATGAGAGCCCTCGAAATCGCCTCTTCTCCCTTCTCTTCTTTGTGTGGTTTCTCTTTGCATCTCCTGAATTTACAGTAGCTGCCAATAGGAAAACCTACATTGTTCACATGGACAAATCTATGATGCCCAAGGCATTTGCATTATGGACAAAATCCCAGCAAATGTATGCATTAAGGTCCTGGTATCATGGTTGCATGATTTAATTTATGTTGGCTGAGTATTGTTGGTGTCTCTGTTTGTTCTTTTTCTTGCATTGAAAAACCTAATCAAACTAATTTATATATATATGATTATAGTGCGATGGGAGACTTACAAGTAACTGTTGAAAACCAAAAAAAAAGAAAAAGGTGTGGTAAAATATACTACATGGATCGCGGAAGAGAGCAATGAGTTGCTTAAATTATTGGTTGATGCTGCAAATCGTGGATGGCGCGATAGTAATGGTGCTTTTACTAAAGCAACCATTGAAAAAAAAATACTTCCTATCCTTAATGCAATAGTTGGATGTGAAAAAAATTTCTTAAATTACAAAAATCGATGGAAATAGTTCAAAGACCGTTATCAAGGCTATGTTGAGCTTATGCGTTGCAACTCTGGATTTGGATGGGATCACGTTACCAAAAAATTCACGGTAAGTAATGAAGTATGGGAGGAATACTTCAAGGTGAGATTTTTAATTATTCCATTAAGATATTTGTACCGAAATATGTATTAACTATTTTTTATTTTTGACCAGTCTCATCCTAATCAAAGACATTATCAGACGGATACTGTAACGACCGTTATTTATTAACGACGTTATTATTATTATTATTATTATTATTATTTCAGATTTGGACGCCAGCTCAGATGACACGTAGACGCCGCGTATGGATTAGGTCAGATTTTGAATTAGGAGATTGACTGTGTATGATGGTTGCTAGTTCTGCGATATATTTGATATTATTTATGTATAATTCATCACAGGTGTGTATTTACATTAGTTATGTTCGGGCAAGATTAAGAACCAGGGTTTGATTCGTGGAACGCGCCAACGCGTGGGGTTCGACGGTGTAGGCCAGGCGTTGGGGTATTGGTTGAAATGAATAATTAAAATGCGATTAAGGATGAGGGATATAGTTTTTGAAATTGGAAATAATTTTAAGTTAAAATAATAAATATTACATAGGTACACTAAGGGTGGAACTGCCTCGGGATGCGTGTCGGATACGGGACACGGGGTGCCGAGTGGTCGTGAGGCTAGTGTGACCTTATTTACAAATTATGAGAATTTATTGAATGCATTTGATAATTATTATAAGATAAATAAAGTGAAAATTGTAAAATCATATAATTTGAGCTGAATAAATCAGCAACCGTTAGATGGTTCTCGAGATGCACATTTAAGGTGGACTGTGTCATGATAAGGTGCTCAAAAATGGGAGTGACACAGGGAGGTTTTGGACCACAGGATTGTCCTCGAGATAGGTGAACACACTTGATCAAAACCAAGTATATATACATGGTTGATCGGTCACAGTGGGTGTAGAAAGAGTGGAGAATTTGGGAGAGAGATCTGTGAGAGGAGGAGAAGAGGAAGGAATCATCAACTAAGGTGTGGAGAGAGATTTGAGGTGTCCAACCCCAAGATTCAAGGTAAAGATTCATCAGCACTTGGGTTTTATGAATTTTAGTGTTGGTTGGAAATTGAGAAAATTCGAATTTGCTAAGGAATTAAACACTGTATTTGGTTGAGATTTAAGGTTTATGAGGTTGTTATGATATGGGTTGTGTATTTGATCAAGTTTGAGAGAAATTGGATAATTTTATAAAAATGGGTTTCTAACATGATTTTGTATGATTCCTTGATTTTAGTGTTTGATCTTGATAAATTTGTGTTGATGATATATTTGGGTGTTGTCGAGGTGTTAAGAAGGAAAGTATGTGAATTGAAATGGATTGGTGTGGTGTTAGAATCCAAAAATTGGAATCTGGAAAAAATGGACAGAGTGCTATTAGCGCACTAATTACCCTATGGAAAATGATGATGAACAGTGATGAAGATCAATTAGCGCGCTAATTAATCCATTAGCATGCTAATTGTCCACTGGAACTTAAAAAATATGAAAATGGAAAAATGATCCAAAATAACATTATAATCAAATTAATTGACTAATAACCCTTATAAATGAATCCGAGGATTGTCAAAACGGTAATTTTAGTCGAGGATTTGAGGAGAATCAGGCCGGGGGATATCTTTGGGGTTTGAGAGTGGTTTGAGGTATGTAAAACCTAATTGAACACCACTATTGCATTTACTTGTTTTATTCATTGAGCTTTAATTCCTTGTTAATCTGAGTCTATTATTGATGGGAACGGTGGAGTTCTGGCAGGTTTTTCCTTCGGGTGTGTAGGTCGCTTGGAAGAAATTGTGACTTAGGACCCAGTTTGCGGGGTCATTGGAGTAGGGTACGACCGGGCCACTGGTTCTAAGTTCACTTCTTATGTAGTTGTTTCACACCCATTTGTTTCCTAGTATTGATATTCATGCATGTCCTTTTGAGCAGTTTCTTGCATTATTTTTCTTCTTGTTAATTGCATGGTTATTCCACACTATTTATGGGCTTCTATTTATGTTTCCTTAAATTAAATGTCTGGTGGTTTTCCTTAGAATTTTACTTACTGGACACGTTATCTGACTTTTGTGATAACTGAGTGCAGATCCTGGTACCAGCAAGGGTAAGGAGGTTCTTGGCGATTACATCTGACTTACCATCGTCAAGACTTGCTAGTACGTGTGCTGGTATATATATTATTTTGATATTTTGTAGTCTTTTGGGATGGGGAAACTTATCATCACTGTACTTGTATATAACACTGTTGTAGTTAATCGCCTATATGCATGTACAGCTCGGGATTCCACTATAGGTAAAACTAATCATTACTATTTTGGAGTATTTTGATAGTATTACTGACTTCCGCTGTGAAATGGTAAATAAATAAACTGAATGACATAAAATCCAAGAGTGATAGATTGTAGATGGATTAGTGACGTGGCAAGTACTTCTGGAGTATGGGTTGGAGAGATACCTGTTGCACGGGGCGACCCCGGAAATTGGGGCCGTCACAGTTGGTATCAGAGCGAGAGTTCGAGGAACCTCGGAATAAAAATTGGCAAGAACATAAAACTTAAACAAACTAAATGTGGAAACCCCGATGAATTGCCTAGAACTTTTAGTTGGGAAGTGAAAGTAGCGGGTAAAGTTAGGATTGTTATGTGATATATGTATTTGTCATATATATATAATATACGCATACGTATATTGGAAGGTAATTGGGATACGAAAATCGATGCAGACCATTATGGATGGGCAGACTCCTACTACCTCGCCTACTACACAGCAGGAGGTTGGGGAGACGAATGATCATACCAGTAAAGAGGTAGCTGATTTACGAGCCATGGTACAGAGAGTGACTGATCAGTAGCTATTACAGCAGACTCAGATGGCTGAGTTGATGGAGTATATACGGAGTTCGCGAGTACCAGCAGTAGCACCTACTGCTGAGCTAGTTGCACTTATCACTCCAGCGGTGATTGCATCAGTAGATGACACACGGACAGCTGGGATAAAGGCAATGACTGAGAGGGCTGAGCCTATTACAACGCCAATTGCGACTACGGATATGACACCAGCTACCACGGAGCAACGTGTAGGGGTTTCTACTGCCAGGAATAGGATGTCTGAGGCAGCGAAGATAGTGAAAGATTTTATGAGATTTAACCCTACATACTTCACTGGAGTTAGTGATCCTAAGGTTGTGGGGCGTTGGTTGATGACACATCGGCGACTACACCAGTTGCTAGAGGTACCGGAGGCAGATCAGGCACGTATTTCAGGTTACTATTTGAGGGTTAGCCGCAGTTTGGTGGACCACCTACACTAACACACATGCTACACCCGCGACGTGGGGGGAGTTTAGACAGTTATTTCTGAATGAGTATATTCCTACAGAGGTGCAGTTGAGATTGAGGGAGCAGTTTTTGAATTTGAGATAGGGTACCATGACGGTATTACAGTATATGGACAGATTTAGGTACCTCATGATGTATGCTATGGATGTGGCTAATACTGAGAGATTACAGATCTATTATTTCATCCGGGGTTTAGATGAGAGAATTGGAGGTGTGATTGTCGCGAGTGGAGCCGAGACATTGTAGATTGTTTATGATAGGGCATTGGCTCGCGAGACATACTTACGACACCGGGGTGAGCTTGGGGACAAGTCTGGCCAGAGTTCATGTTCAGACCAGAAGCCAAAGCGACAGAGAGATCAGTTTGATCAGCAGAGGCGGGATCAGGGTCGACGAGATAGGCGCCCAGAGCAGCGGAGAGGTGATGATTGGCAGTTGGGTGTATGGTACGACAACTGCACTTGTTAAGCAACAACGATGACAACCTCCGCCACAGTACCAGTATAGACATCAGGGTGACCGAGACAGGGGTTAGAGGGACCGGGGTCAGGGTCAGGGATCTGATGACAGATATACTGGGAGGCGAAAGACACGCAGATGTTATAGATGCAGTCAGCGAGGGCATCTAAGATGGGAGTGCAAAGCACCATCATCTCGACGAGAGCAGGGTGTGGACCGTGATAGAGTGCACGCGGTGGCACAGCCAGGTTCAGCAGCTACTAGACAGTTAGTTGAGGGTACGTTATACATTCATAGTAGACTTATTCATGCTATGTTTGATTTTGGTAGTACGCTATCTTTTATTGCTAAACGGTTAGTGGGGGAGTTAGGGTTACACACACACACTGGAGACCCATCTTGTTCTCAGCACGGCTGCTGGGGATAAAATTTACCTTAACCAGATAGTTCAGGACGTCATGATTGAGGTTTCCGGACATCAGTTACCAGCTGATCTACGAGTATTGGAGTACTTAGAGTTTGACGCACTCTTTGGAATGGATTGGTTGTCAGCTTACCATGCACGGATAGATTGCTATGAGAAGAGGGTAGAGTTTAGTATTTCGGGTTTACCAGAGTTTTCTTTAAATGGGACTACGTCAGTGTTACCTATTACGAGGGGTAGATTAGCGACTACTTAGGAAATGGAGGAGTTTGTAGCTATCGTTGAGCCTGAGACTCGAGTATCTACCAAGATTGAGGATGTACCGGTAGTTAGAGATTTTGTTGACGTTTTTCCTGATGATTTACCCGGATAACCACCCTCTAGAGCGATAGAGTTTATTATAGAGTTGATGATAGGGACACAACCTATTTCTAGTAGACCATATCGGATGTCACCGGTGGAGCAGGAGGAGGTCAGGAGACAGTTAGAGGACTTGTTGGCAAAGGGATTTATTCATCCTAATATGTCACCCTGGGGAGCGCCAGTGTTATTTGTCAGGAAGAAGGACGGATCGATGAGGATGTGTGTAGATTACCGGAAGCTGAATCAGGTGATGATCAAGAATCGTTACCCAATTCCAAGGATTGATGATTTGTTTGATCAACTGAAGGGTGCACAGTTCTTCTCGAAGATTAATTTACGCTCAGGATATCATCAGTTGCGGATTCGAGAAGAGGACATTAAGAAGACTGCTTTCAGTCTCAGATACGGATTGTTCGAGTTTACGGTGTTATCGTTTGGGTTGACGAATGCTCCGGCAGTTTTGTGACGGCCCCAGATTCCACAACCCTAGAATCGGGTGCCGCCCGGCCTGGCCCCGCGCGAACCCCCGAGACAATCCCGACGAGTCGCGCGGGGCCAGTGAGCCTATCCTTACCATTCCATCATTTGTTAATCATTTAAAAGTGAAGTCAATTAATTAGCGAGTTATCAAAGTAATAAGCGGAAGCAATTAATCTCAACTAATAAATCAACTTCGAAAGTTACAAGTTAGGACAAAAACCTAGGGTGTGGGAACCCCGTATACCATATATATAATATGTAAAGCAAGGAGAGAATCATCTAAGTCATAATGTCCAAAAAGATCTCTCAACCCATAACCCCATGTACAAAAAAAATAATATATGTAGCTAATACACCAAAATGTCACCTATATCAACAGAGGATGGCCGTTCAAAGTATATCGCCTAACTGTGTGGCCTTTCCTTTGCTGGACTGTGGATCTGCACTCGGTCAAACACAAGATGAGTCCAGGTAAGTAACGCCAAGCAGGAACAACAAATACAGTATTTCGAATTAAATAAATAAACAGTCAATTCATGCAGATAGAAAGAAAAGGACAAGTAGCGCATGAATATATAAAAACTGTGAATAAATAAATGAACAATCGAAATGGAGTATCTCGGAATACAAGGGAAAGGCCAAGTGGTCCCGACCAATTAAAGTCGTTATGCCGAGGACATAATCTCCTCTAAGGCTAGGAGTCGAGGACAGAATCTCCTCTAAGACCCCACGCGAGTGCAGAGTCCCCAACTATATGGTGGAGAACTCTCACCCCGTACATGTCATTACAACCAATCACGTATCCCCAGCCGTAAACCCCGGTATAATACACCGCGAGTCCGGAATTCTGCAAGGATCACGCTTGACACACTTGCCTTAGGACAACTCAAAAGGAATGGAATAACAAGAAGGTATTGAAACAAATATCAATAAATAATTCAAAGCTCAAGAAATAACTGTAGTGTTCCTCACTGGTTTACTTACCTCGATCCAAGCTATTTCGCACTAACACGGACTCCGACACGCCCCTTACGGTCCTCGTGTGCACAATAATCCTGGATTTGCAATTTATATCAATTTCCTTAATTTCCTATGATTTTTTTCTAAATTTCTAGCTATTTTTGCCAAATTTCACGTTTTCCAAGGCAAAAACTCCGACATAACGTCTCGCAAAAATCCTGAATATTTCACTTTTTCGTAGAAATTCCCAAATTTCTCTTTATTTGATGAAAATATAATTTTCTAGAATTTTCTAGGATTTTTCCTGAATTTTTCCTATTTTTTTCTGGAATTTATTTCAATTAAAATCAATTATAATATATTTAATCAAAATAAATAATTTTTATTAATATAATATATAGGTGGGTCGCGGGTCGGGTCTGACCGGTCAAACCGGGTTTGACCGGTCCACTTGATCAAACCGGTCGACCCAGTCAAACCGGTCGACCGATCGACCCAAACCGGGACGGGTCACCTGACCCGGCCCGGTTCTCTCATCTTCTTCGTTGTTGTTTTTGCTTGCTTTGGAAAATGTTCCAAGCAAGCAACAAAGAAGCATTTTTTTTTTTTTTTTTTTTTTTTTTTTGCAACAACACCACAACAACACAATAACAATCACACACATCTAACCACCATCATCACCACCATTTTCACTATTTGAATTCACAATCCCCTCAACAACAACCTCGACAACAAATTCGAACACAACCTCAACGACAACACCCACAACGAAATCTATAACTTCTTACCTGGATTTCGCCTCGACGTCGCGTCCACGCTCTCCGCGAACCGCAGCTCCCTCTCCTCGATCTCTCTTCTCTATCGATTCCTCTTCTTCTCCAATTTTTTTTTTTTTTTTGGATCGAAAATGGAAAATGGGTGGCGGTGGTGTGATGAAATTGGGTATTTTGGTCAAATGACCAAAATACCCCTAACCCTTATCCACACCTTTTACAACTTTATTGCCCTTTTTGTCTTTTCACAATTTTACCTACCAACTTTAATAACTTGGGTGACTTAGTTGACTTTTGGTCCTTTGTTCTCATCTATTTCAAACAATACTCAAAGTTTCCCTCGGGCATTCTCGCACCCGACTCATAATACTAACTTTGTTCGTCGCGTCACCACAGACGTACCGACGTAACAAACGGACTTTAAATCCTTTTAATTATTATTTATTTAATATTTTTGTCAGTGTTTCTAATTAAATTTGTTTCCCGAACTCCCAAAGCTCGTACACAACGCCTTTACCCGTTAAAAACTTAAAATTGCACAAATGAAATATAATATAATACAAACATCATACAAAACTAACATACCTCGGCGTCGACGTCCAAGAATTAATGACTGTACCACAAAGTGGGCCCACATATCACCTGTATTGACACGTGGCACGAGTTATATTTTTAGGGTCGTTACAGTCTTCCCAACTAACTGAAATTTCGTCCTCGAAATTTAAACGAAATTAAAGGAAAGACTTACCGAACTCAAAAGAGGTAGGGGAAACACTCGCGCATATATGACTCCAACTCCCACGTCAGCTCCTCGTCCCCATGGTGCTGCCACTTGACGAGGACTGATGGGATCTCCTTGTTCCTCAGAATCTTGACCTTACGGTCTAAGATCTGGATAAGCTGTTCGTCGTATGTAACATCCTCTCTTAGGTCTATCTGGCTCAAATCTACTGTCGGTCGTTTGCCCTCCCTGGACCTATCCAGTCGCAACATCGATATGTGAAAGACAGGATGAATTCCTAACATCGGAGGTGGTAACTCTAGCTCGTACGTGACCTTGCCTACCCGCTTCAACACTCTGAACGGACCAATAAACCTTGGCGCAAGTTTCCCTTTGATCCCAAACCTCTTGTGACCCTTCAACGGAGACACTTTCAGATATACAAAGTCCCCGACCTGATATTCTAACTCACCGTGATACAAGTCATAATACTTTTTCTGTCTCTCGTGCGCACCCTTCAATCTCAAACGGATCTGACGTATCTTCTCTGTGTGATCTACCACAATCTTCGGACCAATCGCTGCCACATCCTCGGGCTCCGCCCAACAAGATGGAGATCTACACGGCCTCCCATACAATGCCTCAAATGGTGCCATGCCGATACTGGCCTTATAACTGTTATTATATGCAAACTCACACAGATGAAGGTACTCTTCCCAAGATCCACCGTACTCTAACACACACATCCTCGCATATCTTCGAGAATCTGGATCAAACGCTCCGATCGTCCATCATCTCGTGGGTGATAGGCGGTACTAAGATTCAACTTCGTGCCAAAGCGTGTGCTCGCATGCTCGCCATATCTGCGATGTAAAGCGCGCCCTCTCGTCGACACAATCGACAACGGTACCCCATGCAACCTAACAATCTCTCTCTCATAAAGCTCTGCCAGTCTGTCTACCCGATGTGTGGTCGAGATCGGTATGAAGTGCGCGGATTTAGTTAATCTGTCCACAATCACCCGAGATGCTATCATGTCGTTGCCGAGATCGAGGTAGCCCACTGACGAAGTCCATTGCAATGTGCTCCCACTTCTAATGAGGAATGGGAAGTGGCTGTAATAACCCCCCGGGTCTGCGATGCTCAGCCTTAACACGCTGACAAATATCACACCCTCGAATAAAATCAGCAACGTCGTTCTTCATCCCCGACCACCAAAAGAGACGACGCACCTCTGCGTACATCTTAATCCTGCCCGGATGAACCGTAAATCGTGAGCGGTGCGCCTCATAAAGTATCTCATCGCGTAGCTCAGCCACTGATGGAATCCACAGTCGTCCCCTAAATCTCAAGCATGAGTCTATCGACTGACTCCAATCTGGATGATCTGAACTCTGCGCCAGCTCTAAGAACTTTTGATATCGCTCGTCGTCACGACCTCGAGTACACTCTATATCGACACTGTCTGAGTCCTCATCTGCCCGCAAATCATTACTCTAGTATCGGTCGGAATGTCATCGGTACAAATCCTCTCAACCGCCTCGAGCAAACTGTAATCATGCGTCATGTGGCAGGTAACAACCTCTGAGTCTGACCCTCTACGGCTCAACGCGTCTGCAACCACATTAGCCTTCCCCGGGTGGTACTCCAATGAGAAATCATAGTCCTTAAGGAACTCAAGCCATCGCCTCTGTCGCATATTCAATTCTTTTTGCGTGAAGATGTACTTCAAACTCTTGTGGTCAGTAAATAGGACGAATCTCTCCCCATAGAGATAGTGGCGCCAAATCTTCAGTGCAAAAACCACCGCCGCCAACTCCAAATCGTGAGTAGGGTAATTCTTTTCATGAATCTTCAGCTGTCGGGATGCGTAGGCAATCACTCTACTCTCTTGCATCAGAACACAACCCAAACCGATCTTGGAAGCGTCGGTGTTTACCTCAAAACCCTTCCCTGACTCGGGCAAAATTAAAACTGGTGCGGTAGTCAGTCGTTCCTTCAATGTCCTGAACGCCTGCTCACAGTTATCGTTCCACTGAAATTTGACCTCCTTCTTCGTCAACTGCGTCATCGGTGTCGCGATCCTCGAGAAATCCTGTACAAAATGACGATAATAACCTGTCAAGCCCAAAAAAACTACGGATATCTGATGCTGATCTCGGTGTCGGCCAATCGCTAACCGCCCTGACCTTAGCGGGGTCCACTGACACTCCGTCGGTCCCAACAATGTGACTTAGGAATCCTATCTCTATCAACCAAAAACTCACACTTACTGAACTTAGCGAATAATCGATGCTCTCGTAGTGTCCGCAAAACCAACCTAAGGTGCTCCTCGTGTTCCTCGCGAGTCTTGGAATATATCAAGATGTCGTCGATGAACACAATGACAAATCTGTCCAAGTATTGTCTCAACACTCGATGCATCAAATCCATGAACATCGCTGGGGCGTTAGTCAATCCAAACGGCATTACTGTAAACTGGTAGTGCCCATATCGAGTGCGAAATGCAGTCTTCTCCATGTCCTCTGCTCTTATCCTCAGTTGATGGTACCCGAATCTCAGATCAATCTTCGAGAAACACTGCGAACCTGTCAACTGGTCGAACAAATCATCGATGCGAGGAAATGGATACTTGTTCTTCACCGTCGCCTTGTTCAACTGTCTGTAGTCGATGCATAATCTTAAGCTGCCGTCTTTCTTCTTCACAAACAATACCGGCGCTCCCCAAGGCGACATACTCGGCCGAATAAAGCCTAACTCCAACAACTCGTCAAGTTGTCCTCTCAGCTCATCTAGCTCTCTCGGAGCCATGCGATACGGAGGAATAGAAATCGGTTTAGTCCATGGGACCAAGTCAACGATGAAATCTATCTCCCTAGGTAGTGGTAAGCCTGGTAACTCTGCAGGAAAAACATCAGGGAACTCGCATACTACTGGCACATCCTCTAACCTAGTCTCTACTCTGTCTGTCGTACTCAACACGCCAGCGAATGTCTCTACATCTACGCTAGTGGCGACTCTACCCCTTGTGATCGGTAAATTGGTCGAAGTCCCCTGAAAGCTAAACTCCGGGTGTCCAAGAATCTGAAACGTGATCCTCTTACCGTAGCAGTGAATATGTGCATGATAAGCACCCAACCAATCCATGCCAAGTAGTGCATCGAACTCTATGAACTCCAACACTCTCAGATCTGCAGGTAAGGTGTGTCCCTCTATCTCTACCGGACAGTCTACACACTAAATTCGGGTAAATCTTGTCCCCAGCAGCCGTGCTAAGGATCAAGGGTCTCTCTAATCGAATAGGTCTCAACCTTAACTCGTCAACCATACGACCCGAAATAAAAGAAACAGTAGAACCGGAATCAAACATGGTATACATAAATCTACTGCAAATGTGAACCGTATCCTCAATCAGGTTCCGTGTGACCGTCGTGTCTGGTGCGGCAATGACATGTACCTGCTTCCAAGCCCTTGAGGCTGCCCTTAGCCTAGTCGTGGGTAAGCACTGATGAAGTTGCTTAGCTGTCGCACTCAAGACATGCTCTTCTTTGAGATCTTAATTCAGACATACCGAGCTGTTCGTGTCACTATGCCTTATCGACACTCTGTCTCTGACTGTGTCTCTATTTCTGCACCTGACTGGAACTTTGACCTTTTCATGTTCAAAATTAAAGGCGAGAATTACTCATGATTGAACCCTTTTTTTTTCTTAAACTCAGTATAGTCCTTGGGCTTGCATTTGGTAACCCTCATGTTACGCTTCCAAGCATCCGCCTTACTTGAACATCTCTTTCGAACCTTCACATGATGAGTCTCGAGTTGATTGGCGATCACAATCCGCAACAAACGTGAGTTCTCAATCACTATATAGCTATCGATAATAGTATAATACATTATAATCAAATAGCTCATATAGTCCAATTTTAGTTTTCCCAACTCTCCTCACTTCCCAACTAAGACTTAAGTTAGGTTCATAGGGTTCCACTCTAAGTTCAAACAATATCCTAACTTCCGCTTTCCTATGTTTTAGTGGATTGTGATTTAAATTCAAGAGTATTTTATTTTATTCAACCTTTATGCTCTGATACCAACTGTGACGGCCCCGAATTCCACAACCCTAGAATCGGGCGCCGCCCGGCCTGGACTCGCGCGAACCCCCGAGCCAACCCCGCAGAGTCGCGCGGGGCCAGTGAGCCTATCCTTACCATTCCATCATTTGTTAATCATTTAAAAGTGAAGTCAATTAATTAGCGAGTTATCAAAGTAATAAGCGGAAGCAATTAATCTCAACTAATAAATCAACTTTGAAAGTTACAAGTTAGGACAAAAACCTAGGGTGTGGGAACCCCGTATACCATATATATACTATGTAAAGCAAGGAGAGAATCATCTAAGTCATAATGTCCAAAAAGATCTCTCAACCCATAACCCCATGTACAAAAAAAATAATATATGTAGCTAATACACCAAAATGTCACCTATATCAACAGAGGATGGCCGTTCAAAGTATATCGCCTAACTGTGTGGCCTTTCCTTTGCTGGACTATGGATCTGCACTCGGTCAAACACAAGAATGACGAGTCCAGGTAAGTAACGCCAAGCAGGAACAACAAATACAGTATTTCGAATTAAATAAATAAACAGTCAATTCATGCAGATAGAAAGAAAAGGACAAGTAGCGCATGAATATATAAAAGCGTGAATAAATAAATGAACAATCGAAATGGAGTGTCCCGAATACAAGGAAAGGCCAAGTGGTCCCGACCAATTAAAGTCGTTATGCCGAGGACGAGAATCTCCTCTAAGGCTAGGAGTCGAGACAGAATCTCCTCTAAGACCCCCACGCGAGTGCGAGAGTCCCCAACTATATGGTGGAGAACTCTCACCCCGTACATGTCATTACAACCAATCACGTATCCCAGTAGTAAACCCCGGTATAATACACCGCGAGTCCGGAATTCGCAAGGATCACGTTTGACACACTTGCCTTAGGACAACTCAAAAGGAATGGAATAACAAGAAGGTATTGAAACAAATATCAATAAATAATTCAAAGCTCAAGAAATAACTGTAGTGTTCCTCACTGGTTTACTTACCTCGATCCAAGCTATTTCGCACTAACACGGACTCCGACACGCCCCTTACGGTCCTCGTGTGCACAATAATCCTGGATTTGCAATTTATATCAATTTCCTTAATTTCCTATGATTTTTTTCTAAATTTCTAGCTATTTTTGCCAAATTTCGCGTTTTTCAAGGCAAAAACTCCGACATAACGTCTCGCAAAAATCCTGAATATTTCACTTTTTCGTAGAAATTCCCAAATTTCTCTTTATTTGATGAAAATATAATTTTCTAGAATTTTCTAGGATTTTTCCTGAATTTTTCCTATTTTTTTCTGGAATTTATTTCAATTAAAATCAATTATAATATATTTAATCAAAATAAATAATTTTTATTAATATAATATATAGGTGGGTCACGGGTCGGGTCATGACCGGTTTCAACCGGGTTTGACCGGTCCCTACAATCTGGTCAAACTCTGGGCTCGACCGGTCAAACCGGTCGACCAATCTGACCCAAACCGGGTCGGGTCACCTTGACCCGCCCGGTTCTCTCATCTTCTTCTTCGTTGTTGTTGTTGCTTGCTTTGGAAAATGTTCCAAGAAGCAACAAAGAAGCATTTTTTTTTTTTTTTTTTTTTTTTTTTTTTTTTTGCAACAACACCACAACAACACAATAACAATCACACACACCTAACCACCATCATCACCACCATTTTCACTATTTGAATTCACAATCCCCTCAACAACAACCTCGACAACAAATTCGAACACAACCTCAACGACAACACCCACAACGAAATCTATAACTTCTTACCTGGATTTCGCCGCGACGTCGCGTCCACGCTCTCCGCGAACCGCAGCTCCCTCTCCTCGATCTCTCTTCTCTATCGATTCCTCTTCTTCTCCAAATTTTTTTTTTTTGGATCGAAAATGGAAAATGGGTGGCGGTGGTGTGATGAAATTGGGTATTTTGGTCAAATGACCAAAATACCCCTAACCCTTATCCACACCTTTTACAACTTTATTGCCCTTTTTGTCTTTTCACAATTTTACCTACCAACTTTAATAACTTACTTGGGTGACTTAGTTGACTTTTGGTCCTTTGTTCTCATCTATTTCAAACAATACTCAAAGTTTCCCTCGGGCATTCTCGCACCCGACTCATAATACTAACTTTGTTCGTCGCGTCACCACAGACGTACCGACGTAACAAACGGACTTTAAATCCTTTTAATTATTATTTATTTAATATTTTTGTCAGCGTTTCTAATTAAATTTGTTTCCCGAACTCCCAACGCTCGTACACAACGCCTTTACCCGTTAAAAACTTAAAATTGCACAAATGAAATATAATATAATACAAACATCATACAAAACTAACATACCTCGGCGTCGACGTCCAAGAATTAATGACTGTACCACGAAGTGGGCCCACATATCACCTGTATTGACACGTGGCACGAGTTATATTTTTAGGGTCGTTACAAGTTTTTATGGATTTGATGCATCGAGTGCTGAGACCTTACTTGGACAGATATGTGATAGTCTTCATTGATGATATTTTGATATACAGTCGAACTTGGGAGGATCATGGGAGTCATCTTCGATCAGTATTGATAACGTTGAGGGAGCATCAGCTGTATGCGAAGTTCAGTAAGTGTGAATTCTGGATGAGGGAAGTGAAATTTTTAGGTCATGTCATTAGCAGTCAGGGTATATCCGTAGAGAGCGACAAGATTAGAGCAGTGATTGACTGGAATAGACCAGAGACTGTTTTTGAGATACTGAGTTTCTTGGGTCTAGCAGGTTATTACCGTCGATTTTTATCGGATTTCTCCATGATTGCAACACTAATGACGAGACTGACGAAGAAGGATGTTTCTTTTGAGTGGTCTGAGGAGTGTGAGCAGACATTCTTGAAGTTGAAGAAGAGATTGACTTCTGCACCAGTATTGATTTTACCTAAGCCAGGTAAGGAGTTATCAGTTTATACGAATGCTTCAGGGACTGGACTGGGATGTGTTCTGATGCAGGAGGGACGACCAGTGGTGTACTTATCCAGGAAGTTGAGACCACATGAGTGTAACTATTCCGTACATGATTTGGAGCTTGCAGCAGTTGCTTTTGCACTCAAAGCTTGGAGGCATTATCTATATGGAGAGAAGTTTGTGTTGTACACCGACCATCAGAGTCTATGTTACATTTTTATGCAGATGGATCTTAATATGCGTCAGAGGAGATGGTTGGAGTTGCTGAAAGATTATGATTTCTCGATCGAGTATCATCCTGGCAAAGCCAATGTGGTGGCGGATGCTTTGAGTAGATGCGGAGTTCATAGTCAGGACAATATGCGACATATGGGACTGTTGGAGGCAGCATCATTGATGAGCATGTCAAACGTTGCAGCTACGCACGATGTTCAGATGAGAGTACCGACAGTGTCACTAGAGCGGGTATCGGGGTGTCAGAGGGCCGATGGGCTCTATGAGCGGTTCAGTGGTTTGGCATGGGATCCCGAGTGTACTAATTGGACCGAGATATCTGACGAATGTTTACGGCATCGAGGTCGACTGTGGGTACCAGCAGTACCAGAGATACGAGACGGTATACTAGAAGATGTTCATCGATCGTGATATACAGTTCATCCGGGTAGAACCAAGCTGTACCACGATTTGCGGAGATTGTTTTGGTGGTCGGGGATGAAGGTTGATGTTGGTGAGTATGTTCGAGGATGTCATATATGTCAGCAGGTGAAGGCTGAACATAGGCGACCTGGAGGATTGTTGCAGCCATTACCTATTCCTTAGTGGAAATGGGAGCACATTACCATGGATTTTGTTAGTGGATTGCCGTAGACATCTAGGCGGACTAACGAAATCGACGCATTTCATACTAGTTTCCATGTGATACACGTTTCCTCAGTTAAGTAGACTATTTGAGCAGGAGATTATCAAACTGCATGGGGTACCAATCTCTATAGTATCTGATCGAGATCCTAGATTCACTTCTAGATTTTGGGAGGCGATGCAGGATCATTTTGGTACTAGGTTGCAGTTCAGCACAGCTTACCATCCGCAAACAGATGGCCAGTATGAGATATTGATACAGATCTTGGAGGATATGCTTCGAGCTTGTATTTTACAGTTCGGAGCTTCATGGGAAGATTATTTACCTTTGTGTGAGTTTGCTTACAACAACAACTATCAGGCTAGTATTGGGATGCCACCATTTGAGGCACTGTATGGGAGGCCCTGCAGATCACCAGCGTGTTGGGCAGAGCTGGAGGATACAGTTACCGTGGGGCCAGAGATAGTTGTTAATCACAAGAGAAGATTCGTCAGATGCTACGAGCATCACAAGACAGACAGAAGAAATATGCTGATAGATACCACGACAGTCTGAGTTATAAAGTTGATAATATGGTTTATCTGAAGGTTTCTCCTTGGAAAGGTCAGCAGAAGTTTGGAATTAAGGGGAAACTGGCGCCGAGATTTATTGGACCATATCGAGTAACAGAGAGAGTTGGCAAGTGGCATATCAGTTAGATTTACCAGCGGAGTTAGCAGGGATTCATCCTACTTTCCACATTTCGATGTTAAGACTAGCTAGGACAGGGCCACGACCCATAGTTGATGTACGACAGGTTGATGTGCAGCCTGACGTAACTTACGAGGAGCGACCGATAGCTATATTAAATCGTAAGGTTCAAACTCTCAGGAATAGGGAGATATCTAAGGTTCTCGTACGGTGGTAGCATCACGGAACGGAGGGACTTACCTGGGAGTTGGAGTCGACCATATGGGACCATTATCCTCAGCTATTCCACGGTAAGTCTTACACTAATTTAATTTTCGGGACGAAAATTATTTTAGTTGGGAAGAATTGTTACGGTCGTTATTTATTAACGCCATTATTATTATTATTATTTCTGATTTGGACGCCAGCTCAGATGGCACATAGACGCCACGTATGGATTAGGTCAGATTTTGAATTAGGAGATTGATTGTGTATGATGGTTGCTAGTTCTGTGATGTATTTGATATTATTTATGTATAATTCATCACATGTGTGTATTTACATTAGTTATGTTCGGGCAAGATTGAGAGCCGGGGTTTGATTCGTGGAACGCGACAACTCGTGGGGTTCGACGGTGTAGGCCGGGCATTGGGGTATTGGTTGAAATGAATAATTAAAATGTGATTAAGGATAAGGGATATAATTTATGAAATTGGAAATAATTTTAGGTTAAAATAATAAATACTACATAGGTACACTAAGGGTGGGACCACCTCGGGATGCTTGTCGGACACGAGACACGGGGTGCCGAGTGGTCGTGAGGCTAGTGTGACCTTATTTACAAATTATGGGAATTTATTGAATGCATTTGATAATTATCATAAGATAAATAAAGTGGAAATTGTAAAATCATATAATTTGAGCTGAATAAATCAGCAACCCTTAGATGGTTCCCGAGATGCACATTTAAGGTGGACTGTGTCATGATAAGGTGTTCAAAAATGGGAGTGACACAGGGAGGTTTTGGACCACAGGATTGTCCTCGATATGGGTGAACACACTTGATCAAAACCAAGTATATATACATGGTTGATCGATCAAAGTGGGTGTAGAAAGAGTGGAGAATTTGGGAGAGAGATCCGTGAGAGGAGGAGAAGAGGAAAGAATCATCAACTAAGGTGTGGAGAGAGATTTGAGGTGTCCAACCCCAAGATTCAAGGTAAAGATTCATCAACACTTGGGTTTTATGAATTTTAGTATTGGTTGGAAATCGAGAAAATTCGAATTTGTTAAGGAATTAAACACTGTATTTGGTTGAGATTTAAGGTTTATGAGGTTGTTATGATATGGGTTGTGTATTTAATCAAGTTTGAGAGAAATTGGATGATTTTATAAAAATGGGTTTCTAACATGATTTTGTATGATTCCTTGATTTTGGTGTTTGATCTTGATAAATTTGTGTTGATGATATATTTGGGTGTTGTCGAGGTGTTAGGAAGGAGAGTATGTGAATTGAAATGGATTGGTGTGGTGTTGGAATCCAGAAATTGGAATCTGGAAAAGTTGGACAGAGTGCTATTAGCGCGCTAATTACCCTCTAGAAAATGATGATGAACAGTGATGAAGATCAATTAGTACGCTAATTGATCCCATTAGTGCGCTAATTGTCCACTGGAACTTAAAAAATATGAAAATGGAGAAATGATCCAAAATAACACTATAATCAAATTAATTGACTAACAACCCTTATAAATGAATCCCAGGATTGTCAAAACGGTAATTTTAGTCGGGGATTTGAGGGGAATTAGACCAGGAGATATCTTTGGGGTTTGAGAGCTGTTTGAGGTATGTAAAACCCAATTGAATATCACTATTGCATTTACTTGTTTTATTCATTGAGCTTTAATTCCTTGTTAATCTGAGTCTATTATTGATGGGAACGGTGGAGTTCCGACGGGTTTTTCCTTCGGGTGTGTGGGTCGCTTGGGAGAAATTGTGACTTAGGACCCAGTTTGCGGGGTCATTAGAGTAGGGTACGACCGGGCCACTGGTTCTAAGTTCACTTCTTATGTAGCTGTTTCACACCCATTTGTTTCCTAGTGTTGATATTCATGCATGTCCTTTTGAGCAGTTTCCTGCATTATTTTTCTTCTTGTTAATTGGATGATTATTCCACACTATTTATGGGCTTCTATTTATGTTTCCTTAAATTAAATGTCTGGTGGTTTTTCTTGGGATTTTACTTACTGGACTCGTTATCTGGCTTTAGTGATAACTGAGTGCAGATCCTGGTACCAGCAAGGGTAAGGAGGTTCTTGGCGATTACATCTGACTTACCATCGTCAAGACTTGCTAGTACGTGTACTGGTATATATATTATTTTGATATTTTGTAGTCTTTTGGGATGGGGAAACTTATCATCACTGTACTTGTATATAACACTGTTGTAGTTAATCGCCTATATGCATGTACAACTCGAGATTCCACTATAGGTAAAACTAATCATTACTATTTTGGAGTATTTTGATAGTAATATTGACTTCCGCTGTGAAATGGTAAATAAATAAACTGAATGGCATAAAATCTAAGAGTGATAGATTGTAGATGGATTAGTGACGTGGCAGGTACTTCTGGAGTATGGGTTGAAGAGATACTTGTTGCACGGGGCGACCCCAGAAATTGGGGTCGTCACAGATACGTTTGTTGATCATGATGACTTAAGGATAATTGTCGAAAATGCAACTGCTTCGGGGAGATACTCGATTGGACTTGGGGATGATACTAATGCTAGGACATTTGAAGTAGAGGAACCTAGTGGTGATGTATTGGAATATCTTACTTACGACTATGATGCGAAGGCTTTTGTACAAAGAAACGAGCATCAACAAAAAAACCTATATCAACCTCCAACAGTTGGAAGCTTTAATGTGCCTCCAACAATTGAGCCAATGAATTTGGAGATTCATTCAGTAACCAGAAAGAGGAACAGAGTTGAGAAAGAAGGAAATTTAGACTCAAGCAGAAATAATAATTTTCAAATGAATTCTTTGAATAAACTGACCAAATCAATTTCTAGTTTTGTTGATAAGGTTGATAGATTTATGGCTAGAGACCAAGGACATTGGAAGCTTATTAAGGAAATCCCAGATTTGAGTGGCAGTACTCGTTTCAAGGTTCTCGAGTTGTTGAACACAAGAGCTAAAAAGATTGATTTTATGAAAATGTCTTCTGAAGAACGTTCTAAGTGGATATCGTTTCAGTTGACATAATAAGTAGTTATTTATTTTAGAATTTTTTTGGCTTGCACTTAAAATTTATTATATTATTTTATTAATGACTACATTCGTATTTTATTAGTTAGAGATTTTTTTTTCCGACTCCGCTAGAATGTTGGATTGATGAATAATACTTTGTTTGAAGTTAATAATATTTTTTTAGTATTATTCAATATTGTCCTTGTCGACCATGATTTAAAATCCCACATGTTGAATGTTATATTTTTCGGCATGTTTATTTTTTTTATTTTAGGTGATATTATTTACATGATGTCTCATTTAAACATGCAAAGATATGATGAATCAGAGGAAGTGGAAATGGAAGAGAACGAGGTGAAAGAACTAACAGAGATACTTGAATGTCTGTTGGTTTCTATGCAAGCAATTCTACAAACACTGCATGAAGTTATACTTTTTATGTATTGTGAGCCCGTTACACGACCGTTAACCAGGCACTCTGTAACTAGAAATGGGTCTGAATACATAGAAACAATATTGAACAAGGATGCATAAAACTTTCGATAAATTTATAGGATGTATCCTGACGTGCTTCGAAAGTTATGCAAAATTATTAGAGAAAAAGCTCTGGTACATGATACACGATTTGTAACTATTGAAGAAATGTTGGCAACATTTTTACTCAATGTGGGTCAAAATTCTCGATATTGTTTGATTCAAAAAACCTTCAATAGATCGCATTTTAGCACCAACCAAAGTTTCAACCAAATTTTAAGGGCTCTGAACGTAATTGCAGTAGATATGATGGCGAAGCCTAAATCATCTACCCCACAAATCATAAGAGATAGTACAAGATTTTATCCTTACTTCAAAGTAAGTTCTAATTATTGCTAGAGTTGTTATAATAGAATTGATTTTTTTTCTTATTGTTGTTGATGATGATGATGATGATGATGATGTGGTCATTAATTGTTCTTGCTCTTTATTTTTAGGATTGTATTGGAGCTATCGATGGTACCCATATTCTAGCAATGATTGTTGGAAATGATAGTAGCAACTATCGCAATCGTCATGGCTTCACTTCTCAAAACGTCTTGGCTGCATGTAACTTTGATTTGGAGTTCATATATGTTCTTAGCGGATGGGAAGGATCGGCGCATGACTCAAGAATATTGACTGATGCTTTATCTAGGAGAAATGGACTTAAAGTACCACAAGGTATGATCTAATTAATGTCAAAATTACTTGTTTTTATATTCAGTTTATTTAAGTACCACAAGGTATGATCTAATTAATGTCAAAGTACTTGTTTTTATATTCTTGTATTTAATTTATTTATTTTTACTATATTTTTAGGTAAATATTTTTTGGTGGACTGTGGTTTTCCGAATCGGCATCAGTTTTTAGCTCCTTTTCGAGGTGTTCGTTATCATCTTTTTGATTTTACCAGGCAAGGGCGACATCCTGAAAATGCTAATGAATTATTCAATATTCAACATGCATCTTTGAGGAATGTGGTTGAAAGGTTGTTTGGCATAATCAAATCACGGTTCACAATTTTTAAAACAGCTCCTCCATTTCCATTTAAAATTCAAGTAGAGCTGGTGTTGGCTTGTGCGGGATTACATAACTATCTTCGCAAGGAGTGTCATTCCGATGAATTTTCAATTGAATTAGATACTGAAGATGCATTATCCTCAGATAGTGAAGAATATGATGATTTTGAAATACTTTCTAAAACTCAAGAACAACAAAGGGAGAATGCCAACCAATGGAGGAATCTTATAGCTACTGAAATGTGGAGTGATGTTGATGTAGTAAATAATAATACGCATTAGATCTATTTTCTTTCTTTCGTACTTTATTTGTTATTTTTACAATAAATATTTTTAATAACCTTAGTGGTTTATTTTTTCAATTAAAAATTAACCGAAGCTTTAAAAAATGTGCAAGAAGTCCATCAAAGTCAATCGACCCCTTTTTTTATTTTTTGGCTGGGGTTGAGCTTAAACTCTTCCCTCCCCCATAGCCGAATACAACCATAGCCAACCTCCCACCTAGTCAAGTCATCTTCTTCCTCTCTCTCTGGTTCGACTGTCTCGGTCTCTTCTATTTTTTTTCTTTATTGATTACTTCTTTCCGTTCTCCCTCTCCCTCAATCACACAAACACCCACACATACACAGTCCCTAAAATCAAAATTAACAGTCTCGTCTTCTTCTTTTCTTCTTTATTCATCATAGGGGCGAAATTGAGAGAAAACGAGAGAAGGGATTGGGAGAGAGAGATTCAACAAGACAGTGAGGAGAGACGAAGGAAGAGCGAAGCAAAGGTTGAAGATGGTGAAAAGTGGGGCGCATACCCCTGTTCAATTTCGAGATTTACATGGATGTTTATCAAAAGTCATCCAAATAAAAGTTTATCAAAGTCTATTAAATTCCTTACAAAAGTCCATTAAAGTTACTAAAAGTCATTAAAAATAAAGTCTATCAAAGTCTACCAAAGTTTTTAAAAGTTTACAAAAATCTACAAGTCTCTAAAAGTCTCTAAAAGTCATCCACTTATAAAAGTAACTAAAAGTCTCTAAAAATCTCAATTGAATACATCCCCCTTAATGTAGGATTCGTAATCCGATCTAGTCCAGCCTGATTAATGATTTTTCAATCTAATCCAGTCAAAGGGATCAAAAAATTAATCCAATTAGTGATAATTAGTTCGAATTGGACCGAATCGGTGAATGAGTGCAATTCGCGTGCACCCCTAGCCGTGGGAATCGTAATGGAGGCAGTGGCATGGGTATGGGTTGGAAGTGACGGTGGTGGGTACGACGGTGGTGCGGTGGGTATGGATTTAATGGTGGTAGTTAAAGAATTGGTAGAGGAGGAAGAGGCAGCGGTGGAAGAGGGCTGAAGAGGAATGAGCGATTAGTTAACTTCAATGAAATTTTTTAAGAAGTTTGATGATTTCTTTAATACAAAGTTGAGCTTAGTGACCAAAGTATTCAACATTTATAATGGTGACCATGTGTGTAATTAACCAGGCAAACTACAGTTGAATAGCAACTGTTTCTTCTCGATACTCTCACCAGCAAAAAACTGAGAGGACAATTATTCTCAAATTTCATAACAGTGCATCAATAGATTTTCTTAATTTCGAAAACTGTAAGCTCTCACAGATAATATGATAAGATGACATGAATATCAATAAGCTTGAAGAGCGAAACTATTATATCAACAATTGCAAGAGACGGCAAGAATAGAAAAATATAAATATTGAGCGAAGGGCCAAGTAATCAGATCAAAACTGCATATAGACGCAAGTATTGGATATCCTGACAAGTGCTTCCCATCTACAATAGGGAAAATACTACTTCTTCGGATGTGCCGACTCTGGTTCAATCCTTCTGTCAAAATTGCTATTTGTTCAGTTCTATTCATTCTTGCGAGACGATAGGCACCACATTTAGGGCCAGATCGAGGATTCCATTGAGTATCATTTTTCAAACATTGTGATGGTGGTAAACATTTCTAGTTCTAGGTCCTGCATCAACAATGGAATGAATCAATAACGCTGAAGTCGTAATAATCCAAGTGTAACTCGACGGTAGGAATTGATTCAAAGTAGATGAAGGTAATAATCTATCAAAAGCATAATCTGGGAACTGCCATAGAAGATTTGGAAGAAATGTCAGGTTACAATCTATGAGAGCAATTTACTAATTACAGTCACTGCAATGCAAGTCAACTAGTCGCTCATTCTAATACGACATAATCAGGGTTTTTCATCGGACAAGAAGGAAAACAAGTACTCAAGTAGATCAAGGATGATATGTGCTACTGTACCTCATGAGATGGAAACTTCAGAAGAAATGCATAGTTTCGCATCGGCACCACCACTAATTACGCTATCACCTTTCCACCAATCAACACACAGAACCTAAAGTTTTGCAAAGCTGGTTAGAATGAGATAAGTTCGTTTTGTAGTGAAGACACCAAATGAGGGGAAGAAGATATACCTTATCTTTGTGTAAATCTATTACAGCCACCGGCCACTGCAATTTAAAAGTATTACATCCACGATTAATCTAAAAGAGATAAAAATAAATGCAGTGCTAATGTATAATAGAAAAAAAAATGCAATACCGCTGTTCTTAGATCCCATAACATGACCTTTCCATCATAAGATGCAGAAACCAGATGAAACCATGACTGGTCATGCCACTTGCAAGCACTAATCCAAGAGGAGTGGGATGAGAACTGAAAGACAGGAGCTAAAGATCCTGTCATGCAGGCACAATACACGTGAGAGGCAAAGCGATATGATAAAAACGTACACACACATGCACCACATCTATGTCTACGAATTTTATATAACTGAATAGCATTGTCGCTAATTAACCTGGCTTGCGAGGATCCCATATTCTAAGAACAGGATCAGATCCACCAGCAGCAATTAGTGCAGAGCTTTCGCCTCCAACATCAAGGCAGTTGAGTGCTTTCCCACAGAACTACATTTCAACATGATTATAACAATTAAAACCCAATGAGGTCTTTATTATATTCACTGCATGATAAAAATATACTTTAAAAATCAATGAAAATAAAGCAATTTTATCCAAGCAACTAAGTGTTCACAACAAAACTTATTTTCTACTTGCTACATTTTTTTTTTTTCTTTGCAGAATGGAATCACTGTAACACAATGTAGTGAGAGAGTTAGCCTGAATCGACAACTGACTATGAATTTTGATAAGGCCCATTTCCCAGAACTGCAACGATCTAGTGGGTTGGTCTGAGCACTGAATGAACAATGCCCATTAGCTCTACATAAGAATCTACAGTTGATCACCCAGATTCACAGATCAGCTCGAGTAAATCTCAAATATACAGACATACATGAGGTACACGACCCTGATTCAACGTTCGGAACAATTCAGCATCCAATAAGACCAGAACCAAGAGGTCAAAATAGTAAGCTGCATATTTAGAGTGTGGTGTCACGTTGTCACATAAACCGCTACAGAAGATGAGGAGTCATACTAGAGGTTGCTCAGTATAGTACTTGAGATGAATTGTGAATTTCATTGCAATGTTCAAAAAGAACCCTCACATGTCAGCGCAAAATTGCATATGAAAGCTCCGCAACTTATCCCATGCATTCCTTTTCAACATTAAGTTTTAAAAACTAGCTTTCAGTAATACAAAAGAAAAAAAAAAGATCTTTCATTCTACCAAAAAAAGATTAATTCTACCAAAAAATAAAATAAAATAGGATCTTTCATATACCAGGTTGAAGGAATCTTTGCCTGTCTCAACGTCCCATCTTCTAATAGAATGATCCCATGACGCAGAATATATGGCCTCTTCTTGCTGCCAGACGACGGAAGATACACATTGAGTGTGCCCAACAAATGATGATAAAGCCTCACTCTGAAAACAGATCAAAATTTGAACATGATCAGCTATTGCAAAATTCATGGTGGGATTTACTATTTGTTTAGGAAAAAAAAAAAAACTTCTGAATAGCGTAGTTGTGCAAGGTGCAAAAATTTGTTGACCAGTGTCACATTAGACAAAAATGCAAACAGTGAAACATGTGAGCATGACTAGATATCGGAGCAGCAACTATTTAAGAATCAAGTTTATATATGTGATTCAAATACCATTGATTGCATATTTTATCAAGACGAAAAAGTATGACTACCTCCGACTGGGACTCTCTAGTATCATTGTCCACCTTCCTCTTTTTTATTGATGTTGAATCACCATCAGCATCAGACTCATTGGTTCTCCACAAATTGATGGTGCTGTCCCATGATCCTGAACATACCTGACAAGATATGATGGAAAGAATAAAAAAGATGGCCTCTGTTCTGCATTCAATTCCATGTTCTAATTTCAAACATAGCTATTCCACTAAAAGAGGATAAGAATTTACCATAGCACCATAAGGATGTGCAGCTATGCTTTGTACAGAAGATTTATGACCATTAAGTGTTTTATATGATCTGACCTTTGAAGGATGACCAATTGAGAGCTCTGAATCAAACTTTTAGAGTGCGTAGGGTGATTAGAATGTGTAAGATCATAATTTTAAGCAAAAAAATTATGTACTGCATATATATGCTATAGGGTATGTTGTTTACCTTCCACAATCTCAATGTCCTATCCTTAGAAGCAGTAGCTACACACAGACTAGTACTACTCTCAAGACCTGCCAAAATTTAATGCAAAACCAATTAAAAGGATTATTTATGAAAGCATATGTAGACAGATAAAAAGTCTCAGAAATAATTAGAGAAGTTGTAAGATACTTAAAAGGAGCTTTAGCCATTTGTTAAAATTTCTGCTCTGTATGAAAGAAATGATGCATATGAAACATGGACATCATGAAAGAAGACGAGCACATACCTTTTGGATTGACCATACAGACAGAAGTTATTGCACCTGTGTGTCCCTCCAAAATATGAGTACATAATCCCCCTGTTTTCCACATTCTAGAAAAGAAAAGCTCGATCAAACGCATAAAAGCCAGACATTATTAAGTTTTTATGAAAGATGCATTAGGCCAACTAGAGAAAATATTTAAACTACAAAGAATAACAGAAAAGGACCAAGCATATAAGTACCTGCCAAAACCATCATAGCTGCCTGTCATTATTAACCTGCCAGAGAACATGCATCAGCTCAAATTTTTAGATCGATTGGCAAAGGATACATACACACTGAAAGTAAGAAACTAACACTAATATGCTCCAAATCAGAATCCCAAAGGAATATCTATGTTGACATGTACAACAATAATTGCACGTGAAACTACTGAAAACTTTGTTAACCTGAGCATATATATATATATATATATATATAAAAGTTCCTATTGGATCTTAATCCAAATGTGAGTAATGTTGTGCATTTAATGCATTCAAATTTTGAATTTTTCGTTCCCGTTTTTTAAAAAGGAGACTTCAAGACATTGTTTGCTTAGTCTCGTGTCATTTGCTTGCTCGTGTATAACTTTTTGGAAAATGATTTGATGGGACACAAACACACTTGCTAAAGTGTTGTTGGAGGCCATTTGATTGTGCATTGTGATGCCTGGTCATGTATATCAATATTCGACCAAGGAATCTCAACCATTGTATACCAAATGTGACAATATCATTTCAAGAGAAAGGAACGCGAGTGCTACACCAAAACCAGACGATTATAGGTCAGCTTAGACGACCGAGGGAGATGGTGGGATACCCCACATCAATCAACCAACACTACCACCTGATAGCCTACACCAAGGTTCGAAACTTCGACTTCTTTGTAATTTGCCCACTTAAAATATGAAAATAACTCAGGTTCCTTCTCTCTATACTAGAGGTTTTGATTTGAATATTGAGATAGAAAAGTTTTAAAACTCTTTGCTAGAGGCACTACCCTTGTGGTCTCACTTTCCTCAAGTTGAAGATGAGTTGAGAGAAAGCTCACACTAACAATAATCTTAAAAAAAATAAAAGAGAAGCTTGGATAACAATTCATTGACCTGCACATACAAAAAAGGTTGGCTAAAACTTGTTTAGTAGTATCATTCCATTGGTTGCCATACAAAGAAGCTCTACTCAAAGATACAGTCAAACAAGCTACTCTGTTGTCTTTCTCTCTCTCAAGCAATCAGACTCTGGTCATGGCTTAAAGTAATGCAATGTCAACGCCACTTTGTCGTAACAACCAAGCTCCAACTTCACCATATAGAGTTCCATTTTATGCCAAAGTATCTCTAGTGAGATGATAGAGACACACTTGTCAAAAGACAAGGTTTGAGGAGGTCGTGAGTTCGACTCCCACTTTTAAGTCAAAAAACAGTTTCATTTTATAACCACAAATCTCCTCCACAAAAAAAAAAACTTCACAAATCACTTTGAATCTTCTTCACCAATCATGGCATCCACCCCTCTCCTTCAGTCCCCACCTTCGCCACACCATCCCCATATCTCCCCCTCTGCAACCCCAACAACACCTCAACACACCCATCTTCAACAATTAATTGGATGTTCAATCACAACACCCATTTTGCCAAAACCTAAGTTCATCTCTCTAGTAATGAAATCCATCCAATCCACAAATGGGTACTCCTTCAATTCTTAAGATTCAATTGGATTCGAACTAGACACCAATCTCATTGATAAAAACCTGGAACCCACAAAGCCAGAGCAGCGAACCATCTCAGCATTCGAGATGAGGTCTCTCTGAATCAGCCTAATCATTGGCGTCCCAGCGTACTACCTCGCTGGGAGCTTATTCAATTTGGGCATGGCAGTCCCACTAGTGATTAGAAAAAAAGGAACCAAATAGTTTTTCTCCAAACTTTTTATTATAAAATATATGGAACAAGAACTACTCCATGTGAAACGAATTCAAATTACCAGAATGAGAAGAACAAGTAGCACTACGAACTGCTAAGTATCAAAAAAATCAAACCACTCACAAACAAAATCCATCCAACCCAGAACATAATGTTAGGAATGAACAATGTCCCCTGACCTCTAAGTCAACCAGAAAACACATAACACATCACTCATTCCCTCTCCCCCAACCAATAGGAAACTTGATATTTTTTCCTAGGAACAAGAAACTTGATACTAAACAGTTCTCCAATATTTTGAAGCCTTTACCCTTAACCTCCAAGATTATATTGTTCATCAATCAAAATAAACCACAAAAAAGCAAACAATGCAATCTCCCACACTTTCCTCCCTACTGCGATTCTGCGAATATATTCCCATGGTCACTCAAAAATAGAAGATTAGTCGACAACACCATTATGCCATCAACTCAATCCATGCTGCACGAGTGAACACAAATCCGAAAAGTAAATAATTGCATTTTTCACCAAACTACTTCCAATATCCTTTTCCTTTTCTCAATATCTAAGTTCAATGCTCTATACTAGCCTTATTAGGGTCCATTCACAAGACCCCAATCAATAAGAGAGGACCACCGATGCAGCCAAAAGTGTTAGTGAGTTTGTTGAGGCTTTTAGGCGGGAAAGTGAGAAGATATAAATAGATTGTGAGAGAAGAGAGGGGCATTCAGAAAGCGTAATTGACTTGGGTTTGTCTCAATTGAGTTTGGGCTGAGAGACAAGGTCTCGCTGAGTTCTCGTAGTTTGTTCTTGTTGTTTTTACCATTTGAGCAATAGAATTCAAGAATTATATCATCCATCTTAAACTGAATATCAATTTCCTCTGTTAATGGTGTTTAATGTGAGATCTAATGATGAAAGAAAAGTAGAAAACATATGGTTTGGGATCAAGTAGTCCTGCTTTAGGATTATGTTTACAGCATGAAAGTTGGTCAAAGGAACTCTTGAATAGATGCAACTAATCTGTTTGCATTATCATAGAAAAATGGGATAGAAATCTCATCCCCCAACAACTTGCTTAAAAATATTCCCTAGTTTTTTATTTTTCAAATTTGTACTCATCAAGGAATAAACTGGAGACTATATATGTAACGAAAAAAAACTAGAGATTATAAAGAGAACCAAAATGGATGCACAGGAAGCAAGATGCACAGGAAGCAAGAAAGTGTGCAAATATTGAGAGAAAGAACAAGCTAAGTCAAGCATCTGGTGATCAAATGTACTCACGATGAATTCGCACCACTGATTGCACTGACCCAATCATCGTGAAGACAAGGTGGTTCCTGTTTCCTGGGGGCTACAGCTTTTATATATTCAATTTCAAGGATCTTCTCCTGTAATGCATGGCAGATTTTGCTCAGTAAACAGAATCAAGAACATAAATTCGAGGATGGAACTACTCAATGTTTAAATAAAACTCTTCAAAATGCAAATCACAAACTTCCAATGCAAAGAAAGAGAACAATTTGAATTAGAAATGCTCTTCGCTTGCCTATCAATGGAAAAGCATACAAATCATCAAATTGAATCAAACAAACTTACCGCGGAAATGCCCTTGGCGAGAAGAAATTCTTCAAGTGACATCCGAATCAGCTCGTCATCGACAAGGAAGTCAAATGGCTGAGGCTCCCAATCAGAATTCACTAATCACAGAATCACAAACAATTAGCAAAACTAAGACAGCAAATCCTAAATTTTCAACAAAAATTTCAACAAAATTTGAGCCAGAGAGAACGAAACCCTAACAATCCAAGTTCACAAACACTTCCTCAGTCGAACATACAGAGCTATAGAAATGAAGAAAATTCTCAAGTTTAAACAAGAATCCATTCATCGCCAAAGCTTACCTGCTTTTAGCAGATTGTTGACGATCACGGAAAGGCCTTTTCTTGTAAGATTGGAAGGGATTGCAATGGACGTCGGTGAAACCCTAAGCGGAGACTGAAGCTTGGTCGTGAATCGAACCTGCACTCGCCTCATCGCCTCGCCGTATCCATCGTCCAGATCCATCGCCAGCAAGAACTGTTGCACAACACACACAGAGAAATCAATGCGAAGCACTGCACGAATTGCAATGACTCGTTCGTTGTGGCTGTGAATTACTTTGCCGTTGAAGCTCCTCTAATGGCGAACTGCCAAGTTTGAACTCTCCTCTCTCTATGCGAGAAAACAAGAGGAATTAGGGCTGCAGTTTAGATGGGTTGGCCTACCCGGACCCGGTTCGTTCGGCCGACCGCAGGCATTGTTTGCCCATTTGACCATGCCAATTTGACGCACACTCATTGGTAGCCAATTAGATGCACATCGAGTTTAATGCATACGAGCATTTTTATTCAACAATAAGTTTGTCAATTTTGGTTCACGTTCTTTATTTTTTTGACAATCTAGAGTTTTTATTAATAAGAAATTAAAGAAAGCGCAATACACTACAATAAGGGCATCTCGAATAAAATTGCATCATTTTGATGTAAAAAATATACAAAATATTATTTTCATCTCTAACCTTTTACACTAAATTTCACACGAAAGTAGGTCCTACCACAAACTTTTTCACTTTTTCACTTAAAACCCATATCGGATTTGTTAAAAAAAAGAAAAAATGGGCACCACATCATTTATTACACACAAATGGAAAACACCAATTTGGTGTAGGCAGAAGCAGTACTATTTCGCTACACCAAGTTGGCGTTCCATATGGCGCTGGATTGGAGGCGTAGGTTGGAGATGCCTTTATGCCCTTAGAGAACTAATTGGTAAAAAATAGAAAAACACAAATTAATATTTATAAAATTAAAGTTCAGAGTTTGACGAACTATTATCTCCCCACGCCAAATAGGCGTGGGTTGGAGATGCCCTTAGAGAACTAATTGGTAAAAAATAGAAAAAGGCAAATTAATATTTATGAAATTAAAGTTCAGAGTTCCACGAACTACTATCTCTATGCCACAGTTGGAACCTATTAGTAAGTTCACTTCAACCTTTTAAGGATCACCATTTCTAGTTTTTTTAAACTTTTCAAACCATTTATTTATAGAATATATATATACAAAAAAAAAAACGTTTCAAGCCATATCTCTCTAGTAAGGTAGACATGTCTCTTAAAGAATACGTCAAGGAGGTTAACTCTATACTCCACAATGTCAAAAAAAGAGATCAATTTAGAGCATAATTTTTTTAAAATAAATAAATAAACTCGGTCGGGTTGACACAACGGTAAGGCGAGTGTGGGGTCGTGTGAGTTAAGCGCATGATGCCGAGTTCGATTCCTCGATGTGGCAAGTTCGTTTGGGCCACTAGAAACTCACTTGGTCGATAAAGCCAGGGCCTCATGGGATTAAGGCATGTTAGACATACACATTAATTAATATTACATAACGTCTACACTTATTGTGTAACGTCTACAGTAATTGTGTAACGTCTATACTTATTGTGTAACGTCTACATTGATTGTGTAACGCCTCCACTAAGCACAAATCACTCTCTTCATTATGTGCTACCTTATTTAAATGTTTCTTTTTATATGTAATTGCATCTTTATATATAGACATATAATAGATCAATATACAACATAAAATACAATAAACTTATTCTATTCATAATCTCTCAAGATATCATTACCGTATAGGCCTTTACCATGGCGGAATCAACACCAACTATGAGTCTTGGATATGTTTCTTCTCAAACACTTTCAATGGGGTTGCTCCAACAAGCAATCTCAATTTTCCCTTCAGAAATTCATTCACTCAAGGAATCAACATCAAATTGGATCAAGACAATTACATCATCTGGAAGTCCATCATCGTCGCCTTTGTAAGGGGAATCAAGTTTGAAGGTTTTCTCTATGGCACGAAGCCGTGCCCTCCTCTGTTGCTAGAATCTGGAGAGATCAACTTGGAGTATGAAGATTAGAGTAGCAAGGATCAGATGCTCACTTGCTTGCTTCTCAACTCCCTTGCACTAGCTATCTTCGCACCAATTGTTGGATCTATCACATTTACTCACTTACTCTGGAAAGCCATTGAAGATTTGTGTGGTGCTCAAAATCGAGCTAAGATCCAGACCTGTCGTTCAAACATTCAAACCACAATGAAAGGTACTCAATCCATGATTTCTTATTTGAATCCGATGAACAAATTTTCAAATAATTTGGCTACAGCTGGTGCACCTTATCATGTTGGTGATCTCATCTATTGTATTCTAACTGGGCTTGATGGGGAGTATCTTCCCATTGTTACTCTTTTTCAAGAGAAAACTGACTTAATAAGGCTTGCCCTACAAGTTTCTCTATTGAATTTTAAAGCAAGATTGACACAATTGCAAAATTTGCAAGCCCTATCTGCCTTGTTGGTGAACAACTCAAGTGCACCAAGTTCAAATTCTTCAACGCCCACGACAAATCTGACTCAATCACGCACCAACAACACTCCAAATCGCTTTTCTTTAAATACCTCTCAGAAACTATTTCGATGAGGATTCAAATCTATAGGAGGTGGTGGTTATGGAGGGGACACCAATTTAATAACAACAATCGTCCCACCTACCAGATTTATGGGAAAATCGAGCATACTGCAACTTATTGTTATCATCGTGGAGATAATGCCTATATGGGATCGATTCCCAATTCCTAACCACAACAGCCACATCCTTAATAGGCTCCTTCCTTAACATTTGTAGCATCACCCTCTTCAGTTGTTAATTCAGATTGGTTCTTTGATAGTGGTGCTACTCACCATATAACTTCTGATCCGTTCATATTGAACAATCGGTCAGAGTATGCAGGTAATGAATGGATTATAGTTGGTAATGACTCTCAAATTCCTATCACATTAACTGGTAATTCTTAAGATATTCGATACCCTTCTTAAGATGTTTGATACCTTTTTATGTTCCTTCCATTAAAAAGAATTTAATCTTTATATCTCAACACACCTCTGATAATTCTGTGTTTCTTGAATTTCATGTCGATAAATGTCTTATCAAGGATGCTCATACTCATAAAGTTTTACATCAGGGGATCCTTAAAGACGGCCTCTACCAATTTTCTCCTTCATCAAGTCAGTCTCCTCCTCAATCATATGCTGCAACTCTTACCACTGGATCATCTTCTTTTTCTCTGTTCGAGTTATGGCACTCTCGCTTGGGTTATCCCTCTTAGTCTATCATTCAACAAGTTATTCGAGTCTACAATAAAAAAAGTGTCCAGTTAATGTTCATCGAGTCTGTAGTGCTTGCTAATATGGGAAATCACACATTCTACCTTTTCAATTGAATAGTAAAAGAACAACTTTTATTCTTGATCTTGTGCACAAATGTGACGGCCCCAATTTCCCCGTGCAATTGGGTACGCTCGGCCTAGACCCGTTCAAGCCCCGAGTTATCACTCGGCAACCTGACGAGCCTAGTCAGCCTCATATTTACTCAATTTAGCAGTTTATGAAAGAGTTATTGCATTTATACACAGCGGAAGACTAAAACAATTATAATAAAGGGAAATAACTCAATCAAAGGGAAATTAGGAATTCTATAAGTGTGGAAAACCCCGGGTATTCATGTACAATTCGATAGGCATATATACATGATACCAGTCTCATAAAAGATATACCAAGTTCCATAATCCCAACAAAATAAGTATAAAACGATATACACATCAGCAAACAAAGTATAATCACCTACTATAAAGTCTCTCAGATGTCCTGAAGCTCCTCAAAGTATGTCACCTAAGCAGAGCCCCTTGCCCTTGCTGCTCTCCACTCTATCTGCACCCACCGTCACAAACTAGACGGTGAGTAATTGAATAAAATTGCTAGTAGTACCAGAAGAATGTAACAGTAATTTATGATTATAACAAGAAAAGCAGTCTAAGTATCATGCGGAAAAGAAATGACTGGAAAGTAAATAAATCAAATGCATGATAAAGAGACTAAAAGATAAACAATCGATATTTTGCATGTTCTAAGATTCAAAAGAGGCCCATGAGTGATCTATTTCACATAGCAATACGACAAAGATCTCGCAAGATCTCCGCGGGCAATGTCGCAACACTAGCGCAGCGTGAAATCGAGAGGCATCGCAACACCTCTCGAATCCAGTACCCAGTACACACATCACTAGGGTGGTCAGTTACCCCTGCAGAGGGCACCCTCGTTGTCCCAGCTAGTGCGGGACCACATGATACCTTCGAGACACACACTCATGCCAAGAACATACAACCAAGGAAATCGGAATGGAATATCAAGCAAAGGATCAATGCAACAATAGCAATAAATAGAGGATGTATAAATCACATGTTATTTTCTTACTGGTCTACTAACGTACATACACACAAGGCATGCATGTACTTACCTGATCTAACGTGACCCGGTACTCACTCCGAGACTTTAACGCGCTTCCCGTGTTTCTCGACTACCTGACAGCGATTTAAGTCCCGAATATAGATTTAGGATTAGTATTTAGTGTTATGATAATTCTCATAAACTTTGTTTCAATTCATTTAATTACTGCAACCCATGTTATCGTTGATATCCTTTAAACCCTGGTTAGGCTCTTGGTGGGTCCATGCATTAAGCCTCTATCCACCTAAGTAGGCTTGATATGTGGATAATTATTAGGCCTGGAAATATGGGTTCATTATTACATTTTATGTATTTGTTTTGGGCCTTAAGTTGTGCTTATCATATTAAACTCTTATTGGGTTTTACACAACCCATACCCACACCAATTGAGACTTGTTATGGACTTATATCAAAAATGAGTGGATTGGGCCCTTGTTGGGCCTTTTTACAAGTCCATATTCATTTAATACAAATGTCTATACTTATAATCTAGTTTACTTATTCTTAAACCTACAATAATATATATTATGGTCACACACACACAATTTATGTGTACACCCCACTGGTGTGCACACTAACACTTCACACACCGCCGTCTTGTGCACACACACCCCACTGGTGTGTGCACCCCACTGTGATTTACCATGTTCACATTCATTAGTACATTACTTTATTATTTAAAACTATGTTATATACACATTTTCACTATTCCAATCATATACAACTGTTGTGTACACCCCAATGTGGTGTACACATACAGTGTTGTGTACACCCCACTGTGGTGTACACACCCATTGTTGTGTACACCCCATTGTGGTGTACACACATTGTACACCCCTTACATCACATTCACACCCCAAAACAGTTTCTATGCAAACCTAAACCCACCTATATATCTCATGAAAACAGTCCCACACATCCACTATAGTGTACACACCCGCACCCCAACTGGGGTGTGTACACACACACTGTACGCACCCCACACATATAGGACAGCCACCCCACACATATATAATCACATAAAACCGTCACCTACAAGCACCAAAACGATTCACATACACTTCACATAACCTTACCTACACACTCCAACACAAACTCACATGGGGTCACCTCCGGCCAGCAGCGTCGCCGGAGGTCAACCTCCGGTCAGCACCCCCCAAAATAATGGTGAAACATGTCCTTAACAGTCCCACAATCCATAAAATGACGTGAACACAGTGAGTAAAGTGGAGAGAGAGAGAGAGGGACGGTCGAGGTGGCTCACCTTGGTGTCTCCGGTGAGTGGTCGAGGTCCCCAGCACGGTGGTGAGTGGCGGTGGTGATTGGAGAACGAGGGAAGGAGGCGGTTGAGAGTGAGAGAGTGTGCTAACCGAAAAGAGAGAAGAAAGGAATAAGGGAGAGAGAAGAGCTTACCTCGACGTCGCCGATGGTGGTGGAGGGATCCGTTGCCGGGGTCGAGGGTGGCGACACAGCTGAGGGTGAGTGCGTGACGTGAGGCCGAGAGCAACGTGAGCGTGGAGAGGAGAGGAGAAAATCGAGAGTGAGTGATAAAAAGAGAGAGAACGAGAGAAATCGGGGAGAAAGAGAGGGAGGCTCACCTCGTCGGGGTCCGTGACGCCGGTGGGAGGCGGCGGCAATGGCGAAAGGGAGAGGACGATGAACAGTGGCGGTGGGAGTGTGGAGGAGATGATGAATAGTGTGTTAGGGTTTTAGGGTTTGGTTTGTTTTTATATATGTGACTTAAGGTGAAATGACCCATTTGCCCCTGATTTTTAAACTTGCCCAACCCTTGGACGGCTACCCTTATGAGTCATTTGGCTCCTCATCACAATCTAACACATATCCCCATCTCTATGACCATCCAATGACTCTCCTCACTCACTTGTGTCACTTTAACAATCCTATCCATAATAACCTATTAAATTAACCCCATTAATTTTATTAAATTATCAATAAGGTTACACAACTTCTCGCCTACTCGATGCACCGTGCCCCGCGTTCGACACGCTTCTCGAGGCGGTCCCACTCTTGGGATTTGAATAAATTCCCTCATGCTTTTATTTATACTTTATTGTTAAAATTTTATTTTCCTCAACTTAGGTCATGTTTTCCATTTGGCTTTGTTTATTAATAATATCCACTAAAACGGTTCCCGAAAAAAACCTCGTATAACTAGGCGACATCTCACTCAATTAAAGCATAGCCCAAATGGCTCGAGACCCGTAGCATACTATAATACTACTACACAAAGTCAAAGAATCATAACATTACCTCGGCGTCGACTTCCGAAGTTTGAAATACCGTCCAGTATCCACATAGCCGGGTCACAATCCTGACACGTGTAACACAAGTCAGTTAAGAATTCGGGGTTGTTACAACAAAGACTTATGGGATCCTTCTCCCACCCCCTCACTACAGGGCTACCTCTACTACATGCATTTTGTTGATGATCATAGTAGATTTACATGGGTTTATCCCTTGAAACATAAATTTGAGGCATTCCAAACCTTTATTACCTACACTAGTCAAAAAATAGTTTTCACACCCTATTAAAGCCATCCATTTTGATTGGGGGAGAGGAATATCATCCATTTCAAGGTTATCTTCGCAATCATGGGATTCTTTTTTAGCATCTTTGTCCTCATACTCACCAACATGGAAGGGTCGAACGCAAACATAAGCATATAGTTGAGATGTCCCTCACATTACTTGTCCAGCAAAACTCCTTACTACTTTCTGGTGGAATGCCATTTCAACAGTAGTTTTTCTCATAAATTGATTTCCCACTCCAATCCTCAAGGGTCTCAATCCTTATCAGGTTCTCTTTCAAGTTCCCCCTGATTATTCAATTCTTTGAGTTTTTGGGTATGCATGCCACCCTTATATTCGACCTTACAATTCCAATAAGTATTAGTTTCGGTCCCTCAAATGCCTATTCTTTGGCTACAACTCTTCGCATAAGGGATACATATGCTTAAGTCCTTCTAACGGATATTATATCAGTCGTCATGTCATTTTTGATAACATGACTTCCCTTATCCATCAATGGTTCCTCCACATGATGCTCCTCCTTTACAATCTGAGCCTCACCCCATTATATCCATACCTATTCCAGTATCTAACCCTACCATCACTCCTTTTACCACTACATCCCCAACTATCTCTTCCACACCTCCGTCGGTCCCGGCTCCAATTACTTTTTCTGAACCAGTGAATATTCACCCTATGATCACTATAGCTAAGGATGACATCTTCAAAAGAAAGGCACTCAACACATCTATCACTGAGGGCATATCCTCAATTGGTTATGGAATTACTCCTAAATCTACTGAGGATGCAGTACAATATCTTGTTTAGCACACAGTTATGCAAGATGAATATGTTCTTTCTAAGAACAATGCATAGTCTCTTATTCCTTCCACTGGTGGTCAAAAGCTAATCGGTACAAAATGGATCTTTAAGGTCAAATATCACTCTGATGGTTCTATCCACAAGCATAAAGGCACGGCTTGTTGTTCAAGGATTCATCTAAAAACCAGGGGTTGACTTTCACGAGACCTATAGCCTTGTGATTGAGCCCTCTACTGTACGCATTATTATATCTTTGGCTGCCTCTTTCAAATGGCCTATTTGACAACTTGATATAAACAATGCTTTTCCCAATTGGCACTTAATTGAGCAGGTGTACATCGAGCAGGTGTACATCTCTCAACCACAGGGCTTCATTTCTTTTGCACATCCCTCACATGTGTGTCAACTTCACAAGGCTTTATATGTTCTCCGTCAAGCCCCTCATACTTGGTTTGATCGTCTTAGACAAGCCTTAACGTCATAGGGTTTTACACACTTAATGGTAGACTCATCTCTGTTTATTCATAAGTCTAGGATACATTTCACTTATATTTTGGTCTATGTGGATGACATTTTAATCACTGGTAATTCTGGTTCTATGATCACACATTTTATTGATTCTCTTAATGCTTAGTTTGCTCTCAAGGACCTAAGGGAACTCCACTACTTCTTGGGGATTGAAGTTTGTCGCAGTCACACTGGTTTCTATCTTTTTCAGCAACGCTATGCTCAATCTCTTATTGAACGAACAGGCTTCTCCAATCTAAACGTTATTACCACTCTTTACTCTTCCTTGAAGCTCGATCACAGTGAGTTAAGTCCACTATTTTTTGATGTATCTCTCTATCGACAAATTATTGGTGGTCTTCAATACCTAACACATACTCGACCAGACATTTCCTTTGGGATCAATCGCCTCAGCCAGTTTCAGCAGTTCCCTCGGATTCCCTATTGGCAAGCTCTTAAGCGTATTCTACGCTATGTTGTTGGCATAATGGACCTCGGACTTCACATCAAGCCTAGTTCCTTACTTCGCCTAGTTGCCTTCTCGGACACTGATTGTGCCTCCTCGCTAGAGGATCGAAAGTCGATTGGAGGTTATTGTGTTTTCTTTGGCTCCACACTTGTGTCCTAGAGCTCCAAGAAACAAAATGTTGTTACAAGGTTTAGCACTGAAGTTGAATACTGGGCTCTTGCATAAGCTACTACTGAGCTCATGTGGCTTGAGTCACTTCTTAAGGAAACCCAGTTTGTTCCTACCTCCTGCCCTGTTTTGTGGTGTGATAACCAAAGCACAAATGCATTGGTTGTTAACCCTATATTTCATGCTCGTACAAAGCACATAAAGCTTGATACTCACGTCATTCGGGATAGAATTATCCAACAGAAACTGGATCTTCGTTTCGTGCTTTCTGATGATCAATTGGCTTATGGCCTCACCAAAGGACTTTCCACTTCTAAACATCAATCTATGAGGTTCAAACTTAGCGTTACTGCTACACCGCCAAGTTTGAAGGGGGATGTTAGGCATACACATTAATTAATATTGTGTAACATCTACATTGATTGTGTAACTTATTGTGTAACGTTTACACTTATTGTGTAACATCTACATTGATTGTGTAATGTCTCCACTGAGCACAATCACTCCCTTGATTATGTGTTACCTTATTTAGATGTTTCCTTTTGTATGTAATTGCATCTATATAAATAGAGACATGTAATATATAGATCAATATACAACATAAAATACAATAAACTTATTCTACTAATTAGTTCATAGAATAAGTTTATTGTATTTTACGTTGTATATTAATCTATTACATGTCTCTATGTATAGATATGCAATTACATACAAAAGGAAACATCTAAATAAGGTAGCACATAATCAAGGAAGTGATTTGTGCTCAGTGGAGGTGTTACACAATCAATGTAGATGTTACACAATAAATGTAGACGTTACACAATAAGTGTAGGCGTTACACAATATTAATTAATGTGTATGTCTAACATTCCCTATCAAAGTTGGTGGTGTAGTAGTAACGCCAAGTTTGAACCTCATAGACTGATGTTTAGAAGTGGAAAGTCCTTTGGTAAGGTTATCAGCCAATTGATCATCAGAAGGCATGAAACGGAGATCCAGTTTCTGTTGGATAATTCTATCTCGAATAAAGTAAATATCAAGCTCTATGTGCTTTGTATGAGCATGAAAGACAGGGTTAACAACCAATGCATTTGCATTTTGGTTGTCACAGCACAAAACAGGGCATGATGTAGGAACAAACTGGATTTCTTTAAGAAGTGACTCTCAAGCCATATGAGCTCAATAGTAGCTTAGGCAAAAGCCTGGTATTCAGCTTCAGTGTTAGACCTTACAACAACATTTTGTTTCTTGGAGCTCTAGGACATAAGTGTGGAGCAAAAAAAAACACAATAACCTCTAATCGACTATCGATCCTCAGGCAAAAAGGCCTACTCAGCGTCCGAGAAGGCAACTAGGCAAAGTAAGGAGCTAGGCTTGATGTGAAGTTCGAGGTCCATTGTGCTAGCAACATAGCTAGAACACGCTTAAGAACTTGCCAATGGGGAATCTAAGGGAACTGCTAAAACTGGCTGAGGCGATTGATCACAAAGGAAATGTCTGGTCGAGTATGTGTTAGGTATTGAAGACCACCAATAATTTGTCGATAGAGAGAGAGAGACATTAGAAAACAATGGACTTGACTCACTATGATCGAGCTTCACAGAAAAGCAAATAGTGGTAACAACCATTAGATTGGAGAAGCCTGCTCATTCAGTGAGAGATTGAGCACAGCGTTGCAGAGAGAGATAGAAACCAGTGTGATTACGACGAACTTTAATCCCCAAGAAGTAGTGGAGTTCCCCTAGGTCTTTGAGAGCAAATTGAGCATGAAGAAAATCAATAAAATATGTGATCATAGACCAGAATTACCAGTGATTAAAATGTCATCCACATAGACCAAAATATAAGTGAAATGTGTCCCAAACTTATGAATAAACAAAGATGAATCTGCCTTTGAGTGAGTAAAACCCTATAACGTTAAGGCTTGTCTAAGACGATCAAACCAAGTACGAGGGGTTTAATGGAGACTATATAAAGCCTTGTGAAGTTGACACACATGTGAGGGATGTGTAGAAAAAATGAAACGTTATGGTTGAAAAATGCACACCTGCTCAGTTAAGTGCCCATTGAGAAAAGCGTTATTGATATCAAGTTGTCGAACATGCCATTTGAAAGAGACAGACAAAGATAGCATAATGCACACAATAGAGGGCTTAATCACAGGGCTATAAGTCTCATGAAAGTCACCCCCGGTTCTTGGTTGAATCCTTAAGCAACAAGCCATGCTTTATGTTTATGGATAGAACCATCAGAGTGACATTTGACCTTAAAGATCCATTTTGTACCGATTAGCTTTTGACCACCAGTGGAAGGAATAAGAGACAATGCATTGTTCTTAGAAAGAACATATTCTTCTTGCATAACTATGTGCTAAATAAGATATTGTACCGCCTCCTTAGTAGATTTAGGAGTAATTCCATAACCAATTGAGGATATGCCCTCGGTGACTGATGTGTTGAGTACCTTTCTTTTGAAGATGTCATCCTTAGCTCTAGTAATCATGGGGTGAATATTCACTAGTTCAGAAGAAGTGATTGGAGCTGGGACGGAAGGAGGTATGGAAGAGATATTTGGGGATGTAGTGGGAGAAGGAATGATGGTAGGGTTAGATACTGGAATAGGTATGGATATAATGGTGTGAGACTCAGATTATAAAGGAGGAGCATCATGTGGAGGAACCATTGATGGATAAGGGAAGTCATGTTCATCAAAAATGACATGACGACTAATGTAATTTATGTTGGAAGAACTTAAACATATGTATCCCTTATGTGAAGAGCTGTAGCCAAGGAACATGCATTTAAGGGACCAAAACTTATACTTATTGGAATTGTAGGGTCTAAGATAAGGGTAGCATGCACACCCAAAAACTCAAAGGATTGAATAATCAGATAGGACTTAAAAAAGAACCTGATAAGGACGAGACCCCTGAGGATTGGAATGGGCAATCGATTTATGAGAAAAACTGCTACTGAAATGGCATCCCACCAGAAAGTAGTAAGGAGTTTTGCTTGGGAAAGTAATGTGAGGGACATCTAAACTATATGCCTATGTTTGCATTCGGCCCTTCCATGTTGTTGGTGAGTATGAGGACAAGGATGTTTAAGAAGAATCCCATGATTGCGAAGATAACCTTGAAATGGACAATATTCCCCTCCCCAATCAGAACGAATGACTTTAATAGGGCGTGAAAATTGTTTTTCGACTAGTGTACGAAAGGTAATAAAGGTTTGGAATGCCTCAAATTTATGTTTCAAGGGATAGACCCATGTAAATCTACTGTGATCATCAACAAAATGTATGTAGTAGAGGTAGCCTTGTAGTGAGGTGGTGGGAGAAGGACCCCATAGGTCTGTGTGCACAAGATCAAGAATAGAAGTTGTTTTTTTACTATTCAATTGAAAAGGTAGAACGTGTGATTTCCCATATTGACAAGCACGACAGACTCGATGAACATTAACTGGACACTTTTTATTACAAACTCAAATAACTTGTTGAATGATAGACTGAGAGGGATAACGCAAGCGAGAGTGCCATAACTCGAAAAGAGAAGAAAAAGATGACTCAGTGGTAAGAGTTGCATCATATGATTGAGGAGGAGACTGACTTGACGAAAGAGAAAATTGGTAGAGGCCATCTTTAAGGATTTCCTGATGTAAAACTTTGTGAGTATGAGCATCCTTTATAAGAAATTCATTGACATGAAATTCAAGAAACACAATTATTAGTGGGGAGTTGAGACACAACTATAAATTCTTTTTAATGGAAGGAGAAGAGGACTTAAATTGGTTAAACCAGTGAATGTGATAGGAATTTGAGAGCCATTATCAACCATAATCCTTTCATTACTTGCATACTCTGACCAATTATTCAACATGGACAGATTAGAAGTGATATGGTGAGTAACGCCACTATCAAAGAACCAGCCTGAATCAGCAACTGAAGGAGGTGATGCTACGAATGTTGAGGAAGGAGCCTGTTGAGGATGTGGCTGTTGTGGTTAGGAATTGAGAACCAATCCCATATAAACATTATCTCTACGATGATAACAATAAGTTGCAGTAGTATGCCCAATTTTCCCACAAATCCGGCAGGTAGGATGATTGTTGTTGTTAAATTGGCATCCCCTTCCACGACCACCACCTCCTTTAGATCTGAATCCTCCTCAAAATGGTTTCTACGAGGTATTTGAAGAAAAACAATTTGAAGTGTTGGTGCATGGTTGAGTCAGATTTGTCGTTGGTGTTGAAGAATTTGAACTCGGTGCACTTAAGTTATTCACCGACAAGGCAGATATAGCTTACAGATTCTGCAATTGTGTCAATGTTGCTTCAAAATTCAATAGAGAAGCTTGTAGGGCAGGCCATGTTAAGTCAATTTTCTCTTGGAGAAGAGTAACAATAGGAAGATACTCCCCATCAAACCCAGTTATAACACAAGAGATGAGATCACCAACATGATAAGGTGCACCAGCTGTAGCCAAATTATCTAAAAATTTCTTCATTATAATCAAATAAGAAATCATGGATTTAGTACATTTCCTTGTGGTTTGAACTACAGATCTGGAACTTGACTCAATTTTGAGCACCACACATATCTTCGATGGCTTTCTAGAGTGAGTGAGCAGATGTGATAAATCCAACAATCGGTGTGGAGATATTTGGTGAAAGGGAGTTAAGAAGCAAGCAAGTGAGCATCTGATCCTTGCTACTCCAATTTTTATACTCGAAGTTGATCTTGCCAGATTCGAGCAACAGATGAGGGAACGACTTCGTACCATAGAGAAAACCTTCAAACTTGATTCCCCTCACAAATGCGACAACGATGGACTTCCAAAGGATGTAATTGTCTTGATCCAATTTGATGCTGATTCCTTGAGTGAATGAATTTCCAAATGAAAAATTATGATTACTCATTGGAGCAACCCCCATTGAAAGCGTTTGAGAAGAAACATAACCAGGACTCATAGTTGACGTTGATTCCACCATAGCAGAGGCCTATGCGGCTCTGATACCATGACAGATTTTGAATAGAATAAGTTTATTGTATTTTAAGTTGTATATTGATCTATTACATGTCTCTATATATAGAAATGTAATTACATACAAAAGGAAACATCTAAATAAGGTAGCACATAATCAAGGGAGTGATTTGTGATCAGTGGAGGTGTTACACAATCAATGTATATGTTACACAATAAGTGTAGACTTTATACAATATTAATTAATGTGTATGTCTAACAAGGCATCTCTGATGTATTGCAAAAAGTACACAAAACACTATCTTCATTTCCAACCCTTTATAACCAATCTCACACCAAAAGTGGGCCCTACTATATATTCTCCGAAAAGTCACTTAAAAGCATGCCAAAAAGCTAGGCCCCCACCACAATTCCTCCAATTTTCTCAGCGCTAATTTGGTGCAAATGCTACAGGGTTGCACTCCAACCCTTAGCCAAAACCTCCTCCCAACGCCCTCTAAATGAGGAGTAACCCGGACACTATGATTATCAAAATATAAAAAAAAAAAAAAAAAAAAAAAGATAGTGAGACGTTTTTGAGACACCTGCCAAACAGGTCCCTCCCTACCCTCCAACGGTTGAAATCGCGAGGAGCTTGCACACACAGACACAGAGAGATGACAAGGTTGCTATCGCAGACCTTTAGAACCGTAAAACCCCACCAAACAGAGCTCTGCAGGGCTTCTTCGGAATCTCAATCTGGGTCTTCCTCTCCAGCACGTTCATCATGGTCCGTGTATCTCATCCTCTCAACCAACAAACCCATCAAGACATATGTTGGCGTCACCAACGACTTCTCTCGCCGGTAACTTATCGATCATACTGTTGATTTCGTTCATAATTTCAAGAAATCTGATAATGGATGCCTGATTTGTTCAAATTCCTCAATACCCATTTGAAGAAACCCCATTTTTTGGCTTGCTTTGATCCAATCTACATAGGGAATTCTTTGTTTGTGGTGGGCTTTTTGATGGGGTTTAATGGGTCTGTCGCGATAACTGGTTGCGGGGTTTCCTTGATCTTAGATTTTGGATCACTGGTGCCCGGTTGATCAAAATGCCTTAACACCTAAAAGCCCCCAAAATTTGGATTACAGTTAAAGTACATTGTATCGATTAGTTAAGTGTCGCGGTTTGACGTTTATGATTGGGATTCTATGTTAAATTGATCACTGGATCCTTTTAAAGCTTTTAATTTAGCCAATGATTGGCCTTTTGTGACGTTGTAAGTTTGATTCGCTGAGCTTGATCTATGGAAAAATTTCCAATGATCAATTCTGATGAAATCTTTTTGATTTTTTGTTTTTGATGTTCAGTTCTATTTAGTCAACTGAATGACATTGGAACCTACTGATTTTTTTTTTTGATTGTGTCATTTGGATGGGTATGTGAATTACATCTAATTGTAGTAACTAAACTAATTGTGTAGACAAGTTATGTTGATTGCTAAGACAGGAATTCTAGCTTTCTATGAAATGGTTTTACTAGATTCGACCAATTATATCAATTATGGGATGAATGGTTGGGGTAGGCTGAAATGGCTTGACTAGAGTCCGCCTTTCAATGCAAGATAAATTTTGGTCTGTTGCACTAAATCGAGCACAATGGAAGAGTTTGATCCATGTATCCGACCCCAATTAATTTGGGACTGAGGCTATGTTTATGTTTATGTTGTTGTTGTTGTCAGGTTGGCCTGTTCCATTAAGAAGTACGGAACTTTGTTTACTCAACCTAATGTATAGGCGAAGTTGACCATCAATGGTTATCAACAGGAAGTGGGTATGCTATAACTAGAAAGAGGCCAGATTTTGATTTTTAAGATTTGAAGATATTATTTGAACTCGAGAAAGGAATTAATAACATTAGAATTAAAATGTGAACCTAGTTTGTTGATTTCAGTCCTAAGTTGATTCAATCACGGCCACATAATTGGTCCACTTCATCTTCTCTTGCACTTTCCACTATAAGCAATGTGTACATTCTGCAATTCTGTATCATATTAGCAGAATGTTTTCTAGCTTTTTGAGTTTGTTTAATGTAGAATTTGTGATAAAAATTCTGTACGACTACTATGTTCCTCATTTAAATATGGCATAAGCGCTAATAGTGGGAGGTTTATTCTTTTCCCATTTCAATGGTCACTTGCTTATCAATGTTACAATCTTCTTCAGTTTAAAACAACATAATGGTGAACTTAAAGGTGGAGCAAAAGCTTCTCGTGCTGGAAGACCTTGGATTTGTGCTTGCATTATTTATGGGTTTAAGGATCAAAGTGAAGGTATGTGATAAACTATATTATCAAGTGAAAAAAGGCAGTAGCTTATATTTTCTGCATTTTCAAGGAAACGGAATCCTTTATATTATGCTAGACCTTTCATACCAAAATATATTCTCTTGGAATGTTTCAGCTATGCTTTTATTTTATAAGCTGTAGGCCCATCTGTTTATTAACTCTATGTTTCCTTTGCTTGAACTTTGGAGCCAACTTCTACTTTTTATGCTTTACCGTTATAATTCAATTTTATTACTTGTTTTTGTATAGGATTAACCTCTTCAATAATAGAGGAGGAAACGATGTATAAAGTTTTACTTTTAAATGAGGTTTTGATTGACTTCTATTGGCCTTTACTTTTTTGTTGAGAGGTTTGAAGTTGGTTAACGATAGAAGTAGATTATCAATTACAAAACGTTACCATAAAATGTGGTGCTTGTATAATTGACTTTCTTTTCATTTTCATTTCCCTTACTTGAAATCCACTGGAAAAATAAAGAAATGTGCAACTTATTGAAACTGATCGATGCGTCCCACATTTTTTCTCAACTCGAATTTTTTTCCATTCAGATTGTGTTGCCCAGTAGGTATCTTGTTATTCATCTTACATCATTACTTTTGGCTTGGATGGTTAGTCTAGGAATCTGTTCCAACGTTCATAACTCAGTTTCTTTGTGTGAATTCTGAATAAAGCATCAGACATTAGTAAATTGAGAGATCTGAATTTAAATTTATGATTTCTTCTTTGACACGAAAAAGAGACTTGCTCTCATCCATGTCAGCTGTGCTGCTACTTTGTTCTGCTGCTAATACAGTTTAAACCTTGCCAAGTATATTCATCCCCACATTTCATTAAAATTATTCATGGTGGATGCACCTACAATATCATATTATTAGAACACAATGAAATCTCAAAAATTTAATGTTTTGGTTCAGATTTAGACACATGGTTAAGGTATCTTATTGTCCATTCTTCCTCATGCCATCACTTCCTATCGAGGATCCATAATTGTAAACTGCAGTGGATGCTTGTTTTAATCAGATGGGAACTTAACAACATTCATGATTTTTACTCTACTTCGCGATGCATATATGCATGCAATACGCATTGCATGAGGATTTTGTGGTCAAGTGATTTGTTGCCATCACTTTTATCATCTCTCGCGTCCTTTTCTCTTTTCAGCTTGTGCACTGGAATCAAAATGGAAAAGCTGTTCTCGTAAACTGCCTCGCAAAAGGAAAATCGGGGCCATTACTGAACAAGAAGATAATATATCACTTGAATTATTGCGACACAGACGAGCAGCTCTGACAAAGGTTAGAGGGTCTTTTGATTTTAACCATCTAGAAATTGATTGGAAACTAGATCCTTCTTGATTCTAAATTTCTAATAACACAAAAAGATTCAGCTTTGTATTGATTTGTTTATTACTGTAATTTACATAAAGATATGAGGTTTGTAAGGTTATTATATTTGATCAAAGCAAAATAATGCCATTGTATATATACTTCATAAAATCCCACAATAAATCAAATTATTATTCCTATGAAGGTCCTTTGCATCATCATCATTTGTGATTTATTTCTGGTTATTACATCAAAATGAGGTGTACCTGCAGTCATCTTTATGACTGATGGTGACAAATGCACACATTTTTGTATGTTAAAAAAAAATCAATAGTAGATAAGCTTATCAGTGCCTTCTATTTTATACTCTTTCAATTCAAAACTTTTAATTAGCAATGACTACCAAACGTACAAGTCTTGTCTATAACCTTGACTTGGGGGTTATCAAAAAAAGTAAGGTTAATTTACTTCAAAATTTATTAGATTGGGTAAATTTTTTTAAAATTATAAAACTAATATATATAACCGTAAAGGCGTTATTGAGTGTGTGACGTTGATACGTATACACGTGGCATCCACATCACCTCTGTCATTACACAAATAGCGCATTTTCTAAAGATACTATTTGTGTACACGTATCCACGTCACCTCCGTTATTACACGAATAGCGTTTTTATAAAAGGTGCTATTCGTGTACACATGATATTCACATCACCTTCACCTTTACATAAATAGCACCTTTATAAAAGATGTTATTTGTGTAATTTGATATCATGCTTAATAACGCCTTCACTAAAGGTGTAATATATTATTTTCATAATAAAAAAAAAATTTAACTGTACTTTATAAATTTAAAATTATATATACGGTACTGATGTAATTTTTTCCTTGACTTGGTGCTTTAATTGCCTTCTCATTCTCTAGCTGAGCCTTTCAAGTCTGTCTTTTCCCAAGTTGTGACTTTAAATTCTTTCAACTTTATGCCTTCATCTCAATACATTACATCAATCTATCATATCATATCAAACGCGTCCTCACCTCAAAAAGGGCGTAGGTCAATTCAAATTAATTATACTTAATGGAGGGTTAACTTATATTTCTTTTATACATTATGACGTCCACGAATAACTTCTTCTCTTATGCTTAAGTTTGAAGATTTAAACATGTGAGTACAGTGAGTGAGTTCTATAGTGAACAACTAGTACACATTCAACCATTGGATGAAGGTAGTGAACATTTGATTCATCAACTATTTTTCAACAAAATTTATAATTTAAAAAGTAAAAGAGTTCAAATTCCATCCCTATCAAAAAAAAGGCACATATCATTCTTCTTCTTTTAGACAATTATTATAGGAAGACACCTCAATAATTATATAAAAAATAAAAATAAAAATAAAAAAACACTCAATAGGGGTGGTGAAGTGTCGCAAGTACTACATGAAGGTTTCTTCACATGAAGGGGGTCACATGTTCGAGTCTTTGCGTCGACAATGAAACCATTTCCCCGTAATTTCTTCCGGTCAATAGGTTTAGTGGGACCAATTTGACTCTAAGGGATTAGTCGTTCACGAAGGTTGCGGTCCGTGCGGATACCTATAATTATAAATAAAAAAAACCATAAAAAAAAGTGCACATCTCAATGAACCTAAGAAGATAAAATATATCTACCAAAAAAAAAAGATCAAAACAAAACACCAAATGAAAAAGATAAAATAAAAGGAAACACGTCTCGATGTGCAAACTTGTATCCAATGCACGGTTAGCCAACACATTTTTCTTGCTATAAATGGTTCCCAACCTTCTCAAGGAATAAATTTTGGGTAAAAAACCAAAACATCTAGGAAGATGATAGGTTGACATTCTCCGTAACACAAATCGGTCGCACGGCACACATGGTGTACATGTGTTCAACTTTTATCTGCGATGGGCTCCACCAGCAACCACTTAAAATTAAACATGTGTGTTGGTGAAACTAATTTGTGTCACCAGAAATGTCACCAAATCATTTTCATCTATTGGGAGATAGACAAGGCATCATAAAGTTGGGGGTTGATGTCGATATTCATGTTGAAGTCCAAGTTACGTGTTCAAAAATTAACAGTAGCAAATTGGTTCTGCTAATGCAGCAAAAACACCCAATAATATACACTGAAGGAGGGTCTAGAATAGTTTTAACTAATTGTTTCGAGTTCGAGTCTAAAATATAAATTCTCTTTAAAATTTTTGAGGGAGAGAGCTTTGTGGCTACTTATTTGATCTAAAATATAAATTCTCTTTAATGGTCTAACTCTACTCCAATTCAGCCCGGCTATGTGCAAACCACAAATTAGTAAGGGCAAACCACCAAAAAAAAATTATTCTCTTTCCACATTTGCCCCCAAATGAAATGACTTCTTTACCCCTCTCAACTCCCACAATCACTCACAATCACTCACATGTCCCTCTCTCTCACACCTTTGTGCACCCCACAAGAATCCACCTTCGTTTTCGGCGATCCCCTCTGACCACCGGCGACAATCGGCGACGTGAACTTACATTTTGGAGGCCACTACCATCGTAAGAGTTAATTTCTTTATGTTTTTTGATGCAACATTGTAATAACCCTAAACTCTAACTCGTAACACGTGTTATTTTAGGTCGTATGTGGGACCATTTGCTGTGATACACGTGTCCAATTCTCGGTTGTCGACACCGAGGTATGTTATTTTTGTTTAGTATTATGTATTATTTATTTATAACCCGAATGTTAATCCAATTGTCCAAACATGTGAGGACGTGTACGTTGAATGTATTTGAGTCACATATTAGTTTGGCCTAGGGAAACGAGTATCAGGCGAATGATTTTTGGGTGCTTGACTGTCCAGGGGACAATTTAAATAAAGACATTGATTAAATATAATAATTAATCAATGTGGGAATACATTCAGTCTGTTAATATTATCGTTGTGATCCGTCGTCGTCGCAGTACGTGGTGCAGTCCGGGTACGGGAACGCCTGGGGAAAACTGTTGTTTGTTGAATAAGGATAAGGTCAAAGGATCAAGCCAATATGAGTCGCCTATTGTAATCACTTAAATAGGTGGGTTGGTGTGATCATGGGACCTAGGATGATCCTAGAGATGAGGGGTGTAGCCAAGATGAGGATCAAAGTATAAATTGGGGGTCTTAGTTGTTCACACCACCTTTTCTCTCACTTCTCTCTCTCAAACAAAATTGGGGTCGGGGATTTAGTGATTTTGAGAGCGAATCGATGCCACGGGAGCGAGCGAGCAATCACACGAATAAAGGTGAGATTTAATTTCCTCATTAGATTCTTGTCGTTTGGCTTAAATTTTGTGTGTTTTCGTCAAAATTTCTCAAGCACCATGTTGATTAGGAATTTTCTGGGATTTTTAATGTTTTGATGTTGAGGTTTTGTGATAATTTGAAACTTATAATGGAATTGTTATGTGGATTAGAAAAGTTGTGAGATTTTTGATCAATTTCAATGATTATTAGGGAATTTTGATTCGATTTCTCAATTGTGGTTTGCAGACGTGTTCGACATGATTTGGCTATGGTTATTTATAGTTTTCGAGGTCCTACGAGGTTGGGATAGGCTCAAAACATGTCGACGCAAGCCGGGGTTTCAAAAACCCCAACAACAAAAATTCGCGTGTGGCGTCGCCATGGGCGCTATAGGCTTCAGGTCCACAACGACGCCTGCAGCGCGACCAAGTTAGGCTTGCTGCTAGGTTCACGTCGTAGGAGGCACCATGGAGTTTTGAACGTATGACGCTAAGCCCATTTTTAGGAAAAAAATTTATAACTTTTCAGAGATTTCAGGACTTTGCTCGAGTATCCCAATGGGCTCAAATGAGACCCAATACCTGGGTAATCGACCCAATTATGTGAATGAGTAAAATTATGGAAAATGGAAAAACTTGGGAACTTTGAGGAATTAACAGAAACTGAACTATAAACAGGAAAACACGACTATATGATTAATTGTATTTAAGGACTATCAGTGGTGGTGAATCGGAGTCATGTGAGTGAGATTAGATTGGATTACAGGTAAGTAAACTAGTTAGAAAATGTACAATTATTTCAATGAGCTTTAATTTGTTATTATTATTGTTCTGCATGTCTTTAGATTTTCATTCCGTTTGAGTTGTCTGAGGGCAAGTGAGTCAACGGTGATCCTTGGAAGGAGTGGTCATCTGAGGTAATATACTAGAGCCATGACCTCAGGATGCACTGCACTAGTTACTGGTTCTATACGGGGTGAGAGTTCTTAGCTGGATTACCAAGAAATCTCTCATCCTCATGAATTTATAGCTTGTTGGGGGTTGACCACATCCTGGAATCCGAGTCTTGTAGGGTATTTCCTCGACTCAATGACCTTTTGGTCAGGACTACTTGCGTTTCTCGACTTTGATTCATGGACACTCATATTTCGATTGATTCCGATTTATTTACAGTCTTTATTTACTAGTGTGTTCCCTACACCTTTCTTTTTATTTGCATGAATATAGATTGGTTTACTTGTTTCGAAATGTTGTATACATCCTACTTGGCGTTACTTGCCTAGGTCGAGTAAGGGCAAGGCTCCACTATTGGGTGATTTACTGTAAGGACATTGAAACGGTTCTTATATATATATCGTTTTGATCACATTGCGTTTATGGGTTTATGAGAGATCTTGGGACATGCATACGATGTGATATTACCTTCCTTTGACTTGACATACTTGATGATGGTATACATATGCGGGGTTTCCACACGTTAGGATGTCTTGACTTGTGTCTTGGAGATTATTCTGTTAGTTTGAGGTTTTAAATGTTTCCGCTATACTTTGATTACTCACTAATTTGAATAACTCATTTAAATTGATATAATAATGCTTAATTAATGGATAATGGTAAGGAAAGTTGACTAGGCTTGCGTTGACTTCGTGAAGGCTGACTTGGGGTTCACGTAAGTCTAGGCCGGGGCGGGGCCCACTTTAAGGTTGTGGAACTGAGGCCGTCAAAGTTGGTATCAGATCCTAAAATTTTAAATTTGACTATTGATTAAATCACAACTAGTTCATACCCAAGCCAATTACTAGTTAGGACAATGGTTAAATTTAGAGTGGAACCCTATGATCCTAACTTAAGTCTTAGTTGGGAATTGAGGAGAGTTGGAGAAATTGAAACTGGACTATATGAGCTATTTGATGTGTTGTATACTACAACTATCGATAGTTATGTCCTGATCGTGAACTCGCTTTCTTTTCATATTGCGATGACCGATCAGCCTGAGACCAATTATAGTGGTTCAGGAAACGTTCAGGGGAGACTAGATGATGTGTCCTAACTATTTGTTTCATATGGCCAACAACTTCAGGAGATCCTCCGACTGTTGAGGACCCAGGCTACACCATTACCCTCTATGTTTCCAACACCAATCATATAGGCTAGGAGTACTCCGACAGTCTAAGACCCACCTGCAACTACTACAACATCGACAGGACCCGCGATTGATGAGGGGGTTCAGGTTCAACCTGAGATAGTATCACCTACGCCTGATACACCGGTAGAGGAGATGCCGAGTATGCCCACTAATACAAGTATTAGGGCTACGGTTGAGGCGAGACAGTCTCGCGAGTTCCAACGACACCACCCAGAGAAGTTTCATGGTGGTACTGATTTCGAAGCTGTAGAGAGATATATTAGGAGCCACGAGAAGATCTATGACGTGTTGGCCACACCAAAGCACATGATGCCGAATATTTCATCAGCTTCGTTATTTGGGGAGGTTGATATTTGGTGGCGTAGCATGATGGCTACGAAGGGAAAGCCCAAGGACTGAGTTAAGTTCAAGGAGAGATTTACTCATAAGTATTTCTTTCATTCGGTACATAACTTGAAAAGGAGTGAGTTTTAGAACATCCGATAGGCTACTGGCGAGACATTGATGCAGTATATGTTCCAGTACTTGTAGTTTATGGAGTATGTCGAGGGCATATCTGATTCTGATGCGGACTAGACGTATTATTTTATACATGACCTATTGGATTCTATCAGGTTTATGATGGTGAACACAGCTTCGAGGACTTTATAGGAGGTGTGGCGGCCTCAATTTCCACATTGGTCCACCACGGGAGGTCACGCGGGCCCACAACTGGCCACGTCACTACCAGCTGTGTCCCACGCCCAATTATCCATCATCAATCAATTCTTATTAACTTGATTCTATTAATATCATATAACCTCAAGTTAGCAGCGGAAAGTTAAATGAACAACATAAGAATTATCTTGTATTTCGTGGGTATAATACCTAAGTGGAAACCATACCAAATGTACATTATATACATATCATCTGAACCTCAAAATATCAAAATATACAACCTGTCTCTCAAAGCCCAAAACCCAACATAAAACGAGTAAATATAAACATACGTACGAGTAGGGCTAGAGCTATCAATCGATGTAGTCCTCAAGCTTGCCCTTTCCCTGGCTCGTACTAGGATCTGTACTCGGCCATCACAAAAAGACAGATGACGAGTCCAGAGTGAGTAATCCCAAGGAAATTCACCAAGTAATTACGGAAGTAAGAGTACTGGAATTTAAAATACTATAATTAAACATGCGGAACAAAAGAATACAGACAACTGTAAAAGGATCATCGCATGCATAAATATAGTGATGAAGTAAAGTACGTGCACAGTAAAATCAGACCAAGTCATACTTCGGGTACCGGGTGACCCTGGATCCTCTAGGTGGTCAACGTAGACCCACGATGCACCCACACAAGCCTACCATACCCGGGTAGCCTATTCACCGGCGTATGCCTAGACAAGTGCTATGACTTAATGGACTCTATGGCCGTAACGAATAAGCACCAGGTGGGGAGTGATCTCAACACCGTAAAGACACCAGGTAGGAGTAACTCCACTACCGTAAAGTCACCAGGTGAGAGTACTCAACCACCGTAAAACAATAATGAAGTGGAGTAAAGAATAAATAGAACTGAATTCAAATAAATCAAACGGTAAATACTAAAGTAAAGTTCAATTAGGATACTACACACCTCAATACGCACTCCTCGTTCCACAAGTCAAACCCCAACTCAATACCTCTAAATCCCCGATATCTCTTTCGGACTGATTCTCGACTAACCCCCGACTCCAAATACTATTCCAAGACTCCTGAAATTCATTTATGAGGGTTATTAGTCAATTAATTGGGTTAAAATATCAGTTAGGCTCATTTTCTTATTTTCCAATTTTTCAGATTCCAGTGAACTATTAGCGCGCTAATGAGATGAATTAGCGCGCTAATTCATCTGAGTCACTGTCCATCATCATTTTCCAGAGGGCAATTAGCGCGCTAGGTCCTTCCATTAGTGCGCTAATCGCGCTAGGTCCAAGAATTACAGTTCAAAAATCCACATTTCAAACTATCTCATACACTCATTCATGGTTCCAACACCTCCAAAACTCATCATCCACCTCAGAAACACCATTTAAACACAAATTTATCAAGCTTAAACTCAAAATCCAAGAATCATCAAAATCATATTTTCAAAACCCATTTCCAGAAAATCATCGAATTCTTCTCAAATTTGCTCAAATGCACAACCATCTCCTACCATTCTTATAAACACTAACTCTCAACAAAACCAAGTGTTTAATCCCCCAACAAATTCGGATTTCACAAATTCTAACCCACTCCAAAAATCTCACAAAACCCAAGTTTGATGTGTTCATACCTCTTGATCTTATGGTTGGATGCCCAAAATCACCCTCTTCACACCTTAGTGGTTGTTCTTCTTCCTTTCCTCCAACGATTCTCTCTTCCAAGCTCTCTCTCCAATCTCACTCTCTTTCTCTCCTTTGTTTGATCGATCAAACATGTATATATACTTGGCATTTGATCAAGTGTGTGTACAAATCTCGAGAAAAATCTAAGGGCTACTGATCACCCTGTGTCACTCCAACTTACACACCCTATCATGACACTTAACACCTTGATTCTCTCCATTGTGCATCTCGAGAATCATCACACTGTTGTTGTTTTATTCACCTTAACTATAGGACTTATTAATTTCCAATTGATTTAGCTTATATCAATTATTTATTCTATTCAATAATTTCCCAAAATTTGTGGGTAAGACCACACTAGTCTCCCGACTACCCGGCACCCCGTGCCCCGTGTCCCATGTCTGCACGCACCCCGAGGCAACTCCTCACTCGTCAATAAACTACATTAACACACATATTGTAATGAAATCTAACTAATTAGTACATTTTCATCACAATTCACCACAAAAGCATACAAAACGAACTGTATACCTAGTTCGAGTGTTTTTCGGCCTCGCTGTGGGATCCATAACCGTCCTCGCTGGTGTCCACATCTGCAATGACGTTATAATTAACGACAATTATAAATTGGGCCGTTACAGGAGGCCTACAAGAGGAGTATGGCCTATGAGACCCTTTTGAGCATGCACACCGGAGCTTTAGTTGTGACTTCAGCACCATCATAGTTAGCGGGCAGTTCTAGAGGTGATAGGAAGAAAAATAGACCCAAACAATGGAGACAAAGAGATAGAACTCAAAGTGTTGGACTTGTATCTCCACATTACACAATATTGTCTACTTCAGTACGAAGTTATGCCAGTACACCATAACAATCAGTACAATCAGGTCATCAAAGATAGTCGTATCAACGGCTGAGGGCAGTGGCAGTGGTAAGGATAGAGGCAGTGGTCAGGGGCAGAGGTATAGACAAAGTCAAAGACATGACTAGGTATAAGTTTCGGTCAGTCATAGAGATGGGGATAGAGTTTTTTGTTTGGATCAAGTTCTCAACAAGCTTGTTATGAGTATGGACAGATAGGTCACTTTATCAGCGCATGTCCATGACTGGGCCGAGGGCAGCTGCAGTAGAGTTCGGAGCAGGTTCACACAGTTGTCGCACCACATCCAGCTGTTACCCGTAACCTGATTAAGGGTATGGTTTATATTTGCAGTCGTTTTCATGCATACTATGTTTGGTTTTGGTTCTACGGTTTCATTTATATCTGGTCGTATGGTTGGTGAGTTAGGATTGAGACCCATTAGACTAGAGAGATCCTTGATCCTTAGCACAACTACTAGGGACAAGATATACTCAAACTTGTTGTATGTTAATTGTTCGATAGAGATAGAGTCATGTCTTACCTGTAAACCTAAGAGTAGAGTTCCTAAAGTTCGATGTTTTGTTGGGCATGGATTGGTTGAGTGCATATCATGCACAGATCCATTGCTTTGGCAAGAGAGTCACATTTCAGATTCTCGATCATCCTGAGTTTAGTTTCCATAAGACTTCGACCAGTTTACCGATTACCAGAGGCAGGGTAGCTTTAACGTTAATATCGAGACATTCGCTAGTGTTTTGAGTACAACGGGAAGAATTGAAACAAGATTGGAGGAGGTACCTGTGGTATGTAAGTTCCTAAATGTTTTTCCTGTTGAGTTACTAGGTTTACCACCTCATAGGAAGATCAATTTTATCATTGATTTGGTCATGGGGACCAAACCTATATCTATTCCGTCGTATGAGGGAGTTAAAGGAGCTGAGATCACAGCTTGATGAGTTGTTAGAGTTGGGATTCATTCACCCGAGCATGTCACCTTGGGGCGCGCCGGTCTTGTTTGTCAAGAAGAAAGATGGCAGCTTGAGATTGTGTATTGACTACAGACAACTCAACAGGGTGACAATGAATAACAAGTATTCACTTCCTCACATTAATGACTTGTTCGACCAGCTAATAGGAACACAATGGTTCTCGAAGATTGATTTGAGATTTATGTATCATTAGCTGAGGATTAGAGCAGAGGACAGGGATAAGACTATTTTTCGCACTTGATATGAGCATCAACAGTTTATAGTCATGCATTTTGAGTCGACTAATGCCCCATCGATGTTTATGGATTTGATGCATCGAATATTGAGACAATACTTGGATAGGTTCGTCATTGTGTTCATCGACGATATCCTTATCTACACCAGGACCCATGAAGATCATGAGGAGCAAATCAGGACGATTTTGCAAATATTGAGGGGGCACAAACTGCATGTCAAGTTCTGTAAGTGTGAGTTTTGGCTTACCGATATCGTATTTCTAGGTCACATTGTTGAGGTATTGAAGTGTCAATGGACCCTATGAAGGTCAGAGCAATAATTGATTGACCTACACCACGATCAGTGACAGATATCCACAGTTTTCTTGGCTTGGCAGGCTATTATAGATTATTTGTTCACGACTTCTCGAAGACTACGACACCTATGATGCAATTGACTAAGAAATATACCCATTTTTAGTGGAATGATAGTTATGAGCAGGCGTTTCTGACATTGAAGGAACGTTTGATTACCACACTAGTTTTAGTTTTACCCGAGTCAAGGAAGGGTTTTGAGTTGAACACTGATGTTTCTAAGGTTGGTTTGGACTGTGTTTTGATGCAGGACGATAGAGTGATTGACTACGCGTCCCGATAGCTGAAGATTCACAAGAAGAACTACCCTACACATGACTTGGAGTTAGCGGCAATAGTCTTCGCACTGAAGATTTTTAGATAATTATATATATTAGTGCCTCATTTTTGTGTACATTTTCTAGGTTATATTGCACCAAAGTCTCCGAAAATGACTTCTAATTACTTGTTTTTGTTATTTATATGTTTTTAGGCTATGTTGAATAAAAGTGGGGCTCTTTTGGAAGATTTTGATGTTCTACCATATAAAGCGCACATGCACGCATCTCGAGACAGTGTTGCGGGACCCACATTGAGCTATAATGAAGGCCGGATGGTTTGTTGAAGAGTTGAGGCTATGAAGTTAAGGAAAGTTGAAGAAAAATGGCTAAGGAGAAATGTACAAGTTACAGCTGCCAGGAGATGTTCCTCGAGACACGTACAATGATGTAGATTCATGGTTGGTCAAGCAGACAAGATACACAAGGAAGTGACACGCAAACAAGCCTCGAGACACATTGCAAAGATCAGATTACTTAAACAACCACCTGGCCCACACGTCTTCCCTCACTCGTTCACTACCACATCCTTCCCAGCCTACACAGTTACCGCCTCACACACTTACGTGTTCAGGATTTATCCCGTTCGAACTCCCACGCGAACTCACCTGACAAGCTGCCCTAGGATCGTCCTCGATCCGCCTACCAACCTCTCTAATAGTAGATCATCCTCGGCGCGCGTGCAACAACTGGATTCTTCATCAAATGAATTGACAAGGGGCAGAAGCGGGATTTCTCAAGAAATTAAGGTTTGTACATCCCTAGACACGTGGCGGCTATACAATTTTTCTCTCTCCTGCTGATAGGGGAAAACAAATTCGCACAACTAAATCAATTTCCATGTATCGAAACCCATTCCCCCATTTTTGAACCTCATCCTCTCGACCTTTCTCAGCATCTTCTTCACCAAAGAACTCCATTGTTTTTTACATTTTTAGTGTTTATGAGCTATTTTGCCTCGAGGGAACTTTAGTTTAGTTGTATTTTCATACTTTTTTAGTGTAGTATAGAGTGGAGAGATTGATAGATTCGATAAAAGATGAGAACGGTTCACCATGACCTTGGGGCCGAATACCATTGAGTTTAATCTTTTCATGAACTCCTTCTCTTTATTATTTTAGTTTATATATTTTTGAGACTTGATGTGCTTATTTGAATTTTTTTTTGTGAATGAATCATGTTTAGTTGCATTTCTTGTTTTACTTAATGTTATTTTTAGTGTTACACACTCTATGTTTTGATTGCACTGATCACGTAGTCACTGAAATTAAAGAGAAATAGTCACCGAGACCTCGGGGCTATCGAACCAAAATTGAACACTAGAACTTAATATGCTAGGATACACCGACCGATTGCCTAGACTTTAAGAGACCTTAAAGGTTTTGAACTTAATGTTTTGATGCTCTTACGCTGCTCGTACAGACATGTGGAGCCTGAGAGTTGAGATAGTATTCTCGGCACCAAAACCTTAGGACGAGATGACTTATAGGATACCTGGTCTATAAATTGAGTTGAACACATCTTTTGATTGATTCGTCGCACATTTAATTTGATTGATGAATTTGAGTCTAAAATAAATTTGTTTTTATTGTTTATTTAATAAATCTACTACTTTTTTGTTTATGTTACAAATCGTTTAATCTACTCTAGTGTTATGTGCAACTATTCCTTGTGGGTTCGATAAACCAGGCGCAAACAATTGTTTTGCGCCACTATTACTACCGCGAAGCTCTACACTTGAAGCTTGCCATCAGATGCCATTATCTCTACGGGGATAGATGTGTTGTTTACTGACTACAAGAGTTTGAATGTGATGGCCCTAGTTCAACAACCCTAAACAGGGCCCCGCCCGGCCTAGACTTACGTTGACCCTCATGCTAATCTTGCTAAGTCGACCCAAGCCTAGTCAACCTTCCTTAACATTTACCATTAATTATAACAATTTAAATGAGAGTTATTCAGGTTAGTGAGTTATCAAAGTACAACAAAAACAAATTAAACTCCAACTAAACTGAAACACCCTAAACACCAGTTTGGACAACGTAGAGCATGGAAACCCCGCATATGAATACATCCAAACAGTACATCAAGTCAAAGGAGAGTCAAACATCTCGTATAGATGTCCCAAGATCTCACAAATCCATATTCCAATGTGTTAAAAAATAATATACATATTATACAATGACCTCCCAATAAGCGAGAGGAGATCATCTAACTGTCCTCAACGTCAATTGCTTATTGTCGGTCCTGTACCCTTGTCAATCCTACAGTATAACGGGATTGCACCCATTGTCATAAAAAGGACGGTAAATACATAAATAGTAATAGTAACAATTAAGAAATCTCAACATAGTTTCAAATGCCAAATTAATGGTTAAACGAGTATCATGCGTGGATAACATAAAGATAATAAAATGTTGCATGATAATAAATCACTGAGATATCAATGTTAAATGAGTGTCGTGAGTATAAAGCAAAAATGTATCTAAGTGTTCCAAGTCCATTAGTTTGCCACACAGAGTTTACAACCTGACTTCTCAAATAGATTATGAACCTAAACAAACCACTTCATACAACTTAGGATGAGTCACTTTACTGTAGCACACTTAGTTCAGCTCCCGGTTAGACTACAAATCTCTAAACTGTGGGTTTAGGCACGTCCAAAAATCCGCGTACTCATGATGGTGAAAGAGATCGCAAAGCAGTCTCATGGCACCCGTGACCACCATATCGCTCACTTAGACCTAAAAGATAACTCATTAAAGAATCTAAGGAAAACAAAATCGATAATTCACCAAGGATAGATATCACAAATGGAATTCAAGAAATCATATTTCACAAAGAAATACTACTCAACAAGGATAACAACTAAGTAAATGCATAAATCAAATAACATTAAAGCTCCCAATAGTTTTACTCGGTGCACAATGCGAAACTCTGCGCTCGCGACTCTCACACGTCACCAAACCGATCTCGTACGCTAGTTACCAGTCCACTAAGCACCTGGTATTAGTTCAAATTCAATTTTATCGTGTTAGAGTCTTATTTTGCATTTAATTTTAATTTCTCGATAATTTTTCCCATTTTTCAAATATTACCCATTTCCACTATTTTGGGTCAAGTCCTTGGGTATTGGGTTGTATTCGAACCCATTTGGATACCTGAGAAAAGTCCTAAATTTTTGAAAGTTTTCAAAATTTGCGCCTAATGAATAGTGCCACGCCGTGGGGGTTCAACCCTAGTGGCATCATTTAAAGCGTGGAACAGGACCCCCTGCCTCAGACGCTATGACTGGCATTGTGGGCCTTTAGGTCCCACGGTGTCTCTCGCAACATCACGTGTAAAACGTGAATTCTCGAGGTTTTTGCAACCCCCGACTCATGTTGTCGTGTTCTGAGCCTATCCCAATCACGTAGGGACCTCGATACCCATCCAAATTCACCATAAAACTATAAAGTCTAACCACTAAATCCAAAACTAGAACGAAAATACACAAAACCTATGACAAAACAACGAGAATTGAACGGGGAGTCGAGATCTCACTGTCATTCGCGTCGTTGCATGATCCGTTAGTGTCAATCCTCGCTCAAAATTCGAAAAGCCTCAGCCCCATTTTGTTCTCATGTGATGAAAAGAAATAGAGAAGAAATTAGTGAGAAAATGAGTTGACTCACTTTTTATAGTGGGAGTCCCATCTTGGGGTCTTTACGTATCCTAAGGCACATATAAGGACCCTCATCTACACAACCCCCTAACTTTGGTGACTCTCCCCCTTGTCCCTACCAAATTTGACCAATAATTGAGTTACTTAGGGCGTTTCTGCGTCTAGCACGCACTACGACTCACACCATTACGCGCGAATGGAAATACTAACGACTTGAACATATTTCCATATTAATTATTGTATTTTATTTTTCGATCATCTATGAAAATCGTTTCCCAAGCCCGTGTGCCCATATTTTGTCCGCCCGATACCCGTTCGATATGTTTTCCTAGGCGAACCCTACTCATAACTCGACGTCACCTTCCTGTCACACAGACACGAGTATAAATAGGTAATATATGTTGTCATACAGGGATAACATATTTTTTGGGTCGTTACATTAAAGTACCTCTTCACTTTGAAAAGCTGAATATGCGACAGAGGCGTTGGCTTGAGGAAGGCCAATGTTGTTGCAGACGCATTGAGCCATAGAGGGTCAGACTCAGAGGTTGTTACTTGCTACATGACACATGAGTATACATTACTCGAGATGGTCAAGTTGATGTATTATGTTGATATACCGACCAACACCAGAGTGTTAATTTATGGGCAGATGAGGACTCAGACAGTATCGATCCAAAGTGTACTCGAGGGTCAACAGGCATATGAGTAGTACTAGAGGTTTCTTGAGTTTGTTCAAAGTTTGGATCATCCAGATTGGATTCATGCCTGAGGTTTAGATGACGACTATGGATTCCATCAGTGGCTAAGCTATGCGATGAGATACTTCATGAGGCTCACCGCTCATTTTTTATGGTTAATTCGGGCAGGTCCAAAAAGTGTGCTTATGTGCGTCATCTTTTCTGGTGGCCAGGGATGAAGACAATGTTTCTGATTACATTCGAGTGTGTGAGATATGCCAGCGAGTTAATGCTAATCATCGCAGACCCAATGAGTTATTACAGCCACTTCCTATTCCTCGGTGGAAGTGGGAGCATATTACCATGAATTTCTTTAGTGGGTTACCTCGATCTCAGCGTAGACATGATAACGTCTGGGTGATTGTGGACAGGTTGACGAAGTCTGTGCACTTTTTATCGATCTTGACCACATATCGAGTAGATAGGTTGGCAAGTTTGTACGAGCGAAAGACTGTACGACTGCATGGCATTACGTTATCGATTGTGTCTGACAGAGAGCCATAGTTTACTTCTCAAATTTGGTATAGTATGCAGGCACATTTCGGTACGCGATTGGGTCTCAGGACCGCCTTTCATCCACAAACTGACGGACAGTTAGAGAACTGATTCTGATACTTAAGGACATGTTAAGGATGTTTATGTTGGAGTACGGTGGATCACGGGATGAGTATTGTAACGTCCCAAAAATCTAACTCATGCCACGTGTCAATTTAGGTCGTACGTGGGCCCATTCGTCATGACACAATTCTCCAATTCTCGGTCGTTGACGTCGATGTATGTTATTTTTGTTCGATGTTTGTATTATATTTTATTACCCGAATTTAAATTTCAATGTCCTAAACGTGCGAGGACGTTTGAGTGTGAGCATTGGGGTTGAGGAAACGGGTTTGGCTCGATAGAAACATGAATAACGAGTTTTGGGCGAACAATTATCAAGTAATTAGCAATCCAGGGGATTTAATGAATTAAAAACACTGACAAAATATAAAATAATTAATAATTAAAAGTTGTAAATCACGTTCGATATGTTGCTACGTCCGAGGTTACGCAAAGAGCGAGTTGTGGTATGGAACAGGTTCAGGAATGCGGGTATTGTGCGAGAAATGGCTAAGTTATAAGCCGAAGTGACCTATTGAAGTCAACAAAGTTATGTTAGAGTAATTGGATGACTTGAGGGATGGCCATGGGATTTATCTCGAGATCCGTGTGTGGGTTGAGATGATGGGGGAGTATATAAATTCCATCACCACCTTTTCTCTCTCTTCTCTCATTCTCATCTCTCTCAAGGAATTCAAGAACGAAAACGGTGTGGGTCTCGGGGCATTCCACGCAATTTGACGGTGAAGGAAAGATCAATCTTGGAATCTATGGTTAGATTCTAGTTCCCCTCGAGTATATTTACGTTTTGAAGCTGTTTTTGTGGGTTTCCATCGCGATGAATTCGGGCAACAATTTAGGAAATCTATTCTTATGGATTGTTTTGATGGATTAGGATTGAATAGGATGATCAATTAAGGTTTGGTGAAGTGGTTTTGTTGATTTGAAAGTCTTGTGAATTTTTGGGGTTTATGTAGATTTTTTGGGATGAATTTATTGAAATCGAAGCGTTTTGTAAGGTTTTACCGCAAGCCAAAAGTGGCTTAGCGTATAAACGAAGTTGGAATAGGCTCGAAGCATGACGTCGCGAGTTGGGGGCGTGAAAAACTTCCGACATGGGGCGTCTGGTTGAGACGTTGCGAGTGATGTTGTGAGCACAAAAGCTCACGACACCACTCCACGACGCCTGTGGTAGTGACCCCATTTTAATGCCGTGGAGACACAGCTAAGAATTGAACTGCACGACGCCCTAGCGGCATGACACTATTCACAGGGGGCAAAATTTTTATAAAGTTTCAAAAAATTTTGGGGATCTCTCGGGTATCTAAATGGGTTCGAATACGACTTAATACCCGGGTAATCGATCCAATTGTGTGCAGGAATAAAATTATGGAAAATTTGACAATTTGAGGGTAATTGATAGGAAATTTCAATTAAATGGTTATCAGGAATTGTAGTCATTGACGATTCATACGGGGATTTGTAGGAGGTGAATCAGTGTCCGTTTGAGTGCGTATTAGTTGGATACAGGTAAGTAAACCAGTGAGTAATTGTACAGTTATTTCTTGAGCTTTGAATTATTATTGTTATTGCTCGATACCCATTTTTGAAATTCCATTCCTTTAAGTTGTCTGAGGGCAAATGAGTCAACGTGATCCTTGCAGAATTTATTGGCCTTTTGAGGTAACATACCAGGGGTCAATAGCTAGGGATGCACGATACTGGTTCTGGTTCTATACGGGATGAGTGTTCTTACCTGAACTACCAGGGAATCTCATTCACGTGAACGTTAGGACAGCGTGAGTGTACCGCGTCCTAAGCGTCGAGTCTTGAAGGTATTTACGTCGATTCGACGATCGTTTGGTCGGGACTACTTGCGCCTTTCTATTATTTCTGGGACACTTATTCTCGATTGCTTAGTTGATTTGTTTACAGTTTATTTATTCATGCATTCCCTGTCCTTTCTTTCTATCGGCGTAAATATGATTGGTTATTTATTTATTTTGAAATGCTGTAATTGTGTTCTGTTTGGCGTTACTTACCTGGACTCGTCACTCTTGTGTTTGATGGAGTGCAGATCCACAGACCAGCAAGGGAAAGACTCAAGAACTAGGAGATTTGATTTAAGGATACGGAGCACACCTTTCCACTTGACTGTTATAAGTGATTTTCTTGTATTATTGTATATATCATTTTGAAACATTTGGGACTTGGGTTTTTGAGAGATTCTGGACATGTATATCTATATGTTGTTCTCCTCTAACTGATCATGGATGATAATATACATATGCGGGGTTTCCACACCTTAAGATGTCTTATTTGTTATGGTTATGATTATTTTGATTAGTTTGAGTATTGATTGATTCTGCTATGTTAATGATAACTCACTAATCAATGTTTTTAACTTGTAAATGATTTAAAATGGTAAATGGTAAGAGAAGACTGACTAGGCCTGTATGACTTGTTGAGATTAGCTCGGGGGTTTACGCAAGTTTATACCAGGCGTAGCTCAGTTTAGGTTTTAAAACTGGGATCGTTACATGTATCTTCATCTGTGTGAGATTGCCTATAATAACAGTTAACAGGGCAATATTGGTATGACATTGTTTTAGGCACTATACGGGAAGTCGTGCATATCTTCATCTTGCTAAGCGAAGCTCGAGGATGTGGTAGCGATTGGGCCAGAGATTGAGACTGAAAAGTGAGCAAGAGAGACAAAATAAATACTATAACATGTATCACGACAAGTTAGAGTATCAGGTCGGGGATTATGTCTATCTGAAGGTACCTTCGATGAAGGGCCACAAGAGGTTCGGGATTAGAGGAAAGCTTGCGTCGAGGTTCATTGGTCTATTCAGATTGGTAAAATAGATAAGCAGAGTTGCGTACGAGTTAGAGTTGCCACTTCAGTTGTTTGGGATCCACTTCGTATTTTATGTTTCGATGCTTCGACTGGATAGGTCGAGAGAGGGCAGAAGACTGACAGTGGACTTGAGCCAGATAGACTTGGAGGACATCACTTATAATGTGCAACCTATTCAGATTTTGGACCGTAAGGTGAAGATTTTGAGGAACAAGGAGATCTCATCAGTCCTTATCAAATGGCAGCACCATAAAGACGAGGAGCTGACACGGGAGCTCAAGTCCTATATCAAGAGTACTTTCCCTACCTTTTCTATTTTTGGTGAGTTTTCCTTTTAGTTTGTTTTAATTTTAAGGATGGAATTTCAATTAGTTAGGAAGACTGTTACAACCTTAAAATCTTTGACAAGGACCTTGGGCCTTTGGTTTGATACAACACTTAGCCAACTCATAAACATTATTTTACTTTTCGATTTTCAAATTTGGTTTTTGGTTTGAAATATAAACAAAGCACCAACAATTACTCTTTTTCGAAATTAGGAGCTACTCAACTGCTAATTAGTGATACAGTAATGGTCGTGGATAGTTAATTAAACTGTCCACTTGGAGAGTGCTCTAAAATTCAAATTAGAAAAAGTTAATAACTGTTGTGTTAAATTTTTATAGTTGCGCCTCATACGTGTGCACGAGCCCGTGGAACTATTCTGTTGGCACCGATTCTGTCCCCAACTAAACCACCTTAAACTTTGTAGGTGTGGGGTTTTATCTCAAAAGGCATCAGTACTAGTTGGGAGGAGTTAATCAATCATGTCTCATTTTGTAGTTTCATTTTTCTAATGTGGGACTAACTTTTGGTCCACACGTCTTCAACACTCCCCCATGGATCAAAAGTCACATGATCAAGGGGGTTTCTTTTTTCTCCTAGGTCCCATTCAAACCATGACCTTTGATGCCATGTTAAATTTTCACGATCGCCCCGCATTCGCATGCGCGAGCCCGTGGATCTCCTTCTTTAGCACCGATACTGTCCTCAACTTAACCACCCACAACTTTTTAAGTGTGGGGTTTTATCTCAAAAGGCATCGGTATAGTTAAGAGGAGTTAATCAATCATGTACTTCATTTTGAAGTTTCATTTTTCCAATGTGGGACAAACTTTTAGACCACACATCTTCAACATATTGAGACAGTCACAAACATCCTCTATGATAAAGAGTCCATTAACATAGATTCTCACTGGTTTTTTTTAAGTAAATATATATGTGTGTGTGTGTGTTTTGGTGTTTTTGAGAGAGCATCTATTACTGCAGTTTGAAGGTACTTTGATTGGTGCATAATTAAAGTTCATACCAATTGTATCCTGGGGATATAGCTTCTAGTAGAATTCAGCACCGGATTGGAGGGAAGTATTATTTAGTATATTTTATTTATGTTAAGTATCTAATTATGCATAGTTTAGTGTAGTAATTTAGGTATTAATGGACTCAAATTATCTCATTTGTAGTGATAAACTCTCACTTTTGTGGATTTTAGGTATTTCGAGCCTAGAACATGAATATGAAATAAATATGGCACTCGGGAAAGAAAATACAAAGTGGGATTGCGTGACACCAAGTTGACAAAGTTTGGTCAAGTTTCTTAATGACCGCACTTCAATATAAATGCCATAAATTTCTCATTTTAAATTCAAATGACTTGTTGTTTCTTCCATTGGAAAGTAGACTCTGAGTTGAACATTTTCATATCTCAAGTGTCTTCAAATTCGGCCTCTAAATAGTTCAAACTTGGGTTGCAAGTTGGAACAGATTTTGACGCCGCCGAGGACACCGCTATGTACAAATTTCCAAAATGTGAGCTGCGACATCCTGACCAAAAGCTTACTATTTTGCACACCTCTACGAACGTCGTGGCCTCCAAAGAGCGTGGCATAAGGGCGGGTCAACCCAAAAAACTCAAACATTCCTCATTTTTTTTTGGATTTTTAGGTTGAAACCCACTTTAGGGGTTTCATATAAATAATAGTTAAGTTGTTCTACAATTTTTATCTCTTGTTTTTTACGAGAGCTTATAGGAGAAAGTTGTTTTTGCTAGACAATGTTTACCTAATCATCTTGATCCATGCTGGAGGTGGATCGAACGGAGTCTTTAACTTTGAATTCATCATGATGTTTATTTAATCTATTTTACATTGATTTTCTATTGTGACTTATTTCCTTTGGCATTAAACTTCATCTAGGGTTAGATTTGATTGTGTGTAAAGGCCCTTGCATGCATACTAGGTTAACTACCCTTAGTTATTGAGTCGAAGCATCCACACTTATGCGATAAAGTCATCCAAGTAACAGTTAACCCTACTGATTGGTTAGCTCCTTTTGGGATCGGTCAAGTGCCTTATGGATCTAGGCTAAATTGGGAGTACTAGCAATCTGGTTTTCTAGGTGTAGTGCCTTCACACCTATACGATTAACACATTAAACTCAATTCGTGTGAGTCTAGGGTTGTATGTTTGGTTAGAGAAGTAGTTAATAGTCTTACCTTAACTACCAGACTAGGAAGTGCGATGAACCGAATGCATTACCGGGTCTATAGCTACAGTAGGTCATATCTGAATTTCATATATTTACATGAATCAAAGATCGATAAAATACATAGGTTGTTGACAAAGTTCGAGAATGCATTTACTTTTACAAAACTGTTTTTACATATATTCAGTTTCAATTATTCTCTCAAACCCCTGATTTCCCTTGTTATTTTCTTACCTTAGAAAAACTACCAATCTATGTGGAATCGACCATTTGCCACTATCTATAAAATAGTTGGTTTAGATATATTATTTTATTGATGCATTCGACGCGCTTCAAATTTTTAGCGTTGTTGCCGAGGATTTTTTTTTCTTTCTTTGGTTTTCTTTATTGTCTCTAGAATGTTTGCAGGAAACTCCACCATGGTCGTCTCTTCACAATACTTTTCTATTTGGTCCTTTGTTGTACAATAGGAACCTGTCAAAGCTTGTGAACTTTTTACGGTTTGTCATCATTTCCTAATGTATGTCCCTTTGACTACTAGAGTTATTCATCACGACAACCTGACATATATACTTCCATGCAAAATTGGCCTTCAACGGATATAATAAAGTTTTGTTTGGAGACTGTGTAAGATATAGACCTCATCGAGAGAATTAGACCAATGGATTGAACAAAAGGATCAAGAAGCTAAAGAAGAAATAAAGTCAATTCACCATAAGATATCAACAGAGACTATGAGTGCAATTCCATAAAAGAGTGTTGAGGTGAATTAGGTTACACCGATAGAGGACTATTGGAGTAAAACAACAGAAGAACTTGAAGTCTCTCCAAGTGAGCCATACATTATCATTGCAAAAGATGAAGAGGAGGAAAATGAGATGAAACTTGAAGTCATTTTGAAAGGCTAGAGGAACCACAAACAGAGAGCAAGGAAGACCAACCTCTGGTGTTGGTAAAACTACTAGCCCTTTCATTCATATTTGTTGAGTTTAAAAGGGGTGGAAATTAAGGAGCATACGAAGACTTTCTACAGTTCTAACACCTCTGTGTCGGATGATCAAAATGAGACAGAATCATTTGTGTTAGAGGTCTCGTATAAGCTCTCAAATTTGAATGAGGGCATGCCTGTTTCATTACCTAAAGTTGTCGATGCGCCATTTGTTGTTGTCATCTTGAAAGGAGAGGGCACCACATGAATCACGTGAAGTCTAGCCAAAAAAGGTGCTCGTTGGGAGGTGACCCAACTTTATTTTTTATTTATTGCATTTATTTTAGTTTAGTTTAGTTTTTAGTTACTTTATTTTTAATAAAATCGTAAGTTCTGTTTCTTAAACTTTTTCAGGCGTTTGGTTGATGCATAAGTACTACCCCCCCCCCCCCGAGTTTCATCTGGTTTGATTTTGGACTATTTTTTAACGTAATTTGAGCACTTTTAGGAAGTTGACTAATTATTAAGATTTTAGGTGTTTTGAGACTTGGTTATGACATACACCAACTTAAGTCGTTACAGTAGTGGCGGGTCTTTAAGTAGACCTAAAACCCTAGACTGCGTACGACCATATTGTTGATTTTACCTTTAGTCGAAAGACTCGGGCTCGCAAGATTTGGTAGGAATCATTTAAGTTAACTCATTTGTTTATTAGTTCTTGCTCTTGTTCTGATTTTTTTTATTGTTTCCTTGATCACTTGACATGAGAGCTTTTGTCCATTCACTGGTTTTTGAAGACTTTTATTGCTAAGTATAAAAAAAAATATTGCATGAGTTTGTATCATTTTCTTATATGTTTATCCATGTTCTTTTTCACCACTCTTCTCTTTTTTTGTTGTGTGGATTCCTTGACTTGTTTTGAACCTTGAGGACAAGGTTTAAGATAAGTTTGGGGGTACTTTAATGTTTGTGGATTGAGTTGGATGGATGTTATTGCAAAAGACCTCAAGTATAATCGTTTATTTTTTTAATTATATGCGGTTGAAGGATGGTAATGGTGGTGTTATATATCCCTTATTTTTCCATTTCTCTCCTCGTCCATTTCTTTCCCATTCATGTTTCTATTTTCCCATGTCATTAGGAGTTAATACACTTTCATTGTGACAACCCATTTTCTAATATAGGGCACCACCGGGCCTAATCCCCTAATCAAGCACTAATCTCGATTCTGTAGGACTTAACTACGTATTAGTCAGGCTTTCTATCTCAATTACTAACTTGATCGCGTTCAGGATAAATAATACATTAATCCAACCAATTTGTGAAATTTAGAGTTCATTAAAACTTTTAGCAGTTTAAATGACTTAGTGAAAGTCTTAACAATTTATGCGAAAACAAGTAGATTATCCTAAGTGTGAAAACCAGCAAATAAAAATCATAATATATATATATGAAATATGTGGCGAACATATAAACAGTGTGAAAGTTAAAAGTCGAGGAACTATCTGTGACGGCCCCAATTTCCCCATGCAATTGGGTACGCCCGGCCTAGAACCGTTCAAGCCCCGAGTTATCACTCGGCAACCTGACGAGCCTAGTCAGCCTCATATTTACTCAATTTAGTACTTTATGAAAGAGCTATTGCAATAATACACAGCGGAAGACTAAACAGTAAATAACAAGGGGAAATAACTCAATCAAAGGGAAATTAGGAATTCTATAATTGTGGAAAACCCCGGTATTCATGTACAATTCGATAAATCCACATACATGATACTAATCTCAATAATAATGCCAAGTTCTATAAACCAAAAACATACATATATAAAGCAATATATAAATGAGCAAAAACATATAAACTACTCTAGGGTTCCTCAAGTCCAGCCGCTAATCCTCACAAAAAGTCGCCTAAGCAATGCTTTTTGCCTCTACTGCACTCCGCTATATCTGCACCCACCATCACAAACTAGACGGTGAGCAACTGAGAGAAATCGAAAGTAATGCCAGAAGAATATAACAGTAATTCATGAATTATCAACAATACAGTCTAAATATCATGCAGGAATTGAAAGACAGGAAGTTAAATAAACAAGGTGCATTATAGGCAGACTGGAAACAGTAACAATCGAAACATGCGTGTTCTACGAGTCAAGAGAGGCCATAAGTGGTCTAAAATCCACAACAATACCACAACAATCCACAACAATCCAGTACATGATATCACACAATCACTAGGGGTGGTCAAACACTCGTGCGCACGAGTGCCCGCGTTTTATCCCTTCTAGTGCAGGCCGCATGTACCTTCGAGACACACACTTATGCCAAGAACACACATACAAGGAATATGGAATGGAATGCCAACAAATAGGTAATAGCAAACACAATGGAATGAAGATGAATCACATGATATTTTCTTAACTGGCTTACTAACGTACACAAGTTTTTGAGACAAGTGTACTTAACTGAACTAATCGCAACCCGTGTAACAACACTCCGCGTTCCTAGTAAGTATCCCCGAGTTTCCCGCTACCTGACAAGGTTGGAAACTCTAATTAATGGGTCGAATCATTAACTAAACCCTAGGTTGGTACCCTAGCATTTTCTCAGTATTTTAATGGTTCGAACATTTCGTTAACTCAATCGGTAAATCAAACCAAAAATACAACGAAACACAATGACTTTTTTGGGTATTATAACCACACTTATGTAAGCCTAATTATAGATCTTAGGCTCGGCTCAGTCGTATGTGAAATCACACCATAGTCTCGAAGACCGGCGGTATATCCACGACGTCACTACCGTTCAACCAACTTGAAACACAACTTCGATGTCGTCCAACAATTACGACTCAATACTAAACTTAACATGACCATACACCGGTGAGTAGGGAACTCAGGGTGTGGTCCAACATCCGTAGAGTGTCAACACAGCATGGAAAGGCCGTGTGCACACCCTAAGTCGCGTTGACAACTACTTGACGCAACATAAACAACTCACGCATATCTCCGCCACTACGACTCATCATCATTGATATGGACGCTCCGGGGCTATGAGACTCCATGACTGACATGGTAAGGTCTCCTACAGTCCCCCATGTCATCGCGTCGATGACAGTACTGCCACGACGGGTGGTTTCCGGCGAGAAGGTTACAATACTCATGAAATCACATAAATGCATAACATAACAATAACAAGACCGAGACTCCACTTAACCATGTTCATGATGACTCGCTGGTGTTTTCCGACATCGGGAGGGATCCACCACGGCATAGGGAAGCCGGGGATACCCTCTCCAAATCATAAAACCACCATTCACGACCATAACAAAAAACAAGACCCTACGACAAAATCAACATGAAATCATATCCAAACAACTCATCACCATGGGTCCGGACACTTCAGAGGTTGCGAGACACCAGCACAAGGTTAGCATGGTCCCCGACAACCCCCCACGAGCGGTGGTCCGGCCAACAAGGTCTTGCTATATGTGGCTATTTCCGCGAGAAGTACAAAACAGCGAGCATTTGAAAATTTAATAAAACAGCGAACATACACCATATAGCCCTTTTTTGCTGCGAGGGGAGGGGTGGTTCGGGACTGTTGGGACTCCGATGAACCACCGGAAGTCGTCCCCGATCACGGCAGCTCCCCCACAACTGGACTGCACTTACAAAATGCACATACACATCACAATGTTAACAACATGGATATACACAACTTTTTTCGCAAATCATTGACTCCCTGGGGACGTGGGGACACTGGTGGACAACCAAGGGACCATCCCCGACCTTCAACACTCACCGGAGCAGCGACAACCACCTCCGACTGCGAGGACAGTCACACACAGTGAGGCAGACTCGATGAAGAAGGAAAAACACACACAACACATACACTCGACCAGATCCGGCTTCCACTGCTGTCCATCGTGATTGGGAGGGTTCCTCGGACTATGGGTCGTCTCCGACAAGTCCCTCGACCACCGCCAGTCATCACAGTAGCAGTCGAGCTAGAGCAGTGAAGGGAACGCACACAAGGAGAGAAGAAAAGAAACCGTAAAGAGAGAGAGAGAGAGAGAGAGAGAGAGAGAGAGAGAGAGAGAGAGAGAGAGAGAGAAACTATAAAGACCAGTGAGAGCTCCGGCAGAGGTCGTTTTTCGATCAGCAAAAAGAGCCGAGAAGGGAGGTCGAGATGATGGCCGAGAGTGAAGACCGTGAGAATGAGGGAGAGTCGAGAGAATGAGAAATAGGCCGAGAAAGAAAGAGAGAGGCCAAGTGGATGAGAGGGAGAGATCACTGACCTCCGGTGAGGGTTTCGGCGAGAGCGTGACTGGCCTGACGAGGGAGAGGGGCGGTGGTGGTGGGAGAGAACGTGAGGTACGGGTGTGTATGTGTGGAGGAGATGAGTGAATAGTGGATTAGGTATTTGTTGTTTATATATATGTGTAAACCATGTGAAATTACCCTTTTACCCTTACTTTTATTACTTGCACATTTTGAAGCACTTACCCTTATGTGTCTTTTACCTCATCATCTTAACTCAACATAAATCCACATCCTCATGCTCATCCAATGGTTCTCCTCACCACATTGTGTCACTTTAACAATTTTTATCCTATAGCCCATATGTTGCGTAGTTAACCAACTCCCACTTGAATTTTTTTGCATTTCCTCCGTCAGTATTTCTCCGTAAATTGTCTCGCCACGCCCGTTTTCTCGCCACATCTCAACACTAATTAATTACATTTATTAGAAAATTCATTTATTTGTATGTTTTACTCCCCCGTTTAACTAGTCGAAATCTCACTCAATTAAATATCGCCCGACCGGCTCGAAACCCGTAAAATACTAAAATACTAATACACACAATCAAAGAATCATAAAATCACTTCGGCGTCGACTCCCGAATTTCAAAATACTGCCTAGTATCACGTAACTGGGTCACGTTGTTAACAAGTGTAACGTAAGTCAGTTAAAAATTTGGGGTTGTTACAGTCTCCCCCACTTATTAGAATTTCGTCCTCGAAATTAACCTAATAAGTAAACTAAATTAACGATTCTTCGCAACTCCTAACGAGACCAATTACACTCAAAGTGAGTCATTTCTTGACTCCGAACCGTTCGTGACCCTTCAGTGGAGAGAACTTCAGGTATCCATAATCTCCCCGAATCGTACTGAAGCTCATCGTGATACTCGTCAAGTATTTCTTCTGCCACTTCTGGGCACTCTTAAATCTCAAGCAATCTATCCACAACTACCCAGATGCTATCGTGACCACGAGGAGATCGGGGCAACCACTAACGAAATCCATATCAATATGTTCCCGCTTCCATCAAGAAATGGGTGGGGCTGCAGTAGTCCTCCAGGTCGTCGATGCTCAACCTCTACGCGCTGGCATGTCACACGCTCGAACAACTCCGACACCTCGGAAATCATCCCTGGCCACCAAAAGAATGTCGCATATTGGCGCACATCTTAGGTCAACCCGGGTACACAACAAAACTGAAACGGCGAATCTCCTAAAGTACCTTGTTACACACATCAGCCACCAATGGAAACCCCAGTCGCCCGCGATACCTCTAGCATGAGTCTGTCGACCGACTCTTGTCTAGGCAATTTGAACTATCCACCATCTCACTGCACCGCTGGTATGACGCATCCTCTTGTTGTCCCTCGCGCACAATGCCAAATGAGACGGTCTACAACATCGTTTAACCATGTATCTAGGTCCTGGTAGTCGTCGGCACGTCCGCTGAACTCGTCAACTCGGCTGCCTCACATAAACCACGCTCGTAGATTCTTTGACACACGACTACCTCCGCATCCAATCCTTCGCAGCGCAATGCATCAGCAACAACGTTGGTCTTCTCGGAATGGTGCTCAAGTACGAATTCGTACTCCTTCAAGAACTCAAGCTAACATCTCTGTCTCGCTCCAGCACGTATGAAACTCACAAAGATCTCCCATTCGTCTTCTCGTATCAACCAATTAACGCACGTAATATTTATATCTAGTTCGCACCAACTAAGGCTTCGAACTCTAACAACTCTAGTACTCGCGTGTGTACTGGCGACTCGTAGCCCCCTAACACTACCGAAATGTCAAGACTATACACATTCGGGTATATCTCATCCTGACCACCGTGACTAGGATTGAGGTCTGCTACGTCTAATGAGTTTACAACCCTAACATGTCTACTAAGCGCACAACAATCAAGGACTCGATGTAGCTTGAATCGAACATGATATGCATGCAAGTTTCGTAAATGAAAATCATACCCTCATCAATGTGTCTGGATGCCCTCTAGTCTGGCTCAATAGCAGCCTGAACACGCTCCCTCTGGTACTGGTGATGCTGCGACGGTGCTCTCGGTGGTTGAGAGCACTCCCTCTGAATGTGGCCAACCTTTCCGCACCTGAAACATGTGCGAGTATCCTGCGATCCCTGAGTCTGGCTCTGGCCTCGTCCCTGTGCGAAACTCTGAGTCTGAGTCTGAGTATGACTAGACCTCTGTGTCCTTTGCCTGTCTCCTCGATCCGTACCCCTACTCTCAGTAGCCTGCCTCTACGACTGCTGTCCTGGTCGACTAGGCTGCGGTGGATTACTGGCAAAACTCTGCATGCGGCGGAATGGTGCGTGTGTCGGACGAGTAATCTGCTGTGCAACGGAACCTACACTCTGAGTCCTACGATCACGAAAATTCCACCTGTTCTTCTTCCTCTTCTTGTCCTGATGGTGCTCCTCCGATCGAAACTCTAATCTGGCCGGTCTATCCTCCTCCGGGTGAGAAATCAGGTAGCTCTCTCTAGCCAAACTCCGCTCGTATGCCCTCTGAAGAGTCTCCGGCTAGGTAGTGACTACTGAACCTCCAATGGTAGGTAGCAAACCCTCAGTGAAATAGTAGATATGATCGGCCTCTGAATCTGCTGATCCTCCTGCATAGGGTAATAGCTGAATGAATCTGCCCATGTAATCCATCACCGGCTCTCTCCTCGCCTCGTTGCAATGAAGTGAACTCATTCCTCTTCGTAACACCGTCGGTGGGAAATACTTCTGATTAAACTGGGTCTTGAAATCGATCCAGTCTCGCGGAATGCCTCGGGTAGTGACAATAGTGGTCCACCAATCATCTGCCTCCCCCTGAAGCATGGATGAGGAAATCGTCGCTCTCATGTGATCCTCGGTCGCGATAATCATATGAATCTTCTCGTGATTCTTCAGGAAAAGCTCTGCGCTGCCACGTCCATACCACCGAAAAATCTAACAGGATCGTGCCTCTTGAATTCTCTCCACTGCTTCGCCTCAGCAGTGGCCCTAGGGCTCTTCTCTGGAGTAGTGACCGGAGTAGTGACTGGAGTAGTCTCTGCAGCAGCAATCGGCGTAGTCGGTGTCTCCGGCGCTTGTACTTTCTCCGCCTGTAACGGAGGTGTCTCCGCCTCGGTCTGCGTACCAGTCGCAGTAACTGCTCCCTCAGGAATCGGCGCTAACAGAATCGGAGTCGTAGATGCCGCAGCAATTGGAGTCTCTGCTCCACGAGTAACAGTAGGTGGCAATGGTGTAGTCGGAGTCGATGGTGTAGTAGTAGCTGATACGAGAGTCCTCAACAGTCCTAACATATCCTATAACTGCTGGTCCTGCATCGCAACTCTCTGCGTCAAAACGTGCACATCATCCGCGTTAGCATATCGTGTGCCAAACGTGCCGCTATCATCGCCCGGACCGGTCTGATCCGTCATCGTCGTCTGAATCAAGAGAGCGATACTTCAGATCAATAGATAGCTACCGCATACAATATATTACAATCAACAATCATAATATGTATAAACATCACATCCGACTAATCCCAACTCATCCCTTCGAACTAAAGTTCTAATTAGGATCGTAGGGTTTTCTACTCTAAGTTCAACCATTCCTAACTTTCGCTGGTTTATATGGTTTGTGTTTTATGAACTTAAATCAAGAGTCAAAGTCTTTAGAACCTTGCGCTCTGATACCAACTGTGACGGCCCCAATTTCCCCATGCAATTGGGTACGCCCGGCCTAGACCCGTTCAAGCCCCGAGTTATCACTCGGCAACCTGACGAGCCTAGTCAACTCTTATTTACTCAATTTAGTACTTTATGAAAGAGTTATTGCAATAATACACAGCGGAAGACTAAACAGTAAATAACAAGGGGAAATAACTCAATCAAAGGGAAATTAGGAATTCTATAATTGTGGAAAACCCCGGTATTCATGTACTATTCGATAAATCAACATACATGATACTAATCTCAATAATAATGTCAAGTTCTATAAACCAAAAACATACATATATAAAGCAATATATAAATGAGAAAAAACATATAAACTACTCTAGGGTTCCTCAAGTCCAGCCGCTAATCCTCACAAAAAGTCGCCTAAGCAATGCTTTTGCCTCTACTACACTCCGCTATATCTGCACCCACCGTCACAAACTAGACGGTGAGCAATTGAGAGAAATCGAAAGTAATGCCAGAAGAATATAACAGTAATTCATGAATTATCAACAAGGCAGTCTAAATATCATGCAGGTATTGAAAGACAGGAAGTTAAATAAACAAGGTGCATGATAGGCAGACTGGAAACAATAACAATCGAAATATGCGTGTTCTACGAGTCAAGAGAGGCCATAAGTGGTCTAAAATCCACAACAATACCACAACAATATCCACAACAATCCACAACAATCCAGTACATGGTATCACACAATCATTAGGGGTGGTCAAACACTCGTGCGCACGAGTGCTCGCGTTTTATCCCTTCTAGTGCAGGCCGCATGTACCTTCGAGACACACACTTATGCCAAGAACACACATACAAGGAATATGGAATGGAATGCCAACAAATAGGTAATAGCAAACACAATGGAATGAAGATGAATCACATGATATTTTCTTAACTGGCTTACTAACGTACACAAGTTTTTGAGACAAGTGTACTTACCTGAACTAATCGCAACCCGTGTAACAACACTCTCGCGTTCCTAGTAAGTATCCCCGAGTTTCCAGCTACCTGACAAGGTTGGAAACTCTAATTAATGGGTCAAATCATTAACTAAACCCTAGGTTGGTACCCTAGCATTTTCTCAGTATTTTAATGGTTCGAACACTTCGTTAACTCAATCGGTAAATCAAACCAAAAATACAACGAAACACAATGACTCTTTTGGGTATTATAACCACACTTATGTAAGCCTAATTATAGATCTTAGGCTCGGCTCAGTCGTATGTGAAACCACACCATAGTCTCAAGGACCGGCGGTATATCCACGACGTCACTACCGTTCAACCAACTTGAAACACAACTTCGATGTCGTCCAACAATTACGACTCAATACTAAACTTAACATGACCATACACCGGTGAGTAGGGAACTCAGGGTGTGGTCCAACATCCGTAGAGTGTCAACACAGCATGGGAAGGCCGTGTGCACGCCCTACGTCGCGTTGACAACTACTTGACGCAACATAAACAACTCACGCATATCTCCGCCACTACGACTCATCATCATTGATATGGACGCTCCGGGGCTATGAGACTCCATGACTGACATGGTAAGGTCTCCTACAGTCCCCCATGTCATCGCATCGATGACAGTACCGCCACGACGGGTGGTTTCCGGCGAGAAGGTTACAATACTCATGAAATCACATAAATGCATAACATAACAATAACAAGACCGAGACTCCACTTAACCATGTTCATGATGACTCGCTGGTGTTTTCCGACATCGGGAGGGAACCACCACGGCATAGGAAGCGGGGATACCCTCTCCAAATCATAAAACCACCATTCACGACCATAACAAAAAACAAGACCCTACGACAAAATCAACATGAAATCATATCCAAACAACTCATCACCATGGGTCCGGACACTTCAGAGGTTGCGAGACACCAGCACAAGGTTAGCATGGTCCCCGACAACCCTCCACGAGCGGTGGTCCGCCAACAATCCGCTATATGTGGTTGTTTCCGGCGAGAAGTACAAAACAAGCGAGCATTTGAAAATTTAATAAAACAGCAAACATACACCATATCCAGCCCTTTTTTTGCTGGGGGGAGGGTGGTTCGGGACTGTTGGGACTCGATGAACCACCGGAAGTCGTCCCCGATCAATCACGAACGGCTCCCCCACAACCGGACCGCACTTACAAAATGCACATACACATCACAATGTTAACAACATGGATATACACAACTGTTTTCGCAAATCATTGACTCCCTGGGGACGTGGGGACACTGGTGGACAACCAAGGGACCATCCCTGACCTTCAGCACTCACCGGAGCAGCGACAACCACCTCGAACTGCGAGGACAGTCACACACAGTGAGGCAGACTCGATGAAGAAGGAAAAACACACACAACACATACACTCAACCAGATCCGGCTTCCACTGTTGTCCATCGTGATTGGGAGGGTTCCTCGGACTATGGGTCGTCTCCGACCAGTCCCTCGACCACCGCCAGTCATCATAGTAGCAGCCAAGCTAGAGCAGTGAAGGGAACGCACACAAGGAGAGAAGAAAAGAAACTATAAAGAGAGAGAGGGAGAGAGAGAGAGAGAGAGAGAGAGAGAGAAGAGAGAGAAGAACCTATGAAGACCAGTGAGAGCTCCGGCAGAGGTCGTTTTCCAATCAATCAAAAAAAAAAGAGCGAGAAGGGAGGTCGAGATGATGGCCGAGAGTGAAGACCGTGAGAATGAGGGAGTGATCGAGAGAATGAGAGAGAGGCCAAGAGAGAGAGAGAGAGGCCGAGTGGATGAGAGGGAGAGATCACTGACCTCCAGTGAGGGTTCCGGCGAGAGCGTGACTGGCCTGACGAGGGAGAGGGGCGGTGGTGGTGGGAGAGAACGTGAGGTACGGGTGTGTGTGTGGAGGAGATGAGTGAATAGTGGATTAGGTATTTGTTGTTTATATATATGTGTAAACCATGTGAAATTACCCTTTTACCCTTACTTTTATTACTTGCACATTTTGAAGCACTTACCCTTATGTGTCTTTTACCTCATCATCTTAACTCAACCCAAATCCACATCCCCATGCTCATCCAATGGTTCTCCTCACCACATTGTGTCACTTTAACAATTTTTATCCTATAGCCCATATGTTGCGTAGTTACCCAACTCCCACATGATTTTTTTTGCATTTCCTCCGTCAGTATTGTCTCGCCGCGCCCGTTTTCTCGCCACATCTCAACACTAATTAATTACATTTATTAGAAAATTCATTTATTTGTATGTTTTACTCCCCCGTTTAACTAGTCGAAACCTCACTCAATTAAATATCGCCCGACCGGCTCGAAACCCGTAAAATACTAAAATACTAATACACACAATCAAAGAATCATAAAATCACTTCGGCGTCGACTCCCGAAGTTCGAAATACTACCTAGTATCACGTAGCTGGGTCACGTTGTTAACAAGTGTAACGTAAGTCAATTAAAAATTTGGGGTTGTTACACTATCGCTCAACCTAATATACATCCCAACAGTATCAATGACATAATAACAGTATAATACAAAATATCAAAAACCTACGAATCGGGACAGTAGCACACTATAAGCTCAGAGGTAGTCGCTAATTTTGTCCTTGCCCAACCTACTACTCGACGAATCTGCACCCACCATCATAAAAAGGACGGTGAATATAAAAGTATAACAATAATTCTCAATTGATATACTTATCCACATTTCCAAAGTAAATGAACGGTATTTAAAAGCATAGACAATAGCCAAGAATTTCTCTAATTGAATAAAACATACTAGAAAATACTAGTATGCCCAAAAGAGACTAACATAGGTTAAATAGTAATGATCTAGGTCTGATCCGTTGTGAGTTACATCACTTCAGCCTTGTTCCACTATCGTAGGGCATGAGCTCTCTCAAACGCCTCATTTGTTTCCATATTCTATCAATTCTCGCTGAACACTCCGGTTCATTATGTCGTAAGTCACGCGAGTGTAGTGGAAAATATCAACATCCCCGAAGTCTAATGACCCGTCCACTCTATATTGTGCAATGGACCCTAGATTCTGAGACTACTTTTGATATCAATAAAAGATTCGGGTTTAGATTTCATGATAATACCAAGTGCTATACAAAACAAGCTAATTCATGAGTACAATTCCACAACACACACTGAAAATAAGTGCCTATAGCATGTTATATCTAACTCAAGATTCATCAATAACGGCAAGGATAGACATGTAATGAATAGTTCAACGAGTGACAATCAATTGAATGCCATGACAATAAGTCTCAATAATTGAGAAGTAGCAAACACATATCAAGGTAATTAAGTAAAAGGCATTTCAATATCAATTTAGACCAGCAAGAAACATAATAATGGAACGTAATGTAAAAATAGAGACATCAAAAGGGATTACTCACTCTCAAGCAAAGTTCCTAGCTATTTCCTGGCCTCCCGACGCCCAAACTCGCGCACCTGGACTCTCGACACACTTTCCTATGCCCCTGAAGTGATTAGACTGTTGGACTAAGTGGTTAGTCACTCTAACTTCAACCAGGATTTTGATGAAATTAAACAAAGTGAAAATATATACTAATAAGTTTATCAAGTGTATTTCAGTTTCGTCAAAGGTTGCAAAACATCACAATCACAAGTATTCGAGTATTCAAGCCATTCAAGTTTAAGACTCGGCACACATAAAGGAATGGGGATGAAAGATCAAGACCACGAGATGTAACATTAATGTAAGGTACTCAAGTTCATATTACGCAAACCTATTGCATTAGTTCATGAACATCGAGCTTTTCAAATGAATTTTCAAATGTCAATTAATTACTTGAAGTTTTTAAGTGAAACTTAAAACTTGACTTGGTCTATAAGTTTAAACAATGTTAAACTATGTGTTTATATTCATATCATATTTTGAAAATCATTGTAGCAGTTTTCGAAAAAGAAAAACTTGTTTTTGAAATGTTTAAGAAAAGAAAATTGCATATTTGTAGAAAAGCCCCTCAGATGTTATAAAACTGGGATTTTCCATTTTCGAGATTTGTGAAATTATTCGGACCACCCAAATAGGCTAAATGACCTATAACAAACATGTATAATATATTATATGAGGTTTTTTTGGGTCCCGGACACGTCAAAGGATCGCTAATACAAGGGATAAAATTAATTATTTTGAGGTCCCTGTTGTTAGCGCGCTATTACTGTTGTTAGCGCGCTATTACTGTTATTAGCGCACTATGTGCAGAGTTAGCGCGCTATGTCATCATATTAGCACGCTAATTGCATTCCTGACAGCTTTTTTTATAAAACTAAAAAATTCACTTTAATTTGAATTTTTGATGGAATATCAGCCCTTGGATCCTCTAGAACGGTCATAAATTGGTCTATAAATATATAGAACACTCTCAAACAACTAAGCACACAAATTGGGTTTTGAAAACAAAGAAAAATACAAGTGCTCAAATTTTTCAAGAGGAGGAGCTTGGAGTTTTCAAGTCATACTTTGAAGCTGTTGATTCAATAACAAAACCAACACTCTTGAGGCATTCTGAGGAGTACTACAACCTCTCCAAAACTGATTTTCAAGTCATCTTCTTGGGGTTGTAAGAAAGTCCTAATTTCCTAGCTTTTCTTGTGCTTAAACTATATATTCTTGTGTGATTGACTTGAGAAATTACTTCTTGTGTTATTGAACACACTTGTCTTGGGTTTTACACTTAAACTTGATTTATTAAACCCTAGGACTGATTTGGACAAAAGTTTGCACTTAAACTTGATTTTTATTGGACTTTTTGTTCATTAGATTTGAAATCGGATTTGCTCTTATCTACTTATTTAAAACGGTTTCATAATTGAGTTTTGCATAAAATCAGTTATCTATTTGCATTTCTCAATTATTTTCATACTTGCATGCATAAGAGTGGTTAGGAAGCTTGTTTGTATTTGAACTCGGTGCTACTTTACTTTGTAAAGTGTATTTCATTGTATTACTCAAATCTTGATTGTAAGACTTAGTGGGATATAAGTCAAGAGAGAAATCCTAGTTGCGGCTAGGTGGGAAAATATCCTAGATGGGTTTAGGTGGGAAAATCCTAGTTGTATAAGACCTTATTGGGATAAGGCATCGTGTAAAAGACCTAGTTGAGGCTAGGCATTCACTAGGCTAGTTGGCTTAAGGTGTTATTGATAATATAATTGGGGGTTGAAAATCCTAACTGGGGAGGTTAGGTAGTGGATGTAGATCGGTTGGATTGAACCACTATATATCGCTTGTCTCATTTTCATCTCTTCTACCCCATTCACTTGCATATCATAGATATTCATTGTTGGTGTATGTATTATCATTGTTATTTACATATTATCATTGTTATTTAAACATAAAATTTTAAAAAGACGATAACTACTTGGTAACCCAATTCACCCCCCCTCTTGGGTGACCTTCATAAACATGAATGCAGAACCCAAAATTTTTGCAACGAAATTTTTAGGTTTCTGCAACTCGGGATTTTCCTCTCCATCTCCCCCTAAACCCTTGTTTCCTTCCACCAAGGGTTTAGAACATCCTCCTCAACTCAAACATACACCAAACACTTTGCTCATCATTAAAACATCAAATTACAAAAAGATTCAAGCATGCGTTTCATTAAACATGGGAAAAGCACAAGCTTGAAACTTTGTCAAAACCCAGCTGATTTTCAAAATCTTTGGTAGCTGGATGATTAACAATTCACAAGGAAACCAAATCCAGCTTTTGTTTTCAAAAACAAACTCATTTAAAATACCCACATATCATATTTCCAAAATCATTAAAAAAAAAAACCCATTTTTGAAGTTGAAAACACAAATCAGGATTTCCAATTTGATTCAGAACAACATTGAACCACCTAAAAATTGATTTTATGTAAGAATCCCTTGATTCATGTTAAAAAACCCTTGAATTTAAAGCATATGTAGGAGTCATACCTAGGGTTCTTGTAAGGTTCTTGTGCTTTAATAATGTTAACACCTTGTCCTCTTTGATTGATGAATCCCTTCTTTTGAGTCTCAATTTCCAGCAAATTTTCCCACTATACAACTCTGATTTATTTTGTTCTAGCATGCAAAAATGAAGAAGAGTGTTGAAGGGTGGGTTTTTATAGTTTGGGTGGTTCTAATCTTAGTGTGCATATACATCACAAGGCAATCTAATGGTCCATGCTTGCTACTACCTTCCACTTATTTTCGGCCATGGTGACTCAAAATGTGACTCAAATTAAGTGAGAGTGTGTGCTAACATGTATCACGAGGCACATCTAATTGCTGTTCTTGTAGAAGAATGTGCCCTAGGTCAATCCATAAACTGTCTTTGTGAATACTTTTAGTTAATAAAATAGAGGATTTCATTTGCTGTTTATTATAATTAATTTGTATGTTTACATTATAATAAGATTCATGGGCATTTACAGAAATATTTTAAATGTCTCTAGTCGATCATTATACTGGGAACTATAATAAATTAAGACTAGTATGAGTCTTGATTGATGATCATATGATGATTATACGTATAGGGATACGAATCAAGATCACGAGTACTTGTTAGGGAATAAAGTACCGGACCGACCTGCTATAAGAACATCACATGGATTAAGTCATAGTTGTTTCTCACGATAGGTATATTTTTCAATCCTCTGACTTGAGATTACCAGAGACTTCAACATTAGGAACATAGTGATTTAACACTATCAAACGTTGTCTTTAACTGGACGATTATAAAGGTTGTGATTGGTTACCATGTGAGCAATGTGATGAAGTTGTGTAATCGAGATAGAATTTGTCCCTCTCATATAAAGAAAGATATCTAGTGGATCCCTCGATGTGTTAGACTGTTAAAAGGCCTAGTCTAAGTGAATTGATATTGATCAATGTCATTTAGATGTTTTTAGTCTACCTAGAGATCGAGACTAGTACGATTGAACATGTTGGATGACAATTCCATGCCTTATGTTTGATCAAAAGGATATCGTGTGACAAAAGGATGTTATATACACTGTTGATTAGGTTGTATCGATTTGATATTCATACAACTTGGGTGGTCATAATGTCTTGCTAGAGGACGTTTATGACTTGTATACCAAAATGTATTTTGGTACACTACCAACGTTGTATGAGCCTATTGGGTCGCACAATAAGAATGGTTTTGCGAGATTTTAAGATGGTTCAGAAAAACAAATTTTATATGATAAAACTCATGACTGAAACGTCCTTGTAGTGTATTACACTTATACTTCTTTAAGTAGGGGTATATGTGTAATATACTTAACCATCTATATACAAGGGTTGGATAAATAGATGCTTTGAGTTAGAATACACGAACAAAAAATATTAAAAGGCTGAAACTCTATTTTCGTTTTAGAAACGACTTAGGGTTTTTGGTATGCTCTGGATCATTTTGGAGAGAAACAAAAAGGTTTGGTATTCTCTTAAAGCTAGCACTGCAAATCTCGACCGCCGTTCGTGTGTGGATTGCTGATAGAGGACGTTCGTCGTTGGCAGCGCCTTAGAGATTTATTAACCTTCAGAAAGGTACATTGCGACCGAGGTATGATTAAGTTTTCATAGTTTAAACGTTTTAATGGGATCAAATTCGGATCCTGTTAGGGTTTTTCTCAAAATTGTTTTGAACTTTTCGCTGCGTATGAACCCCAAACTCCAACAGTTGTTTTATGCTATAACTATAGGACTTCTATTTTCATTTAATTAACATGCATACCATAGACTGTGTAACATGAATAAACTAAATCACATAAATAATATGTGACTCGCCATATGACTAACTACCCAATCCCCCGACTCGCACTCAACTCGAGACATGTTCTCGCTCAAGTTTCGATGCTTATAATTGCATGAACCGACTTAATTAGTCTACACGTTTATATAACACTAGGCATACACCATAACAAATATAAAATAAATCTTGGCCACGTGCCTTGGTCGATGTGCGTATCTCACGTGGGTCCTACGTCACGGGTCAGTTATCCTGATTAAGGAATTAATCAATGGTTAGAAATTCGGGTCGTGACATTCATACACATATTTAGTTTATTTATTACTTGTTTTAGTCGACATATTATCTACGTTTGTGTCTTGCATTAGAACTTACATAGTATCATATATTACATGTAGAGTCGCCCGAAACCTTGTTGAATGCTTTTGGTTTTTGATGAGTTCGTTTAAGCAACTTTTAAGACTTGAACCTCATAGAATATTAGGAGACACTCAATTTGGAGTGTTGTCCGACATTGTTGACATTACTTATTAGGGAACTAGTATGAGGTTTATGATTTATGCTAGATACCAAAAAGGGCAGGTGGTCCTATTTTACAAGTAGTCAAATTTCTAGGATGCTAGAACGATGGTGTAACCCACTCGAGGCGAAATTCATATGACTAAACCTTTTTTGGAGAATGATTAAAACTAATAATACATGAACTTACATTGGATAACTTGCTTAATTATAGTGAAAGTGAGAAGGGCTAACAGGAGTTGTCACGGCCCAAATTTTTAATCCTATATTTTAGCAGTAATCAGGCACACCAACCTATGACGTGGGACCCGTGTGAGATTTGCACACCGACCGAGGCACATGGCCGAGGTATATTATATTTTTGTATTGGTTGTATGCCTAGTGTAATGTAATGTGTAGACTTACTAAGTCGGTATGTATAGTGTAGGCGTCAAGACGAGAGCGGGGACGCGTCGAGAGTTACGTGCGAGCCGGGGAGCCAGGTAGTTAGCACTTTGGTGAGTCTTGTTTAATATTAACATGAGTTTAGAAAATATTAATTTGCATAATGGAATTATTAATATGCCTAAGGTTGTATTTATGAACGTGAATCAAATCAATATCCTAAAGTTTGAATGAAAAATCTACAACACTTGGACTTACCTCGGGATATGTGCTAGCACACACTCCCATAATTTGAGTGTCAACATGTTGTGTCACCAAGCTGAATTAAGTGGAGAATAGGAGTGATTTATGTCCACAAGATCACATGGAGATAGGTACACGCACCTTGATTAAAACACCCACTATATAAGCCATCCTCTCCCTTAAAATGCTTCACAATGCATGGTTTTGTAAACTGAAAAATCCAGAGCCGTCAGTTGAAATTCTATTGGAATTGGAGAGATTAAGGGAGCGTTTATATCACTCAAATTAGAGGATCAAATACCTCCCATCAAACAACACCAACTAGGTAACTTTTCTTCACCTTCATGCATTCCAATTTGAAGTTTTTGGATTTAATTCAAATGGCTTTTCTGTTTTGATGATTCAAAAGTGTTCTAATGTGGTTTCAACGCATTTCTAAGCTTTTGTTTCATTTATCAAGTTTCATTTTCGAATTTTCCAAGTTTTTGCCAAAAAATGGGAATTTCAAGTGATTTCAGTTTTGAGGATTTTTGAGCTATTAAATGATGTTGTTTTTGAAAACTAAGTTCATATTTGGATTCCTTGTAAAAAATCACTTAGGTAGAAGTAAAAATTTTGAAAATTAGTGGAGTTTTCTTAACTAGAAAAAAAAAGAAAGAAGGAAGACGATGAACAGTGCTAGAAAAGGGGGGAGGAACGCATGCACACGTGTGTGCGTGCGGTCCCTGGACCGGGCCAAGCTTGCTCGATTGGGCCAGATGATGTGAGCTCCATATGTAGAGCTTCGCGGTAGTAATAGTGGCACAAACTGACGTTTGTGCCGGGATATCGAACCACAAGGACGGTGCAATGCTAATATCAAGTCTAATAAAAACATCAAGTTAGAAAAAGTAAATTTTAAAAAAAACAAACTAATTAATGAACTAAATTAATTTAACACTAATTAAGCTAATTAACACTAATTGCATTTATTTAAAACTAGTTTTAAATGATGGAAAATTAGTTTTAGGGAATTTATTTCACCTAAATTTTATCCTTTTGTTCCAATGTAATTAAAAATTCCTCAAATCATGTGTTGATAGGCGAATTTCCTAAAAGTTTACTCCATCCCGAGGCCTTGGTGATGGAGATTCTAGTGGTTTACTCGGACTCCGCCGGTCAGCATGAGCAGCGTAAGTGAGAACACCGGAATAAACGTCAAATTCTTAACCTCCCTAGTTAATGGTCGTTGATCGACATACCACATGTTCTAAGGTTACGTTTCGTCAAATCTGGGCCTAAAGCCTCAATGGTCATAGTGACTTCCTAACCCTATGTTTTACACCTACATGATCAAGGTAAGCATAACATAGCAAGCAAGAATACACAAATCAACACATGGAAATGAAATAACCAACATCTTCATATTGAAAAATCAAAAGGAATCCAACCTAGGGTTCATAGACCCCTAAAACAAAAGGGATTACCCCATGAATGGTTTAAATACAATATAAAACATGTTAAGAACAAGAGAAATCATGATTTCAAACCTTAGTTTTGATAAAAAAAATCTAAGTTGAAACAAAATCCCGTCACCTTTCCAAGTATTGAACAAAATAAATAGTTAAAAATAGAGGAGAGAATTGATGATCCCTTTGTGTTGAGGCAATCAAAATATATATAGTAGGTAAGATGGATGGCTTGGTTAAAGTGTGGTTAATAACCTAATTAATGCCCATTAATGCCCTATGTTTAATTTTTGGTCAAAAGAGCAGATTGTGTGTTGATGGTCGCTAACGTGGCATTCAAGGATTGTTGAAGCTCATTCAACAGCTGGACAATATCCCTAATTGCATGTGAAACGGTCACATTGAATGCACGAGTGCATGTGCGGTGATTAGGGAGAAACCGTGTGGGCCCTGGCTTCATCTGATCCCTGATGCGTGTCAAACAGAGTGAAAACCAAAAATATACCAAAAGAAATCCAATTTTATTCTTTTTAATCAACAATGCCTACAAAAATTAAATAAACAAATATAAGTAATTATGAACCAAAATTGGAGACTTTAACGCACTATAATAAAGTAAATAAACACAAAAATGGGGTACAAATATCAACTCATCACCAGAACTGCGATCGACCCGATTGGACCAGGCCGGACCCGATCCCATTAAAAAAACATTTTTAAATATATATATATAGAAAATTATAGAAATTAGATAGAGATTTATGGAAAAATTCTGAAAAATATAAGAAATTGAGAAAAAGGTAGAAAATTGGTTTTCGGGACTTTTCAAACATTTGGCACCCCAATATAACTCGAAAAATATGCCACAACTGAAAATTTGGAATGAAGTTCTAAATTTTGGTTTAATATTATAAATTCACTTAATGTGGCTTTAAATCAATTAAAATGATATAAAAATGAACTTTAGGAACTAAATAGAATTCTCGGGAGTTCGGGTATGCGATTCGGGGTATCGGGAGGCCGGATAGGCTAGGAATTTACTTACATTGTGAGTATACCCAATGGAAACTTTACTTAGTATTTTAATTCCATTGTTTGTTGTCCTTGCATAGTCCTTTTGACTATAGTACCTTTATATTTTGATATCATGTGTTGCTTGTATTCTATGCTCACTTGATGAGTCCTTGTTATCATGATATTTGTTTTCTTGTCAATATTCATTGATTTTATCCCATGCTATGTTTTATTCTTGTTGTCTACTTATGAATTTAATGTTAAATAGCATGCTATTAGGCTAGTGAACATCTTATTAATATTTATATAGACTTGTATTCCTTGTTTGCTTAGGTGTTTAGATGTGCCTACGCCTTGACATTCCATACTTGGTAATTCTTGAAATTCAAAAAGTAGTTGTCGCATTTAGGTCTCGTACTCGATCGATATGTGTGCGACTCACGGGGTTAGAGTCTCTGGGGATGTCGGCACATGTTACCTGACATTGCATGACACTTGGGGTTAGAGTCCCTGAGGTGGTCTACACACCGGGGTTAGAGTCTCTGGCAACACTTGGATTAGAGTCCCTCGTGTTATATGATAATAGGTTGGAGTGACACGATTCAAAACCGACCGGACCTAAATCACTACTACTTAGTCTAGTGTAAGTTTCATTTTGTTTAACTCGGGTATTTATTTGCATATAGTTTATTTTTCAGCTTTCCTAGTTATATGCTTCTAAATACCAGTCGATTATATTTGGAAATGCAATTTAAACTTTTCATTGGGGATTACTGTTTTATTCTCTTACTCACCGTCCTTTTTATGACGGTGGGTGCAGTGCCGACTACCAGAAGGCCGGATAAGGAGAAGATCAACGATTATCTCTAAGTCAGCGGCGTGTCATGGCATTAGATAGTAGGTCTTCTTTTGGTATTTTGTTTGTATATGTTATATATGTCTTTCTAATACATTTGGGTTTTATGTTGTTGGGGCATGTGCCCTACGTCAATCTACAAACATTGTTTATCTTACAGTTTTAGTTAATTAAATAGAGGTTTTTCATTTGTTGTTTTATTATAAGTGATTGCATATTTGCCTTATAATATGATTCATGGGTATTTGTTGAAATATCCTAAATGTCCCTAGTTAGTCATTATACTGGAAACTATAATGAATTAAGACTAGCGTGAGTCTTGATTGATGGTCATGTGATGATCATACGTATAGGGATACGAATCAAGATTATGAGTACTTGTTAGGAAACAAGGTACTAGATCGACCTGCTATGAGAACACCACATGGATTAAGTCACACGTGTTACTCTTAATAGGTATATCATTTAGTCATTCGACTTGAGATTACCATAGACTTCAATATTAAGAGCATGATAATTTGACACAATTAAGTATTGTCTTTAACCAGAAAATTATAAAGATTGTGATTGGTTATCATGTGAGCAATATGTGAAGGTGTGTAATCAAAAAAGAATTTGTCGCTCTCGTAAAGAGAGAGATATCAGTGGATCTGTCGATGTGTTGGATTGTTAAATGGTCAAGTCCAAGTGAATTGATATGATCAATGTCGTTTGGATGTTTTCAATCTATCTAACTAGTACGATTGAACATTAAGGGTGACTTTTCATGCCTTATATTTAATCAAAGAATATCACACGACAAAAAGATATGATATATATTATTCATTAATGTTGTATCGATTTTGATATTCATGCTACTTGGGTAGTCGTAATGCCTTGCTAGAAACCGCTTATGACTTGTGTACCAAAATAGTTTTGGTTCACTACCAACGTCATATGAACCTATTGGGTCGCACACAAAGAATGGTTTTGCGCAATTTCAAATGGTCTAGAGTATTGAATTTTATAAGATAAAATTCATAATATATAAGCCCTTATGATTCGTAATATGATAACTTATTAATAGGGGTATATGTGTAATTTGCTCAAACAACGTAAATACAATAGTTATATTTTGAATTTACTTAAAATATCATAAATACAATAGTTGTATTACGAATAGGATTTTAAGTGAAAACTTATCTACACATATAAATAAAGGGTGATACCCAAAAACGTAATAAAAATTTTGTTTTTCTAATTTTCGTATTCTCTGGATTTTGGGAGAGAAAGAAAAACGTTTTCAATCTCTCTTGAGGCTAGCACTCCAAATTGTGTCACCGTTCGTGTATGGATTTATGATAGAGAACGCACATTTGAACGTCTTGAAGATTGAACAATCAGAGAAGGAAATCGCAAATCAAGGTATAGTTTACTTTTGTAGATCTTATTTAATGGAACTTATTTGCGATCCTGCTGGGGTTATTCAAAATTGTTTTGAATTTTTCACTGCGTATAAACCCCAAAAACCCAATATGTATTTGGGTTGAGCGTTAGTTCCCCAACTCGACTTAGACTGTTTTATTGTATTTTAAGGTTGTCTTATATATGATGTCATTTCCTAGTTTTTCACACTTAGGTTTATTTTTAATTGGCTTCCGCATAATTATCAAAAGCTTTCGCATTAAATGACTAAGACTTTTGCTAAATAAGAAACCATTTTAATAAAAGTTTTAATTACCACTGAATGTCATTAATTGATTTGGACATGAGAAACAAGATAAATTGGTTGTAAGGCTGACTAATGGATAGGATTTGGGCTTAATTACAGGATTAGGTCAGGCGGTGCCCTAGATTAGGAGAGGGGCTGTCACTGGAGTTTTTTTAAAAAAATTTAGAGTCTCACAGATTTCATAGGAAATGGAGCAAAGAATTTTGTGGTGGGAAAAAGTGAGAAAAACGATTTTCACAGGAAATGGAGCAGGGAACTACTTTAAAAAAATTGTGGAGAAAAAAAAAAGAGAACATATTATCAAATAAAGGCGAAGTCTATGAAAACTCCTCAAATAAAAAGATTTAGCTCGAGTGCTTATAGCTAGATTAGGTGAGTTACTCCAATACTTTGTTCAATAATGTGCTACTTAAAATCCGATTGTTTCCATTTGGTGTTAAGTCTACAATAGTGGAGAGTGTGGTTGCATTTCTTGCATATGATAACCTCTTGAGTGTTGATGCACTATTATTTTTCAAAGAAATCGTGAACTTCCGTGCTTGAGTGTAGTGGCCCTAAAAAGTCTTGAGTAGTTGAAGGCATTTGTCTTGAATGAGTCTAGTTCTTGAAAGTGTGATTTCTATTGGTGCTTGGACTTCATTTCTAGACAGATATTAACTTTGAACTTCTTTGAGAGAATGATTAATTTAGTGGCATTATGATAAAAAAGGAACTCCACTTGACATTGTGATGGGTATATGATTAGTTAGGTTAGTGTTAGCCATTGTAGTATTAGGAGTCTAGATATTAGTGGTATGTGTGTTTTCATTCACTTCTTTACTCGAGACACGCAAAGCTCTAAGTTTGAGGGTGTTTGTTAAGTGTCTAATTATGCATAGTTTAGTGTAATAATTTAGGTATTAGTGGACTCCAATTATCTCATTTGTAGTGATAAACTCTCATTTTGTGGGTTTCAAGTATTTCGAGCCTAGAACATGAATATGAAGTAAATATGGCACTTGGGAAAAAAAATGCAAAGTTTGGGATTACGCGACACCAAGTTGGCAAAGTTTGGTCAAGTTTCTTAATGACTCCGCTTCGGTATAAAGACAATAACTTCCTCATTTTAAATTCAAATGACTTGTTGTTTCTTGCGTTGGAAAGTATACTTCGAGTTGAACATTTTCATGTCCCAGAAATGTTTTCAAATTCGGCTTCTAATTAGTTCAAAACTGCGTTGCAAGTTAGAACAGATTTTGATGACGTCGAGGATGCCATGTACAAATTTCTAAAGCGTGAGCCGTGGCGTCCTGACTAGAAGCTCACTATTTTGCACGCCTCTATGGATGTCGTAGCCTCAAAAGGGTGGGACGTAGACCTCAGAAACTCAAAAATTCTAACTTCTTCAGATTTTTTAGGTTAAAACCCACTTTAGGGGTTTCATATAAATGGTAGTTAAGTTGTTATATGAATATTATCTCTTGTTTTTTTACTAGAACTCATAGGAAAAGTTATTTTTGCTAGACAATGTCCAGATAATCATCTTGATCTAAGCTGGAGGTGGATCGAACAGAGTCTTCAACTTTGGAATTCATATCATAAGGTATATTTAATCTATTTTACATTGATTTTCTATTGTGACTTATTTCATTTGTCATTGAACTTCATCTAGGATTAGATTCAATTGTGTAAGGGCCCTTGCATGCATATGAGGTTGACTACCCTTAGTTATTGAGTCGAAGCATCCGTCCTAATGTGATAGACTCATCCAAGTAACAATTGACCCAACTGATTAGTTAGTCCCTTTTAGGACCGATTAAGTGTCTTAGGGATCTAGGCTAAATCGGAAGCACTAGCGATCTGGTTGTCTAGGTGTAGTGCCTTCACAAACCCCTATGCAATCAACACATTAAACCCAATTCGCATGAGTATAGGGTCGTGTGTTTGGTTAGAGAAGTAGTTAATGGTTGTACCTTGACTACTGAGACTAGGAAGTGCAAAAAACCGAGTGCATCACCAGGTCTATAGCTACACTAGGTCATAATTGAATTTCATATATTTACTTGAACAGAATACCGATGAATTACCTAGGTTGTTGACAAAGTTCGAGAAGTTGAAAGCCTAGGTTACTTTCCTCCCTTGAATTCACTTTTACAAAACTATTTTTACGTTTCTTCAATTTTAATTGTTCTCTCAAACCCCCGATTTCCTTTCTTGTTTTTTTTATCTTAGAAAGACTACCAATCTCTTTAGGATCGATCCTTCACCACTATCTACAAAATGACTAATTTAGGTATATTATTTTATTGACGTATTCGACGCTCGTCAATTTTCATAGTTTACTTGTCAATTAATTTTGTATAGAACAACATATTAAGTTATATGTTATCAATTACTATATTGTATGTCATGTTTTGATTTGTGAAAATTTAGATTACTTGTTCCATCAGAGGGTACTTTGATTCAAGAGAAACAATTGATCGACAAAGAATATTAAAAAAAGGAAGAAAAGAAAGAAACTCTATATCAGATCATAAGGAATCTAACATAAAGTGAATAATTTTAGCTGACATTAGGTGGGGCAATAGAATTGCATTATTGGCTGCTGAGTACCAACCGCACATAAAGTCAAAATGAAATCAAAACAATCAGCCCAAAATTCCTGATTTTCACTTTGGTCACATATGAGTTGCAGATCAGTGAAGAGGCCCAAAACTATGGTCCCACAAGTGAGTAATAAAGCTGAGAGACTTGCAGTAACTACCTCATCTGTTTCATCTCTAGACCACCACAAATAGAGGACATGAACAAAAGAAATTGCAGAAACAGAAGAATAGATTGTTGAGAGAATATAAAGCTGTTGGTTCATCTTCTTTGTTTCTAGTTCTCAAATAGATGCAGAACCACACACATCATGGTGGGATTTCACCTGATGAGATTCTTCATCTGGGTCCATCTCTCAATCAGCTTTTTTGTAGTTTTTGGCACTTTTTCATGGTGCCCACATCATTTTATAGAGCAAAAAGATCAAGTGTTTGAACAAAAAACAGACAAGTTTTGGAAGTTTGATGAGCAATCCAACAGTTGGGTTGAAGTGGACTTGCCATTTGATCTGCTTTCTTGTGTGAATGAGAATTGTACCAAAGTGGGAAGAATCGAGAAATCGGAAAAGAAAGAAGAAAGCCCAGAACAAGGAGAGGACTCAAAGGGCAAGGGAGGATTGGGTGCTAATGGAGCAGTGTCAAATGAGAGTTCCGAGATGGTTCTCCGACGACGAAAGCGGATTTCTTTAACTAGAATGTCCGATACATCTATTTGGGTGACTGGAGAAAGCGGGTCGATCTATGAGAGGTTCTGGAACGGAATGAATTGGGTGATCGCACCCCATGATTTACCAATATCAGCAGGTGCTGCAGTCTCAATTTTTTTGGTCAGCCGGACGATTCTTGCACTATCAGAAGTAGGCAATCTATATCAGGTAATATATATATATATATATATATGTATGCATTTAGTTCCACATTGGTACTAGACAAAAGGGCTCTACTGGAAAATCAAAACAAATCAAATATAAGCATCTTGTATTCTATAGTTGCAGTTTTAAGAAAATCTCACTTCATGCTTGCTCTCTCCCTTGCAATCATTGTTTGTCGTTCAATCAACTAAAAGGGAATTTCATTGTCGAATTATACTTGTCTGGAGAAACCAGAATTCATATCATGCTATTGATCAATACAAAGTAACTGCTCTTAAGGAATAAGATGGTAGCCAGAACTATGAAGTTTTTAAGCATCAGTAGCTCCATCCATCTTGTTCTCATATGTTTGGTATTTACAGCTGCAGCTGACTGAAAACTCGCAGCCAGTTTGGGTCGAGCTCATGCCCGAGTTCGAGTCCAATGCAGATAGTAAAGAGCAGAAAACAAGATCTAGAGTTCATATCAAGAATGGTGTCACTTCATATGATGAAGAGTGAGTAATATTGATCACTAGGAAAGGAATATTTCCCAAGCACATTTGGGCATGCCCTGTAATGGTAGTAATACCATCAACCATGAAAGATTGATTCTTATGCTAATCTGAATATAACTACTTGATGTTTCCTGTTATCAATTAGGAGAGTGTATTTCTCCACGAAGAATGGATCACTTTTGGAACTCAGCGAAGTTGACCCTCCAAGGTATTGCTCACTCATATTATAAACTCTGTAGACGAAAACTTCACTTGTGATAAGGCAATGGCGTGAATCGTGATTCTGAAATTAAATTTTGAATGTTCAACTTAATTTGATGAGCAGGTGGATAGATCATGGTCATCCCCCAGGCGGCAATGTCGTAGCTATAGCAGATCCAGCAACTATCCGACGAGATGTAGTATTCACTGTAAGGTAAACCAGTATCAACTGTTAATATAAACACCAAAATATTTCTCAGTGACATAATGCATCAAAAGACTACTGCACCCTGATATTCATTTCATTTCTCATAGCGCTATTTTGCATGAATCAAAGTTTTAGACATCGATTCATCAGACTATATATAGTCATCAACATCAAGCTAAAAGGGAAAATTCAGTGCAGTTCTGCTGGAGACCTTTATGAGTTTGATAGAAACTCAAAACCATCATGGAAGAAACACATATGGAGAGAAGAGTCCGTTAAACAAACCTCACTTGCGCCATCCAAAGCATGTACTTTTCATGGCTTGGTCGGAATTCATTCTGTCTCCTTATTTCTTCTGACTACGGTACGTATTCAGTAGTGATTTGAAAAGAAATGTCACATTGTATTTTTGTCACTCTTTACCGACATAGCATAGCTTCTAATGTTATCTTATGAAGATAAAAAAAGTTGCAAGACTTTCATGCATTTAAGGAAATCTAAACTATGAACTGGTATCACCATTTATTTACATTCCAAGAATTGATAGGAATACAGTCTGCAATACATGATGATTAGAAGAAAAATTTTGTAGGCTGGTAATTTGGTCGAGAGGCGGCTGCACCAAAGGAAGTGGAAATGGATAGTCCATGGAAATCCAGGACACCATCAACTGACTACTATGACATCAATTATACAGGATGAACTCAACAACAAGATAATGTCATTGTTCATTACGACGGCTACTGGATCTGTATTTCAATATAAACTACTCAAACAATCAGGTGGAATCATTTAAACACTGATTTAGTTTTCACCTCTTCCTTTTTCTTGTTTGCCTGAAAATCTTCGTTGTTCTATACTACATCATACATGCCCCTTGTTCGTAAATTTGGAAATGTATCATTGTCCAGCATGACCAAATGACTTAATTCATTACACAATCCGCAGCTATTTCACGGTGTATGATCGCTATTCTTAAACCAGTTCTGTAAATTTTTCCTAATTCTAGTTTATAAGAAAAAATACACATTTCCCTACTATTTCCCTTCATTTTGTTGCATAGTGTTTTGTGTTTTGCAAATGAAATTATTATAGGAGAATTCCTATGAACTTCTGTGGTGTAAAAGCATTTCACATCCTACCTTATATGTTGTGTTCTCAGGAGCTTCTTCATCTCTTGTTTTGTAGTTGTGTAAAAGCCTCAATCACAAATTGGTTGGGATCAACTACTTGAACCAAACTCCTCCATTCCGCTCAATTTCATGCACTTGATGATGTGCATTCATAATCTTATAAATCCCTTTTTTGTAGTTTAAAGCAATTCAATTCAATAAGAAGGATCCTTTCTAATCAAAAGAGTGAAAAGAAAGTTGAAAAGGTCACAGCTGAAAAGCTTAGTGTCTGCTACATCCTGAATAAAACAAAGACTTTTTTTTGCCAGATGACAAAGAGACCAAGATAATGCAGACAAACTAATCAGCTAATACAAAACAAATATAGTCATATAAATTAAGTAATGAACTGAAAAAAAGAACTCAAAAAGTTACTAACATGACATTTAATTAAAAACCTAAACAACGAAGTCTGCAATTATTCACTCTTAAGGGTTTAATCACTGATCATCCCCTCATTCTATTAAAAGTTTTCTGTCAGGTTATCCATACTTTGCTGAGCAGAACTCCAAGCTATTTTACGGTGTTCTAGATAATTAGGCATTACTCTGATGCATCAAATCCTTCTCTTTTCACAAAAACAGCAATAATCCCTTGTATTCAAGGTCAGTTATATGGATCCAATATTTCCATTCAGCTCGATTAAATGTGGTTGATGATGTGATTGTTAGTCTTTCATTTTTTGTTACCTCAATCCCAAGTCATTCTCTCTCTGCAATTGTTTTCCTCATCTCCACAAGGCATTCCAAAAGCTTTTAATAGCCTACGAGGACAGAATAAGCTATGACCCCTCAAGAAAAAAGGCAATCCATTGCACTCCCTTTTTTTTTAAAACATTCATTGCACTCTCTATTTTTTGAAGACATCCATTGCACTATTGAATACAGCAGTATTAATATCTCCAGAAACCATAAACAGATGTAATTTTCTCTGGATCAACAGGTGCAACTAAGGGCAGTGAGATTGAAGAGACATGGGTGAACCACATACATCCTCCGCAGGCAAGATCCGCAAAAGATATACCAGGGCTACAATTTCAGAATGGCAGGATAATGTTTGCACTAGATGATGGGAGGCTTGCAGAGCTTCATTTGTCAGGCATAGGTGGTGAAGGCTCCGGCCCCACTCATCCAAATAATGTACGAAGAAAAACATCAAACAACTATGAATGGTCAGTGTTAGATGCCCCTGAAACTGAAGGATGGAATGCCGAGTATTGCAAAGAAGAGCGTGGACCCTTCAATTGCATTGCTGGCGTGAAAGATGAAACAAGTGGTTTGGACAGTTCTAGACCAACAACAAGGCGAAAGGTAAGAAAAAATCAAGAAAATTACCTAGAACAAAGTGCTCCTGATGGAAGCCTAGATGAACCTTTGGATCAAGATAATTCCTTAGAAAATGGAATCTTCCATATGCGAGTAATGGCAGCAGGTAGATCATTTTTCCTCATAACAGATGACGGACTGACCTTTGAATATATCTATGCTGAGAATATATGGCTGTGGCTAAGACATGAACATGAGACAACTATGAAAGGCGTGCTAGGAAATTATAATGGAAGTCTATTTCTGGTCGATACACATGGCAATTTGCTTATCAGAGAAAGGAACGACAACGAACTGCTATGGATCAACTGCACATCTATGAGAAAGGGAAGGCAAGTGATTTCAGGTCCTCCATGGGATAGCATACCTGGTAAAGCTCAGAAAGTAACAACAGAAGATGCCATCTTCTTCATCAGCAAACATGGAAGATTAGTTCAGTTTACAGTAAGTCCACAACTGCCAAAAAGACCATACATAATTACGTACTGATTTACTCATATTTGACAACAAAAATAGCTCTTGAAACTAGGATAAATACAAAACATTGAAAAAAGAACTATGTGTGCATGCTAATATACACTCAATTTATCGTCCACAATTCACCTAATGTTGGGTCTCTACAGGTCTTCATGCGGAAATTCAAGTGGAAAGACTGTCGAAACCCACCAAACACAAGAATTGCATGTATAGTTGATCAAGAACTGTTTCGAGATAATATAGTGTTTGTAATGGGAAGGAATGGCAGACTATATCAGTACAACAAAGTGACTGAGCTATGGCACGAGCACTACCAATCCCCACATTTGGTTCTATCGAAATTACCAGGAACTGCTTTGAGGCTTTCATCAACATCACTAAGTGGTTCTATATTCATGGTTGCGGAAGATGGTGGTCTAATTGAATACCACTGGGACTCGTTGGATGAATGGAGATGGGTGGAACATGGAACACCAGACAGAAGTGTTTGCTTAGTTGGTGCACCAGGGCCATCTCCTGAAAGTAATCAATTGTTTGTGATTGGCTCTGATGGTGAAGTATATCTCAGGTACTTGGATCAAAGGACTTGGAGATGGAAAAGCTTTGGTTTCCCTCATTTAGAAAACATGCTTGGTAAAGATCATAGAAACATGGCATCAGAAGATGGGAACAATAAAATTTGTGTCAATAGAGAAATGAGCGGTAATCCATGCAAAAATTGTGATTCAAAGGTCAGTAGCAAAATCATTCTCATACTTCTGTAATGGCTCACATAAATGCACACTAAATCAGGTTTAAGAATTGCAGGTGGCACCGGTCAGACCAATTCCATTCTCAAAGGATATAATGATCTTTGAACTAAGAGATGGCAGGGTAAGTAATCCAAATCCAGTTGATGCATGCCAGATTTTTTCACATTGCATTCCAAGAGGGAAACATATATTATTTATCATGGATATTATGACTTTAGCTTAAAAAAAAGACAGAAAACCGGATGACACTCAAACTTCCAAAATAATGCCAAAGAATTAAGTATAAGCAAAAACATCAAATATCGGATTAACAACAACAAAGCCTCAATCCCAAATTAGTTGGGGTCGTCTAAATGGACCAAACTCTTCCAATGCCTTCAAAATCCTTTATAATAAATGCATCTCAAGATATCTTGGATTAACTTCGAGCTTTTTAATGAGAAACCAGATGCAAAAACAGAAATGTATCAGACTAGTTAACATTGTCATGAATATTTTTTTGGATTTTCATGGAAAGTTTAATCCCTGTGTACAGCATCACTACAATTTTCAGAATCAAATATAACTATTTCGAAGGGATAAAACCAAAAATGAAAGCATGGAAAACCATTCATGAAGTATTGAAAAAAAGTAGAAACAAAAAAGAACCTTGGACAAGATGCTCACAACAACCCCTTGTTGGAATGAATCATGGCAGTTGGCAGAATTGCAAAAGGTAGATGATCTGCAGTGGGAATGGTCGCGTGCCATCAGCACTCCAACAACTAAATGCGTCGATTAGTTGGAATCCTTTGGCGTCATGATGCTAAATCCCCGATGCAGATTGAAGCCATAATTACATGACAAATGGATGTAGAAGCCATGCTCAGCAACAAGCCAACAATGCAAATATAAAGCTAGTTCTTTGTAAACAGCATCATCATTCTGCATTCTAAGTCTTGTAATGTGAATAGGGACCGAAAAATGCACCTATTGTTGTGGTACAAACTGAAAACCAAAATTTAGGCTAGGCGCTTAGGTGCTTCAAATCACTTGTACATTCTATGAATAGGAGACAATGTAAATATAACAAAGAAGCAAACAACAATCCCATAAGATTCATAGGAAGGAAAAAAACTGTTGTTTCAATATATTCAGTTTCTGGAAGACACTTGTTGTACGTGGTGCCTAATATTACATCATTAGCACGTAAAAGGAATGGCTTAATTATGTAGTAGTTCCCCCAACTATTTCTGAAAGAAGAATTTGAAATTGAACATGTTGTGAAGCATTTAGGTGAATTCTGAATCATTGACAAAGTAATACTTAAGGTTTAGGGCATTTGAGTTGCATAGTTTTTGTTAAGGAAACATTTGAGTTGCATAGTTGAACAAATCAATGTTCTTTGGGTTGGACAAAGCAATTATATGCCAGGAAAATTATGAGCTTTGGTTTGAAGCATACTAGGAGTCCATCGAATTATAAGACTCAGTTACACAGATACAAAGTAGCATTTTCTTGATGTGCATTTGAGCTTTTCAATTTGTTCAGCTAATGCCCTTTGCATTTCCAAAAAAATTAAAGCGCCAAGCATAAAGAGTCAAGTGAACACTCTTTATCCTTTTGAAATACAGAAATAGCATACTGAATCCTAACTCCTAACATTGATCGATTTTAATAAATATACAGAGACGAGTAGCACACCAAGTTCTTCCTTTAACAATTACTTTGGGTACTTGATTGAAATATACAAGCATAGGGCTAAATGATTCTAAGATTTATGTGTTTCTTTAGCACTTAAATCTCAATAATTATTCAGAGGAATTCCGGTCCTAGAACATATCACTTATTTTCTAAGTTTATTTGACTCCTAGCATATCACTTAATGACTTACATTCACTTGCCATAGTAAATATGGAAACAAGACTCGGACTGACCTCTACTATTAGTTTTTTAACTCATTACATTCATATATTCCTTAGAAGAATAGCAAATGACAAAGTACAGAAAAATTTATACTTCAAGAAGTAAGAAAAGAAAATAGAGCTTGGAATGGAAACAAGAAAGATCCGGATAGATGAAGGCACTAGACAACCAAAGTTAAAACCCTAAACATAGCTGGCTTTGCCTACATCATTGGATGATTCTTCAGTTATAGCAGCAGCAGCAAACTGATGTTCCAGTAGGGAACTCTCTATTCTATGGAAGAAATTTCATTGTAGAACTCGATTGCAAGGCGGCTAGGCAGACAATGTGCTTCCTGATAATTTTTTTAAATTGAAGGGACAAATTACAATTGAGTTTGGTGCTATGATACCTACAAACAACAAAATCTTAACGTAGTTAACATTACATAAGGACCTATAGGCTTATTAGCATCCTTGAAATATATATTAAACGTGGATTAATAAACTATTATTGTTAATTAAGGACCTACAAATAATTAAATACTAATTCAAGGGCCTCTGAATAAATATATTTTGGCCGTCTAGGCACCACCTTGCCTAGGTCAAGAAATTCATTTCAAGATTGCCTTGTCATCTTGCAATCCTTGAATTATTTCTTGCACCTAAAAGCGGTAGACGATGAATTAAAACTTCCTCTCAAAGATTTCAATTGATTGTAAAGTTTGTGTGAGACCATCACTTCCTAGATAAATCAGAAAATGAGGATGATTCAGATCCAAAAAACTAACATGACTTCCAATGACACGGCATAATCACCACTTAAATGGTTCCAAAAAAAAATGTAGCATTCAAATCTCTATTAATGGGGGTAATTTGGTTCACTGTAGCACATGAAATTCTCCAAATATTATTACATTACATCACCATTATAATCACAGCCCCATTTTCCAGCAATGCATTCCCATGGAAACTGATTAAAGTGACAACTTTATGTAAGGAGCTCAACTGCAGTAAGACTCTCAAAATTACTAATTATTTGTAGGAATGCAGATGCATAATGCCTTGCAGATTCTTGAACAAATTCACCAAGTCAACCTATAGTATTTTACATTTATAAACTGAGAAAGCTATCTATACTATACATTTCTATTCTATCGTATGGAAATAAATCAGTATACATATACAAAGGAAAATTTACAGTAAACAAAAAACTAGGTAGCACTATAGGAACTTAGCTCCTGAATTTGTGACACGTGATCTGATGTAAGATCCTATCTGCCTCCAAACAGAGAATTCAGATCCGAAGAAATGTACCCTCACTGATTTTTTCGATCCTTCTCGGAGGAATTCTAAGTCCTTGGAAACATGCTGATCAGACTTGTCAACATTCAAGAGGGGCAAAGACTCAGAGCCTTGAGACTCCAGGTTTTCTATCCAACCCCGTAGCAAATAGTTAACAACCTGTTGAAAAATAAGAACAGGCCTCAGTTTCACCAAACATGGAACAAATCAATCAGTGTGCAAAATGTAACAAAGCCATTGGTTTCCTCAAATCAATAGTTCTACTTTATTTACTCATTCTCCTCTTGTCAATGGTGTATGTTATTTTATGAGAAATATGCACGTAACGATGCTTTCTAGAAAGTGAAATCAATTACTTGTAACAGTAAGATAGCTACTAATTCACAACAATAGAAGAACAAATTAGGAGAACATTACCTCAGGAACTTCATCATGAGGGCAGTGACCAGCCGGACTAATCACATAGTATGGAGCTTCCGGCACCTGCTTTTTTATCATCTGGCCCCAAACAGGCCTCACCCAAGGATCTTCTTTACCATACATAAGACATATTGGTATGTTACTCATTTGACACCTGTAAATGCGATCCCAAATTTGAGTAGGAAGAAAAAATTTAGGTTGCAAACCATAAAAATTCAGTTCCTGAAAAGTCACCTCAATAAAGCTTCTTGGAAAGACAGTTCTCCCTTGGGAGCAAACATAATTGATGCAAAAGATGCAGCGGCTGCTGGGTGCTCCGTTACTTCAAGTATGCGAGAGAAAACCTTATCAACTTTTATTGAATGGTCTGCATAAACTTGCTTAAGCACCTCACCAATGCTTCTCGGGTCACTTATCTTTTGCCAACTACAAACAAGCAAAGGAAAATTTCACAATTATGATGATTGATAAGCCAAGTATATTTTCTTTAAATAATAACAATCACAGTAAAAACAATATAGTTTTTCTGTTGCAATGTATCTTCTTGATTGAGAGACGTCAAGTTTTTGACAGGCAGTACTTCATAAGGAAACAAACTAATCGCAATTTCCATATGCATAAATACAAATATTCTTGACAATCTCTAATATATGAAAAACCTAAACAAAGGAATGCATGCCACTGTTTCAAGCAATATTTCACTTTTGAATTAGAACTGCACCATTCCTAGATAATGAGAGAGAAACAGAACCCAAAATGGCTAAGTACCAGAAACTTACACAAACTCTGTGAGCTTTCTGACACCATCAGGCATGGGAAATGTGCCAGCCCATGGAAAAATCTTGGCTAATCGTGGTGATCTTATAGGATTAGGCAGAAAACCCCAAAATGGTGTTGCATTAAGCAGTGTAACACCTTTCACTAACTGAGGATTGCATGCTGCAAAGTATAATGCTACAAATCCTCCAAGCGAGTTCCCAACAACATAAACTGGTTCACCAATGACCTGCACCATGAATAAACTTAGTTCTGATGTGTCAGAATAGGTGCTAATTTTGTATGCAAACTGTGGCATTCCTCCTCAAACAGGAGAATTCCTATACTGCAATATACTTGAAGAAGAGAGCTTTTAAGACCAAAAAATAATGTCTTTTCTAGGTATAAAATTTCAAGTTGAGCAAAATAGGGAGAGAATGAAAGAATAATCATCAATGTTTTCAATTAATTTGGAAGGGTAATACTGATGAAAGAAACCACTGTCTACTTGCTTTGTTCAAAGCAGCCACAGACTTGACCTGGCAGCAAGGTTAAAGTCAAAGTATCACAAATGGAAAAGTAATACTGATATATTTTATTTTAAAATAGCAAGCATTATCAAAGAATTTAGCTCACTGATGTTAATTCTGTACGGTATATTTAAAAATTAAAAAAAAAGGCCATGAACACCTAAAGAGAAGTAGGAGTAGCACCAACATAGGCAAAAATTAGGATGAGCAGTTGCGGTAGTTTGACACACCTAAAGATGACATGCAAAGCTCCTATAAAAAAACTCAACACGGTAGAAGTTGGCAGATGCTGATAGTATAATGGTTTGATCCATAGGCTATGTAGCCAAACGCAGCTAATTTGGGAATGAGGCTTTGATTTTGTTGTGGTTGAGAAGGATTAATACAGAAAGGAAAAAAATAAAAAACACTAATAGAAAGACAACATTTTTCGCTAATTTTTTTTTTTTTTTTTCAAATAAGGTTTGCTAACTTGGAGATAGAACATTTTTGCTCTAGATACCATCCACACGAAACTGAGTTAAGAATAACACAAAATTATGTGGCCTTGTGAATAAAAACGTGCATAACTTCAAACAACAGAAGCAGTACACATAAGTATACAATTCAGTATACTGTAAATACCAAAAAGAACCCAAGAGAAAAGTAGATCAAAATAAACACCCAGTGAAACAAAACCATAAAAGTATTTAAACAACAGATATTCACCATACCTCTTCAACAAAATAGCGAACCTGCTCTCTCCAAAGATCAATTGAGTAGACCAATTCAGCTGCCCATGGCTCAGATTGTTTGCCAAAACCCCATAATGAATTCTCCCCTTCCAATGCCTTCTTTTCATTACTACAAGGAGCTGGGTCTTCAGATGGCAATGACATTCCTTGCCCGAGAAAATCAAGTGCCCAGACTCTAAATTCACGACCCAAATCTTTCAACTGCTTCTCATAATGAAATGACCCCACTCCAAAGCCCGGAAGAAAAAGCACAGGCGGGGAATTGACATTTTCAGTCCCTGCTTTTTCATAATGCACAGTATATTTCGGCTTCCACTCCCAGTAACAACTACTAATGGGAGAGCCATAATCACCATTTGATTCATCAGGAAGACCTGGAATCAAAACTTTACTAGTTGATTCCTCTCTTTCTGATACATTTCCTAGATCATCTTTCCCACCAACTACATAACTGCTATGGCTTTCGCTCATAGCACTCGTGTTTGAAACATCATGAAAACATCTAAACGAGCCAGTGAGCCTCGACCCTTCCCCCTTATTTAGCATCCGAGCCTTGAATCCAGTACATAAAGACTGCGATTTTCTTGCAAGAATGATATCAGACCGACTCGAATTCAAGCTTTTCTCAACTACCTTCCAGTTTAAATACCCAGCACAAGACCATGGCTTAGAACAACTGATGGAAAGCAGTTCCATCCCCCTAGCACCATTGCAAAAGAACACCAAATCATTCACAATTTCACTCCAAAAACCATCCAAAAATCCTAATTTCTCAATATAACGCGTCGAGTCAACAATTTCACCGTTAACCTAATTTGCCACCCAAAAAAAGATTCAAACACTTTTTCTTTCAAATTCAACATCATTTCCACCAAATCCCTCTCAATTCACCTAAAACAGAACACCAAATCATTCACAATTTCACTCCAAGACTATCCAACAAACCTAATTTCTCAACACAACGCATCAAATCAACAATTTCACCCTAAGCCTAATCTAAAAAAGGATTCAAGTGCTCTTTTTTTTACCAAATCATTTCCACCAAATCCCTCTCTATTCACCTGAAAAAAGTACACCAAATCTCACAATTTCACTCCAAAAACCCTAATTTCTCAAAACAACGCGTCGAAAGAACAATTTCATCCAAAGCCTAATTTGCCACCTAAAAAACATGATTCAACTGATTTTCCACCAAATCCCTCTCTATTCAACAAAAACAACAAATCCACAACCGAAAAGCACTCCATTTCCACTTCACTACTCATGAAACCACCTTAAGAGGAAACACAAATCGCAACCAAATCAACCGAAATCAACAGAAATAGCGACGAAACTTGTAAATGCTTGACGAGTTGAACGAAATCAAACAAGAAAAGAAAGGTCGAACTTACAGAGAAGTGAAGCGAAGAAGATCTGCAAAGACTGCGATTTCGAATTGTGCGAAAACTTTGCTTCTTCGAACAAGAGAGCGAAAGTCGAAAGACGACGACGAGCCGCGCGAGTGTTTGTTGCTTCAAAGCCTCTCCAACTTATAACGACCACAGCTCTTCGCGGACACGAGTCGTATTGAATAGAACTGTGTGCATCAAGATCTGAATACACGAGTTTTTGAGTGTTGATCGAACGGAATTCGATTGAAGAGGCCGTGGATAAAGTGTGTTCTCACTGTCTGTTGTTGTGTCTGAAGCACGTGGAATAAATATGAAGCCAATGTATTTATTGAAGATTTTTAAGATATGTAACGTGTTATAAGTTATAACTTCAACTTATAATGTCGCTTGCATTTATGTGTTATGTCATTGTGTATGACCAAAGAAGACACGTTTTTTATTTGGGATTAAAACAAGGCATTGTGTAGAATCTGTAGATGCAAGTTCATCATACAAAAGGAAATGAATGTATGGTGATGAGACAAAAATCAATGCTGATAGTTACTAGTGATTACATTTATAACACTTAAATGTGTACACCGAGAAGTTTTTATCAATTGAATCTCAATCCAACAATCAAAAATCAAAAAAAATAAAAATCAGTACTATCTATAATGATTTTTTCCCAATTATCTTGATAGTACGTATATCCATAATGCAGGCTGGTGTATAAACAGATTGATCGATCCTATTTCAAACTAAGATGAGTTACTAAATTGTGATAGATGATACATATGTAGAAGCTAAGGTGACCCACTTTCACTTTAGCATAAACATCAATGCCCTAAATCAAGGAACACGACAAGTGTGTGTCCATTTAAGCGTGTTTAAATTGGATCACCTAACTATTTTTCTGTGTTTTATAATATAAAAATTTTGAAAAATACTACGGTGACTCACTACGGACACTACTATGAGCACGCACCTTGATTTTTTGTTTTATTTTTTTTTTTAACAATTTTGTAATCATAGTGAGTTTTAGTAATGCGTAATCTTAGCATTACCCTCAAACACAAAAATGTAAAAAAAAAAAGTAAAAAATTAAAAATCAAGGTACGTGCTCTTAGTAAGTATCAATAGTGGGTCACTTTAACATTTTTCAAAAAATTTCTAGAGATAATAGGCCTTGTGTGGTTGGGGGTAGAGTTGGGGGAATGAGATAACTTGGGAAGTTTCAACTAATCTTGATTGGTTGGTTTTATATGTTGTCTTTTCTGATCTATATAACACTTTTAATTCAATCATAAATCATAAAATATAAGCATACCTCCTTCCATTGCCAATAAACTTAAGAATGTTTTTCCCCTCTCTGCCTTCTTCAGTAATACCACTGTTCTTGATGGTGAGATCTCAATGCGATTTTAAATAAATCATATCTCAATAACTGTTTTACAGTTATTGGAGTCCGTTTAATTCGAAGAGAGAGGGGAGGGAATTAAAACCCCCGTACTCAAAACAATTATGCCCAAACTACCATCAAGTTGTGGGCCCAAAACATGAAGTACGTAACAACATAATATGGGTCACATATAATAGAGATTAATTAGGAAAAGATAATCTAACAATCTCCCACTTGACCCATGTTATGACTTGATGATTCAAAATAAAATATAATTGCGCACTTTTATTGAATCTATCAAATCATTTTTTCATTGAATTAAAATGATTAGATCATGGCGGTCACAAGTCATTTAATCGACACGATTCCTTCCATGTATCACAATCAACTCAACCAGTATAACTTTAATAAGGATAATTCAATCCTCTAACCATAATATTATCTCATTGAAATATAATGAAGGTAACAATTACATAAGCAAAGACAAAGCTTTAATTGAATTCACAAGTGTCATGACAATAATATGAGCAATATAATTATAAATGTATGTATACATACCACAATATTATGTTAACAAGGACTTGTCTATAATGCCCATACGTTCAACATGGCCAATAAACGTTTTGGGTGGTAATCCCTTAGTTAATGGATCCGCTATCATCAAATCAGTACCAATATGCTCAATCGACACTCTTTGTTTTTGCACTTCTTCTTTGACAGACAAGTACTTCAAATCCATGTGTTTTGCACCTTTTGAATACTTGTCATTCTTCGAAAAGAAAGCTCGCGGAATTATCACAAGTATAGCCTTATAGGTTTAGCTATACTATCTATTATAGCAAGTCCTGACACAAAATTCCGCAACCATAATGCATGAATAGTGGTCTCAAAGCATGCCACGAATTCAGCCTCCATAGTTGAAGTAGCAATTACAGTCTATTTCGCACTCTTCCATGAAACTGCTCCTCCAGCCAATAGGAACAAGTAACCAAATGTAGATTTCCTCGAGTCCACACATCCGGCATAGTCTGAATCAGAATACCCAATCACTTCGAGGTGACTCGACTGTTTGTAGATCAGCATGTAATCCTTGGTGCCTTGTAAGTACCTAAGTACTTTCTTTGTGGCTTTCCAATGATCCATTCCAGGATTACTTTGATATCGACCCAACATTCCAACAACAAAACTAATATCCAGTCGAGTACAAGTCTGGGAATACATTAAGCTCCCAACCAATGATACATAAGGAATGCATTGCATTTGTTGACGTTCCAAATCATTATGAGGACATTGCATTAAATTGAACTTGTTCCCTTTCTGAATTGGAACTACTCCTGCAGAGCACTTGTCCATTTGAAATCTCTCTAATACTTTATTGATATATCCTTTCTGAGACAAACCTAACAATCCTTGCGATCTATCACAGAATATCTCTATTCCTATCACATATAATGCCTCACCCATATCTTTCATTTCAAAGTTTATAGAGAGAAATCTCTTTACATCATGTAACATAGCAACATCATTCGCAGCAAGAAGAATATCATCAACATATAGAGCCAATATGATAAACTTGCTCCCACTCATCTTCATGTATATACACCGATCAACAGTGTTTTCTACAAAACCATACGACGTAATGGTATTATTGAACTTAATATACCATTGTCTGAAAGCTTGTTTCAATCCATATATTGACTTCTTCAATTTACACACCAAGTTTTCTTTTCCTGTGGTCAAGAAACCTTCAGGTTGGTCCATGTAAACTTCCTCTTCGAAGTCTCCATTCAGAAAGGCGGTTTTCACATCCATTTGGTGAAGCTCAAGATTATAATGAGTTACCAAAGCCATTATAATTCTTAAAGAGTCCTTCTTTGAAACTGGAGAGAAGGCCTCTTTATAGTCAATGCCATCCTTTTGATTGTAACCTTTGGTGACAAGTCTGGCTTTATGTCTTTCAATATTGCCATGTGAGTCTCTTTTTGTTTTGAAGACCCATTTGCAACCAACTTGCTTTGCACTTTCAGGCAACTCGACTAATTCCCAGACTTTGTTGTCATCCATTGATTTCAACTCGTCTTTCATGGCACTAAACCATTTTTCAAAATCATCACATTTCATGGCTTGTTTGAACGAGACTGGATCTTTGTTAATGCTCAAATCACATTCATGTTCAAGTGAATAAACCACATAGTCATTTGATACTGCTGGTCGTCTTATCCTTACAGACATTCGTAATGCTATTTCTTGTGGTTCAATTTGATCATTTACAACTTGTGCATCATTAGCTGGTTCATTAACAATAAGTTCATTTTCCTCATTTGGAACAATGATTTGTTGTCCGGGTTTATTGCGTAACCTTGATACAACAAGAGGAACAACAATTTGAGGAGAAATGCTAGATGTAGGAGTTTTCAATTGAATTTCATGAATATCCACATTTCGTGGTTCTTCACTCCCACTGTTTTGGCCATTCTCTACGAACCGAGCATTACTAGACACAACTATTCTCGTACTATGGTTAGGACAATAAAATATGTACCCTTTAGACTTTTCAGGGTAACCAATGAAGTAACCACTAATAGTCCTTGCATCAAGTTTCTTTTCATTTGGATTATATATCCATACTTCTACTTGACATCCCCAAACATGAAGATGTGTCAAACTAGATTTCCTACCAGTCCTAAGTTCATAAGGAGACTTAGGAACTGATTTACTAGGAACCCTATTCAGCAGATATGCAGCAGTCTTTAAGGCATGCATCGACAATGATGAAGGTATGGTGTTACAACTTAACATACTCCTAACCATATCCATAAGAGTATGGTTCCGCCTTTCAGCTACACCATTTTGTTGAGATGTACCAGGCATTGTGTATTGTGCACAAATTCGCCTTTTAAGGAAATCTGCAAATGGACCTGGACATTGTCCACTTTCATCATACTTTCCAAAGTATTCACCACCTCTATCAGATCTCACCACTTTTACCTTTCTATCTAGTTGCCTTTCTACCTCATTAATGAACACTTCTAAAATGTCCACTGCCTGAAACTTTTCATGCAACAAGTATAGATAACAATATCGTGAGTAATCATCAATAAAGGTGATAAAATACTTTTGACCACTCCAAGATGGAGCATCAAAAGGACCACAAATATCAGTGTGTATCAATTCAAGAGGCTCACTGTTTCTTGTGGCAGGATGTTTTGATATATGTTTGGTTTGCTTTCCCTTAATGCAATCCACACATACATCCCAGTCAACAAAATCCAATTGAGGTAAGATATTACTTTTCACTAACCACTTTACTCTTTCTTTGGATATGTGACCTAATCTTTGATGCCAAAGAAAAGCAGAGCACTCATCATGTGCACTACATTTATTTCCAATAACATGTTCAACATTAAACAAGGATTCAACAAACATACTATCAAGATTGAAACGATATAAGTTGTCAATTAAAATACCAGAACCATAATAGTATTTTTGTTTAAATAAATTAAAACAACTGTTTCCAATCTTTAAATTAAAGCCTACACAATCCAATCTTGATACAGAAACAAGGTTCCTTGAACATTCAGGAACATAAAGACACTTTTCTAAATCCAAAAAGTATCTGGTATCCAGGATTAATCTGTAAGTCTCGATCCCTTCTATGCGTGCCTTCATTCTGTTCCCCATAAATAAGAACTTTTCAGTTCCGCTTATGGGATGGATTGAAAGGAATCCTGCATAATATGTGAAACATGAGTAGTTGCACCAAGATATCAAGCCACCAGGTATTATTAGGCACTTCAATTAAGTTTGATTCAAAACATACGAAATGTAATGTATACCTTTCTTCTCAAACCATGCCTTTCGTTTCGGACAGCCTTTCTTGAAGTGTCCACTCTTCCTACAGAAGTGACACCTCAGCTCCTTATGGATTCGACCCTCATGGACTTTCATTGGGGCTTTGTCCTTCTTTTTATCCTTCCTTCCTGGGATAGCTTTGCTACTGCTACCTCCATCATGCATAGTGAGATGAACTGAGTGACTCTTCGGTTTCCTTAATCTCCCTTCTTCCTGTACGAGCATGGCCTTGATTTCTTGCAAGTTCCATTTTTCTTTTATGGTGTTGTAATTCACCTGGAACTGACCAAACTCAGGAGGAAGGGAATTAATAATGAACTAAACCAGAAATGATTCACTCACGTCCATACCCATTGCCTTGAGCTTCGCTGCTAATATATCATGCATATAGTATCAAAATATCTTTTTAAGTTAGACCACTTTGGTGACTAGCTAACTTTCAATACAATTGATATTCGATTAGGCATGCTTTAAGTTTTAATATAAAAGCCTTCAATTAATTCTAATATGTATCCCATGCAAATTAATTAAGGCAATACTTAAAACATGCATCTATTAAGGCACATTAGAATACATATGCAAATCATATTTATATATGCATACATTATGTGCACATGCTAGACATATCAGTGATACATTAATCACATCACAACATATACCTTATACGTAATGTGTTCAATCTTTTTCTTAAAATTAATAACTAATTGAATAAAAGATTGATCACCGAGCACATTATATATATATATGTACACGTCCTGATTATAAGCAACTAAATAAATGGATACAAAGCCATTGTGTTGCATCCTAACACGTGAGCAATTCTTTAAGGATATGTACAAATCTTGATAAATCAAATCACTTGGCATATCAGTATTATAATATTATAATATCCTTTCAAGAAAGTATAACACATATTCCTAATCGATCGAAGAATCCGTAATGACCAAAATATCGAATTCTTTGATTTCACGAAATACAATTTATTCGACAAATTGGGCATCGTAATAGGTAAATACTCAAAACTAATGAAATACCTATAATACCCAAAATGGCACCGCAAAATCAAAAGATTTTAAAAATATTTTTAGCCAATTAATTAGGCATCGGAATAGGGAAAATGAAATATCCAAAAAATACGCAAAGTTAAGTTGATCAAAGTATTGATCGATAATGCGGAAATTAAACATCGACTTAAACCACTATGTTGAATGAAAAGTGTTTAACTAGTGCTCTGATACCAATGTTGTCTTTTCTGATCTATATAACACTTTTAATTCAATCATAAATCATAAAATATAAACATACCTCATTCCATTGCCAATAAATTTAAGAATGTTGGTGAGATCTCAATGCGGTTTTAAATAAATCATATCTCAATAACTGTTTTACAGTTATTGGGGTCCGTTTAATTTGAAGAGAGAGGGGAGGGAATTAAAAAACCCCCGTACTCAAAACAATTATGCCCAAACTACAATCAAGTTGTGGGCCCAAAACATGAAGTACGTAACAACATAATATGGTCACATATAATAGAGATTAATTATGAAAAGATAATCTAACATTATAAACTCAATTTTTATGCAAAGTTATCTCCTAACTCACACTTTTTGGCCCGGACGTGATAAATCCTTGACCCCTTTAAGAGAGTTATTTGTCTGAGGTTTATGTACATAATTACTCTTCATTAATTGCATCTCTATTATATACCTCCCCTATCTTATTTGAATATTGTTTATGTCAATTATCAAGTTTTATTTTTTTTTCTTAAAAACGTGCAATGTATTTCCTTGTAAGTCCAAAGTTGAACCGAACATGAAAATATGAACTCCCTGTGAGTTAACTCCCTGTTAGTTGTCTCCCTCGTGAGTTAACTCTCTTGTAAGGTCTCGTTTGGTTTATTTTTGTTAACTTGCAGTGTTAGTTTGGAGTTATTTCCTTAGAGTTAACTCTTGGAGTTAACTGCCATTGACGCGTGCGAGAATCTATAGATCTCTTTTGTTAGCATCGATATTGTCCCCATTTTAACCATCTTTCAACTTTAAGTGTGGGGTTTTATCTCAAAAGGTCTCGATACTAGTTGGGAAGATTTAATTAATTATGTACTTCATTTTAAAGTTTCATTTTTCTAATGTAGTACTAACTTCGATTCATACATCTTTAACAATATTTTCATGTTTTGTTAAACTTTAAACTTGTAAAGAAGTTGTAAATTTTTAAATAATAAAATATATGAATTGACATAAATAAGCTTTTAAATAAAAGAGAAATGAGTAATAAAATGGTCATTAATGAAAAGTTATTAATGAGGGTAATTGTGGCTATAACTCTTAGGAGATAACTCTTAATGAGAGTGGTCAATAAATATCTCTCATCATAAAGTATAAGTTAAAAGATAACTTGTAAGAAAGGTAGCCAACCAAATAAGATTAATTCCAAACTCCATACAAATTGTCTCTTGAGAAATAACTCTTCTCTAACCATCTAAGTTTGACAAAAATGAACTAAACGACGCCTATATTACACGTCCGAACCTAATTTTACGCCGCCCCTGTGTCCGAACCTAATTTTATGCCGCCCCCTGTGATTGGGGTGGAGCTTAATTAATTAGCATAGCACCGATCCAAAAAGTATTTACGCTATGAAATCTTGGAAAAAAAAAAATGTAAGTCTGTCAATTGATCTAAAACAATTTAGTGTCACACGTGTTGCATAGGTAAGAAGATGGGAGTTGGACAAGTCCTCATACTGGTGGCCCTGGAGGGTAAAAGAGACGTGTTGGCCAACTCCTCCCTTTTTTGTCGCTATCAAGGATGAAGGAAACGTGAAAAAAAAAAAAAAAAAAAAACAAAACAAAAAAGCTAAAAAACAGAAAAAACAAACAAACAGTTACACACTTCCTATGATTTTTTTTTTGGGAGCGGCTAAACACAACACTAGTTACACTTCAATATTAAAGAAAATGATTGACTTTAAATGAACCTTAATGTTGGGAGACAAAAAATAACTATTTTACTTTATGTATCCTAAAGTGTGTTAGATTATCATTTTCCTTTTACTTCATGTACTCTACCTTTTACTTAATCTACTCCACTTTTTTTCTTAAAATTTTAAAAATACTTTTGCTTACCCATCACCCTTACCCTCACCCTCACTCAAATACTTTTGTCTGCGAGTGTCAGACAAACAAAGTCGACTCCTCTTTAGAGGTATCGATCGACTCAAACCGATAATGCGAATATAACTTAATTTTAGTGAGTGGTGGAGAGATCTAACCGAAACTTCTTTAAAAGTTTCGTCTCTGTTAGTTTAAAACTTGCGGCCGATCGGAATGAACAAAAACAGTTTCAAAACTCAAAAAATATATGAAAATGACAAAAAAAAACAGTGATGTTTTGCTTGAAATCATTTAATATTTTATGATTTTATCAAAAAATTTGTACCCAAAATATAAGATTCAAGCCTTAAATCAAAATCATAAACTAAAAATATATTCATAAACAAAAATGACTCAAAAAAGAAAAAAACTAAAAAAAGACTTCCAAATCAACGTTAAAAGAGATGATAAATGCACTCATGTCGAAGAATCCATATCATTTTGTTTGAGTTTTGTTGAATTTGATCAATTTTTTGTAAGTGCGATATGAGAGATGTGACTGAGATATGAAGTGAGTAAAGTATGTTAAGTAAAAAAATTTTTATATAAAAGAGTAAATGGAGTAATTTTATAAAAGTATACTTGAGATAAGTTTTTTGAAAATTTTTTATTTCAAATCATTCAAGCAATCAAGACTTCAAAAAAACTCTCCTTTAATATTTACAAAAATTTCAAAAATCTCTCTTTGAGTCCGGACCCTTAGTGTCCAAATAGATTTTTTGTTTTATAAAATTAAAGTAGGATTAGAAGTTAGTAGAGTTCTTTAGCGGCTCCTTTTTAAAATTGAGACTTTGAATTTCTGATTCGGCTTCATGATTTTCTGCGGAAAAACTGGTCGTGACACTGTTTGCAATTTTATTAAACAGAATGACACATTATTGGAGGGGTTGGAGGTGAAAGTACCGATAAACTAAAGCACAGCAAGATTGTCATAATGAACCTGCACTCTATTAAAGAGAATGACCCATTATTGGAGAGGTTGGAGGTGAAAGTACCGATAAATTAAACAAAGCAAGATTGTCATAATGAACCTGCACTCTATTTGGCATGAATATATTTGAGAAGCTGAGGAATCACTCCGTTTTGCCGATACAAAAGTAATTGATATCTAATTATGCAGTGGGAATTGTTAATTTTCCACTGGTGGCACTTCTCTCCCTAAAAGATTGTATCTAATTTAATTACCTTCAATTTACTCTTTAGATATGTATTAATTGATGGGAGATCAACACTTATATATTTTATTAAAAAGTTAAATTTAATTAACATGAGTTTCGGTTCACACATTTTTAATACTTCACTTTAGACCAAAATTTATTCAAGAGATTTTTGTTCTAAGTTCCAACTGAGCTATTGACTTTGATACCAAGTTAAATTTTTTACTTGTGGCACATCATCCACGACACTACTTCAGGCATGTGGATTTTTAATAGTACCGATTTTGTCCCCAATTTAATCACCTTCAACTTATGAATGTGTACATCTCAAAATGCTTTAATACTAGTTGGGACTGGATCGAGATTGACATAAGCTTCTAGATTATAATCAAACATATGTTCAGGCGTTGTTTTTCCCCTCCCCTCAAAAAAATGTCTCCATCTTAACCCACGTGTGTTATGCATCGCCAATAGGGGTCGCAACATATTTGTCAATGTGACTTGGTAGTGACATTGGAGCCTTCCCGATTCTTCTATATATTAATCATTTGCATGCCCTTCAAACAGAAGAGGTTCAACGAATTAAACTAGGTCAGAAATTAAACTTGGGGAGCCAATTGTAGTGTAACAAAATCAACACTACATAGAATAAAAGAGTTGGGGAATATACTACAAACACAAGAAAGGATTGGGTACAAAGGACCTTAAAGTAGAGAAATTAGGGGAGAAGTTACTAGAAAAACATAAATTCATGAACAGTGATGTGGCATCATCATTAATTAGAACAAATGTATATGTGAGCTTCTAGCAATGGACATAATTATATTATTTGGCTTTTCTTTAATTAAAAACTAAATTAGTATTGATTAAGCAAATACCAATTAATTAAACTAGTCGGCATCCATTGCATCACGTGCGCGGGCGGGAAGACCGAAAATCAATATATTAGATAAAAATAAATTTGACTATGACATAATGTTTTTGAAAAAAACATATCCTCCTTATATGGACTCAAGCTAAAAATAATAACAACCAATTTTTGTAGGTAGAAAAAAAAACTCAATAAAAGCTAAAACCAAACAATTCACATAATTGTAATAAACATGGTGTAAAAATACTTAACACACTTTAAAAACTTCTACTTCCCCTAATTTCTTAATTTAAACCATCTGGCATCCGAACTATTCGACTACTTCTGATTTGCCTGGAGTAGTCACCATATGTAACGGCCCAATTTTCAATAGCCGTTACTGGTGACGTCATTGCGGACGTGGACGCTAGCGAGGACGTGCGTGGGTCCCACAGCGAGGCTGGAACGAGTATGGAATAGGTATACAGTCCGTTTTGTATGCTTGTTGTGGTAAAATGAAAAAAAAATATATATATATATATATATATATATATATAGTAAATTGGTGGGCGCCTAGTGACACGCGGGGTCGTGGTCGACACACGTGGGTGGTAGTGTAGTGTGCACGCCCGAGTACGCTCGTCGGCGCGCACGACGAAATTGTAGGCGCGAAAATATAGGCGAATATATATATTTATATATATATGTATATATGTAATTTAATATATATATATAAATATATATTAAAATCAGAAAATAAATAAATAATAGTGAAATTACCAAAAAGGGTATTGAAGGAAAGAAGGAAAGGATAAGAACTTAGGGGCATTTTGGTCATTTTACCCAAAAATTGTTGATAAACACCATGACACCCATTTTCCCCATTTTTGATCGAAATCGATAAATCGAAAAGAGAGAGATCGATGGAAAATTGAGGAAGAAGAAGAGGAGAAAGGAGGAAGAGAGAGATCGAGGGATCGGGAGCTCGTGTGATCGAGGAGAACAAGGTGAGATTTTGTTGATGTTTTGTTGTTGATGTTGTATGTCGTTGGATGATGGTGGAGGTGGCGATTTTGTGAATCAATGGTGGTGGAATGGAGCTTGGGAGCTCGGATGAATTGCGAGAGCAATTCGTCAGAGGAGGAGACGACAATCGTCTCCCCAATCTCCTCTCCCTCTCCCTCTCCTTCTCTTCCATGTAAAAAAAAAAAAAAAAAAAAAAAAAAGAGAAAAGAGCGCGCGCGCCTCTGTTTGGGGAGGAAGACGACCCAACCGGGTCGGGCCGACCCGCCCGTCTCCCGGGCGGGTCGAGCTGACCAGTGGGCCGGTTCGGTTGGGCGACCGGACCGAGTGAACCGGGTCCGGTTCAGCCCAACTCAATTCAAAAAAAAAAAAAAAAAAAAAAAAAAAAAAAAAACAGTTTGGAAAAAAAAAAAGAAAAAAAAAAAAAATCTGGAAAATTCATAGAAAATTCAGATAAAATAGGAAAAATTAGAAAAAAATATATTTTGATCAAATAAAGGAAATTTGGGATTTTCTCGGAATGTTGACGAGATAAAGTCGGCGTTTTAGCCTCGAAAAATGAAAAATTGACATAATATATTAAATTGAAGCTAACTTAATGATAAATGGTAATAGGTATAATTCGGGTGATAATTTGAATTGTCGAGTGCTATTGGAGCTGAGCGAGGTTTGGTTTGGGACGAGGAGTGCGATATAGGTGCGTAAACCCCAACGAAACACATTTGAGTATTTAATTCTTTCAATTCTTGCATATCGTTGTTGTTGTTGCTATACATACTCATGAGGATCATGTGTTGGTCAGTTGTCGATGGGTGTTGGATTTGTTTTCTCTATCGGAGTTTATTCGGGACGATGGTGGCACGTGATCAAGCATGCTAGATTGTAGCACGTGTACTTGCGCCGCCGGTGGATTGTGATCCGAGCCGCGGGGTGCACGTGTTCGGTGGGTTTGTGATTTGTTCGGTCACCGTTAGTAGTTCGGATGTGGTTTAGACTTGATGTGCTCGTCGGGGTCATCCGAATCTACGAAGTATGATCTAGTATGTGAGATTGCATTCTACTTTTGTCCGGTTTTATCGTAATTGTTGTGGAGCATATTGTTGGCATTATGATTATTCGTTGATCATCTTGCATGCTTGTTACCTACACATGCGGGGTTTTATGGCTGCCCATACTCTTTGCATGTGTAGCTAACGTTAATTATTGGCTTCGAATCGTTATTATTTACTCGATGGTTTTCTTTGGGAGTTTACTCACTTGGACTCGTCACCGTATGTGTTGGGTGATTTGAGTGCAGGATTTGATATGTGAAGGAGGCAAGGAGACACTTAAAGTTTATCTCAGGATCAAGACGGAGACTACTCCTCTTATATGCCTAGTTGGTTGTATGTATTTATTTGATTTATCTTTGGGTTTGGGATTTGAGAGATGGGTTGCATATATTTTGATATTTTGAGGATCTTGGATGATATGTATAGGATTTACATTTGGTATGGTTTCCACTTAGGCATTATGCTCATAATTTACATGATAAATCTTTATGTGGTTAGTAAATATTCCGCTGCGTAATTTGAGGTTATATGATATTAAAGGAAATAAAGTTAACTCATAACATCAAAGTTAACCGAAAATTGATTAATAATGGATAATTGGGCGTGGGACACAGCTGGCGGTGACATGGGCAGTTGTGGGCCCGCGTGGCCTCCCGTGGCGGACCAATGTGGAAATTGGGGCCGCCACATTTTGGTATCAGAGCGAGGTCAAACTTTGAGAATTGGATATTGAAAAATAGTATAAAATCAATGAATAAATCTTAGATGTGGAAACCACAAGTGAATGATTAAAGGCTTAGTTGGGAAGTGATGTGAGACGGGTAAATTTAGGAAATTACATATGTGTATGTTTTGATTGTGTATTACATATTATACACGTATATACCGAGTCTGATCCACTGCACGTTGGTTGTGCGATTTAGGATGGACGGACGGAGGCTCCTACTACTCTCGCCCACTACTCACCGAGAGGTTGGAGAGACTAGTGATCATACCACTAGTGACGTGGGCGATTTGCGAGCTATGATTCAGAGGCCGATCGAAAGCGAGTTGATTCGCAGAGCAAGCAGCGGCTATTGCAGCGAGCTCGATGGTCGAGTTGATGGAGTACATTCGGAGTTCGAGGACGCCGCGAAGTAGAAGACCGCTCGCGAGCGCGCTTCGCACCTACTACCACTCAGACCGCATTAGCACCATTTGTTGCTACACAGCGGCCTGGGTCGAAGACGATTATAGAGAGGGTTGAGCTGTGGTAGTACCGGTAGAGAGACTACGGTGGTGACACCCACCCCACAGAGAAGCGACAGTAGGGACTTCGACCGCTAGGAGTAGGATGTCAGAAGCAGCGAAGATGGTTAAGGATTTTATGAGATTTAATCCTACGTACTTCACGGGAGTCAGTGATCCTGAGGTTGCAGGACGTTGGTTGATGACTCACAGACGACTACACCAGTTGTTGGAGGTACCCGAGGTAGATCGAGCGCGTATTTCAGGCTATTGTTTGAGAGGTCAGGCGCAGTTTGGTGGACCACCTATACTGATATACATGGTACGCCAGCGACTTGGGGAGAGTTTAGGCAGTTATTTTTGGACGAGTATATTCCTACCGAGGTGCAGTTACGATTGAGGGAGCAGTTCTTGAGTTTGCGACAGGGGACCATGTCAGTATCACAATACATGGACCGATTCCGGTATCTCATAATGTATGCTATGGATGTGGCTAATACGGAGAGATTACAGATCTATTACTTCATCAGAGGCCTGGATGAGAGGATTGGTGGGGTGATAGTCGCGACTGGTGCAGAGACACTACAGATTGTTTATGACAGAGCATTGGCTCGCGAGACGTATTTACGACACCGGGTTGAGCTTGGAGATGGGTTTGGACTGAGTTCTTGGTCTGATCATAGACCAAAGAGACAGAGAAATCAATCTAGCAGTCAGGAGCAGGATTTTCGAGCACGTAGAGTTCGCTGGCAACAGGATCATGATTTCATTAATGATCGTGATTTGAGAAACGATCAGTACGACTATGATGATGGGCAGATAGATTGGAGTCGCGAGGACGACCGGGACGGATCGATGATCAATTCAATAATGACGATCGCCGGGTGGTACATGAGATTGTACCTATACCGATCTGACAGAACCGAGACAGTCATACATGGCTGACGAGAATCGGGATCGAGAGGGACCGGAGTTGGGGTCAGCGCTCGGAGGACCGACAGTCTGGAGTCAGGGACAGACGTAAGTGTTATCGGTGCGGACAGAGAGGTCACATCAGTGTGAATTGCCGTGGAGCCTCTCCAGTGTCAAAGATTCCACAAACCGGGGAGAGAGCTCACATTATAGTACCGCCAGTCAGAGAGACGACCCGACAACATGAGTAGGGTACGTTGTTTCGTTAGTCTTTTTTTTTATGCATTCGTTGCATATAGGCTGGTTAGTTTATTTTTGAACCAGCATATTCTAGTTGATGTGTTCACTAGGGTTATTGTGAGACTAGTTGATGTGTTCACTAGGGTTATGGTGAGACTAGTTGATGTGTTCACTAGGGATATTGTGAGATTGGTAGATGTGTTCACCGGGAGGTGGTTGTGAAAGCTGGTTGATTGGTTCACCAGAGTCCATTTGCAAGCTGGTTGTGGTGGGATTGGTTTGTGCGGTTCACCAGGGACCTGGTCGATGTGCTCACCAGGGACCTGGTTGATATGAGGCTGGTTGATGAGTTCACCAGGGATTGATTGGTACACCAAGAGTATGTGGACGATCGGTTGATCGGTTCACCGATGTGAGTTGATTTGTTCACCTAGATTGAGGTTGATTTGTTTGCCAAAATTTGGGGTTGATTAGTTCACCGAAAGTGTTAGTGGAATAGTGATTGATTAGGTTGGCTACGATTGTTTAGATTGGTTGACACGATAGGAAATTGTATCTATGTTACGTTCTATGAGACGAGATGTTAGTTATCTCAAATTTCGGGACGAAATTTCAAATTAGTTGGGAAGAATTGTAACGGCTCAATTTTCAATAGCCGTTACTGGTGACGTCATTGCGGACGTGGACGCTAGCGAGGACGTGCGTGGGTCCCACAAATGAGGTGGAACGCAGTATGGAATAGGTATACGATCCGTTTTGTATGCTTGTTGTGGTAAAATGAAAAAAAAATATATATATATATATATAGTAAATTGGTGGGCGCTAGTGACACGCGGGGTCGTGGTCGACACACGTGGGTGGTAGTGTAGTGTGCACGCCCGAACGTACGCTCGTCGGCGCGCACGACGAAATTGTAGGCGCGAAAATATAGGCGAATATATATATTTATATATATATGTATATATGTAATTTAATATATATATATATATATAAATATATATTAAAATCAGAAAATAAATAAATAATAGTGAAATTACCAAAAAGGGTATTGAAGGAAAGAAGGAAAGGATAAGAACTTAGGGGCATTTTGGTCATTTTACCCAAAAATTGTTGATAAACACCATGACACCCATTTTTCCCATTTTTGATCGAAATCGATAAATCGAAAAAGAGAGAGATCGATGGAAAATTGAGGAAGAAGAAGAGGAGAAAGGAGGAAGAGAGAGATCGAGGGATCGGGAGCTCGTGTGATCGAGGAGAACAAGGTGAGATTTTGTTGATGTTTTGTTGTTGATGTTGTATGTCGTTGGATGATGGTGGAGGTGGCGATTTTGTGAATCAATGGTGGTGGAATGGAGCTTGGGAGCTCGGACGAATTGCGAGAGCAATTCGTCAGAGAGAGGAGACGACAATCGTCTCCCCAATCTCCTCTCCCTCTCCCTCTCCTTCTCTCTTCCATGTAAAAAAAAAAAAAAAAAAAAAAAAAAAAAAAAAAGAGAGCGGCTGTCGCGCCTCTGTTTGGGAGGAAAGACGACCCAGCCGGGTCGGGCCGACCCGCCGGTCTGGGCGGGTCAGTGACCGTGGCCGGTTCGGTTGGGCGACCGGACCGGGTGAACCGGTCCGGTTCAACCCAACTCAATTCAAAAAAAAAAAAAAAAAAAAAAAAAAAAAAAAAAAACGAGTTTGGAAAAAAAAAAAAAAGAAAAAGAAAAAAAAAATCTGGAAAATTCATAGAAAATTCAGATAAAATAGGAAAAATTAGAAAAAAATATATTTTGATCAAATAAAGGAAATTTGGGATTTTCTCGGAATGTTGACGAGATAAAGTCGGGGTTTTAGCCTCGAAAAACGAAAAATTGACATAATATATTAAATTGAAGCTAACTTAATGATAAATGGTAATAGGTATAATTCGGGTGATAATTTGAATTGTCGAGTGCTATTGGAGCGAGCGAGGTTTGGTTTGGGACGAGGAGTGCGATATAGGTGCGTAAACCCCCCAGAAACACATTTGAGTATTTAATTCTTTCAATTCTTGCATATCTTGTTGTTGTTGCTATACATACTCATGAGGATCATGTGTTGGTGCAGTTGTCGATGGGTGTTGGATTTGTTTTCTCTATCGGAGTTTATTCGGGACGATGGTGGCACGTGATCAAGCATGCTAGATTGTAGCACGTGTACTTGCGCCGCCGGTGGATTGTGATCCGAGCCGCGGGGTGCACGTGTTCGGTGGGTTTGTGATTTGTTCCGGTCACCGTTAGTAGTTCGGATGTGGTTTAGACTTGATGTGCTCAGTCGGGGTCATCCGAATCTACGAAGTATGATCTAGTATGTGAGATTGCATTCTACTTTTGTCGGTTTTATCGTAATTGTTGTGGAGCATATTGTTGGCATTATGATTATTCGTTGATCATCTTGCATGCTTGTTACCTACACATGCGGGGTTTTATGGTGCCCATACTCTTTGCATGTGTAGCTAACGTTAATTATTGGCTTCGAATCTGTTATTATTTACTCGATGGTTTTCTTTGGGAGTTTACTCACTGGACTCGTCACCGTATGTGTTGGGTGATTTGAGTGCGGGATTTGATATGTGAAGGAGGCAAGGAGACACTTAAAGTTTATCTCGTGATCGAAGACGGAGACTACTCCTCTTATATGCCTAGTTGGTTGTATGTATTTATTTGATTTATCTTTGGGTTTGGGATTTGAGAGATGGGTTGCATATATTTTGATATTTTGAGGATCTTGGATGATATGTATAGGATTTACATTTGGTATGGTTTCCACTTAGGCATTATGCTCATAATTTACATGATAAATCTTTATGTGGTTAGTAAATATTCCATTGCGTAATTTGAGGTTATATGATATTAAAGGAAATAAAGTTAACTCATAACATCAAAGTTAACCGAAAATTGATTAATAATGGATAATTGGGCGTGGGACACAGGTGGCGGTGACATGGGCAGTTGTGGGCCCGCGTGGCCTCCCGTGGCGGACCAATGTGGAAATTGGGGCCGCCACACCATATAAGTGGTGGGAGCTTCCAACATTGGTGTTTGTATTCTCATAACTTGAACTCGAGTCGTTGGTTAAGATATAATCATTCGTTGGTTACTTCCCCTAATTTTGGTACTACATCATCATGCTATTTAATATTTGGGCAAATAGTCACAATAATTTCAAATTTTCACTTTTGTATCTAAATAATCCTGAACTAATAATTGTGTCTAAATAATCTTAAAATTTGGGTTGTGTATCAATTTTGACTCAATTACTTTTTTTAAATAAATTGAGGTGTGATATGAAATTCGTAAATTAAGTTGCTAACTAAATTTTGACATCAAAATAATCTCAAACTTTGGGTTTGATTCCCCTAAAACTAATTATTTGTCTTTTGTGAGTTGTAACTTTTTCAATTTACAACTAACCTCTTTTATTTCTTAAATTTTAAACTATTTCGTAAAAAACAACTTTACTAATTTCATATGCCACATCAATATTAATTTGCCTAAAAAGGAAAATTGGGCCAAAATCGACACGAAATAGAAAGTTTGGGATTATTTAGGCACAATTATTAGTTTAGGACTATTTAGATCCAAAAGTGCAAGTTTGGGATTATTGTGACCATTTAATATTTTTACTCGCAATGTATATATTAAATTTTATTCCTACTTAATTTAAAGCCTTTATATTCTAATATTTTCAATGTGCTTTAAGTGATTAATTTGGTAACCTGAAAAAAAAATGTTGAAGAATAAAAAGATCTTGAAAAAAATATAAGGATAGCTAAGTTTTGCAAAAAAAATAAAAAGAAAGAAGTAGGTAGGTAGTTCCGTTTTTGTTACAATTAAACAACTACATAGTCACGTTTTTTACCTAATTATATTTTAACAAATATATATCTTTTTTTTGAGGAATTTAACACATATATCTTAAAAATTGCGGAAACTTTTTTAGCCCTAAATAACAATTATTTAGACAAAAAAAATAGCAAAAATAGCGAGAACAAAATGTTTATACATGTGTAAAAAAGAGTGATGGATAAAAAAATATGAAAAATCCACGTTGTATTACAACTAAAACACATTGAACCTAAAAATAGCTAACTATTTCTATTCAATTATCGAAGTCAAGAGGCTAGCGTTTAGAGCATTGGTTTTTTTTTTTGTGATTCTTTAGTTTGAACCACCGCCGATCTTTTTCTTTTGATCAACGGTGGTTCCAATAACAATCTTTATTTTTTTTTATTCAATAAAAGTTAGATCTATTCATATATGAAATGTTCTGTTTCATTCGGCTTGGAGTAGTTGTCAAATTCATTATTGGCACCATTTGCCTCTTTTTCACACATGTATCTGTTATCACTTAATTCTGTCCCCACTTCTATATGCTTGTGTATGGATTTGCATCAGTTATTGGTATAATATTTTTCACTAGGTTTTTTATTTAAGTAAGTTATCGTCTTCTTTTGTTGGAAGTCTGTGTTTGTCTTGCCTCGTTGAAAGTTTTTGTTCGTCTTCCCTTGTTAGAAGTTTTATTTTTTGTTACGATTATACTATTGTAGATGCAAAAAAGACAAGCATATAAGTTGCATACAAGTTTGCAAACTTTTGCAATGTCGATTTGATCTCAAAGAGAAGGAAAATGGTTGTATAGATATAATTTCATTGTTAAATCAGATGTAATAGTGAACAATTTCTATGAATAGAATTATCTTTTTGTCTATTTCTATTCAATTACAATTACTTAAAAATAGATCGAAGAAAAAATAATGAAAATGGAAAGTGTGCCACATAAGTATATCACGTGTCAACTCCTCGTAGCTCCTCTCTTAGAAGATCTTCCTTAATACAATATATAAAAGCATGAATATACCTAACAAATTAACGGTAAGCAAATTTACTATTTTACCCTTTTCAACCTACTAATTTACTAATTTACTAAATTATACATTGTAATTATAATTGGATAGAGATAATGAGTTGAATCGTTCATATCTTCAAACCGTGTTACACATACAACATTAATTAAGTGTCCCACTTTAACTCAACAACTTATAACTATAGCCTATACCTCATGAGAAAAAAACGTAGGTACATTTCAATTGAATACATTATATGTAATTAATCTTTTCAATTGAATATTTGATTAATTATGAAACATTTTTGACGTGTTTAAATAGTTTTATAAATAGACATCAAAGTTGACAAACTTAGGTACATTTCAAAAAAAATAAATAGCCGCATGTCTTATGATTTAATTTCATATATAACTTTTTTTTCTTCATTTTTCTTCTTGTCATCGTTGGTAAAAAAACATATCTTTTTGAAATTAACTTTATTTATGTATATTTTTATGTTTATTAATATAATTGAAATCATACTTTATGAATTATAAAAATATTTTTTTGTAATTGAATTAATTCCTGCAAACATAGCGATCGCGGCTCATTCGTGCGAAGCACGTAATGAAACTAGTATATATATATATATATAGATTGGATCGCATGAAGATTATCAATTAGATTTTCCTATTGATATATAGGCATTAAATTTCCTAATTCGTTTAATTATAATATATATATATATATATATATAGGAGAAGATTTTCCTATTGATATATAGGCATTAAATTTCCTAATTCGTTTAATTATAATTCTATGAACGAGCCTTAAAAAAAATCATACAAGTTCAAGATTCGGCAAACATAAGGAAAAGAAGACGAAATGCGTGAGATGATTTTCAAATTCAAGTGATTACTTGAAGTTTTAAATTGTGTTTATGTTTATATTATACTTTGAAAAATTTTTTAACAAACATGTATGACATATTGTATGAGGTTTGGTACTTTAATCATTGTTCTATTCTAAACCCTGCTGATTTGGACAAGAATTTGCACTTAAACTTGATTTTTATCAAACTTCTTGTTCATTGGATTTGAAACTCGAATTTGTTCTAATCGATTTGTTTGAAATGGTTTCATATTTGAGTTTTGCATAAAATTAGTGATATCTTTGCATTTTAATTGTTTTCATACTACTGTTAAGCTCTAGGATGCTTGCTTATATTTGAACTTGATGCCGCTTTTACTTTGTAAAGTGTATTTCATTTATTCATCATACGTAAGATGGAAAAAACTAGCATGATGTAGTGGGACAGGTAGGGCATGCACGCATGCAGGTGAGCGCCTCTATTGATTTTTGTTAAGATGTGTGTGCGTACATCCCATTGAAGCTCGATAGTGCTTAAAGCATAAATTAGTTGGTGTGATTGGCTTCATAGAGCACATGAAAAACCAATAAAAAAAACCTAACAATGTAAATATATTAATGTTACATGTAACATTAAGTAGAAAAACCTTAGGGACTTAAAATAAGTGCGAGAAAAAATATATTTTATGACACTTTAGATGTTAAAAGCTACGTTGTTAAAACTTAATCAATACATAATCAAGGATTTAAAGTATATTATTAATTTTTAAAACTGATATGAAATGACCTATTAAATAATATACTTGACAACATTAGTATGATCAACATATCATAATTTTTGTTTGTTAAGTTTGTTTTTAAAAATATTATTAACTTGTGCATTAATTATTTGTTTAATAATTTTTGACAACATATTTATCAATAGGGTTATTGGTGTAAAATATGTTTGTGCCAATACCAATTGTGGTCATGTGTTTTTTCGATTAAATAAATTTTTTTAATGATTCACACGTCCTGGCCGGCACCACTAGCTGAGTGGTGGCGGATGACATCAGACAGGTTGTGGCTTTTTAAGGCTAGACCGATGGGAGGACTGATCAACAACTTGGATCGGTTACGCTTTCACAATAATGAGACGGGCGAATACAATTGTTCCCAATTGCACCATTAAGGATATATGGAGGAATGTTGTATGTGCGGGAGTACTAAGGTGGATATTCTCGACATTCTTCCTATATGAGATCTACAGGGAAACACTAAGGTTCCATAGAATCAGAAGTTTCATGGTTTCACCTATAGCATTAGGATTGATCGGCTCTTTGATTGTGGGGCTCACGATTTTCTCTCATCCCTAACCTCCCAACAAGAAAATTAATCTTTAACAACACTTAATTATGTTGTTATATCATACGTTGTTAAAACTTATTGAATTTAATATATAATTAAATATTATTTAGGACAAAAGAATAATGATTAATGATTGATTAAATATTATAAAACAAAAAATTTAAGTACATTTATAACTCATTACATATTATTTTTGTAATTATAGATATTTTGGTTTCTTATTAATTACATAGTAAATAAGTTGTAACAATGTAGAGCTAGAATATGACAACATTTTTTGATGTTGTAAAAAATATTTATTCTTGTAGTAGTCCTACTACTACTACCTATATTTCTTTTTTGTTGGGATTCTCTTTAATTTTACTAAATAGTATTTCTTTGTATAAGTGAAACTTAAAAATGCAATTAATTACCTTATAAGCAAATCTACCGAGTCATGGATGAAGAAAACTAAATTTGGCATTAACAACATGATGTAGGCATGCAAGTGATTCATTGATGAAGAAATTCAAAACTAGATCTACAACAGAAAATCGCGATGATCTCTTTAAAGATTTAGGTTTTAAGTAGAAGAAGAAACCTATGGAAAATTAAAATAGAAAGATCTATGATAGTAAAATAAAGTCAGTAATGGGAGATCGAAAGGTACGGAGAGAGAACTTGATCTATCTAATTTGGTACAATCGAGATAAGTTTTAAGGTCACATGTTGTGTGTTGTACGTCGTGACTTCGTATTTTTGTGTTCAGACACATGCAAAAGAGGCGAGCTGAGACCAAGGGATGCACCTTGATGCACGTGGCTCGTTTGGTTGGTTAAGTTAAAGTTCAAGGAAAATATTATAATCACGTATGTCACATACCAACACACATTATTGACCTACAAGAGTCATTTATGTGCCTTGACTCACGTGTTATGCAATGAGATTTGTGTGTGCTAATATCACGAGGTGGACGTGAATGACTCTTGTGGGTCAATAATGTGTGTTGGGGGTGTGACTTCCTCCCATTGACACCCATTAATTGTAGCACTTCCCAACAAAAATTGATAGACGTGCCATGCCTACAAGTTACATTTGACTATTACGTAGACCCAAGAGTAAGAGAAAACAATTTCCAAATTCTCTTGGAAAGTTAATGAAAATGGCAACACTCCTAACTCAATTTTCTCCTTTCACTCAGGATCCGATTTGGTTTATTTTTGCCAACTTATAAAAAAGTTTTCTTGTATGTAAGTTAACTCATATGGTAGTTGTAACATCCTCTAATCCCGATTAGGGAATATTCGGTCTGAAACCCTAATTATGCCCTGGTAAACTAGATCGAACCTAATTAGAGTCAACAACCTTGTACCTTTTCCATACAATAATCTGTATATCTTGATATTCGATAAATAAATTAAACAAAATGCAACGAAAATTTAAAACTCTTTTCGATAAATCTCAAAATATGCAACACCGGCATGAACCTCAGTGTTTAGCTCGTACCCTGACCATTACAAAATTATATTCCAATACAATAGATATAATAACAGGAACCACATTACATCGTAGGGAAGATATAAGACTCTTAATCTTCTCCTTTCCTGAGTTCTCGCGTTCGTTTATAATATGGAAATGTTAAGTTGGGTGAGCTCCTACATGCTCATTAAGTGACTCATCAATTATCAACTAATATCAAGACAATGTATAACAATATGAATCCAATGCATATCTAAAAGAGCATTTGAATCAATATGAACAATATATAAACAAATGCAAGTTAATTGATCCATTACAATGTACCCGTGATTTGTATTTCAATTTCAGTATTTGAATTGAGTCACCCTTTCACATCAAGAATCGGTCACTGGGCATCTGACCAGTTCCCATCGATGTGCCGCCAACACATAAAACATAGAGCCGCACTCCCTCATCGTCATTAAACCAATCAGTGCTCATCTGATCGGTTTATGACCGATGAGTTGCCAACTCAATAGGAAAGCATTGTCGGGATATTTTCCAAGTCACTGGGGCTTGGTGATGGAAGGCCACCCCATCATAGTTCCAAACCCCAAGTCAATCTATCCCGCCAAACCTCTTTCCGAATTTCATTTTCATTTAAAAATATTTTTCTAAAACTAAAGCCAACTCACGATATATCGCCCCATTTCCCAGTCCTATTACACTACATGCTCTAATAATACTATTTTACGTTGTATAATTGATAAAAAAAAATACGACTCGCACTTACTTGTCCTGAGCTTTCTATGTTTACCGATTTTATGACTCCCCGGAGTCCTCAAACCTCTCTCGTCGGTCTATTTCCTAAAATAGACCAATTGTTATCGGTTTACGTCCAATATTCTATTATTAAATTTATAAACTAGTCCCATTCGACTTCGATATACCGAGACCTAATTTCTCATTTATTTTGACTATTTCACGTTTTACGAGGTACACACCTCGATATAAAGTCTCCCCGACTTTCAAATTCCTCATTTTTCATAGAAATCCACCCATTTTCTATTTATTTGGTCAAAATACTATTTTCCATATTTTTCCTATTTTTTCTTGATTTTTCTAGATTTTTTTTTAATTTGGGGCCTGAACCAGGCCGAACCGACCCTAATTCAGGGTCGTCCCTTACATTCGATCGAAACCCCTACACCTCTCTCTTTTCTCTTCCAACTGGTTTAAGCCCCAGTTATTTTTGAAAAGGGGAAGCGACCTTTGCGTCATCTCCCTCCTCGGATGAACTGTAAGAGCAATTCGTCCGAGCTCCCAACACAGTCCACCATTAACGACCACCACAACAACCACAACAACGACAACATCATCAACAACAACAACAACGAGAGCAACCATCAATAGCAACTTACATCGACGTCCTCGAGCTCTCGTCGCTCTCTCCTTCCTCCCCCCGTCTCTGTTCTTAGTTCCCGCTCTCTCTCTCTTTGCGTTTATAAGAAAGAAAGAGGCGATTTGATCGAGAAATGACCAAAGTGCCCTTGTGTTCATCCTCTTTTCAATTCAAACCACAAGCCCTTTTTGGTCATTTCACATTTTTCTGATTTCATTATATATTTATATATACTAATTTATATATGAATATATATATATATATATATTGTCGATATCGTCGCGCCTACGACTCCATTGTGCGCGCCAACGAGCACCCTCGAGAGTGCACACTATCGAGCAAACCACGCGTATCACCCGTAACCCCGCGTGTCACTCTGCACTCGATAATTTACCATTATTTTCTTTTTCATTTTAATATATATATATATTTATATATATCCATAATATACATAAATATATAACTTTACGCCTATAATTACGTCCACACTGCGTAATTCACACCAATTTGCATACTCTAGCGTCCATGCTACCCCGCATCTCATATGTATCCTCATTGACCCAAACATGGTATTAGACGTTCCCTCATTGATCTGGTTATTCATTTATACATACTAATACAGACCAAACAAATACAATACGACATGCCAATCCACGCACACATTAATCGAGACAAACCAAACTTAACTACGAGTCTAACTCGGATTAATTAATATTCGGATTAACACTAATCACGTGCTTAAGGTAATGGTTTGTTACAGTTCCCCAATTTAGTAACAATTTCGTCCTCGAAATTAAAGGTACTTACAAGTCATCAATAATTTTGAAGAGTAATGGAATTCGCTTTTCCATTAAGGTTCCTGTTCCTTATCTTTTCCATCTCTCGCTTGTCTAGTATATGTGGTTACACTACCATATCACTAGCACAAAGCTTTCTTAAACTTTACTTTTAATAATAAACGGAATCAATTTTACTATTTCATTCTTTTCTTTTTCTTTAGTGAATGTGAACATCACACATCACTAATCTAGTTCAATTCGAATCTACCAAGCCCATTCATAGGTGAGATTTTTCAAAAGATACAATTTATCTTTTGATACCTCCAATAACCTATGATATTTGCTTCATTTTTGTTAAAAAAAACTGTTGTAGCCCAAACATTGACAAATCCATTCAGTATCAATAGTATCGTGTCTCCTATCTCCGTTCATCCCATGACTGAACGACAAGGTCGACAATTATTATGTTTCCTACCTTTGTCCACTACAAATGAACAGCAAGGTTAACATATGCGTGTCTCCTACCTCCATTCCACCCATCAGTGAATGAAAAGGTCAACCACAAAACGTTCTCATCAATATCTTTTGATATTTGCTTGAAACTTATAGATTTCATCAATCTATACACTACAACTTATTGTTTTTAACCTCATATTATTCATTTCTTTTATAGTGTAGTTATGCATTACCTAGTCTGCTCTATTTATTTTGTGTGCAATTCTTTATTACCTCTTTTATTATGTAACCCTTCGGATTACTAATATCATTACAAACTTACACAAGTAAATCGATTCTTTCAATGATTATCATGATGAGATACAAGCTCACATCATACTATTTGAATTAGGATTAACAACTCAATTTTCTTCGTCATCATGCAAGAAAATATACTGTATCGAGATTGAGAATGGTTTTCAACTATATCAATAACTTCTTCCCTCATTGGAAGCAAGTCTTGGATCTCTATCCAAAACATTTAACATTATCCTATCTCACATCTCCCATATAAATATTTTACTCAATCCTTTAAAAAATACATATATCTTCACTGACAAGAATTTACAAACTTGGTTAATCTATTAACTACAATTCACATTTTTTATTGTGCTGACTTCTAATTCATATCAAAAAATTTACAATCGAGCATCTTTTATTTTATTAGGTATAGACAAGAATCTACCTAACTCTTTAGGTTTCACTATTCAATATCACATACTGAATATATCTCACATCTCTTTATAATCTCACTATATATTATTATCTTAGAAAATTCGTACGATATGACCTTGTTTGTATAAGCAACATAAAGAGATCAATGAGATTCTCAACATTATTCTTGTCCACTACTTTATCTCATTTGAGTTTTTATTTCAGAATTTAATACATCCAACACAATTTCCTTTAGATAATCCAATCTGGACACTACTCATTCATAATCAATCTCTAGTACATGGAGTAGTTCCAATTAGATCTTTTCCTCAACCTCATCACCCATTAATTTAATTATTTCCTGAGTTATGCTTTTTCTCGAACTCCTAAAAGATGCATTGGTAATTATCAATTCCAACATCTCAATTGATGACATGCCTGCACAGGGCTTTGTTCTTTTCATCAATGCTATCTATCTCTCTGAAGAGATAATATCGAGAAGTTCCTATAGTAATTACATCTCATGTCCCTTTTTCTTATTCAAAGTATTGACCAGTGCGTCAATCACTTTGTATGGGTGATTCCTTAGAGTGTTTATCTCATTTTTCACATTCTGGTGATTCATTTCACCTCAAATTTCTTTCACTCTGGAATAATATGCTCTTCCAACTCTCATAGTTTGAAGCTTTTCTCAAGTTTCATTTCACCGTTTTCCCTGGTTTTCATTTTTCTCCTGTGTCTTTTAGTGATTCCTCTAAGATTCTCAAATCTTAGGAATGGCTAAAAGACCTTCACACTTCAAGCCTTTTTTCACATGATACAACTATACTTCAAACCTTCTAATAGATGAATGAACTTGCATCACTATCCAATCAACTGGATTTATACACACTGGAATCCACATCCCTATTTTATCATTTCAAGTCTTTCCTCTAAGACTTATTCTTGCAATTCATTCCATCCATCGTTTGAAATACATATTCTTAACTTTTCATTATCAGGTGATGCCTTATAATAGTTTGGTACTCTTACCAACACCTTTGTTTCATATTAATTACTCTTGAGCTATATCAAATGTATTTACTACAATCTCTTGTTTCATTGTGTTGATAGACAACTACTTGGATAAAAGTATTAAGATACACCTCTGACTTTTCCATAATCCAAATATAATTAAACAACTATTGTAGTCAACTACATTTCGATTTCCTCAAGGCATCCTTTGTATCATGTACAACTCATCCCCATTCTATTATAGAGTTAATTGAATATACAACACAACTATATCACAACTCTCTGTATAAGTTGTTTGTATCCTTCAATCATTTCATATTTCACCATTTTTCTATCTTTGTGTTGAATATAAGACAACTCTCTAATTGTCTTAACCTCAGTCAAATCCCTTAACTCAAAATTTCAATTCAACACATATCTTAGTGGTTTAGAGTTGAAACTTAACATTTGCACCTACAACTTTTGGTATACATCAATCTATCGTCAGAGTTCACATAACTCTACGATGATGCTTGTGTTTTTGGTAAGTCTTCAACTCTTTTTGCATTCATCATCATTGTCAACCTAATGATGATCTAATTTCAATAGAGTTCAACAACTCTATATCTTTTCATTATTAAACATAGCATGAACTCTAGTGAGTTTCTATGGTTTACACCAAGTTTCTATGGTTTACACCATACTCTTTCACATTATCAAGCCATCACTTGACCATATATTCCTAGATTCCGATCTTTACTCCATGATAACCAAATCTTAGTCAAATCTTGAGAACAATTGGTTTCATTTCGATTATTGACATGAGTTGTCAATTCTGGGAAATAATAATCATTCACTCGTGATTTTATTCAAGTTAACTCATCACTCAAATTGAGTTCTTAGACTAATACAATTCTCATAATACTTCAAAGTAAAATAGAATTGATCATTGGCTTGGTCTCATAAATCAAGTAATTGGTAAATTCCTAACTTAAGTTATGATAAAACTTCAAGCACCTCATAAATCCTATTGAAACTTTAACAACACAACTCTTGTTCATCAAGTTTGATTTCCCATTTCTGACTTATTATCAGTTTACACAACCCAAACCATTTGAATTTCAAGTGATTACTGTATTTCTACGAATTATCATTCGTAAAATTGATAAATTTCAACATTTTCCATTATAGATCGTAGTTACACTTATTCATTCCCAGTATCGAACATCATTATCTGGATTCTCAATCCTTAACTTTATTGATAACTCATTCTCTCCAATTTAGATTGTACCAGTCCAAAAGATCATATTACAATATCTCACTAGCTTATTGCCATGTTTTTTTCAACCTACCGGACAATACACTTTTTTGTCTATATCAGATATCTCTGATGATAAGATTGTCATGTCTGTGAATCTTTCTGTATTAATGCCTCAAAAGATTCTTAAATGATTTGACGTTAAACCTCTACATCTGACCCTCCCAGTCCTTAGGTTCACGCATTTGCAACTTACCCTAAAAGCAATTATAATTCATAAGACAAGATAGAGTTGACCAACAACATGAATTTTTTTTTCAAAATTCTTCAACTCTCATCTCTTGTTGTAGCTATTCATTTTTAGTGTAACGTTACCCTCAACTCCTTTCCTTATATTCCAGCATTGATCTACACATCAATATGGTATTCTCACATTTCACTTCCTTACATGTGGCTCTACCACACTCTCATTGCTTACTCATTATCATACTATTAGTGCGTATGACTATACCATAACATCACTAATACCTTCTTTCTTACTTTCCTTTCAGTATGTGCGGCTACACTATAACCATACTGACAAGTTTCTTTCTCACTATTCCAATATGGACTAGCACCATATCTAGAATTGTATACTTCATAACCTTTCGTGAAGTATACATAATCTAGTGGTTACCTAACCTCAACTAGGTTTCAATCATCTTTTACCACTAATTTCCCTCATTGAATGACTTTTAACCTTAGTCAACTAGTCTCAACACTAGTTATATTTCTTACTCAAAGTGACTCATCACCTTTGAGTTCCACTGTAAGTCATTCCATGTTTTATTCATCTTTTAATGTCACTTCATTTGACATCTGTCTCTAAGTCCAGGACCTATTGTTACTTCTACACTATATCAGTGAGAATCAAGACCATTAGAGACTACTCAATGAAAATGTTATTTATAACTCATCTCCTTTCTATATCTATATTATTAGGATTTAGGGTTCCACAAACCCCAACTCTCAATATATATACATTCTCATCTCATGAGAAAATAGATGGATACAACCCATCTTATTATCGTTCCACTGTCTGCATTTATTTTCTTATATCTAAAGTTCAGATTCCTAAGAACCCTCACCATTAATACTCTTTTGACTTTCCCAGTCATAGATGTGAGATAAGACCTACAGATTCATTCTTAGGCAAGACATGACATCTATATCTATCGCATAGATATAATAAAGCTCAACAAATATAAATACTTAAGCTTTTATTTTTCATTACCCCCAAAACATTGATAAAACCATTGCTTTTTAATCCTAGGTTATTCCTAACTCGAAAACTATTCTCCAAATCAGTTAACCTAAATTTTCATTTTAATATATAGGTACAACTTGAGGCTTCAATCCTTATGTATCAGAGTTATCACACTATTCGAAACTCATTCGAAAGTGATAACCTTAGTCTATGATACTCACTGTATCAGAATTATTCCATTAACTTCACAGTGGAATTACTAAGCCAAGCTTTACCAGTTAGTCTCTAATATCATACTATATCAAAATTGTCTCTCACTTTGAGACCAATGTTAAATTCAGCTTCTAAAGCTTTGGCTCTGATACCAACTGTAACATCCCCTAATCCCGATTAGGGAATATTTGACCTGAAACCCTAATTAAGCCCCGGTAAACCAGATCGGACCTAATTAGAGCTAATGTTTGTATTCCATACAATAACCTGTATATCTTGATATTCGATAAATAAATTAAACAAAACGCATCAAAAATTTAAAACTTTTTTGATAAATCTCAAAATATGCAACATCGGCATGAACCTCTAGTGTTTAACTCGTACCTCGACCCTAACTATTACAAAATTATATTCCAATACAATAGATATAATAACAGGAACCACATTACATCACAGGGAAGATATTAGACTCCTAATCTTCTCATTTCCTGAGTTCGACATTCGTCCCTAACCTGGAAATGTTAAGTTGGATGAGCTCCTACATGCTCAGTAAGTGACTCTCATACCAACCATTAATTATCAACTAATATCAAAGCAATGTATAACAACATGAATCCAATGCATATCTAAAAGAGCATTTGAATCAATATAAACAATATATAAATAGATGCAAGTTCATTGATCCATTGCAATGTACGTGATTTGTATTTCAATTTCAATATTTGAATTGAGTCGCCCTCTCACATCATCAAGAACGATCATTGGGCATCTAACTAGTTCCCATTGATGTGCCTCCAACTCATAAAACATTGAGTCAAACTCCCTCATCGTCACTAAACCAATCATTGCTCATCTGATTGGTTTATGATCGAAGACCTTCCAACTCAATAGGAAAGCATCGATCGGGATATTTCTCAAGTCACTGGGGGCACGGTGATGGAAGGCCACCCCATCACAGTTCCAAACCCTAGGTTGATCCGTCCCGCCAAACCTCTTTCTGAATTCCATTTTTATTTAAAAACCTTTTTGTAAAACTAAAGCCAAACCATAGTACATTGCCCCATTCTCAGTCCAGTACACTACATGCTTTAATAATACTATGTTACGTTGTATAATTGATAAAAATATACGAGTCCTACTTATCTTGTCCTGAGTTTTTCTATGTTTATCGACTTATACGACTCCCCAAAGTCCTCAAACCTCTTTCCATCAGTCCATTTCCTAAAATAGACCAATTGTTATTGGTTTACGTCCAATATTCATTTATTAAAATTTATAAACTAGCCCCATTCGACTCGACATCCCGAACCTAATTTCTCATTTATTTTGACCATTTCACGTTTTACAAGGTACACACCCGGTATAAAGTCTACCCCGACTTTCAAATTCCTCAATTTTCATATAAATCTACCCATTTCTATTTATTTGGTCAAAATACTATTTTCCATACTATTTTCCATACTTTTTTTCTATTTTTCTTGATTTTTTTAGATTTTTTTTTTTAATTTGGGGCCTGAACTGGGCCGAACTGGCCCGATTCAGAGTCGTCCCTTACTCGAAACCCCCACACCTCTCTCTTTTCTCTTCCAACTAGTTCAAGCCCTAGTTATTTTTGAAAGGGGAGGCGACCTCTTGCGTCATCTCCTTCCTCGGACGAGCTACAAGAGCAGTTCGTCGAGCTCCCAACATAGTCCACCATTAACGACCACCACAACAACCACAACAACGACAACATCAACAACAACAACAATGAGAGCAACCATTAATAGCAACTTACCTTGACGTCCTCGAGCTCTCGTCGTTCTCCTTCTTCCCCCTGCGTCTCTGTTTTTGGTTCCCTCTCTTTTCTCTCTTTGCGTTTTTAAGAAAGAAAGAGGCAGTTTGATCAAAAAATGACCAAAATGCCATTGTGTTCATCCTCTTTTCAATTTAAACTACAAGCCCTTTTTGGTCTTTTCACATTTTTTTGATTTCATTATACAAATAAATATATACTAATTTATATATGAATATATATATTTGTTCATATTGTCGCGCCTACGACTCCATTGTGCATGCCAACGAGCGCCCTCGAGCGTGTACACTACCGTACAACCCATGCGTGTCACCTGTAACCCCGCGTGTCACTCTGTGCCCGATAATTTACCATTTTAATATATATATTTATATATCCATAATATATATAAATATATAACTTTACGCATATAATTCGTCCACACTACGTAATTCACGCCAACTTGTATACTCGGGCATCCACGTTACCCCACGTCTCATGTGTGTCCTTATTGACCCACACATGGTATTAGACGTTCCCTCATTGGTCCAATTATTCATTTATACATACTAATAAAAACCAAACAAACACAATACGATACGCCAATCCACGCACGCATTAATCATGACAAACTGGGCTTAACCACGAGCCTAACTCAGAATAATTAATATTTGGATTAATACTAATCACGTGCTTAAGGTAACAGGTCATTACAGTAGTTCACTCATTCATCTAAGCTCAGACACTATCGGCCCCTAATAGCCAGATCTAAAGATTTGCTCAAGTGGCGATGGGTAAGGGTTTTTTTGCTTTTGCTCCGCACTTGGATTATTGCCAAGATTTTACTTTACTAAGTCACATAGTCTGCTACCTTATCAAGTTGAATAATGTGTTTGCTCTAAAGGTGGGGTGCGTTGCTTATTTTTGCTTTCTTGAAATTTCATATCATGTAACTCCCCTAAGGGGAGTTATCTAATGGTGGATGTGAGTCGTGAGATAACTTGTAGGAAAGTTGAGTTGATTAAATAACGAAAATAACAAAATTATAGAAGAGAGAAACCTTATTCATAAAATTCTTGTATAACCTACAATATATAGATTGATTGTTGTATCAATCAATCCTAGAAATATGCTATACAATTTATCAATCAATCCTAGAAATATGCTATACAGTTTGTCAACTTTTAGACTTGCCTATTTACACAAACACTACCATATTCAACACATCCTAATGAGATCATTGGGGTGGAGGGAAAATTCATAAGCACCATGACTTTCAATTACAACCTATTGGGCGTTCATGTTAATTTTGTAGAAGAGCTTATCAAGTCGCATGGAGTAAAAGTGAGGTCTCAAATTGTTCTCATCAATGCGCATAGAGTAGAAGTGAAGTCTTAAATTGCCCAATTGACAATACACAACCGCGAGTTGCTTCGAACATGGAACTTGTCCTCCCTTGCCTTTTGCAACCTCAATGGACCACGACTCAAACAAGGCCTAGGAGTAACCTTCACTGGAATCTTAGTCATGTTTGGAGACGAGAGGGTATTGCGTTTGCAGGCTTGCTTGGAAAAGAAATGAAGAAAATGGGGAGGTTATGATGTGGGCGAGAAGAAATGAAAGAGTGAGAGAAGATTTGTTTTGTGAGAGGGAGAGATATCGAGGAGTTGCATTGTTGTCAATGGGCTCATTTAATGGTTTTCGATGTGAGATGACGCGCGCCTCATCATGCCAGCCATGCCTCATCAAAACAGACGACCTAACTATTAGACTTCCATGTGATTCGTATCTTAAGACCTCCACATGGCGATGCCTCCATGTGACATGTCGTTCGGTCAAGCGAAACACTCAAATGAAACTGAGAAATTCGTTTCTTTCGTGGGCCTCATTACACTAATTTTAGGCATTTTTTGACAAAACAAAATACTTTGGTTGGGTCTTGTTACATTTGGGCCTTGTTCTATTCGATTTAGGCCAGAATCCATGTTATTTCATTCTCCATGCGTAACGTTGTAAGATTTACTTTCCTAACTCATTAATTTGGGTCTTATTTCATTTCGTTAATTTTTCTTTTGGTAATGTCACGTTGTTTTTTAAAAAAATGTTCATCCAAAAAAATTTCACGTTTTACTTGTAATGTTAATGGTTTTTTTGAAGAAATATAACTTAGTTATACATAGCCACATTAACAACCACATTAACATGATTAAAACATAATCCCTAATCATGATTAAGCATACCAAAATATCATTAACAAACCATAATCCTAATTAATAAAAAAGACAAAATTTCCAATTAACAAACCCTAATCGTCCCTGACCTAAACCTTAGACATACAAAAAGAAACCCTAAATCCATCCCTGAAAACCCTAAATCGAAATTTGAACTCCCTTAATGGTTAACACAGACTTCACTACAATTGACCCCTTTCCTTATCTGCAATGGCAAGTGCCTTCTCTAATAGAATGACCAACTCTGAGACTTGGGACTCCATTGAAGCCAAATTAAGCCTCGAACTCTAACTGCTCCCATCACTATTCTCTTGAACGCTCGAAATGCTACGAAGTGGTGAAACGGAGGCTCAGCGAACACAAAAAAATCACTATTTTGGTTACCACACCCAAAGAATAATTTTCCCTTATTCTTCCTTCTTGACTCGCCTCAATACGACAAATTTTGCACGGTCGACCATTGGGACAAGAAGCATCGTAATGGTCGTGTCTTCCGCAAGTTCAACAACCTTCACCTTCCATTGGGATCTAGGTAACCATTTTTGTAACACAAATTGTACAAAACCAAAAAAATTTATAGGGATTGCAAATAAGAAGATGAGGAAGAAGAGATGTAAGAGAGAGAAGAAGTCAAGCTTCTCTTATTTTTACTGAACGAAACCCAATGTGACGAGATGACTAATGCGCGTTACACTAGGTAGTGGGGCCCACTTGCCAGGCTTCACTGGCAAAAGAGATGAAAAACCCAAATTTTCGTCATGTTAGAGCATCTCTAATGGGACCATGGATTGGGGTGGAAATGGATCCACCTAAGATGCAATCCACATTCAATCCAAAAAGTCTTCTCCAATGGGACAATAGATTGTGGATATCTATCCTATGTGGCAAGGAATCAAAGTGGAGGGTGTCTATCACAATGTCTACTTCTAGACATTGTGATCCATTGCCACATCATCAATTATTTGTTATATAAAATCAAAAAGTCACAATCCATGATCTAAATTCACATTACCATTGGTGATCATTTTAAAATTTGAATGTCCATTTAATGCCACATAGGATAGATGTCCTCCCATGACAAGACACTAATCCATAGTCTATACCCACATTACCATTGGAGATGTTCTAAGAGCATCTACAATAGTAAATATGGATTGAGGCTGTGGATTGCTGCCGCATAAGCACTGTGGAGGGGCTGTTAAGGGGTTGTGGAGTAAATCCACATCCAATACTTAAAATTGTCTCTAATGCAGGATGTGGATTGCGTCTATCCCTGGTGATGTGGCAATAACAACTCAACTTCCTTGGCGGCAGATCCAATTTTTTCTCCTTCACATTTCGTTTTGCTTAAACGCATAAAAACCTTCCTGGTCCATGTCTTGCTTGAATTGATTTGCTGAGATATGCTTAATTTGGTTGGTTCCATGATGCCCTTTTTTTTGGTAAAAAAAAGGAACAACGCTATGTTAGAGGCGATCAAAAGTGACTATCGCCTAATCAGCCACAAGAAAGGGAGCAACTGATGGAAGGGAAGCGTCAAAAATATGGAGTTGAGATTGTAATCTAGAAATACCAAGATTGACTAAGTAATCAAAAACTTGATTTCCCTCCCGAAAAGAGTGACAAGTGCGAACCTACCGTATGCTTTCTCCAGGAGTTCAGTACAGTCGGCAAGAATCATGATATGTTTGTATTATAGTTTTTCTGTACATTCGATTTCATTTTTCTATCTATTGAAACTTTCTAATTCCATCAATTTTGTTCTAATTACCATGATTTTTCCTTGATTAATTAGTTCTTAAGTAAGTTTTATCTAATTATGTGATTAACAACAATTAGCTTTATCTAACCCTCTATTTTTTTAAAGAATCTAACCCTCTGTTATTAAGGCTAAATGCATAGTACTGGAAGAAATTAATCTTGCTGAATTCAAAAAAGGCTCACTCAACTTCTTTAATAATACTGAATACATATTACTATATGGATAATGCTATACATTCATGGTTTCAATTAGATTGAATATAAGTTAAGTTGATGCATATGTTTGTGATCGCAGTTGTGACTACAAATAAAGATGTCTTCATCGAATTTTGATTCTGACTCAAGCGATGATTCAGTTTCAATTATGAAAAAGTTTGATGAGCTTGAAGAAAATGATACCTCAATGAGTAGAAAGGTGGCTTTAGTTCAAAATATTGCAACACATGTTTCTATCATAACTTCAACAATCATGGAGGCTCTAAAGTGGGTAGACGTTATATACATCGTGATAAAAAGGAACGTCATGAACTAATTATCAACGACTACTTTAGAGGTGAGTAATCAAAGTATACATTAGAGCATTTTTGACGTCAATTTCAAATGGATATTGAACTGTTTGAACGCATTTTACAAGCAGTCAAAAGTTATGATGATTATTTTACACCAAAAATAGATGCGACGGGAAAAGAAGGATTGAGCCCTTTACAAAAAATGACAGCAGCTGTACGAAGGCTAGCATATGGTTCTCCGGCCGATCTTCTTGATGAATATATTCAAATTGGGGAAATCACTGCAATTGAGAGTAATACATTTTTGTGATGCCGTGATCGGAGTATTTGAAGAACGATACCTAGGAAAACCAACTTCAATTGACATAGCAATGTTACTCCAAGAAGGAGAGGAAAGGGGATTCCCAGGTATGCTTGGAAGTCTTGATTGCATGCACTGGCATTGGAAGAATTGTCCAACGGCTTGGCATGGTACACATACAAATGGTTTTAAAGGAGTTCCTACTCTTATTTTAAAGATTGTGGTGTCAAAAATTTTATGAATTTGGCATGCTTTTTTTGGCATGGCGAGCACAAACAATGATATAACTGTTTTAGATAGATCTCCATTATTTGATGATCTAATTAATGGTGTTGCACCCCATGTGATTTCGTAGTGAATGGTCATCACTACAACATGGGCTATTTTCTTTCGGACAGAATTTACCCAAAGTATGCAACGATTGTTCAGACAATAACCCATCATTCTTCTGTAAAAGAGAAAGTGTACACTGAACACCAAGAAGCTGTGCGAAAAGATGTTGAAAGAGCGTTCGACGTCTTGCAAAGTAAATGGCATATTGTTAAAGGTCCAACACGAATGTGGAATGCAAAAGTTCTTGGGAAGATAATGAAGACTTGTATCATTTTGCAAACTATGATTATTGAAAGTGAGCAAAGTCAAGGAATTAATCTAGAAAGTTGGCAGCCTTATAGAGATGAAATGGTTGAAGATATTCATATAGAACATGATTCCAGTTTCCTTTAAAAAATGATTGATCAAACGAAACGAATGCAAGACCAAAGAGTTCACTACGAATTAAGGAATGATCTCATCAACCATCTATGGGATAGATATGGTGGTCAACAAGCAATTTGATGATCACACACACACACACACATATATATAGCTTATAACAATTGTCTAAAGGTGTTGATGCTCGCGTCCTAATAGCTCTTCTTTTGATTCAAGTGTTTTTTTCTCTTAATGCATTTGGTTTTTGCTGCTTTGCAACTGTTGTAAAAGAATGTAAAGAATTTTGGCGAAAGTAATTTTTCCCTTCTTCTTGATGAGTTTGCATTACCCATCCTTTATTGAACCTTTTTCTATAGTGAATTATGATACTTTATTATTGTAGCATTATTTTTCTTCTTAATATTGATTTTTTTTTCTGGTAATTGTGTTGTGTTAGCGTGATTAAACCCAAGTATAAGAGATACACTGAATGATTTCAAAAAAAAAGCTTCATAGTAAGTATATGAGAAACTCAAATGATAATATGATATGAATATATTATTTTTTGTGTGGGCAGGGCATATAGCTTTTGAACAAATGCTTGCACAAAGAAGTTTTATTTAAAACACCTTCAAGATTGAACTGTTTCAAATTTGTAATCCATCAAAACTTTAATGAAAAAGAAATCCTTCATCAAAAGATGAGTATTATTAATTCTCTAAATGTTCCAGAAATGACTTATCATGGACAAATTAACTTCAGTCTTCATTAAAAGCTGAAAACTATTACATTCATCAAGAAGTTCATCAAGGTCCAACTTCGATTTCAGAACCATGTATGCTTTGATTAGGAGTATTCCTGTGAGTTTCTTTTGGTCAGAACTAAAGGGTTGTTCGCCAAAGGTCTGTCAATCTCACCACCATTAACGATTGAGTTGAAAAACACATCCTCAAGGTAGCTTTTTAAGTTGAAGTTTGGATCAATAGCCTGCTCTAGTAAGTCCCTCACCATTGCCTCTTGCAATTAGGATTAGCAAAATTACAAATCAGCACATTGGCATTATTGTTTGAAAAAATAATAAGATCATTTCTTAAAGAAATATAACCACATTTTTGTTATAATAGACTGCTAACTGTAAAGGGAATTCCACAAATAATTCTTCAAACGACCTTTGCAAAACCTGTGGAAGGTGATTGTCAAGATAGGAAAAATAAGGAGGAAAGGATAGGAAGAAGGTGTTGACAGCTTGAGACCTATTGTGCTCATTAGTCCAATCAGGAGGAGTTATGAAATTATCATTCTAATAATTAAAAAGGAAAGGTGTTGACAACCCTTGGTATCCTGCATTAAAAAGATAGGCTCATAAACTTATTTTTATTTTTATTTTTTATTTTTTGCATACAGATAGGCTCATAAATTTAGAAATTATATATACAAACCTCTCCAAACGTTAGTAACCATTCAAGGACTGAAAATCCTTTGCTCAATGTTAGTCACACAATAGCAGGATCAATAAACACAAAACATATGTAGGGAAGTTAGTCCCAACTCCACTCTGTCAAGTCCCATTACCCATATCTTGCCCCTTAAACTTTCCAATAACAGAATGCAACCCAAGACACAGAAAGTAAAACCACAATATCTATCATAGTTGTAAATCCTAGCATGCCCTTTTGATGCGTTACTTACTATCCATCCCTGAGAAGTATGCAATAAGAATTCATCATGGTAACCAAAAAAAGAAGTCACATTCAGCTTAGATAAAGGAGTGACTGCAAATAAAAACCAATTCTTCATTAAAGATAACTAAAGAAAAAAAATAGGACTATATTTAAAAAAAGGGAAAAAATAGGAATTACTTCCTACCAAAAATAAAAAAGAAAATGACTTGACTCCAACCGAAATAAAAAGAACATGAGTCCTAGAAAAAAAAACAGACTCTAGAGAAAGGACTCCAACAAATTAGAAAGTGTTGAAGTTACAACTAAAATTCTTCTCAACATCTGTTCTACGAACCAAAGTGTTTACCACAATATCCATTCTCTTTCCATTCTCTCATAATTTCAGCCTGATACATCTCAATCTCCTTTTGCAATGGCAATGGCAACTTGTTGGCATCTATATTAATGATCCGTTCTTGTTCTCCTCTTTTTTGAGCATTTTCTTTTAGTTCAAATTCTCTTTTTATGGCATATTCTTTTAACTCATGGTCTTTCTTATCTTTCTCCTTTCTCTGCTCTAGATCTTTTTTAAGATGCAACTCTAAAGTAGTTTGTAGCTTATGTAATGCATCAGCCACACCCCTTTCTTCATTCAACTTTCATTTTTTTTCTTTAGTCGCTTTTCTTCCTTCTGGACATTCAAGTCCTTGAGAATTGGCACCTCCTTGAATCATTGGTGAATCTAAGTTAATGTCCTCCTCTTCTGGACTATATGTAGAAGGCGTTGATAGGGGCAAATTGTCCTTCTCATTTCCTACCTTTTGCTTTCTGCAATCACTTGTTCCAGTCAATTCCTTAGAATACCATTTCGGGTTTTTTTCAACAATTCCCAACAATGCTCAAACTTGAATGAACTCCTATTGTTAAGGTTCTCATACATACGCATTGCTTCCCGTTTCTACAAAAGAAAAAAAAATATCAACTATTTAAAAAAGTAGAAACTCACATATGAAGTATTAGAAATTACCATATCTTCTGGAGTTGTTCCACTTTTAGGAGTTCTTTCCAATCGTTCATAGTGTCCGTGGAACTTATTTTCTGCAGCCATTATTTTCCTCCAACGACATTGCAACCCATTATTCGTTCTAGCTTCATCATACACTCCTAACATTTCTTTCCAAACTTGCAAAATCCTTTCCCATATTGCTAAGTTTTTCTGATTGTTGCCAACGTTAAAGTCGACCGAGACATAAAGCCACGCCTTTGTTAAAGCTATGTCTTCGTCTTTAGACCAAATTTTGCTATTAACACCATTTTGAGAAAGGTCTGACCCATTGGAAAGCTTGCCTTTTTTTTTCGTAGATCCTTTGGAGCTACTAGACATTTGTATCTCAAATGGAGCTTTGGAACCATAAAGTAACTCTTGATATGAGTTACCTTGTCCAAAATTTTGAGGAGTATCTAAAGGATGCGAGACATTCATTGGATTAAAAGTGAAATTGGGTTGGAAAGGAAGGTTGAATGGACCAAGTTGATTAGCTTGAGTTTGAAATAGTTGTGGGGTCAGATTGAGAGGAATTAAAAACATGTTGAGAACTAATGAATTCACTAGCATTCATAGGTTCAAGATCATTGTTAAGTTGTCTAGAATCCTGAGAATCCATTGGAAGTTGTCTAAAAGAAATAAGTACAATGAACAAAATGTTGACAAACAAATAGTTCAATTTGATTGTGTTGGTGCATACAAAATTGTAGAGATGAACTAAAATGTATTACCAGTACCCAATTTCAAGACACATCTATATCAATTGAAGAAGAAAAATAAGACAGGAACATAAAAACTTCCACCCAATTTGAAGACACAATACCATCACATTTCAATTGATTGTATTCCAATTGAGTTTGGGTTATTAATGTAGCTAACATATCCATTTGACCAAAAAAAAAGAAACGGAAAACCTTTCAATTTCAGTTTGAGAATCACACAATTCATACCCAAGAATAGAGAAGTATTCTCATGATGGGTTTTGCAATAGGTCAATCAATGTATCAATCAATACACTGTAAAGAACCACAACAACAAATTCGATCCAAATTAATATTCGATACAACATAAATCATAGATAAATAATAAGATTGGGGATTTACAAATAAAAAAATCAGAGATATGGATTACCTATAAGAAGAAGGATGAGGATGCTTGAAATAAAAAAAAGGACGAGGATGAGGATGCGTGAGTTTTTTCTTTTTGTTTGCCGCTAGCGTTTTCGTGAAATCGTGCTTTTGCTCGTTAGGTTATTTTGATTTTTTTATACGTGACATTGTGGATAGTGTCTATCGCAGTGATAGACAATGTCTATGCCACGTCATCCACACGGTGCCAATCCATATTCCCATTGGTGACATTTTTTTACTCCAATGTCTATTCAATCCTATGTGGACACACATCCACCCCAATCCACAACCCCATTGGAGATGCTCTTAGCCTTCCATCTCCTTCCATACACTTTTGGTGGTCCCATGGTGTGGCAACACCTGCCACATAGGCTGTGTACAAAAGGCTATATCCAAGGTACATCACAATATCATTTTCCTATTCTTTTTGAGACCGGCTATGTGCACCCTAGTCATCACTCAGGGCACCCCATTTTTTTCAATTGTATGTGTAATAACTCATGTGCCCTCCAACCCAAATCTACAACAAAAACCAAAAAAACCAGAATTACCAAGGCACCCCACCTCGTATTTGAGCTCGGTCAATCCCTATACCCCGATTCTGTCGACGATCGGTCACGACGTTATTGGCTGAAAGAGTTTATACAAGGTCGGTATCCTCATCCATTTTTCAGTGTTTGAGGGTTTGAATCTTGCGTTATGTGTGTTTTGGTGTTGATAATGGTGGTGTTTGATGATTCTCCTTTACTTAGGGTTTGACGCAAATCGTTTGATGTTTTAATGTACAATGGATGAATTAAACCCAAGTGAGGATAAATAGAGGCAGTTGGAGGTGAGTTTTAAAGCTTTTTTAGGTCTAAGGTTTCCCAATATGCAAATGTACCACGTACACGATTGTTTCGGTCATATAGGACTGAGATTTCTGTAAATATATAGGTGTCACACAACCGAGACTTAAGTGTAATTCTCGGTAGTAGATAACCGAGCATTTTTTGTAATGGGTTGCTAGTGGATTCGGCGGTCATGTGCCGAGATATAATGAATGGTCTCGATTGTGCCCTACTGAAACTATCCTTTACGTGTCGAACCTGTACTACTGAGAATTGCGTTTTTAAGGATTTTCTAACTTGTAACACCGAGTACTTATGATATTTGACTTTCTCTTGCAGGAAGTACCATCGACAAGTGCATTTGAAGATATCTTTTATCTTTTCAAATAGGACGCACCATTTCAAACTAGAAAAGAGGCACTCGAATGGGTTGAAGAGACTGGTCGTGCTAAAAAGTTTGTCTTGGTTACAAAGAAGTCTGATGCCGGAGGAGATGGCCGTAGGGGAAGGTTCACAATTGCGTATGAGAGATCCGAAACATATAGGGGTATTTCCCAAAGAGTTGGAATTGCTAAAGCTGAACTAATTGAGAAGATACCACGTAAGTTGACAAACGGAGAGGAAGAGGAGAGCAACACAAGACCGAGCACCGGTACGAAAAAATGTCAGTGCCCTTTTCTTATTCAACTTAAGGAACCCTAGACTCATATTGATATGTAAGTGTGGTATGCGGCATGCACAACCATAACTCTGCGAATTACTTAGAAGGGTACTCATATGCTGGAAGATTGACTCAGGATGGGGCTGTTATTTTGGATCAGATGAGTAAGGCTAATGTTAAGCCACGACAGATCCTAAATACTTTGGGGCAAAGGGATAAGAATAATGCTTTAACATTGCGAACAATATACAATGCACGAGAAAGGAATTGAATTAAAGAAGCTGGTGGGAGAACTCAAATGCAACAACTCTTACATTTATTGGAAGACAATATGTATCTGTCATGGCATAGGAAGGACCCCGAATTAAATGTAGTTACAGACTTGTTTTGGTTCCATCCTGACTCCATCAACTTGTTGAGGCCTTTTCTGTACGTTCTTCTAATGGACTGCACATATAAGACCAATAGGTACCAATTTTCGTTGTTAGAGATTGTTGGGGTCACTTCGATAGACATTACATTCTCGGTTGAATTTTGCTTTTTATCTTCGGAGACTATGTCCAACTACACATGGGCATTGAACATTTTGAGAGGTTTACCTAGTATTTTTGTCACTGATAGAGAATTGGGCATTATTAGTGCAATAGAAGAAGTTTTTCCATAATGTTCCCACCAGCTTTATACGTGGCATATCAACAAAATGGTGTTGACTAACACCAAAAAGATGTTCGCACTATCACGGCCTAATTTCCTAATCTTGATTTACTTGCTTAATCAGGATCACCTACCCGTGACGTGGGGTACGCATGAGATGCGCACACTGATCGAGGCACGTGGCTGAGGTAAATGTTATAATTGTACTAGTGTATGCCTAGTGTTGTGTATGTGTGTAGACTAATTAAGTCAATTTGTTTGCAAACCATATACGTCGAGTTGACGCGAGCGGGGACATGCCTTGGAGTTCGTGCAAGTACGGGTATCTAGTGGAATTACCCGGAGTAGCGAGACTGGGCTAGGGAATAGTAATTGATTTCAAATGTACCTTAGCATGAATTAAATTATATCATTAAGTTGAAAAAAAAATACAACATTCGACGCAATGGGGAAAATGTCTCGAGTTGCGTACGAGTCGAGACACCAAGTGCCGGGTAGTTGAGAGTCGGCGAGACCACTTAGATAAATTTTATAAATTTGTGCGATCAATTAATTATGATTCATATGGGATTAATATACATTAATTGCGTTGGCCTAGAGTTTATTTATTAAGAAATTACATTTTAAATATCCTATAGTTTGATGTGAATTAAACTAACCTGAGGACAGACCTCGAGACCTGTGCTGCCACACACTCCCATGATGAGAGCCACAAATTTGATGTCATCAAGAGAACTGAACTGCCTAGTTAGTAACCCTCCGATTTGCCTCGAGATTCGTGGCGCACACTTGATTTCACAAATACATATAAATACCACAAGATGAGTGGGTTTCTCATTGTTTCTCCAACCAAAGAACATGCAAAAATCTGAGAAGCTGGATCTAGGGAAAGAGGAGCTAAATACAGTGATTTAGAGAACTATGAGGCTGGATTAAAGGTGCTTCATTAAGGTAATCATCTAGTCCTCTTTGCTATTTCCATTAATGGAGCTTAAAAAAATGAAGTTTTCTTATGATTTCGATTTGGGAATTTCGAGATACTAAATGATGTTGTTTTTGAAAACAAAGTTCATATTTGGATTCTCTATTGAAAAACACTTGCGATTCCAAAAGAAGTTTCGAAAATTAGTGGGGTGTTAGTTGGATTAAAATTTACAGTTTTGGATATTATTTGTGATTTTCGAATTTTTGATTAAATTGGTATTTTAGAGGTGATTTTAGTCATTTATTAATTTTCAGTCTATTTGTAGACTAGCTAATTTATTTCCCACATCATGCTTTCCTTGTTTCTATTCATTTTGAATATCAATATAGCATGATGCCTTGTTTGATATATCATTGACTCCATGCTTCCTTATATGCTTAATGTTTCTCTTGAAATATGGCTAATGGATATTTAGAAGATGCATGCTATAGGGTTATCTGTTATGTTGGACTTGTATTCTATTTTCTTGGGGCTTTGTAGCCTAACTTATGTTGGAATCATAGCAATTGTAGGATATGAATCTCTTGAAAATCTAAAGTAGGGATTATCTAGTGTCCATTGCACATGAGATGCGCGGATTCACGGGGATTTCAATCTTTCGGGGTCTCCGACACTCGCCACTACACTTGGGCGGCACACGTGGTATGGGCCACGGGGTTGTCGGCAAGTATAAATGATTTATATGCGCAGAGCACAGCTCCGCCACTTGAGGTTAAAAAAAATTATTATTATATGTTAAGCACAGCTCCATACAGTAGTGGAGTAGGCTTGGTGATAGTTCTCACTGTCGACTGGACGTAGATCATCTCGACTTAGCCTGTGTCAGTTTTTGTATATCAGTTAACGTTGGTATTTACTTGCATTATTATTCAGCATTTCTTCAGCTACATATGCTTTTAAATACCTTTTGTTTAAATTGGAAATGTAGTATTAGATTTCTCCAGTTATCACTTAAATATTACTATACTCACCATCTAGTTTGTGACGGTGGGTGTAGATCCGTCGAGCAGCACCAGGCCGGGCAAGGAGAAGATCGACGACTACCTCTGAGCTCCGAGTGCGTAACTGCCCGTACATGTAGGGTACTTTTTGTATTATATTTACTTACGTCTTTATCTTTTTGGGATGTTATTGGGAGGAGTGTTAGATTACCCGGCTTTTGGCTTTCACTTTGTTTATATATGTTCGTCGTTTACTTGCATATATATGGTGATCGTTATTTCCTGAATTCCACACCAAGGATTTAAAAAAAAAAAATTCGCTAAAATATTTAAGACTTCTGCTAACTAAACTAAACTAAACTAATTGTTTAAAATTGAGAACATAGGTAGTAAAGGCTGACTAATACGTAATTGGGTCCTACGTGTCGCGATTAGGGCTTGATTACGGGATTAGGCCGAGCGGTGCCCTAGATTAGTAGCGGGGCCGTCACAGTTGGTATCAGAGCTTAGGCTTTATAACATGAGGGACAAAGTATAGTGTTGACTAAGGATTTTGATACTAATTTCCTGATTGGTATCAAAGATCATGTTACCAAGGAGTAAAGGCAAAAAAAAATTTGAATAAAATGCACACCCTAGAAGTGGAAACCAGATGAACCTTGCCTAGGAATTATTTTGTTGGGAATTGAGTAAAAGTGAGTTGGGGATTAGTATATATATGCTATCTTTTTCAGTACGTATATGTATATACGTGGTAGACTTCGTAGTAGTTGATAGGAAATCGTTATCCACATGTAGACAACGATGACAGACACACGCGAGACAGGCGATGTGGGTGCTAGCAGTAGTCAGCCTCCTACTACATCAGACGACGATTATCAGAGGTTGGCGGATCGAGTAGCGGCACAGGGACAACAGATGACTGATTTCATGACCTTCATGACAGCACAGATCAGCGCACTTACTCGTGTTGTCGCCACTACTACTACGACTACTACACGCCCGACGACTGGACCTACTACTGTACCATCCACCATTCCAGCGACTGTGCCTGTACCTGACGCTCCTATTATTCAGGGCACGGTAGCGACGCCGACTCTTCCGGTAGTGACCATTTCAACGGCAGAGGTAGCAGTGATGACTCCGACTCCCATACCCACACCTTCAGGCTCATCAGTAGGGATTTAACTGGTGAAGGATTTTCTTTGCCTTCAGCCAGTGTACTTCGACGGGGAAAGAAACTTCGAGAAGATTGAGGGATGGATACTATCACAGGAGAAGCTACATCGAATTCTGGGGATCGAGAATAGATTACGCCCAGATTTGTCTTCTTATATACTGCAGAGAGACGCCGACGTCTAGTGGCGTACCACTATAGCTACCGATGGAGATTTTGAGTCATGGACGACCTTTAAGGCCAAGTTCTATCAGCAGTACTTCCCGTCAGCGGTCGTAATGAGGCTGAGGAGAGAGTTTATGAGTTTGAGGCAGAGAGCAGATGAGTCAGTTATGGAGTACCGGGACAAATACGGGTATCTGAGGCAGTTTGCAAGGGATTTAGTCCGAGATGAGTTGGGAGATGTGTATCATTTTAGGGCGGGTCTGAGAGTAGACATTTGCTATCACGTAGTTAACATGGGCGCTAGGACACTCACCGAGATCTACGAGCGTGCACTTTCCCACGAAACCTACTACCTTAGTGTAATAGCTGACAGGGCAGGCTTGGGGCAGAGATTGACATTAGAGCAAGCCATAGATTTTGAGAGGAGGCGGCGGAGTGGCAAGGCACCCAAAACATGGGATAGAGGCTCCCAGGGATCGGGGGTGACTTCACCTTTCACATCGGTGGTACCTCAGGTGCCTTATGTCGCGTCAGCACAGAGCTCAGGGAGAGGACGTTTCTTACCACCACTATCAATTATGCCAGCCTTACCAGCGCCAGAGAGACTTGCTCTTTCGGCACCATCAACACCACGACAGCATCAACAGCAGGGTGGTAGAGGCCGAGGTAGGGGTAGAGGCCGAGAGGGACCCCGTCAGGGACATAGACAAACTCTAGTTCAGGGACAGCCACAGTGCGGTCAGCGCAGACTGGTTTCATGCTATAGGTGCGGACATGTGGGACATTTAGTGAAGGAGTGTCTACAGCCAGCAGCAGTGTATCCACCACAGAGTCGAGAGGCAACTCACATGGTAGCAGAGCCGGATACTAACGCCACGCGGAGTGTCATCTAAGATACGATTTCTATCGTTGGTAGAGAGTCTTATGTTTTATTTGATTTGGGTTCCATTATTTCTTTCATTTCTGGACGCATGATAGACATACTAGGACTGATACCGATTAGGCTTGGAGTACATTTGATGTTGAGTATCGCCGCCGGAGATATGGTTTACCCTAATAGTCTAGTGGAGAGAGTTCCAGTAGAGATTAGTGGGATAGAGTTACCCGCTGAATTTAGAGTCCTTGAGATGTTAGAGTTCGACGCTCTCTTCGGGATGGACTAGTTATCAGCATACCATGCTCACATAGATTGTTTTAGTAAGTCTGTCGTATTTGAGATTCCAGGACGTCCGATGTTCGTACACCGAGGTAGTACACCGAGAGTTGATACCATGAGAGGTAGATTAACGACTAGTGAAGAGATGGAGACTCTAGTAGCCTTGTATACTATAGCAAAGAGTCAGGGACCCCGACTTGAGGACATACTGATCATTAGAGAGTTTTCTGACGACTTTCCCGAGGAGTTGCCAGGACTACCGCCACCGCGAGAGGTAGACTGTGATGGCCCCAATTTCCCCATGCAATTGGGTACGCCCGGCCTAGACCCATACAAGCCTCGAGTCATCACTCGGCAACCTGACGAGCCTAGTCAGCCTTCAATTTAATCAAATTAGTAATTTATGAAAGAGTTATTGCATCAGTAAACAGCGGAAGACTAAAATAATTATAATAAAGGGGAAATAACTCAATCAAAGGAAGTAGAGGAATTCTATAAATGTGGAAAACCCCGTGTATTCATGTACAATTGGAAATGCAAAGGTACATGATACCAATCTCATCAAAATTTGCCTAGTTTAATAATCCCAAAGCATATATATATATAAAACGATATACATAAAAGCAAAACATAATGAAACTTATAAAATAGTCTCCAAATCCAAGTCGCTAATCCTCACAATAGATCCCCAGCAGGTCCCTTGCCCTTGCTGCTCTTCGCTCTATTCGCACCCACCGTCACAAACTAGACGGTGAGTAATCGAATAAAATCGAATGTAATACCGTAAGAAGATAACAAGAATTCATGATAATACAAGTAACGCAGCCTAAATATCATGCATGCGGTAATAAAAATGACAGGAATTTAAATAAACAAGATGCATGATAAACAGACTAATAGATATCAATCGAAAGTCAAGTATGTTCCAAGGAATCAAAAGAGGCCCATAAGTGGTCTAAATCATAGCATAACGGCGAAGACCTCGCGAGATCTTCCCGGGCATCGACACAAGCGAAGGCACAGCTATGACTGGAGGGACTCAAACCCATCCACCCAGTACTCGGTGTCACACTGTCACTAAGGGTGGTCACACACTCGTGCGCACGAGTGCCCGCGTTTTATCCCTCTAGTGCAGGTCCTAGTACTTTCGAGACAAAACACTTACGCCGAGAAGCACACAACAAGAAATGGAATGGAATACCAACAATAGAGCATAACAAGACTGAATAAATGATAATGAATCACATGACATCTTCTTACCGGCTTACAAACGTACAAATGCTTTTTAAGGCAATTGTACTTACCTGAACTATCGTAACCCGCGTACAACGCTCCCGTGACTCCTAACGCGTATCCCCGAGTTTCCCGCTACCTGACAAGGTCGGAAACTCGTATTAATAGGTCAAGTCATTCACTGAACCTAGGTTTAAACTTATTATTTTCCCCAATGTTTTAAATGATTTGAACAACATGACAATTTAATCGGAGAACTAATACTCAAACATAACTCTTCATGAAAACCGAACTGACATGTACAAACGAACATGGAACTTTGTTGGTGTTGTCCGATGTTGGGAGAAGGGTTATCGTAGCGTGAATGCCGAAGAAAAAACTCCACCAGTTCAAAAATTACGTCAACCTACACAAATTTCGACTCAACGACGGCAACACATGAAATCACGTCAAAACACCTTAATAACATAGTTTTCGGACTTAACCAAGGGTTGCGGGACTTCAACCAATGTTAGATGAGATTCCCGACAACCTCCATTGGTGGTGGTTCGGCCGGTAGCACCACCGGTAGCGGCGGTTTTCGGCTAGGCGCCACCATACAAACGCATGAAATAATGACTCTTTAGCTTGGAATAAAACTGTTTTCGGCCACTTTTAAAGTTGTGGGACCCACATATGAGTTTGGTGGGGTCCTCGACAGTGTCTCAGTCATGGTGGTCCGGCGGTGGCGCCGCCGGTGAGATGGTTTTCCGGTGAGAACAACCAAAACATCAATACATGCAATAAAAATCAAATATGGACAGCAACATCTTATGAATCACAAACCAGAGGTCTCCCCGGAAATATGAGGACCCCGGTGGGCTACAAGGGACCGTCCCCGACCGCCGTCACCCACGGCAGCGACGGCCAGCGGTGAGGACGTGAAGACCAGTGAGGAAACGAGAGAGAATGAGAGAGAGAAACGGTGAGAGAGAAAGGAAGGGATGCACCCTTACTCCGGTGGCTAAGTCATCTCCGTCGATCATCCGTCGTCCCAAATGCCGTCGATGAGGGGTGGTGGTGGCTGTTCTAGCCGAGAGAAGACCACCGAGAGCGAGAGAGATGTGAGGCCGAGAGGGAAGGACCGAGAGAGAGAGATCGTGAGGATGAGAGAAACCGAGAGAAAGAGAGTGGGGAGAGAGAGAGAGAGACGACCTCCGGCGAGTGGGAACTCCGGCGAGGCGTGTCCGGTCGCTGGTGAGAGCAGGGACGAGAGGTGGAAATGGGAGAGGCGGCGGTGGTGTGTAGAGAAGATGAATAGTGTAGGGTTTTTTTTTTGTTTATATATACAATATAAAGGTCAAATGTCCATTTTGCCCTTCCACTTATTTCCTACACAATCTTAAACAATTGCCCTTATGGGTCTTTGACCACATCATCTCATGTTAGCACACACACACATCTCGAGGTCAATATCATGGCTCTTCTCATTTGAGTTGTGTCACCTTAACAATTTCCACTCCATAGCCCGTATGTCGCGTAGTTAACCAACTCCCGCGTTTAAACGACGTTCTTCGGTCCGTTTTTCCTTGTTCCGACTCCCGTAACGCGCGTAGTCTCGCGTTGTCTCGCCAACTAATTAATTAAATTAATTAAAAATTCATTTATTTGTACTTTTTACTTGTTTTACTCCCCCGTTTAACTAGTTGAAACCTCACTCAATTAAATACCGCCCGAACAGCTCGAAACCCGTAAAATACTACAATACTAATACACACAATCAAAGAATCATAAAATCACTTCGGTGTCGACTCCCGAAGTTCGAAATACTGTCCAGTATTCACGTAGTCGGGTCATAATTTCTGACAAGTGCAACACAAGTCAGTTAGAAATTTAGGGTTGTTACATAGACTTCATCATCGAGTTAGTACCAGACACTAGACCGATCGCGATACCACCTTACTGCATAGCCCTGAAGGAGCTAGAGGAGTTGAGGGCTCAGCTTAAGGACATAGGGGCGAATGGATTCATCACACCTTCTATGTCGCCGTGGGGAGCACCAGTACTTTTGTGAAAAAGAAGGATGGTAGTCTACGACTGTGCATCGACTACAGACAACTGAATAAGGTTACAATCAAGAACAAGTACCCGCTACTGAGGATTGATGATTTGTTTGAGCAGCTGAGAGGAGCACAGTTCTTCTCCAAGATAGACCTGAGATCAAGGTATCATCAGCTTAGGATCATGGACGATGACTGGTCCAAACAGCATTCCGCACCAGATATGGACACTACCAATTTACGGTCATGCAGTTCGGGCTGACCAACACCCCCACCATGTTTATGGACCTCATGCACCGAGTATTCAGGCCATTTCTTGACCAGTTCATAGTAGTCTTCATCGACGACACTCTGATCTATTCGAGGACACGGGAGGATCACGAGCAGCACATCAAGGAAACGTTGCAGATGTTGAGGAAGCACCGTTTATATGCCAAGTTCAACAAGTGTGAATTTTGGCTTTCAGAAGTCAAGTTTTGGGTCACGTTGTTGGAACAACGAGGATTGACGTAGATCCGGCCAAGATTCAAACGATTATGGACTGGTCGGCACCGACGTCAGTACGGAGATCAGGAGTTTTCTGGGGTTAGTAGGCTACTATCGCAAGTTCATGAAGGATTTTTCTAAGATGGCTTCGCCGATGACTAGACTGACACAGAAGGACGTCGTGTATGATTGGACTGAGGAATGCGAGAACGCATTTGAGCAGTTGAAGAGGTTGTTGAAGACCGCATCAATATTGACATTGCCTGAAGTTGGACAGGGATTCCTAGTATACACTGATGCTTCACACACAGGACTTGGATGCGTGTTGATGCAGGGTAGCGGAGTTGTGGCTTATGCTTCGAGACAGCTGAAGATACATGAGAAGAACTACCCGACGCATGACCTTGAGTTAGCAGTAGTCGTATTTGCGCTGAAGGTGTGGAGACACCACTTGTATGGAGAGAGATTCACACTCTTCACTGATTACAAGTGTCTGAAGTATCTCTTCACACTGAAGGAACTGAATATGAGACAGCGCAGGTGGTTAGAATTCTTGAAAGACTTTGACTTTTCCTTGGAGTATCACCCAGGAAAAGCGAACGTAGTCGTCGACGCATTGAGTAGGAGACCGACCAGAGACGCCGAGGTTGTCAGATGTCATATGACGCACGAGTACGGGTTACTTGAGGCAGCTACGACAATAGGTCATTCAGATGTTCCTATTGATACCCAAATTGAGATCTGCGCACAGACGAAAGTGCATACCGTGTCTACACAGAGTATGTCAGAGGGTCAGAGGACTGACAGGTTGTACCAGCAATTCAACGAGTTAGCGCGGAGTTCAGATTGTGTTGATTGGGCAGAGACATCTGATCAGTGTCTAAGATTCAGGGGCAGATTGTGGATACCAGAGATGCTGGAGCTGAGAGAGGAAATCCTTCAGGATTCACTCTATTCTTGATTTACTGTTCATCCAGGCAGGACTTAGATGTATCACGACATGAAGAGACATTTCTGGTGGCCTGGGATGAAAGCGGATGTGTCAGAGTTTATCAGGAATTGTGGGATTTGCCAGCAGTGAAGGCAGAGCATCGTAGACCTGAAGGACTGTTACAACTGCTGCCCATTCCGAGATGGAAATGAGAAGACATCGCCATGGATTTCGTCAGAGGGTTGTCGAGGACAGCCAAGAATCATGATTCCATTTGGGTGATAGTTGACAGACTTACAAAGTCTGCTCATTTTCTGCCAGTTGCAGTGCACTACACGTTTGATCAGCTGAGTATACTTTTCGAGAGGGAGATCATTAGGCTGTATGGGGTACCGTTGACTATCACATCAGACAGAGATGCTACGTATACTTCCAGGATGTAGCAGAGTATGCAAGAGCAGTACGGTACGCGCCTACAGTTCAGTGCAGCTTTCCATCCTCAGACTGACGTACAGACAGAGAGACTGAATCAGGTTCTAGAGGACATGTTGCAGCCTGTGTGTTAGAGTTCGGTGGATCTTGGGAGGAGTACCTACCATTGTGTGAGTTTGCGTACAACAACAGTTATCAGGATAGCATTGAGATAGCACCATTTGAGGCTTTATATGGCAGACTGTGTCGCTCGCCCTCGTGTTGGGCTGAGCCAGAGGACAGAGTGGTAGTAGGGCTTGAGATTGTTGTTGATCACACCGAAAAGGTACAACAAATTTGACAGAAACTCAAGGAAGCCTAAGAGAGACAGAAGAAATATGCAGACAAGTACCATAGTGATCTCACTTATTGCGAGGGAGCCTACGTCTAACTTAAGGTTTCCCCTTGAAATGGTTTGCAGAGATTTGGTGTGAAGGTTAAGCTTGCAATACGTTTCATCAAGCCATTCAGAGTTAGGAAAAGGGTTGGAAAGGTTGCATACGAGTTAGAGCTTCCTCCGCAGTTGTCAGGTGTTCATCCGGTCTTTCATATTTCAATGCTTCGACTAGTTGAGTCGAAGGCAGGCGCACGACCGACAGTTGACTTGAGTCAGATCGACCTGAGCGAGGATTTTCTCATATGAGGAGCAGCCTATCCAAATCCTAGACCGAAAGGTACAGCTGCGACGGCCCCAAATTCCGAGGCCACCCCGTGGCTTCCCATTTCCCCTGCTCGTGCACCAGAAACACCTGCCACGTCTCTAGTCTATCCAATTAATTTAAAAACTCTTAAGTTTCATGTCATTTAATTTAGTAGTTTACAATTTACAGCGGAAGTTTTAATATATCACCAAAAGAGCATTATATAAAGTTAACTTATTCAACCTATAGTGGAAAACCCGTAAGTACTCAGTATATAGGCGACAACTGCCATCAATGAATGTTTGTATACCAGTACTGAAGATGTAATAACTACAAGTTCCCAATAATCATAAGTAAAACAATTTAATACAAATACACCTATCAGTAGGTCCTCGACAGTGGACAAGTAAAGATTTTGTTGCCCGTGATCTTCTTGCCCCTACTGATACACAAGGTCTGCACTCAAGCTGTCACAAGATGCAGATGACGAGTCCAGTAAGTAATATCCCAAGGAAAACCACCGTGCATCATAATTTAAGAATGTAAATGGGAACAAGTAAATAGTGTTAACCAAACATGCGGAATAGAAGGTAAATGCAAACAACTGCTCAAAGCTCATCGCATGAATATAAACACAAGATAAACAAATGAAAGTGCACCAGCTATACAAGATGTGTACTGAGGATCAGGAGCCCTGTCGTGGTCTGTACCATCGACTCTACCACTGTGTCCTAGACCACACACCTAGCAAGCGACCGCACAACCATCGGATACATATAAGGGAAAACTCGACCGTCCCAGTAAGATTTGGACTCGAAGATTATGAATAACAATAGCTCAAATGAATAGCAATAAGTAAATACAGTAGTGGTGTTCAGTTGGGTTTTACGTACATGAAAATACGCACTCCGACTTCTCGGAACCGTTAGTACGCCCCACCTAGCTCTCCAACGTTTGAGCTACGGTTTCCCGGTCCTCGAAGTCCATTTTATAGTGTTTTATACTTTTTGAAACATATTATATCATTTTATGATATTATATTATATTTTTAATTTTTCAGTTGTAGTACCTCTCCCGGGCTGGGTCGGGGTTTCAAAAATACCCGAAAAGTCTCGAAACCACTTTTCTACCTTTTTCTAATTTTCTATATTTTTCTAGAATTTTTCTAAATTTCTCTGATATTTTTCACATATTTTTTCCAATTTTCCAACAATTAAAACTGTTTTTTTTTTCTCTTCTTCTTTCTTCTTTGATGCTTCTCTCGTCTCTCCTCTACAACCTCTACCCATTAGAGACCCTCGAAACATCAACATTCCACCACAAATCCACCAAAACAAACCTCAATTCTCAGATCAAAATACATGCAAATAAACCTAAAATTTATCAAATCACCTCAATTTTCCACAAATTCGAACCAAATCAATGTAAATCATCAAAACCAACTTCAATAACACCGAATTCTTCAAAATCAGTGATAAATTTACTCAAAAATCCGAATTTACCAACAACCCATTTTAATGGAAATTTAACCAAAATGAGAGTTTAATACCTTTGATCTCACGTTTTGATGCCAAAATCTGTTCTCCAAGCTCGGATTCGTCCCTTCAAACCCTCAAATTCACTCACAAATCTCCCAACAATTTGATTGAGAAATGTTTTATTTTGCATGTTTGATCGATCAATCGGCTATTTATACCATTTATTCTAATCTAATGTGTGCACGCATCTCGAGGCTAATCCAATAGCCACTGATCACCCTGTATCACCAAAGTTCTTGACACCTTATCATGACAACATTTGCCTTGAATTACCTTGTTGTGCATCTCGAGGATTATCCTATGCATGCTAATTTTTCCTATCAAACTATAGGACTTTAATTAATCTATTAATACATTAATTCAACCTTAGGTTAATTCACTTTAATAAATCATATAAAATTCATAAGTGCGTTACACTAGCACTCAGCTACCCGGCAACCTATGCCTCGTACCCCGGCTACCCAATACTCAGTACTCGGTCCCCGACATGCACCTCGGGACATATACCCGACTCGTCGCCTTGCCCGATGTCAACTTACACACATGTGATGTTTATATTATATAAATAAATAATAAATTCTCACATCACAATAATAGACATACAACATACACAAATAACATAATATAAATAGGGTACTCATATCCGAGTCAACATAGCTGTCCACGTAATGCCCGAATTACCCGTTAATCCTCGCGATTAACACTAATCCTGGCCGTTACAACAACAGTTAAGGAACAAGTCTATCCCGAAAGTGTTCGTCAAGTGACAGTTCCACAGCGACTCGGAACTCACTTGGGAGCGGGAGGACTATATGCGAGATCGTTTTTCGTACCTTTTCGAGTCAGGTATAATCCTAACTTGAATTTAATTTCGAGGACAAAATTTCTATTTTGTTGAGAATATTTGTCACGGCCTAATTTCCTAATCTTGATTTACTTGCTTAATCAGGCTCACCTACCCGTGACGTGGGGTCCGCATGAGATGTGTACACTGACCGAGGCACGTGGCCGAGGTAAATGTTATAATTGAACTGGTGTATGCCTAGTGTTGTGTATGTGTGTAGACTAATTAAGTCAATTTGTTTGCAAACCATAGACGTCGAGTTGACGCGAGCGGGGACACGCCTTGGAGTGCGTGCAAGTACGGGTATCTAGTGGAATTACCCGGAGTAGCGAAACTAGGCTAGAGAATAGTAATTAATTTTAAATGTACCTTAGCATGAATTAAATTATATCATTAAGTTGAAAAAAAAATACAACATTCGACGCAAGGGGAAAGTGCCTCGAGTTGCGTGCGAGTCGAGACACCGAGTGTCGGGTAGTTGAGAGTTGGTGAGACCACTTAGATAAATTTTATAAATTTATGTGATCAATTAATTATGATTCATATGGGATTAATATACATTAATTGAGTTGGCCTATAGTTTATTTATTAAGAAATCACATTTTAATATCCTATAGTTTGTTGTGAATTAAACTAACCTGAGGACAGACCTCGAGATCCGTACTGCTACACACTCCCATGATGAGAGTCACAAATTTGGTGTCATCAAGAGAACTGGACTGCCTAGTTAGTAACCCTCGATTTGCCTCGAGATTCGTGACGCACACTTGATTTCACAAATACATATAAATACCACAAGATGAGTGGGTTTCTCATTGTTTCTCCAACCAAAGAACATGCAAAAATCTAAGAAGCCTGATCTAGGGAAAGAGGAGCTAAATACAGTGATTTAGATAACTAGGAGGCTGGATTAAGGGTGCTTCATTAAGGTAATCATCTAGTCCTCTTTGCTATTTCCATTAATGGAGCTTGAAAAAAATGGAGTTTTCTTATGATTTCGATTTGGGAATTTCGAGCTACTAAATGATGTTGTTTTTTAAAACAAAGTTCATATTTGGATTCTCCATTGAAAAACACTTGGGATTCCAAAAGAGGTTTTGAAAATCAGTGGGGTGTTAGTTGGATTAAAATTTACAGTTTTGGATATTATTTGTGATTTTTGAATTTTCGATTAAATTGGTATTTTAGAGGTGATTTTAGTTGTTCTTGAGGTTGAAGAGGAGTTGAGAGAGGAGAATGAGAAAAAAAAGAAAAAAAAAAAAAAGAAATGCAATGTGTCTCTGGAAATCGTTGGGAAGAAGATGCACACGTGCGGGCTCGCACGTGTGCATCCCCCCAACTGGACCGGGCCAGGGGCACGGGCTAGGCCGGCCCATGCGAGTCGAGCCTCGGCCCTGGCCGAGCCGCCAGCCCAAGAACCGGTCGGGTCGCGGAGACCCGACCCGACTCTAGGTCAGGGACCGGGTCGGGTCGACCCGACTCGACCCCAAATAAATAAATAAATAAATAAATAAAATAATATATATATAAATATATTATCATTAATTAATTAAAATAATAATAAAATAAAATAAAATATATTATTATTATTATTATTAATTAATAATAATAATAAATTAAAAATATATATATATATATTAATTTAATTTCGGGAAAATAAGGAAAATAGTTGAAAATTTTCTGAAAAATTGGAAAAAATTATATAAATTATAAGAAATTGAAAAAAAATGTAGAAAAATGGTTTCGGGACTTTTCGAGTGTTTTTTGGTACTCGATATAACTCGAAAAAATATGCCACAATTAAAGATTGACATAAAATTCTAATTTTTGTTTAAATATCATGAATCCACTTATTGTGGCTTTAAACCAATTAAAATGATATAAAAATGAACCTCAGGAACTAAAGGGAATTCTTGAGAATTCGGGTGCACGAGTCGGGGTGTCGGGAGGCCGGATAGCTAAGATTATTACGTTGACTAGTAAGTGAAAATGTGGGAACTCTTTACTTTATTTCATTCCAGTCATTTATTAATTTTTAGTCTATTTGTAGACTAGCTAATTTATTTCCCACATCATGCTTTCCTTGTTTCTATTCATTTTGAATATCGATATAGCATGATGCCTTGTTTGATAAATCATTGACTCCATGCTTCCTTATATGCTTAATGTTTGTCTTGAAATATGGCTAATGGATATTTAGAAGATGCATGCTATAGGGTTATCTGTTAAGTTGGACTTGTATTCTATTCCCTTGGGGCTTTGTAGCCTAACTTATGTTGGAATTATAACAATTGTAGGATATGAATTCTTGAAAATCTAAAGAAGGGATTATCTAGTGTCCATTGTACACGAGATGCGCGGATTCATGGGGATTTTGGTCTTTCTGGGTCTCCGGCACTCGCCACTACACTTGGGCGACACACGTGGTATGGGCCATAGGGTTGTCGGCAAGTATAAATGATTTATATGCACAGAGCACAGCTCCGCCACTTGAGGTTAAAAAAAAATTATTATTATATGTTGAGCACAGCTCCATACAGTAGTGGAGTAGGCTTGGTGATAGTTCTCACTGCCGACTGGACGTAGATCATCTCGACTTAGCCTGTGTCAGTTTTTATGTATCAGTTAATGTTGGTATTTACTTGCATTATTATTCAACATTTCTTCAGCTACATATGCTTTTAAATACCTTTTGTTTAAATTGGAAATGTAGTATTAGATTTCCCCAGTTATCACTTAAATATTACTATACTCACCGTCTAGTTTGTGACAGTGGGTGTAGATCCGTCGAGCAGCACCAGGCCGGGCAAGGAGAAGATCAACGACTACCTCTGAGCTCCGAGTGCGTAGCTGCCCGTACATGTAGGGTATTTTTTGTATTATATTTACTTACGTCTTTATCTTTTTGGGATGTTATTGGGAGGAGTGTTAGATTACCCAACTTTTGGCTTTCACTTTGTTTTTATATGTTCGCCGTTTACTTGCATATATATGGTGATCGTTATTTCCTGGATTCCACACTTAGGATTTAAAAAAAAAAATTCGCTAAAATATATACAACTTCTGCTAACTAAACTAAACTAATTGTTTAAAATTGAGAACATAGGTAGTAAAGGCTGAATAATACGTAATTGGGTCCTACGTGTCGCGATTAGGGCTTGATTAAGGGATTAGGCCGGGCGGTGCCCTAGATTAGTAGCGGGGCCGTCACATGCACGAAATGAGAATTTTCAACTCTTTAATAAGAGGTGGACAGATTTGATGTATGCTACGACCGAAGCATCATTTGAGCTTATGTTGGCTACCTTAAATGTTGAGTATGCAGATATGAAAGGTCTGCTTAATTATTTGGAGGATACTTGGTTGCGGGATTATAATAATAGATTTGTACGTACATGAACAAATCCACATTTTCATCTTGGAGAAACCACGACGCAAAGGGTTGAGCATGCACATTCCACTCTCAAACAGCATCTCGGCACATGTACTGCAAACTTCGAGGCGTTGTGGAGTGTAATTCATGGAATGCTGGACATACAACATAACAGGATCAAATCGTCGTTTGAGGTTAGTTTGAATGTTGTGCAACATGGATATATGGATGGATTGTATCGCCGTTTGCGTGGTTATGTATCCCTAAAAGAGCTTAAGTTGATTCGTAACGAGGTTGAACGTAGGGTGAATGTTGGGACGGAGCAGAAATTATGTGGTTGTGACCAACGTACCACTTGTGGGCTTCCGTGTGCACATGAGCTTAATGTACATATTTTGGCCAGTTCACCTATACCACTTGAAGACATACATGTGTATTGGCAGAAGTTGAGTATGGTACCTGATGCATCAGTGAATCGGACTGCCTATAACTTGAATGACGAGCTTCAAAGAGTTGTGTCTAAGTTTGAAACATTCGTTGATGAGGATTCATGTACTAAGACTATTCAACAACTAAGAGAGATTAGTTGTCCTTCCTCGATGCCATGTATTGCACCACAAGCAAAGTGAGGATAAGAGGGAGACCGAGTCTCAATAGTTTTGGTAATTCTGTTATAGGGAGCAAGAAAATGAAGAAAGGGATGAAGAGGGATGAAGAGGAAAGCTGAGGAAGACGACGAGAGATCCAAGTGGCTTTAAGTATGTACTTACACCCGCTGAGGCAACCAGTGCGCAAAGGAAAGGAAAACAAGTTAGGAATAAAGTACATTGAATACGTGTGGCATCTATGGGAGTATCTGAGATTGGATTCATTCACACTATATAACCGGATTGGATTCAACATGTTGAGACTACAGTTAATGTGGATAGCGATGGAAATTGTGGCTTCCATTGTGTTGCCGCCAGTCTTGGATTCACCGACATAGATGGTTGGAAGAGGGTTAGAGCCGCTATGGTTAATGAACTACAAGAAAACCAAGTGTTTTGGAAGGATTTGTATGGAAGTTACTTCGACCAAGTTAAGGGAGCTGTGCAATTCTTTGAAGGTAAGGATGTCAGGTCCGACAAGTGGATGACATGGGACTTCTAATTGCAACAACATTTAATGTTGTGCTTGTCAACGTGTCATATGGTTGTTGCATGACATTTCTTCCTCTACGTAATGCTCCTCCGCCTATAAAAGCTCGGGTAGTTATTGACGTTACAAATGTCAACGACACTCATTGGATTAGGGTAAGTTTTTAAAGTTTCTTTCAAATTTTGGTTAATATGTCAACGTAAGTCACTTATTCTTTCTTTTATGTTGCTCTTCCATTTGATAGGTCATATTCAAGCCTAATGCACCGATTCCCCCTGTATTCTTAGTGTGGAAGACCTTCGTGAATGTTGATGCTCAAGGGTGGGGTTTTGGTATTAACATCCAAGCACAAGTCCCGGTTCAATCTTCTCATCTACACACGCCTTTCGTGGTAGACTTAGCGTTGCCTTAAGCAGATCACAAAGTAAATTATTTTTGTAATGTTCGACAAACTTGAATTGATGTTGTTGAATGAATATTATGTCTTCCAAACTTGGCATGATGCTTTTGTGTACTTTTATTGATGTATGTAACTTGAATTGATGTTTGTTGAATGGATAAATTCATGATATGCCAAGTTTGTACTCTTAATTAAAGGTTCGGTTACACAGGGTCAAAAACTACCCCCAAGTCTCAGACATACAGAACCGTGACACCTATTGGAATCTCAGTCATTAAGGTTCGTGAGCAGCCAACAATGAGGTGCCCTAAACACTTCGGTTACATGACATCGAGATTTGTGCTAAATTACAGTGACAGATGACCGAAAAGTAGACCATAGTAACAGAACAATATAACCGATTAACTGCAAATAATTGTTGTGGTATGTGGCCGATTCAATGTGTGTTCCTTGCATGTGAGCATCGGTCAAAGGCAAGACCAATCGGTTGTGCATCGCCGAGACTAATACCTTAATTACGAAGTGACGTACCTGATTTTACTGCAAAATTTTGGGATATAGGAGGCCGAGTCGTTATGTGTAATCATTGCATAATAATCTCGGTGATGAACTATCGAGACCATACCATAAGTTTCGGTACCACATGACCGTAATTTAGACATTACTTGTGGTTGTGCATGACGGAGACTATATAAAATTTGGCAAAATTGGCAATGTTCGGATGGAGACGACCGAGCTCAATGGACCAATCACGGTTATGCATAACCGAGAATTCTCAGTAGTTTTCGTTCTTGCGTGGCCATGGATCTCTCTGTGGTAACTTATTGCAAACATGGCAGTGACAAAAATACAACAACAAATAGTAGTAGTAGAACACATCAATTCAAACATGACCAACAAGTCAAACATTATCAATTCAATAGAACAATACCGAAGAAGGTAAACAATACCAAATTAACAAGTTAAACATCATCCATCATCAAATTTCAAAAAAGTTAAACAATACTAAATGATTCAAGACAAACAGCATGTTTTTTCACTTGAGCGCTTTTTCTTTCTTCTCCTTGCGACTAACATATGTTGTCGTGGGGGCTTCCTCTTAGGCGCATGGCTAGAACTTAGGGTGGGCAAGGGGGCATTCTTTGTCCTGAAGGCTCGATAGAACTTGGGGTGGGCACACTTTCGGGTGGGGTACTGTCATGCTGTGAAGGAGCAGTAGGTGCACTCAGTGTTGTGGTGTTGGTCGTGATGGTGGTGGTGGTACCTGTACCAAGACCCCTACCCATCAAGTAGTCCACGACATCATTCGCCATTTTCTCAGCAGCCTCCATCTTGGCCATACCCGCCGACAAGTCTATCTGTGCCAATACGCTATCCAATGCCCGTCGATTACGCTGTTCAAAACTAATAGAGAAACTATGAATAAAGAATACAAAAGAAATGTGATAAACTAACTTAAATTCAAATGGTTGCAAGGTTTTTACCTCCAATAACTCATTATCACCAACCGTATCAGGGAAGTCATCACTATACGCTGGGTTCTCAATGGTAGGATGTGAAACTCGTGTGAACCATGGCAGATATTCTGGTGCAGCCATGAACTCGAACCTCGCCTTCTCCCCTCGATCTTCAACGGATATTGAATGGCTACGCCACCTTTCCTAATTCTCCGGTTGGAATGAGTACTTAACCGAGTATTTCATTGCAGAGCAGCTTCGATTTGCTTCGAGGGGGCGATATGGAGACAGTGATATTCCTTGAACATGGCCAAGCTGTCGAAGGAACCTCTCCGGATAGTATGGCTCCACAACTTCCATGTACTTCAGACAACCAGAGTATAAGGCCATCGTTAGAACAATACTGCCTGTTCTGATATCACTGTATGGATCCCACGTCACCTACACCAATGAAACAAACAATTTATATTAAAATATGAACTTTGATAAATTGGAATACCAAACTCAAAGTAATAAAAAAATACCTCACTTGGCCGTAACATATCAAGGGTCCTACAGATACTACTTAGCTTGTTCACGTTAGCTATCGTCTCGTGTTTTTGTACTCACCTCAAGACACGTGGCTGAAGGTGGTCCATGTATTTCGCATTCGACGTAGCAAGCTGGAGTGGGAAGTGCTCGTATACCCATCCCTAAAAAAGAATCAACAAAAAAAAAATAGTAGATTTGTATTGGCCGATTCACAAGTAATGCGTAAGAAATATGTACCTCGAGCAAAGTTAGGTACCCTGTAATCTGCGACACTTCTACCCTGGTGGCTGACTCGAGATGACAGTAAAGATAAGCTAGAGCAGCAACACCCTATGCGTAAGTCTCGACCTCATCCAAGTTCTCCAAAAGCTTCAGTAATGCAATTGAAACTTGTGACCCACTCTTATCGGCGAATAGGGTGCAAGAGAGCAAGTACAAAAAGTATGCACGTGCAGTGCATTCCACTGGAGGGTACGTAGTAGGAGAACTGGAAGTACTGGACTTAGACTTGGGTGGGCAAAAACGACTCTTTAGCCAAACTACTCGCACTGTGAGACCCTTAGTAATGTTAACCTCTTCCTTTACTTCGTCACGAGAAACCCCGAGCTGTTTTGAAACTAACTCAATTGCATCCTTGTGGGACTCCTTTGTGTACCTTGAAAAATTCTTAACCACCACCACCTTGCCCGTCACTGGGATCTTCAGTAAAATGCTCATGTCTTCGAGCGTGATGGACATTTCACCAAAGGGTAAGTGAAATGTATTGGTCTTCGGCTGCTAGTGCTAAAAAAAAGCTGATATCACCTCCTTATTAGCCTTCTTATAGGAGCAGCCTATGAGTGGAGACAAACCCGACCTCTGAATGATTCTTTGCAGTCCCTGGGTGTCAGGATGACAATACGACAAATCCCACTTAGCTATTTGAGCCCCGTGGTTTATGCACTTAAGCAATGGTCGATGCTGCAAAAAAAAAAACATAATTTATAAATACATTATCATATATGAATAGCAAAAGTAATAATTTGATTGAAAATGAATTAATACTTTGCCAAAAAAGGCTACATACCTCATTATTCCGAATTGCTGTCGCAACATGATCCTTAAAACTCTTCAACAAAGAGCAGCCAATAGGACCGCCAGGGAAATGAGCAGATGGGTCATATTCGGGCTCCACAACATTCCCACCAACAACACTGCTACTACTTTTAGTTGCTTGTGGTTGGGATGTGGTGGTTTCTTCCATTGCTGCCCTATGGACCTCATCCCCGTCGGCACCACCCCAACTATTGCTCCCCACGGGGACATGAGATGCCTCATCTTTGACGTTATCCCTCACCGGTCTACGTCTACGTACATCTTCACCAGCTTGCACTTTCGCTTTTCAATATGATGCAGTCTGTGCCTTCTTCTTACCACAGACAGCAGGAGCAGAGGGAATAACAGAGGGAGCAGCAAGAGGAGCAGAGGGAGCAGCAGGAGGAGCAGACGGAGCTGCAGGACCAGAAGGAGTAATAGCTACGATTGATGCTCGTTGTGCTCTCCATCGACATCCTCTCTAGAAACAGTAGATTTCCCTCGAGCCATATCTAATAGAGAAAGACATTGTAAGCATATAATCTTTTGTGCAACAAAAAAACCCAAAAAAAGTATTTTCAACACTGAATCGGTATGGCATAACCGATAGCAAAACAAAAATGTCGGTATAACATAACCGAAACCCAAGGCAAAATTTTGGTATGACGAAACCGAGATCTATTATCAAGTATCGACATTTATCCTCCGAGATTAAACCTATGCATAAGTAATATATGAGCTTCGATTTATTAGCACCGAGACCAAAACAAGAATCTCAGTTACTTGTGTTTGAGATGTAATGAAATTTTATATGGGCTAAGTGTCGTTTGGATACAAACGAGAAATGCTCATAAGTCTCGGTATGGTATTTCTGAGATTAATGACCACATTACGATCCTGTGTGGTCGAGTATGACGGGTTTGCAAGAAAACCCAGATATTAAAGCATTTTCATGGACGACTACAAAGAAAATGAACCAAATGAACATAAAATCGAACAAAAACCCAAACGTACCTTACTTTTCCTCTCGATTGCATAATGACCCCAAATCCGAACTTGTCCCTAGTCGTTGACCACTTCAACTGGGCAAAAAAACCTGTCCAACTCGAAAAAACCAGGTATATGAGGGAGAGAATGATGAAAAATATGAGATGTAGTTGATTTCGCCTCCAAATCACGATGACAATGAGAGCATTTGTGGGAAATGAGGTTTCGAAAAAATGGAAACCAGTATTAGGCTAAACCCGAAATAGGTGGGGTGCCTTAGCCTTATGGTTCAAGGGCATTTTCGTCCAATTTGGAGGTGCCCTGATAAATTCGATGAGTGCCCTTGTAAATGGGGTGCCCTGATAAATTCGATAGGTGCCTTTATAAATAGGGTACCCTGAATGATGACTGGGGTCCATATAGCGGGCCTCTTGTTTTTTCATGTGGCGTCTGGCACCAACCGGATACTAACGACCCTGGAGAGGCATGCATGTGCGAGGCACATGCAACGGGGCGCGTCTCATATATAGAGAGAGGAAGAGTTGCGAACAGAGCACACAACGCAACGCGCAGAGAGAGGAAGAAGCGAAGCAGAAGAGGCGACAATGGCGGCGGTGGACGTTGAGGCGGTGGACTTCGAGCCCGAAGAGGACGATCTCATGGACGAGGACGGCGCGGTGGACGTCGACGCCTCGCCGAGAGCTCCTCTCCCGAAGCTCAAGTCCGCCATTACTGGAGGCTCCTCCTTCTCCGCTCCCAAGAAGACCAAGGGCCGAGGCTTTCGCGAGGAGACCGAAGCCGAGCGCAACGATCGCTTCGCTTCCAGGGGTTTCGACTCCTTGGACTCCGATGGCGGCCCTGGTCCCCAACGATGTTAGTTTTCTTTCAAACCTCTCGCTTTTCTTCGTTTCACTGGTTTCTAGGGTTTTTCAGAGGATCTGTGCCTTGATTGTTTGTTTGTTTGTTTCTTTCTTCTAATTTGCTTGTTTTAGGGTTTCTAGGATTTGTCTTTTCCAATTTCGTTTGGTTAATTAGGGCTTGCTTTTAGAGCGGTTGGGGGGATTTTGGAACAATTGAAAATTCGTGATCTTTGTTTAGTTTCCACTCTCTTTCGACTTCTGCTCTGTATATCATATATTTGCAATTTTGTGTTCTTGCCTTTGTACTGTTGAATGGGATGTTCATGTTGAGCAGTTGATAACGAGGTATCGAACTTTTTTCTTTACGTTTAGGCCTCTACAAGTATGAAATACCTAAATTGAATTATGCAAAGGATTAGGGCATCGATGTTAATGGATTCGCTGGGCTTAGTTCTGAATGATTTTATAATTGTAAAGGTTGCCACATTGGTCTGTAGGTGGTTAATTAGGCTCTTTGTTTTTGTATCATCCTGGCAAGTGCTAGTTTACGTTAGTTTCATTATGAAGATAATGTGAAAGTATAATTTTGAGGAAAAAAGAACATGTTACATACTTACATCTAGAAGAACACTAATGTTTAGGTTAAAAGATCGAAGGGAAAGAAAAACTTTGAAGTATAAATTGTGGAGAGATTTGGGAATGATGAAAATAAAAGGAAGGAAGAACCATGGAGCCTTTGCCTCGATGGAAGATGAAGAATTTATTTGAAATTCTTTACAAGCTCTAGGTTGGGTAGTGGTTAGGTTAAAGTTTGTTTGTGCATGTGATGAAAGTGGATATGAGAGGCAAATGGTGCCAAGGTTTGTTTCCTTGTGAAAAAAGTGAAGTAAGAGTAATTTTAGAAGAACATAAAGACTTCTAGGTGAGTGATTATTATGAAAAGCTGTATAATGAATTTTCATATAGTGTAGAAGGAATAATCAACCATGCAGTGTCTGTTTGTTTATCAAGGAGTCGGATCTCTTCTCTACTGGTTGCGGTACCCTCTATATATAGCCGCTACTTTGTTCCTTGACTTCTTCATTGGTTGGTTGCTTTGATGTCCCTTGCCTTAGGGAGGTTTGCCACTTGCTCCTCTAATGACCTATCTTGATTGTTCATCTGCTCTGTGAGAAGCCTCAAAGCTTCTTTCTCAAAGCCTACATGTCGCCCATGATGATCGTCTTCTCTAATGCAAGATTGTTATGAATCTTCGCGTCATAGGTCTAGACGCTGAAGAATTGGGACTACGCTCTATCCTAGGGAAGGGGAAAATAAGACTAGTCTGTGACCAAGCCTAGTCTTCCTAGAATGACTTTGCAAGTATAATAGTTTATTTCTCATTCCATAATACTGGTTTTTTTATAGACTTCTTTTACAACAAAAATAGATAAAAATGTAGAAATAGAATCTAACTGTTGAGGGATTGACTAGGAAAAGGAAACATGCTCTAAGTAAATAGAATACTATCTAATTATTAATTGCCTAATAACTAAAAACTTTTCATAAACTTGTATCCCTAATAAGGTAACTTTTAATTGCGGTTTGTTGTGCTTCTTTTGGTTGTAGGATCTGCAAACTGATTATATCGATATTCTTGTTGATATCCCATTCATTATTTTATAACATGTTGGTAATTAGTGAGTTTTGTCAACGAATTAAGTGAAATACAAATGTCAATATTTGATGGATACGCAATGCAAGTTTAAAAGTAAAATAAATAGAAAAATTTTTAGATTGACCCAAATGAAGATGATATGAGAGTAAACAAGTTAAAATGGTTTTTGAAGCATACAATTAATGCTAATTTGGATTTGTCCATTAAAATGGATTTACACATACAATTAATTTTATTTTAGATTCATTCATTTGGAAAGGTAATGTGTTCACTGAAAGTACAGTAATTGAGATAGAAAAATATAGCTACTTGTCATGTGGTTATAACTGAATACTTGATCTTGTTGAGTGAAGTGGGGTATGTATTCTTCTTACCACTTCCATGGAGCTGAGAAAAGAATTTGTTGAGTTGGTTGTATTTTACAATTTTATGGCCTGTTCGGTTCACGTAATTGGAGTTCTTAAGATCATGGGATTAGCTTATACTAGGATTGTGACTTGGGTTTAGGTGTTAGTCCGTTTAGGGTGACTTGTTCAGTTGGAAGAATTGAAGGTTGGATTAAATGTGCGCAATAGGTGAGTTACTAAAGTGCCCCTGCCTTTATGATCGATCTATCATAATTTACCTAATTGTCAATATATCACACATATCGCCTCCTCTAAGAAATATCTATATGATCTGTTTACTCTAAACAAAATCGATTAATTTGAAAACTACCTCAAATTAGCCACTCAAATTGTTCTAGCACTTCAAGTACTTTTGGATGTCATGCTCTGTAGTTGTGATTTTGTTCATGAACTCATTTATATCACTACCAAGAGAAATGCAAAAAGGTATTATTCAAAATTAAATTATCAAGTTCAAGGGAAATGCTTCAAACTTTATATGGGAAGTGAGAGACCCTCAAAGGGAGAAGTGCTGGTGGTGGGGATGAGGCTTTGAATGTGCTATTATATGGGAAGGTGAAAGAAGGAAGTGTTGGAGGAGGTTTTAAATTTGCAACAGATGTGTCAATTTGTGCAAACAACACATTGAAATCACACGAAATAACTTCATCATTCATGGCGTTGCTAATGGTGCAACTAGGGTTTGGAGTTGGCTTTCATCGATGAGTTCGAGCTGGAGTTTTTTTTTTTTTGGGTGTAAGTGATGTGGGCAAAATTGTCCTTCGTTAAGTGACTTGTGATGGACTAACTAAGACCATCGAAAACATGGTTCAAAATAGTCCTAAGGATAGTGAATTGCTTAGTCTGCTCGACTAGACAATAGGCGAACTGAGCACCCGGATTAAGCAATCCAACTACTTAATCCGATCTAATAACATGAACCGAACAGGCCCTTAGTGTTGATGCTAATATCAACTTAATCTCTTCGATTTTTTTGATTATTCTTTAAGTTTTGAAGAACAAAAATCTATGTAATGATATGTTCAGATATTTGCACTTTTTTTTTTTGTATTTTCTTATAAGAAACCGACAACTTGACTTCAATATGAGTCAAACCCATGACCTTGCCTACCTTTGCCTTTTAGCAAGTGATGCCTCATCCATCTCACAAGAGATGCTTTGGCAACGCTTGGTGTTGCTATGCTATACATTTATAGATAGGAGCAAATCGCTACCTGAATCAGTTTTACATTTTCGTATGAACACCTTAATTTTATAAAGTTTATAATATCAATATGTTGCACTTACTGGAAATATTTTGATAATTTTGCATACTTTTCCATGTGTATTATTATATAATACAATCTTCTAATATTTTAGTTTCTATATACATTTCATCTTTTTCTTGTTTAGGTTTGTGTTGTAGTCACCAATTTTGATGGGGTTGGAATTTGAATAATAACTGCTTTCTAGGTTATTATTTGATTTTTGTGTGACTTACTGTGTTGCTTCATGAATATGTGTAGCCATTGAGGGATGGATTATTCTGGTAACTGGTGTGCATGAAGAAGCGCAAGAGGATGATCTCCAAAATGCTTTTGGTGAATTTGGGGAGGTTAAGAATTTGCATTTAAATCTTGATCGCCGTACTGGATTTGTGAAGGTTGGCCTTTATCCTACAATAGTTATTTCTTCTTTATGAATTCATTCCTTAGTAGTATAAGCTTTTCTCTCCATATACTTTAGTATTTCAGCTGAATAATGAATGCATAGCTATTCTATCTATAAGGCTCTAAGAGTACTGAATATCTATACTAGCTTATTACTTTCTCTTGTAGTTTGAGGAAATTGATTTAGAACATGATACTTCCCTTTTTTTTTTTTTCTTCTAATTGAAGAAAATAGGTTTCCATCACCATCAATGTTCTTGTATTTTTTTCTTGCATACATCAGTGACTTGTCTATAAATGCATATTTATTGATTTTGTTTTCTGGGGTACTCTTAGGATGAAAACGATCACCTCTTTGTTTTTTATTCTAATTGAAGAAAATAGGTTTCCGTCACCAATTGATGTTGTTCGTGTATTTTATTTTATTTTATTTTTTCCATACGTCAGTGACATGCCTATAAGTGCACATTTCTTGATTTTGTTTTCTGTGGTACTCAATAGGATGAAAATGAGCACCGCTCCGTTTTGTTCATGTCTTGAAATTGATAATCTTTTGAGTCTATTTCAATCAATAAACATTGTTTTGTATGATTAGTAATTTATAATTTATTCTTTTTCTTTTGGAAATTTTGTACTCTGTTTCTTTACTCAAAACATCTATGCAAAGCACATCATAAGAAATGTTTAAAATTGTTGAAGGGTACTAAGAACCTGGAATACTAAAGGTATTGATATACTTACTTGGCACATCTCTTTATTTACTTGGTCGATAATAATTTATAGCTTTTTAACCTTGTAATCTATCTCATAGGCTTCCTAAACATAGCTACCAGCTGTGTACTTGTGCTACTCTAAAACTGGTGTGGATCTATAATTGGTCGTCAGTCTATTGTGGTTGTCTCTATTGAGCTTCACCTTCGTTTTAGTGAAACAATCTATTCATGTTATGATTGGTTCTTTTATTCCTCTTTCTAGGGTCTGCTTTTTTTTTTTTTTTTTTTTTTGGATTATTACTCTCCCCTTTTGCTTTTTATGGTGTAAATGAACAAATGGAGAAGCTAACTATAAGATGCTGATATATTTCAGGGTTATGCTCTGATTGAGTATGAAAGTTTCGAGGAAGCCCAGGCTGCAATATCTGGAATGAATGGTGCAGAGCTTCTAACTCAGATCATCTCAGTTGATTGGGCCTTTAGCAATGGACCATTCAGGCGGAGAAATGCAAGGAGGAGGTTTGTTGAAATCTTGATATTCCTTAAATATATTATGCCTAAAGTCTTCCTTTCATTTCAGTATTTTACTTGTGTTATACAATGATGTGGAACATTTTTCTCCTACAGTTTCTTTGCCTTTATTTTTGTTGTCCTGCAATATGTCCTTTATTAATGGTCTTAATCATGTGCCTTCTTGGAGGGATGCGTGAGAGTAGACATGAATATGAGAAACTTGGCCTTGCAAGTGCCAACACATGCTGGCAATTCATGTTACATGCCATGTGCTTTTGAGCATATTCCAGATTCTCCTTTAGAACTTGCAATGTAAGACGAGGTGGTTCATTGTCTTTGAGACTTGGACTCTTGTCTTTTAGTCTTAAAGTAAGTCATGCCCATGAGGTCTTTCCTTTTTGTTTTTAGTCATGATCTGTCTTATCAAGCATCTAGTTAACATTCTTCGTCTCTGTTGGGTGTCTTTTATTTTATTTTTTATTTTTATTTTTTATAATTTCTCTTATTGGTTCATCATCTCCAAGCGTCCTTGGAGTAAGCTCAGGTATGCGCATCAAGCACACCTTGAATCAAGACATAGCTATTGCATTTCAATAAATCCTAGACTAGGGGCAACTAGTTAAGTATGTGCCTTTCCCCTTTATAATCTCGATGTTGACACGTGTTGTGGCTTTATTTTTCTTAAGTTATGTGTTAGGTTTTCCATATAAATATATTACTAATTTAGTCTAAATTGAAAAAAATGCTAAAAGTTCGTATTGTGTTTGACGAAATTGAAAGTTCGTGATATTTCAACAAAAAAATAAATTTTGTGCTTTTTTCGATGGTCATCTATTTAAGTTATTGGAGATGAATTATTTATTTATTTTTTTCATGAAATTTACGCAGCTAAGTTTTTAAAAGCATTCGATGGTTAGATCTTTTATCTTGTGCATGATATGTCTTGTGGCTTGGACCATGCGAATTATATTGGTGAATCAAAACCCTGCCAGTGACCAACCTTTTTGGAGTGATACATTCAGTTAGAACTCTGATGTCATTTAAGGGATGATATGATTGCATTTGGAAGCAGTTTATTTGTGAGTGGTGGGCCAAGAGATTAGTCCAAGGACTGTCTTTAAAAAGGAACCCAAGATAAAAACATTCTATTGATCTCAACTCATCCATATAATTGATGGTATTCGTTAAATTGCCATCTAATTGTTATTTCATTCATGAGATCATTCTTTTCTTGTTCTTTTTCTTCCCATTGTTATTTTTATTTTCTAGGCATTCATCAAGTTGCGTAGCTTGAGCTGCCTTTTGGTTAATTTGAAATATTTTTGCCGTCTTTCAATAAACACATTAATGCTTTGTTATTGCCAACAGGTCTCCACGTGGGCACCGTTCGAGGAGTCCTAGGAGAAGGTATTGATACTTCTGCTGCAGCAGTATCATAATCATCAATGGGTTCAGATTTAAGACTTTGGAATATAAGTCCATCTGTGAAGATTTTCAGTGGGTGTACTCGCAGTTGGTGTCCTGATGGCGATTTATGTATGGTCAAAATTACACAGTATCAACCCTAGTCTTGTTTGTTTCACGCTATTTGTTTGAAATGGTTGTTGGGATGCTCTAAATAGTTTGTAAAATGCAGAGGTCGTGTTTTGTTGAATTTTGAATTTGGAGTTTCATGACTGAGCTGTTGCTTACCATGGTTATCACTTATTAAATGTGGGAGCATGTCCGTTTCTGCACATGTTCGAAAAAAAAAAAAAAGGACTGTTGTGATGTTTTAGTTCTTTGATTATGCCTTTTGTCTGCAATGTCGAACTCTTTTGCCAGGTCCAGTGCATTGATTGTTGTGATTGGCATCCTTTAAAATGGGGAGATTGGGAAGCATTTAATATTATTCCATGTTCCAAAATCTCTGAAGGATTTACTTCTCTTGGTCCTACAAATTGAAGATGTGATTTCAGTCCAAAATCGGCAAGCTATCGATACTGGTCTTTTGGATTCAAGCATTTCTGTGAACTGAAGTTTTTTTTTTTTTGACAGAGTCGTGTTTGCAAATGTTCTGAAAGGATAGATTAATTACTGATAAATCTCTTCCTGACAGAATCTGCATCTGTACCCAGAAAATGGGAGAATTTTACAGCATAGGCCAGATGCTAGGGGGACTTTTCCGATCTTGAGATGTGATCAATGAACGACTTCAGATCAGCTGTGGAAGTCCCCTCCTCGGACGCTGCATGACGAATTGCGATGCCTAGTTCATTGGCTCGCATTTGAATTGCCTTCCCTTCCTCTGAAGCCATCAGCAGTCTGATGGCTTTTGCAATGGTGTCCGAGGATGCTAACTCCTCTCTCCGTTCCCACTCTCTTGCGGCGATACCAACCTTCAGAACCTCGGTGATCAGCATAGCATTCCTAGGTTGGTCTGAGTGCATTGGCCAGGTTGCAATAGGAACTCCCATGCTCATACTCTCCAAGCTGGAGTTCCAACCACAATGGCTCATGAACCCACCAGTTGAAGGGTGTGCTAGGATCTCTAGTTGTGGTGCCCAGTCCCTCACTATCACTCCTAACCCCTCCACCCTCTCTTCATAACCATCTGGTAGTTTTATCGTTCTCACTTCGCTATCTTTCTCCTCTGCGTAAATGTCTCCTCGGTCAGCCTCTCTCAACACCCAGATGAACTGCTGCTCGCTGCGCTCCAGTCCGTTAGCAAGCTCAGCAATCTGCTCATCGGATATTGATGTCATGGTTCCAAATGAGACGTAGATGACTGAGTTGATGGGCTGTTTATCTAACCACTCCACACACTTGTGCCGCGGTCGTGTAGAACCTCCTACTGGATTGAGTTGTACCGGGTGGAATGGCCCTATTGCCCATTGCTTCCCATCTCCAAGCAGCGGCTTTTGAGCCAACATGTCTAGGAAAGTACCTTCCACTGGCCTACATGAGTTGTAAAGATGGCCTTTGGGTGCGAAAACCAGCGATTCGTATTGAGATCGGATGAACTCTAGAAAGCTGTCCGTGAGACAGCCTTCATATGAAAGTTTAGGAAGACCGGTAGGAATGACAATTCCTTCAGTAGGAAGTCCTGGAGTCTCTAAATGGAAGAATAGTGTAGCTAAAGCAGAAAGACTGTTGAAGCAATATACTTCAGCATTTGGAATCAAGCGGCATCTTGAGCCACGGCCGCCATGACTGAGTCGTAAATGATAGCGACTCGTCTGGCAGCGGCAGAGAGCGAGCGAACAAGTTCAACGAGGGGTTGTCGGAGGTGCATGGCTGCTTGGAAGGTTGGTTCAAGGTGAGCAGGGAACTTGGTAAGAGCATTAGGATCAGGAGGAGGAGTGATAAAAGGAGGGAGAGGGAGGTCATCAAAATAAATGTTGGAGATGCTCTCGACGTCCCATCCTTGCAAGCGATTCTTCGCCTGGCGGTTGTGCGTCGCGGAGCCAACGTAATGCACTGGTATTCCTCGCGCCGATATGAGCCGGGAGAGGTGCAATAATTGAGCTAGGTGGCCTTGTGCTGGTAGAGGAACCATGACCACCGCCACTGTATCCATTGTTGCAATAATGGTCATTGCTCCTACAAATATCTTTATCTTTTATAAAGACTTGGGCGGTCCTAAGCTGTGGTTTTAAAAAGGAAAAAGGCCATTTTAGATGAGATAAGAATATGAAGCAGTGACAAAAAAAGGTTGCCAACTATAAGAGCCACTTTTGACTAGTTATTCAAGTATGGGAATTACTGGAATGACATGTAAGAGTTCATGGATCGAGGTGAATCTGACGTTCAGCCCAATTGCACATTCGTATGTGGTTGTCATTGTATTTAAGTTGATGGTGAAGACAAGCGCAAGTTGGTGACATGAAATGAATTTTTTATTACCACCTTTGTTTTCTTAAGAAAAAAAAAAGTTTGATGCAAAGCCCATTTCTCGATTCTTGTTTCCTTCGTCTTTTAAGTCGTTGGCGTCTTTCTAAAGACATCGAAATAATAAAAAAAAAAATTACTTTTCAAAATAATAAAAAATATTATAATCATACATACTAGCTTTAAACTTTTTGCCATCAAAAGAAAGATTTTGAACTTTGCCATGTTGCCTTGCGTTCGATATGATTAGGCACACTAGTCAAGGCGTTACAAGTAAGAGAGGAAGTTGGGATGTCAAAATCGAACCCCTAAATTTGAACCACAAGTAGGAGGGGTTTGTAAGAGAAAACCGAAAGCAAACAGTTCTCTCTCGTCTTAGTCCTCCCGCCCACGGTTCAGCTGATTGAGTCCAAGTTTAACGTGTCAACTTCCTCTCCTAATGACATCCTAATGATAAGCGAGGCACTATGCCTTGACTAGTATGCTTCGACATAATTAAGATACACATGGCGAGATGTGCCTGGTTGCCTGTACTATATCGCCTTGCGTTTGATATGTTTAGGCGCACTACACAAGGCGTTGTGCCTCAATCACCGAAAGGAGGAAAATTGGCATGCCAAACTTGGAATCCTCCATTGAACCACGGCCGAAGCGTTTGTGGAAGACAATTGTGTTCGAATGATTCCTCCCACCACGGTTTAGCTAAGGATGAGTTAATTTTGGCATACCAACGTCATCCTTTGGGTGATCGAGGTACGATACCTTGACTAGCGTGCTTAGAGATAAGGGACACAAGATGAGATGACGCCAAGTGCAGTCGTAAGCCCATATTGAATTTCCTCATTGTGTGGCGTGGTTCAACTTGTAGTAGTTAGTCCATATTCGATGTATTAATTTGTTTAATGATTATGAGATGTAATAAATTATGTTTGAGGCCTCAATGTGTTATTCCTTTGTTACTTAATTTCCATTAGATTTGTGTTAAGATGAGATAATCGACGAGACAGCTCACTATCGAGTCTGATCACCAAGTATATTGATAACAAACGAGTTGTTTTTATCCTTTAAAAAAGAAGAGTATGGCTAAATGCACCTCAACGTTTACTTAGAGCACCCCAATTCTGAGAACACCCCAAATTTAAATTTAAATTTATGAAGATACCCCACATTTTTACTAAAATACCCCTTTATCCCAACCAAAGCACTCAACTCCAAAACTTCGGTCGAGACATCTATTTTAGGTTCGACGACATATGGTCGAGACTTATCTTCTAGGCTCGGTGTTGTCCAACTAAACCTCTTTGGTGAAATATAGTTGACAACTGTTAACTTAAGGGTTCGGTACTATTAACTTAAGGGTTCGGTGAGTTTCGACGGGCTCTCCAATCATGAAGTTTAACAGGCTTTGACTAACTCTCTAACAAGAAACTCAGACTTGCGAGGCCATGCCAGTCAATGATGCCTTACAAATCACAAGAAGAGAGTGTGTGGATGGTGATGGTGGGTGCACAAAATGGAGGATGGGTGGTGCGGTACACTAATCGTAGCGAGGGGCATAAGGATCATTTTACAGTAGAATTGACTTTTTTTAAGTTTGACTTTTTTGTTGGGTATGTTCTCGAAAAAAAATGAGTTGTTTTTATATATGTTATGTTTTTTTTGCATGGGGAAGGAAATGTATGAATATAGATTTATGTTCTTTTGCACAAGGAAGGGAATGTATGATAAAAAATTTCAATGTACAACTCCGATACACTTTTGTATTTTCTTAAGAAAAACGATAATCTAACATATTTTAGGCGCACACTTTATTTTTTAGTCTATTTATTCCCTCTCAAGGCGCACACTCATCTTGCATCCTTGAGAGGGAGAGGGAATTTCGTTCGCGACTCGTCCTCCCGGCTGGGGGATTAGTTAGGTTCCACGTAAGTGGACCTGGATACCTCCAGCTCCGCATGCCTCATAACCTATAGTGAGATCACCTTAAAAAATGGTGTTTTGTTAGATGTGGAACCCACACCTAGGGAGACAAGAAAGAGTCATAAATGGCTACAAAACAAATTGTGCACCCAAAGTACGTTAGATTATCATTTTCCTTTTCTTAAATCTCGCACTAATCAATAATTGAGATCATGACCCCAAGATTAAAAATTTAACAGTTGTGTTCCGCATATCATTGTACATACATAGATAGGGTACTACACATTATTCTACATGAACAACAAAATTTCTTGTCGAGAATAGGAAAGTTCAGTGCTTCAGGACCTAGATCTTCGATCATTGAAGACTGAGAGACCGAGTCATGAGCTAATGATGATCTTAGTCGATTAGAACTGAAATCTATTGTACAGGTCTTGAACGAAAGGCACCGAGCCATTTCTTATAGTTTTTCTTCTAAGGAGAACTTATTTGTAACCATATCGGTGCTAATCTCGTTAAGAAGCCCTAATTTCAACCACGCAGGACTTAGCAACGTATTAGTAGGCCTTTTTGTCCTATTTGCTTCGTTATTCGTGTTCAGGATAAGTATTACTCACATCTCGGTGTTCAGGATAAGTATTACTCACATATCGTTATATTCAACTAGTCTTAAATAATTTAGTGGAAACAATATAAATAAAACCTGTGTAGAAACCAAGGACTAACGATCACATGTATATATAGTAGAGATGGCGATGAACAGTGTAATAAACATATGTCATGTGATAGCCCCAATTCTACAACCCTAAATAAGGCTTCGCCGGGCCTAGAATTATGTAGACCCCGAAACCAGTCGCGCTGAGTCAACACAAGCCTAGTCAGCCTTCCCTACCATTTACTATTTATTAAGACATTTAAGTTGAGTTATTAAAATATTAGTGAGTTATTCAAAGTACAATAGAAGCAAATTAAACTCAAACTAAATGAAATAAACCTAAGACACTTGTTAGGACAACCTAGAGTGTGGAAACCCCGCATATGTATACCAATATCATATATATTAAGCCAGAGGAGAGTAAACCATAGTATACATGCCCAAGATCTATCATAAACCCTTATCTCAATATTCAAACACACACACACACACATATATATAATACAATAACCTACCCAATAAGCAAGAGGAATCACCTAGCTGACCTCAACGTCAATCGCTTATCGTCGGTCTCTTACCTCTGTCAATCATGCAGTATGATTGTGGACCTAAACAAATCACCAGAAAGTTTAGGATGAATCTCTCTATCATAGCCCACACACAGTTCAACTCACGATCATACTACTAATCCCTAAACTGCGGGTTTAGGCACCTCCAAAATCCGTGTAGTCATGGGGGTGAAAGAGATCACCAAGCAGTCTCACCATACCTGTGACCACCATATCGCCTACTTAGACCAAAAAGACCACTCATTAAGAATTTCAAGGAAAACAAAGCCGATAATCCACTAACGATAAATATCACAAATGGAATATAGGAAATCATATTTCACAAGAAATCACTGCTCAACAAAGATAATAACCAAGTAAATGCATAAATGAAATAATGTAAATTCTCTGATTGGTTTTACTTACTGTACAACGCAAAACTCTGTGTTTGTGGATCTTAAACGTCACCAAACTGATCCCATATGCTTGTCACCAGTCCACTAAGCACCTGGTAATCATTTTCGATCCAATTTGGTTGCGTTAGAGTCTTATTTCTATTAATTGTAATTTTTCCATTTTCCAAACATTACACATTCCATTATTTTGGGTCAATTCCTCGGATATTGGGTCATATTCGAACCCATTTGGATCCCTGAGAGAAGTCCTAAAGTTTTTGAAAATTTCCAAAAATTTAGTCTGATGAATAGTGCCACACCGTGAATGGCACCGTAGGGTTAAAAGCCTGACAACGTCACCTAAAAGGTGGAATGACAGAACCTTCTGTTTTGGAATCGTGACTGACGTCGTGGCCTTCAGGCTTCACGGCGTTAAAACGTGAACACGAATTCAGGGTTTTTCTACACCCCAACTCGTGTCGTTGCATTCCGAGCATATCCCAAAGTCATAGGGACGTCCATACCAACTTAACCCACCATTCAAAACCTCCGAAAAACCAAAACTCCAACGAGACAACCGAAAACAACCTGGCGAAAACCCACCAAACATATGTCAAAACACAGAGAACTTTGCAGGGAGTCGAAATCTTACCTCAACTTAGGTGTTTGGTCGTTTCTTGACGTTATTGCCCATGGAAACCAAACCTGTGTGTACACGAGAGAGGGAGAGAGATGTGGAGAGACAAAAACTAAGTTTATTTATTTATCTCTGTCATCTTCACGTATGCACGTATCTTGAGGCACATTTGGCGATCCCCATTCTCGCCAGCCACCAAATTGCCTCACTCTATTGGCACTACAACTAGACACACTTGGGGACTCCCAAGTCGTTCCATCGCCAAATAAGGCTTTCCTAGGCATTTTTACACCACGACTCACGCCGTTGCACGCAAATAGAAGATTAACGACTCGAACAATTTTTGGATTAATTAATTATTGTATTTTGTTTGTTGGTCATCTATGAAAATTGTTTTTTGGCCTTGTATTTCGTTCGCCTGATACCCGTTCGACACATTTTCCAAGGCAAACCCTACTCGAAATCGACGTCACTGTCCTGTCATACAGACACGAATATAAATAGGTAATACACGTCGTCACATAAACATAGCATATTTTTTGGGTCATTACAGTCTTCCCAACTAATAAGAGTTTTGTCATCGAAATTAAACTTAACTCGAGTGAAATCTTAATAAAACACACACAATAGGGAAGTACTGTCTAACCAATCCCTTTAACCTAACTCACGTGGACCCGTTTCCACGTGAGTAGGTGAGACCAAACTCTCTAACTGGTGGCACACAACTAACTTAACCAGTCTATGGTCGTCTCATAAATTACAGACTTACACAATCTTTTTGGAGCAGATATCAGATTCACACAGAATAGCGCACATAGTTCGATATCTTACTTGAATTTATGGACCAACCTAGAGTGACAAGGTAGATGTCGGATTCACACATAATTCACATACTACTCGACATCTAACCTTACTTTCCTAACTCACATAGAGTTCTTAGGTAGATATCAGATTCACACAAAATCACGCACACAGCTTAGTAGCTCCCATTGATATTAGACTCACACAGATTCGCGCATAAAGCTCGATATCCCTTAATTGATATCTGACTCACACAGAGTCGCGTACATAAACCGATATCATTCTTCGAAGTAAGGACTCCCACAGAGCCAATAGACATGGCTTGATTCACTACTTTAAAGTATAGATTCACTTAGAGTCTAAACACGCATTTTTACTCAGCTTAGCTCACTCAGAACTTAAACTTAGGCTCACACAGAACATAGATTCATACAAAATCTATATTCAGGCTCACACATAACCTAGACTCACATCGAGTCCTTGCACACAACCTATTCAGACCCACACAGAGTCTAAACTTACATAGAGTCCGACACACAACCCCATTTCCTCTAGACTCACATAGAGTCCTGGCACACAACCTCATTCATCACTTTGAAATATAGACTCACATAGAGTCACCACACACAACTAGATATCCTTTCAAAGATTAGGCTCACACAAAGCTAGAATCACTACACACAGCTGGCTCCACCCTTTGAAAGTCGACTCACACAGAGTCGTCGCACATAGCTAAATATCTTTCATATTTCGAAGGGTGTATTCACACATAATCGCTCACCACTATTCACACAGAGTACTTTCTAACCACTGACTCACATAGTCATTTATCAACTGACTCACATAAAGTCTATTCTAATCCCTGACTCACACAGAGTCACTTTTAATCCTTGACTCACACAAAGTCACTTTCTACACCTGACCCACATAGAGTAGATTCTAACCCAGACTCACCTAGAGTTCACTTGGGTCAGATATAAGCTACAAGCCCAACAACATAAAATCATGCCAAGACGCAAAATAAATTTTACCTGCTACCGGGTTTTGCGTCGGCTCTGGATCCGAATCTATAACAATATGTGCTCCTTCCTGCACATGTAACTAAGTGCTATCCTGCGACACCCTCACCAACTGAGGTATCCATTGTCCATTGCTATCCATTGTTCTCAGTTTCCTGCAACGATAACATCGCTTCTGGCCCTGTGATCAATCGGACTTCAGGCCGATCGGCATCACCATCGATAACGAAGGCGTATTCTCGACCAGTATATAGTTATCAATAGTAATAATATATCGCATCAAATAGCTCATAGTCCAATTTTTCATTATCCCCAACTCTCCTTACTTCCCAACTAAGACTTAAGTCAGGATCATAGGGTTCCACTCTAAGTTCCACCGTTATCCTAACTACACTGGCTTGTGTCTTAATTGATTGTGAATTAAATCAAGAGTCGAGTTTTAAAATTTCATGCTCTGATACAAGCAGTGACGATCCAAATTCAATAACCCTAAATTATGCTCTGCCCGACGTAAACTTACGTAGACCCCCAAACCAGTCATGCTGAGTCAACGCAAGCCTAATCAGCCGTCCTCATCATTTACCATTTATTAAGACATTTAAGTTGAGTTGTTCAATATTAGTGAGTTATTCAAAGTACATCGGAAGCAAATTAAACTCAAACTAAATGAAATAACCCTAAGACACTAGTTAGGACAACGTAGAGTGTGGAAACCCCACATATGTATACCAACATCATATATATACATATATATGTATATATATATATATTAAGCCAGAGGAGAGTACACCATAGTATACATGCCTAAGATCTATCAAGTATCCCAGTATTCAAAAACACACACACGTATACACACGCATATATATATATATATATATAAAATACAATGACCTACCCAATAAGTAAGAGGAATCACCTAGCTGACTTCAACGTCAATTGCTTATCGTTGGTCATTTACCCCTGTCAATCCTGCAATATGATGGGGCTGCACCCTCCGTCATAAAAAGGACGGTGAGTACATAAAGTATAATAGTAATAACCAAGTGGAGTCTCAACATAATTTCAAATGTCAAATAAATGGCTAATCGAGTATCATGCGTGCATATCACAAAGATAATAAAAGACAACATGAGAATGAATCATTGAGATATCAACGATAAATGAATGTCGAGAGCATACAGTAAAAATGCATCTAAGTGTTCAAAGTCCATCAGATTGCAACACAAAGTACGCAATCAGACTTCCTTGAAAGATTCTGGACCTAAACAAACCGCTAGAAAGTTTATGATAAATCACTCTATCGTAGCCCACATACAATTCAACTCACGGTCAGACTACTAATCCTTAAATTGTGGGTTTAGGCACCTCCAAAATCCGTGTAGTCACGGTGGTGAAAGAGATCACAAAGCAATCTCACTGCACTTTTGACCACTACATTGCCCACTTAGACCCAAATGACCACTCATTAAGAATTTCAAGGAAAACAAAGCCAATAATCCACCAAGGATAGATATCACAATGGGATCCAAGAAATCATATTTCACAAGAAATCACTGCTCAACTAAGATAACAACCAAGTAAATGCACATATGAAATAATGTAAATTCTCTGGTTAGTTTTCCTCACTGTACGATGTGAAACTCTGTGTTCATGGCTCTCAAACTTCACCAAACCGATCCCATACGCTTGACACCAGTCCACCAAGCACCTGATAATTATTTTCGATCCAATTTGATTGCGTTAGAGTCTTATTTTTGTTTAATTGTAATTTTCTCCATTTTTCAAACATTACCTATTTCCATTATTTTGGGTCGATTCCCTAGGTATTGGGTCGTATTCGAACTCATTTGGATCCCCAAGAGAAGTCCCAAAGTTTTCAAAATTTTCAAAAAATTAGTCTGATGAACAGTGCCACGCTGTGTGTGATGCAGTAGGGTCAAAAGAATGGCAACGTCACCTAAAGCGAGGAATGACAGAACCCACTATTTCGGGACGTCCCTATGAGTTTGGGATAATAGCCTATACCAAACTGATAGGGACGTCCATACCAACTTAAACCCACCATTTAAAACCTTCGAAAAACCAAAACTCCAACGAGTCAACCAAAAACACCCAGATGAAAACCCACAAACGTATGTCAAAACATAGAAACCTTCGTAGGGAGTTAAAATCCTACGTCAACTCGGGTGTTAGATCGTTTCTCGGCATTGTTGTGAGCTCAAAGCCCATCGAAACCAAACTTCTGTATGTACACGAGAGAGAGAGAGCTAAGAGAGTGAATAAGAGTAGTGGAGAGAGAGAAACAAAGTTTATATATTTCTATGTCATCTTCACGTATGTGTGTATCTCGAGGCACATTCGGCGATCCCCATTCTCGCCAGCCACCAAACTGCCCCACTCCATTGACACCACAACTGGACACACTTGGGGACTCCCAAGTTGTTCCATCACAAAGTAAGGTTTTCCTGGGCATTTTCGCACCACAACTCACACTGTCACACACAAATAGAATATTAACGACCCGAACAATTTTGCAGATTAATTAATTATTGTATTTTGTTTGCCGGTCGTCCACAAAATTATTTTTCGGCTCCATGTACTCGTATTTCGTTCACCCGATACCCGTTCGACACGTTTTCTGAGGCTAACCCTACTCGAAATTCGATGTCACCATCCTGTGATAGACACGAGTATAAATAGTTAATACACGTCATCACATAGATAACATATTTTTTGGGTTCGTTACATGCCAAGCCAGGGAACTAGTTGCTAAACCTAAATATATACTACCCAAAAGTATATAGAAGACATAAAGTAAGTAAACATATTATAATATCAAAACGTACAAAAATGAAGTGGAAGCATGCCAATGGCTCAGAGGTAGTCACTGATCTTCTCCTCACTTGGCTTGCTACTTGACACATCTGCACTCAAGTCATCGACACGAGATGACAAGCCCAATAAGTAAATCCTAGATGTCATTTGTCCACATTTTGAATATTGAAAGACAGGTAACTAAATGCATATAAAGTGATAGATAAATGCTAGAAGAAACATATACAAGAAGTTACCATGGTACACAAGTAAGTTATTGAGTGCGAAAATAAAGGCTAAAGGTGTAGCATCCCCTAACTCGATTAGGACGAAACTTACTCTGAAACCCCAACTAAGCCTCGGTACACCAGCCAGACTCAACTAGAGCCAACAACCTCTTCACATTGCCTAATAATCACAACTTGTATATCTTGATAGTTGATTAATATTTAAACCAAAACGTAGCGGAAATCAAAACTTTTTTTGAAAAACACAAGGTATACAAAAATCGACATAAACTCAGCATTAAAACCATATCCCAACCTTGTATATTAGAAAACAATAATTCAGTACAATATATAAACAACAGGGAAACCAATTCACTATAGAGAAGACTATAAACTCATACTCTTCTCTGTTCCCGAGTTGAAACACACGTCGATAACCTGAAATGTTAATTGGGGGATGAACGCTCCAACTTGCTTAGTAAGTGATGCTCGTAAACATATCAATTATCAACTACTATCAATGAATAGAAATATGAATAAAAAACATATCTATTCATACATTGGAAATAATATAAGCAATAAATAACATAATGCAAATTCAACTTTCAATTGCAACTGTACTCGTGACTTGTATTTTCATTTTAAAGTCATAATCTCACTTTACAAAAGAATACGTCTACATAATCCACATGTTAACCGACATGCGGTTCTACCAGTGTATTCAGGTGTAATTTGAGCTACCAACTCTTTAAAATCTTAGAGTTGTACTCTCGTGTTACCCAAGAACACGATCCACAAAACCCACATGTTGGTCATCATGTGATTATGTCAGTGTGTTCAAGGATGACGTAGCTACCAAATCTAACTAGAAAATAACATCTAAGGCACCTCAAATTACTATAGGAAAGGTGTCAGTTACGATCCAACCACCTCCATCGTCACTCCAATTCGATTCGCCTTGCCGTACTCCTTTTTCGGGTAATTTTCACATGAAACACAGTCAACTCATAGTACATTGCCCCATTCCCTAGTCCATAAACTACATGAACTAACTATACTACTTTACGAAGCATGATTGACGAGAATACGAGTCCAACTTACCTGTGCTGAACTTTTCTAACCTTTCCATACTATTTAAGTTTAAAAAAGAACTCCTGGATAAATCTACATTCAAATATATTTATTTTCGTCAATTCGTGTATTTTATGAGTCATACCTAAACCATAAAGTTCTTGGTTCAAAACCCACTCGAATTCGAAACCTCGAAACCTATTTTCTAATTTTTTTCATTTATTTTGATCATTTCACACTTTACGAGGTAAATACCTAGGTATAACGTTTCGAAAGAACCACAAATTCTTCATTTTCATAGAAATCCATAAATTTCTATTTATTTGGTCAAAATACTATTTTTTGAACTTTTTCAATTTTTCTTGAATTTTTCCTAATTTCTAGCCATTTTTCTTTTTTTAAATAAAAGGTTTGGGCTCTAAACTAGGCCCGGTCTGGGGTCAAACCCCTTATTCTTCTTCATCAAAACGGAACAGAGCAATTTCTCTATTCCGTTTTCAATTTCCTTCTCTTTGATTGGGGTTGGGCTTGACCTAACCCCAAATCGATTAAGGCAGGGGAGATGACTCCCCTACCGTCTTCATCCTTGGACGAACTGCAATTGTAATGGCTCGATTTTATTAATGCCATAATTTATTATTATTTTCAGACTAGGACGTTATTTCAGACCAACGTGAATGTCGCAGATAGGCTAAGACACACCTGACTAGGTATATTAGTTTATATTTACCAATTTATTATCTATTTGTGATGTTAATTTATTATTTTATCCAATAATGCACTGCATGTGTGTAATTACCTTGCTATACTGTGTAAGATTGTGTGATGGGTATTCGCCTCAAAAAGTGTGTTGACGTGGGTACTGGATGGGCGAAATATGGGTACACTAAATCTAGGTAATACAAATAAACAAATAAGGTGGTAACTAAGGTAAATAATGTGACGATCTAATACAATTGAACCTTAGCCTAACTCTATTTAATAAATGTGTATATGCTATTGCATGCCTTCTTGACGTGTGTCGAGACGTGGCATTGGTGCCATGTAGTCAGGGGTTAGTGTAACCTTGTGTACCACTTATCAACCCAAGATGACTACCTAAATGTGAGTATATGGTTTTAATTAAATCAAATCAATAAATTCCTATAGTTGGGATAAAAACTAATTGAGAACCTTGATCACCCTAAGGATGATCGTACAAATATATAAACAAGGTTTGATGTATCAACTATTTGTGTCACTAGGAAATGGGATAACTCATCTAAGAGCCACAGGATCATCCTCGAGATACGAGTACACAATTGATGAAACCTACAACATATAAATAGAAGGACTGAGTGAGATGTTTCTCAAAAACACTAAAATTTGCATGAAAAACCAGAGCTGTTGTGGAGTTATTTGGAGGTCAATTATGTTGGAATTAGGAGAGATTTGGAGCCCAATTCATCAATTAACATGAAAAATGCATGAAAAATGAGCTTAATTTTGTATTAATTGAGGAACGAATATGATGTTATGATGCACTGATTTGCCTATGAATATGAGGTTATTAGAGGTCAAATTTATCAATAAATTACGGAATATACATTAATTTACAGTTAGATTGTATTTTTGAATGAAATGAATGAATTCGTGAATCTATAAATTTGAAGTAATTGTGCCTCTGTCTTTATTGTTGGAGGTTTGTATTCCCCCACGAGGTGAGGGTGGGGTCGACGACATCTGGATTAAGCCTAATAGGGTGTTGGGGACATTATTCTCGAATCGAGTGTTCTGTCACCCGACACAAGTAGCGCACTAGCCAGGGTAAATAGCAAGCTATCCTATCTGGGCCTATCACTATTATTCATATCGAATAATAGTAATGCATTTCGTAGATACCATAGTGCACTAGCATCACCTAACGCGTTAATGAGAACAACCAATATTTGGTTTATGTGGCTGTTTTGGAACTTTGAAGTTAATACCTATTTAAACTAGTCTAAATTGTTTTAATACATTAAATCAACATCTGGGAACTAAGGGGCCATAGCTCGGGTATCAGGAGCGTGTTAGGGTCGGGTTCGGGTGTTCTGGAGGTTGTGAGCGAGTGTTCGAGGTGTGTAGAACTCAACTGAAAATGACTTGAGTATTTACTTGTAATGACCCGCCTATTTTAATTATTAATTAATTGTCTAATTTCAAACTGGGACCCATCTCAGATCCCACGTGGATGATGCAGATTAGTCTAGGGCACGCCTGTTGAGGTATAATTATTTATTTTATATTTGTGTGATGCTTGATTATATGGTTTATATCCTATGAAATGAAGCAAAACACCATGTGTACCGTTGATTTTTGCGTTTTATACAAGTTGAGAGTACGACGAGTAATGCCTCGAGATGCATGCGAATGTGGGTATAGGTACGAAATAGCTTAGATTAACATCATCGTGTTAAATAATGACACCTTAAGCTATGAAATTAGAAAAACTTGGACTAGGTGAATAAAACTCAAATTGACTGAGAACGGACCCGATATGCCTCGAGATGCGCGAAGGCACCGGGTACACAAGTAAGGGAGGCTTAGTCTAAGTGTAATATGGTATTGACTAATGAAAACATTAAACTAAGCTAGTTAATACAAAATGTCTAAATTGTCCAGTTAAGTTAATGAATTAAAGATGTCTAATTGTGTATAGCTACAACCCTTGAAGGACTCACTTAACTGACAGTAAGAGAGACACAAATGGACACAACTTGGTTGGACTTAGTGAGAGGCACTAGATGAGCCTAGAGATAAACATATTGGACTAAGTGTTTCATTAATTACACTCCACTATGATTTTGATGTCAGCAAGTGATGTGAAATGATACTAACTAGTTTTTCAAGTGTTTCAAATCATCAAACTTTGTTATAATCACAAGTTCAAAGGGAAAGTTGAAGTTTGTACAAGAACAAGTCAAAGTGACAACATGGAGCCGGACAAGTTCAAAAGTCGACTCATACATGGAAACAAGGACCGGAAATCTAAGGCAATAATTTGTACAAGTTTTTAAAGGTATATACATTCCATTTCTACAAGTCAAATGCATTAGAATCATGCATTTAATCAATGTTGGAGTTTCAATCACTTAAAGTCTTGAATTTCAAGATTTTCAATTCCGCGAGTTTCAAAATGTGTTAACTCAAACAAACGTGTTTTATAGCATGTATTTGATGAGTATAAACTGTCGAAATTGATTTTGAATGCACCAGTATGTGTTTAGACAGCTTTTTGATTTACATTAAAAATATTTGTAGAAAAGGCCCTATATTTTTCATGAAACTGGAATTTTTGTTTTTTGAGGTTTGTGAAATCATCTAGGATGTCTATACACGTTTTATGGACCATACTAAACATGTATAAAGTGATTTCAAAGGTCTAGTAGAGTCATAGGGGGTTAGGGGGTCATTTTACAAAATTAGAAAATTAATTATTTTCAAGTCGCTGCACCCAGTGCGCTAGGTCTTCTGGGCAGCACACTAGATGACCCAGTGCACTGGCTAGTCTACCTAGCGCGCTGTGCAGTGAACAACTAATTTTTATAAAAAAATTACCTAGCGAACTGGAAAATTTACCTAGTGCATTGTGCTGTAATCTGACGGCTTTTTTAAAGTGTTGATCCGCATCTTTAATTTAAATTTGGGAATCATTTTGGGCCTTTGGATCATATGTAACGGTCATATGGGTACAAAAATGGTTTGACTACATACCCTGTAACAACCCTCAAATTTTAACCTGACTTTTGTTGCACTTGTTCGGACTGTGACCCGGCTACGTGATACTGGACTGTATTTCGGACTTCGGGAGTCGACACCAAGGTAATTTTATGATTTTTTGATGTGTGTATTAGTATTGTCTTCTAATACGGGTCTCGAGCCGTTTGGGCGAATATTAGTCTCAGTGAGGCTTCACTTAGGTATACAGGGGAGTAAAATACAATTAAATGAAATTTTGTGTAATTTAAATAAATAATTCACGAGATAAGGTGAAACTACGTACACTACGAGAGTCGGGCCAAGGAAAGACGAATCGAGGAACGTCATTTGAATGCTGGAGTTGGTTAGCTACGCAACACGGGCTATATGATAAGGGATTGTTAAAGTGACAACTCAATTAGGAGAGCCATAGGATTGGCCTCGAGATGCGTGTGGGTTTAGAGATGAAAATAAAGGTCTATAAATAGGGCCTACCCTACCTTTACAATTTACTTGTCATTGTTGTATTTGGGTACCCTCCACATCTCGGTCTTCTCCCTCACAACCGTGCCTCCCCTCTCCTCCTTTCACCCACACACTTCGTCTGAGCATCGCTGACCTTCGACGAGGTCAGTGGTGGTCAGATAATCCACAGTCATCGGAGTCGAGTGTCTCTCTCTCTCTCTCTTGTCTCTCTCGTTGTCCTCACTATTCGCATACACACACACTATTTCGGCCACCGTGGGGTTTCTCCAATAGGGAACTATGACGTAGATGACCCATGGGTTTCTCAAAGTTCCTGGAGGACCTCACGCGCGGCGGATGTGGTGTTTTCTGGTGAGCATTATTGGGTGTTGTTTGGTACAGACTGTGTGCATGAGTTCACTATTGTGTGTGTTGTTGTCGACTATTTTGGCTCGTGCTGTGGAGGTAGGGTCTGTCCCTGATCAGAGCTAGTAAGAGGTGGTACTCCGACGACTCCACTGGTCGGAGGTAGCCCCTCAATTCGCAGCAGGGGTGGGTTGTTTGTGTGATTCGTTCTCCTTTTGAGACATTGGTGTGTGTGGGTTACGTGTTTGTGAGTCACGACTTGTATAAAACGTTTTTGGTGTGTATTTATGTTTGGGTGTTATGTGTGTCGGCCAAACAAGGGCCCAACAAGACCATATTGACCAAAAGAAAAGCCAATGGATGTATATATGCATGTGTTTAATGTGTGCATGAGACGTTGAGTTATGAAAAATGCCTTGGAGGCGTTCTTGAGTCTAACAAGCCATGGGTATGTGTGTGTTTCATATATTTTGTTTTTGTGTATGTGTGGGCATTGTGTGTGAAACGTCGTGGTCACGCCATAGGCCATGGGCCTACGGCATGACCCACATATGGCTTGACAAGTGAGCTTCCTCCTTACTAGTTGGTCCTATAATCGAACCGTTTTAAAACCCAAGTGTTTTACAGGTTTGTTTATCGATTTAATCGATTTCCTCGAGTCAGTTTGTACAAAAATTGTTACCAAAACTTTGGGATAACTTTGGGGTTTATTTTAGGACAAATAATGACCATAAACCCAATATTTGGGATTTAGCCCTTTGCCAGGTAGTCGGGAACCCATGGGAAATACGTTAGAGTCGCGGAGTGGTACCAGGATTGTGTTAGACGGATAAGTACACATGTGCTATGTATGTGTGTATGTTAGTAGGCCAGTAAGGAAATATCATATAATTTATACACCCTCTATTTATTGTTATTGTTGAATTGATCTCTTGCTTGGTATTTCATTCTATATCTTTGGTTGTGTATTCTTGGTATGAGTCTGTGTCTCGAAGGTATCATGTGGTCCCGTACTAGCTGGGATAATAAGGGTGTCTCCTGTAGGGGTAACTGACCACCCTTAGTGTTGTGTGTACTGGGTACTGGATTCGAGAGGTGTTGCGATGCCTATCGATTTCAAGCGGCGCTAGTGTTGCGACATTGCTCAGGGAGATCTTGCTGGATCTTTGCCGAATTGCTATGAAATTAGACCACTCATGGGCCTTTTTTGATTCCTAGAACACGCAAGTCTCGATTGCTATCTATCAGTCTATTTATCATGCACTTTGATTTATTTATTTTCTTGCCTTTCAATTATCGCATGATAATTGGACTGTCTTGTTGTTACATCATAAATTACTGTTACATTCTTATGGCACTACTTTCGATTTCTTCAATTACTCACTGTCTAGTTTGTAATGGTGGGTGCAGATAGGGTGGAGAGCAGCTAGGGCAAGGGGCCCTATCTAGGTGATTTCCTTTGAGGACTAGCAGGTGGACTTTGGAGACTATTAGAGTAAGTTTATTATTTGCTTGTTTGTACGTTGTTTTGTTATATACATGCTTTGAGTCATTGAACTTGGGATTATATTGAGATTGGTATCATGTATTTATACGCTTCTCATATCGGATTGTACATGAATACTTGGGGTTTTCCACATTTATAGATTCCTAAATTTCCCTTTGATTGAGTTATTTCCCTTACTATAGTTTGTTTTTTTTCCGCTGCGATTAACTTACAATAACTCTTTCATAAAACGTATAATTAAATGAACGAAGGTTGACTAGGCTTGTCAAGTTGCTCGACTTTTGATTCGGGGGCTTGTATGAGTCTAGGCTGGGCGTACCCAATTGCACAGGAAAATTGGGGCCGTCACATACCCAAACATCTAAGAACACCAAAGGTACAACTTATGCTCATACACTTTCAAGAAATCCAAGTTTTATACACATTTGTGCTAGATTTTTGTTCACATACACTTGGTGATTCTCAGAGCTATCGATTCGCTGGTCAAGGCGACATTAGAGAGGTGTTCTAAAGCTTACAACCACTACTCCAAAATTGATTTTCGGATTTCACACTTGGGGTTGTAAGATTTCTTGATTTTCTACTCTTTTTGGGCTTAATCTATACTTTTTGTTTGGAGTATTATTTGGAAATCATTTGTTGTGTTCTTGAACACTTTAGTCATGGGTTTTCCACTTAAACTTGATCTGTAACTGCCCATTTTCCAAATAGACCGCCACAGGGACCAATATGGACCCATAGTTTATCTTACCAGCGACAGTTGTGCTCTACATTGGATTATATCCTCTATTTTATCTTTTTACACTTTATTAATTATCCATTTACTGATTACGTTGTATTGAAATCAAATTATATGTTAAGTCATCATAGAATCCTCAAATTCATATACAGCGGAAGCCTTACTAACACATTTACTTGGGTAATGATACTATAAATGTATAACATAAACCATAAACCTAATGTAGAAAATATACAACCATAAATACCTCTGAAGTCACCAAAAGATCAATATACACAAAGTATCTCAAAATCCCCAAAAAGGAAGCAAAAAATATATATAATAAAAACGTACGAGTAAGAAAATCTTAGATCAACGGTGTTCTAGCAGCTTTTCCTTGCCCCTGCTCGTACTAGGATTTGAACTCAAGCCATCACAAAAGGCAGATGAGAGTCCAGAGTGATTATTCCCAATGAAATTAAGTGAGCAATATTGAAAGTAAATATTGAAATTTAAATAAAGTTATTAAATAAACACGTGGAAATAAATACAGGCAACTACGCTCATCGCATGAATAAATAATAGGAAAATCTCAAAGTGTGTTCCTAGCCCCTAGGGTCAGACTACCACCATAATTCGAACTCTTCCACATAATACTGTCGGCGAGTCCTACTCAAGCAGGGCCAGTATCTGGATCCACTCGATGGCTGGCGTTACACCTTCGGCTCACCGACACATGCCACAACGTGATACTCAGGTCGTGCTATTCACCGAGACCGATCTGGTAGCACGTGCTATAGTGTAGTGGACATACACACAAGAAAGGAACGGAAGGAGCCCCGCTCAACGTCCGTCCATATAACCACAACCATAATAGAATATTGAAATGAAAGAAATTGAATTCAAATTCCAAAAGAAGTAAATACTCAAGCAATTTTAGTTGGGATACTACACACCTCAATTTGCAATCCGCGTCTCGAAAACTGAACCCCGGTCTAACTCCAATAAATACCCAACAATCAAAATTATCACCCGAATGTACCTAATACCATTTGTCATTGAATTAGCTTCAATTGAGTATATTATGTCAATTTTACGTTTTATGAGGTAAAAACCCTGACAACATCTCGCCAAAATTCTAAGAAAGTCCAAAAACTCGTTTATTTGATCAAAATATATTTTCTAAAATTTTCCTATTTTATCTGAATTTTCTATTAATTTTTTAGATTTATTAATTTATTTATTTTTATATTTTTTTTTTCTGTTTTGGGTTGGGCTGAACCGGAGCCGGTTCATTTGGGTCCTGTTCGTCCCAACCGAACCGGCCAACCGGGTCAGCCTGACCCGCCCTGAACAGGGTCGGGTCGGCTCGAGTTGTTTGGTCTTCTTTTTTGTTGAAACAAAGTAGTTTTGCTGCTCTGTTTCAATTCTTTTTTTTTGTTTGCTGAATTGGGAGGGGATACGGCATGGGTGTCATCTCCCTCGTCAGACGAACTGCTCTTGCAGTTCATCCGAGCTCCCGAAATCGCCACCACCACTTCAACGACACAACAACAACATTATCAACAAACAACGATGCCAACAACAAACATAAACTCACCTCCGATCGTCGCCGCCACACCTCCAAGCTTTCCTTCCCTCCTCTCTCACGGTCTCTCGATTTCTCTCATTTCTCTTTTCAATCGAAAATGGTGAGAAAAATGGGGCGTTGGTGATGGTTATCAACATTTTGGGGTCAAATTACTAAAATGCCCCTATGTTCTTATCCTCATCCTTAATAATCCAATGCTCTTTTTGGTCATTTCACAATTATTTTTTTAATTTCTGATTTTAATATTCTACTCTGGTTATGGCTATATGGGCGGACGTTGAGTGGGGCTCCATCCGTTCCATTCTTGTGTGTATGTCCATTACACCATATCGCGTGCTACCAGATCGGTCTCAGTGAATTGCACGACCTGAGTATCACGCCGTGGCATATGTCGGTGCGCCATAGGTGTAACGCTGGCCATCGAGCGGATCCAGATACTGGCCCTGCTTGAGTAGGACTCGTCGACATTATTCTGTGGAAGAGTCCGAATTATGGTGGTAGTCTGACCCTAGGGGCTAGGAACACACTTTGAGCTTTTCCTATTATTTATTCATGCGATGAGTGCAGCTGCCTGTATTTCTTTTCGCATGTTTATTTAATAGCTTTATTTAAATTCCAGTATTTACTTTCAGTATTGCTCACTTAATTTCCTTAGGAATACTCACTCTTGACTCATAATCTGCCTTTTGTGATGGCTTGAATGCAGATCCTAGTACGAGCAGGGGCACGGGTAAGCTACTAGAACACCGTTGATCTAAGATGCCTGACTCATACGTTTGTATATATATATATTTTGCTTTATTTTTGGGGATTTTGAGATATTTTGAGATACTTTGTCTATATTGATCTTTTTTGTGACTTCAGAGGTATTTTTAGTTGTATATGGGTTTTCGATATTAGGTTTATGGTTTATGTTATGCATTTATAGTATCATTACCTAAGTAAATGTGTTAGTAAGGCTTCCGCTGTGTGTGAATTTGAGGATTCTATGAGGACTTAACATATAATTTGATTTCAATACAACGTAATTAGTAAATGGATAATTAATAAGGTGTAAAAAGAAAAAATGGAGGATATAATCCAATGTAGAGCATAACTGTCGCTGGTAAGACAGACTGTGGGTCCACATTGGCCTCCGTGACGGTCTATTCGAAAAATGGGTCGTTACATTTTGGTATATGAGCCTAAGTTTAGGAAAACCTAGGGCTCGAATTTGAGGAAAACCTGATCTTAAACCTATTGAATAAGCTTTAGATGTGGAAACCCAAAGGAATTGCCTAAAGTCTTAGTTGGGAAGCAATAAGAGTTGGGTAGAAATTAAGATTATACGTGTTATGTTTTTGGTTGTATATTACCTACGTTACACGTATATTCGTACTGAGACACGTTCTTCGATGCAGATACTGATGGACGGGCAGCTTTTCAGTATGACTCAACCAGAGGTTAGGGATACTAGTGATCCCACTAGATTGACATTGATGTTAGAGTCGTTAGTACGGACGGTTAATGATAGGTTCGCACAATTGTTGGATTTATTGAGGATTCGTGAGACTACGACAGCTTCTACTATAGTCGTAGCTATACTATTGGTTACTACTCATGCAGTTATTGCTCCCACTACTGCTAAGACTCAGGGGTAGGTTGTAGTATCCGAGACACATGCCAAAAGGGATATACCAGTGGTTGTTCCAACGAAGACTACGTTAGTTGTGACTCCTTCGACTATCGAGCAGCCAGCTGTAGCGTCTTCATTAGGGAGTTTGATGACAGTGGAGGCGAGGAAGCTGAAAGATTACCTTAGATTCTCTCCAGGATACTTCTACGGAGCTGGAGACGCAGAGATAGCCAGGAGGTGGTTATTGGCTCACGAGAGATTACATGAGATGTTATTGGTTGATGAGGTTGATAGACCGAGATTGGCTAGTTATTACCTAAGATCTACTGCTGCTATATGGTGGACCATCTATAAAGCGACACATCCTGCGGTTACTACTTGGATTGATTTCAGAGCATTGTTCATGGATGAGTATATACCTATGGAGGTCAGGATTTGATTGAGAGAGGAGTTCTTGACATTGGTTCAGGGTGATATGTCTGTTACCGAGTACATAAAGAGGTACAAATATTTATTGTCTTACTCTATGGATCTGGCAGGGACTGACCGATTGAGAGAGGAGTTCTTGACACTGGTTCAGGGTGATATGTCTATTACCAATCGACTACAGATATATTACTCTATGGATGAGAGGATAGCTACCACAGTTATTTCCAGTAAAGCGACTACTTTGGCTCAGGTATACGACACGTCTCTTTCTCAAGAGACTTATATAGTACAGAGTACTAGTAGATTGGCAATTTAGACTGCGTTGCGGGGTCAACAGAGTTATCTAGTTCAGGGTTTTCGGTTTGATCAGAGGCCGACAGGGACAGGGCCAGAGACCTCATAGAGGTAGAGGTGATTGACAGTCAGATCATGGTTGTAGAGGCAATAGAGATCATTGGGATGATCGGGATAGACACAATGATTGCGAGTTAGCGTATTTTGTGGCCTCTACACCAGTTGATTGGTTGAGACAACAGTAAAGGCAGGATAGAGGTCAGGTCAGAGAGGCTAGAGCTGAGGTAAAGTCAGGCACAGAGTTAGAGGACTACTGTCAGATCAGACACTCATGTTTATTATCGTTATGGTTAGGTAGGACATCTTATGGCGTAGTGTACCAAACCAGCGCCAGTACCATCACAAACAAACTAGACCAGAGATAGGGCCTAGACAACTGCTTTTGGGGCTGCACAGCCTGACTGGGAGGCGACCAAATAGCTTGTTGAGGGTATGTTATCAGTCTGTGATACTTTTATACATGTTATGTTTGATTCAGGCAACACATTTTCTTTTATATCTTGACGTATGGTAGGATTGTTAGGGTTAGGTGCACGAACTTTATATACACATCTTATTCTTAGTACGATAGTTGAGGATAAGATTTACCCTAACCGGATTTGCCAGGATTGTATGGTTGAGATTGAGGGACATCAGTTACCAGCGACTTAAGAGTATTAAAGAACTTGGAGTTCGACGCGATGTTAAGTATGAATGGGTTATCGTCTTATCATGCACAGATCGACTATTGTAGCAAGATGGTGACATTTTACATCGAGGGGATTCCAGAGTTTTCATTTGTTGGAGCTGCAAGCATTGCTTATCACTCGAGGCAGACTAGCTATGTCGTAGGAGATGGAGGCGTACGCGGCTATAGTGGAGCCAGAGCTTAGGATAGTGATTAAGGTTGAGGATGTCCGGATTGTTTGCGAGTTTTTTGATGTATTTCCTGAGGATTTACCAGGATTGCCACCACCGAGAGCTGTGGAGTTTATCATTGAGCTGATTTCGGAGACTAAGCCAATTTACAGCAGGCCGTATAGGATGTCAGCATCAGAGCAGGTGGAGTTAAGGACCCAGTTAGAGGAGTTCTGCAGAAGGGATTCATTTACGTCACCTTGGGGAACTCCAGTTCTTTTTTTGAAGAAGAAGGATGACTCGATGCGGATGTGTGTGGACTACAAGAAGTTGAATCAGGTGACGATTAGGAATCGTAACCCATTTCCCAGGATTGATGAATTGTTTGATCAATTGGCAGGAGCCAAATTCTTCTTGAAGATTAACCTCAGATCGGGATATCATCAGTTGAGGATTCGAGAGGGAGATATTGGACTTGATGCACAGGGTGCTTAGGTCGTTTTTGGATCGGTACGTCATAGTTTCATCGATGACATCTTGATTTATAGCAGGACTCGTGTGGAGCATGAAAACATCTCAGGGAGGTGTTAGCGACACTGAGAGAGCATCGAATTTACGCCAAGTTCAGCAAGTGCGCATTTTGGCTGAGTGAGGTGAAGTTTTTTGGGGTATGTTATCAGCGATAAAGGCATATTAGTAGATGGTGACAAGATTCGAGCTAATATGCATTAGAGGACACCAGAGTCGGTATCTGATATCCGGAGTTTCCTGGGTTTGGCAAGATATTATAGGCACTCTATACAGGATTTTTCATTGATTGCAACGCCGATGATGAAGTTGACAAAGAAAGATGTTAGATTTGAGTGGTCGCAGGAGTGTGAGGATGCTTTTTGGGAGCTGAAAAGGCAGTTGACTTCTGCACTAGTTTTGGCAATACCTGTGGCAGGTAAGGGTTTCTTGATTTACACTGATGCGTTAGGCACTGGGTTGGGTTGTGTGTTGATGCAGTATGGACACCCAGTGGCCTATTTGTCGCGATGATTAAGTCCTCATGAGGAGAGTTATCCAGTACACGATTTGGAGCTTGCGACAGTCGTGTTTGCACTGAAAGCTTGGGGGCACTATTTGTACGGTGAAATGTTCATACTGTTTACCAACCACCAAAGTTTGAGATATTTTTTCACTCAGAGGGAGTTAAACATGAGATAACGGAGATGGCTTGAGTTACTGAAGGACTACGATTTCGCTATCGAGTATCATCCGGGTAAAGCTAACGTCGTAACTGATGCATTGAGCAAGAGAAACATCGAGAGTCTGACAGGACTGCGACATATGACACATGAGCACGAGTTGTTTGAGGCTGTGTTGGTGTTGTGTGTGATAGAGTCTATTGCTGAGCTACACATTTATGTCCAGATACGAGTTCCTAGGGTGTCTCTAGAGCGGGTTGCCGAGTTGCAAAGAACTGAGGGCCGGTATTTACGGATCAGTAGACTGGCTCAGGATCCGGGGTGCACAGAGTGGTCTGAGGGTTCAAACGAGTGCTTAAGACACAGGGGTCATTTATGGATACCGGAGCTTAGGGACAGTATTCTCGAGGACGCACACCAGTCGCGATTTACAGTTCATCCTGGTTGGACCAAGATGTATCACGACCTTCAGCGATTGTTTTGGTCGCCAGGAATGAAGGCTGACGTGGGGAGGTATATCCGAAGTTGTTATATTTGCCAACAGGTGAAGGCTGAGCATAGAAGACCAGTTGGGTTGCTACAGCCGCTTCCTATTCCTCAGTGGAAATGGGAATATGTGACCATGGACTTCGTCAGTGGCCTACCGCAGACTACGAAGAAACACGACGCAATTTAGGTAGTTATCAATAGGATGACGAAGTTAGCACATTTCATACCGATCGCCATGAGATATTCAGTTACACAACTGACCACTATTTTCGAGAAAGAGATTGTCAGATTGCACGGTGTACCGGTCTCCAATGTTTCTGATAGAGATCTGAGGTTTACTTCGAGACTTTGGGAGAGTATGCAGGAACAGTTTGGCACTTGACTATAGTTTAGTACTGCGTACCATCCTCAGACTGATGGGTAGTTGGAGTGGTTAATTCAGATTCTCGGGGATATGCTCAGGGCATGCATTTTACAGTTTAGTGGATCATGGGAGGATTATCTGTCATTGTATGAGTTTGCGTACAACAACTATCATGGGAGTATCGGCATACCACCGTTCAAGGCATTATATGGTAGGCCCTACAGGTCACCAGCATGTTGGGCAATACTGGAGGATACAACAGTTATAGGACCTAAGGTTGTTGTGGATTATATTGAGAAGGTGAGGCAGATTAGACATAGACTTCAGGTGGCGCAGGATAGACAGAAGAAATATGCGGATAGGTATCACGAGGATCTGAGCTACGAGGTTGGAGACATGGTGTACTTGAAGGTTTCGCCGTGGAAGGTTCATCAGAGATTTGGCATTAAAGGGAAACTGGCACCAAGGTTTATTGGAACGTTCAGAGTTAAGGAACATGTCGGTAGAGTGGCATATCGTTTAGAGTTATCGCCACAGTTAGCAGGGGTACATCCAGTGTTTCATATATCCATGTTGAGGCTAGCTAGGTCGGGACCGAGACCTATGGTTGATGTACGTCAGATTGAGGTGCGACCAGACGTGTCATATGAGGATCAGCCTGTGGAGATCATGGATGAGAGGATTCAGACTTTGAGGAACAGGATGATCCCGAAGATTTTAGTTCGTTGGCAACATCATGGAACTGAAGGACTCACCTGGGAGCTCAAGTCTACCATGCAATGAAGGTATCCCCACTTATTTGCCGGTAAGTATTTAAGTTTAATTTAAATTTTGGGATGAAATATCACCTAGTTGGGAAGAATTGTAACGGCCCGAATTTAATTCGTCGTTATTTGTGACGTATTGCAGATGTGGTGGACAACTCAGACACCCGTGGGACCCGCAGCTAGGTTAGAGCGCACCTGAAGTTAGGTAAATAGTTATTTTCTGTGCATCTCTCGTGCAAAGGACACTAGATAATACCTACTTTAGTTTTCAAGAATTAATAATCCTATATCTCTATGATTCCAAAACAAGATAAGCTACAAAGCCAAAGGAAATGGACTACAAGTCCAAACATATTAAATAGACCTAAACATGCTTTTTTATGTACTCATTAACCTCAGTCAAAGCCAATCATCAAGCATTTAGAAATAGAGTCAAATGATGTACTGCACAAGGCATCATGCTTTGTCAGCATTCATAATGAAAGGAATTAAAGAAAGCATGATGTGGGATCTTAAACAACAAGTCTACGAATGGATTGATAGGTAGTAAATAAACGGAATGAAATAAAGTAAAGAATGCCCAAAATTTCACTTGCAAGTCAAAGCAGTAGTCTTAGCTATACGGCCTCCCAACACTCCGAAACCCGCGTTCTCAGACTCCCGGTATACTTCCTTAAATTGTTGGTATGGTTAAATACTTATTTTTAGGGTCTGGGTGTGTTGGTTGGGGTAGGTCATGTACCCAGTTAGTGGGATTAGCCATTTGACAATTTTAATTAAATATGTCCCTGTGAACAGTGCCTAACATACTAGCAAAGTGCCCAGCGCGCTACTGTTCCTGGGTGAACAGTGTAGTACCCAACACGCTGGCAAAGTTGCTCAGCACGCTACTGTTCTTGGGGTGAACAGTACTTCGTCTTCCCCAGAACAGGCAGCGCACTGGGCAAACTTGGCCAGCGCGCTACCTATGTCGAAACCTAGAATTCCAGAGGGAATTTTAGTGTTTCAAGGTACCACATGCCATAGATTCATTCACCAACACATACATGATTACAAGGGCCTAAAATCGACTAAAAAACACCCACAAACACAAGAAATTCTTAGTTTTTCAGATTTAGTGACTCTCAAGATGGGAGTAGGTGCAAGCACGGATCCCAAGGTCTGTCATATGGTTCTCATAATTAATTCTTAACTATAGGCCTATGTATTTGATTTACATTAATTGTAGACTATAGACTATGTATTAAATTGATTGAAAAATATTTAACTAAGTATAGACCTACCACAAGACTAGCTACCCGATACCTCGGCTTGCAAGAAACTTGAGGCGCGTTCCCACTCGTGTCTCGACATCTATAGCTACAAGAACTAACTTAATTAGTCTACATACATACACAACACTAGACACAAACTATTATAAATATAAAATATACCGCGGTCACGTGCCTCGGTCAGTGTATGCATCTCATGCGGGCCTCACGTCATGGGTCGGTGATCCTGATTAAGAAAATTAATCAAGATTAGAAATTTGGGTCGTGACATGAAAATTGTGATTTGATGCGCATATGACATGGCTGGGCTAGGTTTAGGCAAGGCTGTAGGCCCTTGGCGTATGACGTGACGATCATGGATTTTGGGGTTGCTACAGTGCGTATCATGCACAGATCCATTACTTCAACAAGAAAGTCACATTTTAGATTCTCAGACATTTCGAGTTCAGTTTTTAAGGGACTTCAACCAGTCTGTCGATTACAAGAGGCAGGGTTAGTATCTAACGTTGATGTGGAGACATTTGGTAGTGTTTTGAGTATGACAAGGAGAGTAGAGACTAGGATGGAGGAGGTACCTGTGGTATGTAAGTTCCTAGATGTTTTTCATGTAAAGCTACTAGGTTTAACACCGCCTAGGGAGATTGACATCATCATTGATTTAGTTCCGATTAAACCTATATCGATACCGCCGTATCGTATGGCTACGAGAGAATTGGAAGAGTTGAGATTACAGTTTGATAAGTTACTTAAGCTGGGATTCATTCACCTGAGCATGTTACCTTGGGGCGCTTCGTTCATGTTTGTCAAGAAAAAGGACGACACCCTGAGAATATGTATTGACTACAAACAGCTCAATAGGGTTACTGTGAAGAACAAGTATCCACTTCCTCGCATTGATGACTTGTTCAACCAGCGACAGGAGCTTAATGGTTCTCGAAGATTAATTTGAGATCCGAGTACCATCCGTTGAGGATTAGAGCAGAGGACAAGGTGAAAATTATTTTACCCAGTAAATATGGGCATTACCAGTTTACAGTCATACCTTTTGGGTCGACTAACGCCCAATGATGTTTATGGTTCTTATGCATTGAGTGTTGAGGGAGCACTTGGATATGTTCGTCATTGTATTCATCGACGACATCCTTATTTACTTCAAGACTAGTGAGGATCACGAGGAGCACGTTAGGATGATTTTGCAGATACTGATTTGTTCGCCAAGTTCAGTAGGTGTAAGTTTTAGATTACAGAGGTTGGATTTCTAGGTTAAATTATCGGGGCTAGCAGAGTGTCAGTGGACCCTACGAAGGTCAGATCAGGAATCGATTGGCCTACACCAAGATCAGTGATGGATATCCATAGTTTTTTGGCTTGGCAGGCTATTAATGACGATTTGTGCAGGACTTCTTAAATATTGCGCCACCTATGACGCAATTGATGAAGAAGGATATCAAATTTTAGTGGAATGACAGTTGTGAGCAAACATATCTGACATTAAATGAATATTTGACTACCGCATTAGTTTTGGTACTACCTTTGTTAGGGAAGGGTTTGAGGTGAACATTGATGCTTCTAAGGTCTGTTTGGGTTATGTATTGATGCAGGTCGGTTAAGTGATTACCTACGTGTCCCAACAACTAATAATTCACAAGAAAAACTATCCCACACATGACTTGGAGTTAGCGAAAGTAGTTTTCGCACTGAAGATTTGGCGTCATTATCTCTACAGGGAGAGATTTGTGTTTTTTACTGAGCACAAAAGTTTTATGTACCTCTTCACTAAGAAAGAGTTGAATATGTGATAGAGGCGTTGGCTTGAGTTCCTCAAGGATAATGATTTCTTTTTGGAGTACCACTCAGGGAAGGTCAATGTTGTTGCAAAGGCATTGGCCGTAAAGGGTCAGACTCAAAGATTGTTACTTGCTAAATGACACAAGAGTATTGGTTACTCGAGGCGGTCAAGTTAATGTATTCTGTTGATATCCCGACCAGCACCAGAGTGTTAATTTATTGGTAGATGATGACTCAAACAGTGTTGATTCAGAGTGTACTTAAGGATCAACAGACAGATGAACAGTATTAGAGTTTCTTGGAGTTTGCTCAAAGTTCAGACTATCCAAATTTGAGTCAGTCGGCAGACTCATGCCTAAGATTTATAGGGCGATTAGGGATTCCATCGGTGGCTGAGTTATTGATGAGATACTTCATGAGGCTCACCGTTCACTTTTTATAGTTCATCCGGGTAGGACCAAGATGTATGTTGATGTGCGTTGTCTTTTCTAGTGGCCGAGGATGAAGACTGATGTTTTTAATTACGTTCGAGTGTGTGACATATGCCAATGAGTTAAGGTTGAGCATCGCAGATCCGACCAGTTATTATAACCATATCCCATTCTTTGATGGAAGTGGGAGCATATTGCCATGGATTTCGTCAGTGGGTTACCTTGATTTTAGCGCGAACATGATAACATTTGGGTGATTGTGGACAGATTGACGAATCTGCGCACTTTTTATCGATCTTGACCTAACATCGGTTGGATAAGCTGGCGAGTTTATGAGTGAGAGGTTGTTCGATGACATGATGTTTCGTTATCGATTGTGTCTAACTGAGGACCATAGTTTACATCATAGATTTGGCTAATAATGTAGGAACAGTTCGACACGCGGTTGGATCTTAGTACCGCCTATCATCCACAGACTGACGAACAATCTAAGAGATTGATACAGATTCTCAAGGATATGTTGAGGATGTGTATGTTGGAGTACGGTGGATCATGTGAGGAGTATCTTCATCTGTGTAAGTTTGCCTACAATAACAATTATCAGGCCAATATTGGTATGGCACCATTTGAGGCACTCTACAGTAACCCGAGTAGATCTCTATCTTATTGGGCGAAGTTTGAAGATGTGGCAACGATTGGGCTAGAGATTGTAATGGATTACACAGAGAAGATACGACTGATAAGATTGAGACCGAAAGGTGCGTAGGAGTGGCAGAAGAAATAGTATGACATGTGTCACGGTGAGGTAGAGTATCAGGTTGGGGATTATATTTATTTTAAAGTATCTCCGATTAAGGTTCATAAGAGGTATGGAATTAGAGGGAAGCTTGCGCCGAGGTTTATTGGTCCATTCAAAGTGGTGAAACGGATAGACAAGGTTGCATATGATTTGGAGTTGCCACCTCTGTTGTCTAGGATCCACCCCTTATATCATGTTTTAATGCTTTGATTAAATAAGCCGAGAGAGGGCAGACGACCGACAGTGGACTTGATCCAGATAAACTAGAGGGAGATCATCACATATGGCGAGCAACCTATTCAGATTTTGGACCGTAACGTAAAAATTTTGAGGGACAAAGAGATCTTATCAGTCCTTATCAAATGGTAGCACTTCGAGGACGAGGAGCTGACTTGGGAGCTCGAGTCATATATACGCGAGTACTTTCCCTACCTCTTCTAAGTTCGGTGAGTTCTTTACTTAGTTTTGTTTTTAATTTCGAGGAAGAGATTCAAATTAGTTGGGAAGACTGTCACGAACCTAAAAATCTAACTCGTGCCACGTGTCATTTTAGGTCGTACGTAGGACTATTTGTCGTGATACACAAGTTCGGTTCTCGATTTCCAACACCGAGGTATGTTATTTTTGTTTGGTGTTTGCATTATGTATTTTATTACTCGAATGTGATTCCAAATGACCAAACATGTGAGGGCGTGCTTATAAATGTATTTGAGTCATGGATTAGTTCGGCCTAAGGAAACAAGTACCGGGTGAACGGTTTACGGGTAAACGGGGTCCCGAGTGATAATTTATATAAAATACTGACAAAATGCAATTAAATATTATAATTAACTGATGTGGGAATGTGTTCGGTCCATTAATATTATCGTTGGCTCGTGACGATGCAAGTCATTGTGCAGTCTGGGTACGGGAACGCTTGAGAAATCATTTTTGTGTTGGAATAGGGTGAGGGAAAGGAACCAAGTCATCCATTGAAGTCATTATAGTTGGTAGAAGGGGTGATTTTCAACCCTAGGATGTGCCTAGAGATTGGTATTTGGGTGATGATGAGGTCCCACCGATAAAAGGATGAGTTTGATCATCCTCATCACCTTTTCTCTCTCTTATCTCTCTCAAGAACGAAAATGGGGCTTGGGTTTGGTGGATAGATTTTGAGTGCAATTCGATGCCAAAGGATCACAAAATGACGTGAGAAAAGGTTAGATCTCGCATCACCATTCAATTCTCGACGTTTGGTACTAGTTTTGTAGGTTTTTATCTTGAATTTCGAACACCAAGTTGTGCATTGAAATTCTGGGTTTTAGTATTGTTTTTGGAGAGGTTTTGTGATCATTTGATAGCATGTGTGGTTGGTTGCAATGGTGGTTTCTAAAGTTGTGAAGTTTTTATATGTTTTTGAGATTTTGGGGGATTTTTATCGGATTTTTGGATTGTGATTTGTGGACGAGTTTGGTATGAATTAGCGATGGTTTTCGATAGTTTTCTAGGTCCCTACGAGGTTGGGATAGGTTCGGAACACGACAACGCGAGTTGGGGTTTGAAAACCCCAAAAATTGGAAAACAATGAGTGGTGCTGCCAGGGGCGCAGTGAGGAACACGACGTGGTCATGATACCAGGGCTAGTGGCTTACTGCCGTAGGCGGTGCTTTGGGAACTTGTTCCCATGATGCGAGCCCTGATTTTTTGAATTTTTTTTTAAATTCTCAAAAACTTTAGGGCTTTGCGTAGGTATTCCAATGGGTCCAATGCGACTCAATATTCATGTAATCGACCTAATTACGAAAAAAAATGGAAAATTGGGAATTTTGAGAAATTTAACAAAATTTGAAAGATAAATGGGAAACACCACTTTAATATAACCAATTTGATTTAAATGACTACCAGGGAGTGTAGTTTAGTAACGGGCACACGAGGAATCATTGGTGACGAGTTGGAGTCATGTTAGTGCGTATTAGCTTCGGATACAGGTCAGTAAACTAGTTATAAAATTTACAGTTATTTCAATTGAGCTTTGATTTGTTATTGTTATTGCTCTATATCTATCTTTGGATTTCCATTCTGATTGAGTTGTTCGAGGGCAAGTGAGTCAACAGTGATCTTTGGAAGGAGTGGTCATCTGAGGGAATATGCCAGAGCCATGACCTCGAGATGTACTGCATTGGCTACTGGTTTTGTATGGGGCGTGAGTTCTTAGCTGGATTACCAGGAAGCCTCTTATCTCATGGATTTAGGTCTTGTTGGATGTACTACGTCCTAGAATCCAAGTCTTGTAGGGTTTTTCTCAACTCAATGACCATTTAGTCGGGACTACTTGCGCCTATCTGCTTTGATTTCCTGAACACTCATATTTCGATTGATCATTGATATATTACAGTCTTGTTTATTCATGCGTTCCTTATACCTTTCTTTCTATCTGCATGAATTAGATTGCTTGCTTATTTCGAAATGTTGTTTATATCTTGTTTGGCATTACTTACCTGGACTCATCATTCTTGTGTTTGAGTGAGTGCAGATCCGCAGTCGAGTAAGGGTAAGGCTCCGCTGTTGGGTGATTTGTTGTAAGGACATTAGAGCGGTTCTCCCTCTCATATTGATGTAGGTTTTTTCTGACTTTTATATTCTGTATTTATATCATTTTTTATCACATTGGGTATATGGGATCTGGTGAAAGATCTTGGGACATGTATACGAAATGTTTTACTCTCCTGTGACTTTATATACTTGATGATGGTATACATATGCTGGGTTTCCACACTCCAGGTTGTCCTAACTTGTGTCTAGGAGTTTATTCGGTTAGTTTGAGGTTTTTTAATTGCTTCCGCTAGCTATACCTACGTGGATCCCCAAGTCAACTGTCGCGAAGTCAACGCTGGCCTAGTCAGCCTTCATTTACTATATCCTTATTAAATTAGTGATTAAGAGTTGATTTATTAAGTTAGACAAGTTTTAATAATTATGCAGCAGAAATAAACTTTGTAATTTCAAATAACTTAGAAAAGTAGAGTCAGGACAACCTACAGTGAGGAACACTGTAAATACATAGATAATCATGCTTATAAATTATTGATAAGGGTATTATTAAACTTATATATAGGGATGGTTTAGTTGCATTATTGGTCTTATTATCCCAGAATAAGCCCTAATTGATGTTATTTATGTATTTTTAGGTATATAAGACATAAAAGAGTTAAAGGAATAAATTCTTGGAGAAAATAGAAGAAAAAACACAAAACCAGGCTCGGTGCTGTGGAACAGACAGTTGGCGCCATGGAAAATGAGTGGACGACGTCAAAAATGAACAAACAACGTTAAAAAAGAAGAATACAAGGCTAACATCATGTATACAACGTTGGCGTTGTGGTAGTTGTACAGGCAGCGCTAGTACAACGTCAGATGTCTAGAGAAAAAGAAAATGCATACACAAGAGTGGCACTGTGGTGACGCCATGGCTAACACAGGCGGTGCCAGATCAATTAAAGACATCGACAGTCTCGAGAAAAATAGAAAGTTGAAAAGTTTTGGACTTCTATTTCGTTTTATATTGTTATTTAAGGTTTTTAATTGTATGTATATACTAGTACTAGGATGTGGTAAAGATAGAGAATAAAATATGATTTTATAGAATTTGAGAGAGTACAAGTTTTTAAGGTTTTGTTTTAAATATTGAGAAGAGTATTGAAGGAGATACATTGAAAGCTCCAAGATTAGTGATTCGGTATTGTTTTCTTTTATTCAATTAAAGTTATTTGATTTTATCATTGTTTGCAATGAACACCATGATTTGTGTGTTTTTAATAATGACAAGTGAGTAGTCTATTAATCTTAGGGATCAATAGATCCTATGGTATGAATATTATACAAAAGTTATGGTTATAATGTTTTAGATGTGTGATGGTTACATTTTGTGTTGATTATATGCTTAATGTTTTGATCATCTTCCTCACATGTTTAATGATTAGAGGTATTAGGACTAACTATGGCCATTGAGACTTTTAAACCAGATATAAACAATACAACCATAAAATATTACAAAATCGAGAGATAGTTGTAAACTAGGGAGACATGGTGAAGTAAACCTAATTGGTTATGAATCTAAAGATTCAAAACTTTATGCTTTGTGAAACTTACGTTGTTCACACCGATAGGTGGAATTCTAGTTTGCACATTCGGATCTTTTTCACCACGATAGTGGGTTGAAGCGAATTTGAAGGAAATGTATCTATTCTAATTATATATTACACACACACGTATAGAAGATGAATGAAAGTAGGAGTTTGTTATGATATGCATAGTATTCCATTACCCAAGGTGAATTTGTGGCCTTTACCTTCTCAATATAAGAATACAACCAACAAACAATCCTTTTGATGGATTAGATTAGCTTAAATAGTTAAAACAAACAAAAGAGACTTTCTTAACAATATATTAGACTTAACTAGAACTTGTGTGTGTTTAACCTAGAGGATGATATCCATAATTAATCTTTGATTAATTATACTATTACTATATCTATACTGTTAATACTTATGGTGGCACGATTAAGTTTTTGGCGTCATTGCCGGGGATAGGTAGCCACAATTAGTTTTCTTTTACATAATTGTTAAGAATTTTAATTTCAGCAATTTACTTTTAAGTCTAAAATAAACTGTTTTAGTTTGTAGTTTGACAATCTACACTTGATTCTTTTATGTTTCCTTTCTAATGGGACAGGTAGTGTATGCGAAGCAAAGGTGATAAGGACTTAGTACCTTAGAATTTGGAAATTGATAGAATGAGCAAGGGAAAGAAAAAGAAAGGAACTAAGATGGCGGATGATCAAACAGGAAACCAGAACCAAAATTAGGGTCGAGGGAACAATCAACCTGAAGGCGATCTAGTAGTGCAAGGCGGAGAACGAGGGCAAAGAAGACTTCGAGATTACTTCAAACTGGAAGTGCAAGAGACATACAATAGAGTGATGAGGCTTCCAGCCAACACCACCGAATTTGAGTTGAGACCATCTCTCATCAACATGGTGCAAAATAGCCTATTTAATTAGTTACCAAACAAAGATCCAGCTGCACATATGGAGAACTTTTTAGAGAAGTGTGAAGTTCACATTACTGGAGTTATGAGAGAAGTAATTAGGATAAAAGTTTTTTCCATTCTCATTGAGTGAAAAAACGAAATCTTGGTTTCAAGGACTGAATGCAGGAATTATGACTTCATGGGTGAACATTAATGAGAGATTTCTAGAAAAATTCTTTCCCCACGTGAAAGTTAGTGAAAGGAAATTGGAGATCAACCAATTTAAGCAAGACGATACCGAGTCTCTTGGTGAGGCTTGAAAGAAATTTAAAGAGATGTTGAGAAGATGGCCAGGACATGAATATGTGAAATGGGCATAATTGCAAATATTCTACTATGGAATGAATCACAACACGAGGACATTAGTAGATGTCGTGGCTAGTGGCTCTTTACTAACAAAGAATGAAGATGAAGCACTAGATCTTTTAGATCTTATGTCTCAGAACTCAACAGTAGAAGTTTACAAGATTGATTCACACACAACAATCTTGGCACAACTATCAAACTTGAGTAGTCAAATGGCAAAGGTACAGATAGGACAATCAAGTCCACAAAATCAAGCAAGTTAGTAACCCGTTAATCTCTTAACTATGGTGGTTAATCCTTTGGACATGCTGCAAAGAATGGAATATGAAGATGTTAACATTATGAACAAGCAAAGCTATGGAAACAACTTCAGGCAAAGGGGAATGGCTCCTCAAAGATATTATCCAGGAAACAACAACCCAAAATTTTCATATGTGAATCTTGATAATGCATCGAAGTTACCCCCAGGTTTTGAGCAACAAGTCCAATAAGGGAAGCTAGGACAAAATGAAGAAATGACTTCATTGAAGTTAATAGAGAGATTTTACAATCCAATGACATCAATAATAGGGAGCACGATGAAAAGAATGAGAAAGAGATGAATGTGAAACAAGCTCTTAAGTGAATGGATGAGGAAAGAAATCATTCCATGAGAAACTTGGAATGACAAATTGGACAATTAACAATTGCATTGAATTCTCTGTGGTCGGGTAATTAGTTGTCCGGGGGACAAATTAAATAGAAACACGTACAAAATACAATAAACTATAATAATTAAGATGTGGTACGACAAGTTTGGTTAAGTATGGTAAGAAAATTGATCCATGAGAGGTTGGTATATCATGAAAAAAGTTAAGACATATGAGGTTTTGATGTGACAAAGACCAGTGTCATGGGCATTTTATGAAGATGAACTGTTTTGCCAAGAGTTTGGCTCAATTTGGTGAAAAATCGGATTCAAAACAGGCACCGGAAGTTAAAAACTGTCAAAATAGGAATTTATGAGAATTAATAAATGAAAAGAAATTAAGCTGCTGACAAGCAGGCGAGGGTTTATATATATATATATATATATATATATATATATATATATATATATTTTTTTTTTTCAATCGATTCATTAAGCAAAACGATATTGAAGTCATTGGTTTTTAAACCCTTTAACTCGATTTTTTGCACATGGAGCTACGTACATTTGATTTTCATCCGATTTCCCTACACAAAACAGTAGAGCATCGCGATACGGCTAGTTTGAGCTAAGTTATCGTGGTGGAAACGAGGGATTCAGCCCGGAATCTGGTAAAATCTCAATTCAGAGTGTTTTCCTCAATTCAATTAGAAATATCGTGATTTTTTAGTTTCTTTCACGGGGTTTTCGTAGGAATTGGTATCAAATGTTATGAATTGATGTATTGAGTTGATTTGCATCAATTTGGAATAAATTCTACTAGTGTGAGATATGGTTTTTGTGATTTAAAGTGATGCAAATTAGTTGATAACAGTTTTGAAGATGTTTTTGCAGTTGATATTGTTTTATATTGGGATTTTGGATGAATTAAATATTGGTTTTGATTTTAGTTGTCTTCACGGGCTGTGGAAATAGTTAGAAGTTGGTATCAAATGGTGTTGTGGTGTTTGTTGGCATGATTTGAGGATTTAACTGCGAAAATATTGATTTGGAGAAGTTTTATTAGTTCAAAACAAATAAAGTTTGCATTGTTAACAGGCTATATGGGAAAATTCACAACTCCTTTGTTTTTGATCTGATTTTAGTGTTCTTGGAGTCTATGGAAAATAAGAAATGTGTACTACAAGTTCCTTTTTGGTCAGTGTAACAAATATTGAGGTTTTAAGGTTAAAAAGTTCCCCCAAGTTAGCTAGTTGAAATTAGTTGAAGTTATAAATAATTATTTTTGGAACTAGCTATCGAGCGTACTTTTGTCGCATTTTCACGATGTTTCGTGATTTGGTTTTACTTAGACCTTAACCAAATCACGAAATTTGGCTCCGCAAGAGCTTGATAAATGTTTCTCCTCCACTCAAATGACTATTTCACTAAGTCGAGACAACTTACACCTTTCCTTTTGATTCCTGGACACTCATTATCGATTGCTTTCAGATTTATTTATTCATGCATTCCCTGTCATTTTCTTTCTATCAGTATAAATATTGACTGTCATTTATTGTGAAATAATGTAAACATTCTACTTAGCGTTACTTACCTAGAACTCGTCATTCCTGTGTTTAACTGAGTGCAGATCCACAGTCGAGCAAAGGGAAAGCTCCTCAGCTTGGTGATATACTTTGAGGATAGCGGAGTTGTTCTATCTCTGGACTCGATATAAGTTTGTTTTGTATTATAGTGTTATATGTTTTGAAACTGGGTTTTGGGAAATAAGAGATTCTGAGCATGGATATTATGATATTCTCTCCTGTGGTATGACTTTTGGTAATGATGTATATATTTGCTGGGTTTCTACATTTCTAGGTTATCCTAACTTATGTCTTGAGGTTGTTATATTAGTTAGAAATGTTAAATGCTTTCGCTTATCTCTGAATAACTCATTAATATTAATAACTCTCACTTAAATTATTTAGTAAATGGGAAAAGGTAAGGTATGGATGACTAGATTTGCATTGACTGCGCAATAGGGACTCGGGGTCTATGTAAGTTTAGGTTTGTGGAGCTGGGGCCGTCACAACCAAAGCAAGAGAAGATAAACACCTTGAAAAATAAGAAAGGAAAGAAGGAATGGAAGGTGAAACGACCTAACGAAGGAACTTCTGTTGAAGCAATAAAGATACAAGCATCAAGGTGGTACCAAAAAAATGGGACATCAAAATAAAGTTCTCACCTAAACTTCAACCAATCAAGAGGAGAGATCTTAGAGATATTTGCATACCGGTAAAAATTAATGGGCACAAATTTAAAAACATTTTGTGTAACTTAGGAGCCTCAGTCAATGTTATGTCAATAAGGGATATGATATAAGAAGACTTGAAGATTAATTGTTCTGACACAACCAATTCACAAATTGTTGATCAATTTGGTACCGACAATTGGGAGAGTTTTGAATGGGCGAGTAAAAGTGGGGAGATTAACTTTTATCATAGATTTTAAGATCATGGATCACAACTGAGATGTTGATGTTACTATAGTGCTTGGATGACCATTTTTTAACACCGCTAACTCCAAACTGCACACGAGAAAAAGAAAGATCACAATTAGCATAAATGACAATAAAGGGAGCAAAAAAACTGTCTTTGTTGAAGGTCAAGAAGTCCATCCAAATAGATAACTTGAAATGTTAATTGGAGGATGAACGCTCTAAGTTGCTTAGCAAGTGCTGCTCGTGAACATACCAATTATCAACTACTATCAATGAATCAATGAATAGAAATATAGTGCTTGGACGACCGTTTTTCACTAACATACTCACTTCTCTCTAATCTGCGGGTCGTGCAGCTCCTAGGTGCGGCATATGGGATTACAGCTCCCTTACTGCGACTTGTGCCACCTTTAAAACAACCACTTCCACTTCTACCCGACATGGTTGTCGAGAAGTCCTCTTATGCTGGTTTCTCACTTGTCGGGGGTTGTTGGGCTAGTTTTGAAAGTCACCTTAAAAGGGGTGAATTGGGTGTACCGAGAGGTTATCACCTTTTTAAAACTTTATACTAAATAACAATAATAATACAGACACACCAACAACAAATATCTATGCAATGCAATTAAAAAGAGGGCAAAAAGGATGGAAATGAGACACAATTTATAGTGGTTTGATCCAATCGATCTACGTCCACTACCTAACCTTTTTGGTTAGGGTTTTCAACCACCCCACATATATTACTAATAATTGAATGCCCCTAAACCCGCAAGCTTAGTGAATGCCTAGCCTCAACTAAGTCTTTTACAAGATTTCTTACCGTAATAAGAGCTCATAAAACCACTTAGCCTCACTAAGATTTTCCCCCACTTAGCAACAACTAGGATTTTCCCTCGACCTAGCTTTAACTAGGGTTTTTGTCTAGCTTCAACTAGGCCTTTCCTTTCGACTTAGATCTCACTAAGTCTTACAATCTAAATTATTTTCAAATACAATGAAAGTTTTGTCTTACATAGTAAAGTGAAAATAAGTTCAATTCTTACAAACCACCTAGAGCTAAACCACTCCTATGCATGCAAGTATTAACTATGACTTAGATGTCCATAAAATCAGCGAGTATGCGCAATACTTAGTCAAGAAACTGGCAAAATAATATCGATAAAAAAGTGTGAGGTTTCAAATCAAATGAACAAGTGGTTTTATAAAAAATAAGATTAAGAGAAAAAACTCGTTTAAATGTCTTAGGCTCAAAGAGATCAAGTTAAAGTGTTCAAGAACACCACAAATGATTTCCAAACAATACTCCAAATAGAAAGTGTAGATTAAGCCCAAAAAGAGTAGAAAGTCAAGAAATCTTACAACCCCAAGTGTGAAATCCGAAAAATCAGTTTTTGGGTGCGAGTTGTAAGCCTTGAAACACATCTCTAATGTCGCCTTGACTGGCGAATCGATAGCTTCGAGAATCACTAAGTGTATGTGATAAAAAATCTAACACAAATGTGTATAAAACTTGGATTTTTAAAAGTGTAGGAACTTGAATTGTAACTTTGGTGTTCTTGGGTGTTTGGCTATGTGGTCAAACCTTTTTTATACCCATATGACTGTTGCAATGATCCAAGAGTCTAAATTGATCTCCAAATTCAAATCAAATGTGTAGATCAAAACTTTAAGAAAATTTTCAGATTACTACACAACGCGCTGGGTAAAATGGATAGCGCAATGGGAATTTTTTTTCAAAAAAATCAGTTTACTGTACAATGCACTGGGTCCTCTGCCTGACGCGCTTTGTCTAGGGGCCTGAAAATGAATAGTTTTCTGGTTTTCTAAAATGACCCTACGACTTTACTAAACCTTTTAAATCACTTTATATATATTTTGTAGGGTCCATAAAATGTGTCTAGACATCCCGGATGATTTCACAAACTCCGAAAATAAAAAATTTCGGTTTCATAAAAACATGGAGGCTTCTCTACAAATATTTTTAATATCAATCCAAAAGCCGTCTAAACACATGCCGATGCATTCAAAAACATTTTCGACACTTTGTACACCTCATCAAGTACATGCTATAAAACTCGTTTGCATGAATTAAATCTTTTTGAAACTCAAAATTGAAAATCATAAAATTCACGACTTTAAGTTCTTTAAAAATCGAAATTCATTGAATGCATGATTTTAATGTATTTGGCTTGTAGGAATGAAACTTATATACCTTTAAAAAGTTGTATAAATGATTGTCTTGGCTTTCCAGTCCTTGTTTCCTTGTATGAGCCGAGTCTTGAACTTGTCCAGCTTCATGTTGTCACTTTGACTTGATCTTATACAAACCTCAACTTTCCCTTTGAACTTTTGATTCCTAATAAAGTTTGATGTTCTGAAACACTTGACAAACTTGTTAGTACAATTTCAAATTGTTTGTTGATATTAAAATCTCGAGTGGAGTGTAAGTAATGAAACACTTAATCCAACAGGTTTATCATCCACCGCGAACTTTTGTGTTGCTTTGGCCTTTACCATAGATTCTTAACTTATTTTATCCATTTCCTCGACCTGTTTACGACCTTTCTCCATTTTTTAGGCCTTTTCACGTGTTTTTTTTCCTTTGCATACTCATGTTCGAAAGGAGTCTCCTTGTTGACTTCTCACTCTTGTCAATTTTGAGTTTTTTCTTCGCTGGCCGGCCACTTGACTTCACTTTCTCCTTTGGAACATCAATGGTATTGGAGGTAGGCAAAGTGATTTTCCTCAACTTCTACACAATCTTTGGCGTTAAGTCGGGCTCGCCGTTCTTGTACTTCTTGTCCACAACATATAGTTCCATACGGTAAGAAAACCGAACTCAACATCATCAGATGATGATTGGATTGGGGTCATGTTCAATTTCTTCCACCGTTGGTGGATCAAATAAACACCAATAGAGCTACCGACCAAAATGTATAGTGAAAGCTCATGAGTACAAGGCAACACGTGAGTGGCATATAATACACACCCATATAGGGCCCTATCAAGGCCAACAAAATCGCTAACATTCTTCACTTCCTTCTTGATCTCATCCAAGTTCTTCCTTCCAACAAATCCAATGATGTTACTGTAGATGTGGTCTTGGAAGTAATGTGCCACTAGATGCATAGATCTGTTGAAATAACCCGTAAAACTCGTAAGACCATGGTGCTGATCACTTAACACATCGTGTATATTCTTCCACAAGTCTTCAAAATGACCCTGTGAGGTCCCCAACTCCCTCTTCAACATACTATGTGCACTCTCAGCCTGAGATGTATTGGTAGTGCCAAAGTGCAAAACCTTATTGGTCCAAGAACATACAAACTTCTCCTTGTGAATCAACCATATGTCCGACTCATAATCAACCAACTATTGCACACCATCATAGGCCTCTTGTAGTTCCTTCAGTCGAACAAGGTATTGCGTCTTGGTCTAGGAGTGTATCAAGTCATTTCACATTCCAAACCATCCATCCCAATCCTCTTCCTTGGGGAGTGGTCCTCTTATCTTGGTGAATACATTCTCATTCACATGCCACTCCTAAAGTAAGGGGTGGCGGTAGGGGACACATCCTCTACAGACGAAATCAACCCCAGTGCCCTATCTATCAATATAACCCCCAAGGAATTCCCATCTATCCATTAAATCCTTTAACTGACCGAATGCCACATGTGTTCAACCCGTGTCTCTTTGATCAGTAAAGCATGAGCCACTACAAAAGTTAAGTGCGTAGAAGTGTCCCCTACAATCTCTAGCAATGGATATCTAAACCAATTAGTCTTGTAGGTGCAATCCATGATCAAGAAATGAAGGAAACATCTGAGAATCTAAATTGAGGTAGGGTGTGCAAAAAATAGGTCCCTGACACTGCATGTTCCCCCCAAAATGTGTGTTGTTTAATATAGTTCTACTCATCCAACTTTTACATTAAGAGTTGCATTTTCGTCTTCCCCTCCCCCTTTTCAACTTTGCTCTCGCATTATATAAAGTCTTCATTATTGTGGGCTTCTTAGGGTTATTCACCCGGATGGCTGAAAGATTGTCCATAGGTCAAGCAATGGTCTTGCTCATGTATTCCAAAATGACTCTCTTCCTTGCAGTAAGCCTCTCAAGATATTCAAGGCCCACTAAACTATTTATTTGTCTATGGTTGTGCACCCCACACACAACTCTACCTCGTGCTTGAGGACAAACTTAAACTCACACCAACACTTTTAGGTTCCATATAACTTTTTTTTCTTTTTTCCCATTTTTCGAACTCTCTTTATTCTTACCATTTGCCTGCTTAGAACTATACTCCCCATTCCACTCATAACCAATTGTCATTCTAGCTCATCGACCACTCCCACCACTGGCAGCATCAGATTTCACAATTATAACAACAAATCCACATTCAATAGTTATTTTATGAGTCGAAGTTAGGGTTTCCTCTCTAGACTTCAATGGCACATTTGGTTTGAATGCAGAAGTAAAGTCTAAGAAGGCCTCCCCCTCCTCAAATGTACCAGCTTAATTAGCCATATTAACCTACAAGAAGCAAGATAATAACAATTAAAAACAGGATCTAGGTTGAAAACCAAGTTTCAATTCAAAATTATATGTAGCGGCTGAAACAAATTAATAGGTACATAGCTCTGTCAGTGGAAGCAGACTGATATGTATGAAATGGTGGTGGAAATAAACGACTAAAAAATATATAAGGTAGCGATTAAGATAGGCTAATAGGTATCAAAGGTTGCAGTCAAAACAAACCGTCAACCTTTTTGCCCTATTGGTCATGTGTGACCGCACACCATATGATTAAAGACCGTGAGCACCAACTTGTAAAAATGGTGAAACATAACAAAACTTACATCTTCTTGTTGGATATCGCTTCGTTCTATAGAATCTTAAGACATTGTAGATGCTTTGGCGTAAAACCAACAACAAAAGGGGGAAGCTGTAACGGTTCGAATTTAATTCGCCGTTATTTGTGACGTATTGCAGACGTGGCGGATGGCTCAAACACCCGTGGGACCCACAACTAAGTTAGAGCGCGCCTGGAGTTAGGTAAATAGTTATTTTGCGTGTTGTTTGTTTAATTTGCGATGTTTTTGTTAAAATAGGTTAAATAACATCGCAATGTGTGTAATTATATCTCAAATGACGTGTGAGATTGTGTTAAGTATTTGCCTCGATATACGTGTCAATGCAGGTACCGGGTAGACTAAAAATGAAAATGAAATATTAGGCCGGGGGAAGAAATAATACACACATTAAATGAATTAAATATGATAAAATAGTAAATTGGTGGGTGTCTAGGGACACACGGGGTCGTGGTCGACATGCGTGGGTAGTACAGTAGTGTGCACGCCCAAGTACGCTTGTTGGCGCGCACGACAAAATTGTAAACGCGAAAATATAGGTGAATATGTATATTTATATATATAGGTAATTTAATATGTATATATATATATACATATTAAAAATCAGAAAATCGGAAATTACCATAAAGGGTATTGAAGTAAATAAGAAAAGTGGATGAACACAAAGGTATTTCGGTCATTTCCCACCAAAAACCGTTTTCTCTACTGTATTTAAGTGTGAAATCAAACAGAGGGAGAGAACGAGGAAAAGGAGCCGAGGAGGAGGAAGAAGAAGAAGAAGGCAGAAAGAGATCAAGAGGATGACGGGCTCGTGTGATCGAGGAGAACAAGGTAAGATTGTGCTGTTGGGTATTTGTGTGTGTGTGGTCGGGAGGTTCGGCCATGGCGACGCCATGGCCGAACCGGGAAGCAAAGCAGGGAGGGTTGTCTCCCTGCTGCTTCGTGATGTATAGGACGAGCTGGGGTTGGGTTGAGAGCCAACCCCAGCAACCCAATCGAAGCAACAAGAAAAAAAAATTATGATCAAAATAGAACTCGAGTTCTATTTCGATCAGATGAAGGAGATGAAGCTTGAACCGGGCTGGTTCGGCCCGATTGAGCCGAATCTGGTTCGGCTCGGTTCAGGCCAAAACTTAAAAAAAAAGAGAAAATGGAAAAGAAAATCCAGAAAAAATAGGAAAAAATGGAAAAATAGTATTTTTGATCAAATAAATAGAAATTGCAGAATTTCTATGGAAAATGAGAAATTCAAAAGTCGGAGGAGCTTTATACCGGGGTTTTAACCTCGAAAAATGTAAAATTGATATAATATATTCAATTGAAGCTAATTCAATGACAAATAATCTTAGGTACATTTGAGGTGATAATTTTGATTATCGAGTGTCTATTGGAGCCAGATCGAGGTTTGGATTTCAGGACGCGGAGTGCGGATTGAGGTGTGCAGTATCCCAACTGAAATTAATTGAGTATTTACTCCTTTTGGCATTTGAATTCAATTTCTTTCTTTTCAATACTCTATTCTTGGTTATGTTTATATGGGCGGACGTTGAGCGAGGCTCCCTCTGTTCCATTCTTGTGTGTATGTCCACTACACCATAGCACGTGCTACCAGATCGATCTCGGTGAATAGTACGACTCGAGTGTCACATCGTGGCGTGTGTCGATGCGCCATAAGTGTAACACTGGCCATCGAGCAGATCCAGATGCTTGCCTTGCTTGAGTTGGACTCGCCGGCAGTATTCTGTGGAAGAGTCCGAATTATGGTGTAGTCTGACCCTAGGGGCTAGGAACACACTTTGAGTTTTTCCTATTATTTATTCATGCGATGAGCGCAGTTGCCTGTATTTATTTCCGCATGTTTATTTAATAGCTTTATTTAAATTTCAGTATTTACTTTTAGTGATGCTCACTTAATTTCCTTGGGAATACTCACTCTGGACTCGTCATCTACCTTTGGTGATGGCTTGAGTGCAGATCCTAGTATGAGCAGAGGTAAGGGCAAGCTGCCAAAGTACTGTTGAGCCGAGATAGCCTGACTCGTACGTTTGTATTATATTTATTTTGTTTTATTACGGGTTTGGGGTTTGAAGATACTTTATGTAGATTGATCTTTTTGGTGACTTCAGAGGTATTTATGGTTGTGTATGGGTTTTCCACATTAGGTTTATAGTTTAGGTTACACATTTATAGTATCATTATCCAAGTAAATGCTAGAAAGGCTTCCGTTGTGTGTAAATTTAAGGATTTTATGATAACTTAACATATAATTTGACTTAATACAACTTAATCAATAAATGGATAATTAATAAGGTTTAAAAAGATAAAATGGAGAATATAATCCAATGTAAAGCACAGTTGTCGCTGATAAGACAGACTGTGGGTCCTTATTGGCCCCTGTGACGGTCTATTTGGAAAATGGGTCATTACAATTTTGGTATCAGAGCCTAGGTTTAAGAAAACCAAGGGCTTGAATTTTAAGAAAACCTGATCATAAACCTATTGAATAAGCTTTAGATGTGGAAACCAAAAAGAATTGCCTAAAGTCTTAGTTGGGAAGCAATGAGAGATGGGTAGAAATCAGGATATACGTGTTATGTTTTTGTTTGTATATTACCTACGTTACACGTATATTCATACTGAGGCACGTTCTTCGATGCCGATACCGATGGACGGGCAGCCTTTAGGTACGACTCAACCAAAGGTTGGGGATATTAGTAATCCCACTATGCCGGCATTGACGTTAGAATCGTTAGTGCGAACAGTGGATGATAGGTTCGCACAGTTGTTGGATTTATTGAGGACTCGTGAGACTGTGACAGCTCCTACTACAGTTATAGCTACACCATTGGTTACTACTCCTGCAGTTGTTGCTCCCACTACTGCTGAGACTCAGGGACAGGTTGCAATATCCAAGACACATGCCGAAAGGGCTTTACCAGTAGTTGTTCCAGCTAAGACTGCGTTAGTTGTGACTCCTTCGACTACCGAGTAGCCAGCTGTAGCGTCTTCATCAGGGAGTTTGATGACAGTGGAGGCGAAGAAGTTGAAGGATTATCTTAGATTCTCCCCAAGATACTTTCATGGAGCCGGAGACCCAGAGATATCCGGGAGGTGGCTATTGGCTCACGAGAGATTACATGAGATGTTATGTTTGATTTCTGGCAGCACATTTTCCTTTATATCGGGACATATGGTAGGATTGTTTGGATTAAATGCACAGACTTTAGATACACATCTTGTTCTTAGCACGACAACTGGGGATAAGATTTATCCTAACCGAATTTGCCGGGATTGTGTGGTTTAGATTGAGGGACATCAGTTACCGGTGACTTTAGAGTATTATAATACTTGGAATTTGACGCGATGATCGGTATGGATTGGTTATCGCCGTATCAAGCACGTATCGACTGTTTTAGCAAGACGGTGACATTTCACATCAAGGGGGATTCCAAAGTTTTCATTTATCGGAGCTGCATCAGCATTGCCTATCACTCGAGGTAAACTAGCTACGTCGCAAAAGATGAAGACGTATGTAGCTATGATGGAGCCAGAGCTTAAGAAAATGATGAGGGTTGAGGATGTCCCAGTTGTTTGTGAATTTCCTGACGTATTTCTTGAGGATTTGCCAGGATTGCCACCACCGAGAGTTGTTGAATTCATTATTGAGCTAATTCTTGGAACTCAGCCGCTTTACAGCAGGTCGTATAGGATGTCAGTATCGGAGCAGAGGGAGTTGAGGACCCAATTAGAGGAGTTACTGCAGAAGGGATTCATTCATCCTAACATGTCACCTTGGGGAGCTCCAGTTCTTTTTGTGAAGAAGACGGACGGCTCGATGCGAATGTGTGTGGATTATAGGAAGTTGAATCAGGTGACTATTAGGAATCGTTACTCACTTCCCAGGATCGATGATTTGTTCGATCAGTTGGCAGGAGCCAAATTCTTCTCGAAGATTGACCTCAGATTGGGATATCATCAGTTGAGGATTCGAGAGGGAGATATTGAGAAGACCACTTTTAGTACGCGATATGGGTTGTATGAGTTTACAGTCATGCCATTTGGATTGACTAACGCGCCGGCGATCTTCATGGATTCAATGCACAGGGTGCTCCGCCCATTTTCGGATCGATACGTCATAGTTTTCATCGACGACATCCTGATTTACAGCAAGACTCGTGTGGAGCATGAGAGACATCTCTGGGAGGTGTTGACGACGCTGAGAGAGCACCGACTTTACGCCAAGTTCAGCAAGTGCGCATTTTGGCTGAGTGAGGTGAAGTTTCTCGGACATGTTATCAGTAATCAAGGAATATCTGTTGATGGAGACAAGATTCAAGCAATTATTGATTGGAGGACACCTGAGTCAGTTTCGGACAGTCGGAGTTTACTGGGTTTGGCAGGATATTACAGGTGATTCATACAGGATTTTTCCTTGATTGCAGCGCCGATGACGAGGTTGACTAAGAAAGATGTCATATTTGATTGATCGCAGGAGTGTGAGGATGTTTTCTGGGAGTTGAAGAGGCAGTAGACTTCTGCACCAGTTTTGGCATTACCGTAGCAGGAAAGGGTTTCTCAGTTTACACAGATGTATCAGGCACTCGGTTGGGTTGTGTGTTAATGCAGGATGGACATCCAGTGGCCTATTTACCGCGACGATTAAGACCACATGAGGAGAGTTATCCAGTGCACAATTTGGAGCTTGCGACATTCGTGTTTGTACTGAAGGCTTGGAGACACTATTTGTATGGTGAAAAGTTCATACTATTTACCGATCACCAGAGTTTAAGATATTTGTTCACTCAGAGGGAGTTGAACATGAGACAACGGAGATGGCTCGAGTTACTGAAGGACTACGATTTCGCTATCGAGTATCATCCGGGGAAGGCGAATGTCGTAGCTGATACGCTGAGCAGGAGTGGCATTGAGAGTCAAACGGACCTGCGGCATATGACACATGAGCACGGGTTGTTTGAGGCTGCATCGGTGTTGTGTGTAACAGAGTCTATTGCTGAGCTACATATTTGCGGCCAGATACGAGTTCCCACAGTGTCTCTAGAGCGGGTTGTTGAGTTGTAGAGAACTGATGACCGATATTTACGGATCAGTGGACTGGCTCAGGATCCGGGGTGCACTGAGTGGTCCGAGGGTTCAGACAGGTGCTTGAGACACGGGGTCGTTTGTGGATACCGGAGGTACCGAAGCTCAGGGACAGTATTCTAGAGGACACACACCAGTCGCGATTTACAGTTCATCCTGGTCGGACCAAGATGCATCACGACCTTCAGTGATTGTTTTGGTGGCCAGGGATGATGTATGACGTGGGGAGGTACGTCTGGAGTTGTCATATTTGCCAGCAGGTAAAGGCTGAGCACAGAAGACTAGTTAGGTTGCTACAGCCGCTGCCCATTCCTCAGTGGAAATGGGAACACATGACCATGGACTTCGTCAGTGGCCTACCGCAGACTACGAGGAGACACGGTGCAGTTTAGGTAGTTATTGACAGGTTGATGAATTCGGCACATTTTATACCGGTTGCCATGAGATATTCAGTTACACAGCTGAGCACTATTTTTGAGAAAGAAATTGTCAGATTGCACGGTGTACCGATCTCCATTTTTTCTGATAGAGATCCGAGGTTTGCTTCAAGACTTTTTAAGATTATGCAGGAGCAGTTTGGCACTCGACTACAATTTAGTACTGCGTACCATCCTCAGACTGACGGTTAGTCGGAGCGATTGATCCAGATTCTCGAGGATATGCTCAGGGCGTGTATTTTACAGTTTGGTGGATTATGGGAGGATTATCTATCGTTGTGCGACTTCGCATACAACAACAGCTATCAGGCGAGTATTGGGATGCCACCATTCGAGGCACTATATGGTAGGCCCTGCAGGTCACCAGCATGTTGAGTGGCACCGGAGGATACATCGGCTAAAGGACCTGAGGTTGTTGTGGATCACACTGAGAAGGTGAGGCAGATTAGACAGAGACTTCAGGCGGCGCAGGATAGACAGAAGAAATATGCGGATAGATATCACAGGGATTTAAGCTACGAGGTTGGAGACATGGTGTACTTGAAAGTTTCTCCTTGGAAGGTTTATTAGAGATTTGGAATTAAGGGAAAACTAGCACCAAGGTTTATTGGACCGTTCAGAATTGAGGAATGTGTCGGCAAAGTGGCATAACATTTAGAGTTATCGCCACAGTTAGCAGGGATACATCCGGTGTTTCACATATCCATGTTGAGGCTAGCTAAGTCAGGACCAAGTCCTGTGAGTGATGCACGTCAGATTGAGGTGCGACCAGACGTATCATTTGAGGAACAGCTTGTGGAGATCATGGATAGGAGGATTCAGACTTTGAGGAACAGGGAGATCCCGAAGGTTTTAGTTCGTTGGCAGTATCATGGAACTGATGGATTAACCTGGGAGCTCGAGTCTACCATGCAACGACGGTTTCCCCACTTATTTGCCGGTAAGTATTTAAGTTTAATTTAAATTTCGGGACGAAATTTCACATAGTTGAGAAGAGTTGTAACGGTTCGAATTTAATTTGCCGTTATTTGTGACGTATTGCAGACGTGGTGGACGACTCAAACATCCGTGGGACCCACAACTAAGTTAGAGCGCACCTGGAGTTAGGTAAATAGTTATTTTGCGTGTTGTTTGTCTAATTTGCGATATTTTTGTTAAAATAGGTTAAATGACATCGCGGTGTGTGTAATTATATCTTAAATGACGTGTGAGATTGTGTTAAGTATTCACCTCGATATGCGATGCGGGTACTGGGTAGACTAAAAATGAAAATGAAATATTAGGCCGGGGGAAGAAATAATACACACATTAAATGAATTAAATGTGATAAAATAGTAAATTGGTGAGCGCCTAGGGACACGCGGGGTCGTAGTCGACACGCATGGGTAGTACAGTAGTGTGCACGCCCAAGTACGCTCGTTGGCGCGCACGAAGAAATTGTAAACGCGAAAATATAGGTGAATATGTATATTTATATATATAGGTAATTTTATATATATATATATATATAAATTAAAAATCGAAAAATGGGAAATTACCATAAAGGGTATTGAAGTAAATAAGAAAAGTGGATGAACATAAGGGTATTTCGGTCATTTCCCACCAAAAACCGTTTTCTCTACTGTATTTAAGTGTGAAATCAAACAGAGGGAGAGAACGAGGAGAAGGAGCCGAGGAGGAGGAAGAGAAGAAGAAGACCGAGAGAGAGATCAAGAGGACAACGGGCTCGTGGGATCGAGGAGAATAAGGTGAGGTTCGGCCATGGCGACGCCATGGTCGATCCGTGAAGCAAAGTAGGGAAGGTTGTCTCCCTGCTGCTGTCGCCATGGCCGAACCGTGAAGCAAAGTAGGGAAGGTTGTCTCCCTGCTGCTTCGTGAAGTATAGGACGAGCTGGGGTTGGGTTGAGAGCCAACCCCAGCAACCCAATCAAAGCAACGAGAAAAAAAAAATTATGATCGAAACAGAGCTCGAGCTCTGTTTCGATCAGATGAAGGAGATGAAGCCTAAACTGGGCCGGTTCGGCTAAATCGAGCCGAACCCGGTTTGGCCCGTTTCAGGCCAAAACTTAAAAAAAAAGGAAAAGAAAATCCAAAAAAATAGGGAAAATATGGAAAAATAGTATTTTGATCAAATAAATAGAAATTGAGGAATTTCTATGGAAAATGAGAAATTCAAAAGTCGGAAGAGACTTTATACCGGGGTTTTTACCTCGAAAAATGTAAAATTAACATAATATATTCAATTGAAGCTAATTCAATAACAAATAATCTTAGGTACATTTGGGGTGATAATTTTGATTATCGAGTGTCTATTGGAGCCAGATCGAGGTTTGGATTTCGGGACGCGGAGTGCGGATTGAGGTGTGCAGTATCCTAACTGAAATTAATTGAGTATTTACTCCTTTTGGCATTTGAATTCAATTTCTTTCTTTTCAATACTCTATTCTTGGTTATGTTTATATGGGCGGACGTTGAGCGAGGCTCCCTCCTTTCCATTCTTGTGTGTATGTCCACTACACCATAGCATGTGCTACCAGATCGATCTCGGTGAATAGTACGACTCGAGTGTCACGTCGTGGCGTGTGTCGATGCGCCGTAGGTGTAATGCCGACCATTGAGCGGATCCAGATGCTTGCCCTACTTGAGTTGGACTTGCGGCAGTATTCTGTGGAAGAGTTCGAATTATGCTGTAGTCTGACCCTAGGGGCTAGGAACACACTTTGAATTTTTCCTATTATTTATTCATGCGATGAGCGCAGTTGCCTGTATTTATTTTCGCATGTTTATTTAATAGCTTTATTTAAATTCCACTATTTACTTTCAGTGATGCTCACTTAATTTCCTTGGGAATACTCACTCTGGACTCGTCATCAGCCTTTTGTGATGGCTTGAGTGCAGATCCTTGATCCTTGTACGAGCAGGGGCAAGGACAAGCTGCCAGAGTACTGTTGAGCCGAGATAGCCTGACTTGTACATTTGTATTATATTTATTTTGTTTTATTACGGGTTTGGGGTTTGGAGATACTTTATGTAGATTGATCTTTTTGGTGACTTCAGAGATATTTATGGTTGCGTATGGGTTTTCCACATTAGGTTTATAGTTTAGGTTACACATTTATAGTATCATTATCCAAGTAAATGCTAGAAAGGCTTCCGCTGTGTGTAAATTTGAGGATTTTATGATAACTTAACATATAATTTGACTTCAATACAACTTTATCAATAAATGGATAATTAATAAGGTTTAAAAAGATAAAATAGATAATATAATCCAATGTAGAGCACAAGCTGTCGCTGATAAGACAGACTGTGGGTCCGTATTGGCCCCTGTAACGGTCTATTTGGAAAATGGGCCGTTACAGAAACCGTAAAAATAAAAAATGGAACAATTAAAACTAGTCAATCAACCACCAAACTACGAAGAAAAATAGCCAAAATGATGATAAACGAGTTCATAACGAACTTACCGAGTCGGATTTGAGTTGTTTCATCAGAGCTGGCTTGGTTGGAGGTCGGGTGTGGTTATGGAGTTCATGGTGTTTCCTGCTGAGCACTCTCGATTCAAAATAATTAGTGGGAGTCATGGGGTATGGGGGAGTAAAACATCTTTATATAGGGAGCATCAAAGTCATTTCACAAGGGGGTTAAAAAATTCAAAAACGGAGAATAAAGAGCAAAAAGTGGTGTCCAAATAGCCACTGCAAAAAATAATTGCCACGTATTTCCATCCACTAAAAACCTGCCATACATTCCACACAAAAGGAAATTAAGCATTCTAAGTTTATGTCGATACATGGTCATCCATACTAAAAGTACAATAAAAGCAATTGAGTCCATTCATGCATGACGCGTGCCGAACGCGTCAATAAAATATATTTCCTAAACCAACTATTTTATAGATAGCGGTAAAAGGTCGATCCCACAGAGATTGGTGTCTTTCTTAGGTAAGAAAAATACAAAAAAAGGAAATTAAGGTTTTAGAGAAAATATATATATTTTAAAAATAAATAAATTAAATGGAACGAGAATCTAATGGGAATGAATCTAGGTATTCAGTTCATAGTTTCGCCATATAACTTGGGATTGAATTTATTAATTGTCGGTTTATAAAAGATGAGAACTAATCTATGATCTAGTGCAGCTATAGACCCAGTGACGTACTCGGTTCCTCGCACTTCCTAATGTCGATAGCCAAGGTATGACCGTTGACTACTTCCCTAACCAAACACGCAACCTGATTGCTAGTGCTCCAGATTTAACACATTGGTCGCATTACTTCGATTCGTGAAGGCACTACACCTAGACAACCGGATCGCTAATGCTCCAGATTTAACTTAGATCCCTAAGATATTTAACTGGTCCCAAAAAGGTTTAATCAAATAGTAGGGTCAATTGCCACTAGTATGGTCTTATCGCACAAGGACAGGTGCTTACGACTCACTGACATGTAAATCAAGGTTTAAACTAGAGTTTAACCTCAATTGTTCAAACAATACCAAAGAAAATAAATCATAGAAAATAATCAATAATAATTAAAAATAAATAAACCTCACACTGGACTCCCAAGTTGTAGGCTTGACCGATCCACCTTCAACCTAGAAGAAGAAATAGCTAGACATAATTAAACTAAACAAAAAATAAATAATAGATCCTCTTCCTTTAATCCCTAAGTCCTAATATATATATATATATTCCTAAAATTTGGTCTCTTAATGTGAGAAAAACCAATTTTCGTAGTTTCAGGAGTGATTTCTGCATCCAGGGTTGTTTTTGGTGTTTTCTGCAGGTTCATGACACTTGGTAGTGTTGGATTGGTGTAGTTGAAGCCCGCTGACGTGGCGAAAATGGATTGGAGGAGTGTGTTGTTGTAACGTGCTGGACGAGTGGGCAAGCTACACATGGCAGGCGGCAGGGATGAATTCGTGCGAGTGAAGAATCGACGTCGATTTGGGAGTCTATTGCAGTACGCATCTCGAGGCAAATCGTGCGGCGTAGGTGAGAAGCAGCTGGGCTAGGCGACGTGGCACGCTGTGAGTGGCGGAGGTGAGTAGGACGTGCTGACATGTCGAACTCTGATTGGCTGGATTTGCTAATGTGATGAGGTTGGACCAATCAATGAACTCCGCGTGGCCAATTCTTGTGTATACTCCAAAACAATCCCTCTGGTATCTAATTTCTTCAAGTAAATACTCTATTTTGAGTATTTTTCTGCCCCCGTATCCAACCGTACACTCCATCTCACCTAAAAATAAAAATTAAATATAATTAGATTTATATTTTCATATTATTCTAATAAATCACTAAATCCCTAAAATATGCATTTATCGCCACAAAATAAAATAAATATAGTCCAATTACACCTAATAACCTATATTAAATTATGCCTAAATGAACACTTATCAAACACCTCCAAACTTAGACTTTACTCGTCCCAAGCAAAGGAGTGAATGAAAACCTATACTCTACTCCTATACTCCAATGACTAATCATAACAATCCTATGCCCTGCACCAAGTCAAGTTTGAGTTCCTTTTTTATTTAAATATGCCACTCAAGTAACCATCACCAAAAAGAAGTTCAGAGTTAAATAGTGTGAAAACAGAATCCAAACATCAGAAAAAATCACCCTTTCAAAAACTAGAATCAATCCAGACAAAAGCCTTCAACTAAAGATTTTATAGAGCCACTACATTAAAGCACACAAGTTCAGAATTTCTTATAAATAGTGTATCAACACCAAAAATGGGACTATAAATGAAAAATGCAACAAACTATCCATAAATGTTGATTAAACACACTTGAAAGAGACAATCAGACTTAAATATGAAAATGTGGAACAACACATTGGAATAACTCAATTGATCTAGCTATAAGCAATCGGTCAAATCTTTTAATTTAAAAGAGTTTTCATAAACCTCCGTCTTTATGCGTATATACACTCTATTTTCTTTAAAGATTTTAAAGGTAGTACGGTCGCTACTCCATTTCCTATGGAAATCGTTTTTCTCACTTTTCCCACCACAAGATTCCCTGCTCCCTTTCCTTTGGAATATGTGGGACTCTCTAAATTTTTTTTTGAAAACACTTGTTGACCCTTCTCACTTTCATTATAATCAAACAAGTCATCTAATGCATGTTCAAGTCCAATCATTCCCCAAAAGTGGTTAAGTCATATGAATTGATGTCTCAAGTGAGCTATATTCTCGTTCAAGTCATCTACTGCCTGCCTCTTTGGTATCTAGTACAATGCCTAAACTTCATACTAGCTCTCTAATAAGCAACCTCAAAGATGTTGGACAATGCTTTAAATTAAGTACAACTCCTAATATTCAAAAGGCTTCAAGTATCAAAAGTAGCTTAATTTGAACTCATATCCACAATAAAAAAAGTACTCAACAAGGTTTTAGGTAACTCTACATGTAACAAAATTACTCTAAACATGCGTAGACTCAATAATGTAACTAAATAACTACAAAAATGATAAACTAATATAAACTACTACTAACCTAAATGATGCAATGCATAGCATGTCATAACAAGAAAATGAGGTGAAAAGAAAAGAAAAACACCACCATAACTTACCAAACCCATATAATACGTATAAAAATAATAAAATGATCATACCTGTCATGCACTAATTCCATTCATTCAACACTCCACTATACCTAAAACACCCCCAAACTTATCCCAAACCTTATCCTCAAAGTTTAAAACAAGAATGAGGCTATCAAACTACAAAATGAAAGGAAAAGAGGTGAAAAGAACATGGAAGTGAAAGAAACAAGTAATGGGGAAATGACATGCTAAAATGAATATGCAAAACCTAATGGACTAATATATCTCATAAAATATGAAGCACGGTGATAAAAATGTTCAACTCAGGAAATCTAGGGAATATACATCTAATTACCTCCAGCAGACTCAAAAACTAACCTAATAATCTAAAACCTATAACTTACCAGATCCCAATCGGACTAACCATATATACCAAAGAACTTCAGCAGTGATATCAGACTCTCAACTCCGGTGCTTCAACAAACTCCACTTGGCCAATTCTTATGTATACTCCAAAACAGTCCCTCTGGTATCTGATTTCTTCAAGTAAATACTCTATTTTGAGTATTTTTCTGCCCCGAATCCAACCGTGCACTCCGTTTCACCTAAAAAAAAATTAAATATAATTAGATATATATTTTCATATTATTCCAATAAATCACTAAATCCCTAAAATATGCATTTATCGCCACAAAATAAAATAAATATAGTCCAATTACACCTAATGACCTATATTAAATTATGCTTAAATGAACACTTATCAATGCATGTACATCTACCAAAAATACATTAAAGCACACTAAATTAAAATTCTTAAAATACCTTTTTAAAAACAAAAACTACCACTGAACTGGGGTCCGCGATAAACCATAAAATTCTTTTTCTTGATTCTCTTTTGTGATTTTTGTTCTTGAACCACCGTCGATCCAACTCTTCGAACAACGGTGGTTCTAATCAAATCTATTGCACTTTGTTCATACAATAAAATGTAGATCTAGTCATATTTATGGAGATTGGTCCATCCTTGTTATGATGCATCTTTATCAACGATGGTGCATGGATTTATGCATCATGTTGGATAGATCTTATCTTTAATTTTTTATTTTATAGTTATTTTTTCTTCCCCAGTTAGAAGTCGTTGATTTTTCTTCTCCTCGTTTGAAAGTTTTAGGTTTTCTTCTCCTTGTTGAAAAATTTTGTTATTTGTTATGTGGTTCTAGTAGTATTTGTGTATTGTATTTCATTTTCACAATCACATTCACAACCAAATTAATGACAATTCATTTGAACAAATAGGATTAGGGAATCAATGCATTTGATTCTATGTCTGGTCGTGCATTGAGCCATGAATGATTAATGAAATTTCGACTTCTCTTAAAAATAAATGGGGGATGCGGTTTTAAATTTTGTATCCCCCCATCCCATACACACCACGAGTTTTGTCGATTTAGGCATTTTGTGGAGACCGTTGCACACCCCTGTTTGCTACTGATCTTTACGTGCATGAAAGGTTACAATATCTAATTTCTTCTTTCATGAAAAAAGATGGTAGGCCAACTGAATTGGTGTAGTGAGACCATCTCCAACCACAATACTCTATTTCCCCCTCTATTTTACAGTTTTGTCACATCAAACTCTATTTCTTCTTCAACCACAAACTCTATTTCTACACCAAAACTCTATTTCTTACTTTTTTTTTATTTATTTATATTAATTTTAATAAATTATTTAATCATTAAAAAATTATGAAAAAAATATATTCATATTATTTGAAAAAGAAATAATTATTGATAATTTTTTAAAAGAAAAAAATAAAATGAAAAATAAAAAATAAAGGAACTCTATTATAGAGTTGAGAGTTTCACTATTCACCCAACTCTATAATAGAGGAGAAATAGAGTATAATTGGCGTAGTTAGAGTACCCATTAGAGTTGCTCTGATATAGTTACTAAAATGTGTTTGATGATTAGTAAGCCAATATATTGGTTAATTTCTCTTAGTCATGGGGATAGGGAGTCCGATTGCGCTCGTGAGAATAGTCAAGCCAAAACTAAATGCTCCGACACTCATGATTATCGAAAAAAAAGTACGTAGACAAAGTTTATTGAGTATCATGCATCTAATAAATTAACCTAACAATTAATAGAGGATCTTTAAAGAAGAGCTTTTCAAATAATATGGAGCATGTGCTTGATATATATTAATATGAAACTCTCTTCTAGAAAGATGCTCTTTAATTAAAGTCCAATCTTATATACATCCTATACCCGAAATTATATATCCCCTCATCAATCTGGTCATATGCATCTCTGAGGACCAAAAAGTGAAACCCCTTAAGAGGGTACAATTAGGAGCCCCTGCAGCCTAATCAATCAACATTGGTTGCTTCGAATTCAAAGATACCATTTATACATCAAGTACGTAATAAAGCAAAATTGGTAATGCATGTAAACACTAACATGTGAGCTTCACATGAAGAGACTCCCTTCGAACAACTAGAGTAACAAAATTTGAAAAGAAATCACGTGCATATTGTCCATCGATTGGGTCCATATAATACAAGTATCGGTGTTTTCAAAATATATATATCACTTGATTTGATTTGATTCTATTTTATTTTTGGGTCGAGATTCAAAGCACCTTCTTTTCTTTTGGGAGCGGCAAAACAGAACCTAGTTTAAAATTTTTACTTTGTGTATCCCACTTTTTACTTAGTTTGCCCCATTTTTTTTTTTTAAAAAAATTTCAAAAATACCTTTGCTCACACCATCACCCTCACCCTCACCCCAATATCTTTCAATCCTCTTCATTTCTCGATTTTAGTCATTATAGAGCACTTATACTAACTCACCAAGTGTCGTAGGAATTTTTTTTTTCGTTGAACAAGGTCGAATGTGGTCGCGTCATGTCCTAAAAGTGAAGAAGTGTCGCCCCCAAGTTTCGAACACACAAGGTCGACACCACTTAGAGGTTTCGGTCGACTCCAACCGATAATGCGAAGATAATTCGGTCTCAGTGGGTGACGAAGGGATCCAGCCGAAACTTCTTTAAAGATGTCAGCCCTGTGTGTCCGACATCTCTGAAGAGATGTTGGCTCTGTTCGTCCGACACCTATTGAGAAGTGTCATTTCTGTTAGTCTGAAAACTGAGGGTAACAAGAATGAAAAAAAAAAAAAAAAAAAAAAAAACCGTCAAAACTTCATGAAAATGACCAAAAAATAGTGGTTTTGCTTGAAATTAATTAATATTTTTATTTCATCTAAACTTTGTACCCAAAATGTAAGATTTAAGCCTCAAATTGAAGCCTTAAACCCAAAAATAAATTTACAAATAAAATGACTCAAAAAACCCCAAAAACCTCGAAATCGGCATCAAAAGATATGATGAATGCACCCATGACGTTAAATCTATGTGGTTTTGCTTTAATTCTGTCGCATTTGCATTGTTAGTGAGTGCAATTTAAGAGAGAAGTGACTTGGGTATGACTAAATAGGGGTAAATGAAATATGAGTGAGTAAATATCTTTTTATATAGAGAAATAATTAAATAATTTCACAAAATTGAGATGGATTAGCTACTTCCTTTTTTTCCTTGACAAAAAGCATAAATTATTGCAACACAATAACATATTCGTACATAGCAATGGGGTGTTTGACCGTTGACATCACATTTAATTTGACATGGATCAAGTCAAAATGCTTACACGATGTTATATAATTTCAGATCGGATATATAATAAAAGTTTATATAGTATAAAAGTGATATAGCTTGAATCTTAGTATAAGTCAATTGATTTTATACAAAGATGAGTTTCAATCCCATTTATTTATCTACATATACGTATGTAACCCAACACTCTTCGGACCCATAAATTTTTATATGATATCAGAGCGGAACAATTTTGAGCTCATATTTGAAGCCCTGGTTGTGCTAGCGATGAAGTCTAGGTCAATTTGTTGACCTAAAGCCTATAAGAGTAGGCCTAAACATATTTGTATAGACCTCTAAAAGTAGGTCCGCATGTGGCAAGTGACAACTAGTTTGGGCTTAATTGCACTTGAGGGAGAATGTTGGAGTATATAATCTCACATCAGATATATAATAAGAGTTGGCATTGTATATAAGTGGGGCAGATTAAATCCTAGTATAAGCCAATTATTTTTGTGTAAAGAAGAGCTTCAGCCCAATTTACTTACCCACATGTGTACGTGTGGCCTACTAATCTTTGGGCCAATTAAGTTTCTGGACCGATTGGAATCGGACCCGAGTCTTTGTTTGTTTATAATACATCGTACCAAATAATAAGTTAAGACATCACTTGTCAAAAAGGTAAAATTTCAAGAGATAGTAAAAATATCACTTGCCAAAAAGGTAAGACCTCGAAAGATTATGGTTCGATTCTCACTATTAAAAAAAAAAAAAAAAAAAAAAAAAAAAACAAGTCAAGACTTCTGACGAAACTGAGGGCCAATAATTCTTTTATATGAATTCGTATTTTTTTTGTCTTTACATTTTACTTGGTCAACAATGGCGATTGGCGACTCTACATGAGAATCGTTCGAAGAGCTAAGAAAGAGATTTCAATTTCTATGAACAGAGTCATATTGACATGTTATGTGTCTGTGGAGAAGCTCCTAGAATCCTATTAGAACAAATTAATTTGATAATATATTACAATCTCGCTCTCTTATTTCACTAATTAATTTCTTCTTTCCGGTTACAACCCGCCAACTAATTTAAAATTAAGATTTTGTTGTTATTGTTATCCCTCTAAATTTTATGCATATATTTTCTTTCATATTGTATGCAAATCTTTTGATCTCTTCTTTTTACACCTATCTTGCGTTATTTAATTAATATATATACCAAATCTTGATGTTAACTTTCACGACTTAGAATCAGGATGATGGATTTTATTTATTTATTTATTTATTTTATTATTATTATTATTATTATTATTATTATTATTATTATTATTATTATTATTATTATTTTACAGAGAAAGGACGATGGATTTAGAAATGTAACAAATATCTAATCTAATTGATGTTAAAAAAAAAAGTATTTTGCCGATATTATTATGTGGTGCACATAAAATTTGATATCCTAAGCTTTAATTGCATGTTATCCCATTCCTTCTTTTCTTTCTTCTTTTGTTTTTCAGAATGCTACCTTCTCTTTGGCTGCAACATTTAATTCAAAAGAAGGAATAAGAAGTATAAACAAGTGGCAAGATACATGGAAGCTGTTGACTGTTGGAAGATAACGGCCAACTTACAACACAAAAGGGACATCACTAATGTTAAAGCTAAGATAGAATTTGAAAACTTTATTATTCTATAATCATGATACACATTTCTCTATATATAAATTACATGTAAAAGGAAACATCTAAATTAGATATCATATAATTATGAGAGTGATTTATGTACAACATAATTACGAGAGTAATTTTTGAATATTTCTTAATTGCACAATATTCCTTAACACTCTCCCTCAAACTCAAGTGAGAACAACGGAACCACTTTGAGTTTGCAAATCAAAATAAATAAAGACATCAAACAAACCGAGCAGATATATCAACAACAATGTATGGAAGTTCTGTTACAGGGCATTTAAAGAGCAGTGAATGATGACTAATGGTGAGGCATCCGTATAGGAAGATCGGGGCCAATACTATCTCATCTTTTATTCGTAGATGACATGCTCCTCTTTGTGGAGGCCACCTCAGCTCAAGTTGGTGTCATAAGAGGAATTTTGCAAGTTTTCGGATCGAGCTTAGGCCAGAGAGTCAATCACCAAAAAACTAAGATATATTTTTCAAAGAATACATCAGACAACATGAGGAAGGAGATCGATGAAGGATTCAGTTTTGGAATGACAAATAACTTGGGCAAATATCTAAGCTCCCCACTATTACATGATAGAGTATGCAAAGACAGTTACAAGAAAGTAATTGAAAATGTGAGAAACAAACTATTGAGTTGGAAGGTGAAAAAGTTATCGTTGGCGGGGTAATTAACTCTAGCGAAGGCGTGTTTACAAGCGATACAAAGCTTTCTTATGCAATCAACTCGCTTGCCGGAACACATATACAATGAGATTGATAAATTGGGTAAGGCGTTTGTTTAGGGATCATCTGCTAAGAAAAAAAAATGCATCTTGTCAATTGGGATATTTTATGCTCAACCAAAAACAAAGGAGGACTGGAACCACGGAAGGCTCAAGATCAAAATCGAACATTCATACTTAAATTTTGTTAGGAGTTTTACACTGAGGAGGAATGTCTCTGGGTCCGAGTCCTAAAAGGAAAATATTGCAAAGGGGAGGAAAGAGAACTGAATGGCTCGAAGACTCGGCCAGCGTCTATGGTTTGGAGAAACATGAGAAATAATTGGGAGATCTTCAAATCAGGACTCACATGAAACCTAGGGGATGAAAATAATGTTTTGTTCTGAAAGGATGAGTGGGTGGAAAATTTGGTAGAACTCTTGCATTACACCATCAATAATCTTGAGGAATCTGATTGGATAAAGTATTTGTCCAACTTCGTTACGAGTTCGAGAACCTGGGACTTTGCCGAATTACATTTGTATTTGCCATTGGAAGTATGTGAAAATATTAGAGCTATTCTATTTCCTAATCAGCGGAGGGGACCAGACTAGATCAGTTGGATGTATGATAAAAAAGGTTTTTTACAGTGGCAAAAATACATGCCTTAGTCACAAAGACGCACTACTAATTACCATCGAGACATTGGGATTCTATCTAGAATCGGAGTGACCCTCAACGGATATGTACTTTCTTATGGCTTTCTATACACAATCGACTGCCTACGAATGTCTTGTGTTGTAATAGGAATATAAGAGAGAGTGAGATTTGTGATCGATATCATGAAGATGACGAATCCACTCTACACGTTTTAAGGGATTGTCAACTAGACCGCCAAGTCTGGGAATCCTTACCCCAAATGATATCGTCTCCACTCTTCTATACATCAACATTGGTGGATTGGCTGGTGTCGAACCTCAGTCAGAAAGATCATCGCAAGAAGTTAATGTTTGGTGTCTCCTGTTGGAAATTGTGGTCCTGGAGAAATAACACTATATTTGGAAATCGATCTAATACAGGATATGAGATCAGTCGATCCATTATTTACAGAACTGATGAAATCCTTCATTTGAAAGATTTGTGGTCGACCTCGATTTAGGCTCTAGTAAGAAGAAAATATTGCCATTGGGTAGAACCGGAGGAGGGGTGGTTGAAAATAAATTATGACGGGGCGTACGAGGGGAGGATGAGGAAGCCATGATGGTAGGAGTGATGCGGGGGATGAAAGGCAATTTTCGAGCGGCATTTCAAGCAAAATTGGGTCGGTATTCACCTCTTTGCGCCGAACTATGTGAAGTTAAACATGGCTTGCAACTAACGTGGGATAAAGGATGTAGAAAACTCGTTGTAGACCTAGATTCGTAGGAAGCAATTGATCTTATTCTGGACTCATCACATAACCAATTTCAAGATCCACTGATTCATGATATTCTAATGGAGACGGACAAAGAGTGGAGTGTAGTTTTCAGCCACACATTTCGAGAGAATAAGTCTGTGCATACCACATGGTTAAGGAAGTTTTTCAGTGTGATGTTGATTTTAAGACTTGAGAATATATTATCAATCAAATTTTTATGTTGCTAAAGCAGGATATCCTGCAGTTACATATATAACCTAGACCGAATTTAGTCTTTGCTAATAATAATAAAAAAAATTAATAAAAAAAAAAACAAGTCAAGACTTCTGACGACATTTTCTCTACAATATATATTAAAACGGCTTGTGAAAATGCTGAACTTTCTATTAATTGGCTGAGGACCAATAATTCTTTTATATGTATACGTATTTTTTTTTCTCTTTACATTTTTCTTGGTCAACTATGGCAATTGGCGACTCTAACATGAGAATCGTATGAACAGAGTCATATTGGCATGTTATGTGTCTATGGAGAAGCTCCTAGAATCCTGGTAGAACAAATTAATGTTGAAAATATATTACAATCTCGCTCTCTTATTTTACTAATTTCTTCTTTCCGGTTACAACCCAACTAATTTAAAATTAAGATTTTATTGTTATTGTTATCCCTCTAAATATGCATATATTTTCTTTCGTATTGTATGCAAATCTTTTGATCTCTTCGTTTTACACCTATCTTGTTATTTAATTAATATATATAACAAATCTTGATGTTAACTTTCATGACGTAGCATCAGGATGATGGATTTTATTTATTTATTATTATTATTTTTTTTTATTTTTTTTTACAGAGAAAGGATGATGGATTCCTACCAAAAAAAGAAAGAAAGAAAGGATGATGGATTTAGAAATGAAACAAATATCTAATCTAATTGATGTTAAAAAAAAAAAGTATTTTGCCGATATCATTGTGTGGTGCACATAAAATTTGATATCCTAAGCTTTAATTGCATGTTATCCCATTCCTTCTTTTCTTTCTTCTTTTGTTTTTGAGAATGCTACCTTCTCTTGAGCTGCAGTGTTTAATACAAAATAAGGAATAAGAAGTATAAACAAGTGGAAAGATACATGGAAGCTGTTGACTGTTGGAAGATAAGGGCCAACTTACAACACAAAAGGGTCATCGCTAATGTGAAAGCGTAATAGAACGAAAACTTTATTATCGTATGATCATAATACACATGTCTATATATATATATATTTTTTTTTGGTAGGAATATATATATATATATAAATTACATGTAAAAAGAAATATCTAAATAAGGTAGCACATAATTACGATAGTGATTTGTACATAACATAATTACAAGAGTAATTTGTGCATATTTCTTAATTATACAATATTCTTTAACACTCTCCCTCAAACTCAAAGTGGGAACAACGGAACCACTTTAAGTTTGCAAACCAAAATAAATAAAGACATCAAACAAAAGAGCGGGCATATGTATATGCAATAATGTTGCAACTAATAGGTATCAAGCAAGACAAGTAAGTCTGCAACAAGGTTGTAGCTAACAGGTGAGACAGGCTTTGCAGACTGCGCTCGAATCAACAGACAATGCACGAGTAACAGGCATGACAAACATCGTTGACTGTGCTCGAATCAAATGACAATGCACGGATAACAGGCGTGACAGGCACCGGGAACTGCGCTAAAATCAGCAGACAGTGCACGAGTAACAGGTGTGATAGGCATCGTGAACTGTGCTCAAATTAGCGAATAGCGCACAGATAATAGGCATCATGGAATGCGCTTGAATTAGCGAAAAACGCAGAGCAACAGGCAGAGATGGAAAAACAAAGCGACATACGCAACGAGATATGGGAGGCACAAGCAGATTGGTTAAATCAAGCAGGCAGCAAACACGAGGCAACGAACAAATTTGAGTGGCAGATGGACATAAAAATAGAGGTGACGAAGCAATGAAGAAACACAACAAATATGAACAAAAGGAAGAACGACAACACACGAAAGCGAACACCACGAAGCGGTCGTCTACTTTTAAGTCGACCGACCTAGGACTTCTCATACCATGTGAAAACTTAATAGAATTTGATAACTTTATTATTGTATGATCATGATACACATGTTTCTATATATAGAGGTGCAATTACATATAAAAGGAAACATTTAAATAAAAGTAGCACATAATCACGGAAGTGATTTGAGCATATTCCTAAAAATATTCCTTAACAACTAAGAATTGAATAACCATGAATGTCAACCTTGTAGATTAGGTGCAAGTACATGTATTTGTGATTTAGTATTTTAAAAGCTATAGCTAGGAAAGGATATCAAAATCTTGTAATTTTTTTTATGTCACCTAGCTTTATGAACTATAACATTTTGGTCACAAAAGTAAATAAAAATCACAAACCTTTTAAAATCTCGCAACGGTGGTCACCCAAGCCTTTTTGGCCATTTTCTTGTGAATTTGCCAACATGGCAGTGACATGGCACCGCATTGACAATTAAGGGTAAAAAATACCCCTCACTTCAAATCTGACAACTAATTTTTTATTTCACAATCCCCACAATCTCATAACATTAATTATTCACAACAACAACATAGCCTCACTCCCAAATTAATTGAGATCGGCTATATGGATCAAATTCTTCCATTGTGGTCGGTTTAATGCAATTGATGGTGAGCTTTCCAAGCCATTCAAATCCGTCATAATTAATGCATCCGAAGTTAACTTTGGTCTACCCCTACCTTGTTGAATTTATTCAATTCCTATTAAGTCAAGTTTTCTAGTCATGTTATCTATATGTCGTCTTTGCAGGTGACCAAACCACCACAACCGCCCTTAATCTTTGAGTCAATTGGTGTTATTCTTACTTGTCTTTGAATTTCTGTATTTCTTATCCTATCTTTACGAATTTTACCACACATCCCCCTAAGCATCTTCATTTATGTTACGTTCATTTTATGTAATTGTTGTTGCTTTACTGCCCAACATTCACTTTTATAGAGCATAGCTGACCTAATTGCGGTCCTATAAAATTTTCCTTTTAACTTAATAGACATATTTTTATCACATATCACACCAGTTATACTCCCTTTTTTTCATCCAGCTTGGATTCTATGCGTGACATCATTCTCAATATTGACATCATTCACCCCAAACAAAAATTAAAGAACTCAAGAAAAGAAAGATGACATTTTAGTTTTAGTGTTGAACTATCTCTACATCATCCTAAACATTATTTTCCTTTTCTAGGAAGGTGTCTATCTTTATAGTTTTTTGGTGCAACAACATAATTAAACATTTTAAAAGTGTATGAAAAGTTATAATTAACAAATACAGACAAACCCTTTTAACTTGGAACAAGAAATACTACAAATTAATCTGCAACAACACATCATCTATGACATTTGAAAAAAAAAAGAAAAAAATTGCAATCCAATGCAAAAAAAAATCAATTATAAACAAAATGATTAATTAATTTCAAAACATCAAATGTCAAATATCCACACCAAAGATAAAGGCTCAACGAGCTACCATACGCTTTTAACACCATATCTCATGCTCTCGATCCATCAACACCAACAAATCTCTCCAAAGTCTTTGTGATGCAAAAAAGTCTTCTAATAGTTTGGACGGGAAGTTTAGCAAACACTAGAGAAATAAAACTAATTTTTGGAGGTTTAATATCTAGAGATTGGAAATATCTAAATTTTAAGATTTTTTAGGTGTATTTTTTACTCTTAATTGTCAACATGTTAACACGTCATTGGCATGTTGGCAAATTTGCAAGAAAATGACCAAAAAAAGGCTTGGGTGACCACTGTTGCAAGATTTTTAAAAGATTTGTGATTTTCGTGTTACAAAAGTAACTTTTGTGACCAAAATGATATAATTCATAAAGTTGGGTGACCATCAGAGAAAATAACCCCAAAATCTTTAGGAATAAATGATAGTGGATTATTTTTCATTTCTTTGAGGAAGGGGAGCTGGGTATTAAAAACAAAAAAAAATGTAGGGAATTAAGCATGTTTTACTAAACCGTAGTCGATGAGATTCCACTATTTAAAGCGCAACACTCTCTCAATGGTCTTTTTTTTTTTGGTAGGAACTCATGATGGTCTTTTAGTCCAACTACAAGATTCAAACTCAAGACGTTGCTTAAGAGAGTTCAAGCACCTGCCACTAAAGCTAGGAACCTTCCGCTAAAGATATGTTTGAGAAAGAGGTTGAAAAGATCATCTCACTTGGACAATTTGATGGTTTCATCAATGCATTTACAGCTAAAATCAAGCAAGGGGCTTCAGGTACCCCATTTATATATTCACATGTGTCTGCGTGTACGGCCCAACACTCTTCTGGCACATAAGCCTCTTATTATATTTTTTCAAGTATACTTCAACAATATCTTAATATACATATATATAAAAATTCTACAATGGAGCCCAAATATATACATTGGGAAGAATCCCACAAAATGTGTTGTGCATTAAATGTTTTATACATTTATGATGCCTTGATTAATGTATTAAATTATAACTCATTGATTGTAAATAGTGTACCCATGATATGTGTATGTATTTGGTTCTCATAGTAGTAGTACTTAAGGTACTAGTATGATGGGAACTAAAAAAATACCAATGAGAACCTAAAAATTTGGCCATGGATTTGCATCAATCGGGGTAACCTGTTTGACTAGTCACATTGTAATTAATGGGACGTAATTAATGCATTTAAAACATGGTTTTTTAATTTTTATATTCATCTAATTGCATGCATTAAAACAAACCATAATAAATGTGTGCCAGTACCAATTAATGTAATTGAACCAGATCAACTATATATAATTCTGTTTTTTGAAGAAATATATAATCCTATTCTTGAAACAATTAACTTAACAAAAGAAAAAACAAAACTTAACTACCGCATCGTAGTGTAGTTTATAACAAACTTTTTCATTCTCTTAAAAAAAATAATTACTTTTTTATTACAATATTTGGGTCAGTAAATATAATAGTTGCTACCCCAACCCTTAAGAGATAATTTTCTCTTAATTACAAACTCACTTGAATAAATATTGTCTAAATTAAATCTATATTTATTTTGCATTCCACGAGACTCGAACCATGTCTTTCAGGTGGAACTGCTAGACTTTAACCAACGCATGGTACATAATAAATAAATTCAAATTAATTATATTATAACTTAAAAAAAAAAAACTTTATTATCACTTTTTTGACAAAAAAACTATATTATCACATAGTAACATTTAAATTATTACAAATTCAAGTTTTATTATATTTTATATTTTTCAATTAAAAAAATTAAAAGGTTTTGACAAATTTTAATTTTCTTAATACAATTGTTTACCATGAATAGGGATGTCAACTTTTTGTCGACCAAAAAAATAGTTTGGACATTAATGATTTTCTAAATTTAGGTTGGATTTAGAAAATGATGATTCCTATCCAAATTGAAATCAGAGCCGGGTACAAACAAGATTCACTAAGCCTTGAGATGACCTTACTCATTTAAAAATATATTGCGGTACGATGTATAATTCACAAAATGAATAACAATAAAAATAAGAAAACTACAGTGTAACGACCCTAAAAATTTAACCCGTGCCACGTGTCAATACAGGTGATATGTGGGCCCACACCGTGGTACAGTCATCAATTCTCAGACGTTGACGTCGATGTATGTTAGTTTTGTATGTCGTTTGTATTATATTGTATTTCATTTGTGCAATTTCAAGTTTTTAATGTGTAAAGGCGCTGTGTACGAGCATTGGTAGTCCGGGGAACAAATTTAATTAGAAACACTGACAAAAATATAAAATACATAATAATTAAAAGGTTGTAAAGTCTGTTTGTTACGTCGGTACATCTGTGGTGACGTGACGAACAAAGTTAGTGTTATGAGTCAGGTGCGAGAATACCCGAGGGAAGCTTTGAGTTTTGTTTGAAATGGATGTGATCAAAAGACCAAAAGTCAACCAAGAGTCACCTATTGGAGTCATTAAAGTTGGTGGAGGTGATTTCGAAATGACCAAAAAGGACAATAAACTTGTAAAGAGTAGGGATAAGGGTGAGGGGTATTTTGGTCATTTGACCAAAATACCCAAATATCAACACTTCACCGCCACCCCATTCCCCATTGTCGATAAAAAAAAATTGGGAGAAAGAGAGAAATCGACCAAGAGAAGGAGAAACCAAGGAGAGGAAGGCGGCGGTTCGAGGAGAGCGTAGACACGACGTCGAGGCGAGATCCAGGTAAGAAGTTATTGATTTCATTGTTGGTGTGTCGTTGTGGTTGTTTCCGAGATTTGTTGTCTAGGTTGTTGTTGAGGGGATGGTAGATTTAAATGGTGAAAATGGGGGTGATGATGATGGCGAAGTGGGTGTTGATTGTTATTGTGTTGTTGTTGTGTTGTTGCAAAAAAAAAAAAGAAACGTTGCTGTTGCTACAACAACGAAGAAGAAGAGAGAATCGGGCCGGGTCAAGGTGACCCGACCCAGTTTGGGTCAGACCGGGTTTGACCCATGTGGACCGGGTCCGACCCGGGTGGACCGGGTTCGACCGATCAGGCCGGTCCTAACTCGACCAGCGACCCACCCATCTATTATTATATTAATAAAAATTATTTATTTCAATTAAATATATTAAAAATGATTTTAATTGAAATAAATTCCAGAAAAATAGGAAAAATTCAGGAAAAAATCTAGAAAATTATATTTTCATCAAATAAAGAGAAATTTGGGAATTTCTATGAAAAGTGAAATATTCGGGATTTTTGTGAGACGTTATGTCGGGGTTTTTGCCTTAAAAAACGTGAAATTTGGCAAAAATACCTAGAAAATTAGAAAATCATAGGAAATTAATGAAATTGATATAAATTGCATTATCAAGATTATTGTACATACGAGGACCGTAAAGGGCGTGTCGGACTCAGTGTTAGCACGAATTAGCTTGGATCGAGGTAAGTAAATCAGTGAGGAACACTACAGTTATTTCTTAAGCTTTTAATTATTTATTGATATTGTTTCGATACTATCTTGTCATTCCAATCCTTTTGAGTTGTCCTAAGGCAAGTGTCTCAAGCGTGATCCTTGCAGAATTATGAGCTCGAGGTGTATTATACTGGAGTTTACGGCTAGAGATACGTGATTGGTTGTAATGACATGTACGGGGTGAGAGTTCTCCACCAGGTTGCTGGGGACTCTACACTCGTGTAGGGATCTTAGAGGAGATTTTTTCCTCGACTCCTAGCCTTTGAGGAGATTTTTTCCTCGACTCCTAGCCTTTGAGGAGATTTTCTCCTTGGCATAACGACTTTGATTGGTCGGGACCACTTGTGCCCTTCCTTTGTATTTCGGGACACTCAATTTCTACTGTTCATTTATTTGTTCACAGTCTTTATATATTCATGCGCTCCCTGTCCTTTTCTTTCTATCTCCATGAATCAATTGTTCATTTATTTAATTCGAAATACTGTATTTATTGTTGTTCTTGCTTGGCGTTACTTACCTGGGCTCGTCATTCTTGTGTCTTACCGAGTGCAGATCTGCAGTCCAACAAAGGAAAGGCCGTGCAGTTAGGTAATATACTTTGAGCGGCCCTCCTCTGCTGACATATGTGACTTTTTGGTTGTATTAGTTACTTATATTGTTTTGTTTGTACATGGGGTTATGAGTTGAGATATTTTTTTGGATATTAAGACTTGGATTATACTCTCCTTATTAAGTTGATTTATTAAGTTAAGAATAATTGCTTATATTGTTTTGTTTTATTAAGTTGATTTATTAAGTTGATTTATTAAGTTGGGTTATGGGTTTGTATTAGTTACTTATATTGTTTTGTTTTGTCCTAACTTAGTGCTTTCAAAGTTGATTTATTAAGTTGAGAATAATTGCTTCTGCTTATTACTTTGATAACTTGCTAATTAATTGACTTCACTTTCAAATGATTAACAACTCATTGAATGGTAAGAATAGTCTCACTGGCCCCGCGCGACTCGGCGGGATTGGCTCGGGGGTTCGCGTGGGTCCAGGCAGGGCGACGCCCGATTATAGGGTTGTGGAATTTGGGGCTGTCACACATAGCATATATATAAATGTATAATTATAATTTCAAGAAAAACCTATGTTGTTGTTGGTAATATAATGCTTCGTGGTGTGACAAAAAATTATTAAGTCTAGTAATTTAAAATGTGTAACTAATAGAAAATTTATCATCAAAAAATTAAACATAAAATATTTTTCAAGAACTCTAAAAAGTCGACTTTAACTAACTATGATACTCCCCGTGAACTTTAAATTAGGACAAAGATACTTTTTAAATAGGCTTAGAAATGAGTTAACTCGACTCTAACTTTATTCGAGTCACCTAAAATATACCATCGCTGACCAGCATGGAGAGAGTTTCATATATAGTTTTAAAATATTATGATTAATTTGGTTAGCACAATGAGGTGTTCAATGGACATGTACTTAATTAATTAAATAAATTAATAAGTTAATATAGAAACTAAATGAATTTAAGAATATAATTTTAAGAGCTTACTATTTTATTTTATTTTTTGATAAGAAAAGCTTACAAAATTTTCAAAGTATACTATGTTTTTTAAGAGAAATCCAAATTTCATTAATCATTCATGGTTTAATACAAGACCAGACATACAATCAAATATATGGATTCGCTAATCCTATTTGTGCAAATAAATTGCCATTAATTTGATTTTTTTTCGAAATTGAAATAGTTTGACAATCAAGGACTACTCTCTACAACGTTGAAACTCATGAAAATACACAAAAGTATTAGAATCACAAAACGAATAACAAAATTTCTCAACAAAGAGAAGACCTAAAACTTTTTAACAAGGAGAACCTAAAAATTTTCCAACAATGAGAAGACAAAATCAAATAGGTCCAACTAGCGAAAAAAACTAACTATAAAGTAAAAATTAAAGATAAATCATTCCAGCGTGCCACACAAATCCATGCAACACCGTTGATGAAGATGCACCGCAACAAGGATGGACCAATCTCTACAAATCTGATTAGATCTATTGTTTATTGAATGAATAAAGAGTAAAAATGATTTGATTGGAACCACCACCGATCGTTGAGAGGATCAACGGTGGTTTAAGAATAAAAATCACAAAAGTGAATCAAAAAAAGAATTTTAAGGTTTTTGTCAAGCGGCGGGTTTGTTCCTCTCAAAGTATATTATGTTTTTTTTTTTTGAGAAGAAACTCAAAGTATACTATGTTGTTATAGCTATTATCATTATTTATAATTGTAGTCACCTCAAAATCCTAAACGCTAAAAATCATCAATTTCAACTTACCAAAAAAATAAGTGATTTTCGTCAATTATAGTACTAGATGCACTTTATTTTTTCTATAAAAATGATGGATGTACTTTCCATTGCCATTTAAAAGAAAAAAAGTTCTACCAAAAAAATAAAAAAAGAAAAAAAATGGAAAGAAGACAAAACTAAATTTAAATTAGTGCTAATTTATATTAACACTATGTAAAATCTCAAATCATATGGTATTCATATAGGTAATGAATTTTTTTACAATAATTAACAAAGTAATATAATAGTTTAAATAAAAATATAAACATATTATTATTTTTAATTAAAAAGCTTTATTAGTATTATAGTTATTAATTATTTTCATTATTTGTAGCTTTTAAATAAATGTGAATTTAATTTCTTGATTTTAATAAATACAAATATGTACGGCCTAAGATATTAGCTAGTTTTAAAATTTAATGATCTTATAATTCTAAAATTGATATAAAATAATATTTTTTGTTAAAAAAGCTAATACTGTATAATTGTATAAGTAATGTACAACATATTATTAACCTACTTTGTTTTGTTAATATAGATAATTAATTCTATAAACAAGTTTTTTTTTATACCCGAACAAGTTTTATATTTTTAAGTATTTGATACCCAAACAAGTTTATTCTGTTAGTAATTCATTTATATACAATCCTTTTCACCTAAGTCAAGAGTTTTTTTTTTTTTCATAAAATCTTGAGGGGAAAGCTTATTTGTTTTGTTTTTTGTTTTATCTCAAAGATAATTTCATTAAAGTAAAAATATAGGATTACATCAAATTAATATAATAAAGCTTGAACAAAATCTGGTAATTCACTTCAAAACAATACTCCAAAATGACTTCGTAATGTTTTTGCCATATTATGGACAACTTCATTCGCTTGTCGATTAACATTGATGAGTATCTATTTAGACATGATTTAGTGTAGGTTATTAGTAGTTAATGGACTATATTTATCTTGTTTTAAAGTAATAAATGTGTGTTTTATGTGAGTTGGACGTTTTTGGGACGGAAAGTGTGTGTTGAACCTAATTGACAGTTGTTCAGTTTAAAGGGCATAACTTTTACATTCAAAGTTGGAATGACTAGCTATGGGTATTGTTAGAAAGAAGACCTCGAGATCGACATTTTCTTGTCTCACAAGCATCACGAAATTCGAATCGAAGGGGCTCAAAATCGCAGTACAAATCATGGCTAGATCTTCAGTTTGAAAATCATCTCCACCACTCTGCTTGCGACACGTCGACCCAATCTTCTCCACGATTCTCTCGCGTGTGCTGCTGTGGCCAGGTGTCGTCCGCCTACCTCTCCTCACCACGTTAGCACAGCTCTTCCATCCTAATGAGATCACGCCACGTGTCTGTCCCAATCACTTCTGCATTCTCTCCTCGCGCAAACGCGCGCATTTTACGGACACGTGTCAGTCGCTCCTCAGCACGTCACAATTACTCCTCCCAGCCAATAGAAGTGCGACATGTCAGCGCGCTGCAATCCTCACTCCAATGAGGCACTGCCAAGTGTCAACTCCTCATCTCAGCATTCAAACAATGTTGCGTATTGACGCCGCATACTCGCCGTCTTCAAGAAATCCCAACTCGGGAATTTCACATATTTTTGAGATTTTTAGGAGTTCCAACCACCTTAAAATATTCCTATAAATGCCAGTAGGCTCTGAAACGAAAGAGAACCAAGTTTTACCTTTGTTTAGTTTGTTTTTTTATTTTTGAACTAGAGTTTAGTTTAGTTAATCCCCTTCAACTAGGTTGAAAGTGGATCGGTCGAGCCTTGTGACTTGGGACTCCATTAGGAGGTTTATCTATGCATGATTTTATTGATTCTTTTCTATGATTTATTTTCTTTGGTATTGTTTGAACAATTGAGGTTAAACACTAGTTTAAACCTTGATTTACATGTCAGTGAGTTGTAAGTACCCATCCTTGTACGATAAGACCACACTAGTTTAAACCTTGATACCTTAGAGATCTAGGCTAAATTGGGAGCACTAGCGATCCAATTGTCTAGATGTAGTGCTGTCACAAATCGAAGTAATGCGACCAATACGTTTAATCTGGGGGTACTAGCGATTAGGTTGTGTATTTGGTCAGGGAAGTAGTCAACGATCGTACCTTGGTTGCCGATATCACGAAGTGCGAGGAACTGAGTGCGTCACCGGGTTTATAGCTGCACTAGATCATAAGTAAGTCTCATATATTTTATAAATCGAGGAATAATGGAATCGTTACCAAGTTGTTTGGCGTAGACCGTGAAACTGGATACCAAGACTTTTAATTTCTTGTTCTTTTCTTCTCCCACTAGAAACCTAAGTCAGTAGCCTAGTTCTTGAGGTTCGACCCTAAGCTTACCATAACTGCAATCCTTGTAGTTTTTGGTGTAGAATTGGGAATTATATTTGACGTGTTACGATGTGCGTCAAACATGATTGATCTTCCATTTGTCATGTCTTCTCATCGGTGCTTTACAATCTTGAAACACCTCTCGCTTCAAGAAGATTGAGGATGTCTTTCGACCCTTTGATTTGTTTTGTTGATGTGCTGAATCATATATTACATGACTTGCAATAAAAAACAAAAACACTTAATATTGGTCCATAAATTTGATGTTCTGCTAGCTACTTAATTAGAGCATAATGTGTGTGCTAATATGTGGCCCTCTTGATTAGTTTATCTCTTGAGATATGTTTCCAAGGGACTCGATGAAAATCCATAGTCAATTGTTACTAATATTTTTCAATTAAAAAAATTAAAAGGTTTTCACAAATTTTAATTTTCTTGATACAATTGTTTACCATGAATAGTGGTGCAACTTTTTGTCCGACCCAAAAAAGGGATTGGACATTAATAATTTTTTAAATTTAGGTTGGATTTAGAAAAAGATGATTCATATCCGAATTGAAATTAGAGTCGGGTCCAGATAACATTCACTAAGCCTTAAGACGACCTTACTAATTTAAAAATATATTGTTGTACAATGTATAATTCACAAAATGAATAAAAATAAAAATAAGAAAACTACATAGCATATATATAAATGTACAATTATAATTTCAAGACAAACCTAAGTAGTTGTTGATAATATTATGCTTCGTCGTCTGACAAAAAAATTATTAAGTCTAGTTATTTAAAATAATAAATACAACTTAAACAATATTTTGTAAAAATGTGTCAAATGAGATTATATAATGTGTAACTAATAAAAAATTTATCATCAAAAAGTTAAACATAAAATATTTTTCAAGAAACTCTAAAAAGTGGATTTTAATTAACTATGATACTCCCCGTGAACTTTAAAACGGGACAAAGATACTTTTTAAGTAGGCATGGGTATGAGTTAACTCAACTCTAGCTTTATTCGAGTCACCTAAAATATACCATCACTGACCGGCATGGAGAGAGTTTCATATGTAGTTTTAAAGTATTATGATTAATTTGGTTAGCACAATGAGGTGTTCAATGGACACGTACTTAATTAATTAAAAAAGTTAATAAGTTAATTTAGAAACTAAATGAATTTAAGAATATAATTTTAAGAGCTTACAATTTTATTTTATTTTATTTTTTTGATAAGAAAAGCTTAAAAAAATTTCAAAGTATACTATGTTTTTTTTTTGAAGAGAAATCGAAATTTCATTAATCATTCATGGCTCAATATAAGACTAGACATAAAATCAAGTACATTGATTCGCTAATCCTATTTGTGCAAACAAACTGCCATTAATTTGATTTTTTTTCGAAATTGAAATAGTTTGACAATCAGGGACTGGTCTCTACAACGTTGAAACTCATGACAATACAGACAAAGTATTAGAAGCACAAAACGAATAACAAAACTTTCCAACAAGGAAAAAACCTAAAACTTTCCAACAAGGAGAAAACTTAAAAACTTCCCAACGAGGAGAAGACAAATCAAATACTTTCAACTTAACTATAAAGTAAAAAATTAAAGATAAATCAATCAAAAGTGCCGCACAAATCCATGCAACACCGTTGATGAAGATGCACCGCAACAAAGATGGACCGATATCTGCAAATCTGATTAGATCTGTGTTTATTGAATGCATAAAGAACAAAAAAGAATTGATTGAAACCATCGCCGATCGTTGAGAGGATTAGCGGTGATTCAAGAACAGAAAATCACAAAAGTGAATAAAAAAAAGAATGTTTAGATTTTTGTCAGACGACGGGTTTGTTCCACTCAAAAGTATACTATGTTGTTATAGCTGTTGTCATTATTTATAATTGTAGTCACCTCAAAATCATAAACGCCAAAAATCATCAATTTCAACTTACCAAAAATATATATGTGATTTTCGTCAATTATAGTAGTAGATGCACTTTTTTTTTCTATAAAAATGATGGATGTACTTTTCATTGCCATTTAAAAGAAGAAAAAAATTCCTACCAAAAAAAAAAAAGGAAAGAAGACAAAACTAAATTCAAATTAGTGGTAATTTATATTACACTGTAAAATCTCAAATCATATGGTATTCATATAGGTAATGATTTTTTTTTCCAATAATTAACAAATTAATATAATAGTTTAAAGAAAAATATAAACATATTATTATTTTTTAATTAAAAAGGTTTATTAGTATTATAGTTATTAATTATTTTCATTATTTGTAGTTTTTAAATAAATGAGAATTTAATTTCTTGATTTTAATAAAAACAAATATGTACGGCCTAAGATATTAGCTAGTTTTAAAATTTAATGATCTTATAATTCTAAAATTGAAATAAAATAATATTTTTTGTTAAAAAACCTAATAATGTATAATTGTATAAGTAATGCACAACATATTATTAACGTACTTTGTTTTGTTAATACAGATAATTAATTTTATAAACAAGTTTATATTTTTTGATACTCGAACAAGTTTTATATTTTTAAGTATTTGATAACCAAACATGTTATTGTATTAGTAATTCATTAATATACAATCTTTTTTACCTAAGTTAGGAGTTTTTTTTTCTAAAAACTTTTGAGAGCGGAAACATTTTTTTTTTTTTTTGATCTCAAAGATAATTTTATTAAAGTAAAAATTCAAGATTACATCAAATTAATATAACAAAGCTTGAACATAATCTGATAATTCACTTCAAAACAATACTTCAACATGACTTCACGATGTTTTTGTCATATGATGGACAACTTCATTCACTTGTCGATTAACATGATTGATCTTCCATTTTTCATGTCTTCTTATCGGTGCTTTACAATCCTGAAACACTTCTTCCGCTTCAAGAAGATTGCAGGATGTCTTTCGTGATTCCTCCAATCAATTGGAGTGAGTATGATTCAAAAATCATATTCTCAATTCGTAACTTGTCAATCCAACTAATTGCTTCTCTTATACCAATTGCTTTTACTTTCAATGAGTCATACTCACACTTTAATGTTTTTGTTCTCGCGTGAACAAACCGATCCTCTGATTTGTTTTGTTGATGTGGTGAATCATATATTACATGACTTGCAATAAAAGATAAAGATACTTAATATTGGTTCATAAATTTGATGTTCTGCTAGCTATTTAATTAGAGCATAATGTGTGTGCTAATACTTGGCCCACTTGATTAGATATGTTTCCAAGGGACTGAAAATCCATAGTAATTGTTACTAATATAAGATGTTTAAATGATATCGATTTTTAAACAACATTAATAGGTATTTTTCTGGTCCGGTTTTGCTGCAATTGGTGTGCTGCAATTTGCAATGCTGATGACGTGGCGGGCTATGCTTGCGAAACGTGTCAAGCTTCGGGAACGAAAATAGAGGAAGAGAAAAACTTGATTGTCTAACCATACATTGACCTTTTTACACCCACTATTTACACCTTGCTAATGAACTTTTCTTCTTCTTCACCAAAATTCTTAACAGTGTATCAAAAAAAAAAATTTGTTGTTTCTTTGCATCAACAATGGCGCATCAACTGTTTGGTGGGATTTCTAAAAACATTGTGAGAAATAGAAGAAAAATTTGATGCAATTGATCGAGGCTAGAGTTATACTTAATATCCTTAAGACTATTTCGCCTCGCTATGAAGCTCACGGTCTAATGACGATAGTCTCCCAAGATACAACGATCATACTAGTGATTTGTAGCACTCCGAATTACTAGTCTATGAACCAATCTATGATTCAATACTCTCTTTGACTCAAAAACATGTAAAATAGAGAAAGACATTTTGATTTGACCTATTTACTTTTTCTTCTAATTATATATATTTTTTAAAACAATCCATCAAGTGAATATATATAGACTTTTATGTGTCAAAAAAAAAAAAAAAAACATACCTCTTGGTGAATAGATACACTTTTTGGTCTATTATGTCTCTACACAATAGTACACACCTTTTCACATAATTTTCATTTAAATTATAAATAATTAAATAATATAATTAATTGTTCCAACATTGGAGTATTAAGCGGGAGAGGAGCGAGGCTCTTTAAGAAGGTACTGATGATCTTGAGATAGTCCTGTAAGGTGGGCTAGTTAAAAATGAAACCTATGGTTGATTTGATCTGATTTGATCCGATTCTTGTAGGTTTAGCTTCTTGTAGATCTCTCTCTTTTAATTAATCTGTGATTTTTTTTGTAATAATAGCTTGATTTGGTGTTTGGTGTATGGATTTGGTTCACTTTAATGTCGAGTGTCCAGTTAAACTACTCTTTAATTATTTTTTGAGCTTTTTTTTTGTCAATTTCTCTTCTTTGATTTTTTTTTCGCCTTCGTTTTTTGTCAAATTCTCTTCTTTGATTCAATTATGTTGAGTAGTCACAATATTTTTTTTTCCAGTCACGATTTGGGACAATCGATATTAATTATTTGTTTATTTAATAACAAGGTTGCAATTTGATTAAAAAAAAAAAAACACAAGGGCATTGGTGTAAATAGTGGGTGTACAAAGGTCGATATATATTTAGAGAAATCAAGCTTCTTTCTTCCTCTATTTTCTTTTGACACAAGTGGCATTGCTTAACTAGTTTCTTCTGAACAAAAAAAAAAAATTATGATGCTGTTAATGCAAGTAACATTGTGCTACCTCCTATTGCAGGTCACATAAAATGGCTCTATGCCATGGGTATTTCTCTAGTTCCCATCATAGAAACTCCCTATATATATTATGAGGAAATGAGGACATGTGATTAAAGTTCAAAAGAAGAAACACTTGAAAAATGTAGCAAAATATAAAAAAAAAAAAAATCTATTTGAACTCTTAAAGTTCGGACTCATAAAATATTTTTTAAAATTTTTTCAAATATTAAAGGAGTTTTGTAATTTATTAATTTGAAATTATTTATTGTTTGAGGATGACTTTGAAATAAAAAAATTTCAAAAATCTTTCTAAGAGTCTGGACTCATGAATCCAAGTAGCACTGCTCAAAATATATACACCATTTTAAAGTTACCATTAATGTTGACAAGATTGAAACGAATTAAGAATCAGAGAAGATGTATCTCAACATGTTCAATTGGTTGACATTCATGATCTTGTCATTTGAATTGGATTAGGCAATTAACAAACTTTAGGACTTCCTATCTAGAGATGTGAGCAATGAAGGAATCTAGCTCTAGAGTGGAAGTCCCTTCTTTGGATACAGCATTGCAAACATCAACTCCTAAATTCCTAGCTCGCGCCCTCATGCCTTTCCCTTCATCCGAAGCCATCAATTTCCTCACCGCACTTTCAATATCGGTTGATGACACCAAGTCCTCCCGACGTTCCCATCCTCGAACAACAATGCCAACGTTTAGGATCTGAGTGACCAAAATGGTGTTACTAGGCTGGTCAGAGTGCATTGGCCATGCCGCGATTGGCACACCCATGCTCATACTCTCCATGCATGAGTTCCAACCGCAATGGCTCATGAATCCTCCCGTTGAAGAGTGCGCTAATATGTCGAGTTGCGGCGCCCAATCCCTAACTATCACTCCAACTCCCTTCACCCTCTCTTCATAACCATGTGGTAGTTCAATCCTCCTAACTTCCTTCTCCTCTGCATAGATGTCTCCTCGGTCAGCCTCTCTCAACACCCAAATAAACCTCTGCTTGCTGCGCTCTAGTCCGATGGCAAGCTCACGGATCTGCGCATCCGACATGGACGTCATCGTTCCGAACGAAACATAAAGTACTGAATCCATTGCTTGTTTGTCTAACCACTCCAAGCATTTGTGCCGACGATGATATGGCGATGAATTCACTCCAACAAGATTGCCTACAGGATTTAGTGGTCCTACAGCCCATCTCTTCTTGTTCACAAATAATGGCTTCTGTCCTAACAAGTCCAAATATGGTCCCTCGACCGGACAACATGTGTTAAGTAGTTCGCCTGTGGTTGAGCTCAAAAAGCGAAACTGACGGTTAATGAAGTCGACGAATTGATTAGAGAAGCAGTTGACTGGCAAATCACGAGGGATGATAACCCCTCTATTTGAAGCTCTACCGTTTCCATTAGACTTCAATTGGTGGACAAGGCATGCAAAGGCAGACACGCTCCTAAAAGCATAGGATTCAACATTAGGGATTGATTGGGCTTCTAGGGAGGCAAATGCCATAAGGGTGTCATGGATGACTACAACTCGTTTAGAAGTACTCGCGAGAGAGCGAAGAAGTGCGGCGAGGGGTTGTCGGAGGTGCATAGAAGCGTCAAAGGTAGGCTGAAAGTGATCAGGGAACTTGTTGGTGGCTTGGGGGTCAGGTGGAGGGTTTAGGAATTGAGGGAGGGGGAAGTCATGGAAATGGATGTTGGACATGGTGTTAGGATTCCAGCCTTGCACGCGCTCCTTCGCTTGCCGGTTATGTGTTGCTGATCCAACGTAATGCACGGAGATTCGGCGGGTGGCGAGAATCCTAGAGAAGTGTAGCAACTGATTTAGGTGGCCTTGGGCTGGCAGAGGAACCATCACAACCACCATCGGTGCTTCTCTCACTGGACTATTAGCCATGTTGGCTCAAATGTGATAATACACACTGAGTCCTTGTTTGGTTTTTATAGAACTTTTTATTTGCTTTATTCTGTAGATTCTCTATATGCACTTATGATGCACATTTTGACCTAAACAAGCTTTAATTTTAAAATATTATAAATGGCCGACATGGATAGGAAGAACAATAAACAATTTTTAGCATCTCCAAGTGAATCTTAGGCTGCATTTGGTATAATCGAGAAACATATTTTACTGTTTCCTAAGAATTTCATCTAAAAAAATGAAAAAAAAAAATGAATTTAGTTTCAAAACATTTTTCTTGTAATCTTGGGATGAAAATCCAAAAAGTGAAGTATATAAAAAATATGGCATTGTACAAGTGTAGTGAAGATAATTCGAAACAGAGAACGAGTTTGATTAGAACATTGTTCCAAACATCACCTTAAGTAATTTCTTTTCCTTTTTTTTGGTGAATAATTTATTTTTCTTTTGTACAAACAAAGATATAATTATGGCAATAAAAAACTAAAAAGTGAAATGCATGATTTAAAACATTGATACATATTAGTAAAGATAAGGATATATATATATATAAAGAAAAACATTGATATTGATACACACTAGAACAATGTTTTATTCCATGTACGGTACATACTTGATATGATTAGACAAAGCAGAAATTTGACCAATTTACTAAGTGGGCATATTGAATTTCTACTCTTCATCGCATAAAATAAACAACTTTTTGGAATGACTTTGTATTCAACCATAATGTATCATATCAATCTAGGTCATCAATTTAATTAATCTTCATTAAGTATTACTTTGTATATTTTCGAAAAAAAAAATATTTTTCAACAAGTTCTAAATTTACTTGTGCATTTTATAAATACAAACGGGGTGTATTATTCTTCCAACTTTTTATTTTTGACTTCAGTGATAACTGTCCATCTCATCAGATTATTATATACTCGAAAATCAGTGAAAGGTTGATCCAAATCAGTGATTTAAATTACAAATTCTATATAGAAAGCTCGAACCAAATAAACCTTGCTTTATAATAATGAAGAGTTTTTTCTTTTTTTTTTATGACTTTTGTTCATAGTTTGTACATAGGTGTCACATTTAAAACATTGGATGTAGAAGAAATTAGTTGTCTAACACTGACGAAGACATACATGTTCAACTGTGAGATGGGATATGATTCACACGTGGCGAAATTCCTTCTTTTGAATGAGCACACCACGAGTACAGTGTTGTGGGCTCTATCTAGATATGGTTCTTTTATTATTTTTAGCTAAGCTGCTCTGATTGATTCAATTTCCTATCAATCGCTGATGACAAGGCTTGTGAATCTATCTGATGCTTTACCTTCTATATTAAATCCAACATTATGTCGGCTTATGCGTGCTACAATTGAAGTATTTTTCATTGGCTAGCAGTCTAACTCCCAATTAATAACACAAGCATACAACTTTTATAACTCAGATCCAAGGCCCACGAGAAAGCTACAAAAACCTACCTGGATGAAAGATTACTATTAATTAAGCTGCCTATGTTATGGTTAGTCGTTAGTAATAGTCATAGTTACTCTGTATTACAAGAATTGTACGTGTTGTGTTGTCATTGGTCCCAATTAGGGTTTTGATTGTATTTAAACTCCTTATCCGAATGAATAGTAAGAAAAAAAAAAGTTTATCCTCTTCCCTTTTCTTTTCCTTCTCTATTCCCTTTTATCATTGGTGCTTTCATCCTGTTCCAATGCCTCCCAAATCGGCCCCCGGCACTCCTGCCGCGGTGGAAGAAGCCCTAGTAGCCCTCTCTGAATGTTTAACACTAATAGATGCTAAATTCGACAAACGCTTCGACGCCATGGAAGCAAGACAAACCCATAATGAAACCTCGTTGACGGAGTTTCGCACCCAGCTCGGGGCCCGCCCTTAACAACCCTCCCCTACACAATGTATCTTGGCTTCCCATCCTCTGCTCTTGGCCATACCAACACTCCCAGACCACCTACCCCAACTCATTTCACTCAATGAATTGCACACATCTTCAATAACCTTTGAAGAAATCCATTAACATCCAACCTTACCACCGCACCAACCCACAACCCACTCATGTACCTCAAACCCCCAAAACTATCTCTCTCCCACTTTGATGGTACCAACTCACGACTGGATCTTCCAGGCTAAAAATTACTTCAACTACTATAACATACCTGCAGAGCAGCGACTTCTCTTGGTGGTCACGTGTCGAACGTGCCAAATATATATCCCGTTGATATATACCGGATCCTACAATGGATTTGTAGTAGCGGTAAAGACGGGATCGAACCACAGGAACCAAGTTATTCCTTTAGGAGGTGCAGAAAGGGAAAATCGGGAGTTTAAAGAGTGAACTAGATTAAGAGAAGACAAGAAACTTAACAAGCAAGGATAACAAGTAGAGAAGTAGAGAATTAAGTGAGAAAAATGATCCAAACCATCAACTTCACACGATTATCCTATGACAAATACACTGATCATTGACCTATACAAAGATAGATTAAATGTCGCAATCTAGTGTAGCTATAGAATCCCGTAAGACGTGAATTCCTCGTTCTCCAATTACCGATAGTTAGGGTAAGACCTCTAACTATTACCCTAGTCAATTCACATAACCCTAGGCACGTACCTTGCGTTCAACATGATGACCGCTCTAATTCATGATTCATGAGAACAATACACCTAGATAATCGGTACAACAAGCGTGTCCAATTCAAACTACGTTTCTGAGATACATGGTCTAAAACTCTGTGAGGGGATTAACACAACCAGAGCGGCTACTTGCCACAAATACGAGTCTATTACATGATTATGTATGCATTCGACTCGATGGCAATAGGTCTCAAACTACAACTAATGCGGGGGCCCTTCACATCAATCAAGTAATCGACCATAATAATAAGAACAATACCAAAGAAACTAGAAAACAACAATCAATCAGTGAAATTAAAGAATAAATATATCTTACAACGATTAGAAAGTCATAGAATAGCCGTGATCGGTCTCCGGTTTATGATTAATGGCATGATTTGTGCATCGGGATTGATTTGGACATTTTGTGCAGGTTCAAGACACTTGTCATGCTCTAATTGGTCAAAAACTGTGCTCTGCTGACGTGTCGGAAGCTCTTTGGTTGAGGAAGGTGTTGGCGACGTGCTAGTGCGACACGTTGCAGTGCATGATTGGTGGAAACAACTGATTGGCGTGACACGTGGTGTGTGATTGGTGGAAACAGCTGATTGGCGTGACACGTGGTGCGTGATTGGTGGAAACAGCTTGTGAGACGCAATTGGACCAATAAAACTCCAACACGTGGCAGAATCAAATACTTTATTACGAGAAAACCCCAGCATCAGATTACTGCAAGTAAATACTCTATTTTGAGTATTTTTCTGCCTCGATTTCAACCGTGACCTCGGATTCACCTAAAAGTGAGAGATGAGTATAAATTTAGTAGTATTTTGGAGACTTTGACATAAAGAAACACATAAAAAATGGTAAATAATGCATATTAAACAACTTATCACTTGGCAGCCTTCTTTATGCATGACAAGGCTCTAAGCTGGTTCCAATGGATGTACAACAACAACTAGTTACAGTCCTGGGCGGAGTTCATACGGGCACTTTAACTCCGTTTCGGCCCATCCTCCTATGAAAGTCACCCCGTCGTTCTTTTCAAACTCTATCAGACTGGATCGCTCGTCAACTATCAAACAGCCTTTGAAAAACGAAACAACAAAGTGTTTGGGTTACCTTCGGAGTTCACCATGGCAGCTTTCATCTCGGAACTATAACTGGAATATCAAAAGGAACTAGCCTTATTCAAACCCTAATCCCTAGCAGATGCACATGGCCTCGCCAAACTCATTGACGACAAGTTGCATGACATAAAGGGCTCTATTGGTTCCACCTTTAAACAGTCAAGCCAACCTAAATCTACCACCACAAACCCAAGCTCTTCCATCCCTATTTTGAGCTTCGACCCTTCGAATACCTCACCCAACTTCAAACGACTCTCCCAATTCGAGATACAAGATCATCGTGCTCGTGGTTTATGCTTTAACTGTGATACCAAGTTTACGCCGGGGCATAAGTGTCAATCTAAACAAGTCGATAAATAAGTCAATAAAATGACCGAACGAGCATCGACTGACGGGTTATGGGTACACAGGACATTAAAAACATTGAAAATGTGAATAAATAAGTCAATAAAATGAAAATTGAGCTAATCAAGTACGAGAGAGCATTGACGAGGCCAATAGCACGCGACTCGCGAGTCGTGGTGTGTTTTTGGGTGCGAGAACGCGAGAACGGACCAAGTAGTTGATTAGTTAAGTGGCGAGTGAGACACTTAGTTGGACTGACCTCGAGATGCGTGTGTGTATGGGGATGAGGTGTGGGCTTATATAAGGACCCACCCCACATTTTTCTCCCATTTCTCTCATTCTCTCTCTCTTTTTCTTTTGTTCTCCTCACTTTCTTTTCTTGGTGAGCAAGAAACTTATGGGTAGCCCTTGGAGCTCTGTCCAACCCGTTGAAAGGTCGCCGGAGACTCAGCCCGCCGGAATAGGTGAGAGCTCAACTCTCCTTGTCTTTCCTTTACGTTTTAAGATTTGTTCTTCGTTAATTTACATTGTGATGACCAAGGGTGCCTAGCCAGGGACAAATCTAGTGAACCACCAGTGTCTCGGCAACCCCCGGAGCGATCAACACACGACATCGATGCTAGTGTTGCGGTTTGAAGTGGTTTTATTAATTTGGGTAGATTTTTGAATAAACTTATGTATCTTGGATTTCCAATTGAATCCAGGCACCCCACAACAATCTGGAGTTAATTTCGGATGGTCTTGATGCTTGGAAGCACGTGGGCGATGATCGCTGAGTGAGAGTGGAGTCGATTTCGCGTTCTGGGTTTTCAAAAATTTGGGTTTGACATCACATCGCAAGAGACGCCGCAAAGTTTACTGTTCTGGCGGCGCCTCTCGCATACATGAGAAACAGAGATGGTGTTTTTAATATTTTGCTGCTAGAGACGCCATCCCATTCATGGGTACACGATGTCTCCCAAGGCGTGTGAAACAGTATGAGTTTTCCTTGTTTCGATTTTTCGCCACCAGGGCGTTTTCACTCAAGTTGGTCACGCTGTGTGTCATATACGTGCATACCAGATCTGTTTTGATGTTACACCGTCAAGGCGTTGTGTGGGATATGAGCTAAGGCGTGTATGACATATATATATATATATTTGTGTTTGTGCGAGTTTTGGGTGACGCCGTAAATCAGTTGTTGACCCCGTGTACACTACGGCGCATGGAGTTTGTGCATGTGTTCATGAATGGGTATGCACGCCGTGGCCCATGGGCCTCACGGCGTGACCCATAAACATCTCGGACATAACCTTAAATTTGAAATTGTAAACTAATTTTTTAATTGGAAAACTTGGGGAACAACATTAGTGGTTTTTTTTAGGGTCCATTTTTGACAATAAACCTAATATTTTGGAATTAAACTATTGACAGGTAGTTTGGGAACTCGAACAAAGGTTAGGATCGCGATAGCGCGACAGGTACGCAACATATAAGGTAAGTTAGTAAGCCAGTAAGAAAATATCATGAGATTCAATATCCTCTATTGATTGTGATTGTTGAATTGATTTCATGTTCAACATTCCATTCTATTCCTTGGTTGTATGTTCTTGGCATAAGTGTATGACAGAGTACGCACTAGTGGGGCACCACGGGTACTTTTGTACAGGAATGTGGGACCACCCATAGTGATTGTGTGACACCAAGTACTGGGGGCTTATGTCCCCCATCATGGTTGTGCCTTCGCTTATGTCGATGCCTGTGGAGATCTCGCGAGATCTTTGCTGTCATGCCATGATTTAGACCACTTTATGGGCCTCTTTTGATTCTTGGAACACAAAAATTTCAATTGTTATTTATTAGTCTGATTATCATGCACCTTGTTATATTTCCTGTCTTTCAATTACCGCATGATTCTTAGACTGCCTTGTTGTTTTATTTGTGAATTACTATTATATTCTTCTGGCATTACTTTCAATTTTTCTCAGTTGCTCACCATCTAGTTTGTGACGGTGGGTGCAGATAGGACAGGTAACGGCAAGGAAAAGGGATCTAAGATAGGTGACTTCCTCTTAGCGCTCATCGGGGACGATTTCTTTCCTTACTGTGTAGTATGTAATTATTTTTATTTACATATGTTATTTTGAAACATTATAGATAGAATTGGGTTTTTAGACTTTAATATTATGTATATGCCCCCATCATACTGGGATCACCAGGCTTTACAAGTTTATCTTGTATGCGGGGTTCCACATTTATTAGAAATTCTTTATTACCCTTTGAGTTATAGAATGATTATAGTTGAATTCCTCTGCTTATTGATCTAATAAGTTTTATAATCTAATAACTCTTATTTTGAACTGTAAATGCAAGAATTGAGGCTAACTAAGTGTGTATAGACTCGCCGAGTACCGACTCGGAAGCCTATGCGGGTCTAGGCCAGGTAATCCCAATTGCTTTGGAAATTGGAGCCATCACAGTTGGTATTAAGGTTCTACAATTCTGTGGCCAGAAAAAAAATAATTGTGATACCAACACAGTTGGTATCGGAGTCAGGTTATAAAGACTTGACTCTTGATTTAAAATACAAACCATTTAAACCATCGAAAATTAGGTATGGTTGAACTTAGAGTGGAACTCCATAATCCTTACTTAGAATCCTAGTTGGGGAGTGAGGATGAGTCGGGTAAAGAAACTAAAAACTTAATTGTATAAATATGTTGATGTGTGTATTATATGGTATTAGTAGTTATCCGCTGATCCGAGAACTTGCTTTCTTTGTCTGATAGAGAGGGCGGATCAGGCTGGATCTAGTAACGATAACGGTATGTCGTTAGCATGCTGCGTAGAGGACCTTCATGCATTGGCGTAGAGAGTTGCATTTCAGGAGCAATGACTAGAAGAGATTCTGACGATATTGAGGGCGTTAGTTACGACTACACCCTCAGTACCATATACTGCTGGAGGTTTGGCTGACACGGAGGCAGACCGGGTGTACTACTTTACTGAGGGTCTACTAACTGAGATTGGAGATGCGATCGTTACAACCGAGTCAGGGACGCTGCAGAGAGCTTATGAGCCGAGCTTGGCTAGGGAGTGTTATTTGAATACTCACTACGAGGAGATTGTGCCTGATCGACCCGAGTTGCAGTCAGAGCATTGATTAGAATGACATGATAGGAAACAGACGAGGGATCCGAACGACAACGTTAGTACTCGAGGGTGGAGAGTATGTTTCAAGTGCAGACAGCCCGAACACTTTCAAAATCGATGTCCAGATTTTCTACGAGGACCAACAAGAAAATGATCAACCTCAAGCCATAGAAGGTGTACACAAGGTGACTGAGCTGTAGTTGACAGTGGTTCGTGATCCTATCGGAGGTAAGGAATTTTCCTAGTTATCATATATCATGCATGGAGCTAGTTATTTGAAACTTTAGGTGTTTAAATGCGATGTCGAACGTCATGTGATAGAGTTAGGGTCGATACTTGCTAGTGTAATGCCGTTGAAACTTAGCAAAGTTGTCTAGGGTGAGACAGACCTAACTTAGATTAGAGTCTGAAAGAAGTGGGAGGCTTGGGCATAATGCTAAACCTAGCCATGAGTACACCTAAAGAGAGGCAGGACCAGACGGGTTGTAATTCATCTTACGATGCATGAACACGTAGTGTACATGGTGGCCACGGTTGCAACTTCGTCGAGCATACTTACTGCCTGGGTATAAATGAACTTACGTTGAAACATGAGGGGGTTGGGATGTCATCACAGGTTTGACGTGCGAGTCGTGATCGTGTCTTATTTCGTAATTACCTGACTTGTGTTGTAGTAGTGGACGATGTATGCAACGAGGACGTTGGCATTCCTACCATTTCAGGACACGGGAGCTGTCTAGAGAGACCATAGTCGAATTAGGCTATTTGAAGTGGTTATGACTCGTAGTCTGAATACTGAAATGAAATCAAGCTGTTCGAAGTGGCAGAGGCCCACAGTTTGATAGATGTGGAGGAAAGGAGCGAATTTGTGACGTGTTGTTTGAAGGGACTTTGTATAAGTCTGTAGTTCAATACCTGATGTTAAGTTGTTGGAAGTGACTCTCGTGCGAGTCCACAGTTGGTCATAGCATATTGAGCAGCCTGAAGTGACATTGCATCGGTCTGCAGTTCAACGGTAAAAATATTAGCTGTCAGAAGCAACTCTGGGAGAGTTCGCAGTTCGATACGAATGATCCAAGGTGTTTGAAGCGGTTGTAAGCCCGTAGTTTGGAGGAGATGTGAACGGGTGTTGATTCCCCTTATTCGCTCGAGTTATAGCTAATTTCGAGGACAAAATTCTTGTTAGTTGGGGAGACTATAACGACCCAAAAATTTGGCTATCTGTGAATGATGACGTGTACTATATATTTATACTCGTATTTGAGTGACTGGAAGTGAAGTCGGTAAATGAGTAGGAAAGCTGGCCGAATGGGCATCGACTGACGGGTTACGGGTACATGGGACATTAAAACACTGAAAATGTGAATAAATAAGTCAATCAAATGAAAATTGAGCTAATCGATTACGAGAGAGCATCGATGAGACCAATAGTACACAACTCGCGAGTCGTGGTATTTTTTTGGGTGCAAGAACGAGAGAATGAACCAAGGAGTTAGTTAGTTAAGTAGTAAGTGAGTCACCGAGTGAAGTCACATAGGAGAGTTAGAGTAGGTGGACAACTATTGTGGTGTTAGTGGACTGACCTCGAGATGCGTGTATGTGTGGGGATGAGGTGTGGGCCTATGTAAGGACCCACCCCGCAGTTTTCTCCCATCTCTCTCATTCTCTCCTTTCTTTTTCTTCATTTTCCTCTCTTTCTCTTCTTGGTGAGCAAGAAACTTGTGGACAACCCATGAAGCTCTGTCATACTCGCCGGAGGGTTACTGGAGACTCAACCTCGACGGAGAAGGTGAGATCTCATCCCTCCTTGTACTTCCTTTACATTTTAAGCATTATTCTTCGTTAATTTATATCGCGACGACCGAGGGTGCCTCGATGGGGACAAATCTGGTGAACCACTAGTGTCTCGGCAACCCCTGAAGTGATCAACACGCGACAACGATGCCGGTGATGCGGTTTGAAGTGGTTTTATTAACTTGGATAAATTTTTGGATAAACTTGTGTATCTTGGATATCCAATTGAATTCGGGCACCCTACGACGATCCGGAGTTGATTTCGAATGGTCTTGATGCCCGAAAACATGTGGGCGATGATCGCCGAGTGTGAATGGAGTCTATTTCGAGTTCTAGGTTTTCAGAAATTTAGGTTTGGTATCACGTCGAGAGAGATGCTGCACAGTTTACTGTGCTGACGACATCTCTCGCATACGTAAGAAACAGAGATGGTGTTTTTAATATTGCGCCATCAGAGACACCGTCCCATTCATGGGCACATGGCGTCTCCCAAGGTGTAACATCCCGTAATCCCAATTAGAGAATGTTTGGCCTGAAAGCCTAATTAAGCACTTGTAAACCAGATCAAACCTAATTAGAGCCAACAACCTTATACTCATTCCGGATAACAACTTGTATATCATGATTTTAAATAAACAAAATAAAAAACACGCAGCGAAAAATTTAAAACTTTTTCGATAAAACATAAGATATACAATACTAGCATAAACATCGGTATTGAACTTGTATTCCCACCACAATTATTACAAATTATGGAGCAATGCAATTTATATATATAACAAGGAAACTCACTGCACCGTAGAGAAGATACTAAACCCTTGATCTTCTCCTTTCTTGAGTTCCAAGTTCTAGCGTACATCCATACCTGGAGATGTTAAGGTGGGTGAGCTCCAACATGCTCAGTAAGTGACTCTCATACCAACCATTAACTACCAATTAATATCAAGGAAATGTATAACAACATGAATCAAATGCATATCTAAAGGAGAATACAAATCAATATAAACAATATATATAACAGATACAAGTTCCTTGGTTAATTGCAATGTACCCGTGATTTGTATTTTCAATATCCGTATTTGAATTGAGTTGCCCTCTCACATCATCAAGAACCAGTCACTGCGCATCTAACCAGTTCTTGTCAATGTGCAGCCAACTCATAAAAACATAGAGTCACACTCCCTCATCATCACTAAACCAATCACTGCTCATCTGATTGGTTTATGACTGATGAGCCGCCAACTCAATAGAAAAACATTAATCGGGATAATTCCCAAGTCTTTGGGGGTGCGGTGATGGAAAACAACCCCATCACAGTTCCAAACCCTAGGCCGATCCGTCCCGCCAAATCTCTTTCTGGATTCCATTTTCATTAAAAATATTTTTGTAAAACCAAAGTCAAATCATGGTACATTGCCCCATTCCTAGTCCAGTACACTACATGCTCTAATAATACTATTTTATATTGCATAATTGATAAAAGATACGAGTCTCACTTACTTATCCTGAGCTTTCCATGTTTTACTGACTTGTATAACTCCCCTGAGTCCTAAAACCTTTCCACATCAGTTCATTACCTAAAATAGACCAACTGTTATCAACTTATATCTAATATTCATTTATTAACATTCCTAAACTGGTCCCATTCGAATTCGAAATCTAGGGACCTAGTTTCTAACCTATTTTGACCAATTCACATTTTTTCGAGCTAACAACCCCAATATAAAGTCTCCTCCGACTTTCAAATTCCTCACGTTCAATAAAAATCTCCCAATTTCTATTTATTTGGTCAATATACTATTTTTCCATATTTTCCATATTTTTCTGAATTTTTCCAAAATTTCTTTCTTTTTTTGTCATTTGGGGTTGAACCAGGCCGGTTTGGCCTAGTTCAAACCCTTATTCTTCAATTAATCGAAATAGAGCCAAAGCTCTGTTTCGACTCTTCTTCAATTTTTTTTTCTTTTTGAATAGGGGTTTGGTCAAGCTAGACCCCATAATCGATTCCCAGCAGGGAGGCGACCCTCCCTGCCTCCTTTCATCGTTCGGCCATGGCTATCACCATGGCTGAACATCCCAACAACTCACAGTAACAACAACAATGTCATGAACAACAATACATGCTCACCTCGTCCTTGTCATCGCGATCACGCGAACTCACTCCCTCCATCGAGTTCCCCCTCGATCTCCTTCTCCTTTTCTTTTCCTCATCTTGATCTCTCTGTTTGTTTTTTTTTCTTTCTTCGATCGCGATTTAAAGGAGAAAGAGGTGGATAACTAGGGAAATGACCAGAATGGCCTTGTGGTCATCTACTTTTCAATTCAACACAAAATCCTTTTTGGTCTTTTCATATTTTTCTAATGTAATATATACATATATATATATATATATATGTATCGATATTTGCATGCTTAGAATTCCGTTGTGCACGCCAACAAGCACCCTCGGGCGTGCACACTACAGTACTACCTACGTGTCTCATCTGTGACCTCGCATCTCACTCAGTGCTCGACCATTTACCATTATTTATTTATTTTCCATTTTATTATATATTTATATATATCCATATATATATATATATATAAATATATATTTATGCCTATAATTACGTAATTCACGCCAACGAGCACACTCGGGTGTCAATGCTATTTTGCGTCTCATGCGTGTCTTCCTTGACCCACACATGGTATTAGGCATTTCCTCGTTAGTCCTGTTATTCATTTTTACATACTAATACAGTCCATAAAAACACAATACATCACATAATTTCACGCACACGTTAATCGAGATAAATCGGGCTTAACCACAAGCCTAACTTGGATTAATTACTATTCAGATTAACACTAATTACATGCTTAAGGTAACGGGTTGTTACAGTCTCCCCAATTTAGCAACGATTTCGTCCTCGAAATCAAAGGTATATACAAATCTCGAATAATCTAAAAAATAATAAAATTCACTTTTCCATTATAATTTCCGTTCGTTAGCTTTCTTTTCTTTTACTTGTCTAGTATATGCGATTGTACCACCATATTACTAGTAAAAAGTTTATCTCAGCTTTACTTTGAAGAATAAATGTAACCAAATTACCATTTCATTCTTTTCTTTCAGTTTAATGAAATGTGAATAACACTATTCCATTAATTTAACTTAATCCGAAGCTCTATAGCCCGTTCATAGGTAAGATTCCTAAAAGATACCATTTATCTTTTGATACCTCTAATAACTTATGATATTTGTCACATTTTCTCTTTTTTTTAAGGATTGTTGTGGCTCAAGCATTGACGAATCCACTAAAGATCAACAGTATCGTGTCTCCTACCTCCGTTCATCCCATGACTGAACGGCAAGGTTGACAATCATCATGTCTCCTACCTTTGTCCACCACAAATGAACAACAAGGTTAACATATGTGTGTCTCCTACTTCCATTCCACCCATCGGTGAATGGCAAGGTTAGCCACACCACATTGTCATCAATCTCTTTCGATACTTGCTTGAAACTTATAGATTTCATCAATCTATACACTACAACTTTAACTTCATATTATTCATTTCCTTTATATTGCAGTTATACTTTACCTAGTCTGCTATATTTCCTTTGTGTAGTTATTTATTACTTCATTTATTCTAGTACATCATCTCTCATTCTTATCTCTCACCCCTATGGTAGGATAAGAAAGAACACATTTCATTCTTTAACCTCGAATTACTAAGATCATTCGAGAAACTCACACAGGTAAATTGATTCTTTCAGTGATTATCACGATGAGACAAAAGTCAATCATACTCATTGAATTATGATTAGTAACACAATCTCTTCGTCAACACGAAGGAAATATATTGTATCGAGATTGAGACTGTTTTTTTTTTTTTAAATTTATATCAACAACTTCTTCCCTTAGTGGAAACAAGTCTCGGATCTCTATCTGGAACATTATAATATTATACCATCTCACATCTCTCATACAACTATTTTGCTCAATCCTTTTGAGCATAACATATGCTTTCACTGACAAGAATCTTGCATACTAGATTCCCTCATCAATTATAATTCATTGTGCTGACTTTTATTTCACATTACAAAATCTACAATCGTATTTCTTTTCTTTTATCAGGTATAAACAAGAATCTACCTAACTCTTTAGGTTTTACTACTCAATATCACATACTGAATACATCTCATATCTCTTTATAATCTCACTATATATCATCATTTCATACAATTTATAGTTTGCTCGTATATCCCAATATGATATGACATTGTATGTATCCACAATATAAAGAGATTCATGAGATATTCATAATAATTCTTGTCTAACCTTCCACCTGAATCAAAATTTTATTTCAGAATTTAATACATTTAGCACAATTTCCATTACAACATCTAATCTGGACACTACTCATTCATAATCAATCTCTAACACATTGAGTAGTTCCAATTAGATTTATTAATCAATCCCATCACCTATTAATTCATTCATTTACTGAGTTCAGTGTCATTCTAAACTTCAAAGAAAGGACTGGTAATTATCAATTCCAACCTCTCAAGTGATGATATGTCAACCTCTCTCTAATGAGATAATATTGAGAAGATCCTATTATAATTACACCTCATGCCCCTTTCTTTCATTCAAAGTATTGAGCAGTGTCAATCACTTTGTATAAGTGATTACTCATAGTGAATATATCATTTTCCACATTCTGGTGACTCATTTCACCTCAAATTATCTTCACTATAACAAAATTATTTTCTTCAAACTTTCATAGTTTGAAGCTTTCCTCAATTAACATTTCACCAGTTTCATTGGTTTCCCAAAATTTTTATCTATCATTTAGTGATTCCTCTAAGATATTCTAATCTTAGGAATAACTAAACGACATTCATACCCTTGTGCATGATACAACTGTACTTCAAAACCCCTCAATGAATGAATGAACTTGCACGTTCTATCCAATCAACTGAATTTATACTAATACTGGGATTCTCATCCCTATCTTATCATTTTTCAATTCTTTCCTCTAAGACTTATTCTTGCAAATCATTCCATCCATCGTTTGAAGTATATATTCTCAACTTTTCATTATCACTTAATGTCTTACAATAGTTTGGTACTTTTACCAACACTATTGTTCCTATTAGTTCATTTTAAACTATATCAAATGTATTTACTACAATCTCTTTCTTCATTGTGTTAATAGACAACTACTTGAATAAAAATATTAGGATACACCTATAACTTTTTCATAATCCAAGTATAATTAAGCAACTAGTGTAGTCAAACTACATTTCAATTTCCTCAAAGCATCAATTGTATCATGTACAACTCATCTTCATTCAATTCTAAAGTTAATTGAATATACAACACAACTATATCACAACTATATCACAATTCTCTGTATAAGTTGTTTGTATCCTTCAATTATTTTATATTTTATCATTTTTCTATCTTGGTGTTGAATATAAGAAAATTCTTTAATTGTCTTAATCTCAGTCAAATCCCTTTACTCATAATTTAAAATTCAACACATATCTTAGGGTTTTATAGTTGAAACTTATCCATTGCATCTACAACTTTTGGTATACCCCAATCTATCGTCAGAGTTCACCTAACTCTACGATAATGCTTGTGCTTTTGGTAAATCTTCAACTCATTTTGCATTCATCATCATTGTCAACTTAATTATGATCTTATCTTAATAGAGTTCAACAACTCTACATCTCCATTAATAAACATAGCGTGAGCTCTAATAAGTTTCTATGGTCTACACTATAATTTTCTCATATTGTTAAGTTACCACTTGACTATATTTCTCAATTATGATCTTTACTCAATGACAACCAAATCTCAGTAAACCCTTGAGAACAATTGGTTTCATTTCAGTTATCAACTTGAGTTGTCAATTCTGGGAAATAACAATCATTCACTCATGATTTTATTCAAGTTAACTCATCACTTAAATTGAGTTCTCAGACTCATACAATTCTCATAATACCTCATAGTAAAATAGAATTGAGCATTGGTTTGGTATCAAAATCAAGTAATTGATGAATTTCTAACTTAAGTTGTGATAAGATTCTAAGCAACTCAAATAAACAACCTTCTTGAAGCCTTAACACCACAACTTTCGTTCATTAATCTTGACTTTTCATTAAAGATCTATTATCAATTTACATAACCCAAACCATTTGAATTTCAAGTGATTACTGTATTTCTACGAATTATCAATCGTAGAATTTATAAATTTTAACATTTTTCATCTAATGGTAGTAGTTAATACTAACCTCTTGATATACTGCTTACCTATTTATTCTCAGTATTGTATATCATTCTCTGGATTTTCAATCCTTAACTTTATTGACAACTCATTCTCCCCAACATAGATTGTACCAGTCTAAAAGATCAAATTACCCTTCACTAGCTCATTGCAATATTTTCTCAACTACATACGTTTTTATAAGTTTATATCTTAATTTGAAATTACCATTAAAGTGATAGAGACCCAACAGTTAAGATGGAGTTGATCAACAATTCAGATTCTTTATAATCTATCAACTCTTATCTGTTACTGTAAGTTTTCTCATTTAGTGTAACTTCATCATTTTCATCATTTCCTTACCATTCCAGCATTGATCTACATATCAATCTAGTATCCTCACATTTCATTTCTCTATGTATGGTTCTAACACATCATCATTCCTTTCTCTTTATTGCTTTATTAGTGAGTGCAGTTACCCACAACAACACTAATAAGCCCTTTCTATTCCGCCTTCAGTATGTGCAACTATATCCCAACTATACTGACAGGCTTCCTTATTATCATACTATTAGTGTGTGCAGTTACGTCCCAACAACACTAATAAACTTCTTTTTTACCTCACTTTTAGTATATGCGGCTGCCCCACAACCATACTGATAAATTTCTTTATCACTATTCCAATATAGACTAGAACTACATGTGAAATTTTATACTTCATAATCATTCATGAAGTATAATTAACTAGTGGTTATCTAACCTCAACTAGATTTTTGTCATCCTTTACCACTAATACCTCACATTGAATGACTTTTCATCTCGTTCAACTAGTCTCATCACTAGTATATTTTCTACTCAAAATGACTCATCACCTTTGAGTTTCATTGTTAGTCATTTCATATTTCATTCACCTTTTAATGTCACTTCATCTGACATTAGTCTTTAAGTCTAGAACCTCTCGTTCCTTCTACACTGACTATTTCTCATCAGATAATATCAGTGAGAATTAAGATCATTAAAGACCACTCAATAAGAGAGTTAATTATAACTCATCTCCTTTCCATATCTATATTATTAGAATTCAGGGTTCCACGAACTTAACCCTCAATATATACATATTCTCATCTCATGAGAAATAGATGGATACAAACCACCATATTGTCGTTCCGTTGTCTTCCTTTATCACAATATCCCTGAAGTCCAGGTTTCCAAGAACCTTCTCCATCAATTTCCTTTGACTTACCAAGTCATAGATGTGAGATAAGACTCTCAGATTCATCCATAAGCAAGATAGGATAACTATATCTATCGCATAGATATAATATAAAGCTCACAAATACATGTCTCAAGCTTTTATCTTTCATTACCCCCCAAAACATCGATAAAAACCGTTCATTTAGTCCTAGGTTATCCCTGACTTGAGAACCAATCTCCAAGTCAGTTAACCTAAATTTCCATTTTAATATATAGGTACAACTTTAGGCTTCAATCCTTATGTATTAGAGTTATCACACCATTTAAACCAATTCGAAAGTGATAACCTCAATCTTTGATACTAATCTATATCAGACTTATTCCATTGACTTCTTAGTGGAATAATCAAGCCAAGCTTTACAAGTTAATCTCTTATATCAAACTATATCAAAACTGTCTTTTACTTCGAGACCAACGATAAACTCAAGTTTGTAAAACCTTGGCTCTGATACCAACTGTAACATCCCCTAATCCCAATTAGAGAATGTTCAGCCTGAAGCCCTAATTAAGCCCCAGTAAACCAGATCAGACCTAATTAGAACCAGCAGCCTTATACTCATTCCGGATAACAACTTGTATATCATGATTTTAAATAAACAAAATAAAACATACGCAGCAGAAAATTTAAAACTTTTTCGATAAAATATAAGATATACAATACCAGCATGAACATCGATATTGAACTTGTATTCCCACCCCAATTATTACAATTATAGAGCAATACAATTTATATATATATATGTCACAAGGAAACTCATTGCACTGTAGAGAAGATACTAAACCCCTGGTCTTCTCATTTCTTGAGTTCCAAGTTCTAGCGTACATCAATACCTGGAGATGTTAAGGTGGGTGAGCTCCTACATGCTCAGTAAGTGACTCTCATACCAACCATCAACTACCAATTAATATCAAGACAATGTATAACAACATGAATCAAATGCATATATAAAGGAGTATACATATCAATATAAACAATATATATAATAGATGCAAGTTCTTTGGTTAATTGCAATGTACCTGTGATTTGTATTTCCAATATCCGTATTTGAATTGAGTTGCCCTCTCACATCATCAAGAACCAGTCACTGCGCATCTAACCAGTTCTTGTCAATGTACAACCAACTCATAAAAACATATAGTCGCACTCCCTCATCATCACTAAACCAATCACTACTCATCTGATTGGTTTATGACTGATGAGCCGCCAAATCAATAGGAAAGCATTGATCGAGATAATTCCCAAGTCTCTGGGGACGCGATGATGGAAGGCCACCCCATTACAGTTCCAAACCCTAGGCTGATCCGTCCCGCCAAACCTCTTCCCGGATTTCATTTTCATTAAAAATATTTTTGTAAAACCAAAGTCAAATCACGGTATTGCCCCATTCCCAGTCTAGTACACTACATGTTCTAATAATACTATTTTACATTGTATAATTGATAAAAGATATGAGTCCCACTTACCTGTCCTGAGCTTTCTATGTTTTACCGACTTGTATGACTCCTCGGAGTTCTCAAACCTTTCCGCATCGGTCCATTACCTAAAATAGACCAACTGTTATCAACTTATGTCTAATATTCATTTATTAACATTCCTAAACTGGTCCCATTCGAATCCAGAATCTAGGGATCTAGTTTCTAACCTATTTTGATCAATTCACATTTTTTCTAGGTAACAACCCCGATATAAAGTCTCCTCCGACTTTCAAATTCTTCATTTTCAATAAACATCTCTCAATTTATATTTATTTGGTCAAAATACTATTTTTCCATATTTTTCCCAATTTTTCTGAATTTTATCCAGTTTTTCTTTTCTTTTTTTTCATTTAGGTTTTGGACAGGGCCGATCGGTTTAAACCCTTCTTCTTCAATGAATCGAAACAGAGATTCTTCTTCAATTTTTTTTTGAATCGAGGTCTGGTCAAGCCAGACCCCATAATCGATTCCCAATAGGGAGGCGACCCTCCCTGCCTCCTTTCATCGTTCGACCATGTTGATTCTCACAGTAACAACAACAATACATGCTCAGCTTGTCCTTGTCATCGCAATCACGGGAACTCACTCCCTCCAGCGAATTCCCCCTCGATCTCCCTTTCCTTCTATCTTCCTCCTCCCGATCTCCCTCTTTGTTTTTTTTTCTTCGATTGCAATTTAAGGGAGAAAGGGCGGTTAACTAGGGAAATGACCAAAATGCCTTTGTGTTCATCCACTTTTCAATTCAACCAAAAGCCCTTTTTGGTCTTTTCACATTTTTCTAATTTAATATATATATATATATATATATATATATATTTATCGATATTGTCGAGCTTACAATTCCGTTGTGCGCGTCAACATGCACCCTCAGGCGTGCACACTGTACTACCTACGCGTCTCATCCGTGACATCGCGTTTCACTCAGCGCCCCACCATTTACCATTATTTATTTATTTTCCATTTTATTATATATTTATATATATGCCTATAATTACGTAAGACACGCTAACGAGCACACTCGTGCGTCAACGCTATCCTGCGTCTCATGTATGTCCTCCGTGACCTACACATGGTATTAGGCATTCCCTCGTTAGTCCGGTTATTCATTTTTACATACTAATACAGTCCATACAAACACAATACATCACACAATTCCACGCACACATTAATTGAGACAAACCAGGCTTAACCACGAGAATAAATTGGATTAATTACTATTCGGATTAACACTAATCACATGCTTAAGGTAACGGCGTTACATAAGGCGTGTGAACCAGTATGACTTTTCTTTGTTTCGGTTTTTCGCCGCCTGGGCGTTTTCACTCAAGTTGGTCACGACGTGTGTCTTATAGGTGCATACGAGATCTGTTTTGATGTTACGCCGTCAAGGCGTTGTGAGGGATATGAGCTAAGGCATGTGTCACTTATATGTTTGTGTTTGTGCGAGTTTTGGGTAACACCACGAATCAGTTGTCGACCATCAGGTACGCTATGACATGTAGGGTGTGTGTGCCTGTGTTCGTGAGTAGGTATGTACGCCATGACTCACGGACCTCTCGAACAGACCTTAAATTTGAAATTGTAAACTAAAATCTTAATTGGAAAACTTGGGAACAACATTGGGGGTTTTGTTTAGGGTCCGATAATGACAATAAACCCAATATTTAGGAATTAAAGTATTGTCAGGTAGTTTTGGGACTCGGACAAAGGGTTAGGATCACGAGAGCGCGACGGGTATGCAACGTATAAGGTAAGTTAGTAAGCCAGTAAGAAAATATCATTTGATTTTATATCCTCTGTTGATTGTGATTGTTGAATTGATTTCATGCTTGGCATTCCATTCTATTCCTTGGTTGTGTGTTCTTAGCGTAAGTGTGTGTTCTTAGCGTAAGTTTGTGTCAGAGTACTCGACCTTGCACTAGTGGGGCAACGCAGACACTTTTGTACAGGATTGTGAGACTACCCATAGTGATCATGTGACACCAAGTATTGGTGGCTTGTGGCCCCATCATGGTTGTGCCTTCGCTTGTGTCGATGCCCGTGGAGATTGAGCAAGATCTTCGCCTTTATGCCATGATTTAGACCATTTATGGCCCTCTTTTTTCTTGGAACACACAAATTTCGATTGTTATTTGTTAGTCTGATTATCATGCATCTTGTTATATTTCATGTCTTTCAATTACCGCATGATTCCTGAACTACCTTATTGTTTTATTCGTGAATTACTGTTATATTTTTCTAGCATTACTTTCAATCTCTCTCAGTTGCTCACCATCTAGTTTGTGACGGTGGGTGCAGATAGGACAGGTAACGACAAGAGAAAGGGACTAATGATAGGTGACTTCCTCTGAGCGCTCTTCGGGGACGATTTCTTTCCTTCCTGCATAATATGTAATTGTTTTATTTACATATGTTATTTTGAAACATTATGGATAAAATTAGGTTGTGAGACATAGATATCATGTATATGCCCCCATCATATTGTGGTCACAAAGCTTTACATGTTTATCTTGTATTCGGGTTCCTCATTTATTAAAAATTCTTGATTTCCTTTTGAGTTATAGAATGATTATAGTTGAATTCCACTGCTTATTGATATATAGAATTATTATAGTTGTATTCGGGGTTCCTCATTTACCCTAAATCCCAATTCCTAAGCGGATGAGCTCTTGGATGAACTACATAGGGTAGCTGTCTTCTCTAAACTTGATCTCCGTTCTGGGTGCTTTCATATACGAGTGGCACCAGCCGATGCCTTCTAAACGGCGTTCCGCACGATGGATGGACATTACAAGTTCCTCGTAATGCCTTTTGGCCTGATCAACGCCCCTTCCACATTTCTGGCAGCTATGAACGATCTCTTTCGCCCCTTCTTGCGCAAGTTTTTTTTTCTTAGTGTTTTATGATGACATCTTAATTTACTGCCCGATTGGCCCTCCCTCCTTAGCCACCTGCAACAAATACTAAAATTATTATCTGATCATCAATTTTTTGTTAAGTTCTCAAAGTGCTCCTTTAGGGTTGATACGGTGGATTACCTGGGACATGTCGTCTCAACTAAGGGTGTAGTTACGGACCCCTCAAAGTTACAAGCCATTCAGCCGTGGCCAAAGCCTCGCAACCTTACCAAACTACGCGGATTCTTGGGCCTCACAAGGTACTATCATCGCTTCATCCGCCATTATGCCACAATAGCCTCATTGCCTTTTTTAGTAAGAAGATGTGCCCTAGAACGCAAGCTGCCTCTGCCTACGTTAGAGAGATGTTCGCCATTATTGAAGATGTTAAGAAATGGTGTCAATACCTACTCGGGGCAAAGTTCAAAATCTATACTGATCAAAAAAGCCTCCTCAATCTCTACACCCAAATAATTCAAACCCCGGAACAACAAAAATGGCTCACCAAACTCTTCGATTTTGACTATGAGATCCTCTACACACCAGGGCATGAATATAGGGTTGCCGACAATGCCCTATGATTCCCTTCACCCTCTCCCCATCTCAAACGAAGCGTGGGAAGATATATCGATGTACTTCATTACCAATTTACCCCCTGACAAGGAAAAACAATAATCTGGGTAGCTGTGGACAGAGTTACAAAATTTGCCCACTTTATTGCACTACCGACACACTTCACAGCCGGGGACCTCGCCGCAATTTTCACAGTTGAGATCTTTGGTAGTCGTCCCTTTCCTTCAGATCTAGATTCTCTGCAGTTGAAACCTAAGCCAAAATGACTTTTAGGAACTCGAGTCGTCTTAACAAAGCATGGCGAGCAACAACAAGGCTTAATCGACTGGGAAGGCCTCGATTTCTCTGACGCATCATGGGTGCCATTCTCAATGCCACCTGCTTCTCAACCACGTGTCGATGGCCCACTCGGTTACCGTTTCCTAAACCTTATCAATAGAGGTAGCAATCTTGCGAATCTTGAGGACAAGATTCACTTGAAACATGGGTGCATTGTTATGGACCATAGGCTAAGTGACATTCCTATTAATCCTATGGGCCAGGCCCTATCAAATCAGACACCAAGGCACAGGAGAAAGTTACAAAAACCAACTTGGATGAAAGATTACTATTAATTAAGCTGCCTAAGTTATAGTTAATAGTTAGCAATAGTCATAGTTATTCTGAATTACAAAAAGTGTACGCGTTGTGCTATCATCAGTCCCAATTAGGGTTTTGATTGTATTTAAACTCCTCATCCAAATGAACAGTAAGAAAAGAGTTTACCCACTTCCCTTTTCTCTCTTCCATCTATCTTCCCTCATATCACATCACTAGTTAATTACTCCCTATGTTTCTAGAAAGGAAAATGTTGTCGTAACTCAAGGTTGGGCACGCAAGTCCGACACGCACACGTACGCGAGCCGTTGATGCGCCTCAAGATGCATACACGAGGCACATCCAATAGTGCATGTGTGTGAGTGATGATCCATTTTCCTAAACATGGTACTGTGACGACCCTAATTTTAAACAAAATAAGATATGCCATGTTTGTGTAAACTAGGAAACCCTAACTCACTTAAAATTTTGTGGGGCCCACAAATTAAGACTAGAAGACACTAGGGTTTGGAGTGGCCAACACTTTTGATTTTGAACAAACCAATATGGAAAGTAAGAATTAAATTTTTCATTAATTGAGGAGACCGTTACTTTCAGAAAGTAAAGGTTTGAAATCTCATTGTTTAGGAAGTTAGAGATTTTTAAATCTAGAAACTCTTAAAATTCAAGGTACATTGAATATGGTCAACTTGGTGTGCAAGGGAGAGAGAGAGAATTAATGAAGGCGTGATTCAGGTAGTAAATTTAGGATCTTGATTGATCTCATTTTAAAACAATAAACGTGTGCGGAAAGGCTTCACAAAAAAAAATAGAGTGAATGCCAAGAGAGGAACGAGGGAGGCAATCTTTGGAGTTCCTCGGGTTAAGTAATCTATTTTAATTTAGTTTTTAAATTTTTTCTATTGATGTTGAGGTTTAATCGAGTTTTCTATCGATCTACTCAAGTATTGCATGAGATCTATATGTTATTAAGACATTCAAACAAATTTCCCTGTTGATTGGAATTCTTTTAAACTAGAAAAGTTTCATCGAAAGATTTATTATTGATTTAAAATAAAATAAAATAAAATAAAATGGTGGGTTTTCAAATATGAACGAGAATGGTGAGTTTTTAAATATGACAAAGAAGATATTCTTCAAAATGATTATTTCTAAGGGTATTTTTCGAAAGATTTTCAAAATTAGTTATAATATAAAAATATGCAAGTCAACTTGTATAGTTAATAAGCATTTAACCTATTTAGGTTGATTGAACTTTGGAGTAAGCTCGTGAGTGCCAAGTAGACATTTTGAAATTAGCGTACCAGGTAAGTTGGGATTTTAGTTATTGGTTTTATGATTATTTACCTCTCTACTAGACTATATGATAGGAATCATGTAAGTAAGTCATGTGGGTAGATCGAGGTGCATTGTTAGACATTGTATGTAGAAAACTTAGTGGAGCTCGCTAGGAGTCCTTGCACCAGATGGTACCAGTTCGACCAGGAGTTCGGGACAGTTGGACCGTACAAGGGAGAACAACATAGGGCAGCTTGAGAATGAATATTTAATAATTGAGAATAAGAATAAGATCCAATATTCTCAATAAATTTTGGTAGTAGTTGTTATGTCCAGTTGGACGAGATGTGGATTTGGTTATAGGTGAATCTTGCATGGTGTAAGGTAATGGAGTGTTGACACTGCTACGACCATAGTAGGGTCAACCTTCACGAACTTTAGTGTGTTTGAGAAGTCTATCACAGTAGCTCATACATGTTTAGCATTTGCATATTTTGATGCATTAATAAATATTTTGTTTATATACTTTCTTGTTTATTCCTTTCGTCATATAAAATATTTGCAAGTCATGCATTTTATTTAATTTTGCATTTACTAAATGGAATGTTCATAACGCCCGTAACTTAACCCAACTTACTGAGCACTTTTGAACTATTTATGCTAACCCAACATTTTCCCCCACAGGTTTTTCGTCGAGAGTCGACAAAGAGAAATTAGTAGCTCTAGTTGTCTAGAGGAATATTTTTGATTTCGTATGGTTCGAGATTAATTGAACCATTCACCTTGTTTTTATATATAATTATTATCATGGGGTTCGGATTTGAATAATTTGAACTAGAGAGGTATTATTCTAGTTGAGAACTTTTGAAGGCCATAAATAACTTTTATGTCAAAACTTTGATTAAGTTTTATTTAATAATATTCCGTTGCGATTATGATTCATTTATTAAATCTCAATTGTTGATAAATGATAAAGGGTTAGTGTTGATAGAAGGCTTACTAGTTTGGTTCATAACTTAACGACCGAGTTGATTGGCGAGTTATGGATTGAGCTAGACCGGTAGGGATTCATCTGGAAAATGGGTCATGACAACGTGGTATCAGAGCAGTTAAAACATAAATTACAAAAATATAAGATACCAATAACATTTGTATCAGAGGCTAAGCTTAATGCTTAGGGAAAAATATAAATTGAGAAATACCAACAACGTTGGTATCAGAACGGTTTATTAAAAGTTGAAAAAGTAAAGAAAGATTATTTTGAGAACAAATTCAAGAACCTAAGTAACTAATAAGAGTTTTAAGAAATGTCTAAGTTGGGGAGGGGAAATTAAAAGTTATATTATGATACTTTTGCTCGTATATATATATTATATCGGATAGATATAGGCTCGTAAAGGTTATGATGAGACCAGAGATACGAGGTGACGCATTAACTCTTGTACACTAGACTTATGAGAAAGTAGTGAAGAATGTACTTCACTACGAGGCGGTAATGAAAGGAAGCAACGAGCTCCAAATTTGAGTACAACTGAACTAGGGTCAGGGTAAAGGAAGTGGAGACGAGGGTTTCTCAAAGTGTCTATAATATAAGAGGTATGGAATGGGCGATTAGAAAGTAGGAGCTTCATCAGCACCGACAGTCATTATGTAGGCCATGAAATTGCTAAAGGCACTAGAGACTCAAGTGAGTCTGAGGACCGGAAGTAGGCGGCAGACGCCAAAGTTAGGATAACTAGAGTTTCAGGCATTCATACTTGTTTTAAGTGCAGGAGGCAGAGTCACTACAAGAGTCAATGCCCTAGTGCTCTTGCGACATCGATAGGTAGTGTGGCCTAGTCGATCAGAGGACAAATGAAAACGGTAGCAGAGTCAAATCGAGATATAACTGTCAACTTGTTGAAGATATGTACTACTTGTCTTGAGCACCACAGTGAGTGAGGAAATATACCTAAATCTTATCTATCGAGACTATATGGTCAAGATTGGTAAGCATGACCTACCCATGGACCTTAAAGTTTTGAAGTTCCTTGATTATGATGCATTGTTGGGAATGGATTGGCTTGACGCTTATTACACCCACATTGATTGCTTCCGCAAGACAGTCATTCTTTAAATCCCAAATCTACCTCTATTTTTATTTAGAGGCAGAATACCTCCTCGACATACCACTCTAGGAAAAGTGGCGACCATTCAGGATATTGAACAAATAATGGGAGTAACCACTTTTAAAAAGAAGGTTAGGAAGATGAGATTCAGAAATATACCTATTGTGCAAGAATTCTCGGAGGTATTTCCCTCAAATCTATTGAGTATTCCTCCACAAAGAGATTGAGTTTATTATCGATCTTATTTCTGGAATGAAGCCGATATCCATACCTCTTTATTTTATGGCACCTAAGGAGTGCAGGAGTTGAATACCCAATTGGAAGAGTTGTCAAAACAAGGTTCCATAAACCTAAGCATGTTACCTTGGGGCGTTCTAGTCTTATTTTATAAAGAAGAAAAATGGGAGTATGAGAATGTATGTAGACTATTATCAGCTGAATCGAGAAACTGTGAGAAACAAATACACATTGTCGAATATTAACGATCTATTTGACCAGATATGAGGAGCTAAATTTTTTCGAAGATTGATTTGTGATCAAATTATCATCAGCTAAAGATCAGGGAGGAAGATGTTTCAAAGACGACATTCAGTACGAGATATGGTCATTTCGAGTTTATAGTTATGGCCTTTAGACTGACTAACGTGCCTGCGAACTTCATAGAACTCATGCATCACGCATTCTGACCTTATTTGGATCAGTTTTTCATCATTTTCATTGATGACATAAAGATATACTCTAAGTCCCGGGAAGAGCACGAGATGCATCTCAAAATTACCTTACAAACATTAAAGGGTTATAGATTGTACGCTAAGTTCAATAAGTGTAATTTATGGGCGACAGAGGTGAAGTTCTTGGGACACATCATCGGTGTAGAATGGGTGATAGTGGATTGCGATAAAGTTGAGGCAGTGATTAATTAGCCTAAACCGAGTTAAATGATAGTGACCAGAAGTTTTTTAGGATTGGTAGGTTATTACAGAAGATTTGTTAAGGGTTTCTTCAGTATTGTTGCCCCGTTAACAATACTGACACGAAAGAATGCACCATTCGATTGCAATGATAAGAATGCTTTTGTGGAATTGAAGCAGAAATTGACCATCGCCTTAGTGTTGACACTACCAAAACCAAGAATGGCTCTAAAAGTTTATACAAATGTTCCAGGGACTGGACTTGGTGAAGTGTTCATACAGGATGGGAAGGTGATGGCTTACGCATCTCGACAACTCAAGATCCATGAAAAGAACTACCCGGTTCACGATCTTGAGTTAGAAGTAGTTGTCTTTGCCTTGAAGACTTGGAGGCATTATTTTTATGGAGAAAATTTTATTGTCTATTCTGATCACAAGAGCTTGAAATACCTTTTCACTTAGAGTGAGTTGAACATGAGACAGAGGAGATGGCTCAAATTTCTGAAGGACTACGATTTCAGCTTAGAGTACTATCCAGGAAAGGCAAATATGGTAGCAGATGCTTTGAGTAGACAGAGATGTATGACGGAGATAGTTGCCTCATTGATGACACGGGAGTACCAACTACTTAAAGATATGTCATTGTTTAGCATTCATAATGACTTGCCAGGGAACTTAGTGTGTGCATAGTTAAGAGCCGAGCCAGAGACAATTACCATAATCATTGAGTGTCAGGAGACAGACTCAGAGTATGATTATTACAAGGCTTAGGTTGACAATGCAGAGTATCCAGATTGGAGAGAGTCGGCGGATGGAGCTTTGAGATATCGAGACGGATTATGGATCCCTGTATAGGAATAGTTGAAAGAAGAACTACTCTGAGATTCACACAAATCCAAATGCACCATTCATCTATGAGGTAAGAAGATGTATCAGAATATGAAGTTGACGTATTGGTGGCCGAAGATGAAGACCGATATTTTAGAGTACATTAGGAGATGTGATACATGCCAGCACGTAAAGACAGAGCATCAGAGACCAGGTGGTCAGTTGCAGCCGTTACCCATTCTTGAATAGAAGTGGGAACACATCTCGATGGAATTTGTGGCAGGTTTTCTGGGATCACAGAAGGGAAATGATGTTATTTCGGTCATAGTAGATCGCTTGACTAAATCGGCTCATTTTCTACCCGTAGCTACCCAAGATACACTTGATAAGCTGAGTAAACTCTACATTGATTGGATTGTGAGGTTGCATGGAGTACCAGTATCCATCGTTTCAGATCGGGATCCTCGATTTGCACCGATGATGTGGCAAGGTTTGTAGAGATAGTTGGGTTCCTGAGTGCACCTCAATACAACATTTCATCCTCAAACAGATGGTCAGACAGAGTGCACTATACACACTTTGAAAGACATGCTCAGGGCTTGTGCGTTAGATTTTAGTGGTAGTTGGGAAAAATATGTGCCCTGGTGCGAGTTTGCACACAATAATAGTTACCAATCAAGCAGAAGAATGGCTCATTTCGAGGCACTTTATGGTACACCATATCGTTCGCTAGTTTGTTGGACCGAGGTTAGTGAGGCAACCTTGTTGGGACTAGAGTTAGTGCATGACTATACATAAAAGATTAAACTGATCCGATGACGTATGAGTGTAATACAAGAAAGGTAGAAGCGTTATGCAGATAAGAAATGCAGGACCATCGTGTTGAAGAAGGACGAATGGGTACTATTGATGGTTTCTCTACGCAAGGGACACCAAATGTTAGAGATCAAAGGAAAGCTTATGCTGATATTCATTGGGCCATTCAACATCACTGAGAAGATTCGTACAGTAGCATATCAGCTTGAGCTCTCTTAGCAGCTAGCATCAGTTTACAATGACTTCCATGTCTCAATGTCAAGAAAGTGATTCTCAAATGCATCGCGGGTCATTGTTTGGGCTCAATTCGAGCTACAGGAAGATGCCTCCTATTGCAAGCAGCTGGTTCAGATCCTAGATAGGAAGGTCCAGAAGCTCAGAAAAAGGGAGATACCGCTGGTAAAAGTGACATGGAGATTTCAGGACGACAGAGACGACTTGAGAGCAGGAGCTATATGCGTGAGTATTTTCTTGTCTTATTCTAAATTGAGGTATGATTTACCTTTTAAATTTCGAGGGCGAAATTTCTTAAGTTGGGGAGGTTGTGACGACCCTAATTTTAAACAAAATAAGATATATCATGTTTATGTAAACTAGGAACCCTAACTCACTTAAAAGCTTATGGGGCCCACAGATTAAGACTAGGAGACACTAAGGTTTGGAGTGGCTAACACTTTTTATTTTGAACAAACCAATATGGAAAGTAAGAATTAAATTTCCCATTAATTGAGGAGACCGTTACTTTCGAAAAGTAAAGGTTTGAAATCTCATTATTTAGAAAGTTAGAGATTTTAAATTTTGAAACCCCTAAAATTTAAGGTACGTTGAATGTGGTCAACTTGATGTGCAAGGGAGAGAGAGAGAGAATTAAGGAAGACATGATTCGGGGAGTAAATTTAGGATTTTGATTGATCTCCTTTTAAAACAATAAACGTGTGCGGAAAGGCTTCACAAAAAAATAGAGTGAATGCCGAGAGAGGAACGAGGGAGGCAATCTTTGGAGTTCCTCGCGTTAGGTAATCTTTTTTAATTTAGTTTTTAAATTTTTTCTATTGAGTTGAGGTTTAATCGAGTTTTCTATCGATCTACTGAAGTATGTACAAGATCTATATGTTATTAAGATATTCAAACAAGTTTCCCTGTTGATTGAAGTTCTTTTAAACTAGAAAAGTTTCGTCGAAAGACTTATTATTGATTTAAAAAAATATAAATAAAATAAAATAAAATGGTTTTTTCAAATATGAAATTCAAATATGACAAAGAAGAGATTCTTCAAAATGAGTATTTCTAAGGATATTTTTCGAAAAGATTTTCGGAATTAGTTTTAATATAAAAATATGCAAGTCAACTTGTATAGTTAATAAGCATTTCACCTATTTAGGTTGATTGAACTTCTGAATACGTTCGTGAGTGCCAAGTAGACATTTTGAAATTAGCGTACCAGGTAAGTTAGGATTTAAGTTATTGGTTTTATGATTATTTACCTCTCTACTAAATTATATGATAGGAATCATGTAAGTAACTCATGTGGGTAGATTGGGGTGCATTGTTAGATATTGTATGTAGACAGCTTAGTGGAGCTCTCTAGAAGTCCTTGCACTAGATGCTACCAGTTCGACCAGGAGTTCAGGAAAGTTGGACTGTACAAAGGAGAACAACATAAGACAGCTTGCCCAGAATGAATATTTAATAATTGAGATCAAGAATAAGATCCAATATTCTCAATAAATTTTGGTAGTAGGTGTTATGTCCAGTTGGACGAGATGTAGACTTCGTGATAGATGAATCTTGCACAGTGTAAGGGAATGGAGTGTTGACACCGCTACCGCCATAGTAAGGTCAACCTTCATGAACTTTAGTGTGTTTGAGAAGTCTATCATAGTAGCTCATACATGTCTAGCATTTGCACATTTTGATGCATTGATAAGTATTTTGTTTATATACTTTCTTGTTTATTCCTTTCGTCATATTAAATATTTGCAAGTCATGCATTTTATTTAATTTTGCATTTACTAAATAGAATGTTCATAACGCCCGTAACTTAATTGGACTTACTGAGCACCGTTGAACTATTTGTGCTCACCCAACATTTTTCCCTACAGGTTTTTCGTCGAGAGTCGACAGAGAGTAAGGAGTAGCTCTAGTTGTCTAGAGGAGTATTTTTGATTTGGTATGGTTCGAGATTAATTGAACCATTCACCTTGTTTATATATATAATTATTATCATGGGGTTGAGATTTGAATAATTTGAACTAGAGATGTATTATTCTAGTTGAGAACTTTTGAAGGCCATAAATAACTTTTATGGCAAAACTTTGATTAAGTTTTATTTAATAATATTTTGTTGTGATTATGATTCATTTATTAAATCTCAATTGTTGATAAATGATAAAGGGTTAGTGTTGATAGAAGGCTTACTAGTTTGGTTCATAATTTACTGACCGAGTTGGTTGGCGAGTTATGGATCAGGCTAGGCCGGTTGGGATTCATCTGGAAAATGGGTCTTGACAGGCACCGCCCGACCTAATCCTGTAATTAAGCCCTAATCTTATTTAACTATGTATTAGTCAGCCTTTTAACTTATTTTCCTCATTCTTCACATTCAGGATAAGTAATACAAGTGTCATACCATTATTGAATTTATGGTTAGTTATAACTTTTCAACAAAATATTAAATACAATGAAAGTCTTAATGGTTTATGCGGAAGCAGTCAAATTAAACCCTAAGTGTGGAAACTAGAAAAATACCATTGATCACATGCAATATAGTCATATAGCGATAACAGTGTGATAATTTGTCAAGTCAGGGAACTAATTTCTCAACCCAATATATACCCCAAAAGAAGTATATAATAGGACGTAAGTAAATAAATATATCAAAATACCGAAACCTACGTAAATCAAAGTAGTGGTACATCGAAGGCTCAGGGATAGTCGTCAATTTTCTCCTTGTCTAGTCTGCTAGTCGATGGATTTGCACCCACCATCATAAAAAAGACGGTGAGTACAATAAAATAACAGTAGACCAGAATAGGCATTTATCCACATTTCCAAATACAAGAAATAGGTATTTAACAACATAAAATAGCGAAAGATTATTTAAAATAGAAAACATGCTTGTAAATACCACGAGAAAACAAGTAAAATTGACTCGGATATAAATATACTTGTAGTGTACATTGGTACTACCCTTATTGGTTTTAGACCATCGTCCTAACGACTTCATTTAATAGGTCAATACACGAGCACTTTTTACTACCTAATTGATCACACATGAACCTCATGTAATAGGTCTGTACCGTGCACTTCAGTATTACCCCAATTGGTCGTGGATTTCGTCTAACAACCTCATATAGTAGGTATGTATCACTAATTGAATAGATCCCGACACACCATTTCCCATACCATGTGAGTTGCACACATCTATGTAAATAGTTGAGGAAAGATATCGACAAAGAATAAATAGTAATTCAAAAGAAATGTCATAACTAATTACTCCATAAATGAGCATATCATACAACCAACATGACATTTTGAGTATAAAGGATTAACGCACATGAACTAATTAAAATTCAGAAATTAAAGAGCAAATGAAATGAAAATAAGTGTCTAATATGTTTACTCACTGTTCACGTAACTTTCCTAGCTATTTTCGACCTCCTGACTCCTCAAACCCCGCTAACAGAGTCCTGAGAACTCCCCCTTGGTCCCTGGCATGATTACATATGGTTTAGAGTTGGTTCGTGTCATTTTATATGGGTTTAGGCTAGGCCAATAGGGTTAAGTTTGATTTTGGGTGTGGCAAGAAATTGGGATAAATTGCAGGTTTTGGCTACTCAGAACACCAAGCACGCTAGGGAAATTCCCTAGCACGCTGGGTGCCCTTAGCGCGCAGGCTGGATTATCCAACATGCTGAGTGCAAAAACTAGAAATCTGCAACTGATTTTTGGGATTCCCAAATTGGGAAAACCTTCCCTTAGACCTTGTTCACCTTCACCAAGGGTCTAGAACATCCTCCAACATTAACATACACCAGACACTTCGTTTATATGCATCCATATATCAAAAACATCAAGATTTATACATGCATGTGTGTTATGAGCTTAAAAATACATGAAAACTCAAATTTCCATAACTTTGTCAAAACAAAACTTTTTTGTAGAAGTTCTTGGTAGCTAGATTATCAACAAATCACAAGGATTCCAAATCCAACTTTCACTTGCAAAAACAAACTTATTTTATATATCAAAAATTAGAATCTCATAATCATGCAAAAACCCCTAAATTTGTCCAAGTTATGAAAATCCGAAAATCGAACTTATAAACTTAAATCAAGAATCCATGGATTTGATTATGATTCAAAACCACATTAAACATTTTGAAATTGTTCAAACACAAAAGCCTTATAGTTCATACCCAATAATCCATGGATTTGGTGCATTTACATGGAGTAGAGCATACCTAAGTTGAATGCACACACCCTAGTCTTTCAATCCTTTTTCCTTATACAAATTTGAGCTCCTTGATCCCACAAATTAAACGAAATAGCCAATCGAGCTCTGAATTTTGTCGAGAAGAGCATGCAAAATGAAGCTACAACCTAAGTGTTGGCTTTTATAGTTTGGGTTCATATATAAGTGCAACCTCACATCTCTATGTCCATCTAATGGTATACACTCACTCCTACCTTCCACTAATTCAGCTCAAGTGACTCACACTTTGACACAAATTACATGGGAGTGTGTGCTTATGTGCATCCCAAGGCATATCCATGAGTTCTTGATTTTTAATTCCAAACCATATGCTACATATTTGATTTGCCTTGATTAAATAACTTTAGGCTATTGTCTTAATCATTTAAATCACATAAAAGAAATGTGGCTTACCTTATGGCTAGCTACCCTAGTCTCCCATCTCACATGCAACTCGAGGCACATCCCCCGCACATCGAACCAACGAAATAATCGAACTCAAATAACTCTGGGTATAAGGTACACATATACATCACACTAGACATTAATCACACCAAAAAATATATTACTTGGTCCTCGAGCCGAGTGTTAGGAATGTGTACCTGCTCTTAGGCCACGTCACCGGTCGGTGACCCCGATAACGATTAAAATCAAGAATTAGAAATTTGGGCCGTGACAACTATTGCCAACAAAATGGAAATTTCATCCCCAAAATTTATTTTGACTTAAATCATTATTTTCTTTCAACTTTAGTAAACTTCCATTCTCATTGTAACTACCATAACCAAAATCTCAAATGATATTAGCCCCAAAGCTTGTATTTCTCAATTTCCATAGGTGGGTCCACCGACCACTTCAACCTGGGTTCACATATCATGGTGGGCGAGTCTACGCTCAACGACCATACACACATCACATACCATATACGGTACTATTGTCATAGTACTCAAGAGGAATTTTGGTAGGCGTAACTTTCTAGGGAGTCTAGGTATTTCTTATTCACACAACACTACTCTTTTTATTTCATTATGTTTTCACCATTAAGTCATGGAATTAGTCGACTTTCATTCGATCGACGAATACTAACTCTCTTGTAGATTAATTAGTGCATGTTATTGTTGTATTTAAGCCACACAATTCATGCAATATATGAACAAATCAAGACTTACCCTCAACTCGGTCGCGTACCAGAGCTGAGTTTGGTCCTGCAATTGCATGGATTCTCTCTCGATCGTGTGGTTATGGTATCTCCTCCTGATAGCTCGCCGGTTGCTGAAATTATCATACAATGTGTACGATCTGATCACACTTGTAACACGTTGGTTGTCTCCTTTGATCAACAAATGCAATTTGAGTCCACCCTTGTCCCGGTGCATCTCAGTCTCTGCCGCCTAATGCTCACGGTGTCTACGGAGGTGGAAATGCTAGTCTAACTGGTGGTGGCAAAATGGGTGGGGTTGCGTGAAATATAGTTGTGAAGGCTGGTGTCACGGGCCTGAGATTTAGAATATGTCGTTCATTGTTCTCTCTCCCTTGCCTCTCTGTCTTCGCCTCTTTAAAGTTAGATCCCTGCTCAGACGATAATATCTGCTCAAAGTTGTCCCGTCAATGACCTTACACAAGTAATAGGTCTCGTGGGAGAGTGCACATTCCTCTATTTCACTGAGTGTCCTAATGCCTGTGCTAACCACGTAATACCTAATGTCTGGCCTTAAACTGTGGCAGCCCCGCGCCCCAAGGCCACACCGTGGCGTACAATTCCTGAGTCGCAGGCCCTGCTGCACCTGCTTGTCTGTTTGAATTGACCGATAGGTCCTACGCTTCACTACGTTTGACTCCACGTTAGTATCCTCAATTCGCGTGCTAACTTGTCTCATAGTTTGTATCTTACATGTTATTCAATATTTACTTTAGTTAGCCTTTTCCAACACTGAAATTTACCAATTATTCAGTTAACTTAATCCTTGAGTGTTGGGTAGTATTTTAAAAGAGTTGTAAATAAATAACCAGTGCTTAATAGCATAAGTCTTAAATTAATAGAAATAGTGAATATATAGGTTCATTTCAAGTAGAGCATCACTCCTAATGTGGAAAACATGGGAAAGTACTCAGTATAAGTAGGTGATAGTACCAAAGTCAATAGTATATACATGTACAAGCTCTCGCAAGTCCCCAAAATAACCCAAATAAAAACAATATATTTATCGAGATAAAACACCTACGAGTATGTCCTCGACAGCTGGCAAGTCCAAAATAGCTGCCCAAGATCTCCTTGCAACTACTCGTAGAAGGAATATGCACTCAGCACCCAACAAATACTGTGACAAGACCAGTGAGTAAAATCCTAAGAGAAGACCACATAATATTAAGCAAGAAAAATTAAATAATCTACAAGTCATGACAGTATGCTATTTGGAAACAAGCAAACATACTCCTATGAATGTAGGGTGGTAAAGAGATTCAAGCAGCGAGTAGTAATAGTAACACAATACAACATGCAATAATTGAAAGTAGAACAACAATTAAATAAATAGACTGGCATGTAAATACATACAATATCAAGTCAACGCATAAGTAAATAAAGTGGAAAAGAAATCAAGTGTGTTTGTTCCCGATCAGACTAGATTGCACTTCGGACCCTAGGATCTTTTTCAATGGGTGCCCCTACGTCCCTTTCCCCTGATAACCTAGCGGTGCTAACTAAAAATCCACATCACACTGACACATGCAACAGAAACAGCTTGGGTTGCCATTCACCGAGGGTCGGGTCCACGTGCTACAATATAGTAAGCCATAAAAACACAACATCGAATAAGACCCCAAGGATGTATCTCGTTTAGCAAACTTTACTATACTTTAGAGCTAAGGGCCTCTCTAGTGGGCTTCTCTAACAGCCTCTACTGTCCCATCCCCTTATTCCTCGCAGCTCTGGGCCTATATCATGCTCTACACCGACAAGTTCACCTTTGTGCAACTCGAGTCGTAATTCACCGAGGGCCTGATCAAGCGTGCTATAGTATAGTGTGCCCCAAATCCGTCCATACATCCCGGTATGAAACCCCAATAAACCACTCAATTGGTCTAACAAATCAACAAAGTGAAAACAGTTCGACAGTCGACATACATATAAGAAAACGAACTGAATGTTGTGGAGTATTCTTAAGGGTTTTACGCACCTCAATACGCGCTTCAAATTCCCTAAACCGCCAAATCTGAACCTGCCTTGCTCCCCGGACCTGAGCTACAGTTCCCTTAGTCCATGAAGCGCATTAAATATCATTTTAATTGATTTGAAGTCACATTAAGTGTATTTACAATATTAGACCAAAAATTAAAACTTTATTCCAAATTTCTAGTTGTGGCACATTTTCCAAGTAATATCTGGGTACCAAAAGCCCGAAATGTCCCAAAACAACTTTTCTACATTTTTCTCAATTTCTTATATTTTCTATGATTTTTTGAATTTTTCTAAAGTTTTCTAACTATTTTTCCTTATTTTCTAGAAAAAATATATTTTTATTTTATTTTATTATATTTAATTAGGGAGGCCCACCTGAACCGGTCCCAGTCCGACCTAACTCGGCTAGGCCCTGTTCAGGCTTGTTGGGCCAAGCCCGAGCCTGACCCAGCCCAAGGGACGCACGCACATGCGTGTCCTCTTTCCAGAGACGAATCTGTCTCTGGTTTAAACCAAAGACGAATACGTCTCTGGTGTTTTTTTTTTGTTCTTCTTTCACCTTTCTTCTTCATAAATAACAACAATAACAACCACATCATTAACCTCCATTAATCAATTTCTTCATAAAATATCAAACATGTGTAAAACCATAAGCCTTCAAAAGACTCAATTCCTTTGAAAAACTAGTTTAAGAACTCTAATTGGTGAATTAAATACTCTCTACACATGAAGAAGCTAGCAAAACTAATGAGCAAAGCCCAAAAAATCATTTTGAAGAAAATCACCCAAAATTGAGCTTCATTTCTATGAACATGGTGAAGATGATGATGTGTATGAAGATTACCTTAGCTTATATCCTTTTTTTTTGGTACAAAGCTTAGATTTTCTTTAACTATTCAATTTGATCAACTCCATCCTTCCCAACACCCCAGAAATCCCTATTTCCTCCCTATTTGCATGTAACCTTTTGGCTATGTTGATGAGAAAACCACTAAGTCTTGTATTTATACGTTACCTTGTAATCTAGTGTGTTATGTGAATATCAAGGACGATCTTGTGGTTCCTATTTGCCTTGTCCCACTCTCTAGTAACACCAATTGATGACACTTATGCATAGTTGTCTGCATTTTGATCATCTTGAGGCATATCCATGGTTTCAATAATTTAATTTCCAACCATAGGCTTACTTTGATTTGATTAGTCTAAATTACAACTATGCACATTGTAAAATCAGGTTTTAAGGTTACACTAACTCCCAACTACCCATTGCTCTGCGTCTAGCACACATCTCGATGCGCACCAACATTTAGTATATCCAATTTATTTGAGTTAGCCTAAAGTTTGGTAATTCATTTTATGCTATAACAACATTGACCTACGTCATTTTGTTCAAATTTGCATTTCATAGACTTAGAGTTCCATTATTTCGTCTGCCCAGTACCCACGTCGATACGCAATCCGAAGCGAATACCCATCACACAATTTCAGACAGTATAGAAAGGTAACTACACACATGCAATGCCTTAAAGAATAAAATAATTTTAAGGCACCGTAATAAGGCTTACAACAGATAAAAATAACTATCACGTCACCTCAAACATTGTAACGGTCCCAATTCCACAATCCTAAATTGGACCCACCCGGCCGAGACTTACATGAACCCCCGAGCCAGTCTCGCTGAGTCACGCAAGCCTAATTAGCGTTCCTTTACCATTTACCACTTTTAAACTATTTACAAGTTGAGAATATCAATTAGTGAGTTATCCTTGGTATAGCGGAATCAATTTTATCTCAAACTAATCAAAATAACCTCAAGCATCCAAAATAAAACAACCAAGAGTGTGGAAACCGCACATGTGTATATCATCATAAATAAGTCTGAGGAGAGTAAACAACAAGATATACATGCCCAAGATCTCTCAAAACCACAAGTTCCAATATTTTCAAAACAAGTATATACAATAATACAAAAGAATCACCTACATTAGATAAGTGGAAGAACTGCTCCGGTATCTTTAGATAGTATCTCCTAGCTGTGGAGCCTTCCCCTTACTAGACTGTGGATCTGCACTTCGTCAAACACAAGAATGACGAGCCCAGGTAACACCAAGCAGGACATAATTACAACATTTCAAAATAAATAAATCAGTCTAATTCATGCAGATAAAAAGAAAGGAACAGGGAGTGCATGAATACATAAGACTATAAATAAATCAATCGAATATAGTGTCCGAAATATGAAAACCTAATAGCAAAGAGTCCTGACCAAAAGGTCGTTGAGTCGTGGCAAAAGCCCAGCAAACTCGAGTTCAGGACAAGACACAGCCTACCAACCCTAACCTTTGCGATTATGAAATATCCACAGACCCAGATAAGTGCCCCCAACGTACACTCAATTGGGAGATATCGACAACATCTAGATAAGAGCTCATATCACAAATAAATAGTAACCATGACTCACTTGCCAATGGAACACTCAACCAAAAGAAATTCCAAGAAATAAATGAACAGAGCAATAACAACAAATTAAAGCTGAAGAAATAACTGTAAAATTTCTCACTGGTTTACTTACATGTATCCAAGCTAACACGCACTCACACAAGCTCTGACTCGCCTCCTACGAATCCCCCCGTGTGACCCATCAATGACTAAATCTCCTGATAATCAATTGAATTGATATTCCTCAATAATTATTTTCTATTTTACACAATTTAATATAATTATTTCATTAGTGTAATTGGGTTTATTTTTGAGGTATTGGATCGTATTCGAACCTATTTGGATACCAGAGAGATCCCTAAAATTTTATGAAAATTTATTAAATTGTGCACTGTGAACAGTGTCAAACCGTAAGTGGCACCGTGGGGGTCAAACTCTTGCGGCATCACATAAAGCATGAATAGTATTCAACCCTCTGCCTCAGACACCGCAAATGGCGCCGTGGACATAAATGCCCCAAGGCGTCCCTCGTAGCGTGAGTTCCTGCACTCACATCCGGGTTTTTCGAATGGCTCCTTTCGCCGCCTTTCAAACCTATTCCAAATTCTTAGGGACGTCCATTTCTACCACAAACCACCTTTACTTAAGTCAAAACTTCGACAAAAACCCCTGATTTCATAAATTACACAAAAGTCCCAAACATTTCAAAACTCCAGAAATCATCAAATCACTAATTAAAATCACCAAATCTCATTCCATTGACTTCAAATTCATCAACAAAATCCAATAAAAATCTCATTCCAAAATCATCACCCAAATCCATCGAGACGAAAACATTCAAAATTGCTACCAAAACGTAGCTACACATGTGGGGAGTCGGGATCTCACCTTAGAAATTGAAGTTGGTCGATCCATTGACGTCAATTGACGTCGCAATATCCAAAAACCCACACCATTTTCACGTTATCATTTTCATTGGAAAAGATGAGGAAATAGTGAGGATAGAGAAATTGGTAATCCCTTATATACACCCCCTTCATATAACCTCATGCACGAATCTCGAGGCACATCCTATAGGCATCCTTTACTCCATCCAACTACTTTAACACAACATGGTGGCTCCACAAATCTGAAGTACCTTCACTCAAGGTTGCGCACAACAACAATTGTTAGGCGAGAAACGGTATGACACCGTTTGAGGCGTTCTGTGATAGGCCTCGTAGATTCTCTTCCTGCTGGACTGAGCCAGAGGATGTAGTGGCAGCTGGTCCTGAGACTGTTGATGATCATGCTGATAAGGTGCGTCAGATTCATTTGAAGACTTAAGAGTGCCTAGGAGTGGTAGAAGAAATACTTGAAGATTATCACGATGAGTTTCAGTTTGATTCAAGGAAAAACTTGCTCCGAGTTTTATCGGTCTTTTCAGGATTTGTGTAAAGGAATAGTAAAGTCGTTAGTTTAGTTTACTTATAAGGTTTCGGCAACGAAATTCTAATAAGTGGGAGAGACTGTAACAACCCTCAAATTTGAATCGACTTGTGTCGCACTTGTTAGGACCGTGACCCGGTTACATAATAATGGACAGTATTTTGAACTTAGGTAGTCAACAACGAAGTAATATTATGTTTCGGTGATGTGTGTATTAGTATTGTAGTATAATATGAGTCTCAAACCATTCGGGCGAATATTAGTCTGAGCGAGGCTTCGCCTAGGTAAACGGGGGTGTAACACAATAAAAAAATAAAAAAATACAATTAAATGAATTTTTGTATAATTTAAATAATTATTTGTGAGAGACAAGGCAAAACTTCGTGCAACGGGAGTCAAAATGGATCGAGGATCGTCGTTTGAACGCGGGAGATGGTTAATTATGCAACACACGAGCTATGAGATAGGATTATTAAAATCACACCGGGGAGCCAAGTGATCAACCTCGAGATGAGTGTGGGAGTTAGGATGGAAAGAAAAAAAAAGCTATAAAAAGGACCTACACCCACTTTACTAATTCACTTTTCATTCTCTCCTCAATCCATCCTTTCCACCGACTCTTTCACCCTCAATTCGGTCCTCCTATTCTCGCCTCCCCTCTCCCCTGGTGATCGGCCCTCGACCTTCGCCAGAGGTCCCTCTGCTTGCTGGAGGTCTGTCACATACATTCTCTCTCTCTTTCTCAGATCTCACTATTGTACACAACGCACCATGTGTTTTTTCAGGATTGTTCGATCGCCGTGGTGTTTCCTCCGATTGGGAACTTGGGTGTGGATGACCCATGGGTGTCTCGACATTCCCCGAGGCTCCAACGCGGGGTAGACGTGGTGTATTTGTTGGTGTTTCTGGGCTGCTATGTAGTAACACACTGTTTTTGATCGGTGGTTTGTTTGTGGTTTCTTCATGGTTCTGTCCGCTTAATGGTGGTGCAACCATATTTGGGAACCATCTCCAATGGCTCCCAGAAGCTTAGACGCCCAAGTTACCCTACAGATGTGTCTATGACGATGGATTTCCAGCTTGTTTGTAGCTGTATTCCATGCTCTGTTTTTGTTTTGTTTTCAAACTGTTTTGGTTTTTGAACTTAGAACAGTTGCCGGAATCGCTAGGGTGGTCAGGGACAGTCGTGGGTGGGCCCCCCTGACCCACCAAAGTCCCTACGACCTCGGAGTGTCGCTGGTTTAGTGAATATACATGTTTGAATCTCAATTTGCGCAAGTGTTGTTGTTTATGTTGTTGTTGGGTTGTTTTGCATTCCTCGTCAGATTCCGCTGCCGTGGGTGGCGCCATCGCTTTGCCACCATTACCGGGGATGTCAGGGACCAAGCTAAGTCCATGGTTGTGTCTCACGACTCCCGGAGTGGCCCAAAACAGCAGCGGTGCTGCCGTCGACCCGAGGACATAGAGGGACTGCCGGAGACCTTACCATGTACGTCGTGGAGTCTCACAGCCCCCAGAGCGTCTCTATTAGCAGTGGTGAACTTGGTTAGCGTCATTTCATGTGTTCTCGTTGTTGCGCGTCTCATCACAAACTATCATGTATGGTCGGCACTGTCACCGAATGCTATGACTAAGGGAGCATCGGGGATCACACAAAAAACCTCGGGTGTGTCCCATAACTCCCAAAGTGTCCATATTGATGGTGAAGAGTCGTTGTAATGGCAAAGTTATGCTTAAGTTATTTCTATCGTGTCGAGTAGTCGTCGACGTGACGTAGGGCATGCACATGGCCTTTCCATGCCGTGTTGGCACTCTACGGACATTGGACCACACCTGTGAGGTTCCATACTCGCCGGTGTATGGTCATGTTGAGTTTCATGTTGAGTCGTGATTGTGTTTTACGTTGTTGAATGGTAGTGACGTCGTGGTCACGCCGCCGGTCCTCGAGACTATGTCGTGACCTATTAACGACTAAGCCAAGCCCATGATTCGCAATGAGGCTTATACATGCTGTGATTTCAAAACCCAAGAAAGTTGTGTTTTCATTGGGCTTCTGGTCGATTTACCGATTGATTTATCGAGCTGTCGAGTCATTAAAACACTGGGAAAATATTAGGGATTCAACCTAGGTTTAGTTAACGACTTGACCTATTAACATGAGTTTCCGACCTTATCAGGTAGCGAGAAACTTGGGGATACGCGTTAGTGACGCGAGAGTGTATACGGGTTGCGATAGTTCAGGTATGTACACTCGCCTACGTGCTTGAGTATGTTAGTAAGCCAGTAAGGAAGTCTCATGTAATTCATTATCATTTATTGCTATGCTTGCTACTATCCATTGTTGGCATTCAAATTCCATTATTTGCTTGGTATGTGTGTTCTTGGCGTAAGTGTGTCGTGATAGTATCATGTGGCCCGCACTGATGGGGAAACTTGAGTATTTCCTACCGAAATTACTGTTACCCACAGTGTTGTGTGAACCTGGGTACTGATTTGTGAAGGTGTTATGTAGCCCGCACCAGTTAGGGAAACATGAGCCACTTCCTGCAGGAGTGCCTGACCACCCCTGGTGTTGAGTGAACCTGGGCACTGGATTGTTGTAGATTTTAGACCGCTTATGATCCTCTCTTGATTCTTAGAACACGCATGTTATCGTTGTTGCTTTCTAGTCTGTCTATCATACACTTTGATCTATTTACATTCCCGCCTTTCAATTATAACATGATATTTAGACTTCTTTATTTGATATTCATGAATTACTGTGAAATTCTTCTGGCATTACTTTCAATTTCTCTTAGTTGCTCACCGTCTAATTTGTGACGGTTGGTGCAGATATACTAGAGTGTTTGAAGGGCAAGGGGCCCTGTCTAGGATTTTTCCTGTGAGGAGCTTAGTGACTAGATTGACGGACCTTAGAGGAGGTTTATGTTTGTTTTTGATTGTATGATGCTTTATATATGGTATTGGTTATTGAACTGCGGATCATTTTTTAGATGGATATCCTGTGTTTGTTATTTTGATTTGAACATGAATATATCGAGGTTTTTCACATAATAGATTCTTAATTTCCCTTGATTGGGTTATTTCCCATATTATTTAGTTATTTATTTTTTCGCTACGTATAATTTGCAATAACTCTTTCATAAACTGTTAAATTGATTAATCGGAGGCTAATTAGGCTCGTCAGGCTCACTGAGTACAGACTCGGGACCTGCACGGGTCTAGGCCGAGCATACCCAAATGCATTGGAAATTTAGGGCCGTCACACGTGACACGATTTAGATTTTAGGGTCATTACAGATGCGTCCTGGTCCCACCCACGACATCCACGTGGATCTGAGCTGGTGTTCAAGACTGGAAGTAACTTGATTAACGGCTTAAAACAATATTGGGCCGTTACACAAATCATCCATGAAATGGTAAACATCCTATAAATCATTCCTAACCAAGTCCCTAACAAACCGCCTCGGATATCCATACCGGTCTCTATAGTGCATGACAGACTCATTTAACTCCTGCCTCATATTCATAAATTCCCACCTTAACTTCATCATAACTACTGGCGGGAAGTACTGCCGATAGAACTTCTCCTTAAATGCCTTCCACGACCCGAAGTTTCTATCAGTAGCTATCGTTGTGCACCACCAAACAACGACATCTCTTTGTAGTGTGTATGATGATAACTCTGAGCATAGTCGACCCTCAATCCCTAGTATCATGTGAAGCTTTTCCTGGGATAACACCCACTTCTCAATTTTCTCAAAGTCCCTAACTCCATCAAAGTATGTTGGCTGAAGTCTGATGAAGTCCTTCACCAGCTGAATCTCGACTGAAGTGCTGGGAGGTGTGGGTGTCGGTGTCGATGTAGACTCAGTAGGAATAATGATCGGAGCTGCAATAATTGTCGCATCCTGAATAATGGGCGCTATCGGTACAATTGGTGTCTTTAGTATCGATGCTGCTGCTAGGACAGTAGGTGCTGCAATCATAGGCTCTAGTGTCAGAAATGCGGCAGTCATAGTAGCAGTGGTGAAAGCTTGTGTAAGTGTAGTGATGCGTGCCGTCATGAAAGTCATGAAGTCAGCTAGTTGTTAACCTTGTACCGCTATTCTGTCAGACAATCCCTGATAGTCCTCAGTCGATAACAAGTGTTAGCTATTATTGGTGCTACCATCTCTGCCCTCATGCTGATATGCCATCGATGGTTGCATGTCGACGACGAACTCGGTATCAGTTACTACGTGAATATCGCGTATATGTACATAAACAACATAACATTTATATATAGCAATCCCTAACTCATTTTCACTCAATTCCCAACGGTGATGACCCATTTTCCTATATATTTATTTACTTATTAATTGCTTAGTGGATTTCCTAAGGATTTTACTCATCTGAACTCGTCATCTGTTTTCTTGTGATGGCTGAGTGCAGATCCCAGTACCAGTAGGGGCAAGGGGATCCTAGGTGACTACATCTAATTGCCCATTGTTGAGGACCTACTAGTATGTGTTATTTTGATATTTTGCTTTCATTTTGGGTATTTGGGAGACTGGAGAGACACTTTACATGTATATATATTACTATTTTATATTACTGTCGCCTATATACAAAGTACTTTCCCGGGTTTTCCACATTAGTATACTCATTATGACTTGACATATATAAATTATAATGATCTTTATGCTTACTTATTCAATTTAAGACTTTGGTTATTAAATACTGGTTATCTATTTGCAACTCTATTAAAATAAGACTCAACACTTCAAGATTAAGTAAATTGAATAATTGCTAAATCTAAGTGTTGAAAAAGGTTAACAGATAAAAGGTGGAATAACGTGTAAATCATTAATTACGAGACAAGTTAGCACAAAACTGAGGTAACTAACATGGAGATAGACGCAATGGAGTGTGGGACCCACAAGTCAGAGCCACATGGCAGGTGAATCCAGACCCGCGGGCAAGGAGCAGCAGGCCTTAGGGTGCGGGGTGGAAAGGTGGCGACAAATTCAACAATAACAACAACAACCAAAAATCAATTTCCAAACACCTCAAACAACAACAAACCTTAAAAAATAAAACAACAAAATATCAATAAAGAAAAAATTCATATTTTAGCTACTATTATAGTGCAAGGCCGAGGAGAAAGTGCAAAGGGCAAAATGCGACACTGGTGAGCGGTAGAGGGCAACTGTAAGGGCCTGAATTTAATGTCGTTATTAATGACGTGGTTGCAGATGTGACTGACTGCTCAGACGCTCTTGAGACTCACAAATAGGCCAGGGCGCGCTTGGAGCTAGGTAAATAGTGATTTTTTGTGCTATTTTGTATAAATTTAAGATGATCATATGTAACTAGGGTTATTGGCATCAGGATGCGCGAGACAGTGTGACATGTATTCACACTAGGTTGGGTAGTCATACACACATGGGAAATGATAAAATTAAATTAATAATTAATAATTAACGTTGTATATGCGTTCGTGGTGCGAGAGTACGCGAGAGACGCGAGCGTACGTGCGAGAGTCGGGTATCGAAACGCCCGAGGGTTTGGTTGTTTTAGTTAAGGCAAGACAAGTCAAAGAGAGGGTGTCACCCACCTAAGTCACCTAAGCTAGACTTATGAACCCTCTAAAGAACCATTAGATGAAGCTAGAGATGTGAGGGACACATTACATGATATTTTAAGTATAAATATCCACTTATGCTCTCACTTACCACCTTTTCTCTCTCTTCCATTGGACAAATTCGAAAATCAAAGTGTGAGCAAGGGTTTGTGGATTTCAAGATACCGTTTGGAGCACCAAACGACGACGAATCGACAATCTATGGTGAGATCCTCGATCCTCTCTTCATTTCCAACATTTTGGGTATAAAAGTTTAGATTTTTACGTGGGTTTCAGGAATGGATTTTGTGCACTGGATTTGACAGTGTTGTTATGGTTGTGAGATTTGCTTTTGGAGCTATTGGTGAGTTCTTGTTGAGATTGTTATTGTTGTTGTAGAATTTTGGAAGAAAGTATGGTTTTTGATCGATTTTTGTCAGGGTTTTGGTTTGGGACGAACTCCATCGAGGGCTTATGGTTGTATATGGTTTGTATGAGGTTTTGTAAAAGTTGGGATGGGTTCGGACTGCGGTGATGAACTGAGAGGCTTGAAAACCCCATTGGGGCATCACTGGTTCAGATGCCGCCAGGGGCGCCGTGGCGAGGAAACTCCTACAGTATCACCCGTGGCATCCAAACCCGAGATCAAACACATACCCATGTTTTATATCAAGCCATGGGGATAGTGCTCATGGTGGTGTGGGCCACGATGTCGAGAACACCGTGAGACCTTTACTCACGGCAGCGCCACCTGAGGCATCCAAGATAGAAGAACAATAAATAAAATTTAAAAAATGAATTTTTTGAAATGTTAATTAGAGATTTATTAGAGGATTATTACTAATATAATGAGGATTTAAAAATGTGTAATTTAAGGGTAAATGGGAATAGGGAAGGATTACGAAGTTGGGATATTAATGGATAGTTTTGGATAACACACTTTGGATTGACTAACTGGGGATTGTACACGAGTTTGGAGGCTTAATAGGACGGTATTGGATTTGTTGGAGTGTGAATTATGGTGTGTAGTCACCCAACTGGAATTACTTGAGTATTTACTTATTTTGGCTTTTGAATTCAAATTTTGTTTTTCAATATTCTATTATGGATTATGGTTTAAATGGACGGATGTTGAGGCTCTCCCTCCGTGCCATTCCTGTACGTATGTCCACTAGGCCATAACACGTGTGTCAGGAATCTCGATGGATAGTTTGACCTGAGAGTCCTGTCGAGGCACATGTAGGTGCGTCGTAGGTTCTACGCCGACCACATAACGGATCCAAATACAGGCCTTGGTCGAGTGGGACTAGCTGGTAGTATTCTGTGGAAGAGTCCGAAACATGGCATTAGTCTGGCCCTAGGCTCTAGCAATACAGTTTGAACTTCACTATTATTTATCCATGCGATGTTCATAGTTGCCTGTATTTATTTTCGCATGTTTATTCAATAGATTTATTTAAATTCCAGTATTTTCTTTCAGTAGTGCTCACTTAATTTCCTTAGGAATACTCACTCTAGACTCATCATCTACCTTTTGTAATAGCTTGAGTGCAGATCTGAGTACAAGTCGAGGCAAAGACAAGCTTGCAGAGTACTAGTGATTCAGATACATTGAGTCCGACTAGTACATTTGTAATATATATATATATATATATATGTATCTTGTTTCATTTTGGGGATTTGGGATTGTGAGATACTTCAGGACCCTGTATTTTTGATATTTTGAAACCTTTGAGGTGTATTTCTTATATATGATGATTACATGGGTTTTCCACATTAGGTTTATGATATATTACATGAATTTGATGTTTATTATCTAAGTTAACATGTTTTTAAGACTTTCATTGATATAATTGAGTGTTGAAAATTATCTTAACATATGACTTGAGTTCATAAATAATTTAAATAGTAAATTGTGGCATATTAAGGTTAATAATGATTAAATGGTGGATGTGATTGCATGTGGGGCACATTTGGCGCTAGTAAGCCAGGTTGTGGGCCCACATTGGCCCCCGTTAATGGGCCATTACTACAGCACTGGAGAGCGGCATGGGGCGACAACGGCAGGGCAGCAAGTGGCAGGACTTCGACAACAACTAACAACAAAAATAAAATAAAAACCGAATAACATTTCTAAAAAAACCCTATATATTAAAAACAAACCATCAATCTTAAAAAAAAACCTAAATCTAAAAAATTATATGTACCTCTATTGAGCTTTGAGGCCGTGACGGTGGTGGCAGTGAGATCAGTGGTGGCGGTTGCAGATGTAGGAAAGTGCTTAAAGGCTGGCTGAGGCGGAGGAGGGAAGGGAGCAGCGAGGGTCGTTGAAAGAGAGGGGCTGGGGTTAGTGAATGGATGGCGTCAATCAACTGTGGCGATGGCATCGACTGGCTCTAATGATCTGGACAGTGGTCGAGATGGAGAGGGAGGTCGAGTTAGGCGACGATGGAGCAGTGGAGATGGAGAGGTAGGTCAAGCTGCACAGTTGTAGATTTGGGTGGTGATTGTATAGAAAGAGGGGTTATGGACAAGGATAGACGAAGGTTGGGGAGAGCAACATGAACAAGGAAGAAGTGAGAGGCTTTGTTGGGATAAGGGAGAGGGAGGTAGACGAGATGGTTGGGATGGATCTCGAGAGTTTGTGTGGGATCGTGTAAATAAATGGGGAAACGAGGCGTTGTTCCTCATTTCACTTATCAAATAACAATTGGATTAGCGACAGAGTCCCTGTCGTTATGTACTGTTGCAACCTCGTCGCAAAGTGGTCAAATTAGTCAAAATTAGACTTCGTAGTAATTCAGTCGCAACTTCGTTGCAATTTAGAAAAGGGCTAATTCCCGTCGCTAATTGTTGTCACTTTTTTACATTTCTTTATAGCAAAAAATAAGTAATATGGTCAAGTTGATTTATTCGAATTATTTAATTTGGCAACCAATGATGGAGCATTTTTAATACAAAGTTTTATTTGATCCAATTGAATTTTCTTAAACTAAGCTAAAAAAAGTATTCGATGTTTGTTAGAAGAAAATGTAAAGTGCTAGGACCATTTGAAAATGGGTTGAGATCTATCGCCACATTAGTAAAGAAGTTGATATAAGGGTGTTATGGAAAAATTATAAAGTATATGTGAGAGAAAGGGTGCAGTAAACAAGACTCTTCTAGTTAGAAGGCTTGTAAACATGAAGTACAAAGATAGATTGTCATGATAGAGCACTTGAATGATGTAGTAGTCTTGGTTATTAGAAAGTTAAATGCCATGAAGATAGTGTTATGATCCATTATTACTTCTAAGCTCATTGCCAAATAGTTGAGAAACATTAGTGGTGTTCTTAGTAATTTTGCCCCATACGGTACAATTTTTTATCCTTATCCATGATACGAGATAGTCTTGATGATGTAGAGACTGCAAAAAAAAGGATAAAGGGAATCATACTTCTGTAACGGCCCAAAACGCTACTTGTCATTTTGATGGTGAATGCCTAGTGAGATGTATGTGTATATATATATATATTATATAGCCAAATTTATTTTTGATTATTTTGTTTATTCGGCGAGAAAGGCATTAACTTGAGATACATGCGAGTTCGGAGATGCTTGTTAGTAAGAGACTAATGTATATCAATTAACTAGTAGGCCAAATTAAATTAAATAAATTGAGATATAGACCTATGTTACATGCATTAAAAAGAATGGCCTCGCGATAACTTTCGAGATAAACATTTTATGGGAATCCAATGAGATTAGTTTGCTTATGGTGGGAATGGAGATTGCTTGATGAATTAAATAGGAGGCCTTGATCCACATAGAGATGAGGAATTGGGTGAAGATGTGGGGTTAAGATCTAAAGTTAGAATCTTATATAAATAACGATTAGTTCATCTCATATACAAGTATAATTAAACTCACACTAAGAAAATCTAGGGAGGGAGGGCTTTGTCTTTTTTTCAATTTCATTATGTTGTCATTTCCTTTTATAGATTTTCTTGTTTTTTTAAGAGAAATTGAGATTTCATTAATCATTCATGGATCAATACAAAACCACACATAGAATCGAGTACATTGATTCACTAATGCTATTTGTTCAGACAAACTGTCATTAATTTGGCTGTAAATGTGAAAATGAAATAATTTGAGAATCAGATACTGTTTTCTACAACATTACTATGACGACCCCAATTCCACAATTCTAAACTGAGCCTCGCACAACCTAGACTTACGTGGACCCCAAACCAATCTCGCTAAGTTACGCAAGCCTAGTCAGCCTTCCTTTACCATTTACTATTTAAAAGTAATTTAAAGTTAAGTTAATCAATTAGTGAGTTATTATAGTTAAGTGGAAGCAATTAAACCATAAACTAATCAGTTAACTTCAAGACACACAAGTTAAGACAACCTAGAGTGTGGAAACCCTGCATATGTAACAACAATATATCAAGTCAGAGGAGAGTAACAACAAGATATACATGCCTAAGATCTCTCAAAACCCAAATCTCAGTGTTTTTAAAGCATATACATAAAGTAATACAAAATGAATCACCTATATTATACAAGAGGAAAGAACTGCTCCGGTATCCTCAGATCAAATCTTTTAGCTTTGGAGCCTTCCCCTTACTGGACTATGGAACTGCACTCCGTGAAATATAAGAATGACGAGCCCAAGTAAGTAACATCAAGCAGGACATATATACATCATTTTGAAATAAATAAATCAGTCTAATTCATGCAGATAGAAAGAAAGGAACATGGAGCGCATGAATACACAAGACTATAAATAAATCAATAAAAAATGGAGTATCCGGAAAACGAAAACCGAATAGCAAGGAGTCCTGACCAAAAGGTCATTGAGTCGTGACATAAGCCCAGTAGACTCGAGTTCACTATAAGACACAGCCTACCAGCCCTAACCATTGCGAATATAAGATATCCACAGACTCAGATAAGTGCCCCCAACTTACACTCAATTGGGAGATATCAACAACGTCGAGATAAGAGCTCATATCACAGATAAATAGTAATATGACTCATTTGCCAATAGACCACTCAACCAATGAAAATTCCAAAAGAAATACAAAACAAAGCAATAACAACAAATTAAGCTAAAGAAATAACTGTAAAATTCCTCACTAGTTTACATGTATCCAAGCTAATACCACTCACATGAACTCCGACTCGGCTCCTACAAATCCCCGTGTGAGTCATCGATGACTATAACCCCTGATAGTCAATTAAATTACAATTTATCGTTAATTACTCTATAATTTATCCAATTTTCTATAATTATTTTATTAGTGTGATTATGTTGATTTCCGAGGTATTGGGTCGTATTCCCATTTGAACACCCAAAAGATCCACAAGATTTTTTGAAAATTTATCATAATGTTCACTGTGAACAATGTCACGTCACAGGTGGTGCCATGGGGGTCAAAACCTTGCGACGTCTTATAAAGCGTGACTTATATGGGTCTCTATTTAGAACGTCATGGGGCTTTACCCTCCACAACGTCACTTAAAGCGTGACAACTCCCAGAGTTTATGCTCTGGGCATCGTGATTAACGCTGTGAATATAAATGCTCCTCAGCATCTCTCGCTGCATGTAACCCTGCACTTGAATCGAGGGTTTTCTAAAACACTAGCTCTCGTCACCACGTTCTGAGTCTATCCCTAACTCTTAGGGATGTTTAATACAATACCAAACCATCGACCAAACCCGTCTACGACGTCCGACAATCTCTGATTCAAAAATCATAGCAATTTCTCAAAAAATTCACCAAAAATCCAAACAATCTACAAATCATTAACCCAACCATTTCAAAACCATAAATCCATCCCCTTAACCTCAAATCCTTCAAACAAATCTATTAAAATCGAAATCTAAAAATCATTGTTTGAAATTATCGCGACGAAAACACTCAAAACTACAGTCAAAATATAGATACACAAGTGGGTAGTCGGGATCTCACCTTAAGACGCGTTGTTGGTCGATCCCCGACGTCGCTTCGAGCTTAAAATCACTTAAAACCCAACACCTTTTTTAGTTTGATCGTGATGATAGAGAAGAGAAAACAATGAGACGAGAGAGAAAAGTTGGTTATGGGGTTTATATACCCCCTCTCATCCACACTCACGCACGTATCTCGAGGCACCTAACTTGTCTCTCCTTCACTCCATCCAACCATCTTGACATAACATTATGACACCAATGGGTGAGTCTCATTCATAACTTAGCCATTTTCATACAAACCTTGCGTTCCCGGACCTTTCCGCGCCACGACTCGCTCGTCGCGTACTCCCTGATGTACCAACGTACCGAACATGGTATACAACTTTTATTTATTATTTATTTTGCATTTTGTCAATTCTTTTTTAATTCAATTAATCCCCCAAATTGCTAATTACTTGACAACTATTCCCCCAAAACCCATAATTCACATTTTTCTTGGGCCGAACCAGTTTCCTAACCCTAACGCTTACACACAAACGTCCTCACAAGTTTGGGACATCATAATTTACATTTGGGTAATAAAATATAATATAAAAATTGAAAAAAAAATAATATACCTCATTGTCGACAACCGTGATTTGGACAACTGTATCACGACAAAGGGTCGTTATTATCTTCCCAACTTAATGAAATTTTGTCCTTGAAATTAAAACGAAACTAAAAGAAGACTTACCGAATCAAAAGAGGTAGGGAAGTACTCCCGCATGTACGACTCGAGCTCCCACTTCGGCTCCTCGTCCCTGTGGTGCTTCCACTTGACAAGGACAGACGAGATCTCCTTGTTTCTCTGAATCTTCACTTTCAGGTCCAGTATATGAATAGGCTGCTCATCATAAGTGATGTCATCCCTCAAGTATATCTGGCTCAAGTCAGCCATCGGTCGTTTGCCCTCTCTCGACCTATCTAGTCACAACATAAAGATGTGAAACACAGGGTGAATCCCAGATAAGTGGGTGGCAACTCCAACTCACGCAATTTTTCCTATCCGCTTCCTAACTCTGAATGGACCAATGAACCTCAGCGCAAGGTTCCCTCTGATCCCAAACCTCTTATGGTCCTTCATCAGAGACAACTTCGGATATACGTAGTCCCTGACCTTGTACTCTAACTCCCCATGATACATGTGTTAGGGCATGTGCCCTAAGTCAATCTACAAACATTATTTATCTTACAGTTTTTAGTTAATAAAATAGAGGTTTTTCATTTGCTATTTATTATAAGTGATTGCATGTTTACCTTATAATAAGATCCATGGGTATTTGTTGAAATATCTTAAATGTCCCTAGTCGGACATTATACTAGGAACTATAATGAATTAAGACTAGTTTAAGTCTTGATTGATGGTCATATGATGATCATACGTATAGGGATACGAATCGAGATCATGAGTACTTATTAAGGAACAAGGTATTGGAGCGACCCGTTATGAGAACACAACATGAATTAAGTCATAGGTGTTACTCTTGATAGGTATATCATTTAGACATTTGACTTGAGATTACCATAAACTTCAATATTATGAGCATGAATATTTGACACAATCAAACATTGTCTTTAACCAGACGATTATAAAGATAGTGATTGGTTATCATGTGAGCAATGTGTGAAGGCGTGTAATCAAGAAAGAATTTGTCATTCTCGTAAAAAGAGAGATATCAGTAGATCTCTCGATGTGTTAGATTGTTAAATGGCAAAGTCCAAGTGAATTGATATGATTAATGTCACTTGGATGTTTTCAATTTATTTAAAGATCGAGACTAGTACGATTGAACATTAAGGGTGACTTTCCATGCCTTATATTTAATTAAAGAATATCGCACGATAAAAGTATATGATATATGTTATTCATTAGGTTGTATCAATTTTGATATTTATGCTACTTGGGTAGTCATAATACATTGCTAGAGACCGCTTACGAATTGTGTACTAAAATGGTTTTGATTCACTACCAACGTCGCATGAACCTATTGCGCACACAAAGAATGGCTTTGCGCAATTTCAAATGGTCATGAGTATTGAATTTTATAAGATAAAATTCATAATATACAAGCCCTTATGATTCATTATATGATAAATTATTAATAGGGGTATATGTGTAATTTGCTTAAACAACGTAAATAAAATAGTTGTATTACGAATATACTTAAACACCGTAAATACAATTGTTGTATTACGAATTGGTTTTAAGTGAAAGATTATCAACACATATAAATAAAGGGTAATACTCAAAACGTAATAAGGAATTTTATTTTTTCAATTTTCGTAATCTCTGGATTTTGGGAGAGAAAGAAAAACCATTTTCTATCTCTCTTGGGGCTAGCACTCCAAATTGCGGTCACCGTTTGTGTGTGGATTTCTGATAGAGGACGTATGCTTGAACGTCTTGAAGATCGAACAATCAGATAAGGAAATCACGAATCAAGGTATGGCTTATTTTTGTAGATCTTGTTTAATGAAACTTATTTGTGATCTTTATGGGGTTTTTCAAAATTGTTTTGAATTTTCTGCTGTGTATGAACCCTAAAACCCCAACAACATGTCATTATATCTTTTCTGCCTCTCCTGCGTACCTTTCAATCTCAGTCTGATCAGTTGTATCCTCTCTGTGTGATCCACAACAATCTCTGGCCCAATAGCTGCCACATCCTCTAGCTCTGCCCAATAAGATGAAGATCTACACGACCTCCTGTATAGTGCCTCGAACGGTGCCATACCAATACTGGCCTGATAACTGTTATTATAGGCAAACTCACACAAGTGAAGATACTCTCCCATGACTCATCGTACTCCAACACACATCCTCAACATATCCTCGAGTATATTAATCAAACACTCTGATGTCCATCAGTCTGTGGATGAAAGGCAGGACTGAGATCCAACTGCATGCCAAACTGTGCTGCATGCTCTGCCAAATCTGCAATGTGAATTGTGGCCCTGTATCAGACATAATCGATAAAGGTACCCCGTGCAGTCAAACTATCTCTCGCCCGTACTAACTAGCCAATCTATCTACCTAATGTATGGTTGAAACTGGTATAAACTGCGCAGACTTAGTCAACCTGTCCATAATCACCTAGATGCTACCATGACCACACTGAGATCGAGGTAACCCACTAACGAAATCCATGGCAATATGCTCCCACTTCCGCCTAGGAATGGGAAGTGATTGTAATAACCCACTAAGACTGCGATGCTGAACATTAACTCGTTGACAAATCTCACACCTTTGAACGTAATCAAAAACATCATTTTCATCCCCGCCCACTAAAAGAGACGACGCACATCGATATTCATCTTGGTCCTGCCCGGATGAACTGTAAAACGAGAGCGGTGTGCCTCGTGAAGTATCTCATCACGTTACTCAGCCATTGATGGAATCCATAATCACCCTCAAAATCTCAAGCATGTGCCTATTAAGTGACTCAAATCTGGATGATCTAAACTCTGAGAGAACTCCAAAAATCTCCCATACTGCTCGTCAACCTGCTGACCATTAAGTACACTTTGAATAGAAATGGCCCAAGTCTTCATCTGTCAACAAATCAATACTCTAGTACTGGTCAAAATATCAATAGAATAAAACCTCTCGACCGCCTCGAGCAAACCATACTCGTGTATCATCTGACAGGTAAAAACCTCCGAGTCTGACTCACTACGGCTTAATGCGTAACAACATTGGCCTTCCCCGGGTGGTACTTCAAAGAGAAATCATAGTCTTTAAGGAACCTAAGCCAATGCCTCTGTTTCATATTCAGATCCTTCAGAGTAAACAGATACTTCAAACTCTTATGGTCAATGAGTAGCATAAATCTCTCGCCATAGAAATAGTAGCGACAAATCTTCAGTAAGAACACCACTACCGCTAACTCCAAGTCATGCGTAAGGTAGTTCTTTTTGTGAACCTTCAGCTGTCGCGATGCGTAAGCAATCACTCTACCGTCCTACATTAAAACACAACCCAGACCGACCTTCGAAGTATCGGTGCTCACCTCAAAAACCTTCCCTGACTCAGGTAACACTAACACTGTCGTAGTAGTCAAACGTTCCTTTAAAGTCTGAAACGCCTGGTCACAACCATCTGTCCACTAAAATCTAACATCCTTCTTCGTCAATTGCGTCATAGGTTTTGCAATCTTTAAGAAGTTCAATACAAAATATTGATAAAACCCTGCCAAGCCAAGAAAACTTCGAATGTCTTTCACTAATCTCGGTGTAGGCCAATCTACGTTAGCGGGGTCCACTGATACTCCGCCTGCTTCGACGATGTGTCCGAGAAATGCGACCTCTGCAAGCCAAATCTCGCACTTACTAAACTTGGCGAACAACCTGTGCTCCCTCAGTTGCTGCAAAACTATTATAAGGTGCTCCTCGTGATTCTCACGAGTCATAGGGTAGATCAAGATGTCGTCGATGAACACGGTGACAAAACCGATCCAAGTATTTTCTCAACATTCGATGCAATAAAATCCATTGTAACGACCTCAATTTCCATGACTGCCAAGTGGCCTACCACTCCCTGCTCGCAATCGCTGCAGCATTTGCCACGTTACTACCTCGACCTACTCTACTAGACAACTCCATTTACAGACTAATTTGTATTTTACTTAGTGATTCAACGTAAGAACTGCAAGTAGATAACCAATTAATTAGTTGATTTATATAGCAGAAGTTTTGACTATTTAGTAGAGTATAATTCACTTAATTACTAAGTTATGAACCTTAAAATCCTATAGTGGAAAACCAGGTATGTACTCAATATATAAGCAACGAAACTGTCAAACAGTATATATATACCAGTACATTTAACAAGGTCTCATATATCCCAAAATCAAACTGAAATAATAAAAGTACCAGTCACACATACCAGTAGGTCCTCGACAGAGGATAAGTCAGATGTAGTCCCTGTGATCCCCTTGGCCCTACTGATACTAAGATCAGCACTCAAGCCATCACAAGGTTCAGATGACGAGTCCAGTAAGTAAAATCCCAATGAAATCCACTATGCATTTATTAATATAAAATTAAACATATATCTAAAGATAATAATAAATAAACATGTGGAAATGAACGAAAAATACAGGAAACTGCACAAAGCTCATTGCTTGAATATATAACATCAATGAATCACAAAATAGGTGTTTAACGTAGCAGACTAAGTTTGTACTTTAGACCAGGATCCCGTTTGTGGAACCTACCACAATTCGCATAACCTGTCATCTTAGTGGAATTAACCATATTGGCGTACATCGAACACGTGAACCGGTATTCAACTCGGGATATCATCTACTGAGGCTGAGTAACACGTGCCGCAAACTAGTAAGCACCTACAACACCCCCACAGATACATAGGTGGGAGTAACCTCGACTACCCCAGTAAGAAGAGACAAAAAATATCAAAGGAAATATGGACTAAATGATAACAATAAGTAAATATAATAGTGGTGTTCAATTGGGTTTAACGTACCTCAAACCGCACTCCGAAAACCTTAAAAACACCCGATTTGACCCTAACTAGTCCCTGAATCTAAAACACAGTCCCATGACCCCTGTGATCAATTTCTAGTGTTTTAAGGTTAATTAACTAGGTCTTATGTGTAAATTATTTAAAATTATCCCGAGCTAAACTGTTAAAAATTATGTACTATGGTCTCCATCGCGTTAGGCGAATTAACCAGCGCATTGGGAAACCCTTCATGTAATGTTCCTCACGATGAGCAACAGTCATCATCTTCACAGCGTCCAACACGCCGGTGTTCATCACCTAGTGCGTTGGAACTGTCGATAACCAGATTTCCAGAACAGGAATTCCAGGAATCTGGGTTTCTCCATCATTTCCAACACACTCAACATGTTCCCTAACATCTAAAACTTTGGTTTGAACTCAAAAAACAATGATTAAACATCAAATTACCCAAAAATAGAGGATTAAAGACATGCATCAACAAATTCAAAAATTCCAAGTTTTCCCTAAAATCCTCAATAATTCGATCCAAATCTGGTTTATTTGATCAATACAAACATTTTAAACCATAAATCCACAGAAATTAATAGTGTTTAGGCATCAATCGGAATTTGTGTTTCAATAACCCACAAAACACCATTTTAATGGAGACTTGACAATTTAGTGAAGAATTTACCTTCAATCCATGATAATCCTTGTATTTCCCTCTCCAGAACCTTGGTTTCCTCCTCTTTCAACCTTCAGAACTCGGATCTCTCTCCCACAAGAACATTTCCCTCTTTACATGTATTTGTAAAAAGTTTGGTATTTATATTGTGGTTATAATCTAGTGTGAACACGTATCTCGAGGCCTATCTAATGAACCTAATTAACTGCAGTCCAAAATTCCAGTGACACATTAATGTGACACCATTCACCTTGAACCACTCATGTTGCTTATCTCTAGGATCATCCTAGTCTGGCTAATTTTCCATAAATCAACTATAGTTTTCCATATTCATTTACCTCAATTAAAATCATATAACCTATGCTAGGCTCCAAACTAATTCATAAAAATCATATACAAGGTCGTACCAACTCCTGAGTAGCCGGTACCCAGTACCCCGCATCCAGCATGAGCCCTGAGGTGGTCCCTCACTTAGTGTACTCAATCAATTGATTAATTAAGCCTAAGGTTATAATATCACAAATAATCCACAGATATATCAACCTATAGTCATTTCCATATAATTGACTTATTTTAACATAACCTCAAACCTAGGTCTAACGCCTGTCTAATACCGGCGTTAACACGCACTTCGAGATGAACACCCATCGCACAATGTTGCCCGATTTCAACATACACATATGTGATGTAGCATTGATAACAACGAACTTTAACAGTGCAATAATAGGTATACAACATACACAAATAATATATACATCATGGGTACTCCTATCCAAGTCATCCCAGCTATCCACGTAACGCTCGAATTAACCCGTTAATCCATGAGATTTAACATTACTCCTGATTAATTAAATTTGGGACGTTACAATTCTTCCTAACTAGAAGAATTTCATCCCCGAAATTGAACTTCGAGTAACACCTCCGGTTCGCCAAACCGTACACCATGTGAACACTTCATACACCCCGTTAGTTCCACACTAACTAACTTCTCTACAGTTCCTTGAACACTACTGTACCTACTCAGAAGGATCAAATAATCAATTTTCCCGCACCCAGTCTCAGAGTCAGATAACAAACAAAGATACAAGTGCGTGTCACATACGTGAACACACTGTCATGACCGTTTCCTGACATTTTCGCTACTTGTAATCAAACAACCTAATGCCAAGAAACCATAACTCAGCCACCAATTCCTGGTTGACAGACAATTCTCCTTAACTTGATTCCAATACGTTAGGATCCCGCTAATGTGTATCAAATTGAACCATCACCCAGAATCTTATCCATCTGGGATCCTACAAATTATTACACCCCACCAACACATCACCTCAACGCATGGCCTATCCTGTCTGCTCGATGTCTTTAGTGAATCTGTCTGATCTTTTTTGTGTGATTAGAAACTATCCCCAACCTCACGGTAATTGTATTCTCTAGCTCTGCCCAACATGCTGGTATCTGCAGAATCTATCATACAATGCCTCAAATGGTGGCATCTCGATACTAGCCTAATAGTTGTTGTTGTAGAAAACTCATAAGTAACAATTAATCTTTCCCTACAACCTGGTGCCAAACTGCTCCACGGTCTGCTCAATTGTTTATTGCATCATGTCTTCTCGACGTCTGTGGTAATCCATTAGCAAAATTCCTAGAAATGTTTTCCCATTTCCACTGAGGAAAGGAGTAACGACCGCAATGACCCGCCTGGTCGTTTGTGCCAAACCTTCAACTACTGACTAATATGTTAACTCTGAACATACCCTCCAATGTCAGCCTACGTCCCAGGTCATTAACCAATCTCCACAATTCATGATACACCTGAGTCCTGCCTGGATGAACTGTGCAGCAAAACATGTGAGTGTCATCCAGAAAACTTCTCGAATCTCTGGTTCTTCTGGCATTCTTACTGACTTTTATATCTCACATTGATCCTATATCTCTGCCTAGTCTGTCTATTCTGAACCCTGTGCCTACCTGACTGATCATTGTCTAGACACCCTGAGGTTTCTACGTTGCATTTCTACCACGTTACTTGTTTCTGTACAAACAGTAACGACTACCACACTTAACGTACTTCCTAGAACCTCTATTGTTCTACCTTAACATTTGTGTTTCCTTTTCTGTTTTAGATATTCCTTTTGTATTGATTAAGACAAATCTTGATAAGTTTCAAAAATATTTATATTATTAATTTGTTCCTTATCCAAATGAAGTGGTGGTATGGACCCCCACCGACCTGACTATCTGAACAAGATAATTTAAATTTAAGTTTATTTATTCGGCTTACATGATAGTGAGACAACATTCCATACTCCGGCCGAAGTTACGTATGGTTGTCAACGCTTACCTGCATTTCAAACCATCTCAACACTTTCTTTTCTTAATTGATTAACATCTTTTAATGTCTTCTTGGTTGACAACTTTTGTTTCAACTCGTTGATACGTCACTTGTTCAACTTTGTCACTAGAGTTTCTAAGTGAACGTCATTACTATCTTTATTCTGTATGTATACTCTAGACAACTAGTCCCGACCCTAACCTTATCGTTTTTGGGTGCCTAACTTTCTGTCTCAAGTATACTACATACACTTATTCTTCACTCCTTTGTCTCACCAGTACATCTCCTGACTCTCCGACCTCTGGCTTAGACGTCGATCCCATGATCCTTAGTCCCTACCTCCCTAGTCCTAAGTCCATGATTACCTCAGTACAACTCATTACTTGATGCTTGTAAGAGTTCCCAATGTTTAAATAAATAAAACCTCTTCTAATATGCATATAGTTTTATATGTAATACTACAAAATCCTCAAGTTTCATTTATATCATCACAAAATAAATTGGTATTCGTTGTATATATAGAGTATTAACCCACATGTTTCTTAATTTACACAAAACAAGCTGACTCTCTAAGTTAGTACCCTAGGCATAATATTCAAATAAACTCTGAATCCGGAGCTCTAACACCTAACAACTCCACCAACATTGGTGCCATCAAAACTAACAGGCACTCCGAGTGTGAATGTCCCTCAACACTACAATAAGTACATTTCTGAGAATGTCTCGGTCTCTCCAGCAAACCCCTAATATCTGGCATGGTTGAACATGATGCACCTAGTATACCAATCATCATCGCCAATTCCTGCATACCTTCACTCCTCGCATGCTTATGTTGACTGTCTTGAACATCTCCATGTCGTGAGTTTCCTGTAGTATGTTCATAATTCTTTCTACGACGTGTTGATAACGTTGATGGTGTCTGACACTCTGCCCTCAAATGTCCTCTTTGACTGCAATTAAAGAAACGACGTGTCTCCCACCAATCCACTTGTCTGTATTTGAATCTATGACTCCAACCCTGGTCCCTCTGACCACTGTCACAACCATCTTTGCCCCTATCATGCAGATTATGATGAGGTTGTTGTCGTTCTTGTAGAGCTGGTGCACGTGATGCAACTAACGTTGAGATTGTGGCACCCTAATCCTATAATATTTGGAACATCTCTGTAAGCTGAGTCTCATGAGCCGCAAGTTGATCCTTTAAGCTCGTTGTAGCCTGAGAACTCCTGATAAAAATGTCAGTCTATCTCATCTCCTGAGGTGTAATAGACTGTCCATCCATACTGATCTGCACTAAGAAATGTGCATTGTATCAACCTCCATGGATATACGCATACATATGTAATACACAGTAGAATCAAAACACATCTATACAACTCGATCACAACCCATTCTACTGTCACTTCCCAAATTGAGTTATATGGCAATTTCATCGGGTTTCTACATCTAAATTCATTTAAAGTTTATCCTCTTTCAAATTTTTTAATTTACTCCGAGGTTCCATGAACACTCGTTTACTCACAAATTTTAACAATACCAGATATATGTATTAGTCCCATGTCGACTTGCTCTGATACCATCTTTTAACAACCTTAATTTCTAAGACAGCCACGTGGCCTACTAATCCCTGCTCGTAATCCCAGCAACACCTGCCTTGTCACTACCTTAACCTACTCTACTAGGTAACTCCATTTACAAACTAATTTGTATTTTACTTAGTGATTCAACTTAAGAGTTGCAAGTAAATAACCAGTTAATTAGTTGATTTATATACCGGAAGTCTTAGCTATTTAGTAGAGTATAATTTACTTAATTATTAGGTTATGAACCTTAAAATCCTATAGTGGAAAACCCGGTAAGTACTCAGTATATAAGCGACGAAACTGTCAAACAGTATATATATATATATATCAGTACAAATGATAAGGTCTCATATATCTCAAAATTAAACTGAAACATTAAAAGTGCCAGTCACACATACCAGTAGGTCCTCGATAGTGGACAAGTCAGATGTGGTCGCCTGTGATCCCCTTGCCCTAATGATAATAAGATTTGCACTCAAGCCATCACAAGGACCAGATGACGAGTCCAGTAAGTAAAAATCCAAAGAAATCCACTATGCATTTATTAATACAAAATTAAACAGATATCCAAAGATAATGTTAAATAAAAATGCGGAAATGAAGGAAAAATATAGGCAACTGCACAAAGCTCATCGCATGAATATATAACATCAGTGAATCACAAAATGGGTGGTTGACATAGTAGATTAATTTTGTACTTTAGACCAGGATCCCGTTTGTGGAACCTACTACAATTCACATCACCTGTCATCCTAGCGGAATTCACCATTTTGGCATACATCGAACACGTGAACCAGTATTAAACTTGGGATATCATCTACCGAGGTCAAGTAACACGTGCTACAAACTAGTAAGCACCTACAACACCCCACAGATACATAGGTGGGAGTAACTGTTGCAACCTGAATTCCTAACCCCTGATATAATTCCTTAATCAGGATCACCGACTCGTGATGTGGGACCCGCGTGAGTTGCACACACCTATCGAGGCACGTGGCCAAGGTATATTATATATTTTTTATGGTGTATGCCTAGTGATAAGTATATGCGTATACTAACTAAGTTGGTTCATGTAGTTATAGGCATCGAGACGTGAGCGGGGACGCACCTCGATTTGCGTACGAGCTTGGGAGTCAGGTAACTAGACATGTGGTAAGTCTAAGTATAGTAAGATGGATGCTAATTAATTTATTTCATAACATAGCCTACGGTCTTAAATAATTTACATCACATTTATTGTACTATAGTTGAAAACAAATTACAACAAGCATAGGATTTGCCTCAAGATGTGTGTTAGCACACACTCCCACAAGAGTGTGTTAATAATGTGAGTTAGTGTTGCTGGAAACTTAGTGGGTTAGGAGTGTATGAGAGCCACTAGATCAACATAGAAAATAGATTTGCACACTTGATGAACAACATAGGTATATATAGAGAAAGTTAGTGCATTCTCTCAACATGCAAAGAAAGGGCTGTCCATTTGAGAAGGGAACTGTAAATCCAACAAGAATTGGGAGCAAGAACACCTCATTGAAGCTGAAATTTTTGGAAAGTTAGAACTTCTCAAGGAAGTTAGAACCCTAGGTAATGCATTTCATCCTTACAACTTACATGCTTTTGATTTATGAAACCAAAGGGCTTTTTCCTAAAATAACTTTGAATGGGTTTATTTTACAATTTTGAATCAAAAGAGAGCTTTGAAATTCATTTCCAACTTGCATTTTCGATTTTCATGAATTTTGCCAACTTTTGGGGTTTTCTTATGAAACTAATTTACGGATTTTTGAAGTGGAAAACATGTTTGTTTGTAAATTTTGAGGTCATTTTTGAATTCCTTGTCGAATTTCACTTAGGGCAGCACTAAGGGTTTCAATTTTCAGTTTCGATTTTAGATCAAAGTTGGGGTTTTTGAAGTTTTTGGTGTTCTTCCCAAAAACTTCTTTCATGCATGTACAAATATGTTATAAATGGATGTTTTGAGTTATAAACGAAGTGTCTGGTGTATGTTTGTGATAAGGAGGATGTTCTAGACCCTTGGTGGAGTAGAACAGGGGTCTAGGGGCGATGGGGAAGATGAATCCCGAGTGGGGAAACCTAGAAAATCGTTGCAGATTTTTTGGGTTTCTGCACTCAGCGCGTTGGGCAATCCAGCTAGCGCGCTGGGTACCCTGGACGACAAGAAATTTTCCTGCTGTTTTGAAATTTCTGTAACTCTTAAACCTAACATAACCCACCTTAACAGCCCTGAACTTAACCAAAAACCTATCTAAACACCCTAGGGACATAGGGTAGTGTGTCAAGAGTCCGGGTGCGCGGGTTCGAGCGTCGGAAGGCCGGGGTTAGCTAGAAAAATTGCTTGAGGTGAGTAATCCCACATGAACTCTCTTTTTCCATTTCAATTCAATTGTTTTATTGTTGGACAATCTTTATGACTAAAAATGTCATTTTATGATCTTGATATCATGTTTTATTTCTACTCTCTCTTATTGAGCTTTGCCATCATGATATTACCTTGTGATTAAATTTAATTGCCTCTTTACATCTCATATGTCTATTTTTATTGAAAAGTTGTGGTATAATGATAAATAGCATGCTATTAGTGGTAGATAACCTTATGAATGGACTTGTACTCTTGTTTACTTGTGCTTCGTAGCATTTTATTCTTGAATTCCTTTACCGAGTCTTTTGTTAGCTTTAAAGTACTTTTAGAATCTAAGGTCCATTGCACAATTATAGAGTGGGCGACTCACGGGTCATAGGACCTCGGGGACGTCGGCACTCTCCACTATACTCGCGCGACTCACGGCGTAATGAACCCTGGTGTTCGGCAAGATTTATGATAGATGATATATATGCGTAGAGCACAGCTCCGCATTTGAGTTTATTAGAAATTGATATGATAATATGTAGAGCACAGTTCCATACAAATAGTGGAAAAGGCTAAATAATAGTTCTCACCGTCGATTGGACCTAGATTAGACGGCTTAACCTGTGTCAGTTTATTTGATTTCTCAATATTTATTTAGCATGTTTATTTAGAGCATTCTTTGGCTATCTTTATACTTTTAAATACCATTCTTTTATTTTGGAAATGTAAGTAGATAGGTCATTTGGGAATTACTATTATACTTTTGTACTCACAGTCCTTTTTATGACGGTGGGTGCAGATCCGTCGAGTAGTAGGCTCGACAAGGAGAAGATTGGCGACTACCTCTGAGCTTGGGGAGTGTACTACTGACTGACTGTAGGTCTTGTATTTGATATTTTGTATATTTTACATACTTATGTCTTTCGTATTGTTGGGATGTATATATATTGGGTTGAGCGTTAGTTTCCCGACTTTTGACTATCACATTGTTTATATGTTTCGCCACACAGTTCATATATATTGTGATCGTTGTTCCTTGGTTTTCACACTTAGGTTTATCAAATTATTTCGCTAAATTATAATAAGACTTCCGCTAATCAAATTTATTGTTTAAATATTTTGGACAACTTTAAGTTATAGAAATTGGTAGGGTTAGTGTATTATTTATCATGAACGCGATCAAGTTGGCAAATAGGTTAAAGAAGCTGACTAATATGTAATTAAGTCCGGCATGTCGTGATTTGGGCTTAATTACGAGATTAGGTCGAGCGGTGCCCTAGATTATGAGAGGGGGTGTCACAGTAACCTCGACCACCCCAATAAGAACAGACACCGAATATCAAAGGAAATACGAACCAAATGATAACAATAAGTAAATATAGTAGTGGTGTTCAATTGGGTTTAATATACCTCAAACCGCACTCCGAAAACCCTAAAAACACCCGATCTAACCCCAGCTAGTTCCTGACTTTAAAACACAGTCCCATGGCCCATGTGATCAATTTCTAGTGTTTTAAGGTTAATTAATTGGGTTTTATATGTAAATTATCCAAAATTTCCCAAGCCAAACTGTCAAAAATTATATACTTTGGTCCCTAGCGCACTAGGTGAATCGGTCAGCACGTTGGGAGGCCCTGCATGTATTGTTCCTCAGGATGAAGAACAGTTGTCTTCTTCACAGCGTCCAATGCGCTGGTGTTCATCACCCAACGTGTTGGGATTGTCGATACCCAGATTTCCAGAACTGGAATTCTAGGGATTTAGGTTTTCCCATCGTTCCCATCATGCTCAACATGTTTCCTAACATCTAAAACATCGATTTAAACTAGAAAAACAGTGATTAAACATCAAATTACCCAAAAATAAATGATCAAAAACATGCATCAACAAATTCAAAAATTCCAAGTTTTCCCCAAAATCCTCAACAATTCGATCCAAATCTTGTTTATTTGATCAATACAATCATTTTAAACCATAAATCCACATAAACCTAGAGTATTTTGACATCAATCGGAATTAGTGTTTGAAAAACCCACAAAACACCATTTTAATGGAAACTTGACAATTTAGTGAAGAATTTACCTCCAATCCGTGATAATCCTTGTATTTTCCTCTCTAAAACCTTGGTTTCCTCCTCTTTCAACCTCCAGAACTCTGATCTCTCCCACAAGAATGTTTCAATCTTTGCATGTATTTGTGAAAACTTTGGTATTTATATCGTGGTTATAATCTAGTGTGAGCACGTATCTCGAGGCCTATCTAATGAGCCTAATTAACTGTAGTTCACAATTCCAGTGACATACAAATGTGACACTATTCACCTTGAACCACTCATGTTGCTTATCTCTAGGATCATCCTAGTCAGCTTGATTTTCCATAAATCAACTATAGGTTTCCATATTCATTTACCTCAATTAAAATCATATAACCTATGCTAGGCTCCAAACTAATTCATAAAAATCATATACAAGGTCACACCAACTCCGACTACTCGATACCCAGTGCCCTACATCCAGCACGCACCACAAGGTGGTCCCTCACTTAATGTACTCAATCAATTGATTAATTAAGCCTAAGGTTATAATATCCCAAATAATCCACAGATATATCAACCTATAGTCATTTCCATACAATTGACTTATTTTAACATAACCTAATACCCCGGTCTAGCACCTGTCTAATACCAGTGTTGACATGCACTTCAAGACGAACACCCGTTGCACAACATCGCCCGATTCCAACATACACATATGCGATGTAGCATTAATAATAACAAACTTTAGCACCGCAATAATAGGCATACAACATACACAAATAATATATACATCCTGAGTACTCCTATCCGAGTCATCCCAGCTGTCCACGTAACGCCCGAATTAACCAGTTAATCCCTGAGATTAACATTAATCTTGATTAATTAAATTTGGTTCGTTACATCCATAAACATCACTGGGGCGTTAGTCAGCCCAAACGACATGACTGTAAACTGGCAATGCCCGTATCGAGTGTGAAATGTAGTCTTCTCCCTATCCTCTGCTCTAATTTTGAACTGATGGTACCTAGATCTCAAATCTATCTTCGAGAGCCACTATGCTCTTGTCAACTGATCAAACAAGTCATCGATGCGCGGAAGTAGATACTTGTTCTTCACTATCACTCTGTTCAACTGCTGGTAGTAGATACACAAACGAAGGTTGCCATCTTTCCTCTTGACAAACAAAACTGGCACTCCCCGAGGTGATATGCTCGGGTATATGAAACCTAACTTTAACAATTTATCTATCTTACCCCACACCTCATCTAGTTCACTCGGAGCCATACAGTACGGCGGTATCGATATAGGTTTGGTCCTTGGGACTAAGTTAATGATAAAATCGATCTCCCTAGGCGGTGGTAAACCTGGTAGCTCCGTTGGAAAGACATCAGGAAACTTTCATACCACTGGTACCTCCTCCAACTTAGTCATAACTCGCTCCGTCTTACTAAATACGTAGCGAACGACTCAACATCTACACTAGTGGCGACTTTACCTTTGCTAATAGGTAACCTAGTCGAAGTCCCCTGAAAACAAAACTCTGGATGCCCTAGAACCTGAAATGTGACTCTCTTACTGAAACAATTGATCTGTGCATGATAAACACCCAACCAATCCATGCCCAGCAATGCATCAAACTCGAGGAACTATAACACTTTCAAGTCTGCTGGCATGATACGCCCTCTATCTCGATCGAACAATGAGCACTTAACAAGTTCAGGTAGATCTTGTCCCCAACAGTTGTGTTAAAGATCAAGGGTCTCTCTAGTCTAGTTGGTCTCAAACCCAACTCATCAACCATACGACTCGTAATAAAAGAAACAGTAGAGCCTGAATCAAACATAGCATGCTTGAATCACCTTCAAATGTAAACCGTACCCTCAATCAAATTACGACTAGTAATCAGATCTAGTGAGGCAACTGTGTGAACCTACTCCCGGCTCTGCTGCAGGTTCCCTCGGCCTGGTCATGGACAAACACTAATGAAATGACCTAGCTGTCCACATTTCCAACAACCCCTTTGAGATCCTGATCCAGAAGAACCACGTTGTCCTTGTCTCTGTGCTTGACTAGACCTCTGTCCCTGTCTCTACACCTGACTGGAACTCTGACCCTATCTCTGGCCACTGCCCCTGCCATCAGTCCTCTGATAATACTGATGTTGAGGACCTAACGATGCTAGCTATTGTAGTGCACTAGCGCTGCTCGGTACTAGACCAACTGATACTAACACTGCATAATGTGGAGATGCAATAGATACCACGCTTTGATCTTATTCTCTCGACTTCATATGTCTAGATCTCTTCCTCCTTCGGTCTCCTCTAGAACCATTCCCTGACTATGCTGGTGTTGAGGATGCCATCAGTGCTCCAGCGCGTGTACTTAGAAAGTTCTCGTTGGCCATAGCCTTTTCATAAGCCTCATGTAGTGTCAACGGAGCTGTCGTCACTACTAGAGAACCAATAGAGTCCCGTAGACCATGCATGAAGTAATAAGCCTGGTCGACGTCAGTGTCGATTGCACCCCCGATATACTCCATCTGACGTAAATACCGATTCATATACTACATCATTGACTCCCCGGTCCTCTGTCGAATAGTCTGAAACTTGGTCCTCTTCAAGTTACGAACCGTAGGAAGAATGTACTTCTGATCAAACCTTTCCTTAAACTCAGCCCAGTCCTTAGGCTTCCCCTTCGGCGCCATTATAGTGCACCACCAAACATCGACCTCGCCGAACTGTGAAGCTGATGATATATTCGGCTGCATATGCGCTGGTGTGGCTAGTACGTCATGTATATTCTCGTGCTCCTCATATACCTCTATGCAGCCTCGAGGTTAGTAACCCCATGAAACTTCTTTGGATGATGCCTCTGAAACTCGCGAGCCTGCATTGCCTTAACTGTAGCCCTAGTACCTGTATCAATCGGTGTACCACCACATCCATGGCATACTGTACTAAATATCTGTACCACTCCATGTACTGCAACACAAACATGTCACCCTGTACCAAAGCTCCAAAACTCGAGGCCACCACGTCATGCGTTATGGACCCACAGCCCTGCCACGTCATCTCTCTCTGTTGTGTTCCGCACACACCAAATACCACTCAATCCTCAATAATCAAAGTTAATCTTTTAAAAGGCATTCTAATTCAGCGAAAGCCTTAAAACTATGTAATTTGTTATATATTTAATCACAAGTTAAAAGCATCATTCCTATGTGGAAAACTCGAAATAGTACACTGTATATAAGGTGACAACAGTAAATATATACATGTACTTGTGTCTCAAAAGTCCCCAATAACCTAACATAAAACAAAATATCGAATGTACACGTACGAGTAAGTCTTGAATTGTAAAATGTTCAAAGTAGTCGCCTAGTGTCTCTGCAGCTCTGCTCGTACTTGGATCTGCACTCAATCATCCAATAATACAATGATGAGTCTAGTGAGTAAACTCCTAAAGAAAACCGTTGAGTAGATAATAACAAAAGCCAATAAATAAGGTTAACTAAATACGCAGTGAATACAGACAGCCATAAACCCTATCTGTGTAGTTAACAACCATGCAAGATGATTAACGAATAATCATGATTGTAACAAATCCAAACGAATGTGTGACATGACCTAACAAACTAGATCATATTTCGTCAATTTAGATGCCCCATCTACCCACAACGAGACTAGGCCACACCTGGACTGCTAACAGTGACTGGAACGAATCACACCACACCGGACATGTGCACCCTGCAACTCGGGTCGCAATGCATCGACGACGCAAGCACACACACTACAATCTAGCCTGCTCAGTCCCATACCACAACCGTCCTGAATAATCACCGATAAATGAAAACCAATCAATATCGGCCAATTAATCATTTAAATAGACCCATAAATGATATAATATTAAAATATTCAATGAGAATAGTAAATGCAAGAATTGGACCATCAAATACTCCATATGTGTTTCTGTTGGGATTTACACACCTCAAATCGCGCTCCAATACCCAGTAATAGTCTTGGTCCAATCCCGTTCTCACCTCAGTTTATGTGCTCAATACTCACTAGGCCCTCCTAAGTCCCTGCTGTCCAAATAAACCATTTTAAGTGGTTTACTGTGAAATTAATTGATTTTATATTACGACAACAAAAATTAGAATTTTATTCTAATTTTTAGTTGTGGCACATTTTTCAGGTCATATAAGGGTGTTAAACGCTCGTAAAATCTCAAAAACCCATTTTCCTACTATTTTTTAATTTCCTATATTTTCTCTAATTTTTCTGAATTTTCTATAATTTTTGGTAATTTTTGCTAATTTCACGTTTTACAAGGTAAAAACCCTGACATAACATCTCGCTAAAATCCCGAATACTTAATTTTTTATAGAAATTTATTAATTTCTATTTATTTGGTTAAAATATAATTTCTATTTATTTGGTCAAAATCCATTTTTAAGGAATTTTTCCAACATTTTCCAAAATCTTGTTCATTTTATTCTTTTTTTTTATATTGAAATGGGTTTGGTCAGACCCGACCATGGCCTGGGAACTGGGTCTGGCTCGTCCCATGGGCCGAGCCTAACCCAGGCTCTTGGGCCGGTTCGTGTGCACCTTCTTCACTAATATTCGAACCATTTGATTAAATTAATTAGTTTTTTTTTTATCAATCGAAATGGGGTTCCTCCCCAGTTCGATTTATGAGGACGTTGTCCTCCTCGGATCATCCGAGCCTCCTCAAATCATCATCAACAACACCATACAACACTAATTCAACACAACTTCTTACCACGCCAGGCTCGGACTCCTTCGATTTCGCAAACCCAACGCACAGACACATGCACACACACACACACACACACTACTCTCTCTCTCTCTCTCTCTCTCTCTCTCTCTTTTCTCGCGAGTCCCCTCTCTCGGTCTCTTTTTCTTTCAATTTGTGAGAAATGAGGGGGCATCGATGGTGTTTGTTTGGATATTTTGGAGTTTGGTCAAATGACCAAAATACCCCCATCCTTATCCAAATTTTCTTCTCAAACAAATGCCCTTCTTGGTCATTTCTCATTTATTTAATTTCTGATTTTAATATATATATATATATTCGCTTATACTTTCACGCCTACAATTCTGTCATGCGAACCAATGAGTGAACTTGGGCATGCACACTATCGTACAACCCCACGTGTGTCGCCTACGACCCGGCGTGTCATTAAGCGTCCACCAATTTATTATTTTGTCACATTTCCTTGATTTGTTTATACAAATTATTTTCCTAAACTTAGTGTACCCATATTTCACGTACCCGATATTCGTATCGACACGTTTTTCGAGATGAATGCCCGTCACACAGTCTTACATGGTATAGAAAAATAAACTCACACATGCGATGTAATAAGTCATGAATTAGCCATTATCATCGCATTTAAACAACCAATCAGTCAAAAATAACATTTTCGCCCAATCCAGGTGTACCATAGCTTGTCCTTGGCGTCCTCGTGGACCTGAGCAGACGTCCAGGTTCGAAAATACGCAAATAACGGCCTTGATAAAATTTGGGCCGTTACTGGACTGTCAAATAATGCCCCATGATTGACCAAGGTCCTCCCAACAGAACATTCATATAATACCCAATAGTTTTTCACCCGAGCCAATCTCACCATGTAGTACCCAATAATCTTTCACCCGAGCAAATCTCACCATGTAATACCCAGAATCAACGTCCATTACCTTCATATTCCCAGTCGGCTTCCATTGGGCCAGCATCCGGCCATGGAGAGTCTTGAAACCAATCGTTCTTCCCAAAACACGCACCGTAAGAGCTTGCGTAAGATGATTGTTCATCATATCATGCACGCTATCCACAAAGGTTAACGAGACCTTCCCACCCACAACCCTTCGATCTTATATAGTCATCGCATCCAATCTCAATATCTATGACATAGAAGGACTCATCCTCCTCCACAGTGTCCGCGTTCATTAGCACACCCTTGATGGTGTTATTGACATCCTCATTCGTTGGCACCTCTTGCTCCGCATTATGTCGGTTCTTAACATTCTTGGTCGATCGATCCTCCGACGACGACAAGACGGGTGGAGGAGTTTTCTCCACAACTATCAGAGTCCCCATCTTTCTTGATCAAAACCTTTTTCTAAATCATATAGAAGTTAATTCAGCGCGACTCTTCATTTAATAAGAAAGAAACCGCAACTTGCCCCCGCTATGAACCTGACCTCTTACCAAAATAACTCTCAAATAATGAAAATAATGAAGCGAGATTTTTTTTTTATTTCATAAAACGTGAAAATAAAAATCTGAATCGAAATCAAAACAAAATCTCCCAAATAATCCGATCCTTATTACTCTCCTTAATTACCTCAACTTAACAGCTAACACACTACCCAAACCCCACGCTTAAGCACACGCTCTGCTTCCACTCCAACAAACAACCCTCTCCCTCAACACAATCACACACTCTCTCAACAACTTCACACGCCCCTGCTTGTGCCCACCACGTTCCCCTCCATCATTAATATAACCACAACACAGCGACAATGAATTCTCAAACCATTTCAAATCTCATCAACAATGGCTTCTCTCCCTACCCTTCTAACCAAACCCCTCCTTTTGATCATCTTTTTCATCACTATCATCATCCTTTCATCATCACCCCAAGTGAGCGCCGCCTCTGCGGTCAATGGCGGCATCGACGAATGCCAAGAGGAGGTCGCCGCCGGGGGGTGTGTCAACAAAGCAAAGGCAATGCCGCTTAAGATCATTGCCTTAGTGGCAATACTGGTTACTAGCGTCATTGGCGTGTGCTCGCCCCTGGTGACAAAATCTGTGCCTGCATTGCACCCTGATAGAAGTTTGTTTGTTGTAGTGAAGGCTTTCGCTTCGGGGATTATTTTAGCGACCGGGTTCATGCATGTGTTGCCGGATTCCTTCGACATGTTGTCATCCAAATGCTTGCCAGAGAAGCCCTGGCATCGGTTCCCGTTCACCGGGTTTGTGGCGATGTTGTCTGCTGTGGTGACGTTGATGGTTGATGCAATGGCTACTAGTGTATATATTAGAAGAGGTACCAAGGAAGCTAATAAGATGAGTGATGTTAATAAGGTGAGTGTTGATGTTGAGAAAGATTGCCATGATACTGTGATTGATGTGAAGAGCTTTGGTGGTGGTGGGCATTTACATGGATGTCATGTTCCGATGGCCGGTGGTGCCTCTGTGGGAGGCTCACGGTTGCTGAGACACCGCGTTGTTGCCATGGTGAGCACATTGAGTTTTTATTCTCTTTTTTTTTTCCCTCATATATAAGGCATGAAGTACATAACACGATTGTCAGTAGGGCATTGTGACTTCATTAACGCGTCTAGCAAGTAATTAAAACCCTAATGTGGTGAGTTAATGCTTCAATTTGCGTACGTTGAAGTTTTTAACATGATCGTCAGTAGGGAATTGTGACTTCATGGATGTCGTAAAGCAATGTATATGTATGTTCTTTTTTTTTTTTCATAAAATAGACTAGTAGAACTAATGTGGTGAAATAATGATGACGTCAATTTGTGTACTAATGATTTTATAATCTATATATATAGGTGTTGGAGTTGGGGATTGTGGTTCACTCAGTTGTGATTGGGCTTTCACTTGGAGCCTCAGACAACACTTGCACAATAAAGTCTCTAGTTGCTGCTTTGTGCTTCCATCAAATGTTTGAAGGGATGGGCCTTGGTGGTTGTATTCTTCAGGTGATTCCTTAATTAATCAATTATTACTACCTAATTGAATTATTATTTTGTGATGGATTTATATATATAATATATGTTAATGTATTGATTGACCAGGGGGAGTTTAGTTTTGTGAAGAAAGCATTGATGGCATTCTTCTTCTCTGTGACAACTCCATTGGGAATTGCCGTTGGGATTGGCTTGTCCAACATTTACAAAGAAAACAGTCCGAGTTCGTTGGCCATCGTGGGGGTTCTAAATGCGTCGTCCGCAGGGCTGTTGATTTACATGGCTTTGGTAGACCTTCTATCTGCAGAGTTCATGGGTCCTAAGTTGCAGAACAACATGAAGCTCCAACTCAAGTGTTATGTTGCTGTTCTCCTTGGTGCTGGTGGCATGTCAGTCATGGCCATTTGGGCTTAAAGTTTTGATACATGTTTCAATGTTGTGTCTCCCTCTCAATCAAATGCGACAAAAAAAAAAAGCCATGTTTGAGACATCTGCCTTTGGCCTAGTAGATTTGAATTTGACATGCTTAGCTGGCATAGATCAATAGATTAATAGTGAGCCTAGAAAATAATTTTTTCGTTGTAAGAACTGGTGTAATCATCAATTAAGTTTCTCTAAAAAAAAAAAAAAAAAAAAAAAAAAAAAAAAAAAAAAAAAAAAAAAAAAATATTGGCATTGTTTCACATTTCTGTGTTCTTTCTCATGCTTTCCTGTACAAAAAAAAAAGAGTAAAATAAGTAAATAAAAATCAGTTGGAACTTCAATTTAAGTCTTTGTGATGTACACTTAACGATGACAAAAATTTGAGTTCGGACGAGTCAGGGTCTGGACAACCCTTACTATAAAAGAGTATATTTATTTTCCGGGCACGGCCCGATTTTACATTTGGACAAGACTACTTGTCCATAACTGGTTTGCTAATTAAAATTCAGATTGTCCGATTCTCCGTATTTGTTGCAATCTTGAAAACTTACTTCTCATATTGAAAGTTACTTCAAATGTTAAAATATACATAGATTATAATCTCGTATATTATTATTTGATAAAGTAACGTCAAAGTCTGAACAAATATTTCAAACTATAAATCATTGTAAAATTAGTAAAAATAATTTTATGTAATTAAAATATTTAATGTCAAGAAACAAATGTTTTTTTACTTAATTAAGTAGGGGTCGAATCATGTTGATATGCTTTGACATGTCGAGAAACAAATGTTCAAGTAGAAAAAAAAACTAAAATTTAATTTGTTTTAAAATCAAAGATGTCTTTAGCATATTAATTTATGTGTGTTAGAGTATGTTATTGTTTGTTAATCTATTTTATAAATATTAAGTGTTCAGTATACCTTTTTTTATTAAAGATATTTTAACTCTATTTAAAATTTAAATTGGGTCTGGATTCGGGTTCCAGGGCCTTGTCCAAACCTGACCCGAATTTATCAAGACATTGTCAAAACCCATTTAATTCCAAGCCGATCAAAATCAGGCCGGCGAGTCCGAACATTAAATTGTCAACTCTATATGCAGTTGTGGAACTTAAATGAAAGCGATTAGGTGACAAACAACCTTTTGACTCGAGAGTCTTTGGAGTCAGAGATTTTTTCTAAAAAAGCACAAAAAATCTGATGGGGGCTGGTGATTTTATATGAATGTGATGGCGGGCAGTCATAGATACTTTATGGGATCGTAACTTTTGATCCAGGAATCTGATTGATTATTATAATATCTTTTCGGAAATGGTGTTTCATGCTCTACAGCTATCTCAGGAGCTCCACTCACCAGGATTGGGTTTCGCGAATCTAAATTCCTTCATTTTGGCCTTCATCGGGAGATTTTATTTTATTGTCTAGTTTTAGGAGTATTTTCGTAATTTACTTTATTTAAGTCGTTTTTAGAGTCTTAGAAGGATTAGGCGTTTTGAGTTATAAAAGGATTACATTTTGGGTCATAGAAGGATTACGTTTAGAGTCGTAGAAGGATTAGAGTTTCTAATGGGCTATATAAAGCCATGATTAGGGTTGTAATCATTATCAATTATTATTTTTTCTTCAAAACCTTAAGGATTCTTCCTTGTTTAAGCATTTACGCTGCGTTAGTTGGTATTAGAGTGTAAATTCCGTTCGTATTAATGATGTCTGGTGGAAGTGGTGGCATTGTGAATGTCGTTCAGGATGTTGAAGCCTTGTGAACCAAAGTGGAGGCTAAAGAGGTGGCAATCAGAACCTTGGAGACAAAACTTGATCAACAATTCTGACTTATAGACGAGTGCCTTTATGCAGTGATTAACATATTTGACGCCCTTGGGGTGAATGCTAACAGACACGAGGGTGATGGTGAATAACATCCAAGAGATCAATGTGCTCGAAGCGATGCTCTTATTGCACCAGTGCCTGCGAATTTTAGAGGTCGAGTTGCTGGTGGTGACTCCACTAACAAGGAGGAGGATATGATTCTGGTCGAGGATCAGGGCAGATCTGTTAAGAGAGATCGAGGCAGCAGATATAATAACAATAATAATCATCCTAATCGTGATTATTATGAAGGAGGCGACTTCAAGTTGAAAGTGGATATTTCTAGTTTCTCTGGTAATCTGAACATTGAGGACTTTGTTGATTGGATCGCTTTTATGTAACGGCCCAGCCCACCCGCATGCCTGCTGGACCGCACAGGTAGTGAGCTACGTAGCTCAAGTGGTGCCAAGACTCAATGAACTATGGTCTTAACCCCTAGGACCTTGGTTCGAGTCGTTGGGGGGCGAAAGACCATGTAATAAAAGGGGCATGGATGGTGTGCGGACCTGCAGGTGGGCACACTGCCTATGCGATCCAGCGGGCCTACGGGTGGGCTGTGCCGTTACATAAAAAGGCTCCTTTTATGTAACGGCCCAGCCCGCTGGCACCGCTAGTTACAGGCAATAGGCCCACCCGCAGATCCACCCACCATCCATGCCCCCCCTTTATTACATGGTCTTTCACCCCTCCAGCGATTCGAACTAAGGTCCTAGGGGTTAAGACCATAGTTCATTAAGTCCTGGTACTACTTGAGAGTAGACCATTTTTTTGAGTATATAGATATTCCTCAAGAGAAAAGGGTGAAATTGGTGGCATGGCGATTGAAAAGTGGAGCATCTGTTTGGTGGGAGAAGCTGTAGAGTAGGCGTTATAGGGTAGGTAAACAGACTGTTCGGACGTAGTATCGAATGAAGCAGTTGTTGCAGCGAAATTTTTTGCCTCCAGATTATGAGCAGATCTTGTTTCAACAGTACCAATGTTATCGGCAGGGACAGATATCTGTTCATGAATATATAGCAGATTTTGTGCGACTGGCTGAGAGGAATGATTTGAGGGAGAACGAGGTTCATCAGGTTACACGATACCTAGATGGATTGAAACTGCAAGTTCGGGAGAAAATTGGAGTGTGGGTTATAAGAACTGTCAACGAGGCAAAAAAATTTTGCCATTAAGGTTGAATTAAAGATGCAGGACAAAAGTGGAAATTGATATGAGGGCAATCGGCGAACCTATGGTAGTGATAATTATTAGAGGAATAATAGCGTGGAGGAAACTTCAAGGAGTTTTACAGAGCGAAGTAAGTCTACCCAGGGCTGGAATCAAGGTACTGAACGGAAGGAATATAAGGGACTTGGAAAGAACCCTGCTGAACAGAAAGAGGGACAAAAGGCAACTGCAAATCCTTATGCTAAGCCTATTGTGGGCAAGTGCTATCGTTATAGGCAGTCTAGTCACAAATCGAATAAATGTCCTAACAGAAAGCAGGTTAATGTAATTGAATGAGATTACAAAAAGGAAGTTTATTGTGGTTTTGATGGAGGGATGATGATTATGATGATTATGATGAGGGAGACAGACAGAATTGTATGGTAAGGAAGCTGATGTTAACTCCTAAATTAGAAGATGGCAATTAACGGCAAAGACTGTTTCGGACGAGATGTACTATTAATGGCCAGGTGTTTGAACTGATCATAGATAGTGAGAGCTGTGAGAACATCATTAGTAAAGGTACAACCGAGGCACTGAAACTGAAGATGGAGAAACATTCCAGTCCGTACTCTATAGGCTAGATAAAGGCAACTGAGAAGGTGCAAGTGATAGAGCGCTACAGGGTACCTTTTTTCCATTAGTAGTTATAAGGATGAGGTGTAATTGTGACGTGGTAGATATGGATGCCTGCCATCTGCTGTTTGGACGACCTTGGCAGTTTGATGTTAATGCACAACACTCTGGGAGAGACAATGTGTATAAATTAGAGGAGGGAGTGATGTTTAACTTGCTTCCTTTAAAGGCAAGTAACCGTTCCAAGACTTCTAAAGTGGAGGAACGGTCTTTCCTTGTAATGACACAAACTGAGCGTGAGATGGACGAAGCCATTAAAGAGTCACAGGTGGTGTATGTATTGGTGCTGAGACAGATCCTTGTAAGGAATGAAAATGAGTCAGTTTCTGAGATACCAAGGCAGGTCAAACTATTACTGGAGGAATTTGCAGAAATTATACCAGAAAAGTTGCTTGATAGATTACCTCTTATGTGCGATATTCAGCACCACATTAACCTAATTCCTGGCGCCAGTTTGCCAAACCTCCCACATTATTGAATGAGTCCGAAGGAGAGTGAGGTCTTGCATGACAAGGTGCAGGAGTTACTGCAGAAAGGGCATATTAGGGAGAGCATGAGTCCATGTGTTGTTCCTGCTCTGTTAACATTGAAGAAGGATAAAAGTTACAGAATATGTGTTGATAGTAGGGTGATTAACGGGATTACGATTGGGTACATATTTCCCATTCCACGTTGGAAGATATGCTGGATCGACTGAGTGGAGCTCAAATATTCACCAAGATTGATTTACGAATGTAACGACCCGAATTCTACTTGACCCGACTCGAGGGTAATTTAGTGATTTTCAATACTGAATGTGTGCAAGTGTGCTTTGTGAATTGTTTAAGTGTGAAAAGTATAACTTAGGATAAATAAATATTGGGCCTAACAAGAGTTGAGTGGATGTAAATGATATGGAGGCCCATAATGGTATTTTGGTAAAATAACAAGGTTGTACACAACCCTACACTAAAACCCTACCTATATAAACCTTTTATAAAGTTTGTAGCCTCTTTTGTGTTGAAACTCCAAACTTGTGATGGGAGAGAAGTGGAGGAAGGTTGATGATGAAGAAGATGATGATGAAGTCCATTTAAACATTCAAGAAGGTAACGCACCCTCACCTCATCCCATCTAAGTTTTTATTTGTTTATTTTATTGAAAAAAATGGAGTTTAGACAAGTTGTAAATAATCATAACCCTAATCCCTAACCCTAATGCTATTTAAGCAAATCAAAGAAAACCCTAGCCTCAATCTTGTTAAACACCCCCGTAGAGAGGAGGAGAGCAAGAGGAGGGTTCAAGTTCAAGAGAGGTACAACCTCACTTCTCTCCTTGATTTCTTTATTATTTATTGAAGATTTGGAGACCAAAGGGTCGATGGTGTTGACATCGGCAAGAACGCGAAGAAAATAGAAAAGAAAATAAGAAAGGAAAGATTTGATCTATGTTAGAATGAGATTTTGGAAAGAATTTTGAGTCAAAGATTCCATTGAAGGCATGGTGAGATTCTAATACTCTCTAGATTTATTGTCTTGGTGTTGGTATTGGTAATGAGAGTTGATGATTTGCAAAGTTTGTTCAATATTTCTTAGATCTAGTCTTGAAATGGGTTTTTCCCATGATTTTAGCAAATTGAACGCAGTTGGAGTTTATTGATTAAGATATGGCATTTAAGGTTGAGTTGAGATTTTAAAAAGGGACTTTGAATCTTTCTTTGGGAAATAAACTTATTCGAAAAATTTGTGGACTTTGACTGAATATTGTAATTTGGGAATTTAAAGTCTAAATTGAGTCTTGTATGGTGATTTGGATCTTTTTAATTAAAATTAATCGAATGTCTTCGATTTATGTTGGAAAAACTAAGTCTTAGAGGATTTTCCTTGTTTTACATCCCCGCATTCCTATTTTACTCGAATCATTGATTCTAATTTTAAGTGTCGATTTTAAAGTCGTGAATGACCTTTAGCAAAGTCAGCTATAAAATAGGGTGAATCTATAAGGTCTAAACAATTAATGTTAAACTTGTATGGTTGTAGATACATAAAGTAATTATTCTTTCAAATTGTCTAGATTCGCGAGACGGTTCACATCGAGCCCAAACGCGAGAGGATCGAGATTAGGATTTGCGGCGAGTGCAGGTAAGTGGGGAGCTTGCTCAATTATCACATATGGCATGATTATTAGTTATGCTTAGGATTCATAATTTGAATTAAAGACTTGGGATTTATGGGTTGCGTCGTGGTATTGGCTCGAATCTACGTATCTATGGAATGTGAATGCACTGTTATCCATGGCCCCAAAATGTGTGGAGTTCCACCGAGGGTCTTAAAGAATACCTCAGAATGTTGTGGTACCACCGAGGGTCGTTAAAACCCCAGGATGTATGGAGTTTACCACCGAGGGCTTTACTTGATTAATTGAATTCATAAGTATGTCACGTAGGGACATGAGCTGGAGTTACCTTCTCTTGTACTCTTGAGACATAGAGATGTGCATCGGTGATGGCTTGGACGAACCTACCATTGATTTGATGGGACAAACGAGAGGGCACATAAGGCCTGTGTGCTAGCTGGTTGTTTTCATCACTTTGAGAGTAGGAGAATCGGTCACCGGATTCTTGCCAATATCTAGTATGCATTGAATGGAACATCGACTTATTGTATTATTATATTTTATAGTACATAATCTCACGAAACCCCCTCATTTATATGAAAGTTTGAAGTTATGAAATGATTTGTCAATCTCTTTAATGCAATGCCTGATTATTATTGTTATAATTTGATGGCTTAAGAATACGTCATATTTGTTATGAAAGGATGAAATCCTATTTATTTGTGGCTTACAAACCTTATGTCCATGATAGTATTTGATGATTCATTTATAAGTCTATCTCTTATGAAATCTTGCTACATGTTATTATTCCATGAATCCTTGTTTGGTTGTTTTCCAAATACATGCTAGACTTTGCATGCTTATTAGGTATTACTTGCATATTTGATGGTTGAGCGAGTTTTTCGCATTACTGAGCTCCGTTGGTTCTTTTAGCTCACCCCACTTACAATACAGGTTCATTGACGAGTGCGCTAGAATTGAGACAAGGGAGAAACGAGCTTGAAGTCTTCATTTGATGTGAGCTTTGAGTTGATATATATCACGTATAGTTTTATTAATATTCTATGAACTTAAATCTTTTGGCTTTAGGATATTTCTTTATATTTATTCCGCAGGTTTATTTGCTTAGGCGTGCCAGACTGTTATTTGGGCATGGTTCATGTATTAGGTTCAAGTGGCGGTCTGGGCCGGGTGACCCGACCCTAGGTCGGGGGCGGGTCGTCACAGTTGGTATCAGAGCCTAGGGAAACGTTAGGTTAGGAAAACCTAAGATGTAGGGCCTTTAAGTTTAAAGGTCAAGTTAAGTCGAACAAATCAGTGGTATGGGACATTGGTTCAAATTCGACTTAACATGCAATAATGATAAATCTTAGGATGGGATGGGATAAAAGAAATTCGATAAAGATTTAATGTGATGACTATTTGCTACTTTGTGTATATAAATATATCGTTTGATATATAGGTAAATGTCTTTCCTTAAGATGTGAAACCTTGGTTCCACGAGTTGGAAACGACAATTAACGACACAAGAAAATCAAAGGGAAGTCCGCAGAAGATTCCACATGTGTTGCAAGGAAGTCTACAACGCTTTGCTACAAGAATGGTTCTGATAGAACGACTAAACTTAGAGTAAAAATTGTATGGCGAGATGCGCCTATACTTGACGATAGAGTGGCAAATAAAGATTTAAGCAAGAATTGATAAACTTGAAAGGACAATGAGATGCCACTCTAAATACACAAGACGGAATTGTGACGTGGTCAGATTTTAGAGAAGTAACTCTGACGTCGAAAACTCTATTTGGATAATTAAAATTAACGATGTCTTGTTGAAAACGGAAGTTAACAATCCTAGTAAGGATGCAAATGAATCTTTAGTTTCAAACAATGATAAGCAAGTTAGTCTGGCTAGGAGGCTGAACTTAATTCAAGATATAGACGTCAAGTATACTTTTAAAACCTCTAATGCTCAATTAAAAAAATGTGTATCATTGGTCTATAAATTCGATTTGAAGGTGGTTACTATAGATCGAATTAAGTTGTTTCAGGTGATCTATTTTATCGAAAAATGATTTTTCGACTATATTGGACCATAATTTTTGTATTGTTTTCGAGTTGATGTTTGCCACACTTTATTGAAGTTTTCATGGAAAGATTTAACGTGACTTTACAAAATTTTGAAAAGGCAAACAAATTAAAAAAAAAGAAACCATTTATTTTCCTTGGTGTTCAAAAGATAAAGCGAATAGACTCATACATATTTCAAGTATTTGATGTTGTAATTTTAATCTTTACATAAAGAGTTTTACTGAATTTTAAAGTTTTGACTTGATAAAAATGCAAAGCATCGTTTGGATCTATCTTACCATTTTGTAATGTTGGAATACAAATTTTCTCGTGGTCGTGATTTATATTTTGAAAGTATCGCTTGAAATGCGAGAAAGCTTTTAGATGATTCCATAAAAATAAGCTAGACTTAGCTTGAAAAATCGAAACTTAATATTTTGAAATGGACCTTGATTTGGATTTAACTTTTCGATTGATTTAATTATGGCATTCAAGTTTCAATCGAACCTATGTAAAAGAAAAATAAAGCTAAGCTAGTTATCGATAGGTTGAATACTAAATATGAGGACCCAAATTGAGAGTTAGCTTGAAGCGTAAATGCATAATGTACGAGATAGCGAATGAGAAATTAAAGAATACATTGAAAACTATTCAATGAGAAAATCTAGTGAATACAAAATATCAAATTAGTACATTCAAAGATGGATGAGTTACTAAAATTGAAGATCCAAAGTCAAAGACTATTTTGGTGAAATAGCCATGTGTGAAGATCGTGTTGTCAAGTAGAAAATTTTAGATGTTGTAAAGACTCAAGATCTGAGGTTAAAATGACACAAATTAAGGTAACTACTGCAACAAAGAAATTATTATAATATAATCAGAAGCGAGTTAACTCATAAAGTTGGGGATATAAGGAATTAATAAATTGTGTTCGAAATGAATGGAGAGTATGCAATAGCAGTACCATGACTGAATAATTAAAGGAAGCCCCAAACTAAATGGTATGTATGAGTCATATTAATAGGTTTTAAATAGCGTACGACGCAGTTAATAATATTATAATGAACTTGAAATTACTAGATCGTAATGTGACACGAGTTCTTAATAACCACATCTGGAGCATAGATTATGTAACTCCCAAGAAACGACGTGAATGCCAGGTTCGAAACATGAAAGCTAAATCACCTTCGTTTCTCAGAGAGTGAGGACTAAGCACATTATAAGAGCTGAGAGTTAGCTCAGAAAGATGAGAAAGAACCATTGTATGCCAAAAAGGGGTCATGACTAAGTCAACAATGTTTAAAATAGTCACCCAGGATCGTGTACGATAGATCTCCTGAAAATCAAGATATAGTGATAAAAGATCTTGGTATGAAATAAAAAAATGGTGATGCAATGGAGCGCATTCAGATGAATGCTGAAACCTACTTAGAAATAATGACGATGTTAAAAATATTCCACAAGAATTTAAAAGTGGAAGCTTGTTTACGTCAATTAACAGTTAAGTATGACAAGAGGAGCTACAAAGTGGATCATTAGTCAAAAGTTGACTTGAAATATGAACTGCAAGAATGAATGTCGATAAACATGTGATGCCAATAATATTAAGGTATTATTCTAGAAAGGAATACTAGGTCTGCCTATTTGTAGCCTTCACAGATAAGCCGCAAAGACATGATGAGTCATTCAATGATATGCGTAACCGAGATATTGATAGAGATGGTGTGCTAGTGCTCATGTTATAGCAGACAGCTATCCTTGTTTCCCTACTACCAGTTGGTGGTATGGTTTCACTACCAGATAGGCAGAGAAGTTTGTTGACACAGATATGCACCAAATCATATCTCAGTATGGTTCTACCTCTCTGTAAGTTGAGCGACTTGAGCGTATATTGCGACTTCGGTGAAGATTATAAAGGACTACCTTAAGAACATGTGATGACAGAAGAACTTGGCAAGTGGCTGAGTATAATGATTCTATTGAAACCTATAAGAGAGGCCTTATGAATTTTGGTCAATGGGACAAAAATGAAAATGTTGAGATAGTAGAGTCAAGAGTAAGACTTTATTTTATGTGGGGTATAAGCAGAACGTGTAAGAGAGAATTGACACCAATTAAATAATGGGTCATTAGGGAAACCATTACGAATGGACCAGTCAAATTATGAGTGTACGTTATTTTGACTTTCGAGGACGAAAGTTCTTAAAATTGGGGATATTGTAACGACCTGAATTCTACTTGACCCGACTCGAGGGTAATTTAGTGATTTTCAATACTGAATGTGTGCAAGTGTGCTTTGTGAATTGTTTAAGTGTGAAAAGTATAACTTAGGATAAATAAATATTGGGCCTAACAAGAGTTGAGTGGATGTAAATGATATGGAGGCCCATAATGGTATTTTGGTAAAATAACAAGGTTGTTGTCACGGCCCAATTTCCTAATCTTGATTAACTTGTTTAATCAGGATGACCGACCCGTGATGTGGGACCCACGTGAGGTGCACACACCTACCGAGGCACGTGGTCGAGGTATATTATATATTTGTTGTGGTGTATGCCTAGTGATATGTATATGTGTAGACTAACTAAGTCGGTTCATGCAGTTATAGGCGTCGAGACGCGAGCGGGGACACGCCTCGGTTTGTGTGCGAGCTGGGGAGTCGGGTAGCTAGACATGTGGTAAGTCTAAGTTTAGTCAAATGAGTGTTAATTAATTTATTTCATAACATAAGTCTATGGTATACACATCAATTTAAATAAACTATTACTTAGCCTATGTTCTATTTAAATGAAATCAAATATTAAGGCCTATGGTCAAATGTAATTACAACCACCCTTTGGATATGCCTAGGGATGTGTACTAGCACACACTCCCATGTAATTTGTGTCATGCATTTGTGTCACAAAGCTGAAATTTTAGTGAAAGTAGGAGTAATTAATGGTCATTAGATCATCTTAGAGATGGACAAAAAAATCAAATGATGGATGACCATGATAAAGGAAACTACATGCTTGACAAGTGGCATTTAGGGGGTTTCATGCTTAACAAGTGTCATTGAGCTGAAAAAAAAAAAGTAGGTGAGTAGGAGTGTTTGATGACCCTTGATTCACATGGAGATGGAGTTGTGCAACTTGATGAAAACCCAACACTATAAAAGAAACACTTAAACACTTTCCTTCTCATTTGCATACAAACCAAGCAAAAAAAAAAATTCAGAGCTGTTAGGGGATTTTGTTTACTGGAAATTGGGGTGTAAGAGAGCCAAATTTCCATATCAAAGGAAGCTCAAGTGACAACCATCAAAGCTAAAACCTTAGGTATCATCCATACTCTTTTATGCTTCAATTGTTGTGTTCTTGGTTATGAATATTGAAGCTTTTATATAAAATCGATTTCAAAGATGTTTTAATGATGTTTTAACTCATTTTGAAACACTAAATGATTTCCCTAAGCTGTATTTCATAATTGAGAAGTTTTGTCAAAGATTGGGGTTTTTTTTCTTGTAAAATTGAAAATCTGATTTTCTTGATACAACCTCTGTAATTTGGACATAACTCACTCATCATAACTCCAAATTAAGTTATTCCAATTCCATATGAAAGCTAACTCATATACGAACAACTTTTGTGTCTACCATGTTTTTGAAATTCCAGCTCTTTCTGACTCAAAAATGCTCTGCAAATAGGTAATTTAAATGTCATGATGGGATTGTTGAAGGTGAACTTTGAAAAGGCATAACTCCTCCAATTCATATCCAAATGAGATGAATTTTTATTATGTTATTCTTGGATATGTAAAGTGACTTGTGACCAAAAATTATGATTTTTGGAGCTTTAAATTGGGAGAACTGATTTTTACAATCTCGCTAATCAGATTTTGATTCAAATTCGAGTTGTCTTTGAAAATATTTGATATCTCCTTCATTTTATATCGAAACCTTACACACCATACCATTCCAGAAAGCTAAGACCTAGAGCTAAAACTTTCTTCTTAAGTGTCTTCGATGATTTAGAGTTTATGATGGTTTAATTAACGCTGCAATACTAAGTATCAAATTGGAGTTTTGCAAGAACTTAAGGGGCTGTTTTGGGTTATAGGTTCACAAATCTATTTGACTTGACCTAAAACCAACCAAATACCTATCTAAACACACCAGGACTTAGGAGAGCGTACCGGGAGTCTAGGGACGCGGGTGTCGGGTGTCGGGAGGCCGGATAGCTAGGACTATTGCGTTGACTGGTAAGTGAAACTGTGGGAACTCTTTACTTTATTTCATTCCAGTCATTTATAAATTTTCAGTCTATTTGTAGACTAGCTAATTTATTTCCCACATCATGCTTTCCTTGTTTCTACTCATATTGAATATCGATATAGCATGATGCCTTGTTTATTATATCATTGACTCCATGTTTCCTTATATGCTCAATGTTTGTCTTGGAATGTGGCTAATGGATATTTAGAAAATGCATGCTATAGGGTTATCTGTTATGTTGAACTTGTCTTCTACTTCCCTTGGGGCTTTGTAGCCTTACTTATGTTGAAATTGTAACAACTTTAGGATATATATTCTTGAAAACTAAAGTAGGGATTATCTAGTGTCCATTGCACATGAGATGCGCGGATTCACGAGGATTTCGGTCTTTCGGGGTCTCCGGCACTCGCCACTACACTTGGGCGGCACACGTGACATGGATCACGGGGTTGTCGGCAAGTATAAATGATTTAAATACGCCGAGCACAGCTCCGCAATTTGAGGTTATTAGGAAAAAAAGAGAGATTATTATCATATGTTGAGCATAGCTCCATACAGTAGTGGAAAAGGCTAGGTGATAGTTCTCACCGCCGACCGGACGTAGATCATCTCGACTTAGCCTGTGTCAGTTTATGGGTATCTGTTAACGTTGGTATTTACTTGCATTATTTATTCAACATTTCTTCAGCTACATATGCTTTTAAATACCTTTTGTTTAAATTGGAAATGTAGTATTAGATTTCCCCAGTTATCACTTAAATATCACTATACTCACCGTCTAGTTTGTGACGGTGGGTGTAGGTCCATCAAGCAGCACCAGGCCGGGCAAGGAGAAGATCGGCGACTACCTCTGAGCTCCGAGCGCGTAGCTGCCCGTATATGTAGGGTACTTTTTGTATTATGTTTACTTATGTCTTTATCTTTTGGGATGTTATTGGGATGAGCGTTAGATTACCCGACTTTTGGCTTTCACTTTGTTTATATATGTTCGCCGTTTACTTGCATATATATGGTGATCATTATTTCCTGGTTTCCACACTTAAGCTTTATAAAAGAAAAATAAAATAAAATAAAAAAATTTCCGCTAAAATATTAAAGACTTCCGCTAAATAAAATAATTGTTTAAACAAGAGAACACAGGTAGTAAAGGCTGACTAATTCGTAATCGGGTCCTATGTGTTGTTATTAGGGCTTAATTACGGGATTAGGCCGGACGGTGCCCTAGATTAGAAGCGGGGCCGTCACAGTTGTACACAACCCTACTCTAAAACCCTACCTATATAAACCTTTTATAAAGTTTGTAGCCTCTTTTGTGTTAAAACTCCAAATTTGTGATGGGAGAGAAGTGGAGGAAGGTTGATGATGAAGAAGGTGATGATGAAGTCCATTTAAACATTCAAAAAGGTAACACACCCTCCCCTCATCCCATTAAAGCTTTTATTTGTTTATTTTATTGAAAAAAATGGAGTTTAGACAAGTTGTAAATAATCATAACCCTAATCCCTAACCCTAATGCTATTTAAGCAAATCAAAGAAAACCTAGCCTCAATCTTGTTAAACACCCCCGTAGAGAGGAGGAGAGCAAGAGGAGGGTTCAAGTTCAAAAGGGGTACAACCTCACTTCCCTCCTTGATTTCTTTATTATTTATTGAAGATTTGGAGACCAAAGGGTCGATGGCGTCGACATCGGCAAGAACGCGAGGAAAATAGAAAAAAAAATAAGAAAGGAAAGATTTGATCTATGTTAGAATGAGATTTTGGAAAGGATTTTGAGTCAAAGATTCCATTGAAGGCATGGTGAGATTCTAATACTCTCTAGATTTATTGTCTTGGTGTTGGTATTGGTAATGAGAGTTGATGATTTGCAAAGTTTGTTCAATATTTCTTAGATCTAGTCTTGAAATGGGTTTTTCCCATGATTTTAGCAAATTGAACGCAGTTGGAGTTTATTGATTATATGGCATTTAAGGTTGAGTTGAGATTTTAAAAAGGGACTTTGAATCTTTCTTTGAAAAATAAACTTATTCGATAAATTTGTGGACTTTGATTGAATATTGTCATTTGGGAATTTAAAGTCTAAATTGAGTCTTGTATGGTGATTTGGATCTTTTTAATTAAAATTAATCGAATGTTTTCGATTTATGTTGGAAAAACTAAGTCTTAAAGGATTTTCCTTGTTTTACATCACCGCATTCCTATTTTACTCGAATCATTGATTCTAATTTTAAGTGTCGATTTTAAAGTCGTGAATGACCTTTAGCGAAGTCAGCTATAAAATAGGGTGAATCTCTAAGGTCTAGACAATTAATGTTAAACTTGTATGGTTGTAGATACATAAAGTAATTATTCTTTTAAATTGTCTAGATTCGCGAGACGGTTCACATCGAGCCCAAACGCGAGAGGATCGAGATTAGGATTTGCGGCGAGTGCAGGTAAGTGGGGAGCTTGCTCAATTATCACATATGGCATGATTATTAGTTATGCTTAGGATTCATAATTTGAATTAAAGACTTGAGATTTATGGGTTGCGTCGTGGTATTGGCTCGAATCTACGTATCTATGGAATGTGAATGCACTGTTATCCATGGCCCCAGAATGTGTGGAGTTCCACCGAGGGTCTTAAAGAATACCTCAGAATGTTGTGGTACCACCGAGGGTCGTTAACACCCCAGGATGTATGGAGTTTACCACCGAGGGCTTTACTTGATTAATTGAATTCATAAGTATGTCACGTAGGGACATGAGCTGGAGTTACCTTCTCTTGTACTCTTGAGACATAGAGATGTGCATTGGTGATGGCTTGGACGAACCTATCGTTAATTTGATGGGACAAACGAGAGGGCACATAAGGCCTGTGTGCTAGCTGGTTATTTCCATCACTTTGAGAGTAGGAGAATTGGTCACCGGATTCTTGCCAATATCTAGTATGCATTGAATGGAACATCGACTTATCGTATTATTATATTTTATAGTACATAATCTCACGAAACCCCCTCATTTATATGAAAGTTTGAAGTTATGAAATGATTTGTCAATCTCTTTAATGCTATGCATGATTATTATTATTATAATTTGATGGCTTAAGAATACGTCATATTTGTTATGAAAGGATGAAATCCTATTTATTTGTGGCTTACTAACCTTATGTCCACGATAGTATTTGATGATTCATTTATAAGTCTATCTCTTATGAAATCTTGCTACATGTTACTATTCCATGAATCCTTGTTTGGTTGTTTTCCAAATACATGCTAGACTTTGCATGCTTATTAGGTATTACTTGTATATTTGATGGTTGAGCGGGTTTTTCGCATTACCGAGCTCCGTTGTTTCTTTTAGCTCACCCCACTTACAATACAGGTTCATTGACGAGTGCGCTAGAATTGAGACAAGGGAGAAACGAGCTTGAAGTCTTCATTTGATGTGAGCTTTGAGTTGATGTATATCATGTATAGTTTTATTAATATTCTATGAACTTAAATCTTTTGGCTTTAGGATATTTCTTTATATTTATTCCGCAGGTTTATTTGTTTAGGCGTGCCAGATTGTTATTTGGGTCTGGTTCATGTATTGGGTTCAAGTGGCGGTCTGGGCCGGGCGACCCGACCTTAGGTCGGGGGCGGGTCGTCACAACGAAGTGGATACCATCAGATTCATATCAGGATGGGAGATGAATGGAAGACAGCTTTTAAGATGAAGGACGGTCTGTATGAGTGGCTATTCATGCCTTTTGGGTTGTCCAATGCTCCTAGCACTTTTATGCGAGTTATGAACCAGGTTCTCAAGCCATTCCTTGACAAATTTGTAGTGGTGTACTTTAATGATATCCTGATCTATAGTCATTCAGAAAAGGAGCATTTAGAACATCTGCGGAGTGTGTTGACTGTGTTGCGCAAGAACAAGCTTTATGTGAACCTGAAGAAATGCACCTTTCTGGCTAGGAAGTTGTTCTTGGGGTTTATTGTGAGTGCAGATGGCATTCAGGTGGATGATGAGAAAGTTCGAGCGATTAGAGAGTGGCTAGCTCCGAAAACAATGTCTGAATTGCGGAGTTTCTTATGGTTGGCTAGTTTCTACCGGCGCTTCATTCGATATTTCGGTAGTGTTGCATCCCCTTTGACTAAGTGCTTGAAGAAAGGGAAGTTTCAATGGAGTAACGAGACTGAGTCTGCCTTTGCCTTGTTGAAGGAGAAATTATGTACTGCCCCAGTTTTAGCTTTGCCGGATTTCTCGAAGTTGTTTGAGGTGGATTGTGATGCGAGTGGAGTTGGGATTGGTGTAGTTTTATCACAGGAGAAATGACCAATAGCATTCTTCAGTGAGAAACTTAGTGATGCTAGGCGTAGTTGGAGTACTTATGATAAGGAGTTTTACTCGGTTGTGCGTGCCTTGCGAACTTGGGAGCATTATTTGGTGGGTCAGGAGTTTGTTTTGTATCCTGATTGTGATGCTTTGAAACACCTAAATAGCCAGACCCGCATTAGTAAAGATATGCATGCTCGATGGACTCAGTTTTTACAGAAATTCCCATTCAAACTGAAGCGTAAGACGAGAATTCTAAACAAATTGCCAATGCATTGAGTAGGAGAGTTGCTTTGCTAGTGACTTTGAGTAATGATATAGTGGGGTTTGATTGTTTGAAGGAGTTGTATGCTAATAATGCTGAGTTTGGGCAGATTTGGAGTAAATGTAATGCTCGACAGCCTTTAGTGGATTTTCACATTCATGATGGGTTTTTGATGAAGGGTAATTAGCTTTGCATTCCTGAGTCGTCTTTGAGGGAGAAGGTGATTCGTAATTTACATGGTGGAGGTTTAGCTGGTCATCTAGGCAGAGATAAGACTATTGCTGTTGTTTTGGAACGTTTCTATTGGACGCATTTGCGTAGGATGTGACCAAGATTGTGCAGCGTTGTTATGTGTGTCAGATAACCAAAGGACATTAACAGAATACTGGTCTTTATACACCTTTGCTAGTACTACAGGATATTTGGGAGGTTATGTCGATGGATTTTGTCCTTGGTCTTCCTCGTACTCAGAGGGGTTCAGATTCTGTCTTTATCGTTGTTGACCGTTTCTCAAAGGTGTCATTTTATTCCTTGCAGGAAGGTTGTTGATGCTCAGAACATTGCTAAGCTCTATTTTGAGCAAGTTGTCCATTTGCATGGTGTACCAAAGTCCATTACATCTGATAGAGACACCAAATTTCTTAGTCATTTTTGGCAGCCACTTTTGTACTGGTTTGATTTGTTTTTGAATTACAGCAGTACAACCTATCCTCAGATAGACAGACAAACAGAGGTTACCAACAGATCCCTGGGTAATTTGATTCGTAGCATCGTGAGAGATTAACCGAAAAAATGGGATATTGCATTGGCACAGGCAGAGTTTGCTTACAACAGTTCAGTTCATCGTACTACAGGCATGACACCTTTTGCTGTAGTCTATTGAAAAGCACCTGCCCATGCTTTAGATTTGTTGACATTGCCAAAAGAGAAAGACAACAGTGTAGCAGCCAAGCACATGGTCGAGAATTGGCAATCTACTACAGAGGCAGTTCGGAGGAAGATTGAGAAGTCTAATGCTAAGTACAAGCAGGCGGCTGACAAGCATTGCAAGGAGAAGCTTTTTGCTGTTGGTGATCAGGTTATGGCATTCCTGTGGAGAGAGAGATTCCCAGCTGACCAGTACAACAAGTTGCAGTCCAAGAAATATGGGTCGTATTTGATTGAGAGGAAGATCAATGATAATGCCTATGTTGTTGGTCTGCCTACTAATATGAGAATATCCAAGACATTTAATGTAGCAGACATTTTTCCATTTCATCCAGATGATGAGCCTTTATATCTAGAAAACTCAAGGTCGAGTTTTTCTCAGGTGGGAGAGAATGATGGCGGGCAGTCGTAGATGCTTTGTGGGACCGTAACTTTTGATCTAGGAATCCGATTGATTATTATAATACCTGTTCGAAAATGGCGTTTCATGCTCTACAACTATTTCGGTAGCGTTGCTCTCCGGGATTGGGTTTCGCATATCTAAATTCCTTCATTTCGGCCTTCATTTGGAGCTTTTATTTTATTGTCTAGTTTTAGGGGTATTTTCATAATTTACTTTATTTAAGTCGTTTTCAGAGTCTTAGAAGGATTAAGCGTTTTGAGTCATAGAAAGATTACGTTTTGGGTCATAGAAGGATTACGTTTAGAATTGTAGAAAGATTAGAGTTTCTAATGGGCTATATAAAGCCACGATTAGAGTTGTAATCATTATCAATTATTATCAATTTATTTCAATTTCGGTTTTTTCTTCAAAACCTTAAGGATTCTTCCTTGTTTGAGCGTTTACAATGCGTCAGAATGGTCCATGAAACTTGCGAAATATTAGTAATAAAGCTTCTCCCCGTAGGCGTCTCTAAAACTGCTTCGTCTCCAACCAGCCTCGATTTTTGAGGGGGACTCGTAGAGTGGTGCCCAGGCTCCCTAATTGGGAATGTCCCCAAAATGGGTTAGAAACTAGGGGTATAATAGGTACGTCATATATCTTTACTTTGGGAATGATAATCTAACACACTCTTAACGCATACTTTGGGCGTACATCCTTATTTTGTCAGATATGGGGCCCACGCTTAGAAAGACAAGAAAGAGTCATAAATGGCTAAAAAACAAAGGTGTGCACCCAAAGTGTGTGTTGAAAGTGAGTTATTTTATCATTTTTCTTTTTACTTAGCATTGCCCTATTTTTAACTACACAGTGCCAACTACTAATTAACGCGTTCTTCTCTACCAAATTCAAACGAAAGACCCTCCTCTGTCACCCCCTCTTTAAACAATAAAGCCCCATGATCTCTCTATACTATTTTTAAAATTTTCATTAAGATAACTCATCCTCTATCTTTATTTCTCAAACAAGAGACCTCTCTTTGTCTCCTTTACCATCTCTCACTTCCGTCTCATTTGGATCTTGCAATATACTTATCTTGATTTTAAAAAGGCTTGAGTTGTGCACAATGGCTAGTTATATATATTGTACGTGGATAGAAGGTATAAAATTAACTAGTACTTTAATTTTTTTTTTTAAGTTGCAATATTCATGACATTTAAAAAAATACTAAATCAATGAGTTATTTCTTTTTATACTAGAGATTAATAACAATTGACAAGAAAGAGTGGATGGATTAGCTATGCGTTCAATTGATGAAGATTTATTGTTCAACATTGATTACAAGGAGATTGTATAAAAAAAACACCATTTCTCAAATGCACTTAGTGTAATTTTACAATAATAGAGTAATCCGTACTCCTTAACTTATTTAGTTGCTTTGTATTTTTATGCAATTATTTATTAAATTTTCATTGGTTCTTGTCTTCTCTCTCGCCAACCTTATTTTATTTTTAAACTACGTTCTTGTCAATTTACATTTTTTTTCTCTAGTAACCCTTTTTAACTCCAAAATTCCGTCTCAAGTTTGGAGATAGGACGACAAATATTTAATTGGTTGATTTTAACTTCAGTGCTTGCTATAAGTTCACCTAGCTAATATTCACTTAAGATTAAATTAATTAAAAGAATATCTATTTATATATAGAAGGCCTCATTTTTTTTTTTTTGGTAGGAAGAAGGCTTCATTTTAAGTTTAGCCTCAAGCCTCTCAAATGACAGGTTCACCATGTCTCCAACCATTTAAATCAAATCCTACCATTGCTTCGGTGTGATGATTGGGATAACTTGTTACTTTGACCTTCTAAAGGGCACACTTTGAATCATTTAATTAACTCTTGTAGGATGGGATGTGTCTTTCATAAAATACTCAAAGCCTCGAAGGTAATCTTTGACATCACAATATATAGTCTCTTTTGTTTTTTCTTCAATATCAAAAATGTTATATACAACAATAAAATACATCTTTTGAAAACTAAACATCCGCGACCAAATGTGTTTATTGTCTCATAAAAAAACTATTCTATTGTACAAAAATATGTAAGTTCCGTCGCAAAATAATAATTTTTCTCTTACCAAGTGCATAAAAGATTATATCAATTGATTTGGTTGCGATAAAATTGATATAAGTTTAATTAATTAATTAGCAAAAAAATCTCTTACAATTTCTTATGTGACGAGATTTTTTGTTGCAACAATTATTTTGTCATAAATGATTAACTTGTTCGAAAAAAAAATTGTATCAACAACTAGTCAACGGGCACATGAGGCGAAAATAATTTTTGTGAAAAAAATCTCCAATTGTTTGAAGTGTATATAACTAAAAAGAGTTAATGCATTAGTTGAATATTAATGTTACCGTCCCTTTTTTTTGTTGACAAATATCATACACATTATTTTCTTTTTTGACTTCAATAGGAGTCGAACCCACGACCTCCTTTTGAACTCGAAAACTGATTTCATTGAATGATTGAAGTATAAACAAAATTACAAAGTATCACATCATAGCTTGTACAAATTTTTTGCATCACTCCAAAAAATTACTCCCTCATGACTTCATGAATATCTTGCGATTGGATGGCAGTCTTGTTCCCTTGTCAATTCACATGATGAATTTAATTTCAAAATACCATGGTCCCTCAACACTACCTTGCACATTTTTAAACACCAACCGAATCCGAGAATGTTTGGGACACACTTCAAAATACCTCCAAACTACCTGTAAAGAATAAGCTTCAAAAATAATATTTTGAAGTTTCAATTTAGTTGCTCAATCCAACACCCTTTTTATAGCCAACGCCTCTACTTCGGTGGGTTCATATCTTCTTTGAACTACTCTTGACATGCCTTATATGAAGCCTCCATCGAAGTTTTGAATAAGAACGCTTAGTTCCACTTTGCCCTCTTCTTCAAATAGAGCCGTGTCAGTATTACATTTTACCCAATCCATATTTGGGGGTTGCATGCTATGACTGCCTTTCTTCTTTTTCACCTTTGTCCAAGACTCGACCAACACTATGTTTTGCCTTAGGACTATTGAGAGGGGAGGATTTTCTTTTTTCCAAATTAAAGCAGATTATTCCTAAAATTTTAAATGATTTTTGCAATATTGTACATATTAAATTTAACTTTATTACATCTCCCTTATTCACTGCATTTCCTAACCTTGAATAGAAATGTAAATACTAAAACTAATGAAAAATGATAAGCAACAACAAAACATTCTCAAAAGGAAATAGTTATGGCTTTAAAAAAAAAAATTAAACAGTTCTAAGAAACAATTTGATTGCAAATTTTGCACCAAAGAAATTCATAGATTAAACAATAGAATCAAATTTCTATTTTTTTTGGTTCTTTTTTATTAAAGGAGTTTCCAAAATTAATAAAGTACACATAAATCAATAGAGCCTCACACCATTGTATCTTCTAAAACATAAAAGTGAAGATTATATTATTATCCAGACTCATTTATGATTTCATTTTATACAATCTACTCCAATCACTTTAACATTTCCCTCTATGTGTGCATCCTCGCATCAATCTCTTTAGAAATTTCTCTGTTTGGGCACTATCGCATCAATCTCTTGTCTTGATCTCTACGTGTGTTCACCTCCTAATTGTTGATGATAATAAGGCTATAAAATGATAGAAACAACATGTCATTCAAATTAACCTCAACAAAAGATAAAAAAAGAGTTGAATTTTGAGTAAGTAGATAGAGATGAAATTAAATGAAGTACCAATATTTTTAGAGAGCACGCGCACACAACAAACAATGACGACCCTCTTCTCTTATGCGCAATGATGAATTCCACAAAGGTCTGGTTCGAGGACACCCATATTCCCAAGTTTTTCCAAATTATTACACTCATAGAGTTTTTCTTTTCGATTTTATTTATGAGAAACATATTGTTTCTCTCCTTGTAAATACTACACTATTGTATATATTAGGCTACAATAAATATAATCTTGTTCCTATCAAAAAAAGTTTTTCCAAATTACTTCTCGCTTATTACCCTCCTCAATTTACTACACAATATATATTGAACAGTTAATAAAAAATTGAACATAATATTTGTTAAGGGAGTACAAATCACAAAAAAAAATATAGAAAGAGAGATGGACAATGAAATTGAACTTACAAACTATGAAATTGAACTCTTACCAGCAGCAGCTCCTAAAGCCCACTGTTGGAATATAAAATCCCACATTGAAAATATAATAAGAGTTGATGTGGTATATAAGTGGTACTGTATATTAGATCTTAGCACAAGCCAATTAGTTTTGTGCAAAGATAGGCTTTAAACTCATTTATATACCCACATATGAGCGTGTGGCCCAATACTCTTCGAGCTCATGGATTTCTATATGATATCAGAGCAAAATGATCTTGGGCTCATATTTGAAGGTCTGATTGGGCTAGCGGTGGAGTCTAGACCTATTTGTGAATCGAGAGCCTATAAAAAAAGACCTAGACATATTTACGAACCTCTAAAGAGTACATCTGTGTTTGGCAAGTGACAACCAGTTAAAGCCTAATTGCACTCGAGGGGGGTGTTGGAATATATAATCCCACATTAAAAATATAATAAGAGTTGGTGTGGTATATAAGTGATGTAGATTAGATCTTAACACAAGCCAATTGATTTTGTGCAAAGATAGGCTCCAACCTCATTTTTTTTTTTGTTGAAAGTAGGATTTGGATTCATCTATTAAAGACACTCATACAACCTGCCATGGTTGTCTGTCAACATAACAGATTTCAACCCATCTGGCGGATTCGTAAGAACATACAATTAATCATCCTTTGTTACAGCTAAATAAGCAAGCCAATCAGTAACTTGATTTGCTTTTCTATAGATATGTTGGAGTCAGACCATCCAATCCTTTTGTAATGACCTTCTACAATTAGTGATAAGGGTTGTTGCAGAGTGTAAGTCTTCACCATCACTAGTTAGTAATTAGAGTGTGACCTTCGAGTCAGATTCCACAATTAATTTTCTATAGCCAAAGTCTTAAGCAAGTTGGAGTCCCTATCTAATTGCCCATAGTTAAGCAATCAAATTCATAGTATGCCCGATTTTCCCATGAATCCCAACTCTCATGCTCCCCTGAAATTGCAGAAGACTCTTCCAAAAGATGCTAGACCCGGATTTCCTTTCGCTGCTCCATCCGTATTCAATTTCACCCAAAACTGTTGAGGAGATTCCTATCGGGCCCATTTGGAAATTCTCGCACCAATGAGTGGACTTGTTGTGTTCGTTTGCACTATATCCTAATACAATCTTCTCCACCTAGCAATGATCTCCCTCAGTGGGAGTTGTCTCCTTTGAATAACCAACAAGTTGTGAGTCGTCCAAACAGTCCATAAAATAGTTAAGAAGTGCAAAGTAGTCATCTCCCCACTGCCTCTGCCATAGTGCTCTAGCCAAGGCTTGAGGCCCAAGATAAAAAATTCCCCATCGATCCAATGTTGTTGTAAGGCAACTCCACTAGACTTGTCTCAATTGAGGGCAGTCCCTTAGGACATGTACTGTTGATTCAATTTCTCCATCACATCTTCACCCGATGGATGAATCTGCTAGTCCCCTAATGAATCTTGCCTCCTTTATTACAAGACGATCATGATTCGATTGCCAAACCAAGAACTTGAATTTTTGAGGTCCCTGTAGTCTCCAGATCCATGACTAATCCAAAGACCCTTCCTCAATAGATTTGCGGATGAGAGAATACGCTGATGCGACTGTGAACTAGCCATTTGATGTCCCTGTCCAGATCAGTTTATCCTCCACCCTTTGCCAAGATATAGGAACGCATTTGATTCTCTATTGAATCGCCACGGGGAGAGGTGTCTGAATGCGACTGAAATCCCAAACCCTCCCTTCTCCAATTACATGTTCCACTTGAAGGTTGAACTATTTGTTGTAAATATGGATTGATGGATCTTCATGCAAGGCAACCTCACTTGCTGCCGAAGTCCCTTTGATAGGAAGGATGAACCATGGAGTATCGCTTTCCATATAAGAATCAACATTACGTTTAGGAACTTCCAATAGTCTTGAATAAGGCAAATACTTATTTGATAACATGCATACCCATAATAATGAAGTCTTCTGTAATACTTTCCAAGCTAACTTTGCTAACAATGCATTGTTCATATCCTCAGCAACTCAAATCCCCAATCCTCCTTGCTTTTGTGATTTACAGATCTCTAACCACTCTATCATGTGCAATTTTCCCTTCTCCTCTGTACGTCCCTACAAGAAGTTACGATTTAGTTTATTGATCTTATAACAAGTGGCCATTGTAAGTCATTAAATATTAATGATCTTTGTGTGAACAAACACAAAGATCATCTAATCTAAATTGCGGAAATAAAAATAAGAATTACCTCCAGCCATTGTTGTTCTTTCCAAAGCTTGATCTTCCAATTTCTTCTTCTCCTCTCCTTAATGGTGTTCGGAGTCAAAACCTTTTTGGAGAATGATATTGGGGACCAAACTACGTTGATTAATATCCCAAAAGATAACTGCCCATCAACCGTTATCTCTTATCACAATTTGACACTTGTAATGTGTGGGGCCCACATGGATCACTTATGATAAGTATAATTTAACTAATACTTACATTCTCCCACTTGATCCATATACACATTACTACCAAAATTAAGAAATAAAATACATGAATCATGGCGATAGGTCCTCTATCAAGTGAGTAATATCTTCCATGTATCACAATGCATTAAATTTCTTAACATATTGTCATAACTTAATGAATAAACCTCATGTTTATTCTTGGTCCAAACTTAATGATATTTCTCAAATCAAATAAACATGAATGTGTACACAATACATAAGTAAAGAAATACCTCAAAAGAGTTCCAACAAACATCATTCTTACAATAATGATCACATAATGGATCTAAGTCCCATCCTATCAACATGATCCTTAAACTTCATTGGTGGCATGCCTTTAGTTAAAGGATCTGCTATCATTAATTCAGTGCTAATGTGCTCAATGACCACTGTTTTGTCCTTGACACGTTCCCTTATGGCTAAGTACTTAATGTCGATGTGCTTGCTTCGACTCCCACTTTTATTGTTCTTAGCCATAAAGATAGCAGCTGAATTGTCACAATACATTCTTAAAGGCCTAGAGATAGAATCCATGATTCTAAGCCCAGAAATGAAACTCTTTAGCCAAACACCTTGAGAAGTAGCCTCAAAACAAGAAACAAACTCAGCCTCCATAGTGGAAGTAGCAATCAATGTTTGCTTTGCACTTCTCCATGATACAGCTCCACTAGCTAGCATGAAAATAAATCCCAATGTTGATTTACGTGAATCAATGCAACCAAAGAAAGTCGAATCGAGTATCCAAGTGACTTCCAAAGTATTAGTTCGTCTATATGTAAGCATGTAGTCCTTTGTCCCACGAAGGTATCTCATGACCTTCTTTGCCTCTCCAGTGGTCCATACCCGGTTACTTTGATATCTTCCTAACATCCCAATCGCAAATGCTATGTCGGGTCTTGTGCAAACCGAGCATACATCAAGCTTCCAACGGTGAAGCATAAGGGATGTTAAGCATTTGTTCCCGCTCGAGATCATTTTTAGGGGATTGGTTCAAACCGAACTTATCACCCTTCACAATGGGAGCTACACTTGATGAACAATCCTTCATTCTCGAATCTTTCCAACACTTTGTTGATATAGGCTTCCCGAGACATTCCAAGAATACAACGTGTTCGTCTCTATGGATCTTAATGCCAATAACATAGGATGCATTTCCCATGTCCTTCATATCAAAGCTATTAGAAAGGAATTGTTTCACTTCATGAAGCATACCCTTATCATTTGTTGCAAGTAAAATGTCATCCACATATAGAATGAGAAAACAAATTTTGCTCCCACTAACCTTTCGATATATACAATTATCCATAATATTCTCAACAAAACCAAATGAAGAGATAACATCATGAAACTTCAAATACCACTTTGTCGGGAGGCTTGTTTCAATCCATATATAGATTTCTTAAGCTTGCAAACCAAATTCTCATTGCCAATAGAGGAAAATCCTTCTGGTTGTTTCATGTAAACCTCTTCCTCTAGTTGACCATTAAGAAATGCGGTTTTCACATCCATTTGTTGCAACTCAAAATCAAAATGTGCAACCAAAGCCAAAATTATGCGAAGAGAATCTTTCTTAGATACAGGAGAAAAAGTTTCCGTGTAATCGATTCCTTCCTTTTGTGTGAATCCTTTTGCAACAAGTCTGGCCTTGTATCTCTCAATGTTGCCTAATGAGTCATTTTTTGTCTTAAAGATCCATTTGCATCCAATTGCTTTGGCTCCTTTAGGCAACTCAACAAGGTCCCAAACATCATTTGATGACATAGAATTCATTTCATCATTCATAGCATCATACCATAATTCAGATTCAGCACCATTCATGGCTTGTGAAAAGGTTTCGGGATCACTCTCGACTCCGACGTTATAATCCAATTCTTGCAGATACACAATGAAATCACTAGGTATTGCTGACCTTTTAACTCTAGTAGATCTTCTTAATGTTGCATCAACATTTTCTTGAAAATCATGTTGATCAACTTGTTCATTTACTTGAGGTAATTCATGAATAATTGGTTGTTCTACCATTTCAAGTTCTTCATGAACAACTTGATCTACGGGAGGATTGTCAACAACTTGTGGAGTTTGAACTCTTTGTTCCTCAATTCTCAATGGAACTTGAGCAAAACTTGGAATGACATACATATGATCACTACTTGATGTAGAAGGAAGATCATCAAAATGAACCCTTTTAGGAACATTATCCTGAAAATGATTCCTCCCACTAATCATGTCATTCTCTAGAAATTTTGCGTTTCTAGATTCCACAATTCTAGTGCTATGAGAAGGACAATAGAAGCGATATCCTTTAGAACTCTAGGCATATCCAATGAAATACCCACTAATGGTTCTAGGATCCAACTTCTTTTCATGTGGATTATAGATTCTCACTTCACACGGGCATCCCCAAACGCGTATATGTCGCAAACTAGGTTTCCAACCTTTCAATAACTCAAATGGCATCTTTGAAACAGCCTTAGTTGGAACCCTGTTTAATATATACACTGCCGTTTTAAGAGCTTCACTCCACAAAAAGATAGGTAGAGTTGCATTACTACGCATACTCCTAACCATATCCATCAACGTCCGGTTTTTCTTTCGCTACACCATTCTCACTTGGAGAACCTGGATTGGTGTATTGAGGAACTATTCCTTGCTCTTGAAGAAACTTAGCAAATGGACCAAATGCTTGTCCATCCTCAGTGTATCTACCATAATACTCACCTCCTCTGGTCGATCTGGACAATCTTAATTTGTTTCCCACTTTGTTTCTCTACTTGACCTTGAAAACTTTAAAGGCATCCAATGCTTCATTTTTATGATGAAGCAAAGTAGACATACATGAAAGCGTGAGAAATCATCAATAAAGGAGATAAAGTATTTTGGACCAATCTTAAAGTCCATATCTGGACAACATATGTCAGTATGGATGATTTCTAATAATGTTGAACTTCTATGAGCACCTTTCTTGAATACTTTAGTCTGCTTTCCCTTTATGCAGTTCACACAAATCTCAAAATCAGCAAAGTCAAGAGCACTTAGTACTCCATCATTTACTAATCTTTTGATTCGATCCTTGGAGATATGTCCCAATCTCCGGTGCCATAACAAAGAAGATTCACCATTCATGACACTTCTTTTCAAACCAGTAACATGCATTGCAGTGGCATTATTTTCTAAATTCAAACAAAATAAACCATTCAATAAAGTACCATGTCCAATGATATTTGATTTAAATATCAAATCAAAAGATGTTCCAGAAAAGTTGAAGTGAAATCCCAAATACAACAACTTGGAAACTGAAATTAAGTTTCGGAAAAATTAGGTACATATAAAAACATTGTCCAAATTTAAAATAAAGCCACTAGACAATTTTAAGATGCATGTCCCAACAGCTTCCACATGTGAGCGCATTTTATTTCCTGAATAAATGCTCAACTCACTTCCCGCTGGTTTCCGCAGATTTATCATATCCTGCAATGTATTGGAAACATGGATTGAAGAACCAGAGTCAATCCACCAAGTGTCATGTAAAGTATCAACCATATTAGATTCAAAACAAACATATGAAATTGATATACCTTTCTTTTGAAGCCACTGTTGGAATTTGATGCAATCCTTCTTCATGTGTCCCTTCTTTTTACAGAAGAAACACTTGGATTCTTTCTTCATAATTCCACCTTGGGGTTGCATTTTGTCTTTCCCCTTCCAGTTGGCTCTCTTGTCCTTTTTCTTCTTGTCCACCGTCAACACACTATTCTCTCCTTGCTCCATAATCGTCTACCCTCCTCCTCGAACAGACATGGTCGTCAACTCGTTGATCGACCATTTATCTTATGTGTGTTATAAGAGATCTTAAAGGGTGCATACCGAGAAGGGAGTGTGTTCAAAATGTAGTGGACTAAGAAGCTCTCGACATATCAACCTCAAGTGTTTTGAGTCTCGCCGCTATGTCCCTCATCCGCATGATGTGCTCGCGCACACCCTTAACTCCGGTCATCCGGAGTGATGAGAATTGCATGATTAGAGTATGCGCGCGCGTGCCTTATCAGATGTCTGAAACTGATCCTCGATGGCCTTAAGCAATGGATGAACCTTGTCATACTTCTCCACCGTACCCCGAATACTAGCCGTTATGTTCGTTTTAATAAACATAACACAAATGCGGTTAGATCTCTCCCATTTTTCGTAGAGATCAACCGCGTCAGGAAGACTAGCCTCGGTGATTGCTGGTGGTTCGTCCTTACGTATGGCAAAATCTATATCCATTACTCCCAAATGGAGGAGAATTCTCTCCTTCCATACCCTATAATTCTCTCCATTAAGAGTCGGGATCTCAAATTTTAACTCAGAACCTAAGACGGGTACATGAGTAGCTGCAAATATTAAATAAATAAATACATGCTTAACAACAAATAGAGACTACAAATAATATGTTATGCCAATGCAAACATAATAAAAGAAATAAATCAAGTGACGTAAAAACATGCCCGTGGGCTAATGCCTTTACTCAATAAGATTCATTAACCATATAATAAAACTATCAAATTATTTTCATTTTCTCAATTCCTGTGGGTAAATTAAGAAAATACAATTTGATATTCTATTCTAATTAATAATATGAGTATAGTAAAATATCCTGTGGGATGAATTTTACCACAACCATATTACTAATTACAACAAATGCATGAATGATCCTATATAATTTAGATCTTTGTGGCCACTCTAACATTATTTAAAATTTCACATGCATGGATCATCCTACACTTAATCAATGAATTTCTTAATGTATTGCATCCTTATTTAAGCAATACGAACAAATTATATACATGCATATATACTTCATGGCATATTATCTTATATATTATTTAAATAAAATAATTAATGTGCACGAAAGCTAAATATATAGAACATAATACTCATCAAGTGATTATTAACTTGTATCAAACATGTATCGGTTCTATTATATATGCATATATATAATCCCTCTTATGCACGTGTACTACTCTTAATATGTAGGCGTCATATTCATATAGCATATGTCAATTTCAATTTTAATAATACACACAACATGGCAGTAAATAAATAATCAACAATATGTTAATTTATGCCTCCAAAATCCATGCATATTGAACATGCCAATCAAATATATGTGACATAGCTACACATTACTGTTTTGTATAAAATTTTATATACTTGTACACAGCAAACATTAAAAAAAAATAAAAAATTTGTTATCTACTTATGGCCAAATCATATGACCTGTACATTGCATGTGCATCGGTTTGTACATACTTTCAAAATTGAAATTTGTAAACGTGTAAAGTTAAACAGTTGATATGGTCAATCTATCCCTAAATTAATGGGATTTAAATATTGCCAAAACTCAAAATTAATTTCGAACACAAGTGCCGAAAATTAAAAAATAAAATGTTTGCTATTCCGCCTAATTAATAGGAATCAAATTGAAACCCTTATTTCGACGGAATACAAAAACAAAATACTCAGAACATCGACTTCTCTAATTCGAAAATAATTTTGATCAACCAAATAAAATATATACAAACCCACACAATCAAGACACTCAAAAACATGAATAGAAGATCAAACAAGGCAGAGGCATTAAATGCTCTGATACCAATTGTAAGTCATTAAATATTAATGATCTTTGTGTGAACAAACACAAAGATCATCTAATCTAAATTGCGGAAATAAAAATAAGAATTACCTCCAGCCATTGTTGTTCTTTCCAAAGCTTGATCTTCCAATTTCTTCTTCTCCTCTCCTTAATGGTGTTCGGAGTCAAAACCTTTTTTTTTTGGAGAATGAAATTGGGGACCAAACTACGTTGATTAATATCCCAAAAGATAACTGCCCATCAACCGTTATCTCTTATCACAATTTGACACTTGTAATGTGTGGGGCCCACATGGATCACTTATGATAAGTATAATTTAACTAATACTTACAGCCATAGGTACCTTCAAGCATTGCATTGTGTAGATAGGAATGGAGGTAGTGACGGATTTGATGAGGGTTGACGGATTTGATGAGGTGGAAATGGATCCACCTAGGATACAATCCACATATAACCCCAAAAGTGTCTCCAATGAGACAATGGATTGTGTATGTCTATCTTATGTGGCAAGGAATCAAAGTAGAGGGTGTCTACCATAATGTCTATTTCTAGACATTATGATCCATTGCCACATCATCAATTGTTTGTTACATAAAGTCAAAAAGTCACAATCCATGGTCTACATTCACATTACCATTGAAGATCATTTTCAAATTTGAATGTCCATCTAATGTCAAATAGGAAAGACATCCTCCCCACATCCATGACAAAGGCACCAATTGATAGTCTAAATCTATATTACCGTTGGAGATGCTCTTATTGATGGGTCATATGCATGGGCTGTAACAAGTTGTTAGGCAAAGTCTGGTGGGACAGGGTCGGGTTGCTGGGCAGGATCAATAGCTATGGATTCATGTATGGATTTATCGGGGGATGATTGCGTGGACGTAGTGGATAAATGAGAAGATTTTGGGTGAGGTGTCATATGGCCAGTGGACGTAGGGGTTGAGGGAAGTTTCGGATGCTTTTTCTGAGAGATAGGTGCGGCCACTTGGGGGCTGTATGGTTTTGGTGATTAGTGTGTGCTGGTTTTGTTTGCTTAGGTGTCAGTTTGTGATTGGTTAGGGTTGAAGAATGTTGGGAACGTAGGGGCACGCTCTGCCATTGTTGCACAAACGAGTGGGGGCAATCTCTGCAACCAGGGGCGGATCCAAGTGTCCATGGCACTAGGTTATAGCACAGGGTAAAAAGGAAATTTTCCCTATATATATACGTAAGAGCTAGTTCTATATTTACAAAGCCCATCCCAAATATTTAGTTCAACCCACCCTAATATTTCGATTCAACAAAAAAGAGAAGAAAACATTGCACGTGTCTAACAGAGCGACATGGAGCCCATTTGTTTACCACGGTTTCTCGAAAAAATTACATCCGTAGGGTTGTTTTTTTGTTAAAATTCGTAAATTATTATGATTTTCTTTTTTATTCTTTAATTACCGTATATCGCGTTTTGAAAAGGTATAATTGGCGCCACGTTGTCTAGCCACCACGAATGGCGCCTTTTGTAAAGGCGCCATTCGTGTGACGTGGCGCCACGTCATCTGGGCAACACAAATGGCGCCTTTACAAAAGGCCCCATTTGTGTACGTGGCGCCACATCATCTGGCCAACACGAATGGCGCCTTTACAAAAGACGACATTCATGTTAGGTCTGGCCACATGTCCTGCGACCACATGGGATACTGTTAGGTCTGGCCACGTGTCCTGCCACATGGGATGCCACATGGGAGCATCCCATGGGAGGACACCACGCATGCATGCACTGCATGCGTAGGATGCCACACCTCGCATGCAGTGAAGGACACCACGCGTTGCAGAGATTCTCTGCAAGCACCCCCTACAACCGCCCTATCGACGACCTAGGGTCATCAATGGGGGTTGAATGTTGGTTGGGGAGGTGGGGGGTGTTTAAGTTTTTAAAATAGGGAGAAGGAGAGAGGCAGTGAGGAAGAGCAGTGAGAGCAAGCAATGTGAGAGAGAGGAAGAGAGTGTGTGGGAGATCGAGAGAGGCAGCAGCGACGGCGACGACGAACTGAGGCGGCGAACACAAGCGGCAGTGTAAGTAGAAGTGTGTGTGTGTTTGGGTTGAGTTTGTGAGCCAAGAGAGAGAGAGGGAAGAGAGAGAGGAGAGAGGAAGAGAGTGTGTGTGAGAGAAGGAGAGAGGAAGAAAGTGTGTGAGCCGTGAGAGAGAGAGGAACAACCAAGAGGGAGAGAGAGAGGAAGAGAGTATGTGAGCCGAGAGAGAGAGGGAGAGAACAACCGAGAGGGAGGAGAGAGGAAAAGAGTATGTGAGCCGAGAGAGAGAGAGGGAGAGAGAGTGTGAGAGAGATGGTGTGAGGTGCCGTGAGAGAGAGAGAGAGAGAGAGAGAGTGAGAGAGAGCGAGAGGTGCCGTGAGAGAGGTGTCGTGAGAGAGAGAGAGAGATAGGGAGTGACATGGAGGGTGAGAGTGTGCGAGAGAGAGAAAGAGAGAAAGGTAGAGTGTGAAAGAGAGGGTGAGGTGCCGTGAGAGAGAGAGAGAGAGGAGGAGAGAGTGTCGTGAGAGAGAGAGGAGAGAGAGAGTGTCGTGAGAGAGAGGGGGAGAATGTGAGAGAGGGTGAGGTGCCGAGAGAGAGAGAAAGGAGGAGAGAGTGTGCCGTGAGAGAGAGAGGAGGAGAGAGTGTGCCGTGAGAGAGAGAGGGGGAGAGTGTGAGAGAGAGGGTGAGAGGTGCCATGAGAGAGAGAGGAAGGTGAGAGTGTGTGTGAGAGAGAGAGGAGGAGATAGTGAGAGAGGGGGAGAGTGTGAGAGTGTGTCAAGAGAGAAAGAGAGAGTGAGAAAGAGGGTGAGAGAGAGGGGGAGAGAGAGTGTGTGTGAACAGTCGAGAGAGAGAAGGAGAGAGTGTGTGGGTTTGGGTTTGGGTTGAGTGTGTTAGCTGAGAGAGAGAGAGAGAGGGAATGGCTGAGTGTGTGACGAGAGAGAGAGTGTGTGTGTGTGTGTGTGTTTGCGTGTGTTTAGCAAACGTTCGGTGTTTGGGAACGTTTAGCCGAGAGAACCGATATTTTTAATTATTCTTTTTATGAATATTTTTTTGTTGTTTAGTTTTCATTTGAATAAAATAACTAAATTTATTTTTTTTACAGGGAATATTAATTTTTTGTAGGTCAAGGAATATTAAATTGAAAAACAAACCGAAAGGAAAATAGTAAGAATAAAAATTTATTTATTTATTTATTTAATATATTTATAGTGTAATAAATTTTTTAAGAAAATGTGGTTAAGTAGCATTTTTTTTGCATGGTGTGTGTAATTTAAATGTTTTATTTTTAAATGGCTATTAAAGGATGTTGGAGTATAACATCGTAGTTAACAAAATGTTACAAATGTTAAACACTATAGAAAAATTAATTTTTTGTAGTGGTTGTCGTAGCTTATTGTGTGTAGTGATAAATGCTTGACAATTATTTGGCACATTTTACATGTAAGTGGCAAATCGACTCAAAGATAAACATGAACAGTGTTATTTATTATCAGTGTTTGATTATTGCGACAAGATATCAATTACAAGTTAGTATTAATGGAGTGCCTGGTGTATACAATATTAGTCCCCTCACCATCTCCAACAACGACCACAAGGAAAAAATCTTTTACTTACAAATTTAATTTGTAAGTGAAAGTTTTAAAATTGTAAGTAAAAGTTGTTACTTACAAAATGTCGTTGGTAAAAACATCGTAAGAATAGACTCGTCGGTAAAAGTTTACACTTACAAACTTAATTGTAAGTAAAGAGATCCTTTTTTACTTACGAACCCACCATCATAAGTAAAAGTGTATAATATCCATTAATAAAATTTCTATTCGTTTTCAATAATATTCATTAATATAACTATGTTTTTCATTTAAATATTATTTTGTTTAATTTTTGTGCCTTTCATTATTTTTTCAAAAAACATTACGTTAATATTTTAATGAGTTTTGTTTTGGTAAAAAAAATTTAATGAGTTAGAGAACTTAAATAAAATACAATTAATTATTCTTGATTATTGTTCTGATCAGTTTTTTATTAATTTGGCAAACTTTGTCTTCTTCGGGAGCCCAAAGCTAGCTAGAGTAGATCTAGCTGGGTAACCAAACAATGTACCAAAGCTCCTTCAACCAACAACTAGAAAGAGAAGAAAAAATAAAGTTAGACAGTTTAAAATTGGTTTATAATTTTCTTCATTAAAAAAATTAAAGAAATTAAAAAAATTGAATACAACCTTCAAAAAAGCCACAGGATGTTTGAAGCTTGTAGAGGCTTTGCAATAGGCTCATGCATCTTACATGTACCCAATTAATATTAAGAAAATAAATTGAAACGTATAGAATGCATAAGGATTAATCAACAAATGTAGGTGAAATGGAAATCAAAACCTTTGTAGAGATTGCATGTACTGACATGGATGAACCCATAAAATTAAGAGACGATGTAGAATCGAGATGAAGTACAAGGCGCAACAACGTCAAGATGAACTCTTTGATGATTTGCGACATGATGTAATAGAAATTAGTTGTGAGGTCAACGTGAGAGATAGGACTGTGAGCCTAGGAGATAGGGAGAGAAATTGTTGAGTTTTTAACTTATTATCTTTTGAAACAACGTGTGTGCATTGGGGGTGGGATGTGGGGGGTTCCGGGTGTGCGTTCCCACATTCGTGTTCGTGTACGTAGCAAGATCTTTATCTTTTTTGTGCCTATCTTCTTATTTTTGAGATATTTTTTGTGCCTATCTTTTATTTTGGATTTATCCAACAAAATAAAAACCAATTACTTATTATTAACTCGTAAAAAGACAAAATTAAAAATTAAATATTACATTACTGTTTCGTCCCTTTTTAGTGAAAGTTTAATTTGTTAATTAATTTTTCTTCTTCTTCTTCTTCTTTTTTCTAGTTTGGTAGTTTCCTTTTTATTGAGTATATATATATTGTAAGTAAAAATACATATTTACTTACAAGCTATACATATTACTTTCCTCTAAGATTCATAAGCAAAAGTTAGTATTTTCACTTGCGAACAAAAGTAGTTTATATAAATATATTTTTGTGAGTAAAAGAAATTCTATTACTCACTAAAAACTATTACCGAATTGAGTCGATATTCACTTATTAATTATTAGCTTTTGCTTACAACTCATGAGTTATAAGTACAAACAATACTTTTAGTTACAATTTTATCAATTTTTTTTACAAACTTAAGAGTCATAAGCAAATATGGACTTTTACTTACACTTTTTATATTCGTAATTGAAAGTGTTGTAATTAAAAGTCAAATTTCTTGTAGTGAACATTAGTAACAAATACGTAATCTTGCATTCACAAGTGTCCTCACTCTGCTCTCTAGTGCTGACAGTACACTATAGGCGCTGGCCCGTCCGGATATATTTATTTCCAATTGTTCGAACAAAAATCTTACAATGAAAAAATCAGGCCACTACTCATCTTTGAATACGTCAGACCATTCTTCTCCCTCTTCTCTGGCCACGACCATGCAAGGAAGTAGCTAACTTGCTAACTGTGACCGCAATTGATCATATTCGAACTCACTATCTATCACTTGAAGCTCCGATAACCACTGATTAAGAATAATATCATAGACGATATATTTAGTAAAAACAATTAAACATTAGTGTATAACATAAGCCTTTTACAAATAACATCTCGTTAGAGAAGCATAAAATAAGAAGTGATTGTTGTCCATACAAGTATATAAATGATGTAATGTGTGTTGGCGATCAATAGGAATAGATTTTTTTGTTAGGCAGTGCAAACTTCCATGTGTAGGTACACTTGAAAAGTAGATTAGTGTCGATATATATATATATTAATAAGTTCACATTGTAATGTTTTGATGCTAGAGAGCTCAATGAGATTCCTACCATACCAAAGAAGAAGATAATTCTCAACTTTATTCTGTCAAATTTCTCGATAATTTATTCTGTAATAATAGTTCTTATCAAACACTTTGAAAAGTATGGATGGATTGATATTGTCAATATTGACAAGATTGATTATGCTAACAATATTAACTATATTAACAATATATTATGTCATTAGTGATCAAGGAAACATGAAACCTATGTACGTCAACCTGTCATTTTTCCTTTCTGGTTTACATAAACATATTGATTTGTGTTGAATGAAAGTTTTTAATTGCAAGTGATAATAATTACTATTTCTTCTACATTGTCCATATCGGCCATATTGTCAATAAATATTGTCATCATGAGACTATAACCTACTTCAATTAATCAATCGAATTTTGAATTAAATAAACAGTAAGTGGTAACTACTTTTATGCCCATATTGTCTATATATTACTTATTGACAACATACATTTGAAACGACATACAAAGATAAAGAAAGCTTGTTTTTACCCAAAAAAGTAAATAAATAAAACTTGTTAGACATGTCATTATTGTTGAATAACCCACATAATACTTGTGTATATCTGCACTATCAAGAACTTTTGTATATATGTGAGAAGCTCTAAGGCACGTGACAACATTCGAATGCTTATATATATATATGCAAGTGGATGGTCTAGAACAAGGTTTTTAGGTTAGAGTTTAACTGATTTGTTGAGAAGCTGTCAATCCCTAATGACAAATGATCGTTGATATGTCCTTTTTGGAGTTAACGTAAGCATGAGAAAATTTTTGTTGGTATAATGCCGATCATTTTTGGCGTTAAGACAGGCACAACAAGACTTTTGGGTATGGTTTTTACTTAAAAATCTCCATTTTTTGTAAATATCATTCATATAGAGAACCTTTCAAATTGGAGTACACACTTTTGTAAGGATTCAACAAAAAAACCATAAACCCTAGAATCACAACTCGTTTAATTGAAACCAACAAACAACATAAAACAAGAATCAAAACCAACAACCGTTCAAGAAGTCTCAACTCCTTCCATTATAAATTAAATCAAAGTTAAAGTGAAAAACAAACCTCCGTTTCTCCTCCTCACACCAAACTCGAACAACTTCTCAAGCAAAATCCAAACACGAATAAGACTTCTCACCGCCCAAATGCCCTAGGCACCATCTTCCTATTTGTCAAATCGAAATCACTTGTACATGGAGTGCTCAAAGTAACTAATGTAACACGGAGAGGGAGAGAAAAGAAGACCTTCGAGAGTGCAAAGAGAGAAGTTGTTGAAAAATTACTATAAAATGCTCCATTTTGATATAGGAACAAGAATAATTTTTGATGAGGATTCTTTGAAAAGTTTGATCGTGCCTCAAATCCTCATTTTGATCATTTTTTCGCTTGATATATATGTAATCTTTTTTACATTATCAATGCGGTAAATTATGTAGGTCATGAAAGGTAGGAACATCCCGTTTCAATTTTATGCATATGGACAAATTGTTAAGGTTTCACAAGGCATTCCGTACAGCAGACCCCCATCAATGATCCTAATTATTAAGTTTGGAATGAGTAAACATGAGTTGATGGATCACGTGTATAACGCGTTTGGTATTTCGTCTACTGAGACTCTCATTACGATGACGTATCGTCACGTAATAACTCATCCATCAGGTTCACAATATTTTATCCCCTTGTCGTTGCAAGACGAGACCCACTTCGAGTTGATGTGGTCAACAGTGGCGAATCTACCATTATCAGCGAAGGTAGAGATTTATTTAACCTTCGAGCCAATCGAGCCTTTTCAAAATTCTACTGTACATTTACAAGTGGTAGAAGAAAATGTGGGCATGATATGCCCTGCATCAATGATGGAAAGATTACGTATGCAATCACCTATAGGTGATATTGTGCAAGATAGATTTGTTACTCCGATTGATGATGACATTAGTGCCCCCAGTGATGACCCTAACGAGGACCACGACAACTACATTGACGAGGACGTATGTCCCTTCGAGGATGCTGCGCCATCTATTAATTGGGAAAATATAAATGTTGTTACAGATGACCCAACCTACGAACCTTCAGGGGCGGAAAACTTGCAAGATGATGAGCAATTTGCAATTGACGAGGAGGAGTATATGGAAGAAGTGAGCGATGAAGAAGTTTACCAACCATTGCCGGTGTATAATGAAATTGATTGGGAAGTGGCTAATTCTACTGCGACCCAACATTCTCATCATTCGATTGGATGGGACATGCCTAATTTTGAGTTGGAAAGAGGAATGTGCTTTAACAATAAGAAAGACTTGCAGCATGCCATCAAAGTATGGCATGTTAACAACCATTGTCAATACCTTATTATGGAATCAACTACAACCTTATGGGCAGTGAAGTGCAGAAGTGCGCCGGAAGCTGGGTGCATGTGGCGTCTCCATGCTTGTTTGCGAAAGAAGAAACAATTATGGGAGATCACTCAATTAAACGAGCTGCACAGCTGTATAAATCCTGGCATAGAACGCAGTCATGCCCAACTCGACGCCAACATGCTTGCACGTGAGATACAAAACGTTTTTCAAATAAAACAGGTAATTACTATCAAGGCCTTGGTAGAAATGATTAAGCTAAAATACGGACATTAAGTTCCCTATAAGCGAATGTGGGATGTTAAAAGGAAAGCAGTTGCAAATGCATTTGGAGATTGGGACGCGTCGTATGCTAGGTTACCAAGATGGTTGGCGGCTGTACATAATAAGAGCCCAGGGACAAAGATTGAGTGGTCACATAAACAATAGGCTGCAGATAAGATCAAAACAGAGCATCCTCAATTTCATCGTGTGTTCTTGGCATTCGAAGCATCAATCGAAGGGTTCAAGCATTGTAGGCCTCTTTTACAGATTGACGCGACATTCTTGTATGGCAAATACAGTGGTAAGCTAATGATTGCCCTATCTGTTGATGGCAATGGACATCTACTTCCAGTTGCATTTCCAGTTGCGGAAAATGAATCAACAGACTCGTGGGGGTGGTTTTTGAGGATGTTGCGCAAACACGTGACCGATAGAGATGGTATTTGTATTATTTCCGACCGTCACTCTAGTATTCTCGAGGCTGTTAACATACCAACAAATGATTTCTTTCCACCAAGAGGATACCATCGTTATTGCCTGTGACACTTGACCAGTAATTTTAACACGAATTTCAAAAATGAATTGTTAAAAAACATCCTTTCTCGAGCTGTTGGTCAACATCAAGTGAGGAAATTTTATGCATGCATGGAGCGTTTTGCTTATTTGTCATCAGGAAGTCCTCAATGTTTTCAATATGTGAATGCCATTCCCAAGGAACTTTGGACTCAATCGCATGATGGAGGCCTGCGGTATGGATGGATGAATTCTAACGGGGTTGGTATGTAATCGATAGTAGTTATGTTTGTTATCCTATATTTTTTTTTCACTGTGCTGATATTACTGACACGGCATTATCTTACCATTGTAGAATGTTTTAACGGTGTATTAAAAGGTGCACGATTCTTGCCAATAATAGCAATGGTTCAAATGATTTACTACAGGTTGGTGACATACACTAACCGACGCAAGGAGGAAATCGATGAAGCAATCTAGCACGGGCTCAATTACACGAAATATGCCATGGATAAAATTGCACATTATGAACAATCTGCAAGGAGACATTACGTCAAATTGATAAATCGCAACACTGGTGAGTTTGAGGTGCTCACTGGATGTCATGGTGATCGCATGCATAAAGGCAACAATACACAGATTGTTGTCCTGAGGAACTTATTGCAGCTGCAATAAATGGCAATCGTTTGGTTTCCCTTGCTCACACGTGTTAGCTGCATGTGCCCTTATTCGACTTGATTATACACAATTTATTGAGCCATATTACATGATAGACGTGTACGCACGATGCTACTCCTCTTAATTCAAAGCCATCCCCGATGAGAAGTATTGGCCGACTTTTGCGACGAAGATTTTACCAGATCCTAGGTGTAGACGTAGCCGAGGGAAACCAAATGGAACACGAAGGCAAAATGAGATGGATCTTCCTAATGTTTTGAGGACCTTGCGATATGGCATATGTCATCAAGAAGGACATAAACGAACAACATGTCCGAATAGAGATCGTGGTCGAGTCCGTACTAGGAGGAACCGTTGCAGTCTTTGTCATGCAGAGGGACATAACAAAAAAAATTGACCATCAAAAGCTCAACCCCCAATCCAAACCAATGAGAGAATTTGTATTTTGTTTGTAAACGGTGTCAGTTGGTAATTTCATAACATTTATATTAATATAGTATTCGGATATGTTACGTAAAGTAATAGATAGGTATTTGTTAATGTTATAACTCGTACTAATGATTTTTAAAACTACTCGACCAATTTCTCTAATCACACAGTTGTAGCGAGTACACATGGAACCAGGACCATCTGATCCTTCTCTTCTACGCCTCCAATCTACACACAGATCATCACAAGTACGGAGGGGTCAGGTATATACATTTAACATGTATGAGCCTAATATTTATGCAAAAATGTTTAATACATATATATATATATCGACATATTTTTTAATTGTAAGGAACATGATACGATGCGCATGCGAAGAAGACGGGGTGTCGTTGATCGACGGGTGAATTACCATTCTCGAATGATCCCTTACCTACGTTCTAGTGGCTTTTATGGGGTTTCACGCGTAGGATTTTTTAGACTTGATTGGGCTTTGATCACCACTTTCGTTGAGAGATGGCATCCAGAGACACATACGTTCCACATGCGTTGTGGCGAGTGTATGATAACACTCCAAGACGTTGAGATTTAACTCGGGTTACCGATTAATGGTATGCCTGCGACTGGAAGCACAGATGTCGACTATCTCGCGGTGTGTGAAAGACTACTTGGTGCAAGACCTGAACCACTTGACCTTTCTGGGAATAGAGTTCTTGTTTCATGGCTCAAACAAAATGTGCCACCTATAGACGATGACAACAATGAGGAAATTGTTCGACGTTATGTTCATTCGTACATTCTACAACTTATTGGTGGTTGTGTGTTCGCTGACAAGGCGAACCGATATGTACGTATGATGTTTCTTCCGTTGCTCGAGGACCTTCAAACAGCTGGACAGTATAGTTAGGGAAGTGCATGTTTAGCATATTTATACAGGGAGTTGTGTCGTGGATCTCGCTCTGGTGCATACGAGGTCACTGGTGCATCAATTCTGATACAACTATGGGCCTGGGATAGTTTCCATTTATAGCACTAACGCGCATGCCTGTTCCTAGAGCTCGACCACGAACATGTGATGGAGTATACATGCCCAATGACGTTCCTTTGGGATATCGGTAATAAAAATGTTTCTCATATTATTTTTAATTATTCATTGTTCCTATAGCTGCTTTTTCAGTAACTAGGACTTCCACACACGTTTTATCATCATATCATGATGCACTTGACACGCAGAGAGAGAATGTCGTGGAGTGGCAACCATACGCTGATGTCATCGAGTCACTTCCACAATTATATACTCAAGGTTACGGGAGCTGGCGTTCGACGTGTCCTTTAATTTGTTTTCATATAGTTGAGTGGCATAGACCGGAACGGGTCATGAGACAGTTTGGACTGACACAGGTTGTGCCACCTCACTATGATTTTGACACACGTCTGCACTGCGTCCAATTGAGAGGACACCCTCAAGAAAATAGGGCAGTGTATCACAGAAGATATATAGAGTTGTGGGAAAATCGTGGTAATACCATAGCCACGATAGAACAAGAAGGGGAACATGATCTGGAAGAGTACATGAGGTGGTACAGATTTTTCACCAGGCGATACATTGGACATGACGGAGCTCTACGCGAATTCTCGGTAACCTTGAAACTATAATGCTGTTATCCTCATGAGTCATTTAAAATTGTTAACTAACACTTCATTTTTTTATATCAGTCTACATTTGCACGTCAATTGGAGCGAGTGTTCATTGATGATGGGATCGATTAAGGCATTGCTGCTCTACATTAAGGCATCAGAATCTTAGATGAGGATGAACGACAAAGGACTACTTTGTGGAATGATGAAAATGTAGTTGAGCCGGAAATAGATGACGAAACTTCTCAAGAAGAAGAGAAAGAACAACAAGAAGAGGATCAAAGCCTAGCAGATAGAGGGAGGAGAAGAAAAACAACAACGACTCAGACTTTGGGTGAGAGCAGTAGACGTTCTTCTCCACCACCTCCAACTCGTCCAACACCAAGAACGTCGACAGGGACTGTTGGTGAGCGCAGCAAACGTTCTCCTCCACCACCTCTAACCCGCCCTTCTTCTTATGGGTACTCTCCTTTGCCGCTCCCAACACAACCAGATGCTCTTATGTTTTTGCCTAGGGCCACCGAGCATGAGTGTTCATCCTTATCATTTTGATCCATATGCTCCTGGGCCATCATCTTCCTACATGGACCATAGAATGCCCACACATTCAATGCATGGTTCATTGCCTCAATACATGCCAAGTCCATTTACTCCGCCATATTATAATTACAATATTTCATATAGTGGAGATGGCTCATTCATGCCCTTATTAGGCATGCCACCTCATGTTCCTTTCACCCTACCATATACAGGAAGTCAGTATGTTGGAATAGTTCAACCCTTATCTTTGATATCACTAGTAGTAGAGGTCAATCGAGTCAGCACGAGGAAGAAGTTCAGTCGAGTCATCGAGCTCAACAGACTCAGCCAGACGTACAAGTACGCAGAAATCCACGTCAAAATAGAGTACGACTGGTTTGCCACATGGAGGAGCAACATCGACGTCGATAGAACTGCATCATAGCTTTGTATGAGTTTCTTTCATGTCATGGTTATTTTTTTGTATCGACGAACATATCCTAGTCGAGAATGTTGACATTCTAGTTGCACATGAAGATGCTTTTCAAGAGCAAGTATCTGAGCATGATACCGAAGTTGATATTGGCAACAATGTTGCAATTTCGCTTAATTTTTCAGTGGATGATGAAAATAGTGACAACGAACCATGACATACTCACTTAAGTAGGTTTAAGAAATCAAACCTAATTAGTAAATTTAGTTACACATTTGTTTGTTCCTTTCGTAATAATTGGTTATGACATTTACATTTGTTTCTAACTTACTCTTGAACTTTAAAAAAGTAATGTCAGGCAGAAATTATGTATTGTCATCTCGGGAGGGATCTGGTGGACGATCCAGCGGACGATCTGGTGGTCGGAGAGATCGTCCATTTCGTAACTTGGATCGTTCGCTAGTACGATCTCCCGCTGATGATGCTGAGCCTCAACAACGTCAAGAGCAGCTCACTCTGCAACAGCTTGCTTAGCAGCAGTTTACTTACCATCAACAACTTTTTGTCCAACAACTGCTTTCTCAGCAACACCATCAATCACAATTATTTCAGCAGTATCCTTGTCCGCCTTATGCGCAGCACCCCCACCAGGCCTCTCTCCTTCAGCCATCGGGGCCATCTTTATTTGACCCCAATGATCCAACCACTCTACAGGTTTATTCCTCCCATCAGCAGGACTACCAGCATGTCCCGATCACTCCCTTCGACTCTAGTATGCATGCCTCCCCATCGACGAGTCATGATCATGTCGAGCATGCATCACATTTGCCCAATGCTTCAAGCCACCCTTCGAGTGAGCCATCTATTAGTGGTGCCTCGCATAGATCACAACGAGGCGATGAGCCAGCTATGGCCCTGAGACGTAGATGTAATGATGACCGAGGCACGGGGCGGGTGTTATTGACAGTAAAAACTGTGAAAGAATTGTAAGTTAACGAAATATTATTACGTATATATACTTAGGTTTAATGAACTTACTATAATATTGGTCTAACTTTTTTTTGTAAAAATATAGTGGTACTTTCTTGCATCCGTCATCTCAAGCGTCAAAGCAAATGACGCAGGTATATAAATTCAATTTACATAAGGATGGCTACTGTTGGGATACGGTTCCCAACCATATCAAGGAGCAATATTTTAACAAATGGGCGGTAAGAGATTTTTAAATATAAAAATTAAGTTTCTTTTACTTAGCATATGTTGAAGACTTGACTTTCTATTATTACAGACTCATTTCGATTGGAGACGATCGGATGACGCTATGGTTAGACATTTGTACGATAGGCAGATTGCCACTCATTATGCCGACTTTGTTAGTAAGATGGTGAGGAAGCCGACAAAACCAGCACATGTAACTCTGGAGGTTTTTGAGCATTACAAGAAGATGCGGTCTACTCCAGAATATAAAGCAAAGTCAGCACAAGCGAGCCGAAATCGGAGATCAGAGGTGGGGGGACCTGGTTCAGGTCCGTCTGTGCACGGAGGTGGAGCCATATCCATCTATAAGCATTCGTTGAGACTGATATGTTTTGGGACATACATACATAGATACATACATACATATGTATACATTAGATTCATATAAGTTTCAAACTTAATTTTAAGTTAAACATATTTTATAGGAGAAGAAACTCGGTCGAAAGCCGACTGCTTTGGATTTATGTTTATATCTCCATACAAAGGATCATGATGGCGTCACTTTCTTGGATCCGAGAGCAGAGGCGATTGCCGTAAGGAACTATTTTACCGTAATTGTTTTTTGTTAATTATAGGTATTAATGACTTATATGACTTGTCAATGTTGAAATTCTTAATACAGGCGGCTATACACGAAAGGACCAGAGAGCTTTCCCAGCTGCAGCATGACACTCCAATTGATGAAACAGAATTATATTTGGAGATTGTGGAGCGAAATGATAAAGGCCGAAGATTTGGTCTTAGCTGGACACTGTCAGGGTCTACGATGCGTAGACCTGATGAAGTTGGATCTTCTCGTCCTATATTTGCAGATGATGAGACATTTGACCAGTTCAAGAAGGAATTCAACGAGATGCAAGCAATGATACTAAAGTTGGTTAATGACACGTCTGTAGATCGCGAGCAATTGCTTGCAATGCAAGGACGGGTACATCACATGGAACAGGATTTCATGGATAGATTAGTTGCACAAGAAAGGCAAGATGATGTTGATGATGATGATGATGATGATGCTCACAATGACTCAACGACTGAGGATGATGAATGATGATTTCTTTTTCGCAACATCCAAAAAGGTTAGATTTTTTTGGTTCATTTTTGACTTAATACTTATAAGTTTTTTTATTAGGAACCATTATAAATCTTATGAATTTATTACGAACCATTATAGAAACATAAATCATGTAAACCATATATTGAATCGAGATTATTAGAGTAATGTTTGTTATTCACTAGTTTTTTCTATTGTATTCTTTATTTGAATATTGAATTGGGAGACTCAAAAAGGTTTTACTTCTAAATAGAATGTTTGTTTTAGGTCTACATTGAACATTTGTTAAGAATGATTTTGGGATTTTGTGTTTTAATTGGTTCTACACAAAAAAACTTGTTCAAACTATATTAACATCTTTTATTTTGTGTTTTCATATTTGTGATATTGAATATATATGCTAACTATTAATTAATTTTACTAATTTGTATTTATTTTTTTCTTTTTTATTGAAATAAATATGATTTGTTCTTTATTATTGTTTTGCATAAAATATATGACTTTTCTATATGTGAATCTCAATTTTGTATACATCCAAGCTTAACTTATTTTATTTTGCTTTTTTTTTTGCAGGAAGCTATGGTATATATGATGGATGGATTGTATTTTTATGATGATTTTCTTGGAAACTTATTTTTGTGTTCTCCTATTTTGATTTTTTTTTAATTTTTTGTATTAAGACAATTATTGATACATTTATGTATTCAAATTTGATTACTTTGGATTTGATTAATTTCGATTGGAATGTATTGGAATATATGAATTCATTGTTGCTGTCGAATGTATGCGGGAATGTATGAACAGGGAATGTATAAACCTAAATGCTATTAACCTGCACGAATATATATATTTTTTATATATTTATATATATATATATATATATATATTATAATATATATTTGGCTCATTGGTGACAGGGGGCCCGTCGCCATTTTCTACCTGCCGCATCAATTCCGCGATGCCCCGTCACCATCAATAAATTTACCCTATTTAACGAATTTAAAAGAGTTATTGATGGTGACGGGGGTTTTTAAATAAATTTACCCTATTTAACGAATTTAAAAGAAAACCAACCTTACTTTTTTAATAACCCCCGGTTTCTCCCTATTGAAATGATTGGATAGATAAACTTTGTTCAAGATCCTTCTAGCATACATTAAAAAGTGTGCATATTTTATCAAAAAAAGTCTGCATACACATCTCTACGCAAAATTTAATGGTCTAACAACTGTATAGCCAACATACGTATCAATTGAATATATTTTAATTTCTTTCCTCCATTAAGTAATTAATACCTCTCAATTATTCTTATTTTAATTGTATGGTCAATGTTTTTGACTAATTGCGTCGACTAATATACGTTTGACATTAAACCTCATGAAGTAGTGACCCTCCTAACCTAATTTATTTATCCACGAGATCTAGAACCGAAGTTTTGCTTAAAACTATTGAATCCCTTGCCATTTTTTTTGTTAAAAACCCTTTGCCACTTAGATAGACCACAAGCGCAAAGTTTCCTCAATTTTTATAATAAAAATGTAATCTAATTTTATACTTAATTCTCTTTTTAATTATATTTATTATGTTTGTATAAGTTATTAGTACTTTTGAATGATCACACTCTAAGTTTATGGCATCAACATTTTTCTCTCAAATATCAAAAGTACTTAATTATTTTATTATGTTATTTCATTTATAATTTATTAGCATAAAAAATTAAGCTTTTTAGGAACAACGAGATCCCTTATTAAACTTTTAGATTTGATTTGCTATGCATAATTTTTTTTTTTAAAATTGCTTGATTTACATTTGTATGAATGATCGTTTTATGAGGTAGATAGCTTTATTAAATATTAATTTAACATTTGACAAAAAATCTAATTTTACGATTTCATTATGTGCCTCTTTAATTATATATTGCAAAAATATATTTAAAAATTGCTCAAGTTAAATAGAAAAAAACAAACGCCTCAAATTTAGTTACAGCCCAGGGCAACCTAAAATCAGGGATTCGCCCGTCTGCAACCATAACTGACACAGCAAAACGGTTGGTTGATCGGGCACCTTTGTCGTGGGGGCCAGGCACGTCGACTATTGATTTGGGTTTAGCTGGTGATCGCCACCTCCTCTGGACCATCATCCACGGTCCCATCTCCGATGGATCAATGAATAGTTGGGGTGGGTTGTGGGACGAGCTCACGTGATCACTCGTCAGAGGATTAACTCCTGTAGGTGGTGGCGGTGTACTCGTTGTATGGCAGTCAGTCATGGAATGGCCGAGCTTGTCGCACGAGAAGCAAACTGTATGCAAACTCTCGTGTTCAACCTATTTATCCCAAGCCTCAATCGCGAAATTAGGAGTCAAAGTGAGCTTTAAATCAATTTCAGCACAAATCCATGCAAAACTAGCCCGATCCACCCCCATGGTTTTTGGATCAATCTTAACAAAACGACCCAGAAGATTTCCAACACTTTCCAATATGTCCTCCTAATAATACTCCAGAGGGAGCTTGGGCAAACGAACCCAAACAGAGAGGGTGGAGAACGACGCATCCAGGACGAAGAAGTTTGGACGACAACGTTGGACACCCAAATAACATCAAAGATGGTCTAAGGACCCCATAATAGTGCATTATTATAGTCCGAATCATACTCAAATTTGGCTGCAAAGAAACCATTTCCCATATCTATCACTTCCATCTCCCCCTTTAGACTCCATAAAGATCTCAGTTTATGAGACATGAAATTGAATCTCATATTCCTTTCCATCACTTTGGTGATAAGCGTCCGTGACCACGGCCTTCAAAGCCTTCGTTGAATTCGTTTCCCCAACAAGATCTTCCTATTCACATAATCAATCACTGGTTCGTGCCGCCTCTAGATCCTCATCCATTTAGGTTTCATTCTCCCTCTCCAAACGCACCACCTCTTTAGTAGTGCCCTGCGCTAAAGATTCTCTATACGACCATTAATGCGGCCTAAAGGCAAGCATCGGCCGTCATGATCGGATTACAGACCGTCATCATCTTCTTTTTTGTTGATCTGTCAAGATTGTCCTCCTTTTCAGTGGATCGATGTTGACAGAGCGAAAGCTCTCTCTCTTGCTCAACCATAACCAAGGACGTAGTCTCATTTAGTTTGAATCGCACCCCTCAATATACATTGAAATCGCTATTTTTTTTTGGAAAAAAATCTAAATCTAAACTGCCCTTTGCATAAATTGATCCAACTAATCAGAAAAATGAAGTTGAGGGCACTTTTGGAAAGATAGGTGGCAAAATAGCCTCACTGTGAAAAGTTTCCAAAATCTTTATTATAAACGTATGTTTTGTTTCAATTACAAACCTACATATGGGGAGCAATTACAAGCTTTGCTGACCTTCATTGAACATGCCTAACCAGTAATAGTAGTTTAGTAGACCTATAAAACCTGATAGGTCATAATACACCCATAAAAGCGTATGTGAGCCTAGTGACTAGTGATCCTAACAGGCCACACAACTACCAAGATCTAATAGGCATGTATTATCCTTCTAAAATCAATGATGGAGTTTGACTAAATATCAACTAAAGGTTTGCGTATTCTAGCTAGGAGACTTAAATCTTTGCTCTTTCAATGAAAATGCAAGATGTTTATCAACCCTAACTACTTTAGACTTCTAGAGTAGTTTTAATTTTGAGTTTATATTGGTACAAAATAATTAGTTTTCTTTTAGAGCAAATAACTAATTTGATTCATGTAGTCGACTATAATTAATTTGAGCCTGAAGCTATGTTGTTGTTGTAACGACCCAAATTCTCCATGACCCAACTTATAGGTATTTTGGTAATTTCATGATAAAAATATGTTGGGTGTTTGATGTGGAAATACAATTCTAAACTTGTTAAATTAAATATGAGTTAGGGAGTAAGTAAAGTTTTATTTTAAATAATAAAGCCCAATTGAGATTATGACCCAAAAGGGCATTTTAGACAAATTGTAAATAGTCACAACCCTAATCCCTAACCCTAATGCTATTTAAGCAAATCAAAGAAAACCCTAGCCCCAATTTTATAAAACATCCACATGGAGAAGAGGAGAACAAGAGGAGAGTTCAAGCTCAAGAGATGTACAACCTCACTTCCCTCCTTGATTTTTTTATTATTTATTGAAGATTTGGATATCAAAGGGTCAATGGCGTCGACGTCGGCAAGAACGCGAGGAAAATAGAAAAGAAAATAAGAAAGGAAAGATTTGATCTATGTTAGAATGAGATTTTGGAAAGGAGTTTGAGTCAAAGACTCCATTGAAGGCATGGTGAGATTCTAATACTCTCTAGATTTATTGTGTTAGTGTTGGTATTGGTAATGAGAGTTGATGATTTGCAAAGTTTGTTCAATATTTCTTAGATCTAGCCTTGAAATGGGTTATACAAGTTTTTTTAAGCTTTATGATAACGAGTATTATGGATGAATCAATCTTGTTTACCATGGTTTGACGGTACATTAAAAGATTTCCCCATGATTTTAGCAAATTAAACGCGGTTGAAGTTTATTGATATAGATTTGGCATTTAAGGTTGATTTGAGATTTAAAAAGGGACTTTGAATCTTTTCATTGGGAAATAAACGTATTCGATAAATTTGTGGACTTTGACTGAATATTGTCATTTGGGAATTTAAAGTCTAAATTGAGTCTAGTATGGTGATTTGGATTTTTTTTAATTATAATTAATCGAACGTCTTCGATTTATATTGGAAAAATCAAGTCTTAGCGGATTTTCCTTGTTTTGCATCACCGCATTCCTATTTTACTCGAATCATCGATTCTAATTTTAAGTGTCGATTTTAGAGTCGTGAATGACATTTAGCGAAGTCAACTATAAAATAGGGTGAATCTCTAAGGTCTAAAAAATTGATGTTAAACTTATATGGTTGTAGATACATAAAGTAATTATTCTTTTAAATTTTCTAGATTCGCGAGACGGTTCACATCGAGCCCAAACGCGAGAGGATTGAGATTAGGATTTGCGGCAAGTGCAGGTAAGTGGGGAGCTTGCTCAATTATCAAATATGGCATGATTATTAGTTATGTTTAGGATTCATAATTTGAATTAAAGACTTGGGATTTATTGGTTGCGTCGTGGTATTGGCTCGAATCTACGAATCTATGGAATGTGAATGCACTGTTATTCATGGCCCCAGAATGTGTAGAGTTTACCACCGAGGGTCGTTAACACCCCAAGTTGTGGAGTTTACCACCGAGGGTCGTTAACACCCCAGGGTGTGGAGTTTACCACCGATGGTCGTTAACACCCCAGAATGTGTGGAGTTCCACAGGGAGTCTTATTAGCAAGTAAATCTATAAGAATAGCTCAGAATGTTGTGGTACCACCGAGGGTCGTTAACACCCCAAGTTGTGTGGAGTTTACCACCGAGGGCTTTACTTGACTAATTGAATTCATAAGTATGTCACGTAGGGACATGAGTTGGAGTTACCTTCTCTTATCCTCTTGAGACATAGAGATGTGCATCGGTGATGGCTTGGACGATCCTACTGTTGATTTGATGGGACAAACGAGAGGGCACATAAGACATGTGTGCTAGCTGGTTGTTTCCATTACTTTGAGAGTAGGAGAATCGATCACCGAATTCTTGCCAATATCTAGTATGCAGTGAATGGAACATCGACTTATCGTATTATTATATTTTATAGTACATAATCTCGCGAAACCCCCTCATTTGTATAAAAGTTTGAAATTATGAAATGATTTGTCAATATCTTTAATGTTATTCATGATCATTGTTGTTACAATTTGTGACTTACGAATCTTATGTCTCTGAAAGTACTTGATGGTTCATTATAAGTCTATTTTTTATGAAATCCTGCTACCATGCTACTATTTAATGAATCCTTGTTTGTTTTCAAATACATGCTAGACTTTGCATGCTTATTAGGTATTACTTGCATATTTGATGGTTGAGCGGGTTTTCCGCATTACTGAACTCCGTTGGTTCTTTTAGCTCACCCCACTTACATCTCAGGTATCCACGACAACGCTAGGTTGAGGCAAGGGAGAGACGAGCTTGAAGTCTCCTCTTGATGTGAGCCTTTGTATATATATATATATATCATGTATATTTGGTTTTGAAACTATCAACTTGGGGTTAAAATTTAAAATAGATCTTTGGGTAGCTTGAATCCTAGTTATCTTTAGTTGGTCCATTTCGGAGATTATAATTAACTTGTTTAGTTTGAAGGAGCATGAACAGATGTATAATTTTTATAAATGTTCTATGAACTTAAATCTATTGGCTTAGAATATTTTTTTATATTCTTTCCGCAATTATTATCCTTTGTTTAGCCAATGTGTATTCCGCAGGTTTATTTGTTTAGGCGTGCCAGACCATTATTTGGGCATGGTTCAGGTATCGGGTCTAAATGGCAGTCTGGGCCCGGCGACCTGACCCTAGGTTGGGAACGGGTCGTCACAGTTGGTATCAGAGCCTAGGGATTAGAACCTAGGGAAACCTAAGATGTAGGGCCTTTAAGTTTAAAGGTCAAGTTAAGTCGAACAAATCAGTGGTATGGGACATTGGTTCAAAGTCAACTTAACACGCAATAATGATAAATCCTAGGATGGGATGAGACAAAAGAAATTTGAAAAAGATTTAATGTGATGATTATTTGCTACTTTGTATATATAAATATATCGTTAGATATATAGATAAATGTTTTTCCTTAAGACGTGAAATCTTGGTTCCACGAGTTGAGAATGACAATTAACGATACAAGAAAATCGAAGGGAAATCCATAGAAGGTTCCACATGCGCTGCAAGGAAGTCTACAACGCTTTGCTGCAAGAATGGTTCTGATAGAATGACTAAACTTAGAGTGAAAATTGTATGGCGAGATGTGCCTATACCTAACTATAGAGTGACAAATAAAGACTTAAGCAAGTATTGATAGACTTGAAAGGACAATGAGATGCCACGTTAAATACACAAGACGGAATTGTGACGTGGTCACATTTCAGATAAGTAACTCTGACTCCGAAAACTCTATTAGGATAATTAAAATTAACGATATCTTGTTGAAAACGGAAGTTAACAATCCTAGTAAGGATGCAAATGAATCTTTGGTTTCAAACAATGATAAGCAAGTTAGTCTGGCAAGGAGGCTGAACTAAATTCAAGATATAGACGTTAAGTATACTCCAAAAACCTCTAATGCTCGATTAAGAGTGTGAATCATTGGTCTATAAATTCGATTCGAAGGTTATTACTATAGATCGATTTATGTTGTTTCAAGTGATCTATTTTTATCGAAAAATGATTTTTCGACTAAATTGGACCATGATTTTTGTATTGTTTTCGAGTTGATATTTGTCGCACTTTATTGAAGTTTTCATGGAAGGATTTAACGTGTCTTTACAAAATTTTGAAAAGGCAAACAAGTACAAAAAAAAACATTTATTTTTCTTGGTGTTCAAAAGATAAAGCGAATAGACTCATACATATTTCAAGAATTTGACGTTGTAATTTTAATCCTTACATAAAGAGTTTTACTGAATTTCAAAGTTTTGACTTGATGAAAATGCAAAGCATCGTTTGGATCTATGTTACCATTTTGTAGTGTTGGAATACAAATTTTCTCGTGGTCGTGATTTATATTTTGAAAGTATATTGACCAAATCGATTCGAAAGAGGTATTACAATTCGCTTGAAATGCGAGAAAGCTTTTAGATGATTCCATAAAAATAAGCTAGACTTAGCTTGAAAAATCGAAACTTAATATTTTGAAATGGACCTTGATTTGGATTTAACTTTTCGATTGATTGAATTATGACATTCAAGTTTCGATCGAACCTGTGTAAAAGAAAAATAAAGCTAAGCTAGTTATCTATAGGTTAAATACTAAATATAAGGACCCAAATTGAGAGTTAGCTCGAAGCATAAGTGCATAATGTACGAGATGGAGAATGAGAAATTTAATAATGCATCGAAAACAACTCAATGAGAAAATTCAGTGAATACAAAATGTCAAATTAGTACACTCAAAGATGGATGAGTTACTAAAATTGGGAATCTAAAATCAAAGACTATTTTGGTGAAATAGCCATGTGTGAAGATCGTGATTGCCAAGTAGAAAATTTGTAGATGTTGTAAAGACTCAAGATCTGATGTTAAAATGATACAAATCAAAGGTAACCACAGCAACAAAGAAATTATTCTAATATAATCAGAAACGAGTTAACTCATAAAGTCGGGGATACCAGGAATTGATAAATTGTGTTCGAAATGAATGGAGAGTATGCAATAGCAGTACCATGATTGAATAATTAAAGGAAGCTCCAAACTAAACGGTATGTATGAGTTATATTAGTAGGTTGTAAAGAGCGTATGACGCAGTTAATGATATTATAATGAACTCGATGATAAGTGAATCATTAAAATTGGGGGTACACTAATGAAAAAAATATTTCTGATATGATTAGACGTGTAGATTCATAACTTTTGAGTCAAAATGAAATTTAACCAGATTGGTAGGGAATGGTTGAATGAAAAATGAAGTTGAAGAGTAATCGAGGCAAATGATTGTTACATAACCTTAGTCAATAATGACTTGATTCTTAAAATTGGGGATCCTAGAATAGGATCGACCCATGGAAAAACGAATGAGTAATTTGGTAATGAGAAGAATTGCGAACTCGAGACAATATGTATTGCAATAGTACCATATTCAAGAACAAAATTTGTAATCAAAATGGTGACGTCACGAAGAATCATATGTGATCACTTGTGGGAAGTAACTTGTGATCTTTTGATAAAAGTCAAAGATTTCATTAAACATATAAACTACCAAACTAAATGGTTGAAAGGAAAGATGAAAGATCTGATCAGTGATGGGTCGACTATTAAAAGTGAGGATCCTAGGTTAGGATCGAACCCCAATAAGATTTATACTGTACAATACGTACGAGATAATTAAGGATGGTAAGGAAATACCATAAACTAGCAATGAAACATGAATATATGAGTAAAGATCAAATTTCTTAAATTTCATACCGTTAATAATTGTTGAACAAAATGTGTAGTTTACACTTGAGAACCTGAGGGCTTAGCATAAGTTTAAAAGTGAAAGCCCTAATTTGATGGCATAGGAGAATTTGAGATTGCAACCCAGATGGGTAAGCAATAGATTTGTAAATGGTTAAGTGTTAAGGATATCAACACGTGGAGATAACGCACGAATAATCAAGGTCGACACCGTAACAAGTGACAAAAGCATAAGTAAATTATGTGGCATAAAGGTTTGCCTAAGTATGAGGTCACTTTAAATTAATCCCATGAGAAATCAGTTGATATTCTTATTTTCAAGAATCATTGAATTTGGAGAAAATGAAGAACACTATGAATGGTTTTGTGCTAAATATAAGCAATGAATCATAAACTAAATAGTGTAAGATAATTCTCGAAATAGGTGTAAATATGAGTTTGAGTGCCCTTGAATTAGAGCTTTAGTAACAAGTCGTACAAGATAAACTTATATGAGTTTTATGTACAAGGATATGTACTTTATGGTTGGAGTATCCAACAAAACGTATATGCAGTGCGACAATAGTAATGCACGAGTGTAATAAATTGAAATACAAGTTTGAATTATGAACTTGAAATAACTGGATTGTATTGAGATATGAGTCCTTAATGACAATGACTGGAGTATGAGTTTTATGCTTTTAAAGAAATGACATGAATGTCAGGTTCGAAACATGAAAGCTAAATCACCTTCGTTTCTCAGAGAGTGAGGTACTAAACACATTATAAGAGCTAAGAGTTAGCTTAGAAAGATGAGAAGGGACCATTGTATACCAAAAGGGGTCATGACTAAGTCAACAATGTTTAAAATAGTCACCCAGGATTGTGAGAATTGATCAGTGCGAGGACGCATTACGATAGATCTCCTGAAAATCGAGATATAGTGATAAGAGATCTTGGTATGAAATAAAAAAAATGGTGATGCAATGGAGCGCACTTAGATGAATGCTGAAACCTACTTAGAAATAATGACGATGTTAAAAATATTCCACAAGATTTTAAAGGTGGAAGCTTGTTTACGTCAATTAACAGTTAAGTGTGACAGATGAGCTACAAAGTGGATCATTAGTCAAAAGTTGACTTGAAATGTGAACCTACAAGAATGAGTGTCGATAAACATGTGATGCCAATAATATTAAGGTATTATTCTAGAAAGGAATACTAAGTCTGCCCATTTGTAGCCTTCACAGATAAGCCGCAAAGACATGATGAGTCGTTCAATGATATGCGTAACCGAGATGTTGATAGAGATGGTGTGCTAGTGCTCATGTTATAGCGAGCATGCCTATCCTTGTTTCCCTACTACTAGTTGGTGGTATGGTTTCAATGCCAGATAGGCAGAGATGTTCGTTGACACAGAAATGCACCAAATCATATCTCAGTATGGTTCTACCTCTCTGTAAGTTGAGCGACTTGAGCGTATATTGCGACTTTGGTGAAGATTATAAAGGACTACCTTAAGAACATGTGACGACAGAAGAACTTGGCAATTGGCTGAGTGTAATGATTTTATTGATGACCTACATGAGGTGGGCTTTATGAGTTTTAGTATGCAAGATGAAAATAAAAAAATGAGATATATTAAAGTCAGGGGTAAAACTTTATTTCATGTGAGGAAACGAGCAGAGCATGCAGGTAAAGATGGCCTCAGTTAAATAATGAGTCGAAAAGAAATCCTTATGGACATACACTAAACTACGTTATACTTTACTTTTACTTTCGAGGACGAAAGTTCTTAAAATTGGGGATATTGTAACGACCCAAATTCTCCACGACCCAACTTATAAGTATTTTGGTAATTTCATGATAAAAATATGCTGGGTGTTTGATGTGGAAATACAATTCTAAACTTGTCAAATTAAATATGAGTTAAGGAGTAAGTAAAGTTTTATTTTAAATAATAAAGCCCAATTGAGATTATGACCCAAAAGGGCATTTTAGACAAATTGTAAATAGTCACAAACCTAATCCCTAACCCTAATGTTATTTAAGCAAATCAAAGAAAACCCTAGCCCCAATTTTATAAAACACCCACATGGAGAGGAGGAGAACAAGAGGAGAGTTCAAGCTCAAGAGATGTACAACCTCACTTCCCTCCTTGATTTTTTTATTATTTATTGAAGATTTGGAGATCAAAGGGTCAATGGCGTCGACGTCGGCAAGAACGTAAGGAAAATAGAAAAGAAAATAAGAAATGAAAGATTTAATGTTAGAATGAGATTTTGGAAATGAGTTTGAATCAAATACTCCATTGAAGGCATGGTGAGATTCTAATACTCTCTAGATTTATTGTCTTGGTGTTGGTATTGGTAATGAGAGTTGATGATTTGCAAAGTTTGTTCAATATTTCTTAGATCTAGTCTTGAAATGGGTTATACAAGTTTTTTTAAGCTTTATGATAACGAGTATTATGGATGAATCAATCTTGTTTACCATGGTTTGACGGTACATGAAAGGATTTCCCCATGATTTTAGCAAATTAAACGCGGCTGAAGTTTATTGATACGGATTTGGCATTTAAGGTTGATTTGAGATTTAAAAAGGGACTTTGAATCTTTTCTTTGGAAAATAAACTTATTCGATAAATTTGTGGACTTTGACTGAATATTGTCATTTGGGAATTTAAAGTCTAAATTGAGTCTTGTATGGTGATTTGGATTTTTTTTAATTATAATTAATCGAACGTCTTCGATTTATATTGGAAAAATCAAGTCTTAGCGGATTTTCCTTGTTTTACATCACCGCATTCCTATTTTACTCGAATCATCGATTCTAATTTTAAGTGTCGATTTTAGAGTCGTGAATGACATTTAGCGAAGTCAGCTATAAAATAGGGTGAATCTCTAAGGTCTAAACAATTGATGTTAAACTTGTATAGTTGTAGATACATAAAGTAATTATTCTTTTAAATTGTCTACATTCGCGAGACGGTTCACATCGAGCCCAAACGCGAGAGGATCGAGATTAGGATTTGCGGCGAGTGCAGGTAAGTGGGGAGCTTGCTCAATTATCAAATATAGCATGATTATTAGTTATGTTTAGGATTCATAATTTGAATTAAAGACTTGGGATTTATGGGTTGCGTCGTGGTATTGCCTCGAATCTACGAATCTATGGAATGTGAATGCACTGTTATTCATGGCCCCAGAATGTGTGGAGTTTACCACCGAGGGTCGTTAACACCCCAGGGTGTGGAGTTTACCACCGAGGGTCGTTAACACCCCAGAATGTATGGAGTTCCACCGGGGGTTTTATTAGCAAGTAAATCTATAAGAATAGCTCAGAATGTTGTGGTACCACCGAGGGTCGTTAACACCCCAGGATGTATGGAGTTTACCACCGAGGGCTTTACTTGACTAATTGAATTCTTAAGTATGTTACGTAGGGACATGAGTTGGAGTTACCTTCTCTTATACTCTTGAGACATAGAGATGTGCATCGGTGATGGCTTGGACGATCCTACTGTTGATTTGATGGGATAAACGAGAGGGCACATATGGCATGTGTGCTAGCTGGTTGTTTCCATCACTTTGAGAGTATGGGAATCGATTACCGAATTCTTGCCAATATCTAGTATGCATTGAATGGAACATCGACTTATCGTATTATTATATTTTATAGTACATAATCTCGCGAAACCCCCTCATTTGTATGAAAGTTTGAAATTATGAAATGATTTGTCAATATCTTTAATGTTATTCATGATTATTGTTGTTACAATTTGTGACTTACGAATCTTATGTTTATGAAAATACTTGATGGTTCATTATAAGTCTATTTTTTATGAAATCCTGCTACCATGCTACTATTTAATGAATCCTTGTTTGTTTTAAAATGCATGCTAGACTTTACATGCTTATTAGGTATTACTTGCATATTTGATGGTTGAGTGGGTTTTCCGCATTACTGAGCTCCGTTGGTTCTTTTAGCTCACCCCACTTACATCTCAGGTATCCACGACAGCGCTAGGTTGAAGCAAGGGAGAGACGAGCTTGAAGTCTCCTCTTGATGTGAGCCTTTGTATATATATATATATATCATGTATATTTGGTTTTGAAACTATCAACTTGGGGTTAAAATTTAAAATAGATCTTTGGGTAGCTTGAATCCTAGTTATCTTTAGTTGGTCCATTTCAGAGATTATAATTAACTTGTTTAGTTTAAAGGAGCACGAACAGATGTATAATTTTTATAAATGTTCTATGAACTTAAATCTATTGGCTTAGGATATTTTTTTATATTCTTTCCGCAATTATTATCCTTTGTTTAGCCAATGTGTATTCTGTAGGTTTATTTGTTTAGGCGTGCCAGACCATTATTTGGGCCTGGTTTAGGTATCGGGTCTAAATGACAGTCTGGGCCGGGCGACCTGACCCTAGGTTGAGAACGGGTCATCACAGTTGTTGTTGTAATAACTAATTTGATCACTATTACTTTAAAAAATTCACATATTTTAATTTGGGTGGTGCTACATGGAGTCATGGTTTTATGGAGTCACAACTTTTAAAATTAGTGGCCAGTCCCTAGGCTCTCTCTAGGTTAATTGATGTGACCCATAACACAATTTCAAAACAACAATTATTAGTAGATGGTCCTTGGATTTATAATAATTATTAAGAAACCCCTATTGACTCCGGACAACTTTATTGTTTAGTTTTATAAGAGAAAATAAACTTTATAATTAAAGATGTAAAGAAAAAGAAAAAGGAAGTGTTGCATGTACTGTCATCACCAAACTCACACATGCATGGGCCTTAGGATTCGTCTGTGTGAGCCCTAAAATGCAAACGTGTATCTTAAGGCGCACACAAAACAAACAGATCTTAAGGGAGATGTGCCTTAAGGGTGTGAGTTATTGAGTTAATGTCAAGAAAATCATTTCCCAAAGAAAAAACAAACCCCGCCTTGGGGCAATTGGCGCTAAACGTCTGAATTGGTTGTTAACATCTTCAACACAACTTCGAGTTTTTTTTTCAAGCTTCCATAGCTAGGGCTTTGAATGGGGGAACTTGATGGTGATGTAGTGTAATGTAGAGCTGGGGAACTAGGTTGAAATTTGTTGTCCTCTACCTAATCATGTTGATTTTCATATGGATTTCATTGTTCCATACTCAAATTCGTTACAAGATTCCCACTTTTCAACTCATATTACATTAATTTAATTCATAAATTTCTTTAACTAAACAATGTTCAACGAGTAACTTAAACTTGGAATGTAATTTAATCCCTCATAGAATTATTTTGCACTAAGTACTTGTTTTTGTTGAAATCGAAACTTTCCCGTAGCCAATAACCAATGAATTAAAGCACGAATCATGATTCAAGACACAGAGGACACACATGGTGGAAGCTCAGACATGGACGACACAGAAAATCAATGATTGCTCTCTTTAGTTACAAAGGATGTTTGTGTTGACACCCTCATGATGCAAGGATCTACCAGTACGGTGGGCATGGAGCCAAGCCCATCTGAGGTCTGGATGGAAGTGGTATGGAAAGGAAAACAGAAGATGGGAGAGGCTCCAAACCTAACGCATGATGGTAAAGGAACACGCCGATATTTCACAGGGGATCGAAAACAATTTATGGTGGAGGCATTGAAAAGTGGTGGGGTTAGAATAACCGAGTACTCCCCAAAGGTCTCATTTATGATGGTCATTTAACTGGGTGGCTGAAACAATCAAGGGTGTCGTTAATGGTAAGGAAGAGTTATTACTTCCCAACTACTGGCATGAAGGGATGACAACTTTCTCCATCCAGTGCATATCTAACAACAAGGAGGCGGCTCTTAAACTCCCAAAATTACTCGGGAGTGGGAAACAGGTGGTGCTCATCCCTGATGGCGCGAATCATTTTCCATGGTTGCAACTGGTGGAAGTAATGGAGGCTATGGTTTAAACGAACCCTGCACAAAGAACTAATACAACCTCAAGAGGAAGAAGCAACGATAACGTAAGGGGCATTGAGGAGGGGTGAGACAACTTATCAAGTGAGGGAGGGAGGCCGACTGAGCACGCTTCAAGAGGTCTTCAACCGCCAATAAAAAATTAACCAAGAACTCACATATCGGTTACAGGGAGTATCTTTCTCCTCCCACGTGGAAGATACCCGCGTGTGGGATGGTAGCCATTTAGATCTTTCACTGTTAAATCGGCGTTTTATGGTTTATATCTTGATCTATTTTCAGGTACTTGCCCGGCTTTCCTTCTAATTTGGAAATCTTGTGCACCTATGAAGGTCCGCGTAGTCGCATGGATGGCGTGGTGTCAAGATCAAACCTAATGAGGTTGATATGCTTGAACTACAGTTAAGCCTATCAAGAACAGCAAGGACACATGAAACAGAATACAAACTTGATGAACTGTAAAATGTTGCTCCTTCTCATTAACTTGTTCAAGAAGATACACATGTATATACTGATCTTAAACAAACTGAGTTAACTAATTAGACAGACTTAACCATGGTAGAGACCTAACCATGATCAGTTTGTTGTACATCTTGACCATTTACTTGACCAGTGACTGCATTGACTGAACTTATACCAATTTGAATCACTCACTGATTCAGGAGAAGCCATCATTCCTTGAAAATGATGGAAATCGGCATATTGATTTGGAAATTGTTGCATCACTGAACCTCCTTGAGAAGAAGTATTAAAGAACTGTGGATTTGGTTTAGGCTTCTTAAACTGACCATTATGATTACCATTTCCAAGATAAGTTGGTCCAAGAAAGGTTTGATCAAACCTTTGATAGCATTAAAGAGCCATATGGCCAGGTTTGTAACAATTCTGACTGAACACCTTGTTACCACCTCTTCCACCATTTCGTCGACCTTTAGTGTTATTACCACCTCTATTACCTCCATTGTTCCTGTTCGCATTGTTAAATCCTCCAAATTTAACATTATGAGATTTCCTTTCTCCATTGTTAATAACAAGATTTGCTGAAGGTGAAGTAAGATCAAATGCATTTCCACCATTCAGCTGAGCAATCCTTTGCTCATGTAACATCAACAAGTACTGCACATCTTGAAGAGTCACAGTCTTCTGTTGAGAAGAGATAACTACAACAACAGAATCAAATTAATTCATGTCCCAATCTATTTAAAACTGACTGAATTAGATCTGATTCTGAGACTATTTGTCCAATTGACTTCAATTCAAGACCTATATTCTTGATCTTTACTACAAACTGTGAAATTGAAGATTCACCTTTCTTTAAAGTATTCAATTGTTGTTTCAACTAAAGTGCCCTAGCCATGGATGCTTGAGCATACAATCTCTCAAAAGTAGTCCAAATCTCATAAGACGATTCACATTCCGTGACATTACCAGTCACATCCTTTCCTATACTTGAAAATAACCAAACCATCAACATTGCATCAATTTTACTCCATACCTCATCATCGAAGGATCCAGAGGTTGAAGACGATGGTCGATTTGAAGAAAAACGATCTTCTGTGACTAAGAAACTCAGACCAAGTGCTTTGATTGCTGCTTTCACCTGCACTTTCCAGTAGATGTAGTTTGACTCATCAAGCTTTGTAGACAAGTTGAAATTCAAGGATTTGGCGATCGATGCCACACTGGAATCACATTTTCGGGACTTCCTGGCGAGCTTAAACGATCAAACGCCGTTAGCGGCTCTGATACCATGTCAAGATCAAACCTAATGAGGTTGATCTGCTTGAACTACAGTCAAGCCTATCAAGAACAACAACAACACATGAAACAAAACACAAACTTGATGAACTGTAAAATGTTGCTCCTTCTCATTAACTTGTTCAAGAAGATACAGATGTATATATATATATATATATATATAGATCTCACAACTGATCTTAAACAAACTGAGTTAACTAACTAGCTAGACATAGACTAAACTATGGTAGAGACCTAACCATGATCAGTTTGTTGTACATTTTGACCATTCACTTGACCAGCATTGACTGAACTAGTATATCTAACACGTGGCTTAGGAAGTCAACACGGTGGATGTGCTTCAAAGGAGATGCCCAAACATTACCCTATATCCATCTATGTGGGCTTTTATGTTGTAATGATTCTGAATCTACTAATCATCTTTTTTTGTTGTGCCCTTTTGTGCGCAGGATTTGGATTGAGATGGAGAGAGAACTTGATATTCCCTGGAGTAACTCGCAAGATCTTAAAGTTTGGATGGAGTTCATTGGCTCCAACTCATATGGTGGAAAGCGCGGGGCGCTGTGGTGGGCGGGTACTCTATCACTTCTTTGGGCAATTTGGTCAGAGCGTAATCATACGATCTTTGAAAGGAAAGACAATGTGTGGACTAATTTAAGTGGCCCATGGCATTTATTATTATGAGACTTGTGTAAATGTGGGTGTTTGCATGCCCGATTGTTGTAAATGTGGCCCAAACACAGCGCCTCTCTAGCTGGCGACTCCCACATGCTGATGGTGTCTCCTCTGAGCATGTACTTATGAGCCTCATTCTTCATGGCCAAGGCTCATCAGTGTATGGGTGACAGATGCATGGTTTTATTTTGGTCTAAGCTACTATCCTGTGCACATGAAATTAGACGTGTTTGGTGGAGTTGAGATTTGGCTTGTTGGTTAGTACATGATTTCTAGTTGTCAAGTGCATTACTATCTCTTTTGGGCATAACTTTGGAATTTTTTAATCAACACACGAGTTTTACTGGACCTTTCTTTTGATCATTGCCCTCTCGGCCTCTCATTTACGTCGTTCACCATAAAATGTGTGGTTGAGTACCGGGTGGATTTCGAGTTAAGGGCAATGATAGTGGTGGGAGGAAGAATTTGGCTTCAGCTCCATGAGATGAATTTCTATTGGCTGGGCTATGAATTGAAGGTGATGCTAGTTGTTATGGTATTACCTTGTGTTCTTTTGTGACCGTAAAGGATATGGAGTTTATGGGGCCCTACTAATCCTGCTGCATATGTTTTTTTTTTTTTTTTTTTGTTCTATGAGGATCGGTTGGGGTTCCAATAGGAATTTCAGTTGGGTTTTTTGAGAGGTGTGGCTTTGAATTATAGGGATTGGAAAAGGAGTCATGCTAAGTAAAATTGTACAGCCTACACCATTTTTTTGTATACTTATTTTTTGTACATATTTATTAATAAAAAAGGAGTATCCCTCCATTCATCAAGAAAAAATGAATTAAAGCACGAATAATACTTTTTATAACCTCATTTTATTGCAATAATAAGCCACACCCACATAGACAATAGCTCTAATTAACAAGCTTTAGACTTACATAAAACTTATACAAGTAAAAACACAGATGGAAATATTAATTAGGACCTTCTGCTATGCACTGAAATAACAAATATAATATATCAAAGGTGATCTCTGTATGGAAACATTATTTGTAAATCATGGATTTTGACGCAGCCATGGCTTTGATACGGGCTTGAAAGAAGCTCAGCAATTTGTCTCTTGGAGGCAGAGTTTCCTTCACAATACTTGAACTCGCAAACCTCTCAGTCCATTCGTGTAATACCGGAAACGTCTCCTCATTGATCAAAGAAACTCCTCTCAATTCTTGAAGAACGCCTACCCAGAATGCAATGAAGTTTGCAGCAATGTCTACCAATCCGATGTTGTCCCCACCAAAGAACTTCTTCCCTTTCAGTTCATTCTCTAGTGTTCTCAACAGTCCCCTCGCTTCGTCCATCAACTTTTCACTCTCCTCTCCATAGCTCCAACAAGCATCCCGCAATGCGCCCAGGCACTGCAAACATTACGTACGGATAATGCAAAATTAACAAAGTCTATTGGGGAAGATATTTGAACACACTTTCCTATGACAGAGATATTTCGACACTTAGTAGTGTGAGCTACTTTTCAAAAACATGAATTGCACTTGAAGCAGCAAAACATATGATAGTTTGCTTACCTTGTCATCAATGAACTTTGCCCAAAAACAAGCCGTGGCTCTCTCATAAGGGTCTTCGGGCAAAATTGGATTTTCCTTCCAAGTCTCATCTATGTATTCAACTATGATCAAGGACTCTACAATGGGCTTCCCATTGTGTAGGAGCACAGGAACCTTTTTATGAATCGGGTTGTATTGGAGAAGCAATGGACTCTTGTTGGACAGATCTTCTTCTATGTATTCGTATGGAACTCCTTTCAGTTTCAAAGCTAATTCCACTCTTTTACTGAATGGACTTCCCCATGTTCCAATCAGTTTTACTTGTTTTTCTTCTGCCATTTGTGCTACACTGCTTCTTTATAAGTACTACAACGATGTGTTCTGCAATTCCCGTGCTTCTTCAGTTTTGCATTTATAACTTCTATGTGCCTTAGTTAGCTTAACTACAAAGTTTTCTTTGGTTCCTCTCTTATTAAAAAAAAAAAAAGGATTCTATTAGATTTTGGCTAATATAAAAAACCATGACTTGTTCAATTCAAGTAGTGGTCAAGACTTTAATAAATGAAGTGGGTGAAGGGATTGGGTTTTGATTAAGTCAGTCCAATACTTGCAGTTCGATGAAGTCATGCATGTTGTCATTGTGTAGAAAAGTTTTGTAAGTATGTAACATTTTGATTAATGCTATCATACAAAAGAGAAAAATTATTAAAGTCTCCGCATACACATTTTTCTGATGCTCTGGTTTAATGATTCTAGTTGTGAATTTAAATTGAAGCTCACGATAAGTTTATTTTTACTACTGGTAAGACTATTATAGATGTTAAGATTTTGACAGAAAGTAATGACAATAGTAAAACAAGAAAAGAGAGAAAGAGAACAAATCACCAGAATTTTATATGTGGGAAACCCTCTAAGGGAAGAAAACTCACAATCGCCAACACAATCTTATTCAAGACTCTCACAGCTCATGCTTTTTGTACATCAGAGAGAGATATATATACTTATAGATAAAGTAAATCCCTATTAGAATACAATCCCAGTTAGAATACAATCCTTATTAGAATACAATCCCTATTAGAATACAATCCTTATTAGAATACAATAGTAAACTAATCATATGGATCATACATGGGCTTTAGAAATCAGGCCCACATACTTAACATATCTCCCACTTGGGACTGATTCTAAAATTATTTTCTCGTATAGTAGTATCTCCTTCTCATGTAGTGTCTTCAGGCGGCGGCTGCCTTGTCGTCTTCAAGTAGCAAGACCAAGAGAAGCTATGCAAAACTTTAGCTTCTCTTTAGGGACTGATTTGGTGAGCATATCTGCAGAATTTTTGTTGGTGTGTACTTTCTCCAATTTGAAAGATCCTTCTTCAAGCATAGCTCGTATGAAATGATACCTTACATCGATATGCTTTGTCCTTGAGTGAAATGCAGAATTCTTTGCGGATGAATTGCGCTCGATCGTCACTTAGTAGTCGACAATCCGTTTGCTTATGATCCAGTTCACTCAACAAGCTCTCAGTAACCAAGTCATCTCCTTACACGCTTCAACAATTTGCAACATATTCGGCCTCGGTAGTAGATAATGCAACAATCTTTTGTAACCTTGATACCCAGGAGATTCTTTGCACTTCCAAGAGTAAACACATAACCTGTAGTACTCTTCCTACCATCAATGTCACCAGCCATGTTTGAATCAACAAAGCCACACAGCTGTATTTTTGCACTTGTATAGCACAGTGTCACATCTTTTGTTCCTGCAAGGTACCTTAAAATCCATTTTACTGCATTCCAATGATAAGAACCAGGATTAGACATGTACCTACTCACAATTCCCACTGCATGAGAAATGTCGGGTCTTGTACAAACCATGGCATACATAAGGCTACCCACTGCCGATGCATACGGGATGTTCTCCATATTCTTTTGTTCTTCTTCTGTTTTGGGACTTGCAATCAGCATATCATCGACATATAGGAGCAAAATAACATACGTATTGTCAAATTTCTTGAAATAACAACAGTGATCTGCTTGACATCGTATGTACCCTATTGTTAACATGAACTTGTCAAACTTCAAATATCATTGTTTGGGGGCTTGTTTCAGACCATAAAGGCTTTTGTGCAACTTACACACTAGATGCTCCTTACCAACCTCTACATATCCCTGTGGTTGTTGCATGTATATATTTTCCTCCAAGTCACCATGAAGAAAGACAGTTTTTACATCCAACTGTTCTAAATGTAGGTCCTCTGCAGCAACAATGCTTAGAACAGTTCTAATTGTAGTCATCTTGACCACAGGAGAAAAAATCTCAGTAAAATCAATACCTGCCTTTTGTTGGAAACCTTTTGCTACCAATCGGCCTTGTACCTACGAGAACCATCTTGCTCCTGTTTTATCTGTACACCCATTTGTTCGAATCGCCTTCTTTCCAGTTGGAAGCTTGACCAAATCCCAAGTCTGATTTGTGTAGAGAGACTTCATTTCGTCATCCATGGCTTTCTTCCATTCTTCCTTATTCTCGACTTGCATTGCTTCCTCATAGTAATTGGGTTCACCACCATCTATGAGCAACAGATAGTGTATGGATGGAGAGTAACGGTTTGGAGCATTGATGGTTCGTCTTTCACGTCGAAGTGCAATGGGTGGTGTCACTGGCTCCTCCTGAACTTCATGTTCATCAATGTGTTCAGTAACACTCTGACTAGGATCATAGGGAGGGACATCGTCAAGTTCAAGATACTTTGATCCTTTTGGTTCCTCTTTCTTCTTGATCCTATCCTTATACAACACATCCTCATTGAATATGACATCTTTACTTCTGATCACCTTTTTACTCTCAGGATCTCATAGCCTATAACCAAAGCTATCAACTCCATATCCCAGCAAGATGCACATTTTGGACTTTGCATCTAGCTTTGACCTATTTTCAGCATTGATATGGACATAGGAAATACAACCAAAGGTTCTTAAGTGTGAAAGTTTTACTTCCTTTTTGTCCATTCCTCCTCAGGCAGCCGCAATCAATTGCGGTAGATGGTCCTCTGTTGATCAGATAAGCAGCAGTATTCACAGCTTCAGCCCAAAACTGCTTAGGTAGCCCAGCACTCAACAACATGCTCCTTGCACGTTCCATAATGGTTCGGTTCATACGCTCAGCTATACCATTCTGTTGTGGTGTCCTTGGTACTGTCTTTTCTCTTCTGATGCCATACATAGCACAGTACTCATCAAATTCCTTGTTACAGTACTCTCCACCATTATCTGATCTCAAGCATTTCAGCTTTAGACCTGTCTGGTTCTCCACTAGACATTTCCACTTTTTGAAAATTTCAAACACTTGAAACTTATTTTTCATAAAGTAAATCCAGAGCTTTCTAGTCGAATCATCAATGAAAGTAATGTAATAACGAGAGCTATTAAGGGAGGATACCTGTGAAGGACCCCAAACGTCCGTGTGCACAAGTTCTAGCTTTTCAGTTTTGGGAGTTCGCCCTTTTAGAAAAAACCGACTACTTTTTGTTTTCCAACCACACAACCTTCACATAGAGACAGATCAACACATGACAGTCCATCTAACTTCCCTTTTGACACCATTACCTTCATTCCCTTCTCACTCATATGCCCGAGGCGTTGATGCCATACCTTTGCACTGACCTCAGAGGAGGCCACATTCATGGAGTTTTCATTGAGAACTCTGTAGAGAGTACCATCTCTCTGACCATGTGCTACTACCATGGCACCTTTTATGATCTTCCAAGATGTTTTAGTGAACTTCATCTCAAGACCTGCATCATCAGTAAGTTGGCTTACCAAAATTAGATTTCTAGCAAGTTTCAGCACATGTCTAACTCGTTGCAACCTCAACTACATCCCATTTTCCATTCCTATCAGCACGTCTCCTTCACCGATTATGTCACAGGGTTCATCATCACCAAGGTACACCTTGTTGAAATTGCCCTTCTCATAATTAAAGAAATATTCTCTGTTGGAAGTAGCATGAAACGATGCACCAGAATCTAGTATCCAGCAGGATTCATCTTTACTGTCACAACACATGATCAACGCTTCATCTGAACTTGATTCGTTTGAGACATTCACCGAGTTGCTGTCTTTATCGTTTTCATCTACCCTTTTCTTTGGTGCTTTACAGTCACGCTTGAGATGACCTTTCTTCTTGCAATTCCAGCAAGTTATCTGAGGGCCCCTTGACTGACCTCTTCTAGATTGTGAGCGTCCATTTCCTCGGCCATTCGACCTCTTTGAGGATCTGCCCCGTTCCTCAGTATTCAGGGCACTATTAGAAACATCATCAGAAGAGTTGTTTCTCCTTCGCGTATCTTCATCAAGAAGAACTCCCATTACATCCTCAAATTTCAGAATACTGGACCCTGATGAGTTGCTTACAGCCATAACCAGACCATCCCAACTATCGGGTAAACCCGACAAAATAACAAGAGCCAATACTTCATTATCAAAGATAATACCCACAGATTCTAACTGACTAGTGATTGTATTGAAATCACTCAGATGCTCTTGTATAGGTCTACTTTCAGGTTTCTTCATATTAAACAACCGTTTCATTAATAATACCTTTTTTGACGTCGATAGTTTCTCATACATCCGTGTTAGGGCTTTCATCACATCTTGTGTGGTCTTCTCTTTGGAGATGTTGAAGGCTACCGATAATGACAGTGAAAGGCGAATCGCACCCAAGGCCTTTCAATCTAGGATTTCCCAAGCCTTGTCATCCATATCTATAGGTTTGTTGCTCTTTCCACCGAGCGGTAAGTAGAGATCCTTCTGATATAGGTAGTCTTCGATCTGCATCTTCCAAAATCCAAAGTTCGAACCGTCAAACTTCTCAACTCGTAACTTCCTTTCTTCTGCCATTACTCCCACTTGAGAATAACCTTGCTCTGATACCAGTTGTTAAGATTTTGACAGAAAGTAATGACAATAGTAAAACAAGAAAAGAGAGAAAGAGAACAAATCACTAGAATTTTATATGTGGGAAACCCTCTAAGGGAAAAAAAACCCACAGCCGCCAACACAATCTTATTCAAGACTCTCACAGCTCATGCTTTTTGTACATCAGAGAGAGATATATATACTTATAGATAAAGTAAATCCCTATTAGAATACAATCCCAGTTAGAATACAATCCTTATTAGAATACAATCCCTATTAGAATACAATCCTTATTAGAATACAATAGTAAACTAATCATATGGATCATACATGGGCTTTAGAAATTAGGCCCACATACTTAACAATAGATTTACTTCAAAGTTTTTTAACACTGGCTTAGTCCATGTTAGAAAGCTCTTTAATTATGAAAATATGTAAACATAAAGCTAGCCTGTCCTGCATCAAGTAGTGGTTGAAAGATATAGTAATTTTTACAATATGCTAGGCCGTGGTTATTGGTGCTCATTCCATTTATTTTACTTCAAAAATTCTTAGGTTAGTTTGACGAAATATCTATGGTTTTCAGGAGGTTCATGAACTTTGCAGGCAGTAGTTATTTTATCAATGTCGATTTCCTTGCAAAATGCATGTTCAAGTACACTGTTCGGTTCTGCAGTTTTTATGAAAAGATGCTCCTTTTGTTTAAATATTGAAGTTCGCTCATGTTGTGTTTCAGTCACAAGGCAATCTACGACTCAATTTTTATGACATTTTTAAAAATATGTCCTTGAAATTAGGTTAAGCATGACATTTTCTAAAACAAATGTCATAGAAAAGTTAATACAATCTATTTAGATCTAATATTTCTTTTAATGACAAATTAATTGATAATCAATGACATTTTTTAAATGTCATTATATAATTAGTAGTTTTCAATTTTTTGGGGAGATTGCTAGTCCACTCTAATAAAAAAAAGGAAGACCGCCTATGTTGAAAGGAATTAGCGCTCAAACTTTAATTCACTTAATGCCCCAAAAGGGTACTATGGTCAATTTACTCAAAAACACAAAAATCGACCAACCCTTTCATTTTCTCTTCTTGTGACTTTCAGTTCGTCGCGTTCACGAAATCAAAATCTAGGGTTTCAGATCTCAGTTTCTGCTCTTCCGATCTTCAACACATGCGATCTATTCCTTTGTTCCATTCCAAAGATCTCTCGGTCTCTCCTCCGATTCTCTCATCTCTGAAGAATGCACCTTCTCTATCGCTCTCTCAATCTCTTAAGAAACGCACGAATTCTAGGTTAGGACTTCGTTTTAGTTCAATTTCATCTCATTTGCCGAGCATTTTAGAACAATTGGGGTTTGAATTTGTGTTCTTTGATGGCGTCGACATCTGAGATGGTTCTTTGCGTCTTCGTTGATGGCGCTGTTGCTGCTCTTCTTTGTGGTAATGGCGGAGCAGAGAAGGCTAATAATAGCTTGAATTCTAGGTTAGAACTTCATTTTTGTTCGATTTTATCCCGATATGCCGAGCATTTTAGAACAATTAGGGTTTGGATTGGTGTTTTGGTGATTCTGCACTTGAACTAGTGTTTGTTGTTCAATCTCTCTCTAATTCTCTAATTCTATGTTTTGTAGTTCAGCGATGGAGGAGCAGAGAAGCATGTGGAGAGCTCGAAGAACTCATTAATGGGGGAAAGGTTGGGGTTCACGACTCACCTTTAGATTTGGACCATCGAGTTTGTCCTGATTGATTGTTTTCGCTTTAGATTTCTGAGATTTATTGAATCGATTTGGTGAATTTGGTTTCAAAAACAAGTTTTTGATTTTATTCACTTTCGCCAAGCCTGTGTTCTAACGAATCCGCTAATCTTCACTCTTGAACTTGACCTTCTGTACTCCGCAACCCTAATATGTTCTCAATCACAGTTGATGGAAAGTGTTGATTCTGCAAACCTTTCGCCCTAACTGATTGGAAGTTTTTGATTCATTTTGTTAACTTCGTTTTTTTTTTGTTTTTTTTTTTTTTGAGAAACATTTTGTTAACTTTGTTCTCTTTGTAGTTTTGGGTGATGTTTCCCTTATTTGATTGATCATGACAGAATTAATCTGAATTTGTAGGTAAGTTCATTTTTTATGGCAAAAAGCGGCATAAGTTATTTTTGGTTCACGTCTTTAATTCCTTTTTGTACAAAGGAAATCAAACTTGTAGAATTAATTTAGGGCTTGTTCCGTTGATCTCATCATTTTATTGGACTTTTGATTTTAGAAGATTGCCCTAATTCACTATTGTAATAGTTTGAATATTTTGCCCTGTGTAATTTATTTTGTTCAATCTTCTTCTTTAGTAAACTTAAATCGTCCTTAAAATGGGTCTAGTTACTTTTTAGGCTAAGCGTAGAGCTTTTTTTTCGAAAAAGAATTGATCTTTGATTGTTTGGTGTTTTCCTGCTAATTGTGGGTGTCTGAACATTTTTTTTCTTCCCCTCCCTACTTAGGATTGAAAATTAGGACTGGTTTGTTGTGTTTGCTAAGATAAGAAGTTGCCTCGTTTACCAAATGTAGATAATTTGATGGAGGCTCTATTATTCTTGTCAAATGTAGATAATTTGATGGGTGTGAAAGTAGCTTCAGCATTGCTAGTTGTTTTCGTCTTTTTTTCAGTGGTGTCATGTGAAACGAATATTGTGGCATTGAAGAATTATATGGATGCTTAGTATTTTGGTGAGATTGGTGTTGGTACTCCACCACATAAGTTCACTGTGGTTTTCAACATTGGTTATTCAAAGTGTTTATTATCTGTGAGTTTGTATTTGGATTGAAGGGTTAGAATCTTTGTGTGTTTATTATCTATGAGTTGGTTCTTCAAATTGAATGGGCATTGTTTCTTGGTTGGAGATTTTATAGTTATAGAGCCTCTGATTAGATATCTTCATTGTTTTGGATTGCAGATTTCATGCTTTTTCCATTCCAAGTATAAATCAAGCCAATCCAAGACCTACAAGGAGAATGGTTCTTTTCCAACTTTCTTCTTTCACTTTTATCGAACATGATTATCTTTCTATGTTTTCCTCTTTAGAAGGTGTGATGGGTATGTGAAAATTTTCTCTTCAAGTAGAGTGTGAATATTGGACTTGTAGAATGATATATTTTAATTGGTTATGTGAGTTTTCTACTATTTAGTCAATGCCATCTCGAAAGATTCAATAGGTATAAATTTTTCGGGTTCACTTAATCGATATAACTTGAATGTGAAAAATAAAAGTCTAACTGTGAAGTACAGGGTGAACATTAGGTTTGGGTATTTGGCCTCTTGAGAGAATTAATTATAGATGGATTTATATCTTTTGGTTTTCCAGGACTGCATTTCAACTAATATAAAAATATGTTGCGGATCTTGATAACTTATGGTTCATTTTGGGAAACTTTTTTTACTATGCTAATATTCTTCTTATTAATGATCATGTAGTACTTTGTTTCGTTCTAGTTTTGAGGCTTATGTTCGCCAAGCTTTAGAAACTTTGCTCTGACCACTCTTGAACCTTGTGAACTTAATAACTTATGATCAACAATACTTTGTTTCTAATTGCTTTTAACCTTCATATTATCTGTATAGTTTCAATACTTTCAAGTGCAATAAACTAATCAGTATATTTAATATGAAAACAAGCATGCTTATTAAAGATTGAGATCCTTCCTTTGTGCCATTTAAATATTATCTTGTTTAAAGTACCACAATATGAGCAACCACTACTCCAGTGCCAATGTATTATATATATGTTATGTACTCCTACCACTTGCATGAACTTAGAATATTGTATACACAATTTGCACGCACGGACAGAGAGCATCTGGCCCATCTTCATTTGTCTACAATGTGTCATATATAAAACATGACCCATTTGAGAAAAAAAATGCAGTATTGCTTTTGTGCTTATAATTTTCAATTTGCTTCCACGTTTTATCGATTTAAGAGTTCAAATGAGGGGGAATTGCCCTGGGATCACACTTCAATGTTAGGGAGTTGTATATTATACTATGCGAACCTCCCTACGTTCCAATTATTTATGCAGGACATGGAAATCACTAATATCATACTTAATTGCAGATTCAACAAATAGAAGTTGTTATATGACTTATGCTATAAAACTATCTATTTCATCATGTCTACGATTATAATTCAGTGGGAATTGGTGAAGAGGTTTTTGATTCTAATACGCTTAACTTTGAAAGAAATGCACGGTTAAGGTGAGATTAATAGCATTTTGATCTAATTGTATTAATAGCATTTTCACTTGATTGAAGCTTGGTTGATTGATAAGACGTTTCTCTTTTTGTTTAATATGTAGTTTCAAGTAGACAACTTGAAGCCAAGCAAAGAATCGTGCAAGTTGTGTTAGCAATTTGCTCCCCAGGTGATGAGGTGATGTGATTGTACATTTATATTCATTTTAAAGTTTAATCATGTTGAGAAAAATGCAAGTCTTGCAGCTTTGTAGATTTCTAATTCCATACGCCCAATGGGTTTTGCTTGTCGTCTTTATTCAAAATTGAATTCTATTAAAAGCCAGTTTCAGCCATAGTTTGGTTTAGTACCTTAATCTCAAAATTAGTGAAGCCTTAGTTCAATTTAAAACAGAATGTATAACATGCTGATGGAAGAAATGTTACCCTTGGTAATGGGCATTCATGTTTAATTATAAAATATGATTTGGTTCTAGAACAGAAAAGGGAGTAGGTAAGGTTCCTCTGAGCATAAATGATATTACATAGTTTTTTATATACTTTTGCGTGCTATTTAGGTGGGATTGTTAGTTTAGTGCCCTCTTAGTTTGTGCTCTGTAACTCAATTGGTATATGGTTTCTGTGGAGAATTTAATTTGTGATTGTTGAATTCTCAGGTTCAAACACCAGCTCCCTTTTGAGTTAGCTATACAGAAATGGCAAGATTGGCTGATGCAGATGAAATGCTATCAGTGAGTACCGAAACTCTGATACATAGCTTGATAGGAATCAAAGGTCTTTTTAAGCTCACAGTGAGAACTGATACTCTGATACATATCTTGTTATTGCTAAGCTTGATAGGTATTAGAGGTATTTGTATAGGATGCAAAATGTTTCAATAAAGTAATTCCATACAATGGTTTAGTTCCATACGTTTGGTGTAGTTTCTTCATGTTTTAATTTGGGATTTAGGTTATGTTGTTGTTGTAGGGTTTATGAGCGAGCGATTTGTATGAAGATTTGTTTTTTATATGAAAACTCAACTCAACAGAAACTGAAGAAACACGACGATGGAGGGGGAAGATGAAGCTAGCTTGGGACGCATTGATTAGGAAGGGTTTAAAGGACTTGAAAGACATCTCAGTCTTGGTATATTTTATTGGGTCCCTTTAAATTAATATTGTTGTTTTCCTCTTTTCTGATTGATCACATTTCACCATGTGAAATACTAATCTTATTACATTTGTGTAGTTGCTTGGCTGCGTCATAAAGATTTTATGTGAAAGAAATGAATATTTTTGTTTTTAATTTTAGGTGAAGCTGGTAGATCCAAATGTTGTGTCAAATCCAAATGAATACCAAAACCTTGCGAAATCTATGGCTGAGCATAATGAGGTACTTGAAGAATTAAGCTTCTTATGAAACTTCTTACTCTTTCTATCTCTGTCCATCTCTTTGAGTTAGAGAATATAATTATTTGGCAGGTAATTTCAACCTATAGAGAATTTAAGGACTGTGAGAAGCAATTAGAAGAAACAAAAGGTTGATGAAAATTTAAATTTCAATATCATATATAATCTCTTGAGAGGGTTTGCAAATAATGTTTTTTAAATTTGCTACTTCTTTCTTTATGACAGATTTATCCAAAGAGAGTGGCGGTGATGAAGATATGGCATAAATGATAGCTTCTGAAATTAGTTCTTTGACCAACCAACTAGAAAAGTTGGAAGAAAAATTGAAGGTTTGATGTGTTTTTTCATGAACTAAACCACCTCGTTTGTATCTCTATGTGAACATCAACACTTTTGCTAATGTTTCCCTTCCTTTCTTTGTTGCCTTTCACTAAAATACTTGCTTACCACCATGCACTTTCCCTGACAGGTACTCTTGCTTCCTAGTTATCCACTTGATGCAAGGGACATCTTGCTTGAAGGTAGTTGATTTTTTTTTTCATTTTTATCTTTGCTGATCTAGCTAGTTGAGAAATCTGTTTATTTAATTTGTTCTTTTTTAATTATTCCATTTTCCATAGAAACACTAGCAATGTAGAATACAAGAACTCCACCTATGTCTTATATACCCTTTGTAAAATCTGGATGAAGGAGTTTAGTGTTAGGTTAACAACCTGTGGAGAACTTTGCATTAGGTTGCCAACTACTGTTATTTCTGTGGGTAAATCAAATATATGATTAAAAGGCTATCTGTTAGTCTTCTTGTTGATGATCTACTTGCACAATTTATTTGTCCTGTTGACTTTTAGAATTAGTTATCCTCATTCATTCAATGAAAACATCATAAACAGTAGAAAAAAGACGAGCTTCATTGATCTATCAAAAGAAATTGAATAAGTTGAACTTGAACCTAGGAAGAAGGATGACAATATGATAAATTCATGGGAGAGAGGGAAAAGAAAAGCTACTAATTAGATTGAAATTAATTCTAACCAAAACATTAATCATAAGATGAGGTGTCCATTGGTGCTTACAAGGAAGAAGTGTGGATCAACACATTGCATCTTGATGTTAGTCTCTGATTGTTATCAATGTAGCTCTTCTAGTTTGGGATTGTTGTTACTTGAATTCATTAGCAAATATTTGTAAGTGATAGAATGCTAAAATTGATTGAACTAGTAGATCTTGTAATTAGAAACATTATTACACTTTAACTAAACTTTTGAGTTTAGTTTGTTTTACTTAATCATTATGTTTGTGAATGATAGATTTGGGATGTGGCAGGGCTAGAATGACATCTCAGTCTTGGTGTAATTAATTATCTCTTCTTTTATATTGTTTGCAGGTATCGAAGGGTGTAATCAATCTGTTCATCCATAATGAAGACAAGTTCTAAATTGCTTGAATGTTATATTTTATCTTTTTTAATGATGTTAAAATGTGCATACGAATTTGAATGTTGTTGATTGAATTAAAAGATCATTATTTTTGTTCATTATTATTTGTTGGTATATAAATTTTAGCGCAATGTATTTGATTGTTTAATAGGTTTTTTTATGTATTTGGATAGTATCTTTTAATTTTTTTTAATTATCATATAGCTTTAACGATATTTAAAAACTATCATTAAAAAGTTAAGATGATAGTTTTAGAGTGTCGTTGAATTGCTAAGATGATAGTTTTAAAATGTCGTTGAACATTAAAGATGACAATTTTAAAGTTGTCATTGTAAGTTAATACTTTCTACAACACCCCCATACTATGACTGTCAAAAACTGTCATCTTTTATTTTTAATGACAGTTTTCAAATGTCATTGATAGACTTATTTCTTGTAGTGATAGTAATTTTTACAATATGCTAGGCCGTGGTTATTGGTGCTCATTCCATTTATTTTACTTCAAAAATTCTTAGGTTAGTTTGACGAAATATCTATGGTTTTCAGGAGGTTCATGAACTTTGCAGGCAGTAGTTATTTTATCAATGTCGATTTCCTTGCAAAATGCATGTTCAAGTACCACTGTTCGGTTCTGCAGTTTTTATGAAAAGATGCTCCTTTTGTTTAAATATTGAAGTTCGTTCATGTTGTGTTTCAGTCACAAGTGAATCTAACTATTCCTGTGTAGTTCGATTTAACTTGATTATAGGTAGTTTTAGTTGGGTCTTCTCTCATGTTAAATCCATCCTAGTTCACCAGACCGAAATTTAGATCAATTTCATTCACATAAGCAGTTCAAGGTCCCTTAGCCGCGTAAGTTGTCATGTACTAGTACATTCTTTGAAACCAAGCCTTAAAAAATAAAAATACAATAACAACATAGCCTCAGTCTCAAATTAATAGGGGTCGGCTACATGGATCAAACTCTTCCATTGTGCTCGATTTATTGCCTTTAAATAAATAAATATATATAGAGTACTTCTACCATGGAAACCAAATATATACTCATTGTTGAAATATATGTGAGTTTGTATTGTACCCAATATTAGTCCCACATGGGAAAGAAACAATTTTGTTTCTTTCCTTATAAGATATCTTTCACTTACAAGTCTTAGTTAAGTGAATATGGGTTGGAGGCAAAGACCATGGGTATTTCCCATTAATTAATATATATTAAATACTTGATATTTAATATGTCTTTTATTAGGCCTTAGGCCTTGGGGATAATGTTAAAATAACTTAGCTAATTCACAACATAAATTTTTTGTTAAGTAATTTCATAATTACTTATTATGTGAACAATTGTAACGGTTGTGTACAGTTGTAACGGTCGTAAATTAAGTAATTTCATAATTACTTATTATGTGAACAATTGTAACGGTTGTGAACAATTGTAACGGTTGTATGTGAACAGACACATTATTTGTCTATATATAGTTTGTAAAACAAGAAGAAAAATACGAGAAGAAAGAGATAAAAAACATAAAAAAGTTTTTAGTTGAGAGAAGCTTTACTGTTGCACAAGAAAGGTTCTTTGATTGGTGTGTAATCAAAGATCAATCCAGTTGTATCCTGGAGACGAACCTCTTGAAGCATTCATACACCGAATTGGAGGAAAATTCGTCTTAGGACATTGCTATTGAGTGCAAGCCTCTGGTATGATTTAATTAGTTCTTTGTAATTGAATTCTCATATGATATATATTATAATTCAGTGATATGCATATAGTATAATTGTTCCAACAATCTAAGACGAATTTATTAAGAACTGATCGAGGTGGAGAATATGATTCCATTGAATTTACAGAATTTTGTAATACAAATGGAATTATTCATCAGACCACTGCGCCATATACACCTCAACAAAATGGTGTGGCAGAGAGAAAAAATAGAACTCTCAAGAATATGATTAATTCTATGTTGAATGATTCTGGGCTTCCCCAAAACTTGTGGGGTGAAGCATTACTGACTGCAAATCATATCTTGAATAGAGTTCCGTTCAAGAAATCTGATAAGTCTCCATATGAGATTTGGAGAAAGAGAAAACCCACTTACAAAACTTTAAAAGTGTGGGGTTGCTTAGCAGAGGTTCAAATTCCTTTACCAAAAAGGACTAAATTAGGACCTAAAACCGTAGATTGTGTGTTCATCGGTTTTGCTAAGAATAGTGCAGCATATAGATTCTTAGTAGTTAAATCACATATTTCAGATATCAGTGATAATACTATCATAGAATCTGCGGATGCTACATTTTTTGAGCATATATTTCCTTTTAAGGAAAAACAAAATGGTTCATCACGAAAAAGGACGGCTGAAGAGAGTCTAGAAGAACCATCCACTTCAAGGGTTCAAGAACAAGAATTGGAACCTAGAAAGGGAAAAAGAATTAAGGTTCCAAAGAATTTTGGACCTGATTTTATAAGTCTGTTAATTGAAAATGAACCTCAGACTTATAGGGAGGCTGTCTTCGCCGGAAGCGTCTTTATGGATGGAAGCAATCAATAGTGAAGTTGAATCCATTTTATATAATAATACATGGGAATTGGTTGATTTACCATCCGGAATCAAACCAATTGGATATAAATGGATATTCAAAAGAAAGCTTAAAGCTGACGGTACTATTGATAAATACAAAGCACGATTGGTTGCAAAAGGTTATAGACAAAAAGAAGGTGTAGATTACTTCGACACCTATTCTCCTGTTTCGAGAATAACTTCCATTAGAATGTTGATTGCCATAGCTGCATTATACAATATGGAAATACATCAAATGGATGTTAAAACAACATTTCTAAATGGAGAGTTAGAAGAAGAAATCTATATGGACCAACCTGAAGGGTTCATAGTCAAAGGCCAAGAGAATAAAGTTTGTAGACTTGTTAAGTCATTATATGGACTCAAACAAGGTCCAAAACAATGGCACGAAAAATTTGATCATACTATGTTAGCAAATGGTTTCAAAATAAATGAATGTGACAAATGTGTGTACATTAAAGAAATGAAAAACTTTTGCGTCATAGTATGTTTATATGTTGATGACATGTTGATTATGAGCACAAGTAGAGATGCTATAATGTCAACCAAAAAGATGTTGAATTCTAGTTTTGACATGAAAGACTTAGGTCTAGCTGATGTAATACTAGGAATTCAAATCAAAAGGAATAACGAAGGTTATATCCTCACACAATCTCATTATGTTGAGAAAATCTTAAAAAGATTCAATCAATTTGATTGTAAACTTGCTCCAACTCCTTTTGATGCTAATTGTCATCTTAAGAAAAATAATGAAGAAGCAGTTTATCAATTGGAATATTCTCAAGTAATTGGAGGCTTGATGTACTTGATGAATTCTACTAGACCTGACATAGCTTATGCAAGAAGTGTGAAAGCAGGCTGAGTAGATACACAAGTAATCCTAATGATGCTCATTGGACAGCGTTAATAAGAGTTCTAAGGTATCTTAAATATACCTTAAATTATGGACTTTATTATACAAAATATCCACCTGTACTTGAAGGGTATAGTGATGCAAATTGGATTTCTGATAATACAGAAACCAAATCAACAAGTGGATATATATTCACTTTAGGTGGAGCAGCGATTTCTTGGAAATCAACAAAACAAACGTGTATAGCACGTTCCACTATGGAATCGAATTCATAGCTCTTTGATAAGGCAAATTGAAGAAGCCGAGTGGCTAAGAAATTTCCTAGAAGATATTCCTTGCTGGCCAAAACCAGTCACAACAATATGTATACATTGTGATAGTATGGCAGCACAAGCAAGAGCTAAGAACAATATATATAATGGTAAGTCGAGACATATAAGGCGCCGACACAATACTATAAGACAATTACTCACAAGTGGAGTAATTAGTATTGATTATGTTAAGTCTAAGGAAAACATTGCAGATCCTTTGACTAAAGGCTTACCAAGAGATCAAGTGAAGATATTATCGAGGGAATGGGCTTAAAGCCTATAGAGTAAGTCAAGTCCAAGCGGAAACCTAACCTAGCCGATTGGAGATCCCATGGTCTAGGTTCAATAGGCAACCGGTTAGACCCGACTTAACAAACGGGACACACAATTACCTGTTCCTATGATGAAGTAAGTGTGTTGATAAGAAGTTTAGGGTATGCAATACTGCATTTAATGATTAAAGATAAGTCACCTATATGATAGTAAATGTGGGGTCGCATTTATGAGAATGAATAGGCTAAATTCTCTAAAGCTATCATGAATCCAGGATATGTTCAGACCAAAATGAACAACAAAGAATAACGTGCATCAGTAATCATGTCATAAGTGAGACATATTGTCTTAGTTTACTACAAAAAGTGAACAGTTCAAGATACATACATCACTGCGTCGCGAAGTAAACTCGATATGATCTTACTAGGGTAAGTTCAAGTCTATACGACACTTTCCTGAGTAACATGACATGATAATCTCTCTCAACTATTTTGAAGTAATAATGATATTTTTTTTAATTTGTGTTTGTGAATTGGCAAAGTAAACTTGGTCATGGTTTCAGATGGATACAATACAAATGTGGGGTATTGTTGAAATATATGTGAGTTTGTATTGTACCCAATATTAGTCCCACATGGGAAAGAAACAATTTTGTTTCTTTCCTTATAAGATATCTTTCACTTACAAGTCTTAGTTAAGTGAATATGGGTTGGAGGCAAAGACCCTGGGTATTTCCCATTAATTAATATATATTAAATACTTGATATTTAATATGTCTTTTATTAGGCCTTAGGCCTTGGGGATAATGTTAAAATAACTTAGCTAATTCACAACATAAATTTTTTGTTAAGTAATTTCATAATTACTTATTATGTGAACAATTGTAACGGTTGTGTACAGTTGTAACGGTCGTAAATTAAGTAATTTCATAATTACTTATTATGTGAACAATTGTAACGGTTGTGAACAATTGTAACGGTTGTATGTGAACAGACACATTATTTGTCTATATATAGTTTGTAAAACAAGAAGAAAAATACGAGAAGAAAGAGATAAAAAACATAAAAAAGTTTTTAGTTGAGAGAAGCTTTACTGTTGCACAAGAAAGGTTCTTTGATTGGTGTGTAATCAAAGATCAATCCAGTTGTATCCTAGAGACGAACCTCTTGAAGCATTCATGCACCGAATTGGAGGAAAATTCGTCTTAGGACATTGCTATTGAGTGCAAGCCTCTGGTATGATTTAATTAGTTCTTTGTAATTGAATTCTCATATGATATATATTATAATTCAGTGATATGCATATAGTATAATTGTTCCAACACTCATGTCATATGTACACTATTTAAAACCATTGGATTTAAACCCAACACATTAATTAAGGCAATAAAAATGCATAAAACATTTAATGCATAACACATTTTGATAGGGTTCCCATAACATAGGTATATATTTGGTCTCTCTAAGTTCGAAATGGTGTGTTTTGGTTCTTTTTTTTACTTCAAACTTTTGGGTTTTCACGGGTTTTGCAAGTTTTGAAGCTTTGATAGCAGTTCAAATGGGGAAGATTTGATGATTGATGTTATATAATGTTGGCTGGGGAGGTTCAATTTGCTGAGCCAATTGATGATTAGGTAAATCACTTTGCTCGAACTGATTTCCATATGAAGTTAGGAATTTTTCTTTGAGTAGAACGAATCTCAATTCCGTATGACTTTCATTGTTGTATAGTTGTATTAATGAAGAGATTCCATTTTTCAAGCTCCGATTAATAAACTTTAGGCTCACATGAAACTAGTACTTTAAATAAAAAAATAGAGATCGAACTTTCAGATCTTTCTGCTATGCATTGAAATAACAAATAAAACAAAAGTTGAAACCCACCACAATGTACAGAACTCAAACTGACAAATTAATAAACAAGGAAAGTTATAATCTCGATCTGTATGAACTTATTTGTAAACCATGGGTTTTGATGCAGCCCTGGCTTCTAGAGGGGCTTGAAAAAAGCTCAGCAATTTGTCTCTTGGAGGCAGAGATTCCTTCACAATGCTTGAGCTCAAAAACATCTCAACCCATTTGCATAAAACAGGAAATGTTTCCTCATCTATGAAAGAAACTCCTATCACTTCTTGAAGAATTCCTACCCTGAAAGCGATGAAATTAGCAGCAATATCTAGGAATCTGATGGAGATGTTGAGATAGTCTCACATCGACTACTTATAAAGAAAAAAGAAGGGTCATAAGTGTGGAGTGGACACTTCATCTTGCCTTAACATTTTGGAGTGAACCACACTTCACACTTGTTGCCCATACATAAAACTAGTCACCACACTCTCTTCACCTTGGATTGGGCCTTATAATATAAAAATTTAACAGAATCCAATGCCTTCCCCACCCTTTCAATTCACTCTCTAGTATTCTCAACAGCTCCCTTGCTTCCTCCATCAACTTCTCTCTGTCATCTCCATTCAAATTTTACACATTACAAATGCAAAATTCGCAATTCACTTCAGAATATGTGCACAAATATTTTGATATGTATGATGTGGTCTTTAAGTAGATATGTGACTTTAGAGTAACAATATAGCTCAGTTGTTTTTTCTTTTTTCCTCTTTGACCCAAAAACCACGTAGGGCATAGTTTGTGTCTGACCTAATGGGAAGCTCTCCAACATGCTCTAATCACAAGGTTCAAAGTGCTAGGGATGTGTGGACCAAAATATAGTCCCATATCGGTGAAATAAACAAGTACATAAGAGTGGATTTCTCCCTTATTGATGATAGTTTGCGTACGTTCTCATCGATCAACTTGGCCAAAAAGCGAGCCACGGCTCTCTCACAAGGGTCTTGACTCTTGAGGCAAAATAGGATTTTCCTTCCAAGTCTCATCTATGTATTCAACTATAATCAAAGACTCTACAATGGGTTTCCCATTGTGTATGAGCACAGGAATCTTTTTGTGAATTGGGTTGTATTGGAGAAGCAATGGGCTTTTGTTGAACAGATCTTCTTCTATATATTCGTACGAAATTCCTTTCATTTTCAAAGCTAATTCCACTCTTCTACTGAAAGGACTGCTCCATGTTCCAATTAGTTTAACATGTTTTTCTTCAGCCATTAATTCTACACCGCTTCTTTACGACCTAAAAAGAGGTGTTATACAACTCCTATGCTTCACTTCTGTTTTTATACTGTCTATGTGCCTTAGTTCTCTTTACTACAAAGTCTTCTTGGGCTCTTATTTAGTCAAATAAAAATTGGATTCTATTAGCTAGATTTTGGTCAATATAAAATCCCATGACTTGTTCAATTCAAGTAGTTTAGACTTTTAAGTTGTTGGAGCTAGGGATTGGGGTTTGATTCAGTCCATTGCTTGCAGTTCAACGACGTCATGTATGGTGTCACTTTGTAGAAAATTTGTAATTAAGGACAATGTTTTGATTTCTTCTATCATCCAGAAAAAAAGAAGAAGCTACTTATGAGATCTCCTCATGTATTTATTGCATTATTGATGCTTTGGTTTCACTATTCAAGTTTTAACCTGAAGCTCATGATAAGTTGCTTTTTACTACTGCGAAGCCTATTAGAGATTTACTTCGAAGTTGTTTAACTCAGGCTTAGCCCATGGTATAAAGCTCCATTTTTTTGGTTTCCTATGCAGTATCTGGTGTCAACCACACAGACTAATCCATGCTTGAAAATTGTTGGGTGTCATATGAGGCGTGACTTCCGTATCCACGAAACTTGAACTCTAGATCTCCCTCAAGGGGAAGTGAGCCCCTTACCACTCAGACCAACCAGTTGTTGGTAGAAAGCTACGTGATGGTTGGGACCTTTTCAACATACATTGGGATGTGTGCAAGCAGCGCACACATCTCAATGTATGTTCAAAAGATCCTAACCATTGTGTCGCAAATGTATGTATTAAAAGATTGTTACTCAATCCCTTTCCATTTTCTATGCCCTGGTCAATTCATTTCATTCATTCTGTGCTTTCTACTTTGAGCCAAGTGACATTCGTTTTATGTTTTTTCTTCTTCTTTTTTTAATGAGAAATAGTGGTCTGTTGACAAAATTTTCAGAAAGGAAAATAAACGAAGGTTAATTTATTAGATACAAAAAAGTTTCAATTGATGATTGTACAATCTTTTCTCCAATCTTAAAGCTGAAGACATTGCAAACAACTCCCTTACAAATAGTGCGTATATATTAATTCTTTTTCAGATTGATGGATCGTGGTACAATTCTGCATGCATCGGAATATTTGCATTGCAATTATTTAACTATATTGCATATTGTAAATATACATACGACATCAATTTAGACATGTCGATGCTCCTGGCTGAATTTCCGGTGCAGGCATGCAAGGAGTCATCAATAACTGTTGTAGACATTGTCTTCTGCACATAAAACGGTGAACTTTGGGTCGACAATAACAGTCTTTGCTCGAACCAACCGATCATAGCTCCTCGATCAGGATCTGCTTCTCTCCTCATACTCTTATCAAATGGAGTGAGTTTCATCCTGTGTGTTACTACTTTTGAGCGACTTTGCTTTTAGGTTTCTTGTAATATATTTTCTGAAAACGGGGTCGAGTCTTGCTTTTTGGTCATGTAGGGCTTTTGCCTCGGATGTGACCAAACTTGGAAAGCTGTTTGATTTTTGTGTTTTGTTGTTTCGAATTTTCAATTTGTTGGATCTTTAAAAGGCCTTAGGCAAGCTGCATTCTCTGTCAACATAATTGCATCCCATCCGCGCGCGATTAATCTGTAAAAGTTAACCTCATGAAGAATTCCAGTTTGTGGTTAGCAGATTGCATTTCAGGACATCTTCGCTACTATATACAATCATGTCAAACTAGAAGTTAGCTTTTGAAGAACTCTAACAATTAATGATGATTTTATGACTTTTAAACTAAACATTGCCTATTTTTTATTGTAAGAAACCAAATGCTGCCTTAGCTTCTTTGCATTTGCTTTTGGTATTGAACAGCATATGGGAGTTTCAGTATATGAAGAAAATTTGTTTTTAGTAGCATGACTGCATTTAGAGTACACCACTACAACAGTAATGGGTTTTAATAACATAACCATTAATGACGGTTTGAAAAAGCCGTCATTAAAGATAGGAAAGGATGACGGTAACCGTTATCTTAGGGTATCTCTTGACTTTACTCTTTCTCGCGACTCTCTCTTCTCGACCTTCTCGCGACTCTCTCTCTCTCTCTCGATCGCGTCGATCGACCTTCTCTCTCAGATCTCTCTCTCTCACACAATGATCTCTCGGATGTCTCTCTCTCAGATCTCTCACACACAGATCTCTCTCTCTCTCAGATCGCGTCGATCGACCTTCAATCAGATCTCTCGAACTTTTTTCTCCTATCTCGATCTCTTCGTTCGTTAAGGTTTCACCGCTACCTCTCCTCTTCGTCTTCTCTGTCTTCGAATCTCTGCTATCTGATCTCAAACCCTACCTTCCTCTCCTTCGCTCCTCAACGTCTTCCGAGCAGATCGAGTTGGTTGTGGAGAGACTGGAGATGCTTTGATTTCAGAATCTAAGCTTCGTCATCTTCAGCTACAGTCGCCAAGCCTGGCAGAATCAAGGTTTGTGGTTTGATTGGATTTGTCATATTTGTGGTTATTTGAGTGGAATTCGTGGTTTGAGTGATGATTAGATCACTTCAGGGCTTCGATTATGTTGGTGAATTGTTGTGAGCTCAGGGAGGCCTCAGTGGATTGGTTGTTGGTGGTCTGTGGAATTGGTGGAATTGGCCAGGTTGATGCGAGTGTCGCGGCGGAGACGAGCAGTTGAATAAGAAGAAAGAGAGGGATCAGCAGCGAGACTCCGCCATTGTTTCAGATAAGGTTCAATTCTTGGTTTCTTTATTTGATTCTTGAAAGAAAGAGAGGCAGAGGGACCAGTGGCTTTCACAAGAAGGTTTTTGTAGTTCTTTGCTTGATTGTTGAGATTGTTGTTCGGATTTCAGTTTTGGCGTGTTTGTTTTGGTTTTGGTTTTGGTTGTGTTTTTTTAGGTTATAGTGTTCAAGGAAGAGAATTACTTGGCGAATTGGATTAAGGTGCGTGATTTTTGATTACTACTTTGTTTCGATTTGCGTTAGGTAGATAATGTGGTTAAGGTGATGTCAATGTAGGCTTGTCCAGCGTCTCAATAGCTGTGTGTTTCTTGTTCCTCTTTATTATTATTATTATTATTATTATTATTATTATTATCAATCAAATTTCTTGCCTTTTTTATTTGATTTTTCATTGCTTATTGTCCTATTGTGAATTGTGAATTTAGAACAAAGTTCTGTCACTTTAACCTGTGGAGTAGAAGCTTTATTAGATTTAACTCTGTTTGACAACCTTGAGCTTTTTGCCAAATTTTAGTTTGAACAGTTTGGCATTGACCGATGATGCCCATGAACTGATTGAAATGAATTCAGCCACTGAACTAAATGGGATGAATTTAACTAGATAATGATGGCAAGAATGAGACTAGAAATTATAGCAAAATGAAGTCAACATTTAGCATTAACCATTTACATAATTAATGGTGCATGCATCAGTAATCATTTAACATATAGAGAAATTATCAAGTCCCAAGATGCAAAAGAATGCATGTATAGTTACTTGCAGTTTATTCACCATTGAGGTGCTAGAAAGTTTCCAATCCTTGGAACCATGGCATGCATCAATAATCATCCTAAAAAATTCATTGATATGATCATTTGGTATTTAGCTAAGATAGCCTAGAAAGTTTCCAATTCTTGACCTTGTTCAAGGAACACTTGCAGTTTAGTTACTTGCAGTTTATTTACATTTTCTTTCTATTTGCTCCAATGATAGAAAGGTAAAAGAGCTAGAAAACCAAAAGATCTTTCTAATTTTGATTTTTATATTCTGAGCTAATAGTGCTAAAAATGGGTTTATGTTACTGTTAATTTCCTCTTCTTTCTAAAAGTATCCTCTGGTTTTAAAACGACTTGTAAAAATTATTAATCGGTCATAAAATCTAAGCTTTACTTGCATTGCCATCTCATGTGCAGATCGAAGTTAGTTAACTGGTCATAAAACCTAAGCTATACTCATTTCTTCCATTTTTTTCTCTTTTTGCTGAGAACTTGTCGTCAATGTGAAGTCTTAGATCTGCTTGTCAAGAAATTTATAATTATTTTTCTCCAATCCTGCACTTCTCCATATGCATTTGATGTTAATTCTTTTATAAGACTGTTCCGACATTCATTAAAAAAATTACTGATTATGCTCCATTTAGATGCCTATTTATTTAAGAAAGTCAAGCTCTTGAGTGACATTGATACTGTTCTTAAAGCCTTGAAACGAGTTGATGGTTGCATGTATGCTGTGAAACATAGCGCAAATCAAAAGTGTCAATTTAGTATAGATATGCACCTCCATGAACAATTAGTAGCTCTTGTTTTATGCCTTTTCAATGCTTAGCTTCTGTTTAAACTGAGATTGTTTTTTTCTTTTAAAAAGAACATTCCATGTATGTTATTAGTTGGGAAAAGGAAAAAATAAAATGTAGTTAATTCATATGATTTGAATGAACAATTAAATCTTCTCAACCAATAGAATAACCATATTTGTGCAGGTGCAGGGAGAGATACACTCCCTCATGCATAGACACACATGTGCATGTTTGTAATTGTGAATAGTTCCACAATTATAATTGTTTATTTAAAGCTCTTGACATGTTATAGTTACCGAATGCATGGATTAGTTACCGAAATTTATGCTAGTTCTCCTAATTCACTTCATCACTTATTAAGTAGTCTCTTCTCTTCTCTAACGTGAATTAAGAAAACAAGTCACTATAGTTTAGCCAAGTGTGAGAAAACATGGGCTTTTCAAGTGTTCAATTGATCGCCAGTCCTTTAGCCTTTCTTGTTGTTTCACATGAATGTGGCTCATGGGCAGCTTGTGCTCGGCCTATGCATCTTTGGTGATTCTATTTCTGATGTTGGCAACAATGACTATCTCACTACTCTTATATGATTTAATTGATGATTGCATGTAGGATATCTTGTACTAGTATCTTAGTACTGTGATTGCTTGCTTGTTATGTTGATTTTGTTTTTTGGTGTGACTTGTGAGCGCAATAGTGATTTGATTGGAAAAATGAATAGATGCATAGCTTCAAAATAACATTAAAGAAGAACATTTCAACAAAGCTTGTCTCTTCCTTCAATGATCTCGTTCAAATTACTTGATTTTTTTTTTGTCCTACAAGATCCAATGCAGATACTAGATATCTCTAGCTAAATGTCGTCTTTCAAGACCAAAATCTGTCTTGATTAATTACATATATAGCATTAATGGATGGTTTATTAATTAGTCCCCACCCTATATATGCATGTGATTGCTTCAATATCTACCCTCATTTCTCAAAAATAGATTCATGCTAATGTGATAACAACAATGACATGCAAGCATAATTTAAACATTGAAGATGCAATAAAGGAGACATTTGAGAAACTTGTACTTTTTGACGACATTCTTATTTCCATATATATTTTTTTTAATAAAACCCTTATATCCTTCTCATGAATGCTTTAGCAGCACCGATCTAATGGCCCATTTCATGATTGATTGACAATTTTTTCTACTTAGGTTGAGGAAGGAAAAATTACACCAGTCAAAGAACATTGACACGGCTCTAGAGGTAATACTCAGCTCAATGAACTTTGCTCCCAAAATTTGAGTTAAGACTTCACAATGTTGGTCAGCAAAGCTAGTGTTTCAGCCAAAATACTCAAATTTCTATGTTTGCAATGCTAGGGAACTAGAGTTCCCTATACTTGAACTAATTCAATTGTTTGAAATAAAGATATGCTGCAGAGAGCATAAGCTTAGCATGCAAGTGGGGCTACAAAGATGTTGAACCAAGTTAAACTCTAGCAGGTATGATGACAGGACAATCTTTCTAATAAATCTTACTCACATGCATGCACCTAACATAGTTAATTATTCTTTATGACATTGTAAAAATATATATGTTTGAAGGGACTCTTACACTCTTGTGTGTCACATACAGATGAATACTTCAATTCAAGGATGTCGATTGTCGTCATGGGAATTACGCAGCTGTATCAGTACTTGATACTTGATAGGTATGGTGAAATAAATCATTGTATGTATTCTCATGTTGCTTTTTTTGGTTTTGTTTTCTTTCTTTCTTTTTTACAATTATTTGGGTTTTCAATGAGGACCCATGATTTGAAAGATGTAAACTCTCTTGATTTTTTTGGTTTTGTTTTCTTTCTTTCTTTTTTTGTATGTATTCATGGCCACTGATCCATGGTTGCACCATATCATAGTTGTTAATTGTTGTTGTTTCTGTATTAACGACCATTGGAAGCAGCGTCACCAGATATTTAGGGATACATGTATATAGTAACAAAGGAGTAAGTGCTCTTCAAACCAATCAAAAGGCTACGTGCTACCTAATCGTAACTAGTTTAGTACTATTAAGTGGTGTTTTTCAGTCAAAGCTTGTCAATTCGTATCATGTTAAAGTGCACATATGTGTAGCTGGACTAAAAAATCGATGTAGAAATTTCGTATCTTATTAGCCATCAAGTACATACTTGATAATACATAGAAAATGACACCTCTCATGCAAAAGTAAGTAGTGTGAGAAATTATAGTTATTTCTATCTAATCACTGAGACATAAGATCACCAGTTATATGTTTTCATGTTCATTTGGTTTTGAGAGTGTAATGTTGGTCTTCATACTCTCTGCAGACTTGGTGCATTATCGAGAAGGGGCCAGTATTCGTAGCCATGTTCCATCCATTGGCGCTCCTCTTTGTTCGGCATATTCTCAGCAGTTGTACGTGTTTGCAGAAAGGCTTCATTTTGGATCAGCAGTGACATTGTTGCAGTTTTTGTTACGTTTATCGGATTCAATGCTTGTAATGTTTTAGGCAAGTTCTAAGGTGTTTCAGTTTTTTGTTTTGTTTCTTTTCTTCCAAGACAATTAAGTGTGGCATTTGCTTCTTATAAAAGTACAAATGAATAATTTTGTGATCTTATTTTATGTGTAGTAATGGTGATGGTTTATATATGTTGTAGGAAAAAAAATTATTTTGCAGGAAAATAACGGTTATTTTTTTTAAAAAAAATTGAAAACTCTTTCGTGACGGTTTTAAATTGTCACAAAAGCCCAAAAATTCGATACAATATTTTAGATAAGATGACGGTTTTAAACCGTCACAAAAAGCCTTGAGCTTTTATAACGTCGCATAACATGACGGACTTCGTGACGGTTTTAAACCGTCACGAAAGGTCATTTCTGTTGTAGTGCACCCTTATGACTAAGATTCTACATCTGGTGGTGATCTAATATAGTCAGGGATGGCAAAAATTCGAGTTCGGACGGGTCCAAGTTTGGACAACCTCTACTATAAAGAAGTAAACTCATTATCTGGACTCGGCCCAATTTAAATTCGGACAAGACTTGCTTGTCCAGACCCGTTTTGCTTAAAATTCGAATTTTCCGATTGTCCGGATTTACCTCAATCTTACAAACTAACCTCATATATTGAAACCTTATTCAAATGTTTAAATATACACATTTTTTTTGAGAAAATGTCAAATTCATGTAATTAAACATTTAATATCAAGAAATAATTATTCAAGTATAAAAAAAATAAAATTGAATTCATTCTACATTAAAGATACTTTGTTATTCATTCTACATTAAAAATAAAAAATAAAAAAATAAAATTCATTCTACATTAAAAATAAAAAAAATAAAATTCATTCTACATTAAAAATAAAATTCATTCTACATTAAAAAAATAAAAAATTCATTCTACATTAAAAAAATAAAAAATAAAAAATTCATTCTACATTAAAAATAAAAAAAATAAAATTCATTCTACATTAAAAATAAAAAAAATAAAATTCATGTTGAATTCATTCTACATTAAAAATAAAAAAAATAAAATTGTAAATATATTCAATAAGTGGTGAGTGTTTAATATACTTTGTTATTAAAGATATTTTTAACTTTATTTGAAATTTAAATCTAGTCCGGGCCGGGTCTGAATTTACAAGGCCTTATCTAGACTCGACCCAGTTTTAAATTCGAACAAGAAGTCTTTGCCCAGACCCGACCCAGATTTGTTAAAACATTGTCCAAACCCTTTACATTCTAGGTCAGACAAAACCGGGCCAACTCGCCCAGACACTGAATTGCCAGCCCTAAATATAATGAAAATGTGTAGTTTTAAAAACAATTTAAGGAAAATGAAGGGAGTGAGAAAGAATAAATTCTTTTTGTTGTGTCTGAATTTTCTATGCACCTACAATAAACTAAAATCAGATTTCGATTGCTTAAAAAATTTAATTCGACGTACACATATATAGAGAATTAAAACTGAATCAAAGTGTTAAAAATGGAAAGTTCTAAAATATAGGGATAAGTTCATGCTGTGCGCAGTGTTTCTAAAAATAAGATTGGAGTTCAAAAACAAATCTTAACACTACTTGCTTTGAAGACTACAAACTCCAATCTTTTGCCTTATAAACTCAAACTAGCTAACCAGAAGTCGTTTTGTAAAAAGACCTTGTAGTTGATCTTCAACCTTACAGTAAACTAATGTCACTTCACCATTTTTCTGCACCTCCTTAAGAAATAAAACTTAATGTTGAAATACTTAGTCTTTCCATGGAATACTGAATTATTAGAGATTGCAATGGTTGCTTGATTGTCTACAAAAAACCTTTGCGCCTTCCTTTTGCTCCATATGTAGATCACATAAAAATTTCTTCAACTACAATGCTTGATTTACTACTGCAATGAACTCTGCTTCAGCTGTAGATTGTGCTACTATCTCTTGCTTTTTTGAACACCATGAGAAAGAACGTGAATGTAACGACCCTCAAATTTAATTGGTGACACGTGTCGTATTTCAAGACCGTAACCTGACAGTTGTGACTTGTCATATTACTTAAGCCTCGGGAATCGACACTGAAGTACATTTTATTTTTCTGTGATGTTTGTACTATTATTTTTACCTGAATGTGAACAATGCATGTCCTAGTGCATGACTTTGTTTTATTTATCTTCACGGATTTGTGTGTGAGATTCGCCTAGGAAAAAAAGAGAATTTTAGGGTAAAAAGAGTATAATACGAGTATTTAAACAACGGAAAATGATAATTAATGAATTATCATAAAATAATAAATAATTAATTAATATGCGGTAGTGTTGTTGTGCCCGGGAATGCACGACATGTGAGTCGCGAAGTGAAACGGGTTCAATAACGCGAGGCGTGTGTGAGAAATGGTGTGATTGTGAAGGCCAAGTCACCAAGTGGAGTCACATTCTTGAGTTAGAGTTGGTGGTTGAATTGAGGGACAGACACAAGATGTGCCTCGAGATTTGTGTGTGGGTGTAGATGATAATGAGGTATAAATATCCACCCCATCACCTTTTCTCTCTCCTCTATCTCATTTCTCACTCAAACGAACAAAGGAACGAAAGAACGTGAGGGTTTCAGACTTCTCAAGCTCAGAATGACATTGGGGATCGACCAACTGCGTGAAATAAGGTAAGATCCTAACTCCTCTCGTGATTCCCTACGTTTTGACATAAGTTTTGTGGGTTTTCGTCACAACAAATTCGGGCGAGATTTTCGAGTTTTGATTCAAACGAGTTTGGGTGATGAATTGGTGGTCAATTGGTTGATCCATTGAGGTTTTGTAAATAGATTTGGTGATTTGAAGTTGGTTAGTATTTTGGGGAATTCTTGTTGAATTTTCGTGTGATTTATGAATCGGACGTTTGTCGAGGTTTCGACATAAGGCAAGACTGTGTTTGTATAGTTTTGGACGTCCCTAATAGTTTGGGATAAGCTCGAAACGCGGTGATGCGAACCGGGGTTTCGAAAAACCCCAGAAATGAGTGCAGGGTGTCATGCCGCAAGGGACGCCGTGGAGACTTTTCTTCCACGACATCAGTCATGGTGTGCAAACCAGAACTAGTTTGGGGAACTGACGCTTTAGATGACGTCATGGGCAAAAACCTTGGCGGCGTTATCTACGACGTCCAAACCAGAGAGTTCCCAGGAATCCAAGCTTTATGTGACGATGTAGGATTTACCCTTGGCGGCGTCACTTGCGGTGTCTGGAACAGTAAAAACAAACTATTTTTCAAATAATTTTTAAAACTTTTGGGAGACTTTGGGGGTCTATCTAGGGTCACAGAATGACTCTAATTGAACCAAAATTTGGGTTAAATGATTGTCAGGCTTTGAGAATTCGAATTGAACAAGTTAGAGAGTTGCATGAGGATCGGTGTTTTACGATATTTGAGGTACACATTGTACATTAGTAAACTAGTAAGAAGGTACACATTAATTCATTTTTCATTATTGTTATTTCTATTGAATTGAGCTATTTGTTGGAATTTCATTCTTATATTTCTTGGCTAAGTGTCTTTGGCATAAATGTATTGTAAAGGTACTCCTGGGTTCATAATAACTGGGCTAACATAAATACTTCTGCAGAAGTGTTGTCCACCCACCTAATATTGAGTTTCACCCTGAGTACTGAATTGTCGTGGATATGTTGTGGATATGGAAATGGTTGTGATGCGGATGTGGAACTTGTTGTGGTTAATTGACCACTTACGGGCCTATTTTGATTGGATAGACACTCAAATATCATAGTTATACTTGTCAGTCTGTTTATCATGCAATTTGTTTTATTTTCTGCATTTCAATACCGCATGATTCTTAGACTGCTTATTAGGTTCTTCAAGAGTTATAGTTTATGTTTTTTTGGCTATGCTTTCAATTTTTCACATACTCGCCGTCTAGTTTATGATGGTAGGTGCAGATAGGTCTAAGACGAGTGTAACAACCCTCAAAGTTTAACCTAACTTGTGTTACACTTGTCATGACCATGGCCCAGCTATCGTGATGCATTTAGTATTTCGGACTTCGGAAGTTGACACCGAGGTAATTTTATGTTTCTGTGATGTTTGTATTAGTATTGTAGTCGAATACGAGTCTCGAGCCATTTGGACAATTGTTTAGTCTGACTGAGGTTTCGCCTAGGTAAATGGAGGAAATTAAACACATAAAATCTTAATAAATGATTTTTTTGAATAATAATTATATTAGTACATTTAAGTCAGAACGCGGGCGCGACGACGACCACACAACAGTCGAGTTACGTTGTGATACAGACTGAGGAGCGTGGGATCAACATGGGAGCTAAAGAGTTAAGTGACACCCAAGTCAATTAAGGGAGTCAACAAGTGGTGTTGAGAGTAATGTTGGACAGCTTAAATGGGAAGGGTAGGATCAACTTAGAGATAAGTGTGTGTGGGTTGATCAAAAAGAGATCATATATAAGGACTTTTCCCCATTTCTCTCTCCTCACTTCTCTTTTTCTCCATTTCTTTTTGTTTGGGGAGCAAACCACCACCAAGGAGTGGTGCTAGACGCCGGGAACCTTGCCGGAGTCCTCTTCTCGCCAGATTAAATGTGAGGCACTTTGCTATTCTTTTTCCTTTGTTTAGTTTTGTAGAGTTGTTCCTCCTTTTTGTAATTGAGTTTTGTTGCTTATTTTGTTGTTGTGGTCATGTTATGATTAAGGGTGGTTTGCCGAAGACAACCTTGGTATTCCACCGGTATCTCGGCAACCCCTGGAGCGAGCAACAAGAGGCATCGAGCCGGTGTTGTTGATAGATGTTGGATTTAAATTTTCATTGGTTTTTCAATTTGATTGGGGATATCTGGAATGCTCGGACATTTACCCATATTTTCATGAAGATCCGTAGTTGGTTTGGAGTGGATTTGATGACAGGAAATGTGTGGTTAATGATCACTAAGGGTGGCGTAAAAAGGGAAGAATCGAACTGATGTTTGGACATTTTATGGGTTTTAGGTTTTTAACAGACGCCGTGGAGACGCCGCACACTCATTATGTGTGACAGCGTCTCCCAAAATGTTTAAATGGGTATATGTGCAGTTCAAACTCACGCCGCGAGGACGCCGCATAGGTCATTGTGTTGGCGGCGTCACTCGCAAACGTGAGGAAAAAAGGTATATTGCAGCACTGACGCGCGCCAAACGCGTCAATAAAATAAATAAACCTAAACCAACTATTTTGTAGATAGTGGTAAAGGGTCGATTCCACAGAGATTGGTTTTCTTTCTAAGGTAAAAAAAAATAACAAAAAGGAAATCGGGGGATTTAAAGAAAATGAGTTAATTACATAATCTAAATATAAATAAAATAATAAAAGCAATTAAAATAAAGTTAAAAATAATTAATAAAAATAACACCTAGGTCAAGACATACAAGTTTGGTTCGATAAAAAGATTGAATTTGGTCGTCCACTTATGTCAAAAATACAAATCAAATTATCCTAGTGTAGCTATAAACCCGGTGACGTACGCGGTTCCTCGCACTTCCTAATATCGGCAACCAAGGTACGACCGTTGACTACTTCCCTAACCAAACACGCAACCTGATCGCTAGTGCTCTAGATTTAACGCAGTGGTCGCATTACTTCGATAATTGAATGCATTACACCTAGACAACCGGATCGCTAGTGCTTCCGATTTAGCCTAGATCCCTACGGTATTTGACCGGTCCCAAAAGGTTCTAATCAGTTGGTAAGGTCAATTGCCACTAGTGTGGTCTTGTCGCACAAGCACGGGTGCTTACAACTCACTGACATGTAAATCAAGGTTTAAACTAGTGTTTAACCTCAATTATTAAATCAATACCAAAGAAAATAAATAATAATGAAAAGCTTGAAATTAAAATATATAAATCTCACAAATCCATTGAATATGCGTAGTCGAACCTCCCTCGCAGTCTTGCCTAAGCTATGAACTTAGTCCTTCATGGTTGAAGAACTCAAAGTACAAAGAAAAATAAAAGAAAATGGAGAGGGAGAGATAGGATAAAAGAGAGCCGATGCTCCTCTTTTTTTTTTTGTCTGATCGTTCTCTCTATGTCTATCTATATATCTATTATATATATATATACCCTATATGAATAGATATATACGTATATAATATAATATAAAAATATAATCTTTTCTAAACAAATCTAACAAATCTATCCACTTCCAATTCTCTTCTTCTTGAACAGCACGATGTCGTGTTCTTCATTGTGGGCCCACTAATGCTGCTTCGAGATGCGTGCTAGCACGCTTTTCGATGTAAAATATATCTAGGCATATGAATACTCCATTTTGCATAGTTTTTCAGCCTGATTTCAATCGTGCGGTCTATAATACCTGAAATTGACAAATACAGATAATTAGACTAATATTTTGGAGACTTTACTATAAAAACACTCAAATACATAAAAATACTATGACACTATTACCGACTTATCATGCACACCGCGAGTGTTTTGAACACCACGACGTGTGTTAACAATTATTTTGAGATTACGCTGCCAAGAAGTCGTATTGACCAGAAGTTTGGAAATCTTATTTCCCTTATACGCCATGAGGACGCCGTGGCCTGTCAGGCCTGACGGCGTGTCGACCAGAGAGTTGAATTTTGACGTCGTGAAGGCACCTACGACATCTCAGGCAGTACACGAACTATAATTTCTGAAAAATGATGAAAACATCCAGGAAACTTTGGGGGTTTATCTTAGGTTATATATTGACCATAAACCCTATCCATTATGGTTCAAACCTTTGTCAGATAGCCGGGAACCCGTGAGAAATGCATTAGAGTCGCGGAGTGGTACTGGGATTATGTTAGTCAAGTAAGTACACTTGCCACAAGCTTATGTATGTTAGTAGGCCAATAAGGAAATCTTATACGATTCATATATCCTCTATTGATTATTATTGTTGAATTGATCTCATGCTTGGTATTCCATTCTATTCCTTGGTTGTGTGTTCTTGGCTGAGTGTGTCGAGAAAGTATTATGTGGCCTGCACTAGCTGGGACAACGCGAGTACCTTCTGCAGGGGCACTGAGTACCTTTAGTGTTGTATGTACCTGGGTACTGGATTCGAGAAGTGTCGCGATGCCTCTCAATTTCATGTTGCGCTAGTGTTGCGACATTGCCTGGGGAGATCTTGTGAGATCTTTGTTGTATTGCTATGAAATTAGACCACTTATGGGCCTCTTTTGATTCTTAGAACACGCATGATATCGTTGTTATCTATCAGTCTGCTTATCATGCACCTTCACTTGTTCAATTATCTATCTCTTTCAATTACCGCATGATATTTGGACTATCTTATTGTTAAATCATGAATTATTGTTATATTCTTCTGGCACTACTTTCAATTTCTTCAGTTACTCACCGTCTAGTTTATGATGGTGGGTGCAGATGTGTGGAGTGCAGCAAGGGCAAGGGCCCTGTCTAGGTGATTTCCTTTGAGGACTTAGCAGCTAGACCTTGGAGACCATTAGAGTAGGTTTATTATTTGTTGGATTATATGTCGTTTTATATACATGTTTTGAGTCATTGATTTTGGGATTTTATTGAGATTGGTATCATGTACTTATTCGCTTCCCCTATTTGATTGTACATGAATACTCGGGGTTTTCCACATTTATAGATCATGAATTTCCTTTTGATTGAGTTATTTCCTATTATTATAGTTTGTTTACTTTCTGTTGCATATAACTTGCAATAACTCTTTCATAAAGTACATAATTTAAATGAATGGAGGCTGACTAGGCTCGTCAGGCTTGCCGAGATTCGACTCGGGGCTTGCACGAGTCTGGGCCAAGCGTACCCAATTGCTTGGAAAAATTGGGACCGTCACAATTAGTATCAAAGCCTAAGGTTATAAAGACCTGACTCTTCATTTAAAACACAAACCATTAAGAAAGAGAAAATTAGGAATGGTTGAACTTAGAGTGGAAAACCTTACAATCCTATTTAAAACTTTAGTTTAAGGTATGAGGATGAGTTCGGATAAGTTGGATGTGATATTTGTACATATTATAATTGTTGTTTATACTATATTGTATGCAATAGCTATAAGTGATCTAAGAAGTTCGTTCTCTTGTTCAAAAGACGATGGCGAATCAGACTGGTCTGAGCGACGACAGGGACACGTCCGGCACACGTTATGCTAACACGGATGATGTGCATCTCTTGACTTAGGACCTATAACTGGAGGAGGCACCAGCTATAGCTTCCACAACATCGATTCCGATTACAGTGATGTCAAGGATGGTAATTACACAGATGGCATAGACAGAGGTTGTTGCATATCCGGTCTAGACTGAGGAGGCACCAGCTACACCCGTAGCTACGGCAGAAACTACTCTGATCACTACGTTGGAGAAGAGTCGCGGAGTCACTATTGAGGCGACGCAATTTAGAGAATTTAAGAGGTACGACCCAGCCAAGTTCTTTGATGGCACAGACATAGCAACTGCATAGCTATTCCTGAAGAATCATGAGAAGATCCGTACCATCATCGCGACTGAGGATCATATGAGGGCGGTGATTTCTTCATCCATGTTACAGGGGGTGGCAGATGACTGGTGGACGACCATTGTCACTACCCGAGGCATACCGAGAGACTGGATCGACTTTAAGACCTAGTTTAACCAGAAGTGCTTTCCACCGACGGTGTTACGGGCGAAGAGGAATGAGTTCACTTCTCAGAGGTAGTCTACAAGAAAGCCAGTGATGGATTACATGGACAGATTCATCCAGCTATTTCTTTATGTAGGAGGATCAAATAATTCAGAGACTAATAGGATTTACTATTTCACAAAGGGATTGCTTCTTACGATTATAGGATCCATTGTCACTACTGAGCCGAAGACTTTACAGCGAGCATATGAGTGGAGTCTGGTGCAAGAGAGTTACCTGATTGCTCATCCAAAGGAGACTAGACTGGCCAACTAGGAGACCAGATCAGAGGATCATCAGGACAAGAGGCGGAGGAAGAACAGATTTCGTTACCAAGATTCCAGATCTCAGAGCGTATGATCAGTTGCATCACCTACTTGACCAGCAAAGACGACTCCACTAGTGCCGAGCTTTGAGATTCATCCTCCACAGCCTACTAGACCTATACAACAGTTACAGGGATAGTCTACCGCTAGAAGAGATTCTGGCAAAAAAGGTAGACAGAGGCAGATACGGAGGTCTAGGCAGACTTAAGCTCAGAGATCTACATAGAGTCGAGGGCAAGGTCAGACTCAGGGAGCACAGGATACGCGCACTTGTTACAGATGCGGTAAGGTTGGACATATTCAGGCTCAGTGTACAGCGCCAGAAATGACACAACTACAGCACCATCAGTACCAGAGGGAACGCGTTCAAGCCGCAGTTAAGCCAGACCAAGGGGCTTTTTGAAACCTAGTTGAGGGTATGATTTCCATTTGTAGTACTTTCATTCATACCATGTTCAATTACAGTTCCACTATTTCCTTTATTTTTGGACGCATGGTAGATATGTTATGGTTGAGACCCATTAGACTTAGTAAACCCTTGATCCTTAATATGGCTGCTGGGGACGAGATATACCTGAACTTTCTATGTGTTGATTATTCGGTAGAAATAAAGGGCTACAGGTTTCCCGTTGACCTTAGAGTACTTAAGTTTCTTGAGTTCAATACGTTCTTGGGGTATAGACTGGTTAGGAGCGTACCATGTTCAGATTAGTTGTTACGAGAAGGCGATCACTATTTTATTGTCAGATGGTACAGAAATCAACATTTAGGGTACAACACCATCACTTCCTATCACCAGAGGTAGAGAGGCCATGAGTGGCGAGATTGAGACTGTTGCAAGCGTCATGAGTGTTGGTGTAAGGCAGAAGATCAGCATATCCGACATACCGATCTAATGAATGTCCATTTCGGCATAACTTAGTGCAGGTTATTAGTAGTTAATGGACTATATTTATCTTGTTTTAAAGTGATAAATTTGTGTTTTATGTGTTTCAGGGATTCCACGTAAGTTGGGCGTTTGTGGGACCAAATGCGAGTTTTTAACTTAATGGAGTGATGTTCAGTTCAAAGGGCATAACTTTCACATCACAAGTCAGAACGACTCGTTGTAGGTCTTGTTGGAAAGAAGACCTCGAGACGGACATTTTCTTCAACACAAGTATCACAAAATTCGGACTCGAAATGGCTCAAAATCATAGTAAAATTCATGGCCATAAATTCAGTTCGAAAATCACCTGTGCCAATCACAACGTGCCACATCATCCAGTGACAGCAGCATCAGCGAACCAGAGCCTACCACGTCGCCTGACAACATGTACACACTCACATTTTGTGTCCTCACGCGTGAAACATTCTCACCCATCCCACGTTCCTTGCGCTACGTGTCGTGTCCTCTCTCTCTAGCACGTCACAACTCCTCTCCTCCTCCAATCACCATTTGCCATGACAGCAGAACACCACTCCTTACCAATTCGTAGTTGCCGTGTGTCTCTCTCTTTCTCATGCAACAACAAAATACACATTCCGCATTAACGTCGTGTACACGCCAATTCTCATGGCGCCCACGTGGCGCCGCAACTAGGAACTCGGGAATTTCACATATTTTAAGGATTTTTGGAGTCCCAACTGACTTGGAATTATTCCTTTAAATACCAGGAGACTCTTAAACGAAATTATCCATTGTTTAGTCACAGTTTTACATTAGAATTAGATTTTTTATTATGTTTAACTAGTTTCTTTTCTAGGTTAAAGGTGGATCGGTCAAGCTTTGGGAATCCTTTATGAGGTTTATTTATCTTTATTATTATTGATTCTTTTATATGATATATTTTCTTTGGTATTTTTTATAATATTAAGATTAGATTTAATTGTGTGTAAAGGCTTGCGCATGCATATTAAGTTGATATCCTCTGTCATTGAAGTTGAAACGTCCGTCTTTACGCGGTAGACTCAAACTTGTGACAATTGGTCAACCGGTCAAGTACCTTAGGGATCTAGGCTAAATCGGGAGCACTAGCGATCCGGTTGTCTAGGTGTAGTGCCTTCACGAATCGAAGTAATGCGGTTAATGTATTAAATCTGGAGCACTACCGATCAGGTTGTATGTTTGGTTAGGGAAGTAGTCAACGGTCGTACCTTAGATGCTGACATCAGGAAGTGCGAGGAACCGAGTGTGTCACCAGGTCTATAGCTGCACTAGATCACAAATTAGTTTCATATTTTTCATAAACCGACAATTAATAAAATCAATCCCAAGTTATATGGCGAAAACCGTGAAACTGAATACCTAGACTTCACTCCCATTAGATTTTCTCTCATTAGATTTCCTTATTTTCAAATTATTTATACATTCTATCTAAAACCCTAATTTCCCTTTTTTGTATTTTTATTACCTTAGAAAGACCACCAATCTCTGTGGGATCGACCCTTTATTGATATCTACAAAAAAGTTGGTTTAGATTTATATATTTTATTGATGCATTCGGAGCGTGTCAATTTTTGGCACTGTTGCCGGGGATTGGTTTTTCTTTCTTTGGTTTTTGTTGTATATTTATTTATTCATTTATTTTTGAATATAGTCCCTTGTTCCTAATACTTTTTCTAGGAAAATCCACCATGGTCTCCTCTTCACAATATTTTTCTAGTTTGCCCTTTACTATGCAACAAGAACTGTCAAAGCTTGTGATCTTTTTACGAGTTGTCATCATTTTCCTAATATATGCCCCTATAATTACTGGAGTAATTCATCTCCACAATCCGACTTCTATGTGTCTAGGCCAAGTCGACAGATTTTTCAACAGGAACGGAGAATCATTCCAGACATTAAGAGAGACATGATCTTAGATTGGCTTTCTCAAAGCACGACTCAATAGCCCTTGCAGGAGGATATGCAGCATATAATCCCAAATTTGCAAAATTCAGAAACTCAAGTTACTTCTATACTTGAGCATTTGATTGATGAGAAAGAGTTGTCTCTGCAACCAATTTCTAATTCAGAGGAAACCGTGAATGCTGCTACATTAGAAAGTGCTGAGTTTAATGAGTTCTCAATTGTGGACGAGTATTTGAGCAAACAAGAGGAAACACTTGAAGTTTCTTTACATGAGCCAGACATTATCATTGCACATAATGAAAAGGATGAACCCGACAAATAAATTGAAGTCATTTCAGAAAGGCCAAAGGATTCGCAAAAGGAGAGCAAGGAAGACCAACCTCTGGTGTTGGTGAAACCACCCTCCCTCCCATGCTTACCTGTTAAATTTAAAAAGGGGGTAGTTGTAACGGAGCGTTTGCAGATTTTCTACACTACTGACACCTTTGTGTTAGATTATCATGATGCAACAAAATCATGTGTTAGAGGTCTCGGATAAGCTCCTTAATCTGAAGGAGTGCATGCCTATCGAATTGCCCAAAGCTATAGATGTGTTATTCGTTGTCAACATCTCGAAAGGAGAGGGCATCTCGTGATTATTCACACCAAGTCGAGCTAACAAATTTAACCAAAAGCGCTATTGGGAGGCAGCCCAAGTTTTTTTTCCTTTATGTTTTTTTAGTTTGCTTATTTTTATATTTGTTTAGTGAACTCACCATTATCCCATTTGCGACTATTTGCAGGTGTCTCATACTCTTTTGTTGAAGCACCAGAGTTGTTAAGAGCTCGATATCACTGCTGAGGTTCTTTGGTATATATGGTTAGTCGAATTGGGATTTGGTAAGTTCTTGTTTTTAGGGTTTAGTTTTTGAATTTGCTGGAGGTAATTAGATGTATATTCCCTTGATCTCATGAGTTGAGCATTTTTATCACCATGCTTTATATTGTATGAGATATTTTAGTCCATTAGGTTTTGCATATTCATTTTAACATGTCACTTCCCCATTACTTGTTTCTTTCACTTCCATATTCTTTTCACCTCTTTTCCTTTCATTTTGTAGTTGATGGCCTCACTCTTGTTTTAAACTTTGAGGACAAGGTTTGAAATAAGTTTGGGGGTGTTTCACATATAGTGGAGTGTGAATGGATGGAATTTGCACATGACAGGTATAACTATTTTATTATTTTTATGCATATTCCATGGGTTGGTAAGTTATGGTGATGTTTTTCTTTTCTTTTCACATCATTTTCTCGCTATGACTTGTTATACATTGCATCATTTAGGTTACTAGTGGTTTATATTAGTTTATGCATTTTTGTAGTTATTTAGTTGCATTATTGAGTCTATGCATGTTTAGAGTCATTTTGTTGCATATAGGTCGCCTAAAACCTTGTTGAGTTTTTTTTTATTGTGGATATTAGTTCAAATTATGCTACTTTTGAGACTTGAACCCTTTTAAATATTAAGAGTCGTACTTAATTCAGAGTGTTGTCCAACATATTTGAGGTTGCTTATTAGAGAGCTAGTATGAAGTTTAGACATTGTGCTAGAGACCAAAGAGACAAGCGGCTGCATTTTGCAAGTTATCAGATTTCTAGGGTGCTAGAATGATAATGTAGCTCACTTGAGACATCAATTCATATGACTTGACCACTTTTTGGGAATGATTTAGACATGAACGGACATTGGATGACTCGTTTGATTATAGTGAACGTGAGAAGGGTCAACAAGAGTTTTCTAAAAAATTTTAGAGAGTCCCACAGATTCCATAGGAAAAGAAGCAGGGAATCTTATGGTGGGAAAAAATGAGAAAAGCGGATTCCATAAGAAATGGAGCAGGGACCGTACTACTTAAAATTTTTGGAGAAAAATAGAGCGTATATATAAATAAGGCGAAGAAAGTCCATGAAAACTCTTTTAATTAAAAAGATTTGACCGAGTGCTTATAGCTAGATCAAGTGAGTTATTCCAATGTGTTATTTTACATTTTCAAATTTTATGGTCTGATTATCTCTCATTGGTGTGTTTAGTCAATATTTTTATGGATAATGTGTTGCACTTTTCGTTCATAGTTCATTTTTCTATGTTGATGCACTATTTATAATAAATTTTGAGCTTGTATACTTTAATGTAGTGACTCTGTAAATTCTTGAGTAGTTGAAGGCTTTTGTCTGGACTGATTATGGTTTGAAATGATGATTTTCACTGACGTTTGGACTTCATTTTCACACTATTTGACTATGAAGTTCTTTTGGGTGAAGGTTGATTAAGTGACTGATTTAAATCAAAAAGGAACTCAGCTTGACTTGGTAATGGGCATAGGTTTGTTAGAATTAGTCATTGTAGTATTAGGAGTAGAGTATAGGTTTTCATTCACTCCTTTGCTCGGGACAAGCAAAGTCTAAGTTTGGGTGTGTTTGATGAGTGTCCATTTAGGTATAATTTAGTGTAGGTTATTAGTAGTTAATGGACTATATTTATCTTTTTTTAAAGTGATAAATGTGTGTTTTATGTGTTTCTGGGATTTCACATAAGTTGGGCGTTTGTGGGACCAAAGGCTAGTTTTGAACTTAATGGAGTGATATTCAGTTTAGAGGGCATAACTTTTGCATCACAAGTCAGAACGACTCGTCGCTGATCTTGTTGGAAAGAAAACCTCGAGACAGACATTTTCTTTTCTCACAAGCATCACGAAATTACGACTTGAAGTGGATCAAAATTGCAGTACAATTCATGGCCAGAACTTCAATTCAAAAATCACCTCCGCCAATCACAACGCGCCACATCATCCAGTGATAACAGCAGTAGCGAATAAGAGCTCGCCACATCGCCTGACAACACGTATACGCTCACATTCCGTGTCCTTACGCGCAAAACGCTCTCACCCATCCCACGTTCCTTGCTCCACGTGTCGTTTCCTCTCTCCAGTACATCACAACTCTTCTCCTCCTCCAATCACCATTTGCCACGACAGTAGAACACTACTCCTTACCAATCTGTAACTATCATGTGTCTCTCTCTTTCTCACACAACTGGAATACTCATTCTGCATTAACGTCATGTACACATCGCCTTCACAATTCTCATGGCGCCCAAGCGGCGCCACGACCAGGAACTCGGGAATTTCACATATTTTTAGAATTTTTGGAGTCCCAACTGACTTGGAATTGTTCCTATTGTTGAATTTTGGGTTCATGCACAGCAGAGATTACAAAAATTTTTTGACAAAAACCCCAACAGGATCCGAATCTAATTCCATTAAAAACGTTTAAACTATAAAAACTTAATCATACCTCAGGCACAATGTACCTTTCTGAAGGTTAATCAATCTCTAAGGCGCTGCCAACGACGAACGCCCTCTATCAGGAGTTCACACACGAATGACAGTCGAGATTTGAAGTGCTAGCTTGGAGAGAATACCAAACCTTTTTGTTTCTCTCTAAAACGATTTAGAGCATACCAAAAACCCTAAGTCGTTTCTAAAATGAAAATAGAGTTTCGGCCTTTTAATCTTTCGTTAGTGTATTCTAACTCAAAGCGTCTATTTATACAACCTTTGTATATAGACGGTTAAGTAAATTACACATATACCCCTACTTAAAGAAGTATAAGTGCAATACACTACAAGGACGTTTCTGTCATGAATTTTATCATATAAAATTTGTTTTTCTGAACCATCTTAAAATCTCGCAAAACCATTCTTAGTGTGCAACCCAATAGGCTCATACAACATTGGCAGTGTATTAAAACACATTTTAGTATACAAGTCATAAGCGGCCTCTAGCAAGACATTATGTCTACCCAAGTTGTACGATTATCAAATCGATACAACTTAATCAATAGCGTATATAACATCCTTTTGTCACACGATATCCTTTTGATCAAACATAAGGCATGGAATTGTCATCCAACATGTTCAATCATACTAGTCTCGATCTCTAGGTAGACTGAAAACATCCAAGTGACATTGATCAATATCAATTCACTTAGACTAGGCCTTTTAATAGTCTAACACATCGAGGGATCCACTAGATATCTCTCTTTATATGAGAGGGACAAATTCTATCTCCATTACACAACTTCATCACATTGCTCACATAGTAACCAATCACAACCTTTATAATCGTCCAGTTAAAGACAATGTCTGATAGTGTCAAATCACTATGTTCCTAATGTTGAAGTCTCTGGTAATCTCAAGTCAGAGGACTAAAAAATATACCTATCATGAGAAACAACTATGACTTAATTCATGTAATGTTCTCATAGCGGGTCGATCCAGTACTTTATTCCCTAACAAGTACTCGTGATCTTGATTCGTATCCCTATACGTATAATCATCATATGATCATCAATCAAGACTCACACTAGTCTTAATTCATTATAGTTCCCAGTAAAATGATCGACTAGGGACATTTAGGATATTTTTGTAAATGCCCATGGATCTTATTATAATGTAAACATGCAAATTAATTATAATAAACAGCAAATGAAATCCTCTATTTTATTAACTAAAAGTATTCATAAAGACAGTTAATGGATTAACGTAAGACACATTCCCCAACACCTATAAATACCAGGAGACTCTCAAACAAAATTATCCTTTGTTTAGTCGCAGTTTTGCATTAGAATTAGGTTTTTTATTATGTCTAACTAGTTTCTCTTCTAAATTGAAGGTGGATCGGTCAAGCTTTGCGACTTGGAAATCTTTTATGAGGTTTATTTATCTTTATTATTATTGATTCTTTTATATGATTTATTTTCATTGTTATTGTTTATAATATTAGGATTAGATTTAATTATGTATAAAGGCATGTGCATGCGTATTAAGTTGATATCCTCTGTCATTGAAGTCAATGAAGGTCACCCAAGAGAGGGGTTGAATTGGGTGAGATGGCCAAATGATACTTTTTAAAAATTTTCTTTGATAATTTACTAAGTTAGCTTGGCAAGTTGAGCTAAATGACAAAGTGTAGTAGTTACGAACAATAGCAATGCGCCGAATGATTCAAGTAAATTGTAAGCTACACTAAGTGAAGGTGGTAGAAGAAATGGAAATGAGACATACGATATATAGTGGTTCGATCCAATCAATCTACATCCACTACCTAACCTACCCGGTTAGGAATTTCAACCCCCTACTTATATTACCAATAAGTGTTACACCCTAAGCTAACTAGCCTAGTGAATACCTAGCCTCAACTAGGTCCTTTACAAGATGTCTTATCGCAATAAGGTCTTATACAACCACCTAACCCCAACTAGGATTTTCCCCACCTAGACTCACCTAGGATTTTTCCCACCTAGCCGCAACTAGGATTTATGCCTAGCCTCTACTAGGTCTTCTCTTTCGACTTAGATCCCACTAAGTCTTACAATCAAAGTTTGATGAATACAATGAAAGTGTGTTTTACAAGAAAAAGTGGTATAAGTTATTCTTCTCTCACAAGCCAAATACAATCCTAATATGAATCGATGCAAGTGAGACTTTGCCTATTAAGATGCCTTGTAAAATTAAGTTTTTATAGGCTAACTCTCAATATTGAAACCAATTAAAAAGAGTATAGATTAAGAGCAACTTGGTTATAATAAATGGCTAATTGATATACAAATAAAAGATGCAATTTTAAGCTCAATTTGTGCAATCAATACCTCGGATCACAAACAAGTTTAAATTAAGAACAAGACCCTTATAAATATGTTGTTAAAACAACACAAGCTTGAAACCACAAAATCAAGTGTAGATTAAGCACAAGTGAGTTTCAAGGAAATATGGTGCACTATGAAAAATCATTATTAAGTTCAAACAAATGCACTCAATATTTCGAGTTTATAGAAAATCAAGTTTAAGTGCAAAAATCATTTTAGTTGTGTTTTATATACACTTCAATGAAATCAACAACAATACATATAGATTAAGCTCAATGTGATTTCTCTAATTTCATGCACTTTGAAAATCAAGTTTAAGCCCAACTAATGCAAATTAGTCTTAGGATTTATGACATCAAGATTAAGTTCAAAATCCAAAAACAACTATGTTCAAGAACACCACAAATGATATCCAAACAATACTCCAAGTAAAAACTATAGATTAAGCCCAAAAAGATTATGAAATCAAGAAATCTTACAACCCCAAATGTGAGATCCGAAAATCGATTTTGAGCACTTCCTTTTACCTCACTTGATGTGCATAGGTTCAGTCCCAACAATCCCCAAGTTAGTGTATGTATTAGATCTTCACTTTTCTTACAAAAATCATGATTTTGAGCACTTTGTATGTGTGCTTTGAACAAGAGAAGTCTTATGTGTGTTCTTGGTGTTTATAAGTGTTTATAACCGTTTTAGGGATCCAAGGGCTCAAATTTCATCAAAGATTCAAATTAAAGTGTGATTTTCAGCTTTATAAAAAAGCTATCAGGAAAGGAATTAGCGCGCTAATTTTCTGACCTAGCGTGCTAATTCTGCACTTAATGTGCTAATATTAATATTAGCGCTAATTGTCAGGAGCCTCAAAATAAATATTTTTGGCTATAGAGTTAGCGACCCTTTATCGTATCTGGGACCCTACCAAACTTCATATAACATGTCATACAAGTTTGTTATGGGTCATATAGCCTATTTGGGTGGTTCGGATATTTTCACAAATCCCGAATATGGAAAATTCTGGTTTCATGACATACATAGGGGCTTTTCTACACATATTTTTAATGTTATACCAAAAGTCGTCTAAACACATACCGGTGCATTCAAAATTGATTATAAATAGTTCATACACTTCAAATACATGTTATAAAACATATTTGTATGATTTAAAACATTTTGAAACTCACGGAATTGAAAATCTTAAAATTCAAGACTTTAAGTGGTTTAAACTCAAAAAAATGATGAAATGCATGATTCTAATGCATTTGGCTTATGGAATTGAACTCTTATACCTTACAAATGATGTACATAACTCATACATGCTTTACGGTGCATTTTCTTGACTTAATCACTTGAGCTTTTTCAATGTCTTTTCTTCCACTTTGTTTGAACTTGTGAAGTTTAGCTTCCTTTAAACTTATGAGACTAACAGAGTTTGTTATGATGAAATACTTGACAAACTTGTTAATATCATTTCACATTGTTTGTTGACATCAAAATATAGGGTGAAGTGTAAGTATGACAACACTTAGTCCAACAGTCGAAATGTCTGTCCTTACGCGGTAGCCTCACACTTGTGACAATTGGCTAACTGGTCAAGTACCTTAAGGATCTAGGCTAAATCGGGAGCACTAGCGATCCGGTTTTCTAGGTGTAGTGCCTTCATGAATTGAAGTAATGCAGCCAATGCATTAAATTTGGAGCACTAGCGATCAGGTTGCATGTTTGGTTAGGGAAGTAGTCAACAGTCGTATCTTGGCTGCCGACATCAGGAAGTGCAAGGAACTGAGTGCATCACTAGGTCTATAACTGCACTAGATCATAGATTAGTTTCATACTTTTCATAAATCAATAATTAATAAAATCAATCCCAAGTTGTATGGCAAAAACTGTGAAGCTGAATACATAAACTTTACTCCCATTTGATTTTCTCTCATTAGATTTTCTTATTTTCAAAATATTTATACATTCTATCTAAAACCCTAATTTCCCTTTTCTGTATTTTTTATTACCTTAGAAATACCACCAATCTCTGTGGGATCGACCTTTTATTGCTATCTAAAAAGTAGTTGGTTTAAGTTTATATATTTTATTGACACGTTCGACGTGCGTCACGATTGTGTGCAAGTTCACTGACATATTTTTGGAGGATTTTCCAGGATTACCACCGCAGAGAGTGATCGACTTCATCATTGACTTAGTACCAGGTAATAGACCAATTTCGATACCACCATATAGGATGGCACTGCGAGAGCTGGAGGAGCTGGGGAATCAGCTAGATGAGCTATTAGAGTTAGGATTCATCAGTCCTAGTATGTCGCCATAGGGAGCGCCATTGTTGTTTGTGAAGAAGGACGGTATTTTGAGGCTTTGTATCAACTACAGACAGTTGAACCGGGTTACAAAGAAGAACAAATACCCGTTACCACGCATTGACAATCTGTTTGATCAACTAGCAGGAGCACTATGGTTCTCAAAGATTGATTTAAGATTAAGTTATCATCAGTTTAGGATCAGGGATGAGGATCAAGAGAAGACAACTTTCAGCACGAGATATGGCCACTATCAGTTCACAGTCATGCCGTTCAGTTTGACTAATATGCCGATGATGTCATGGATCTCATGCACTGAGTGATAGAGAGTACTTTGATAGATTTGTGATTGTGTTCATCGACGACATCCTTATCTATTCCAAGACTCGTAAGGAGCACGAGGGAGATCTTCGAGCAGTGTTGCAGATTCTGAGGGACCACAGGCTTTATGTTAACTTTAGCAAATACGAGTTTTGGCTACCAAAGGTCAGATTTTTAAGGCACGTAGTTGGAGCTAGCGGTGTTGTCGTTAACCTAGAGAAGATTAAAGCTGTGATTGAGTGGTCTACTCCGACTACCGTGATGCAGATTCGTAGTTTTCTGGAGTTACCAAGTTACTATTAACGATTCGTGCAGGACTTCTCTAAGATCGCTGCACCCATGACGAAAGTGACTCAAAAGAACATGAAGTTCAATTGGAACAAGAAGTGTGAGCAGTCATTCTCCACTCTGAAGAAGAAATTGACGATCACACATGTCTTAGCATTGTCTGAGACTTGGAAAGACTTAATCGTGTATATCGATGCGTCGAAGATTAGTTTGGTTTTTGCGCTGATACTGGAGGGCAGAGTTATCGCTTATGCATCGCGACAGCTGAAGGTTCATGAGAGGAATTACCCCACACATGACTTAGAGTTGGCTACGATCATATTTGCACTGAAAACTTGGAGGCATCACCTGTTCGGTGTTCGTTTTGAGTTGTTCACAGACCACAAAAGCTTAAAATACTTGTTCTCTCAGAAGGAGTTGAATCTGAGACAGAGGCGGCTTGAATTCCTGAAGGACTACAATTTCGCACTCGATCCTCGCGAATACTCTAAGTCGATCCACTTGACTTCTCAAATTCTGTCAATTCACCAAAATTTGCAAATCCTATTAATAACATTCTAATTTACCCAATTTTTCAAAATTATTAAATTAATATAATTGGATTAATTTCTGGGGTATTGGGTCGTATTTGAACCTAATTGGATACCAGAGAGATCCCCAAAATTTTTCAAAATTTTTTAGAAAATTGGTAACTGTGAACAGTGTCATGCCACTAAGACGTCGTGCTCATTTTGTTTTAGATGGCGTCCCCACGACAACTTCTCTCATTTTCATTTTTCCCCTCTGCACGAGATGTCGTGAGTGGTGCAGTGGGAATAACCCCTCACGGTGTCCCGCGGTGTGTTCAGTAGAACACCTATTTCGAGATTTTTCAAAACCTCGACTCGAGTCGCCGCGTTCCAAGGTTATCCTAAACCCTTAGAGATGTCCATAACCCAACTTGTTTTGCGTCGAAACCCCAACAAAACACCCCGATTCGAAAATAACCCAAATTTTTTCAAAAATTTTCAAAAATTTCAATTCACTTCAAAACTATAAACCAACCACAAATTCCTCAATAAAACATTCCATTGTTCCAAAAACCATCAATCAAATTCATTTCCCAACATTTTTTTGAAAATTCATCTAAAATCGTTGCAACAAAAACCCATAAAATTAATGCCAAAACGTACACAAGCACGCAAGGAGTAGGAATCCTACCTTTTTTTTACGCATATTCAGTTGATCCACGGCGTCGCAACATGCTTGAAACCTCCCAAACCCCCGTCTGTCGTCTCTTTCGTTCTCACGTTGAGTAGAAAAATGGAAAAAATAGATATGGAGGGAGAAAAGTTGGTTTTTATACCAAACTCTCATCTCATATCACACACGAATCTCGAGGCACATCTTGTGTTTCCCTTTCATCCTAACCACCAACTCTAACACAATTGGATAACTCCAATAAGTGATTTGATTTTCAAAACCACTCTGTTTCTCGCTTAAAACACGTGTTCCAGACCCGTTTCAACTCTCAACTCGCACTGCGTACATTCCTGGACATAACCTCGCTCCCACATTTTATTTAATTATTTATTATTTTTGATAATTCACTAATTATCATTTTCTGGTGTTTAATTATTCGTATTATACCCTAAAATTTTAATTTTTCCTAATTGAATCTCACACAGAAATCTGTAGCGATTAATAAAAGAAAACTACGCACTAGGACACACAGTGTTCTCATTTGGGTATAAATAATAATACAAATATCACAGAATAATAACATATACCTCAGTGTTGACTCCCGGGGCTTGAGTAATATGACAAATCACAACGAGTAGGTCATGGTCCTGTAAAACATGACACGTGTCACTAATTAAATTAGAGGGTCTATGTGATGTTTGTATTAGTGTTGTAGTCGAATACGAGTCTTGTGCCGTTTGGGCGATTGTTTAGTATGAGTGTTCACCTAGGTAAACGGGGGAAATTAAACACAGAAAACCTTAATAAATGATTTTTTGAATAATAATTATAATATTGCATTTGAGTCAAAACGCGGGCACGATGACAAGCACGCAACAGTCGAGTTACGTTGCAATACGGGACGAGGAGCATGGGATCAACATGGGAGTTGGATAGTTAATTGACACCCCACCACTTAGGGGAGTCAACAAGTGGTGTTGAGAGTAGTGTTGGACAGCTTAAATGGGAAGGGTAGGATCTACCTAGAGATGAGTGTGTGTGGGTTGATAAAAAAGATATCCTATATAAGGATCCTCTCATCACTTTTCCCCATTTCTCTCCTTCTTTTCTCTCTCCTCTCTTCTCTTTTTCTCCATTTCTCTTTGTTTAGGGAGCAAGTCACCACCAAAGAGTGGTGCTGGACGCCGAGAACACTCGCTGGAGTTCTCTTCTCGTTGGATTAAAGGTGAGGCACTTTGCTCTTCTCTTTCCTTTGTTCAGTTTTGTAAAGTTGTTCCTCCTTTTTGTAATTGAGTTTTGTTGCTTATTTTGTTGTTACGTTCATGCTATGATCAAGGGTGGTTTGCTAGAGACGATCTTGGTGTTCCACCGGTGTCTCGACAACCCCGAAGCGAGCAACACGCGGCATCGAGCCGATGTTGTTCATAAATGTAGGATTTGAATTTTTGTTGGTTTTTCAATTTGATTGGGGATATCTCGAATCCCCGGACATTTACCGATGTTTTCATGAAGATTAGTAGTTGGTTTGGAGTGGATTTGATGATTGGAACTGTGTGGTTAATGCTCACTAAGGGTGGCGTGAAAAGGGAAGAGTCGAACTGATGTTTGGGGATTTTCTGGGTTTTGGGTTTTTAACAGACGTCGTGGAGACGTCGTACACTCATTGTATGTGGCGGCGTCTCCCAAAATGTCTAAATATGTATATGTGCAGTTCAAACTCACACCGCGAGGACGCAGCACAAGTCATTGTGCTAGCGGCATCACCCGCATACGTGAGGAACAGAGGAGTATTACAGGACGCCGCGAGGTCATTGCGAGTGTTTTAAACACCATAGCGTACCTCCTGCAAGGGCACTGACCACCCCTAGTGTTGTGTGTACCTGGGTCCTGGATTCGAGAGGTGTCGTAATACCTCTCAATTTCATGCCGCTCTAGTGTTGCGACATTGCACAAGGAGATTTTGCGAGATCTTTCGTATTGCTATGAAATTAGACCACTTATGGGTCTCTTTTGATTCTTAGAACACGCATGATATTGTTGTTATCTATCAGTCTACTTATCATGCACCTTTACTTGTTCAATTATCTATCTCTTTCAATTATCGCATGATATTTGGACTATCTTATTGTTATATTCTTCTGGCACTATTTTTGATTTCTTCAGTTACTCACCGTCTAGTTTGTAACGGTGGGTGCAGATAGGGTGGAGTGCAGTAAGGGCAATGGGCCCTGTCTAGGTAATTTCTTTTGAGGACTTAGAGGCTGGACCTTTGAGACCATTAGAGTAGGTTTATTATTTGCTTGATTGTACGTCATTTTATATACATGTTTTGAGTCATTGAACTTGGGATTTTATTGAGATTCATATCATGCACTTATTTGTTTCTCATATTTGATTGTACATGAATACTCGAGGTTTTTCACATTTATAGATTCATAAATTTCCCTTTGATTGAGTTATTTCCCATTATTATAGTTTGTTTACTTTCCGCTGCGTATAAATTGCAATAACTCTTTCATAAAGTACATAATTTAAATGAACGGAGGTTGACTAGGCTCATCAAGCTTGCCGAGATTTGACTCGGAGCTTGCACGGGTCTAAGCCAGGCATACCCAATTGCATGGGGAAATTGAGGTCGTCACAACGAGCAAGGGAAATGAGCCGATGCTAGGTGACTTCCTCTGAGGACTCTCAGAGCAGTTCTTTCCTTTACTCCACAGTAGGTCTTGTCTTTTGTTATGTAATTATTGTATATTATGTTTTTTATAATACACTGGGATATGTTTTGGGATTGATCAACTAGGGATATCATGTATTATCAAATTATCACCACTGTCACCAGATTTACACGTTTATCCACTTTCAAGGTTTCCACATTATAGGTTGTTTCCTAATTTTTCATTTACTGAGTTATTAATTGATTAAAGTTGATTTTTATTGCTAATTTCCTGATAATTATATAATCCTATAACTCACACATTTAAAATGATAAATTGAGGATGAATTTGAAGTTTTAAGGCTAACTAGGATGTGTTAACTTTGCGAGTGAGGACTCGGGGTCCACGTAAGTGTAACAACCCGAAAATTTGTATTATTTTTGTGTGATGGCGTGTATTATCGATGTATACTCGTGTCTGTGTGATATGATGGTGACATCGAGTTGCGAGGGAAGTTCGCCTCAAAAAATGTAAAAACGTGAAATAACAGGGTTTCGAGCGAACGCTGGTCGAGTAATTAGTAGTCTGGGGACTTAAGTGAACTAAAGACACTGTCAAAATATAAAATAAATAATAATTAAAGGTTGTACAATGCACGTAATACGTTAGTATGTCCGGGGCAATGTGACAAACAAGTTTAGTGTTCGAAACGGGACCAGAAACGCAAGTACGGTGCGAGAAAACAACTAAGTGTTGTGGTGTGTCACGGATTGAAGTCACCATTTGGTGTTATAGTGGTTGACTAGAATGAATAGAGGCCTAAGGATATGCCTTGAGATCCATGTAGAAGTAAAGATTAGAGGGGGGTATAAAACCCCACCTCATCACCTTTTCTCTATTTTGTTTCATTCTCTTATCTCTCCCTCTTCAAATCAAAATGTCAAACGTGAAGCACGGTGGGTTCCAGGGTTCTCAACACGATTCGGAGCAATTAGAGCGATCAAACGCGAGTTCTAAGGTGAGATCTGGATTTTCCACATCGGTATCTACGTTTTGGCAGTATTTTTACGGGTTTTTGTCACGATGAATTCAGACAACGAATTTGGGAAATCAGTTTTTATGGTTTGTTTTGATTGATTAGGAGTTAATAGGAAGATCAAAACATGCTTTGTAAAGTGGTTTTGATGTTTGGAATTTTTCTGAATTTTGGGGATTTCTAGTAAATTTCGATGATTTTCGTAAATCGATAGTTTGGTCGGGTTTTGACATGAGCTGAGGGTGGCTTGGCATTATAGTGGATGTTCAGTCGAAGTTGGGATAGACTCGAAGCACGGTGACGTAAGCCGGTGTAACGGCCCAATTAATATTTGCCATTATTTTATGACGTCATTACAGACGTGGACGTTCGTGGGTTCCACAGCGAGGCTCGAGTGCGTCCGGATTAGGAAAATAGTATTTTGTGTATTATTTTGGTTAATTTGTGATGTTTATGTTAAAATAGGTTAACGACATCGCGATGTGTGTAATTATATTTTAAATTGACGTGTGAGATTGTGTGATGAGTATTCGCATCGATATGCGTGTCGACGCAGGTACCGGGTAGATTAAACACGAAATTTTAAGTTGAGAAAAATATTACACACATTAAATGGATTAAATGTGATAAAATACGTAAATTGGTGGGCGCCTAGTAAAACGCGGGGTCGTGGTCGACACGCCTGGGTGGTACGTTAGTGTGCACGCCCGAGTACGCTCGTTGGCACGCACGACGAAATTTTAGACGCGAAAGTATAGGTAAGTATATATATATATTTATATATATATGTATATAAGTAATTTAATATATATATATAAATATATATTAAAAATTAGAAAATAAATAAATAATAGTGAAATGACCAAAAAGTGCATGAACTTTGTAAAGAATAGTGGATATGGATAGGGGCAAAAGGGTCATTTCACCCTAAAAATTTGATAAACACCACCGTCACCACTATTTTCTCACATTTTGAGAAAAATCGAAAATGAGATCGAGAGGAGGAAGAAGAGAGAACAAGAGAAAGAGACCAAAGAGGTGAGTTGTTGATGTTGTGGTGTTGTTTTTGTTATTGTTGATTGTTGTATGTTGTGTGCGTTGTTGGATGGTGGTGGTGGCGGTTTGGTGGTTTGGTGGTGGAGGTGGGGTGGAGCTCGAGAGCTCGGACGAACTGCGAGAGCAGTTCGTTCGAGGAGGGAGACGACCACATGTCGTTCTCTCCCTCTCCCTCTCTCGATTCATAAAAAATATTAAAAAAAAATAAATTGTTGGAACAGAGCCATTGGCTCTGTTCCAACAAAAGAGAATGGGCCGGTTCGACCCTGAACCAAGCCGGTTCGGCTCGATTGAGCCGAACCCGGTTCGGCCTAACCGCCCCTAATTAAAAAAAAATAGTTTTGAAAAAAAAAATTCTGGAAAATTCAAATAAAATAGGAAAATTAGAAAAAATATATTTTGATCAAATAAATGAATTTTGCGATTTTCTCGGAATGTTGGCGAGATATAATCGGGGGTTTTAGCCTCGAAAAACGAAAAAATTGACATAATATATTAAATTGAAGCTAATTTAGTGATAAATGGTAATAGGTATAATTTGGGTGATAATTTGAATTGTCGGGTGTTATTGGAGCTGAGCTGGGGTTTGGTTTTCGGGACGCGGAGTGCGAATTGAGGTGTGTAGTATCCTAATTGAACTTCACTTTAGTATTTACCGTTTGATTTATTTGAATTCAGTTCTATTTATTCTTTACTCCATTTCATTATTGCTTTACAGTGGCTGAGTACTCTCACCTGGTGACTTTACGGTAGTGGAGTCACTCCTACCATGTGTCTTTACGGTGTTGAGATCACTCCCCACCCGGTGCTTATTCGTTACGGCCATAGAGTCAATTAAGTCATAGCACTTGTCTAGGCATACGCCAGTGAATAGGCTACCCAGGTATGGTAGGCTTGTGTAGGTGCGTCGTGGGTCTACGCCGATCACCTATAGGGTCCAGGGTAACCCGGTAGATGTGTTTTCACGGGCTGTGCTTGGGGAAAAACCCGAAGTATGGCTTGGTCTGATTTTACTGTGCACGTACTTTGTTTCATTACTATATTTATGCATGCGATGATCCTTTTTACAGTTGTCGTATTCTTTTGTTCCGCATGTTTAATTATAGTATTTTAAATTCCAAGTACTTTTACTTCCGTAATTACTTGGTGAATTTCCTTGGGATTACTCACTCTGGACTCGTCATCTGTCTTTTTGTGATGGCTGAGTGCAGACCCTAGTACGAGCCGGGGAAAGGGCAAGCTTGAGGACTACATCAATTGACAGCTCTAGCCCTTCTCGTACGTATGTTTATATTTACTTGTTTTATGTTGGATTTTGGGACTTGAGAGATAGGTTGTATATTTTGATATTTTGAGGATCTTAGATGATATGTATATGATGTACAGTTGATATGGTTTCCACTTAGGCATTTTGCTCATAATATACATGTTGAATCTTTATGTTGTTAGCAAATCTTCCGCTGCGTAAATTGTTGTTAAATTGTATTAAAGGAATAAAAGTTAACTCAAAACATCAAAGTTAACCGGAAATTGATTAATAATGGATAATTGGGCGTGGGACACAGCTGGCGGTGATGTGGACAGTTATGGGCCCACGTGGCCTCCCGTGGCGGACCAATGTGGAAATTGGGGCCGCCACATTTTGCTATCAGAGCGAGGTCAAACCTTGGGAATTGGAGATTGAATAAGAGCATAAACTTAATGAATAAATCTTAGAGGTGGAAACCACAAGTGAATGATTAAAGGCTTAGTTGGGAAGTGATGCCAAGCGGGTAGACTTAGGAAATTACATATACTTATGTTTTGATTGTGTACTATATATTATACGTGTATGTACTGAGTCTGATCCAATGCACGTTGGTTGTGCAGTTGTAATGGACGGACAAACTCCTACTACTCCGCCGATTACTCAGCAGGAGATTGGGGAGACTAGTGACCATACCACTAGTGAGGTAGCTGATTTACGAGCCATGATGTAGAGGCGGCGAAGCGCGATTATTACGAGCGGAGAGCGACGATTACTTCGGCGAGCACGAATGGCGAGTTGATGGAGTATATCCAGAGTTCGAGGATGCCAGCAGTGGCACCGACTGCTGAGCGTGTTGCACCTACTACTACTCAGACAGCCTTAGCACCAGCTATTACTACGTAGGCGGCTGGGTCAGAGACAGTGATAGAGAGGGTTGAGCCAGTTGTAGTGCCAGCAGAGACTACTGTGGTAACACGCACTACTACAGAGCAGCAGATAGGGACTTCGACTGCTAGGAGTAGGATGTCAAAGGCAGCGAAGAAGGTGAAGGATTTTATGAGGTTTAACCCTACGTACTTCACTGGAGTCAGTGATCCTGAGGTTACAGGACGTTGGTTGATGACTCACGACGATGCGCACTAGATTCTTTGGAGGAACCGAGAGTGGACCAGGCACGTATCTCGGGTTCTTGTTTGAGGGTCGGTCCGCGATTTGGTGGACCACACACTGCGACATACATGGTACGCCAGCGACGTTGGGAGAGTTTAGACAGTTATTTCTGGACGAGTATATTCCCACAGAGGTGCAGTTACGATTAAGGGAGCAATTCTTGAGTTTACGACAGGGTACCATGTCAATTTCGCAGTACATGGACCGATTCTGGTATCTCATGATGTATGCTATGGATGTGGCTAACACGGAGGGATTACAGATTTATTATTTCATCAGAGGCCTGGATGAGAGGATTGGTGGGGTTATAGTTGTGACTGGTGCGGAGACACTACAGATTGTTTATGATAGAGCATTGGCTCGTGAGACATATCTACAACACCGGGGTGAGCTTGGAGATGGGTGCGGACTTCTCGGTCGATCGAGACCGAAGAGGCGAGAGATCGATCGACAAACGAGAGACATGATCGGGGTCGACGAGATAGGCATTACGAGCGACGAGAGAGGAGCGAGCGAGAGAGCGATTAGTGTACGTTCTTTTGCCCCATTTGAGCAGCCACGACAGCGTATTTGAGATGGAGGAGGTCGTGGTAGAGGACAGAGAGGTCGGGGTCGTGATAGGGCTCAAGTGCATATAGTGTCACAATTGGATTGGCGGGAGACGCGACGGTGTTTCAAATGTCATCAGGTCGGACATGTACAGAGTAACTGTCCGATGTCAGCTTCGGCATCACGGTCACAGATTGAGCCTGCTAGGAAGAGAGTTCATGCTGCTGCTACACCTACTGCCGTACAGCCAGATCGTGTTGCGACTCGTCAGCTTGTCGAGGCTATGTTACCTATATGCGTTGTCTTCATGCATGTATTATTTGATTCCGGTAGTACCTTGTCGTTTATATCGGGACGTAGGGTCGGACAGTTATGGTTATCTATTGAGACTTTAGATCCACATCTTGTCCTCAGTACGGCTGCTGGGGATAAGATTTATCCTAACCGGATATGCCGGAATTGTGTGGTAGAGATTGAGGGACACCAGTTACCTGTCGACTTTCGTATCCTAGAGTATTTAGAGTTTGATGCTTTATTAGGTATGGAGTGGTTATCGACGTATCGCGCACATATTGATTGTTTTGGTAAGGTGATAGTATTTGATATTGAGGGCATTCCGGTATTTACTTTTGTTGGGACGGTGTCAGACTTACCGATTACCAGAGGTCGATTAGCTACGACACAGGAGATGGAGGCATTTAGGATGATGGTGGAACTAGACCGGAGACCCGAGGTTAGAATGGAAGATGTCCCAGTAGTGTGTGAGTTTCCTGAAGTATTTCCAGACGATTTGCCAGGTTTACCACTTCCTAGGTCAGTTGAGTTCATGATTGAGTTGATTCTGGGGACGCAACCGATATATAGCCGACCGTACGGGATGTCAGCGTTGGAGTAGGGAGAGTTGAGGTCCCAATTAGAGGAGTTGTTACAGAAGGGTTTTATTCATCCCAGTATGTCTCCTTGGGGCGCACCAGTCCTATTTTTTAAGAAGAAGGACGGTTCTTTAAGGATGTGCGTAGATTACAGGAAGCTGAATCAAGTGACGATTCGAAATCGTTATCCACTTCCTAGGATTGATGATCTATTCGATCAGTTGGCGGGTGCTAAGTTTTTTTCGAAGATTGATTTACGATCTGGATATCATCAGTTGAGGATTCGGGAGAGTGATATCGAGAAGACGGCGTTTAGTACGCGCTATGGATTGTTTGAGTTCACAGTCATGCCATTTGGGGTGACTAATGCACCGGCTATCTTTATGGATTTGATGCACCGAGTACTACGGCCATTTTTGGATCGTTATGTGATTGTATTCATCGATGATATCTTAATATACAGTAAGACTCGTGAGGAGCACGAGAGACACCTCAGAGATGTTTTGATGACGTTGAGGGAGCATAGATTGTATGCTAAGTTCAGCAAGTGTGCTTTCTGGCTGAGAGAGGTGAAATTTCTCGGACATGTCATTGGTAGTCAAGGAATATCTGTTGATGGAAACAAGATTCGAGCGATCATTGATTGGAGGACACCTGAGACAGTTGCAGACATTCGTAGTTTCTTGGGCCTTGCGGGCTATTACCGGCGGTTTGTGCAGGATTTTTCGTTGATTGCAGCGCCGATGACGAGGTTGACCAAGAAGAATGTTAAGTTTAAATGGTCTGAAGACCGTGAGGCAGAATTTTTCAGAGTTGAAGAGGAGATTGACTTCTGCGCCAGTATTGGCTTTACCTAAGACAGGGAAAGGCTTCTCGGTCTACACAGATGCTTCCAGGACTGGGTTGGGATGCATGTTGATGCAGGAAGGACACCCAGTTGCATATTTATCGAGGCGATTGAGACCCCACAAGGAGAATTATCCGGTACATGATTTAGAGCTAGCTGCAATTGTGTTTGCGCTCAAGGCTTGGCGACATTATCTTTATGGAGAGCGGTTTATGTTATTCACAGATCATCAGAGTTTGAGGTATATGTTCACTCAGAAGGATTTGAATATGCGGCAAAGGCGGTGGCTCGAGTTATTGAAAGACTACTATTTCGCGATTGAGTACCATCCTAGGAAGGCGAATGTAGTTGCTGATGCATTGAGCCGGAGTGGTGTAGAGAGTCAAACTGTGCTGCGGCAGATGACACATGAGCATGGATTACCGGAGGCTGCGACGGTGTTGTGTTTGTCAAGATGCTTTGCTGATGTTCATATCTGTTGCCAGATGCGTGTTCCTGTTGTGTCGTTAGAGAGGGTCATTTGAGTGGCAAAAAGGGCGACGGACATTTTGCTCGCTTCAATTTGTCGGCTCGGGATCGGGTTGCACAGATTGGTCTAGTGGTTCAGACCAGTGCTTGAGACACAGGGGCAGGTTGTGGATACCTAAGGTGCAGGAACTACATGATAGCATTCTTGAGGATGCACACCGTTCGTGGTATACAGTTCATCCTAGCAGGACCAAGATGTATCATGATTTGCGACGTTTATTTTGGTGGCCTGGGATGAAGGCCGATGTGGGTGCATATGTGAGAGCTTGTCATATTTGTCAGCAAGTTAAGGCCGAGCATAGGAGACCAGCTGGATTGTTACAGCCACTACCGATTCCATAGTGGAAATTGGAGCATGTTACGATGGATTTTGTGAGCGGGTTGCCATAGACTGCGAGACGTCATGATGCTGTGTGGGTTGTTATTGACAGATTGACTAAGTCTGCACACTTCATTCCTATATCGATGACGTATTCGTTTCCTTAGTTGAGTATCATTTTTAAACGAGAGGTTGTTAGACTACATGGAGTACCGCTATCTATTGTGTCTGACAGAGATCCCAGGTTGACTTCGAAGTTGTGGGAGAGCATGCAAGAGCAGTTTGGGACGAGACTACAGTTCAATACGGCTTATCATCCTCAGACAGATGGTCAGTCAGAGAGATTGATACGGATATTGGAGGACATGCTTAGAGCATGCATTTTGCAGTTTGGAGGTGCTTGGGAAGAGTATTTGCCGTTGTGCGAGTTCGCGTACAACAACAGCTATCAGGCGAGTATTGGTATGCCACCATTTGAGGCTTTGTATGGTAGACCTTGCAGATCACCAGCTTGTTGGGCAGCACCTGAGGATGTGGCAGTGATTGGACCTGAAGTTGTTATTGATCATACCGAGAAAATTCGGCAAATTAGATTGAGATTGCAAGTAGCTCAAGATAGGCAAAAGAAGTATGCTGATAGGTATCTTGAGGGTTTGAGTTATGATGTGGATGACTTGGTATATCTGAAATTTTCGCCCTGGAAAGGACATCAGAGGTTTGGAATCAAGGGGAAACTAGCATCGAGATATATTGGACCGTTTAGAGTTATAGCACATGTTGGGACAGTAGCATATAGATTGGAGTTGCCAGCAGAGTTAGCAGGCGTTCATCCAATGTTTCACGTGTCTATGTTGAGGTTAGCTAAGTCAAGACCGAGGCCGATGGTGGATATTAGACAGATTGAGGTTCGTCCTGATGTTTCATATGAAGAGCAACCCGTTGAGATCATGGATTGTAGAGTTAAGACTCTGAGGAACAGGGAGATTCCGAAGGTATTGGTACGATGGCAGCATCACGGGACTGAGGGACTCACCTGGGAGCTCGAGTCGACTATGAGACAGAGATATCCTCAGTTATTCACTGGTGAGTGTTGATTATAACTTAAATTTCGGGGCGAAATTTTAATTTAGTTAGGAAGAACTATAACGGCCCAATTAATATTTGCCGTTATTTTATGACGTCATTAAAGACGTGGACGCCAGCGTAGACGTTCATGGGTTCCACAACGAGGCTGGAGTACGTCCGGATTAGGTAAATAGTATTTTATGTATTGTTTTGGTTAATTTGCGATGTTTATGTTAAAATAGGTTAACGACATCGCGATGTGTGTAATTATATTTTAAATTGACGTGTGAGATAGTGTGATGAGTATACGCATCGATATGCGTGTCAACGCGGGTACCGGGTAGATTAAAGACGAAATTTTAAGTTGAGAAAAATATTACACACATTAAATGGATTAAATGTGATAAAATACGTAAATTGGTGGGTGCATAGTAAAACGCGGGGTCGTGGTCGACACGCCTGGGTAGTACGTTAGTGTGCACGCCCGAGTACGCTCGTTGGCGCACGACAAAATTTTAGGCGCGAAAGTATAGGTAAGTATATATATATTTATATATATATGTATATAAGTAATTTATATATATATATATATAAATATATATTAAAAATTAGAAAATAAATAAATAATAGTGAAATGACCAAAAAGTGCATGAACTTTGTAAAGAATAGTGGATATGGATAGGGGCAAAAGGGTCATTTCACCCTAAAAATTTGATAAACACCACCGTCACCACTATTTTCTCACATTTTGAGAAAAATCGAAAAGAGAGAGGAGAGAAGAGAGAAAGAGAGAGAACAAGAGAAAGAGACCAAAGAGGTGAGTTCTTGATGTTGTGGTGTTGTTTTTGTTGTTGTTGATTGTTGTATGTTGTGTGTGTTGTTGGATGGTGGTGGTGGCGGTTTGGTGGTGAGGTGGTGGAGGTGGGGTGGAGCTCGAGAGCTCGGACGAACTGCGAGAGCGGTTTCGTCCAAGGAGGGAGACGACCACATGTCATTCTCTCCCTCTCCCTCTCCCTCTCTCAATTCATAAAAAAAATATAAAAAAAAAATTGTTGGAACAGAGCCATTTGGCTCTGTTCCAACGAAGAAGAAGGGGCCGGTTCGGTCGAACCGCCCCTAATTAAAAAAAAACAACAATTTTGAAAAAAAAAATTCTGGAAAATTCATATAAAATAGGAAAATTAGAAAAAATATATTTTGATCAAATAAATGAATTTTGGGATTTTCTCGGAATGTTGGCAAGATATAATCGGGGGTTTTAGCCTCGAAAAACGAAAAAATTGACATAATATATTAAATTGAAGCTAATTTAGTGATAAATGATAATAGGTATAATTCGGGTGATAATTTGAATTGTCGGGTGTTATTGGAGCTGAGATGGGGTTTGGTTTTCGGGACGCGGAGTGCGAATTGAGGTGTGTAGTATCCCAATTGAACTTCACTTTAGTATTTACCGTTTGATTTATTTGAATTCAGTTCTATTTATTCTTTACTCCATTTCATTATTGCTTTACGGTGGCTTAGTACTCTCACCTGGTGACTTTACGGTAGTAGAGTCACTCCTACCAGGTGTCTTTACGGTGTTGAGATCACTCCCCACCCGGTGCTTATTCGTTACGGCCATAGAGTCCACTAAGTCATAGCACTTGTCTAGGCATAAGCCGGTGAATAGGCTACACGGGTATGGTTGGCTTGTGTGGGTGCGTCGTGGGTCTACGCCGACCACTTAGAGGGTCCCGGGTCACCCGGTAGAGGTGTTTTCACGGGCTGTGCCTGGGGAAAAACCCGAAGTATGACTTGGTCTGATTTTATTGTGCACGTACTTTGTTTCTTTACTATATTTATGCATGCGATGATCCTTTTTACAGTTGTCTGTATTCTTTTGTTCCGCATGATTAATTATAGTATTTTAAATTTCAGTACTTTTACTTCCATAATTACTTGGTGAATTTCCTTGGGATTACTCACTCTGAACTCGTCATCTGTCTTTTTGTGATGGCTGAGTGCAGACCCTAGTACGAGCTGGGGAAAGGGCAAGCTTGAGGACTACATCGATTGACAGCTCTAGCCCTTCTCGTACGTATGTTTATATTTACTTCTTTTATGTTGGGTTTTGGGACTTGAGAGATAGGCTGTATATTTTGATATTTTGAGGATCTTAGATGATATGTATATGATGTACAGTTGATATGGTTTCCACTTAGGCATTTTGCTCATAATATACATGTTGAATCTTAATGTTGTTAGTAAATCTTCCACTGCGTAAATTGTCGTTAAATGATATTAAAGGAATAAAAGTTAACTCATAACATCAATGTTAACCGGAAATTGATTAATAATGGATAATTGGGCGTGGGACACAGCTGGCGGTGATGTGGACAGTTGTGGGCCCGCGTGGCCTCCCATTGCAGACCAATGTGGAAATTGGGGCCGCCACATTTTGGCATCAGAGCGAGGTCAAACCTTGGGAATTGGAGATTGAATAAGAGCATAAACTTAATGAATAAATCTTAGAGGTGGAAACCACAAGTGAATGATTAAAGGCTTAGTTGGGAAGTGACGCGAGGCGGGTAAACTTAGGAAATTACATATACTTATGTTTTGATTGTGTACTATATATTATGCGCGTATGTACCGAGTCTGATCCAATGCACGTTGGTTGTGCAGTTGTGATGGATGGACAAACTCCTAGTACTCCGCTGACTACTCAGCAGGAGATTGGGGAGACTAGTTACCATACCACTAGTGAGGTAGCTGATTTACGAGCCATGGTGCAGAGACTAAGCGAGCAAAGAAGATTATTACAAAGAGAGCAAAGAAGATTACTTCAAGCGAGCACGAGATGGGCGAGTTGATGGAGTTTATCCGGAGTTCGAGGATGCCAGCAGTGGCACCGACTGCTGAACGTGTTGCACCTACTACTACACAGACAGCCTTAGCACCAGCTATTACTACGCAGGCGGCTGGGTCAGAGACAGTGATAGAGAGGGTTGAGCCAGTTGTAGTGCCAGCAGAGACTACTGTGGTGACACCCACCACTACAGAGCAGCAGATAGGGACTTCGACTGCTAGGAGTAGGATGTTAGAGCAGCGAAGATGGTGAAGGATTTTATGAGGTTTAACCCTACGTACTTCACTAGAGTCAGTGATCCTGAGGTTGCAGGATGTTGGTTGATGACTCACAGACAACTATACCAGTTGCTGGAGGTACCCGAGGTGGACCAGGCACGTATCTCAGGTTACTGTTTGAGGGGTCAGGCCGCAGTTTGGTGGACTACCTACACTGACATACATGGTATGCCAGCGACGTGGGGAGAGTTTAGACAGTTATTTTTGGACGAGTATATTCCCACAGAGGTGCAGTTACGATTGAGGGAGCAGTTCTTGAGTTTGCGACAGGGTACCATGTCAGTTTCGCAGTACATGGACCGATTCTGGTATCTCATGATGTATGTTATGGATGTGGCTAACACGGAGGGATTACAGATTTATTATTTCAGCAGACGCCTGGATGAGAGGATTGGTAAGGTGATAGTCGCGACTGGTGCAGAGACACTACAGATTGTTTATGATAGAGCATTGGCTCGTGAGACATATCTACGACACCGGGGTGAGCTTAGAGATGAGTCTGGACAGAGTTCTCGGTCTAATTAGAGAATGAAGAGATCGAGAGATCAGTCTGACAGACAGAGACATGATCAGGGTCGACGAGATAGGCATTACGAGCAGCAGAGAGGAGCTGAGAGGCAGGTAGTGTACGTTGCCGCACCTGCCCCATTTGAGCAGCCACGACAGCGTATTTGAGATGGAGGAGGTCGTGGTAGAGGACAGAGAGATCGGGGTCGTGACAGGGCTCAGGTGCATATAGTGTCACAGTCGGATTGGCGGGAGACGCGACGGTGTTTCAGATGTCATCAGGTCGGACATGAACAGAGTAACTGTCCGATGTCAGCTTCGGCATCACGGTCACAGATTGAGCCTGCTAGGAAGAAAGTTCATGCTGCTGGTACACCTACTGCCGTACAGCCAGATCGTGTTGCGACTCGTCAGCTATTCGAGGCTATGTTACCTATATGCGATGTCTTCATGCATGTATTATTTGATTCCGGTAGTACCTTTTCGTTTATATCGGGACGTAGGGTCAGACAGTTATGGTTATCTATTGAGACTTTAGATCCACATCTTGTCCTCAGTACGGCTGCTGGGGATAAGATTTATCCTAACCGAAATGCCGAAATTGTGTGGTAGAGATTGAGGGACACCAGTTACCTGTCGACTTTCGTATCCTAAAGTATTTAGAGTTTGATGCTTTATTAGGTATGGAGTGGTTATCGGTGTATCGCGCACACATTGATTGTTTTGGTAAGGTGATAGTATTTGATATTGAGGGCATTCCGATATTTACTTTTGTTGGGACGGCGTCAGACTTACCAATTACCAGAGGTCGATTAGCTACCACACAGGAGATGGAGGCATTTAGGATGATGGTGGAACCAGACCGGAGACCCGAGGTTAGAGTGGATGATGTCCCAGTAGTGTGTGAATTTCCTGAAGTATTTCCAGACGATTTGCCAGGTTTACCACTTCCTAGGTCAGTTGAGTTCATGATTGAGTTGATTCTGGGGACGCAACCGATATATAGCCGACCGTACAGGATGTCAGCGTTGGAGCAGAGAGAGTTGAGGTCCCAATTAGAGGAGTTGCTACAGAAGGGTTTTATTCATCCCAGTATGTCTCCTTGGGGCGCACCAGTCCTATTTTTTAAGAAGAAGGACGGTTCTTTGAGGATGTGCGTAGACTACAGGAAGCTGAATCAAGTGACGATTCGAAATCGTTATCCACTTCCTAGGATTGATGATCTATTCGATCAGTTGGCGAGTGCTAAGTTTTTCTCGAAGATTGATTTACGATCTGGATATCATCAGTTGAGGATTCGGGAGAGTGATATCGAGAAGACGGCGTTTAGCACGCGCTATGGATTGTTTGAGTTCACAGTCATGCCATTTGGGGTGACTAATGCGCCGGCTATCTTTATGGATTTGATGCACCGAGTACTACGGCCATTTTTGGATCGTTATGTGATTGTATTCATCGATGATATCTTAATATACGTAAGACTCGTGAGGAGCACGAGAGACACCTCCAGAGATGTTTTGATGACGTTGAGGGAGCATAGATTGTATGCTAAGTTCAGCAAGTGTGCTTTAGCAACAAGCCTAGCTTTGTACTTGTTGATGAAGCTATCTGCATTCAACTTTGTTTTAAACACCCATTTTACTCCAATAGCTTTTCTATCTTCAGGCCTCTTAACCAACTTCCAAGTTTTATTTTTCTGAATCATTAACATCTCCTCTATTGCTTTCTTCTATTTTGCATCTTTAAGTGCTTCTTCAGGATCATCGTTTATAAATATTAGAAAGAAGTTTGTACCTTGGATTGGAGGATCATCTATTGAATCATCCAAACATCCACTTGTTGCTTGTTCTTCATAAACTCTCTTTTAAATCTTGAGGGAATTCAATAGTTTCTTATAGATTCTTCTAATCCCATTGCTCATCCTCATTAAAGTGTACATCTCTAGTATTGGTCATTTTTTCAGTTTAAGGATGTTACACCTTATAAGCATTTAAGATTGAACTGTAACCCATAAAGATGCATAGAATTGCTTTCTTGTTAAGTTTGTCATGCTTGACTTGTTGCATGTGAACAAAACATAAATAGCAAAATACTTTAAGGAAGCCAAGTGAAGGTTTATACCCAAACCAAACCTCAAATGGTGTTCTATCTTCCAAAGCCTTGGTAGGAAGTCTATTTTGAAGAAAAATAGTTGTGTTAGTTGCTTCTGCCCAAAATTGTTTAGGTAACTCCTCATGCGACATACATCTAGCCATCTCCATAACTGATCTATTTCTTCTTTCACTAACTCCATTTTGTTGAGGAGAGTATGGAGTTATGAGGTGATGTTCAATGCCAGATTCTTCACAAAATAAATTAAATTTTGTTGAAGTATATTCCTTATCGTTGTCAGGCCTCAAACTTTGAATCATGTAGCCACTTTGATTTTCCGCCATCTTCTTGAATTTCCAAAACACTTTAGTTAATTCTGATTTGAATTTCAAGAAAAAATCTAGCAATTCTTGTAAATATGATCATCAATGAATAGAATGTAGTAGAGGACCTTGTAATGATGGAGTTCGATGAGGTGCAGCCACATTTGTATAAATTAATTGTAGCTTTTGGGAGGCTCTCCAAGTCGATTTTGGAAATGGGATCCTATTTTGTTTACCAAATTGACAAGCACTACAATTTAGTAAATGATCATCAAGAATAGGTAGTCCTGTAATCATGACTTTCTTCTTCATGTTCAACATTATTTTAATGTAGCAATGACCAAGTCTTTTGTGCCAAATTTCTACAGTACTCACTTCTTTGTGGTAAGCTTTATACACTTTTTCTGTTTGATCAAATGATAAGCTTTTTCCTCTCATTTTGACCCTCACAATCTCATGGCCAGTAGCAACAAAAATGACAAAATGATAATCTTCAAAGGATACTTTATATCCTTTTTCAATTAATTGGCCAACACGAAGCAAGTTTTGGTCAATGTCGGGAACATAAAGCACGTCTGAAATTGTTTTGGTACCTGAAACTGTTGTTAGTGCAATTCCTTTTTCCTTTTGTTGTGATGTAACCTCCATTTCCTATTCTAACCTTCTGAATTTCAGTTGTCTTTAAGTCCATGAACAAACTTTTGTCATAGGACATGTAGTTTGTACAACCACTATCTATCAACCAACATTCAAATGAGGTTTTAGTTGAATGGCAAGCAACTACAAAAATATGGTCTTCATCATCTCTATCAACAACTTGGGCTTCTGCATTGTTCTTTTGAGATTTGCTTTTGCAAATCACAGCTTCATGTCCAAGTTGATTGCACTTTCTACATTTAGCATCCAATTTCTTCCAACATTTATATGGTGCTTGACCTTTTCTATCACAATGATGACATGGTGGATAATTTCTCTTTTGGTTTCTAACTTTGCTTAGGTCTTGACAATTTTTAGTGTTCCCTCTACTTGTTGCTGAACCTTTTTTGAAAATCTTTTTCTTGTTATTTCCATTATCTTGATGCTTTGCTAGTAAAGCACCTTCAACAACATGATATTCTCTAATAATCTTTCATTGATCTTGTGCTTGCATGGCATTTAACAACTCCGCCAACGTGATCTTGGAAACTTCTTTCGTGTTATTCAAAGTGGTGATTAAAGCTTCATATCTATCCGGAAAAGTAACAAGAATATTCCCTACAATTCTTAAATCATTAAATTCAGTACCAAGTATTTGCACCTTGTTGACAATAACAAGTAATATATCCGAGTATTCTTTAATAGTTTCAGAATCTTTCATCTTTTCCAATTGAAATTCTCTAATTAGATTTAAGACTTGCATACCTCGAATCCTTTCAACTCCTTTGTACTCTTTCTTCAAGTAATCCCAAATCTCTTTCGCGAACTTGAAAGACATAATTCTTGTAAAAAGGGTTATTGAGATGGAAGCGAACAAATAGACTTTTGCCTTTGACTTCATGGTTTTTCTTTCTTTGTAATTTTTCATCTAGGCAACATTTGGGTTGTGTGTCAACTAAGGAATTTTGTAATCCTCTTCTATAGCTTCCCATAAATCCAAAGCATCTAAGTAAGTCTCCATCTTCACCGCCCAAAGTTGGTAGTTTTCTCCATCAAATATTGGAGGAGCGATCTTGTATAAACTCTTCTCAGATTCTATCCACAAATCCCTTAAGAAAACAACTCTGATACCAATTGTAGATTTAAAAACAATTTAAGCAAATGGAAGGAAGGGAGAGAATAAATTGTTTCTATTTTGTGTCTAAATTTTCTGTGCACCCACACTAAACTGAAATCAGATTTCGATCACTTAAAAAACTTAATTCTGCGTACATATATATAGAGAATAAAAATTAAATCTTAAGCCAACTATGATTCCTTACCTTATCTAATTCTACCTGATAAGTCGGTATTTATAAGATTTAATAGTCTATTTTTAGTATAATTTAATGTGGAAGTTTATAAAATATATATCTAATTATATTTACTTTTGGTTTTTAGATGAAATGGAGTGCACAGTTGAATCCGGGCAGAAAAATACTCAAAATAGATTATTTACTTGCAGTATTCGGATACCAGGAGAGTTTATCTCGAAATATACACCGACAGTTGCGTAATTGGGGTCCAGCATTGACATGTGTCAATTCATTACTGGTCCAGCGTTAAAACATACACCACCAGTGACATGTGTCATCGTGTGATTCATCCAGAAAGCCACGTATCGATCCGTGATTCGCCGAACCGCGTCATACAGCAGCTGCTAGCGAATCCGTGCACGCCACGTAATCACTCCAACAACGTCATCACCAATCAGCTACCGCCACGTGGACAAGCATAGCCATCTCCTCTCTCCAGCTATTTGATCGGCCTCAGGATGCGTGCATGTGTTGTCTCCCAGAATTTCAGTGATTTACGCGAGTCTCTTCCAGCCACTCTGCCCGCCACGTTTCGTTCCACGACTGATCCAGTAAGGCACCGTCTTCCAGCTCCAGCCTATCACAAATTGCCACGTGTCGCCAGACCCCTTCACAGACATCACCAGCACTCTTCTCGTCCAATGAGATGCTGTCACGTCATCCAGTCAACAGAATTCATCCAATCACCTTCTGACACGTCAGTAAGCATCCATATTTCAGCCAATGACTGCCTAACACGTGTCAAGGACAAAAATACACCCAAAAACAGTTTTCTCTCTCTTCCATACACTAATTTTAGTAGTATTACATATTAAGACTTTAGGTATAAATAGAACATCTATTATTCATTAAAAACTCTCTCTCCATTACTTTGTGAGTAGCCATGTCCGGCTAATCAAGTCATTGCCTAGGTCGGAGGTAAAGCAATTCAAGATTATGGATTCATGGCATAACTTGTGAGATCTAATTGTTTTATTATTTAATTTAATTTAATTTTTTCTATTTCATTGTTGTTGATTTTAATGAATATGGTTTAAACTTAGGGTATGTATGTGGCCAGTGCATGCTTTTAGGTGGATAATCTATAGTTAATTGACTCATTAGTATCCGTAATTGTGCTTTTGAGACAATATAAGTAACAAGCATTCACCCGATTGCCGTCAAAACCTTTCGTTGAGTGTGCAACAATTGAATCTAGGTTAAATCGGGAGCGGGCGCGATCCAGTTATCTAGGATTAGTATTCCCATAGAAGTTTATTACTGTGATTAATGTGTTAAATCTTATGGCAGATGTTTAAGGTTATACATTAATTAGGGAAGTAATTAGTGGCGGATGTCGTAGCTATCGAGATTAGGGGAATTAGGAATTTCTGGCGGATGTCGATTTTTCATAGCTAATCTAGGGGAACTTGAATTAATAATTGTTTTGGGAAAGACTGACGACCATGATATGCCATTGAATCTTGATCTTGTCTTGTGGAACCATAGACTTAGGTATTTTAATTAATTGTTCGTAGACTTAGGTATTTCTTTTAGTTATTTAATTTCTTAGTAATTAGATTAGTTAATTAAATCATTTTCTCTAAACCCCAGTTTTTCTTTATTTTAGAACCTTAGAATGATTACCAATCTCTGTGGGATCGACCCTTTGCCACTATCTGCAAATTGTTGGTTTAAGAAAATATTTTATTACCACGTTCGGCGCGCGTCAATTTTTGGCGCCATTGCCAGGGATTGATTTTTCTTTCTTTGGTTTTATTTATTTATTTATTTATTTATTTATTTGTAGTTACTTTATGCCCTTGTCTCTAGCATGTTTGCAGAAACTCCACGATGGCCTCCTATTCCGACAATTATAATCAATTCAAAGACTCATACTATGAAAGTATGAATGGGGTAGGTATGTCAAATTATGGACATGAATTTTCTAATTGGCTTTCTTTTGTGCAACAGGTTGAGGTTTGTAGAATTTGCGGAGATAATACTCATCCTACCGATGTTTGTCCTTACGAGCCCGAATATGAGAGTTATCCTTATTCGAGTAATGCATCGCCACAACCCGACTTTAGTTATCCCTTTTCCAGCCTACTGACTCCTCGACGAGATAAGCAATCTCTTGAAGATATGTTCAAAGAATACTCCTCTTTCAATCAAAGGTTCCATCAAGACATCTTATAATATCAGGAAAACTCCACCATGGCCGCCTCTTCACAACATTCTTTTAGCTGGCCCTATGCAGTACAACAGGAACCTATCAAAGCTTGTGATCTTTTTAGTGGTTGTCATCATTTTCCTAATATATGTCCCTTTGACTACTGGAGTAATTCATCGCTACAGCCTAACAAATATAGTTCCATGCGGAATCGACCTTTAAAGGATAAAATAAGGTTTCTTTTAGAGACTGAACAGGACATGTACCTCACCGAGCAAGAATTAGACCAATGGATTCAAGAAAAGAATAAAAAAGCTGAAGATGAAATAAAGTTAATTCTCCAGAAAAGATCAACGAATACCATAAGTTCAATTCCATTAAATAGTGTTGAGGTGAAAGATGAGGAATATAAGAGTAATTACGAAGAGTCAGAGGAGAAACTTGAAGTGTCTCAATCAGAGTCGGAGATCGTTATGGCACAAACTTACGAAAAAGAAGCCGAAAAAGATATTGAAGTCACTTTAATTAGGCCGGAGGTACTACAACAAGAGAGCAAGGATGACCAATCCTTTGTATTGGTCAACCCACCCACCCTCCCATATATATTTGATGATTTTGAGATGGAGGTGGATGTAAAGGAGCGTTCGAAGACTTTTTGCACTGCCGACACCTTTGTGTTGGACGATCCGAAAATTATAGATTCATATGTACTTGAAGTCCCGGATAAGCTCCCATTTTTGAACAAGGGCGTGTCTGTTTCACTGCCCAATGCTAGAGGAGAGAGTATCATTCTTGGATACTCATTACCGAAAGGCATCACTTGAAGACAACATACGCAAAGTCGAGCCAAAGACTTTAAACAAAAGCGCTATTGGGAGGCAGCCCAAATTTTGATAAGTATTATTTAGTTTTATTTTTTTATATTTTTATATTTTATTTTTATTTATTATTATTATGCATGAACTTATATCATTTCCTTCTTCTTATCATTATCATCTTCTTATCACTATCATGTTCTTTCACCATTTTTGTTTATTTTTTTGTATATAGACCACTTAACTTGTTTTGAACCTTGAGGAAAAGGTTCGGAATAAGTTAGGGGTATTTTAGGGATTGTGGATAGTGTTGGATAGAATTTCTTGCTAAAGATCGCAGGTATGATCGGTAATTTTTAAAATTATATGGTTGAAGGATGGTAATTGTTACTACCCCAATAAGCTGGATCTGAGCATGCTGGGCTGGGCAGCATGATAACTCAGCAAATGACCAAGTTTCGATGGACTCGGGAGGTTTCGGGGGACTCCAAAGACGGATTAGGGTTTTATACATGGCTCATACCTAAGTGGGCAAGGCTAGGCTCATACCTAAGTGGACAAGGCTCATACCTAAGTGGGCAAAGCTTGGCAAGGCTGATACCTAAGTGGGAAAGACTTGGCAAGGCTCATACCTACGTGGGCAAGGCTTGACAGAGCTCATACCTAAGTGGGCAAGGTTTAGCAAGGTGTGGGCAAGGTTTGGCACGGTGTGGGCAAGGTTTGGCAAGGCGCGTACCTTAGCGAGCGTGGGGTAACGCAGGGTGTATCGTGACGAGCGCGAGGTGACACGGAGCATACCGTGACAAGCACGGTGTGGTACGGCATTTACCTAAGTGGGCACGGTGTGACACGGTATGTACCTTAGCGGGCACGACATACGCCTTGGCACGAGCAAGGTCATGCCTTAGGATGGGCAAGACAAGACCTTGGCACAGTTGACTTTCCTTGACCCTGGCGTCGACCCTGGTCAAAGTATGCTTGGTCTCATTTTGGGAAGTTTCCTATTAGAGTTGGGGAAACAGCTTAACATCTACTATAAGGGGAGGTGGGCTCTCTCCTAGGGGTGGCATGGGCAAGAGTAGCAAGGAAGGCCCTCGAGCATGCCTTGGGCACCATGCCAAGGCAAAGACCCACGGACCATGGTCTGGCCATCCTGAGCTGGTGGGACTCAACCGAGCCCTGGCTTAGCACCCAACGTGCCTGGGCACGGCCAGGCACCACAAGACGCAGTCCCTGTCCTTTAGAGAAGCATGGACTTCGTTCCTTGAAACGTGGGTAGACCAAGTCGAGGTAGTTGGGGAACTACCTTGGTCATGGTCGGGCCATGACCAAGCCACGTCCAGGCTTGTCCTGAATACATGGAGCATGTGCTAATTGACCCAGTAATGGAGGCGGTTACGGAACCAGATGGCAACAAAAGAACAAGGCAGTTGGGCAATTGCCTTGACCACTAAGGGAGTGGTGTTTTACCAGGTCTATGGATTGATGTACACTGGACATGTGTCCTAGTTGGTTATGTAACTACCTAATGGCTAGTCTATAAAGCCAAGGGCTCTGAGCTTGGGGAAGCATAGGGTTCCACGAGTTGTATTCCCAATTGAGAACTAGTAAAAATGTTTCCTTGTTGCCTATTGCTTGCTGTCCCTTTAATTCAAGTATTGGTGTGCTGAACTAAGGTGGCCCTTAGGCACCACAGGTTCGATTGAGAGAGAAAAAAATTTCCTAGTGAAAAACCCCTCTTTCATCGGCCCTGTGACAATTGGTATCAGAGCCTCGTTCAGAGACAATGGCAACCCGATCAGTAAGTGATCTAAGTGAGAGGGTGTCTCACCTAGAGCATGTAATGGAAATGATGTTTCCTCCGGCAGAATCGGCGGAGTCTTCAACTACGTCCCAACTTATTGAAGCCTTGGAAATGTTGGTGGCTTCATTGGTGACTAGGAGAGAGTCACAAGAAGCCATGATTGCTATGTGGGAATCGAGATTTGAAGAGCTTGTAGTAGATGTGTGGTCAGTGGGAGAACTTACCACCGAAACAGCCTCGACAATGGCTGTGGAGGTGAGCTTACTGAAGCGAGCTGTGGGCGGAACCTCGGAAGGGGTAGTAGCAGCGAAGCCCCGAACAAAGGTGCCGGAGCCAAAGAAATTCTCTGGCAAGCGGAATGCAAAGGAGCTTGAGAATTTCATTTGGGATATGGAGCAGTACTTCGCAACTATTGGAACGGAGGAGATTCAGAAGGTCATCTTGACCCCTATGTACCTTTAGGGTGATGTGAAGCTTTGGTAGAGAACCAGAGTGGATGATGATGCAGCTGCGGGGAGGCCCAAAATCATAGATTGGGAGGTGCTCAAAAGGGAATTGAAGGATCAACTCCTTCCTACCAATGCGGCTTGGCAAGCGCGGGAGGCCTTGCGCAAGCTCAAGCAGACGGGATCAGTGCGTGACTATGTGAAGGAATTTTCCTCTCTCTTGCTGGACATCAAAAACATGTCAGAGGAGGACAAACTTTTCAATTTCACCACGGGATTGCAGTCTTAGGCTCAAGCTGAGCTAAGGAGGCAAGGAGTGAAGGACTTTCCTGGGGCAATTGCGGCTGCTGATAGTCTTGTAGAATTCAAGACTAGTTCCTCCCAGAGCGAAGGGAAGAACAAGGAGAAGAAACCGTTCAAGAACCACCAGAAGAAAGGCGAGAAGAAGCCTTTTCCTCCTAAGCCAGTGAGCACGAAACCAACACCTAAAGCAGACCCAAAACCCTCATCAAGTTCCTCTGGTAAGGGTTGTTTCATTTGTAATGGCCCTCACAGGGCACGAGACTGCCCAAAGAAGGAGAAACTTTTGGCCTTAATCGCGGAGGATGATGGCCAGCCCCGAATGAACCATTGCAGCTGCTGAATGCAATTCAGCAAGCGAAAACGAGCCATTCGGAAGGGCTAATGTACGTGGATACTGAGTTGAACCAGAGACGAGTCTTGGCGATTGTGGATTTGAGAGCTACTCACTCAATCGTGGCAGACCATATGGTGGGAAAATTGGGATTGGATCTCGTTGAGAACTCCAGTCGAATGAAGGCAGTGAATTCGGAGGCAAAGCAAATTTAAGGTATGGCCACTGACATAAATTTGAAGGTTAGATCTTAGGAGGGAAAGATCAACCTAATGGTTGTTCCCTTGGATGATTTCGATGTCATCCTAGGAAATGACTTTTTGCACTTGGGGAGCATTGCATTGATGTTGTTCTTAAAAGGACTGTTCGTGATGAACAAGTCCCACCCTTGTTTTGTCCCTGCGACTAATACAATTGCAGAAAAGGAGAAGACGAAGCTATCCCATCTTTCAGCCATTCAGGTGAAAGATGGACTAAGGAAAGGGGAGCCCACATTCCTAGCGGCCTTGGTGGAGACCAAGGTAGGAACAACATTAAAGATCCCTGACATAGTCGCTGAAGTGCTAGAGGACTTCAGAGATGTGATGCCGGCAGAGTTACCAAAGCAATTACCTTCACAAAGGGAAATTGACCATTTGATTGAGCTGATCCCTGGCTCAAAACCCTCAACACAAGCCCCGTACAGAATGGCTCCAAAGGAGTTGGAGGAGCTAAGGAAGCAGTTGTAAGATTTGTTGGATGCTGGATTCATTCAGCCATCAAAGGCCCCTTACGGAGCACCAGTGTTGTTCCAGCGCAAGCACGATAGTTCTCTTCGAATGTTCGTGGACTACAGGGCACTAAACAAGTTGACGGTGAAGAACAAGTACCCCATTCCACTTGTAGCAGACTTGTTCGATTGGTTATCTAGTGCGGCCTACTTTACAAAGCTGGACTTAAGGTCGGGATACTATCAAGTTCGGATTGCAGCTGGTGACATTCCAAAGACATCCATGGTGACTAGGTATGGTTCGTTTGAATACTTAGTCATGCCATTTGGCTTGACAAATGCCCCTGCTACATTCTGTAATTTAATGAATGTTGTATTGAGGGAATTCATTGATAGATTTGTCGTTGTTTACCTTGATGACATAGTGATTTACAGTCAAAACCTCCATGATCATGTGGATCACTTACAGACGGTTCTGACTACCTTGAGGGCTAACCATTTGTATGTAAAGAGGAAGAAATGTGAGTTTGCTACGCAAAAAATTTCTTTCCTCGGTCATCTTGTAGACCAGGAAAAATTGCAAATGGATCCAGAGAAGGTGCGGGCTATCATGGAATGACCAAACCCCACGAAGGTCTCGGAGTTGCGATCGTTCCTGGGGTTGGCAAATTACTATTGGCAGTTCGTGGAGGGCTACTCACGGAAGGCGGCACCACTGACAAACTTGTTGAAAAAAGATCGAGTTTGGGCATGGACGGACCGATACAATCAAGCTATGGCGGAGTTGAGGCAGGTCGTTGCCTCTGAACCAGTGCTAGGACTACCAAACTTCGAACTACCGTTCGAGGTGTATACAGACGCTTCAGATAGGGCATTGGGGCGGTGCTTTTCCAGGAGGGACACCCCATTGCCTTCGAAAGTTAGAAACTGAAGGATGCGGAGCAGAGGTTCCTGACTCACGAGAAGGAAATGCTAGCTGTGATTCATGCTCTCTATCTTTTGAGGCATTACTTGCTGGGAACCAGTTTTGTGGTGCGGACAAACAATTCAGCGATTACCTACTTTATGAGCCAGAAAAAGCTCACCCAGAAGCAAGCAAGATGGCTAGATTTCCTAGAAGAGTTCGATGTACAATTCGAACACAAGCCTGATATGCTCAATTCAGTTCTAGATGCACTCAGTCGCAAGGTGGTGGCTAAGATGGTAGCAGCAGTAGTGAGGCTGGAAAGTGAATTCCTGTCTCGTATCAAGGAGGAGACCGGCAAAGATCCTACTTGTAAGAAGTTGCTGAAGCTAGTAGCAGAGGGCACTCGGAGGTTTTGGTGTGATGATGGTTCCTCTATGCCAAAGGAGGACGCCCATATGTCCCTAGTACAGGTGGATTAAGGCAGCTACTCTTGAAGGAGACACACGATGCTCGGTGGGCTGGGCATCCGGGCATGGAGCGCACCTATGCCCTTTTATCACGTTCCTACTTCTGGCCGAAGATGGAGAAGGACGTGGATCAATACGTGCGGACTTGTCTTGTATGCCAAAAAGATAAGACGGAGAGAAGAAAGGCGTCAGGGTCGTTGGAGCCTCTACCCATACTAGAGAGGCCCTTTCAGAGCATCTCTATGGATTTTATCACTAGTCTTCCTGATGTGCAGGGAATGACCAGCGTACTGGTGGTGGTAGATCGATTCTCAAAGTATGCTACATTCATAGCTGCTTCAAAGAATTGTGATGCAGACATGACGGCGGAGTTGTTCTTAAAACATGTGGCGAAGTATTGGGGCATCCCAGAGGACATCATCAGTGATCGAGACGCTCGGTTCACTAGACGATTTTGGGTTACCTTATTCAATCTGATGGGATCAGAGTTGAAGTTTTCCACAGCAAACCATCCTCAAACAGATGGGCAGACAGAGAGAGTCAATGCTTTGCTAGAGGACTATCTCAAGCATTATGTGAATGCAAGTCATACGAATTGGGTGGATTTACTTGATACAGCCCAATTCTGCTATAATCTGCACAAAAGCTCAGCTACGGATCTGAGTCCATTTGAGGTGGCGACAGGACAACAACTGGCTACTCCACATGAAGTAGCCAAATCAAAGTCGATGGGGTCGAGCCCTGCGGCATACCGGTTTACGAGAAACAAGCAGGAGCTGAGGGAGGCAGCTCATGAAAATTTGGCCAAAGCTGTCAGGAGAATGAAGAAGTATGCAAACCAGCACAGAAGACCCTTAGAGTTCCAGGGGGGAGACCTCGTCTTGTTGAAACTTACTCCTCAGATCTTGAAGAAATTCAACAAGAAGGAGACACACAAGGGCCTAGTCCAGCGATACGAAGGACCATTTGAGGTGGTCAAGCGAATTGGGAGGGTAGCTTATCGCCTAAAGCAACCAAAAAGGTTGAAGATATACCCTACATTTCATGTAAGTTATCTCAAACCTTTCCATTTAGATCAGGCGGATCCAGGGCGGAGTGCAGGCAGACGAGCTCCACCCTTGATACGGAAGGAATTTGCAAGGGAGATCGAGTAGATTCTAAACCACGAGGTGCGTGGGCAAAGTAAGAAAAACAGGCGAATTTTCTACTTAATCAAGTGGGTTGATGTGGAGGAACCTACTTGGAGTGGAATACTACACTATGGCAGTTTGAGAAGGAGATTTCAGACTACCAGAAGTGACAGGAACCGAGCAGTTCGATGAGGGCATCGAACATTTCGGCCGGGGGAGGTTTGTTGCCACCCCAATAAGCTGGATCTGAGCATGCTGGGTTGGGCAGCATAATAACTCAGCAAATGACCGAGTTTTGGTGGACTCGGGAGGTTTCGGGGGACTTTAAAGACAGATTGGGGGTTTAGTACATGGCTCATACCTAAGTTAGCAAGGCTTGGCAAGGCTCATACCTAAGTGCGCAAGGCTTGGCAAGGCTCATACCTAAGTGGGCAAGGCTTGGTAAGGCACATACCTAAGTGGGCAAGACTTGGCAAGGCTCATACCTAGGTGGGCAAGGCTTGGCAAGGCTCATACCTAAGTGGGCAAGGTTTGGCAAGGTGTGGGCAAGGTTTGGCATGGTGTGGGCAAGGTTTGGCAAGGCGTGTACCTTAGCGGGCGCGGGGTGACGGGGGGCGTATCGTGACGAGCGCAAGGCGACACGGAGCATACCGTGACAAGCACATTGTGGCACGACATTTACATAAGCGGGCACGGCATGGCACGGTATGTACCTTAACGGGCACGGCATATGCCTTGGCACGAGCAAGTTCATGCCTTGGCACAGGCAAGGGAAAACCTTGGCGCAGTTAACTTTCCTTGACCCTGGCGTTGACCCTGGTCAAAGTATGTTTGGTCTCATTTTGGGATGTTTCCTATTAGAGTTGGGGAAACGGCTTAACATCTACTATAAGGGGAGGTGGGCTCTCTCCTAGGGGTGGCATGGGCAAGAGTAGCAAGGAAGGCCCTCGAGTATGCCTTGGGCACCATGCCAAGGCGAAAACCCACAGACCATGGTCTGACCACCCCGAGCCGGTGGGACTCGACAGAGCCCCGGCTTAGCACCCAACGTGCTTGGGCACGGCCAGGCACCACGAGACGCAGTCCCTGTCCTTTAGAGAAGCATGGACTTCGTTCCTTGAAACGTGGGTAGACCAAGTCGAGGTAGTTGGGGAACTACCTTGGTCATGGTCGGGCCATGACCAAGCCACGTCCAAGCTTGTCCCGAATACATGGAGCATGTGCTAACTGACCCAGTAATGGAGGCGGTTACGGAACCAGATGGCAACAAAAGAACAAGGCAGTTGGGCAATTGCCTTGACCACTAAGGGAGTGGTGTTTTACCAGGTCTATGGATCGATGTACACTGGACATGTGTCCTAGTTGGTTATGTAACTACCTAATGGCTAGTCTATAAAGCCAAGGGCTCTGAGCTTGGGGAAGCATAGAGTTCCACAGTTGTATTCCCAATTGAGAGCTAGTAAAATCGTTTCCTTGTTGCCTATTGTTTGCTGTCCTTTTAATTCAAGTATTGGTGTGCTGAACTAAGGTTGCCCTTAGGCACCACAAGTTCGATTGAGAGAGAAAAAAATTTTCTAGTGAAAAACCTCTCTTTCATTGGCCCTGTGACAGTAATGGTGGTGTTATTCTCATTCTTTTATCTTTCTATCTCTTTTTCTTCTGTCATTAATACTTCCATCTCCCATTTCACTAGGATATGATATATTTTCATGCATGCATTTAGTATAGTTTTATTAGGAGTAGACATGTGTCTATCTTTGTTTATTCTTGCATTTAGACCTTACATAGTGTCATATATTGTCATATGTTGCATTTAAAGTCACCCGAAACTTTGGTTCATGCCTTTTATTGTGGATGAGTACATTATGGTTATTTTTTGACTTGAAACTCAGGAAAAATTAGAAGAAACATTTAATCAAGCCATAGCTCAGCATTTTTATAATTTCATTATTAGGGACTTAGTATGATGGTTAAACTTTGTGCTAGATACCAAAATAGACAGACGGTCAGAATTGTGCAAGTAATAGTGCTTTAATTCATATTTGATAATCTGCTTAATCATAGTGAAAGTGAGAAGGGCTAACAGGAGTTTTCTTAAAATAGAGAGTCCCACAGGATTTCATAGGAAATGGAGCAGAGAATCTTATGGTGGAAAAAAAGTGAGAAAAGCGGTTCATAGGAAATGGAGCAGGGACCGTACTACTTGAAAAAAAATATTATGGAGAAAAAAATAAAGCGTATATATTGAATGAATAAAGGTGAAAGTTTATGAAAACTCCTCAAAAAAAAAGATTTAGCTCGAGTGCTTTCACTAAATTAAGTAAGATTTTTAAACTTGCGTGCTTGAATGTATAGACCAAGAAAACTCATGAGTAGTTGACAGCCTTTATTTTGACTAAATCTATGTCTTTAAAGTGTGATCTTAACTGTGTTTAGGTTGCGAAACTTGACATATAATAACTCTGAAATTTCATGAGTGGCTTGTTACTTGGCAACTATGTAAATCAAAGGAACTCCATGAATTTTAAATCGGGTATAGGTATAGGTATGGTCTAGGTTTATGATTAGTTTAGTTAACATTAGAAATCTAGTTTAGTTTGTGTTGTCAAATATACCTTTGCTCGGGACGTGCAAAGTCTTAAGTTTGGGGTTATTTGATAAGTTGGTATTTATAAGATTTAATAGTCTATTTTTAGTATAACTTAGTGTGGAAGTTTATAAAATATATATCTAAATATATTTATTTTTTGGTTTTTAGGTGAAACGGAGTTCACGGTTGAATCCAGGGCGAAAAATACTCAAAATAGAGTATTTATTTGCAGTATTCGAATACCAGGAGAGTTTGTCTCGAAATATACACCGACAGTTAGGTAATTCGGGTCAGCATTGCCATGTGACAATTCATTACTGGTCCAGCATTAAAACATACACCAGCAGTGACACGTGTCATCGTGTGATTCATCCATATAGCCACGTGTCGATCCGTGATTCGCCGAATCGCGTCACACAGCAGCTGCCAGCCAATTGGTGCACGCCACGTAATCACTTCAGCAACGTCATCACCAATCAGCTACCGCCACGTGGACAAGCACAGCCATCTCCTCTCTCCATCTGTTTGATTTGCCTCGGGATGTGTGCAGGTGCTGTCTCCCAAATTTTAGGTGATTTACGTGAGTCTCTTCTCGCCACTCTACCCACCACATTTCGCTCCGCGACTGATCCAGCAAGGCATCGTCTTCCAGCTCCAGCCTATCACAAATTGCCACATGTCGCCAGACCCCTTCACAGCATGTCACCAGCACTCTTCTCGTCCAATGAGACGCTGCCACATCATCTAGTCAACAGAATTTATCCAATCACCTTTTGACACATCAGCAAGCACCTAGATTTCAGCCAATGACCGCCTGACACGTGTCAAGGATGAAAATACACCCAAAAATAGTTTTCTCTCTCTTCCATACACCAATTTTAGTAGTTTTGCATATTAGGACTTTAGGTATAAATAGAACATCTATTATTCATTAAAAACTATCTCTCTGCATTATTTTGTGAGTAGCCATGTCCGGCTAATCAAGTCATTACCTAGGTCGGAGATAAAGCAATTCAAGATTATGGATTCATGGAATAACTTGTGAGATCTAATTGTTTTATTATTTAATTTAATTTAATTTCTTCTATTTCATTGTTGTTAATTTTAATGAATACGGTTTAAACTTAGGGTATGTATGTGGCCAGTGCATGTTTTTAGGTGGATAATTTATAGTTAATTGACTCATTAGTATCCGTAATTGTACTTTTGAGACAATATAAATAACAAACATTCACCCGATTGCTGTCAAAACCTTTCGATTCTTGAGTGTGTAACAATTGAATCTAGGTTAAATCAGGAGCGGACGCGATCCGATTATCTAGGATTAGTATTCCCATAGAAGTTTATTACTGCGGTTAATGTGTTAAGTCTTATGGCGGATGTCTAAGGTTATACATTAATTAGGGAAGTAGTTAGTGGCGGATGTCCTAGCTATTGAGATTAGGGGAATTAGGAATTTCTGGCGAATGTCGATTTTCCATAGCTAATCTAGGGGAACTTGAATTAATAATTGTTTTGGAAAAGACTGACGACCATGATATGCCATTGAATCTTGATCTTGTCTTGTGGAACCATAGACTTAGATATTTAAATTGATTGTTCGTAGACTTAGGTATTTCTTTTAGATATTTAATTTCTTAGTAATTAGATTAGTTAATTAAATCATTTTCTCTAAACCTCAGTTTTCCTTTATTTTAGAACCTTAGAAAGATTACCAATCTCTGTGGGATCAACCGTTTGCCACTATCTGCAAATAGTTGGTTTAAGAAAATATTTTATTGACGCGTTCGGCGCGCGTCACTATGTGACGACCCCAAATTCCCAATGCATTTGGGTACACCCGGCCTAGTCCCGTGCAGGTCCTGAGTCGGTACTCGACGAGCCTAGTCAGCCTCCAATTAATCAATTTAATAGTTTATGAAAGAGTTATTGCAATTATACGCAGCGGCAAAAAAACTAAACAGTTATTGGGAAATAACTCAATCAAACGAAAATCAGGAAATCTATATAAATGTGGAAACCCCGAATATTCATGTACGTCAAACGGAAACTAAATAAAGTTGTACATAATATTTTATACCTATGATCCCAAAATCAACCAAACGAATTGTATATATATATATATAAATCAACTTACGGTCAGTAATCCACCATAACCTAGGCTAAGGTGCTCTAATCCAGCCGCAGATCTTTACAAAACCTTCTAATAGAGTTTCTTTACCCTTCAAATACTCTAGCGAATCTGCACCCACCGTCACAAACTAGACGGTGAGCAACTGAGAGAAAAATGAAAGTAATGCCAAAAGAGAATAACAATAATTCATGAACATCGAATGAAGCAATCTATATATCATGCGAAAATTTAAAGACAGGCAATATAACAAGATAAAGGTGCATGATAAACATACTATCAGATATCAATCGAAAACATATGTGTTCTAAGAAAACAAGCGAGGCAGTGAGTGGTCACATCACAGCATACGGAAAGAGGACGCTGGCTCTTTCCGGGCAATGTCGCAACACTCGCGCAGCATCAGAGGGACACAGGCCTCCGAGCGTACGGAAAGAGGACGCTGGCTCTTCCCGGGCAATGTTACGGCACTAGCACAGCTTAATACAAGAGGGACACAGGCCTCAAGTATCACATCGACCCGCTCACGCCGAGAACACACATACCAAGGAAACAACAAGATAGGAACGTCAACAATGGAAATTAACAAATATCAATGATCAAAAATGAATTACATGCAATGTTCTTACTGGATTACTTTCGTACATCAGCTTTAGGGCAAGTGTACTTACCTGAACTATCGCGACCCGTGTAACAACTCTGAGATCCTAACGCGACTCCCGTGATTTCCCGATTACCTGATAATGATTTAAATCTTGAATATTAGTGTAAGGTTTAGCATTAAATCTCAAGTTGATTTGTACAGGTTTGTATCATTTGTTAGACTCTAGTTGGACTCAAATATGTAAGTCCATTTTATATTGGTTATGTTGGGCCCTTATTGGACCCTAACACAAGCCCATTTACATCACTTTATTTTGTTCATAAAGTGTCCATACTTCTCCTTTATTTTTATTTTATTTTATTTACACACCTACACTGTTGTGTATACCCACTGTGGTGTACACACACTGTTGTGTACACCCCACTGTGGTGTACACACAGTGATATGTACACCTCGTCATACACACACTCTCCAAAACAGTCACACACACAAACACAAAAACAATCACACACAAGGTCTCCCCCGGCCAGCAGTGTCGTTGGAGGATGGCCTCCGGTCAGCACCGTTCAACCCCCGTGTCGGACGTACCAGGCCGCGACCACCACAACGCCAAAATTGTTTCACAGTGAGACCGAGAAAAGGAAGAGAGAGACAGCCGAGTGAGGGAGGGAGATGGAAAGATTTCTGGTGAGAGAGGTGGCCTCGACCACCACCATCTCCGGTGAGATACGTGGTGGCGTAGGAGAGCGAGAAGAAAAGAGAACCCGAGGTGAGAGGAAGAGAAAACCGAGAGTGAGAGAGACCGAGAGGGTGAGCACGAGAGTGTACAAGAGAGAGAGATAAACCCACCTCCGGCGAGCTTCCAAGCCTCCACTGGAGCTCCGACGACCAGCAAGAACACGCCAGCTGAGAGGTGAGTGGATCGAGAAAGAACGAGAGAGTCCGAGAGAGAGTCCAAGAGAGGACAGGAGGAGAGAGTTCGAGAGAGAGAGAAGGACAGCCGAGAGAGGGAGAGGAGAGAGAACATACCTCCGGTGAGCTCCGATTGCCCGAGGCTGGTGGTCGATGGTGAAGCACCAGGGAGGAGGGGGAGGAGGATGGCGATGAGAATGTAGAGACGGTGATAAGGTGAGAATGATAGAGATGAATGTGGGTTATATTGATTTTTTTTATTTTTTATTTTTTGTCTTTACACTAATGATGGGTGAATAGTAAGTTAGGTGGGGTGTTGTTACATGCATGGCCTTTCATCTTCACGTACACTCGCATCTCGAGGCTAATCCAAGGGTGTTCCATTTTTGAATTGTGTCACTTTAACAATTCTACACATTCGTCTATTTGTTGTGTATTTAACCAACGCCCGTATTTTGCAACAATTTTCCCCGATTTGTGACATGCATATTTTTGTCTGTCCCTTACAAATAAATATTTAAATTATTAAATAATTACTTTATTTAAGTTTTTCATTATATTTTCTCCCCCAGTTACCTAGGCAGGACCTCACTCACATTGACAATTGCCTGAATGGCCCACGACACACATTAAAGTCAAATACTATTACACACATCAAAGAATCATAAAATTACCTCGGTGTGGACTCATGAGGTTCAAAATACTGTCTAGTATCACGTAGTCAGCTCACGGTCCTAACACGTGCGACACAAGTCGAGTTAAAATTTGAGGGTTGTTACAGTCTTCCCCACTTATTAGAATTTCGTCCCTGAAATTTCACTAATAAGTACATTGAAAAATTAACGGTTATACTAAACCTCTTCACCATCTTGAAGAGATTGTTAAACCTCGAATCGAGTCTTTCTTGCCTTCGAACCGGTTGCGATACTTTAACATAAAGACCTTCAGGTGTACTTAGTCTTTCTACATCGTGATACTCGACAGGTATTTCTTCTGCCACTCCTGGGCACTCACAAGTTTCAAAGGAATTTACCGTACTTTCTCAGCATACTCATCAACAGTTTCCAATCCATTCACCACTATACCCTCTGGTTCAGTCCAGCAGGAAAGAAATTTACGAGGCCTATCGCAAAACGTCTCAATCGGTGACATACCGATACTTGACTGACAACTGTTGCCGTGCACAACCTTGCACAAGTAAAGGTACTGCAGATTCTGCCCTGTCCACAATTTCCCAGATGCTATTGTGACCACAAGAAGATCAGGGTAACCACTACAACATCCATATCAATACGTTCCCACTTCTAACGAGGAATGGGTAGGTGGTGTAGCAGTCCTTCAGGTCATTTATCGCCTAGCCTCTGCGCGCTGGCATAACACACGCTCGAACCACTTCAACACCTCGGAAATCATCATGGACCTCAATGGAAAACCCCAGTCACCCGCAGGACCTCTAGCATGAGTCTGTCGACCGACTCGTCTGGAAAATATGAACTATCCGCCATTTCGTTGCACCGCTCGTATGACGTATCATCTTGATGTTCCTCGCGCATAACACCAAATGAAACGATTTGCAACATCATCTAGTCACGTATCTATGTCATGATAATTGTCGACACGTCCGCTGAATTCATCAATTCTGCTGCCACACGTAAACCACACTAATGGTCCTCTGATCCACAATTACCTCGGCATCAAATCTTTTGCAGCTCAAAGTATTAGCAACAACGTTGGTCTTCCTCGGATGCTACGCAAAACGAAAAGTCGTAGTCTTTCACAAACTTAGGCCAATGCTTTTGTGTCAGGTTCAGCTCCCTCTAAATGAATAGGTGCTTCAAGCTCTCAGGATTATTACGTAACTTGAACGAGCATCACACCGGTGACATTCTCATATCCTCGGTGCGAACACGATCGCAGGTCACTCCAGGTAGTGGGTTAATTAGTTCTTCTCGCAAACTTTCAGATACTCGAATACATAAACGATCACACGGCTTAAATCTTCTCGAAATCAACTGCATCATCGTTTGCTATAAACACGCGTCTTAAAATCTAACCTTGGTAACAAATGCTCGTACGCGATTCAATACCTTAGCAGCGCCGACATCCTGTTTCGCTCTACCACATGTGCTACCCACAAGGGTCTCAATTTCATCTTCTCGTATCACAATTCGAGTATGAAATACACCAAACTAGATCGTACCAAATAAAACATTGAACCCTAAACTTCAGTATTCTCATGATTACTGACAACTCGTAACTCCCTATTTATAACAAAATATTAATACACATTGCGTTCGAGTACATATTATCTCATACAACGTGTCCAGGACATTAGTGTTTGCCAAGTCTAATGGCTTTTCAATCATAACATGTCTACCATGCGTACAATAATCAAGAATCAATATAACTTGATTTCATCATGGTATACATGAAAGTACTTTAAACGAAACTCATACACTCAGTAACGTATTTGGACGCCTTCAAGTTCGTCTCAACAGTAGCCTGCACGCATTCGTATCGGTGTTGGTGGTGTTATGGTTAGACTCGCTCTGACTGAGTACAATTCTTCTGGATGTGACCCCTCTGTCCGCATCGATAACAAGTACGAGTCTCCCGTGTCTGTCTCTGTGTATGCACCTGTGTCTGCTGCACTGGCCTAGTAAACTGGATAGGATGGCTCACAACGGTCGATACCGGCAGAATCGTTTCGACCGGCCTGGTGACCTGTTGTAAAGTTGATCCAACACTTAGTGTCTCAGAGTCTCGCTGATGGAATCGGTTCATCCTCCTTCTTTTTTCCCTATGCTGGTCCTCTGATCGTATCTCTGATCTGGTTGGTCTAGCCTTCTCCTCAGAATGAGTGAGCAAATAGCTTTCCCTCACTAGACTACGCTCATATGCTCCCTATAAGCTCTCCGGCTCAGTCGCAACAACAAATCCTCCGACTATGGGTAACAAACCCTCGGTAAAGTAATAGACTCTATCATCTCGATGTTTGTAGATCCTCCAGCATAAGGCAATAACGATATAAATCTACCCATGTACTCCATCACGGTCTCGTCAGCGTTCTGCTTAACGTCATGAACTCATTCCTTTTCGCTCGAAGGATAGTCGGCGGAAAGTACTTTTGACTAAATTGGGTCTTGAAGTCAACCCAATCACTCGGGATGCCTCGGGTAGCAACAATTGTCGTCCACCAATCGTCCGCCTCCCCCTGCAACATTGACGAAGAGATCGTCGCCTTCATGCGTTCCTCAGTAGCGATGATGGTGTGAATCTTCTCGTGATTCTTCAAGAATAGCTCTGCCGCTCTAACATCAGTACCACCATAGAACTTTAACGGGTCGTGCCTCTTGAACTCTTTCCACTGCCTAGCCTCGGCAGTGGCTCCTGGACTCTTCGCTGGAGTCATAACCGAAGTAGTCTCGGCAGTGGCCACAGGTGTAGCTAATGTAGTAGGTATCTCCTTTGCTTATGCTATCGGCGGTGTTTCAGCCTCAGTTTGCGCAACTGATGCAACAACAGCTCCCTCAGGTATCGCCGCTAACGAAATCGGAGTCCCGAACGTCGCAGCAATCGGAATCTCGACTCCTCGAGTAGTATTCGTAGTAAGCAACGTAGTCGAAGTAAATGGCGTCGTAGTAGTAGCTGGTGCTAGCGTTCTCAGTAACTGTAACATCTCCTGCAACTGTAGGTCCTGCATCGCAACTCACTGCGTCCAAGCATGAAACTCCTCTGCGGTGATGGCATGAGTGTTCGGTGCCCCGCTGTCATCGTTCGGACCTAACAGATCCGTCATCATCATCTGATTAAGAGAGCGAACTTCTCGGATCAGTTGATAGCTACCGCATATCATATTTATACACAACAATCATAGCATGTATAAAATATTCGACTCTACCCGTTACTCCCCAGGTTAAGTTTCTAAAGGGTTATAGGGTTTCCACTCCTAAGTTCAACCATTCCTAACTTTCGCTGGCTTAAATGGCTTGTGTTTTATAAATTTTCATCAAGAGTCAAAGCCTTTAAAACCTGGCTCTGATACCAACTGTGACGGCCCCAAATTCCCAATGCATTTGGGTACGCCCGGCCTAGTCCCGTGCAGGTCCTGAGTCGGTACTCGACGAGCCTGACGAGCCTAGTCAGCCTCCAATTAATCAATTTAATAGTTTATGAAAGAGTTATTGCAATTATATGCAGCAGAAAAAAACTAAACAGTTATTGGGAAAGAAATCTATATAAATGTGGAAACCCCGAATATTCATATACGTCAAACGGAAACTAAATAAAGTTGTACATAATATTTTATACCTATGATCCCAAAATCAACCAAACGAATTGTGTATATATATATATAAATCAACGTACGGTCAGTAATCCACCATAACCTAGGCTAAGGTGCTCTAATCCAGACGTAGATCTTCACAAAACCTTCTAATAGAGTTTCTTTACCCTTCAAATACTCTAGTGAATCTGCACCCACCGTCACAAACTAGACGGTGAGCAACTGAGAGAAAAATGAAAGTAATGCCAGAAGAGAATAACAGTAATTCATGAACATCGAATGACGCAATCTAAATATCATGCGAAAATTTAAAGACAGGCAATATAACAAGATAAAGGTGCATGATAAACATACTATCAGATATCAATCGAAAACATATATGTTCTAAGAAAACAAGCGAGGCAGTGAGAGGTCACATCACATCATACGGAAAGAGGACGATGGCTCTTTCCGGGCAATGTCGCAACACTCGCGCAGCATCAGAGGGACACAGGCCTCCGAGCATACGGAAAGAGGACGCTGGCTCTTCCCGAGCAATGTTACGGCAGTAGCACAACTTAATACAAGAGGGACACAGGCCTCAAGTATCACATCGACCCGCTCACGCCGAGAACACACATACCAAGGAAACAACAAGATAGGAACGTCAACAACGGCAATTAACAAATATCAATGATCGAAAATGAATTACATGCAATGTTCTTACTGGATTACTTTCGTACACCAGCTTTGGGGCAAGTGTACCTACCTGAACTATCGCGACCCGTGTGACAACTCCGAGATCCTAACGCGACTCCCGTGATTTCCCGATTACCTGATAATGGTTTAAATCTTGAATATTAGTGTAAGGTTTAGCATTAAATCTCAAGTTGATTTGCACGGTTTTGTATCATTTGTTAGACTCTAGTTGGACTCAAATATGTAAGTCCATTTTATATTGGTTATGTTGGGCCCTTATTGGACCCTAACACAGGCCCATTTACATCACTTTATTTTGTTCATAAAGTGTCCATACTTCTCCTTTATTTTTATTTTATTTTATTTACACACCTACACTGTTGTGTATACCCACTGTGGTGTACACACACTGTTGTGTACACCCCACTGTGGTGTACATACACACTAGTGTGTACACCCCACTGTGGTGTACACACCGTGATATGTACACCTCGTCATACACACACACTCCAAAACAGTCACACACACACAAAAACAGTCACACACAAGGTCTCCTCCGGCCAGCAGTGTCGTTGGAGGATGGCCTCCGGTCAGCACTGTTCAACCCCCGTGTCGGACGTACCAGGCCGCGGCCACCACAACGCCAAAATTGTTTCACAATGAGACCGAGAAAAGGAAGAGAGAGACAGCCAAGTGAGGGAGGGAGATGGAGAGATTTCTGGTGAGAGAGGTGGCCTCGACCACCACCATCTCCGGTGAGATACGTGGTGGCGTGGGAGAGCGAGAAGAAGAGAGAACCCGAGGTGAGAGGAAGAGAAAACCAAGAGTGAGAGAGACCGAGAGGGTGAGCACGAGAGTGTACAAGAGAGAGAGAGAGATAAACCCACCTCCAGCGAGCTTCTAAGCCTCCACTGGAGCTCCGACGACCAGCAAGAACACGCCAGCTGAGAGGTGAGTGGATCGAGAGAGAACGAGAGAGAGTCTGAGAGAGGACAGGAGGAGAGAGTTCGAGAGAGAGAGAAGGACAGCCGAGAGGGGGAGAGGAGAGAGAACATACCTCCGGTGAGCTCCGATTGCCCGAGGCTGGTGGTCGACGGTGAAGCACCAGGGAGGAGGGGGAGGAGGATGGCGATGAGAGTGTAGAGATGGTGATAAGGTGAGAATGAGAGAGATGAATGTGGGTTATATTGATTTTTTTTATATTTTTTTTTTTGTCTTTACACTAATGATGGGTGAATAGTAAGTTAGGTGGGGTGTTGTCACATGCATGGCCCTTCATCTTCACGTACACAAGCATCTCGAGGCTAATCCAAGGGTGTTCCATTTTTGAATTGTATCACTTTAACAATTCTACACATTTTTCTATTTGTTGTGTATTTAACCAACGCCCGTATTTTTCAACAATTTTCCCCGACTTGTGACATGCATATTTTTGTCTGTCCCTTACAAATAATTATTTAAATTATTAAATAATTACTTTATTTAAGTTTTTCATTATATTTTCTCCCCAGTTACCTAGGCGAGACCTAACTCACATTGACAATTGCGTGAACGGCCCGCGACACACATTAAAGTAAAATACTATTACACACATCAAAGAATCATAAAATTACCTCGGTGTCGACTCCCGAGGTTCAAAATACTGTCTAGTATCACGTAGTCAGTTCACAGTCCTAACACGTGCGACACAAGTCGAGTTAAAATTTGAGGGTTGTTACACACTACCTTATCTAAACAAAGCATTAAAAATAGAAAGTTCCTGTTGTGCGCAGTGTTACTAAAAATAAGATTTGAGTTCGAAAATAAATCTTAACAAAATGTAAAATGTATGATAATATCAGTCATTTATGTACCAAAAAAATATATATATCATATGAAGAAAAATTCTTTTTTGTAGCATGTAGGACCAGTCCTGACATTTTGGAGGCCTAGGGCGAAACCTTTAAAAATGGGCATTTATTAAAATTACTTTATTTTTTTTATCATATTAATTATTCAAATTAAACTACAATTATACCATAAAATTAATTTCACACCTTTAATTTCCCTTCATTCTTATTGGGATTTTTTTTTGGTAAAAGTTCTTATGGGGATTGAGACTGACAATAAAGAGTGTAGTTTATAACTTATATCAGGGCCTTTTTAGTAGGCTTGTTTGACCACTCAAATTTTGTCATCTATTTAATTATTTTTATAGAAACCTATATATACTAAGTTAAACACATGAGTTGGGGGGTCTTCTAATTGGTGGGGGACCTGGGGCGGTCACACAGACACACCCTGCTAGCATGACTGCATTTTTTTTTTTGTCAAATGTGGCATGACTGCATTTAGAGTACACAATTTTAAGACTAAAATTCTACATCTGGTGGTGATTTAATATAATGAAAATGTATGATAATATCATAGCCATTTATGTACCCACAAAAAAAATATCATATGAAAAAAAAATTCTTTTTAGTAGCATGACTGAATTTTTTATTCATTTAGAGAACACCATTTTATGACTAAAATTATACATCCGGTGGTGATCTAACATAATGAAATTATGTACCCAAAAAATAAAAATAAAAATAAAAATATCAGTCATTTTTGCGTAACATAAAGAACTTAAACATATTTTTAGAGTCGCGCTATGTGCACCCCGATATCCTCTCAGAGCACCCCGAGACTTTTACCAAAATGCCCCTCGTTTATGAAGCAACGCACCCCATTATCCAAGATAAATGTTAAAGTGGTCTCGGTCATATCTTGCAGAGACTCGTATTATAGTGTCGATCGATACCAATCGATACCCAAATAAAGTAGTCAAACACCCAACTTGATGAGTGACTACTGAGACTATAAAAGTGGTCTCGGTGGTCTTGTGCCGAGACGTGTGTGTCTTAATCGACACCAACAGACACAACAACCTATGTCTCGGTCCTGTGTGTCCGAGACCATAGGTTCGTTCATTTTCCACCGAAACCTGAAACGTAATGTCCGTTAATGTAGTGTCATGTTATGGGCACTCCATCGATTACTCTGAGGACTCTGAGGCAAATTTGTCATTTTCTTTTAGAAACAACATAAATAAAAAAAATAAAAAAATAAAAAAGCCAGGGTGCCAACTGAGAGGATACCAGGGTACATAGCACGAATCTATTTTTATTCGGTGGTTGCATAGAGCATTATATTCAGGTCAGTTCTTATATATTAAGATAATTGGAATTGAGAAATGCCGAAAAGGGCATCCTAGGATTATTTTTCTCTTTGGAATATCGAAATTGGTAGATTAATACCATTGTTTTTTTGACTTCAAGTGGAATCCAACCACAATATGAGGTATTGTTTTTTTGGTAAGTAATGTCTTTACCAACTCACCTGATCAGAGGCTTTGACATTAATACCATTTTCTTTGGTTGATAGGATATTGTTTTGGATATATAGATATAGATATTTACAAGCTACAAATATTATGTATCTAACCTTATCTATTATACATATAGATATTTAATTGATCGAAATACAAATTAAACTCTTATCTTATCCGTTACGAATTGAACTTATTATCTAATCTATGTAATAATAATTGGAAAGGATGTAGACTTGCAAGTATAAAATCAGGCGTAATTGTTTAGTGCAATATGGTTAGCTTCTGCTTGGTTGGTAAATATTACTACATACTATGCGAGATTGTGGTATTTTTCCTTGAGAATAGTTACATTGCCACCTCCCAACGAAAGCTTCTTGATTATCACAATGAAGCGAAAAATTTCTCATTGAACTATAAAGTGCTCTCGGATTAAGTTGATATATTACTAACATCTCTATTTACAATTGTAGCTTAACCTATTTGGCTTCTAGCTATATATCTGATTTGATTTCAGATTTGTAGACTCTGGTATTAGTATTACTATGGAGGTGGAAATTTATAGATGAGCTTAGATATCTGCCTTTGTCAATCATACAGTTCAACATCAATTTGGTGAAAGTCTTGTTAGGCATTCTTCGTTGTAGCTTGTCACAAGTGTTTAAACCATCATGTAACGAAATCCATCCAAAAATTTGTGTGGAAAAATAGCATTGCAAAGCTAAAAGCTTTTTATAATCCATAAACTGTTTCTTATGCCAGTTGTAGGAAATTAAAAAAAATTGTACATTCAAAATTATAGATGTCAGAAATAATATATAACTTCTTATTAAAGGACCAAAATTATACATAATTAGATCATGCTGCACTTTCAAGAGGAGGGCATTGTAATGGTGTGACCACTTTAGTGATTGGAGATTAATGGAACCTAACCTCATCACTACATAAACATTGATCTTGTTTAGGAGGAATACTTTGTTGGTGTCTGAACACATTGCTTGGATCGACTGCGGTCTTGGCTCGAACCAGCCGATCGTAGTTCCTCAAGAAGTACTTCTCTCCCCAAACCCTTCCTAGCTCTACCTGCTCATCAGCAGAGATGCTAAGATTTCCCCAGTCCATCACACCAAGATCAAGATCCATTTCGTTCACATAAGCAGTTCTAGGTCCCTTAGAGACATAAGGAGTCATGTACTTGTGGATTCTATGAACCCAATCCAAGTATGCATCACTTCTCTCATTTTCATGTTCGTTCCAAGTCGCAAGGCAGCCCATAGAGTAAAGATTTCCTTCCCTGTGAGGGTAAGGAGTTGCGTCGATGCTTGTCCTCGCCATCATTCCTCCAAATGGAAGAAGTTGAAGCTCACCATGAGGCTCTTCTAGCAATATCTCAAGCATACCTTCAATACCCTCAACGGAGATGCGCTTCTTTACGTAGTCACCTTTCCATTTGTAGTATCTCTTTTGGTCAGAAGCTGCGAACCTGTCTTTCAGAGCATCGACAGTGAGACTTTTGGTGAAATCTGCAAGATATACATTTGATTCAACCCACTTCATCTCCTTGCATTCCCCTTTAACAACCTTCAGTTCAGGATATACGCGATTTATTGATGTGATAGCTGAGGATTGGGGTCCGAGGTAGAGTCCTTTATAATTGGTTACGACGCTGGTTCCAGAATTGGCAGTTACAGAAATCATTAGGGTGAACTCATCTTCTAGATCAGGAGCCACCCATTGCCATTTATTAAACAATTTGACAGCATCACTACTTGATCCACTCCTGGTGAGTTGAAGCACAGTGACAGTTTCAGGCACATCAACCAATGTAATCTTCCAACTGTAAACTGCTCCCCAACTTCCAGCACCACCACCACGGATAGCCCAAAACACTTCTTCTCCCATGCTCTTACGGTCTAAAAACTTCCCATTAGCATCGATAAGTATCGCATCCACAACATTGTCAGAGGTGAGCCCGTACTTCCTAGACATGAAGCCAAAACCCCCACCGCCAATATGGCCACCACTTCCAACAGCAGGGCAAAAGCCAGCCGGGAAACCTAGGCTGTTGCTCGATGTTCCAACTGCATAGTAGATTTCACCTAGTGTTGCCCCGCCTTCAACCCAAGCTGTCTTAGACGCCAAATCAACAGCAACTTTATTAAGCCTCAGTAGATCAATCATCACATAGGGGTGACTCTTTGAAGAGTATGATATGCCTTCAAGGTTGTGGCCTCCACTTCTAAATGTGAATTCCCATGAAGCTTTACGACAGCAGACAATAGTAGCTGCGAGTTGCTCCTTAGTCTCAGGCAACACAATTGCATTTGGCTTGGAAAATGCACTTACGACGCGAAGGTTGTATGCAGCAAGGTTGAAAATGCGGTTGTACTCTTGATCAGCACCAGGGGTAGTGAAATTTCTTACCCCTCCATCAGAGATGCAAGAAAAGAAGTCGGCATTATTCTTACTGCTACCAATACTTGAACCAAGACCAGCAGATATTAGGATGAAGATTAGCAGCTGTAAACTGTGACATCTCATGTTTCTTACGATCGGATGAGTATAGCCTTGAATCATAGTTTATAATCTTAGTGGTGCTGTGTTAAAATTGGCTCACTGACATATTTCTGTCAGTCATTCTAACAATCGATCATTAAGTCATCAAGCAAATCAACGATCAAAATCTCCCTTTACTCTGAAACAAGAATTTGGAAAGAATAAGTAACGAGGAATGTAAAAGGAGAAAAAAAAAATAAAACAAGGAACCAAGCAAGAGAAATTCACTTTCACAAATCATAATTGACAATAGCATATGCAGAAGATAGTTGAAAAGGGAATAAGAGAACAAGGTCGAGTGGGGGATCCAAAAAGGCAGACATAAAATTAGAAAACAAAACTATAAAAAAGCTCTTTATATGTCATGGGGAAACATTCAACTTATTCGTGATTTACCTTTTTTGTTGTTTTTATTTGCCACACGGAAACTCGTTCCCTATAAATCTCAAGAATGCTATTGAACTTTGTAAACCAAAGAAAGGTGCTCAGACACTTCAAAATCCAAAAAATTATGTTTTATATAGTAAAGAGTTACGTAATACAAAATCGAAAGACAAGATAATAAGTAAATACAAATAAAAATCCAGAAAACAACCGATTGAACAAAGCTATCAAAACACGCAAGAGAGTCATCCAGACAACTCTTAATCTTCCCCAGTTGTTCCTCTCCATTCATCGCATGAAAATTCAAAAGAATTTCCAATAGTCCATTGTGTTTTACACAATCCAACATCAGTTGCCTTTCTCTTCTTTTTGCTCTAAAAATGTGTCTATTTAGTCCAACTGAACGTCCTAGAGTACTGCCAGAGTACCCAAATCTCATGCTACCTGAAAGATTCTTAACTTATTCCTAAATCCTATTCAACCAAGTAGTATTTTGGAAGACAACTCTTGGGCTTAAGTTATGTGAAGCATCACCAATTCACCAGTAATAAATAAAATGCCATAAACTTATGTTGCCAAGACCATTCACTCTAATCAAAAGTACACAGGTCAGACACTTGAAACATATCAACACTTGAAAACATTTAGACGTTCCATTTTAAAAGATATTTGTATAAGATCATTTAAAAAACACAATTTAAAAAAAGAAAGAAAGAAGGAAACAACGTGGTCAACATCGAATACCACCTAGGAAACCGAAAAAAAAAAAGAAAAAAAAACGGAAAGAAGAAAGAAAAACTTGTCAAGAACTTCTTGATATAGAATAAGAAATGGAAAAAAATAAGGAAGAACGTAGGTTTATAGGATAGTATATATATATATATATATATATACACACACACACATTAGTACACGTAACTAAACATGTGTCTAAGTTTTCAAACACTTTTGCCCTACACCCTGTCCTTAAATTAGAGAACGAAAATGCTAGGATGACTCGGTGAGGGACACCTGGTGATTATATCCATCCATTGTGCATCGATTTGTGTGCGCACATATCCCGATGTGTAAATGGATGGACATAATCACCTGGGTGTCCATCCCGTGTGTCCCATCCGAGTCATTCTAGCATTGCTCGTTAGAGAATTGACAGGTTTGACATTAGACATACGTAGGGGTGCACACAGATTGCACTAATCCACGGATCCGATCCAATCCGGACCAATTATCACTAATTGGATAAATTTTTTGATCCATTGGATTGGACTGGATTTGAAAATCACTAATCCGACTAGACTGAATTGGATTACGGATCTTACATTAAAAAATCGCGAATCCAATCCGATCCAGTCCGTTTAGCACATCAACACACACACACACACACACAGATATATATATATATATATATATATATATATGATTGTCTGTACTTTAGTACCTTAAAGAGCATTAACTTAAAGTATTAACTCTAAACTATAACATCTAAAAGACTATAATTGTTCTTTAACTCTTTTGTTATACTTTTAACCTTTTTTTTAGGTTGCATATACGTGCACTTTTTTTGTGCTTTTGTGAGGGTGTGTGGTGAAGATTTGTGGATGACATATTTGTTTATGTAGGAACTTGCATTTTGAAGGTCATTGTGATGACAATTTTATGGGACATATGTTATATATAGATTTGTGAAATGTATGTTGTAAATTTGTCATTCATGAGATGTATAATTCTTGTGATTCATTTGTTTAAGTCTAATATTATAAATCTTTGGATAGGAAACGTCAATCCGTAGAACTTGATCCAATCCGATCCGCATTTTGCAAATTGGATTGAGTTGAATTGATGAATTATTTAGACTGGATTGGACTATATTTTTTTCAATCCGCAATAATTGGATTGGATTACGGATTTACCCTAATTGGACTGGATCCAATCTGTGTGCACCCACAAACATACGTACCCACACCTGACACTCATACCCGAGTCCAATAACATAGCGATCACCTACAGCCTTTTATTGTCTTATATAAGTGTTAATATTAAAATACTAGTGCCAGCCAATCCCACATCAAAATAAAGCTCACCCTTATAAAAATAAAACGTAAATAAATACAATAATATAACATTTAAAACTAGATCAACAAATATAAAACAATTAGAATAAAGATTAAAACAAAAACAAACTTTAAAATATGAAATTTCTACCCTCCATCAATGAGATAAGAAAAAAAAATGACAAAAAAAAAAAAAAAAAAAAAAACAACAACAACAAAACATGGGGGAATCCAAACAACAACAATAGTTGTAATTGAAATAAATTTAAAAAAAAAAAAAATTGTTCTAATTTACTACTTTGTTGTAAAGAGAAGTAAATTCTTAAGAATAAATGGCAAAATTAGAAATCAAGACGTGAACTGAAGAACAAATAATGCCATGGCACTCCACAGCCACCATGACAAGGCAAAGAAAAGTGGGAACCTCTAATAAAATGTAAGCCAAACAACTGCAATGAAGACACCCTGAAAAGAGAGCACTTTGTTACCTTCTCATCAATGCATTGGATTTGACAAATTCCACATAAACTAAAGCTCTGTCTTAATTGCGCAAGCCTTCGTAATTGTAACTGTGAAGCAACTGACTCTCTGAGACAGAATGCCTTCTCTTTGTTCCTACTGGATGTCTTCATGTTCAGTGCTACCCTTTGCATATTTATTCTCATCATGCAATAGGTTGATCAACTGTCATGCCTGATTGGCTCTTGTGAGTGTGAGTGATGGGATTTTGCCTTCTTTTCTCCAATGTGGGGCCCAGGAACTTTAAGTACCCATCAATTGCAGAATCGAGATACCCTTCAGACTTGCCACTTTGTGATAATCCATATTCAACAGTTTGCTAAACCCACGCGTTCATGCACTTCAGTGAACAATTTTACAACTCCAACCTTTGCAAAGAGCCGTCAACTTGACTAAGCATTGTATATTCAAAATTCTAACTTGGTTTCCAAGTCTACGAAAACATCGTTGACTTTATTATAGACTTCTCGCCTCAATTTTGCTCTACATTACTTGACTTTTTCTAAGCTTAATGGCATTCCAAATACGGAGAAGAAAAACAAGCAAAGCAATATAAAATCATATTCAATATACAAATTTCAATTCAACTAGACTTTTTATCCTCACAGAGAGTGGCTAGTGGGTCAATAGAAACTGTTTTCGAGGGCCAAAATCTTGTGAGACAAAAAAAAATCACCATATGCCGTGAAATCAGGTGATCGACTTCTTCAAGGATCACAAGGTTGATTCCACATGAGGCGTTTGCCCTCCCAGTCCCTCATTAATTTTGGATGACAACTTGACAACTTGTAATGTTCATATACTTTGATTAGTAGAATTTACTGGAAATTTTCATGTACTCTTTTTTCTTTGTCAAGCAAATGTTGTCTGTAGAGTACTGAGTACAGTTTGATGAAAGTCTTGTTAGGCATTCTTCATTTGTCAGACTATGTTTGCATTGAAACAATAAATTCTGTCCACGGCTAAATTCTATCAAGAGAAGCTAGTATAATGGGAAAATCAATGATTTTCACTTTTCACTTTTAAATAAACTACACCTAGTTGTTTAGTGCAATATGGTTAGATTCTGCTTGGTTGGTAAATATTACTACTATGCCAGATTGTGGTATTTTTCCTTAAGAATATCGATACAGTTACATTGCCACCTCCCAACAAAAGCTTCTTGATTATCACAATGAAGCGAAAAATTTCTCATCGAACTATAAAGTGCTCTTGGATTAAGTCGATATATTACTAACATCTCTATTTACAATTGTAGCTTAACCTATTTGGCTTCTAGCTATATATCTGATTTGATTTCAGATTTGTAGACTCTGGAATTAGTATTACTATGGAGGTGGAAACTTATTTATTTATTTGATAGTAAACAAGATTTTTATTATATATGATCAAAATGTAGTACAAAATATTGAAAGAGAGGACCAGCGGTCCTCTCATTCCAAAAAATTATAACTATTCCTAATCCTAATTTCCACTTACATTTCAAAACTTGAATCAACTACTACAAATCAAAAAAAGTAGGAGGTAATAAGATTATGAAAGCGTTCACGTCACATGATCCATTGCCAATGACAGAACCAATCCGAAAAGTTGTAGCCTTCGTTGAACTTGGTTAATGATGATACCCATCTTGCTGCCCTTAATCTTGTAGATCCCACACTGCATCCACTAAATTGACTTTGTTCTCAAAAATTCTAAAATTCCTCTCAAGCCATAGTTCACAAAGAACAGAAAGCATAGTGATGGCGAGGCCCAAGTGTAGGCTTCGCGGTAGTAATAGCGACTCGAATTGGTGTTCAAGTCACGGATATCGAACCCAAGGGACGGTTAAAAGCTAATATATTGCTCAATCAAGACATAAAGTTAGAAAACTTTAAATGGGTATTTGAAATGGAAATTAAACTAACTAATTAACTAATTTAAGCTAACACTAAATGCAATTAATTAAAATTGGTTTTAAGCGATGGAAAAATAGTTCTAGGGAATCTATTCACCTAAGTTGTATCATTTCAATCCAATGCAATTAGAAAACTCCTCAATTCATGTGTTGATAGGCGAATTTCCTAAAATTCACTCCATCTCGAGGTCTCGGTGATGGAGATCCTAATGCCTCACTTGGACTCCACCGGTCGGCGTGAGTAGCGTAAGTGACAACACTGAAATAAACTCTAAATTCTCACGCCTCCCTAGTTAGTGGTCGTCGGTTGACATACACTACAACAAAAGTTACTTTCTACGACTCAATTTTTATGACATTTTTAAAAATATGTCGTTGAAATTAGGTTAAGCATGACATTTTCTAAAACAAATGTCATAGAAAAGTTAAAACAATCTATTTAGATCTAATATTTCTTTTAATGACAAATTAATTGATAATCAATGACATTTCTTAAATGTCATTATATAATTAGTAAAGTTTTCAATTTTTTGGGGAGATTGTTAGTCCACTCTAATAAAAAAAGGAAGACCGCCTACGTTGAAAGGAATTAGCACTCAAACTTTAATTCACTTAATGCCCCAAAAGGGTACTATGGTCAATTTACTCAAAAACACAAAAATCGACCAACCCTTTCATTTTCTCTTCTTGTGACTCTCAATTCATCGCGTTCACGAAATCGAAATCTAGGGTTTCAGATCTCAGTTTCTGCTCTTCCGATCTTCAACACATGCGATCTATTCCTTTGTTCCATTCCAAAGATCTCTCGGTCTCTCCTCCGAATCTCTCATCTCTGAAGAATGCACCTTCTCTATCGCTCTCTCAATCTCTTAAGAAACGCACGAATTCTAGGTTAGGACTTCGTTTTAGTTCAATTTCATCTCATTTGCCGAGCATTTTAGAACAATTAGGGTTTGAATTTGTGTTCTTTGATGGCGTCGACATCTGAGATGGTTCTCTGCGTCTTCGTTGATGGCGTTGTTGCTGCTCTTCTTTGTGGTAATGGCGGAGCAGAGAAGGCTAAGAATAGCTCGAATTCTAGGTTAGTACTTCATTTTTGTTCGATTTTATCCCGATATGCCGAGCATTTTAGAACAATTAGGGTTTGGATTGGTGTTTTGGTGATTCTGCACTTGAACTAGTGTTTGTTGTTCAATCTCTCTCTAATTCTCTAATTCTATGTTTTGTAGTTCAGCGATGGAAGAGCAGAGCTGCATGTGGAGAGCTCGAAGAACTCATTAATGGGGGAAAGGTTGGGGTTCACGACTCACCTTTAGATTTGGACTGTCGAGTTTGTCCTGATTGATTGTTTTCGCTTTAGATTTCTGAGATTTATTGAATCGATTTGGTGAATTTGGTTTCAAAAACAAGTTTTTGATTTTATTCACTTTCGCCGAGCCTGTGTTCTAACGAATCCGCTAATCTTCACTCTTGAACTTAACCTTCTCTACTCCGCAACCCTAATATGTTCTCAATCACAGTTGATGGAAAGTGTTGATTTACGCAAACCTTTCGCCCTAACTGATTGGAAGTTTTTGATTCATTTTGTTAACTTCGTTTTTTTTTTTTTTTTGTTTTTTTTTTTTAGAAACATTTTGTTAACTTTGTTCTCTTTGTAGTTTTAGGTGATGTTTCCCTTATTTGATTGATCATGATGGAATTAATCTGAATTTGTAGGTAAGTTCATTTTTTATGGCAAAAAGCGGCATAAGTTATTTTTGCTTCACGTCGTTAATTCCTTTTTGTACAAAGGAAATCAAACTTGTAGAATTAATTTAGGGCTTGTTCCGTTGATCTCATCATTTTATTGGACTTTTGATTTTAGAAGATTTCCCTAATTCACTATTGTAATAGTTTGAATATTTTGCCCTGTGTAATTTATTTTGTTCAATCTTCTTTTTTAGTAAAATTAAATCGTCAGCGTAGAGCTTTTTTTTCAAAAAAGAATTGAACTTTGATTGTTTGGTGTTTTCCTGCTAATTGTGGTATCCAAACATTTTTTTTCTTCCCCTCCCTACTTAGGATTGAAAATTAGGACTGGTTTGTTGTGTTTGCTAAGATAAGAAGTTGCCTCGTTTATCAAATGAGTTGGTTCTTCAAATTGAATGGGCATTGTTTCTTGGTTGGAGATTTTATAGTTATAGAGCCTCTGATTAGATATCTTCATTGTTTTGGATTGCAGATTTCATGCTTTTTCCATTCCAAGTATAAATCAAGCCAATCCAAGACCTACAAGGAGAATGGTTCTTTTCCAACTTTCTTCTTTCACTTTCATCGAACATGATTATTTTTCTATGTTTTCCTCTTTAGAAGGTGTGATGGGTATGTGAAAATTTTCTCTTCAAGTAGAGTGTGAATATTGGACTTGTAGAATGATATATTTTAATTGGTTATGTGAGTTTTCTACTATTTAGTCAATGCCATCTGAAAGATTCAATAGGTTTTCCAGGACTGCATTTCAACTAATATAAAAATATGTTGCGGATCTTGATAACTTATGGTTCATTTTGGAAAACTTCTTTTACTATGCTAATATTCTTCTTATTAATGATCATGTAGTACTTTGTTTCGTTCTAGCTTTGAGGCTTATGTTCGCCGAGCTTTAGAAACTTTGCTCTGACCACTCTTGAACCTTGTGAACTTAATAACTTATGATCAACAATACTTTGTTTCTAATTGCTTTTAACCTTCATATTATCTGTATAGTTTCAATACTTTCAAGTGCAATAAACTAATCAGTACATTTAATATGAAAACAAGCATGCTTATTAAAGATTGAGATCCTTCCTTTGTGCCATTTAAATATTGTCTTGTTTAAAGTACCACAATATGAGCAACCACTACTCCAGTGCCAATGTATTGTATATATGTTATGTACTCCTACCACTTACATGAACTTAGAATATTGTATACACAATTTGCACGCACGGACAGAGAGCATCTGGCCCATCTTCATTTGTCTACAATGTGTCATATATAAAACATGACCCATTTGAGAAAAAAAATGCAGTATTGCTTTTGTGCTTATAATTTTCAATTTGCTTCCACGTTTTATCGATTTAAAAATTCAGATGAGGGGGAATTGCCCTGGGATCACACTTCAACGTTAGGGAGTTATATATTATACTATGCGAACCTCCCTACGTTCCAATTATTTATGCAGGACATGGAAATCACTAATATCATACTTAATTGCAGATTCAACAAATAGAAGTTGTTATATGACTTATGCTATAAAGCTATCTATTTCATCATGTCTACGATTATAATTCAGTGGGAATTGGTGAAGAGGTTTTTGATTCTAATACGCTTAACTTTGAAAGAAATGCACGGTTAAGGTGAGATTAATAGCATTTTGATCTAATTGTATTAACAGCATTTTCACTTGATTGAAGCTTGGTTGATTGATAAGACATTTCTCTTTTTGTTTAATATGTAGTTTCAAGTAGACAACTTGAAGCCAAGCAAAGAATCGTGCAAGTTGTGTTAGCAATTTGCTCCCCAGGTGATGAGGTGATGTGATTGTACATTTATATTCATTTTAAAGTTCAATCATGTTGAGAAAAATGCAAGTCTTGCAGCTTTGTAGATTTCTAATTCCATACGCCCAATGGGTTTTGCTTGTCGTCTTTATTCAAAATCGAATTCTATTAAAAGCTAGTTTCAGCCATAGTTTGGTTTAGTACCTTAATCTCAAAATTAGTGAAGCCTTAGTTCAATTTAAAACAGAATGTATAACATGCCGATGGAAGAAATGTTACCCTTGGTAATGGGCATTCATGTTTGATTATAAAATATGATTTGGTTCTAGAACAAAAAAGGGAGTAGGTAAGGTTCCTCTGAGCATAAATGATATTACATAGTTTTTTATATACCTTTGCGTGCTATTTAGGTGGGATTGTTAGTTCAGTGCCCTCTTAGTTTGTGCTCTGTAACTCAATTGGTGTATGGTTTCTGTGGAGAATTTAATTTGTGATTGTTGAATTCTCAGGTTCAAACACCAGCTCCCTTTTGAGTCAGCTATACAGAAATGGCAAGATTGGCTGATGCAGATGAAATGCTATCAGTGAGTACCGACACTCTGATACATAGCTTGATAGGAATCAAAGGTCTTTTTAAGCTCACAGTGAGAATTGATACTCTGATACATATCTTTTTTAATTATTCCATTTTCCATAGAAACACCAGCAATGTAGAATACAAGAACTCCACCTATGTCTTATATACCCTTTGTAAAATCTGGATGAAGGAGTTTAGTGTTAGGTTAACAACCTGTGGAGAACTTTGCATTAGGTTGCCAACTACTGTTATTTCTGTGGGTAAATCAAATATATGATTAAAACGCTATCTGTTAGTCTTCTTGTTGATGATCTACTTGCACAATTTATTTGTCCTGTTGACTTTTAGAATTAGTTATCCTCATTCATTCAATGAAAACATCATAAACAGTAGAAAAAAGACAAGCTTCATTGATCTATCAAAAGAAATTGAATAAGTTGAACTTGAACCTAGGAAGAAGGATGACAATATGATAAATTCATGGGAGAGAGGGAAAAGAAAAGCTACTAATTAGATTGAAATTAATTCTAACCAAAACATTAATCATAAGATGAGGTGTCCAGTGGTGCTTACAAGGAGGAAGTGTGGATCAACACATTGCATCTTGATGTTAGTCTCTGATTGTTATCAATGTAACTCTTCTAGTTTGGGATTGTTGTTACTTGAATTCATTAGCAAATATTTGTAAGTGATAGAATGCTAAAATTGATTGAACTAGTAGATCTTGTAATTAGAAACATCATTACACTTTAACTAAACTTTTGAGTTTAGTTTGTTTTACTTAATCATTATGTTTGTGAATGATAGATTTGGGATGTGGCAGGGCTAGAATGACATCTTAGTCTTGGTGTAATTAATTATCTCTTCTTTTATATTGTTTGCAGGTATCGAAGGGTGTAATCAATCTGTTCATCCATAATGAAGACAAGTTCTAAATTGCTTGAATGTTATATTTTATCTTTTTTAATGATGTTAAAATGTGCATACGAATTTGAATGTTGTTGATTGAATTAAAAGATCATTATTTTTGTTCATTATTATTTGTTGGTATATAAATTTTAGCGCAATGTATTTGATTGTTTAATAGGTTTTTTATGTATTTGGATAGTATCTTTTAATTTTTTTTAATTATCATATAGCTTTAACGATATTTAAAAACTGTCATTAAAAAGGTAAGATGATAGTTTTAGAGTGTCGTTGAATTGCTAAGATGATAGTTTTAAAATGTCGTTGAACATTAAAGATGACAATTTTAAAGTTGTCATTGTAAGTTAATACTTTCTACAACACCCCCATACTATGACTGTCAAAAACTGTCATCTTTTATTTTTAATGACAGTTTTCAAATGTCATTGATAGACTTATTTCTTGTAGTGATACCACATGTTCTAAAGTTGTGGTTCCTTAAACCCCAATGGTTATGGTGACTTCCTAACCCTGTGTTCTACACCGACTTGATTAAGGTAGGCATAGCATAGCACACAAGAACACACAAATCAACACAATGAAACACTACAACAAAATGTAGTTTTAATGACACCAACTTTATGACAGTTCTAGAAAAACTGTCATTGAAACTGATTAATAATGACATTTTTTTAATGAACTGTCATTGTAGAAGTCCTAACAATTGTTTTTCAATAAGATGACTTTTTTATCACGTTTTTATGACAGTTTGTAAATGTCATTGTTACACTATAACAGAGTCAAAACATATATTCATTTTGTGTCCAGTAAAAATAAAAAAAAAGATCGAAAAAACAATTGTTGTAAAATAAATTGGAACTTGCTAAGAGCTAGATAAGGAAATAGAAGACTAAGAACTTCTACTACTACAAACTACTACTACAAAGGAGAAGAGAAGAAATGAGATAGTTGGAATGAGAAGTTTTCATTCAACTTTGGTGTGTTTTTACAATGAGGTTGGCACCCTTTATATAGGCCCTTTGGTGATGATGATAAATGTACTTAGACAATGTTTACAAGTAATACATACATCACATGTCATACAACTCTTCACAAGCAACATTGACAATACATGGAATAATGAGTACATTTGATATGGATACAAGTAAGGGCCATGCTTGATACTACCACTCAATGTAAGAGCCATGCTTGACAATGATTAGTCATACAAAATCTTGATCAATTGTTCATCCATATCATAACACTCCCCCTTAGATGACAATTATTGAGAGAATGTGCCTCGTTAAAACTTCTACTAAGAAAAACCTTGTGAGAAAAAATATAGTAAAAGAAAAGAGTACACTATTCCCATAAATATTAAGATGGGTATAATATTGTTAAGATTGCCTCATTAAAAACCTTGCATGGAAAACCCAATGGGATAAAACCATAGCTAAGGGAAAAAGAGTGCAATACATTAATCAATAACTCCCCCTCATGTGAACATGGGTGAAACTTGTTCAATTTCTTTACTTGCAATGTCTTTAAGTTTACGCAAGCCAATACCATATGTAAGCCTTTTAAATGTCGTAGTTGGTAAGGCTTTTGTGAATAAATCAGCAAGATTATCACTCGATCGGATTTGCTTGACATCAATTTCACCATTCTTCTGAAGCTCATGCGCATAAAAGAATTTTGGTGAAATATGTTTTGTTCTGTCCCCCTTTATGAATCCTTCACTTAATTGTGCAATACATGCTGCATTATCTTCATATAATATGGTTGGAGAATCTTTTATTGAAGGTAATCCACATGATTCTTGTATATGTTCAATCATGTTTCTCAACCAAACACATTCACGACTTGCTTCATGAATTGCAAGTACTTCAGAATGATTGGAAGAAGTGGCAACCATAGTTTGTTTTATCGACTTCCACGATACAAAGTAGATATTACCATGGTGAATACATATCCCGTTTGAGAACGGGCCTTATGGGGATCGATAAAAATCCAAAGATCAAGCATAACCTTGGAGATTCAATTTTACCCCTCTCGAGTAAAATAAACCCATGTCACTTGTTCCTCGAAGATATCGAAAAATGTGTTTAACACCATTCCAATGTCTTCGAGTTGGTGAAGAGCTATATCTTGCAAGTAGGTTGACAAAGAAAAGCAATATCGGGTCTTGTACAATTTGCAAGATACATAAGTGCACCAATTGCACTTAAATATGGTACCTCAGGACCAATTAGCTCTTCATCACTTTCTTGAGGTCGAAATGGATCCTTATCCACTTCAAGTGATCTCGACAACCATTGGAGAGCTCAATGGATGTGCCTTGTCCATATAAAATCTTTTTAATAATTTTTCAATATAATTTGATTGATGGACAAGTACTCCACTTGAAAAATGTTCAATTTGCAAACCAAGACAAAGTCTTGTTTTTCCAAGTTCTTTCATCTCGAATTCCTTTTTCATGTATTCGGATGTTCTAACAATGTCGTCGTGGTTTCCCACTATATTTAAATCATCAACATATACAGCAATAATCACAAATCCCGTTGATGATCTTTTAATGAAGACACATGGGCAAAGCGGATTATTTACATATCCTTCTTTCAGTAAATAATCACTAAGACGTTTGTACCACATTCGTCCGGATTGTTTCAACCCGTACAAAGACCTTTGTAATTTTATAGAATGCATGTTATGAGGTTTTGATTTTATTTCATCGGATATTACAAATCCATCAGGGATTTTCATATATATCTCACTGTCTAGAGATCGTACAGATATGCTGTAACGACATCCATTAAATGCATATCAAGCCCTTCAGAGACTGCAAGGCTTATCAAGAACCGAAATGTGATTGCATCTATAACAGGAGAATATGTTTCCTCATAATCGATGCCAGGTCTTTGTGAGAAACCTTGAGCTACAAGTCTTGCTTTGTACCTTGTAACTTCATTTTTTTCGTTTCTCTTTCGTACAAATACCCATTTATATCCAACAGGCTTTACGCCATCTGGCGTTTGGACAATTGGTCCAAAAACCTCTCGTTTCCTTAACGAGTTTAGCTCTGCTTGGATAGCATCTTGCCATTTTGCCAATCAGGTCTTTTTTGACATTCGTCCACTGATCGTGGTTCTGGATCATCATCATTTTCACATATTTCAAAGGACACATTGAAAGCAAATATATCATCGGGAACAATTTCATTTCGATCCCAAATCTTACCGAGTTTAAATAATTTATTGAGATCTCATTATTTTCATCTTTTTCCTCTTTTTCTAAAGGAAGTTGTTCCTCATCGAATCAACTTGTTTCGACAAACCCTTATCAAAGGATTCTTGTGCTTTCTCGGGAGTATTTTGATTTGTATTTATTTTTACTCCCGTTTTCCTCTTTCGAGGAATTGTATCCTTTGAACCAACCGGTCTTCCACGCTTTAAGCGTTTCGTTGGTTCTTGTGCATTTTGTTGCACAGAGACATCAATTCTTGCGGGAGCATTTACAATTTGGAATATGTGATTTTGTCACTTGTTTTGCATCATTAAATGCATCATCGGTAATTGATTTGCAATTTGTTGCAAATGAATGATCTTTCGAACTTCAAGTTCACACTGATTTGTTCGTGGATCATAATGTGATAAAGTTGATGCATTCCAAGCAATTTCGCGCCATTCCTTTTGAATTGACTTCTTATCTCCCCCTAATGGTGGAAAAATTGCTTCATCAAAGTGACAATCAGCAAAACGTGCAGTAAATAAATCCCCTGTTAAGGGTTCAAGGTATCTTATAATGGACGATGAGTTAAATCCAACATAAATCCCAAGTTTTCGTTGTGGACCCATCTTAGTTCTATTGGGAGGTGGTATAGGAACATACACTGCACAACCAAAAATTCTTAAGTGTGAAATATTTGGTTGTTGACCTAAAATGAGTTGCATGGGGGAATGTTCATGGTATGCAAGTGGGCCTATAACGAATGATAGATGCTTGCATGAAGGATCGCATGTCCCCAAACCGAAGTTGATAACTTAGTTCTCATGATTAAAGGTCTGGCAATTAATTGAATGCGTTTGATCGAGATTCGCCAAACCATTTTGGGTATGCACATGTGGAAAGAATGTTCAATGGTAATTCCTATAGACATGCAATAATTTTTAAATGCTTGAGATTGAAATTCCTCAAAGCATTATCAAGACGGATGGTCTTGATTGGGTTGTCGAGGAATTGTGCTCTTAACTTAATGATTTGCGCTAAAAGTCTAGCAAATGCAACATTGCGGGTCGAAAGCAAACAAACATGTGACCACCTAGTTGATGCATCTATCAAAACCATGAAATATCTAAATGGTCCACAAGTGAGGATGAATAGGTCCACATATGTCTCCCGAATGCGTTCTAAGAAAATTGGGGATTCCACAACAATTTTACTTGGGGATGGTTTAACTATCAATTTACCTTGAGAACAACTAGCACAATTATAATCACCAGCTGAAAATATTTTGTGACTCCTTAAAGGATGTCCATGCGAATTATTAATTATTCTTCGCATCATTGATGATCCTGGATGACCAAGCCGGTCATGCTATAAAATGAATGTCGTTGGATCATTAATTTTCTTATTTAAGACGACATTCGTTTCGACATGCCTTATATGAGTAAAATATAATCCAGAGGATAAAGCTAGAAATTTTTCTTACACTTCTTTTTTCCTATTTGAAACCAATGTGACATAGAGAAATTCTCTATTATTTTCGTTCATGGTTTCAATGTGATATCCATTTTGTCGAATATCTTTAAAGCTGAGTAAATTCCTTCTGGATTTTTCAGAGTATAAGGCATTGTCAACATGAATTGTTGTTCCCCCAGGCAACATAATATTTGCTCTTCCAGAGCCATTAATCAAATTGGAGATGCCAGATATTGTTTGAACATTAGCATCAGCTAAGTTCAAATTGGAGAAATATTCTCTGTTTTTAAGAATTGTGTGCGTTGTAGCACAATCAACAAGACACATATCGCTCTTATTTGGTTCATGACTTGAACACATGATTTGTTGATCCATCTGGACAAATAATATTTGACAAATCAGAAAAAGAGTCATGATAATATTCATAATATTTTGCCTTTGATTTTAAAGGCATGGTAAAGGTCACAAAAATACTCGGGCATATATATGACAATATTTAGGCAAAATAGCCTTTCATATATGACTAAAAAATGTCACAATTATGAGCGCTCATTGTCAATAATTATTTGCCCTTTGTAGTGGTGCACCACTTTTATTCCAAAATTTGGTGGAATTGTCAATACGACCTTTACCTGATATTTTCACCTTTTCCACGTCCATAAATTTATTGCGATCATGATCATTATATGCAACATATGCTTCTTAATTTGAAGTGAACTAATTGGACGGGAGTGATATTATATTTATAATATCTCATCATTTTACTCACTACCATGAGACAAGAAATCAATCCTTAATATTTATTGGATTGACGTGCGCACTCGATAATTTGTTGCAAAGTAATACATCAAGGCGAGCCACGTGGCTTTTATTTGTCTCATCAGTCATATTTCGCATAGCCTCAATATAGAGGTAATTGAAATTGAGAATAATAAATGATATTTGACTGATATAAATTTTTGTAGCATGAGACCCAAACCGCTCATTTTGAGCCTTTTGGAGCATTACCCTTTTGGTATGTATAACTCCATAAGGTGAAAATATATATAAAGTGAAGTATTCACTTTTCAAATCTCCAAAGAGAAATTGACGAATGATTATGTATAACACACAAACCTTGCATAGAATTATCATGACAAGAATTATAATAAGGTAACAAATGCAAACTATGGTTGAAAAGAATTTTGAAAATAAATTTAATATAAAAGAGTTTTCCCTTTATGTAAAAACATAACATATGATTAAATATATGTTCACAACTTGATTATTAGTATGCAAAATGTATTACTTGTATGAGTTGGTGGGACAACCTTCGGGTTGGGTGGTGAGACGAAGTCTACTTAAAAACCATGCCACCTCGAACGGGATAACCCGTCTCCCTTTCAATGTTTAGCTTTACCTAGGGACAAGGCTTACCCACTATCAATCCAAACTCATAACACTATTTGCAATATAAAAAATCAAGAATAGAGCATAATTAATCGTTTGTAGTATAGCGAGAAAACTAGTTATGTCACATATTGATTTTTGATTTCTGATGTAGAAGATCGTACAAGACGCAACTACAGAGCATACTTTCGCAATCGGTGACGTTATAATGGTATATGAATAAAGTATGCATATAGAAGTTATGCATGTAATAAAAGGAAACAACCATGGTAATTTAGAAATAAATTGAACTTATTTAAATAACAAAAGTTATACCTTCTTAGCTTTTTCTCCTTAACAAGCCTTCTTGAACTTCAAGATCTCCTTAATGCTAGAGCAAGCTCGTGTTGATAACGTGTTGTAAAATAAATTGAAACTTGCTAAGAGCTAGATAAGGAAATAGAAGACTAAGAACTTCTACTACTACAAACTACTACTACAAAGGAGAAGAGAAGAAATGAGATAGTTGGAATGAGAAGTTTTCATTCAACTTTGGTGTGTTTTTACAATGAGGTTGGCACCCTTTATATAGGCCCTTTGGTGATGATGATAAATGTACTTAGACAATGTTTACAAGTAATACATACATCACATGTCATACAACTCTTCACAAGCAACATTGACAATACATGGAATAATGAGTACATTTGATATGGATACAAGTAAGGGCCATGCTTGATACTACCACTCAATGTAAGAGCCATGCTTGACAATGATTAGTCATACAAAATCTTGATCAATTGTTCATCCATATCATAACAAGCCGGTTGACCAAGTACCGCGTTCGCTGTTGGATGGGAAGGGTAGATTAGTAATTTCGCCATTCAAAACACGAAAGATCGAAAAAACAATAGCCCTAATTTCATTCTCTCGCTCGAAACTTCTCGCGCGCTCTCACCAAGCTCAAGCCTAGATTTTGTGTTTGTTTCTTCAACGAAAGGGTTTTCGATCCGATCAAATCGATCGATCAATCGATCGTTTAGTTTCCACAATCGCTCATTGTGATTCTCTGCTCTGATGCATCGCCGATCTTGATTTTCAGCAGAAACAGTGAACTCTGATGGTGATGCGAAGTTAGGGTTTCACCTGGTGTGGTGTTTGTTGTTGTAGTTGGATCTGAGGATGTCGCTTTGGAGAAGCGGAGAGCAACAGCAGCAGCATGGCGACTTTTGCGCACTCAGACCGCCAGGAACATCGGAGAGTTCGTCATTGACAGTGAGGTTGTTCCTTATTCACTCTCTGAAATCTCTTCGATTCTTAGGGTTTGCTAACGAGGTCGAGAAGGAAAACCCTAGGGTTGCGTATCTCGTGAGTTGTTTGTTACTTCTCTCGCTCTCTCATGAATTTTTGTTTGTTTTCTAATCATGAATGCTCTATTTGTGATGATTTTGTGCGCATTTGGCTTTGGAGAATCCATTGATTGTGTTGATAGAGGTATTTTCTCGCTCCGGCTAGGGTTGTCGTCCACTCGCCATCCGCTCTTCTCCGCTTCGCTCCGGTCGCCTCCTTTCTCGGCCATCGTCGCCTTCTCCGACCTCCCATCTTCTCGAGTCGGTTTCACTTTCAAATTAACTTTGCTTATTTGTGTAATTTTTGAAGTTAATTGTTCAATTCAGTGGTTGATTTACTCGTGTTTGGATCTGATTTTCTTTCAAGATTTAATTTTTTTGGCGTTTTGGATGAGTGTTTGTGTTGTTTTCTGAAGAGGATTGTGATTTCTATGTGAAGATTTTGAACGGACATTGTAGAATCAAGGTTCTGGTTGTAGCTTGTCTTGATTTTGGCGTAGTTGTTTGGATTTTAGTTGATCTGATAATCAGCCTGTAAACCTAGGTTTTCCTCTTAATTCGTTTGTCAAAATAGGATTGTAAACATGGATACAGAGGTTCAAGAAGAACTTCACAGCTCTGTTTCATCAAGAATGAACAGAGACTGTGACCATGTATTTATATATAGGCGAAAGAATCATTGATAACCGATAGCTCGCAAACCACGGCATTGCTTATGTAGTGATTCTATATGCAGTGCTTGATCCATGTGAAATATTAATTGAAATAAATGAAATTATGTTCTCTTCCATCAAAAAATTTCATGACAATTTCATCGAACAATCATGTGAAATTTGTTTTAAAAAGAATGAAACACACAACCCTCTGTTGAAGTGTTCAATTGATGAATACTAGATTTTAGAAGTATTTCTTGTGTGTGTTTGCTTACATATGTGTGAATGCTATATATAAGTTCTTTTCCCCCTTTCATGATATACCGTCTTTCATGAACTCGAGAATGAAAAAAGAAGCATAGAAGGAAAAGAACAAATTACGGTAAATTATAACCTTCAACAAGTTCTTAACATGACTTGGCATATATATACAATCTATAAGCATGTATGTACACATGTATGTAGATAATTAGATAACCACAGAACAAATGCAAGCTTGTGTCTTGGACTTGTTAACTATGCCGAGCTTTAGACTGATTACTCTGGTGCCTCGCATGAATCTCAACGGACAGTTTTGGCTAACCTGGGCGGATAAAGCTCTATTAGTGAACATACACAAATGGCATGTAAATGTTTTATTATTTTCATTGTATGATGTGTGGACTTTGATTTGCAAAGAGGCAGAGGAAGTTCTTTTATTCCACCTAATGTCTTCATGCATTGAATCAATATTTTAGTTTGCTCTAACTTTATCATAGGACACTTTTGTTTCTTGATTAGGACTTCAAGTTATACCTAATTTCATGAGAATTCAAAGAAACTTAGAGAATTGTCAGATCATATGTACATCACAGGTTTTAAGTTCCCCCCCTGCTAATGAGGCTTGATGAGGAATGGCGAGTACAGTTGCTTGGCCTTCGAAGTATATTGATTCGTTTTGAAATTTTGAAAGGTAATTTATTTAATTGGAGACTGCAGTTTTTATCTTCTACATCTAGTAAGTTAGTTTATGCTACATCACTTGTGCGCCTCGCTAATCTTTGGTTTACCTTTCCGGGACATGAGCCAACCAACCCCTACTCAAGAATCAGCTGCCAAGGATCTACATGGATTCGAGTGGCGACTTAAGCATAAATTTAGAGGTTCCTTACTTGCCCACTTCTCCTTTATTTGATTCTTATCTTTAACTGTCTTTTCGTTTAGTTTCAATTCGTGATGTGTGTGGGGGAATTGCAAATAAAAGCCCCTGAAAGAAAAAAAGGATCATAACATAGTTTATTTGGCTTCTTGATCGGTATTTTATTTGACTTTTTGATTGGGAACAAATGCACAGAACTGCTCTCTGCTTCATTTGCTTTTTGTGTTTAGCATAGTTACTAGTCTTTGAATCAGAAATGAGTGCAAATTTTTTAGGCCTCTTGCAAATTTTTTTTTTATTTACCTCTCTAATCTTTCTAATTATGATGAATTTTCAGTGGGGAATTTTACCAAAAATAGAGTATAACCAATCAAACTTTGAATATTTATGTTTATTGTATCATGTTGTAGTTGTTGTGTAAGATGAAGTTGGGCTAGATAGCTTTGGAGCTCGGAAATCCTCTTTTCGACCATCTTTACCAACCTGCCTTTGGAACTGCTCCTCAGTGTACATTGGTGCACTTGAGCTGCTACCTTCAGCCGTAGCCCCATTAATTGCATGTTCCTCCTTGTCGATGTCGTAGACTCAACCTTTTTGGTGTCCACCAACCGTCGTGTAATGTGACGTTGTCTCATTAACATGAGCAGGTTCTGCACTACCTACCTGTGGCTGCAACAACTCATGAAGCTGAGTAACGTGATCCTGCAAAAAGGTTCAATTCATTATCATGATTTCCAAGAGTTACTAAGATAACATGAATAGACTTAAATGCAAAGCGGCCCTCCTATGACATTGAATTTGAAGATAATAAAAAAAAGAAAAAAATTAAATAACTATTTCAGCACTGGGGATCGAGTGAGGAGACCAAAGGGCGATAGGTTTGTCTTTCTCACCAATTTCTAAAACACAGTTGTGAATGAGCGGTTGCATTTTTCATTTCCTACATTACCTTGGTTTTGTTACTAGTGAAAATTACATTACCTTGGTTTTGCTACTTCTTAGGTTAATTCTCAACTTTCTAATGAGGCTCTTTCTCTCCTTAATGTTTCTTTTTCTAGGGAGGATGTTACGAAGGTTGCATTACTGATCAACCATGTAAAGAGACGATGATATCAGCGAATTAAGGAATGTAAAGAGATCGAAAGTAAGTCGATTGGAGATGCAGAGATCAACCATGTTTGGCTTAGGTAAATTTAAACCATTCAATTTATTAATAATCAATATACTTCGAAGTATATTGATTCTGTTAACTTAATTTTAAGCATTCTGAATGTGGTTTGTAAGATTGTTTATTATGGTCATGATTTGATGATTTTGTTTGGAAGGTGAGAACCTTATCTGTTGTTGTTAGATATTTAGTTGTAACTTAGATGGTGAGAAGCTAAGTTTTTTGTGTTCATTAGAGTTTTTGACAAAAATTTGGTACTTTTTGGGTTGCCATTTTGGTTTGGCTCATTTGAATTTTTTTCCCTCTATGTTCTTCGATCAAAAGATATGCTACACTATTATTGATTTTTTTATTTTTGTTGGACAAAGTTGCAAAGAAGAAAAGTTGCAAATTTGAAGGGGTACTTGTCTTGCCATGTTGTATTCATATGTAATTGTTACATGGCGTAGTTTCTTTTTTTTTTAAATACATGGTGTAGCTTTTTTTTTAAAATACATGGTGCATGTAGTAGCTTTTAGTTGCTACAATATTGAAATTGTTATTTGAATTTGAATTTGAATTTAGATATTGTTGGTATTTTAATTTTAGCGCAATGAATTTGATTGTTTAATAGGTTGTATATACATTTGAATAGTTTTTATTGATTTTTTTTTTATTTGTCATACAGCTTCAACGATATTTAAAAATTGTCGTTAAAGCTCTTTTATGATAGTTGTTCAATGTCATTGTATAGTTACGATGACAGTTTTTAAGTTTCATTAAACGTTAAAGATGACACTAAACATGTTGTCATTGTAAGGAAATACTTTCTACAACACCCCCATTCTATGACTGTTGAAAACTGTCATCTTTTACTTTTAACGACAGTTTTTAAATGTCATTAATAGGCAAATTTCTTGTAGTGAAAAGATATAAACAATATATTCACATTGAAATTAAAAGGAGTCTAACTTGGGGTCTATAGACCCCTAGAACAAAACGAACAAAATACCTCAAAATATGTTGAAATTATCAATTAACATGTTGAGAACAAAAGAAATCATGATTCAATACCTCAAAATATGTTGAAAAATCCAAGTTGAATTAAAATTCTCTAGCCTTTCCAAGTCTTTGACAAAATGAACAAATAATAAAGAGGGGTGCTAGTGTATGGTGTGTGTTGGTATGTTGTGTGTATGTTGTGGTTGTGAGAATATGGGAGGCTGTGTGGTGTATTGGTGATGGATTGGTGTAGGTGAGGTGGCGGCTTTAGAGAATGAGAGAGGAGGTGTGGCGGCTTGTGTGTGTGTTGGTGTTGTTGTTTGGGTGAGGTGGCGGCTGTAGATTGGTGGTGGCGGTGTGGTGTATCGGTGATGTGGTGAGGTGTGAGTCGGTCGTCAGAGCTCCAAGGGGGAGGAAAAACGGGGGTATTTCAAAAAGTAAGGTTGTTTTTCTTTAAAATTCTTTAAATAAGTTAAATTTTTTTAAAATTACAAAAGTAATGGATTTCGCGTTTAGTAAATGCGTAATTGATACGACGTGTAACGAATGGTGCCTTTACAAAAGGCGCCATTCCTTTGAGGAAGGACGTGGCACCCGCCACGTCGATTTTGTTTTCCATTTCTCTTTTTTTTCTTTTTTTCTTTTTTTTTCTTTTGTTATGGCGACGGGGCATCCCGTCGCCAGGGGCACCCCGTCGCCATAAGAAAAAAAAGAAAAAAAGAGAAAATGGAAAAAAAAAATTCAGAAAATAGAGAAAAATATGAAAAAAAATAGTATTTTGACGAAATAAATAGAAATTGAGGATTTTATATGGAAAATGAGAAATTCAAAAGTCGGCGGAGACTTTATACTGGGGTTTTAGGGTTTAGGGTTTAATTCAGGTAATAGGTATAATTCATGTGATAATTTGATTTGTTAGGTGTTATTGGAGCTAAGCGGGGTTTGGAATAGGTATATATATTCATTCAAAATTTATATTTACGGTTTTAGAGTTTAATACATTCATATATATTACACTAAACCCTAAATTAACAACAATACAAAATTTATATATCATAAACCCTAAATTCATATACAATGAATTCATACATTCCTAATTCATTCCGGTTGGTGGTTGCTTAATACATTTCACGGCACCAATGAATTAACACATTCCATACATTCCAATAGAATTTAATCAAATTTGAATACATAAACTCAGTGTACCAATAATTGTCTCTTTCCATATCAATACAAAAAAAATCAAAATAGGAGAACACAAAATAAGTTTCCAAAAAAATCATCATAAAAATACACTACATTCATCATATATACCATAGTTTCCTGCAAAAAAAAGAAAAAGAAAAAGAAAATAAGTTAAACTTTGAGGTATACAAAATTGATATTCACATATATAAAAGTCATATATTTTATGGAAAATAACCTATAATAAAGAACAAATCATATTTATTTCAATACAAAAGAAAAAATAAGTCACAACAAGTAAGATTAATTAACAGTTAGTATATAACTACAAGAAATTTGCATATTAATGACATTTAAAAACCGACGTTAAAAGTATAAGACGACAGATTTTTCAGCGATCATAGAATGGGGGTGTTGTGGAAAGTATTTACTTACAATGACAACATGTTTAGTGTCATCTTTAATGTATAATGACACTTAAAACTCGTCATCGTAACTATACAATGACATTGAACAACTATCATAAAAGAGCTTTAACGACAATTTTTAAATATCATTAAAATTGTATGACAAATAAAAAATAATCAATAAAAACTATTCAAATGATACAACATATTAAACAATCAAATTCATTGCGCTAAAATTAAAATACCAACAATATCTAAATTCAAATTCAAATTCAAATAACAATTTCAATATTGTAGCAACTAAAAGCTACACCATGTATTTTCAAAAAAAAAAAGCTACACTATATATTTTCAAAAAAAAGAAAACTACGCATGTAACAATTACATATGAATGCAACATGACAAGACAAGTACACCTTCGAATTCGAATTTGCAACTTTTCTTGTTTGCAACCTGTCCAACAAAAATAAAAAAATCAATAATAGTGTAGCATATCTTTTGATCGAAGAACATTGAGGGAAAAAAATTCAAATGAGCTCAACCAAAATGGCAACCCAAAAAGTACCAAATTTTTGTCAAAAACTCTAATGAACACAAAAAACTTGGTCTTCTCATCATCTACGTTACAACTAAATATCTAACAACAACAGATAAGTTTCTCACCTTCCAAACAAAATCATCAAATCATGACCACAATAAACAATGTTACAAACCACATTCGGAATGCTTAAAGTTAAGTTAACAGAAGAAATCAACTTCTACAAATGGTTAGGCAATAAGAGAGTTCTACAAATGCTTCGAATGATAAAAACTAACTATGACTGAAACTTTTTTTTGGTAGGATTATGACTGAAACTTTAAGTTCTCAATCCTATGCATCCCTCTTTCGAAGGGTTACTGCAAACGAGCAAACAAACAATTCTAATGGTTCTTAATTTGTTACATCACAACCCATAAAGGAAAAAACATTATAAGCAGGGATTTAACATATCAAACAAAAGAAACGGAATTTGAAAACAAACATTAAAGTGGTTTGAGGGCTTTACCTTATTAGAGATGGCATATGACTGTGTTCAGATAAACCCTCCAATTGTGTGTGCGCTCACACTTACATCAGCATCCACAATTGGGTACTCCATTGTGTTTCGGAAACTTAATCGATCGCCTTTTTGAAAGACATTGCCAAACTGTTGGGGAGCGCTTGAAAGAAAATAAATGTGACCAAGCTGTGATTAGCAGATAATTAAGGTTAACTAACATTGCTAGACAAATTAGCATGGGAACAAGGTAAGAGCTCAGTGTCACAAACCAAAAGCACTACCCAAATCCGATGCATCCTCTAGTGAATTTCTCGATGTCAAAACGCTATGCATGGCTCACGCAGTTCTTAATCAACCAACGAAGAAGAAATTAATGTTTCACCGTAAAAACAATGGGAAGCAATAAACACGTACATGAATCCAGTCTTAGTTCTTGTGTATGTACATGCAAGCCCACCTACACACGAAAACACGTACATGAATCCAGCCCTCGATTTTTCAAATGAATCAACAACAGTCAGAATGAGCAGATAAAACTCCCAATAAATGCAACATGCAGACATTTATTCATCCAAGCTTATACTTGTCCTGCATATCAACCAAACTGAAGATACGTCGCATTTTAAGAAGTGATAAGACACTTACCAATCAAAGTAATAAAGTAACAAGAATGGTGTGACATGGGGGCACCGACATAGTACCCCAAGATTCATCCTAAATTTTCATTACTAAACATCAACGAACAAAATCGCTTTCGATGCTTTTCTTTTTTTTAACCAATTGAAAAGGAATGCATGTTACTAGGATGGCTTGTGCTTATAGTTAAAATGAATGGACATTAAGTGTTCAAATTCTTAGAATTATTTAGATGTTTGAAAGTGATATGATTAATTATCTTCTCCTAGGACCCATTCAATCATTTGTATGATTTTATCTTATTTGTGAAGGAATTAGTAGTTCCACGGCTGGAAAGAACAAATCATTACCTATTTAACGCGCAATAGGAAAAATCAAGGATAACTTCACTACCAATGTGTCCTCCAATATAACGGCGAAAGGCATAAATATTAGATGAAACAAAATTAAATCATACCTTCTCTAAGGACGAGAAGTACTACTGAGGAAGATTCTATTCAGCACGCATGAGGGAATATCATATTATGTCAAGTGCAGAAACCTCAGTTTCCAAGTCACTATTATCTGCATATCACCTTCTAATTATTAATACGTGTTTTGAAATATTTTAAAAGAGTTCTCAAAATATTTCAAAGCATTACTATAACCTTCTAATAATAAAAGAATTGTTCATTATACTTATAAATTTTTTATGAGCATCTAATAGAAATGTTCCCTCCCCTACACACCTACCATATAAGGTTATAAACCCAAATATACATTATGTTCATTTGTTTCTCTTTATAAGAAAACGAGACTATCACTCAAAACCACAGAGAAGAAGGCAAAGATGATGCGATATATACTTTAAGGATCCTAATAAGCTTTTTAAGAACTGGGGCCTAGTCAATTTTGTCTTAAATCGCCTAGGCCTCACCGTGCAATCATTGGTCAGGGTAATCTAAGACATCCAACACTATTAAAAACATGAATGAATAGATCGTTAAAATAGAAAATTATATCAATTCACACATACAACTAATAATGGCACAAACAAAGCTGCAATGTATAAGGATAACACCAATGTGGCAACCATTTGACAAGTTCAAAAAGAATCAACTAGATACAAGTAGTAAGCTTTTGCAAGTCCAAGCCTTAAAATGTATGCAGCCTAGCTAGCCACCTTTAAAACAAGATCCATCAACATTCTCTAAAGCATGGTTTCAAATATGAAATAATAAAGAGATTTAGAGACAATAATCAAATGTTGTATACAAATTTATTACAAAAGAAAGATATTAAAAATAGAATTGAGTTACCTTTCCAATATTAACACAAGTAGATGAATGACATTGCATAATCAAATTGGTGTACCTTGAACCATTATCTCCAATGCCATGTAGCTAAACTATTGTGACTTGTGCTTCCCTTTAGGCCTGACTACATGAGCCCTTCCAAACTCGAATGATTGCATGCTACATGGACTTCCTGAAATATTTTTGCTGCCATCACCATAAAAGAAGTCCAAATAATGAAACCAGCACCATTATCATTATATGAATGTTGAGCTTATAACCAAACCATTATAGACAAAACAATAAAAACATGAACTGCAGACTGAAATACACATATATTTAAGAGAACATGTCCAATGCAAACCTATCTCAAACATAGAAAAACATAGCAATATTGAGCAGAACTAACCAGAACTCATGGTTAGCCCACCAAAGCTCATCAAAACAGATAGCAAATGGCCATATTTGCATCTACATCTAGAACAAGTACTTGCCCACCACCAAAATCAGATAAAACAACTACAAAGCAGCCCTAAGAGTAACAACTGCATTAGAAAATCAGTCCACTCCTAAATATTGGGTAAAACTAAAAAACAGAGCAATAACGAATACAAATATTTAAGTAGAAGAACTCTCTGAAGATAGTTTTATTCATAAACTGAGATTGCCTTTATATTGGCATTTGATCAAACCTCTAATAAGCGCAAATTTTGGACACATATCCAACGTGCTTTGACTTAACAACAAATCAGAAAATTAAGGAAATACAAACTGAAATTTGAACTAGACTTATTCAACAAAAAAATAGAGTAACTAAATTAGACTAAGTCCTACAAGCAACGGTAAAATAACTAACAACTTTGAATCATATTTTCAATACTAAAACAGAGCATATTGATCATATACTAAAGATTAACATGAGTTCCAACTTGATTTGGAATTCGATAAACCAATTCCACAGCTAAGGACACTCATACTAAGGATCTTAGCGACTTAGTTATAACAATGAAATAGAAATTTGTGGAACATTCAATAGCCTACATGTTAGACACAAATAGAAACAAAACTTAAACAGCTACAAAATTTTCTATAAAGCACAAATAAAATATACAGGACAAAGGGGTAGACTTAAATTGTTTACATGATTTATATTTCTATAATGGTTCCTAATAAATTCATAAGATTTATTATGGTTCCTAATAAAAAAAACTTATACGTATCAGGTAAAAAATGAACAAAAAAAATCTAACCTTTTTGGATGTTGTGAAAAAGAAATCATCATTCATCATCCTCAGTCATTGAGTCATTGTGAGCGGCATCATCATCATCAACATCATCATCATCAACATCATCTTGCCTTTTTTGTGCAGCTGATCTCTCCATGAAACCCTGTTCCGTGCGTTGTAATCGTCCTTGCATTTCAAGCAATTGATCGCGATTTACAGACGTGTCATTAAGCATCTTTAGTATCATTGCTTGCATCTCCTCGAATTCCTTATTGAATTGGTCAAATGGCTCATCATCTTTCAATATAGGACGAGAAGATCCAGTTTCATCATGTCTACGCATCTTAGACCACGACGGTGTCCACCAAGACCAAATCTCGGCCTTTATCATTTTCGCACAATCTCCAAATATAATTCTGTTTCATCAATTGGAGTGTCGTCGCAATCCGTGAAAGCTCTCTGGTCCTTTCGTGTATAGCCGGCTGTATTAAGAATTTAAACATTGACAAGTCATATAAGTCATTGATACCTATAATTAACAAAAAACAGTTATGGTCAAGTAGTTTCTTACGGCAATCGCCTCTGCTCTCGGATTTAAGAAAGTAACGTTATCATGATCCCTTGTATGGAGATATAAACATAAATCCAAAGCAGTCGGCTTTCTACCGAGTTTCTTCTCCTATAAAATATGTTTAACTTAAATTTAAGTTTGAAACTTATATGAATCTAATGTATACATATGTATGTATGTATGCCCCAAAACATACCAGTCTCAACGAATGCTCATGGTCGTGGCCAGAGAAGAGGGAGAAGAATGGTCTGACGTATTCAAAGATGAGTAGTGGCATGATTTTTTCATTGTACGATAGTTGACCGAACAATTGGAAATAACTATATCCGGACGAGGCAACACCTATAGTCTACTATCAGCACTAGAGAGCAGAGTGAGGACACTTGTGAATGCGGGATTACGTATTTTGTTACTGATGTTCACTACAAGAAATTCGATTTTTAATTACAAAACTTTCAATCACGAATATAAAAAGTGTAAGTAAAAGTCCATATTTGCTTATGACTCTTAAGTTTGTAAAAAAAATTGACATAATTGTAACTAAAAGTATTGTTTGTACTTATGACTCATGAGTTCTAAGCAAAAGCTAATAATTATTAAGTGAATATTGACCCAATTCAGCAATAGTTTTTAGTGAGTTATAGGATTTCTTTTACTCACAAAAATATATTTATATAAACTACTTTTGTTTGCAAGTAAAAATACTAACTTTTGCTTATGAATCTTAGAGGAAAGTAATATGTATAGCTTTGTAAGTAAATATGTATTTTTACTTACAATATATATACTCAATAAAAGGAAACTACCAAACTAAAAAAAAGATGAAGAAGAAGAATAAAATTAATTAACAAATTAAGCTTTCACTAAAAAGGGACGAAACAGTAATATAATATTTAATTTTGACTTTTGTCTTTTGTACAAGTAAATAATAAATAAATGGTTTTTATTTTTTTCGATAAATCTAAAATAAATAAAAGATACGCACAAAAATATATCAAAAATAAGAAGATAGGGACAAAAAAGATAAGGATCTTGCTACGTACTCAAACACGGATGTGGAACACACACCCGGAACCCCCCACATCCTACTCCCCAATGCACACACGTTGTTTCAAAAGATAATAAGTTAAAAACCCAACAATTTCTCTCCCTATCTCCTAGGCTCACGATTGTATCTCTCACGTTGACCTTACAACTAATTTCTATTTCATCACGTCGCAAATCATCAAAGAGTTCCTCTTAACATTGTTGCGCCTTGCACTTCATCTCGATTCTGCATCGTCTCTTAATTTCATGGGTTCATCCATGTCAGTATATGCAATCTCTACAAATGTTTTGATTTGTATTTCACCCACATTTGTTGATTAATCCTAATGCATTCTATACGTTTCAACTTATTTTCTTCATATTAATTGGGTGCATGCAAGATGCATGAGCCTATTGCAAAGTCTCTACAAGCTTCAAACATCTTATGGCTTTTTTGAAGGTTGTATTTAATTTTTTTAATTTCTTTAATTTTTTCAATGAAGAAAATTATAAATGAATTTTAAACTGTCTAACTTTATTTTTTCTTCTCTTTCTAGTTGTTGGTTAAAGGAGCTTTGGTACATTGTTTGGTTACCCAGCTAGATCTACTCTAACTAGCTTTGGGCTCCCGAATAAGACAAAGTTTGTCAAATTGATGAAAAAGTGATCAAAATAATAATCAAGAATAAATAACTGTATTTTATTTAAGTTTAACTGTATTTTATTTAAGTTCTCTAACTCATTAAATTTTTTATACCAAAACGAAACCCATTAAATTAACGTGAAAAAATAATGAAAGGCACAAAAATCAAACAAAATAATATTTAAATGAAAAATCTAGTTTTATTTATAAATATTATTGAAAACGAATAGAAATTTTATTAACAGATATTATACACTTTTACTTATGATGGTGGGTTCGTAAGTCAAAAAGGATCTCTTTACTTACAATTAAGTTTGTAAGTGTAAACTTTTACGGACGACTCTATTCTTACGATGTTGTTACCAACGACATTTTGTAAGTAAAAACTTTTACTTACAATTTTAACACTTTTACTTACAAATTAAATTCATAAGTAAAAGATTTTTTCCTTCTTGTCGTTGTTGGAGATGGTGAGGCGACTAATAGTGTATACACCAGACACTCCATTAATATTAACTTGTAATTAATATCTTGTCGCAATAATCAAACACTGATAATAAATAACACAGATAATATTTATCTTTGGGTCGATTTGTCACTCACTTGTAAAATATGTCAAATAATTATCAAGCATTTATCACTACACACAATAAGCTACGGCCACTACTACAAAAAAAATTAATTTTTCTATGGGGTTTAATATTTGTAACATTTTGTTAACTATGATGTTCACATTCTTTACTAGCTATTTAAAAATAAAACATTTAAATTACACACACCATGCAATAAACACATTTTCTTAAAAAATCTATTACACTATAAATATATTAAATAAATAAATAAATAAATTTTTGTTCTTACTATTTTTCTTTCGGTTTGTTCTTCAATTTGATATTCCTTTACCTACAAAAAAAAATAATATTCCCTGTGAAAAAAAAATAAATTTAGTTATTTTATTCAAATGAAAACTAAACAACAATAAAATATTCATATAAAGATTAATTAAAAATATCGGTTATCTCGGCTAAACGTTCCCCAACAACGAATCATTTGCTAAATACATGAAAACACAACCACTCTCACGCTCAACTGTTCCCTCTCTCTCTCAGCTAACAAACTCAACACAATCCCAAATCGAAACCCAAACCCACATACTATTTCCTTCTCTCTCTGTTGTTCACACACTATCTTCCCTCTCTCTCACCCTCTTTCTCACTCTCTCTCACTATCTCTCTCTCTCTCTCACAAGACTCTCTCCTCTCTCTCTCTCTATCTCGTCCTCTCTCTCTCACTATCTCGACCTCTCTTTCTCTCACTCTCTCTCACTATCTCGTCCTCTCTCTCTCACTCTCTCTCACTGTCTCGACCTCTCTCTCACACAACACCTCTCACTCTCTCACTCTCTCTCACAAACTCTCCCCCTCTCTCTCTCTCACGGCACTCTCTCCTCTCTCTCTCTCTCTCACGGCACCTCTCACCCCCTCTCTCACACTCTCACACGGCACCTCACCCTCTCTCGCACACTCTCTACCTTTCTCTCTTTCTTTCTTGGCAAACTCTCACCCTCCACGTCACTCCCTACCTCTCTCTCACGACACCTCGGCACCTCTCTCTCTCTCTCACACTCTCTCCCTCTCGGTTGTTCCCTCTCTCTCTTTCGGCTCACAAACTCAACCCACACACACTTCCACTTACACCGCAGCCTTCGCCGTCGCCGTCGCCGTCACCGTCACCGTCGCCGATCCTCTCTCGATCTCCCACACTCTCTTCCTCTCCCTCACACTGCTTCTCTCGATCTCCCTCACACTCTCTGCACTTTCTCCCTCTCTTTTCACTGCTCCACACTTACTCGAACCCTCTCTTCTCATTAAAACCTCACTGCCTCTCTCCTTCTCCCTATTTTAAATCTCCCCACCGTCACCAACCAACTTTCAACCCCCATTAATGACCCTAGGTGTTCGATAGGGGTTGTAGGGGTCGTCGATAGGGGTTGTAGGGGTCGTCAATAGGAGTTGTAGGGGGTGGTGATTGCAGAGATTCTCTGCATGAATCTCTGCTACGCCCGTGAAGTTGTGTACGCGTGGCATCCACGCATGCATGCACTGCATGCGTTGGATGCCACGGCATGCATGCGTGGTGGCATACGTGGGATGCCACCATGCATGCGAGATGCATGCATGCGTGGTCTCGCATGCCACCACGCATGCAGTGCATGCATGCGTGGTGTGCATGTGGGGGGAGCAGCATGTGTGGCGTCACGTGTGAGACGTGTGGGAGAAGTGTGAGAAGTGTGGAAGACGTGTGGGAGACGTGAGGTGTGGCGAGACAGTGGGAGATGTGTGGGAGACGTGAGATGTGGTGAGATGAGGTGGCAACACGAATGGCGCCTTTACAAAAGGCGCCATTCGTGTTGCGTAGGTGAAGTGGACAAATGGTTCAACGAGGATAGTGGCGTGGACAAATGGCGCCTCTTGGAAAGGCGCCATTCTAATGGCGCCTTTCCAAGAGGCGCCATGTGTGTATAGGTGTACCACGTGCATTCCACGTCACCCCAATTACGCATTTAGAAAACACGATATACATTAATTAAAGAATAAAAAAGAAAATCATAGTAATTTACGAATTTAAAAAAAAATAACCGTACGGATGTAATTTTTCCAGGAAAAACGTGGTGGAGCTGCTGGTGTGTTGCTCGGCCCAGTGGTGAGTGTGGAGAGAAGCCCTAATTGAGTGTGAATTTCCAGTCTTGCCCCTGCTGCTTCTCATCTCTTTTGATCTCTACTACATTATATGTCTCGAGGCAAGATCTATGGCAGCTGAAGTACCCCAGCTTCAAAGGCTATACTTAGCCAATTCTTCAATAATTTCTTCAACTTTAGGCACTCCAATACTTTGGCACATCTAAGGGTGCACACAGATTGGATCCAGTCTAATTATGGTCAATCTATAATCCAATCTAATTATTGCGGATTGAAAAATTGCAGTTTAATCCAGTCCAAATAATTCATCAATCCAACTAAATTCAATTTGAAAAATACGGACCGGACTGGATCAAGTTCCACGGATTGACGTTTTCTTATCCAAAAATTTATGTAATTAAACTTAATAAAATGAATCACAAAAATTATGCATATCATGATTGACAAATTTACAACATACATCCCACAAATCTATATATAGTATATTTCTCACAAATTTGTCATGACAAGAACCTTCAAAATGCAAGTCCATACATAAATAAAAATGCTATCCACAAACTCCACCATATACCTAAACAAAAGAACAAAAAAAGTGCACATTGCAACATACAATCTACAAAAAAAATGTCTGAAGTATAATAAAAGAGGTAAGAACAAGCAAAGTCTTTGAGATACTATATAGTTTAAAGTTGATAGTTTGAGTAAATGTTCTTCGAGATACTATAGTACATATGATGATATATGTATATGTGTTGATATGATAAACGGATTTGATCGGATTGGATCCGCGATTTTTAAATGTGGGATCCGTAATTGGATCCAGTTTAGCCGGATTAGTGATTTTTCAATCCAATCCAATCTAAGGGATCAAAAAATCGATCCAATTAGTGATAATTGGTCCGAATTGGACCGGATCCGCGGATTAGTGCAATCTGTGTGCACCCCTAGACACATCAACCAATCACCATCTTAGCTTCAAATGGGTCCCACGCTACTGTCTTGGGATGCGTGCTAGCGCACTTAACATGTGAACACTAAAAATACTTCAAAAGAACCCCGATTTTATTCTTTTTAATCAACAATGCCTACAAACATTAAATAAACAAAAATAAGCATTTATGAATTAAAATTGAAAATTTTGGCATATTAAAATGTATTAAATACACATAATATTGGGGAACAAATATAAAATTATCACATAGCCACTCCAATAACATGTTTTCTTCTACTCTTCCCTTCCAACCTATTAAGTGCGTACCTCACTCCTTGCAATGACCTAGGATTGGACAATTCTCCACCTGAAAAGATCTCTTATCTATTCCACACTTGACAAGTTACATTACACTGAAAAAACAAATGGTCCGCCGTCTCATTGTCCATGATACAAATATGACAACAGTTAGGCAAAATGTACAAATATGGCATTCTCCTCTGTAGCTTATCTTGAGTGTTAAGACCACCGTGTAATAAAATCCAAAAGACTTTAACTTTAGGTGGGGAAATAGCCTTCCAAAGTCCTTTAAAACCTTGATGCATCAATAAAGCAGAGTTACCAATAAGATGGTGGAAAAAAGATTTGCATGAGAAAGTACCGAAAGATTCCAAAGTCCAAAGTCTCCTATCAACAGAGTTTGGTAAAATTGTAATTTGCCTAAGAGAGCTGAGCAAAACTTCTTTTTCATTTTGAAAACGAGAAGGAAATCTATTTGGCAAATAAAGATTCCACTCATCACGATTCTTATTAGTAACTTGATAGTGATTAACAAAGTGGGACACTGGTAATTCATGACTATAAGCATATGCAAACACATTTGGAAAACTATGTGCCAAAATGGTTTCACTTATCCATAAATCCTCCCAAAACCTCACTAATTATCCATCACCTATCTTAATGCAAATTTGGTCAAGAAAAACAGACAAGTTGGAGAGAATACACTTCCATGGACTTTTTATGTGTTAACCTAGGAACCACACCTGCATCCCATATGTTGTTATCCACACCATGAATGCTTTTGATCACCTTATGCCAAAGTGCATTTGTTTCTCTTGGACACCTCCAAAGCCATTTAGACACGAGTGTTTGGTTTCTTTTCTTAAGGTTTCCTAAAGACAATCCTCCTTTTGATATGGGTCTTTTCACAATGTTCCATCTAATGAGGCTTTGGCTCCTATTGATTCCCATCTTGTGCCAAAAAATCTTTCAAAAGCTTCTCAATCACTCTAACCAATTTAATTGGCATCCTAAAAATAGACATAAAATAAATAGGAATAGCCACGAGAATCGCCTTGATGAGACAAAGTATCCCTCCCTTAGAGAGGAAACTTTTCTCCCATATTTTTCCAATCACTGGTGCCCAAAAATCAGTGGTTTTGGGATCGCCTCCTAGAAGTAGACCTAAATAGACAAACGACCAATCTCCCACCAAACAATTGACTCTCCTAGCCCTAGCATCAATGTCCTCCTCTGCAACGTTAATTCCAATGATCTGACTTTTAGCTGTATTTATCCTTAAGCCTGAAATTTCACAAAATTCATTTAAGATTGACACCAAAACATCGAAGTAGCAAATACCCCCATCAAGAAGAAAATGTGTGTCATCAACAAATTGCAAATGAGATACTTGGACTCTATCTTTACCTACAATGAAGCCTTTTAAATTTCCCTTCATCATTTCTCTAACCATGATCCTACTTAAAACGTCAACCACTAAAGTGAAGATAAATGGAGATAATGGATCTCCTTGCCTAAGTCCTCTAGATGCTATAATCTTCCTTTTTTGGACACCTATTAATCATAACGGAGAAGTTATTTAATCTAAAACATCTATTCATCCACTGTCTCCACCTTTCCCCAAAACAATTCATGAGTAACACATAGTCCACAAAGTTTCATTCAGTATGGTCGTATGCCTTTGCTGGGTTAATTTTAAACAAAAGTCTTTTTTTATTCTTTCTTTTATAATCTTGAACTCCTCATTTGCTACTAACACCGCATCAAGGATTTGTCTCCCATGGAAAAATGTTGATTGAGACTCTGATATAGTAAAATGAAGGACACTTCTAAGTCTCTTCGCTAGAACTTTAGCTATGATCTTGTAGAGGCTCAAGATCAAACTAATAGGCCTAAAATCAGAGACTTTGCAAGAGTTTGCTTTTTTAGGAATCAAACAAAAGTACGTATCATTGACGCTAGCATTAATGATCCCATTATGATAGAAATCCTCCATGACTAGCATCAAGTCCCTTTTAATGATGTCCCATTCTTGAATGAAAAACTTTGAAACCATTGGATCCTGGCGCCCAACTACCAGCACAATCGATCCATAAGTGCATTTTCACCTCGATTTCTTAAAATGGTATCTCCATTTGTGCTCTTTGTGCCTTATTAATTGGCATCCAATGAATGTCTTCTACACTCACTCTTCTCTCCCCTTTAGACTTGTACTGGTTCGAAAAGAACTTAAGGATTTCATCTTCAATCAATGCACTTTCATCGAGAATCACCCCATTGACATTTTCAATTTTAGAAATAGTATTATGGTTCCTTCTAAAAGAGAGAAGACGGTGAAAAAATGCCGTATTTGAATCTCCCTCTTTCAACCATTGCAATTTGGCCTTTTGACATGCTATCTTCTCCTCCTTAATACACATCTCACCCCACTCTAACTTAACTTCTCTTCTTCTAATGCCTTCAATACCCTCAACGGAGATACACTTCTTTACGTAGTCACCTTTCCATTTGTAGTATCTCTTTTGGTCAGAAGCTGGGAACCTGTCTTTCAGAGCGTCGACAGTGACACTTTTGGTGAAATCTGCAAGATATACATTTGATTCAACCCACTTCATCTCCTTGCATTCCCCTTTAACAACCTTCAGTTCAGGATATACGCGATTTATTGATGTGATAGCTGAGGATTGGGGTCCGAGGTAGAGTCCTTTATAATTGGTTACGACGCTGGTTCCAGAATTGGCAGTTACAGAAATCATTAGGGTGAACTCATCTTCTAGATCAGGAGCCACCCATTGCCATTTATTAAACAATTTGACAGCATCACTACTTGATCCACTCCTGGTGAGTTGAAGCACAGTGACAGTTTCAGGCACATCAACCAATGTAATCTTCCAACTGTAAACTGCTCCCCAACTTCCAGCACCACCACCACGGATAGCCCAAAACACTTCTTCTCCCATGCTCTTATGGTCCAAAAGCTTCCCATTAGCATCGATAAGTATTGCATCCACAACATTGTCAGAGGCGAGCCCATACTTCCTAGACATGAAGCCAAAACCACCACCGCCAATATGGCCACCATTTCCAACAGCAGGGCAAAAGCCAGCTGGGAAACCTAGGCTGTTGCTCGATGTTCCAACTGCATAGTAGATTTCACCTAGTGTTGCCCCGCCTTCAACCCAAGCTGTCTTAGACGCCAAATCAACAGCAACTTTATTAAGCCACAGCAGATCAATCATCACATAGGGGTGACTCTTTGAAGAGTATCATATGCATTCAAGGTTGTGGCCTCCACTTCTAAATGTAAATTCCCATGAAGCTTTACGACAGCAGACAATAGTAGCTGCGAGTTGCTCCTTAGTCTCAGGCAACACAATTGCATTTGGCTTGGAAAATGCACTTATGACGCAAAGGTTGTGTGCAGCAAGGTTGAAAATATGGTTGTACTCTTGATCAGCACGAGGGGTAGTGAAATCTCTTACCCCTCTGGCAGAGATGCAAGAAAAGAAGTCGACATTATTCTTACCGCTGCCAATACTTGAACCAAGACCAGCAGATATTAGGATGAAGATTAGCAGCTGTAAACTGTGACTTCTCATGTTTCTTACACTCGGATGAGTATAGCCTTGAATCATAGAAACAGAAATGCTTGGTACCACGCGACTTCATGAAATAGTTTATAATCTTAGTGGTGCTATGTTAAAATTGGCTCACTGACATATTTCTGTCAGTCATTCTAACAATCGATCATTAAGTCATCAAGCAAATCAACAATCAAAATCTCCCTTTACTCTGAAACAAGAATTTGGAAAGAATAAGTAATGTGAAAAAAAAAAAAAAAAAAAAAACATGGAACCACGCAAGAGAAATTCACTTATTCGAGATTGAGCTTTTTTATTGTTATTATTTGTCACATGGAAACTCACTCATTCCCTATAAATCTGAAGAATGCTATTGAAACTTTGTAAACCAAAAAAAGATGCTCAGACACTTCAAAATCCAGAAATTATGTTTTATATAGTAAAGAGTTACGTAATACAAAATCGAAAGACAAGATAATAAGTAAATACAAATAAAAATCCAGAAAACAACCGATAGAACAAAGCTAGCAAAACACGCAAGAGAGTCATCTGGACAACTCTTAATCTTCCCCAGCTATTCCTCTCCATTTCCTTCTCCATTCATCGCATGAAAATTCAAAAGAATTTCCAATAGTCCATTGTGTTTTACACAAAGTTGCCTTTCTCTTCTTTTTGCTCTCAAAAATGTGTCTATTTAGTCCAACTGAACGTCCTAGAGTACTGCCAGAGTACCCAAATCTCATGCTAGTTGAAAGATTCTTAACTTATTCCTAAATCCTAATCAACCAAGTAGCATTTTCGAAGACAACTCTTGGGCTTAAGTTATGTGAAACATCACCAATTCACCAGTAATAGATAAAGCGCCATAAACTTATGTTACCCAGACCATTCACTCTAATCAAAAGTACCTAGGTCAGACACTTGAAACATATCAACACTTCAAAACATTTAAACGTTCCATTTTAAAAGATATTTGTATAAGATCATTTAAAAAACACAAAATAAAATAAATAAATTAATTAAGGAAACAACATGGTCAGTATCGAAAACCATATGGGAAACCGAAAACAAAAAGAAAAATAAAATAAAATAAAATAAAAAAAAGAAAGAAGAAAGAAAAACTTATCAAGAACTTCTTGATATAGAATAAGAAATGGAAAAAATAAGAAAGAATGTAGGTTTATAGGATAGTGTATATATATATATATATACACACACACATTAGTACACCTAACTAAACATGTGTCTAAGTTTTTAAACACTTTTGCCCAAGACACCCTGTCCTTAAATTAGAGAATTGGTAGGTTTGACACTAGACATACGTACCCACACCTGACACTCATACCTGAGTCCAATAACATTGCGATCACCTACAGCCTTTTATTGTCTTATATAAGTGTTAATATTAAAATACTAGTGCGAGCCAATAAATACAATAATATAACATTTAAGACTAGATCAACAAATATAAAACAATTAGAATAAAGATTAAAACAAAAACAAACATTAAAATGTGAAATTTCTACCCTCCATCGATGAGATAAGAAAAAATGACTACAAAAAAACAAAACAAAATAAACAAAAAAAAACATGGGGGAATCCAAACACCAACAATAGTTCTAATTTACTACTTTGTTGAAAAGAGAAGTAAATTCTTATGAATAAATGGCGAAATTAGAAATCATGACGTGAACTGAAGATCAAAGAGTGCCATGGCACTCCACAGCCACCATGACAAGGCAAAGAAAAGTGGGAACCTCTAATAAAATGTAAACCAAATAATTGCAATGAAAGACACCGTGAAAAGAGAACACTTTGGTACCTTCTCATCAATGCATTGGATTTGACAAATTCCACATAAACCAAAGCTCTGTCTTTATTGCGCAAGCCTTCCTAATTATAACTGCGAAGCAACTGACTCTCTGAGACAGAATGCCATCTCTTTGTTTGGATGTCTTCATGTTAAGTGCTACCCTTCGTATATTATTCTCATCATGCAATAGGTCGATCAACTTTCATGCCTGATTGGCTCTTGTGAGTGTGAGTGTGACTGATCCCCATTTTTCCTTCTTTTCTCCAATGAGGGACCCAGGAACTTTAAGTACCCATTATTGGATATACCCTTCAGATTTGCACTTTGTGATAATACATATTCAACAGTTTGCTAAACCCACGTGTCAGCACTTCAGTGAACAATTTTACAACTCCAACCTTTGCAAAGAGCCGTCAATCTCGACTAAGCACTGCATATTCAAAATTCTAACTCTCTTGGTTTCCAAGTCATGTTGAATTGATTATAGACTTACCATCTCAACTTCTCACTACATTACTTGACTTTTTTCTAAGCTTAATGGCATTCCAAATACTGAGAAGAAAAACAAGCAATATAAAATCATATTCAATAGACAAATTTCAATTCAACTAGATTTTTTATCCTCACAAAGAGTGGTTAATGGGTCAATAGAAACTGTTTTCGCGGGCCAAAATCTTGTGAGACAAAAAAAAAATCACCATATGCTGTGAAATCAGGTGATTCCAGAATGCTAAAATCATACAACTGCGGATCTTTATGCTAACCTTTTAAAACCCTCATGATTTCGAACATTCGTGAATTCCAGGGTCATGGTAACTGAGGAAGTTCAATTTTGTCAAAGGAAAAGAAACTGACCCGCCCACTTTCGACATGGCAGAACTTGATCGAAATACCATTACAACATGCCTCAAGATCTTCAATCTCCAAGTTTGATGGAGGATAACCCCTACAAATGCAAACAAAAACAAAAATGAGAAATCCGTGCAGAGAACAAAGCTAAGATTTATGTGGTTTTCTGTTGAAGTAGAAAAATCAAAAGAAACTGATAAAAGCTAACTTGGAACAAGTGGAAACTTCATTCAATTAAGCAGCTACATACGGGCATCAATGCGGAAAAGAATGGATTAATCAAAAAAACATTTTAGCACAGAATATATGTAGCACTCCAATACTCAGATCAAAGTAACATCGAGAAATGATTTAGAAAATGAAAAGATGTGGAGGAAACAATAAACAACAAAGACAAAATTATGTCTAGAGTGATATCGATCCATCATAATGTGAGAACTAAATCGGATTCAAGTTCCAGCATAAGCTTGCATGAAACCATTGCCAGTTATTTTCTTGGGAAGTTGACAATACATAAATAGTTGTATCATGATTTATCTTTATTTTTAAAGGCCCACCATACTCAAACATAGCTCTTAGCAACTTGAAATCGGAAAGGAAAAAAAAAGTGATGAATTACCCAAAAAAAGAAAAATTAAATGATGAAACCTAGAAAGGAGAGCAAGCCCACTTCCATGAAAATGTTCACAAAAGAGAACGCGTACCCAATTCCTTGGCATCAACATGAAAAACAAGAAAGAACTCAAGACAGTAATACTCCCTTAAAGTTCATAAAGACAGTAAGACTAAAGTAACATAAGAGATGCAGGAAGAAAAGAATCAAAAGATTAACAACAATAGCCTTCTATTATGGTTCAAAAGGTAAGACTATGGAAAAATAGAATCAATTAGCACTCACATCACAGGTCTTGATGGACACCTCAACTCAAGATAATATCTACCAAAAATTTACCTACACAAGAAAAGCACAAAAGAAGGGTCGCCTGGGGAGGACTTCTTAAATTTGCTGTTTGGAAGATGCACGTCAAAAGCTGGCTTCATGTCATTAATTTGCATATTCTGGAGGAGTTTAGTGACGGAGATTTCTGGTTCTAGTTTGTCATTATTCTCACTTGTCGCATTAAGAGAAGTTAAATTAGTGGAGCTCTTGCCAATCTTTGAAGTCCAAGGAACACCATGCCGACTGACAATGTAACCAAGGGACTTTAGATGCTTATATGCCTGAAAAGATTCCCAAGAGTATTCACTCTTTCCATCTGCAACCATCCCATATATATTTTCTAATGGAAGGACCATAGAGTTAACATCCAAGAGAACTAATGCTCCTCGTTCAACAAGATATCTACAATCCAAGTAAAAGACCAATCAAAATAAAATAGCAAGGCTCATGGTTACGAACATTTCAATTAACAAAAAATAAAATAAAATCATCAATAAAAAAATATTCATTCGCAGTGCATAAAGTTGACGTGTATTATTTATGTGCTTTATGTCGCATAGGCCACATTATGGAGTATATGCTTAAAGTAAAATAGTTAGCTTTCTAACTTACGTCAAATGAGCTTTATACCCGATGTCAAATGAGGCGGAGTTTAAGAGTCCTACAATAGTTCTAATTGTAACCTTGCAGTGCTTTACCTAAGCCCAATTTATTCACTCTTCTTTGCTCATTAATATGAAGTCTTCCTTGAAATTATTTATATATACAATAAATCAAGAGCAAAACTTCCACTACTCTTTATCGAGTTTTCAAGGGAAAAAATAAAGAGAATAGAAATTCTAGACTTGATTTGGACTTTTAGACTTTCCTATTAGCCCCTAAAACATTTTCACCAGATAGTTAATGAAGTAGGTGAAAAATGTGCAATACGAATCCCAAGTCATACTAGAATTTGGATTCAGGCCTTGCCTTCTAAAATTGTATACCTTTCTAAATAACTCCACCATATGAACGTCTAGAACAAATCCAACTAGTTATGAACAACAAACCTTTATAAACTAGAAAAACATCTCACCCATAATAAGGATTCATAAATTATTTGCAATTACAATATTACCTACAAATGTTGATAAAGGTCTAAGAAGCCACAAACTCCAAAATTCAAACAATAAGACATTATTAACTAATAAAAGAGAGCAACGCAATTTATAAAAGAAATAATAAAGTTACCTACAAAGTTTCCTCAATCGAACAATAGAGCTCACTCCTACGAATTATTCCAGTAGTCGTCCACATCCCTCCCTTCTTTTCTATGACTTTTGCCATTCCAACAGCAACATCCCATTGTGCTTTGGATACATCCTTCCTAATAAGACATTATCCAGATATACAATCTGATTTCAATCCAAATGAACCTCAGAGTTTGTAACTTGTTTCTTGAAAGTTGAAACCTATACCTAAATTGCAGTATTCCCACGGACCCAGATGCATAATTAAGTTCTTCTTCATCATTGCATTCAAAATCAACATCTGAATCCACGGTTCCATCAGAATTTTCCCAAGCTTCAATCTCCATCCTACCAATCACCCACAATTCACCATCAACAGTTCATTAAAATTTAAAACTACTAATTAGAAATAGTACAAAACCACTTTGTTATGTAAGAGGGAAACTTATAGTTTTCGATATCAACTTCAGACACAAATTGCTTTCTTTTGCCATGGAGCATGAGTTGGAGTTGGAATGAAATCAAGTAATCCCCAATCACCCATTGAATCGAGCAACAAAAAAAGCATAAAAATTCGTTGAAATTATCAGTTTGAGTCGGACGAAACCTCCTCAGAGGTGTAGGTTCTGTTCAGAGGTGTAGGTTCTGTTCATTTAGCCGCTCCCATTCAAAAATGGGGTAAAATGAATTAATAGGGTAAACGGAGCAAAAAGTGTGGTCTGAATAGCTGTTGCCTTATAAAACCCTCTAAAGTCTAAACCCGCCCAATGTTAATATGAAAATTCCTAAAATAACCCTAGCTTGTAATAAACCACCCAACTTCTCCTTCCTTCTCGTTCATCAACTCCTCCCTAGCTCTCTCGGCCGAGATCGTATGGACCATTCCAACAACGAAAACATCACATGAATCGGCAACTACTCCCTAGCTCTCTCGTTTACTCATCCCAGAGCCCTTTGCTTCTAAAGCTTTGATTTCATTGGCTTGTTAATGCTATTACTAGCAGGTTCTCTGAATGTTTTCTCTATTTATTTATTTATAGTACTGAAGCAATGAATTTGCGACAAATATAATCAATTAACGAAAGTCCCATTTTGTTTTTCATAAATAAGGGTATTTGACATATGATTGAACTGATTTGAAACTATAAAGTGGTCGAATTGATCTCTTAGGGCGTCATCGCTTACTTTGTGAGGGCTTTGTGTATATATTGCTTGTGTGATTCAGGTAAATGTGATTTCAAGATTTGTTTTTCTCTGGCTCGCTAGGGGAACGGGTGGGATGGGAGAGGACTCAGAGCAGAGAGTTATCGATAAATTTCTTTGAAGGGTGAAAATATGGTCATTGATTAAATGGACATTTTAATTAAGAATTTTATTTTGTTTGATTGGGTGGGGAGATAGGTTGGATGGATTCATATAGGAGTTGTGTAAAAAGTAGAATTGGAATTGTGTGAAGGAGTTTGCAGCTTGGTTTGATTTGTTTTGATAGTCGAGGGTATCAAAGCCATCAGTGGTGACACCAATACATGAAAATATCAAAATTATAGTGGGTTTTGCTCGAAATCACTTAATATTTTTTATTTCATCGAGAATTTGTACCCAAAATGCAAGATTCAAGCCTCAAATCGAAGCCTTAAAACAAAAAACAAATTCACAAACAAAATGACTCAAAAAAGAAAAGAAAAAACCCAAAAAAAAACTTCATAATCGGCACTAAAAGAAATGATGAATGTACCCACGTCATCCAATACATGTGGTTTTGCTCGAAATTCGTTGGACTTGGCCGATTTTTGGTGAGTGCAATTTGAGAGAGGTGACTAAGGTACAGGATGAGTGGAAGTGATTGGGGTATGATGAGTAAAAACCCTTTTATATGAAGGGGTAATTGGGTAATTTCACAAAACTGGGGTACATTTAGTAATTAATAGGGTGTGATGAGTAAAAACCCTTTTATATGGAGGGGTATGTGGAGCAATTGCTAGGGTCCTTTTAGCCACTCCTTTTTTAATTTTTGTTACTGCTTCTACCCAATATTTTTACAAATGATTTCGAAATTACCCCCATCCCTCAACGACTCTAACACCCCTCCTCCTCCACATTGGAACCCACGTACCCCATTACCAAAAATCGTCACCACCATCCACTCTTCAATTTTTCAGCCTTACCGAACCCTCAATCGAACTCTCCAGTGCATTTGACGTCTTTTTGTGGGTGAGATCTCGCCAGATCTGTAAGTGATGGTGGTTAGCAAACTCAAGGAGCACCTCTTATCACTTCGTTCGCCACCAGTGTATTCAGTAAGTTATATACCCTAATTTTTTTATGGGTTTTGTTCCCCTTGAGTTTGCGATTGTTTCCTTAGTGTTTTTGTGTCAATTGGTTGTTATGTATACAGATTAGGTTTAGAGTTTGTTGAAAGTGACGGCCTCTTTGATAGGCCCCAGTTCCACAATCCTAAACTGGGCCCCGCAGGGCCTAGACTTACATGGACACACGAACCAATCTCGCTGAGTCGACGTAAGCCTAGTCAACCTTCTTTACAATTTACCATTCATTTAGCCATTTAAAAGTTGATTTAATCAATTTAGTGAGTTATCACAGTACAGCGGAAGCAATTCAAACTCCAAACTAAAGTGAAAAACTCTAAGACTAGTCAAGACAACCTAGAGTGTGGAAACCCCAAATATGTATACATCCAAACAGTATAACAAGTCAAAGGAGAATTAATTATTGTATACATGTCCCAAAATCTCAAAAACCCATATCTCAGTGTATCAAAAATATAATATACAATAATACAAAGAACCTAAACTGTAGGCAAGAGGAGGTCACCTAGCTGTCCTTAACATCAGTCGCCTATTGCCGGTCCTTTCTCCCTGTCAATCCTACAGTATGACGGGGCTGCACCCACCATCATAAAAAGGAAGGTAAGTACAGAAAATAACAGTAACAACCAAGTGGAGTCTCAATATAATTTCAAATGCCAAATTAACGGCTAAACTAGTATCATGCGTGGATATCACAAAGATAATAAAAACTGCATGATAATAAATCACTAAGATATCAACAATAAATGAGTGTCAAGAGCACAAAGCAAAAATGCATCTAAGTTCCAAGTCCATCAGATTGCAACACAAAGTACACAACCTAACTTCCAAAACATATTCTGAGCCTAAACAAACCACCAACAGTTTAGTATGAATTATAATACCATAGCTCACATACAGTTCAACTCACAGTCAAACTCCAATCTCTAAACATGTGGGTTTAGGCACGTTCAGAATCCGTGTAATCACGGTAGTGACAGAGATCACTAAGCAGACTCACCGAACCTGTGACCACCATATCGCCCACTTAGACCCAAAAAACCACTCATTAAGGAATCCAAGAAAAACAAAGCCGATAATCCACCAAGGATCACAAACGGAATTCAATAAATCATATTTCACAAAGAAATATAGCTCAATAAAGAAAACAGCCCAATTTAAATGCACAAATGAAATAATATAAATACTCCCATTGATTTTACTTTTACTCACTAACAAACCAACTCAAAGTTGGTTATACGAATCCTTGCTCGTGTGTTTCCCAACTTTCACGTCATTCCGTATGACCTACAAGTCATTTTAACCATATTTGAATAAACATGAAAACTTATTTAATTCAACCAAATTTCCTCAAAATGATCCAAAATCCCCAAAAATTGATAATTTTCTATGAAGAAAACACCTCAATGAGGCTTTGAAGGAGTTGCGTTATTAAAACACAATTTTTCAAAGTTTTTGAGTGCGTTTTCAAATGTGAGAGTGCCCAAAAACACACTTAAACATTACTCAAAAATGGAACTGTACAACTGCAGTTCAAATAGAGTTTTTGGCCTTTTTTTCGGCTATTAATGCCATCCAAACCTAGTCCAATTTGAAATCTGATTTGCAGGGACTTAGATTGACATACAAACTTTGAAATCCATCAAAATTTTCACATAAAACACCTGTTTAGTCGATCAAAATCGATCATCAAGTTGGTTTAAAAAAAACTAGATTGCTGAACACAAACACTATGGACTGATTTCACAAAATATATTCAAATCACATTAAAGCTATCTCTAATGACCCCCCTTTCTCCAAGAACAACCCCAAATTAACAAAAACCACATTAATACCCACCTTGACAATCAACGCCACCAACAAACATCATGCCTTCACGGCTTGAATCCGAGAGAGAAGCGAGTGACAGTGAGGGAGATTGCTGGAGTGACGAGAGAGATGGAAAGGCGGCCAGAAGGAGAGACTCGCAGTGGGGAGTAGCTCAAACAGCGGGAGAGCGAATTGGAGAGGACGGCGATGAAGACGTGTGAAAGGACCATCCCTGTTCAATTTTCTTTATAACAAAAAGAGCAACAATTTTACCAAAAATGCCCTTAGGTTATTATCCAAATCTTAATAACACAAATGCCCCTAGTGGTAATTTTCCTTTTTCTTTTATTTTTCTTTAAATACTTGATCTTTTAAATACTATATATGCATACTTGATCTTTTAAATACTATATATGCATACTTGATCTTTTAAATGCTTCTATCATGATAATCATATAAATACTCATGTCATGGGTACATTATTTAAAATCATTAGATTTAAAATCACCACATTAATCGAGGCGACATAAATACATTTTACATTTAATGCACAACACATTTTGAAAGGTTCTCATGACATAGGTATATATTTGGTCTATTATAGAATTATATATATATATATATATATATATATATAAGTTAGAGCTGAGAGAAAGTTATCGAGCTCTCTCCTCTTACTATTTTTTACCATTTATTTCTTTGTATTATTGGTTGTCTTAGGATATATTCATCCCCCCAATTTCTTAGACAATGAAAAGCCCAACTAGCTTATATTCTTACCCCAATTTCTTGGACAACGAAAAGTCTAACTAACTTGCAAAAAACGAATAGGTCATTACAATTAAGAGTGACGCATATAAATTCAGGCTTTCATTAGTTTAAACACCTAACCTTCACTCAAACCCCACAATTTACGATCTCCCTCAATTCCCCATTAGGTATGTCCAACTCTAACTTTAGTTCTTCTTCTTCATCAAACCCAATTTCTCATATCCAACTGGACAACAATAATAGCACAAATCTGTTTAAGGCTTGGAGTCTCAACGAACTGGTCAGGAATTGGCATATCTTAGATCTTTTTATATAAGCGGTTGGATATAGAGTAAGAGGCAATTTGGCGTGCTGGTGTCTTTTGTTTTTGTTTTTACTATTGGTCTGTTGGGGTATCTCTGGATTTTTGGTTTTTGATGGTGAGTTTTTTTTGCGAATCATTCTCTAAATATTTTCTTTTGCCTACGTCAATTATTGTAACAATTGAATATTAATTAAGGGGCTAGGGTAGATATATGGAGGGTGGCTTTTATGAGATTCTTTTTTAAGTGGACTAAGATGGGTGGTCACAAGACACAACTAAGATCCTTCAGAACTTTGGTTTTGTTTTCTAAAGAGACGTAGTTTTTTTTGCATAGTATATAACTATACAAATGGAACTTTTTGTAAGTAGAACTTTTTGTAAGTAGGTAGGTAAGATTGTTGTAGAACTTTTTGTAAGTAGGTAGGTAAGTAGGTAGGTAAGATTATACATGTATTTTTAGACAAATTAATGAAATTTCTTTATCCAAAAAAAACAACACAAATTTGTTCAGAACAATATTCATCTTTTATACAAATCACACTAAATCGTAATTAATCTTATTCTTATTGTATATTTTATTTATAAGAAATATGAGTTGATTATTGTGAATTGCATTTCTAATTGTAAAAATATTACAATATGTTCATATAAATTAATTTATTAATTTTTTTAAAAAAAGATTTAATAATCCTGCGTAAAGCGCAAGAAATCGACTGGTAAAAGACTAATTCCGACCCTAAAAAATACCAAAATTTCATAAAATTTTGGAGAAAATTTCAACGCACTCCCAAACACTCGAACAATGGGCCACAACTTTAATTTGAACAATAATTGGGTTTATCACGGGCGTTTCTGCGTCCGCCATACACTACAGCTCACACCGTCTCGCGCAAATGGAAATAATAACGACCCGAATATATTCCTACCTTAATTAATTATTGATTTTATTTTTTGATCATCCACGAAAATTGTTTCTTGAACCCATGTACCCATATTTCATCCACTCGATACCAGTTCGACACGTTTTTCTAGGTGAACCCTACTCGTAAATTGACGTCACCGTTCTGACACACAAACACAAGTATAAATAGGTAATACACGTCATCACACATACATAGCATATTTTTCGAATAGTTATAGTCTCAATGGTGTCGGTCAAATAGGACCAACACCCTTTAAGTCTGTCGGTTACATTCCATCGTTAGTAGGTTTTTCTGGCCACAGGAAACAACTATTAAATCTTGAGCCCCATCGATTGGTTTTAGCCGATACCATAGGTATTTGTCTCGGATATGTTCAACCTACAATTAGAAAACTGAATTGTTTGTCACGTTTATTGATGTTATGTCTTTAATTTTGTTGATGTAGGACTAATTATACTTTCACCATTTATTATGTGTTTAGGTATGGTTAAACAAAAGTTGTATGCGCAAAATCATCCTTCGTAACAGAAAAGAATAAAGGTTGCCAAGGATGCCACCGTTGCCTCTGCGAGTACCATCGTTGTTGCAGGGACCCAGCCAGAGGCTCCAGCGTAGCTCGAAAAGCAATGCATGACTGTGTCGCATCGAAAAAAATCAATGAAAACTCAAACCTGAAAAAGCGACGAGTCAAAGAAAAGGATGTCAATGTAGAGGTCCCAGTATAGACTGAAGGGAATCGTACCCCTTCAATAGATTCTACAAACAAGTCAAACGTTGTCAAAAACTCAACTGCTTGTCCATCTACAACTAGTAGATTAACTGGCGATACAGCCGAAATGCCCACTTCATATATTGGGGAGCCATCGGATTTATCGCTTTTGTCATTATTCGAAAACCACGTCTTGGTGGACATTTGGAATAATCAGGTGCACATTGAGATCTTCATTCATTTGTTAATGTTAATTGTAAGTAAATATCAATATGTTCAAATCCACTCTTTTATATTTGTAGGGTCGGAGATATTTAAAGTGCATCAACCATGGTATTCAGATCACTTCGTGGGAGACTATCATGCGACACCCTGAGAAGGAAAGGGTCGACAAGCTCATTGACGACTTTAGTTCACGCCCATTGAGGTACATCTCATACGACCGATGTAATCAGCTTCTTGTATTTGCCATTGCAAAAAGGTGGCAGCTGGAGACCAATACATTCCACTTACCTTTCGGCAAGATGATTATCGCTCTTGATGACGTGCGAGTTATACTCGGGATCCCAATTACTAGAAAGACTGTGGTTACAAAAACCAAGGATTGCACTGAGGTGATAGCGTTGACTAGTCGACTATTAGGGGTGTCAGCATAGTCTGTAGAGGAAGAGATGAAAAGAAATATTGGCCAAAAATTGAGTTTGGTGTGGTTGAAGGATTAGTTCTCTGCCCCATTTAGAGGATTAAGACAGAAAGATGGGAAGAGAGGATATGACATATTTCCTCAGCCCAATTGCTTTATTCGAGCATATATATTATTCCTTCTTAGAACCACCATTTTTACCAACAAGTCTGCAACAAGAGTCTCTCCTAATCTCCTTCAACACTTGGACAACGCGGAGGTCATTGGTTCATATGGGTGGGGGCTGTAACACTAGCTTACCTGTACCACCAACTCGGCATTGCTAGTCGTGTTAGGGCCACCCAAATTGCAGGTTACATGACATTGTTGGAGGTATTAATTCCACACCATTATTCTTGTTTTTATTTTCATTTATTAAATCATAACAAAATTGTTTCCACTAGAATTGGATATACGACCGCATTCCATTCATTGAGCCCATTCCACATAGTGATTACAAGCCGAGTATGCCCCGGGTGATGAAATGACACCATAAGAAATAGCCGAGGCAGTGTGATGACCTTCTCCCTCATTTTAGGGGATCTCTGAACTTGCTTAGAGCCCACGAGGTGAGGCACTCAGCTTTGTTGCTTTTATTTATGTTACATTATTATGAAATGATAAGTAACTTGGCATTTTTTTGTTTTTTCATACGTCAATTGGGATAATACTTTGAGGGGTTCACTACTTGTTAGTGAAATTGCATCCTACAACAAGTCTATGAAGTATTTGGATATTGTTGAACTACACAATCCAGATCAGGTTTTGAGGCAAATGGGTTACCTTCAAGGTAAACCAAAAGAACCTTTACGACACATTGACGCGGATAGGAGTAGCTTAGCGACATCATAATTCGTGAAGTACACATTCGATGCCCAATTTTGGGAGTATTGGGAAGATAATGTCCTTAGTGCTGAAGGTGAGACATCTATCCAAAGTACTAACAATTATGTTGATTGGTTTCACTCAGCCAATCATCCCTTCGCATGTAATCCTGAATTTGTTGGCGTGGTTATCCATGAGGACGAGCCTACTTTGGTGAGCATTTTAGCATTATTGTTTTTTGTTTATGATTATAAATCTCTTCTGATGTTCTATGTTTTGTTGTTGATATTTGCTTTTCTATGCAACAGTGTGATCGTTGTGCATTAGATGTCGCTTTGCGGTACTGAAGCATGCCAAAGTCAAATGTTACGGCGGACAATGCATTCAAAATGGTGGATCAAGTAATAGCCTACCTTTCCGGAGCTGCAGATTGTAGCCAAAGCTCTGCCACTCCAAATCAAAGCGAGGGTGGTACTAGTTCTACCGACGCGCATCTCACTTATGATCGGAAGGCAAAGTGAAGGATAAGTTCTGGGTGTTTTTTTCTTCATGAAGAATGTGAAGTTTAATCATTTCCTTCACAAATTTCAAACATTTGATGGAAACATTTGATGTATGTTATGGTCGACAGCTTGTACTTGTGAACTTATTGTACCTTAATGTAATGTGTATGTACTATGTTTTCAGGCTTGTTATTATTTAGTAGTTTTAACTTAATAATTTGTTGTATAGAAAATGATACAAGTCAAATATTTTGTGTTTTAATGCAGTGTAGCCATGCAGTGCCGCGAAAGTTACTGACTGACGGCTTGGAAGTGCCGACATACTCGGGTCAATGACGACATGACACAACAGAAACTATCATCCCCCTTCGGTATAATACGACCACGTCAATAATTCACATTTTAATTAATGAGGTAAAAGTAGTACATTATTAGGGTACTATAAGCATTGCGGTTGACATATACAAAAATGGTGTACATCCCTATGGTCTGCTCCAGCCGCTAGGTATTTCACATTATGCAGTAATACAATTTTGGGGTAATCTAGCGTACAATAAGCAATGCGGTCGTATCAATCTACAATGATATAATAGTGACGGCTAACCTTAATCGAAACCCATTATCTTATAGCCGGCTAGTTCCGGCCGCAATACCATTTCTTTTCTGACCGATAAATTGGTTGGGATATATGAAGTAAATATGTTAGGTACTTAAAGCTATGCGGTATATAGGTGCAGTCAGCATTTCTCCACCTTCGATAGACCACATCTGCATAGATTGAAAGGTAACAGTTTCATTCGACCAACGTATTTTTAATTTTGCTCATAAATAAATTAAGGGGTAAAATTAGTAAATTTGTGGGATATATGATATGTGCATAATCAGACGTAGTTTTTGGGGTAGTTTAGTTGCATATTAGGTCTATTTATCCTGGAATGAGTTCTAATTGATGGTGTTTATATGATTTTAGGTGATCAAGGCATAGAAGATACAAAGGAAGGAATGTGAAAAGAAAATAGAAGAAAAAACACAAAAACACAGACGGTGTTGTGGATGCAGAGTTGGCGTTGTAGGTTATAACAGACGGCGCTAAGAAGCAGTACAGGTAGAGCCAAGACCACCGAGAGAAGAAAAATGCAGACATCAATGTTGGTGTTGTGGCAGCGTCGTGGCTTAACATGGACGGCGTGGAATCACTAATGGATAACGCCAGTCTCAAGGAAAATAGAAAGTTGGAAAGTTTTGGACTTTTATTTCATTTAGAATTGTTATTTAGGGGTTCTAATTGTGTTTTTAGTATATATAGGAGTATTAGGACATGCTAAACATAGACACCACCATATCATAGCATAGCTTAGAGTTAGAATTGAGTAGAATAGTGTGACGGTCCCTCCCTTAATCTAGGGCACCGCCTGGCCTAATCACGTAATTAAGCCCTAATCCTAGCCTTATATGACTTAACTACGTATTAGTCAGCCTTACAACTTATACATCTCGTATTCTATTCAACTTATGATATTTAGTGTTAATTAAACTTAATTAACATGGTTTGTTATTTAGCGGAATTCTTATAAAATTAATGCGGAATTAAACTAGTATATTATCTGAAAGCCAATTGAAAAATAACCTAAGTGTGGAAAACCAGGAAATGACATCATATATATATATCAGATAACCTCAAAGTATAATATAACAGTCTAGGTCTAGTCAGGGAACTAGCGCTCAACCCAAATGTACAACCTAATGTAATAAAAGACATAATATCTAATACATACAAAATATCATAATGGACCTACAACAAAAGTTGTGCCGCGCTGCTACTCAGGGAAAATCTCGTATCTTCTCCTTACCTGGCTGGCTGGTAAATGGATATGCGACCACAGGTTTCAATTGTATTTCTGAATATAATCGACTGGTATTTAAGAGCATATAACTAGGAAAGCGGAAAGAAAAATAAACCATATATATGCAAGTAAATACTAGAGTTAAACAAGTGAAACTGACAATAGGCTAAGTAGTGGTGAATTAGGTCCGGTCAGCAGTGAACCGCGTCACTCCGACTCTATAGTCATAAATCATAAGGGACTCTAACCCAAGTAAGTCTAGGGACTCTAACCCCGATGTGTAGACCACCTCAGGGACTTTAACCCAGAGTGTCATACAGTGTCAGGTAATATGTGTCGACATCCCCAGGGACTCGAACCCTGTGAGTCGCGCATACCTCGATCGAGTATGGGACCTAATTACAAAAAGTACTTTTCATTTCAAGAAATATCAAGTGTGGAAATGTCAAGGCATGACACACCTAAACATCTAGGTAAATAAGATTTACAAGTCCACATTAAAGCTCATATGGTATTCATTAGCCTAATAACATGTTATTTATCATACAAATTATAATTAAAACAATAAGAATAGACATGGCACGAAATAGAGTCAATGAAACAAATCAACGAAATGGATATCATGCAAGCAAGTCTCATCAAATAAGCATACACACAAGGAAACACATGATATCAGAATACAAAGGCAATATAGTCAAGAGGACTATGCTAGAACGTCATTTAATAGGAATGAAATGTCAAATAAAGTTGTCATTGGGTATACTCACAGTCATGCTAATTCCTAGTAAATCCAGCTTCCCGACACCCTGACTCACGCTCCCGGACTCTCGGAACACCTTTAGGTCCCTGGAATGTCATTTCATATCATTTTTATTTATTTATTATTTATTTTTATTTTTTAAGGGGGGTTGGGCCTTTGAACCAGTCTGATCCAATCGGGTCGGTCAGACCGGCCCAAGGACCATACGAACGCACACTCATGCGTGCGTTCCCTCCCCCTCTCCATCCCAAAATTCGAAGAGACATTCTGCGTCTTCACTCTTTATTTTTTGAACAACTACAAATCAACAACTCCTACAACAAATGCCATCACAAATCAACCAATTTCTTAATTCCTTCAACATAACAAAGCAGATACTTTATTCATCATTGAAACATCAATTTAAATAAGGATTTAGACATGCATTTAAAGGTTTTGAGGAAGAACACATGAATTTTCAAAAATTCTTAACTTTGTCAAATTGAAACTGATTTTCAAAATCTTTAATGCTATCCCTAGTGTTTTTCAATGAAGAATTCAAATATGATTTTAGATTTCGAAAATAATCTCATTAAATAGCTCGAAATTCATCAAAATCGAAATCACAATTTTTTGCAAAAACATACAAAATCCGAAAATATGAAACTTGGTGCTTGAAATTAGAGCTTAGATATGAGTCAAAACCACCTTTGAATGCTTTTAAAAATTAAAACAGAGAACCCCTTGATTAAAAGCCCAAAACTCCAATTTTTGGTGTTGCATGAAAGCGAAGAACATTACTTAATGTTGTAGCTATGGTTGGGGTGTTTGATCCTTCTACTCTTGATGATGAAACCACCCAAAATCTCCCAAATATCCAGCAAGCAAGACTCTCCACAGCTCTGGATTTGTTTAGTTGAAAACATGCATTGTGAAGCAAGGAAGAGAGAAATTGGTTTATATAGTCAGTGGATTTGATCAAGGTTTGTTCATCCAATATCTATGATATCATGTGGCCATCCTTTGTTCCTACTCTCTACTAAAATCCAGCCATGTAACACACATGTATGACACAAGTGTATGGGAGTATGTGCTAGCACACATCCCGAGGTGAGTCCAAGGTTTGTTAATTTTTCCTTCAAACTATAGGATCCTAATTTGATTTACATAAATGTATACAACTATAGGCATGTAAATAACTCCATAATGCATGAAAATATTTTTATAAATTCATATTATTATTAAAACAAGACTCACCAAAAGTGTCAACTACCTGGCTCCCCGGCTTGCAAGTAACTTGACGCCTACACTGTATTAATTGACTTAATTAGTCTACACACATAAACAACACTAGGCATACACCAATACAAAAGTACTATATACCTCGGCTACATGCCTCGGTCGGTGTGCGTATCATGGTGTGGGTCCCATGTGACGGTTCAGTGATCCTGATAAAGGAAATCAAAACGAAGTTTGAGATTTGGTTCGTGACAAATATTCCCAACAAAATGGAAATTTCGCCATCAAAATTAAGTTCAAGTTACTCGAAAAGGTATGGGAGTCTATCATGCACGTAGTCCTCTCGCTCCTAAGTGAGTTCCGTATCGTCGTAGAACTGCCACTTGACGAGCACCTTTGGAATGGACTTGCTCCTCAACTGTTGTACCTTTCGATCTAGGATCTGAATGGGTTGCTCCTCGTAAGAGATGTCCTCACTCAGGTCGATCTGACTCATGTCAACTGTCGGTCGCATGTTTGCCTTAGACTCAGCCAGTCGAAGCATCGAAAACTAAAACACTCGATGGACCCCTGACATCTGTGGAGGCAGCTCGAGCTCGTATGCCACTTTCTCGACCCAGCCTAGACTCGTACAGATCCCCAAGTTAGTACTCGGCGATCTGGCGAGCCTAGTCAGTCTCCAATTATCAAATTACAAGTTTTATGAAAGAGTTATTGCAAGTATAACACAGTAGAAGAAAATTTTAAACTAAACAAGTATTGAGAAATAACTCAGTTAAACGAAAATCAGGAATCTATATATGTGGAAACCCCGTAAACGGGAATATTCATGTACATCAAATGGAAACCAAGTAAAGCTATACATGATATCAAATAACCTATGATCCCAAGTTCAAACCAAACATGATATATAAAAAAAATCAACATACAAGCATAAATCAAACATAAACTAGGTTAAGGTGCTCGAATTCAGCCGCAAATCCTTACAACAAGTCTCCTAAACAGGGTTCCTTACCTCTCAAACGCTTTGGTAAATCTGCACCCACTGTCACAAACCAGACGGTGAGCAACTGAGAGAAAATCAAAAGTAATGCCAAAAGAATATAACAATAATTCATGAATTATCAAACATGGCAGTCTAAATATCATGTGGGAATGGAAAGACAGGAATTTAAATAGACAAGTTTCATGATAGACAGACTGGAAATAAGAGTAATCGAAACATGTGTGCTCTACGAGTCATAAAAGGAAATAAGTGGTCTTAAAATCTACAATAAATCCACAACAGTGATGTCGCAACATCGATAACCAAAACAATATCCACAACAATCTAGTACATGGTATCAAACACTCGTACGCACTGGTGCCCGCGTTTTATCCCTTCTAGTGCAGGCTGCATATACCTTCGAGACACACACTTATGCCAAGAACACACATATAAGGAATAGAATGGAATGCCAAGCATGAGGATAATTCAATAATCACAACAATAGAGGAAATATAATCACATGTTATTTTCTTCCTAGCTTACTAACTTCCCTGGTACGTCAAAAGCTGGCTTCATGTCATTAATTTGCATATTGTGGAGGAGTTTAGTGACGAAGATTTCTGGTTCTAGTTTGTCATTATTCTCATTTGTGGCATTAAGAAAAGTTAAATTAGTGGAGCTCTTGCCAATCTTTGAAGTCCAAGGAACACCATGCCGACTGACAATGTAACTAAGGGACTTTAGATGCTTATATGCCTGAAAAGATTCCCAAGAGTATTCACTCTTTCCATCTACACCATCCTATATATATTTTCTAATGCAAGGACCATAGAGTTAACATCCAAGAGAACTAATGCTCCTTGTTCAACAAGATATCTACAATCCAAGTAAAAGACCAATCAAAATAAAATAGCAAGGCTCATAGTTATTAACATTTCAATTAACAAAAAATAAAATAAAATCATCAATAAAAATATATTCATTGATCCCGCAGTGCATAAAGTTGACGTGTATTATTTATGTGCATTATGTTGCATGGGCTACATTATGTAGTATATGCTTAAAGTGAAATAGTTAGCTTTCTAACTTACATCAAATGAGCTTTCTACCCGATGTCAAATGAGGCGGAGTTTAAGAGTCCTACAAAATTAGTGTTTTATCACTAGTGTCGTTTGACAAGCGGTTCTAATTGTAGCCTTGCAATGATTTACCTAAGCCCAATTTATTCACTCTTCTTTGCTCATTAATATGAAGTCTTCCTTGAAATTATTTATATATACAATAAATCAAGAGCAAAACTTCCACTACTCTTTATCAAGTTTTCAAGGGAAAAAACAAAGAGAATAGAAATTCTAGACTTGATTTGGACTTTTAGAATTTCCTATTAGCCCCTAAAACATTTTCACCAGATAGTTAATGAAGTAGGTGAAAGATGTGCAATGCGAAACCTAGGTCATACTAGAATTTGAATTCAGGCCATGCCTTCTAAAATTGTACACCTTTCTAAATAACCCCACCATATGGACGTCTAGAACAAATCCAACTAGTTATGAGCAACAAATATTTATAAACTAGAAAAACATCTCACCCATAATCAGGATTCATAAATTATTTGCAATTACAATATTTCCTACACATGTTGATAAAGGTCTGAGAAGCCACAAACTCCAAAATTCAATCAAAAAGACATTATTATCTAATAAAAGAGAGCAGCACAATTTATAAAAGAAATAATAAAGTTACTTACAAAGTTTCCTCAATCGAACAATAGATCTCACTCCTACGAATTATTCCAGTAGTTGTCCACATCCCTCCCTTCTTTTCTATGACTTTTGCCATTCCAACAGCAACATCCCATTGTGCTTTGGATACATCCTTCCTGATAAGACAAAATCCAGATATACAATCTGATTTCAAACCAAATGAACCTCAGAGTTTGTAACTTGTTTCTTGAAAGTTGAAACCTATACCTAAATTGCAGTATTCCCACGGACCCAGATGCATAATTAAGTTCTTTTTCATCATTACATTTCAAATCAACATCTGAATCCATGGTTCCATCAGAATTTTCCCAAGCTTATATCTCCATCCTACTAATCACCCACAATTCACCATCAGCAGTTCATTAAAATTTAAAACTACTAACTAGAAATAGTACACAACCACTTTGTTATATAAAAGGAAACTTATAGTTTTCGATATCAACTTCAGACACAAATTGCTTTCTTTTGCCATGGAGCACGAGTTGGAGTTGGAACCAATAATCCCCAAACACCCATTGAACCGGGCAACAAATAAAGCATAAAAATTCGCTGAAATTATTGGTTAGAGTTGGTCTAAACCTCCTCAGAGGTGTCGGCTCTTTGTTCATCCGACACTCACGTGCAAGGGCATTGGAATAAGGCTGAGGGGGGATTGGGTACACGAAGTAAAAAGTGGGGTACAGTAAACAAGGGTATTTTTTGGAATTTTAAGAAAAAATAGGTATACGAAGTAAAAATTTTAAATTGGGGGTATATGGAGCAATTAGTGGGGTCGGTTTAGCCGCTCCCATTCAAAAATGGGGTAAAATGAAGTAATAGGGTGAATGGAGCAAAAAGTGGGGTCTAAATAGCTGCTGCTTTAATAAAATCCTATAAAGTCTAAACCCACCCAATGTTAATATGAAAATCCCTAAAATAACCCTAGATTGTAATCATACATCCAACTTCTCCTTCCTTCTCGTTCATCAACTCCTCCCTAGCTCTCTCGACCGAGATTGTATGGACCATTCCAACAACGAGAACATCACATCAATCGACAACTACTCCCTAGCTCTCTCGTTTACTCATCCCAGAGCCCTTTGCTTCTAAAGCTTTGATTTCATTGCCTTGTTAATGCTATTACTAGCAAGTCCATTGAATGTTCTCTTTGTACTTGGGTTGGCTTTTCTCTATTTATTTATTTATTTATAGTACTAGAAGTAATGAATTTGCTACAAATATAATCAATTAACGAAAGTTCCATTTTTGTTTTTCATAAATAAGGGTATTTGAGATATGATTGAATTGATTTGAAACTATAAAGTGGTCGAATTGATCTCATAGGGCGTCATCCATTACTTTGAGAGGTCTTTGTGTATATATTGCTTGTGTAATTCAGGTATATGTGATTTCAATATCTGTTTTTGTACATGAATGATGTTATTGGGGAAGAGAGCAATAGATCAAAAGCCCAACATTTTTTTGAGGTCACTATGATGTTGTTTTTCGCTAGCTCGCTAGGGGAACGGGTAGGATGGGAGAGGACTTAGAGCAGAGAGTTGTCGATAAATTTCTTTGAAGGATGATAATATGGTCATTGATTAAATGGACATTTTAATTAAAAATTTTATGTTGTATGATTGGGTGGGGAGATAGGTTGGATAGATTCATATATGAGTTGTGTAAAAAGTAGAATTGGAATTTTGTATAGAAGTTAGCTGCTTGGTTTGATTTGTTTTGATAGCCTAGGGTATCGGAACCATCAGTGGTGACACCAATACATGAAAATGGCTCAAATCGAAGCCATAAACCCAAAAGCAAATTCACAAACAAAACGACTCAAAAAAGAAAAGAAAAAAATCCAAAAAAAAACCTCGTAAACGACACTAAAAGAAATGATATATGCACCCACGTCATAGAATCCATGTGGTTTTGCTCAAAATTCGTTGGATTTGGCCGATTTTTGTTGAGTGCGATTTGAGAGAGGTGACTGAGGTACAGGGTGATTGGGATATGGTAAGTAAAAACCTTTTTATATGAAGGGGTAGTTGGTAATTTCACAAAAGTGGGGTACGTTTAGCAATTAATGGGGTGTGGTGAGTAAAAATCCTTTTTATATGGAGGGGTATGTGGAGCAATTGCTAGGGTCCTTTTAGCCACTCCTTTTTTAATTTTTGTTACTGCTTCTACCCCATATTTGTACAAATGATTTCAAAATTCCCTACAGCCCTCAAAGACTCTAACACCCCTCCTCCTTCACATTCGAATCCACATACCCCATTACCAAAAATCGTCACCACCATCCACTCTTCAATTTTTTGGCCTTATCGAACCCTCAATCGAACTCTCTAGTGCATTTGACATCTTTTGTGGGTGAAATCTCGCCAGATCTATAAGTGATGGTGGTTAGCAAAGTCAAGGAGCACCTCTTATCCCTTCATGCATGATTAGTGTATTCGGTAAGTTATTTACCCTAATTTTTTATGGGTTTTGTTTCCCTTGAGTTTGCGATTGTTTTGTAAGTGTTTTTGTGTCAATTGGTTGTTGTGTATACGTATTAGGTTTATTGTTTATTGAAAGTGAAGGTCCCTGTGATAGCCCCAGTTCCACTATCCTAAACTGGGCCCGCCCGGCCTATACTTACGTGGACCCTCGAGCCAATCTCGCTAAGTCGACGTAAGCCTAGTCAGCCTTCCTTACAATTTACCATTTATTTAGCCATTTAAAAGTTGAGTTAATCAATTTAGTGAGTTATCAAAGTACAGCGGAAGCAATTCAAACTCCAAACTAAAGTGAATAACTCTAAGACACTAGTCAGGACAACCTAGAGTATGGAAACCACGCATATGTATACATCCAAACAGTATGACAAGTCAAAAGAGAATCAATTATTGTATACATGTCCCAAAATCTCACAAAGCCATATCCCAGTATATCAAAAACATAATATACAATAATACAAAGAACCTAGACTGTAAGCAAGAGGAAGTCACCTAGCCGTCCTAAAAAACAATGAAAACTCACCCCCGAAAAGGCGATGAATCAAAGATAAGGATGTCAGTGTAGAGGTCCCAGTGCAGACTGAAGGGTGTCGTACCCCTTCAATAGATTCTACATACAAGTCAAACATTATCGAAAACTTAGTTGCTTGTCCATCTACAACTAGTAGATTAACTGGCGATATAGCCGAAATGCCCACTCCATTTATTGGGGGGCAATTAGATTTATCGCATTTATCATCATTCAAAAACCACGTCTTGGTGGAAATTTAGAATAACCAGGTCACATTGAGATCTTCATTCATTTGTTAATGTTAATTGTAAGCAGATGTCAATATGTTTAAATCCACTATTTTATATTTGTAGGTCGGGGATATTTAAAGTGCATCAACCATGGTATTCAGATCACTCCTTGCGAAACTATCACGCGACACCCTGGGAAGGAAAGGGTCGATAAGCTCATTGACGACTCTGGTTCACGCCCATTGAGGTACATCTCATACGACTGATGTAATTAGCTTCTTGTGTCTACCATTGCAAAGAGGTGGCAATTGAAGACCAACACATTCCACTTACCTTTCGGCGAGATGATTATCACTCTTAACGATGTGCGAGTATTACTCGGGCTCCCGATTACTAGAAAGACTGTGATTACGAAAACCAAGGATCGCATTGAGCTGATAGCATTGACTAGTCGATTGTTTAGGGTGTCAACACAGTTTGTAAAGGAAAAGATGAAAAGAAATCTTGGCCAAAAATTGAGTTTGGCGTGGTTGAAGGATTAGTTCTCTACCCTGTTTAGAGGATTGAGACAGGAAGACGGGGAGAGAGGAGACGACATATTCACTCAGCCCGATTGCCTTGTTCGAGCATATATATTATTCCTTCTTAGAACCACTATTTTTACGAACAAGTCTGCTACAAGAGTCTCCCCTAATCTCCTTCAACACTTGGACAACATAGAGGCCGTTGGTTCATATGGGTGGGCTTGTGACACTAGCTTACCTGTACCACCAACTTGACATTGCTAGTCGTGTTTGGGCCACCCAAATTTTAGGTTACATGACATTCTTGAAGGTATTAATTCAACACCATTATCTTATTTTTATTTTCATTTGTTAAATCATAAAAAAATTATTTCCAATAGGGTTGGATGTACGATCGCATTCCATTCATTGAGCCCATTCCACGTAGTGATTACAAGCCGAGTATGCCCCGGGTGATAAAATGGCACCATAAGAAAGAGCCAAGGCAATCTGTTGACCTTCTCCCTCATTTTTGGAGCTATCTGAACTTGCTTAGAGGCCACGAGGTGAGGCACTCAACTTGTTGCTTTTATTTGTATTACATTGTTAAGAAACGATAAGCAACTTGGCAATTTTTTTGTTTTTTCATGTCAATTGGGATAATACTAAGAGGGGTTCACCACTTGTTAGTGAAATTGCATCTTACAATAAGTCTATGAAGTATTTGGATATTGTTGAACTACACAATCTGGACTGGGTTTTGAGGCAAATGGATTACCTTCAAGGTAAACCAAAAGAACCTTTTTGACCCATTGACGTGGATAGGAGTAGCTTAGCGGCATCATAATTCGTGAAGTACACATTCGATGCCTAATTTTAGGAAGATTGGGAAGACAATGTCCTCAGTGCTGAGAGTCGCGTTAAAAAGGTGGGACATCCATCCAAAGTACTGACAATTATGTTAATTGGTTTCATGCGGCCAATCATCCCTTTGTGTGTAATCCTGAATTTGCTGGCGTGGTTGTCCATGAGGACGAGCCTACTTTGGTGAGCATTTTAACATTACTGTTTTTTGTTTATGATTATAAATCTCTTTTGATGTTCTATGTTTTGTTGTTGATCTTTGCTTTTCTTTACAACAGTGTAATCACGTGCATTACATGTCGCTTTGCGGTACCGAAGCATGCCAAAGTCTAGTGTTAAGGCGAACAATGCATTCAAAACAGTGGATTAAGTAATAGCCTACCTTTTCGGAGCTGTAGATTGTAGCTAAATCTCCACCACTCCAAATCAAAGTGAGGGAGGTACTAGTTCTATCGACGTTCATCTCACTTATGGTCGGAAGGCAAAGTGAAGGATAAGTTATGGGTGTTTTTTTCTTCATAAAGAATGTAAACTTTAATCATTTCCTTTACAAATTTCAAACATTTGGTGGAAACATTTGATGTATGTTATGGCCGACAGCTTGTACTTGTGAACTTATTGTACCTTAATGTGATGTGTATGTCCTATGTTTTGAGGCTTGTTATTATTTAGTAGTTTTAACTTAATAATTTGTTGTATCGAAAGGGATACAAGTCAAATATCTTTTGTTTTAATGCAGTGTGGCCATGCAGTGCCGCGAAAGTTACTGACTGACGGCTTAGAAGTGTTGACATACTTGGGTCAATGACAGCATAACACAACCGAAACTATTAGCCCCCTTCGGTACAATACGACCACACCAATAATTCACATTTTAATTAATAAGGTAAAAGTAGTACATTATTAGGGTACTATAAGCATTACGGTCGACATATACAGAAATGGTGTTCATCTCCACTGTCTGCTCCAGTTGCTACGTATTTCACATTATGCAGTAATACAATTTTGGGGTAATCTAAGTACGATTATGGGGTACATTAAGCAATGCGATCGTATCAATCGGCAATGATATAATAGTGATGGCTAACGTTGATTGAAACCCATTGCCTCATAGCCGGTTAGTTCCAGCTGCATTACCTTTTCTTTTCTGACTGATAAATTGGTTAGGGTATATGAAGTAAATATGTGGGGAACTTAAAGCTATGTTGTATATAGGTGCAGTCAACGTTTCTCCACCTTCGATAGACCATATCCGTATACATTGAAGGGTAACAGTTTCATTCGATCGATGTTGTTTTCAATTTTGCTCATAAATAAATTGAGTGATAAAATTAATAAATTTGTGGGATATATGATAAGCGTATAATCAAACTTAGTTTTAGGGGTAGTTTAGTTGCACATTAGGTCTATTTATCTCGAAATGAGTTCTAATTGATGGTGTTTATATGATTTCAGGTGATCAAGGCATAGGAGATACAAAGGAAGGAATGCGGAAAGAAAATAGAAGAAAAAACACAAAAACACAAACGGTGTTGTGGATGAAGAGTTGGCATTGTGGGTTATAACAGATAGTGTTGAGAAGCACTACAGGTATAGCCAAGACCATCGAGAGAAGAAAAATGCAGACATTAATGTTAGTGTTGTGGCAGCGTCGTGGCTTAACATGGACGACGTGGAATCATTAATGGACAACGCCAGTCTCAAGGAAAATAGAAAGTTGGAAAGTTTTGGACTTTTATTTCATTTAGAATCGTTATTTAGGGGTTCTAATTGTGTTTTTAGTATATATAGGAGTATTAGGACATGATAAACATAGACACCACCATATCATAGCATAACTTAGAGTTAGAATTGAGTAGAATAGTGTGACGGTCCCTCCCTTAATCTAGGGCACTGCCCGGCCTAATCACGTAATTAAGCCCTAATCCTAACCTCGTATGACTTAACTACGTATTAGTTAGCCTTACAACCTATACATCTCGTATTATATTCAACTTATGATATTTAGTGTTAATTAAAACTTAATTAACATGGTTTGTTATTTAGCGGAAGTGTTATAAAATTAATGCAAAATTAAATTAGTATATTATGCGAAAGCCAATTGAAAAATAACCTAGGTGTGGAAAACCAAGAAATAACATCATATATATCAGATTACCTCAAAATATAGTAAAACAGTCTAGGTCTGGTTGGAGAACTAACGCTCAACCCAAATATACAACCCAATGTAGTAAAAGACATATAATATCTAATACATACAAAATATCAAAATGGACCTACATCAAAAGTCGTGCCGCACCACTACTCAGGGAAAATCACCTATCTTCTCCTTGTCTAGCCGGCTGGTAGATGGATCTGCACCCATTGCTATAAAAAAGGACGGTGAGTACAAGAAATAAACCGTAATCCTCGATGACAAGTTTTAATTGCATTTCTTAATATAATCTATTGGTATTTAAAAGCATATAACTAGGAAAGCTGAAAGAAAAATAAACCATATACAAGTAAATACCCAAGTTAAACAAGTGAAACTGACACTCGGCTAAATAGTGGTGAATAAGGTTTGGTCGGCAGTGAACCGCGTCACTCCGACTCCATAATCATAAATCACTAGGGACTCTAAACACGGTGTGTAGACCACCTCAGGGACACTAACCCCGAGTGTCATACAGTGTAAGGTAATATGTGCCGACATCCCCAAGGACTCGAACTCCTTGAGTAGCGCGCACCTCAATCGAGTACGGGACCTAGTTACAAAAACTACTTTTTATTTCAAGAAAGACCAAGTATAAAAATGTTAAGGCATGGCACATCTAAACAACTAAGCAAATAAAATTTACAAGTCCACATTAATGCTCATATAGTATTCACTAGCCTATAACATGCTATGTATCATTCAAATTATAATTAAAACAACAAGAATAGGCATGGCATGAAATAGAGACAATGAAACAAATCAACGAAATGGATATTATGGCGGCCCCTAATCCCAAGGCTGATCGGGCCTCGCCACGTCGCTTGATACGTCACTAGGTCGTGCCACGTCACTTGCACGCTTGTCCATGACGACCTGCGACTTTCTACTTAACATTTTCTATTAGTCTAACTAAACTAATTATTCGAGTGTTTTATGCCAATTTGGATTAATCGATTAACTTATACTACATTCGTGTTCCTTTGTCCTATTTTCAATAGGTGTCTTAAACCTTTCTTATATTTTTTAGACAAAGTATTTATGTGTTACAGCTCACAAATTTTTTAATAGCGGAAGTCTTAAAATTAGCATGCAGGGTGTGATTATCATGAATTTCTAATGAATTAGCAAACCCTAGTAGTAGAAAAAACCCATTAAAAGGATACCATGTATATAAAAGGCGAGAAAATGTACAATGATGATCAATATACATGTATCAGTGTGTAAAAGTCTCCCAATCATCCCAAAAAACAACAGTAATGTATAAATAAAGCACCTACGGGTCTGCTGGAAGGGAGCTCTCTGAGATCAGAGGTAGTCGCCAAGTTTACCCTTCCCGCAGCTCGTAGAAGAGTCTGCACTCAACCATCCATGAAAGAAAATTGATGACGAGTCCTGTAAGTAAAACCTATAAGAACCATAATTCACATTTAAATAAGGAAATGTACATAAAGTGATTACAAGTCTTGCTAGCCAAAAGCAATACAATAGAAAAGGACAGGAAATAACATGAAGAGGAATCACTAAGAATCAATAATAATGGACGCGAGTGTGGTATATGTACTGCCGAACTCTGGGACTATCAACAATGGATTAAGGAGAATTTGGTGACGAGGAACTCCCACCACCGCACCACGATCCATGAGGCATACTGTTGGTCGGGAGTTTAAAACTCCTGACCAACGACCTCTAAGGAAAGAAATCTGTGTCAAAGGCAAGCCATCACGAGCACGCACTCTCAAATCATCGACTTGCAGAGTAATCTCTCGCACGAAGTCTAAAGCAAGACCAACACCGTTGAAACAATCGAGTCATTACCCACGAGAGTGTCGGAAAGGTTCATACTGTCCCGTTGACCATATACAAACACACGCAAAAGTGGAGTAGTCAACAATACCAGAGTAGTAATTTAAAAGCAACAAAACTGAATTCATAACAAAATAAATGCCAAGTATTTTTTGGTGGGGTTTACTTACCTCAAGCAATCGCAAATCGCCCTCAAAACGTCTCGCTCACGCCTCAAACTGCATACCCGACACCAGACTATACACTCCTAAGTCCCTGGTGTCAAAAAGGTATCATTTTAATTGTTTTAGCGCCGCATTAAGTTGGTTAATGAAATTAAATCAAAATTTAGAATTTTATTCTAAATTTCCAATTGTGGCACATTTTTCGAGTTATACCAGGGTTCCAAGTCCCCCAAAAAGCCTCGAAACTCGATTTAATGCCTATTTTCCAATTTTTCATATATTTCTATGATTTTTCATAATTTTTCCATAATTGTTTTTTATCTATTTTTAGCTATTTTTTATATTTATATTATTTTTTATGTTTTTAGTTTTAATTTAAAATATTTAATTATTTTTTAATGTGGTTGGGCCCACCTAAACCGGGCCCAGTTCGGTCCAACTGGGCCAGGCTCGGGCCAGCTTGGCCCAGGCACCCGCACGCTCGCGCACACGCGTGTGTGACGACCCCAAGTTCCCAATGCATTTGAGTACGCCCGGCCTAGACCCGTGCAGGTCCCGAGTCAGTTATCAGCTAGCCTGACGAGCCTAGTCAGCCTCCAATTAATCAATTCAACAATTTATGAAAGAGTTATTGCATTTATACGCATCGGAAAAACTAAACAAATATTGGGAAAATAACTCAGTTAAAAAAAATCAGGAAATCTATGTACATGGAAACCACGAATGATCATGTACCTCACACGGAAACCAACTAAAGTTGTACATGATATTAAATACCTATGATCCCAAGTTCAAACCAACATATATATATATATATATATATATGAAGAAACCAACTTACAAGCATAAATCCAACATAGCTTAGGCTAAAGTGCTTGAACACTCTAGTAAATCTGCACCCTCAGTCATAAACTAGACGGTGAGCAACTGAGCAAAAATTGAAAGTAATGCCAGAAGAAAATAATAGTAATTCATGAACATCAAATGAAACAGTCTAATTATCATGTGAAATTTGAAAGACAGGCAATATAACAAGTTCAAGGTGCATGATAAACAAATTATCTAATATCAATTGAAAACAAGTGTGTTCTAAGAAAACAAACGAGGCAGTAAGCGGTTAAAATCACAGCGTACGGAAAGAGGACGCTGGCTCTTCCCAGGCAATGCCGCAACACTAGCTCAACATCAAAGGGACACAGGCCTCCAAGCATACGGAAAGAGGATGCTGGCTCTTCCCGGGCAATGTTAAGACACTAGCACAGCTTGATAAAAGAGGGACACAGACCTCAAGAATCACATTGACACGCTCACGCCAAGAACACATACCAAGGAATAAACAAGATAGGAATGTCAACAACGGAAACCAGCAAGCAACAATGAATGAAAATTAATTACATGCAATGTTCTTACTGGCTTACTAATGAACACAAGCTTTAGGGCGAGTGCACTTACCTGAACTATCGCAACACGCGTAACAACACTCCCACGATACTAGCGTGTATCCCCAAGTTTCTCACTACCTGACAAGTGTGAAAATTCTAATTAATGGGTCAAATCATTATCAATCCTAAGTTGATAACCTAGTGTTTTCCCAACATAAACCAAAAACTCAATAAAACACAACGACTCTCTTGAATTTTCTAACAACAAATATGTAAGCCTAATCACACATCTTAGACTCGGCTCAGTCGTAAATAGGTCACGCTATAGTTTCGAGGACCGGTGGTGTGACCACGACATCACGACCATTTATAATACATAGACTCTCATGAAATCATCATTACGTTTCACGCCCATTTGAAACGGAAATACCATTCCAAAACCTTTACTCTACGTTGCAATTTATGTTCAAATTAATACCACGAGGAAACCATGCATGTGAACGCAACTCCAACATAAATTTGTCCTCACACACAACGTGCTATTAATTAAAGTGATTTCAATAAAACATTCAAACCAAATTGATAAAGCCTTGATTGAAAACTCAACACCGATGTCATCAACAAAGAATAGTCATCATGATCGAAACTTGAAACCATGCAACATTGATAAGAAACTACAACAAGTCCGGTCGTTTAATCAAAATCAAGTTAATCAACTTGACAACGGAATCTCATGAAATGACAACACGAATAAAGAACCTCGATTAACCATTACAACACCAAGAAAATGTATACCCATAGTGACACACCCAACACAGCCCAACATCTCAGCAGTAAGACACACCATACACAACTTCACATGAAATAATAACAATTACTCTAACACATTATAGTCTCGGGCACAACCAAGGGTTGCGAGACCTCAACAAAGGTTAGGTGAGATCCCCGATAACCCCCATATGTGGTGGTCCGGCCAATAGCGTCGTCAACCATGACGGTTTTCCGACAAGACTCGAAAAATGGTGAACTGTTTTGGTACAAATGCAAAATAACATGATTTCCACCCATTTGCCGCGAGGGGGGTGCTCCGGGATGGTTGGGACTCCAATGAACAACCGTGGGTCATCCCCGACTAGTCCTTATCACAGCAGTACCTCCAACATCGGCCAACACTCATCACAATACACCAATAGTTTGATACACCCAAAAAAAACACAAGCAGGGTGGACAGCAGTACACTTGTTCCGCAAATGGAGGGCTCCGGAGGTGTGGAGATTCTGGTGAACGCTAATGGTCATCTCCGAAGACCTCCCTGTTCATTGCCATCTTCCCGGTACAACCAATGCAACAAAGAAAAATAAAAAGAAAATGAAGAAAAAACAGCATGCACATTGCGGTGGAGTAGCAGTAACATATCTCCATATCCACCGCGAGGGGAGGCGCTACGGGGATGGCGAGTCTCCGGAGACCATTGCTGGGTCATCTCCAGCTACCCCCTAGCATAACAGCCATCCATAGAGGCAAAAATGGAATAAAATCGTGAGCTAAATCGAGAAAAAAAAGAGAGAAAGATTGAGAGAAACCGAGAGAGAGGGAGATCGAATGTGTGTGAGGGAGCAACCTCGACTCCGGTGACCACCTAGGACCGCCTCCGATGGTCGTGGCCACCATCCCAGTCTGGTAGCACGTGGACAATACATAACCGTGGCGAGAGGAGTCATGCGTGACCGAGGGAGGAAGAGCTTGAGAGAGAGAGAGAGAGAAAGAGAGAAAGAGAGAGAGAGAGAGAGAGAGAGAGAGAGAGTGAGAGAGAGAGAGTGAGTGAGTGAGACATACCTCCGGTGAGTGAGCTCCGGCGAGCTCGTGGTACGGTCGTAGAGGAGTGTGGAGTGGGAGACCGACAAGAGATGAAGTGGGAGAGGAGAGAGAGAGAGCGACGGGAGTGTGTTTGTAGGAAATTCTTTAGGGTATTTTTTCCTTATAACTATATATATATACCTATTATTTATTCAAATTGGCCCTTATACCCCTTGATCTTTGTTATATTTTCCACTATGCTCATCTCAAAAGACACACATCTCGAGACCAATCCCAAGGCTCCTCAATTTAGAGTTGTCACTTTAACAATCTCTCATATATGTTCCAAAAATTGATTCGTAAATCACTTAGTTAACCAACTCCCGCGTAAATCTTGTACTCCTCGATCTGTATTTCTCCGTTGTGCGTGTAGTCTTGACTGTCTCGCCAAATAATTACTAAAATTATACAAATTTTCATTTATTTATATTTTAACAGTCTTTTACTCCCCCGTTTAACTACGTGAAGCCTCACTCAGACTAGCATTTGCCCGAACGGCTCGAGACACGTAATGAACTATAATATTAATACACACATCATGGAAACATAAAATCACCTTAGTGTCGACTCCCGAGGCTCGAAATACTATCTAATATCATGTAGCCGTTCACTGTCCTAATAAGTGCGACACAAGTCGGGTTAAAATTTGAGGGTTGTTATAGTCTCCCCCACTTATTAGAATTTCGTCCCTAAAATTTCACTATTAAGTACATTTAAAATTAATGGTTATACTAAACCTCTTCACCATCTTGAAGAGATCATTAAACCTCGAATCAAGTCTTTCTTGCCTTCGAATCGGTCGTGACCCTTTAACATAGAGACCTTCAGGTCTACTTAGTCTCTCTAAATCATACCAAAGCTCATCGTGATACTCGACAGGTATTTCTTCTGCCACTCCTGGGCACTCACAAGTTTCAAAGGAATCTACTGTACTTTCTCAGCATAATCATCAACAGTTTCCAATCCACACAACATCCTCTAGCTTAGTCCAGTAGGAAAGAAATTTACGAGGCCTATCACCGAACGCCTCGATCGATGTCCTACCGATACTTGCCAGACAACTGTTATTGTGTGCAACCTCGCACAAGTGAAAGTACTGCAAATTTCGTAAACTTGTCCACAATTTCCCAGATGCTATCGTGACCACGAAGAGATCGGGGCATCCACTTGTCGAAATCCATATAAATATGCTCCTACTTCCACCGAGGGATGGGTAGGTGGTGTAGCAGTTCTCCAGGTCATCGATGCCGAGCCTCAACGCGCTAGCTTGTCACACACTCAAACAATTCCGACACCTCCGAAACCATCCCTGGCCACCAAAAGAGATGTCGCATGTCAGCGCACATCTTAGGTTAACCCGGATATACAACGAAACGGGAACGGTGAATCTCCTGATGTATCTCGTTATGCGCATTAGCTAACAATGGAAACCCTGGTCGCCCGCGATACCTCTAACATGAGCCTGTCGACCGACTCTAGTCTGGGCAATTTGAACAATTCGCCATCTTGCTGTACCGCTCGTATGACACATCGTCTTGTTGTTCCTCGCACACAATGCCAAATGAAATGGTCTGCAACATCGTCTGGTCTCGTATCCATGTCCTAGTAATCGTCCGAACGTTCGTTGCATTAATTAACTTAGCTGCCTCATGTAAACCACGCTAATGGTCCTTTGACACACGATTATCTCGGCATCAAATCCTTTGCAGCTCAAAGTATCAGCAACAACGTTGGTCTTCCTCAGATGGTACCCAAAACGAGAAGTCGTAGTCCTCTAAGAACTCAAGTCGACGCCACTGTCTCGCTCCTGCACGCATGCCACTCGCAAAGCTCTCCAATTTGTCTTCTCGTATCAATCGAGCAAAACATGTAATGCTCAAAACTAGTTCACACCAACCAAGGCATCAAACTCATTTGACTCCAATACTTGTATGTCTACTGACAACTCGTAACCCCTTATATATACGAAAATATCAACACAAATTGCGTTCGGGTACATATTATCGCAGCCAACGTATCAAGGACTTTATTGCCAAGTCTAACGGTTTTTCAATCCTAACATGTCTACCATGCGTACAATAATCAAGAATCAATATAACTTGAATTGAACATGGTATACATGGAAGTACTTTAAACTAAACTCATACCCATTGTAAAGTGTTTGGACGCCTTCTAGTCCATCTCAACAGTAGTCTGCACGCGTTCATACCGGTGTTGGTGGTGTTATGGTTAGACTTGCTCTGACTGGGTACAATTCTTCTAGATGTGACCCATCTGTCCGCATCAATAGCAAGTCCGGGTTTCCCGTGTCTGCCTCCTTGTATGCACCTGTACCTGAGTTTGAGTACTCTGAGTCTGTCTTGGTCTCTGTCCCTACCTCTGTCTACCACCTCTACTGGTAGGCTGCTCCTGTGTCTGCTGCACTGGCCCAATAGGTTGGGTAGGATGGCTCGCTAAGATTGGTACTGGCAGAATCATTTCCACCAGCCTAGTGATCAGCTGCAAATAATATATAACACTCAGTGCTTTGAAGTCTCGCTGATGGAATTGGTTTGTCCTCCTTCTCTTGTCCTGATATTGGTCCTCTGATCGAACTTCTGATTTGGTCGGTCTAGCCTCTTCCTCAGGATGAGTGAGCAAATAGCTTTCCATCACTAGGCTGCGCTCATATGCTCTCTATAAGCACTTTGGCTCGGTTGCAACAACAAATCCTTCGACTACAGGTAGCAAACCCTCGGTGAAGTAATAGACCCGATCAGTTTCAGAATCAGCAGATCCTCTAGCATACGGTAACAGTGATATGAACCTACCCATGTACTCCATCACGGACTCGCCTGCGCTCTGCCTCAATGTCATGAACTCGTTCCTTTTCGTTCGAAGGACAATTGGTGGAAAGTATTTATGACTAAACTGGGTCTTGAAGTCAACCCAATCTCTCGGGATACCTCGGGTAACAACGATGGTCGTCCATCAATCGTCTGCCTCCCCCTGCAACATCGACGAAGAGATCGTCGCCCTCATATGCTCCTCAGTAGCCATAATGGTGTGAATCTTCTCATGATTTTTCAAGAATAACTCTGCTGCTCTAATATCGGTACCGCCATAAAACTTTAATGGATTGTGTCTCTTGAACTCTCTCCACTGCCTAGCCTCTGCAGTGGCTCCCAAACTCTTTGTTGGAGTCGTAACTGGAGTAGTTCCGGTAGCGGCCACAGGTGTAGCTAGTGTAATAGGCATCTCCTTTGCTTGTGCTATCGACGGTGTCTCAGCCTCAGTCATCACAATCGGTGCATCAACGGCTCCCTCAGGTATTGCAGCTAACGGAATCGGAGCAGTAAATGTTGCAACAATTGGGGTCTCAACTCCCTGAGTATAATTCGTAGGAAGTAATGATGTAGTCGGGGTTGATGGTGTCATAGTAGTAGCCGGTGCGAGCGTCCTCAGTAACCACAATATCTCCTGCAACTGTAGGTCCTGCATCGCAACTCACTGCGTCCAAGCATGAAACTCCTATGCGGTGATGGCACGAGTATTCGATGTCCCGCTGCCATCGCTCGAACCTGACTGATCCATCATCCACATCTGATTAAGACAGCGAATTTCTCGGATCAGTTTATAGCTACTGCATATCATATTTATACACATAACAATCATAACATGTATAAAAGTTATCCAACTCACCCATTACTCCCCCAAGTTAAGTTTCTACAGGATCATAGGGTTTCCACTTCTAAGTTCAACCGTTCCTAACTTCTACTGGTTTAATGGCTTGTGTTTTATGAATTTAAACCTGGTATGCTCTGATACCAACTGTGACAGCCCCAAATTCCCAATGCATTTGGGTATGCCCCGCCTAAACCCATGCAGGTTCTGAGTCGGTTCTCAATGAGCTTGACGAGCCTAGTTAACCTGCAATTGATCAATTCAACAATTTATGTAAGAGTTATTGCATTTATACGCAGTGGAAAAACTAAACAAATATTGGAAAAATAACTCAATCAAAAGAAAATCAGGAAATCTAAATATTCATGTACTTCACACGGAAACCAAGTAAAGTTGTACATGATATCAAATACCTATGATCCCAAGTTCAAACCAACATGACGTATATATATAAAGAAACCAACTTACAAGCATAGATCCAACATAACCTAGGTTAAGGTGCTCAAATTCATTCACAAGTCTTCACAAAACCTCCTAAACAGAGTTCCTTACCCTTCGAACGCTCTAGTAAATCTGCACCCACCGTCACCAACTAGACGGTGAGCAACTGAGAGAAAATTGAAAGTAATGCCAAAATAAAATAACAGTAATTCATGAACATCAAATGAAACAGTCTAATTATCATGCAAAATTTGACAGATAGGCAATATAACAAGTTCAAGGTGCATGATAAACAGACTATCTAATATCAATTGAAAACATGCGTGTTCTAAGAAAACAAATGAGGCAGTAAGCGGCCAAAATCACAGCGTAAGGAAAAAGGATAATGACTCTTCCTGGGCAATGTCACTGAAGGTCACCCAAGAGGGGGGGTGAATTGGGTTATCGAGTAGTTATCGCCTTTTTAAAACTTTATGCACAAATAATAATGATAATGCATACACCAATGATAAATATCAATGCTATGCAATCAAGAAGGGGGTAGAAGAGATGGAAATAAGACGCGTGATTTATAGTGGTTCGATCCAACCGATCTACATCCACTACCTAACCTCTCCGGTTAGAATTTTCAAACCCCACTTATATTATCAATAAGTGTTACACTCTAAGCCAACTAGCCTAATGAATGCCTAGCCTCAACTAGGTCTTTTACACGATACCTTATCGCAATAAGGCCTTATACATTCACCTAGCCGCAACTAGGATTTTCCCACCTGGACCACATAGGACTTTTCCCACCTAGAAGCAACTAGGATATATATGCCTAGCCTCAACTAGGTCTTCTCTTTCGACTTAGATCCCATTAAGTCTTACAATCAAGATTTGATTAAATACAATTGAAATACACTTTACAACGTAAAGTGGTATCAAGTTCAAATACAAGCAAGCCTCCTAGAGCCTAACCACTATTATGCATGCAAATATGAAAACACTTGAGAAATGCAAGTATAAAACTGATTTTATGCAAAACTCAAATATGAAACCGTTTCAAATAGATTGATGAGAAAAAAGCCGGTTTCAAATCCAAAGAACAATAAGTTTGATAAAAATCAAGTTTAAGCACAAACTCTTGTTCAAATCAGTCCAAGGGTTTAATAAATCAAGTTTAAGTGCAAAACCCAAGACAAGTGTGTTTAATAACACAAGTAATTTCCTAAGTCAATCACACAAGAATATATAATTTAAGCACAAGAAAAGCTAGGAAATGGACTTTCATACAACCCCAAGAAGATGACTTGAAAAATCAGTTTTGGAGAGGTTGTAGTACTCCTTAGAATGCCTTAAGAGTGCTGGTTTTGATGTCGAATGAACAGCTTCAAAGTATAACTTGAAAACCCCAAGCTCCTCCTCTTGAGAAATTTAAGCACAAGTGTTTTTCTTTGATTTCAAAACCTAATTTGTGTGCCTTGTGTGTTTGAGAGAGTTCTATGTATTTATAGACCAGTATATAACCGTTATGTGCATCCAAAGGCCGAGATTTGATCAAAAACTCAAATTAAAGTGAATTTTCCAGCTTTATAAAAAAGCTGTCAGGAATGCAATTAGCGCGCTAATAGTCAGACCTAGCGCACTAACTCTGCACATAGTGCGCTAATAACAGTATTAGCGCGCTAACTGCAGGGACCACAAAATAATTAATTCTGTTCCTTATGTTAGCGACCCTTTTAACGCGTCCTAGAAACAACTAACCCTCATATAACATATAATACATGTTTGTTATGGGTCATATGGCCTATTTGAATGGTCTGGATATTTTTACAAATCCCGAAAATGAAAAATCTCGGTTTCATAACATCCGAGGGGCTTTTCTGCAAATATGCAGTTTTCTTTTCAAAGACCTTTCAAAAACAAGTTTTTCTTTTTCAAAAGCTTCCACAATGATTTTCAAAGTACGATACTAGCATACACATAGTTTAACATTGTTTAAACTTATAGGACCAAAATCTTCATGTAATCACTTGACATTTGAAAATCCATTTTAAAAACACGATATGCATGAACTAATGCAATAGGCTTGCTTAAGTGAACTTGAATACCTTACATCAATTTTACAACTTGTGGCCTTGATCTTTCGCCTTCATTCCTTTATGTATGTCGAGTCTTGAACTTGAATTGCTTGAATGCTCAAATGCCCGTGATCTGATGTTTTGCAACCTTTGACGAAACTCAAATACACTTGATAAACTTATTAGTATATTTTCACCTTGTTTGTTTCCATCAAAATCCCAGTCGGAGTTAGAGTGACTAACCACTTAGTCCAACAGTCGCAACACTAGCGCAGCATCAAAGGGACACAAGCCTCCAAGCATACGGAAAGAGAACGCTAGCTCTTCCCGGGCAATGTTACGACACTAGCATAGCTTGATAAAAAAGGGACTGTACCGAGCCTAAGATATGCGATTAGGCTTACATATGTGTTTTTACAAAACCCAAGAGAGTCGTGTTTTGTTAAGTTTTTGGTTTGATTTATCGAGTTGTTCGAGTTGTTAAAATATTGGGAAAACACTAGGTTATCAACTTAGGATTAGTTAATGATTTGACCCATTAATTAGAGTTTTCGAACATGTCAGGTAGTGAGAAACTTGGGGAAACACGCTAGTATCGCAGGAGTGTTGTTACGCGGGTTGCGATAATTCAGGTAAGTGCACTCGCCCAAAAGCATGTGTACGTTAGTAAGCAAGTAAGAACATTGCATGTAATTCATTTTCGTTCATTGTTGCTTGTTGGTTTCCGTTATTGACATTCCTATCTTGTTGATTCCTTGGTATGTGTGTTCTTAAAGTGAGCGTGTCGATGTGAAATAGGTTACGCCATAGTCTCGAGGACCAGTGGCGTGACCATGACGTCACGACCATTTACAATACATAGACTCTTATGAAATCGTCATTACGTTTCACGCCCATTTGAAATCGAAATAACATTCCAAACCCTTTACTCTACGTCGCAATTTATGTTCAAATCAATACCGCGAGGAAACCATGCATGAGAACGCAACTCCAACATAAATTCGTCCTCACACAAAACGTGCTATTAATTCAGGCAATTTCAATAAAACATTCAAACCAAATTAACAAAACCTTGATTGAAAACTTAACACCGACGTCATCAACAAAGACTAGTCATCATGATCGAAACTCAAAACCCTGTAACGTTGATAAGAAACTACAACGAGTCCAGTCGTTTAATCAAAATCAAGTCAATCAACTCGACAACAAAATCGCATGAAATGACAACACAAATAAAGAACCTCGATTAACCATTACAACACCAAGAAAATGTATATACCCATAGTGACACACCCAACACACATACCACAGCCCAACGTCTCAGGAGTGTGACACACCATACAAAACTTCACATGAAATCATAACAATTACTCTAACATGTTATAGTCTCGGGCACAACCAAAGGTTGCGAGACCTCAATAATGGTTAGGTGAGATCCCTGATGACCCCCATATGTGGTGGTCCAGCCAATAGCGTCATCAACCATGATGGTTTTTCGACAAGACTCGAAAAATGGTGGAATGTTTTGGTACAAACGCGATACAACATGATTTCCACCCATTTGCCGCGAGGGGGGATGCTCTGAGACGGTTGGGACTCCGGTAAACCACCGTGGGTCGTCCCCGACCAGTCCTAATAACAGCAACACCTCCAACATCGGCCAACACTCATCACAATACACTAGCAGTTCGATACACTAAAAAAAACACAAGCAAGGTGGACAGCAATACACTTGTTCCGCAAATGGAGGGCTCCGGAGATGTGGAGATTCTGGTGAACACTAATGGTCGTCTCCGACAACCTCCCTGTTCACTGCCACCTTCCTTATACTACCAATGCAACAAAGAAAAAGAAAATGAAGAAAAAACAGCATGCATACTGCAGTAGTAGTGACATATCTCCATATCCGCCGCGAGGGGGAGGCGCTACGGGAATGGCGAGTCTTCGGAGACCACTGCTAGGTCATTTCTGGCTACCCCTAGTGTGACAGCCATCCATAGAGGCGAAAATGGAACAAAACAGTGAGCAAAATCGAGGAAAAAGAGAGAGAGAGAGAGAGAGAGAGAGAGAGAGAGAAAGAGAGAGAAAGATCGACAGAAAGAGAGAGAGAGAGAGAGAGGGAGACCGAGTGTGTGAGGGGACAACCTCAACTCTGGTAACTGCCTAGGATCACCTCCGATGGTCGTGGTCACCATCCCAGTTCGGTAGCACGTGGACAGCACACAACTGTGGGGAGAGGAGGCGTGTCTGACTGAGGGAGAAAGAGCTCAAGAGAGAAGCCGAGAGAGTGAGAGAGACGTACCTCCGGTGAGTAAGCTTTGGTGAGCTCGTGGTACAGTTGTGGAGGAGTGTGGAGTGGGAGACCGACAAAAGAGATGAAATTGGAAAGGGGAGAGAGATATAGAGAGGCAGGAGTGTGTTTGTTGGAAATTTTTCAGGGTTTTTTTCCTTATAACTATATATATACCCATTATTTATTCAAAATGACCCTTATACCCCTTGATTTTTGTTATATTTTCCACAATGCTCATCTCAAAAGACACACACATCTCAAGGCCAATCCCAAGGCTCCTCAATTTAGAGTTGTGTCACTTTAACAATCTCTCATGTATGTTCCAAAAATTGACTCGTAAATCACTTAGTTAACCAACTCCCGCATAAATCTTGTACTCCTCGATCTGTATTTCTCCGTTGTGCGTGTAGTCTCGACTGTCTCGCCAAATAATTACTTAAATTCTACGAAATTTCATTTATTTGTATTTTAACGGTGTTTTACTCCCCTGTTTAACTATGCGAAGCCTCTCTCAGACTAGTATTTTTCCGAATGGCTCGTGACACGTAATGGACTATAATACTAATATACACATCATGGAAACATAAAATAACCTCAGCGTCGAATCCTGAGGCTCGAAATACTGTCTAATATCATGTAGCCGATTCACGGTCCTAATAAGTGTGACACAAGTCGGGTTAAAATTTGAGGGTTGTTATAACGTGCGTACGTGCCCCCTTCTAAGCATTTTGTCTCTGCATAGACGAATTGCAAATTTTGTAATTCATTTTTGCTACAAATCTTTTTATTTTCTTTTTACTTCTCTTCAACATCATCAAAAACCCAAACAACATCATCAACAACAACAACAAATTGCAAGATTTCTCATCAAAAATCCATCACATCCATCAATATCATCATGCACCATCAAGAACACTAAAAGTTTCCCAAAAATCAATTTTTAAGTCAATTTATAGATAAAAATCTAAGCCTGATTCAATCATTTAACTTAGAAATAGAGAATGAATTCCAATTGAAACAATAGGATTTATTTGCATGAAAACCCCCAAATCTCCCTTGCGTTATAAGAACACCATTAGAGCAAGAATGAAAATAATGAGATAGGTTCTTGTTTACCTTAGTTTGAATGTTGGATTTTGCCACAAAAATTCTTCTCTTAATAGCCTGGAATATGAATTTCCAGCACACTCAAACCCTCATTTGTCTCATTTGTGCTGAGTTTTTCAAACAAAATGAGCCAAAAGTGACCAAGTCATCAATTTATATTTAGTAGATTTTCATCAAGTTGGCATGCATCTCGAGGTCTATTTAAGGGATCTCATTTAAACCAGCCAAGTTGTATCTAAAGTGTGTCATTTAACACATCTTACTTCAATGACACATTGCACATCTATATAGATAGTGTTATACATGTAGAATCCTAGGAATTTAATACATCTATGCAATCTACTACATCTTAACCAAACCTCTAATCTCAAGGTTCATGAAGGTTCTTAATTAGGTCTATCCAACTATTGGTGTCCATTTTGTGTCACTCGTCAAGTCCATTAAGGGTTTGTAATATATTCCCACACTTAGGCAATTTCATATCATTGACTCATTACATAACCACATTAGCTTAGCCTATGATCCATTAATGTGTTACACTCCAAGGTTAGACTAAGTTTTGCCCACTCACATACTCGGTGCCTTCGCGCATCTCAAGGCACCTCGAGTGTATCCTCGACATATTTTGTCGTTTATTCAACTTAGGTCAAGTTGTTTTAATTCATTAGTGTAGGTTATTATTGTTTACAATTAACATGTGCATCTAAGCTATTTCGTACCTGTTCCCACATTTGCACGCATCTCGAGCGTTACTCGTCGTACTCACAACTAGCGTAAAACACGAAAATCAACGGTACACATGGCGTTATGCTAAATTTCATAGAATAACAACCATATAATCAAGCATTATGCAAATATAAAATAAATAATAATACCTCAGCAAGCATGCCCTAAAAAAATCCACAACATCCACGTGGGTCTAAGCTGGGTCCTAGTATGAAATTAGACAATTAATTAATTGTTAAATTAGGCGGGTCGTCACAGATATCATGCAAGCAAGTCTCATCAAATGAGCATACACACAAGGAAACACATGATATCAGAATACAAAGGCAATATAGTCAAGAGGACTATGCAAGAATATTATTTAATAGGAATGAAATGCTAAATAAAGTTGTCATTGGGTATACTCACAGTCACGCTAATTCCTAGCAAATTCGGCCTCCAGACACCTCGACTCACATTCCCAGACTCTAGGAACACCTCCTAGGTCCCTGGAATGTCATTTCATATCATTTTTATTTATTTATTTATTATTATTTTTTAAGGGGGTTGGGCACCTGAACCGAATCTGACCCGGTCTGGTCCAATCAGGCCTATCATATCTGCCCAGGGACCACAGGCACGTACATGTGTGCGTGCAGTCCATCCCCCTCCCTCTCCCTATCCCTAAATTTGCAGAAAAGCTCTGCTTCTTCACTTTTTTTATGAACAACAAATCAACAACAACTCCTACAACAAATGCCATCACAAATTAACCAATCTCTTAATTCCTTCAACATAATAGGGACCACACGCCCACACACATACACGAGTGTGTGTACTTTATTCATCATTAAAACATCAATTTAAACAAGGATTTAGACATGCATTTAAAGGTTTTGGGGAAGAACACATGAATTTTCAAAAATTCATAACTTTGCCAAATTGAAACTGATTTTCGAAATTTTTGATGTTATCCCTAGTGTTTTTCAATGGCGAATTCAAATATGATTTTAGCTTTCGAAAATAACCTCATTGAATAGCTCGAAATTCATCAAAATCGAAATAACAAGAAAACCCCATTTTTGGCAAAAACTTATAAAATCCGAAAATATGAAACTTGATGCTTGAAATTAGAGCTTAGATATGAATCAAAACCACCTTTGAACACTTTGATCAATTAAAACAGAGAACCCCTTGATTAAAAGTCCAAAACTTCAATTTTGGTGTTGCATGAAAGTGAAGAACATTAGCTAGGGTTGTAGCTATGGTTGGGGTGTTTGATCCTCCTACTCTTGATGATGAAACCACCCATAAATCTCCCAAATTTCTAGCAAGCAAGACTCTCCTCAGCTCTGGATTTGTTTAGTTGAAAACATGCATTGTGAAGCAAGGAAGAGAGAAATTGGTTTATATAGTTGGTGGGTTTGATCAAGGTGCGTTCATCCAATCTCTATGATATCATGTGGCCATCCTTTGCTCCTACTCTCCACTAAAATCTAGCCATGTAACACACATGTGTGACACAAGTGTATGGGAGTGTGTGCTAGCACACATCCCAAGGTGAGTCCAAGGTTTGTTGATTTTTGCTTCAAACTATAAGATCCTAATTTGATTTACATAAATGTATACAACCATAGGCATGTAAATAACTGCATAATGCATGTAAATATTTTTATAAACTCATATTATTATTAAACAAGACTCACCAAAAGTGTCAACTACCCGATTGCCTAGCTAGCACGCAGCTCGATGCATGTCCCCACTCTCGTCTCGACGCCTACACTGTACTAAACTGACTTAATTAGTCTACACACATAAATAACACAAGGCATACACCAATACAAAAATACTATATACCTCAGCCACGTGCCTCGGTCGGTATGCGCATCACGGTGTGGGTCCCACGTGACTGGTCGGTGATCCTGATTAAGGGAATCAAAGCAAAGTTGGAGATTTTGGTCGTGATAAGTTGCTTTAGGAGAGTAAGAAGAGAGTCTTGTTTTTGAGTAATGAAAAGAGTTTGAAAGAGAAAACATTGAAGAGTCTGTTTGTGCAATTCAATAGTTGTTTCATTGATTTTATTAAAGTTATTACTTTATTTAATCTTTGATTGAAATGATGTTTTTAAATTGTATAATATTGATTTCAACTATGAGTGCGTAGTCGCTTAATCTTAGGGATCATTGGATCATATGGTATGAATACTATGCATATATTAGATGATTGTTAATGATTAGATTGCGATGGTTAGAATTTGTGTTGATTCCATACTTAATGCCATGAACATATTGGCCACATGTTTGTTGATTATAGATATTTAGAAGTAACCATAGTCGTGGAGCTTTTAAGTCAGATATAAACAATACAATAGTAAAACATTATAATATCGATAGATAGTTTATTGATTAGGAAGACAAGGATAGTAAACTGAAGTGTTTATGATTCTAAGGATTTGGTACTTAATGCTTTGTGAAACTTACGTTGTTCACACCGATAAATGGAATTCTAGTTTGCACAATAGGTTCTTTTTCACCACGATAGTAGGTTAAAGTGAATCTTAAGGAAACTCGTCTATTCTAATTATGCATCGCAACACACATATATGAGTATGATTTGAAAAGCATAGTAAAGCACAATATTCATTACCCAAGGAGAAGTTGTTATCTAAGATATTTTCTCTATATAAAAAAAATCTCAATATAAACAACCACTTGATAGTTATATTATTTTAGTTTAGTTTAAAAAGAAAAGAAAATCCTTCTTAACAAAAGAGTGAACAAGAATACAAGTAGCACATACACCTTTCTCTATGAAACGATATCTGTAATCAACATTAGTTGTTGCGTTGAACTATTATACTTGCGGTTATGATTAGTATACCCACTTTATCGGTAGTAAATGTAACGACCCTAAAAATTTAACTCGTGTCACATGTCAATACAGTTGATACATAGGCCTACGCCGTGGTACAGTCATCAAATATCAGATGTCGACACCGAGGTATGTTAGCTTTGTATGGTATTTGTATTATAGTATATTTCATTTGTAAAATTTCAAAGTTTCCGATATGTGAGGATGTTTGTGTGCGAATGTTGGTTATGTGATGCGATGTTTAGTAGTCTGGGGACAAACTTAATGAAAAACACTGATAAAATACAAATTCAAAATTTATCGAAATAATTGGTACACAATTCGACCAAGTGCGCGAGGGTCGAGTTCGGATTGCACAAAGGATGAGGTGGATAGGTTAGAGTGAGCAGTAAGTCAACTAAAGTCACCCAATTGAGTTATCAAAGTTGGTGGATGGAATTGTGCAAAGATCAAAAAGGGCAATATATTTTAAAGGGTATGGATAAGGGTGAGGGGTATTTTGGTCATTTGACCCAAAATACCAAAATATTAACACGCCACCGCCACCACCATTCTCAATCGACCAAGAGGAAGAAGAGATCGAGGAGAGGAGAGCGGGGATTTGCGAAGAGCGTGGACGCGACATCGAGGCGAGATTCAGGTAAGGTAGTTATTGATTTCATTGTTGGTGTTGTCTTTGCTGTTGTCACTGTTATTGCCGAGGTTGTTGTCGAGGTTGTTGTTGAGGGGTTGTGGATTTAAATGGTGAAAATGGGATATTAATGATGGTGGTGATGTGTGGGTTGATTGTTGTTGTGTTGTTATGTTGTCTTAAAAAAATAGTTGTTGTTTTTGTTCGGTTGGAACGAACAGGAGCTTGCTCTCTGTTCGTTCCAACTACCAAGAAGAAAGAAACGGGCCAGGTCAAAGTGGCCCGACCTGTTTGGGTCAAACCGGGTTTGACCTAGTTAGATCGGGTCCCGATCAGACCCAGTTAGGGCGGTCCAGACCCTACCCTGGACCCACCCACCCATTATTATATTAATAAATAGTTATTTATTTCAATTAAATATATTTAAAAGAATTTTAATTGAAATAAAATTTCAGAAAATAGGGAAAATTCTGGAAAACTATAAGAAATTATATTTTCATCAAATAAAGAGAAATTTAGAAATTTCCATGAAAAGTGAAGTATTCGGGATTCTTATGAGGCGTTATGTCGTGGTTTTTACCTTGAAAAGCATGAAATTGGCAAAAATAATCAGAAAATTGGAAAATCATGGGAAAATTAAAGAAATTGATATAAATTGTACTATCAGAGTTATTGTACACATGGGGACCGTAAGGGCGTGTCGGAGTTCGTGCGAGCGCGAATTAGCTTGGATCAAGGTAAGTAAACCAGTGAGGAATACTACAGTTATTTCTTGAGCTTTGAATTATTTATTGATATTGTTTCAATACCCTCTTGTTATTCCATTCATATGAGTTGTCCTAAGGCAAGTGTTTCAAGCGTGATCCTTGCAAAATTTCGGGCTCGCGATGTATTATACCGGGGTTTACGGTTGGGGATACGTGATTGGTTGTAATGATATGTACGGGGTGAGAGTTCTCCACTAGATTGTTAGGGACTCTGAACTCGCGTAGGGGTCTTAAAGGAGATTTTGTCCTCGACTCCAGGCTTTGAGGAGACTTTGTCCTTAGCTTAACGACTTTGATTGGTCGGGACCACTTGTGTCTTTCCTTTGTATTTCGGAACACTCAATTTCGATTGCACATTTTTTTATTCATAATCTTTATATATTCATGCACTCCTTGTCCTTTCTTTCTATCTGCATGAATTGATTGTTCATTTATTTAATTCAAAATTTTGTATTTATTGTTGTTCTCGCTTGGCGTTGCGTATCTGGGTTCATCATTATTGTGTTTGACCGAGTGCAGATCCGCAATTCAACAAAAAAAAGGTCGTGCAGTTAGGCGATATACTTTGAACAACCCTCCTCTATTGACATAGGTGTCTTTTTAGCTGTGTTAGTTACATATATTGTTTTTATACATGGGGTTATGGGTTGAGAGATTTTTGGATATTATGACTTGGTTGATACTCTCCTTGCTTTATATAGTATATATGATATACAGAGTTCACTTGGTTGATACTCTCCTTGCTTTATATAGTATATATGATATACAGAGTTCCCACACCAAGGTTTTGTCCTAACTTGGAGCTTTCGAGGTTAATTGATTAGTTGACATTTATTGCTTCCGCTTTATACTTTGATAACTCGCTAATTAATTGACTTCACTTTTCAATGATTAATAAATGATTGAATGGTAAGGATAGGCTCACTGGCCTCGTACGACTCGGCAAGATTGGCTCGGAGGTTCACGCGGGTCCAGGCCAGGCGGCGCCCGATTATAGCGTTGTGGAATTTGGGGCCGTCATAGTAAATACCCGTCATTTTCCAATACTTGACGGTAGTTCAGAGTCGAGGGTTATGTATATGGCGGGTCTATTAGGCTACTAAGTATCAAAAATGATGAATATTACCATGCATTAGATATAACAAGATTGAATTCACAACAAAATAGAGAGTAACAAACGTTGGATATCATCAAACTATCAATTTAAACATAAAATCCAACAAACCCATATAACCACAGAACTATAACGTGTCAATTACAAACAATGGTACCTAAAACAAGTCCTTCATCACCCATAACATAAGAAATAATATAAAGCAAAAATAAACTATCAAGTTTGTGTGTGCATTATACCCATGAACACCAATTTACACCTATGTGTATGAACAAAAAGAACTGTTGCACATCCACTGGCATTTCATCCGGGTGCATGCCACATACTAATCATCATCAAATTCCACCATTTCCATGGGACCGGACACTTGATTCCACAACAAAATGTTCAAATCGACCTCCTATGTCTTGCTTTGATCATCAGCGTATGCTCTCATTGTGGCGCAGTTGGCAGTAAAGGCGCTTCACTGCTCATGATTAGCTACAAACAAAAAATTTACCGTATGAGCATTCAACAATGAAGATTGATACATACAAGTTAGATACAATGAGTAATGTAAAGAACTCACCCTTACAAAAATGTTTTTTTTGCAACAAGGCATAACCAGATCAAACGTATATTGGTTAAGGAAGGTGTCGCACCTCTCGTGGGGAATCATATAATGGACTTAGTCATAATCAAGATAACAACACCCATCTCATAACGATTGGCCATAATGAGGCCCATATCCGAAAAGGTAAGTCAATCATCTTGAATATGAAAGTAAGCTTCGTAAATGGCACTGTGTTAGTCCAACTCTTGAACCAATTCCCTCCTCACCTTAATCTAACCATCATTCGAATTATATCCAAGTGCATGTGTTATCACTCGATAACCACAGTGACCATCTGGGTAACATCAACTATCTGATGACGGAACGACTTCTAAAGTGCTAGTATTTCACTAACATACTCATTTTTTACTACTCCCTCGATAATCATGTGTCTATTTGCGACAATTGAGATTGCAGCTTTGACCTTCTTATTGGTTGGTCGAGCATTTGGCTTCACTTTCTCTTTTGGACTCATAATCTCCTTTTGAATGTCGATGGTGTCCCTCAACTTCTGCAAAATGTTTGTCCTTAAGTCCAGCCTGCCTTTCTTGAACTTCTTTTCTGCAACCTGTAATTTCGTACTGATTTCCCCAATGTCTTCCACCTTGTCTTCCTCTAGTGTAGTGAGCTCCACATTGTCTTTATTTGACAAGTCCAGTAAGTAAAACCCAAAAGAACTACAATTCACATTTAAATAAGGAAATGTAAATAAAGTGATTACAAGTCATGCTAGTCAAAAGCAATACATTAGAAAGGATAGGAAATAGCATGAAGATGACTCACTAAGAATCAATAATAATGGACGCGAGTGTGGTATATGTACTGTCGAACTCTGGACTAATAATACTAGATCAAGGAGAATCTGGTTAGAAGAAGCTCTCGCCACCGCACCACGATCAATGAGGTATTGTGACGACCCGTCCCCAACCTAGGGTCGGGTCGCCCAGCCCAGGTCGCCACTTAAGCCCAATACCTAAACTAAGCCTAAATAACGGTCTGGCACGCCTAAACAAATAAACCTGCGGAAAACACATTGGCTAAACAAAGGATAATAATTGCAGAATAAATATAAAGAGATATCCTTAAGCCAATAGATTTAAGTTCATAGAACATTAATGAAACTATACATTGGTTCGTACTCATTTAAACTAAACATAGTTTATTAAATCTCCGAAGTACATCAACTAAAGGTAACTAGGATTCAAGCTACCCAAATATCTATTCTAATTTTAACCACAAGTTGAATAGTTTCAAAATCAAATATACATAATATATATCAATAAAGGCTCACATCAAAAGGAGACTTCAAGCTCGTCTCTCCCTTGCCTCAACCTAGCGCTGTCGTGGATACCTGAGATGTAAGTGGGATGAGCTAAAAGAACCAACGGAGCTCAGTAATGTGGAAAACCCGCTCAACCATCAAATATGCAAGTAATACCTAATAAGCATGTAAAGTCTAGCATGCACTTGAAAACAAACAAGGATTCATTGAATAGTAGCATGGTAGCAGGATTTCATAAAAGATAGACATATAATGAACCATCAAGTACTATCATGGACATAAGGTTTGTACGCTACAAGTAAATGGGAATTCATCCTCTCATAGTAAATACGACATATTCGTAAACCATCAAGTTGTAACAACAATAATCATGCATAGCATTGAAAGCTTATTCCAAAATTCAACAATACATAGCATAACTCTACATTAATAACATGCAAGTTATATACCATGATTCTTTATCCATGGCAAGAAAGAGATTGACAAATCATTACATAGATTCAAGCTTTCATGCAAAGGAGGGGGGGTCTCGCGAGAGTCTATACTATAAAATATAATAATACGTATAGGTCATTGTTCCATTCAATGCATACTATATGTATAAGTCATTGTTCCATTCAATGCATACTAGATATTGGCAAGAGTCCGGTGATCGATTCTCCTACTCTCGAGGTGATGAAAACTACTAGCTAGCACACAGGCCTTATGTGCCCTCTCGTTCGTCCCATCAAATCAACAGTAGGTTCGTCCAAGCCATCACCGATACACATCCCCATGTCTCAAGAGTACAAGAGAAGGAATTCCAACTCATGTCCCTACGTTACATATTTATGAATTCAATTAGTCAAGTAAAGCCCTCGGTGATAAATTCCACAAACATACTGGGGCGTTGACGACTCTAGGTGGTATTCCACAAACATCCTAGGGTGTCGACTGCCCTCAGTGGTACCACGAACATCTTGGGGCATTTATATAAAATTACTTGCTAATAAGACCCTCGGTGGAACTCCACCAATATCCTGGGGCCATGAATAACAATAGATGGGAAAAATAGTGCATTCACATTCCATCGATATGTAGATTCAAGCTAATACCACGATGCAACCCATAAATCCCAAGTCTTTAATTCAATTTGTGAATCCTAGACATAACTAGTAATCATGCCATATTTGATAATTGAGAAAGCTCCCCACTTACCTGCACTCAGCACACCTAAGACCACTCCTTGCGCACCCGGGGCTCGATGTGAACCGTGGCATGTCACTAAGACAATTCATACAACAAGATATCAATGCATATTCTATTACAAAGTCATTAATTCTTTAACTCATTTACCTTTAGGGACCCATTAGTGTGAGTCCCGCAGGTTTTATGTTGTTTGGAGCCCTTGTCGGGTTCCCGATGTCGAGGGTGGGACCCGTCATCGAGTCCCCCGAGGGAGCGCGAATGCGTTCCCATTGAAATGTGGAGGGGTTGGGCCATTCCAGCCCTTCATTTCTAGGTGTAGAGGCCAAAAAGGCCCTTGGTCAACAGGACCAGTTGACCACGTTGGATGGGGAGAGGGAAGCTCGTGCTCCCCCACTTTTTAGCCGTAGAGGGGAGGACTCCCCTCCACGTCGCCGCCCTCCCCTACCTCCCTTCAACCCGAACTGTGTTGGGGGATCCCACCTGCTGGCTGGAGGGTCGCCGCCCTCCGACCAGCCGTTAGGGAGGCGACAAGGGTGAGGAGAGGTGGCGCAAACCACCCCTCTTTCCCCCTCCTCCTCACGACCAATAGTGGTGGGCTCCCCAATGGGGCCCCACCTGCCATCCCCGACGGCGGCGGCGACGACTAGAACGCCACCTCCACCACATAAGGCTGTGCCGTCGAGGCTCCACCACCTTCCTTGGGTCATTTTCCATATCCAAACTCCATTTTTTTCTATAAAATAAACAAATAAAAGCTTAGATGGGATGAGAGGAGGGTGTGTTACCTTCTTGAATACTTAAGTGCACTTCATCACCATCTTCTTCATCATCCAACCCTCCTCCACTTCTCTCCTATCTCTAATTTGGGTTCAACACTAAAGAGGCTACAAACTTTATGAAAGGTTTTTACAGGTAGGGTTAAGACAAGTTGTATACAACCTTTATAGTAAATGACTAAATTACCCCTCCCTTTTGGGCCTTGGGTTCATCTAGTTTAGTAACCTTATTTTTTTTGGGCCCACACAAATTGAGCCTTAGTTAAATTTCATACTTAAAAAATTCAAGAGGCAATTAATCACACATTTTATATTCAATTTTACTAAATTTTCCTAAGTCGAGTGTTTCGAGTTTTCGGGTCGTTACAGGCATACTATTGGCCGAGAGTTTAAAACTCCCGGCCAACGACCTCTAAGGAGAGGAATCTATGTCGAAGGTAAGCCATCACGAGCACGTATTTTCAAATCATTAACTTGCGAAGTAATCTCTCGCGCGAAGTCTAAATTAAGAACAACACCGTTGCAACAATTGGGTCATTACCCACGAGAGTGCTGGAAATTGGTAATTCAAGGCACACGCCATACAGACACACGCAGGAGTGGAGTGGTCAAACAATACCAAAATGATAATTCAAGGTAATAAAAACTGATTTCATAACAGAATAAATTCCAAGTGTTTTGTGGTGGGGTTTACTTACCTCAATGCCATGAAAACTCGGTCCTAATCGCTCGTTCATACCCTGGAATACCCATCCGATGGTTCCTTAAGCTTCCCTAGGTTCAGAATATCCTACATATCAAATTTCAAGTCATTCAAAGGTGTTTTGGGTGGCTTAAGGCCCTATCGTAAAATTCAACTCATATGTTGAACTACTGGAAAATCAGCAGAAAAGGGCTAGAACGCACTCCTGTTCTTCGCATGAGTTTTCCCAGAAAGTGGAGCGCACTCCCCTGCGAGTCCAACAAAGTTCCCCATTGGGAATTCTGCTCTTCCACTTCCTATAGCCTTTCCATAAGGCTGTCCACCCTATTCTTTAACTCAAAGGGGGACGAAACATAAATAACAACAACAAATTACATATACTTATCATCCAAATATCATCGTCATCATGCATCAACACCACCCTTAAAAACATCAACATGCAAAACCCCAAAACATAGAAATCGGTTTAACTACTTCGAATCTCTTATATAATGGAGTATATTGAGCATGAAAAACAAAAAGAAATCCTTGTTCTACTTGAAATCCATTTGTACCAAAAACCCAATTGTGTGCTTGCATTTCATAAGAAAATAACTAATTTACAACAGAGGGAGAGAGATGGGATTACTTAAGGCTTGGATCCAAGGGGATGTCTAATGCTTCTCATCATGTATATCGAGGCTGTCTAATGCATTAGACAACCCTTAACTAATCTAAGGGTTGGATCCAAGGGCAAGCTGCAAATCCTCTCCTAGAAACACTGAATCTCCTAAAAACCCAATTATGTGTTTGCATTTCATCATGTCTATCGCATGTATCTCGAGGCTGTCTAATGCTTCTCATTAAATCCAGCTAAGTTGTGTCCATTTTGTGTCCATCTATAATCCATTTAAGGGTTGTAGTAATAGTTGAACACTTGGGCATTGTCACAACCCAATTTTGCTAATCTAGATTAACTGCTTAATCAGGATCACCAACTCGTGACGTAGGGCCCGCATGAGATGCGCACACCTACCGAGGCATATGGCTGAAGTAAATTTTAATTTGTATTAATGTATTCCTAGTGTTTTATATGTGTGTAGGTTGACTAAGTCAGTACTTGTAGCTATCGACGTCGAGACACGATCGGGGACACGCCTCGAGTTGTGTGCGAGCCGGGGTATCGAGTAGCAAGACTTGTGGTAAGTCTAAATTTAGTTAAATACAATATAATTAAATTAATGCATATTAGATCATAGCCTATGGTCATAAATAAATAGAATTGAATTAGACATATATATGTATATATATAATATAAATATATAAAAAAATCAAAAAATTGTGAAATGACCAAGAGGAGCTGTGGATTATTAAGGAAGTAGATAAGGTTGGAGGGGCATTTTGGTAATTTGGCTACCCTATTGGTTTCACCCCAAAACACCACTACCACACACACAATCCACCAAAAAGAGAAAGAAAGAGTTTGGGCGTGAGAGGAAAGAAGGAGAGGAAGAGATTAATGGTGGTGGAGATAGAAAGCTTCGAGGAGCGGTGTCGGTGATTCGGAGGTAAGACACTGTTGTTGTTCTTGTTGATGTGTTGTGGTTGTCGGGGATGGTGCGTTGGCATTGTGGTGATGGTGGTGATTGGGGATCAGACGAACTACTCTTACAATTTGTCCGATGAGGGATACGACATGGTCGTCGTCTCCCCTCCCTCCCTCCTATCTCAAATTAAAAAAATGGGATAAAACAGAGACGATGTAACAGTAGTGTCTCTGCAACAAACAAGTGAAGGGGGAGGGAGAGCATGCACGCGTGTGCATGCGTGCGTCTCCTGGTGGGACCCGACCGGGTCAGACCCGGTTCAGGGGTCCAACCACCCTCAAAATAAAAAATAATAATTACATAAAAAATAAAATAGTAACAAAATAAAAATAAATAAATATATATATACATATACATATACATATATATACATATACATATATATATATGCATATATATACATAAAATAAATATGATAAAATATTAAATAAATAAATGATATGAAATGACCTTTCAAGAACCTAGAGGTGTTTTGGGAGTTTGGAAACGCTAGTCAGAGTGTCGCGAGCCCGGATAACCATAGCTATCCTTTGACTTGTAAGTGAAACTGTGGGAACTCTCTACTTTTATTTCTTTCATGTTATTTCTCTTTTCAGTCAATTTGATGACTTGTTGTTAGTAATATACCATCATGCTTTCCTTGCTCTGTTCGAATTGAATGTTGAAATAGTATGATGCCTTGTGATAGTTTCATTGACTCATTTTCCTGATATGCCATATTTTGTTGTGGACTATGTCATAATTAATGTTAGAAATGCATGCTCTAGGGTTATCTGTGGTAATTGGATTTGTATCCCAATTCCTTTGGAGCTTTGTAGCCTAACTTATTGTTGATATCGTAGAGACTTAGAAATGAAAAATCCTTGAAACGAAAGTTGGTGATTATCTAGTGTCCATTGCACAAGAGATTGATGGATTCACGGGGTCACTGGACCTCGGCGTTTCCGGCACTCACCACTATTACTTGGGTGGCATCACGTAGCTTGAACTACGGGGTTGTCGATAAGTTTTATATGTATATATATAATATAAATATATATATATTTGCGTGGAGCGCGGCTCCGCCATTGATAAAGTATGTTAAGAGTATCTCCATACGATAGTGGAAAAAGGCTAGCTAATAGTTATCACCGCCGACCAGGCATACATCATCTCAACTTAGCTTGTGTCAGTATGTCTAATTCTGTTAACTGTGGTATTTACATGCATTACTTTCTTAGCACCTTTTTCTACTATATTATGCATTTAAATATTTGTCTTTACTTTGGAAATGTAGTATAAAATTCTCCGGTTATCACTTAAATATCACTATACTCACTAACTAGTTTGTGACGGTGGGTGTAGGTCTGTCGAGCAGCATTAAACTGGGTAAGGAGAAGATCGGCAACTACCTCTGAGCTCGTAGCGCTTAACTGCCGTACATGTATGTCATATTTTTGTATTATGTTTATATACGTTTTTTGTTTGGGTTGTACATTGGGACGAGAGTTAGTTTACCCAACTTTTGACTTTCACTTTGTCTATATGATCGTCGTTTATTGCATACTTATATTGTGATCGTTATTTCCTGGTTTTTGCATTTAGGATTTATATATAATGCTTCTGCTAATATGTTAAACACTTCCGCTAATTTGATAATTCTTATAAAATGATAAATAGTAGTGATGGGGAATTACTTATTCCTGAACTCGATCCACGAGAATATAGGTAGTACAGGCTGACTAATACGTAATTAGGTCCTACGTGTTGTAATCACTGCTTAATTACGAGATTAGGCCGAGTGGTGCCCTAGATTAAGATAGGGGTCGTTACAGTTGGTATCAGAGCATAGACTTTAGAACCTTAAGGACAAAGTATAGAGTTGTCTAAAATTGTGATACCAACGTTACAGTTGGTATCAGAGCATAGGCTTTAGAACCTTAGGGATAAAGTGTAGAGTTGTCTAAAATTGTAATACCAACGTTACAGTTAGTATCAAAACCTAAGTTCTCGATAAGTAAAATACAATTTGAATAAAACATAAACTTCAGAAGTGGAAACTGGATGATCCTTGCTTAGAAACTATTTTGTTGGGAATTGAGTGAAAATAAGTTGGGGATTATTATATGTACAAGTATAAATGTGTGTGTGTATACGTGCTATATACGTAGTGGCTGATGAAGAGAGCGTCACCAACGTATAAACGCCGACGTCGGATTCTCGCGAAGATAAAAATGGAGGAGCTAGCAGCGATCAGAAATATGTTGCATCAGTAGATGACATTCCGAGGTTATCTTATCAAGTAGCGACTCAGGGACAACAGCTTGAGAAGTTTACCACTTTCATGACGGTACAAATGATGGTGTCGATACCAGCCATCCCCAGCATAGTTGCAGGTACTACTACAACGCCCCTGACTTCAGAGACTCCGATTGCATCGACATAACTTATAGTACATCGTCTGCCAGAGTTGTCGATTGTTGCTGCACCGGTAGTTATATCAGGCAAGGATACACTCATACCCACTACGTTTGAGGAATCTGCTGCTAGGGTTGAATAGGGATCTGACTTTGAGAGGCGGAGACAAAGAGGCAAGGGAGTGAGGATCGCCAGCGAGAGCTTTTAGAGTTCAGATATCACGAGACCAGTTGCCAGTCTATATCTCAAGCGACTCCACCTATCTTACCAGCTTCATCTATGTCAGCAATACCATCTCCGCATACACAATATATGCTAAAAGGTAGAGGTCGAAATGCGTCAAGGCATGATCAGACTCATATTACACGTGGTGATCGGATGAGACAACCGACTTGTTATATGTAACGACCTGTTATAATTATAACACCGTTATTTAATTAATTCCAGATTAGGACGCCAGCTCGAACGACACGTGGACGTCGCGGATAGGCTAGGCATGACCGAACCTAGGGTACTGACTGTGTACTGCTGTGTTTTCTGGAGTTCTACGATGTATTAATATTTTTATTATTATAATGCATTATTCATCCCAGGTGTGTAACTATAATTTCTTGTCGGACGAGTTTGAGCACCGGGGTTCCGTTTCATGGAACACGCCAACGCGAGGGTACAATAGCTGTGAGGCCGGGCGTTGGGGTTAGACTAGATTAAATCATAACAACATGACTATGGGAGGATTAAATATAATGAGATTTAAATATAACTTTAGGCTAAGCCAAGTAAATCAATTAGGTACACTAAGGGTGTGTTTGATAGCAAAGAAAAGGAAAAAAATTGTGGAAAATTGTTTGATTTTTTTATATAACCGTTTTATTCCTTGTTTGATAGAAATATTAACCGCTTAGGAAAAAATCTCACACCACTAATTTTCTTCGTTTTTTTTCTTTTGTTTTGGCGTGGAAATTCAGAATTTTTTTTGGGCGAATACGTTTTTGATCCAAAGTCGGACTCCTTCTTCTACAAGAACTCGTCCACCGATCTCTACCAAATCTCTTTATAACCCAATCATCTCCGCTCAAAAAACAGTTTTGCCATCTCTTCAATCTTGAGAACTTGAACTCTCAACAATCTCTTCAATCTTCAGTGCGATTCATTCACAGTGTGATTCAATCTTCAATCTTCAGTGCGATTCATTCACAGTGCGATTCATTCACAGTGCAATTCAATCTTCAATCTTCAGTGCGATTCATTCACAGTGCGATTCAATCTTCAGTGCGATTCATCTGATTCACAGTGCGATTCATCTGATTCACAGTGCGATTCATCTCTTGAGAACTTGACCTCTTCAACGAAATCTTCGTCAATCTTGAGAACTTGAACTCTCAACGATCTCTTTAATCAATAAGAAAATAATTGGCATCGAATGCCCTGTTGAGGATGTTAAGGAAGAGAAGTGGACAAGGAATTTAAATTCGAAATCATTATGATCTTTGTCTACAATGTGTTTGATTAAATGCCTTGTCGATTTTTTTTTGTCTACAAAGTGTTTGTTGTTTACATGGTGTTTGTGAGCGAGTCGAATGTCTGCCATATCATTCGTGATCTGGAGTTGTAAATGATGATGTTGCCTGTCTAGCATGGCAGCTGAGGTAGCTGCCCTTCCGACAAATTAAGATGTCATTGTCGTTATTGCCTCGACCGTCTCCGTCTCGTAGGATGAGATCCCTCCATGTTCAGAATCAGTGTTGCATTGCTAGAGACTACTGCTTTCTTTCTTTGTTGTTGGTGCCATTGACGGGAGAGAGGGAAGAGCCTAAAATTACTATGTTTGTGTTGTTTCTTTGTTGAGCTCTCACTGCCGAATGCAGCAGTAGTGAAAGAAGCAGCAACAAAGATGTACAAGTGGCCATTAAACAGAGAGCAAAGCTATTTAATTGTGTTTGTAGAAGGTAGTCGATTATGTATATATAATAGAGTAATTAATTCTTCAAGGTTGGTAGCTGGGTCATGCGGCATTGAATTACGATAGAGCTCTCTGAGTCTCTCAAGTCACAAATTAAAGCTCTCACCAATTTGAAAACAAATACAATGAAATGCAAACATGATCCATGAGTGCAGAATGAGATTTATAAAATTCAGGAAGAAAAATCAATAAAGGAATTACCCGGATTGATAAATGGTAGTATAAGCTTTCCGGTCCTTGTGTCCTTATATGTATATTAGCTAATTATATATTTTTGTGTGTTGGTGTACTCATTGAAGTAGACGACGAGATGATTTGTGATTGAGGTAATGTATGTTGATATTTTGTCTCCCAACTCAATTTATTAGTTTCTTGTATGGGTTCATGTCAGTACAATGTTTGTGTGATGAGATGGGATCGACATGGAGGTTTTTGATCGCATAAGCGTGGATGGACACGTTGAGTTGTGACTCTAAGCATGTTTAAATTCGTGGGATTGCGAGAAAATCTAGTAAAAAATTGAAAATTAAAGAAAATTTTAATTTCTTATTAAACACTAGAAAATTGAAAAATAAAATTTTCTCACTTGCAATCAAACAACATTGAGAAAATTTTCTTAAGAAAATTCTCTAAAGAAAATTTGCTAAAGAAAATAATTTTTTCTTATTAAATTTTATTTTGCTATCAAACATACCCTAAGTGTGGGACTGCCTCGGGAAACGTGCTGAACGCGGGGCACGGGGAGCCAGGTAGTCGGGAAGTTAGTGTGACTCTAGTTACCATTTTATGGAATTTATTTGATGGCTTGGATAGGTTATATAAGTTAAATCAAATGGAATTAATAAAGTCCTATAGTTTGAACTAAATAAATCAGCACACCTAAGATTGTCCTCGAGATTTACAACAAATCAAAACAAAGCAACTAGTGTCATGATAAGGTGTTCAGGAATTGAGCGACACAAGCTTAACAAGGACCGTCCGATCAACCTCGAGATGCGTATGAACGTCAGATTAGAACAAGACATAAATACCATATGATCGGGAGACGTGCAAACCAAAGCACACTTCAACAAAAAATTTCAAATTTCTGGGAGAGAAATCCTTGTTAGGGAAGCAAATGAGTGTTTGGAGACTGGATTTTGAAGTTAAACCATGAAATTCAAGGTAATCTACTAACAAATTTTCTCATTTTTTATGGAAACTTGATGTGTTCGGATATGTGAGGTTTAAACGAATTTTTGGAGAATTCATCACTGTTTTTGCTAGGATTCTTGGGTGTGAGATTGGTTTAGATGAATTAGGTTAGCTTGAATCGAATTTGTGCATAAAAATGAGTGTGTTGGTGATTTCAAATTTCAAAACATGCACACTTTTATCCGCTGTTTTGGGTAAAAAAAACTTGTGTAATCGGTGTTTTGGAGAGGTATTTGATGCTATTGGAGTGTGGGTGTTAAGTGTATGATGGTTTTGAGGTGTTAGGAACCAATTAAGCTCAGAATCCGTCTCTAGAAATTCTGGGCAGAGTGCAATTGGCGCGCTAATACCAGACCCTTAAATTTGTAAAACATGAATTCGAGCCTAATTGATTACAAACCCACTTAATTAATCAATAAACCCCAGGATTAGATCTCATGAGTCACGGGACCGTATTTGGAGTTGGGAACTAGTCGGGGATCGGACCTGTCACGGCCCAATTTTCTAATCTTGATTAACTTGCTTAATCAAGATCACCGACCCGTGACGTGGGGCCCGCATGAGATGCGCACACTTACTGAGGCACGTGGCCGAGGTAAATGTTATATTTGTACTAGTGTATGCCTAGTGATATGTATATGTGTAGACTAACTAAGTCGGTTCATGCAGTTATAGGCGTCGAGATGCGAGCGGGGACACGCCTCGATTTGTGTGCGAGCCGGGGAGTCGGGTAGCTAGACATGTGGTAAGTCTAAGTTTAGTCAAATGGGTGTTAATTAATTTATTTCATAACATAAGTCTATGGTATACACATCAATTTAAATAAACTATTACTTAGCCTATGTTATATTTAAATGAAATCAAATATTAAGGCCTATGGTCAAATGTAATTACAACCACCCTTTGGATATGCCTAGGGATGTGTACTAGCACACACTCCCATGTAATTTGTGTCATGCATTTGTGTCACAAAGCTGAAATTTTAGTGAAAGTAGGAGTGATTAATGGTCATTAGATCATCTTAGAGATGGACAAAAAAATCAAATGATGGATGACCATGATAAAGGAAACTACATGCTTGACAAGTGGCATTTAGGGGTTTCATGCTTAAAAAGTGTCATTGAGCTGAAAAAAAGTAGGTGAGTAGGAGTGTTTGATGACCCTTGATTCACATGGAGATGGAGTTGTGCAACTTGATGAAAACCCAACACTATAAAAGAAACACTTAAACACTTTCCTTCTCATTTGCATACAAATCAAGCAAAAAAAAATTCAGAGCTGTTAGGGGAGTTTGTTTGCTGGAAATTGGAGTGTAAGAGAGCCAAATTTCCATATCAAAGGAAGCTCAAGTGACAACCATCAAAGCTAAAACCTTAGGTATCATCTATACTCTTTTATGCTTCAATCGTTGTGTTCTTGGTTATGAATATTGAAGCTTTTATATAAAATCGATTTCAAAGATGTTTTAATGATGTTTTAACTCATTTTGAAACACTAAATGATTTCCTTAAGCTGTATTTCATAATTGAGAAGTTTTGTCAAAGATTGGGGTTTTTTTTTCTTGTAAAATTGAAAATCTGATTTTCTTGATACAGCCTCTGTAATTTGGACATAACTCACTCATCATAACTCCAAATTAAGTGATTCCAATGCCATATGAAAGTTAACTCATATACGAACAACTTTTGTGTCTACCATGTTTTTGAAATTCCAGCTCTTTCTTACTCAAAAATGCTCTACAAATAGGTAATTTAAATGTCATGATGGGATTGTTGAAGGTGAACTTTGAAAAGGCATAACTCCTCCAATTCATATCCAAATGAGATGAATTTTTATTATGTTATTCTTGGATATGCAAAGTGACTTGTGACAAAAAATTATGATTTTTGGAGCTTTAAATTGGGAGAACTGATTTTTACAATCTCGCTGATCAGATTTTGATTCAAATTCGAGTTGTCTTTGAAAATATTTGATATCTCCTTCATTTTATATCGAAACCTTACACACCATACCATTCCAGAAAGCTAAGACCTAGAGCTAAAACTTTCTTCTTAAGTGTCTTTGATGATTTAGAGTTTATGATGGTTTAATTAACGCTGCAATACTAAGTATCAAATTGGAGTTTTGCAAGAACTTAAGGGGCTGTTTTGGGTTATAGGTTCACAAATCTATTTGACTTGACCTAAAACCAACCAAATACCTATCTAAACACACCAGGACTTAGGAGAGCGTACCGGGAGTCTAGGGACGCGGGTGTCGGGAGGCCGAATAGCTAGGACTACTGCGTTAACTTGTAAGTGAAACTGTGGGAACTCTTTACTTTATTTCATTCCAGTCATTTATAAATTTTCAGTCTATTTGTAGACTTGCTAATTTATTTCCCACATCATGCTTTCCTTGTTTCTACTCATATTGAATATCGATATAGCATGATGCCTTGTTTATTATATCATTGACTCCATGTTTCCTTATATGCTCAATGTTTGTCTTGGAATGTGGCTAATGGATATTTAGAAAATGCATGCTATAGGGTTATCTGTTATGTTGGACTTGTCTTCTACTTTCCTTGGGGCTTTGTAGCCTAACATATGTTAAAATCATAACAACTTTAGGAAATATATTCTTGAAAACTAAAGTAGGGATTATCTAGTGTCCATTGCACACGAGATGCGCGGATTCACGAGGATTTCGGTCTTTCGGGGTCTCCGGCACTCGCTACTACACTTGGGCGGCACACGTGGCATGGATCACGGGGTTGTCGGCAAGTATAAATGATTTAAATACGCCGAGCACAGCTCCGCCATTTGAGGTTATTAGAAAGAAAAGAAAAAGAGAGATTATTATCATATGTTGAGCACAGCTCTATACAGTAGTGGAAAAGGCTAGGTGATAGTTCTCACCGCCGACCGGACGTAGATCATCTCGACTTAGCTCGTGTCGTTTATGTGTATACGTTAACGTTGGTATTTACTTGCATTATTTATTCAAAGCATTTCTTGACTACATATGCTTTTAAATACCTTTTGTTTAAATTGGAAATGTAGTATTAGATTTCCCCAGTTATCACTTAAATATCATCATACTCACCGTCTAGCTTGTGACGGTGGGTGTAGATCCGTCGAGCAGCACCAGGCCGGGCAAGGAGAAGATCGGCGACTACCTCCGAGCTCCGAGCGCGTAGCTGCCCGTACACGTAGGGTAATTTTTGTATTATGTTTACTTATGTCTTTATCTTTTGGGATGTTATTCGGATGAGTGTTAGACTACCTGACTTTTGGCTTTCACTTTGTTTTATATATGTTCGCCGTTTACTTGCATATATATGGTGATCGTTATTTCCTGGATTCCAAACTTACGCTTTATAAAAAAAAATTTCGCTAAAATATTAAAGACTTCCAAAAAGAAAAAGAGAGATTATTATCATATGTTGAGCACAGCTCTATACAGTAGTGGAAAAGGCTAGGTGATAGTTCTCACCGCCGACCGGACGTAGATCATCTCGACTTAGCTCGTGTCGATTTATGTGTATCTGTTAACGTTGGTATTTACTTGCATTATTTATTCAGCATTTCTTCAGCTACATATGCTTTTAAATACCTTTTGTTTAAATTGGAAATGTAGTATTAGATTTCCCCAGTTATCACTTAAATATCATCATACTCACCGTCTAGCTTGTGACGGTGGGTGTAGATCCGTCGAGCAGCACCAGGCCGGGCAAGGAGAAGATCGGCGACTACCTCCGAGCTCCTAGCGCGTAGCTGCCCGTACACGTAGGGTAATTTTTGTATTATGTTTACTTATGTCTTTATCTTTTGGGATGTTATTGGGATGAGTGTTAGTACACATCCTTAGGCATATCCAAAGGGTGGTTGTAATTACATTTGACCATAGGCCTTAATATTTGATTTCATTTAAATATAACATAGGCTAAGTAATAGTTTATTTAAATTGATGTGTATACCATAGACTTATGTTATGAAATAAATTAATTAACACCCATTTGACTAAACTTAGACTTACCACATGTCTAGCTACCCGACTCCCGGCTCGCACACTAATCGAGGCGTGTCCCCGCTCGCATCTCGACGCCTATAACTTGCATGAACCGACTTAGTTAGTCTACACATATACATATCACTAGGCATACACTAGTACAAATATAACATTTACCTCGGCCACGTGCCTCAGTAAGTGTGCGCATCTCATGCGGGCCCCACGTCACGGGTCGGTGATCTTGATTAAGCAAGTTAATCAAGATTAGAAAATTGGGCCGTGACAGGACCGGGGGTGTTTTCGGGATTCTTGAGCATAGTTTGAGATACATAAAATCCAACTGAACACTACTACTGCATTTACTTATTGATTATTCATTTGAGATGTAATTCTTGATAATCTGTGAGTCTATTCTTACTAGGACGATTGATTTTTCCCGTCTATGTATCCGAGTGTTGTTGTGGTTGCTTGCTAAGTATGTAGCACGTGTTTTTGGCCTCGGTAGATTATATCCCGAGTTGAATACCGGTTCATGTGTTCGATGTAACCCACTAGGGCTAATGCCGCTAGGGCATAGTCGTAGGATCAATGGTGTAGGCTACGATCAGGGCTCCTGGTCCTAGGTACACACTTCAGTAGTTGTGTTCACACCCATTTGTATATCTGTGTGTTTATATTGATGCGATGAGCTTTGACCAGTTGTTTGCATTTTTCCTTCTTTCCGCATGTTTATTTAACACTATTTATTGGCTCTGTCATTTACATTCTTAAATTAATATGCACAGTGATTTTCCTTGGGATTTTACTTACTGGTCTCGTCATCTACCTTTTGTGATGACTAAGTACAGATCCTAGTACTAGCAAAGGTAAGGGGATTTTTGGCGACTACATCTGATTTTCCTACACCGAGGCCTGCTGGTACGTTTGTTAGTGGATTATACTTTTGATATTTTGTAATATCTTTTGGGGGTTGGGAGACTATATTTCACACCTGTACTTGTATATATACTATTAAAGTTGATCGCCTATATGCACAATACTGTCGGGATTTCCACTATAGGTTGAATAAGTAAATCTTATATGTTCTTTTGGTAATATAAAGACTTCCGCTTTAATTTCATTATAAAGGTTGATTAGTTTAATTGAATCTAACTGTTTAATCTAAAACTATATGTAGCCTACTGAATAAATTGATAAGAAATGCAAGGTGTCAGACAAATGATGAGTATGAATGACGTGGGCAGAGGCTTCAGGTGCTAAAGCAAAGAAGTAGCTGACCACGGGGCAGCCTCGGGATTTGGGACCATCACATTATAGATCATCAGGTAAGGCACATCGTGCGAAAGTGTACGCAGCCAACGAGTTATTGGCAGGAGACACTACAACCACAAAATTGAGAGAGAGCCCATGTTCTTGTAGGACTAGACCCAACTATGGTGCGAGACCGAATCGAGGGAAAGTCCTGATCTATTTTTGATGCATAAACTGGTTAGGACAGTTGAAGGTAAGCCGACTTAGTTTGTATTTTACATAGAAAATTACGCCTAGCAAGATTTTTCTGGAGTAATTTGACCAAAGTGTCGTACGTGTGTGTGATGAGCATATGGTTGCTGAGCATGGACTTACCCACTGTGTTGTGTATGTGATCGCGGAGCGTGGCTCGCCCACTAGTAATATTGTGAGGTGCGAACTTTGGGGCTAGTATCATTTAAAATCTTGGTTAAGGTAATGATTAAATGACGAGGAACTAGGAGTCAACTGGCGAGTGACTACACCACTAGGGATGAATTGGTTAGTAGCCTACCATACTCACATCAACTATTTCAGTAAGTTCGTGATATCCAAGATCCCAAGGCGTACGATATTTGTTCATCGAGGTAGTACACCGAGTGCTTGTACCACTAAAGATCGATTTGCATCCATCGAGGAGATGGAGACTCTAGTAGCTTTGTACACAGTGGTAGAGAGTCAATATCACCCACTCACATTGGAATAGGTCTACATGAGTAAGGTAAGAGAGATTGGATGAACAATACATCCCTATGGTATACGTTTTAGTAAGGTCCCTCTCGAGTTGAATTTAATTTTGAGGACGAAATTTCCATGTTGTTGGGAATATTTGTCACATGAGATGCGAACACCGACCGAGGCATGTGGCCGAGGTAAATTTTATATTTGTATTGATATATTCCTAATGTTTTGTATGTGTGTAGGCTGACTAAGTCAGCACTTACAGCTATCGACGCCGAGATGCAATCGGGGACGTGCCTCGAGTTGCGTGCGAGCTGGGGTACCGAGTAGCGAGACTTGTGGTAAGTCTAAATATAGTTAAATGCAATATAATTAAATTAATGCATATTAGATCATAGCCTATGGTCATAAATAAATATAATTGAATTGGACATATATATGTATATATATAATATAAATATATAAAAAAAATCAAAAAATTGTGAAATGACCAAGAGGAGCTGTGGATTATTAAGGAAATAGATAAGGTTGGAGGGGCATTTTGGTAATTTGGCTACCCTATTGGTTTCACCCCAAAACACCACTGCCACACACACAATCCACCAAAAAGAGAAAGAAAGAGTTTGGGCGTGAGAGGAAAGAAGGAGAGGAAGAGATTAATGGTGGTGGAGATCGAAAGCTTCGAAGCGCAGCGTCGGTGATTCGGAGGTAAGACATTGTTGTTGTTGTTGATGTGTTGTGGTTGTCGGGGATGGTGCGTTGGCATTGTGGTGATGGTGGTGATGGAGGTGATTGGGTATTGGACGAATTGCTCTTGCAGTTCGTCCAATGGGGGAGACGACATGGTCGTCATCTCCCCTCCCTCCCATTTCAAATTAAAAAAATGGGATGAAGCAGAGACGTTGTTGCAGCGTCTCTGCAACAAACAAGTGAGGGGGGAGGGAGATGCACGGACGCGTACCCGACGAGTCAGATCCGGTTCAGGGGTTCGACCCCCCTCAAAATAAAAAAAATAATAATTACATAAAAAAATAAAATAGTAACAAAATAAATATATATACATATACATATACGTATATATATACATAATATATATATAATATAATATTAAATAAATAAATAAATGATATGAAATGACCTTTCAGGAACTTAGAGGTATTTTGGGAGTTTGGAAACGCTAGTCGGAGTGTCGCGAAGCCGGATAGCCATAAATATCCTTTGACTTATAAGTAAAACTGTGGGAACTCTCTACTTTATTTCATTCATGTTATTTCTCTTTTCAGTCAATTTGATGACTTGTTGTTTGTAATCTACCATCATGTTTTCATTGCTTTATTCAAATTGAATGTTGAAATAGTATGATGTCTTGTGATAGTTTCATTGACTCATTTTCCTGATATGCCATATTTTGTTATGGACTATGTTATAATTGATGTTAGAAATGCATGCTCTAAGGTTATCTGTGGTAATTGGATTTGTATTCCATTTCCTTTGGTGTTTTGTAGCCTAACTTATTGTTGATATCGTAGAGCCTTAGAAATGAAAAATCCTTGAAACGAAAGTTGGTGATTATCTAGTGTCCATTGCACGAGAGATGGGTGATTCACCGGGTCACTGGACCTTGGGGTTTCCGACACTCACCACTATTACTTGGGTGGCATCAGGTAGCTTGAACTACGGGGTTGTCAGCAAGTTTTATATATATATTCGCATGGAGCGCAGCTCAGCCATTGATGAAGTATGTTGAGAGTATCTCCATACGATAGTGGAAAAAGGTTGGCTGATAGTTCCCACCGCCGACCAGACGTAGATCATCTCGACTTAGCCTGTGTCAATCTGTCTAATTCTGTTAACTGTGGTATTTACATGCATTACTTTCTCAGCACCTTTTTCTACTATATTTTGCATTTAAATATATGTCTTTACTTTGAAAATGTAGTATAGAATTCCTCGGTTATCACTTAAATATCACTATACTCACCGTCTAGTTTGTGACGGTGGGTGTAGGTCCGTCGAGCAGCACTAGATCAGGCAAGGAGAAGATCAGCGACTACCTCTGAGCTCGTAGTGCGTAGCTGCCGTACATATATGTCATATTTTTGTATTATGTTTATATACGTCTTTTGCTTGGATTGTACATTGGGATATGAGTTAGTTTATTCGACTTTTGACCTTCACTTTATCTATATGTTTTCCATTTATTGCATATTTATATTGTGATCGTTATTTCCTGGTTTCAACGTTTAGGATTTATATACAATGCTTTCGCTAATATGTTAAAGACTTCCGCTAATTTGATAATTCTTATAAAATGATAAATAGTAGTGATGGGGAATTACTTATTCCTGAACTCGATCCACGAGAATATAGGTAGTACAGGCTGACTAATTCGTAATTAGGTTCTACGTGTTGTAATTAGGGCTTAATTACGGATTAGGTCGGGCGGTGCCCTAGATTAAGATAGGGGTCGTTACAGGCATATACTTAGGCTAACTCTTCATTGATCTAGCTTAATTAAGTTACCATAGACTCAATATTAGTCCCATTAACCAAGAATTGTTCATTAGGCATTTCCACACTATAGTTAGGCTAAGTACTTGTCTGCCCAACTACTCGACGTTGTCACGCATCGCGAGGCACCTCAGGTGCATCCTCGGCATATTTATGTTTTATTCAATTTAACTCCATAGTTCTAATTTTCTTAGCTTAGAATGTCATTATTTCTCATAGCTAAATCCATCTAAGCTATACCATACCCACACCCACATTCACACGCATCTAGAGGCGTTACTCGTCGTACTCACACTAGCGTAAAACGTGAATTTCAACGGTACACATGGTGTTATGCAACATCTAATAGGGTAACTACCATATAATCACGCATCACACAAATATAAAATAGATAATTATACCTCAACAGGTGTGCCCTAGACTAATCTGCAACGTCCACGTGGGTTTAAGTTGGGTCCTAGTTTGAGATTAGACGATTAATTAATAATTAAAATAGGCATGTCGTCACAAAAATGAAGATAAAACAACTCCAAATTAAACTTACCAATTCGATTTTGAGTCGTTTTGAAAGAGTGAGGTTGATCGGAGGTCGTGGGTTTCGATTCCTTAACGTGCTAGACGTTTTGGGGTCGCGAGGCCGAAATGTGCTAAAGGTCGTGGGAGTCGAGGTAAGGATGGTGTTGTAAGTAGTGGTGTTCCCACTTAGCAGTGTTCGTTCAAAAAATTAGGCCATATACGAGAAAGTAGCGAGATATTAGGGAGTAAAACCCTCTTTCTATATATAAAGGGGAAAAAGATGGGGTCTAGGTAGTATACATTTAGGGTAGTCTATCGGTAATTAGATGTCGTCGAGTTATGAACCACATGGTACAATACAACCGAAAGGTGTAAATACATATCGCTCTTCATGGACCGCGTAGCATCTATAATGTATATAAATGATGGGGTATAAAGAGTAACAGTTGGGGTATATGTAGTCTTGTGGCACGGTAAAGCCAAAACACTTAGGTAAACAACGATATATTACCACAGATAAGACTGAATAAATATCAGGTTGGCTTAACCGCGTATGACCTGTCATGTTCATTAACGAAAGGGTACATGTAGTAAATGGGTGGGATATATGTAGTCTGTAGATTGGCAATAACCGACAGCAATGCTAATCGATGGTAAATTGCTACTAATAGACATGTACAGATGTTAATTTTTCTTGGTCGCATATGTAATGTAATGTACATAAATGAGGGGTACATGTAGTAAATGTGTGGGGTATACGTAGTACGTCAGTTGAAAATAACTGTAATTAAGATTAACTGATGGTATAGTACCACCGATAACCATGTAAAGATATTAGTTTTCCTTGGTCGCGTGTCATCTGTAATGTAATGTACATAAACTAGGTGGTACATGTAGTAAATGTGTAGGTTATATGTAGTATGTGAGCCCAGAAAAATCGTTAGGTTTATAAAACAGATAGTTTGTCATTACTACCAGACATGCAGTGAAGTCGGTGCTGCTTGGCTGCTAGCCATCTGAAATGTAAATAAACATGTAATTTCCAATTCAAAGCAGTCCAAATGAAGTAGAACATATTGTGCCACTTTGCTTTTATACATAAAAATCAGCATCATATCCAATAAAAATTGATTCCCAAAATATAAGAAGTAATGTAAGAATATTAAATTGATTCCCAAATTATAAGAATATAAACCAAAAATATGTGCATGTTTGTATGTTCTTTATGCCCATAAACACCAATGTACACCAATGTGTATCTACAAAAAAACACATATACTATCAAAATGGGTTGCATGTTGCATGCTAGTCTTCATCAAGTTCCACTATTTCTACGGGACCGACTTGGTGATTCTGTGGTAAAATATTCAACCTGACCTCCCATTTTCTATTTTCAAGCGTCGCGTAAGGATCTCATTGTAGTGCAATTGGTGGTAAAGGCATTTTATTGTTCATCATTACCTACAAACATGAAAATAACATATGAGCATTAAACAATAAACATTATTACTTAAAAAAAGATTCGTAATGTAAATAACTCACTCTAACAAAATGGTTGCCACCAATAAGGCACATCCATATGAAACGTTTGTCAGGTACGGAAGGCGTTGCACCTCTTGTAGGGAAGCACACATTGGACGAAATTTACGTCTTACACAAAACAATAAGACCCATCCCATAATGGCGGGCTGCAATGTGGTCCATATCCGGAAAGGTAAGCCAACTTGTTGAGTCACCAGGGCACTCAAAGTAGTTAAGTGCATTTCGAATGTGGTTGTAATCGTTTTGAATATGAAAGTAAGCTTCGTGGGTGGCATTATGGTGGTCCACGTCTTGAATCAATTCCCTTATTACCCTCATCCAACCATAATTCAAATCATAGCCAAGACCATGTGCTATCATCCGAAAACCACAAATGACCATCTAGGGTAACACCAATTGTCTATCGGTGGTGCGTGCGCCAAAATTTAGGTATTTTACTAACACGCTTAGTGTTCACGAGTCCATGGGGCATGCAACGCCTAGGTGCGACATATGGGATTGCAGCTCCCTTACCGCAAGTTGTACCACGTAAGGAAGAAACATTTCCACTTCTACTTAGCATGGTCGATGAGAAGTCCTCTTGTGTTGGTTTATCATCCAGCGTGGACTCTTGCGTTGCCTTGGCCTTTGCCATAGATTCTTGACTTGCTTTATCCATTGCCTTGGCCTATTTTTGAGTTTTCTTCATTTTTAAGGACTCTTGACATACTTTCTCCTCTGCATACTCATGTCTGAAAGGAGTTCTCCTAGTTAACTTCTCACTCTTGTCAATCTTAAGCTTATTCTTGGATGGTCGTCCCCTTGTCTTCACTTTCTCCTTTGGAACCTTATTGATGGTGGATGCAGGCAAACTAATATCCCTTAACTTTTGCACAATCTTTGCCCTCAAGTCGAGCCTGTCATTCTTGAACTTCTTATCCACAGCCTTTAATTCCATTCGATACAGGAAATGTAACTCATCATCACCGGATGATGATTGGATTGGAGTGATGTTAATTTTCTTCCACCATGCATGGATCTCATCAAGACCAATAGCGATTCCAGCCATAATGTGCAGTGAAATCTCATAAGCACAAGGCAACCTATGATACACACCCACAAATGCCCCATCCAAGCCAATAATATCATGAGCTCTCTTTGCTTCCTTCTCAATCTCATCCAAGGTCTTCCTTGCAACAAATCCAATGATATTACTACAGATGTGGTCTTGAAAGTGGTGTGCTCCTAGATGCATAGACCTGTTGAAGGAACCCGTAAGGTTACGGTGCTGATGAGTTAACACATTGTGTACATTCTTCCACAAGTCTACAAAATGACCATGTGAGGTCCCTATCCCCCTCTTCAACAAATTATGTGCACTCTCAGCCCAAGATGTAGTCGCAGTGCCAAAGTGTAAAACCTTATTGGTCCAAGCTCGCACAAACTTCTACTTATGGATCAACCATGTATCCGACACATACTGAACCAACCCTTTTACACCACCATAGGCCTCTTGTAGATTCTTCAGACTCCCAAGGTACAATGCCTCGGTCTCAGAGTGTATTAAATCATTCCACATCCTAAACCATCCATCCCAATCCTCATCCTTGGAAAATAGTCATCTTGTCTTGCTGATTACATTCTTGTTGACATGTCATCCGCAAAGTAAGTGGGTGGTGGTAGGGAACACATCCTTTATAGCTGAAATCGATGCCAGCTCCCTATCTGTCAATATAACCTCAGAGAGTTTCTATCCATCCAACAAAGCCTTCAATTGACCCAACACCCACACATAGTCTAGTTGTGTCTCCTTCGCAAGTAAAGCATGAACAACTACAAAAGTCAAGTGCATAGAAGTCCCCCCCCCCACGATCTCTAGCAACAGATATCTAAACCGATTAATCTTGTAGGTGCAATCCATGATCATGACATAAGGGAAACATCTAAGAATCTCAATCAAGGTAAGGTGTGCAAAAAATAAATCTCTAACCAGTCGCCTAAGCAGGGCTCCTTGCCTCTACTGCACTCCGTTTTATCTGCACCCACAGTCACAAACTAGATTGTGAGTAACTGAGAAAATCAAAAGTAATGCCAGAAGAATATAACAGTAATTCATGAATTATCAAACAAGGCAGTCTAAATATCATGCAAGAATTGAAATACAGGAAGTTAAATAAATAAGGTGCATGATAGGCAGACTGGAAATAATAACAATCGAAACATGCGCGTTCTACGAGTCAAAAGAGGCAATAAGTGGTCTAAAATCCACTATAAATCCACAACAGCAATGTCGCAACATCGATAACCACAATAATCCAATACATGGTATCACACAATCACTAGGGGTGGTCAAACACTCGTGCACACGAGTGCCCGCATTTTATCCCTTCTAGTGCAGGTCGTATGTACTTTCGAGACACACACTTATGCCAAGAACATACATACAAGGAATATGGAACGGAGATGCCAACAAGTAGATCATATCAAACATGATAGAATGATAATGAATCACATGATATTTTCTTAACTGGCTTACTAACGTACACAAGCTTTAGGGCAAGTGTACTTATCTGAATTATCGTAACCCGCATACTACACTCCCGCGAATCCTAACGCGTATCCCTGAGTTTCCCGCTACCTGACAAGGTCGGAAACTCGTATTAATAGGTCAAGTCATTATCTAAACCTAGGTTTAACCTTGATATTTTTCCCAATGTTTCAAATAACTTGAACAACGCAACAATTTAATAGAAAAATGAATACTCTCTCTCGGACTCAAAAACACAATATCAATACCGCTCGATAGTAACGACTCAATAGGAACTCAAAATGACCATACACCGGCAAGTAGGGAAGCTCGCGAGTGTGGTCCAACGTCCGTAGAGTGCCAAGACGACATGAAAAAGTCGTAGGCGTGCTCTACGTCACGTCAACGATCACTCGACGTGATAAAAGTACTTACACATAAATTCGCCATTACAACGACTCATCACCATCGATATGGACGCTCCGGGAGTTATGGGACACACACGAGAGTTTTGTTGTGATCCCCAACACTCCCTTAGTCATAGCGTCCGGCGGCAGTGCTGACCATACATGATGGTTTGCGACGAGACACGCAATAACGACATCACATAAAATGACGCTCACAAAACTCACCTCCACTAATATAGACGCTCCGGGGGCTGTGAGACTCCATGATGGATGTGATAAGGTCTCCGGCAATTCCCTAAGTCATTGCGTCGACAGCTGGGCTGTCATGATAGTGTTTTCCAACGACAAAAGTACAACATACATAAAATGTATAAATGATATAAATAAATAACAATGCCGTTGTTTTGGGCAACTCCAAGAGTCGTGAGACACAAGTATGGACTTAACTTGGTCCCCAACTTCTCCGGTCACGGTGGTACAGCGGTGGCGTCACCCACGGCAACGGATTCCGACGAAGAGATGAACAAAACACATGAAATAACGTCTACATAAAATATCCAAGGTTTGTGCTCGCCTCGCTGTTATTGACCACTCCTAAGGGCTGTGGGACCCAGGCCAAAGCTAAATGGGGTCCCCGACAACCTCCAGTCCTGGCAGTCCAATGGTGGCGCCACCCATAGGGGTGTTTTCCGGCGAGACACTAAAAACAGCCCATAAAGTATACATTAGCACAAATCGTCAAAAACCACAACTCAAACGCATAAAACCCTAGGACCAGCGACACTCCGAGAGTGTAGGGTCTCTGGTGGGCAAGGTGGGCCCACCTACAACTGTTCTCGACCACTGAAAACAGCTCCGATAGCCACTAAAATCAAATACAAAAAAAACAGTTTGTAAGAACAAAACCGAGAGAGAGAATACAAAAGAGGAACCTACCCCCAACTCCGACGAGCTGAGGGAACCTCTGGCCACTACAAGCCCTCTGATGGTCAGTGACTTGCTCACCAAGAGAGGGCCAAGAAGGGGAGGGAGAATGGTGACCGAGAGAGTGAAACGAAGAGAGAGAAAAGAAAAAAAAACCAAGAGAGAGTGAGACTGAGTGTATGTGAGGTAACCTCGAATTCGGTGACCACCTAAGACCATCTCCGACGGTTGTGGCCACCATCCTAGTCTGGCAACACGTGAACAGCCACATAACAGAGGAGACGTGCGTGACCGAGGGAGAGAGAGATCGAGAGAATGAGAGAGAGACCGAGAGGATTAAAGGGAGAGATCACGGACCTCTAGTGAGGGTTCCATCGAGAGGCGTGACTGGCCTGACGAGGGAGAGGGGCGGTAGTGGTGGGAGAGAACATGAGATTCGGGTGGGTGTGTGGAGGAGATGAGTGAATAGTGGATTAGGTTTTTGTTTGTTTATATATATGGGACAAGTGTGAAATGACTCTTTTGCCCCTCAATTTACTTCTCACACACTTCAAATCAGTTGCCCATATGGGTCTTTTACCCCTTTATCACATCTCAACATACACACACATCTCAATGCAAATCTCATGGCTCTCCTCATTTGAGTTGTGTTACTTTAACAATTTCTATTCCATAGCCCATATGTTGCGTAGTTAACCAACTCCCGCGTTTAAACGATGTTCCTCGGTCCATCTTGTCTTACCCCGACTCCCATAACGCGTGTAGTCTTGCCTTGTCTTGCCAACTAATTAATTATATTAATTAAAAAATCATTTTTTTGTACTCTTTATTTGTTTTTGTCCTCCGTTTAACTAGTTGAAACCTCACTCAGCTAAAAATCGCCCGAACGGCTCGAGACCCATAAAATACCAATATACTAATACACATAATCAAATAATCATAAAATTACCTCGGTGTCGACTCCCGAAGTTCGAAATAGTGTCCAGTATTCACATAGTCAGGTCACAATCCTGACAAGTGCAACGCAAGTCAATTAAAAATTTGGGGTTGTTATAGTGGTCTTGAAAGTGGTGTGCCACTAGATGCATAGCCCTGTTGAAGGAACCCGTAAGGTCGTGGTGTTGATGAGTTAACACATTTTGTACATTCTTCCACAAGTCTACAAAATGACCATGTGAGGTCCCCATCCCCCTTTTTCAACAAACTGTGTGCACTCTCAGCCTAAGATGTAATCGCAGTGCCAAAGTGCAAAACCTTATTGGTCCAAGCTTGCACAAACTTCTACTTATGGATCAACCATGTATCCGACCCATACTGAACCAACCATTTCACACCACCATAGGCCTCTTGTAGATTCTTCAGCCTCCCAAGGTACAATGCCTCGGTCTCGGAGTGAATCAAATCATTCCACATCCTAAACCATCCATCCTAATCCTCATCCTTGGAAAATAGTCATCTTGTCCTATTGACTACATTCTTGTTGACATGTCATCCGCAAAGTAAGTGGGTGGTGGTATGGAACACATCCTTTATAGCTGAAATCAATGCCAGCTCCCTATCTGTCAATATAACCTCAGAGAGTTTCTATCCATCCAACAAAGCCTTCAATTGACCCAACACCCACACATAGTCTAGTTGTGTCTCCTTCGCAAGTAAAGCAAGTAAAGCATGAACAACTACAAAAGTCAAGTGCATAGAAGTCCCCCCCACGATCTCTAGCAATAGATATCTAAACTGATTAGTCTTGTAGGTGCAATCCATGATCAAGACATAAGGGAAACATCTGAGAATCTCAATCAAGGTAGGGTGTGCAAAAAATAAATCTCTAACACGGTACGTTCAGGCCCAAAATGCGTGTCGCTCAATATAGTTATGCTTATCCAACTTTTGCATCAAGAGCTGCATTTTTGTCTTCCCCTCCCCCTCGACCCTTTTCAACCTTGCTCTCACATTATAGGTAGTCTTCATTACAGTAGGCTTGTTATGGTTCTTCACCTGAATGGCTAAAAGAATGTAATTAGGTTGAGTAATAGTCTTGCTCATGTCTTCCAAAATGACTTTCTCGGGTGCAATTAACCTCTCAGGATATGCAATGCCCACCAAACTATTTGTCAGTCTATGGATGTGCACCCCGTACACAATTCTCACATGCCACTTGTCATCTAACTCGTGTTTCATGAAAAACTTAAACGCACGACCGCACTTATTGGTGGCAGTCACTTTTTTCTTCTCTTCCTTTTCCCTATTTTCCTTACTCTCATTTTTCTTCCCCTTTGCCTGTTTAGAACTATATTGCCTACTCCGTTCACAACCTATCGTCATTCTAGCTCGACAACCACTTCCACCACTGTCGGCATCAGATTTTCAGAATTATGATAATAAACCCATATTCAATAGCTGTATTTTGAGTCCAAATGAGGGCATCCTCTCTAGACTTTAATGGCACAGGTGGTTTGAATGCGAATGTAAAGTTTAGGAAGGCCTCCCTCTCCCAGGATCTACCAACCTCGGATGCATCAACTTGATTAGCCATATTACCCTATAAGATGCATGAGAACGACAATTGAAACTAGGATCGATGTCGAAAATCTAATTTTCAATTCAAAATTATAGGTGGCGGTGGAAATAAACCTATATGTAAATATCCCTGTCGATGAAATCAAACCGATAGGTATGAAAAGGTGGCGGAAACAATCGACCGGCAACATAAAATGCCTAGCAGTAAAAACATACCAAGAGGTATGAAAGGATAGCGGTTGTAACAAATCGTGAGCACCGACTTGTAAACAAGGACCGCGTACTACTAGATTGAAGACCCCGCACTACTGGATTGAAGACCGTGAACACCAACTTGTAAAAAATGAAGAAATATGCACAAAATATAACAAAACTTACATCTTGTTGGATATCACTTTTTCCGTCGGAGATGGCTTAGTGGGAGGTCGAGTGTAGGGGTGGAGTTTGTGGTTTCTCGCAAAGCACGCTTGGTTTCAAAAAAACTTTCGTAGGATATGTTGTGTAGGGGGGGAGTAAAACGCCTATATATATATATGGGGCATCAAAGACCTTTCACAAGGGGACTTAAAAAATTCAAAAACGAGGTATAAAGAGCAAAATGTAGGGTCCAAATAGTCACTACCTTTATTAATTAATTGGGTTTTTAATTTAGATTGGGTGGGAAGGGGAGGGGATTTACTAATGTTTTAAGTGTGATGTTGGTAATGTATACCAATAACAAAATGTCACGTATACAAAAGAGTTAAAATGGGAGGGCAAAAGTGTAAAAATAAATTATAAATAATACACGTGACACTTTGCTATTGGTAACATCACACTCCAAACATTAGCAAATCCTCTCTCAGGTGGGAAAATAGGATCAATGGATTCAAATAGCAGCCCACTTAAAAAATAGTAGCGACGTGCTTGCATTCTCTCTCTCGCTCTCACTAGAAATCTTAAAAGGAAGTCTGAAAAAATAAATACTAGTTAACGCAATTTGGACACGAGATTTAACACATGCTTATTAATGTCCTTGATATACATTAATGTTTGTGGGTGTACATATCGGTGCATAAATCAAGGGACATCAACAAGTGCGTGTGAAAAGTGAGTCCCCAGACATTTTCCATCTCTCTACGCATTTCTTCTATGTAAAATTTGAACTTTTTATAGTAGAATAGTTTTTGGTCAAAAACAGCATGGTTGGCCCCAAATATTTGAGAGTCAAAGTGAGGTAGATATTGTTGAAAAGACAAAACATATCGTTTGGTCCCTAAACTTTCGCTCTTTTATGCTTTTGGTTGCTGAACTTTAAGAAATGTACATTCGGTCCTGAACATTGAGAAGAGTGCACATTTGATCCTTTCATTAGTGGGATTGTTAAGTTTGCTGACGTGGCTAACGAAATTGGCCATGTGGCCGATATTTTGTTGAACTGTCGGTTCAGTCGTATCGAACAATATTTTTTAAAAAATAAAACTAAAATTTACAAAAAAAAAAATTTGTGCCCTTGACTCAACTAACCAGACCAATTTTTTTTTTTGTAAATTTTCTTTTTTTCTTAAAAAAAAATTGGTCTCGCTCATATGGCTTAATCGACGGTTCAACAAAATATCGGTCATGTGGCCGGTTCCGTTAGCCACATCAGCAAACTTAACGATCCCATTAACAGAAAGACCAAATGTGAACTCTGCTCAACGTTCAAGGACCAAAAATATAAAAGAGTGAAAAGTTTAGGGATCAAAAGATAGTTTCACCTTGTTCTAATCATGATAAGTGTTGAACATCTACATAACAAGTATATAATCATAATCTATAAACTATAAACCTATAAGTTATTTATATTTACTTAATTACTTGTATAATACTTTATTAATATATAAATGCACCTTAAATATAGTTTACGATTTACATCAGCAGCAGCACCAAAATTTCACAAATATGCTTTATAAAATTCACAATTTTTATATGTACATTTATAGAAACCAATCCGTGTTGATTTGATTCAATTTGGTTCTAAAAATAATTCGATCTGAACTACTCGATTTGCTTCGTGCTTTAGCCTAAACACAAATCAACTCAATCCTTGTATACCCCTATTTATTTTTATAATACTTTATTAATATATAAACCTTAAATATAGTTTGCAGCAGCAGCAACAACAACAACAACATTACCAACAACAACAACAATGCCTCGATCTCAAAATTAGTTAGGGTCAACTACATGAATCAAATTATTTCATTGCGTTCGATTTAGTGCAATTGGTGATGTGCTTTCAAAATCATTTAAATGTCTTATAATTAATGCTTCCCAAGTTAGTTTCAGTCTATTGCTACTCCATCGGTTTTTTTCATTTTCTATTGATTCTAATTTTTTAACTAGGACATTTGTAAGCCATTTTTAGAAGTGTTCAAACCACCACATCTGTCATTTCTTAACCTCTGTCAACATGTGCTGCTCTTTTTCTCAACTTCCATATTTCTTAGTCTATCTTTACCAATTTTGCTGCACATTTACTTAGAGTCCTCATTTATGCTCATTTATGCTCCTTCCCCTTTAGCCATCTGTGCAGACATATTTAATATTTTTCTCAATTAATCTTATTTTATATTATATGTATTAAAGAAATTGATATGATATTTTCTCTACCAATAAAAAAGACATTGACATTTTTCATTTTCTTTTTCAATCCCATTTCCGAAATTCCTAGTCTTCAACAGATAAACTAAAACACAGACAGAGCAATCTACAGAGCCTAAATTCAATCCACTGGGTTTCAATCCAATCAAGTAGACTTTCTCACCAATTTTCAAAGCATTTCTTCCTTGTCGATCAATCCAAGACATACGTACTGTTTTGTCTTCTCGGAATCTCCAAAGCAATTCCACTTCGTTTTCACCTTTGTTTTCCCCTTTTTAACTCTCAAAAGCCAAAGATTCTCTCCTCCCCACCACCCGAATTCCTCATCAAGATCACATCTTTACACTTGATTTCATCTATTTAGGTCGAATTCCGATCTGGGTACTCCTTAAATTGCCCCAAAAACCAGTTTTTCAATTGAAATTTCATGAACTAGTGTTATTTTTAGTTGCTTGAAATGGAATTGGTGGGTTTTGAAATATTAGTGGCAATTTGGTACTATTTGATTCTGTTTGTGAATTTATGCTCTAGGGATTAAATAGACATTGAATTAGAGGTTGTGCTGCTTGGAATATATTCCTGTCCATCAATCACTCATTCATGCTTGAATTAGTAGTATAGTGTGTTTTAGGGTTTTGGTTGAGTTTTAATGGGCGAGTTTGATTCAATTTTATGTGATATATTCCCGTTAAGTTACAGCTGAATTGTGTACATTTTTCAGGGTTTCGTTGAGTTTTGGTAGGTAAGTTTGCTTGATTTTTTAAATTGTGTTCTTCGAGTCAGGTGAATTTTATTTATTTATTTATTTTTTAGGGTTTTTTTGGTTGAGTTTTGAGGGGTAAGTTTGTTTGGATTTTCTAAATAGTGTTCTTGAAGTCTGGTGAATCGTGTTCTAAATTGTGTTCTTGAAGTCAAGTGATTTTCTTGAATTATGTCGTGCAAGTTGCGTGAGTTTTGTAAATTTGTTCATGAATGTGTACAAGTTGAGGGTTTTTTTAGTAGTGAAATTAGAATTCAACGGTGGGTGAGGGTTGAGATGTTTGATTTCACATTCCTTTCGTGTGTTTCTTAGGTAGGCATCCATCAGTTTAAGGGATGATGATAATGAATGATGGAGAGGGAGAGATTTTGGAGCAAGTGTTGCTTTCGAATTCTAATGATGTTTCCAGCGAGTTTCAAGGATCGGGTTCTTCAGATTCATTTCTCGATCAGTTGTTGTTGAGGAACACGCAGAGATGCACCCACACCCACACCTGCAACCCTCCCGGCCCTGATGCGGCAGCCCACACTCACACCTGCTATCACACGCACACTCAACTCTTCACAAGTGAAGAAGACGACGGGAGGTCTGAAAAAAAGCACTTGGGTTTAAAGAGTAGGAGGCCTTCTTCCGGGAATAGAGAAGCGGTTCGCAAGTATAGGGAGAAGAAGAAAGCGCACACTGCTTACTTGGAGGAGGAGGTGAAGAAATTGCGCTTATTGAACCAGCAACTGATTAGGAAATTGCAGGGAAATGCGATGCTGGAAGCCGAGGTTCTGAGATTGAGATCAATCTTGATACATCTTGGAGGGAAGATTGACAATGAATTGGGTGTTTTTCCTTTCCACAAGCACCGTCTATCCACCACCACTAGTGTCAAGGAGCAAAACTGCACAGTTCACTCTGTTAGTCAAAGTAAAATGGCATCGGTGCAGCTTGTCGAGCAACAGAAAAAGAATTTAGCGACTGTTGAGGCCAATCTCAATGGTCTCATGTCCAAGTCGATGGACACAGATGGGAACATTGGCTAAATCTGCTTGTCCAACTCTATGATTCACAAAGGGAGATATCTCATCTCATCTACAAGCCTCCACCTCCATAGTAAGTAATACTTCTACAAATCTGAAATCAATTTAGATATATAGCTAGAAGCCAAATAGATTAAGCTACCTTGTAAATACAGATGTTAGTAATATATCGACTTAATCCGAGACCGCTTTATAGTTCAAGGAGAAATTTTTTGCTTCATTGTGCTAATCAAGAAGATTTTGTTGGGAAGTTGCAATGTAAATGTATCTATACTGTACCAGGACTCCCCTTTACTTCTTTTCATCTTACAAGACAACGTACATTACTTAAGCTGTTGTTAATTTAAAAGGTTACGAGTACAATGGCCATGGAGAAATTTTACTTCTCATCCCCAAGTTTTGTGTTATTATTGTGAATGTGGTATGTTTATTAAGAAAGATATGTATTATACTACAAAAAAAATCATGTTTCTCATCCTGATGTTAGCAACTGTCATTAACATATATGATCTGAATCTGATATTTTAATAATAGTACAATTTGTAGGATGTAGATGGTATGTTCAAGTCTAAAGCATAGAAGAGAGAAAGAGTGTGACTGTTTTGAGTGTATGCCAAAATGTCAAAGGTAAGATAGTGTCCTATAGCTCACTCAATACACACTTTAATACCTGATGTGAGGCTATTCTTAAGGAAAAATACCACCATCTCGTATAGTACTAATGTTTACAAAGCGGAATCTAACCATATTGCACTAAACAACTAGGTCTAATTTATTTCCAAGAGAAAAGTGAAAATCATTGATTTTCCCATTATACTAGCTTCTCTTGCTAGAATTTAGCCATCGATAGAATTTATACCTGCTCTGCTGTTCATGAGATTAGAACCCATTTGTACTCAGTACTCTACAGACAACATTTGCTTGACAAAGAAAAAAGAGTACATGCATGAGCATAGATCAAAGAAAAATTGTGTTTCCATTAATCAATGTATATGAACATTACAAGTACAAGTACATGAAAATTTCCAGTAAACAACAAAGTTGTGTTTCTACTAATCAAAGTATATGAACATTACAAGTACAAGTAGATAAAAAATTTGCAGTAAGCAAAAAAGTTGTGTTTCCATAGATCAATGTATATGAACATTACAAAATGTCAAGTACTACATAAAAAAATTCCAGTAACTAACAAAAGATGAACAAAATCATGTATATGTGTGTGAGTCATCCAAAATTAAAGAGGGACCAGGAGGGAAAACGCCTCATGTGGACTGAGCGCAACCAACTGAAACTTGCAATCTAAATCCCTGGAAAGAACTGCATCTGCGTTGTTGAATTCAACCTTGTGATCCTCGAAGAAGTTGATCAAATGGATGAGATTAAGTAGAGTTCTCTCGAGCTCCTCCCCAACACTCCACTCACTAATCTTGGCCTTGACTTTTGATGGGTCACAACATATCAACTCCGATACTGGGTAGTCCTTCTTTGGCATCACAAAGTTCTCTTTCTTGAATCTCAACATTGGACAGTAATCACCCTTTCCATCACCAAGATATATGATCCTCTTGTTTCCCTCTTCGGCATTGGCTTTGATTCTATCAATGATCCGACCCTGTAAATCAAATCCATAATCAATCAATCAATCAACCAATTAATCACAAGTTCTTTTTTTTTTGGCATCAAAAGAAAGAAAAAAAAAATGTTACCTAGCACATGTTGGGAGGGCAACTATCAAGATTGCTAATACAATTGGAACTAGTGAGATCATAACACGGGAAGATTCTGAGCCGCCCTTGTTTGTCGACAATGCTTGGATTGGTGTTGATCTCGGAAAAGCAAACAAGAAGACCGTAGTGCTTCAATATTGTCTCGATGAAGAATGTATTGGCGTCGCTCACTATCCTTAGCTCGCATCTGCATTGTTGATCCATTCAAATTAACATTAGTGACATAAATATAAAACAAATTGTCAAATAAATAAAAAGAGAGAGAAACTTTCAAGAAAAAAAAAATAGAATTGTAATATACCCTAGAGAGTAAGCAGTTTTAATAGCAGAGGCAACGTTAGGAATCAGAGGAGCCTTTCTCAAGCAATCTGCAATGTCTTCAATTGTTATTCCTTGTGAATGCATCTTCCCCATCACTATGAATAATACAAGAAAATTCAATTTCAAAGAATTTGAAACAATATAACCAAAAAACCAAACAAACAAAAACAAAACAAGAACACAAGAAAACATGAATAAAATATCACTTACCATGGCCAAATTCCATGGCATTGTTGAGGTGAGTTCCTCAAACGATTTCGTGAAACCGAACCCATCAAACACCCAATTATCACTATCGCAGTCAAGAATGTCTTGTCAAAATCGAAAACAATCATTGCAGCCATTACCACCTCTTAAGAATGGTGTTGACAAAAAAGCTCTCAAGAATCGTGTCGACAACAAAGCAGAACTGTCTGAACGAAAACTTGCAAATAATATGCCAAGGTATTTATAGCCGCAAGTCTATTTTATACTTGCAAGTCTACACCCTTTCCAATTATTATTAGATTAGATAATAAGTTCAATTCGTAAAGGATAAGATAAGAGTTTAATGTTTGTTTCGATCAATTAATAATATTTATATGCAAGAGATAGGGTTAAGATACTTATGAAATAGATTATCATACATAATATTTGCAGCTTGTAAATATCTATATCTATATATCCAAAACCATATCCTATCAAGAAAAGAACAAATGGTATTTATCTACCAATCCCATATTCAAATGAGAAAAATAGCCCTAGTAAGCCTTTTTCGGTAATTCCCAATTCCAATTATCTTAATATATAAGAACTGATCTGATCTGAATATAATGCTCTATGCAACCATGAATAAAAATATGTTTTCATTAAATGACTATGATATTATCATACATTTTCATTATATTAGATCATCACCAGATGTAGAATTATAGTCATAAGGGCGTACTCTAAATGCAGTCATACTACTAAAAACAATTTTTCTTTACATACTGAATTCCATATGCTGTTCTACAACAAAAGCAAATGCAAAAAAATAAAAAAATGCTTGAACTGGTTTTGGTTATTATTTGCAGATGCGAAGAAGCTAAAGCAGCATCTGGTTTCTTACAACCAAAAATACGCAATGTTTAGTTTAAAAGCCATAAAATCATCATTGTTAGAGTTCTTCAAAAGCTAACTTATAGTTTGACATGATTGTAGGGAAGATATCCAGAAATGCACTCTGCTAACCACAAACTGGAATTCTTCGTGGGCTTAACTTTTAGAGATTGATCACGGTTGCAATTGTGTTGACAGAGAATGCTGCCCAAGGCCTTTTAAAGATAGAACAAATTGAACAGTCAAAACAACAAAGCCCAAAAATCTAACAGCTTTCAAAGTTTGGCCATGTCCAAGGAAAAAGGCTAGCACCACGAAGAAGCACAACTTGACCCCATTTTTTTTTTAGATAATACATTACAAGAAACCTAAAAGTAAAGTCGCTCAAAAGTTGTAACCCACTGATTGAAACTCATGCCATTTGGTGTGAATTTGGGGAGAGAAGCAGTTTCTGAGGAACTATGATCTGTTGGTCCGAGCGAAAACTGTTATTGATCCAAACAATGTGTTCAAGCACTAACACAGCATTAATTCCTTCTAAACAAGTTCAAGGTTTATGTACAGATGACAATATGTACAGCAGTTGCAGTTATATTGGTGAAAATTCAGCCTGTAGCATTGACGTGTCTAAATTAATATCATATGTATATTTACAATGTGCAATATAGTCAAATAATTTCAAGGCAAATATGTCGATGCATGCAGAATTGATCCATCAATCTGAAAAAGAATATATACACACTGTTTGGAAGGGAGTTTGTTTATAATGTCTTCAGCTTTAAGATTGGGGAAAAGATTGAACAAGCATGAATTGAAACTTTTTTGTATCAAATAAATTAACCTTTGTTTACTTTCTTTTCTGGAAATTTTGTCAACTGACCTCTATTTCTAATTTAAAAAAAAAAAAACATAAAACGAATTTCACTTGGCTTAAAGGTTGAAAACACAGAATGGATGAAATAAAATGAGGCTAAAGTTTGTTAAATAGAGCTATTGTCCTAGTGGGTGTGGCTTATTATTTATTAGGCCAAAATAAAATGAGGCCATATGGCGTAAATAAGACATATCATCAAGAAACAAGAGGCTTTTAAATCATCATTCATGCAGGTCCTCTCTTCTAAGATTCAATTCATCCCCTATATGATTTCACAAGAAACAAGAGGCTTATATTCTATGCATCATATCAATTGTGCGTATTTGATGTTAATGTAATCTTCTTCTCAATTTGCTTACAACAATAATGTCAAATGGGGCCCTACTCCGATTGTGCTTGACAACAATAATGTCAAATGGGGCCCTACTCCTTTTAGATTTGAAAATGTGTGGTTAGAGATCATAGTTTCAAGAATTTGGTCAATTAGTGGTGGTTATCATCTTCATCTTATGGGCATCTAGGACATAGATTCATGTTATAGCTAAAAGAATTGAAGTCTCATGTTAAAAAGTGAATATGGAAGAATTTGGGAGAGTTGATCTTAAAAGGAAGAAACTAGAAGATGTGGTGAAGGAATTGGATTCATTAGAAGGTTCTAGCAAATGGACTCATGACTTGGACATTAGAAGAAGAGAAGTTAAGTTAGAGTGGGGTGAGATGTGTATTAAGGAGGAGAAGATAGCATGTCAAAAGGCCAAATTGCAATGGTTGAAAGAGGGAGATTCAAATACGGCATTTTTTCACCGTCTTCTCTCTTTTAAAAGAAACCATACTACTATTTCTAAAATTGAAAATGTCAATAGGATGATTCTCGATGAAAGTGCATTGATTGAAGATGAAATCCTTAAGTTCTTTTCGAACATGTATAAGTCTAAAGGGGAAAGAAGAGTGAGTGTAGAAGACATTCATTGGATGCCAATTAATAAGGCACAAAGAGCACAAATGGAGATACCATTTTAAGGAATCGAAGTGAAAATGCACTTATGGATCGATTGTGATGGTAGTTGGGCGCCAGGATCCGATAGTTTCACACTAGAGTTTTTCATTCAAGAATGGGACATCATTAAAAGGGACTTGATGCTAGTCATGAAGGATTTCTATCATAATGGGATCATTAATGCTAGCGTCAATGAAACATACTTTTGTTTGATTCTTAAAAAAGTTAACTCTTGCAAAGTCTCTGATTTTAGGCCTATTAGTTTGATCTTGAGCCTCTACAAGGTCATAGCTAAAGTTCTAGAGAAGAGACTTAGAAGTGTCCTTCATTTTACTATATCAGAGTCTTAATCAACATTTTTTCATGGGAGACAAATCCTTGATGCATTGTTAGTAGCAAATGAGGAGTTTAAGATTATAAAAGAAAGAATAAAAAAGGACTGTTGTTTAAAATTAACCTAGCAAAGGCATACGACCATACTGAATGAAACTTTGTGGACTTATGTGTTACTCATGAATTGTTTCGGGGAAAGGTGGAGACGGCGGATGAACAGATATTTTAGATTAAGTAACTTCTCCGTTATGATTAATAGGTGTCCAAAAAATGAAGATTATAGCATCTAGAGGACTTAGGCAAGGAGATCCATTATCTCCATTTATTTTCACTTTAGTGGTTGACGTTTTAAGTAGGATCATGGTCAGAGAAATGATGAAGGGAAATTTAAAAGGCTTCATTATGGGTAAAGATAGAGTCCAAGTATCTCATTTGCAATCTGTTGATGACACACATTTTCTTCTTGATGGTTGCTACTTCGATGTTTTGGTGTCAATCTTAAATGAATTTTGTGAAATTTCAGGCTTAAGGATAAATACAGCTAAAAGTCAGATCATTAGAATTAACGTTGTAGAGGAGGACATTGATGCTACGGCTAGGAAAGTTAATTGTTCAGTGGGAGATTGGTCGTTTGTCTATTTAGGTCTACTTTTAGGAGGCGATCCCAAAACCACTGATTGGAAAAATTTTGGAGAAAAGTTTCCTCTCTAAGGGAGGGATACTTTGTCTCATCAAGGCGATTCTCGAGGCTATTCCTATTTATTTTATGTCTATTTTTAGGATGCCAAATAAATTGGTTATAGTGATTGAGAAGCTTTTGAAAGATTTTTTTTGGCACAGGATGGGAATCAATAGGAGCCAAAGCCTCATTAGATGGAACATTGTGGAAAGACCCATATCAAAAGGAGGATTGTCTTTAGGAAACCTTAAAAAAAGAAACCAAACACTCGTGTCTAAATGGCTTTGGAGGTGTCCAAGAGAAACAAACACACTTTGGCATAAGGTGATCAAAAGCATTCATGGTGTGGATAACAACAAATGGGATGCAGGAGTGGTTCCTAGGTTAACACATAAAAAGTCCGTGGAAGTGTATTCACTCCAACTTGTCTGTTTTTCTTGACCAAATTTGCATTAAGATAGGTGATGGATAATTAGTTAGGTTTTGGTAGGATTTATGGATAAGTGAAACCATTTTGGCACATAGTTTTCCAAATGTGTTTGCATATGCTTATAGTCATGAATTACCAGTGTCCCACTTTTTAATCACTATCAAGTTACTAATAAAAATCGTGATGAGTGGAATCTTTTTTTGCCAAATAGATTTCCTTCTCGTTTTCAAAATGAAAAAGAAGTTTTGCTCAGCTCTCTTAGACAAATTACAATTTCACCAAACTCTGTTGATAGGAAACTTTGGACTTTGGAATCTTCCGGTACTTTCTCATGCAAATCCTTTTTCCACCATCTTATTGGTAACTTTGCTTTATTGATGCATCAAGGTTTTAAAGGACTTTGGAAGGCTATTTCCCCACCTAAAGATAAAGTCTTTTGGATTTTATTACATGGTGGTCTTAACACTCAAGATAAAGCTACAAAGGAGAATGCCATATTTGTACATTTCGCCTAACTGTTGTCATCTTTGTATCATGGACAATGAGACGGCGGACCATTTGTTTTTTCAGTGTAATGTAACTTGTCAAATGTGGAATAGATGAGAGATATTTTCAGGTGGAGAATTGTCCAATCCTAGGTCATTGCAGGGAGTGAGGTGCGCACTTAATAGGTTGGAAGGGAAGAGTAGAAGAAAACATGTTAATGGAGTGGCTATGTGATAATTTTATATTTGTTCCCCAATATTATGTGTATTTAATACATTTTAATGTGCCAAAGTTTCCAATTTTAATTCATAAATGCTTATTTTTGTTTATTTAATGTTTGTAGGCATTGTTGATTAAAAAGAATAAAATCGGGGTTCTTTTGAAGTATTTTTAGTGTTCACATGTTAAGTGCGCTAGCACGCATCCCAAGACAGTAGCGTGGGACCCATTTGAAGCTAAGATGGTGATTGGTTAATGTGCCTAGGGGTGCACACGGACTGCACTAATCCGCGGATCCGGTCCAATTCGGACCAATTATTACTAATTGGATCGATTTTTTGATCCCTTAGATTGGATTAGATTGAAAAATCATTAATCCGGCTAAACTGGATCCAATTACGGATCCCACCTTTAAAAAGCGCGGATCCAATCCGTTTATCACATCAACACACACACACACACACACACACACATATATATATATATATATATATATATATATATATCATCATATGTACTATAGTATCTCAAAGAACATTTACTCAAATTATCAACTTTAAACTATATAGTATCTCAAAGACTTTGCTTGTTCTTACCTCTTTTATTATACTTCAGACATTTTTTTGTAGATTGTATGTTGCAATGTACACTTTTTTTGTTCTTTTGTTTGGGTATATGGTGGAGTTTGTGGATAGCATTTTTATTTATGTATGGACTTGCATTTTGAAGGTTCTTGTCATGACAAATTTGTGAGAAATATACTATATATAGATTTGTGGGATGTATGTTGTAAATTTGTCAATAATGATATGCATAATTTTTGTGATTCATTTTACTAAGTTTAATTTCATAAATTTTTGGATAAGAAAACGTCAATCCGTGGAACTTGATCCAATTCAGTCCGTATTTTCCAAATTGAATTTAGTTGGATTGATGAATTATTTGGACTGGATTAGACTGCAATTTTTCAATCCGCAATAATTAGATTGAATTGTAAATTGACCCTAATTAGACTGGATCCAATCCGTGTGCACTCCTAAATGTGTCAAAGTATTGGAGTGCCTAAAGTTGAAGAAATTATTGAAGAATTGGCTAAGTATAGCCTTTGAAGCTGGGGTACTTCAGCTGCCATAGATCTTGCCTCGAGACATACAATGTTGTAGAGATAAGAAGAGATGAGAAGCAGCAGGGGCAAGACTGGAAATTCACACTCAATTAGGTCTTCTCTCCACACTCACCACTGGGCCGAGCAACACACCAGCAGCTCCAACACATCACCAATACACCACACCGCCACCACCAATCTACAGCCGCCACCTCACCCAAACAACAACACCAACACACACACAAGCCGCCACACCTCCTCTCTCATTCTCTAAAGCCGCCACCAACCAATCATCAACACCACGTTTTCCACACACCAACACAACAAAGCCGCCACTTCACCCACACCAATCCATCACGTTTTTCATATTCTTCACCTACACCAAACCATCACCAATACACCACACAGCCTCCCATATTCTCACAACCACAACATACACACAACATACCAAACACACACCATACACTAGCACCCCTCTTTATTATTTGTTCATTTTGTCAAAGACTTGGAAAGGCTAGGGGAATTTTGATTCAACTTGGATTTTGAAACATATTTTGAGGTATTAAATCATGATTTCTTTTGTTCTTAACATGTTAATTGATAATTTCCTCATATTTTGAGGTATTTTGTTCGTTTTGTTCTAGGGGTCTATAGACCCCAAGTTGGACTCCTTTTGATTTCAATGTGAATATATTGTTTATATCTTTTCATTGTGTTGATTAGTGTGTTCTTGTGTGCTATGCTATGCCTACCTTGATCAAGTCGGTGTAGAACATAGGGTTAGGAAGTCACCATAACCATTGGGGTTTGAGGAACCACAACCTTAGAACATGTGGTATATCAACTGACGACCACTGACTAGGGAGGCGTGAGAATTTAGAGTTTATTTCAGTGTTGTCACTTACGGTACTCACGCCGACCGGTGGAGTCCGAGTGAGGCATTAAGATCTCCATCGCCGAGACCTCGAGATGGAGTGAATTTTAAAAAATTCGCCTATCAACACATGAATTGAGGAGTTTTCTAATTGCATTGGATTGAAATGATACAACTTAGGTGAATAGATTCCCTAGAACTATTTTTCCATCGCTTAAAACCAATTTTAATTAATTGCATTTAGTGTTAGCTTAAATTAGTTAATTAGTTAGTTTAATTTCCATTTCAAATACCCATTTAAAGTTTTCTAACTTTATGTCTTGATTGAGCAATATATTAGCTTTTAACCGTCTCTTGGGTTCGATATCCACGACTCGAACACCAGTTCGAGTCGCTATTACTACCGCGAAGCCTACACTTGGGGCTCGCCATCACTATGCTTTCTGTTCTTTGTGAACTATGGCTTGAGAGGAATTTTAGAATTTTTGAGAACAAAGTCAATTTAGTGGATGCAGTGTGGGATCTACAAGATTAAGGGCAGCAAGATGGGTATCGTCATTAACCAAGTTCAACAAAGGCTACAACTTTTCGGATTGGTTCTATCATTGGCAATGGATCATGTGACGTGAACGCTTTCATAATCTTATTACCTCCTACTTTTTTTGATTTGTAGTAGTTGATTCAAGTTTTGAAATGTAAGTGGAAATTAGGATTAGGAATAGTTATAATTTTTTGGAATGAGAGGACCGCTGGTCCTCTCTTTCAATATTTTGTACTACATTTTCATCATATATAATAAAAATCTTGTTTACTATCAAATAAATAAATAAGTTTCCACCTCCATAGTAATACTAATCCCAGAGTCTACAAATCTGAAATCAAATCAGATATATAGCTAGAAGCCAAATAGGTTAAGCTACAATTGTAAATAGAGATGTTAGTAATATATCGACTTAATCCAAGAGCACTTTATAGTTCGATGAGAAATTTTTCGCTTCATTGTGATAATCAAGAAGCTTTTGTTGGGAGGTGGCAATGTAACTGTATCAATACTCACTTTGATACCTGATGTGGGACTATTCTTAAGGAAAAATATCACAATCTCGCATAGTAGTAATATTTACCAACCAAGCAGAAGGTAACCATATTGCACTAAACAAGTAGGTCTAATTTATTTACAAGTTGTCAAGTTGTCATCCAAAATTAAAGAGGGACTGGGAGGGCAAACGCCTCATGTGGAATGAGCGCAACCAACTGAAACTTGCAATCTAGATCCGTGGAAAGAACTGCATCTGCGTTGTTGAATCAACCTTGTGATCCTTGAAGAAGTCGATCACCTGATTTCACGGCATATGGTGATTTTTTTTTTTGTCTCACAAAATTTTGGCCCTCGAAAACAGTTTCTATTGACCCACTAGCCACTCTCTGTGACTGTGAGGACAAAAAGTCTAGTTGAATTGAAATTTGTATATTGAATATGATTTTATATTGCTTTGCTTGTTTTTCTTCTCCGTATTTGGAATGCCATTAAGCTTAGAAAAAGGTCAAGTAATGTAGTGCAAAATTGAGGCGAGAAGTCTATAATAAAGTCAACAATGTTTACGTAGACTTGGAAACCAAGAGAGTTAGATTTTTGAATATACAATGCTTAGTCAAGATTGACGGCTCTTTGCAAAGGTTGGAGTTGTAAAATTTGTTCACTGAAGTGCATGAACGCGTGGGTTTAGCAAACTGTTGAATATGGATTATCACAAAGTGGCAAGTCTGAAGGGTATCTCGATTCTGCAATTGATGGGTACTTAAAGTTCCTGGGCTCCACATTGGAGAAAAGAAGGCAAAATCCCATCACTCACACTCACAAGAGCCAATCAGATCAACCTATTGCATGATGAGAATAAATATGCAAAGGGTAGCACTGAACATGAAGACATCCAATAGGAACAAAGAGAAGGCATTCTGTCTCAGAGAGTCAGTTGCTTCACAGTTACAATTACGAAGGCTTGCGCAATTAAGACAGAGCTTTAGTTTATGTGGAATTTGTCAAATCCAATGCATTGATGAGAAGGTAACAAAGTGCTCTCTTTTCAGGGTGTCTTCATTGCAGTTGTTTGGCTTACATTTTATTAGAGGTTCCCACTTTTCTTTGCCTTGTCATGGTGGCTGTGGAGTGCCATGGCATTCTTTGATCTTCAGTTCACGTCTTGATTTCTAATTTTGCCATTTATTCTTAAGAATTTACTTCTCTTTACAACAAAGTAGTAAATTAGAACTATTTTTTTTTTTTATTTCAATTAGAACTATTGTTGTTGTTTGGATTCCCCCATGTTTTGCTTTTTTTTTTTTTGTTGTTGTTGTTGATTTTTTTTTTTTTTATTTCAATTAGAGTCAAAGAACAATTATAGTCTTTTAGATGTTATAGTTTAGAGTTAATACTTTAAGTTGATGGTCTTTAAGGTACTAAAGTACATACAATCATATATATATGTGTGTGTGTGTGTGTGTGTGTGTGTATTGATGTGCTAAACAGACTGGATCGATTGGATTCGCGGTTTTTTAATGTAAGATCCGTAATCCAATCCAGTGTAGCCGGATTAGTGATTTTTCAATCCAGTCCAATCCAATAGATCAAAAAATTGATCCAATTAGTAATAATTGGTCCGGATTGGACCGGATCAGCGGATTAGTGCAATCTGTGTGCACCCCTACGTATGTCTAATGTCAAACCTGTCAATTCTCTAACGAGCAACGCTAGAATGACTCGGATGGGACACATGGGATGGACACCCGAGTGATTATGTCCATCCATTTACACATTGGGATATGTGCGCACACAAATCGATGCACAATGGATGGACATAATCACCAGGTGTCCCTCACCGGGTCATCCTAGCATTTTCGTTCTCTAATTTAAGGACTGGGTGTCTTGGGCAAAAGTGCTTAAAAACTTAGACACATGTTTAGTTATATGTACTAATGTGTGTGTGTATATATATATATATATATATATATATATATATACTATCCTATAAACCTACGTTCTTCCTTATTTTTTTCCATTTCTTATTCTATATCAAGAAGTTCTTGACAAGTTTTTCTTTCTTCTTTCCTTTTTTTTTCTTTTTTTTTCGGTTTCCTACGTGGTATTCGATGTTGACCACGTTGTTTCCTTCTTTCTTTCTTTTTTTAAATTGTGTTTTCTAAATGATCTTATACAAATATCTTTTAAAATGGAACGTCTAAATGTTTTCAAGTGTTGACATGTTTCAAGTGTCTGATCTGGGTACTTTTGATTAGAGTGAATGGTCTTGGCAACATAAGTTTATGGCATTTTATTTATTACTGGTGAATTGGTGATGCTTCACATAACTTAAGCCCAAGAGTTGTCTTCCAAAATACTACTTGGTTGAATAGGATTTAGGAATAAGTTAAGAATCTTTCAGGTAGCATGAGATTTGTGTAAAACACAATGGACTATTGGAAATTCTTTTGAATTCTCATGCGATGAATAGAGAGGAACAGCTGGGGAAGATTAAGAGTTGTCTGGATGACTCTCTTGCGTGTTTTGATAGCTTTGTTCTATCGGTTGTTTTCTGGATTTTTATTTGTATTTACTTATTATCTTGTCTTTCGATTTTGTATTACGTAACTCTTTACTATATAAAACATAATTTTTGGATTTTGAAGTGTCTGAGCACCTTTCTTTGGTTTACAAAGTTCAATAGCATTCTTGAGATTTATAGGGAATGAGTGAGTTTCCATGTGGCAAATAAAAACAACAAAAAAGGTCAATCTCGAATAAGTTGAGTGTTTCCCCATGACATATAAAGAGCTTTTTTATAGTTTTGTTTTCTAATTTTATGTCTGCCTTTTTGGATCCCGTACTGACCTTGTTCTCTTATTCCCTTTTCAACTATCTTCTGCATATGCTATTGTCAATTATGATTTGTGAAAGTGAATTTCTCTTGCGTGGTTCCTTGTTTTATTTTATTTTTTCTCTTTTTACATTCCTCATTACTTATTCTTTCCAAATTCTTGTTTCAGAGTAAAGGGAGATTTTGATCGTTGATTTGCTTGATGACTTAATGATCGATTGTTGGAATGACTGACAGAAATATGCCAGTGAGCCAATTTTAACACAGCACCACTAAGATTATAAACTATTTCAAGAAGTCGCGAGGTACCGAGCATTTCTGTTTCTATGATTCAAGGCTATACTCATCCGATCGTAAGAAACATGAGAAGTCACAGTTTACAACTGCTAATCTTCATCCTAATATCTGCTGGTCTTGGTTCAAGTATTGGTAGCAGTAAGAATAATGCCGACTTCTTTTCTTGCATCTCTGACGGAGGGGTAAGAAATTTCACTACCCCTGGTGCTGATCAAGAGTACAACCACATTTTCAACCTTGCTGCATACAACCTTCGCGTCGTAAGTGCATTTTCCAAGCCAAATGCAATTGTGTTGCCTGAGACTAAGGAGCAACTCGCAGCTACTATTGTCTGCTGTCGTAAAGCTTCATGGGAATTCACATTTAGAAGTGGAGGCCACAACCTTGAAGGCATATCATACTCTTCAAAGAGTCACCCCTATGTGATGATTGATCTGCTGAGGCTTAATAAAGTTGCTGTTGATTTGGCGTCTAAGACAGCTTGGGTTGAAGGCGGGGCAACACTAGGTGAAATCTACTATGCAGTTGGAAAATCAAGCAATAGTCTAGGTTTCCCGGCTGGCTTTTGCCCTGCTGTTGGAAGTGGTGGCCATATTGGCGGTGGGGGTTTTGGCTTCATGTCTAGGAAGTACGGGCTCGCCTCTGACAATGTTGTGGATGCGATACTTATCGATGCGAATGGGAAGTTTTTGGACCGTAAGAGCATGGGAGAAGAAGTGTTTTGGGCTATCCGTGGTGGTGGTGCTGGAAGTTGGGGAGCAGTTTACAGTTGGAAGATTACATTGGTTGATGTGCCTGAAACTGTCACTGTGCTTCAACTCACCAGGAGTGGATCAAGTAGTGATGCTGTCAAATTGTTTAATAAATGGCAATGGGTGGCTCCTGATCTAGAAGATGAGTTCACCCTAATGATTTCTGTAACTGCCAATTCTGGAACCAGTGTCGTAACCAATTATAAAGGACTCTACCTCGGACCCCAATCCTCAGCTATCACATCAATAAATCGCGTATATCCTGAACTGAAGGTTGTTAAAGGGGAATGCAAGGAGATGAAGTGGGTTGAATCAAATGTATATCTTGCAGATTTCACCAAAAGTCTCACTGTCGACGCTCTGAAAGACAGGTTCGCAGCTTCTGACCAAAAGAGATACTACAAATGGAAAGGTGACTACGTAAAGAAGCGCATCTCCGTTGAGGGTGTTGAAGGTATGCTTGAGATATTGCTAGAAGAGCCTCATGGTGAGCTTCAACTTCTTCCATTTGGAGGAATGATGGCGAGGACAAGCATCGACGCAACTCCTTACCCTCACAGGGAAGGAAATCTTTACTCTATGGGGTGCCTTGCGACTTGGAATGAACATGAAAATGAGAGAAGTGATACATACTTGGATTGGGTTCATAGAATCCACAAGTACATGACTCCTTATGTCTCTAAGGGACCTAGAACTGCTTATGTGAACGAAATGGATCTTGATCTTGGTGTGATGGACTGGGGAAATCTTAGCATCTCTGCTGATGAACAGGTAGAGCTAGGAAGGGTTTGGGGAGAGAAGTACTTTTTGAGGAACTACGATCGGCTGGTTCGAGCCAAGACCGCAGTCGATCCAAGCAATGTGTTCAGACATCAACAAAGTATTCCTCCTAAACAAGATCAATGTTTATGTAGTGATGAGGTTAGGTTCCATTAATCTCCTAAACATGATCTACTTATGTATAATTTTGGTCCTTTAATAAGAAGTTATATATTATTTCTGACATCTATATTTTTGTATGTACAATTTTTTTGAGTTTCCTACAACTGGCATAAGAAACAGTTTATGGATTATAAAAAGCTTTTAGCTTTGCAATGCTATTTTTCCACACAAATTTTTGGATGGATTTTGTTACATGATGGTTTAAATACTTGTGACAAGCTACAACGAAGAATGCCTAACAAGACTTTCACCAAATTGATGTTGAACTGTATGATTGACAAAGGCAGATATCTAAGCTCATCATCTATAAATTTCCACCTCCATAGTAATACTAATACCAGAGTCTACAAATCTGAAATCAAATCAGATATATAGCTAGAAGCCAAATAGGTTAAGCTACAATTGTAAATAGAGATGTTAGTAATATATCAACTTAATCCGAGAGCACTTTATAGTTCAATGAGAAAATTTTCGCTTCATTGTGATAATCAAGAAGCTTTCGTTGGGAGGTGGCAATGTAACTATTCTCAAGGAAAAATACCACAATCTCGCATAGTATGTAGTAATATTTACCAACCAAGCAGAAGCTAACCATATTGCACTAAACAACTACGTCTGAACACTACCTTTTCCTGCTGTTCATGAGATTAGAACCCATTTGTACTCAGTACTCTACAGACAACATTTGCTTGACAAAGAAAAAAGAGTACATGCATATGCATAGATCAAAGAAAAATTGTGTTTCCATTAATCAATGTATATGAACATTACAAGTACAAGAACATGAAAATTTCCAGTAAACAACAAAGTTGTGTTTCTACTAATCAAAGTATATGAACATTACAAAATTTTAAGTACTACATAAAAAAAGTCCAGTAACGAGCAAAAGATGAACAAAATCATGTATATGTATGCGAGTCATCCAAAATTAAAGAGGGACCGGGAGGGCAAATGCCTCAAGTGGACTGAGCGCAACCAACTGAAACTTGCAATCTAGAGCCGTGGAAAGAACTGCATCTGCGTTGTTGAATTCAACCTTGTGATCCTCGAAGAAGTTGATCAAACGGATGAGATTAAGTAGAGTTCTCTCGAGCTCCTCCCCAACACTCCACTCACTAATCTTGGCCTTAATTTTTGATGGATCGCAGCATATCAACTCCCACACTGGGTAGTCCTTCCTTGGCATCACAAAGTTCTCTTTCTTGAATCTCAACATTGGACAGTAATCACCCTTTCCATCACCAAGATATATGATCCTCTTGTTTCCCTCTTCAGCATTGGCTTTGATTCTTTCAATGATCCGACCCTGTAAATCAAATCCATAATCAATCAATCAACCAATTAATCACAAGTTCTTTTTTTTTTTTTTTTTTTGTATCAAAAGAAAGAAAAGAAAAAATGTTGCCTTGCACATGTTGGGAGGGCAACTATCAAGATTGCTAATACAATTAGGACTTGTGAGATCATGGCACGGGAATATTCTGAGCCGCCCTTGTTTGTCAACGATGCTTGGATTGGTGTTGATCTCGGAAAAGCAATCAAGAAGACCGTGGTACTTCAATATTGTCTCAATGAAGAATGTATTGGCGTCGCTCACTATCCTTAGTTCGCATCTGCATTGTTGATCCATTCAAAATAACATTAGCAACAAAAATATAAAACAAATTGTCAAATAAAAAAAAAAAAAAAAGAGACAGAAACTTTCAAAAAAAAAAAAAAAGAATTGTAATATACCCTAGAGAGTGAGCAGTTTTAATAGCAGAGGCAACGTGAGGAATCAGAGGAGCCTTTATCAAGCAATGTGCAATGTCTTCAATTGTTATTCCTTGTGAATGCATCTTCCCCATCACTATGTCCTGCACAAAATAATACAAGAAAATTCAATTTAAAAGAATTTGAAACAATATAACCAAAAAAACAAACAAACCAAAACAAAACAAGAACACAAGAAAACATGAATAAAAGATCACTCACCATAGCCAAATTCCATGGCATTGTTGTGGTGAGTTCCTCAAACAATTTCGTGAAACCGAACCCATCAACCACCCAATTATCACTATCACAGTCAAGAATCGTCTTGTCGAAATCGAAAACAATCATTACAGCCATTACCACTCTCAAGAATGGTGTTGACAACAAAGCTCTCAAGAATGGTGTTAACAACAAAACAAAACTGTCTGAACGAAAACTTGCAAACGAAACTTGCAAATAATATGCCGAGGTATTTATAGCAGCATGTCTATTTTATACACACTTATTATTACATAATAAGTTCAATTCGTAACGGATAGAGATTAATTTGTGTTTCGATCAATTAAACATATGCATTAAGATAAGGTTAAGATACGTATGATTTGACAAAAAAAAAAAAAAGGTTAAGATACGTATGAAATAGATTATGATACATAATAGGTTAAGATACGTATGATTTGACAAAAAAATGGTACTGTCCTCGAAAAAAAAAATCTACAAATCCCATATTCGAAAAATAACCCTAGTAAGCCCTTTTCGGCATTTCCCAATTTCAATTATCTTATAAGAACCCTATAAAAATTCAAAAATACAACAACAACATAGCCTCAGTCCCCAAATTAATTGAAGATAAAAATTCAAAAATAAAATAAGAAAATAATAATAACCCTAAAGAGGTTCACAAATCACTCTTTCAGCAAGAAAATTTTACCAAAATTCATTTCAGAGAAAAGGCACGAGCACAGGCACAGTAGGCCTACATTGACAAACATGAATAAAAAAAAGAGTAGACATCAAAAAAATAATTTAAAAAAAAATAATAAGAGCACCAATGTAAAGAACAAAAACAATCTTGTAAAAACTTGGATATTTGACACTCATCTCAGTCAACATACATTATTACTGAATTCCTCACCCCAAGAAAAAAACATTTTAAATTCTCAGTTATCATCTCCTACATCCTCACAAGCTAAAAAAGACTACTCAAGGACGACCTGATTAAAGCATCTTTTTTTTTTCTTCTTCTTTACAAATACTTTGTAGGGTACGAAAAACTTTTCTGGTACAAGCTTCAATTGATGTTGGTATGTTCTCTTGAACATTTTTGTACAGAAGCATCACGAGTTCAAAAGAAAACAAAAACAGGACGTTTGGCGTAGCTCCACTCGAAACCGGTCCCTCAACCATCGCTTTCTTTGACAGTCCTATAATACTGGTATTTACTCCGTTCATAAGCTTCGAGCAACCTTTTCGTATAAATCACGAGGCCAATTCCGATTCAAGTTGTTGGCAACAAAATTTGCTATCTGCAAAAGACCGAAACCATTACATTCAAATGCATAAAGTAAGAAAGATGTTTTATAATAGAAGCTTTCTCTAGGCCATATGGCAAGCAAGTTAAGTTGCACAGTTTTCAGACAAACAAATCTTATCAACTTAATATTGCATCCCTTCTTCAAGGACTAACATGACAAGTAATTGTTCACTCAAGTAAATTCATTCTTCATTGCCTCGACTTCTTACCTTTCTTCTAGCCATTACTCAAGTATACGAGTATTTTAGCAATTGTATCGTGGCCATAAAATATTACTCAAACTAGAGAAAGCTGCAGTAGAATTTCATGAATGCTCCTCATGCATTATAAAAATCAGAAGAAAATATTAATATGCACAACCTAACCAACTTACTTAGATACATACCTTAGTCCGCAAAGCACGAAGTAGATCATCAGAATCAGTCACATTATCCAGACAAACAAGTGTAACTTTCAGGAGATCCGGCACACAAGCTTGCACGTGGGGAGATAAATTTTGGAAAACGTCAGCGGTTATGTTAGGTCCTCGAGGATCCAATGGGAGAAAAGAAAGCTTGACAACCTCCCTTAGAGCATCAGCATATTGACCAGTTCTGGACAACTTGTGAATAAATAGTACCATTTCAAGCTGTCTTAACACAGTTTGTTGTTCCAAAATACGCTCTCGCTCTTGCAAGCTGCAACAACCAAAATATCGCATCTTTAAGTAACAGCAGAGAGATGGAAAAGAAGGAACACTACCCTTTCTTTGACACACAAAACCAGTGAGAAAAATAATGAGAGAAAAAGGCACATAACTGACAAGCCCGTCAATGAAAAGCTTTATGACCTAGAGATACTAGTACATTTATCAATTTAGTGTACAAAAAGATCTCTTTTGCACTATAAATCATTTCAATAACTGTAGATCATTAACCATTCATTCCCAAGGAACATTTTCAAGCAGATCGCCAAGCCCAACACACAGACCAAAACAAAACTAAATAACAGAACAAAGAATCCCATTGCAAGCCATTTTTAAGCCATAAGCATCACTTATCCATTCCTTATGTAATGCTACGCAACTTACTAATACGAGCAGGTCTCATCATCTATTCGATTGAAAAGAGATAAACTACAAACCCTGAAAGAAAAAAAAAAATGTACACAGAACAAGATAGACCACTGACCTTGCATCGTTGGAGTACTTGAACATTTCCAGTATTTCATTACCAGAATGAATGAGTCCGGAAGTTTCACTTTCACCATCCAGCCTCCCCCGTGAGAGGGCACAAATTGCATCTGAGAGGCACTTGTTAATTGTCTCCAGAGCTATAGAAAATGCCCCAATTCTCTTTTGGATCTCCACAGACTGAAATCATCAAGGTACAAAACAGCATGGATATGTTTAAACAAGAAAGAACAAGAAAAAGAAAATTTAACTTGCTTATGAACTGAAATAAATGCAGTGCATATCAAGAGATCCTCATATTGCTCCAGGAAGTGAAGATAGATTTTTTTTTCATCATTGAGGGAAAAAAAAGACAGAAAAAAATAAAGAGCATGGCTTTTTTACATGCAAGAAATACAAGAGTATTTTAATTAAGACGTCCAGAAGTGTCAAAGAGACCACGCCAAATCTGATCATCTACAGGCAGTATAACAAGAAAGAGTATGGACTTGACCATGAACAACATTTCATGGAGATATTTTCCTTAACAAGTTACAAAATGTCTGCACCTTTCATTCCAAAATGACAAGAAATGAAGGTTTCAGGTATGCTGACACAATCAAGTCATATACACCACTTGGCACACAAAATACGAGAAGAGAGTATGTAATTATTCATAGAAGCAGACAAATGACGCACTTGACTCAAACTAATCATCGTAATATGAATGTCAATACACCACTTTATTATCCTTAACTTGTGAAACATATGATGGCCATTGCGCAACAAATAATACATCAAACGCATTCCAAAATTGGTAATTGACGACTGACAGACAATCAAAATCTAATGAATTAGAATAGAAAATGAAAGATGACAATAAGAACTCACTTTATCATAAAGACCAGCTTCCTGACATTGTCGAGCAGCCTCAAGCAAAAACTGCTGTTGCATTTTCCCATCAATGAAAAACCTTCTAAGTTCACCTTCTTCCCCTGAACCTCTTGGACCAAGAAGAAGAGGTATGCCACCATCACGTAATAATAGCTCAGTGAGAAGTTGTTTAAGCATCAAAAGCTTTTGCCGCTGTTGATGGGTGTTGCCCCTTCCAGTCCATGACACTTGTCCTCCACCCATTGCAGCAGCAGCTTGTGCATAGTACTCCAATGCCATCATATGATTACCAGACCGTAAGTAAGCTGAACCATACTGTCGAATTATATTGGCAACTTCTGCAAAAGCATCCATCACTCCCAGCTTCAAGCCAGCCCCAGCACCTTCAGAGAGAACATCATGATCCGCTAGCACAATTGAAACATGGACAGCATCGATATTGAAACCTTCATCCCCAGTTTCTTTTGATAAGTAAAGGACAGCAGGTAGTAACTGGATGCTCAAAAGCAATATATATGGGTACACCAATGGATCCTTTCCATTCTTTGTGTAATATGAAGGCTCAAACTTGTTTAAGTAAATCTGTAGATCATCTAAACTGTATGCTACCATTCCCTCGTTAAGAATGGCAGTAGATGGGCCACCTGAATGGTCTCGTACAGCCGACAACTTAAACCACAAGAAATCCTCAATAGTATTAAAAAGTGAAGGTAAATCCCTAAGTATTCTGTCAATTTGTCGGCGAGAACCAGATATAATGGCATACAGAAGCAGCTTTTTCCTGTCATACCCACTTCGACCTGCTCGATCACCAACTCTAACATTTTCTCACATTCTTCAGTAGCTGCAGCAGCAGTTTCTGCTGTTACCATGCCTCCGCTAGTAATCCACTCAATGAGCTGCAATGAAAGAAACAATTACTGCGGTGATATCAAATATGTAAATTAGAAATTATGAATCATTAATACCTGAGGAGCAAATTGATGAGAAACTCTCGATGATAGGGCAATGTTTCTTGCCTCATCATAATAGCCAGTTCTCAAGCAAAAGTATATCTGTATATAATCAGAAGGAGAAGTCAATTAATATGAAGTTGAGTATCTAGGATCAAGGGGTGCAAAGAGAACCGGGATTCTAATTTCTAACATGACTTTTCTCAGAAAATAGAGGAAAGAAAATTCTACAGCATCTATGTGGATTTTTTATTTTTTTTGGTCAAAAAAGAAGTGCTAACTGAAGTTTTTTTTTTTTTTTTTGGGGTAGACAAAGTGGCTTCTAATTCAAAGAAAGAAGCTGAATTTCAAGTTTCATCAACAGCTTATAAGTCTGACTCTACAAACATATGAGAACTAAGAAGAAGCTGAATTGGTTCAATATATTCAACATTTGAGTGAATGGGAAATTTTGATTTAGAAAGAAAAATGCCACTGGTGACTCATGCAAACTTCAAATGAGACCTTTTAATGTTTCTGACAAAAGTGAAGGAAAAAGAAAAAAAGAAAAACTGTAATGTTGGTCTGTCAACATATATCATGAAAGGCTACCCACTGCCCGCAAGAGAAAAAAAATACAGAAGAAAGGACAACCTGAAGCCAAGTCGTATCAATAGGAGGCTGCCTACGAGCATCACCTGCATCAAAATCCAGGACCCCAAAATCCCTTAGACGTATCTGCACAGAAATAAATAGTAAGAAGATTAATCTAAGCAGCAAGCAACATAAAAAAATATACCACCGCCAATGAACTTAGACAAAAAGAATCTACCCGAAGAAATGCGCGAACTTTTTGCAAGTTCCCAACAGCTCCACCAAGAGCAGCCTGACAAAACAGATGTCAGTGTTACATTATTGCTTATGTTTGTATCTTCGGCAATGATATATGACCAAATAAAAAAAATGAAGGGAAGCATTTGGAATCATATACGCCTTAAGAACCACAACCCATCAACAAATTAAGAGGCTTTCAAGCAGAGTTTACAAGGGACCTGTGCATGATTATAAAAAGACATTAACTGGAGGATAAATGGAGAAGATCAACTGGAGATAGAAACCCTTTATCTTCTTCAAACATATTTTTCCTTATGTTTTATTTATATTTGATAAAGAGAGCATATCTTCATGCTATTATCAGATGCAAACAATGTTGCCAAAGCATTCATTTAGCAAATGCCTAGGCATTTTTTTTGTAATTAGACGAGGTAATAGCTACGCGTACATAAATAAGGATGAGGGGTTAGAAAAAATTATGAGTTTTATAATACATGTTTGATGTTTTTTAATAAAATATAAATATAAATATATTACTTATTCTAGCTTTTAAGCTAAACAAGAGTACCAAGCTTCTATTTGTTCGTATGCAGAAAAATAATGGATTTAAATAAAAGAAACATGTATGATATTTGTTTTACGCTTGTTTTAAATATTCTCGCACTAAACCGAGCACAATGGAAGAGTTCGATCCATGTAGCCAACCCCAACTAATTTGGGATTGAGGCTATGTTGTTGTAGTTATTGTTATTCTTGGTGTTGTTTGAATATTTATCAGTAGACATACCTTAGGTGCTGCATTCCCCACATTGTGGTTAGCTAGATCATGAAACAAGATGTGTGTGCGCGCACATACCGATCTGTAAATAGGACCTCAACAATAGTGTAGCAAATGAAGCATATCAATAGATCATTAACCTTTCGAATTAACTATTTTGGTAAACTTTTCTATGCAAAGGACCGCGTCATTTAAATATTCCAAACTTAAAACTAAAAGTTGTCCATTATGCATATTTAATGCCAAATTCCATGAGAAGGGTTACTCTAATGAATACCATGCAAGAAAATACCAAAAAAATATAAGTAAATTCAAAATTAAACATGATTAGAAAAAGAACAAAAAAAACTCAGGTAATGTAGCACGGGTATATGCATGGTCAAGATTCATGGCAAAAGTACACCAAAGACAAAAAGATAGCCCAAGGGCCCCCAAACAATTACCACTAGCATAAATAATGCCAAACATCGATAAATCCTTTTAAATCATGACTCCCATTCTTTAAGCACAAAATCATTACCTGCACAGGATGACTGTGTATTGTATCCATGATATATTTTTCATGACCCCATTCAAGGTGTTGCCTTGCACCAATCACTAATGACATTTTTCTTGAAACATTCTGCTGAACAGCTGAGTTCTCAACAACCAAAGTCTACATAAAATATGACGAAAAACCCTTAGAATAAGATACTAACACTAAAATATTACTCTCATCACTCGCACAAAATAGAAACACCATAATACCATGAAAGCAACTATGCACAACTTAAATCCATTTGGACATAAATCACTAAATTTTTAGTTTTACCTGGATCAAGTGCCAAATCTTTTGCATGCTAACAGATTTTGAGCCAGTCATATCCAACCCCATACTTTCATAAGCAGTTTTAAAAGCTGTAGCAGGCTGTAGAAACAAAAAACTATCACAAACCAACACGAGAAAAATTAACTTTACAGATGCATTCAGATATAGAGTCTACTATTCAAAGAGTATAGTCATGAAAAATCATAATACAAGAAGAAAGGACATGCATGTATATCAAAGCAAGACGACCACATGAACTGCAAACAAGTGTTCTAATCATCCAGTAAGTTGAAGAGAGTTTCTTTAAGGGAGAGCGAGATATACAGACAACACATAAAAGCTGAAAAGAAAAATAAAAATGCACCAACCATACCCAGGCACTTAACTATGGTAGAGAATTAAAATAAGGTACTGATAGTTGGTGGTCATTGGAAAAGAAGACTTACATTAAAAGGCAATGCCCGTTCTCTTGCACTATTCATATTTCTCACCACTTCACCATATACGGCAGCCTTTTTTTCAAGGATGGATTTGTCACCTAGAGGCACAAGCGCCATGCAAGATTGACCAGCAGAAACTTGAGGGCTTGAAGTGATGGATGCAACTTGAGCAGGACAAGTAACCCCATTGGTGACAGCATTTGCGTTGGTCCTCGGTAACGATGACAGCCGGCTCAAGCTTTGCAGGAAATCCACCTTCTCCTTTTGCCAATCCTCCTGTTAAAAATTGCCAATCAAATTATAGAATAAACTACGTCACAAAAACGAGAATCAGCTTGACATAAATGATACATCTTTATATTATGCAAAAGAGAATCACCTTAGATTAAACAGTAATCAAGCCTCAGAAAAGCAGAGACTTGCACCAAACGTGTCTCAGGCACAAAGAAATGATAATATACGAAAAGGTGCCCAACCGATAAGGAGGATGAAAGAGAAGACAATAGGATGGGAGAGACAAACGTCTTTAGTTTTTCTTTTCTTTTTATGAATTTTAGAAAATTTTCTTGCACAATGGAAGAGTTTGATCCATGTAGCCGACCCCAATTAATTTGGGACTGCCATGTTGTTGTTTGTTGTGGTGGTGGTGGTGGTTAGCAGATTTTCGATGATGGAAAATAAGACCGTAACAATAAGCAACCATTGTTAATTACAAAAGAAATAAACTATCAAAGGGAGTTTGACCAGACAAAGCTTACGAACCTCCAAAACTTGTAACATGTGATCATTAAAATATCTGAGGTTCTCCTTCTGAGCTTCCTGAATAGCTGACACCATTGCCATTTCATGCACCTGCAATTGTCAAAATAATTAAGACTCAGGAAGTCTACAACAGCGTAGACCTTGATATTAGTAAATTTCGTCTGCCTAAAACAATAAAGATACTCATGCACAAGATCTTATCCATAGAATTAAATTGATCCAAAAGACAAAAGAAAAATGCTTCATCCACTAACAACTTTTATCATCATAAAAAATAAGAAAATCTAGAAGAGATAAGAAGACATACAAAATAACAATACCATTTGGTAAAACAGTTGAGCTCGTCACAATGTGAAAGGAGTGCTACAAATTACCAAAATATGCAAATTACATCAATAGTTGTTTACCTGTTGTAGATACTCTTCAACACTCGTTGCCTCGGAAGGAAAACATCCTCAAATGTTGTCTTCAATGACAATGAAGAAAACAAGTCAAAGAAACAATTATAGGTATAAAAAAACTTGAGAACGTTCAATTGTCTAAAGTGATTTTCCACACATGCCAATCTAGCCAAAGTAACTAAGTCGTAAGTCGTAACATAAACTACTAACTTTTCAAGAAAAAAAATCACTGTACAATTATGAATATCATGAAGCCAAGGAGCACAGCACACAAATAACATGGTGTAGAATGTAAGGGACAATTGTGATTGGAAATCACAATCTTTTTCTTAAGAAGGAAAAAACACAACAACAACAACAACAACAACAACAACAACAACAACGACGACGACGACGACAACATAGCCTCAGTCCCAAATTAATTGGGGTCGGCTACATAGATCAAACTCTTCCATTGTGCTCGATTTTGTGCAATTGATAGTGAGCATTCCAAACCATCCAAGTCCCGCTTAATTAATGCATCCCAGGTTAACTTTGATCTACCCCTACCTCGTCGAATTTCTTCATTTTCTATTGAGTCAAGTTTTCTAGTGGGAGCATTTGTAGACCGTCTTTGCAGGTGTCCAAATCATCGCAACCACCCTTCCCTAATCTTTCTATATTTCTTATTATATCTTTACAAGTTTTACCACACATCCATCTAAGCATCCTCATTTATGCTATGTAATTGTTGTTGTTTTACCGCTCAACATTCACTCCCATAAAGCATAGTTGGCCTAATTGCGGTTCTATAAATTTTTCCTTTTAACTTGGTAGGGATATTTCTATCACAGATCACACCTGTTGCACTCCTCCATTTCTTCCATCCAGCTTGAATTCTAAATGTGACATCATTCTCAATATTGCCATCATTTTGAATGATTGATCCTAGATATCTAAAGTGTTTCACCTTAGGAACTTCTACTTCCCCTAATTTTACCACTCCATCATCTCTATGTCCTACAAATGAATAAACCTAGAGAAATTAACACCTCACAAGCTAATTGACATTATATACAAGCTTGCAAAAAAATAGAACTTCTATCAAACAATCATTACAACATAATTGTGGCTCAGTTCTTTTGAAGACCTTGTTCCTGTTTGGCCATAAGAGTCTCTCATCACTAATGAGATGATCATTCTTCATGCAAGGATTTTTTAGTAGTTATAGCATAGAAGACTCACAAGTGCAAATACACACACAAGTACGAACAAATAGGCAAAAAAACTGTCAATAGAGTTGAGAAATAACGACCAAGCCTCAAACCCTAATTAGCTGGGGTGCAAAAAACCAAGCCTCAAGCCATAATTAGTTGGATTCAACTACATGGAACAAATGCTTACATAATCCTTTTCAATCCTTCCTAATTAATGAATCCTCAATCTACCATTTCCCCCATTTTTTCATATTAGGGTGGAAATACTAAGATTTATCTTGGGAAGATTGTCCACTGAACGTGAAATGAACTGATCCTTAATTATTGAAAATAAATTATTTCATTAGTCACCCCTTAAGAAAAGAAAAGTAACAAGAAAAAGTATCAAGATACTGTCACTCAAAATTACATTTTCTTCCCTATCTAACAAATTAAAATATTCCATAAAGTTGCATTTTGCTCTATCTTCAAAAACTAAAATTGCTGAAATGCCCATACAACCACAATAGTATAGCCTCAATCTCAAATTAGTTGGAGTCGGCTACATGGATCAAATTCTTCCATTGCACTCTATTTAATGCAATTGATGGTGTGCATTCCAAATCATGAAATGCCCATAATTATATAAACTTATATTTTTCCCCTATCTATAAAGATATAGCTTTAAGTATTCTTTTGACTTGAGTTCTGATGGGTCCACATGTTAATTTAGCACCAACGAGATGTTGTATGATGAGATGTGAACCAATCAATAGTTCAACGCACCAACAAGGAAAAATGGTCATAATTTACAAGGTTATGGCCACAAGGGTAATTGTGAATTAGGGCATTCTAATTCAACAGTTGAAATCATAATGTAAAAATAATATATTTTTACTATCCATTCATGTGGAATGAGATTTCCAACATCTACTTTAAGAGATTGCTATTAGCGACTTGAGTATATCTCATGTCCTTTAGGAGCTTCTACTTCTAATTAAATTGCTTCATTCTCTTCATCTCTAATATAACGCCTGTATTTAGTCTTAGTCCTACCCAACTAAAAGCCTTCAACTTCTAATATATACAGCCCTCGCAAATAGCATACATCATGACATATACTCTTAAATATGCCTAGTTAGTCCCTCCATGACCCAGTAGAGAGATATGGCTTAAGGAGGTAGAGGATCCTTAATGCAATCCTATAGAATACTTAGAAATAGAAAACTCTTTTGTAATTAATCCAATTATTTTTATACATGTTACAACTCCATATATTACCTTTAACCAGTGTTATCGAAGTCGAGAGGCGCACTTCGGGCGATGGTTGCCTAAAATGCCTAAGGTGCACGCCCAAGTGAAGCCAATTGTACTTAATTATTAATATATAATAGAAACAAATTATGCATATATTTTATATAATATTGCATCTTAACAAAGTTATGAACTGCAAAAAATTTACAAGAGAAAAAGAAGACCAATATACATGAAAGTATCACACATTACGTAAGATTAAAATTATAAGAACATAATGATAGGAAAAGAAAATCATGACAATGGCATATCATTGTGATTAGTAATTTTCTTTCCTCATTCTTCCTTTTTTTTTATGGATGGAGGCTTTGTCGTTGTTTCTTTTTTTCTTTTTGCAAACTTTCCTTTTTTTATGGATTTTGAAGTTCTCACCTTTTTTCCTTCTTTATCCAAACTTTCCATCTTTCTTTTAAGTAGCTTTTTATGAAAATGATCTAATCAACTTTCTCCCACCCTTTTTTAGTTTCTTTTTCTTTTAAATTATTATCCAATAAGGTAAATCCATAGTTTTTAGAATTGAATTAACATAAAAAAAAACCAAACAAAAAAGCAAATAAAATTGATTTAATGGGTTAGGCGTGCGCCTTGGAACCGCTCACAGGCGCAGTGAGGCGTGCGCATTGTTGAAGCCTCATCGCCTTAGTGCTATTGAGGCGCAGAGGTTGCCCCTCGCCTCAAGGCGCGCCTGAGGCGTGCACCTCAATAACACTGCCTTTAACAATGTCTATGTAATAAGCATGGATTGTTAAAAAAAATAAATTAGGCTAAGGGCATAACTGTAATGAAAATTAACTTTGAGTATACTAGAATAATATTTCAACTTTGTAAGGGGCAACAATTGGAACATAAAATAATAAATGCCAATTTAGTACGTAATGGGGTTATGGTCCCCAATTGTAGTACGTGCATTGAACTCTTTTTTTGGTGAAGTCATTGAACTCTCTCTACCCCTGTTAAGAGAGAACTTGTGGAAAGAATATAAGGACAATTGGAAAATAATCATTCGAATTATGAAAACCCAAAGGATTCTTCAGGTGCTTATAAATGCATTTACATATGAAGACATATTGCTTGTCACTACGGATATAGGCATGAGAATTCTATCAAAATATATCGAGATGAAGGAGCTTCTTGAAGCTTTCTTTGTATTGAGGATTCTGAAATAGAGAATAATCTCAAGTTATTCTAAAATTATCACAAAGGAGTTATATAGATAGGGTGGTTAGAAAGTTTGGCATGCAAGAAGGTAAACATGGTGATACTAAAGATTCCTTGTGCAACACCAGTAGGGAGTCTAATTCATGTTCAAGTCTGTACGCTATATTCGGACACATCATGGAAGTGTTAGGCAGATACTTAAACGATTCGGGTATGGTCCGTATGGATCATCAAAAGCAATCAAAAGGGTTATGAGGTACATAGTGAACAAGAATTTGTGTGCTCCCATATAGGAAGTGAAACCATGTGGAAATGACGGGTACTCTAACTATGTTTTTGATGGATTCCAATGCAGTAGATCCACTTTTGATTACATCTAACTAATAACTATTGGTATGAGGTGCAATTTTTTGGCCTAGTGCCAAGAGAACTCTTTAGGCTACAAATACCTCAATTAGAAAACTCGACACAAAAGAAACTAAAGAAATTTAACAATATAGGGGTAGAGCTAAGATAGCTTGAGACGTATTATTTATGAAGGATCTAAAGGACTTTGAAAGCACCCCATCAAGTGCATTAAACTGGTGTGCATGGAAGAGCTTGCTTGATATAGCTAACCCAACTAATTTGGGATTAAGGCTATGTTGTCATGGTGGTTGTGGTTGTGGTTGTGCCAAGCAAACTCTTGTTGCGACCTCCAACATGTCAACAAAGTTAATATCATGTTATAAAATATCCAACCATGGGATTCAGTTGAGGAATTTCATCACTAAGTTGCGAAGTGGAAGGAATTGAAAGACCATCAAAGACATATTGTGACAACATATAATCCATTTTGTACTCCAACAACAATAGGAGCTCAACCAAGTCAAAGCACTTGGAGATGAACTCCAGGTTGGCAAAGCCTCTTACAAAGGATCATCCACACAAGGGCCTTCTTGTGCATAATGCTCACATGAGCGACAGATTATGAGGATTATTTGATTTGGAGGGAGTTCATCATTGTTGTATCTTGTGCACTATGTCTGCCCTCATAATTGTATGCACTTATATTTGAATATTCTTTTTATTAGAAATACAATTTGGTTTCTATTCAGCTCACTCTAAATGATCTCAATTAAGTAAAGTAAGACCGTTTGAATATTAACATATACAGGTCACCTTCTTGTGATTTTCATGCTACAAAATTCATAATTAGTCTATTTTATTTGGTTGTATCTTGTATTGAAGCTAGTGATCATTGATAGGTTTAGTTATGAATTATATGGTTGCTACTCGCTACCAATAACATGTTACCCCAAAAATCACACAAACAAATCATAACCATGCCAACTCAAGATGATCTACGAAAATGAACCTGAAGATTTCATTTGAGTTTGAATGTGATTACTCGAGTTTAATCTTCCATTTGTAGTTTCCTTTAGGTTCTTTACACAAGTTGATTGTAATTTTGATCTTTCGATGTTATGGTTTCCCTTCTCAACTATGGTTATTTAATCTCTCCAAAAGTTTAACGGCATAACTCATAAGTTTAATTCTACAATAGTTTGAGTAAGTTTAGATGTCTCCTTTGTTCTAAAAAATTTGTATAAGAGTTCGTTTCCAATTCATTGGCATTTTTTTTTTTTGTTTTAAGATTTTGCTACAAAGATTTGTCAACTAAGTCAATTTGATTTTTCCTAAAGCTTACAAGCCTCTATAGGAATTTCATCAGGACAAATGTTGTGAAGTAGGGGGAAGCCAACATATTCATTCTTTAGGGCATCTCCAATCTAGTGCTAAAATGGAGATTTTGGCGCAGGTTATACTCCAAACCTGCGCCAAACCTGACGCTAAAATAGAATCAAGCTTTAGTGTTGTTTTCATGTGTTGTGGGGAGGGATAAGGATAATGGTTAATTGTTTATCAAATCAAAAATTAATTATAATACTGGCATCAAAACAAAATTAATTACAATATAAAAATAAGAACATTTTTATTTTGCCAATTATTTACATCTAGATTTTTACCTCTAAAATAACAAAAAGAAGAATTTGTGTGAGTTTATTATTGTTTAGTGTAACTTTTTACACAAAAACGGTGTAAAAGTTACCCTATTTTGATGTAAGGCATTGGAGATGCCCTTACGGCCAACTAAAGTCCTACAAAAGTATGGTCCATTTACTATCTTGTTAATCTTGAGGACCAATATAAAAATTAATTCCAATTCAAGCAGTAACTTAGCCATAATAACACACTAGAACTTCAACATGCTTCAAGTAGCCAGGAGAGGAAAGAATGCGATGAAATCCCAATCACATAAGACTTTTCAACACAAGCCACAACTTACATGTTATACTCATAACAGATGGAAAGTTGATTTGTACCAATAGGCTATGTAACTCAACCACATAATCATCCTAAGTCCTAACAGAGACACCACATAGGAGCACCTGTAGAAACACTCACAATGAATTTGTTACAGAAAAAGCATCTAACAAATGTAGGATGAGCCATGGCGGAGAACTCACCTTCAATTCAAATGACTTTAGGTCACGCGCAAGCTGCTCTGCATTTATCCCTTCTCGAGCCAGTAGCCTGCACACTCAAGAAACAAGTACAAACAAAGACAACTAATAAATTAAAATTCACAAACACCTCAGTCAAACGTCAAAAAATCCCATCATCAAGCTTTAACAATCACACCAACTATGCCAAACAAATTCGTATCCATTACAATAAAATTGCAACTCACAAAGCCTATTTCTTAACCCTACCAAATCTAACGTCCTAATCTATCTCTGAACAGCAATTTGAAGTACATTTTTTTTTTTTTTTTTTTTTTTTTTTTTGGGGGCTTCTCACGTGGTGTTGGCACCAACCACACCGACTAATCCACGCTCAAACATTGCCGGGCCCCATTCGAGGGCCAGCCCTCCCCCAACCCAGTTTTCTCCATTCATGAAATTCGCACCCAAGACCTCGCTTAAGGGGAACGGGTCCCTTACCACTCGAAGCAACCAGTCGTTGGTTTGTAGTGCAATTTTATGCTCTACTTACATCTACTTCAAATATAGATAGATATTCCAAACACACAAAATTAAAGCCTCTATTTCTCTTAATCTATTTAAAAAAACGAAATGCAAAAGAGGAATCAAACCAAAAAATGGCTACCTCGTCGCGGCGACGGACTGTGCCGGAGCTTCGGTTCTGAGAGTCTTGGCCTTGAGCTTCTTCGACAGCGACTCCAACTGGTCCAAATTCCTCTGAAGATCACCAAAACAACAACAGAAACCATTAAAACGTAGAAAACCAAAGCGAGAATCGTCAAAGAAACCAAAACGAGAGGAACCTGAAGAGGCGGAAACTGCGCGGACGGAGCGGCTTGTTCGAGAAGCTTCGTTGAGGAGTGGAGGAGGTCGGTCCAGGTACTCAAATCGGGCTCCGACGCCATTGATTCTGCAACTACTACTGTTGAAGATCAACAGCTAAGAAGACGAGTTGGAGAGAGTGCGAAGAGTGACGACTGATGAGTGAGCAGTTGGAGCCCTAATTTGAAGATTTTGGTTTTTACGGAGACGCCCTTGGACTATTAGTTAATACACCAAAAAACCTATGCAAACGTGGCACGCTTAGGTGGCCCACCAAACATTTTTTTTTTCTTTTGACTAGTCTTTACTTAATTTATCCCAATTATTTTTTTCAACCCCACTTTTTGCTTCTTTTACCTCATTTTAAAATTTTTACTTTGTTTACCCACTTTTTACTTAATTTATCCCAATTTTTTTCAAAATTCCAAAAATATCTTTGTTCACCACATACCCCATCACTCACCCCCTCAATCTTCTATATTTCTTGATTTTAATAATTGTAGAGCACTTGTACTAAGTCACCAAATGTTGTAAGACTTTTTTTCGTTGAACAAGGTCGAATGTGGTCGCGATGTGTCTATAAACAAAAAAGTGTCGTCCGTGGGGTTTGATCGCATAAGGCTGACACTTCTGAAGAGGTATCGGCCGACTCTAATCGTGACCTCTAAATGGGTAACGGTCAAACTAACCGAGACCTCTAAAGAGATGTAGGTCAAATACGACCGAGATTGTGAAGAAAACTCAGTCTCAGTGGGTGACGAAGGGATCCAACAAAGACCTTTTAAGAGTTGTCGGTCTTGTGCATCCGACACCTCTTAAGAGTTGTCGGCTTTGTGCATCCGAACCCCGTGGGCAAGAGGAACGAACAATTTTTTTTTTGAAACTCCCAAAACATACATGAAAATAACAAAGAAATAGTGGGTTTTGCTAGGAATCGCTTGATATTTTCAAATCTATCAAAACTTTGTACTAAAAATACAAGATTTAAGCCTCAAATCGAAGCCATAAATCCAACAACAAATCCACAACACAATACTGACTTTAAAAAAGAAAAAAAAAACTTAAAAAACTACAAAATCAACACTAAAAGAGAAATAATGCACCTATGATATCAAATTGATGAGGTTTCACTTGGATTTTTCGGATTTAGATTGGTGGTGAGAGTACGGTTGGAGAAAGGGTGATTGGGTATGCGTGAGTGGGGTGACTGGGATATGCATGAGTAAAATCTCATTATATGAAGAGGTAGTTAGGTCATTTACATGGGGTGGGGTAAAGAAGCAAAAATTGGGGTTCGTATAGTTGCACCTAAAAGTGGTTTTATTTGTAAATTGTATGGGATGAGTGGCAAAAATATGAGTTTTTTTTATTAACACTATTACAAAAAACATTTCCAAATCTAACACTCCTTCCAAAATATTTATAAATGTGGCATCCTTGTCTGATGTGTCATCGCTTGGGTGGCAAAATGAGATAAAAAGTGACAGATGTGTATAAAACGTTTTCCCAAACCACGATTTAACTTTGGACAACCACAATTTACTTTTGGACATTTGATTTTTGCGCTACAGTGAAAAGCATGTTCCTAAACCACACTTTCCGCACAATATACGCACAAAATAGAAACGTGTTCCTAAATCATGTTTTCCACTCAATACACAAACACAATCAAGTTCTTGAAAATACATTTTTTTATGGTTGCAAGGAAAGCATGTTCTCAAAAAACATTTTTAGTTGTTGGATTTTGATTCTTTACATACACTATGATGATGTAATGCTACACCATGTAAAAAAAATTGAAAAAATGTTATTTTACAATAGAAATCACATTTCAAGAACACACTTTCCTTGCACCCAAAAAATGTAATTTTTACATGTCTAAGTTGGGTGGAAAACGTTTTTTGAGGACACACTTTCCTCCATAAAATGTATTTTCTTGTCCAAGTTGTGTGGAAAAACAATTTTGAGGACACACTTTCTTTGCAAGCATAAAAAATGTATTTTCAAGAACTTGGTTGTTTTGTGTATGAGTGGAAAGCATGGTTTAGGAACACGCTTCTGTTTTGTGGGTTTGTTGTGTGGAAAGCATAGTTTAAGAACAGACTTTTCACTGTAACACGAAAATCAGATGTCTAAAGGTAAATCATGGTTTGGGGAAACGTTTTATGCACATCTGTCACTTTTTGCCTCTTTTTGCCACTCAAGTGATACACGTCAGACAAGGACGCTAGATTTGTAAATATTTTAGAAGGAGTATTAGTTTTGAAAGGCCTTAAGGCCAATTAGCTCATATAAGGTGAAAATAAGGCCTTAAGGCCAATTAGCTCATATAAGAGCAGTTATAATCATGTTCTAATAGTAGACTCAAATGATCTGGTGGGTCCCAAAAAAATTACAAGGCACCGTCTTAGCAATAGCTAGCTTTGTCATGAAGTCAGTACAAAGATAGAAACCGTTTGCCCGCCCTTGTATTGATAGTTGGGTGGGCTACTAAAGTTTACGTGAGGCATTACACAATGGCTATCTTGTAACTGGTGCAGGAGCCAGGGAATCATAACAGCAACAATCAATTTGGGGATTGGGGATAAATAGTCTATGCACTACAATTCATTGAATTTGTATCACAACTGGCCCTTTAATACATATGATTGGCTTTATATAATAGCCTTAGAGGTAGGGGCGGTTCTAAGTATGTAGGGGCCTTGGGCAAAGTCTTAATATGGGGCGATTTACTTTTTATTTTTGAAGTCGAGCCCCTCAATTTCTAATATACTAATAAATTGTTATTTGCTTTATATGAAAAGGTTTTAAAACACTCGGCTAGAGGCATTGTTCATGTGATACTATGTAGCAAGAATTAATCAAAGTAAAGCTATGAATACTTGACAAATAATCTAAGAAAAAAAATAAAAAGCTCTTAACATTAATATATTTATATGGTTCCTAATTAAAGTAAGTGAATGGTTCAAGGTGTGTTTTTTTCAAGTACAAACCAAAAAGATGGATTGAAAATAACTCGTCGTTCTTTTTAAGTGTCAAAACATATAATTTGTACGCATAATGTGGTTTACATCCCATACATATTTTTTAATTATATATAACATACACATTACAAATGTAAAAAGAAGATTTGGTTAAGAAATGGAAGTTTTGAGATTGTTTAACATAGATATCTAGTGCAGCTATTTAATATATATGGTAACTTACATTACATAGATATATGTAATAGTGTTATCTATATAAGTATGTTATTGCAAAAGTGGGCCCCCTGAAATTTGGGGGCCCCGGACAGTTGCCCTGTCGGTCCCTGCTTAGCGCCGGCACTGCTTAGAGGAAATGGAGCAAAACCAAAAGAAGGAGGACATCCCACCTTCTTGGTACAGTTTGACAGCCAACGACCACAAGGTGGCGGACCAAACTGTAAAGACTGTTGATGCTCTAAAAGGGTATTAGCTGTGACTTACACCAAAAAGGACTCAAAAACAAATGTGCTATCTGGAAAGGCTGTAAAGTGTGTCTTGTACCTTTTGTGGGTCTTCATCCTCGGGATACACATGTAACCATCTCTACATCAGAAACAATCAGGGTTGAAAATGTTTATTCAACTATATAGGAATTAGGAAAAGGAAGTATTTGATGGTTATTGGCATTAACATTGTTTTTAGCTACTTGGATTCAACTTTACAATACACCTATGCAATGTGAGATTACCTATCACGCATCAGTCATTCCCCTTTACTAACAACAACAAGCATCATGCAAAATTAAAACACAGTCCAAGAGATATTGTACAACCTTTTCTTAAAAACAGAAATAGAGATGGAGATGTGAGATCTTACAAATGTCTAAATAACACACACACAAGCATCTCTTTTGGAGTCTTACATGAGAATCGAGAGAAGAACTCCATACAACCGAGTTGGGACTCACGAGAAGGAGCGAAGAAGGTGAAGAGCTCCAGTTGCAGTTGAGGGAAAGGAGAAGGGAACAAGCGGGTCGGGTCGGGCGCCCGACACTATTGAATAAATTACCCGTTAAGCACCTGTTTTGGGATCGGGCTCTTGGTCCTTAGCCCGACTTTTACCCCCATCATGTCTGGACCCGACCCAAAACATTGTCGGGCTTAGCGTGCCGGCAGGCCCATTGGGCTGTCGGTAAAATGCATAGTAATTCAACTCTGCAAGTCACTAAACTTTATTAAGTCATTGATGGCTTTACGTTTGGCTTTACGTTTGCAAGTCTGGCGAGAGTGCACACGCGCTCGGTGGCCTCTTCTCTCACATAAAGTTTAGTGACTTTACAATTCCACGTGTGAGCTCTCAAGGACTTTTAAACGAAAAGCTACTAAATGATTTTTATGTTTTTTTTTTTTTTTTTTTTATATCAAATGACTTTTACATTATAATTTATAAAATTTAGTGACTGTTGTGTTACAACTTAAAGAGTTTAGTGACTATGTTATTACAAACATAAGTTCAACTATCAAAGTGTATACAAAATATAAAGTCCGATGACCATAAGTGTAATTTACCGGACGAGTGAATGCTGCCTCCAAATTAAATGATCATCACATGATACGATGTGAATCTCGAGGTTTATGAGTGAAAGGTGAGTTTTAGGAGTAACGAATGGTGTCATTATGAGATCATTATTTCCAGTTAGTAGTGAAATGGTTGTTTTGGGCTTCAAAATAAAAACAGAAAACCAAAGGTGATTGTCTTGGGCTTGGGCCGACAACTTTTTTTTTAATTTTGGGTTTTGTTGGCCGCTATTCCAGTAAGAGGCTCGGAGATTACCCAATCGTTCTCCCACGGGCTCTTGCCAGATATGCCACTAGGAAAATACTAGTAGAATAACATTAATAGAAGTCACATCCGACTATTGGAGCCTTCCACTCGACCTCGACCCACATGCAGCTCGTGTGGCCTAATTTTAATTTAAGTGAGCTTCGTGATGTCATTCTAGCAAGATTCATCCTATTACAACATATCACATCGGTGCAAAAATTAAGCGACACCACTAACAAGTGTCTTGTCTTTTGTAGATTACAATAACATTTTCTTTTCATCATTAATTACAGTTCATTAACTTTACCATCCTACTTGTTTCATTGAAGGCAATTTAAATATTTTTATAGTAGATGAATGTATGAAAATTATGTCACCACATATCATCACTTTACATGTATCAAAACCATGGCAACCTGATGGTTCCAAGTTCCTAACCCTATTTTTTTTTTTTTAAAAGAAATGATATTTTGTGACGCACACATTTGAAAACTATGTAACATATTTCGAGATATTTGGTAACATAGCTCAAAGTGCTCTCACCACAATAATTTAGGTCTCAAATTGATTTTATCAACAAATTTACTATATATATATATATATATTTTTTTTTTTTTTTGAGGGAATGGAGGCAATTGCTCCAAAAAGCTTTATCACTCAGAAAGGTATTTACTAGAGGATTTGTGTACCCTACCCTCCATGTCGCACTCCATAGAAGTTTGTTAATTTACAAAAAACGAATGTTATGTAAAGCCTTTGGTCCGGGACCACACTCAACCATATCACGAGGTCTTCATGGTAACATCCAATGCGCCAAAAATAAAAGCATCTCAAAATGTAAGAGACTAATTAAAGGCCATAGCCACATAGAGTCAAAACTCTCAATAGTCTAGCTCTTCTCACAATTGTGCAAAAATAGAGTCAAAACTCAAGTTAAGGAAGTGCTAGAAACAAATTTACAAATTTTTCAGGGAAAACATATTGATGGGGCTGGTCTTGCGCTACACACCATTTTTCTCTTGTAAAATGTTTGGTAGTATTAATTGCCACACTCAATTGATAATTTAGAAGTAAAAATGATTGATAAAGAGTATATGAACTAATTCAACGTAAGTGCTTTGTAAATAATTATCAATTTTCATAAAAAAAATGTATATATGAACATAAAAAAAGTCAGTTAAATCCTACCAAAAAAAAAAGTCAGTTAAAATGATTGATATAGTTGGTTTCCTTGACCAAAAAGAGTAAGAATGTACAAATACATATCATTAATTCTCCAACTTTATGATGAATATTTTCATGTAACGTTTCACAACTCCAACAACAACAAAAAATGGATCAAAATCAAAATTAAATGATTAGAGTGAAAAGGTGATTAAATGAGTCATTTTAATTATGAGAAGTTCAATGTATGTATACATCAACCAGGATAATACTGTTCTTGTATGAAACATCATTTTAGGGGGAACAGCATGCGAGCACATCAACTTCAGAAACAGTGACACGTGTGTTTCGGGACACGTGGAGGGTTTGAAGCACAAAGTAGGGTGGCATAGAACGCACGCTTTGCAAATTGCGAGTGAGTAGTTATTTTCGTTTGGTGTCGCTTTCACACCAAATACGACACCCAAATGTAAGTGCCACGTGGATGCCGCACTCGGTCTTGGACACGTGTGAGGCTGTGCTAAATTCTGATAAAGGATGGACCATGGACGGCGGGAAGTCGTTACTAACTTACTACTGCTTTCCAGTCAGTGCGACTGGCAATGGACTTTTTGTTATTCTATGAGAAAGGGATTGAGCATGGGTAGTTGGTGTAATTGATATCTCATAAAAATCTAAAGGTGAAAAAAAAAGAAGAGAAAAAGAAATATATTACATTAAGGTTGGAATCTAGTAGTTGTTTAATTACTTAGGAGACTCCTGCAGATTGCTGTATGTTCAAATCTTTTAATATTTTTGAGGTATATAACTTTTGTATAATAAGGTATATCTATTTGCAGAAATGGCACCTTGATTTCTTGTGGATTCGACCCTCATTAATTTTCATTAAGGGCTTTATCCTTCTTTTTGTCCTTCCTTCCTAGTGTGGCTTTGGTGCTGTTAGCTCCATTATGCATGGTGAGATGAACTGAGTGATCTTTCATCTTCCTTAACCTCCCTTCTTCCTGAACCAACATGGCCTTAATTTCTTGCAAGTTCCATTTTTCCTTAATAGTGTTGTAGTTCACCTGGAACTAGCCAAACTCAGAAGGAAGTGAATTAATGATGAACTGCACTAGAAACGATTCACTCTCGTCCATTCCTATAGCTTTGAGCTTCGTCGCCAAATTCGACATACTTGTCACATGGTCGTGAATGGGTTGCGACCACTTAAACTTCTTAGTGGTCAACTCACTCATTAAGCTTCCCACAATGAACTTGTCAGTAATATCCGATTGTGAGAATTCTTTTAGCTTGATCATGAACTCCTTTGCATTTCTTGTCTTAGGCATAGATGGTTTGACATTTTCTATAATTGTCATGCGCATTAAACTCAGACTCAGCCTATTAGACTACTCTCATGCCTCATAATAAGACATTTCCTTTTCAGAGCTATCCTCAATAATGGCTACGAGCTTGTCATCTACAATGATTGTCAAGTCCAGGTTTGTTACACCCAGTTGAAACTGGATCTGTTCAGATTAGTCATTGTAGTCGAGCCCATTGAACTCGATCATCATATTACCTAAGGCAAACATATTAGATGACGCTACAAATATAACATAAATTGTACTCATCAATGCTTTGAGTACACCCTAATAGATTCAGACTTACTGTGATGACCCATCTCCTAATTTAGGGCACCGCCAGACCTAATCTCGTAATTAAGCCCAAATCCTATCCACATATGACTTAACTACGTATTAGTCAGCCTTTACAACCTATATGCCTCGTTATTCGTGTTCAGGATAAGTAATACACTAGTCTTATCAATTTATGAAATTTATAGTTAATTAAAACTTTTTAAGATTAATTATTTAGTGGAAGTCTTATTGATTATGTTGAAGCAATTAGTAGTTTATGAAGAAGCCAATTAAAATAACCCTAAGTGTGAAAAACCATGAAAGGATATCACATATAAATAAACCACAAAATGCAGTAGAACAGTAGGACAATCTAAGTCAGGTTGGGGAACTAAAACTCAACCCAATATACAACCCTAATAGTATCTGAAAGACATAACTAATACAACAAAATATTAAAAGACCTACAGTCGATGCAGTGTCGGGCCACTAGCTTAGAGATAACCACCGATCTTCTCCTTGCCTGACCTACTGGTAGATGGCTCTGCACCCACCGTCATAAAAAAGGACGGTGAGTACAAGAATATAACAATAATCCCCGATGACAAGTTTAATTTTCATTTTCAAATATTCAAATGGTATTTAAAAGCATATAAATAGGAAAGTTGGAAAATAAACCATATGCGAGTAAATACCAAAGTTAAACAAATGATACTAACACTAGGCTAAATAGTGGTGACTTAGGTCTGGCTGGCAGTGAACCGCGTTACTCCAACTCAATATTCATATGGCACGAGGGACTCTAACCTAAGTGTCGCTAGGGACTTTAACCCCGGTGTGTAGATGTGATGTCCTAAATCTCTAAACATGGCACCGCCAGGCCTAATCTCGATCCCATATAATTTAACTACGTATTAGTCAGACTTACTAACCCATTTACCAAATTACTCAAATTTAGTATAAATAATACACTTGTCTCATTATTGAAATTTAGAGTTAATTAAAATTTTTCAACAAATTATTAAATACAACGAAAGTCTTAAAGGTTTATGCGAAAGCAATCCAATTTAAACCCTAAGTGTGGAAACTAGGGAATCACGATCGCATGATAATAGATTCAGTAATACATGCATCGATTAGGGAGTTTAGTCTCTCATCCCAAATATACAGCCCAAAAGTATATGAAAGACATAAGTAAATAAAATACATTAAAATACCAAAACCTACGTTAGTCACCAATCTTTTCCTTGCTTGGCCTGCTAGTCGACTGATCTGCTCCTATCGTCATAAAAAGGACGGTGAGTACAATAAAATAACAGTAGATAAGAATATACATTTATCCATATTTCCAAATGCACAAAATAGGTATTTAACAACATAAACAAAGAAGGATTATTTGAAATAGAAAACATGGTATAAATACCACGAGAACACAAGTAAGATTGACTTGGATATAAAAAAATACTTATAGTGTACATTAGTACTACCCTTATTGGTTTTAAACCTTCGTCTTAACGACCTCATGTAATAGGTCCAGTATAGTTGCACTTCGTACTACCCTAATTGGCCACACATGAACCTCACGTAATAGGTCTGTACACGTGCACTTCGTACTACCCTAATTAGTCACAGGTTTCGTCTAAGCTTCGGGAGAGTCGACACTGAGGTATATATTATTTTTCTGTGATGATTGTACCATTATTTATACTCTAATGTAAATGTCGTATGTCCTAGTGTGTGATTTTGTTTTATTTATTGCACCGGATTTGTGTGTAAGGTTTCGCCAAGGAAAAATGGAAAATTTTAGACAAATGGGTATAATTCGGGTATTTAAATACATAAAATGATAATTAGTGAATTATTGAAAAATAATAAATGAAATAAATAATTAATATGTGAATACGCTAGTGTAACCGGGAACACACGATGTGCGAGTTGTGATGTGGTACGGGTCCAAGAACAAGAGGTTTGAGTGAGAAATGGTGAAGTTGTGAAGTTTAAATCACCTATTGAAGTTATAATGTTGAGTCATGGTTGGTGGCTGGATTAAAGAGAAACCCTAGGATGTGTCTCGGGATACGTGCATCAGAGAAGATGAGTGAGGGGTATATAAGCTCACCCCATCAACTTTCCTCTCTCCTCTCATTTCATTTCCTTTCTACATCCAAATGAAACGGTGTAAGGGCATTGGTTTTCGAAACTTTCGAGCTTGAAGCAATGTCAGGTGTAACGATCAATTTTCCAAACAGACCGCCATGGGGCCCAATATGGTCCTACAATCTGTCTTACCAGCGACAGCTGTGCTCCACATTGGATTATATCCTCCATTTTATTCTTTTAACCTTATAAATTTTCAATTTAGTGATTTAGTTGTATTAAAATCAAATCCTATGACATGTCATCATATAATCCTCAAATTAACACAGCGGAAGCCTTACTAACACATTTACTCAGATAATATTACTATAAATGTGTGATATAAACCATAAACCTAGTGTGAAAACCCATATATAACCATAAATACCTCTGAAGTTACAAAAAGATCAGTATATACAAGGTATTTCAAAGTGTCCTACAATCCCCAAACCCAAAATGAAAACAATATATATATATACATAATACAAATGTACGAGTAAAACAATCTGTTTCTGATCAATAGTACTCTGGAAGCTTGTCTTTACCTCTGCTCGTACTAGGATCTGCACTCAAGCCATCACAAAGGCAGATGACGAGTCCAAAGTGAGTATTCCCAAGGAAATTAAGTGAGCAATACCGAAAGTAAATACTGGAATTTAAATAATGCTATTAAATAAACATGCAGAAATAAATACAGGCAACTGCGCTCATCGTATGAATAGATAATTGTTAAAGCTCAAAGTGTGTTTCTATCCCCTAGGGTCAGACTACCACCATAATTCAGACTTTTCCACAGAATACAGCCGGCGAGTCCAACTCAAGTAGGGTCAGTATTTGTGTAACGACCCAAATATTCTCCGACCCATTTTAAAGATATTTTATTAATTTTATATTAAAATATTGTGAACAAATGAGATTGTTACACAAAATTGATTTTAACAAGACTTGGATTAAGTGAAAATAGTGTTGATTGGGCTTAACGAGGAAATTGGGCCCATAGGGGTATTTACGTAATTTTGGGTTAAATTGGTGAAAAACCCTAACTATATAAGGATAAGTTGTAAACCCTAGTCTACCCTAGTTGTTGTTTCAACAAATTTGGAGAGGAGGAGAAGAAGAGGAGACTTGAACAACGAGGGAGGTAAAATTTCGGTGGTTTTTCTTTATTTTCTTTTCTTTTTCTTTTTCTTCTTTTCTTCCTCTTTGATTTGGAAGAGAAAGGAGGGTGGCGCTCCCCTTGGAGCCGCCGGTTTTGAGGGGCGCCACCAGCGCCGCCGGAGAAGACATGGCGGGCGTCGCTGCCGGTTATGGGGGGTGGCTTTAGCCACCCCGTTATGGGAGGAGGAGGGGGTGGCAAAACCACCCCACTTCCTCCATCACCGCCACCACCACCGCCACCGCGGCTCACCGGCCGCGGTGGTGGGGTCCCCAAATGCCGGCGAGCGGGGACCACCCTCGGATCTCGATCCGAGGGTTGGGGGGGGTGGGGAAACCCCACCCCGTGGAGCCGAGACGCCGGGGGCGTCGCCCTGCGTCTCGGACCCGGGGCCGACAGCCCTGGACCATTTCCAGGGGGCCGTCGGCCCCCTGGAGCTGGTTTGACTCGGTTGACCGGGGCCGGAACGCCTGGCCAACCAAACAGGGACCATTTGGTCCTCTGTTCGATTGAACAGGGACCAAATTGGTCCCCGTCCAAAATAAATGGAAAAAAAAATAAAATAAAAAATAAAATAAAATAAAATATGAAAATTTACGATGAGCGTCGACAACCTCGACAAAGCTTCAAACGGCACATCATGTGGGACCCACACCATTTGAGTCCCCAAACATAAATTAATAATTAAAATACTCAACTTTAAATTAGTAAAATACTTATGTAGTCTTATATAAAATGGTATAAATTACGTAGATTCGCGAGGCGGTTCACGTGGGACCCCAAACGTACGAGGAGTTGGTATAGACGTCGCGACGGGTCCATGTAAGTGGGGAGCTTCGCTCATGCATTAAATATGGCTTGATTATTAGATAATTAGGAATGCATGTTTTGAATTAAAGACTTGGGAATGGGTTGCGTCGTGATATTGGTTTGGATCTCTATTATCTATGGAATTGTGAATACATTGTCTTGCCTTTTTATGTTATTTGGTGCCCCAGAGTGTGTGGTAGTTAACCACCGAGGGCCAAATTAGCAAGCAGTTTATATTTTTGACACCCCAGAGTGTGTGGTAGTTAACCACCGAGGGTTTGCTTGACTAATTGAATGCATAAGGTGAATTATTCGAAGGTAAGGGTTTGGAGTTCCATCCTTTACTACTTGAGGATTCTTTGAGACGTGTAGCGGTGACGGCTTGGATGAATCTATCTTTGTTTTGGTGCAATTATCTAGAGGGCGTAACGGCCATTACGTTTCCACTGATTATTGTACCAACTCGAAAATAGATGATTCGGTCATCGGATCCTTACCAATATCTAGTTCGCATTGAATGGAACAACGACTTATATTAATATTTATATCTATCGCATTTATTTAAATATTTCATTTGGCTTTATTTGCATGTTGTGTGTAAATTTATAAATGAAAAGTGATGAATATTATTATGCTTGACATATATGAAGGTTTATCAAATGTGTTGTGAAACTGTTAGGCTTTTATGTATAGTATGGTGATTGGAATATGAATTGAAATATTGATATATAAAATTATTGAATATCTAAATTAGATGTGGAAATAATATTTAGATATTTCTTCTTAGAATATAATTCCATCTTTCATAACTACGATGAGCATAAACCATATTTTTAATTGGATCGAATTATGTACTAAATGATTATGCTTATAAGTTTGTTTTGATTTACATGTATTCAGTTATTACATGTTGTGTTATGCGTATGGATTGAATGTCATGTAGAATTTGCATGAGTACTAGGTAGTACTTGCATATTTAATGTTTGAGCGAGTCTTTCCTCTTATTGAGCATCGTTGGTTCTTTAGCTCACCCCACTTAACCCACAGGTCCTTCTACCAGCGCGATAGACAAGAAAGGCAAGGGAAAAGATTTATCTTGAAGTGCCTTCATTTGTGAGATTCATACAATGCTAGTTTATTAATATTAATCGTTTTGTAAATCTCGTACGTGGGTTATAGCTTGAGAACTAGTTAATGGGTAGTTTTGAACCTTTATAATTTTAATTTGAGGTTGTATAAGATATTTAATATTAAAGATGATTTATATTAGTATGATATACATGTTATATGGTTTTGTTGTGATTATTTATCACACACTGGTTATTATATATATATTGTTTAGAATGATTATTCCGCAGGTTATTTAGGCGTGCCAAGTCGGTATTTGGGCCTGGTTCAGGTATCGGGTCTAAGTAACGGTTTGGGCGATCGACCGACCCTAGGTCGGGGGCGGGCGGGTCGTCACAGATTGGTATCAGAGCCTAGGGATTAGAACCTAGGGAAACGTTAGGTTAGGGAAACCTAAGATGTAGAGCCTTTAAGTTTAAATGTCAAGTTAAGTCGAACAAATCAGTGGTATGGGACATTGGTTCAAAGTCGACTTAACACGCAATAATGTTAAATCTTAGGATGGGATGGGGCAAAAGAAACTTGATAAAGAATTAATGTGATGATTATTTGCTACTTTGTATATATAAATATATCGTTAGATATATAGGTAAATGTATTTCCTTAAGACGTGAAACCTTGGTTCCACGAGTTGGGAATGACAATTAACGACACAAGAGAGTTGAAGGGAAGTCCATTGAAGGTTCCTCATGCGTTGTAAGGAAGTATACAACGTTTTGTTGCAAGAATGGTTCTGATAGAATAACTAAACTTAGAATGGAAATTGTATGGCGAGAACGCCTATACTTGACGATAAAGTGGTAAATAAAGACTTAAGTAAGAATTGATAGACTTAAAAGGACAATGAGACGCCACGCTAAATATGCAAGATGGAATTGTGACGTGGTCACATTTCAGAGAAGTTACTCCGACGCCGAAATTTCTATTAGGATAATTAAAATTAACGATATCTTGTTGAAAATAGAAGTTAACGATCCTAGTAAGGATGCAAATGAATCTTTGGTTTCAAACAATGATCAGCAAGTTAGCTTGGCCAGGTGGCTGAACTTAATTTAAGATATAGTTGACACGTATACACTTAAAACTTCGAACTCTCGATTAAAGATGTGAATCATTGGTCTATAAATTCGATTAGAAAGTTAATACTATGAATCGAATTTTGTTATTTCATGTAATTTATTTTCTCGAAGACTTACTCTTTCGACTATATTGGACCATGAATTTGTATTGTTTTCGAGTTGATGTTTGCCGCACTTTATTGAAGTTTTCATGGAAGGATCTAACGTGTCTTTACAAAATTTTGAAAAGGCAAACAAATACAAAAAAAAAAGAAACCATTTATTTTCCTTGGTGTTCAAAAGATAAAGCGAATAGACTCATACATATTTCAAGAATTTGACGTTGTAATTTTAAACTTTACATAAAGTGTTTTACTGAATTTCAAAGTTTGACTTGATGAAAATACAACGTATTGTTTGGGTCTATGTCACCCTTGTGTGTTTAGAACACAAAATCTACTTACGATTATAGTTTACTTTTCAATTGCATCGACTAAAACGATTCGAAAATGGTTTTATAAATTGCTTGAAAATACGAGAAGAATTTAAGATGATTTCTATAAAGCTAAGCTAGTGATCGATAGTTTGAATACTAAATTTGAGGACCCAAATTGAGAGTTAGCTCGAAGCATAAGTGCATAATGTACGAGATAGCGAATAAGAAATTAAAGAATACATTGAAAAAAAAAATGGTAGATGTTATAAAGACTCAAGATCTGAGGTTAAAATGATATAAATAAAATAAAACCACTGCAACAAAGAAATTATTCTAACATAATTAGAAGAGAGTTGATTCATAAAGTTGGGGATACCAGGAATTGATAAATTGTGTTCGAAATGAATGGAGAGTACGTAATAGCAAGTACCATGACTGAATAATTAAAGGAAGCCACAAACTAAACGGTATGTATGAGTTATATTAGTAAGGTTGTAAAGAGCGTATGACGCAGTTAATGATATTATAATGAACTCGATGATAAGTGAATCATTAAAGTCGATGGTACACTAATAAAAAGAATATTTCTGATATGATTAGACGTGTGGATTCATAACTTTTGAGTCAAAACGAAACCTAACCAGATTGGTAGGGAATGGTTGAATGAAAAAAATAAAGTTGAAGAGTAATCGAGGCAAATGATTGTTACATAACATTAGTCAATAATGACTTGGTTCTTAAAATTGGGGATCCGAGAATAGGATCGACCCATGGAAAAACGAATAAATAATTTGGTGAGGAGAAGAATTGCGAACTCAAGAGAGACAATATGTATTGCAATAGTACCATATTCAAGAACAAAATTTGTAATCGAATTGGTGACGTCACGAAGAATCATGTTGATCACTTGTGGGAAGTAACTTGTGATTTTTTTGATAAAAGTCAAAGATTTCATTAAACATATAAACTACCAAACTAAATGGTTGAAAGGAAAGATGAAAGATCTGATCAGTGATAGGTCGACTATTAAAAGTGAGGATCCTAGGTTAGGATCGAACCCCAATAAGATTTATCTTTGTACAATAGGTACGAAATAATTAAGGATGGAGAGGAAATACCCTAAACTAGCAATGAAACATGAATATATGAGTAAAGATCAAATTTCTTAAATTTCATACCGTTAATAATTGTTGAACAAAATGTGTAGTTTACACTTGAAAACCTGAGGGCTTAGTATAAGTTTAAAAGTGAAAGCCCTAATTTGATGGCATATGATAATTTGAGGTTGCAACCCAGATGGGTAAGCAATAGATTTGCAATTGGTTAAGTGTTAAGGATATCAACACATGGAGATAATGTACGAATAATCAAGGTCGACACCGTAACAGGTGACAAGCATAAGCAAATTATGTGACATAAAGGTTTGCCTAAGCATGAGATCATTTTAAATCAATCCCATGAGAAATCAGTTGATATTCTAATTTTCAAGAATCATTGAATTTTGGAGAAAAGGAAGAACGTCATGAATGGCTCGTGCTAAGTATAAACAATGAATCATAAGTTAAATAGTGCAAGATGATTCTCGAAATAGGTGTAAATATGAGTTTGAGTGCCCTTGAATTAAAGCTTTAGTAACAAGTCGTACAAGATAAACCTATATGAGTCTTATGTACACAGATTTGTACTTTATGGTTGAAGTATTCAACAAAACATCTATGCAGTGCGACAGTAGTAATGCACGAGTGTAATACATGGAAATATAAGTTTGAGTTATGAACTTGAAATAACTAGATCGTAGTGTGACACGAGTTCTTAATAATCACATCTGGAGCATAAATTATGTAACTCCCAAGAAACGACGTGAATGTCAGGTTCGCAACATGAAAACTAAATCACCTTCGTTTCTTAGAGAGTGAGGTACTAAACACATTATAAGAGCTAAGAGTTAGCTTAAATGAGAAGGGATCATGGTATACCAAAAAAAAAAAAAAAAAAGGGGGTTATGACTAAGTCAACAATTTTTAAAATAGTCACCCAGGATCGTGATAATTGATCAGTGCAAGGACGCAATACGATAGATCTCCTAAAAAAAAATCGAGATATAGTGATAAGAGATCTTGGTATGAAATAAAAAAAAAAATGGTGATGCAATGGAGCGCATTCAGATGAATGCTGAAACCTACTTAGAAATAATGACGATGTTAAAAACATTCCACAAGCTTTTAAAGGTGGAAGCTTGTTTACGCCAATTAACAGTTAAGTGTGACGGAGGAGTTACAAAGTGGATGAACCTACAAGAATGAATGTCGATTAACATGTGATGCCAATAATATTAAGGTATTATTCTAGAAAGGAATACTATGTCTGCCCATTTGTAGCCTTCAAAGATAAGTCGCAAATACATGATGAGTCGTTCACTGATATACGTAACCGAGATGTTGATAGAGATGGTGTGCTAGTGCTCATGGTATAGCGGGCAATTATCTTTGCTTCCCTACTACCAGTTGGTGGTATGGTTTCAATGCCAGATAAGCAGAGATACTCTTTGACACAGATAGGCACCATATCACATCTCAGTATGGTTCTACCTCTTTGTAAGTTGAGCGACTTGAGCATATAATTGCGACTTTGGTAAAAATTATAAGGAATACCTTAAGAACATGTGATGACAGAAGAACTTGGTAAGTGGCTGAGTATAATGATTCTATTGAGACCTATAAGAGATGGCCTTATGAATTTCGGTCAGTAGGACGAAAATGAAAATGTTGAGATAGTAGAGTCAAGAGTAAGACTTTATTTCACGTAGAGTATGAGCAGAAGGTGCGAGTGCAGATTGCCTCAGTTAAACGATGGGTAATAGAAGAAATCATTACGAGCGGATATACCAGACTTTGGGTGTACCTTGTTTTACTTTCGAGGACGAAAGTTCTTTAAATTGGGGATATTGTAACGACCCAAATATTCTCCTACCCATTTTAAAGATATTTTATTAATTTTATATTAAAATATTGTGAACAAATGAGATTGTTACACAAAATTGATTTTAACAAGACTTGGATTAAGTGAAAATAGTGTTGATTGGGCTTAACGAGGAAATTGGGCCCATAGGGGTATTTACGTAATTTTGGGTTAAATTGGTGAAAAACCCTAACTATATAAGGATAAGTTGTAAACCCTAGTCTACCCTAGTTGTTGTTTCAACAAATTTGGAGAGGGAGGAGAAGAAGAGGAGACTTGAACAACCAAGGGGAGGTAAAATTTCGGTGGTTTTTCTTTATTTTCTTTTCTTTTTCTTTTTCTTCTTTTCTTCCTCTTTGATTTGGAAGAGAAAGGAGGGGTGGCGGCTCCCCTTGGAGCCGCCGGTTTTGAAGCGCGCCACCAGCGCCGCCGGAGAAGACAACGGCGCCGTGCTGCGGTTATGGGGGGTGGCTTTAGCCACCCCATTATGGGGAGGAGGAAGGGGGTGGCAAAACCACCCCACTTCCTCCATCACCGCCCACCACCACCGCCGCGGCTCACCGGCGCATGGTGGGGTCCCCAAATCTTCGGCGAGCACGGGGACCACCCTCGGATCTCGATCCGAGGGTGGGGTGGGGGGGGGAAACCCCCACCCCGTGGAGCCGAGACGCCAGGGCGTCGCCCCTGCGTCTCGGACCTGGGCGAGACAGCCCCTGGACCATTTCCGGGGCCGGTCGGCCCCTGGGGGTTTGACTCGGTTGACCCAGTACAGGCGGAACGCCCCGGCCAACCGAACAGGACCATGAACAGGGACCAAATTGGTCCCCTGTCCAAAATAAATGGAAAAAAAATAAAAAAATAAAAAATAAAAAAAAATAAAATAGGAAAATTTACGATGAGCGTCGACAACCTCGACAAAGCTTCAAACGGCACATCATGTGGGACCCACACCATTTGAGTCCCCAAACATAAATTAATAATTAAAATACTCAACTTTAAATTAGTAAAATACTTATGTAGTCTTATATAAAATGGTATAAATTACGTAGATTCGCGAGGCGGTTCACGTGGGACCCCAAACGTACGAGGAGTTGGTATAGACGTCGCGACGGGTCCATGTAAGTGGGGAGCTTCGCTCATGCATTAAATATGGCTTGATTATTAGATAATTAGGAATGCATGTTTTGAATTAAAGACTTGGGAATGGGTTGCGTCGTGATATTGGTTTGGATCTCTATTATCTATGGAATTGTGAATACATTGTCTTGCCTTTTTATGTTATTTGGTGCCCTGTGAGTGTGTGGTAGTTAACCACCGAGGGCCAAATTAGCAAGCGGTTTATATTTTTGACACCCCGAGTGTGTGGTAGTTAACCACCGAGGGTTTGCTTGACTAATTGAATGCATAAGGTGAATTATTCGAAGGTAAGGGTTTGGAGTTCCATCCTTTGCTACTTGAGGATTCTTTGAGACGTGTAGCGGTGACGGCTTGGATGAATCTATCTTTGTTTTGGTGCAATTATCTAGAGGGCGTAACGGCCATTACGTTTCCACTGATTATTGTACCAACTCGAAAATAGATGATTCGGTCATCGGATCCTTACCAATATCTAGTTCGCATTGAATGGAACAACGACTTATATTAATATTTATATCTATCGCATTTATTTAAATATTTCATTTGGCTTTATTTGCATGTTGTGTGTAAATTTATAAATGAAAAGTGATGAATATTATTATGCTTGACATATATGAAGGTTTATCAAATGTGTTGTGAAACTGTTAGGCTTTTATGTATAGTATGGTGATTGGAATATGAATTGAAATATTGATATATAAAATTATTGAATATCTAAATTAGATGTGGAAATAATATTTAGATATTTCTTCTTAGAATATAATTCCATCTTTCATAACTACGATGAGCATAAACCATATTTTTAATTGGATCGAATTATGTACTAAATGATTATGCTTATAAGTTTGTTTTGATTTACATGTATTCAGTTATTACATGTTGTGTTATGCGTATGGATTGAATGTCATGTAGAATTTGCATGAGTACTAGGTAGTACTTGCATATTTAATGTTTGAGCGAGTCTTTCCTCTTATTGAGCATCGTTGGTTCTTTAGCTCACCCCACTCAACCCATGAGGTCCTTCTACCAAGTAGCGATAGACAAGAAAGGCAAGGGAAAAGATTTATCTTGAAGTGCCTTCATTTGTGAGATTCATACAATGCTAGTTTATTAATATTAATCGTTTTGTAAATCTCGTACGTGGGTTATAGCTTGAGAACTAGTTAATGGGTAGTTTTGAACCTTTATAATTTTAATTTGAGGTTGTATAAGATATTTAATATTAAAGATGATTTATATTAGTATGATATACAGGTTATATGGTTTTGTTGTGATTATTTATCACACACTGGTTATTATATATATATTGTTTAGAATGATTATTCCGCAGGTTATTTAGGCGTGCCAAGTCGGTATTTGGGCCTGGTTCAGGTATCGGGTCTAAGTAACAGTTTGGGCCGGGCGACCCGACCCTAGGTCGGGGCAGGGTCGTCACAATTTGAATCCGCTCGATGGTCGACGTTACACCTATGACGCACTGACACATTACACGACGTGACACTCGGGTCATCCTATTCACCGAAATTGATCATTAGCAACATGCTATGGTGTAGTAGACGTACACACTAGAATGGAACGGAGGGAACCCAGCTCAACGTCCACCCCTATATAACTACAACGAGAGTAGAATATTGAAATGAAAGAAATTGAATTCAAAATGCCAAAAGAAGTAAATACTCAAGTCATTTTAGTTGGAATACTATACACCTCAAACCGCACTCCAACTACCGTCACTAGTTCAATCGCATGCCTCAACTGCGTGTCCACTACTCGTAATTCAACCTAAAACCCTTAATTCCCGATAAATTGAATAAATTCTCAAACCTTGTAAACCTCGATTTAATACCCAAATCATCGATGAAATCACCATTTAAAAACCTCAAATAGTCTATATAAGTCCCTAGGCAAATCCCCAATTGTTAAATTTATTTTAAACATTTTGTTCAGAACTGTCCTAGACACCGTCGAAGATGTCGTCTGGTTCAAGTCCTCACGGCGTATCCACGGCGTCCTGGACATCGTGACAGCGCTGTTACGCTCATTTTTTTCCCACGGAGTCACTCAAAACGTCACTCCTCATTTTCACAATTTTGCCTCTGCCCTAGACGCCATGAGTGACACCATGGGCTTTTAAACCCCATGGTGCGCCTGGCGACGTCTGAGGCAGATTGGGTTTTCTTAGGTTTTCGAACCCTCTCGGCTCGTCACCGCGCTCCGCACTTGTCCAAACATCATATATAAACATTAATAAACCCTTTCCCGTTAAAACTTCTCGACAAAATTAATCCAAAACCAAAACCCCGACAAAAATCATTCAAAACCTAGTTTTGTCCCCAAAATTTCCAACATCAACCAAACTCCTCCACAAAGCTCACACAAATGCTCAACTTTCACACCAAAATCCATATTAACACTGTCCAAAACCAGTGTGCTCAAATCGACTCCAGAATCCCATGTCAACACCCGAGAAAATTACCCCGAATCATAGAGAAGGAGATATGGATCGAATATCTAACCTTTATTTTCGATTCCCTTGAGTTCTTGAGCTCCAAATGATCACTCAAACTTCATCAAACCCTTCACACCACCACCATTTTCGGATTTCTCAATGAGAAGAGAGAGAAAAGGTGATGGGGGAGTGAGAAATTAAGATATTTATAGGAAAATCTCATCCTAACACACCTCCCATCTCTAGGCTTAATCCAATGGACACAAATAGGTCAATAAGTCCATCTTTTGTGACTTAGGTGGTTAATACACTCATCTTGACTTGTCTTTATTCAATAGAACTCTAAGCACCACGAACGTACATACATCATTAATTAATTAATTAATTTTACCATTTATTATGTGTATTTAATTCCCCAACCTAGTCCACTATCATTCGCTACCCGGTTCCCACATCTACGCACTATTCGGAGCGAATGCTTAACATACAACCTCACACGTCGATTATACAATAACTAACACATATCGCGATGCCAATAACCTAATTACCAATACACGACGCAAATTAAAGCACAACTCACAAAAATTTACTATTTACCTAGCTCCAGGCGTGCCCTGCCCTATCTGCGGGTCCCACAAGCATTTGAGCTGTTCGCCATGTTTGCTATCACGTCATTAATAATGGCGAATTAACTTCGAGCCGTTACAATTCTTCCCAACTAGGTGAAATCTCATCCCGAAATTTAATTCATTAACTAATCACTTACTGACAAATAGCTGAGGGTACCGTTGCCTCATTGTAAACTCAAGTTCCCAGGTGAGTCCCTTAGTCCCGTGATGCTGCTAACAAACCAAAACCTTTGGAATCTCCCTGTTCCTCAACATCTGCACTCTACAATCTATAATCTCAACTGGCTGCTCCTCATATATGCCATCAGGCTGTACCTATACCTGCCTGACATCAACTATAGTATTTGCCATGACCTAGCTAGTCTCAACATCGAAACATGAAATACTGGATGTACTCCAACTAACTGTAATGGTAACTCTAACTCATGTGCTACATTGCTGATGCGTGCCTTTAACCTATATGGTCCAACAAATCTCAGTGCCAGTTTCCCTTTAATGCCAAATCTCTGTTGCCCTTTCCAGGGAGAAACCTTCAAATACACCATATCACCAACCTAGTAGCTCAAATCCCCGTGATACCTATTGTGACGGCCCCAAATTCTGAGGCCGCCCTGTGGTCAGTTGCTTCCCTGCCTTAGCACTTGAAGCCTCTGCTACGTCACTAGTCTATCCATTTTACCTGTCACTCTTGAGTTTCGTGCCATTTAATTTAGTAGTTTACAATTTACAGCGGAAGTCTTAGTCTTAAAAAAGAGCATTATATAAAGTTAATTTATTCAACCTATAGTGGAAAACCCGGAAGTACTCAGTATATAGGCGGCAATTGCCATCAGTGAATACTTATATACCAGTACTAAAGATGATATAATCACAAGTCCCCAATACTAATAAGTAAAAAAATTTAATATTAATACACATACCAGTAGGTCCTCGACAGCGGACAAGTAAAGATGTGTCGCCCGTGATCTCCTTGCCCCTACTGATATAACAGGTCTGCGCTCAAGCTATCACAAGAGACATATGACGAGCCCAGTAAGTAAAATCCCAAGGAAAACCACTGTGCATCATAATTAAAGAATGTAAATGACAACCAATAATTAGTGTTAAATAAACATGCGGAAAGAAGGAAAAATGTAGACAACTGCTTAAAGCTCATCGCATGAATAATAACTCATAGATATACAAATGGGTGTGAACTAGCTAACTAAGATGTGTACTTAGGACCAGAAGCTCGGTTGTGGCCTACACCATCGACCCCACGACTATGTCCTAGGTCACACACCTAGCAAACGACTACACAACCCCCGGTTACATAGAAGGGAAAATTCAACCGTCCCAATAAGAATGGACTCGTAGATTATCAATAATTTACTGCTTAAATGCATAACAATAAGTAAATGCAGTAGTGGTGTTCAGTTGGGTTTTATGTACCTTAACTGCGCTAAAAAAATCCTGAAAAATACCCCCGTTTCGACCCCCGACTAGTCCCTGACTCTAACTACTGTCCCGTGACTCCTGAGATCTAATTATGAGGTTTATTGGTCAATTAAATAGATTTATAATCAGTTAGGCTTGATTTCATATTTTAATTAAAGTTCAAGGTGGTATTAGCACGCTAATTGTTCGTGCACTGTTCATAATCTTCCCCAATGTGATTAGCGCGCTAGTGTTCATCACCTAGCGCACTAATTGCACGCTGCCTAGAATTTCCATAAACGAATTCTGGCTTTTCTGGTTCCTAACACCTCACAAACAATATTTAACCAACACACACTTTAATAGCATCAAATTGCTCTCCAAAACACCAATTTAAACAAGTTTTCACTCAAAACCCAAAATCAAAGTATGCATGTGTCAAAATCCAAAATCACCAAATTTCCTCAAACTCGATTCAAACCAACATAATTCATCAAAATAATCCTTAATAGCAATAAATCAACCAAAAACATTGATGAATTTCTCAAAATTTTGTTTAAACCTTAACACACCCAAAACATCCATTTTCACAAATCTTAAAGAATTGGTGGGTAAATTACCTTAGATTTCGTCGTTTGATCGCCCAATCCAACCTCCAAACCCTCAGTTGTGTTCCCTAATCAGCAATTTCTCCCCTCATAACCTCAAATTTTTGTTGAGAAGTTTCTTTGGTTTGCATGTTCACAATCAAACCGGTATTTATATATGTTGTTCTAATCTGGCGTTCACACGCATCTCGAGGTTAATCGGATGATCCTTGATTTGCCTGTGTCACACAAATCCTGGACACCTTATCCTAACACTAGTTGCCTTGTTTTGATTTGTTGCATATCTCGAGAATAATCCAAGGTGTGCTGTTTTATTCAATTCAAACTATAGGACTTGATTAATTCCAATTGATTTAACTCATAAAACCTATCCAAGCTTTCAATAAATTCCATAAAATGGTGACTAGGGTCACATTAACTTCCCGACTACTCGGCTCCGTGCCCCGCGTCAGGCACGCTTCCTGAGGCGATCCCACACTTAGTATACCTAATTGATTTTTAGCCTAAAGTTATATTTAAATCCCATTAAATCAATCCTCAACCCTAGTCATGCTATATTGATTAAATCTAATCAAACCCCAACGCCCGACCTCACAGCTACCGAACCCTCACGTTGGCGTGTTCTACGAAACGGAATCCCCGCTCTTAACTCTCTCGACAAGTAATTATATACATACTTGTGATGAATAATACAAAAATGATATAATAATTCTAATACATCACAGAAGCTCAGGAAAACACCAATACATAGTCAATACCTAGGTTCGGGTCATACCTAGCCTATCCGTAGTGTCCCCGTGTCGTCTGAGCTGATGCCCTAATCTGAAACAATTAAATAACGATGTTATAATTATAACGGGCCGTTACACCTATCCACATATTTTTTCTGCCTATCCTGAACCGCTTGAAGTCTCAGTCTAATCTGCCTCACCTTTTTAGTGTGATCCACAACAACCTCAGGTCTTATAGTCCTTGTATCCTCTAGTGCTACCCAAAATGCTAGTGACCTGCAGCGCCTACCATAAAGTGCCTTGAACGGTGGCATCCCGATACTTGCCTGATAGCTGTTGTTGTACGCAAACTGGCACAATGAAAGATAATTCTCCCACGATCCACTAAGCTGTAATATACACACCCTGAGCATATCCTCTATAATTTGAATCAACCGCTCCGACTGCCCGTTAGTCTGAGGATAGTACGCAGTACTGAACTACAGTCGATTGGCAAATTGCTCTTGTATACTCTTCCAAAACCTCGAAGTAAACCTCGGATCTATATCAGAAACAATGGAGATCGGTACATAGTGTAATTTGACAATCTCTCTCTCAAAGATGGTGCTCAGCTGTATAACTGAATATCTCATGGTGATCGGTATGAAATGTGTCGACTTCGTCAACCTGTCGATAACTACCTAAACTGCATCGTGTCTCCTCGTAATGTGGGGCAGGCCACTGACGAAATCCATGGTCACGTGTTCCCATTTTCACTGAGGAATGGGCAGCGGTTTTAACAACCCAGCTGGTCTCCTATGCTCAGCCTTCACCTACTGGCAAATATGACAACTTCGGACGTACCTCCCCACGTCAGCCTTCATCTTTGGCCACCAAAACAATAGCTGTAGGTCGTGATACATCTTAATCTGACCAGGATGAACTGTAATTTGAGATCAGTGTACGTCTAGAATATTGTCCCTGAGCTCCGATACCTCCGGTATCCACAAACAACCCCTATGTCTCAAACATCCATCTGAACCCTCAGACCACTTTGTGCACCCTGGATCCTAAGCCAGTCCACTGATCCGTAAATATCGGCCTTCAACTCTCTATAACTAAGCAACCTGCTCTAGAGAGACCGTGGGAACTCGCATCTGGCCTCAAATATGTAGCTCAACAATAGACTCTGTCACACACAACATCGATGCAACCTCAAACAACCCATGCTCGTGTATCATATGTCGTAGTCCTGTCCTGCTCTCGATGCCACTTATGGTAAGTGCATCTGTTACAACATTCACCTTACTCGGGTGATACTCAATGGCAAAGTCGTAGTCCTTCAGTAATTCGAGCCATCTCTGCTGTCTCATGTTCAACTCCATTTGAGTGAACAGGTAACTCAAACTTTGGTGATCTGTAAACAACACAAACCTCATACCATAAAGATAATGCCAACATGTTTTCAATGCAAACACGACCGCCGCAAGCTCCAAGGTGTGCACTAGATAACTCTCCTCGTGGGGTCTCAATCGTTGTGATAGATAGGCCACTAAGTGTCTATCTTGCATCAACACACAACTCGACCCAGTGCCTGACGCATTTATATACACTGAGAAACCCTTACCTGTCACAAGTAATGCTAAAACTGGTGCAGAAGTTAACTGCTTCTTCAGTTCCTAGAAAGCATCTGCTTATGACCAATCAAATATGACATCCTTCTTGGTCAACCTCATCATCAATACTACAATCAACAAAAAATCCTGTACGAAGCGCTGGTAGTAGCCTGCCAAACCTAGAAAACTCATGATATTAGAAATAGGCTCATGTGTCCTCCAGTCAATAATGTCACCATCAACTGATATGCCTTGATCATTGATGACATGCCCCAAAAACTTGACCTTACTCAGCTAAAATGCACACTTGATGAACTTGGCATAATGTTGGTGCTCTCTTAGCGTCGTCGACACCTCTTTGAGATGCCTCTTGTGCTCCACACGGGTCCTACTATAAATCAGGATGTCGTCGATGAAAACTACGACGTATCAATCCAAAAACGGCCTGAGCACCCTGTGCATCAAATCTATGAAGATCGCCGGCGCGTTAGTCAGTTCAAATGGCATGACTGTGAACTCATATAACTCGTAACGCATACTGAAAGTGGTCTTCTCTATATCTCTGCCTCGAATCCTAATTGATGGTATCCTGATCTGAGGTCAATCTTTGAGAAGAATTTGGCTCCTGCCAATTGGTCGAACAAGTCATCGATCCTAGGAAGTGGGTAACGGTTCCGAATCATCACTTGATTCAACTTCTTGTAGTCCACACACATCCGCATCGAGCTGTCATTTTTCTTCACAAAAAGAACTAGAGCTCCCCAAGGTGATAGTAGGGCGAATGAATCCATTCTGCAGTAACTCCTCTAACTGGGTCCTCAACTCCTCTTGCTCCGATGCTGACATCCTATATGGCTCGTTGTAAATCGGCTGAGTCCCCGAAATCAGGTCAATGATAAACTCCACAGCTCTTGGTGGTGGCAATCCTGACAAATCCTTAGGAAACACATCTGCGAACTCGCAAACAACTGGGACATCCTCAACCCTAATCTCTGTCTTAAGCTCTTGCTCAACCATAATCGCATACACTTCCATCTTCTGCGACGTAGCTAGTCTGCCTCAAGTGATAGGTAAAGCTAACGCAACTCCGGCAAATGAAAACTTTGTAATCCCCCAAATGTGAAAGGTCATCGTCTTGCTGAAACAATTGATCTGTGAGTGATAAGACGATAACCATTCCATACCGAACATCGCGTCGAACTCCAAGTAATCTAATACTCTCAAATCAGCCTGTAACTGATGTCCCTTAAGCTCAACCATACAATCTCGGTAAATTCGGTAAAGGTAAATCTTATCCCCAACTGTCGTACTGAGAACAAGATGTATATCTAAGGTCTGTGCACCTAACCCTAACAATCCTACCATACATCTAGATATAAATGAAAATGTGTTGCTAGAGTCAAACATGACATGTATAAAAGTACCACGAGACAAATAACATACCCTTAACTAGCTGTCTGGTCTCTTCCCGGTCTGGCTGTGCAATCCCAAAAGTAGCTATCTGGGCCCTATCTTTGGCCTGGTCTATCTGTGGTGCTACTGGCACTGGTCTGGTACACTCCGCCATAAGATGTCCCACCTAATCACAATGATAACAAGTGCGACTATCAGATTTGCCCATATTCCTCTGAATTTGTGCCTGACTTTGGCCTCGGCTCTGACCTCTTTGACCCTGACCTCTATCTTGCCTCTACTGCTGTCTCATCCGATCCATTGGTGTAGAGGCCATAGAATACGCTACCTCATGATCATTGCATCTATCCCGATCATCCCATCGATCTTTGTCGTCTCTGTTACCCTGATCTAATTGCCAATCACCTCTATGAGGTCTTTGCCCTATCCTTATCGGCCTTGATCTCTCATATGTCTTTTCAATCTTTGATCAGACTGAGAACACTGAGTTGGATGACTATGCTAACCTTGTAACGTAACTTGAATCCCTAATCTACCAGCCCTTTGTACTATATATGTTTAATGAGAAAGAGACTTGTCATATACCTGAGCTAGAGTACTTGCTTCACTAGAAACAATTGCGGTAACTATCATCTCATCCAGTCCTCGGACAAAGTAATATATCTGCAACCTATCAGTCCATGCCAGATCCATAGAGTAGGACAACATATATTTGTACCTCTCCATGTACTCGGTAATAGACATAGTGCCCTGAACCAATGTCAAGAACTCCTCTCTCAATCGAATCCTAACCTCCATAGGTATATACTCATCCATGAATAATGCTAAAAAATTAGCCCAGGTAGTCACCGCAGGATGTGTTGCTCTGCATGTGGTCCACCATATAGCAACAACAGATCTCAAACAATAGCTAGCGAATCTAGGTCTATCCACCTCCTCGACTGACAACATCTCATGTAATCTTTCGTGAGCTAATAGACATCTCCTAGCTAACTCTGGGTCTCCAGCTCCGTAGAAGTATCCTGGAGAGAACCTAAGATAATTCTTTAGCTTCCTCGCCTCCACAATTATCAAACTCCCTGATGAAGACATCATAGTTGGCTGCGTAGTAGTCGAAGGAGTCACAACTAACGTAGTCTCAGCTGGAATAACCACCGGTATAGCCCTCTCGCCATGAGTCTCATATACTGTAGCCTGCCTCTGAGTCTCAGTAGTAGTAGGAGCAATAATAGCAGGAGTAGTAACCAATGGTGCAACCACCATTGTCATAGGGACTGCCATAATCTCTTAAGTTTTCAACAAATCTAACTATTGTGCGATCCTATCATCAACTGTCCGTGCTAATGATTCCAACGTCAATGCCTGCCTAGTCGGATCACTAGTATCCCTGACTTCAGGCTGAGTCGTATCTAAAGGCTGCCTGTCCATTATGTCTGCATCGAAGAATGTTCCTTAGTACGAATATACGTGTAACGTATGTAATATACAACAAAAAACATAACACATATAATCCTGATTTCTACCCATCTCTTATTGCTTCCCAACTAAGACTTTAGGCAATTCCTTTGGGTTTCCACATCAAAAGCTTATTCAATAAGTTTATAATCAGGTTTATCCTCAAATTTGAGCATAAAAAACCTAGGACTTATCGAGCCTCGCTTTGATACTAAAATGTAATGACCCATTTTTCAAACAGACCGCCACGGGGTCTAATGCGATCCCATAATCTGTCTTAACAACGATAGTTGTGCTCCACATTGGATTATATCCTCCATTTTATTCTTTTAACCTTATAAATTTTCAATTTAGTGATTTAGTTGTATTGAAATCAAATCCTTGACATGTCATCATATAATCCTTAAATTAACACAGCGGAATCCTTACTAGCACATTTACTTAGATAATATTACTATAAATGTGTGATATAAACCATAAATCTAGTGTGAAAAACCCATATATAACCATAAATACCTCTGAAGTCACAAAACGATCAATATATACAAGGTATTTTAAAGTATCTCACAATCCCCAAGCCCAAAATGAAAACAGAATATTTATAATACAAACGTACAAGTCAAGCAATCTGTCTTTGATCAACGGTACTCTAGAAGCTTGCCTTTACCTCTGCTCGTACTAGGATTTGCACTTAAGCCATCACAAAAAATAGATGGCGAGTCCAGAGTAAGCATTCCTAAGAAAATTAAGTGAGCAATACTGAAAGTAAATACTGAAATTTAAATAAAGCTATTAAATAAACATGCAAAAATAAATACAGGTAACTGCGCTCATCGCATGAATAGATAATAGTTAAAGCTCAAAGTGTTTTTCTAGCCCCTAGGGTTAGACTACTGCCATAATTCAGACTCTTCCACATAATATTGCCGGTGAGTCCAACTTAAGCAAGGCCAGTATCTAGATCCGCTCGATGGTCGGCGTTACACTTACGACGCACCTACACATTGCATGACATGACACTCGAATCGTTCTATTCATCAAGATCAATCATTAGCAACATGTTATGGTGTAGTGGACTTACACACTAGAATGGAACGGAGGGAACACAACTCAACGTCTGCTCCATATAACCACAACCAGAGTAGAATATTAAAATGAAAGAAATTGAATTCAAGATGCCAAAAGAAGTAAATACTCAAGTCATTTCAGTAGAGATACTACACATCTCAAACCGCACTCCAACTATCGTTACTATTCCAATTGCATGCCTCAGCTGCGTGTCCACTACCCGCAATTCAACCTAAAACTATTAATTCTCGATAAATTGAATAAATTCTAAAACCTTGTAAATCTCGATTTAATACCCAAATCATCGATGAAATCATCATTTAAACTCCTTAAATAGTCTATATAAGTCCTTAGACAAATCCCCAATTGGTAAATTTATTTTAAAATTTTCATTCAGAATTGTCCCAGATGCTGCCAAAGACGTAGTCTGGTTCAAGTGCTCATGGCGTGTCCACGACGTCATGGACACTATGACAGTGCCGTCACGCTCATTTTTCCCCATGATGTCACTCAAAATGTCACTCCTCATTTTCATAAGTTTGCCTCTGCCTTAGACGTCGCGAGTGGCGTCATGGGCTTTTAAACCACACGGCGCGTCAGGCGGTGTCTGAGGTAGAGAGGATTTTCTTATGTTTTCGAACCCTCTCAGTTCGTTGCCGTGCTCCGCGCTCGTCTAAACATTCTATATAAACATCAATAAACCAGTTAAAACTTCTCTACAAAATTCGTCTAAAACCAAACCCGACAAAAACCATTCAAAACCTGGTTTTGTTTCTAAAATTCCCAACACCAACCAAACTTCTCCACAAAACCCACACAAATGCTTAACTTTATACCAAAATCCATAGCAACACTGTCCAAAACTAGTGTACTCAAATCGACTTCGGAAACACGTCAACACCCGAGAAAATTACCTCGAATCGTAGAGAATGAGACGTGGATTGAAGTTCTAACCTTTGTTTTCGATTCCCTTGAGTTCTTGAGCTTCAAATGATCACCCAAACTTCATCAAACCCTCCAAACCACCACCATTTTGGATTTCTCAATGAGAGAAAAGAGAAAAGGTAATGGAGGAGTGAGAAATTAATCTCATCCTAACACAACCTCCCATCTCTAGGATTAATACAATGGACACCAATAGGTCAATAAGTCCATCTTTTGTGACTTAGGTGGTTAACATACCCCTCTTGACTTGTCTTTGTGCAATAAAACTCTAAAACCCTCGAGCGTTCCAATACCTGAGTCTCGCACGTAACCTCGCGTCTCCTGCATACTCTCGTACCACGAACATACATACGACATTATTTAATTAATTATTTAATGAATTTTACCATTTATTGTGTGTATTTAATTCCCCAACCTAGTACACTATCATTCGCTACCTGATTCCTGCGTCTATACGCTATTCGGAGCGAATGCTTAACACACAACCTCACACGTCAATTATATAATAACTAACACATATCACGATGCCAATAACCTAATTACCAATATACATCACAAATTAAAGCACAATAGCGCAAAAATTTACTATTTACCTAGCTCCAGGCGCGCCTTGCCCTCTTCGCGGGCCCCATGAGCATTTGAGCTGTCCGCCACGTTTGCAAACACGTCATTAATAATGACAAATTAACTTTAGGCCGTTACATCGAGGATCAACGACAATGCATTATAAGTTGAGATCCTAACTCCCTACATGACAGTCTACGTTTTGACGCCTATTTTGAGGGTTTTCGTCATGATGAATGCGGACGACATTTTGGGTTTCAAATTTATTGAAGATTGTGGGTGAATTTGTGATCAATAGGTTGATCAAAGGGTAATTTGATAGTTGTTTTGATGATCTGGGAGCTATTAGTATTTTTGAGAATTTTTAGGGATTTTCAACGTAATTTTCAAATAGGGGTTTTGTTGAGGTTTCTCACGAAGTAAAGGTGGTTTTGATTGGTTTTGGACATCCCTATGTGTTTGGGATAGGCCTAAAACGCTGCGACATGAGCCGAGGTTCCGGAAAACCTCAGATAGGTGTTTATGGTTTCACTTCGTGAGGGACGTCGTGGAGTATTATCTCCCACGACATCCAAACCAGAGGCCCATAGGTTCGATGCTTTACTTGATGCTGTGGGTCAATACCGTTGGCGGCGTCACTCACGACGTCTAGATAAGAGAGTTGATAATTCAAAGTTTTAAACGATGCCGTGGGGATTGAAAGTGGTGGCGTCACCTACGGAGTCCCAAACATTAAAACACTTTTTTTTTTAAATATTTTCAAAAATTTTAGGAAACTTTGGGGATTTATTTAGGGTCATGATATGACTCTAATTCAATCAAATCGGGCCTAAATGAATATTATGAATTTAGGGAACTAAATAGGAAAAGTTAGAGTTGCGCAAGGAACATGGTTTTCGCATTGTTTAAGGTAAGTTAGTAATCCAGTTAAGGAGGTGTATAGTAATTCATTTTCCATTATTGTTGTTTCTATTGAATTGATCAATTTGTTAGAATTCTATTATTATATTCCTTGGTTGAGTGTCTTTGGCGTAAGTGTGTCGTGAAGGTATTCATAGGATCGTGGTTAGCTGGGCTAACGTGAGCATTTTCTGCAGGAGTGTTGTGCACCCACCTAGTCATGATTTTCTCCTTGAGTACTGGATTGTTGTGGATTTGTTATGAAAATGGTTGTGGATTTGTTGTGGAAATGGTTGTGGCTTGTTATGGTTATAGACCACTTATCGGCCTCCTTTAACTCGATAGACACTCAAATATCATTGAATTACTGGTCAGTCTATTTGTCATGCAATTTGTGTTATTTATATGCCTTTCAATAATGCATGATTCTTAGACTGCTTTATTGGTTATTCATGAATTATTGTTTATGTTCTTCTAGCTTTACTTTCAATTTATTACGTACTCACCGTCTAGTTTATGATGGTGGGTGCAGATCGGGTAGAGACTAGCATGGGAAAGGAATCGATGCTTGGTGACTTTTGTTGAGGACTCTCGGAGCGATTTCTTTCCTGTTATACTGTAGGTTTTGCCTTTTTGACTTGTGACTATTATATATTATATTTTTTAATAACAATGGGGTACATTTTGGGATTGATGAACTAGGGATATCATGTATTATCGTTTACTGTACTGTTGGTCACCAGATATACATGTTTATCCGTTCTCAAGGTTTCCACACTATAGGTTGTTCTTGATGTCCTATTTATCGAGTTATTTAGTTGATTATAGTTTATTTCCGCTACGAATTACTTGATAAAGATATAATCTTATATCTCAACCTTTAAATTGTTAACTTAATGATGAAAGGAAGATTTGACGCTGACTAGGCATGCACTGACTTTGTGAGTGTGGTCCTGGGGGTCCACGTAAGGTTGGGCAGAACCTAATTTTATGGGAAATTGGGACTGTTATAGTTGGTATCAGAGCCTGGTTTATCACTTGACTTTTGATTAACCTTACAACCAAAATAAGACAAAAATTAATGGTAAAACTAGGAAACAGTTGAAGCCTAGAGTGAAACCCTATGATTCTAACTTAGAATCCTAGTTGAGAAGTGAGGAGAGTTAGGAAAAAGTAAAATTTGATCCTATATGTTGTATCTGTTGTGGTGTATTATACTATATCGGTAGCTATTCACTGATGTAGGGTCGCTTTCTATTTCATATTGCGATGATGAATCAGACAGAGCTCAGTGATGATAGTGGGGTTGCGGGTCCTCGAGTTGTTAGTGTTAAGGATTTTCAGACCTTGACATAGAAAGTTCCGTCCCAGGATCAACAGTTAAAGGAGGTCCTAAAGATTTTGAGGACACCAGTTACGGCTACACCATCACCACCGTCTACATCGATTTGCCTGTTACTTAGGAGACAAATGCACCAATTTTTGCCACTACTACTGCGGCTACTACTACTATTACGACTGTAGCTGAGATGGTGGCCCTATTGCTAATACAGGTTGAGATTATACCGGCACCTATTGTACAGACTGATATAGTGCCTGCAACGTTAGCAGAGAAGGCACAAAGGCGATTACTAAGGCCAGATAATTGTGAGAGTTTAAGAGGCATAAACCTATATAGTTATATAAGGGTACATATTTAGTGGCTATTGAAAAGTTTCTGAAGAGCCATGAGAAGGTGCACAACATTATAGCTATTGAGGAGCACATGCAAGCCTCTATTTCTTCTTCGATGTTACAGGGGGAGGTTGATGACTGGCGAACTACGATGGTAGATACCAAAGGGATACCTAAGGATTGGATAGATTTCAAGACAGTTCAATTTGAACTATTTTCCTCCTATAGTGCTGAGGGAGAAGAGGAACGAGTTTTATACTCTGCGACAATATGCAGATGAGTCCATCATGGCTTTCATGGGATGGTATTTACAGTTTCTACCCTACGTTGGAGGCTCAACAGATATAGATGTTGACTGGGTATATTATTTCACAGAGGGATTGTTGCCTGAGATTGGAGGTATTGTGGTCTCCACTTAGCTAGAGGCGTTATAGAGAGCCTATGAGTGGAGTTTGATCAGGGAGAGTTATTTGCATGCACATCTTGAGGAGGAAGAATGATAGTAGAGCTTAGAGTAGTTGTTCAGTTGCACCACTACCACAACTTGCACATATGATTGTTGTTTCACCTATACCTGCACAGAGCTTTACTGGTCAACCACCACAAGCTACTCGACCTGTACCTCAACCACAAAGGCAATATTATAAGAGTAGGGATACAGGTAGAGAGAGGGGGACAGATATAGACACAGAGGTTTAGTCAGACTCAGGGACCTCCATAGGGATGTAAACAGGGTTAGACATAAGGGATGTCATATGGATTGCGAGAGACGCATACTTATTTCAAGTGCAGTCAGATAGGTCATCTTCAGCTTCAGTGTCCATAGTTAACGAGAGCTTAGCCACAACATTATCAGTGGTAGAGGGAGAGAGTCCAGGTTGTTGTTAAGCCAGATCAGGGAGCTTCTCGCTATCTTGTTGAGGGTATGACTTTGATTTGTAGTACTTTGATGCATACCATGTTTGATTCAGGTTCTATAGTTTCATTTATTTTTAGACGCATGGTATATGCATTAGGATTGAGACCCACTAGGCTTAGTAGACCCTTGATCCTTAACACAGCTACTGAGGACAAGATATATCAGAACTTGTTATGTGTTGACTGTTGTGTGTTACTGTTTGGTAATTATAGAAGGTTATGATTTTCCTACTAATTATAGAGTACTAGAGTTTCTTGAGTTCGATGCGTTGTTAGGCATGAACTGGTTATGAGCTTATCATGCTTACGTTAATTGTTATGAGAAGACTATTATGATTCCGTTATCAAATGGTACAGAGATCAGCTTTCAGGGGACAACTGCTATATGACCGATCACCAGGGGCTGGATAGCCACGAATAGTGAGTCTGAGACGCTTGCAAGTGTCATGAGTACTGTTTAGAGACTGGAGATCAATATTGAAGACGTACTAGTAGTGTGCGAGTTCACGGACGTATTTTCGAAAGATCTACCAGGACTACCACTACCGAAGGAGATAGACTTCATCATCGACTTAATCCCTAGGATTAAACCCATTTCTATACCGTCGTATAGGATGGCACCTCGTGAGTTGGAGGAATTGAGGACTCAGTTAGACGAGTTGTTGGAATCGGGATTCATTAATCCTAGCATGTCACCATGGGGCGCGCTGGTGTTGTCTGTAAAGAAGAAAGACGACAGCTTAAGGTTGTGCATTGATTATAGCAGCTGAACTGGGTGACTGAAGAATAAGTACCCACTTCCTCGTATCGATGATTTTTTTGACCAATTGACGGGGGTGCAATGGTTTTCAAAGATTGACCTAAGGTCAAGTTATCACCAGCTCAGGATTAGGGTTGAATACAATGAGAAGACTGCGTTTAGTACGAGATACGACCATTATTAGTTTACAGTCATGCCATTTGGTTTAACTACCATGCCAACTATGTTTATGGATCTCATGCATAGAGTATTGAGGACTTATCTAGATAGATTTATGATTGTGTTCATTGATGATATTCTTATCTACTCCAGGACTTATGAGGATCACGAGGGACATTTCTGGATAGTTCTATTGAATTTAAGGGACCACAGATTGTACACCAAGTTCAGTAAGTGTGAGTTTTGGTTTCCAGAGGTCAGATTTTTGGGTCATGTAGTTGGAGCCGGCAGAGATTCTGTGGATCCCGCGAATATTAAAGTAGTGATTGACTGGCCTACTCCAACTACAGTGATAGAGATCTGTAGTTTTTTGAGATTGGTTGGGTATTATCGTCGTTTTGTACAGGATTTTTCTAATATTGCTACACCGATGATAAGACTGACTCAGAAGAATGTGAAGTTTGACTGGATTAAGAGTTGTGATCAGACATTCTCTACTCTGAAGGAGAAGCTGACGATTGCACCAATTCTAGCATTGACTGAGACAGGGAAGGACTTGGTGGTTTATATTAATGCGTTGAAGGTTAGTTTGGGTTATGTGCTGATGTAGGAGGGCAAGGTTATTGCATATGCATCTCGACAGCTCAAGATTTATGAGAAGAATTATCCGACGCATGACTTAGAGTTAGTTGTTGTGGTATTTACATTGAAGATTTAGAGACATTACCTTTATGCTGTGAGGTTTGATCTATTCACTGATCACAAAAGCTTGAAATACCTTGTGACGACCCTAAATTCCCCTTGCATTTGGGAACACCCGGCCTAGACTTGTATAGATCCCCGAGTTAGTACTCGGCGATCTGGTGAGCCTAGTCAGCCTTAAATTATCTAATTACAAGTTTTATGAAAGAGTTATTGCAAGTTTTATGCAATGGAAAGTAAATAAACTAACATAAGGGAAATAACTCAGTCAAAGGGAAATTAGGAATTTATAATGTGGAAAGCCCCAAAATATTCATGTGCAAACAGAAGTGAGATATGAATAAATACATGATACCAATATCAAAATGACCCCAAATTCAATGATTAAAAGCATATATATAATGTCATACAACTGAGCAAAAGATATAATAGACCTACACTAAGGTTTCCAAGTCCAACCGCTAATCCTCACAAAAAGTCGCCTAGGCAGGGCTCTTTGCCTATACTGCACTCCGCTCTATCTGCACCCACCGTCACAAACTAGACGGTGATTAACTTGAGAAATCAAACGTAATGCCAGAAGAAGATAACAACAATTCATGATATATCAAGTAAAGCAGTCTAAATATCATGTGGTAATAGAAAGACAAGAATTTAAATAGATCAAGTGCATGATAAACAGACTAATAGATATCAATCGAATTTCAAGTGTGTTATAAGGATTCAAAAGAGGCCCATTAGTGGTCTAAATCATAGCATAACGACGAAGACTTCGTGAGGTCCTCCAGGGCATCGACACAAGCGAAGGCACAACTAAAATGGAAGGGACACAAGCCCACCCATCCAGTACTCGGTGTCACACGGTCACTAAGGGTGGTCGCACACTCCTGTACAAGAGTGCCCGCGTTTTATCCCTCTAGTGTAGGTCCTATTACTCTTGAGACGAAACACTTACGCGAAGAACACACAACAAGGAATGGAGTGGAATACCAATGATAGAGCATAACGAATCTGAATAAATAATAATGAATCACATGGCATTTTCTTATTGGCTTACAAATCATACACAAGCTTTAAGGCAAGTGTACTTATTTGACTAATCGCAACCTGTAGACACTCTCGCGTCCCTAACGTGTATCCCCGAATTTTTCACTACCTGATAAGGTTGGAAACTCTAATTAATGGGTCGAGTCATTAACTAAACCCTAAGTTAAGCCCTAGTGTTTTCTCAAGTGTTTTAAGGACTCAAACAACTCGACAATTTGATAAGAAGACGAATACTCTCTTTCGAGTTTGAAAACCACAATAATAACCACGACTGCGATATCATAACATCGATAATCATAACGCATGTAAGCCTATTTATGAATTATAGGCTCGACTCGGTTGTATGTGGGTCACGCCATAGCCCCAAGGACCGGCAGCGTGACTATGACGCCATAACCATTCATCGACATATAACTAACATAGACCGACACCATCACTCATCATGAGCCCGAAACAACCATGTACCAGCGAGTATGGAGCTTCGCTGATGTTGTTCGACGTTGTGGGTGCCACCGTGGCATGGGAAAGCCGGAGGCATACTCTACCAGGTCAAATTCACCTATATAACTCGGACAAGGAGGAAAACTCGAGTAGCACACAAGAAGAAATCAACAAAAATGCATACACAATAATCCAAGTGTGCTCCGAGGGCGTGGGGACTCGGGTGATCCTCTAGGGACCATCCCCGACCATCGAACCTACCGGTGCAGCGGCCAGAAGCGGCGGTGGTGGACAGACTTAACGAAGGAGAAACCTATGTATAAAATAGTCGACATCATAACGTAACTTGACTAGTAAACAATGTGTGTAGCAAGGGGGGTGCTTCGGGCTACTAGGACCTCGAAGAGACCACTGTGGGTCATCTCCGACCGAAGCCCAGCCGCGACACTACCACCAATCACGTGAAGACTGACACATCCAAGGGAAATACTAAAGCAATTTCAACGACAATACTTCATATTCGCCGTGATTTTAGGCTTCGGGACTGTGAAGGCGCCGATCATGCGTCTTCGACCACCATCTCGTTCATCGCCACCCACCACTGCTCATCGTCAGTTAGTCACACCAGTGAGCAGAAGCCACGAGAGAAGAGAGACAGAGAGATAGAGAAAGCGAAAGAGAGGGAGAGAGAACCTCTGGTGAGTGAGCAACTCCGATAAGGCTCGTGGCACAGTCGTAGAGGAGGAGAGTGTGGAGGGGGAGATAAGAGACCAACGAGAGAGACGAAGTAAGAAGAGCCGATTAGAGAGAGAGAGCCGAATTAGAGAGAAGGAAACAAAAGAATGTTTTGTTGGTTAAGTGATTAGGATTTTCTTATAAACGATTATATATATACATTAATTTGTTCAAAATGACCTTATCTTGTTATATTTTCCTTTATATTTCATCACAAAACACACACGCATCTCGGGGCCAATCACATGGCTCTTTAAATTATAGTTGTGTCACTTTAACAATCTCTTATGTGTGCTCTAACAATTGACTCGTAAGTCATTTAGTTAACCAACTCGCGCGTGAATCTTGTACTCGGTCTGTATTTCTCCATTGTGCGCGTAGTCTTGCCTCGTCTCACTAAATAATTATTTATTTTATCTAAAATTTCATTTATTTGTGTTTTTACTGGGTTTTAAGTCCCCCATGTACCCTTAACTCAACTGTCGATCCCCGCTCACCCAGTTTTCCTACTTGTTCATTGACTTCATTGTCCGACCACTCAAATACGAGTATAAATATGTAATACACATCATCATTCACAAATAGCCAAATTTCCGGGTCGTTACATACCTCTTTTCTTAGAAGGAGCTGAATCTAAGACAAAGATGTTAGTTAGAGTTTTTGAAGGATTATGACTTTTCACTTGAGTATCATCCTTGGAAGGCCAACGTAGTTGCTGATGCTTTGAGCAGAAGAGGATCTAATATTGAGGTAGTTGTGTGTCACATAACTCATGAGTATGCTTACTCAAGGAAGTTGAGATAATGAGTTAAGTTGATGTATCGACTACTACTAGGACACAAATTTATGGTCAGATGAGGATGCAAATTGTTTCGCTTCCAGTTCTTCTTGAGGGACATCAGATTGATAAGTTGTACTAGTGGTTGAGTGAAATGGTTGATAGTTCAGATTATCCAAACTGGAGTCGATCGACAGACGCATGTTTGAGGTATTGAGAGCGATTGTGGATTCCATTGGTGGCTGATTTGGGCACTGAGATACTTTAAAAGGCTCACCTTTCGTGTTTTTCTATTCATCCGGGTCGGACCAAGATGTTTGCTGATATGTGACGTCTCTTTTAGTGGTCAGGGATGAAAGCCAATGTTTTCGAGTTTATATGAGCGTGTGAGATATGCGAGTGTGTGATGGCTTAGCATAGGCAACCTGAAGGTTTGTTGCAGCCTCTTCCCATTCCACATTGGAAGTGGGAGCATTTTGCTATGGATTTCGTCAGTGGTTTGCCTCGATCTCCTCAACAAACATGACAATATCTGGGTAATTGTGGACAAACTGACAAAACTTGCACATTTTATACTGGTATCCACTACACAGGGTTGACAGATTGAACATTCTCTACGAACGTGAGATAGTCAAATTGCATGGAGTTCCGTTGTTGATTGTGGTAGAAAGAGGACTGCAGTTCACTTTATTGTTGTGGCAGAGCATGCAAGCTCAGTTTGGCACCAGGCTTAATTTGAGTACAACGTACCATCTACAGCCAGACAGATTGTCCAGGAGATTAATTTAGGTGTTAAAGGACATGCTTTGGATATGTGTACTTGAGTACGAAGGATCTTGGGAGGAGTACCTTCATCTACGTGAGTTTGCATAAACAAAATTTTTCAGGTTAGTATCGGGATGGCACCATTTGAGGCGTTGTATGGCAGGCTTTTGCAGACCACCATTGTGTTGGGCGAAGCCCGAGGATGCAGTGATAGTTGGGTTGGAGATTGTTGTTGATCATACTATGAAGGTATGACATATTTTTCAACGAATAAAGGGTGCTAAGGAAAGACAAAAAAAATACTATGACGAGTATCACGACGAGCTACAGTACGACGAGGGAGCCTATGTTTATTTAAGGTTTCGCCTCTGAAAGGTCAAAAGAGGTTCGAAATCAAGGGAAAACTTGCGCCTAGGTTTATAGGTTCATTTTGGATTTCAAAGAGAGTCGGCAAGGTTGCTTATAAGTTAGAGTTGTTGCCTCAGCTCGTTGGAGTTCATCTTGTTTCCATATCTCTATGTTTTAACTAGACAAGTCAAGCGAAGGACGGCGACCGATGGTAGACTTGAGTCAGATTGACTTACGTGAGGATATTACTTATGAGGAACAACCGATTCAGATTATGGACAGGAAGGTCAAGATATTGAGGAACAAGGAGATACCTTTAGTTCTCATTAGGTGGCAATACCGTAGAGACGAGGAGTTAACCTGGGAATTAGAGCCCTATATGCGCGAGTATTTTCATCATTTGTTTTGATTATAGTAAGTCATTACTTTGAATTAATTATTAGTTTAATTTTGAGGAAGAAATTCTAATAAGTTGGGAAGACTGTAATGACCCTCAAACTTAATTTGTGCCACGTGTCATGTTTCAGGACTGTGACCTGACTGTCGTGACTTGTCATATTGTATAAGCCTCGAGATCTTCATTGAGTTATATTTTATTTTTCTTTGATAATTGTATTATTATTTATACCTGAATGTAAATGTTATATGTCTTAGAGCATGATTTTGTTTTGTTTATCGCACCAAATTTGTGTGTGAGGTTTCGCTTAGGAAAAATGGGATTTTTCAAACAAATGGGTATAATTCGGGTATTTAAACACAGAAAATGATAATTAGTGAGTTATCAAAAAATAATAAATGAAATAAATAATTAATATGCGAATACGTTTGTGTGTCTGAGAACACAAGACGTGCGAGTCGTGATGTAGCACGTGTTTAAGAACGCGAGGTTTAAGCGAGAAATGATGAAGTTGTGAAGTTCAAGTTACCTACTGAACTTATAATGTTGAGTCATGGTCGGTGGCTGGATTAAAGAGAGACCCTATGATGTGCCTCGGGGTACGTGCGTGAGAGAAGTTGAGTGAGGGGTATATAAGCTCAATCCATCAACTTTCCTCTTTCCTCTCATTTCATTTCCTCTCTCCATCCAAACAAAATGGTGTAAGGGCGTTGTTTTGAGAACTTTTGAGCTCGGAGGGACGTTGGAGATTGACCAACTATGCGTTATAAGGTGAGATTTCGACTCCCCACGTGATAGTTTACGTTTTGACGCTTGTTTTGAGGGTTTTCTTCATAATGAATTTGAACAACGTTTTGGAGTTTCGAATTTATTGAAGATTGTGGATGAATTTGTAATCAATGGTTGATCAAAGGGAGATTTGATAGTTGTTTTGATGATTTGGGAGCTATTACTGTTTTTGAGGATTTTCGACGTAATTTTCAAATTAGGGTTTGTCGTGGTTTTGTCACGGTCCAAATTTCTTATCCTAGATTTTGGTCGTAATCAAGATCACCGACCCGTGATGTGGGGCTCGCAATGAAATGCGCACACCAACCAAGGCACATGGACAAGGTATATTTTATATTTGTAATGATGTATTCCTAGTGTTGTGTACGTGTGTAGACTAATTACCTCAGTTCTTGCAACTATAGACGTCGAGATGCCAGCGAGGACGTGCCTCGAGTTACGTGCAGGTTGGGTACCTGGTAGCTAGACTTGTGGTAAGTCTAAACTTAGTTAAATACAACTTAATTTATTAATTTAGTGCATACTAGGGTATTTAGATTAATGCACATTAATTAAATAACCTATAGTTTTAAATTTATATATCTATATATTAAACACATTTGATGTCATATAGTTCAAATTGAATTTTTACAACTTTAAGATTGACCTCAGGATCCGTGCTAGCACACACTCTCATGTTGTTTCACATGAGAAATTGGACTGCCCAATTAGTAATCCTTAGATTTGTCTCGAGATACGTGACACACACTAGATCACCACTTAAACTATAAATATGAGATGCGTGGGATTGTCCTCATCAACCCAATTAATTTTTCATGCAAAATTTCCAAAAACTGTAGAGAAGAGAGATTTAGGGGAGTTCTTCAGAGCAAAATTGAGCTAGGAGTGGAGGAAAACCAAGATCTAACTTAAGGTAATCACACTCACCACTACTTTTCCATTAAAATGGGTTGAAAATGGGTATTTTGTGTTAAAATCAGATTTGAGCTGTGATTTTGGTTTGTAAAGTGTTTTTCTTTCATATTATGTTTGATTCGAGTGTTATCTATGGTTTTGAACCAAACTTTTGAAGAAATTTGGGTTTTTGGTGAAAAAGTTAAAGAGGTGTTCATGCATGAATCGATTATGTAAATCCGCGAATTTCTCTATTTTGAAGTGTTTCTTATGATGTTTTGTGTTCAATTAAGTCATGCATGAGTTTGTGAACAATTTGATGAAGTCCAAAACCCCCAGAACACCAGAATTTCCCTTGGAAATTTTGGGTTTTGCTCACCCAGCGTGTAACAGCCCGTTATAATTATAACGCCATTAATTAATTATTACAGATTAGGACACTAGCTCGGACGACACGAGGACACTGCGGATAGGCTAGGTATGACCCGAACCTAGGTATTGACCGTGTATTGGTGTTTTCGTAGGTTTTATGATGTATTTTATATCATTTCTGTATTATGCATCATATGTGTGTATATATAATTATTTGTCGGGTGAGTTGGAGCACCGGGGTTTTGTGTTGGAGAACATGCCAACGCGAGGGCACTGTAGCTGTGAGGCCACGCGTTGGGGTTAGACTAAATTAAATCCTAATAACATGATTATGGGAGGATTTGATTTAATGGGATTTAAATGTAATATTAGGCTAAGCTCAAATAAATTAATTAGGTACACTAAGAGTGGGACTGCCTCGGGGTGCGTGCCGAACGAGGGGCATGGGGTGCTGGGTAGTTGGGGAGTTAGTGTGACCCTATTTACTAATTTATGGAATTCATTTGATGGTTTAGATAGTATATATAAGTGAAATCAAATGGAATTAATCGAGTCCTATAGTTTGAACTGATAAATCAACACACCTTGGATTATCCTCGAGATTTACAACAGATCAAAACAAGGCAACTAGTGTCATGATAGGGTGTCTAGGAACTGAGTGACACAGGCTTGACCAAGACCATATGATCAACCTCGAGATGCGTATGAACGCCAAGATTTTAACACATATATATACCAACTTGATCATGAGCATGCAAAACAAATCATTCTCTCAACAACAATTTGAGATTATGAGGAGAGAAATAGTGGCTAGGGAGCAAAATTTAGTGTTCGGAAGCTGGATTGGGTGATCAAACGATGCAATCTAAGGTAATCTAACTACCAATTCTTTGAATTTACTGAAAATGGATGTTTTGGGTGTATTAAGGTTTAAACGATTTTTCTTAGAGAATTTATCATTGTGTTTGCCGAATTTGGTGTTCTTGAGGTTGATTTGATGAATCATTTTCATTGGAATCGGATTTGTGGGAAATTGAGGTGAAAATGATGATTTGAATTTTAAACATGCACACTTTTAATTTTCAGTTTTGGGAAAATCATGTTTTAATTGGTGTTTTGGAAAGAAATTCGATGCTATTGAAGTGTGTGTGTTGTTTGATTAGTGTTTGTGAGGTGTTAGAGACCAAAAAAACCAGAATTCGTTTCTAGAAATTCTGGGCAGTGTGCAATTAGCGCGTTAGGTGATGAACATTAGCACGCTAATCACGCTGGGGAAGATGATGAACAATTTGATCTTCCTAGCACGCTAATAACCCCCTGAACCTTAAATAAAATATGAAATCTAGCCTAACTGATTATAAATTCATTTAATTGACCAATACAGGAATTAGGTCTCAGGGGTCACGGGACAGTAGTTGGAGTTGGGGACTAGTCGGGGGTCGGACCGGGGGGAAATTTTTGGGATTTTTGAGTGCGGTTTGAGGTACGTAAAACCCAACTGAACACCACTAGTGCATTTACTTATTTGTTATTCATTTGAGATGTAAAATTATTGATAATCTACGAGTCCATTCTTACTGGGACGGTTGAATTTTCCCGTCTATATATCCAGGGGGTGTGTGGTCGTTTGTGTGTGGCCTAGGACACAGTCGTGGGGTCGATGGTGTGGGCCACAACTGGGCTTCTGATCCTAAGTACACCCTTAGTTAGTTGGTTCACACCCATTTGTATATCTGTGTGTTATTATTCACGCGATGAGCTTTGAGCAGTTGTCTACATTTTTCCTTTTTTCCGCATGTTTATTTAACACAAATTATTGGTTGTTAATTACATTATTTAATTATGATGCACGATGGTGTTCCTTGAGATTTTACTTACTAGGTCGTCACCTGCCTTTTGTGATGGCTTGAGCGCAGACCTGTTATATTAGTAGGGACAAGGAAATCACAGGCGACACATCTTTACTTGTCCGCTGTCGAGGACCTACTGGTATGTGTATTAGTATTAAATTGTTTCACTTATTATTATTAGGGACTTGTGATTATATCATCTTCAGTACTCGTATATAAACCTTCACTGCAGGTAGTTGTTGCCTATATACTGAGTATTTTTGGGTTTTCCACTATAGGTTAAATAAATTAACTTTATATAATGTTCTTTTGGTAAGATTAAAACTTCCGCTGTAAATTATAAACTACTAAATTAAATGTTATGAAACTCAAGAGTGACAGGGAAATGGATAGACGAGTGACGTGACAGAGGCTTCCAGTGCTAGGGCAGGGGAAGTAGCTAGCCACGGGGCGACCTTAGGGTTTGGGGCTGTCACACAGCGCACTAAGTATAGTGCCTAGCGCGCTGCCTGTTCTAGGGAAGACGACGCTATTGTTCATCATTCAAGAACAATAGCGCTGGGAACTTTCGATGGTACACTGAGTACCCCCAACGTGGGGCGAGTTCCCATCGCATGCCGATACGCCCTAGCGCGTTAGGTGACGTCACCAACGTTGCTCACATCCATTTTTTTAAATAAAATATTGAAAAACTAAATTGAACAATCGGGTGTATAACCTATACAACCGACACAACCTGACCCTAAATAGTGTTTGAACATACCAGGACTTAGGAAAGCGTATTAGGAGTCTGGGAACGCGACTATTGGAGTATTGCGAGGCCAGATAGCTAGGACTATCCCTTTGACTTGTAAGTGAAACTATGAGATCTGTTTACTTTATTTCATTCCTGTCATTTACCGTTATTCAGTCTATTTGTAGACTTGCTGATTGAATTCCCACATCATGTTTTCCTTATTTCTGTTCATTATGAATGTTGACATAGCCTGATGCCTTGTGATGTTATCATTGACTCTATTTCCTGAATTCTTGATGATTGGATATGATTGAGGATTTATGATTACTAAGAAAATGAATGCTCTAGGGTTATTTGTTATGTTTGGACTTGTATTCTATTCCTTTAGTAGCCTAATTTGTGTTGAAATCGTAACATTGTAGGATATGCTTTCTTGAAACTTAAAGTAGAGATTATCTAGTGTCTATTACATGAGGGATGCATAGATTTTAGGGGGTTTTGGTCTCTCAGGGTCTTCGACACTCGCCACTACACTTAGGCGGCATACGTGGTATGGGCCATGGGGTTGTTGGTAAGTATAGATGATTTATACGTATAGAACACAACTCCACCATTTGAGGTTATTAGAAGATGATGAGATGTTGAGCACAACTCCATACAGTAGTGGTAAAGGCTAAGTGATATCTCTCATCGCTGACTGGACGCAGATCATCTCAACTTAGCCTATGTCAGTCTAACTATTCATGTTAACTATGATATTTATTTGCATTAATTGTTCAACATCTTTCAGCTATATTATGCTTTTAAATACCTGCTTATTAAATTGGAAATGTAGTATATAATTCCCCAGTTATCACTTAAATATCACCATACTCACCATGTAGTTTGTAACGGTGGGTGTAGGTCTTTCGAGCAGTACCAGGTCGGGTAAGGAGAACATTGGTGACTACCTCTGATCCTTGACTCTTGTTGTTGTCTATACACGTAAGGTATTTTGATATTTTGTATTACACTTTTATTTTTGTCTTTCACTTGGGATACTTTGTGGGTTGAGAGATAGTTCCCGACTTTTGATTATCACACTGTGTATATATTCGCCATTTACTTTCATATATATATATATATATATATATATATATTGTGATCGTTTATTTCCAAGTTTCCACACTTAGGTTATTATAAATGCTTCCGCTAAAAATGTTAAAGAATTCCTCAATTCCAATTACTCTGAATATTTATAAATGGTAGGAATAGTGAATTACTTATCCTGAACATGCTCCACGAGGCGTATAGGTAGTAAAAGTTGACTAATATGAATTAGGTCATACGTATCGTGATTAGAGCTTAATTATGGGATTAGGCTGGGCGGTGCCTTGGATTAGGAGAGGGGCCGTTACAAGTTTCCACACGAAGTAAAGGTGGTTTTGAATAGTTTTGGCCTATGGGTTTGGGATAGACTCAGAATGCGGCAACACGAGTCGGGGTTTCAAAAAACCTCGGATAGGATTTCAGGGTTTCACGCCGCGAGGGACGCCGTGGAGTATTATCTCCCATAGCGTCGATCACGACGTCCAAACCAAAAATTCAATGGTTCGACGCTTTAAGTGACGCCGTAGGTCAATACCCTTAGCGACGTCACTCACGGTGTCTAGACCATAGAGTTGATAATTCAGCGTTTTAAACGATGTCATGGGGACTGAACGTGGTGGCGTCACCCACGACATCCCAAATAGTAAAACACTAATTTTTTTTAAATATTTTCAAAAGTTTTGTAAAACTTTGGGAATTTATTTAAGGTCATGATATGACTCTAATTCAATCAAATTGAGGCTAAATGAACATTATGAATTTAGGGAACTAAATTGAAACAGTTAAGGCCACACGAGGAATGGGGTTTTCGCATTGTTTAAGGTAAGTTAGTAAGCTAGTTAAGGAGGTTCATAATAATTAATTTTCATTATTGTTGTTTCTATTGAATTAATCCATTTGTTGGAATTCCACTCTTATATTCCTTAGTTGAGTATCTTTGGCATTGGCATGAATGTACTCATAGGATCGTGGTTAGCTAGGTTAACGTGAGCACTTCCTGCAGGAGTGTTGCCCACCGACCTAATCATGAGTTTCTCCCCAAGTACTGAATTGTTATGGATTTGTTGTAGAAATGGTTGTGGATATGTTGTGGCTTGTAGTGGTAATAGACCACTTATCGACCTCCTTTGACTCGATAGACACTTAAATATCGTTGAATTACTGGTCAGTCTGTTTATCATGCAATTTGTGTTATTATATGCCTTTCAATACAACATGATTCTTAGATTGTTTTATTGGTTATTCATGAATTACTGTTTATGTTATTCTGGCTTTACTTTAAATTTATCACCTACTCACCGTCTAGTTTGTGACGGTGGGTGCAGGGTGGAGACTAGCAAAGGAAATGAATCTATGCTTGGTGACTTCCTCTGAGGACTCTCGGAGTGATTTCTTTCTTGTTATACTGTAGGTTTTGCCTTTTTGATTTGTGATTATTTTATATTATGTTTTTGAATAACAATAGCGTACATTTTAGGATTGAGTGATTAGGGATATCATGTATTATTGTTTACTGTACTGTTGGTCATCAGATATACATGTTTATTCATTCACAAGGTTTCCACACTATAGGTTGTTCTTGATTTCCTATTTATTAAGTTATTTGGTTGATTATAGTTAACTTAATGATGAAAGGAAGATTTGAGGCTGACTAGGCATGCGTTGACTTTGCGAGTATTGTCTCGGGAGTCCACGTAGGTCTAGGTCGGGCGAGACCCAATTTTATGGAGAACTGGGGCCGTCAAATAGCCCAAGTCCCGTCCAAGTCCTGCGACTCGAACTCCTTTTTTCCACTAATTTTTCTAAGTAAAAGGTGTTTAATTCAATTTGTTTTCTAGCTGAACTGTTGCAAGACATTTTTAAGCATCTAAACATCATAATTTGTATAACACACCCTGCGAAAATGTTAAAGATATGATTCTTAGATTTTTGAAAAGGTAGGGTTTGCTCAATTTTGATGACCAGCGAATGAGTTATACGTAAAACACCTCAATCAACCTCAATTGACAACAACTTATGTTAACAACTTAGAAAATTCATAATTCCCAAATAGATACCCAAAAATCATGATTTTTGGTCCTAAGGCAGATAACATACGCAATAACAACATACTAGAGGATGAGATTAATCCAATAAGAATTGTGACGGTTATGCCCTGTCAAAGTTTATTTTAAAAATCTCGTAATAGTATTTCAACTGTCTATTTGCAGAGCATTTTGTGCTAGAATGAGTTTGAATTTCAATATTTCTTTGAGTTAGGTTTCCAACGGCGCAGGTTTTGCCCCATTTGGAGTTTGTATGAGAGAGTTATAGTTAATTTACGGATGTTAGGTCAAAAACTTAACATTCATGTATCAAGAAACTTCAAGAACAATCCATTTGAAAAATCAGTTTCAAATCCTTAAATTGGTGAATACAATGAACTCTCAATTCATAAAGAGACACAAAAAATCAGTAAGAAATCTTAGAAATTCTTTTTAAGAAAAACCCCCAAATTTTTGTGTTGAAAATTAGGTGAAGAAGATGATCACCTTAGTTGTGTTGTGATATTCTAGCTTGACTTCTAAATTTTTTGTGCACTCTTAACTCCTCAAATTTCCCCAAATAAAATTTCAGCTTTACTAAAATTTATCTTCCTTGGTGTTGTGAGCATGCAAATGAGTGAAAATGAAGTGTTGGTATTTATATGTAGTTATTTCATCAAGTGCGTCTCTACTCATCTCTTAGAAATCTCATGGTTCTCATCCACTCCTACTAACCCACTTATTTCTACTAAGTAACATAAAATATGATGCAAGCTATATGGGAGTGTGTGCTTATGTGCATCCCAAGACATATCCATGAGTTGTTGATTTTTTCTTGAAACCATATGCTTTCTATTTTGATTCACTTAATATAAATAACCGTAGGTTATTTAAATAATTCATTAAACATATAAAAATGAATTATGAATTAGCATAACACTATTTACCCGGTCCCATGACTCATACACATTTCGAAGCACTCCCCTGCAAGCGCCGAATCGACGAAACAATCGAACTTCCATAACTTTGGGTATAATGTACACACATATATCACACTAGGCATCCATCACACCAACAATAATATATTACTCGATCCCCGAGCCGAGTGTTAGGACTGTGTACTCGCTCTCGGACCACGTCACGGGTCAGTGACCCCGATTACAATCAAAATCTAGAATTAGAATTTTAGGCCGTGAAAGTATACCACCTCTGGGACTCAAACCACGAGTGTCATACAATTTCAGATAACATGTGTCGACATCCCCGGGGACTCTAACTTGTGAGTCACGCACATCTCGATTGAGTACGGGACCTAAATACAAAAATGTCACGACCCAAATCTCTAACCTCATTTTGATTTCCTTAATCAGGATCACCAACTCATCACATGGGACCCACACCGACCGAGACAAGTGGTCAAGGTATATGATAGTTTTGTATTGATTGTATGCATAGTGTAATGTAATGTGTAGACTTACTAAGTCAGTTTGTACAGTGTAGGCGTCGAGACGAGTGCGGCGACACGTCTCGAGTTGCGTGCATGTCGGGGAATCGAGTAGTAACATTTTTGGTAAGTCTTGATTAATATTAATATGAATTTATAGAATATTCTTATGACTTAAAGAATTTATTTATAAGCCTATGGTTGTAGTGTTAAATGTGAATCAAATCAAAGGCCTATAGTTTTGATTTAAAAATCATCAACCATGACACTTACCTTGGGATATGTACTAGCACACCCTCCCATACACTTGTGTCAACATATGGTGTCACTTTAGACTTGGACATCTCAATTAAGAGCCTTAGGATCATCCTTGAGATGAGTGGTACACATTAGATCAAAACACTAACTATATAAATCATTTTTCATCTTCCTTGTTTATTCATGCATGTTGAAGCTGGAAAATCCAAAATTGTGGAGAATTCTTTTAGCTGGGAATTGCAGAGATCATTGAGGGTTGTTAACACCAAAATTTAGTAGAATCAAACACCATCCATAGCTATAATTTTGGGTAAGTTTTCTTCATTTTCATGCAACACAAAATTGGGGTTTTGGGTTTTAAATTCATGGGGTTTTCTGTTTGATCACATGCAAGTGTTTTAATGTGTGTTATGAAGTATTTACAAGCTTTGATTTCCAATTTAAAGTTCCATTTTCAAATTTTACAAGTTTTTTTTTTCCAAAAATGGGGTTTTCTTGTGATTTCGGTTTTGAGGATTTTCAAGCTTTTAAATGATATTGTTTTCAAAATCTAAATTCCTATTTGGATTCCTTATGAAAAATCACTTGTGCAACCGTCTAAGGCTTCAAAAATCAGAGGTTTTTCATAACTTGAAGAAAAAGAAGAAAAAGGAAAAAGATGAACAGAGTGCAAGCTAGGGGAGGGGAGGGAAGCACGCAATCACTTGCACGCGTGTGCGTGCGTGCTGTCCCTGAACCGGGCCGAGTTGGCCCAGTTGGGCCAGTTCAGGTTGGACTCAGTTCACCCATTTAATTAAAATTTTTTTAAAATATATATATATATATAAATTATACAAATTAGCTAGAAATTTATGAAAAAATTATGAAAAATATAAGAAATTGGGAAAAGATAGAAAATTGGTTTTCGGGACTTTTCAAACATTTGGCACCCCGATATTACTCGAAAAATGTGCTAGAACTAGAAATTTGGAATGAAGTTCTAAATTTTGGGTTAATATTATAAATACACTTAATGTGACTTTAAATCAATTAACATGATATAAAATGAACTTTAGGAACTAAAGGGAATTCTCGAGAGTTCGGTTGCGCAAGTCGGGGTGTCGGGAGGCTAAATAGGCTTGCATTATGAGTATACCGGTTGATAACTTTACTTAGCATTTCATTCCATTAACTTCTTGTTCTTTTATGGTCATTGTTGACTGTTATACCATTGTATTTTGATATCATGAGTTTGTTTGTGTTCTATGCTCATTTGATTGAGTCTTATTATTATTATATCCATTTCCTTTTGATTTTCATTGCTTCTATCCTTGTGTCATGCTTATGCCTTGTTGTCTAGTTGGTTAATCAAATGTTAAATAGCGTGCTATTACATTATTATATACATGAAATGTTTAAATGGACTTGTACTCATTATTTGTTTATGTGTTAGGTATTCTATGCCTTGAAAATCTATACTTGTTAATTCTTGAAAATAAAAAGTAGTATTTACAAATTAGGTCCATTACTCGATTGAGGTGTGCGCGACTCACGAGGTTAGAGTCCCTGCAGAGGTTAGCATAGGTTACCTGACATTGTATGACACTCGGAGTTAGAGTCCCTGGCAACACTTAGGTTAATCCCTTGTGTTTTATGATTATGGGGTTAGAGTGACGTGGCTTACCGCCGACTAGACCTAATTCACCACTACTTAGTCTAGTATCGGTTTACTTGTTTAACTCTGGTATTTATTTGAATGTGGTTTATTTTCCACCTTTCCTAGTTATATGCTTTTAAATACCAGTAGATTATATTTGGAAATACAATTTAAACTTGTCATCGGGGATTACTGTTTATTTCTTGTACTCACCGTCCTTTTTATGACGGTGGATGCAGAGCCGACTACCAGCAAGTTGGGTAAGGAGAAGATCGACGATTATCTCTGAGTCAGCGTTACGTCAGGACATTAGATTGTAGGTCTTCTTTTGGTATTTTGTTTATATATGTTATATGTGTTTCTTATACATTTGGGTTATATATTTGGGTTGAGCGTTAGTTCCCCGACCTGACTTAGACGACTTTATTGTATTTTGAGGTTATCTTATATATACGATATCATATCCTGGTTTTCCACACTTAAGATTAATTTAATTGACTTTCGCATAAAATTCTAGTTTGCTTCCACACATTTCATTAAGCTTTCGCGTATTTGAATAACTAAGACTTTTGCTAATAATTTGTTGGGTTTTGGGGTTCATACACAGCAAAAAATTCCAAACAAAATTTGAAAAACCCCAACAGGATCGCAAATAAGTTCCATTAGATAAGATTTACAAAAGTAAACCATACCTTGATTAGTGATTTCCTTATCTGATTGTTCGATCTTCAAGACGTTCAAACGCACGTCCTCTATCAGAAATCCATACACGAACGGTGATCATAATTTGGAGTGCTAGCCCCAAGAGAGATAGGAAATATTTTTCTTTCTCTCCCAAAATCTAGAGAGTACAAAAATTGAAAAAATGAAATTCTTATTTCGTTTTTGGGTTTCACCTTTTATTTATATGTGTAGATAAGCTCTCACTTAAAATCTTATTCGTAATACAACTATTGTATTTACTCTGTTTAAGTAAATTCTAAATACAACTATTATATTTACGTTGTTTAAGCAAATTATACATATACCCCTAATAATTTATCATATAACGAATCATAAGGGTTACATTATGAGTTTTATCTTATAAAATTCAATACTCTGGATCATTTGAAATTGAGCAAAGCTATTCTTTGTGTGCGGCACAATAGGTTCATGCGACGTTGGTAGTGAACCAAAACCATTTTGGTACACAAGTCATAAGCGGTCTCTAGCAAGACATTATGATTACCCAAATAGCATGAACATCAAAATCGATACAATCTAATGAATAACATATATCATATCATTTTGTCGTGTGATATCCTTTGATTAAATATAAGGCTTGGAAAGTTACCTATAATATTCAATCGTACTAGTCTCAATCTTTAGATAGATTGAAAACATCCAAGTGACATTGATCATATCAATTCATTTGGACTTGACCATTTAAAAGTCTAACACATCGAGGGATCCACTGATATCTTTCTCCTTACGAGAGCGCAAATTCTTTCTTGATTACACACATTCACATATTGCTCACATGATAACCAATCACAATTTTTATAATCGTCCGGTTAAAGATAAGGTTTGATTGTATCAAATTACCATGCTCCTAATATTAAGTCTATGGTAATCTCAAGTCGAAGGACTAAATGATATACCTATTAAGAGTAACACCTATGACTTAATCCATGTGGTGTTATTATAGCGGGTCGGTCCAATACCTTGTTCCTTAACAAGTACTAATGATCTCGATTCATATCCCTATACTCATGATCATCAAATGACCATAAATCAAGACTCACACTAGTCTTAATTCATTATAGTTCCCAGTATAATGACCGACTAGGGACATTTAGGATATTTCAACAAATACCCATAGATCTTATTATATGGTAAACATGCAATCACTTATAATAAAACAACAAATGAAAAACTTCTACTTTATTAACTAAAACTGTAAGATAAACAATGCTTATAGATTGACCTAGGGCACATGCCCCAACATAATTAACCATGTTAATAAAAGTTTTAATTTACAATAAATGTCATAAATGGAATAGGACACTAGAAATTAGACGAATAAGTTGTAAGGTTGACTAATACGTAGTTAAGTCCTACGTGGATAAGATTTGGGCTTAATTACGAGATTAGGCCGGGCGATTCCCTAGATTAGAAGAGGGGCCATCACAGTTGGTATTAGAGACTAGGTATTAAAACCTTAGGGACATAAAAAATACGAACTCGCATAAAACACAAACCATAGAAGTGGAAACCATTTCTATACGTGTATAAATACGAAATACATCCCATAGTAGCTGATTCGTGTACATTGTTAACATGCAGACCACGATGGTGGATTTGCACGAGGCCGGAGTCACTGGAGCTAGTGACAGTCTGCCTCCCACCATATCAGTTGAGGATATTTAGAGGATTTCTGACCGGATGGTCGTTTAGGAGCGACAGATTGCTGATTTCATCGCCTATATGTTGGCGCACATGACTTTACTTACTCCGACCGCCCTTGTCACCATAGCTACTACTACGACACCCCCGACAATAGAGACTCCCCCGTGCACCTGCCATTACTACTACCGTAGAGGCATGAGCACCAACACTACAAGCAAAGCCCGCGACACCGCCTCCACCAATAGTACCGATAGTCACAGTACCTGCAATTGAGGTAGTAGTAGAGACGCCCACACCTACTACATATAAGACCACTGGCTTGTCGAGGGACTCTAAGCTAGTGAAGGAGTTCATTAGACTCAGGCCGATGTTTTTTTATGTAGAGAGGGACCATGAGAAAATAGAGAAGTGGATACTATCGCAGGAGAAACTGCATATTCCATTGGATATCGCAGACTGTTTGCAACCAGTTCTATCATACTATACCTTGGATAAGGGTGTTGATGTTTGGTGGAAGACAACTGTGGCGAGCAGAGGTAGCTTCACATCATGGGCAAATTTCAAGGTGGAGTTCTACAAGTAGTACTTCCCAACATCGATGCTTCAGAGGTTGAAGAAGAAGTTTATGAGTTTGAGACAGGCTTAGGGAGAGATTGTGATGATGCAGTTTGCTACGGCTATGGCACATGAGACAGTTCGCGGGAGACTTAGTGAAGGATGACGCAAATGATGCATTCTACTTTGGGGATGGACTGAGGCGAGAGTTAACCAGACACATCGTCGACATCGGGTCCCGTACTCTGCAAGAGATATATGAGAGAGCACTCGCCCAGGAGACCTATGAGTTGGGCAAAGAGAAGGAGAGAGCAATAGAGGGTTATGGTCAGGGTTCAAACTACGACTGGAGGGGCAGGGGTAAGGGGCATAAGATAGGGGATAGGGGGTCTACAGAGAGTTGCTCCTATTTCAACAGTGCTATACGTACCTTACCACGCATCGACACTAACTTATCGTAGAGCTCCCTTGTCAACTCCCGCTAGATAGGCTTTACCTGCTCCACGGGCACCGAGACAACAACAACAACATCAGGGTGGCCGAGACAAAGGCAGAGTCTGAGATGTACCATGACAGGGTCAACGACAGACACATGGACAAACGCAACATGCATGGCAGAGTTGTTGGATCACTTGCTGGAGATGTGGTCAGGTAGGATACATGTCCTGGGAGAGGGTTCACATGGTCGTGTAGCCATACGTGTAACGACCTTAAAATTCTAACTCGTGCCACGTGACATTTCAGGGTAGTATTGTGGGCCCAACTAGCCATGGTGTAATTGTTTTAGTCATCGGGAGTCGACACCGAGGTATTTTATGTTTGTTTGGTGATTTGTATTATTTATTTATTACCGTACATTAAATTTAATATCCCAAATGCGTAAGACGTGATGAATGTGCGTTGGTACCGTTGAATGAGTTCGGTATAAAAGAACGCACTAAATTGGTATTTGAGAGTCCGGGGGACGAAAAATGGAATAAAAACATTGACATTTACAAATGAAAATAATTAATGGAATTAAATAATAAATTATGGGCGCTAAGTGATACGTGGGGTCGTGGGCGACACGCGTGGGTCGAATGGTAGTGCGCACGCCCGAGTGAACTCATTGGCGCGCACAACGAAATTGTAGGCGCAAAAATACAATTATATATATAGTATATATATAAATGTGTATATATAAATGTGTAAATATATAAATTGAAAGAAATTGAGAAATGACCAAGAGGGGCATTAGTTTATTAAGGAGGAGGATAAGAACGGAGGGGCAATATGGTGATTTCACCCCAAAATTTGCAACAAAGTCCTTCGCCACCATTTTCTCACAATTCACTATAAAAAAACTAAAAATCGAAGGAGGAAGAGAAGAAATTAAAGAGGAAATCGGTCGATCGAAGGTGTGGAGATTGTTAAGATCGAAGAGGAGATCGAGTTGGTGAAGGTGAGTTTGTTGATTATAGTTGGGGTTGTTGTTGAGTTGTTAATTTTAGAAGAAATTGGATTTTAATTGGTTGATGTTGATGTTGTTGTTGTTGTTGTTGAGGTTAATGTTGTTGTTGTTTATTGTTGAAAGAGAAAGAGAAAGAGAAAAGAAAAGAAGAAAAAAAAATTTGAAGCAGAGACGAATTGGAATTCCATCCAGTTCGTCTCTGTGAAAAAGAAAGGGTGGTGGGCCGGGTCATGGTGACCTGGACCCCACGCGGCTGGACCGGACTGGGCCCGAGGCCGGTGCGTCGCCCCTGTCTCGACCGAGTTTGGTGGACGGGTCGGACCCGACCCGGGGACCCACCCATTATTAAAATAATAATTTATTTATTTATTTATAATAAATATGTAAATTAAATATGTTTTATTTTTATTTGTTTTGAAATAAATATTGGAAAAATCAGAAAAAAGGAAAAAATTCTGAAAAATTATATTTCAACCAAATAAATAGAAACTTGGGAATTTTTATGAAAAGAATTTGAGATTTGCGACAAGACTTTTGTCGGGGTTTTTGTCTCGTAAAATGTGAAATTGTTAAAAATAGTCAAAAAAATATTATTTTTTTTAAATTGCATGAAAATTATGAGGCTTTACTTGGGTATATTAATGGGTTTGAATGCAACCCAATACCTGATTAAGCGACCCAATTGCGCAAACAAGTAATAAGTTAGAAAAAATTATAGAAAATGGGTCAAACTTGAAAAAATTGAGGAATACTTGGGATAATTAACAGAAATTGGTCGAAATAATTGTTAGGTGACAAGCGAAGTGTTGGCAACTAGTTGGGAAACATGTGGAGCTACGCGAGGGCATTTTTAGCGAGATTCGAGGTGAGTAAAAGCAACAATAGAATCAACATGATTACTTTTCTTTTTCTTGATTAATTATTCTTGAATTGGGAGCCCTTTGTATTCCATTCTAGTTAAGGTGACCTAGGGTTTAGGTAGTCCGACTGTGATGCGAAGTCTCAACGAGTTTAGCAGTCGGCATAGATTGTGGCTTCTCGTTAGAGCATATCGAAATGATTTAGCATCTGGCTTGTGACTGTGGCTTTCTTTCGGTAGTGTGTTAGGAATTTAGCAGCCGGATTTGTCTGTGGCTTTTCCTAACAGAGTGTGCGTTCAGTGGAGGCGACCTTCGGGCCCACTGGTTCGTATGGGGTAGATTGAGCAGGGGAGGCAATTTTGGGCCTACTGTGTCGATCGCAAGCTGATGAGGACTTGTGACCTGCGGTTTGATTGGGACTATCTATTCGCCTATCCGTTTGTTTTCTAGTCACTAATTATCGTTGTTTGAGCTTGTTGAATCTATTTATCATGCGATTTGCAATTTATTTCAATTTCTTGTTATACACTGCATGATTCATCGACATGTGACTATTGAAAATTTAGTAGTTTATGTTGAGATATCTATTGTTGCTGTTTACTGTTGTATTTTGTATACTCACCGTCCTTTTTATGACGGTAGGTGCAGATCCACAGACGAGTAAGGGCAAGGCACCGATGCTTGGCGATATCATTTGAGGCACGCTCAGAGCAGTCAGCTTTGCTCTCATTTTGTAGGTATTTTGTCATTTTGTTGTATATTTTAGCTATGTATTCATTTATTTTGATATTTTGGGGCTTTGGGGAGTTGAACCTGACTGTTGATACATGTATATGTTCATTTTGGATTTTCAGTTGCATGTGATGTTGTTTGGACAGGATTTTCCACATCTAGGTTAACTGAGTTGTAAATTGTTTTAAGTTGGTGTTAAAAATAATTTTGCTGCACACCTAACTATAATTGAGGATAAAAGATTAGATAGAGTTATGGTGAATCAAAAAGAGTGATCCACGGTGAGTGAGTGAATAATGTACTGAGTAATTGGTAAGTTAAGGCTGACTAGACCTGCGTTGACTCGTCGAAGACAGGTTTGGGGGTCCACGTAGGTTTAGGCCGGGCGTGGCCTAGTTTGTGGTTGCTGGGGCCGTCACAATACTCCAGGGCGACACACAATCTCATAGAGGGTACAATTTATATTTTTGATAGATAGGCTTACGTTTTAGTTGATTTTGGGTTTACCATATCTTTTAGAGTCGCACTAAGTGCACACCGCAATCCTTTCAGGGCACCCCGACAATTTATCAGGGCACCCCGGTACTTTTACTAAAATGCCCTTTCGTTTGAAGTGCGAGCATCCTACTGCCAAATCGAATAAAATCCTTCTTTTCTCCCTTCCATCAGGATATCAAGGACTCAATATACCAAATCTTTTCACTTTCTTGCTTGTTTAAGTTAGATTTGTTGTTTTCATGGTCGGACGATGCGTTTAACTTTAATCCCATAGTGTTCGGTCACACAGGGCCGTGATCTGTCCTTTGGTCTCGGATGTCCATTGCCGATATCATTGTGTAAGTGTCAGTTAATACTAACTAACACCTAAGTGAGAAGGACCCTTAGACTACATGGTTATGTATCACCGAGACTATTGGTTTTGGTCTCGGTGACCTGTTACCGAGACATTAAGCTATATCTCGGTTGCTTCCAACCGAAGTGTAATAAAACGCTACGTTTAGGATTAAACTCGATTAGTAATTGTTATGGTCCATTTTCCAAATAGACCGCCACGGGGGCCAATGTGGACCCACAGTCTGTCTTACCAGCGACAGCTGTGCTCTACATTGGATTATATCCTCCATTTTATCTGTTTAAACCTTATTAATTATCCATTTACTAATTAAGTTGTATTGAAATCAAATCATATGTTAAGTCATTATAGAATCCTCAAATTAACACAACAGAAGTCTTTCTAACACATTTACTTGGATAATGATACTATAAATGTGTAATGTAAACTATAAACCTAATGTGGAAAACCCATATACAACCATAAATACCTCTGAAATCTCAAAAGATCAATATACATAAGGTATCTCAAATTTCGTAAGCCCAAAATGAAACAAAATAAATATAATACAAACGTACGAGTCAGGCTATCTCAGATCAATAGTACCCTGGTAGCTTGCCTTTACTCCTGCTCGTACTAGGATCCGCACTTAAGCCATCACAAAAGGTAGATGACGAGTCCAGAGTGAGTATTCCCAAGGAAATTAAGCGAGCAATACTGAAAGTAAATACTGGAAATTTAAATAAAGCTATTAAATAAACATACGAAAATAAATACAGGCAATTGCGCTATAGCATGAATAAATAATAGGAAAAGCTCAAAGTGTTTTCCTAGCCCCTAGGGTCAGATTACATCATAATTTGGACTCTTCCACAGAATACTGCCGGCGAGTTCGACTCAAGCAGGGCAAGCATCTGGATCCGTTCGATGGCCGACGTTACACCTATGGCGCACCGACACATGCCACGACGTGATACTCGGGTCGTGCTATTCACTGAGACTGATCTAGTAGCACGTGTTATGATGTAGTAGACATACACACAAGAATGGAACGGAGGGAGCCTCGCTCAACGTCCGCCCATAAAACCATAACCAGAGTAGAGTATTGAAATGAAAGAAATTGAATTCAAATGCCAAAAGAAGTAAATACTCAAGTAATTTCAGTTGGGATACTACGCACCTCAATTCGCACTCCGCGTCCTGAAATTCAAACCCCGATTTAGCTCCAATAAACACCCGACAATCAAAATTATCATCCCAAATGTAACTAAGATTATTTGTAATTGAATTAGCTTCAATTTGATATATTATGTTAATTTTATGTTTTTCGAGGTAAAAATCCCGACAATATCTCGCAAAAATTTCGATAAAATCCCAAAATTCATTTATGAAACCTTTTTCTAATTTATCTTATTTTTCTAGATTTTCTAAATTTTTCCATAATTTTTAACTATTTTTCTTCTATTATATATATACATATACATATATCTTCTTCATTTTCGACCAGAGACGTTAAGCGTCTCTGGTTCGAGCTATTTTTTTTTTCTTTTCAACTACACCATCAACACAAACACCAACACCAACATCAAACATCACTAATCCACCATTAAAAACATTGATTTCTTCAAACTTAACACCCATAACAACAACAACGCCAACAATAACACAAACACGCCAACCTCGTTCAAGTCGTCGTGCTCTTTCTCTCGGCCAATCTTTCTCATTCTCTTCTCTTTCTTCTTCTCTCGGTCTCCCTTGTCGATTTTCGATCAAATGGTGAGAAAAATGGGTGTCGGTGGTGTTGTTTATCAGCATTTTGTGTAAAATGACCAAAATGCCCCTAAGTTCTTATCCTCATCCTTCATAATCCATTACCCTTTTTGGTCATTTCACAATTATTTTTTAATTTTTTGATTTTTAATATATATATTTTAAATTATATATATATATATACTCGCCTATATTTTTGCGCCTACAATTTCGTCGTGCGCGCCAATGAGCGTACTCGGGCGTGCACACTACCGTACCACCCACGCGTGTTGACCATGACCACGCGTGTCCCTAGGCGCCCACCAATTTACTATTTTATCACATTTAATTCATTTAATGTGTGTATTATTTTCCTGGCCTAATATTTCGTCTTTAGTCTACCCAGCACTCGCGTCGACACGCATATCGAGGCGAATGCTTAACACACAATCTCACATGTCAATTGAAATATAATTACACACATCGCGATTCGTTTAACCTATTTTAACATAAACATCGCAAATTTAGTCAAAACAACACTCAAAACAACAATTTACCTAACTCCATGCGCGCACTAGCTTAGCTGTGGGTCCCACAGGTGTTTGAGCTGTCCGCCACGTCTGTAATACGTCACAAATAATGACAAATTAAATTCGGGCCGTTACAGTAATAACCGACACTTTTTGTTAGTTACCGGTTATAGGGTATTGATACACTATAACATGTCTCGGTTCAGTGTGACCGATAAATTCGCGTAAGTGGTTCACCTTCAAAAATGAAAAAAAAAACACAAAAACCAAAAAAACCCCCACAAAATCTATAAAAACTAACTTGTCATTTGTAACATCCACCTCCCACTCATTTTCATCAACCATTATACTCTTAAAAACACTTAAAAATCGAACCTACAGGCGACGACGACGATCGACAAATGTGATTGACAAGGGCTAGTGCACACTCTTTGATCAACAAACGCGAAGTTCGACCTGTGACAGATCGATTTGACTTTGTAAAAAAATCAAGTTTTCAAAAGTGGGGTGCCATGATAGGGCATTTGAATGGACATGTGAATTGTTAGGTTAGATGAGGGCATTTTTGAGAATGTACATTCTTATTTTGAGGCTTTTGTATCACTTTATATATCTACATGATTGTTCACGAGTTTTTCACATTAGGCAAATGCTCTCATGACATGGTATTAAATTTTTTTAATTAATTAATCTACCATGTCTGTAAGTCTTCCGCTAATAGTTGATAATTTAATAGGTGATTTGAGTCCAATGATGAATATAATTTATAAAAATGATTATAAATTGAGGTTTTAAATGATGACTGATGATTTCATTGCGCATGGGACACAACTGGCAGTTACGTGGTCGGGTTATGGGCTCTCGTTGGCATACGTGGCGGGCCTCAGGGTTTGAGGCCGCTACATACACTTTGACGTAAAATTTATAAATATCCATGTTATTCATGTCTATTAAGGTTTCCGTTATAAAATAACTACACAATTGCTAATTTAACCAATTAAAATTATATAAATATAAGTGTTTGAATAATTGGTTAAGTTAGGTTTATTGGAAAATGGGTTGGTAACCAAATGAGTCGTGGGTTGTCATCGATAGGAATGTTTGACGTGGCAGAGGTTAGTGATGTGTTCGACGGCATGGCGGTGCTCGATGTTGCCTTGGGATATGGGGCCACCACATAAGGCAACCGTGGGCACCACTAGTTTGGCCGACACGTCACTCATTGCCTCCACGTCAGGGATGCTTATCGAGGACGACCTGCGAACTCATCTGGTTGCTTACATGTTTTTCAACGACTTAACTTAACCGATTATTCATGCATTTATAGTTATAATGTTTAAGTAATTAAGTTAGTAATTTACATTTATTTTTATAGCGAAAGACTTATTATTAGATATGAACAACATGTTATGTATGAAGTCCATACCAAAATGTAACAACCTAATGTGGAAAACTCGGAAATAAAATACTCTTTATATAAGGCTACAATATAATCAAAATGTAAATATATACAAGTACATGTGTCTCTCTAGTCCCTTGAACCCAAAATGAAACAAAATGTCAAAAATAAACACGTACAAGTGGGTATGTTGAACACCGACAAGCTCAGAGATAGTCGCCTAACACCTCCTTACCTTTACTCGTAGAACGATCTACACTCAGTCATCCAACAAATACAATAACGAGTTCAGTGGGTAAAATCCTAAGAGAGTGCACACAATATTCATGAATAAAACAAATAAGACTATAAGACGTGTAAGTAATACATATGGCAACGAAAAGTCATACTTACTGAAAATGTAGGTAAGCGACGAATAAACAAGGAACAACAAAAAAATAAACCAACAAGTAGTTAAACAGGCATAAATAAAAACAAAACAAAACAAAACTGTAAAGGAAAAATCACGACTTAAACCAGTCGATAAATTTAGGATATGAACCGTGCATATACTCCATTCTCCAGTGACTAAATCTTTTATACGGTTAACGGGTGAATCCTCGACGCAAGCTCACACCGAGAATACATCTTAAATCCTTCATGCCACGCAGTAGATATGTTCCACGGCCGGCAACACGAGCGCTAAATACAAGCAATCCACGTGCAAGAGATTTAGCCACAAATAATATATGACGCGAACGAAATAAGAGTAGAAAACCCATGTGTTGCCACCAACAACCACACATATGATCCGATATCGATAAATTAACCATGAATTTCGTGAAGCTTTCCAATAGATTTTACGCACCTTAAATACGCACTTCGAATTTCCAGGACTCCCGAATCAGACCTCGACTAGCTCCTGGTACTCGAGCTACGATCACTCAGTTCCTTAAAGTCATTTCAATGTGTTTTAACTCAATTTCATTGCTTTAGTTAAATGTATAGGTCAAAATGCAGGACAACCCTTAAAATTGGGTTGACAGTTTCATTAGCACGCTACGTGGTCGACTTACCTAGAGCGCTATATGCGCTAGGGAGGCACCTAACGTGCTGCTGGGCTTTAGATAAAGATTAGTTGCACGCCCACGTTGGCTAGTGCACTTTCTAGCCTGGATAGCGCACAATGTGGGACTTTGGATCAACCTAAATATATGTGGTACACATGAGATCAAAACCCACTAACTATATATACTCATCCTCAACCCATTTTCTTCACAATGAATGATTTCACAAACACAAAATCAGAGCTGGAGAATCCAATTCTTGCTGGAAATTTTGGAGATTTGTGGGTTATTTCATCATCAAGAGTAGGAGGATCAAACACCCCAACTATAGCTACAACCTTAGGTATTGTTCTTCATTTTCATGCAATCAAAATTATGGGTTTTGGGCTCAAATCAAAGGGGTTTTCAGTTTTAATGATTTTAAGTGTTCTATTATTGTTTTGATGCACTCTCAAGCTTTAATTTCCATTCTCAAACTGGAATTTAGGATTTTTTGTTATGATTGGCCAAAACTGGGGTTTTCTTGTGATTTCGATTTTGAGGATTTTCGAGTTATTAAATGATGTTGTTTTCGAAATCAAAATTCATATTTGGATTCCTTTGTGAAAAATCATGTGGAACACTGTCTAAACTTTTGAAAATCAAAGGTGTTTCATAACTTTAAAAAAGGGGGAAGAAGATGAACAGTGTAGCTGAAGGAGGGGAGGGATGTAGGCACGATTGTGCGTGCGTGCGGTCCTTGAACCGGGCCAAGTCGGCCCGATTGGGCTAGACTAGGTTGGACTTGGTTCACCCATTTAAATTAAAAAAAATAGTTTAAAATATATAGAAAAATTATAGAAATTAGCTAGAAATTTATAGAAAATTTCTGAAAAATATAGGAAATTGGGAAAAAGATAGAAAATTGGTCTTCGAGACTTTTCAGACATTTGGCACTCCGGTGTTACCCAAAAAATGTGCCACAATTAAAAATTAGAATTAAATTCTAATTTTTGGTTTAATATTATAAATCCACTTAATGTGGCTTTAAATCAATTAAAATTATATAAAATGAACTTCTAGAACTATAGGGAATTCTCGAGATTTCGGGTGCACGAGTCGGGGTGTCGAGAGGTCGAATTGGCTAAGAATTTGCTTGCATTGTGAGTATACCCGTTGATAACTTTACTTAGCATTTTATTCCATTAACTTGTTGTTCTTGTGTGGTCATTGTTGACTACTTTGCCTTTGAAAAGTGATATCATGTATTTGGTTGTGTTCTATGCTCATTTGATTGAGTCTTATTACCATGATATCTATTTCCTTTTGATGTTCATTGCTTACATCCTTGTGCCATGCTTATGCCTTGTTGTCTAGTTGATTAATCAAATGTTAAATAGCATGCTATTAGGCTAGTACATATTTTAAAATTTTCATATAGACGTGTACTCCCTATTTGATTAGGTGTTAGACTTGCCTATGCCTTAACATTCCATACTTGGTCTTTCTTGAAAATAAAAAGTAGTTTTTGTAATTAGGTCCCGTATTCGATCGAGATGTATGTGACTCACGGGGTTGAAGTCCTTGGGGACGTCGGCACAATTTACGTGGCTTTTTATGACACTCGGGGTTAGAGTCTATGAGGTGATCTACACACCGTGGTTAGAGTCCCTGGCATCACTTCGGTTAGAGTACCTTGTGATTTTGATTATGGAGTCGGAGTGACGCGGTTCACTATCGACCAGATTTATTTCACCACTACTTAGCCTAGTGTCAGTTTCACTTGTTTAACTATGGTATTTATTTGCATATGGTTTATTTTCCAGCTTTCCTAGTTATATGCTTTTAAATACCAGTCGATTATATTTGGAAATGTAATTTAAACTTGTCATCGGGGATTACTGTTTATTTTTTGTACTCACTATCCTTTTTATGATGGTAGGTGCAGAGCCGAGTACTAGTAGGCCTGTTGTAGGTCCATTTTGATATTTTGTCTGTATTAGGTATTATGTCTTCTTACACATTAGGATGTATATTTGGGTTGAGTGTTAGTTCCTCGACTAGACTTAGACTGATTTATGGTATTTTGAGGGTATTTGATATATGTAATGTCATTTCGTGGTTTTCCATACTTAGGATTATATCAATTGGCTACCGCATGATATACTAATTTGCTTCGGCATATTTTTACAAGTTTCCGCATAATTTAATTGACTAAGACTTCCTCTAGATAATAAAGCATGTTAATAAAGTTTTAATTAACACTAAATGCCATAAATGAATTTGGACACGAGAAACGAGATAAATAGGTTGTAAGACTGACTAATACGTAGTTCAATTTTACGAGGCTAGGATTAGGACTTAATTACGAGATTAGGTCGGCGGTGCCCTAGATTAGGAGATGGGCTATCACAGTTATCTCCTAACTTATAGGGAGGGGTGTTAGATATCTCCCCACCCTAGGGAGATAACTCCGGGAGTTGTATGGATATAATTGCCCCGCAAATCCCCATTTACCTATTTTATTGTTTTTTAAAATCTGAACTTCTTTTTTTTATGTATAAAGGGTATTTATGTTAATTCTCCCATTTTACTATTTTTTAAAATCTGTAACTTCCTTGTAAGTTCAAAGTTGAACCAAACATGAAATATAAACATACACTGTGAGTTAATTTCATGGAGTTATCTCCACTCGCATTGTAAGTTGGCAAAAACGAACCAAACGAGGCCTAAGAGAAATATGTACAAGACTAAGAGATCAAGGAAGAAGACCATTGTTTATAGTGGGGTGTATACAATTCAACTTTTTGTCCACTCACCAAGAATACGATTTAACTAATCCTTGTGATAGATATGACTCCATACGTGTCATCTATATAGTGTTTTCTTGTCAAAGCTTAATAGGTTCATTGATGATTTTGAGATCCCTTACATCCGCATTACAATATTGATGTTGAGCCTCCATGAGAAAATAGAGGCAATGTAAGCCTTAACACAACCACCATTGGAGGCCTCTTAAGCACAATTGATTGGAAAAATATTGGTGAAACATTGAAAAATAGCCATGACAAAAGGGACAACTACCCTCCAAGAGAGACTACGACCTTTGGAGAGGGACACTATGGCGGCCCCAAATTGTCCCGGGCCGCCCCGTGGTCAGCTACTTCCCCGCCTCAGCACCTGAAGTCTCTGCCACGTGTCTTTATGCCTTCATACTTTAGGTAGTTATCATGTAATTTATTAAAGCCACTTAATTTATCATTTCAAAGGAATTAACAGCGGAAGAATTTAAAGTTTAACAAAATGCATTCATATATATATATATATATATATAAGTTTTATTGATCAAACCTATAGTGGAAAACCGGCTGTATTGTGCATACAGACGATCAACTATAACAGTATGTATACCAGTACAAGTGTGTATCCAGTTTCCCAACCCTAAAATATAATACAAAATATCAAAACATGATAATATCTACACATATACCATGAAATCGCCGATGATCCCCTTGCCCCTGCTAGTACTAGGATCTACGCTCAGCCACCACAAAAAGGCAGATGACGAGCCCAGTAAGTAAAATCTCAAGGAAAACCACCGTGCATAAATAATGAAAATAATTAACAGAGCCAGTAAGTAGTGTTAAATAAACATGCGGAATGAAGGAAAATATGCAGACAACTGTTCAAAGCTAATCGCATGTATATTAACACATTGATAGACAAAGGGGTGTGAACACAACCACTAAGTGTGTACTAGGACCAGGAGCCCTGGTCATGGCTCATGCCTCCGACCCTACGACTGTATCCCAATGGCATTAGCCCTAGTGGGCCAATCGAACGCGTGAAATGGAGTCCAACTCGGGATATAGTCTATCGAATTCCTAGATCACGCGCTACACACCTAGCCAGCGACCTCTACTACCCGTGGATACATAGACGGAACAATAACCGTCCCAGTAGGAATTTGACTCACAGATTTTCAAGGAAATAAAGCTCAATGGAAGTAAATAAGTAAATGTAGTAGTGGTGTTCAGTTGGATTTTACGTACCTTATGCCACGCTCAAAATCTCAAAAATACCCCCAGTCCGATCCCGGACTAGTCCCCGACCCCAACTACTGTCCTGTGACTCCTGAGATCTAATCCCGGGGTTCATCGATCAATTAAACTTGGTTAAATATCAATTAGTCTTGATTTTTATGATTTAATTAAGGTTCAGGGGGTCATTAGCGTGCTAGGTTGGGTATTAGCACGCTAATTGTTCTTCGTGCACTACTCATGCACGAAGATCTTCATCTTCCCCAGAGGATTAGCGCGCTACTATTCATCATTAGCGCTCTAATTTCTCTCTGCCCAAAATTTTTCAAATTCTGAATTCTTCCAACCTCATTCAAACCACTCCAAAATCAACATGCAACATCAAACATACTTCAATATCATCGATTTATACTTCAAAACACCATTTTTAACCAGAAATTCCACTCAAATCAGATTGAAATGTGCATGCTTGGTAAATGAAATCATCAAACACTCATCTTGTTGCCACCAATCCGATTTCAAATAAACATAGATCATCAAAACTAGCCTCAAGGTACACAAATCTAATAAAAATAGTGGCCAATGTACAAAAAAATTCGTTGAAATCACATATACCACAACATGCAACACTTCACACCAAAAATCCATGAAATTGGTGAGTAGATTACCTCAAGTTTGTTGATTGATGATCAAATCTAGTCTCAAAACTCCTTAGCTGAGCTCCGTAACACTGATTTCTCCCTCAAAACTCGAAATTGTTGAGAAATGGTGTGAATGTGGGTTGCATGTCTCTCAATCGATGGTATATATATAGTGATAATATAATCTAAAGTGCACACGTATCTCGAGGTTGATCAAACGGTCCTTGTCTAGCTTGTGTCACTCAACTCCTAGCCACCTTATCATGACACATATTTCCTAGTTTTTGATCCGTTGTCAATCTCGAGGATCATCCAATGTGTGCTGATTTTCCAGTTCAAACTATAGGACTTACATGAATCTCATTTGTTTTAACTTATACAATCCACCAAGCCACCAATTAAATTTTATAAAATGCTAAGTAGGATCCCACTACGTTCTCGACTACCCAGCTCCCCGTGCCCCACGTCCGGCATGCTTCCTAAGGCGGTCCCACACCTAGTGTACCAATTATTCATTCACTTAGCCTATAGTCACATGTGAAATTTCTTTGCATTTAAACCCTCAACCATACTAATATAATATTGATTGAATTTTGTCTAACCCCAACGCCCGGCCTTCCAGCTATAAACCCTTGCGTTGGCGTGTTCGCCGAACTAAAACCCCGGCTCACAACTCGCTCGACAAGTATATTTTAAAATGCACACCTGTGATGACTAATATATCATACTAATAGTGATAAAGAAATATGAATGCATCACAGAATTTAAGAACTCACGAAGTATACAGTCAGTATCCTAGGTTCGAGGTATGCCTCGCCTATCCGCGGCGTCCACGTGGCATCTGAACTGGCGTCCTATTCTGAAATTGATTAATTAACGGGATAAAATTATAACGGGTCGTTACAGACACCAATAACTAAAACTTAATAAGCCCCTTAAAGCAAAAATTTCTAAAGAAACCATCGCTAAAGCAACACATCCGCACACAAGCGGTAACTAGAAATAACCAAAACCCAAATCACGAGATTATTTGCATCAAAGAGCTTTCTTGCTTGATGACGAAGCTTGTCTTTGTAGGAGTCGCTTGCCTCCACCACCTAATATCACTCACCGTCACTCACCACCACCAAGCACTAGAGAATCACAATCACATCTCACCACTTTTACTCCTTTAATAAAGATTAGGCAAAAGACCACCACCAAGCACTAGAGAATCGCAATCACATCTCACCACTTTCACTCCCTTTTTTAAAGATCTAGGCAAAAGACGGGCCATCGATAATGACACCAAAAAACCCCGTAACAAAATGATGTTGCCTACAAAAAAGGGGAAGGAGGAGGAAAAGAAAATACGGGGAAAAAGATGAGGATGAAAGAAGGGAAGGAAGGGGAAAACGATGGGAGGGAATAAATGAGATATAGGAATAAAGAAAATGAGATGAGAAAGAAGGGGTTCACCATACCTCCATCAACTTCAGCCTCCCTGTAAATCCTAAATCTGAGGACAAAAGAGGGGAAGAAGAAGAGAATAGTACATAACACAAGATGAGAACTACAAATCCCACACAACAACATAACGAGATATGGAACATGGATCTCGGCGAAGAGCACTGCAGACTCATCGCTTGACTTCTCGGAGGTGGCCTACAAGAAAGATCCCGGAGGTGGGGGCTTCGAGAAAAATACTTCGATGCCTAAGTCAGAACAGAAAATATATAGATTTTTGGGTTTGTAAACTTTAATTAGAGTGTGTACCTTCGGAGAACTACCCTTTCTAATATATAGTTGTGGTGTTTCCAATATTGATTATTTCCTAAACCGTCATATTAATTGCCTTTATAGTCTCATTCTCCTAATTGGGAAAGCTTTCTCAATATCCATTTTGACCAGGGAAGATCCCACAAATCATTTTCTAATTAGTGGGATCTCATAAATTTGGGGATGTCGCCCCTTTTGACTAGGAAAGATCCTACAAATCATTCCCTAATTAGTGAGATTTCATAAATCTAGAGATCTCGCCCCCTTTTAATCAGGAAGATCCCACAAATCATTCTATAATTAGTGGGATCTCATAAATCTAGATATATAATCCCTGAATGTAACTTTCTTCACGTTTAAGGAAAGTTTTCAGATCTTATTCCCAAGTGAGTTTCCTTAATAGGACCGGGCATATATTTCAGAGTCTCTTCGAACCCATAGAATGCGTATATCGAGATTTGAATATTCTAATATATCACTTGCGCCGACTCCTTTAGAAATTAATTTTGTGAAGGAGTATATAAACTTTGAGTCGTATTTTGGTAAAAAGCACGCGAATGGAAACAGTTCATAGTCGCGTATTTTAGTAAAGGACATAAGCAAAAGTACGCAAGCAGGAGCGCGTAAGTGGAAACAACTCCTAGTTGCGTGTTTTGGTAAAAAAACATGCGAGCAAAAATATGTGAGCATGAACGCGCGAGTGGAAATAGTTCCTAGTTGTATATTTTGGAAAAAAACACGCTAACGAAAATGCATGAGCAGACACCTATGAGTGGAAACATTTCCTAGTTGCGTATTTTGGTAAGAAACACGTTAACGAAAATGCGTGAGTAGTCACGTGTAAGTGGGAACAGTTCCTATTCGCGTATTTTGGTTAAAAACATGCAAGCAAAACAACGCGAGTAGGAACGTGCGAGTGGAAACAGTTCTGAGTTGCGCATTTTGGTAAGAAACACGCTAATGAAAATGCGCGAGTAGACACGCGCGAGTGGAAGTAGTTCATATTCGCGTATTTTAGCATAAAACACATGAGCAAAAATGTGCGAGCAGGAACACGTGAGTGGAAACAATTCTTAGTTGCGTATTTTGGTAAAAAACACACTAACGAAAATGTAAAAGCAGACACGCATGAGTTGAAACAGTTCCTATTTGAGTATTTTGGTAAAAAAACATGCGAGCGAACACGCGTAAATGGAAACAGTTTCTAATCACATATTTTGGTAAAAAAACACGCAAGCAAAAATGCGTGAGCAGACATGCGTTAGTGGAAACAATTCCTAATTGTGTATTTTAGTAAAAAAACACATTTACAAAAATGCGCGAGTAGACATGCATAAGTGGAAATAGTCCTAGTTGCGTATTTTTGTAAAAAACACGCTAACAAAAATGTGCAAGCAGACACGCATGAGTGGAAACAGTTCCTATTCATGTATTTTGATAAAAAAACACACGAGCTAACATAAGCAAGTGCAAACAGTTCCTAGTTGCGTATTTTAGTAAAAAACACGTTAACAAAAATGCGTGAGCAGACACGCGTGAGTGGAAACAGTTCCTAGTTGTGTATTTTAATAAAAAAACATGCGGACAAAAATGCGCTAGTAGACACGTGTAAGTGGAAACAGTTCCTATTCGCATAGTTTGGTAAAAAACATGTAAGCAAAAATGTGCGAGCAGACATGCGTGAGTGGAAACAGTTCCTAGTAGCGTATTTTGGAAAAAACATGTAACGACCCAAATATTCTTCGACCCATTTTAAAGGTATTTTATTAATTTTATATTAAAATATTGTGAACAAATGAGATTGTTACACAAAATTGATTTTAACAAGACTTGGATTAAGTGAAAATAGTGTTGATTGGGCTTAACGAGGAAATTGGGCCCATAGGGGTATTTACGTAATTTTGGGTTAAATTGGTGAAAAACCCTAACTATATAAGGATAAGTTGTAAACCCTAGTCTACCCTAGTTGTTGTTTCAACAAATTTGGAGAGGGAAGAGAAGAAGAGGAGACTTGAACAACCAAGGGGAGGTAAAATTTCGGTGGTTTTTCTTTATTTTTCTTTTCTTTTCTTTTTCTTCTTTTCTTCCTCTTTGATTTGGAAGAGAAAGGAGGGGTGGCGGCTCCCCTTGGAGCCGCCGGTTTTGAAGGCGGCGCCACAAGCGCCGTCGGAGGACAATGGCGCGGCGCGTTGCCCAGCGACGCGCTGCCGAGCATGGGGGTGGCTTTAGCCACCCCATTATGGGAGGAGGAAGGGGTGGCAAAACCACCCCACTTCCTCCATCACCGCCACCACCACCGCCACCGCGGCTCACCGACCGCGGTGGTGGGGTCCCAGTCTTCGGGGAGCCGGGGACCACCCTCGGATCTCGATCCGAGGGTTGGGGTGGGTGGGGGAACCCCCCCCCGTGGAGCCGAGACGCCGGGCGTCGCCCCTGCGTCTCGGACCCGGGGCGGACAGGCCCTGGACCATTTCCGGGGCCGGTCGGCCCCACAGGGGGTTTGACTCGGTTGACCGGGGGCGGAACGCCCCTGGCCAACCAAACAGGGACCATTTGGTCCCTGTTCAGTTGAACAGGGACCAAATTGGTCCCTGTCCAAAATAAATGGAAAAAAAAAATAAATAATCAAATAAAATAAAATAGGAAAATTTACGATGAGCGTCGACAACCTCGACAAAGCTTCAAACGGCACATCATGTGGGACCCACACCATTTGAGTCCCCAAATATAAATTAATAATTAAAATACTCAACTTTAAATTAGTAAAATACTTATGTAGTCTTATATAAAATTGTATAAATTGCGTAGATTCGCGAGGTGGTTCACGTGGGACCCCAAACGTACGAGGAGTTGGTATAGACGTCGCGACGGGTCCAGGTAAGTGGGGAGCTTCGCTCATGCATTAAATATGGCTTGATTATTAGATAATTAGGAATGCATGTTTTGAATTAAAGACTTGGGAATGGGTTGCGTCGTGATATTGGTTTGGATCTCTATTATCTATGGAATTGTGAATACATTGTCTTGCCTTTTTATGTTATTTGGTGCCCCAGAGTGTGTGGTAGTTAACCACCGAGGGCCAAATTAGCAAGCAGTTTATATCTTTGACACCCCAGAGTATGTGGTAGTTAACCACCGAGGGTTTGCTTGACTAATTGAATGCATAAGGTGAATTATTCGAGGGTAAGGGTTTGGAGTTCCATCCTTTGCTACTTGAGGATTCTTTGAGACGTGTAGCGGTGACGGCTTGGATGAATCTATCTTTGTTTTGGTGCAATTATCTAGAGGGCGTAACGGCCATTACGTTTCCACTGATTATTGTACCAATTCAAAAATAGATGATTCGGTCATCGGATCCTTACCAATATCTAGTTCGCATTGAATGGAACAACGACTTATATTAATATTTATATCTATCGCATTTTATTTAAATATTTCATTTGGCTTTATTTGCATGTTGTGTGTAAATTTATAAATGAAAAGTGATGAATATTATTATGCGTGACATATATGAAGGTTTATCGAATGTGTTGTGAAACTGTTAGGCTTTTATGTATAGTATGGTGATTGGAATATGAATTGAAATATTGATATATAAAATTATTGAATATCTAAATTAGATGTGGAAATAATATTTAGATATTTCTTCTTAGAATATAATTCCATCTTTCATAACTACGATGAGCATAAACCATATATTTAATTGGATCGAATTATGTACTAAATGATTATGCTTATAAGTTTGTTTTGATTTACATGTATTCAGTTATTACATGTTGTGTTATGCGTATGGATTGAATGTCATGTAGAATTTGCATGAGTACTAGGTAGTACTTGCATATTTAATGTTTGAGCGAGTCTTTCCTCTTATTGAGCATCGTTGGTTCTTTAGCTCACCCCACTCAACCCACGGGTCCTTCTACCAGTATGATAGACAAGAAAGGCAAGGGAAAAGATTTATCTTGAAGTGCCTTCATTTGTGAGATTCATACAATGCTAGTTTATTAATATTAATCGTTTTGTAAATCTCGTACGTGGGCTATAGCTTGAGAACTAGTTAATGGGTAGTTTTGAACCTTTATAATTTTAATTTGAGGTTGTATAAGATATTTAATATTAAAGATGATTTATATTAGTATGATATACGAGTTATATGGTTTTGTTGTGATTATTTATCACACACAATTTGGTTATTATATATATATTGTTTAGAATGATTATTTCGGTTATTTAGGCGTGCCAAGTCGTTAGTTGGGCCTGGTTCAGGTATCGGGTCTAAGTAACGGTTTGGGCCGGGCGACCCGACCCTAGGTCGGGGCAGGGTCGTCACAAAACACGTGAGCAAGAACATGCGTATGGAAATAGTTTATAGTAGCGGTTTTTAGTAAAAAAAACCATGCGAGCAAAAATGTGCGATATGGAACACGCGAGTGGAAACAATTCCTAGTCGCGTAGTTTGGTAAAAAAACACGTGAGCAAAAACGCATGAGTAGAAACACACATGTGGGAGTGCATAGACATTGAAAATATACGCGCACGTTGGGAACTCGCATTGCCTTGGAAAAGTGCGCGCACCTGGGAACCCATGCAGCAATGGAAAAATGCATTACATTGGGAACTATCATTGTCATGGGAAAGCGTTTGTGAGAACCTGCGCAACATTGGGAAGACGGACACAAGTGGGAAATCAGTACGCGTGTAGGAGCGTCTGTGGGTCACTAAATTGAGGTGGACATGTCTCCACCATTGAAATATCTTTCTGACATAATACATGAGCTTCTGTCTGCTACCATCATCCTTCACTAGTATAGTGCTTAATGCTACATCAAATTGCCATGTATAAATGCAATGATTTTTCAGCTTATGGAACAACTCTTGGAACTCTTTTTACCATTAGTCTTACAAACCATGACGGGTTAGATAACCATTCTTGATATTGGATTGATTTTATTATATTTGATTTGAGCAACTTGTCGACTTCATCGTTTATGGTCTGTTGACGTTCTTTGGCAAACGTTTTTTTCTTCTGTTTCATTGGCTTTTTATTAGGGTAGACATTTAACCTATGGGTGATTACCTCATAGTCGATACCTGGTATGTCTTTTGGTGCCCATACGAACAAATTCTTGTTACATCTTAGGAAATTTATAATGGAGTCCTCAATCTTTGCATCCAAGTAGGAATCGATGTAGGTGACTCTGCCCACATCTACTTCATCTAAGGGGGCTACAATCATTTCCTCCCTTGGTTTGGCTCTTTGTCTTTCCGCAGTGTCCAAGGAGTCCACGAGGAGCGCATGTTTTGTCAAAACATTTGTCTTCAGAGTTGTGAGGTAATAACTTCTAGCCATTTTCTGGTTTTTTCTCATTTCCTCGATTACATTTTGGGTTAGGAATTTAAGCTTAAGGTGGTACTTCGAGGGAACAACCTTGAATTATTGAAATCGGTCCTTCGAAGAACAACATTATATGCAGATGGAACATTCACCACCACGAAATGGAGCATGCGAGTGACTTGATTGGGAGGGGTTCCTAGTGTAGCGGGAGTAAAATTGATCCTTTAGATTATACTTCTGCTCCACTAAACCCAAATAATGACGCCGATGGGGCCGTTAATTGTCCGTCATCAAACCCCATTTCTTTAAAAGCTCGGCACTATAGGATATCTACAGAACTTCCATTATGTACTAGTGTTCTTTTCACGGTGAAATTTCCTAGGACGCCTTCAATGACCAATTGGTTATCATCGGGGAACTTGATGCCTTTTAGATCATTATTCGAGAAAGTGATGTCTTGCTGGAGGCGGATCCTTTTAGGGACTTCTTCAACGATAAGACACTCTCTAGCATATGCCTTTTTGATGACAACGCTCCCTGCCGATTCCTGGTCCTCCAGATATGACGTTGATATATGACTCCTCCATTTTTGTATGTTTTTCTCATCTAGCCTCTTTGTGAGCGGGTCGCTCTTAAGCTCTTATAGTTTTGTTGTCTTTATGTCCCCCATTATTGTTCTAGACAAACTTTTCTGGGCGCCCTTTCCTAACTTAGAATTCGATTTTTTTTCCTTTAATTGTCTGCAATCGTCTGTGTCATGACCATGGTCTTTGTGGAACCTACAATACATGCTCTTATCTCAATTAGAGACTCCAGAGTGCATAAGTTTCATCCATCATATAAACGGTTGAGACTTGATTTCAAATAATATCTTCCCTCGCAAGAAGTTAAGGGAAGTGTATTGGTTGAATCTATTGGGGTTCTCGGGCCTAGAAAGGCCCCCCGAGGCCGGACCTAGCTTCTGTTTCTTAGTATAATCACGATTTCTCATATCTTTTTGATTGCACTTCTTATCTTCAGTCTTATGATCTGGTTGAATTATTTCTTAACAACCATGTATTTCCCTGCCTTTTTTGCAATTCTGCCATTGTTTTATGTGGGTTCTTCACCAAGAAAACCTTGAGGTTCTCATTGGTAGTCCTATTTGTAAGGGCTACTACTGCAACCGATTGATCAAGGTTGGGAACCTTGAGAGCCTCCTTTGTGAATCTTTTGAGATACTTTCTCAAGTTCTTTCCATTCAACGTATAGCTATTAGAGAGGCAGAGCTCTTGACATAAGTCTTCCCAATAATAAACTGATTGATGAACATTTCGCTTAGTAGATCGAATGAGTCGATCGAGTAAGGCACGAGCCGTTGATACCAATTCTGCGTTGGTCCTTTTAGAGTATGTGGAAAAGCCTTGCATTTGACCGCATCAGATAGGCCATGTAGCAGTAAGTCCACATTGAAATTAAGAACGTGTTTAGTTGTATCACCGATGCTAACGTGTTCGGTTATATCACCGATGCCATCATACTTGTCTAGACTTGGAATTTTAAAACCTTTTGGCAAAGGCTCATGAGCCTAACTCGATCAACTCATTCGAATGGCAGGGGTCCTACTTTATAAACCACAAACCCCATGACATATTTGGTCGATATTGTTCTCCCTAGTCGTTCATGGACTTATCAACAGACCTCTTTTTGCCTATTGCGTTTCAATCTTGGGGGTTGTGACGGCCCCAATTCCCCATAAAACTGGATCCCGCCTGTCCTAGATTTACGTGGGCCCCTGAGTCCTTACTCACGAAGTCTACGCATCCTAGTCAGATACATCATTAAAATTGTTCGTTATAGGATTATAAAGTTATCAACAAATTCATATGTAAATTACTATAATCAACTATAACCGTAAACTGGAAATCAGGAATAATAAACAACCTATAATGTGGAAACCCTAAGAAATGGATAAATACATGCATGTCTGGTGATCCAAGCTATACAAAACGATCATACATGATATCCGTAGTCTCTCAAATCTCCCAATTTTACCCAATTTATGTCCCAGTATTTTACAAAACATAATACATAATAATCATAACAAAAAGAACTAAACCTATATTAAGTAAAGGAAAGGATCGCTCCGAGAGTCCTCAGAGAAGATCACTTAGCACCAGCTCCTTCCCCTTACTCGTCTCACCTATATCTCTACCTTTATCTGCACCACCGTCACAAACTAGACGGTGAGTACTTGAAAAAGAGAAAGTAATGCCAAAAGAAACTAAACAGTAATTCAAGAATTCAAATAAGCAGTCCAAATATCATGTAGTATTGAAACGGAAAGAATGATAAATAGCATGATAAATAGACTGATAAATTGAGCAATGAAGTTTGAGTGTCTACAGAATCAAAGAAGTCCTATAAGTGGTCAAAATTAATGCAGTATCGCAACACCACATTTATAGTTATCGCAACAACCAACAAACTATAGACACCTTAGCATCAAAACAATCCAATACTAAGGGTATAACCCGCTATCAGTGGGGTGGAACAACGCAACTGCAGAAGTGTTCATGCCAACCACTCATATGGACTTAAAAATACCTCGCAACGCACTTACCTCAAGACACTCATCCAACAATTAAAGAATTGAATTCCAAACAAAAGCTCAATTCAAATAACAATGCCAATAAATGGATAACGAATTAATTCATACTTCCTATCTGGCTTACAATCGTACGATAACGTACCTTGGTTAACAAATTTTGTTAAAGTTTGTCAATTAACAAATTTTACAAATCATATTAATATCATTATAATTTACCTAATTTTTTTATAATAATTTAATAAATAAAATTGGATTGATTTCTGGGGCATTGGGTTGTGTTTGAACCTAATTGGATACTCTGTGAAGAGTGTCATGCCGCCACAGGCGCCATGACCATTTGCTTGGGCGGCGTCTCCACGATTTGGAGAAACAACCTGTCTGCCTAACTCGTATGTAGGTGATGCCGTATGAGATCGTTCTCACGTCATCCCTCGCGGCGTCTTCCCACATTTTCGTGTGTTTTTCCTCTGCTCAACACGTCCGTGGGTGAAGCCGTGGGGAATCCTTCTCATGGCGTCCTCATTGCATGTCCTGCAGAATACCCATTCTGAGGTTTCTTAAAACCTCGGCTCGAGTCACCGCATTCCGAGTTTATCCCCAACCCTTGGGGACATCCAAATCAACTTATAACTCAACTCTTTTTTGTCAAAACCCTGACAAAATTCCCCGATTTGAAAATAACTCAAAATTCTTCAAAAATTCTCAAAAATACCAATTCATTTCAAATCCACAAACCAATCATCAATTCCTCAATAAAACCATCAACTGATACCAAATTCATTAATCAAAACCATTTCCCAACATTTTCTTGAAATTTCGTCCGAAATCGTTGCGATGAAAACCCCCAAAATTTACACCAATACGTATATAAACATAAGAGGAGTAAAGATCTCACCTTTTTACGCATATTTGGTCACTTCTCAACGTCGCAACATGTCCAAAAAGTGTCAAAACACCTTGTCCTCTTCGTTCTCATGTTCAACGAAAAATGAAGAATGGATGAGGAAAGAAAAAATGTGACATGTATACAACTCATGTCATCTCGTCATACGCACGGATCTCGAGACAAATCTTGTGGCTCTTCTTCATCCTAGTCAACTACTCTAACAAAATAGAATGACACCAATAGGTGACTTAAATTTCAAAATCGCTCCATTTCTCTCTCAAAACACGTTACCGAACCCGTTTAAAGTCTCAACTCATACCACATATGTTCCCAGACATAACTTCGCACCCACATATTATTTAATTATTTATTATTTTCAATAATTCACTAATTATCATTTTTTGATGTTTAATTATCTATTTTATACCCTACATTTCCATTTTTTCCTAGCCGAATCTCACAAAGAAATCCGTAGCGATTTATACACGAAAACCACATATTAAGACATACAAAGTTCTCATTCGGGTATAGATAATAATACAAACATCACAGAAAAATAAAAGATACTTCAGTGTCGACTCCCGAGGCTTGAGTATTATGACAGATAATGATGGTAGGTCACGGTCTTGTAAACACACGACACATGTCACCAATAAATTTGAGGGTCGTTACAGTCTTCCCAACTTATTAGAATTTCGTCCTCAAAATTAATCTAATAATTACCTAAATAAAACTTTCTGGAATCGTACAAATGAGAAAAATACTCGCGCATATAAGACTCTAACTCCCAGGTCAACTCCTTATCTCCGTGGTATTGCCACCGAACGAGTACTGAAGGTATCTCTTTATTCCTCAGTATTTTAACCTTCCTGTACACAATCTGAATTGGCTGCTCCTCATAAGTAATATCATTGCGCAAATCAATCTGTCTCAGATCTAACGTCAGTCGTCGTTCCTCGCTTGACTTGTCTAGTCAAAGCATCGAAATATGGAACATTGGATGAACTCCGGTGAGTTAAGGCGGCAAATCCAACTCATAAGCTACCTTGCCGACTAACTTCACAATCTTGAAAGGAACAATAAATCTTGGCGTCAGTTTTCCCTTGATTCCGAACCTCTTGTGACCCTTGAGAGGCTAAACCTTCAAATAAATATAGGCTCCCTCGTCGTACTTCAACTCATCGTGATACTTGTCATAGTACTTTTTTTCTCTCCCGAGCACCCTTCAATTTCTGACGAATCTGTCGTACCTTCTAGTATGATCAATAACAATCTCAGGCCCAACCGTCACTGCATCCTCTAGCTCCGCCCAAAAAGATGGTAATTTAGAAGGTTTGCCATACAGTGCCTCAAATGGTGCTATACCAATACTAGCTTGAAAACTGTTGTTGTACGCAAGCTCGCACAAATGATGGTACTCTTCCCAAGATCCTTCGTACTCCAGTACACACATCCTGAGAATATCCTCTAACACCTATATCAGTTTCTCGGACTGTCCATCTGTTTGTGGATGGTACAATGTACTCAAGTCAATCCTTGTGCCATATTAAACCTGCATACTCTGCCATGGTAATGACGTAAACTGCGGTCCTCTATTTGAATAGAATTCAGTGCTGTTTGACTATCTCACGCTCGTAGAAAATACTCAATCTATCAACCCTGAGTGTAGTGGATACCAAAATGAAATGTTTAGATTTTGTCAGTCTATCCACAATTACCAAGATATTGTCATGTCCGCGAGATGATCGAGGCAAACCATTGACAAAATCCATAGCAATATGCTCCCACTTCCATTATGGAATGGGAAGAGGCTGCAGCAATCCTCCAGGTCACCTATGCTCAGCTATCACATGTTGGCATATCTCACACGCTCGTATAAACTCCGACGCATCGATTTTATCCCCGGCCACCAAAAAAGATGTTACATATCAGCATACATTTTGGTCCTACCTGGATAAATAGAAAAACTTGAACGGTGAGCCTCCTGAAATATCTCAGTGCGCAAATCAGCCACTAATGGAATCCACAGTCGCCCTCGATGTCTCAAACAAGCGTCTATCGACTGACTCCAGTCTCGATAATCTAAACTATCAGCCATCTTATTGAATCTTTGGTATAACTCATCGATCTGTTGTCCTTCACGGACTACCTGAAGTGAAACAGTCTGCATCCTCAACTGACCACAAATTTGTGTCTTAGTAGTAACTGGCACATCAACTGAACTCATCATCTCAGCTGCCTCAAGTAACGCATACTCATGTGTGATGTGGCACATAACTACCTCACTATTAGATCCTCTCCTGCTTAAAGCATCAATAATTATGTTGGCCTTCCCAGGATGATACTTAAGAGAAAAATCATAATCCTTCAAGAATTCTAACCAACGTCGCTGTCTTAGATTCAACTCCTTTTGAGAGAATAAATACTTCAAGCTCTTGTGATTAGTGAAAAGATCAAACCTCACCCCATATAGGTAATGTCTCCAAATCTTCATCGCAAATACCACATTAGCTAACTCTAAATCATGTGTCGGATAATTCTTCTCATGAACCTTGAGCTGTCGAGATGCATACGCAATCACCTTGCCCTCCTGCATCAAAACACAACCAAGCCCAACCTTCGACGCATCAGTATAAACCACCAAGTCCTTTTCTGTCTCAGACAATGCAAAAACTGGTGCAGTCGTCAGCTTCTTTTTTAGAGTAGAGAATATTGTCTCACAACTCTCATCCCAATCAAACTTCACATTCTTCTGAGTCAGTCTAGTCATCGGTGTAGCAACCCTCGAAAAATCCTGCACGAAACGACGATGATACCCAGCTAAACCTAGAAAATTGCAGATCTCTGTCATTGTAGTCGGAGTAGGCCACTCAACAATAACTATAATCTTCGAAGAATCCACAGAAACACCGCTAGCTCCAACAACATGACCCAAAAATCTGACTTATGGTAGCCAAAACTCACACTTACTAAACTTGGCATTCAACCGGTGGTCCCTCAAAGTCTGTAGAACTATCCGGAGATGACCTTCGTGATCCTTACGAGTCCTGGAGTAGATAAGGATATCATCAATGAACACAATCACAAATCTATCCAGATAAGTCCTCAGTACTCTATGAATGAGATCCATAAACATAGCTAGCACATTAGTCAAACCAAATGTCATGACCATGAACTGATAATGACCATATCTCGTAGTGAATGTAGTCTTTCCCTATCTTCAACCATAATCCTGAGCTAGTGATAACCTGATCTCAGGTCTATATTTGAAAACCACATCGCTCCCGTTAACTGATCAAACAAATCATCTATACGAGGAAACATATACTTATTCTTCATCGTTACTTGGTTCAGCTGTCTGTAATCGATGCACAACCTTAGGATGCCGTCTTTATTCTTCACAAACAACACCGGTGCACCTCACGGTGACATGCTAGGACGTATAAATCCTAACTCTAATAACTCATCTAACTGAGTCCTAAGCTCCACTAACTCTCGAGGTGCCATCCTATACGGCGGTATAGAAATGGGTCTAGTCCCAAGTACTAAGTTTATAATGAAATCTGTCTCTCTCGGTGGTGGTAATCTTGGTAGATCGTCAGGGAAATCGTCGATAAACTTACACACTACTAGTACATCATCAATGTTAATTTCCAATCTCTCAGTAGTGCTCAAGACACTCACAAATGTCTCTATCTAACCACTAGTAGCCTATCTACCCCTGGTGATAGGTAATAACGCCTCTGTACCTTGAAATCTAACCTCCGTACCATCGACCAATGGAATCGTAATAATCTTCCCATAACAGTCAATATAGGCATGATAAGCTCTTAACCAGTCCAGGCCTAACAACGCATAAAACTTTAGGAACTCTAGTACGCTCAAATCAGCAGGCAAATCGTTACCCTCTATAACTACCAAATAATCAACACACAACAAGTTTGGATATATCTTATCCCAGCCGTTGTGTTAAGGATCAAGGGTCTACTAAGCCTAATAGGTCTCAACCCTAATGCATCTACCATGCGTTCAGAAATAAATGAAACTGTAGAACCTGAATCAAACATGGTATGCATCAAAATACTGCAAATCAAAGACATACTCTCAACGTGATTACAAGACACTCCCTAGTACGGCTCAACAACAACCTGGACTCTCTCCCGCTACTGCTGGTGACGCTGTGGCTGAGCTCTCATTAATAACGAACACTGATACTGTAAATGCCCGATTTAACTGCACTTGTAACAAGTAGGCATCTCTCGTGAGCCAAACAAAACTTGCCCCTGTGTCTGACCCTGCCCATGTCCTTATGGAGGTCTTTGAGTGTGACCAGACCTCTGAGTCTATGTCTGTCTGTCCACCTCCTTTACTGGTATCCCTACTTTCAGACTGTTGCCTCTACTACTACTGTGTAGGTCTAATAGTCTATGGTGGTCGACCAGTGAAACTCTGTGGAAGTATTGGTGCAATAATTGTAGATTGTGCAGGTCGTAGTGGTGGAGCAATGAACCACTACTCTGGGCTCTACTGTCTCCGAAACCCTGCCTATTATTCCGCACTTGTAACAAGTATGCATCTCTCGAGAACCAAATGAAACTTGCACCTGTGTCTGACCATGCCCATGTCCCTATGGAGGTCTCTGAGTCTGACTAGACCTCTGAGTCTGTGTTTGTTTGTCCACCTTCTCTACTAGTATCCCTATTCTCAGATTGTTGCCTCTACTGCTATAATGCAGGTCTAGTAGTTTGTAGTGGTTGACCAGTGAAACTCTGCGCAGGTATTGGAGCAATAACCGTTGTTTGTGCAAGTTGTGGTGGTGGAGCAATGAACCACTACTCTAGGCTCTACTGTCCCTGAAACCTTGCCTATTATTCCTCCTCTTCCTATCTTGTCAGCCCTCAGAACGTGTCTCCTTCCTAACAAGTCTAATCTCCTCTGGGTGTGTACGTAGATACCCCTCCCTAGCCAAGCTCCCCTTATAAGCTCGTTGTAGATTCTTTGGCTTTGTGGAGACTACAACACCTCTAATGTCTGGCAACGATCCCTCAGTGAAGTAGTAGACTGTGTCAGTCTCGCAGTCTGCTGAACCCCTAACATAGGGTAGCAACTGTAGATAACATCCCATATAATCCATGACAGACTCGTCTGCAAGCTGTCGAATCGTGGAGAACTCGTTTCTCTTCGCTCTTAGAACTGAAGGAGGAAAGTACTTCAGATTGAACTGGGTCTTGAACTCTATCCAGTCATTCAGAACCCCTCTGGTAGACACAATCGTAGTCCACCATTCATCACCCTCCCCAAACAACATCGAAGATGAAATCGAGGCTCGCATGTGCTCTTCAGTCACTACAATACTATGCACCTTCTTTTGGCTTTTCAGGAACATCTCTGCAGCCACCAAATCTGTACCCCAAAAGAACTCCTTTGGGTTATGCCTCTTGAAATCCCTCAACTTTCTAGCCTTCGCTGTGGCCCTAATGCCTCTCTCTGCTATTAGAGCAGACACTATATTAGTCTGAACAAGAGGTGCTACAGGCATTGCTTCAGCCTATACCGGTGGTAACACAACAGTCTCTGGTATCGCTGTAACTATAGTAGGAGCAGTAGATGTAGCAACTACCGATGTCTCCATCTCATGAGTAGTAGGAACTTCTGAAGTAGATGGTGGTGATGAGGTAGCAACAACTGGCGTCCTCAAAATCCTCAAGATCTCCTCTAACCTTTGATTCAGAGTAGCTACTCATTGTGTCAAAGCTTGGAAATCCTTAATATTGATAACACGAGGACCAGCAGCCCCACTGTCATCACTAAGCTCTGTCTTATCAGTCATCGCAATCTGAAATTGAAAGCAAATCATCGAATCAGTCAATAGCTATCGCTATAGTATAGTACATCACAACAGATATAACATGTAGACCCAAATTTTTACTTTTACCCCAACTTATCTCACATCCCAACTAAACCTTAACTTAGGATTATAGGGTTCCACTCTAGGTTCCAACTATTTCCTATTTTCGCTGGATTGTATTTTATATAGGTTGTAAGGTAAATCAAGAGTTAAGTATTACTCTGATACCAACTATGACGACCCCAGTTTCCCATAAAACTGGATTTCGCCCAGCCTATGTCTACGTGGCCCCCCGAGTCCTTACTCGGGAAGTCTACGCATCTTAGTTAGCCTCAAACCCTCAGATACAACATTAAATAATCATTTTAATACGTGCGTTATAGGATTATAAAGTTATCAGGAAATTTGCAGTGGAAATTACTATAATCAACTATAACAGTAAACTGGAAATCAGGAATAATAAATAACCTATAATGTGGAAACCCGGAGAAATGGATAAATACATGCATGTCTGGTGATCCAAGCTATACAAAGCGATCATACCTGATATCCTTAGTCTCTCAAATCCCAATACATGTCCCAGTATTTTACATAACATAATATACAATAATCACAACAAAAAGAACAAAACCTACACTGAGTAAAGGAAATGATCGCATCGAGAGTCCTCAGAGAAGATCACCTAGCACTAGCTCCTTCCCTTTGCTCGTCTCACCATATCTCTACCTTTATCTGCACCACCATCACAAACTAGACGGCGAGTGCTTAAAAAAGAGAAAATAATGCCAAAAGAAACTAAACAGTAATTCAAGAATTCAAATAAATAATCCAAATATCATGTGGTATTGAAATGGAAAGAATGATAAATAGCATGATAAACAGACTGACAAGCTGAGCAACGAAGTTTGAGTGTCTACAGAATCAAAGAAGGCCCATAAATGGCCAAAATCAATGCAATACCGCAACACCACATTTATAGTTACCGCAACAACCAACAAACTATAGACACTGCAATGTCCAAACAATCCAGTACTCAGGGTATAACCTGCTATCAGTGGGTAGAAAAACACAACTGCGGAAGTGTTCACGCTAACCCACTCATATGGACCCAAAAGTACATCGCAAGGCACTTATGCCAAGACACTCATCCAACAATTAAAGAATTGAATTCCAAACAAAAGCTTAATTAATATAACAATGTCGATAAATGGATAACGAATTAATACATACTTCCTATCTGGATTACAATCGTACGATAACGTACCTTGATTAACCACAAATATTCGATCCTCGCGTACCTCTAAGCTATCTTCTCAAATTCTCAAAGTCTGTCAATTAACCAATTTTACAAATCCTATTAATATCATTCTAATTTACCTAATTTTCTATAATAACTTAATTAATGTAATTGGGTTAATTTTTGGGGTATTGGCTCGTATTTGAACCCAATTGGATACTTGAGAGATACCCAAAATTTTTCCAAAATTTTTCAGAAAATTTAGTTTATGTGATCAATGCCACGCTGCTACAAGCGTCATGATCATTTGCTTAGGTGGCGTCTCCATGGCGTGGAGAAACAACCTGTCTGCCCAACTCGTATATGGGTGACGTCATGGGAGATCCTTCTCACAGCGTCCCTCGCGTCGTCTTCCTTCATTTTCTTGTGTTTTCCCTTTACTCAACACATTCGTAGGTGACGCCGTAGGGAATCTTTCTCACGGCATCCCTAGCGGCGTACTCATTCCGGGGTTTCTTGAAACCCCGTCTCGAGTCGTCGCATTTCGAGTCTATCCCAAACCCTTCGGGACATCCAAATCAACTTATAACTCAACTCCCTTTCCATGAAAACCCTGATAAAACTCCTCGATTTGAAAATAACTCAAAACTCTTCAAAAATTTCCAAAAATTCAAATTCATTTCAAATCAAATAACCAATCACTAATTCCTCAATAAAACCATCAATTGATACCAAATTCATCAATCAAAATCATTTCCCAACATTTTCTTAAAATTTTGCCTGAAATCATCGTGCGAAAACCCCCAAAATTTACGCCAATACATAGATAAACATGAGAGGAGTGAAGATCTCACCTTTTTACGCGTATTTGGTTACTCCTCGACATCGCAACGTGTTCGAAAAGTTTCAAAACCCCTTCTCCTCTTCGTTCTCACTCTCAACAAAAAATGAAGAATGGATGAGGAGAGAGAAAATGTGACATATATACAACTCATGTCATCTCGGCACCCACACGGATCTCGAGGCAAATCTTGTGGCTCTTCTTCATCCTAGCCAAAAACTCTAACACAAAAGAGTGACACCAATAGGTGACTTAAATTTCAAAATTGCTGCATTTCTCGCTCAAAACACGTATTACCGGACTCGTTTCAACTCTCAACTCGTACCTCGCATGTTCCCAAACATAACCTCGCTCCCACATTTTATTTATCTATTTATTAGTTTTGATAATTCACTAATTATCATTTGTTAGTGTTTAATTATCTGTTTTATACCCTACATTATCATTTTTTCCTAACCGAATCTCACACAGAAATCCGTAACGATTTATACACAAAAACCACGCATTAGGACATACAGTGTTCTCATTCGGGTATAGATAATAATACAAACATCACAGAAAAATAACATATACCTCAGTGTCGACTCCCGAGGCTTGAGTAATATGACTGATTACGATGATTGGTCACGATCCTGTAAACACATGACACGTGTCACCACTAAATTTGAGGGTCGTTACAATGGTTGTCCCCTGATTTGAAGCCTACAGAGGCTTCCTTTCGATCCTATCGATGTCCTTCGCTGAGGATTTCTACTTGGTTTTACAGTTGACTGAGTTTTTCTCTCAGTCTAGACAACTCTCGATCCTTTTTTGTAACAACCCATTTTTCCAACGGACTGCCATGGGGGCCAATGCGGGCCCACAACCTGGCCTACCAACTTTAGTTGTGTCCCAAATGCAATCACATCCACTATTATATCATTTTTAACCTCAATAAACAACATTAATTTAGCAGAAGCCTTAAATCATGACAATTCATATTGAAAAGAATCAAGTCATGTTAGTAGATCATAGACCTAGTGTGGAAAACCCATATCTCATCATATCATAGTGAAATAACCTCAAAAGTGTCACAAAATATCAATATAAAAGTGTATAGGTCCTATAAATGTCTCACAGTCCCAAACCCCAAAATGTAAACAAAATACAATATAATTCAAACGTACGAATATGGTGTATCAGTCTCTGATCACAGGTAGTCCACGAGCTTTCCCTTGTCGCAACTTGTATTCGGATCTACACTCTAGCCATCACAAAAGGCAGATGACGAGCCTAGAGTGGGTATTCTTAAGGAAATTAAATGAGCAATCACGAAAGTAAATATTAGAATTTAAATAAACTATTAAATAAACATGCAGAATTAAATACAGGCAACTGTGCTCATCCCATGAAATAAATAATAGTGAAACTCTGAGAAGTGTGCCTAGAGCCTAGGGTTAGACTAGCACCATACTTCGGACTCTTCCAAAGAATACTACCGACGAGTAGCACTTAAGCAAAGCCAATATCTGGATCCGATAGGTGGTTAGCGTAGAACATACGACGCACCTACACATGCCCCGACGCGATCCTTGAATCAAACTATTCACCGAGATCCCTAACACACGTGCTATGGTCTAGTGGGCACACACATGGAATGGAACAGAAGAATAGCCTCAAAGTTCGTTCATACAGACTCCACAATAGGAAATAGGGTAATGAAATAATAGTACTAAATTCAAATTGCCAAAATAAGTAAATGTTCAAGTAATTTCAGTTGGGATACTACACACCTTCAATCGCACTCCAACTAACCCAATTACGTCTAATCACGCCTCCAAACGTGTGTAACAATCACCAGTTGCTCAATCCAAATGCGTGACAATAAAAAATACCTATTAATTTTCCAAAATTCGTAATCCTTCCCAATTCTCATTTACCCTTAAATTACACATTTTTAAATCCCCATTATATTAGCAATAATCCTCAATTAAACCCTAATTTAACCCATTTCAGAAATTTCATTTTTAAAATTTACTTTATTTTATTTTTCTGTCTTAGACGTCGTGGGTGGCACCGCCATAAGTAACTTTCTTGCGACGTTTAGGATGTCATGGCTCACATCGTAACGTGCTCCACCCCCACGGCGCAATATAAAGCTTGGGTATGGGAGCTCTCTGGTTTGGATGCCGCGGGTGACGCATTGGAGGTATCCTCCCCACCACGTCCCTTGCGGCGTCTGAACCATAAACGTTGTCCTAGGGGGTTTTCGAGCCCCCTGGCTAGCTGGCGCTATCTGAACACGTCTCAAACACTCACATATCATCCTACCAACCATTATACATCATAAAACTATGACGAAATTTGTCCAAAACCGAAACCCCGATAATCCCAATCAAAACTTTATTTTCCTTTAACAAAACCAAAACAACAACCACAACTCATTCTCACCAATAGCTCAAAAACCAATACCAAAACCATAGCAACACTTCCAAAATCAATGCGCTTACCCATACCCGAAACCTTCGTCAAAACCCAAAAAGTTAGACCTGACGACAGTAAAGAATGAAGAGGGGATCGAGGATCTCACCTTATATCGTTGAACCATTGTCATTTAGCCCTCCAAATTGGCTCTTGAACTTCACAAAACCCTATTTACCTTCACCATTTTCGTCCAAGGCACCAAGATGAGGGAGAAAATGTGGTGAATGATAGAAAGAAACACTTTTATAGTTAAATTTCATCTCTTGTGTGGGTGGATCTCAAGACACCATCCAAGAGCTACAATGTGGTCAAAAAGTCCTAAAAAATGTGAAACAAGTGTAGAATTAGTCCCTTGACTTTATCCTTTCTCAATAAGCTACAAACCTTGGGCATTTCGATACCTAACTTTCATGAGTACACTCGCGTCTCTCACACACTCTTGTGTCACGGACGCATATACGACACTAATTATTAATTAGTAAATTGCATTTTAATCATTTTAATGTGTGTATAACTACCCAACCTAGCATACTGTCATTCGCCTACCTGATACCCGCGTCTGCATGTTAATTGAGGTGAATGAAGGTCACACAAGAGGGGGTGAATTGGGTTACCGAGTAGTTATCACCTTTTTAAATATAATTCAATAATTAAGATGATATATGCTCACCGAAAAGCAAATATGGATGCTATGCAAGAGAATGGGGTAGAAGAGATGGAAATGAGACACACGATATATAGTAGTTTGATCCAACTGATCTATATCCACTACCTAACATCTCCGGTTAGGATTTTCAAACCCCACTTATATTTCCAATAAGTGTTACACCTTAAGCTAACTAGCCTAGTGAATGCTTAGCCTAAATTAGGTCTTTTACAAGATGCCTTATCGCAATAAGGTCTTATACAACCACCTAGCCGCAACTAGGATTTTCCCCACCTAGACTCACCTAGGATTTTCCCCACCTAGCAGCAACTAGGATTTATGGCTAGCCTCAACTAGGTCTTCTCTTTCGACTTAGATCCCACTAGGTTTTACAATTAAAGTTTGATGAATACAATAAAATACACTTTACAAAGTAAAGCGACACCAAGTTCAAATACAAGCAAGCCTCCAAGAGCCTAACCACTTTAATGCATGTAAGTATGAAAACAATTGAGAAATGCAAAGATATCACTGATTTTTATGCAAAACTCAAATGTGGAACCGTTTCAAACAAATCGATTAAAAAAATCCGGTTTCAAATCCAATAAACAAGAAGTTTGATAAAAATCAAGTTTAAGTGCAAACTCTTATCCAAATCAGTCCTAGAGTTTAGTAAATCAAGTTTAAGTGCAAAACCCAAGACAAATGTGTTTAACAACACAATATGTGATTTCCTAAGTCAAACACATAAGAATATATAGTTTAAGCACAAGAAAAGCTAGGAAAAAGGACTTTCTTACAACCCCAAGATGATGACTTGAAAATCAGTTTTGGAGAGGTTGTAGTACACCTTAGAATGCCTCAAGAGTGCTGGTTTTGAGATTGAATCAACAGCTTCAAAGTATTACTTGAGTTCTTCACAAAACTCCAAGCTCCTCTTCTTAAAAAAATTGAGCACTTGTGTTTTTCTTTCTTTTCAAAACCAAATCTTTGTGCTTGGTTGTTTTAGAGTGTTCTACATTCTTATATAATAGTTTTATGACTGTTCTAAGGATCCAAGGGTTGAGATTCCATCAAAATTCAAATGAAAGTGAATTTTTCAGCTTTATAAAAAAGCTGTCAGAAATTCAATTAGTGCGCTAATATCCAGCCCTTACATCAATGTTACAACTCGTGGTTCGATCTTTTGTCTTCTTTTCCTTATGTTTGCCGAATCTTGAACTTGTATGGCTTGAATACTTGACTACTTGAGATTGTGATGTTTTGCAACCTTTGATGAAACTGAAATACACTTGATAAACTTATTAGTATATTTTCACCTTATTTGTTTCCATCAAAATCCCAGTCGAAGTTAGAGTAACTAACCACTTAGTCCAACAGTGAATACCCATTAAACTGTCTCGCACGGTCAATAATAAATAAAATACACACATCGCGATGCCAATATACTTAATTATAAATGAACATCACAAATTAATACATAACAACACAAAAATCACTATTCACCTAGCTCCGGGCGCGCCCTGGCCTATTTGCGAGGTCCACAGGGTGCTGAGCTGTCGTTCACGTCTGCACACACATCATTAATAATGGCTAATTAAATTTGGGTCGTTACATTCTCTGCCTTTGGGCCTCCGACCTTCATTTTTTCCTTTCCTGCACTTTTCATTTCGATTTTTCTCTTAGATCTAAACTTGCATCTAATGGGGTATTTCGTGGCTCATGTCACGGTTCTGGTTACCGTTGCAATGTCCTACTCTTTTGTGGCGCAGGATCTTCATGAATCAGTGGATGAGTCTCTCTTTGTTGATTCCATAACCAGTATTTCTCACCATGACCACCATGATGACCCTCCTTCTAGCGCCAAATGTTGCGTCAACCGCAACCCCGAGATATGGAACACAGATCTCTGCAAGGAGCACTGCAGACTTAACGCTTGACTTCACGTTGGTGGCCCACAAGAAAGATCCCAGAGGTGGGGGCTCTGGGAGAAATACTTCGATTTCTAAGTCTGAACAGAGAATAGAAAGACTTTTGGGTTTGTAAATTGTAATCGTGTGTGTACCTTTGGAGAACTACCTTTTCTATTATGTAGTTGTGGTGTTTCCAATATTGATTATTTCCTAAACCGTCGTATTAATTTCCTTCCGAGTCTCATTCTCTTAATTGGGCAAGCTTCCTCGATATCCCTTTTGACCTAGGAAGATCCCACAAATCATTCCCTAATTAGTGAAATCTCATAAATTTGGTGATGTCGCCCCTTTTGGCTAAAAAAGATCTCACAAATAATCCCCTAATTAGTAAGATCTCATAAATATGGAGATTTCGCCCCTTTTGACTAAGAAAGATCCCACAAATCATTCTATAATTAGTGGGATCTCATAAAGTTGAATATCTCGTCCCTGAATATAACTTTCGTCATGTTTAAGGAAAGTTTTTCATATTTTATTTCCGGGTGAGTTTCCTTAATTAATAGGACCAGGCGTATACTTCGGAGTCTCTTAGAACCCATATAATGCGTATCTCAAGGTTTGGATATTCTACTATATCACTACCAATAATTGACACTAATTGAGTAGCGGCCATGCGATGAACCATATGCCCGATCTCAATGTGTATTGCAAAACATGTACTCAATTAGTGTCGATTGGAATTAGTGTCAAAAGTGTACTTTAGTAATGCTCTTTTTTTTGTCTTCGTAAATTTTATAGGATTTTTTTTTGAAACCAAATTTTATACGATTTTAATTAGCATATAAGCACGTTAAAGGTTTTAAAGTCTTTGTTTTATTATAATTAAGCTTCATAAAAAAAATTAGTGAAACTTAATTTAGAGTTGTTAAAAATTTATGACCAAAATACTCAATTAAGTACAAAACTTGCACTAAATCACATAAACGTATCATGAAAATAAAAGTTAAAAGAAACTTTGATATCCCATTTTTCAATGTTTCAGATCTCAAAAATATTAAAGGAACGCTTAAGAGAAGGAGAAATCATTGATATATGATAAACTACAATTCTTATATTTGACACAAATCTCATTATATGGCCCACCAAAGCTTAAGGCGAGTTGAGCTTAGCTAAATGTAGACAGATCTAACTTTTTTTTTTTGGTAGGAAAGGCAGATCTAACTTAAACCTTGGCCTCGAAAACCCATTTTTTAGGCCAACAATTTATTTTCAAATAAAAATACAAAATATTTTTATAAGTCTCACGAGGGGCGGTCTAAGCTAGCAAATGCAAATTAACTTAGGCATGTCTATCAAATTATCACAATTTAGTGATTTTAGGGATAGGGTCTGTATTATTGACAAACTCACGTCGAGTGCGCGTTTCAAATGAGTATCCAAGCCCATGAATAAGTTAAAGTTCTCTCCCCTAATTATATTTTTTGGTTCCGTCATTGCTTGGGGCACATAACTAATCTATTTTTTTTACAAGGACACAACTAATCTATTGATCATGACGTTTATATGTAAACCGGTTTCGAAAAGAAAATACATGCAAACCCACGTGTAATAATCCACTTGACATACCTTGCTATAACGTACGTACAAATAAACATATAAATCCACATTATGTCGACATTTTCCATCAAGATAAGCATGCCCAGGGTGCCCTACATATTACCGTGCACAACTAGGTTAAATAAATACACCCCAATTAAGGCAATTCAACAAACAATTTTAACTACATACCTAGTCAGTGTGCCAGGGGCACGCCTGGGGTGAAGTGAGAAGGGCGATTGCACCAGGCCCTCACTTAAAAGAAGACTTCTTCTGTCTATATTTTAACTAACGTGTGTATATATTTAAAAAAAAAAAGATTGTAAAGCTTATCTTAGCACTCACATAATAGACTCACGTGTTTCTCACAAATTTGTTTGAAGAAAAAAAAAAAAAAAAAAAGGCTCAATTTTTTTTAAAAACCCCCCATGTTGTAACTTAAACTTGGAGTAAAAGATATACACACGTTAGTTAAAATAATTTTTAAAGGATAATAACAATTGACCTAAGTTGAAAATTAAAGGCCCCATTTTTAAGACTTCATCCAAGACCCCCAAAATGTCAGGACCGGCTCTGCCCCCAGTCTATCTGCGGCGTCCATGTGGATATGAGCTAGCATCATAGTCTGAAAATAAAAATAAATAATGACATTAATAAATTAGTCCGAATATCGAGTGGTTTAGATAAAAAAAAATAAAAAAAAATAAAACTTATGTTTTTTTTTGTTTGTTTTTACATAGAGTTGCAAGTGGGGCGAGGATTCCTCGTCCCCGCGGGGCCCCGCACTGGCGGGGCGGGGATTCCCAGCATTTTTGCCCCCGCCGGGGCGGGGCGCGGGGCGAGGGATGGGGTATGCCTTTGCCCTGCGGTTTTCCCCGTAGAACCGCCCCGTTTCCTGCCGCGCTGGGAATCCCTGCCGCCCCGCCCCATACCCCGCTCCACGGGAAATCCCCGTCGTCCCGCCCCGCACCGCATCCCGCCCAGTGCCTCGCCCCACAGGGAATCTCCGCCGCCCCGCCCCGCCCCGTGCCCCGCCCCATGGAGAATCCCCGTTGCCCCGCCACACGTCCCACGAGGAATCCATTTTAAAAAATTAGTCGAAATCCCGCGCTTCGCGCACGGGTAAGACTAAATGTCAATATATTAGTTAAAAAATAATTAACTTAATGAGAAAAAAAAACTAAGAAAATAATCTTTACTACATAATCTCGAATAAATTTTAAGTGAAGAATAATATCATTTAATTTTTTTGTAGCAAAATTAGGGAATATATGCCTTGAAAGTTTAAAAACTTTTTACATATGGTTATACAAAAATATATTCCTAATAAAATTAATTTGATGAGAAAATGGAAGTGATAAAAAGTGAAAAAAAACTTATGTAAACATTGGTGAAATCCCAATTTAATACTTTATGAATAGAAGCTATATTTATTTTTAAAAATGATTAATTAAAATTTTGTTGCCATAATAAAGGATATATAACAAATTGACATCTTGTTGAATAAACTAAAAAAAGGGAGGTCATTGATCTAAACAATGCACACAGAGATTGACGATCAGTATATGCCATTTCTAAAATATTTTTGTTTGCTCTTGAAAAGAAAAATAAAAAGAGATCAGAATAAAAACTCAAAGGTAAAAATTTGAATATAAAAAATACCGAAAACCAAATAGCTATCAAAAAGTCGAAAAGAGCAAAAAAAAAAAGTTGAAAAACAACTAAAAATAAAAAATGTTATGGTAAAAAAGTGCGACATAAGAAAACTTCAAATGTACAAATAAATTTCGTTGAGATAGTGAGGATATATAATAAAAATATATGATCTTGTCAAATAAACTTAAAATTGGAGATCATAGATCTAGGCAACACTTACCAGGGATTATCAACAAATACATATCACTTCTTTAATCATTTTGTTATTAGAATTTTGATTCAATCCTAAAAAGAAAACAAAAAAAATCAGAATCAAAACGAAAAGTAGAAACTTGACAATAATGAATATGCGATGGAAGATATATATTCTCAATATGTAGAAAAACGCATTAAAATATGTTGTGGCTTGTTAGCATAGTTTGTTATTTTGTACCTATATGCCGCATAGTTTGTTATTTTGTATCTATATGCCACATAATTTATACTTTTGGGTTTTGTATATATATGCCACCTGATTTATATTTTAAAAATATATAAGGATGCTCTTATTTATGTGTTTGTTGTTTGGAATGAAATGAAGCTTTTTACTTGTGTTTAAAGTTGAATCTATTTGTATTTACTATTTTCTTTCTTGAGGACAAAGTCCATTTTCTAGTTGTGTTCAAAGTTAAAATGTAACTTCTTTATTGATGTGGTAAATATGTCAATACAAGTGATTCTGAATTAATAAAGAAAGGACATTCAATAGTCTATTTTTTAGAAAAATGTCAAACATAAACCATTAAATGACTGCAACATCTTCCATATGTCTCGCACAAAATTTTCATATACACCATCGAAGTATCGAACTCCCGCCTAGCAATTCGGTCAACAACGACCAATGCATCACTCTCTACCAGTGGGGCCCCGCGCCCCGTGGGGAATTCGACGAGGCGAGGTGTGGGGCGACAAAATTTATCTCACGGGAAATTTTGAAGAAAAATCTCCACCTCGCACCACCGCGAATGCGGGGACGATATCTTCAATCTCCGCCTCACCCCGTCCCACTTACAACCCTCTTTTTACATAATCAGTAAAAGGTATGTTAAATGTTGGAAGTACTATAGGCTTTAAATGTATGTCCTTTCTTGTAGAAAAGATCTCTGGCCAAAAAGTAAATGGCATACCATTTTTTTTTTTTTTTTTGGTGGGCATATACCATTTTCTTTTTAAAACATTTAACATGTGTTTTCAAATGATGTATCATTTTTTGATATATATGATCAAGTTACAATTTATTAAGATTATTATTATTTTATTTTATTCTAGCATATTATCCGAAAGTGTATTAATTAACTTTAGATTCCTCATAGATCTTTGTAGTTATGTTAAACTCATTATGGTCTATACAACGTGGTTCATTGTGATCAACTTAAGACAATTTGACTTAAATACAATTGTCATTTATATTCTTCAATGCACTTTAATGAGATTATAATCAATTGCTCATCGAGAGCTTATAATTTAAAACAAAGATGACTTTTAATCAAAGAGCAAAGAGTTGCTTTTTGTGAATGTGTTAAGAAAAAACATAATAATATCTCTTCAAAAAAAAGACATAATAATATTTGTCCGTACGAATATGTTTATTTTTCGAGTATTAATATTTTTTTTTTGGGTAGGAGTATTAATATTATATCCATAAGAATATGTTAATTCCGCAATAATATATATATCTACACATCAAGCACTGAAATAGAACATTATTGGCCTCCTCGAAATGTGTAATACATTCCTACCAAAAAAAAAAAAAAAATGTGTAATACATAACTTTTAAAGTCACATTGACTTGATTTCATTTGTCATCTTATAGACTAAAACTTTGTAATAATATTGTTCCACGTGAACAAGCATATGCCAAAGAACAAACAATATATGTCATTTCTTATTTCCATACTAGATTTTTGTAAACCTATAGAAGGCACAAACAAAGCCATATAGGAAACAACAGTTGACTAGACTTGGACCCTTATTTCTCTTCAATTTGAGCATGAGGGCAGCCTATTTACTTTATGGTGCTGTATAAAATCGAAGTTCTCTCGTCAACAGCTAAAGATTTGTCAACTTAAAGAGAAGAATATCAATTGATAGAATAAAAGAACTAGAAGTACTCTCATGTATATCTGTGCTTTTTATAAATTAATATAATATGGCATGATCAAAACAACAAAACACATCAACATCTTTGAGGTCACATTAGACATAAAAGAAATTGTCTTGTCAAAGGCTATACTGTCTCAAAAATTCTGAATTTTAATTTCCTACCAAAAAAAAATAGATGAATTTTTATTTTATAAGTTGAAGCCGGGCATTAATTAGCTGGAATATACATTTACGTAGACATGAAGTTTATTCGACTTTAAGTTGGTGAAAAAAAACCAATTAATTAATTTAACTAAGTGCGGGCATCACCAAACAAATGAATATATATTTTTAGCCCAGCTACGTGCAAACCACAAAAAAAATTTTGCTCTCTTTCCACATTTACCCCAAATGAATGACCTCTCTATCCCTCTCAACTCCGACAATCACTCGCATGCCTCTCTCTCTCTCTCACACACCTATGTGCACCCCACAAGAATCCACATTAGTCTCTGGCGATCCCCTTCGACCACCAGCGACAATCGGCGATGTGAACTTGCATTTTGGAGGCCACTACCATTATAAAAGTCGATTTCTTTACATTTTTGGATGGAACATGATGGTTTTCAACTTGTTTTTGTGTGTTTTAATGGGTTTGAACAAATTTGTTTATTTTGTAGGGTGTCGTTTGTTGTTGTTTGGTGTCTTTTGACCTTACAAAACAGAGGACGAATGTCAAGGGAGTGGGAATGTGGAAGACATAGAGATATATCTTGAGCTTTCCTTCGATTTAGTTATATTTTGTATTTTTTATGTGTTGTCTGCTTTTGGTTCGGTCACGCAGGACCAAGCAAACATGGTATGTTCGGCCTCGACCGACCAACCGACCAAATGGGTAATGGTCGGTGTCATGTAACCGAACAATTTATTTTAGCAAAAAAATGTATGTTCGGTTAGTAATAGCCGAGCGACAACAATTTGTTCGGTCACCATCAACCGAACAATGCATGTTCAATAGGTCCTGTGTGGCCGATTGAGCCTCGACCAATAACAAACCACACAAGACGACCATCAAATTCGACCTTACACAATGAGAAACACATACACAACCACCATAGTACAAACTTGAACAAAATCACTTACATAAGTCAAGATACTCCTCCTATGACCCACCTTACTCCAAAACACACATCCTCAACATATCCTTGAGTATTTAATCAGACGCTCTGACTGTCCATTAGTCTATGGATGATAAGCGGTACTAAGATCCAACCGCGTGTCGAACTGTGCTTGCATGCTTTGCCAAATTTGATATGTAAACTGTGGCCCTCTGTCAGACACAATTAATAAAGAAACACCATGCAGTCGAACTATCTCTCGCTCATACAAACTAGCAAGCCTATCCACTTGATGTGTAGTCGAAATCGACAAAAGTGTGCAGACTTCGTCAACTTGTTCACAATCACCCACATACTATCATGACCGCGCTGAGATCGAGGTAAACCACTGACAAAATCCATGGAAATATGATCCCACTTCCACTGAGGAATGAGAAGTGACTGTAATAACCCACTGGGTTTACGATGCTCAGCCTTAACTTGCTGACATATCTCACACCCTCGAGCATAGTCAGAAACATCGGTCTTCATCTCCGACCACTAGAAAAGAAGACGCACATCTGCATACATCTGGTCCTGCCTGGATGAATAGTAAAACGTGAGCGGTGTGCCTCATGAAGTATTTCATCGCGTAGCTCAACCACTAATGGAATCACAATTTTCCTATAAATCTCAGACACAAGTCTATCAACTAACTCGAATTTGGATGATCTGAACTTTGAGCGAACTCCAAAAACCTTTGGTACTACTCATCCCTCTGTTGACCATCAAGTACACTTTGAATACAAACAGTTTGAGTCCTCATTTGCCCACAAATCAATACTTTGGTATCGGTCGGAATATCAACAACATACATCCTCTCGACTGTTTCGAGCAAACCATACTCGTGTGTCATGTGACAGGTAAAAACCTCTGAGTTTGACCCTCTACGGCTCAATGCGTCAACAACAACATTGGCCTTCCTCGGGTGGTACGTTAAAGTGAAATCATAATTCTTGAGGAACTCAAGTCAATGCCTCAATCTCATATTCAACTCTTTCTAAGTAAGCAAATATTTCAAACTCTTGTGGTAAGTGAATAGCACAAATCTCTCACTACAGTGATAGTGACGCCAAATCTTAAGTGAAAACACCATTGTTGCCACCTCAAAGTCATGCATAAGGTAGTTCTTTTCATGAACCTTTAGTTGTCGGGACGTTTAAGCAGTCACTCTATCGTCCTGCATTAATACATAGCTCAAACTGACCTTCGAACCATCAGTGTTCACCTTAAAACCCTTCCCTGGCTCAGGTAACACTAGCACTGGTGCAATAATCAAACGTTCCTCCAAAGTCTGAAGCTTCTGCTCACAATCGTCTGTTACCTGGAAACTAACATCTTTCTTCGTCAATTGTGTCATAGGTGTTGCAATCTTCGAGAAGTCCTGTATAAAACGCCTGTAATACTCTGCCAAGCCATGAAAACTGCAAATGTCTGAAAAGGATCTTGGTGTAGGCCAATCAATCACTACTCTGACCTTAGTGGGTCCACTGACACTCCACCTGCTCTGACGATGTGTCCAAGAAATCTGACCTCTTCAAGCTAAAACTCGCACTTACCGAACGTGACAAACAACTTGTGCTCCCTTAGTAGCTGCAAAACCATCCTGAGGTGCTCCTCGTGACCCTCAAGAGTCCTGGAGTAGATCAAGATATTGTCAATGAACACAATGACAAACCGATCCAAATACTGTTCCAACACTTGATGCATTAAATCCATAAACATCATTGGGGCGTTAGTCAGCCCAAACGACATGACTATAAATTGATAATGCTCGTATCGAGTACGAAATGCAGTCTTCTCGCTATCCTCCGCTCTAATCCTCAGCTGATGGTACCCATATCTCAAATCTATCTTCGAGAACCATTGTGCTCCAGTCAGTTGGTCAACAAGTCATCAATACGTGGAAGTGGATACTTGATCTTCACTGTTACTCTATTCAACTGCCTATAGTCGATGCATAACCTCAAACTGTCGTCTTTCTTCTTAGCAAACAAGATTGGCACACCCCAACGTGACAGGTTAGAGTAGATAAAACCCAACTCTAATAACTCATCAAGTTGTCCCCTCAGCTTATTTAGCTCTCTCTGAGCCATAATATATGGCAAAATTGAAATAGGTCTAGTCCGCGGAACCAAATCAATAATAAATTCGATCTCCATAGGCGGTGGTAAACCTGGTAGCTCCGTTGGAAATATGTCAGGAAACTTGCATACCACTGGTACCTCCTGTAACCTAGTCACAACTCGTTCCGTCGTACTCAATATACTAGTAAACGTCTCAACATCTACGCTAGTGGCTACTCTACTTTTGGTGATCGGCAAACTAGTCGAAGTCCCTTGATAACTAAACATCGGATGGTCAAGAATTTGAAATGTGACTCTCATACTGAAACAATGGATATGTGCATGATAAACATCCAACCACTACATGCCCAACAATTTATCAAACTCAAGGAACTCCAACACTCTTAGGTTTGTTGGCATGATATGACCCTTTATCTCAACCGAACAGTCAAAACACAACAAATTCAGGTAGATCTTGTCCCCAGCAGCCATGCTAAGGATCAAGGGTCTCTCTAGTCTAGTAGGTCTCAAACCCAACTCATCAACCATACGACTCGAAATAAAAAATAGTAGAACCAGAGTTAAACATAAGATGCATAAAACGAATGCAAATATAAACCATACTCTCAATTAGATTTCGGATGGTAGTCGGATCTAGTGCGACAACTACATGAACCTTCTCCCAGTTCTATTGCAGCTGCCCTCAGCCTAATCGTGGACACACACACTGATAAAATGACTAATCTATCCACACTCCCAACATCCCCTCTGAGATCTAGATCCAGACAAACCACGTTGTCCTTACCCTTATCCCTGTGCTTGACTAGACCTCTGTCCCTGTTTCTACACCTTATTGGAACTTTGCCCCTATCTCTACACCTTACTGAAACTCTGCCATATCTCTGACCACTGCCTTTACCATCAGTCCTCTGATACTGCTTGTATTGAGGACTTGACGGTGTCGGCTGCAGTGGCGTGCTAGAGTAGCTCTGTACTGGACCAACTGAAACTGGAGCAGATTCGCTGCATACGGTGGAAATGCATTAGATCCCACACTCTGAGCTCGATTTCTCTGTTCTGTCAGTCTAGATCTCTTCCTCCTTCGATCACCTCCAAAAACACCTGTGACTGTGTTGGTGTTGATGATGCAACCAGTGCTCCGACATATGTGCTTAAAAAGCTCTCATTGGTCATACCTTTCTTGTAGGCCTCCTGTAGTGTCCTCGGAGTTGTCTTCACTACCATAGAACTAATAGAATCAAGTAGGTCGTGCATGAAGTAATAGGTCTGGTCGACGTCAGTGTCGGCTATACCCCCGACATACTCTATCAAACGTAGATACTAGTCCATATACTGCATCACTAACTCCCTGATCCTTTGTCGAATGGTCTGAAACTCGATTTTAAGTTACAGACCGTAGGATGAACGTACTTCTGGTCAAATTTCTCCTTGAACTCAGCCAAGTCCTTAGGCTTCCCATTCGTAGGCACCATGCCATGCTAGCAGACATTGACCTCACCGAACAGTGAAGCTGATGAAATACATGGTTGCATGTGAGCTAGTGTGGCTAGTACATCGTGGATCTTCTCGTGACTCTGTATGTACTTCTCCGCAACCTCGGGGTTAATACTCTTGTGGAACTTCTCTGGGTGGTGCCTCTTGAACTTGCGAGCCTGTTTTGCCTCAGCTGTAGCCCTAATACTCATGTTAATCAACGTACTCGACATATCCTCAGCTGGTGTATCAGGTGTAGGAGGTAGTCTCTCAGCCTAAATTCGACATATCCTGCATTGTAGGAGCACTCCCAGCCTGTGTAACTAGAGTTGTAGACGTAGAAGGTGATGCTGTCGCTTGAGCCCTCAACAGTCAGAAAATCTCCTGAAGTTGTTGATCATGCAATGTAATCATCTGGGACATGTCATCCAATCTCCCCTGTACGTCCCCCAAACCACTACCACTGGTCTCAAGCTGATCGACTATCGCTATCTGAATGACGAGCCCAGGTAAGTAACGCCAAACAGGACATATACAACATTTCAAAATAAATAAAACAGTTTAATTCATGTTGATAGAAAGAAAGGTACAAGGAATACACACACACACACACACATATATATATATATATATATATATAAAGAATGTAAATAAATCAATCAAAAAATAAGGGTCCAGAATACAAATCCGAATAGCAAGTAGTCCTGACCAAGAGGTTGTTGTGTCGTAGCAAAAACCTAGCAGACTCAGGTTCAGTACGAGAGCACAGCCTACCAGCCCTAACCCTTGTTACTATGAGATATCCATTGTGCCTGGATAAGTTCCCCTAACATACACTCAATTGGGAGATATCAACAGTGCCCAGATAAGAGCTCATATCACATATAAAGTAGTAACCATGACTCACTTGCCATTGAACCACTCAACCAATAGGAATTTAAAGAGATAATATGAACAAAGCAATAACAACAAATTAAAGCTCAAGAAATAACTGTAAAATTCCTCATTGGTTTACTTACGTGTATCTAAGCTAATACGCACTCACACGAACTCCGACTCGCTTCCTACGAATCCCCGTGTGACCCATCAATGACTATAACCCCTGATAGTCAATTAATTGCAATTTCTCGTTCATTAGTGTAATTAGGTCAATTTATGGGGTATTGGGTTGTATTTGGACTCATTTGGATAATTGAGATATCCCTGAATTTTTCCTAGAATTTTCTAAAGATTGGTCCGTGAACAGTGTCACGCCGCAAGTAGAACCGTGGGGGTCAGAACCTTGCGGCGTCACATAAAGCGTGACATTTGAGACTTTCTGTCTTGGACGCCGTGAATGGCATCGTGGGGTATTCCTTTCCACAGCGTGACATAAAGCGTGACCTTTCCCAGAGCCTCTACTTTGGGCGTCGTGACTGACATCGTGGGGCTTAATGCTCTACGGCGTCCCTCGCGGCGTCAAACCCTGCCCACAAATCTGAGGTTTTTCGAAACCCCGGCTCTTGTCATCACTTTTCGAGTCTATCCCAAACTCTTAGGGACATCCAAAACAACTAAAAACCATGTTTACTTCATGTCGAAACCTCGACAAGTCCTCGATTCGAAAATCACAACCAAAACCCCTCAAAATTCACCAAAAATACAAACAACTCCCAAATTGTCAAAACAACCAATGAAACACACTAAATCCATTCCACTATCATCGAATCCATCAACAAAATCCAATAAAATCGACATCCAAAAAATGTTGTCCGAAATCACTGCAACGAAAATGATCAAAACTGCCGTCAAAACATAGAGAAGCACGAGGGGAGTCGGGATTTCACCTTTATACGTGCAGTTGGTCGATCCCTCAGTGTTAATCCACGTCGAAACCACCGAAACCCCACACCCACGTTGTTTTTTTCGATGAGATGAAAAATGAGAGAAAGGTAAGGAGAGAGAAAATTTGGTGACTTATATACCTTTTACCTCATCCTCTTGCACATACGTATCCCGAGACACAATCAACAGTCCACCTTCACAACAGCCAACAACCTTGACTCATTTGTGTTACTCCGATAGGTGACTTTCCATCACAACATAGCTATTTCTAGCTTATACCTCACATTCCCGGAGCCCGCACTGCACCACAACTCACTCGTCGTGTGCTCCCAGACGTACCAATGTACCGTAAACGTTACACAATGCTTATTTATTAAATAAATTTGTATTTTGTCAGTGTTTTAAATCAATTTAGTCCCTCAAACTCCTAATTACCAATCACAGTTCACCCGGCACCCGTAACACATATTTTTTGAGCCAAACTCGTTTCTCAACAACAACGCTCACACACAAATGTCCTCACACGTTTGGGACATTGAAATTTACATTCGGTAATAAATAAATAATACAAACACAGAATAAAAATAACGTACCTCGGCGTCGATGACCGAGAATTGAACAATTGTATCACGGTAAGTGGGCTCATGTACGACCTAAATTAACACGTCGCACGAGTTAGATTTTAGGGTCGTTACGAGGCTCGTCTAGTTGCTAAGGGTTGTAGATAAAAACATGTCATTGATTATTTTGATACATATGCACCAGTTGCAAGAATAACATCCATTCAGGTGTTGATATCTCTTGCTTCTATTCATCACTTAGTTATTCATCAAATAGATGTAAAAATGGCTTTTTCTAAATGGTAATATAGAGGAAGAGATTTATATGGAACAACGGAAAGGTTTTGTTATGCCAGGTCAAGAGAAAAAAGTTTGCGAATTGGTAAAATCTATCTATGGCTTGAAGCAAGCTCTTATGCAATGGCATGAGAAGTTTGACATGGTTATGCAATCATTTGGATTCAAAGTCAATGATGCTGATAAATGTGTTTACAACAAGTTTGACAATGATGTTGGTGTCATCATAAGTTTATATGTGGATGACATGCTTATATTTAGGACTTCACTAGCCTTAGTTGAAGAAACTAAGCAATTCTTGTCTACTAGTTTTAACATGAAGGACTTAGGAGAAGCTAACTTAATTTTGGGAATCAAAATCTTACGACAAAATAATTGTCTTACATTATCTCAATCTCATTATATTGAAAAGATTTTGAAGAAATTTGGTCATTTTGATCAAAAGTTAGTTTGCACACCTATAGAGTCTCATTTAAAACTAGTAAAGAACACCCGTAGGTGTTTATCATAACTAGAGTCGAAGTCTCATGTAGGCTATACATTGCACAAGATCGGACATAGAATATGCGGTTTGTATGCTATGTCGGCTCAGTAGTAACCCAAACAAACAACACTGGGATGCGGTTACCAGGATATTTAAATAGCTGAAAGGGACCTTGAATTACAGTCTACATTTTAATGGATATCCTCCAGTTTTGGAAGGTTACAGTGATGCTAGTTGGAATAATGTGGAGTCGAATTCCAAATTAACTAGTGGATGAATTTTTACACAAGGAGGAGCGGTTGTTTCTTGAAACTAAAAGAAACAACATGTATTTCTGATTCAATAATGACATCAGAAATAATTGCCCTAGCAGATGCAAACAAGAAAGTGGAATGGCTTAGGAACTTGTTAATGGAGATACCATTATGGAACAAGTCATATCCGACTATATTGATCAATTGTGATAACAAGGAGGAAACTCTTTATAAGGTCGCAAGAAAGTCTTATAATGGAAAGTCTAGACATATAAGTCTAAGACAATCTTTTGAGACAGTTACTCAAAAATGTGGTTGTCACAGTTGATTACATGAAATCTAACAAGAATTTAGCAGATCCATTAACAAAGGGTCTTGTTAGAGATATGGTGTCTAAGACGTCAAAAGGAATGGAACTTAGGTTTGCCTAAATCCATCATCACTTGACAGGAACCCAACTTAATTCTTGAAAATACAGAATAAGTTCAATATGGTACTAACAAATCTACTGAAGGTTATGGAACACTAGAAAATTATATTTAAAGGTCCCTTCCTAGTTCTAGTGTTGGTTTCTGCATGACAAAGCTTTACAATTGATTTTTAATAAGTCGACTAGAGTGACTCGTAGAATCACTTAAGTAAACTTACCTATATGGGTGTAGAAGTGTGGCTACTTCTTATGAGCCTAACCGTCTCTAGAGGACTCAAGAACGACAGGATTTGCACAAGGCTATGTGAAATCAACATAACACTCTAACTTCCAATAAATAAATATGTGTGATATTTTCGATTTTATCACAAGGGTACTTAGTTCAAGATCTGTTCACCATAACACCTGATGAAACTTTGAAGTATTTGCACTAAATGAAAAGTTCAGGTCCAAATGAGACTTCTCATTTATGTATTGATTTTGGAATGATGATATATGATTTTTCGTTAATTATTTTTCTATTATGATTTTCAATTTATAAATCCATATAATTTGAAAATGGTGGGAAATTGTTGAAACTTAAAAAAAAACAAACAGAGAATGGCGCTTACCCGTGGCGCATGGCACCTCAGCGCTAGGGGTCACCACCACTCTCTAAAAAATTTCTGTCCAAGATAGAAAGTGGCGCTTGGCCTATTTTGGATTGACTCTGGAAGCCAACGCCACTACAGAAAGACGCAATATTTGGGGCATATTTTGTCTATTTTTGCCCCTTTTTGACACCAAAAGTTGTGTTGTTTTGTATGGACTCGATTTCCTTTGGTTTTCTATAAAAGATAAAGTTCTAGTACGAATCAAACACATTGAAAGATTGAAAACACGTTGTAAAAAAAAACTTTTGAATCAAAAGGTTTTCTATTGTCCTAGCATCATTCCTTTACAAGTTCCTCAAAGAGTGTTATAGATTGGAGTTGTGTTACACACATTATCCAACAACCATTAGAGACTTGATTGTATCCTGAAGTCAAGTTTCGATTAATCCCAGTGTGTATACTCGGTTTCGACCGGTATGGAGAAATCTTGTCTAAGGGAAAGCGATCACCTGCCTCAAGTCTTTGTTTGGTTCCTCCATTATATTCTTGTTTTCTAATCCGAAGAAAATTGTTCCAACACTATATACCCCTTGATGGGTAACTCAATATACAAATAGACATAATGATAAACTATTAGCAGTACCACCAACAACTGGTTGGAGCAAGCAACAAGAGGTCGATTATCATCCCTTAATTAGTAGTCTTTACTTGAGCCTTGAGAATGGAGGCACCAACGTTAGGAGCTTCGCGACTCAAGACAAATATGGATGAAGTAGTGGGATAGTTCATATAAATTTATTGAGGTAGTTCATAACGAGAAAACATATAAATTTGAGATTCCATATTAAGAATTAATATGAGTATATGGTAAGTTTTCATATTTATTTCAAAACTTATTAAATTCTTATATGTGCAATTAAACATATGTAAGAAAATTTTCTTTAGAATATATGCCGGGAAAATTGTCTTTAGAAAATATTCTTTTCCTATAAAACATTTTGAGTTCGGCTAAGTGCACCCCATTTTGCGTGACACCCCCAAATTCAAATTTCAATTTATATGTGCACCCCACATTATTACCAAAATACCCTTTCGTTCGAACCGAAACAACCAACTCCAAGACCTTGGTCAAGACATCTATTTTAGGTTCAGTGACATGTAGCCGAGACTTATCCACTAGGCTCGGTGTTATCCAACCGAACCTTTTTGGTGAGATTTTGTTGTCAGTTGCCGACCTAATGGTTCGATGGGTTCCGACAGACTCTCTAATTAAAGGTTTAACAACTTGTGACCGACTCTTCAACTAGAGATTCGGTAGGCTCTGACTGAATTTTCAACAAGAGATTCAAACCTTCGACGTTGAACTCCTTGATGATGCCTACAAATCACAAAGAAGAGAGTGTGTGGGGTGCACTTAGAAATTGTAGTAGGGTGCACTAATCATAGTAAGGAGCATAAAGTCATTTTGTAGTAGGATTGATCTTTTTTTAAGTTTTACTTTTTTCTGGGATGCACTTAGCGGGACTCAACATTTTCTTTATAATCAAATCGGGCCTAAATGTAAACCAATAAAAAAAAGAAAAAGATAAATAACGAGCACTAATTCAAATAAATGAAAATGTGAAAAACTATAGCATGAAAAGTACAGGCAGTGGAAATTCAATGAATGGAATCTCAACTACTAATGGCCTGTTTGGTTGGGGTATTAGGTTATCTAAGCCTGAGCTTAGAGGTAAGACCATTGTTTGGTTGAAGTGTTAAGTAAACAACAGGCTTACATAAACACTCATACACCAGCTTATCTAATGACAGGGGGGACCCTGTCATTAGATAAGCCCACCCAATTTTTGAGGTGAAATGTCAAAAATGCCCTCATGATTTGAACAAAATCCTAGATTACATTCTTCTTCATATCGATCAATACTCGCCTACATTAAATAGGGGCATTTTAGACATTTCACCCACTTTTCCTTATGGGTTTATACTTGAACCAAACGGCTGCACATAAAACTCCCATCTCTCACAAAGACCAAGCTTATCTAAGCCAATCCCTACACCTTACACATAACTCCAACCAAACGGGTACTAAGGGATCGAATCTAAAGCTGCCCTATCCGTAATAAGCTACAGCACCACTGCGACTGCAAGTGCACGCTGCTCCGCAAATTGCAAAGCGAGTAGTTATTTTCTGTTCTCGTCTACAACCGAAAGTGCCACGTGGATCATCGTTACGGCTCCGAAAAGCGACGGTCCTTTGCGGGACACGTGTGAGGCTCTCAGGCGTTCCGATAAAGAGTGGTCAGGGAACTCCCTGTGCCGTATTCCCACCGAATCACCATGGAAAGAACGACCTGCAACTGTCGAATCTAGGCCCTTGTTCGATTGATGGGTTTGCTAGGGTGAAATTGGTAAGGTCTCTCAGTAGCATTGTATCATGTGGACCAAAAAGAAAAGCGGGTACATCTACATCGTACACGCCGCGTGTTGCTATTAGTAGACATCAACAAATCCACTTCGTCGTTAGATTTAACTATTGTTTGTGTTTATTAGACTTATTCACTCGACTTCAAAAAAAAAAAATTGTTCACTAGTTAGGCTTGAGCTAGTTAGTCTATTTTTCTCAAGGAAAATGATCAGTTGTCCCACTTTGGGCATCGACTTAGGCACACCAACTAGTGGTGGCTTCATTCGATGAAAGCGTTGCTCGCATCTTGAGGTGCATTGTGCAGCCCCCACTCGGTAGGTATGCCTAACTCAGTGCCCAAACTGAGTCAACAGGTTTGATTCTAAATGTAATGGGATCAAAACTGTGTGAAAATGTAAATTCAGGCCTGTAGCATGCCTAAGGTCCACACGCAGGTCGGACACGCACGCCGCACAATGCACTCATTCATGCATCTCGAGAAATCCTCTTATGCCTCGATCTCATTTTTAACGGAACCCATTGTGAAATGAGTTACTTATTCGATTGGTAACCGGTTACTGAGACATAAGAGGATGTCTCGGTTACCAACAACTTGGACATCCTCTTATGTCTTGGTTTTGTTGATAACCGAACCCATTGTGAAATAGGTTACTTGTTTAATCGGTTACCGGGTACCGAGATGTGCTGCAAAGTCTTGTTCATGCAGTTCTGAGGCTTACTTAATAGTCTCGGCCTTGTGTGGCCGAACATTACTTGCTTGTGATTAAACTCAGTGGTGGGTAAATTCCCATGAAAGACAATAACAATGCGAGATAACGAAATAATAAACTTAACAAAAAACACACTCGAGCCCTATTCGATTCAACATCAACCATTCACCACAAGTCTGTTGGGTTTTGGGGTTCATGCGCAGCGGAGATTTCAAAACTATTTTGAGAAAAACCCCAACAGATCGAATCTGATTCCATTAAAACACGTTTAAACTATGAAAACTTAATCATACCTTAGTCACAATGTACCTTTCTGAAGGTTAATCAATCTCTAAGGCGCTGGCAACGACGAACACCCTCTATCAGCAGTCCACACACGAACGGCGGCCGAGATTTGAAGTTCTAGCTTCGAGAGAATACCAAACCTTTTTGTTTCTCTCCAAAACGATCCAAAGCATACCAAAAACCCTAAGTCGTTTCTTAAAACGAAAATAGAGTTTCAGCCCTATTTAAATCTTTCGTTCTTGTATTCTAACTCAAAGCGTCTATTTATATAACCCTTTGTATATAGACGGTTAAATAAATTACACATATACCCATACTTAAAGAAGTATAAGTGTAATACACTACAAGGACGTTTCTGTCATGAATTTTATCATATAAAATTCGTTTTTCTGAACCATCTTAAAATGTCGCAAAACCGTTCTCAGTGTGCGACCCAATATGCTCATACAATGTTGGCAGTGTACCAAAACACATTTTGGTATACAAGTCATAAGCGGCCTCTAGCAAGACATTATGACTACCCAAGTTGTACGAATATCAAATCGATACAACCTAATCAATAGTGTATATAACATCCTTTTATCACACGATATCCTTTTGATCAAACATAAGGCATGGAATTGTCATCCAACATGTTCAATCGTACTAGTATCTATTTCTAGGTAGACTGAAAACATCTACGTGACATTGATCAATATCAATTCACTTAGACTAGGTCTTTTAACAGTCTAACACATCGAGGGATCCACTTAGGGGTGCACACGGATTGCACTAATCCGCGGATCCAGTCCAATTCGAACCAATTATCACTAAATGGATCAATTTTTTGATCCCTTGGACTTGATTGGATTGAAAAATCACTAATCCAGCTGAACTGGATCGGATTACGGATCCTACATTAAAAAACCGTGGATCCAATCCGATCCAATCCGTTTAGCACATCAACACATACATATTTCATCATATGTACTATAATAGCTTAATTAGCATCAACTCAAACTATTAACTCTAAACTATAATATCTAAAAGATTATACTTATTTTTAACTCTTTTATTATGCTTTCGACCTTTTTATTGTAGGTTGTGTATATTCAACGTACATTTTTTTTGTTCTTTTGTGAGGTTGTATGGTGAAGATTTGTGGATGACACATTTATTTATATAGAAACTTACATTTTGAAGGTTATTGTGATAACAATTTTGTGGGAAATATGCTATATATAGATTTGTGGAATGTATGTTGTAAATTTATCATTAATGAGATATATAATTCTTGTGATTCATTTGATTAAGTCTAATTTCATAAATTTTGGATAGGAAAACGTCAATCCGTGAAACTTGATCTAATCCGATCCGCATTTTGCAAATTGGATTGAGTTGGATTGATGAATTATTTGAACTGGATTGGATTGTAAGTTTCCAATCCGCAATAATTGGATTGATTGTCGATTGACCCTAATTGGACTGGATCCAATCCGTGTGCACCCCTAGATCCACTGGATATTTCTCTTTATATGAGAGGGACAAATTCTATCTCGATTACACAACTTCACCACATTATTCATACAGTAACCAATCACAACCTTTATAATCGTCCTATTAAAGACAACGTTTGATTGCGTCAAATCATTGTATTCCTAATGTGGAAGTCTCTGGTAATCTCAAGTCAGATGACTGAAAAATATACCTATCATGAGAAATAACTATGACTTAATCCATGTGATGTTCTCATAGCGGGTCGGTCCAGTACTTTGTTCCCTAACAAGTACTCATGATCTTGATTCGTATTCATATATGTATGATCATCGTATGATCATCAATCAAGACTTACACTAGTCTTAATTTATTATAGTTCCCAGTATAATAATCGGCTAGGGACATATAGGATATTTCTGTAAATACCCATGGATCTTATTATAATGTAAACTTGCAAATCAATTATAATAAACATCAAATGAAATTCTCTATTTTATTAACTAAAATGTATTCATAAAGACTATTAATGGATTGACTTAAGGCACATTTCCCAACAAAGTCATCATATAAACCCTCACCCCGCAAACACTCACCGGCCCTAAAAACAATAAATCGAGGGGTAAATGAACAAGAAAATGAGGAGATTTGGTGGATTGAGGTTTCGATTTGTGATGGGAAGGAGTGCGGAAGATGATTTGGTGGTGAGGTGCCTTACATTGATGAATAAGGGCATTTTCGTCCAACTTAAGGGTGCCCTGAGAAAAAGAATAGGTGCCCTTGTAAATGAGGTGCCCTGTGTGATGATTGGGGTGTGCATAGCGCGACTCAATAAATTAATACCAGTTTTTTAAAACGATTTGAAAAATCTTGTTTCTTAAATTTAATCAAAATGGAAAAATTTAAGGTAATCTAGAATATTTGTTGACTAAATTATGTCCATTTTATTTGATAGGTACAATTTTATTTTATTTTTTGATTTTGATAGGTACAAGTTTAGTACGTAAAAGAAACTCTCTTTATACATACTTGAGAAAGAAGGTAAAATTTGAAAAGAAAGCAAGAATGACTTCACCACAATTTCTAAGGTTTCTAACTTTATAAGGGAAATGACATAGCCAGAGAACACCCAAAATCAAAGCAAACAAGGAACGCCTAGTCGATCCTTCCTGCTGTGTAAAATAAAATCCAAAAAGATTAGTCCAAAATGATCCCCAACCAAAATAAAAATGGGAGAACAGAGGAGACGGGCATGTGTTGAATCGGGTTTGGGAGAGGAAAAGAGAAAGATGGGGGTTTTGCTCTGGAAAATGAGAGGGAAATTCAAATTTTTAGGCTTTAATTAGCTACAGTGGCCCTTGTCAATCCGTGCGGTCTAACGTCAGTAAGTAGTCAATCGACCCTAAGTTGGTCAGAAGACTTTTTGGTTTTTGGTTTTTTTATTTCGTTTGAAAGCAAAAGATGAGTGAGGCCACATGTCAAATCCACGTAGGAGCCACATCAACTCGGTGCCTCAAGTCGGTGCCCTATCTCTAATTTTTTTTTTTTTAATAAAAATAGAAGTTTCATTAATCATTAATGGCTCGGTACAGGACTAGACATAGAATAAAAAAATACATTGATTCGCTAATCCTATTTGATTAAAAGAACTGATATTACTTTGGCTATGAATGCAATTGTGAAATTGAAACTGTTTGATAATAAGAAATTGCTCTCTACAATGTTGAAACACATTACAATACACAAACATCCGCTAGAACCACATAACGAATAACAAAACTTTCTGATGAGGAGAAGAAAAATTAAAACTTTCTGACAAGGAGAAGAAAAAATCAAGGCTTCGAACACAGGTAAGATACCTAGAAATAAACTAAAACTAAGGACTAATCCAACAACCGCATAGATCCTGACAAATCTTAATAGAATATGATAAGTTTATTATGTATAATTATTATATATTGATCTATTACATGTCTCTATAAATAGAGATGTAATTACATACAAAAGGAAACGTCTAAATAAGGTAGCACATAATCAAGAGAGTGATTTGTGCATATTTCCTAATTGCACAATATTCCTTAACTCTCCCCCTCAAACTCAAAGTGGGAACAACGGAATCACTTTGAGTTTGTAAACTAAAATAAATAAAACCTGGGCAAAATTCGAATTGACTTCGGTCTGGAATTCGGATTTACTTCTGACTTGAATTCGGATCGACTTCGGATTGGAATTCGTATTGAGTTCATAGACAATTCTGCATAGGGACACCAGATCGCGATGAACGGATGCAAGTGATCACGAACAGAATCTTCAGATAGGCAGGCGGGACAGATAGATCTGCAACATTGTTGCAACTAACAAGCATGACGGACATCACGAAATACACTCGACAACGTACAGTACACGAATAACGGGCATGATAGGCATCGCGAACTGCGCTCAATTAGCGGACAGTGCACGGATAATAGGCGTGACATGTATCGTGGACTGCGCTCAATATTCCTTAACAGATCCAAAAACAAGCATTGAGGAAAATACATCGCAACAAGTAGATCTCATCTTCACAGATCTAAAAAGATGTGCACTTTATTGAACACATAAAACACGAAGAGATGAAGATTAGAACCACCACCGATCAAAAGAGTAGATTGACGGTGGTTAAAGATCTTGAATCAACAGAGAAAACTGGAAAAAGAGATTTTTGGGTTAGGCAGCTGCCAAGATGCTTCAGTTTTCCCTTTTTATGACTATTGGTGCCCTATCTATGTTACTCCGGCATTTTCCTTATAACTAACGTAATTTCATTTTTGAGAAGCCTCAAATCCAAGTTAATGTTACAAATATAAAACATCTTTATAAATAAATATAGACGCTTTCCTGCTCAAGTTATTAGGCAATTTATAAGGCAAAAAATGACTCTTTCACTTATTTCCCAAGTTTTTCCACATCAGTAATTTTTCTATCTTTCACTTTCCAATAAAATGTCTTTTTTTCTTTTTTTTTTTTTTTTTTTTTTTTGGAAGCCTCAACAAGGCTCTTTTCTAATTTTTTTACTACAATGAAATGACTAAAATGTTCCATCTCAAATTATTCTCATAAAAATTATAAACTACGCATGCGCCTTATTCCCAATTTTGTCAAACTACGTGTTCCCTTTGTTGTTATAGGCAACTACTTGATCAACCACTAGTATTTCGACAAGTTATACAAATGGATAACAATGTTGATCGATGTTGATTAACTTTGCACAAATCAAATGTTTCCATCAACACAACTTTCCTACTGAAAGTGCATGTCACACCAAATTCTTCAATGTAGCTTTCCTACAAGAGGTGCCATAGCACCATAGGATTCAACTAGACTCCTACTTCTTTTCTTCCTTTTGTAGGAGAGTGTAAAAAGAGTTAGGAAGACTTCCATTTTGAACATTTCTATAGATCACATTATTGCCCACCTAAAAAACTTTAGCAGTAACTTTCTATATAGCTCTCGCTTTCCTACATTTTCTATGCTTTTAGGCAACTATTTTGTAGGTGGCACATGGAATTCTAACACGAGCAAATGTGATTAGATAATGACAAGTAAGTTCTTAACTTGCACCACTTGACCTAACCAAACCTATTTTTGGCTTAAAACGAAGTCTAAATGCGTGTCGTCATAGTTAATTAAACTCAGTTCCTTCTTTCCTTCTTTGATTCAAGCCTTGCGCGTAACTATTGTTTTCCTGTATCTGGTCATAAGAAAAGGACTCCTAAAAGTAAGTAGAGCACAAGAATGGCTCCTCCTTGAAAAGATATATGGGGTTCAATGGCAATAAGTTTCTCTTCAACTCAAAATGAACCCTTGAAAAGCTTGACAACTCAAGTTTTGTTGCCTTTCTTTGTCATCCATATCGTTTTCGTGCATGACTGTGATTTAAGCAAAAAGATGTAGCACACTAATGTGCTCGAGTTCTCTTTAGAACTTATTGTACTAAGTTTTTGACTTTATGGATATAGTTGTAGTGGAAACACATGACCAAAAACCCTCACTCTTCTTGTGATGCCCAATGTAAGGACTACCTCTGAAAAAAAAAAAAGATAAGGACTCAGTTCTATCAAAAACCAATTTGGAATAAACTTTTTTCCCTATGTTCTAGACATTTCACTTTATTTACTTAAAACTTTTTTGTAAATGAAGTATAACTACTTTTTGTTTACAAGGGCCATTCGAGATACCAACTTTGTCATACCCCTCTTCATTAGGGTATTTGACCTGCCTAGATTATCTCAAATCCTTAAAATCTAGCTCTAATAATTTCACTTATCAGTTACTATCCATCTGAATAGATAGAGAGAATTAGAATTTCTAATCTTCTGATTAACTTAATTACTGTCGACCAAACCCTTTAAGGATATGGTATTTCAATTCTTTAAGTTACATTACAAGAAATTTTTACAATACAAAAGTTCATATTGATTTTCTGTATCTAGTATTTACTGATTCTCCATTCTTAAATCTATCCATTCACTTATATATTTTGTTTAAACCATTAAATATCAATTCACTAGGATCAAAAACAATACTAGTAATGCATGTCAAAACGTTATTCACAATCCATATCATCCACTAGGATCGAAAACACTGATCAATTCATCAAAAATCCCAACTTAAATCGAGTTCAACTACAAAATCAAATTCAAATTCAAATCTGCACTCGACCCTAACTTTAACTGTCGGTTTCAAGTTCGAACCTTCAATATGGAGAAAATCGCATTGGTAAAACTCATGACCCTGAACTAACTGGGTGGTTGGCTCTGGATACTGAGGAAGGATCATCCTTAATATTTTGTTCAATGGTTACATTAACCACAACCTGATGCAAAGCACAAGGGTTAGTCGACAACAACAACCACCACATCAACAACGCCTTGATCCCAGTTAAGTTTAGTTGGCTATAAGATCCATCATTTTTACTCAACTTGAGTAAATGCAACAATTCGATGTAGCGCGGTAAACGAGGATGCCCTTGTTTAATGTTTTATATCTATATTAATGTAATGTAACAAAATTTACTATGATTATACACCCACGGACATAAAAAAATAAAACTGTGATTATACATCATAAAATTGATTAAGGAGATGATTAACAAGAGATAACCGTGATGAGGGTAAACCAGCTCTAATTTGTATTTGAAGATGCATGCTAACTGCTACATCTTATATAGATTTTTTGACTTTAATAGGAGTCAAACCCACGACCTCCCAAAACCTTGCCTTTAAGCAAATGATGTTTCATCCGTCTCACAAGAGATGCTTTGATAACTACATCATATCACTAGTTATCAAAAATGTAAATTTGCTATATTAGCTGGTCGTATGACCTGCAAGAAGACTTTAAGCAAAGCATATATGGTGAAACAATGATGCTACTCCTAGAACCCTTTTTAACTCCTACACTTTGAAAGACAAAGGACTAAAAAGTTGCCCTACCCTTCATCCCCACTTTCTTTGTACTCAATCCTGTAAAGACTCTAAATATCTTATGTCAATAGTTTAAATAAAGCGACTATAATTCTTAATGCATTTGAGTTTTTTGTTGAAATGGCTTTCCCACCATTTTAATCACAAATATGTGCAATGGCTCATCACCAATTTAAAGTTTAGGTTAATTTATTTCATAAACTTTATATTTTGTGTGAAATCTACAAGTATAGCAAGAGTAGCTTCATAAGATTTTCTCAATCCGGTTATATTGTACATGCTCAAAAAGCTTTTTGTGATTAAATTAGGATCCTCATGTCTTGAGCCATGCATTTGCTTAATACTCTAAACCATATTTTGAGAACTTAAAAAACTTGTTGGAATCCAAATGCTCATCAATCTTATTGACTTGGAAATACACCTAGAAGTAAACATCTAAGAGGAGAAAAGATTGTTTAAAAAATTAAAAAAAATAAAAAGTGAGAAATGATTGGGTGAAATTCTCTTGATACATAGATTTAGCAAGCAATTGTTGTACATTGAATTATTCATCGAGGGTGTGCACACATATATCTCAAAGCAAGTCTAATGGACTCTGATAACTGCGCAACAAATGCGAATGTGTAGAAAAAAAAAGTTATGAAGAACACATTTTGCTTCTTCGTCACACATGAAACAAAGTCTAAATTCAAATTATCTCGATTCTCAAAATAAATGATGAATTTTGGCTATGGTATCCATATCCATATCCATACATTTCGGTGCCCCTTATTATGCAGAGTAGACATATATATTATAACAATCATCATTAATGATTTCGCATTGATTTTCACAATATTTTCCTTTCATCAGTTCAAGGACCCTACCACAACATGAAATGACATAAAAGCTACGTGCTATGGAAGGAATTTTGAATAATCCAATCGATCGCCGAAGCTATATATTACTAATAAATGATACTAATATGTACAAACTTTCTTATAATTTCAGTTTGTTAACATGTCTAATGGGAGGAAACTGAGAATTTTCATTTTTGGGTGATTTCAATCATTATTCTACCCTAATGAGATATGAAACTAAGGTTTAAAACTAAAGACATAATGCATTTTTTTTTGAAAAAGGCTTAATTTATTTCACATTACTAGTAAATACTACAATGTAAAAGAAAAATAACAGTGTTTCTCATGCAACTATATTAAAACAATGCTTTAAAATACAATGACCAAAGTAAATAGCATTATAACAACTTCAAATAGGTGATGAGAAGGGGATTAGGGGAGAAACAAATCATCCTCAATTTTACGAGCATCACAGTAAATGATCAAAAAACTTAGTCATCGTCTATTATTGTACTTCTAATTTCTGCAGAAAAAAAGAAGCCCAGTAGTACACTGGTTAGTAGTACATATCTATCTTTATTTGTAGTTAGTGCATGTTTTTCCCTACTCCCATGTGGTTGTCCTACACATAACCATCATAACACTAGCTATTGTACTCTCCATGGTTCTTTATTGCTTTGTTTGCTCTTGAGAAAACAAGATTGTTCATCACTGTTAAATACATTGAATGGTCAATTTCGTTACAGATGATCAGATGATCAGAATGATCAAGACTTCACCCTATTAATAAGAAGTTCAATAATAATTTTGTAAAATTTATAATTAAAACTGGTCCTTTGGTAAATCTCCTCCAAAGTGGTATATCATGTACTAACATTGACTTTGTTTGCTGAACAGTTATATTTAAGGGAGGATAGGTGTTTACGGTATGCTAGAACAACTGCAACATACAACAAAAGTACACAGTTGGGCTGTGTTTCCACATATGCCAAGGTGCATGACACAAACTTGAAAGGGATGTAAGACTTTTCTTGTGGGTCAGGGGTGTACTAGAGCATTTTTTTTAGAGGAGTGTTAGAGTAACTCACTACGGACACGCTATGAGCATGCATCTTGTTTTTTATTTTATTTTTTTAACAATTTTGTAATCGTAGTGAGTGTCCGTAATATAGAAATTCATGGGCCCAAAGAGTGTTGAGCCATACGCACACGTGTGGGTATACAAATAGAGTTGGAGCCCATCTTGCGCAAAACCAATTGACTTGTGCTAAGATCCAATCTACACCACTTATATATCACATCAACTCTTATTATATTTCCAATGTGAAATTATATATATTTCAACACACTCCCCCTCAAGTGCAACTAGGCCTGAATTAGTTCACTTGCCAAACACAAACCTACACTTTAGAGGTTCGTAAATATGCCTAAGTCTCTTTTTGTAGGATCTAGGTCTACAAACGGATCTAGACTCCACCGCTAGCCCAATCAGGTCTTCAAATACGAATCCAAGATCATTCTACTTTGATACCATATAAAATTAACGAGCCCGAAGAATGTTGAGTCACACAAGTATGTGTGGGTATACAAATGGGGTTGGAGCCCATCTTGCACAAAGCCAATTGACTTGTGTTAAGATCCAATCTATACCACTTATATACCACACCAACTCTTATTATATTTCTAATGTGGGATTATATATATTCCAACATGTAGTGGGTAACCTTAACACTATCCTCAAGGGAATGCACTTGGGCAAATACCTTTAATTCTTAGAAAAGCTGCACTTTTTGGACAAATACCTTTAATTCTTTTTGAAGGGTATCACAGTCAGTCAATCACAGCACCTAGATAAAATGTGTTAAGCGGAACAGAAACAAGATGTGCATAAAATGAATGTAGCGGAACTGAGGATGCTTAGATGGATGTGTGGTAAAACTAGTAAAGGTAGAATAAGAAATACAGAACTTCAAGAAAAAATAGGAGTAGCACCAATTCTCACAAAAAATAGGGAAAGGTGGTTGCATTGGTTTAGACTCGACTGGCAATTATCCCAGTAAGAAAACTCGACTTGGCAGAAACTGAAGAAATTGATAATATAGAAAACCTAAGCTAATTTGGAACTTGTTGATTAAGAAAGATTTAAAAGATTTAGAACCCACACCATTAAATCCACTAAATTGAGTACAATGGAAGAGTTAGATCCATGTAGCCAACCCCAACCTCAGCCACAAGAACTTAATATTTTTAAATATCCATCCAACTTCATTGGAATAAATAAATCTCAACCAAGAGCAAAATATAAACTTCCCGGATGGCGGAAAGTACATATATGGGGAAGTTTGCCCAAATGAACCAAAAGAGGACATATATGTTCTTATGAAAAATTTAGAAACACCTATCTTCTCATGTGATGTATGTGCTATGTTTGTGTCCTAAAAATGACGAGGCCCAAATTTATGAGATAAGTTATGAAAATATATATTATGACACGATTAATAATGATACTAGTCATTCATCAAAATTTTAAATTCACAATATGACATTATAAATAAACCTAAGCTTTCAGACAATAGGCATGTCTGATAAGTTGAGGGCAAAGAATTTTTTTTTACAATATTGAGCCTAGAGTGATAGATGATGGTGCCAAAGAAGGGAAAGGAGAGGTGGCACCCTAGACTAGTAAAAGGACAAGGGAACATAATGGGAATGAAATGCATGTGGAGTGGGGGACATGATAAGAATAATGGCTTAGTTATAATCTCACAGGTTTTTAAGTCTCAATTTGTTGTACTGCCAAAACACCATCTCTCATTCTAAATCTTCAAATTTGTTTGATCTAACCTATTATGATAATTATGACTCATGAAAACATAAAAATGGGTCCAAGAGTAGAAGAGTGGCAAAACACCTACTCGCCACTTCACTCTTCACTTTGATTACTTGGCCCCTTTTGCCCAGCAAACAAAGGAATTAGCTGCCAAAGATTGAGTCAGAATGTTCACATTGCTAATAACGGACCTAATCATTTTTCTAATGACACGATGATGAGGTCGGTTATGCCGATTAAGTGGCAGTCATGCTAATTATTCCCTACAACCAAGTGGCGAATTACCCAATTCCTAAGATGTGGTTGGGAATATCATAAAGCACCAGAGCCAATAAAAGGGGAGGTGAGATGCTTATGCGGTGAGGGCCAAAGCATCCAATTGCTCTAACTTGCTTTCTTAATTGTTTTCTTATTATGGTTGGTCTCATTCTAGAGAACATGTGTATTATTTGGTTCTTTACCACAATTGGGAGAGGGCCAGCTTTGGAGATTCATTTTGAGTTTTTTGATTGAGTTTTTTAAATGAAGGGTCCAATTGCAAAATCTAAGTCAAATCATGAGGATCTTTACCAAGACAAAGACGACAAATTCGACAAAATGTAAAGAAAAAAGAAGATTAGGACCAAATCAACCAAAATATTAAATGGGCAAAGATTGCTAAAAACAACTTTGAAACAATTAATCAAAATTAAAGGGTCCGTTTGCTTTGTACCTGGTTTCAAGAGTCAAAAACTCGAATTGGTGTGTGCAGTATAACTAATAAGAGAAAAGGTAGGCAAAAGGTCCAGAGCAATGAATCATGTAAATATTTGTTGCCCGTTCTGTCCAGTGCTGGGAATCAAGTTTCTGCAAGTCCAAACCGCTGCAGTAGATAATAGAGTAGGCTTGCTTCAGTCCACTTCTACCGCATATAACGTCCCAATTCAGAAATTATGCTTGGGCCCCTACAAAAAGGCACATAACCTTACTTCCCCTTCTCTTGTTCCTCTCTGGCTTCAGCCCCTACAAACCTTCCAACATGCCCATTTGAAGATCACGTGCGCCAGCGGTCCCACGGAACTGGGCCCCCATCATCCACCCTCACCACTTCTCTCAAGGAATATCAGTAGGGGCCTGCTCATCCCTTGTCACAGTGCACTTCCCCACAACAGAAAATCACAAAAAATGATTGTTGAGGGCACATCTGTCATTCCTTGTAAACGCTAAGGTTATATCTGGCCATCCCAATTCCTGCCCACAGAGTCTCGGATGAAACATATTGTAGTAGAGAACATAGTTGAACACGTTCGGCTTTGGTGAAAAAGGTGGGTATGTGGTTGAAACTGTTGAAAAGTGATTTGAGGATATATGGAAATCCTCTTTTCTGTTTAACTTGGTACCAATGGTTCCATAAAGAAAGGAAGAGAGCTACATGAATTTTAAGACGCTTCCACCCATGTAGACGGTCGTCACACGGATTCAAACCACTGAAGATCAGTTGACCATGCCACCCAAAACTTTCCTTTAAATACTCTTCAATTCCTTTCCATTTTCTTGGCCTACATATGTGTGTGCACCTCTCCCTTTGCTTTGCTTCCACCAGAAAAAAAAAAAAAAAAAAAAAAAAAAAAAAAAAAAAAAAAAATACAATAAGAAGAGTGTAGACCTTTCTTTCACCCACTGCAGTTGCCCCACCTCTCCAGAAAGAAAAATGAGATCGGTACCAATGAGCTCCCTAGGACAATACAATATTAGATTCCTCTGCTGCTTCACTGTCTTGTTCTTGAGTAGTATCGCGGCTCGAATCAACCTATGTTCTGATCTTCCATTCAATTCTCCTAGCCCATCGGAATCAAATTCTTTTGATGACACTCTCTCATTAAGAAAACTGAATTTTGATGGGCATATCAGCTTTGATGAACTTCACCATGCAGCCAAGGACTTCGGCAACAGACACCGGCACTACCCTTTGGCAATTCTACATCCAAAGTCAGTGTCAGATATTTCTACCGTCATAAAGCATGTTTTCCAAATGGGTCCAACCTCGGCGCTCACAGTTGCGGCTAGAGGCCATGGCCACTCACTCCAAGGCCAGGCACAAGCTCTCAGAGGCATTGTTATCAACATGGAATTGCTAAAGAAACCAGAAATGCATGTTCATGCTGGAAAGCAACCTTATGTTGAGGTCTCTGGTGGCGAGTTGTGGATAAATATCCTGCATGAAACCCTGAGACATGGGTTGGCGCCGAAATCCTGGACTGACTACCTCCACCTCACTGTTGGAGGCACCCTTTCAAATGCTGGAATCAGTGGGCAGGCATTCAAGCATGGACCTCAAATCAATAACGTGCACGAGCTGGAGGTTGTCACAGGTCTGTTCTAATAAGAAACAAATAAACTCTTATAATACTCTTCCAGGATCAATAGATAGCAAAAAAACACTAACTGATTGAAGATAATGAATGCAGGAAAAGGAGAGGTGCTAAATTGCTCTGAGAAGCAGAATGCTGACCTTTTTTACAGTGCGCTTGGAGGTCTCGGCCAGTTTGGTATAATCACACGAGCCAAAATCGCTCTTGAACCAGCTCCAATGAAGGTGTAAATGAATTTCTTCTTCTATAAACATGCAACTATTTGTTATATATATATACATCAACTGATAACTGAAAACACAAGCCACCATTTTCCACAGGTGAAATGGATCAGAGTGCTCTACTCGGATTTTTCCGTGTTTGCCAGAGACCAAGAATACTTAATATCTTCCAAGCACACATTCGACTATATCGAAGGGTTTGTCATCATAAACAGAACGGGTCTTATTAACAACTGGAGATCTTCTTTCAACCCCCAACATCCACTGCAGGCCAGCCAGTTCAATTCAGAAGGAAAGACACTCTACTGTCTAGAAATGACAAAAAACATCAACATGGATGAAGCAGGTACCATAAATCAGGTGAGATTATAAGCCATCACATCATGCCTCTCAAAACACCTACAATATGTGTGCCCAATTCTGAACCTCATAAAACTATGCCAAATCTCTTTGGTTACAGGATGTGGAGACCCTTTTGTCACAACTGAGTTTCATTCCGTCCACACTTTTCATGTCAGAAGTTTCGTACCTGGAGTTCCTGGACAGAGTGCATTTATCTGAAATACAGCTCCGGTCGAAAGGACTGTGGGATGTCCCGCACCCATGGCTCAACCTTCTCATTCCCAGAACAAAGATCCATGATTTCAATAAGGAAGTCTTCGGCAACATTCTCACAGATACTAGCAACGGCCCCGTTCTCATGTACCCGCTAAAGAAATTCAAGTACTAATTGATACCATCATCACACATGTAACACTAGTAGCTTAATTCATGTAATTTCCTGTAATTCCTGTTACTAACCTCTCCCCTTCATTTCTTTTGCAGATGGGACAACAGAACTTCTGCAGTTACTCCAGAGGAAGATATCTTCTACATAGTTGCATTCCTTTCTTCTGCAGTGCCGTCTTGGACAGGAAAAAATTCCTTACAACACATACTAGCCCAGCAAAAAAGAATTCTAGATTTCTGCAAAAAAAGTAATATTGGAATGAAGCAGTATCTACCACATTACGCCACCCAGGAAGAATGGAAGGTCCACTTTGGATCTCGATGGGAGACAATTTTGCGGAAGAAACATGCTTATGACCCTCTGGCAATCCTTGCTCCTGGACAGAGAATCTTCCAAAAGGCAATGCACTTCTCCCAATAGTGTTCTTCAAGTTCAAAGTAAATCTCACTTGAACCAAAAAAGAAAACAAAAAAGACCACAAGACATTAGGGGAAGTAAAAGCAGCAAAAACTGAATTCCACTTGCTCGGCGATGATCGGAAGCACAGCAATGCAAGAGGCGGCCAAGCAACTTGAATCTGCCACTTTCCCAACTTAGGAGCAAGATGGGTCAAATATAAATGCCAAATACTGAATCATTTACATTTCAATTTAATACTTACTTCAACAAAGAAGAAGGTTTTTAGTTCAAGAACAATGCCAAACTAGACACTTTGTTAACCAATCAGATGCTTTGTCAAATATAATATCATCATCTCAATCACAACATGAGTCAGAAACCATATAATCTCAATGAAGATATTCATGAGCAACAGAAACTAAGACAAACCAGTAATACATTTCACATTGGATGAAATATTCCAGCACAAAAGGTAAACTACTCATGTAATACTCAAATTACATAACACGCATACCTCGTACAAGGCCATTAAAGCAAACTGAACTATTCCAGAGGTAATATTACAGAGCTTAGATAGGACTTAGGAGTCATTATACAACGGTAACAACTGTCAGAACTCTACATGAAGTAAGCAGCATCAACGCTGTTCAAATTCCATGGCACCAGTCCAACCAAGGCCTGGCCTGTTTATTTGTTCCTGTGGTTCCTCGTAATCTCGGGCATCACAAAGAGAAGCCTCAAAGTCAGTTGAATCAATTGCAATAGGAAGAAAACTGCCTATGTCATCTCTAGCGCCAAAGCCACCAGCTCGTACCACATCATCAGAAGTTATGGAGGCCTCCTCCATGTACACATCCCCTGTAATATTCGTGTTATCCATAATGGCACCTTGTGTAAAATGCAGTCTACCAGGGATGCCCCTCTTTGTCAAGCTTCACTTCTTCCTCAATAGCATGAGGGTTTAGTCTTGAGATATTTGCATCATTCTTTTATTTTTTTTTTGTGATAGTAAACAAGAATTTTATTCAAACTGAAAAATGTTTGAGGACCAGTGGTCCTCACATACATGGTAACAACAAAATGGTAACATAACCAAAGCTAATGACTACACACCAATTCTCTGTTTAGTCCTCTATGCACTCCAACGCCAATGAAAGCACCAATCAGTAACCGAGTAACCTGAGTTAAATTTGCTGCAAGATGCCCATTTAGCCGCCGTCAGTTTAGTTGATTCCCACTAGGCTTCAATTGATTGTTCTTTATCTTGAAATATCCTTTTGTTCCTTTCAAGCCAAATACCCCATAAAATTGCCACTGTTGCAACTCCATTTAAGTGCTTCCTTTTACTCTTTCCAACTAGCCTTTCTAGTAGAGCTCTCAACCCGAAAATTGATCTAGGATTAGATACAAGGCCACCTAATAAAACATCCCACCCATTCCACACTTGACAAGCCACATTACATTGAAAAAAATAAATGGTCTACATTTTCACTTTCCATCATACACATGAAACAACAATGAGGTGAGATAACCAAGTGAGGCATTCTTCTTTGAAGCTTGTCATATGTATTCAAACCACCATGCAATAGAAGCCAACCAAAAAACTTAACTTTAGAAGGAATCATGGCTTTCCAAAGTCCTTTAAATGCTTGATGCACATGTGAAGAAGGATCATCAGTTAAATAGTGAAAGAAAGACTTGCAAGTGAAAATGTTTGAAGGATCTAAATTCTAAATTCTTTTGTCCTCTAGATTGGGATGAAGCCTAGCTTGTTCAAGTGCGTTTAAAAGATTACACTTTTCATCATGAAACCTTGCAGGAATTCTATTTGGAAGATGTAAGTTCCAATCACAATTAATTTCATCTATCCCATGCCTAAAGGATGCAAAGAAAGAGATAGGTTGATTATGATGCAATGATAAAGAGAACACATTTGGAAAACATGATGCAAGTGAAGTATTTCCTAGCCAACTATCTTCCTGAAATTGAACCAACAACCCATCCCCAACCTTAATGGTAATATGCTGCTGAAAAGTTGTGAGATTAGAATTGATGAATTTCCAAGGACTACGATGAGTAACCATAGGAGCCACTCCTGCGTCCCATCTATTAGGCCCAAGGCCATGAATGCTTTTGACAACCCTATGCCACAATGCCTTTTTCTCTCTAGGAAATCTCCATAACCATTTTAAGACTAAGGCTCGGTTTTTTCTTTGCATGTTTCCTATTGCTAGGCCTCCTTTTGAGATTGATCCTTCCACCATTTTCCATTTAATGAGACTAAGGCATTTGCTCTCATCCATTTTTTGCCAAAGAAAGTCCCTACATACCCTCTCAATGATCGTAGCCACTTTCTTTGGTAATTTAAAAATGGACATATAGTAAATTGGGATGGCCTCTAGTACCGACTTAATCAAGCACAAACATCCTCCCTTTGAGAGGCACCCTTTCCTCCAACTTCCTAATCTCCTAGAAATGGTTCTGATAACCGAAGCCAAAACTCTAAGGATGTCAACTTTCCTCCTAATGGTAGACCTAGGTATTTAAGCGGTAATGATCCCACCCCACATCCCACCATAGATGCTATTTGAACCACCATCTCTTCTCCCAAGTTAATTCCAGCTAGCTGACTTTTTGCCATGTTAATTCTTAACCCTGATAGCTCACTAAACTCTTTTAAAGATTCAACCAATGACTTCAAATTTTAAGTATTCCCTTCCAACAAAAAAAGTGTCATCAGCATATTGAAGATGTGAAACATGCACCTTGTCCTTACCTATCTCCATCCCTTTGAATAATCCTTTGGCTACTTCTTGATCGATAATTCTGCTTAGGACATCTACAACTAAGGTGAAGATAAAAGGAGAAAGAGGGTCCCCTTGCCTAAGTCCTCTAGAAGCTCTAATTTTCCTTTTTGGTCTACCATTAATCATCACTGAAAGATTAGCTAAACTCAAACAACCCTTAATCCATCTCCTTCATCTCTCACCAAAGCCCTTCCTCTCCATCACATAATCCACAAACGACCATTCAGTGTGATCATAAGCCTTTTCAAAGTCAATTTTGAAAATAATGCCTTTTTTGTATCTCCTAATACAATCTTCCACCACTTCAATAGCCACCAATGAAGCATCAAGAATCTGTCTACCCTGAATAAAAGTTGTTTGAGCTTCAGAAATGGTAAAATGAAGAACACCTCTTAACCACTGGCTAACACCTTACCTATAACTTTGTAAAGGCTTGTGATTAAACTAATGGGTCTAAAATAAGATACTTTAAAGAAATTGGCTTTTTTAGGGATGAGGCAAATTTATGTTTCATTGACACTAACATTTATGATTCCATTATGATAAAAATCATTCATGATTGTCATTAACTCAGATTTTTAATCATGTCCCATTCATGAATGAAAAACTCCACTAAAAAGCCATCTGGGCTAGGTGCTTTGTTTCCATCACAATCCAACAATGCTCTCTTGACCTCCTCCTCACTAAATGGTCTCTCAATATGAAGCCTTTGAATCTCATTTAGAGGTGACCATTGGATGTCCTCAACTTGAATAATTTTTTCACCGCGAGATGAATATAGATGACCAAAGAACCTAATAATCTCATCCTCAATCTCAATCTCATCCTCAAGAAATGTCCCATTGATGTCTTCAATTTTAGAAATGACATTTTGATTCCTTCTGAAAGAAAGAAGTCAACGGAAAAATGTTGAATTCATATCACCTTCTTTGATCCATTTCACCTTAGCTTTTTGCAAAGCAATTTTCACCTCCCTAATACATATTTCACTCCATTCTACCTTAGCTTCCCTCCTCTTAAGTTCAAGATCTTGGGTCTAACCCTCTCCACCTTCTATGCTATCCAATTCCCCTATGATAATCTCAAGTTTTCTCTTCCTAATACCTACTTTTCCAAACTCATTTTCGTTCCATTCCTTAAGGTGTTTCCTAAACTCTTTGAGTTTCAAAATGAACTTGTGACCTTCATGACCATAAGATGAGGACGACGTCCACCATTGACTAATACTTTTTTTGAAGCTATTATGTTGTAACCATGCATTTTCAAATTTAAACGGAGGGGGCCCCTATTTTGGTAAGAGACAATCCATTAGTATTGGACAATGATCAGACACTAATCTAGGGAGTGCTTTTGTCCTATAAAAAGGAAAAAGGTTTTCCCATCCACTAGTCACCAAAAACCTATCAAGCCTACTGCAGGTAGGAGGACATCTAAAGTTGGACCATGTAAACCTAGAATTTGAGAGAGGTGGATCAATCAAATTTAATTCTTGAATGAGCTCATCAAAATGTTGCATACTGGAGGTCAATCTTCTATTGATGTTTTTCTCATAAATGATTCTTATGGTATTAAAATCCCCCCTATGCACCAGTTCGGACCACATAACTCACTTAACCCTGCCAATTCATCCCAAAATCTTTGTCTATCTAATGGTCTGCACGGTCCATACACACATGTTAACCACCAAGGTTCCGTTTCCTATCTATCAATTTTAATTGAGACAGAAAACTTGCCAACTAAGTTATTAGACACAAACACCACTCTAGATTCCCATGCCACAAGGATACCTCCTGCTGATCCCATCGATGGCAAGTAAACCCAATCCTTAAACCAATTACTCCACAACTGTCCTATAATTCTCGTATCAACCACATTTTTTTTTGTTTCCTACAAAATGACAATCTCTGGCCTTGTTTTACGAATCACTCTCCTAATAATGTTGCTTTTTGTAGCACTTGTGCATCCTCTAAGACAAAAAAATTCTCATTGGGTAACTCTATTTGCCTCTTTGAGAAACTCCATCATCTTATTCCTAATGAACTGATTTGCCCTTTTCTATTTTGTTGGGACCTTGGTTATCTTCCCCCTAGACCCTTTCATTTTTTTTTTTTTTTTTGTTTTTTAGTTCTCTAGCCATCTCTTCTTCTCTCAATTCCTCATTACTGTTGAAGCCTTCTCGATCCTTACCTTTTCCAACCCCTTTCTTTCCCTCATCCTTTTCCTCATTGGTGTCAACCCATTCATACCCTTTCCTTTCGAAGGAACACATTTGTCGACGGCTCCGTTACCTATATTAAGATGACTTGAACAAGCAACGAAATTGGAAACACCTATAACATTAATAGCATCACGAGGAGTTTGTGGGACACAAGATTGGGATGAGGACTGTGCATCAATAGCATCGATCAGGACTTTAGAACAGTCATTAGTCGCCTCCAAATTAGGTAAATGATTGTTGTTTACCTGGTGATTATCCATCTCTCTGATGAGATCCCTTCTGCAATGGCCCATTCTTCCTCCCCCACTTCGTCCACCAATTCCTTCAAAGCCCTCCACTGTTTCAGTTGTCTGTAGCTTGATTGCACTCTTTCCGCTCCTTTTTCTTTGACTTGTTTGAACATTTCCTTGCTTTGAAAGATTTAATCCACTCTTGTAGTATCTGATTGTCGCTGTTTATTGAGCCTTTAGGTATAAGATCATTCTTGGAACTTTGACTGGCTTGTGATGAAGAATGAACTTGTGCCTTTAAGAAAATCCTTAGTTGTGAGGTCCGCAAAACAAAATTGAATGAGATAGGTGACTTATTCTCCCCTGGGTTTGACAATAAATCTCCCTCAATGGCGATTGGCGATTAGCGAGTACGAAGGGCGGAGGAAGAAGGTGGGTGATTAGTGTCTATTCCTATTTGGTTAGATGGGCTTTTGGTCATTGTATGAATAGGTTCTTGGAATGGGCTTGGGTATTTTGTTTGGGTGATGGGGTTTTGTCCTATGGGTTGGGTTGACATTGATAGGTTGAATAAGGAGGTGGGCTAAAGGGAGACCGTCCACTCCTATACCCACTGTTTATTACATCCTATCCTCCTGTTAAACCACTGAGAATTTGAATTCCATCAATAACACTCCATCGCCGTTGATGATCCATGTAAAATAACAAAATTCATTTCAAGCTCGTTTCGACACCACAATAGACCTCTATCATGCAGTTTAAGGCTGTTACATGGTTGATTGTGTGTTAAGATGGGGGGGAGTGGGTTGTGACGGCCCCAAATTTTACAATCCTATAATCGGACGCCGCCCGACCTGGACCCGCGCGAACCACCGAGCCAATCCAGTTGAGTCGCGAGGGGCCAGTGAGCCTATCCTTACCATTCAATCATTTATTAATCATTTAAAAGTGAAGTCAATTAATTAGCGAGTTATCAAAGTATAAAATGGAAGCAATAAATCTCAACTAATCAATTAACCTCGAAAGCTCCAAGCTAGGACAAAAACCTAGGGTGTGGGAACCCCGTATATCACATATACCATGTAAAGCAAGGAGAGTATCATCAATGTTATAAAATCTCTCGACCCATAACCCCGTGTGCAAAAACAATATAAGTAGCTAATACACCAAAATGTCACCTATATTAGCAGAGGAGGGTCGCTCAAAGTATATCGCCTAACTGCACGACCTTTCCTTTACTGGACTGCGGATCTGCACTCGGTCAAACACAAGAATGAAGAGCCCAGGTAAGTAACGCCAAGCAGGAACAACAATAAATACAACATTTTGGATTAAATAAATGAACAGTCAATTCATGCAGATAGAAAGAAATGACAAAGAGCGCATGAATATATAAAGACTATGAATAAAAAAATAAGTAATAGAAATTGAGTGTCTCGGAATACAAAGGAAAGGTACAAGTGGTCCCGACCAATCAAAGTCGTTAATCCGAGGAAAAAATCTCCTCAAAAGCTAGGAGTCGAGGACAAAATCTCCTATAAGACCCCTACGTGAGTGCAGTGTCCCCAACAATTTGGTGGAGAACTCTCACCCCGTACATGTCATTACAAACCAATCACGTATCCCCAGGCGTAAACCCCGGTATAATACATTGCGAACCCAAAATTCTGGAAGGATCACGCTTGACACACTTTGAAACGACCCTTCCTTGACCTAAGGTCGGATCGTCCGGCCCAGACCGTAGTTTAAGCCCAATACCTTAACTAGGCCCAAATTACAGTCTGGTACGCCTAAACAACCTGCGGAATGATATATAGACAATATGGTAGTAATATACGAAATTCAAAATTAATAAATACCATATGTCACCATAAACCAAAGTATTAAATATCTCTAAAGCACCTGGTTAAATCGACAAAATATAAAATCTCCAAATCCCTCAAACGCTCATAAATAAATAAAACTAATTAAGGAAGGTTTATCTACCCAATAGTCTTGCCTGAAATACAACCCCTATAAATAATTCTCAAAACAAATTAATATTAATAACACGTCAGGCTCACACAGCAAAGGTCTTGAAACGAGAACTTTCCCTTTTCCCCGGTCTACCGCACTCGATGATGGACCTGTATTGTAAGTGGGGTGAGCTAAAAGAACCATCAGAGCCCAATAAGAGAAGAACTACACTCAAATATCAAATGTGCAAGTAATACCTATAAAACAAAATAATACTAGCATGTCTTTAAAATCAAATCAAATATTAGCCATTGATAGAAGAGTAGCAATTCCATAAAGAGTAAACATTTTATGTTCCATAAAGTATTTCAAACACTGATTGATAATTCAAGTATTGTAAAGAATAAATAATCAAGTTTAGCCAATGCAAAGGGATTTCAAGAGAGATACATATGAAATAATAGAATATAAATGCAAGTCCATGGTTTCATTTGTCATTGCCTCCCCTTGTCGACCAAAAACCAAAATATAATAAATATGCGTGGGTGACTTGATTCCACCGTGTGCCCACGGCTCCTCAAGAGGCCGGGTGACTTGGTTCCATTGTGCATCCACAACTCCCCAAGAGGCCCTTGCGATGGGTGACTTGGTTCCACCGTTAATTACGGCTCCCAAGAGGCCCTTAAGTATGTAAGGTGACTTGGTTCCATCATATGTCTATGACTCCCAAGAGGCCTTACATAAAGTCAAACAAGGTAGGCAACAACCCCATCCCAAGTCCTTTAGTTAAAATTGTGAGTCTAAGTATACTAATAGCAAGCCACATTTGATAGATGAGCGAAGCCCCCACTTACCTTGACTCGCCGCGACTCCTATAACCTCCTCTTGCACGCTCGAGGTTCGATGTGAACCTTCACGCGATACTAAACAATTTATAAAACATCACATCAATGCATATTTCAATATAAAATTACCAAATCATTAATTTATTTGTCTTTGGGGTCCACTAGTGTGGGGTCCCACGAATTTTGGTATCATTCGGGTTCCTCGTCGGGGTCCCATGTTGTGTTGTTGAGGGTGGGACCCGTTGACTGGTCCCTCGGGGAGTGCAAATGCACACTTAGTTGAATGTTGAGGGGTTGGGACTTTCCAACCCCTCTAATAATTTGTGCAGGATCATTTGGTCCCTGGTTAATTCCAGGGGCCAAATGATCACCCCAGGGGTCAAATGCCCCTGGATTAAAATCCAGGGGTCGATTTGACCCCGTGGAGTATGAATCAGGGGCTGTTGAACAGCCCTTGGTCTCCACGGGAATGGGGGAGCAGTTGCTCCCCCACTCCGCCCCACACCTCCCTAACGTCTCACGACGTTAGGGAGGCCCTCCGGCTGGCCGGCCAGGGACCAGTGAGTCCCGGCCGACCGCTGGAGGCGGAGTTGGACCACGGAGGGGTGGCTTTTGTCCACCCCTCTCTTCCCTTACTTTACTTTGGGACAACCTAGGTCCGACGACGGCAACGGTGGAAATAGTCACCGCCGCCGGCGACCGACGCCGCCCTCGCCGGTGTCCGACGCAGCCCTCACCAACAACCGACACCGCCCCTCTTTTGGGGTCTTTTCCCTCCTTTTTTTCCTCAAGAAACATAAAGTAAGGTATAGAAGAAGATGGAGAAGAAAAGATTACCTTCAAATAGGTTCAACTTGGCCTTGCTTTACTCCATTACCATATTCCTAGCCTCCTCCCTTCACTCTCAAATTTGAGTAATGCAACCCAATGAGGCTAGGGTTTTCTTATCACATATTTATATAGGATTAGGGTTACAAACTAGGGTTGTACAAAATCCTTCAAAAAATCTAAAATGCCCTTATGGACTTTGGGTCCAAATCAACCTTGTTATTTTAATTATTTTCCTTTGAGTAGATTAGTTTTTAAAGAAAATAAATCAAATATATACCACACACATAATATACACACAATACACAAATTATATGGTTAATTACTCCTTTGCCCCCCGACGCAAATGTTTTATTTTCTGGGTCGTCACAATATCCCCAATTTTAAGAACTTTCGTCCTCGAAAGTAATAGTAAAGTCATACCTTAAGGTTCGAAGAGAAATGGAAAATTTTCCTTCATATAGTCCTCCCGCTCCCAAGTCAACTCTTGTTCTCCATGAAATTGCCACTGTACTTGAACTAACGAAATTTCATTGTTGCGAAGTTTATGCACTTTCCTATCCATGATTCGGATCGGTTGCTCATCGTAGGACACGTCCTCCCTCAAATCAACTTGTTCCCAATTGATCATCGGCGCATGTTTGTTATGTGCCTTCCTCAACATAGAAACATGAAAAACATCATGTACACCTGCTAGCTGCGGTGGCAACTCTAAGCAGAAAGCCACAGGGCCTACTTGTTTATTTATCTTAAATGGTCCGATAAACCTGGGAGCCAACTTTCCCTTCAAACCAAATCGGTAATGTCCTTTCATTGGTGATACTTTCAACAGCACATAATCTCCTTCTTTAAATACAACATCTCGATGGTTCTTGTCAGCATACTTCTTTTGGCGGCTTTGGGCGGTCTTTAACCGTTGCCTAATCAGTTTTATCCTCTCGGTTTGGTCATGCACAAGTTCCGGGCCGATCAAGACAGCATCTCCAACCTCGGTCCAACAAACTGGCGATCTACACGGTCTCCCATATTGTGCTTCGAACGGTGCCATGCCAATACTTGCTTGAAAACTATTGTTGTACGCAAACTCGCACAACTGAATATACTTCTCCCAACTTCCACAGAAATCCAGCACACAAGCTCGGAGCATATCCTCTAGTATTTGTATCAATCTCTCGGTCTGCCCATCTGTCTGAGGGTGAAAAGCCGAACTGAGATTAAGCTGAGTACCCATCTGATGCTGAAACCCTCTCCAAAACTGAGAGGTAAATCTCGGATCACGATCGATACAATAGACACCGGGACTCCATGTAATCTGACGATCTCATCTACGTATATGCCTCCTAACCTGTATGCTGAATACTCCATGGAGATAGGGATGAAGTGAGCTGACTTAGTCAAACGATCCACAATCACCCAAACCGCATCATGCCTTTTCTGAGTCGTCGGTAACCCTGAAACGAAATCCATAGCTATGTGTTCCCACTTCCATGTTGGAATGGGCAACGGTTGCAACAATCCTCCCGCTTTCGGTGGTCTGCTTTCACTTGTTGACAAATCTCGCAATTTTGAATGTAAGTAGCGATGTCCACCTTCATCCCTGGCCACCAATACATCCTACGCATGTCTTGATACATTTTGTTACCTCCAGGATGCACGGTGAATCGTGATCTGTGCGCCTCTCGGAGTAAATCATCTCTTAACTGTCTATGCAATGGTATCTACAATCTGTCTCGAAATCTCAATGCTCCATCAGTTGAAAGTCTCCAATCTACGTTATCACTACTATCTGCGAGTGACCTGTACCTCCCATACTCGGAATCAGCTCTTTGACAATCAACCACTCTAAATACGGCCACTGGCTCTGCTCTCATTTGAACACATGTTTGACCCGCTGAGACATTTGTTCCAACAACTGAGTCATCTGTGGGTACCACCTGTATATTCATTACAGTTTCGGACTTTGTCTCTAGTTGCACACGGCTCAAAGCATCTGCCACTACATTTGCCTTCCCTGGGTGGTACTCAGTGTGAAATCATAGTCTTTCAAAAATTCCAACCATCTCTCTCGTCGCATATTCAACTCACTCTGAGTGAATAAGTATTTCAAACTTTTGTGATCTGAGTAGACAATGAATTTCTCCCCATACAAGTAGTGCCTCCATAACATTAAGGCAAACACAACCGCCGCCAACTCTAAGTCATGCACTGGATAGTTCTTCTCATGTACTTTCAACTGTCTGGACGCATAAGCAATTACTTTGTTATCTTGCATTAACACACCTCCCAAACCAATTCCTGAAGCATCGGTGTACACTAACAACTCCTTGTCGGCCTCAGGTAGAATCAAGATTGGTGCGGTAGTTAGACGTTTCTTTAATAACTGAAAAGCCGATTCACATGTATCATCCCAAATGTAGGGAACATCTTTTCGTGTCAAATTGGTGATCGGTGAAGCAATTGACGAAAATCCCTTCACCAATCGTCGATAATAACCTGCTAACCCCAAAAAACTCCGTATCTCGGAAACATTAGTGGGTTGTGGCCACCTAAGGATCGCCTCGATCTTCGTAGGATCAACTGATATTCCCTCTGTATTGACCACGTGTCCTAAAAACTTTACTTCAGAAACCCAGAACTCGCATTTGCTCAACTTAGCATAAAGCTTGTTTTCCCTCAAGGTCTGCAACACTTTCCTGAGGTGTTTCCTATGATCTAACTCAGTCTTGGAGTATATCATTATATCATCTATAAACACAATCACAAACTGATCGAGGAACGGTTTAAAAACACGGTGCATCAAGTCCATGAACATAGCTGGAGCATTGTTAAGCCCAAACGGCATTACCGTGAACTGGAAATGTCCGTCAGGGTACTAAAAGTCGTCTTCGATGTATCTTCCTCCCGTATGCGCAAATCGATGATACCCCGATCTCAAATCTATCTTAGAAAAGAACTTTGCTCCTTTCAACTGATCAAACAAGTCTTCGATCCTGGGAAGCGGATATTTGTTCCGAATAGTCACCCTATTCAACTATCGGTAATCTATGCACATCCTCAAACTCCCATCTTTCTTCTTCACAAACAATACTGGTGCTCCCCACGGTGATACACTCGGTGTTATGAAGCCTTTTTGAGTCAACTCCTCTAATTGTGTTTTTAATTCCTTCATCTCGGTAGCCGCCATGCGATAGGGTGCCTTAGAAACCGGTCTCGTACCTGGAATAAGGTCAATCATGAAATCAATCTCCCGATGGGGAGGGAGTCCCGGAAGGTCTGAAGGGAACACATTCGAAAAATCCCTAACCACAGGAATCTTTTCAATTAAAATTTCTTGTCCTTCTTCTCCCATGGAGGTCAAACTTGCAATAGAATTTATCTCTGCTAATGTCGCAACTCTACCTCGGGTGGTAACCTTAGCAAATGTACAGCCTCTGAACTCGAACGGTGGGATGCCCGGAATCTGAAAAGTTACGGTCTTATGGAAGCAATCTATTTTGGCGTGATACGCCTCCAACCAATCTATGCCTAACAATGCATCATACTCTAGGCACTCTAAGACCCGTAGATCGTACGGCATCGTGCGATCCCCAATTTTAATTTTACACCCAACACATATCATATTCGGATAAATTCGTTCACTAGAGACCGTGCTTAAAATCAAATAAGTGTGTGCTCTAACCGGTGTCAACCCCAAAGCATGGACAACATTCCCCGATATGAGTGAGATAGTAGAACCAGAATCAAACAATGTATTCATATCTTGGTCATTAATTGATACCATACCTGCAACCAAATGATGCGTGGCCTCCCTGTCTTGCTCAACAATTGCATGGACTCCTCTTCGAGTAACTGGGGCTATGCTCCCCTCAGATGGTGGTGCATTAGGGCATTGGCTCTGGTAGTGGCCCGGTGTCCCACACCGATAACATATCACCTGTGGCCTCTGATAAGTCGGAGGCGGTTGCACGACTTTCCCTGATGCGCTCGACTTTGGCCCAGTCGGCCCTCTACCCTTACTTCCCTTCAGTTGAGACTGTTGATGAGGACGTGGTGGCCTGTAAGCCACACCCTGAGTAGACGAGGGTGCAGAGATAAGAGAGTGTGGGGTAGTCCCCGCTTGAGAATGTGGGACCTTCGGTGTTGCATGGGTGCGCGTGAACCCACTAGAGTATCCTCCGACTCTGCTCCTCTTATGATAGCTTCCCTGTAAACTGCTCCCATGTCTGTTTCTATTGACATCCCGATAGTTGTCCTTAATTGTTGAACGTTGAGAGGGCATAACCTCCTTGTTTTGATCCAGCAAGTAAGCTGCCTCACAATGTCGTGCACTTGCCACTGCTCGTGCATAAGTCTCGGTAAATACGCAGCCACACTAGTTCTGATATGAGTGTCCAAACCATCTACGAACCTAGAAACTCTCTCCTGCATAGTAACCACATAATCAGGTGCAAAGTCTGACAGCTCATTGTAGTCTGACTCGTACTCCCTCACTGGCCTGCCGCCTTGTACTAGGTTTAGAAACTCTCGCCTCTTGGCATCCCTAACCACCGAAGGAAAATATTGTTCATAAAATACAGTCTTAAACTTAGACCATGTGTCAATCGAGTCCTCTGTTCTCTTGACTGACTTCCACCACTTGTGTGCCTTTCCTTCCAAAAGAAATGTCGCCAAGAATACCATGGTACCACTATCAATTTTCAGAACTTCTTGCCTTTTTTCCATACAAGAAATCCATTCCTCAGCCTCTCCAGCCTCAACATCACCATAAAAGTGTGGTACATCATGTTTCATGAACTCTTTTTGAATCTTGAGCATCCTTAGTGTTTCTGCACTAACCTCAGGTATCAGTATCACCGGATCTATTTCTGCCCCCATAATGGTCGTGATCTGCGTCCCTTCTTCCTGCGAAGCCTCTAGTATAGGATCCAAGTCCGCTCCTCCAATATGTGGTTGCATCTGTGGCAGGGGATCCCGCGGTGCTCCCTGCCCCCTAATCGCTACCATCAACTCAGTCCTCATGCGCTCCTGCGCTGCTATCATATCCTCAAGTGTTTTACGATGATTTTCGGTCATCTCTGTCATTTGACGCTCCATCTGGGTACGCCATTGTCTATCATCCATCTCCTGTGTACCCCTGGCACTATCCCGACCATAGGAACTTCCACCTCGAGTACTCATTATACACTGTGAGCAGTTCAAGGGAATTAGTCCGACAAGTCAAGAGGATATCTAAAATATCTAAAAGCGATAGATACATATAACACAAAGCAAATGACATCATATAAATGTTTTATTTCAAGATTTCAATCCCTTCCCATCCTAGAATTGGTCAGTGTGCAACTTAAGTCGACTTGAACCAATGTCCCAAACCATTGATTTATTCGACTTAAACTTAACCTTACGTTTCCCTAGGTTCTAATAACCTAGGCTCTGATACCAACTGAAACGACCCTTCCTCGACCTAAGGTCGGATCGTCCGACCCAGACCGTAGTTTAAGCCCAATACCTTAACTAGGCCCAAATTACAGTCTGGTACGCCTAAACAACCTGCGGAATGATATATAGACAATATGTTAGTAATATATGAAATTCAAAATTAATAAATACCATATGTCACCATAAACCAAAGTATTAAATATCTCTAAAGCACCTGGTTAAATCGACAAAATATAAAATCTCCAAATCCCTCAAACGCTCATAAATAAATAAAACTAATTAAGGAAGGTTTATCTACCCAATAGTCTTGCCTGAAATACAACCCCTATAAATAATTCTCAAAACAAATTAATATTAATAACACGTCAGGCTCACACAGCAAAGGTCTTGAAACGAGAACTTTCCCTTTTCCCCGGTCTGCCGCACTCGATGATGGACCTGTATTGTAAGTGGGGTGAGCTAAAAGAACCATCAGAGCCCAATAAGAGAAGAACTACACTCAAATATCAAATGTGCAAGTAATACCTATAAAACAAAATAATACTAGCATGTCTTTAAAATCAAATCAAATATTAGCCATTGATAGAAGAGTAGCAATTCCATAAAGAGTAAACATTTCATGTTCCATAAAGTATTTCAAACACTGATTGATAATTCAAGTATTGTAAAGCATAAATAATCAAGTTTAGCCAATGCAAAGGGATTTCAAGAGAGATACATATGAAATAATAGAATATAAATGCAAGTCCATGGTTTCATTTGTCATTGCCTCCCCTTGTCGACCAAAAACCAAAATATAATAAATATGCGTGGGTGACTTGATTCCACCGTGTGTCCACGGCTCCTCAAGAGGCCCGGGTGACTTGGTTCCATTGTGCATCCACAACTCCCCAAGAGGCCCTTGCAATGGGTGACTTGGTTCCACCGTTAATTACGGCTCCCCAAGAGGCCCTTAAGTATGTAAGGTGACTTGGTTCCATCATATGTCTATGACTCCCCAAGAGGCCTTACATAAAGTCAAACAAGGTAGGCAACAACCCCATCCCAAGTCCTTTAGTTAAAATTGTGAGTCTAAGTATACTAATAGCAAGCCACATTTGATAGATGAGCGAAGCTCCCCACTTACCTTGACTCGCCGCGACTCCTATAACCTCCTCTTGCACGCTCGAGGTTCGATGTGAACCTTCACGCGATACTAAACAATTTATAAAACATCACAGCAATGCATATTTCAATATAAAATTACCAAATCATTAATTTATTTGTCTTTGGGGTCCACTAGTGTGGGGTCCCACTAATTTTGGTATCATTCGGGTTCCTCGTCGGGGTCCCATGTTGTGTTGTTGAGGGTGGGACCCGTTGACTGGTCCCTCGGGGAGTGCAAATGCACATTTAGTTGAGTGTTGAGAGGTTGGGACTTTCCAACCCCTCTAATAATTTGTGCAGGATCATTTGGTCCCTGGTTAATTCCAGGGGCCAAATGATCACCCCAGGGGTCAAATGCCCCTGGATTAAAATCGGGGGTCGATTTGACCCCGTGGAGTATGAACCGGGGGCGTTCAACGGCCCCTGGTCTTCACGGAATGGGGAGCAGTTGCTCCCCCACTCCGCCCCACACCTCCCTAACGTCTCACGACGTTAGGGAGGCCTCCGCTGGCCGGCCGCCAGGGACCAGTGAGTCAGCCGACCGTGGAGGCGGAGTTGGACCACGGAGGGGTGGCTTTTGTCCACCCCTCTCTTCCCTTATTTTACTTTGGGACAACCTAGGTCCGACGACGGCAACGGTGGAAATAGTCACCGCCGCCGGCGACCGACGCCGCCCTCGCCGGTGTCCGACGCAGCCCTCACCGGCAACCGACGTCGCCCCTCTTTTGGGGTCTTTTCCCTCCCTTTTTTCCTCAAGAAACATAAAGTAAGGTATAGAAGAAGATGGTGAAGAAAAGATTACCTTCAAATAGGTTCAACTTGGCCTTGCTTTACTCCATTACCATATTCCTAGCCTCCTCTCTTCACTCTCAAATTTGAGTAATGCAACCCAATGAGGCTAGGGTTTTCTTATCACATATTTATATAGGATTAGGGTTACAAACTAGGGTTGTACAAAATCCTTCAAAAAATCTAAAATGCCCTTATGGACTTTGGGCCCAAATCAACCTTGTTATTTTAATTATTTTCCTTTGTGTAGATTAGTTTTTAAAGAAAATAAATCAAATATATACCACACACATAATATACACACAATACACAAATTATATGGTTAATTACTCCTTTGCCCCCCGACGCAAATGTTTTATTTTCTGGGTCGTCACACACTTGCCTTAGGACAACTCGTATGAATGGAATAACAAGAGGGCATTGAAACAATATCAATAAATAATTCAAAGCTCAAGAAATAACTGTAGTGTTCCTCACTGGTTTACTTACCTCCAATCCAAGCTAATTCGCGCTAACACGAACTCTGACATGCCCTTATGGTCCCCATGTGTACAATAACCCCGATAATGCAATTTAAATCAATTTCTTTAATTTTCCTATGATTTTCCAAAAATTTTGGCTATTTTTACCAATTTCACACTTTTCGAGGAAACCCGACACAACGTTTTGTAAAAACCCCGAATACTTCACTTTTCATAGATATTTCCAAATTTCTCTTTATTTAATGAAAATATAATTTTCTATGATTTTTCAAAATTTCTCCTGAATTTTCCCTATTTTTCTAGAATTTTATTTTAATTAAAATCATTTTTAATATATTTAATTGAAATAAATAATTACTTATCAATATAATTGTAACAACCCCAAATTTTTAACTGACTTGTGTTACACTTGTCAGAATTGTGACCCGACTACATGAATACTGGACAGTATTTCAAACTTTGGGAGTCGACACCAAAGTGATTTTATGATTCTTTGATTTTGTGTATTAGTATTTTAGTATTTTACGAGTCTCGCGCTGATCGGGCGATTTTAAATTGAGTGAGGTTTCGACTAGTTAAACAAGGGATAAAAACAAGTAAAACATACAAATAAATGAATTTTCTAATAAATGTAATTAATTAGTGTTGAGATGTGGCGAGAAAACAGGTGCGGCGAGACAATTTATGGAGAAATATTGACCGAGGAAATGCAAAAATTCTTGTGGGAGTTGGTTAACTACGCTACATATGGGCTATAGGATAAAAAAATTGTTAAAGTGACTCAATGTGGTGAGGAGAACCATTGGATTTGCATTGAGATGTGTGGGTGTGTTGAGATGTGAAAAAGGGTAAAAGACCCATAAGGGCAACTGGTTTAAAATGTACAAGTATTAACTTAAAGGGTAAAAGGGGTCATTTTACATTTACTCCATATATATATATACAAACAAAAACCATACTATTCACCATCTCCTACCACATACACCCTATCTAGTCTTCTCTCACCAACCCGTCTCTCTCACAGCCGAGCTCCTTGGTGACCAGAAGTCGACCCTCGCCGGTGGTCACCCTGCTCGCCGGAGCTCCGTCACAGCCTCTCCCTCTCTTGTACTCTCGAGTCATCTCTCCCTTTCCCTCTCTCTTGGCTTTCACTCTCCCTCCCGGTCGACACTCCTTCTCTCTCCCCTCGGCTTCATCGGACCCAACCTCGTCGGAGACCTCACCGGAGGTTAGTCATCTCTCTCCCTCCCTCGGTCTCTCTCTCACTCTTGCTGTTCTCTCTCGTTTTGACTGCTCTCATGACTTTCTCTCTCTCGGCTTCTCGCCATGCTCACCACTGCCACCCTACGCCTAGCTGACTAGGGAAGGAACTGACGTCGCCAGAGGTGTTAGCCGGTCGGAGGTGTGCTCTTTCTTTGTGTTTGTTCTCTCTCTCTCTCTCTCGTTCTCACTTTTTTCTCATTCTCGTTGGGCTGCTGTTCGCCTCTGGCCGTCGCTGCCGTGGCTGGCGGTGGTCGGGGACAGTCGAGGACGGACCCTCGTGACTCACCGGAGTCCCCACGTCCTCGAAACACCTATGATTCACTGCATAGGTGTTGTTGCTGTACATGTACCCTGTTGTAGACAATTTGATCGCTGTTGAGAGTCTCGCCTGAAAACACCACGAAGGGCGGCCCTGCTGGCCAAACCACCAAGCGTAGGGGTTTTCGGGGACCTCTCCATGACCTCGATGATGCCTCGCAGCCCTTGTTGTGTTCAGTTTGGTCGTGTTGGAATTGTTTAATGTCTTGAGCTGAGGTGATATTGTTGACGTGTTGTGTAGGACTGTTTTGAGCCTCGTCGCAAACTGCCCTTAGGGCGGTGCTGCTGGTCGGACCACCATGACTTGGGGAACGTCGGGGACCACGCTAAACCCATGCTTGCGTCTCACGGCTCCCGGAGTGGTCCATAACAGCGATGGTAGTGAGGTGTGGTATTTTTCTTTGATTTCCTCTATTGTTTGATGTCTCGCCGGAAATCGCCTCAACTTGCGGCGTTGCAGTCCGGACACCACATCCGAGGGGCTGTCGAGAACCATGGCTTACCCTCGTTGGTACCCCGCTGCCCTTCGGTATGTCCGAATCAGTTGCATTTGGATTGTTTAGTGTAAAAATTCATGTTTATGTTCACTTCATGTGCGTTATACTCCTCTTTGCCAAAATCCCTTGCCGTGGGCGACGCCACCACTGTGCCACCATGACCGGGGATGTCGGGTACCAAGCTAAGTTCATGCTTGTGCCTCGCGACTCTCGGAGTGGCCTAAAAACAGCGGTGTTATTGTTATGTTATGCATTTATGTGATTTCATGCGTATTGTAACCTTCTCGCCGAAAACCACCCGTCGTGGCGTTACTGTCATCGACGCGATGACATGGGGGACTGCCGGAGACCTTACCATGTCAGTCATGGAGTCTCATAGCCCCGGAGCGTCCATATCAATGATGATGAGTCGTAATGGCGGAGATATGCGTGAGTTGTTTATATTGCGTCGAGTAGTTGTCAAAGCGACGTAGGGCGTGCACACGGCCTTTCCATGCTGTGTTGACACTCTACGGATGTTGGACTACACCCTGAGTTCCCTACTCGCCGGTCTATGGTCATGTTAAGTTTAGTATTGAGTCATAATTGTTGGACGACATCGAAGTTATGTTTCAAGTTGGTTGAACGGTAGTGACGTCGTGGACACTCCGCTGGTCCTCGAGACTATGGTGTGATTTCACATACGACTGAGTCGAGCTTAAGACCTATAATTAGGCTTACATAAGTGTGGTTATAATACCCAAAAGAGTCATTGTGTTTCGTTGTATTTTTGGTTTGATTTACCGATTGAGTTAACGAAGTGTTCGAGTCATTAAAACACTGAGAAAATGCTAGGGTACCAACCTAGGGTTTAGTTAATGATTCGACCCATTAATTAAAGTTTCCAACCTTGTCAGGTAGCGGGAAACTTGGGGATAATTACTAGGAACGCGAGAGTGTTGTTACACGGGTTGCGATTAGTTCAGGTAAGTACACTTGTCTCAAAAACTTGTGTACGTTAGTAAGCCAGTTAAGAAAATACCATGTGATTCATCTTCATTCCATTGTGTTTGCTATTATCTATTTGTTGGCATTCCATTCCATATTCCTTGTATGTGTGTTCTTGGCATAAGGTTGTGTCTCGAAGGTACATGCGGCCTGCACTAGAAGGGATAAAACGCGGGCACTCGTGCGCACGAGTGTTTGACCACCCCTAGTGATTGTGTGATACCATGTACTGGATTGTTGTGGATTGTTGTGGATATTGTTGTGGTATTGTTGTGGATTTTAGACCACTTATGGCCTCTCTTGACTCATAGAACACGCATGTTTCGATTGTCATTGTTTCCAGTCTGCCTATCATGCACCTTGTTTATTTAACTTCCTGTCTTTTTAGTACCGCATGATATTTAGACTGCCTTGTTTGATAATTCATGAATTACTGTTATATTCTTCTGGCATTGCTTTCGATTTCTCTCAGTTGCTCACCGTCTAGTTTGTGACGGTGGGTGCAGATAGAGCGGAGTGTAGTAGAGGCAAAGAGCCTTGCTTAGGCGACTTTTTGTGAGGATTAGCGGCTGGACTTGAGGAATCCTAGAGTAGGTTATATGTTTTTGCTCATTTGTATATTGCTTTATATATGTATGTTTTTGGTTTATAGAACTTGGTATTATTTTTGAGATTAGTATCATGTATGTTGATTTATTGAATTGTACATGAATACCCGGGGTTTTCAACACTTTTAGGATTCCTAATTTCCCTTTGATTAAGTTATTTCCCCTTGTTATTTACTGTTTAGTCTTTTGCTGTGTATTATTGCAATAACTCATTCATAAACTGCTAAATTGAGTAAATATGAGGCTAACTAGGCTCGTCAGGTTGCCGAGTGATAATTCAAGGCTTGAACAGGTCTAGGCCGGGCGTACCCAATTGCACGGGGAAATTGGGGCCGTCACAGTTGGTATCAGAGCATAAGCTTTATAACCTTAGGGACAGAGTTTAGGGTTGTTTAAAAATTGTGATACCAACATCACAGTTGGTATCAGAGCCTCCGGTTATAACAACCTAACTCTTGATTTAAAACACAAACCATTAAGACAGAAGAAGTTAGGAACGGTTGAACTTAGAGTGAAACTATGATCCTAATTAGAACTTTAGTTCGAAGGGATGAGTTAGGATAAGTTGGATGTGATGTTTATACATATTATGATTGTTGATTGTAATATATTGTATGCGGTAGCTATCTATTGATTCGAAGTATCGCTCTCTTGATCCAGAAGAAGATGGCAGATCAGACCGGTCCGGGCGATGATAGCGGCTTGTCTGACACACGATATGCTAGCGCGGACGATGTGCACGTTTTGACGTAGAGAGTTGCTATGCAAGACCAGCAGTTACAGGATATGTTACGACTGTTGAGGACTCTCGTATCCGCTACCACACCATCGACTCCGACTACGCCATTGCCACCTACTGTTACTCGTGGAGCAGAGACTTTGATTGCTGCGGCATCTACGACTCCGATTCCGTTAGCGGTGATTCCTGAGGGAGCAGTTACTGCGACTGGTACGCAGACCGAGGCGGAGACACCTCCGTTACAGGCGAAGATAGTACGAGCGTCGGAGACACCGACTACGCTGATTGCTGCTGCAGAGACTACTCCAGTCACTACTCCGGTCACTACTCCGGAGAAGAGCCCTAGGGCCACTGCTGAGGCGAGGCAGGAGAGAGAATTTAAGAGGCACGATCCAGTTAAGTTTTTCGGTGGTACGGACGTGGCAGCGGCGAAGCATTTCCTGAAGAATCAAGAGAAGATTCATATGATTATCGCGACCGAGGATCACATGAGAGCGACGATTTCCTCATCCATGCTTCAGGGGGAGGCAGATGATTGGTGGACTACTATTGTCACTACCCGAGGTATTCCGCGAGACTGGATCGATTTTAAGACCCAGTTTAATCAGAAGTATTTCCCACCGACAGTGTTACGGGCGAAGAGGAATGAGTTCACTTCATTGTGACAGTCAGTAGGAGAGCCGGTGATGGATTACATGGGCAGATTCATTCATCTATTACCCTATGCGGGAGGATCAGCAGATTCAGAGGCCGATCGTATCTACTATTTCACCGAGGGTTTGCTACCCGCCATTGGAGGTTCAGTAGTCACTACCGAGCCGGAGAATCTTCAGAGGGCATACGAGCGGAGTTTGGCTAGAGAGAGCTACCTGATTTCTCATCCTGAGGAGGATAGACCGGCCAGATCAGAGTTTCGATCGGAGGAACACCATCAGGACAAGAAGAGGAAGAAGAACAGGTGGAATTTTCGTGATCGTAGGACTCGAGTGTAGGGTCCGTTGCATAGCAGATTACTCGTCCGACACCAGACCATTTCGCCGATCGAGTTTTGCCGGTCATCCACCGTGCCTAGTCGACCGGGACAGCGATCGCAGAGGCGCCGATCGAGAGTAGGGGTACGGATCGAGGAGACAGGCAGAGGACACAGAGGTCTAGTCATACTCAGACTCAGACTCAGAGTTTCGCACAGGGACGAGGCGAGAGCCAGACTCAGGGATCGCAGGATACCCGCACATGTTTTAGGTGCGGAAAGGTTGGCCACATTCAGAGGGAGTGCTCTCAACCACCGAGAGCACCATCGCAGCATCACCAATACCAGAGGTAGCGTGTTCAGGCTGTTGTTGAGCCAGACCAGAGGGCATCCAGACACATTGATGAGGGTATGAATTTCATTTGCGGTACTTGCATGCATATCATGTTCGATTCAAGCTACGTCGAGTCCTTGATTGTTGTGCGCTTAGTAGATATGTTAGGGTTGTAAACTCATTAGACGTAGCAGACTACAATCCTAGTCACGACTGTCAGGATGCGATGTACTCAAACGTGCATAATCTTGACATTTCGGTAGTGTTAGGGGCTACGAGTCGCCAATACACACGCGAGTACTAGAGTTGTTAGAGTTCAAAGCCTTGGTTGGTGCGAACTAGATATAAACATTACGTGCGTTGATTGGTTAATACGAGAAGACGAATGGGAGATCTTTGTGAGTTTCATACGTGCTGGAGCGAGACAGAGACGTTAGCTTGAGTTCTTGAAGGAGTACGACTTCTTATTTGAGCACCAATCTGAGAAGACCAACGTTGTTGCTGATGCGTTGCGCTGCAAAGGATCGGATGCGGAGGTAGTCGTGTGCCAAGGAACCTACGAGCATGGTTTACGTGAGGCAGCCGAGTTGACGAGTTCAGCGGACGTGCCGACGACTACCATGACCGAGATACGTAGTCAAACGATGTTGCAGACCATCTCATTTGGCATTGTACGCGAGGGACAACAAGACGATGCGTCATACCAGCGGTGCAGTGAGATGGTGGATAGTTCAGATTGCCCAGACAAGAGTCGGTCGACAGACTCATGCTAGAGGTATCGCGGGCGACTGGGTTTCCATTGGTGGCTGATGCGTGTGACGAGGTACTTTAGGAGACTCACCGTTCCAGTTTTGTTGTATCCAGGTCGACCTAAGATGTGTGCCGATGTGCGACATTCTTTTGGTGGCCAGGGATGATTTCCGAAGTGTCGGAGTTGTTCGAGCGTGTGACATGCTAGCGCGTAGAGGCTGGGCATCGACGACCTGGAGGACTACTGCAGCCCCACCCAATTCTTAATGGAAACGGGAACATATTGATATGGATTTCGTTAGTGGTTGCCCCGATCTCCTCGTGGTCACGATAGCATCTGGGTAGTCTTGGATAGATTGCTCGAGATTTAAGAGTGCCCAGAAGTGGCAGAAGAAATACTTGACGAGTATCACGATGAGCTTCAGTACGATTCGGGGAGATTATGGATACCTGAAGGTCTCCCTCCACTGAAGGGTCACGAACGGTTTGGAATCAAGAAATGACTCACTATGAGTTAAAATCGGTCTCGTTAGGAGTTGCGAAAAGTCGTTAATTTAGTTTACTTATTAGGTTAATTTCGGGGACGAAATTCTAATAAGTGGGGGAGACTGTAACAACCCCAAATTTTTAACTGACTTGTGTTACACTTGTCAGAATTGTGACCCGACTACGTGAATACTGAACAGCATTTCGAACTTTGGGAGTCGACACCAAAGTGATTTTATGATTCTTTGATTTTGTGTATTAGTATTTTAGTATTTTACGAGTCTCGTGCTGATCGGGCGATTTTAAATTGAGTGAGGTTTCGACTAGTTAAACGGGGGATAAAAATAAATAAAACATACAAATAAATGAATTTTCTAATAAATGTAATTAATTAGTGTTGAGATGTGGCGAGAAACAGGTGCGGCGAGACAATTTATGGAGAAATACTGACCGAGGAAATGCAAAAATTCTTGTGGGAGTTGGTTAACTACGCTACATATGGGCTATAGGATAAAAAAATAGTTAAAGTGACACAATGTTGTGAGGAGAACCATTGGATTTGTATTGAGATGTGTGGGTGTGTTGAGATGTGATAAAGGGTAAAAGACCCATAAGGGCAACTGGTTTAAAATGTACAAGTATTAACTTAAAGGGTAAAAGGGTCATTTTACATTTACTCCATATATATATACAAACAAAAACCCTACTATTCACCATCTCCTACCACATACACCCTATCTAGTCTTCTCTCACCAACCCGTCTCTCTCACAGCCGAGCTCCTTGGTGACCAGAAGTCGACCCTCGCCGGTGGTCACCCTGCTCGCCGGAGCTCCGTCACAGCCTCTCCCTCTCTTGTACTCTAGAGTCATCTCTCCCTTTCCCTCTCTCTTGGCTTTCATTCACCCTCTCGGTCGACACTCCTCCTCTCTCCCCTCGGCCTCATCGGACCCAACCTCGTCGGAGACCTCACCGGAGGTTAGTCATCTCTCTCCCTCCCTCGGTCTCTCTCTCACGCTTGCTGTTCTCTCTCGTTTTGACTGCTCTCATGACTTTCTCTCTCTCAGCTTCTCGCCATGCTCACCACCGCCACCCCACGCCTAGCCGATGGAAAGAGAACCGACGTCGCCGGAGGTGTTAGCCCGTCGGAGGTGTGCTCTTTCTTTGTGTTTGCTCTCTCTCTCTCTCTCTCGTTCTCACTTTTTTTTTATTCTCGTTGGGCTGTTGTTCGCCTCTGGCCGTCGCTGCCGTGGCTGGCGGTGGTCTGGGATAATCGAGGACGGACCCTCGTGACTCACCAGAGTCCCCACGTCCTTGAAACACCTCTGATTCACTGCATAGGTGTTGTTGCTGTCCATGTACCCTGTTGTAGACAATTTGCTCGCCGTTGAGAGTCTCGCCTGAAAACACCACGAAGGGCGGCCCTGCTGGCCAAACCACCAAGCGTAGGGGTTCTCGGGGACCTCTCCATGACCTCGATGATGCCTCGCAGCCCTTGTTGTGTTCGGTTTGGTCATGTTGGAATTGTTTAATGTCTTGAGCTGAGGTGATATTGTTGACGTGTTGTATAGGACTGTTTTGAGCCTCGTCGGAAACTGCCCCTAGGGCGGTGCCGCTGGTCGAACCACCGCGACTTGGGGAACGTCGGGGACCACGTTAAACCCATGTTTGCTTCTCACGGCTCCCGGAGTGGTCCATAACAGTGATGGTAGTGAGGTATGGTATTTTTCTTTGATTTCCTCTATTGTTTGATGTCTCGCCGGAAATCGCCTCAACTTGCGGCGTTGCAGACCGGACACCACGTCCGAGGGGCTGTCGGGAACCATGGCTTGCCCTCGTTGGTACCCCACTGCCCTTCGGTATGTCCGAATCAGTTGCATTTGGATTGTTTAGTGTAAAAATTCATGTTTATGTTCACTTCATGTGCGTTATACTCCTCCTTGCCAAAATCAGTTGCCGTGGGCGACGCCACCGCTGTGCCACCATGACCGGGGATGTCGGGTACCAAGCTAAGTTCATGCTTGTGCCTCGTGACTCTCGGAGTGGCTTAAAAATAGCGGTGTTATTGTTATGTTATGCATTTATGTGATTTCATGCGTATTGTAACCTTCTCGCCGAAAACCACCCGTCGTGGCGGTACTATCATCGACGCGATGACATGGGGGACTGCCGGAGACCTTACCATGTCAGTCATGGAGTCTCATAGCCCCGGAGCGTCCATATCAATGATGATGAGTCGTAATGGCGGAGATATGCGTGAGTTGTTTATATTGCGTCGAGTAGTTATCAAAGCGACGTAGGGCGTGCACACGACCTTTCCATGCTGTGTTGACACTCTACGGATGTTGGACTACACCCTGAGTTCCCTACTCGCCGGTGTATGGTCATGTTAAGTTTAGTATTGAGTCGTAATTGTTGGACGACATCGAAGTTGTGTTTCAAGTTGGTTGAACGGTAGTGACGTCGTGGACACTCCGCTGGTCCTCGAGACTATGGTGTGATTTCACATACGACTGAGTCGAGCTTAAGACCTATAATTAGGCTTACATAAGTGTGGTTATAATACCCAAAAGAGTCATTGTGTTTCGTTGTATTTTTGGTTTGATTTACCGATTGAGTTAACGAAGTGTTCGAGTCATTAAAACACTGAGAAAATGCTAGGGTACCAACCTAGGGTTTAGTTAATGATTCGACCCATTAATTAAAGTTTCCAACCTTGTCAGGAAGCGGGAAACTCGGGGATACTTACTAGGAACGCGAGAGTGTTGTTACACGGGTTGCGATTAGTTCAGGTAAGTACACTTGTCTCAAAAACTTGTGTACGTTAGTAAGCCAGTTAAGAAAATACCATGTGATTCATCTTCATTCCATTGTGTTTGCTATTATCTATTTGTTGGCATTCCATTCCATATTCCTTGTATGTGTGTTCTTGGCATAAGTGTGTGTCTCGAAGGTACATGCGGCCTGCACTAGAAGGGATAAAACGCGAGCACTCGTGCGCACGAGTGTTTGACCACCCCTAGTGATTGTGTGATACCATGTACTGGATTGTTGTGGATTGTTGTGGATATTGTTGTGGTATTGTTGTGAATTTTAGCCCACTTATGGCCTCTCTTGACTCATAGAACACGCATGTTTCGATTGTTATTGTTTCCAGTCTGCGTATCATGCACCTTGTTTATTTAACTTCCTGTCTTTTTATTACCGCATGATATTTAGACTGCCTTGTTTGATAATTCATGAATTACTGTTATATTCTTCTGGCATTACTTTCGAGTTCTCTCAGTTGCTCACCGTCTAGTTTGTGACGGTGGGTGCAGATAGAGCGGAGTGCAGTAGATGCAAAGAGCCTTGCTTAGGCGACTTTTTGTGAGGATTAGCGTCTGGACTTGAGGAACCCTAGAGTAGGTTATATGTTTTTGCTCATTTGTATATCGCTTTATATATGTATGTTTTTGGTTTATAGAACTTGGTATTATTTTTGAGATTAGTATCATGTATGTTGATTTATTGAATTGTACATGAATACCCGGGGTTTTCCACACTTTTAGGATTCCTAATTTCCCTTTGATTGAGTTATTTCCCCTTGTTATTTACTGTTTAGTCTTCCGCTGTGTATTATTGCAATAACTCTTTCATAAATTGCTAAATTGAGTAAATATGAGGCTGACTAGGCTCGTCAGGTAACCGAGTGATAACTCTGGGCTTGTACGGGTCTATGCCGGGCGTACCCAATTGCACAGGGAAATTGGGGCCGTCACAATAATAAAGGGTGGGTTAGTCACGGGTTGAGTCTGGACCACCTTGACCGGGTCAGACTAGGACCCGGTCCAACCGGGTCGGGTCCGGTCTGACCCAACCAGGACAGGTCGGTGACTCGGCCTACCCCTTCATCTTGTTTGTTCCAATCAAACAACACCTTTTTTTTAAACAACAAACAACGACTACACTCAACAATCCACCATCATCAACACATTTTCACCATGAATCACCACCATTTAAATACACAACCCCTAACAACAACCTCAACAACAACTTCGACAACAACAGCGACAACACCAACAACGAAATCAACAACTACCTTACCTGAATCTCGCCTCGATGTCGCATCCACGCTCTCTGGCGAACCCCCGCTCCCCTCTCCTCGATCTCTCCTTCTTCTCTTTTGATTGAGAATGGTGGCGGTGGCGTGTTGATATTTAGGTATTTTGGTCAAATGACCAAAATAACCCCCCACCCTTATCCATACCTTATACAAATTTATTACCCTTTTGGTTTTTTCACAGTCTCATCCACCAACTTTGATAACTCAATTGGGTGACTTCAGTTGACTTGCTCCTCACTCTAGCCTATCCACCTCATCTTTTGTGCAATCCGGACTCGACCCGCGCCGCACTCCGCGTGTCTTGCCCACTTGGTCGAATTGTGTACCAATTATTTCGATAAATTTAAAGTACATATTTTATCAGTGTTTTTAATTAAGTTTGTCCCAAACTACTAACGTTCGTACATAATCGTCCTCACACATTGAGAACTTTGAAATTTTACAAATTAAATATATTATAATACAAACACCATACAAAACTAACATACCTCAGCGTCGACGTCCGAGAATTGATGATTGTACCACGACGTGGGCCCATGTATCACCTGTTTTGACACGTGGCATAGGTTAAATTTTTAGGGTCGTTACAATCTTCCCAACTAATTGGAATTTCGTCCTCGAAATTAAATGAAACTAAAGGAAAGACTTACCAAACTCAGAAGAGGTAGGGGAAACACTCACGCATATATGACTCCAGCTCCCACGTCAGCTCCTCGTCCCCGTGGTGTTGCCACTTAACGAGGACTAATGGGATCTCCTTGTTCCTCAGGGTCTTGACCTTGTGGTCTAAAATCTAGATAGGTTGCTCGTCGTATGTGACATCCTCCCTCAGGTTTATCTGACTCAAATCTACCGTCGGTCGTCTACCCTTCCTAAACTTATCCAGTCACAACATCGATATGTGAAAGACAAGATGAATCGCTGTCATCGGAGGTGGCAACTCTAGTTCATATGCGACCTTGCTTACCCGTTTCACCACTCTGAACGGACCAATGAATCAAGATGCGAGTTTCCCCTTAATCCCAAACCTCTTGTGACCCTTCAACGGAGACACTTTTAGATATACAAAATCCCCGACCTAGTATTCTAACTCCCCGTGATACAAGTCATAATACTTCTTCTGCCTCTCTTGCGCACCCTTCAGTCTCAAACGGATCTGGCGTATCTTCTCTGTATGATCTACCACAATCTTTGGCCCAATCGCTGCCATATCCTTGGGCTCCGCCCAACAAGATGGAGATCTACATGGCCTCCTGTACAATGCCTCAAATGGTGTCATGTCGATACTGGCCTAATAACTGTTATTATAAGCAAACTCACACAGATGAATGTACTCCTCTTAAGATTCACCGTACTCTAATACACACATCCTCAACATATCCTCAAGAATCTGGATCAAACGTTCTGATTTTCCATCAGTATGTGGGTGATAAGCGGTACTGAGGTTCAACCTCGTGCCAAACTGTGCCTGCATGCTTGCCAAATCTGCGATGTATACTGCAGCCTCCTGTCAGATATGATCGATAACGGTACGCCGTGAAGTTGAACTATCTCTCGCTTGTACAACTTTGCCAACCTATCTACCCGACGTGTGGTCGAGATCGGTATGAAATGCGCGGACTTAGTCAATCTGTCCACAACCACCCAGATGCTATCATGTCCCTGCCAAAATCGAGGTAGCCCACTAGCGAAGTTCATTGCAATGTGTTCCCACTTCCACTAAGGAATGGGAAGTGGTTGTAATAACCCCCCGGGTCTGCGATGCTCAGCCTTAACACGCTATCAAATATCACACCCTCAAATAAAATCAGCAACGTCGGTCTTCATCCCTAGCCACCAGAAGAGATGGCACACTTCTACGTACATCTTAGTCCTACCCAGGTGAACCGTAAATCCTGAGCGGTGTGCCTCATGAAGTATCTCATCACGTAGCTCAGCCACTGATGGAATCCATAGTCGTCATCTAAATCTCAGGCATGAGTTTGTCGACTGACTCAAATTGGATGATCTGAACTCTGTGCCACCTCTAAGAACTTCTGATACTGCTCATCAGCCTGCTGACCTTCGAGTACACTTTGTATCGGCACTATCTGAGTCCTCATCTGCTCGCAAATCATCACTCTAGTATCGGTCAGAACATCATCAAAACAAATCCTCTCAACCGCCTCGAGTAAACCCTAATCGTGCATCATGTAATAGGTAACAACCTCTGAGCCTCTACGGCTCAATAAGTCTGCAACTACATTAGCCTTCCCCGGGTGGCACTTCAATGAGAAATCATAGTCCTTGAGGAACTCAAACCATCACCTCTGTCGCATATTCAACTCTTTCTGAGTGAAGAGGTGCTTCAAACTTTTGTGGTCAGTAAGTAGAACGAATCTCTCCACGTAGAGATAGTGGCGCCAAATCTTTAGTGCAAAAATCACTGCCGCCAACTCCAAGTCGTGAGTAGGGTAATTCTTCTCGTGAATCTTCAGCTATCGGGACACGTAGGTAATCACTCTACCCTCTTGCATCAGAACAAAACCCAAACCGATCTTAGAAGCATCGGTGTTCACCTCAAAACCCTTCCCTGACTCTGGCAAAACTAAAACTGGTGCGGTAGTCAGTCGTTCCTTCAATGTCTTGAACGCCTGCTCATAGTCGTTGTTCCACTAAAATCTGACTTCCTCCTTCGTCAACTACGTCATCGGTGTCGCGATCCTTGAGAAATCCTATACAAAACGCCGATAATAACCTGCCAAGTTTAGAAAAAGTGGATATCTGACATTGATCTCAGTGTAGGCTTATCGCTAACTGCCCTGACCTTAGCGGGGTCCACTGACACTCTGACGGTCCTAACAATGTGACCTAGGAATCCTACCTCTGTCAGCCAAAACTCAGACTTACTGAACTTAGCGAACAATTGGTGTTCTCTTAGTGTCCGCAAAACCAACCTAAGGTGCTCCTCATGCTCCTCATGAGTCATGGAATAGATCAAGATGTCGTCGATGAACACAATGACAAATCTATCCAAGTACTGTCTCAACACTCGATGCATCAAATCCATGAACATCGCTGGGGCGTTAGTGAGCCTAAACGGCATGATTGTAAACTGGTAGTGCCCATATCGAGTGCGAAATGCAGTCTTCTCCATGTCCTCTGCTCTAATCCTCAGCTGATGGTACCCAGATCTCATATCAATCTTCGAGAAACACTGCGAGCCTGTCAACTAGTTGAACAAATCGTCGATGAGAGGAAGTGGATACCTGTTCTTCACCGTCGCCTTGTTCAACTGACTGAGTCGATGCATAGTCTCAAGCTACCGTTTTTCTTCTTAACAAACAACACCGGCGCTCCCAAGACGACATACTCGGTAGAATAAAGCCTAACTCCAACAACTCGTCGAGTTGTCATCTCAGCTCCTCTAACTCTCTCAGAGCCATATGGTATGGCGAAATAGAAATGTTGGTCCCCGAGACCAAGTCAACGATGAAATCGATCTCCCTAGGTGGTGGTAAGCTTGGTAACTCTGCTGGGAAAACATCAGGGAACTCGCATACTGCTGGCACATCCTCCAACCTAGTCTCTCATTTGCCTGTCGTACTCAATACGCCAGCGAATGTCTTTACATCTACGCTAGAGGCGACTCTACCCCTGGTGATCGATAAACTTGTCGAAGTCCCTTGAAAGCTAAACTCTGGGTGTCCAAGAATCTGGAATGTGATCCTCTTACTGTAACAGTAAATCTGTGCATGATAAGCACCTAACTAATCCATGCTCAACAATGCATCAAACTCTAGGAACTCCAACACTCTTAGATCTGCAGGAAAGGTGTATCCCTGAATCTCTACTGAACAGTCGACACACACTAAATTCGGTTAAATCTTGTCCCCAGCAAGTGTGCTAAGGATCAAGGGTCTCTTTAATCAAATAGGTCTCAACCCTAACTCCTCAAACATATGACTCGAAATAAAGGAAATCGTAGAACCAGAATCAAACATGGTATGCATAAATCGACTGCAAATGTAAACTGTACCCTCAATCAGGTTCCGTGTGGCAGTCGTGTCTGGTGCGACGATGGCATGTACCTGCTCCCGGCCCTGTGGTTGCCCTCGACCCAGTCGTGGACAAGTACTGACGAAGTGGCCCAATTGTCCGCACTTGAAGCATGTTCCCCTCTGAGACCCTGAACCAGACGGACCAAGATGTCTCTATCTCGGTGCCTGACTAGAACTCTGTCCCTGGCCCTGATCGCGTCGCTGTCCTTGTCGGTATATCTGTTCTTGACCACCGCCCATGCCCTCACTCCTCTGGTGCTGTTGTCTGTGCTGTTCGGACTGAGTCTGTGGTAGCTGAACACTGGCATAGCTCCGTGCCAGAGCGGATGGTACAACTGCTGTAGTAGGTGGAGATGCTACGGATGCTACACTCTGAGCTCGGTCTCTTTGTGACCACTGCCTGAACCTCTTCCTCCTCCTACCATCCCCCAAAGGTGTCCCCGTCTGAGAAGGTGGTGATGAGGTAGCCTATGCCCCGGTGCGTGTACTGACAAAGCCCTCACTAGCCACAGCTCTCTTGTATGCAACTGCAGTGTGCTCGGAGCTGCATCACCACCATTGAACCGATCGAATCGAGTAGCCCGTGTACAAAGTAATACGTCTGGTTGACATCAGTATCTGCTACTCCTCCGGCATACTCCATCAGTCGTAGATATCGGTCCATGTACTGCATCACTGACTCATCAGTCCTTTGCCGGATGTTCTGAAATTCAGCCCTTTTCAAGTTATGGACCATGGAAGGGACGTATTTCTGCTCGAACCTCCTCTTAAACTCAGCCCAATCCCTAGGCTTCCCCTTTGTGGCCACCATAGTGCGCCACCAGACGTCTGCTTCTCTAAACAGTGAAGCGAAAGATTTACTAGGCTGCATGTGGGCCGGTGTAGCCAGAATGTCGTGAATCGTCTCGTGATTCGTCTCGTGATTCTTCAAGAAGATCTCTGTTGCCTTAAGATTCATACCCCCGTAGAACTTCTCGGATTGATGCCTCTGAAACTCCCTAGTTTGCCTCGCCATTGGCGTAGCCTTAGTACCCGGATTAGTCGGTGTACTAGGCTTCTTTGCAATCGGTGTACCCGACGTCGATGGTATCACCTCCGTCTGAGTGGGTGGTACAACCCCTGTCTGTACTATCGGTGCTACTGCGGTATCCAACATCGTTGCAATCGGAGTAAGAGCTATCGACGTCGCCGATGTAGCTGGTTGTAACAACCCCAAATTTTTAACTGACTTGCGTTACACTTGTCAGGATTGTGACCCGGCTACGTGAATATTGGACAGTATTTCGAACTTCGGGAGTCGACACCGAAGTGATTTTATGATTCTTTGATTGTGTGTATTAGTATTTTAGTATTTTTCGGGTTTCGAGCCGGTTGGGCTATATATTTAATTGAGTGAGGTTTCGACTAGTTAAACGGGGGATAAAAACAAGTAAAGAATACAAATAAATGAATTTTTAATTTATTTAATTAATTTATTGGTGAGACAAGGCGAGAATACGCGCGTTACGGGAGTCGGGGCAAAGCAATACGGGATGAAGAACGTCGTTTGAACGCGAGAGTTAGTTAACTACGCGACATACGGGCTATGGAGAGGAAATTGTTAAGGTGACACAACTCAAATGAGGAGAACCATGAGATTTGCCTCGAGATGTGTTTGTATGTTGAGATGTGACAAAGTGGTAAAAGACCCATAAGGGTAGCTGTTTTGAGGTGTATGAAAGGAAGGGGGAAGGGCAAAATGGTCATTTTTATCATATATATATACAACGTTTTTAACAAAACCCTACTATTCATCATCTCCATCAAAACACCACCGCCTCCTCTTCTCTTCATTCCTCCCTACTACCATCACTGCACCACCGATCCCGACGAGGTTAGTGGTGACCGGAGAGCCACCGTCGACGGGGAAGACGTCTCCCACTCTTCCTCTCTCGTTCACTCTCGGTTGTCCTCTCTTCTCTCTCTGGTCTCGGGCTCTCTCTCCATCACACCGCACCTCACGTTCTCTCCCACCACCACCGCCCTTCTCCCTCGTCAGGCCAGTCACGACCTCGCCGGAACCCTCACCGGAGGTCAGTGGTCTCTCTCTCTCTCCCTCTCGATCTCACCCTCATTCTCTCGATCTCACCCTCATTCTCACGGCCTTCTCTCTCTCGGCCTCTTACCATACTCACCACCGCCACCCTCCTCCTCTTCTCGCCGTCGACGAACCGGCACTGGTCCCCGGGACCCCAGCAGTGGACGAGCTCACCGGAGATTCGTCACTCTCTCTCTCGGTTTGTACTCTCTCACTTTGTTCTCTCTCATTCACGGTCTCACTCTCTCCCTCTCTCGGTCCATTCTTCCCTGCCTTGGCCGAGCACCCCACCGGTTGTCGGAGGTCCAGAGGTGGCTGAGGTTCACCTCTCTCGTCGGAGATCTTCCTCTCTCCCTCTCTTCCACTCTTTCTCTCTTTTCTCACTGTTTTTCTTTCTTTATTGTTGTGAAACTGTTTTTGTGACTGTTTTCGCTGTAGTCGTGTTTTACCGCTGCCGGAGGTGGTGGCGCTGGTCAGGGGTGGTCGGGGACGGTCCCTAGTGGTGCCCCAAAATCTCCACATCCCCGGAGCACCCACGTTTGCGTCGCATAGGGTGTAGTGATCGATTATGCACTGTTTTCATAAATTGGTTATTATATTGCATATCGCCGGAATGTACTTGTGTGGGCGACCCTGGTGGCCAAACCACCGAGTGTGGGGGTTGTCGAGGACCTCTCCATGACCTCGATGATACCTCACTGTTCTTGTTGTGATCGATTTGGTCGTGTTGGAACTGTTTAAGTGTCTTGAACCTAGGTGATGTTGTTGTTATGTTGTGTGGACTGTTTTAAGTCCTCGCCGAAATCCGTTGCCATGGTCGATGCCATCGCTGTACCACCATGACCGGAGAAGTCGGGGTCCAAGTTACGATCATACTTGTGTCTCACGACTCTTGGAGTGGCCTAAAAACAGCGGTGTTATTGTTATGTTATGCATTTATGTGATTTCTTGCGTATTGTAACCTTCTCGCCGAAAACCACCCGTCGTGGCGGTACTGTCATCGACGCGATGACATGGGGGACTGCCGGAGACCTTACCATGTTAGTCATGGAGTCTCATAACCCCAGAGCGTCCATATCAATGATGATGAGTCGTAATGGCGGAAATATGCGTGAGTTGTTTATATTGCGTCGAGTAGTTGTCAAAGCGACGTAGGGCGTGCACACGGCCTTTCCATGCTGTGTTGACACTCTACGGATGTTGGACTACACCCTGAGTTCCCTACTCACCGGTGTATGGTCATGTTAAGTTTAGTATTGAGTCGTAATTGTTGGACGACATCGAAGTTATGTTTCAAGTTGGTTGAACGGTAGTGACGTCGTGGACACTCCGCTGGTCCTCGAGACTATGGTGTGATTTCACATACGACTGAGTTGAGCCTAAGACTTTTAATTAGGCTTACATAAGTATGGTTATAACAACCAAGAGAGTCATTGTGTTTCGTTATATTTTTGGTTTGATTTACCGATTGAGTTAACGAAGTGTTCGAGTCATTAAAACACTGAGAAAATGCTAGGGTACCAACCTCGGGTTTAGTTAATGATTGACCCCATTAATTAAAGTTTCCAACCTTGTCAGGTAGCGGGAAACTCGGGGATACTTACTAGGAACGCGAGAGTGTTGTTACACGGGTTGCGATTAGTTCAGGTAAGTACACTTGTCTCAAAAACTTGTGTACGTTAGTAAGCCAGTTAAGAAAATACCATGTGATTCATCTTCATTCCATTGTGTTTGCTATTATCTATTTGTTGGCATTCCATTCCATATTCCTTGTATGTGTGTTCTTGGCATAAGTGTGTGTCTCGAAGGTACATGCGGCCTGCACTAGAAGGGATAAAACGCGGCACTCGTGCGCACGAGTGTTTGACCACCCCTAGTGATTGTGTGATACCATGTACTTGGATTGTTGTGGATTGTTGTGGATATTGTTGTGGTATTGTTGTGGATTTTAGACCACTTATGGCCTCTCTTGACTCGTAGAACACGCATGTTTCGATTGTTATTGTTTCCGTCTGCGCCTATCATGCACCTTGTTTATTCAACTTCCAGTCTTTCAATTCCGCATGATATTTAGATCGCCCGATTGATAATTCATGAATTACTTGTTATATTCTTCGGCATTACTTTCGATTTCTCTCGCTTGCTCACCGTCTAGTTTGTGACGGTAGGTGCGATATATAGCGGAGTGCGGTAGAGGCAAAGAGCCTTGCTTAGGCGACTTTTTGTGAGGATTAGCGGCTGGACTTGAGGAACCCTAGAGTAGGTTATATGTTTTTGCTCATTTGTATATCGCTTTATATATGTATGATTTTGGTTTATAAAACTTGGCATTATTATTGAGATTAGTATCATGTATGTTGATTTATCGAATTGTACATGAACACGGGGTTTTCCACATTATAGAATTCCTAATTTCCCTTTGATTGAGTTATTTCCCCTTGTTATATATTGTTTAGTCTTCCGCTGTCTATTATTGCAATAACTCTTTCATAAAGTACTAAATTGATTAAATTGAAGGCTGACTAGGCTCGTCAGGTTACCAAGTGATGACTTGGGGCCTGCACGGGTCTAGGCCAGGCGTACCCAATTGCAAGGGGAAATTGGGGCCGTCACACTGGTGTACCAGTTTCCTGTACACCAGGCAACTAGGAAGTAGTCAGTGTAGATGATGTCACTGTAGGGGGTGCTCTCAATAGTCTCAGGATCTCCTCAAGTATATGATCTTGACTAATAATCCTCTGAGTCCACATTTGGAACTCTTCTATACTGACTCCTTTAGGACCTGACGTCCCATTATCATCACCAGAACCCTGCTAATCCACCATCGTTGTCTGCAATCAGGCGAATCTCCGGATCAGTGAATAGCTAATCGATATCATAATAATACACCATATCAAATATGACATGTACATTACAAGTTCCGACTTTTCCCTAACTCTCCTCACTTCTCAACTAAGACTTTAGTTAGGTTTATAGGATTCTACTCTAAATTCAACAACTATTCTAACTTCCGCTTTCCTATGTCTTAATGGATTGTGATTTAAATTTAAGAGTCTTTTATTCAACTTTTACGCTTTGATACCAATTATGACAGCCCCAAATTCCATAATCCTAAAATTGGGCGCCGCCCGGCCTGAACCCGAGCGAACCCCCGAGCCAATCCCACCGAGTCGCGTGGGGCCAGTGAGCCTTTCCTTACCATTCAATCATTTATCAATCATTTAAAAGTGAAGTCAATTAATTAGTGAGTTATCAAAGTATAAAAGCGGAAACAATAAATCTCAACTAATCAATTAACCTCGAAATTTCCAAGTTAGGACAAAAACCTAGGGTGTAGGAACCCCGTATATCATATAACCTCATGTGCAAAAATAATATAAGTAGCTAATGCACCAAAATGTCACCTATATTAGTAGAGGAGGGCCGCTCAAAGAATATCGCCTAACTGCACGACCTTTCCTTTGCTAGACTGCGGATCTACACTTAGTCAAACACAAGAATGACGAGCCTAGGTAAGTAACGCCAAGCAGGAACAACAATAAATACAACATTTCGAATTAAAATAATGAACAGTCAATTCATGCAGATAGAAAGAAAGGACAGGGAGCGCATGAATATATAAAGACTGTGAATAAATAAATAAGCAATAGAAATTGAGTGTCCCAGAATACAAAGGAAAGGCACAAGTGGTCCCGACCAATTAAAGTCGTTAAGCCGAGGACAAAATCTTTTCAAATGATAGGAGTCGAGGACAGAATCTCCTCTAAAACCCCTTACGAGTGCAGAGTCCTCAGCAATCTGGTGGAGAACTCTCACCCCGTACATGTCATTACAACCAATCACGTATCCCCAGAAGTAAACCCCGGTATAATACACCGCAAGCCCAGAATTTTGTAAAGATCACGCTTGATACACTTGCCTTAGGGCAACTCATATGAATGGAATAACAAGAGGGCATTGAAACAATGTCAATAAATACTTTAAAGCTCAAGAAATAACAGTAGCGCTCCACACTGGTTTACTCACTTCCAATCCAAGCTAATTCGCACTAACACAGACTTCGACATGCCCATACGATCCCCGTGTGTATAATAACCCTGATAATGCAATTTATATCAATTTCTTTCATTTTCTTATGATTTTCTAAATTTTTGGCTATTTTTACCAATTTCACGTTTTTCGAGGCAAAAACCTCAACACGTCTCGTAAAAACCCCGAATACTTTACTTTTTAGAGAAATTCCCAAATTTCTCTTTATTTGATGAAAATATAATTTTCTATAATTTTTCAAAATTTTCCTGAATTTTTCCTATTATTCTGGAATTTTATTTCAATTAAAATCCTTTTTAATATATTTAATTGAAATAAATAATTATTTATTAATATAATAATGGGTGGGTGGGTCCCGGGTCGAGTCTGGACTGCCCTGACCGAGTTAGACCCGGACTCAGTCCAACTGGGTCAAGTCCGGTTTGACCCACCCGGTCGGGTCACCGATTCGACCTATCCATTCATCTTGTTCGTTGGAACGAACAGAGAGCGAACTCTCTATTTGTTCTAACCAAACAACAACCTTTTTTTTTTAAACAACACTCAACAATCCACCATCATCAACACCTTATTTTCACCATCAATCACCACTATTTAAATACACAACCCCTCAACAACAACCTCAACAACAACTTCGACAACAACAACGAAATCAACAACTACCTTACCTGAATCTCGCTTTGACGTCGCGTCCACGCTCTCCAGCGAGCCACCGCTCCCCTCTCCTCGATCTCTCCTTCTCTTTCGATTGAGAATGGTGGTGGTGGCATGTTGATATTTGGGTATTTTGGTCATTTGACCAAAATACCTCCATCCTTATCCATACCCTTTACAAATTTACTGCCCTTTTGGTCTTTTCACAGTCCCATCCACCAACTTTGATAACTCAATTGGGTGACTTCAATTGACTTGCTCCTCACTCTAGCCTATCCATCTCATCCTTTGTGCAATCCGGACTCGACCTGCGGCGTACTCTGCGTGTCTTGCGCACTTGGTCAAATTGTGTACCAATTATTTTGATAAATTTAAAGTTTGTATTTTATCAGTGTTTTTAATTATGTTTGTTCCCCAGACTACCAGCGTTCATACATAAACGCCCTCACACATTCGGAACTTTGAAATTTTACAAATTAAATATATTATAATGCAAATACAATACAAAACTAACATACCTCGGCGTCGACGTCCGAGAATTGATAACTGTACCACGATGTGGGCACACGTACCACCTGTTTTGACACGTGGCATGGGTTAAATTTTTAGGGTTGTTACATGGCTGCTGATGGATGATAGGTCAGTAGGTGTTTTGGGGATGCATGGTAAATGGCTTAAGGTGGAAGGTTGAGGTACGCGGGTGGGGGTTTAGGATTGGGGATGTCCGCCATCGAAGAAGAGGTGTTTAGTTGTCACATCTTTTGAGTATCTGTCTTCATGGTATCTTCATTCTCAGCTGGTGCAACCAAAGCTGAAGAAATCTCGATACGAAGGGAGATCAGTCTAAGAATGCAGAAGATTGAACACATTTCGAGCATACAAGAGCATGAACAAGTTTGTAAATCTAAAGCAATCAGCAAACGAGGACAACCATCAAGCTTATGCATTCTAAATCAACTACAACTCTCAAAATTCCAATTTTGCTCATAGAATTCTACTTGGCCAACATGGATTTGGTTGCAAAAAATTAAGGATCTTCCGATTGAGTTTAAAAATTCAAAGTTTAATTAACTTTGTGTAAACTTACTATTTCCTTTTTGGTCACAAAACATGTCAATATGATTAAAGATTTGGCAGCAAGTATACTAATGACCAAAATCCTGAAGCGCTATTGAATTTCTTGATCTAAAAAAATATTGAACAAAGGGGGGTGAACAAACCTTGCTTAAAAGTCAGTAGGTTTTTTTTTTCACTGGTTAATTTGTACATGACTCAAATCAACCAACAACAACATAGCCTTAGTCCCCAATTAATTAGGGTCGTCTGCATAGATTAAACTCTTGCATCGTGTTTGATATGTTTCAAATCAAATATCAGATTAAAATAGAGATGAAGAAAATATTACAGTATAGTTTTTAAAGCTTGTTACAAGAATACCAGCATCATAGTACTCAAAGTTATGAGCTAATGGCGTTCAGCTTTACTTCATTTATGAGCGGACAACAATAATTCAGACTCAAATGTTTCAAGTCATATGATATTAACGATTCCAACATCCAAGAAACTATCTTGACAAAAAACCACACCTTATTTCTTTCATGTAAGGAAATTCCACACAATTCTTCAAACTTGTTCGAATTAATAAAATTTTTTGAAACACCAAATTAAGAATTAGATATAAATAACATTTTACGAAAATTGCACCAAAGTTTTGAAGACAAAGTAACTTGAGAATCACAGGTTGAATGGAGAAAAAAATTATAATTACTGTCAATCTAGTTAAAAGATATTCCTAAAGAATAAAAACACATTAGCAATACAAGACTACAACAAACAAACAAGCAACAAGGAAGTCCAAAGCCCAAATTAGTTAGGGTCGGCTATATGGATCAAACTCTTCCAATCCACTTCATATAGTAAAGTTGATGGTGTGCTTTCATAATCCTTTAAATCTTTCTAAATCAATGCATACGTAGTTATTTTCGCTCTGCCCCTCTATCATCGAATTTCTTCGATTTCTACTATGTCAAGTTTTCTAGTTGGGGCATTTGCAGGCAGTCTTTGGACGTGTCCAAACCACTGATGCGACTACACAACCTAATTTCTCATCTATTGGTAGTGACTACTACTACTTTTCTTTGAATCTTTATATTTCTCATGCCATCTACACGAGTTTTACACATCCCCTAAAGCAATCATTTTTGCAACATTCACTTGGAGCTCGGCTAAACGCACCCCATCATTTACTTAGGGCACCCTAGCAAAAAAGTCAAACTTAAAAAAGGACAATTTTACTATAAAATGACCCTTATACCCCTCACTGCGATTAGTGCATCCCACCATCTTTCCTCTCACACACTTCTTGTGATTTGTAAGGTCATCATCGAGTGGCTCGGCCTTGCAGGTCTGAATATCTTGTTGGAGAGTTGGTCAAAGCCTGTCGAACCTTTTGATTGGAGTGTGATGGCCCCAAATTCTCCATACATTTGGGTACGCCCGGCCTAAACTCGTACAGATCCTGAGTCAGTACTCGGCGATTTGGAGAGCCTAATCAGCCTTAAGTTATCAAATTACAAGTTTTATGAAAGTTATTGCAAGTTTTAACATAACGGAAAACAACTAAACTATACAATTATGGGAAATAACTGAATCAAAGGAAAGTCAAGAATCTATATATATATATATATATATATATGTGTGTGTGTGTGTGTGTGTGTGTGTGTGTGTGTGTGTGTGTGTGTGCGCACGCGTGTGTGGAAACCCCGTAAATGGGAATATTCATGTACAACAAGCCAAAGTCAAATGAAGCAGTACATGATATCAATCCCAAACTAAAATCCTGAGTTTAATGATCAAAAACATATATATAAAATATCATACAACCAAGCAAAAGGTATATTAGACCTACGCTAAAGTCTCCAAGTCCAACAGCTTAATCCTCACAGAAAGTCACCTAGGCAGGGCTCCTTGTCTCTACTGCACGCCGCCCTATCTGTACCCACAATCACAAACTAGATGGTGCGCAACTTGAGAAATCGAATGTAATGCCAAAAGAAGATAACAATAATTCATGCTATATCAAGTAAAACAGTCTAAATATCATGCGGTAATAGAAAGACACGAATTTAAATAGATCAAGTACATGATAAACAGACTAATAAATACCAATCGAAATACATGCGTGTTCTAAGAATTCAAAAGAGGCCCATAAGTGGTCTAAATCATAGCATAACAGCGAAGACCGCGCGATGTCTTCCCGGGCATCGACACAAGCGAAGGCATAGCCATGATGGGAGGGACACAAGCCCACCCACCCAGTACTCGATGTCACACGTTCACTAAGGGTGGTCACACACTCCTGTACAAGAGTGCCCGCGTTTTATCCCTCTAGTGCAGGTCCTAGTACTCTTGAGAAGAAAAACTTACACCAAGAACACACAAGGAATGAAACTAAATACCAACAATAGATCATAACGAATCAAAATAAATGTTAATGAATCACATGACATTTTCTTACTGGCTTACAAATCATACATAAGCTTGTAGCAAATGTACTTATCTGACTAACGCAACCCGATAACCAACTCCCATGACTCTAACGCGTATTCCCAGGTTCACAACTACTTGTCAATGGTTTGAACCACCAAATATTTGGTTTATGGTCATTACTTTGTCCTAAAATAAACTCCAAAGTTATCCCAAAGTTTTGGTAAAAATTCAGTTAGAACTGACTCGGGAAACTCGGTTAAATCGATAGAAAAGTCCGTATAATAGGTTTTAAAACAGTTCTAAAATAGACCCAAACAGTGAGAAAAAGGCTCACTGACCAAGTCGTGTGTGGGTCACGCCGTGGGCCCATGGGTCTATGGCGTGGGGCTATTTCAAAAAGTGATGTTGTTTTTCTTTAAAATTCTTTAAATATGTTAATTTTTTTTAAAATTACAAAAGTAATGGATTTCGCGTTTACTAAATGCGAAATTGGTTGGAGGCGGCTGACGTGGCGGGTGAAATGGCGCCTTTTCTAAAGGCGCCATTCGTTGAGGTGTGGTGTGGCATGCCACGTGCATGTTTTTTCCAATTTCTTTTTTTTTTTTTTTTTTCTTTTTTTCTTATGGCGACGGGTCCCCGTCGCCATAAGAAAAAAAAAGAAAAAAAAAAGAGAAATTGGAAAAACAAAATCCAGAAAAATAGAGAAAAATATGAAAAAATAGTATTTTGACGAAATAAATAGAAATTGAGGATTTTATATGAAAAATGAGAGAAATTCAAAAGTACCTTTGGGGTTTTATCTCGAAAAATGTAAAATTGACATAATATATCAAATTGAAGCTAATTTAGGGTTTAGGGTTTAGGGTTTAATTCAGGTAATAGGTATAATTCGGGTGATAATTTGATTTGTCGGGTGTTATTAGAGCTAAGCGGGGGTTTGGAATAGATATATATATTCATTCAAAATTTATATTTACGGTTTTAGGATTTAATACATTCATATATATTACACTAAACCCTAAATTAACAACAATACAAAATTTATATATCATAAACCCTAAATTCATATACAATGAATTCATACATTCCTAATTCATTCTGGTTGGTGGTTGCTTAATACATTTCACGACACCAATGAATTAATACATTCCATACATTCCAATAGAATTTAATCAAATTTGAATACATAAACTCAGTGTATCAATAATTGTCTCTTTCCATATCTATACAAAAAAAAAATTCAAAATAGGAGAACACAAAATAAGTTTCCAAAAAAATCATCATAAAAATACACTCCATTCATCATATATACCATAGTTTCTGCAAAAAAAAAAAAAGAAAAAGAAAAAGAAAATAAGTTAAACTTTCGGGTATACAAAAATTGATATTCACATATATAAAAGTCATATATTTTATGAAAAATAACCTATAATAAAAAACAAATCATATTTATTTCAATACAAAAGAAAAAATAAGTCACAACAAGTAAAATTAATTAACAAGTTAGTATATAACTACAAGAAATTTGCATATTAATGACATTTAAAACCGACGTTAAAAGTATAAGACGACGTTTTCAACGATCATAGAATGGGGGTATTGTAGAAAGTATTTACTTACAATGACAACATGTTTAGTGTCATCTTTAACGTATAATGACACTTAAAAACTGTCATCGTAACTATACAATGATATTGAACAACTATCATAAAAGAGCTTTAACGACAATTTTTAAATATCATTAAAATTGTATGACAAATAAAAAATAATCAATAAAAACTATTCAAATGATACAACATATTAAACAATCAAATTCATTGCCCTAAAATTAAAATACCAACAATATCTAAATTCAAATTCAAATTCAAATAACAATTTCAATATTGTAGCAACTAAAAGCTACACCATGTATTTTCAAAAAAAAAGCTACACCATATATTTTCAAAAAAAAGAAAACTACGCATGTAACAATTACATATGAATGCAACATGACAAGACAAGTACACCTTCGAATTCGAATTTGCAACTTTTCTTCTTTGCAACCTGTCCAACGAAAATGAAAAAATCAATAATAGTGTAGCATATCTTTTGATCGAAGAACATTGAGGGAAAAAAATTCAAATGAGCTCAACCAAAATGGCAACCCAAAAAGTGCCAAATTTTTGTCAAAAACTCTAATGAACACAAAAAACTTGGTCTTCTCATCATCTACGTTACAACTAAATATCTAACAACAACTGATGAGTTTCTCACCTTCCAAACAAAATCATCAAATCATGACCACAATAAACAATCTTACAAACCACATTCGGAATGCTTAAAATTAAGTTAACAGAAGAAATCAACTTTTACAAATGGTTAGGCAATAAGAGAGTTCTACAAATGCTTGGAATGATAGAAACTAACTATGACTGAAACTTTTTTTTTCGTAGGATTATGACTGAAACTTTAAGCTCTCAATCCTATGCATCCCTCTTTCGAAGGGTTACTGTAAACGAGCAAACAAACAATTCTAATGGTTCTTAATTTGTTACATCACAACCCATAAAGGAAAAAACATTATATGCAGGGATTTAACATATCAAACAAAAGAAACGGAATTTGAAAACAAACATTAAAGTGGTTTGAGGGCTTTACCTGATTAGAGATGGCATATGACTGTGTTCAGATAAACCCTCCAATTGTGTGTGCGCTCACACTTACATCAGCGTCCACAATTGGGTACTCCATTGTGTTTCGAAAAGTTAATCGATCACCTTTTTGAAAGACATTGCCAAACTATTGGGGAGCGCTTGAAAGAAAATAAATGTGACCAAGCTGTGATTAGCAGATAATTAAGGTTAACTAACATTGCTAGACAAATTAACATGGGAACAAGGTAAGAGCTCAGTGTCACAAACCAAAAGCACTACCCAAATCCGATGCATCCTCTAGTGAATTTCTCGATGTCAAAACGCTATGCATGGCTCACGCAGTTCTTAATCAACCAACGAAGAAGAAATTAATGTTTCGCCGTAAAAACAATGGGAAGCAATAAACACGTACATGAATCCAGTCTTAGTTCTTATGTATGTACATGCAAGCCCACCTACACACAAAAACACGTACATGAATCCAGCCCTCAATTTTTCAAATGAATCGTCAACACTCAGAATGAGCAGATAAAGCTCCCAATAAATGCAACATGCAGACATTTATTCATCCAAGCTTATACTTGTCCTGCATATCAACCAAACTGAAGATACGTCGCATTTTAAGAAGTGATAAGACACTTACCAATCAAAGTAATAAAGTAACAAGAATGGTGTGACATGGGGGCACCAACATAGTACCCCAAGATTCATCCTAAATTTTGCTTACTAAACTTCAACGAACAAAATCGCTTTCGATGCTTTTCTTTTTTTTAACCAATTTAAAAGGAATGCATGTTACTAGGATGGCTTGTGCTTATAGTTAAAATGAATGGACATTAAGTTTTTAAATTCTTAGAATTATTTAGATGTTTGAAACTGATATGATGAATTATCTTCTCCTAGGACCCATTTAATCATTTGTATGATTTTATCTTATTTGTGAAGGAATTAATAGTTCCACGGCTGGAAAGAACACATCATTACCTATTTAACGCGCAATATGAAAAAATCAAGGATAACTTCACTGCCGTACCAATGTGTCCTCCAATATAACGGCGAAAGGCATAAATATTAGATGAAAGAAAATTAAATCATACCTTCTCTAAGGACGAGAAGTACTTCTGAGGAAGATTTTGTTCAGCACGCATGAGGGAATATCACATTATGTCAAGTGCAGAAACCTCAGTTTCCAAGTCACCATTATCTGCATATCACCTTCTAATTATTAGTACGTGTTTTGAAATATTTTAAAAGAGTTCTCAAAATATTTCAAAGCATTACTATAACCTTCTAATAATAAAAGAATTGTTCATTATACTTATAAATTTTTTATGAGCATCTAATAGAAATGTTCCCTCCCCTGCACACCTACCATATAAGGTTGTAAACCCAAATACACATTATGTTCATTTGTTTCTCTTTATTATAAATCATTATATCATATCATATCATTATATCATATCATATGTAATATACATTCTGTTCATTTGTTTCTCTTTATAAGAAAACGAGACTATCACTCAAAACCACAGAGAAGAAGACAAAGATGATGCGATATATACTTTAAGGATCCTAATAAGCTTTTTCAGAACTAGGGCCTAGTCAATTTTGTCTCAAATCACCTTGGCCTCACCGTGCAATCATTGGTCAGGGTAATCTAAGACATCCAACACTATTAAAAACATGAATGAATAGATCGTTGAAATAAAAAATTATATCAATTCACACATACAACTAACAATGGCACAAACAAAGCTGCAATGTATAAGGATAAAACCAATGTAGCAACCATTTGACAAGTTCAAAACATACAGTTCAGTTCGAGCCTGCATAATGGCTTTGTTCAGTTCGGTGGGTACCATTTCGTCTGACCACAAAATTTAAAAAGAATCAACTATATACAAGTAGTAAGCATTTGCAAGTCCAGGCCTTAAAATGTATGCAGCCTAGCTAGCCACCTTTAAAACAAGATCCATCAACATTCTCTAAAGCATGGTTTCAAATATGAAATGATAAAGAGATTTAGAGACAATAATCAAATGTTGTATACAAATTTATTACAAAAGAAAGATATGGAACCATATAAGTGTTTGAAATTAAAAATAGAATTGAGTTACCTTTCCAATATTAACACAAGTAGATGAATGACATTGCATAATCAAATCGATGTACCTTGAACCATTATCTCCAATGCCATGTAGCCAAACTATTGTGACTTGTGCTTCCCTTTAGGCCTGACTACATGAGCCCTTCCAAACTCGAATGCTTGCATGCTACATGGACTTCCTGAAATATTTTTGATGCCATTACCATAAAAAAGTCCAAATAATGAAACCAGTACCATTATCATTATATGAATGTTAAGCTTTTAACCAAACCATTATAGACAAAACAATAAAAACATGAACTGCAGACTGAAATACACATATATTTAAGAGAACATGTTCAATACAAACCTATCTCAAACATAGAAAAACATAGCAATATTGAGCAGAACTAACCAGAACTCATGGTTAGCCCACCAAAGCTCATATCAAAACAGATAGCATGTGGCCATATTTGCATCTACATCTACAACAAGTACTTGCTCACCACCAAAATCAGATAAAACAACTACAAAGCAGCCCTAAGAGTAACAACTGCATTAGAAAATCAGTCCACTCCTAAATATTGGGTAAAACTGAAAAACAGAGCAATACCGAATACAAGTATTTAAGTAGAAGAACTCTCTGAAGATAGTTTTATTCATAAACTGAGATTGCCTTTATATTGGCATTTGATCAAACCTCCAATAAGCGCAAATTGTGGACACATATCCACGTGCTTTGACTTAACAACAAATTAGAAAATTAAGGAAATACAATCTGAGCTGAACTAGAATTATTCAACAAAAAAATATAGTAACTAAATTAGACTAAGTCCTACAAGAAACGGTAAAATAACTAACAACTTTGAATCACATTTTCAATACTAAAACAGATCATATTGATCATATACTAAAGATTAACATGAGTTCCAACTTGATTTGGAATTCGGTAAACCAATTCCACAGCTAAAGACACTCATACTAAGGATCTTAACGAATTAGTTATAAAAATGAAATAGAAATTTGTGGAACATTCAATAGCCTACATGTTAGACACAAATAGAAACAAAACTTAAACATCTACAAAATTTTCTATAAAGCACAAAAAAAATATACAGGACAAAGGGGTAGACTTAAATTGTTTACATGATTTATGTTTCTATAATGGTTCCTAATAAATTCATAAGATTTATAATGGTTCATAATAAAAAAACTTATAAGTATCAAGTAAAAAATGAACCAAAAAAATCTAACCTTTTTGGATGTTGTGAAAAATAAATCATCATTCATCATCCTCGGTCGTTGAGTCATTATGAGCGGCATCATCATCATCAACATCATCATCATTAACATCATCTTGCCTTTTTTGTGCAGCTGATCTCTCCATGAAACCTTGTTCCATGCGTTGTAACCGTCCTTGCATTTCAAGCAATTGATCGCGATTTACAGACGTGTCATTAAGCATCTTTAGTATCATTGCTTGCATCTCCTCGAATTCCTTATTGAATTGCTCAAATGGCTCATCATCTTTCAATATAGGATGAGAAGATCCAGCTTCATCATGTCTACGCATCTTAGACCCTGACGATGTCCAACCAAGACCAAATCTCCGGCCTTTATCATTTCACTGCACAATCTCCAAATATAATTCTGTTTCATCAATTGGAGTGTCTGTCGCAATCGTGAAAGCTCTCTGGTCCTTTCGTGTATAGCCGGCTGTATTAAGAATTTAAACAACATTGACAAGTCATATAAGTCATTGATACCTATAATTAACAAAAAACAGTTATGGTCAAGTAGTTTCTTACGACAATCGCCTCTGCTCTCGGATCCGAGAAAGTGACGCCATCATGATTCCTTGTATGGAGATATAAACATAAATCCAAAGCAGTAGGCTTTCTACCGAGTTCCTTCTCCTATAAAATATGTTTAACTTAAAATTAAGTTTGAAACTTATATGAATCTAATGTATATATATGTATGTATGTATCTATGTATGTATGCCCCAAAACATACCAGTCTCAACGAATGCTCATAGATGGACATGGCTCCACCTCCGTGCACAGACGAACCCGAACCAGGTCCCCCCACCTCTGATCTCTGATTTCGGCTCGCTTGTTCTGACTTTGCTTTATATTCTGGAGTAGACCGCATATTCTTGTAATGCTCAAAAACCTCCAAGAGATACATGTGATGGTTTTGTCGGCTTCCTCACCATCTTACTAACAAAGTCAGCGTAACGAGTGGCAATCTGCCTGTCGTACAAATGTTTGACCATAGCGTCATCCGATCGTCTCCAATCAAAATGAGTCTGTAATAATAGAAAATAAAGTCTTCAACATATGATAAGTAAAAGAAACTTAATTTTCTTATTTAAAAATCTCTTACCGCCCAATCGTTAAAATATTGCTCTTTGATATGGTTGGGAACCGTTTCCCAACAGTAGCCATCCTTATGTAAATCGAATTTATATATCCGCGTCATTTGCTTTGACACTTCGGATGACGGATGCAAGAAAGTACCACTACATTTTTACAAAAAAAAGTTAGACCAATATTATAGTAAGTTCATTAAACGTAAGTATATATACGTAATAATATTTCATTGACTTACAATTCTTTCGTAGTTTTTACGGTCAAAAACACCCGCCCCGCGCCTCGGTCATCATTACTTCTACGTCTCGGGGCCCTAGCTGGTTCATCGTCTTGTTGTGATCTACGCGAGGCACCACTAATAGATGGCTCACTCGAAGGGTGGCTTGAAGTATTGGACGAATGTGATGCAGGCTCGACATGATCATGACTCCTCGATGGGGAGGCATGCATACTAGATTCGAAGGAAGCAATCGGGACATGCTGGTAGTACTGCTGATGGGAGGGAGATGCGTGGGTAGATTCTCTAGAAGTAACGTGACCAGCGATAGGTGGAGGGAGTTGCGACGCCAAAAAAGAGGAGTAAGCCTGTTGAGTGGTTGGATCATCATGGCCAAATAAAGATGGCCCCGATTTTGAAGGAGAGGCCCTGGTGGGGTGTCTTTGCGCATAAGGCGGACGAGGATCTCGCTGAAATAATTGTGATTGATGTTGTGAAAGTTGTTGTTGGACAAAAAGTTGTCGAAGGTAAGCAAGCGCCGTTGAGCAAAAATTTGTTGTCGAACGAGAGTCGCTCTTGACGCCGCTTGAGACTCAAAGCATCATTAGCGGAGAGATCGTACTAGCGAACGATCCACGTCGCGAGATGGACGATCTCTGCGACCACAGATCGTCTTTGGATCATCCACTAGATCCGTCCCAGGATGACGATGCATTATTTCGCCGACATGACTTTTTTAAGGTTCAAGAGTAAGTTAGAAACAAATGTAAATGTCATAATCAATTATTACGAAATGAACAAACAAATGTGTAACTAAATTTACTAATTAGGTTTGATTTCTTAAACCTACTTAAGTGAGTATGTCATGGTTCGTTGTCACTATTTTCACCAACCACTACTTTATTTATTCAAAAATGACTCGTATAGAATGGTAAAGGCATATGGACAAGCTAATAGACTAATCAAGTCGAGTACAAAGTCCATAGTCTCATTCATAAAGTCTCTAATCCTAATAGCATGCTATTTAAAGCTCATTTACCATTAAAAACATCAAATGAAGACATAGAGCACACGAAATGATACAATGAAAGCATCAACAAAACAATATCACGATGAACAAGTTCAAAGAGTAAAGATTATCAACAAATATCATTATATTAGAGTACAAAGGCGCCATATAGTCAGAAAGACTGCAAATCAATAAGTAATAAAAGGAAATGAAATGCAATTCAAAGTATCATCAGGTATACTCACTTTTTCATGCAGTATTTCTAGTCCAATAGGCCTCGCGTCACCCAAACTATCGCAAACAAACTCATATGGACTCATATATATCTCTCGAAGTTTGCTGGTGACAATCTAGGTTATATTAGATGTACTTAGTCTGTAAATTAAACGTTGATACTATCCGACACCAAAAAGACCCAAAAACATTTACACAAATGACCATTATGCAATTCAAAGTATCATCAGGTATACTCACTTTTATGCAAATAAGTGGATATGAGCATACCTTAAGGTTGATGCTTGATTGTATATAACTAGATCATGTTCTTGATGATGAATAACCTCCTAAGGACTACAATTTCCAGCAAATAAAAGTCCCCAATAGCTCAGAATTTTTTTTTTCATTTTTTTATTGAAAACAACATGCAAATGTGAAGCAAAAAGGCTAGGAGTCTGTATTTATAGTTCTTGCCTTTCATCCAAATGTACAACCCCATCTCCATGACATCTAAGGGACCCTAAACATTCATATCAACCCACTCATACAAAGGTATGATGTAGTTCTATCGACGTCGACGCTGCTCCTCCGTGTGGCAAATCGGTCGTACTCTATTTCGACGTGGATTTCTCCGTGCTTGTACGTCCGGCTGAGTTTGTTGAGCTTGATGACTCGACTGAACTTCTTCCTCGTGTTGGCTCGATTGACCTCTACTACCAGTGCTATCAAAGATAGGGGGTTGAACCATTCCAATATACTGACTTCCTGTATGTGGTTGGGTGAAAGGAACATGAGGTGGCATGCCTAATAAGGGCCTGAATGAGCCATCTCCACTATATGAAATATTGTAGTTATAATATGGCGGAGTAAATGGACTTGGCATGTATTGAGGCAATGAACCATGCATTGAATGTGTAGGCATTCTATGGTCCATGTACGAAGATGATGGCCCAGGAGCATATGGATCAAAATGATATGGATGAACACTCATGCTCGGTGTCCTAGGCAAAAACATATGAGCATCCGATTGCGTTGGGGACAGCAAAAAAGAGTACCCATAAGAAGAAGGGCGGGTTAGAGGTGGCGAAGGAGAACGTCTGCTGCTCTCACCAATAGTCTCTGACGTTCTTGGTGTTGGACGAGTTGGAGGTGGTGGAGAAGAACGTCTACTGCTCTCACCCAGAGTCTGAGTCGTCGTTGTTTTTCTTCTCCTCCCTCTATCTGCTAGGCTTTGATCTTCTTCTTGTTGTTCTTCCTCTTCTTCTTGAGATGCTTCGTCATCTATGTCCGGCTCAACTACATTTTCATCATTCCACATAGTAGTCCTTTGTCGTTCATCCTCATCTAAGATTCTGATGCCTTCATGTAGAGCAGCCATGCCTTGTTCGACCCCGTCATCAGAAAACACTCGCTCCAATTGACGCGCAAATGTAGACTAATATACAAAAAAATGCAGTGTTTGGTTAACAATTTTAAATATGACTCATGAGGATAATAGCATTATAGTTTCAACGTTACCGAGAATTCGCGCAGAGCCCCGTCATGTCCAATGTATCGCCTGGTGATAGATCTGTACCACCTCATGTACTCTTCGTGATCGTGTTCCCCTTCTTGTTGTATCGTGGCTATCGTATTACTACGATTTTCCCACAACTCTATATATCTTCTGTGATACACTGCCCAATTTTCTTGAGGGTGTCCTCTCAATTGGACGCGGTGCGGACGTGTGTCAAAATCACACAGTGAGGTGGCACGACTTGTGTCAGCCCAAACTGTCTCATGACCCTTTCCGGTCTATGCCATTCAACTATATGGAAACAAATTAAAGGACACGTCGAACGCCGCTCCGTGACCTTGAGTACATAATTGTGGAAGTGACTCGATGACATCACGTATGGTTGCCACTCCACGGCATTCTCCCTCTGCGTGTCAAGTGCATCACGAAATGATGATATAACATGTGTGGCGAGTCCTAGTTACGAGAAAATGCAACTATCCATCTCGTATACAAAACAATAAATTTGTCGTAAATTAAAAAGACCCAATGAATTGTTAAAAATAACATGAGAAACATTTTTATTACCGATATCCCAAAGGAACGTCATTGGGCATGTATACTCCATCACACGTTCGAGGTCGACCTCTAGAGAACAGGCTTGCGCCTTGGTGCTATAAATGGAAATCTATCCCGGACCCATAGTTGTATAAGAATTGTCGCACCGGCGACCTCGTGCGCACCGAGCGAGATCCACGACACAACTCCCCGTATAAATATGCCAAACATGCACTTCCCCAACTATATTGTCCAGCTGTTTGAAGGTCCTCGAGCAACGGAAGAAACATCAAATGAACATATTGATTCGACTTGTCAGCGAACACACAACCACCAATAAGTTGTAGAATGTATGAACGAACATAACGTCGAACCATTTCCTCATTCGTTGTCATCCTCTATAGGTGGCACATTGTCTTCGAGCCATGAAACACGAACTCTATTCCCAGAAAGGTGAAGTGGTTCAGGTCTTGCACCAAGTAGTCTTTCACACACCGCGAGATAGTCGACATCTATGCTTCCAGTCACAGGCATACCATTAATTGGTAACCCGAGCTGAATCTCAACGTCTTGGAGTGTTATCGTACACTCGCCGCAACGCATGTGGAACGTATGTGTCTCTGGACGCCATCTCTCAATGAAAGCGGTGATCAAAGCCCAGTCAAGTCTAAAAAATCCTACGCGTGAAACATCATAAAAGCCACTAGATCGTAGGTAAGGGATCATTCGAGAATAGTAATTAATCCGTCGATCGACAACACCCAGTCTTCTTCGCACGTGCATTGTATCATGTACCTTACAATTAAAAAATATGTCGATATATATATATATATATGTGTATTAAACGTTTTTGCATAAATATTATGCACATACATGTTAAATGTATATACCTGACCCCTCCAGACTTGCGATGACCTGTGTGTAGATTGGAGGCGTAGAAGAGAAGGATCAGATGGTCCTGGTTCCATGTGTACTCGCTACAACTATGTGATTAGACAAATTGGTCGAGTAGTTTTAAAACTCACAACAAATCATTACTATGAGTTATAACATTAACAAATACGTATCTATTACTTTACGTAACATAAGGTTATACTATATTAATATAAATGTTATGAAATTATCAACTGACACCGTTTACAAACAAAATACAAATCCTCTCATTGGTTTGGATTGGGGGTTGGGGTTGAGATATGGATGGACAATTTTTTTTGTTATGTCCTCTCGCACGACAAACGCCGCAACGGTTCCTCCTAGTAGGGACTCGACCACGATCTCTATTCGGACATGTTCTTCGTTTATGTCCTTCTTGATGACATATGCCACATCGCAAGGTCCTCGAAACATTAGGAAGATCCATCTCATTTTGCCTTCGTGTTCCCTTTGGTCTCCCTCGGCCACGTCTACACCTAGGATCCGGTAAAATCTTCGTCGCAAAAGTCGGCCAATACTTCTCATCGGGGATGGCTTTGAATTGAGAGGAGTAGCATCGTGCGTACACGTCCATCCTGTAGTATTGCTCAATAAATTGTGTATAATCAATTCGAATATGAGCACATGCAGCTAACACGTGTGAGCAAGGGAAACCAAACGATTGCCATTTATTGCATTTGCAATACCCGGTTCCTCGGGATAACAATCGTGTATTGTTGCCTTTATGCATACGATCGCCATGACGTCCAATGAGGAAGCACCTCAAACTCACCGGTGTCGCAATTTATCAATTTCACGTAATGTCTCCTTGCAGATTGTTGATAATATGCAATTTTATCCATGGCATATCTCGTGTAATTGAGCCCGTGCGATATTGCTTCATCGATTTCCTCCTTGCGTCGGTTGGTGTATGTCACCAACCTGTAGTAAATCATTTGAACCATTCTTTGTTATCGGCAAGAATCGTGCCCCTTTCAATACACCGTTAAAACATTCTACAATGGTAAGATAATGCCGTGTCGTAATATCAAGACGGTGAAAACACATATAGGATAACAAACATAACTACTATCGAATACATACCAACCCCGTTAGAATTCATCCATCCGTATCGCAGCCTCCATCATGCGATTGAGTCCAGAGTTCCTTGGGAATGGCATTCACATATTGAAGACACTGAGGACTTCCTGATGACAAATAAGCAAAACGCTCCATGCATGCATCAAATTTCCTCACTTGATGTTGACCAGCAGCTCGAGATAGGATATTCTTCAACGAATCATTTTTGAAATGCGTGTTAAAATTATTGGTCAAGTGTCGCAGGCAATAACGATGGTATCCTCTTGGTGGACAAAAACCATTTGCTGGTGTGTTAACAGCCTCGAGAATGCCAGAGTGACGGTCAGAAATAATACAAATACCATCTCTATCGGTCACGTGTTTGCTCAACATTCTCAAAAACCACCCCCACGAGTCGGTTGATTCGTTTTCCGTAACTGCAAATGCAACTGGAAGTAGATGTCCATTACCATCAACAGATAGGGCAATCATTAGCTTACCACTGTATTTGTCATACAAGAATGTCGCGTCAATCAGAAGAGGCCTACAATGTTTGAACCCTTCGATTGATGCTTCGAATGCGAAGAACACACGACGAAATTGAGGATGCTCGTCCCGATCTCATCTGCACCCATTGTCTATGTGACCACTCAATCTTCGTCCCTGGGCTCTTATTATGTACTGCCGCCAACCATCTTGGTAACGTAGCATATGATGCGTCCCAATCTCCGAATGCATTTGCAATTGCTTTCCTTTTAGCATCCCACATTCGCTTGTAGGGAACTTCATGTGAGTATTTTAGCTTAATCATTTCTTTCAAGGCCTTGATAGCAATTGCACGATCTATTTCGACAACGCTTTGTATCTCACGTGCAAGCATGTTGGCGTCGAGTTGGGCATGATTGCGTTCTATGCCGGGATTTATACAACCTGTGCGGCTCGTCTAAGCGAGTGATCTCCCACAATTGTTTCTTCTTTCGCAAACAAGCACGGAGACGCCACATGCACCCAGCCTTCCGCGCGCACTTCGCACTTCAATGCCCATAAGGTTGTAGTTGACTCCATAACAAGGTATTGACAAAAGTTGTTAACATGCCACAATTTTTTGGCATCTTTGCAAGTCTTTCTTATTGTCAAAGCACATTCCTCTTTCCAACTCAAAATTAGGCATGTCCCATCCAGTCGAATGATGAGAATGTTGGATTGCAGTAGAATTAGCCACTTCCCAATCAATTTCATTATACACCGGCAATGGTTGGTAATCTTCTTCATCGCTTGCTTCTTCCATTCACTCCTCCTCGTCAATTGCAAATTGCTCATCATCTTGCAAGTTTTCCACCCCTGGAGGTTCGTAGGTTGGGTCGTCTGTAACAACATTTATACTTTCCCAATTAACAGATGACGCAGCATCCTCGAGGGGACATACGTCCTCGTCAATGTCGTTGTCGTGGTCTTCGTTACGGTCATCACTGGGGGCACTAATGTCATCATCAATCGAAGTAACAAATCTATCTTGCACAACATCACCTATAGGTGATTGCATACGTAATCTTTCCATCATTGATGCAGGGCATGTCATGCCCACATTTTCTTCTACCACTTGTGAATGTACAGTAGAATTTTGATAAGGCTCGATTGGCTCGAAGGTTAAATAAATATCTACCTTCGCTGATAATGATAGATTCGCCACTGTTGACCACATCAACTCGAAGTGGGTGTCGTCTTGCAACGACACGGGGATAAAATATTGTGAACCTGATGTATGAGTTATTACGTGACGATACGTCATCGTAATGAGAGTCTCAGTGGACGAAATACCAAATGCGTTATACACGTGATCCATCAACTCATGTTTACTCGTTCCAAACTTAATAATCGTGGTCATTGATGGGGGTCTACTGTACTCGATGCCTTGCGAAACCTTAACAGTTTCTCCAAATGCATAAAATTGAAACGGGATGTTCCTACCTTCCATGACCTACATAATTTACCGCATTGATAATGTAAAAAAGATTACATATATATCAAGCGAAGAAATGATCAAAATGAGGATTTGAGGCACGATACTTTTTACTAAATATATCGTCTATAATGTTATTATTCTTAATCAGTGGTTATCGAAGCTTCAAGTGGTAGATAGTGAGTTCGAATATGATCAATTGCGGTCACAGTTAGCAAGTTAGCTACTTCCTTGCATGGTCGTGGCCAGAGAAGAGGGAGAAGAATGGACTGACGTATTCAAAGATGAGTAGTGGCATGATTTTTTCATTGTACGATGGTTGACCGAATAATTGGAAATAACTATATCCGGACGGGGCAGCGCCTATAGTCTACTGTCAGCACTAGAGAGCAGAGTGAGGACACTTGTGAATGCGAGATTACGTATTTTGTTACTGATGTTCACTACAAGAAATTCAACTTTTAATTACAAAACTTTCAATCACGAATATAAAAAGTGTAAGTAAAAGTCCATATTTGCTTATGACTCATAAGTTTGTAAAAAAATTGAAAAAATTGTAACTAAAAATATTGTTTGTACTTATGACTCATGAGTTATAAGAAAAAGCTAATAATTATTAAGTAAATATCGACCCAATTCGGCAATAGTTTTTAGTGAGTAATATAATTTCTTTTACTCACAAAAATATATTTATATAAACTACTTTTGTTCGCAAGTAAAAATACTAACTTTTGCTTATGAATCTTAGAGGAAAGTAATATGCATAGCTTTGTAAGTAAATATGTATTTTTACTTACAATATATATACTCAATAAAAGGGAAACTACCAAACTAGAAAAAAGAAGAAGAAGAAGAATAAAATTAATTAACAAATTAAGCTTTCACTAAAAAGGGACGAAACAGTAATGTAATATTAAATTTTGAATTTTGTCTTTTGTACAAGTAAATCTAAAATAAATAAAAGATAGGCACAAAAAAATATCAAAAATAAGAAGATAGGCACAAAAAAGATAACGATCTTGCTACGTACTTGAACACGGACGTGGGAACACACACCTGGAACCACCCACATCCTACTCCCCAATGCACACACGTTGTTTCAAAAGATAATAAGTTAAAAACTCAACAATTTCTCTCCCTATCTCTTAGCCTCACGGTCGTATCTCTCACGTTGACCTCACAACTAATTTCTATTTCATCACGTCACAAATAATCAAAGAGTTCATCTTAACATTGTCGCGCCTTGCACTTCATCTCGATTCTGCATCGTCTCTTGATTTCATGGGTTCATCCATGTCAGTACATGCAATCTCTACAAAGGTTTTGATTTGCATTTCACCTACATTTGTTGATTAATCCTAATGCATTTTATACTTTTCAACTTATTTTCTTCATATTAATTGGGTGCATGTAAGATGCATGAGCCTATTGCAAAGTCGCTACAAGCTTCAAACATCCAATGGCTTTTTTGAAGGTTGTATTCAATTTTTTTAATTTCTTTAATTTTTTTAATGAAGAAAATTATAAATGAATTTTAAACTGTCTAACTTTATTTTTTCTTCTCTTTCTAGTTGTTGGTTGAATGAGCTTTGGAACATTGTTTGGTTACCCAGCTAAATCTACTCTAGCTAGCTTTAGGCTCTCGAATAAGACAAAGTTTGTCAAATTGATGAAAAGCTGATCGAACAATAATCATGAATAAATAAGCGTATTTTATTTAAGTTTAAGCGTATTTTATTTAAGTTCTCTAACTCATTAAATTTTTTTATACCAAAACGAAACTCATTAAATTAACGTGAAAAAAAATAATGAAAGGCACAAAAATTAAACAAAATAATATTTAAATAAAAAATGTAGTTATATTAATGAATATTATTGAAAACGAATAGAAATTTTATTAATAGATATTATACACTTTTACTTATGATGGTGAGTTCGCAAGTCAAAAAGGATCTCTTTACTTACAATTAAGTTTGTAAGTGTAAACTTTTACCGACGACTCTATTCTTACGATGTTTTTACCAACGACATTTTGTAAGTAAAAACTTTTACTTACAATTTCAACACTTTTACTTACAAATTAAATTTGTAAGTAAAAGATTTTTTCCTTCTTGTCGTTGTTGGAGATGGTGAGGCGACTAATAGTGTATACACCGGACACTACATTAATACTAACTTGTAATTGATATCTTGTCGCAATAATCAAACACTGATAATAAATAACGCAGATAATATTTATCTTTGGGTCGATTTGCTACTCACTTGTAAAATGTGCCAAATAATTATCATGCATTTATCACTACACACAATAAACTACGACCACCACTACAAAAAAATTAATTTTTCTATAGGGTTTAATATTTGTAATATTTTAACTATGATGTTCACATTCTTTACTAACTATTTAAAAATAAAATATTTAAATTACACACACCATGCAATAAACACATTTTCTTAAAAAAATCTATTACACTATAAATATTTTAACTATGATGTTCACATTCTTTCTCTCGATCTCCCTCACACTCTCTCTACACTTTCTTCCTCTCTCTTCTCACTGCTCCTCAGTTACTCTATCCCTCTCTTATCAACGAAAACCTCACTGCCTCTCTCCCTCTCCCTATTTTAAATCTCCCCACCGTCCTCCAACCAACATTCAACGCGACATTGATGACCCTAGGTCGATAGGGGTTGTAGGGGGCGGTGGTTTGCAGAGATTCTCTGCAATGCGTTCACGCGTGGTGTACGCACCCGTGAACTCTACACACGCATGCATGCGTGGTCGGTCTCGCATCCCACCCACGAATACATGCATACATGCCCACGAATACATGCATACATGCATCCATGCATGTACGCATACATGCATGCGTGACCACGCATGCATGCATGCGTGGTCAGTTGGTCATGCATGCATGACCACGCATGCATGCATGCGTGGTCAGTGCATGCATGCTTCCATGTGCATGCAGTGCATGAATGCACTGCATGCGTGGTGGCACATGCAGTGCATGCATGCGTGGTATCATACGGTGGAGCGTGTGGTGGAACGTGGGAGACGTGTGGCGTAACGTGGGAGACGTGAGGTGGCGCGCGAGGTAGTGGTGAGGTGGATGCACACGAATGGCGCATTTTCGAAACGCGCCATTCGTGATGTCGTGATGTGTGGTGATGTGGATAGAATGGTGCCTCTTGTAGAGGCGCCATTTGTATGTGTGGTGCTGAGGTGGATGCATTTGTATGAGGTGGATGCAATGGCGCCTCTACAAGAGGCGCCATTTGTATGTGTGTGTCCACGTCACTCCAATTTCGCATTTCGAAAACACGATATACATCAATTAACGAATAAAAAAGTAAATCAATATAATTTACGAATTTAAAAAAAAAAAAACAACAGTACGGATGTAATTTTTTCCTATGGCGTGACCACGGCGTCTCACAAATAAAACACATACACCTCTCGTGCACGCAAAAGCTCTATACACACACAGCTCGTCAACACCCCCTAAATTTACACACACCACCGTGGGCCTTGTTGCTCAAACTTCTTGTTGGGCCCTTACACTGCCAACATTAACACAAATGCGCACCTATATACAATTTATGTCACACGTACACATATAATGCTCAAACTTCTTGTTGGGCCCTTACACTGCCAACACTAACACAAATGCGCACCTATATACAATTTATGTCACACGTACACATATAACGCCTTGCATGTTAAAACTCCAAAACGCCCTCACGGCTTCTCATACATACACATTTTCATGCTGTAGAATACACGGAAACACACGCACACCCCCTTAAAAACGTGAAAAGTTTGACACATGAGATTCTTCAACACGTTGTACTCACGCCACACACACCCACAACGCTTTCACGGCTATTCTCACATCAAGAATACACGCCGCCTCCACGCCTTCACACGCACAACTTCTCCGCGTCCTCACACAAAATCACGCCTCACACAAGCCGTGATGAAGAAACACATGAAAACGTCTCTCACCAACACCTGTCATAGGAACGCCACTACAAAAAAATCGCAAATCAGAAACGGAATTTTCCGTTTCTGATTGGCAAAAATTCCGTCTCTGAATGAAATCAGAAACGGAACAGAGACGGACTCGTTCCGTCTCTCAAAAGCGTCGTCGCGATACGATCGAAACGGAATATGGATTCCGTTTCGATTAGAAACGAATAGAGACGGAAATTATCCGTTTCTGATTAGAGACGGATTTAGAGACGGAACTTAGAAACGGAACAGAGACGGAACAGAAATGGATTTTATTTCGAAATGGTACATTTGTACTTGCATTTCGTCTCTGATTCCGTTCTTCGATTAGCAACGGAATCGAGACGAATTAATAAATTTATGAATTCTCTTTCGATTCGTTTCTAATCAGCAACGGAATCAGAGACGGAATACAAAGTGTCCGTCTCTGATTCCGTCTCTAATTAGAAACGGAATCAAAGACGGATTATTCCGTTTCTGATTCCGTTTAATTAGAGACGGGAATCGAGACGGAATTAATATTTCCGTCTCGATCCGTTTGTGATTGATAGAAATATTTACGGAAAATTAGAGACGGAATAGCAACGGAAAATTTGAATTCGTTGCTAATCCGTCTCTAATTTTTGTTTTGTTTAAATATGGCACGTATACATAAGCCAATCGATTCTTCAACCTAAAAAATCAAAATACAACCCGATATGACATACTCCATCGCTCGCACCCTCCAACAACTCCTTGAGGGTGCTAACATCCCCCAAAGAAGCCAAATTGCGCATCCATACATCAAAAATATATATCAACAAAAATTCAAAAGAGAAAGAAAAAATGTGAAGCGAAAATTAGCCCAAACAATCCTATCGTTCAACAAGCAAAAAAAAAAAAGAACACTCACAAAAGGTCCAAAATTTGGAAGTATAGACAAAAAGGACTTCATCTAATAAGTAAAACGACTTTGAAGCATTTCGAATCTCCATCGAGGGCAACAACCGGTGAGTATGCACTGAAAGAAGTAGGCAAAGGAGAGATTAATTAGTTTGAGGTCCCTGCAGTTAGCGCGCTAACTCCAAAGTATTAGCGCGCTAATTAGCCCCTGCCAGATATTTTTGACTTTTGGAAATCAAGCTTTAAATTTGAATTTTTGATTTCCTGGATTCCTAGAACGGCTATAAACGGTCATATTGGAATTCCTATCACTATAAAACCACCACAAACTTGGTTTTAACATAAGGAAGACGAAACACATTAAAAAATGCAAGATCTACAAAGAGAAGAATGGCATAAGTGCAAGAATGCTAAAAGGGAAAAACTAAAAGTTAAGCACAAACCTATCATGTAAGTATGATTCTAGAACTCATCCTCTCACCCCATCTAAACTGTTGTGTGCTCCAAAGGCGACAAGCCATGTGTTCGTACTAAAAAAAAAAAAAATAAACCAGCTGGGATTCAAGAAAAGCAGTGAAGAAAAGAAAAAAACCATACACTGGTGAATAATAATGATACCAAAAAAAAACATGATCATCAAGCAAATGCAGTCACGGACTGAAGTTGGTGTCAATGTTGCTATTTTCCTAGGCATAGGAGATGGCGAACAATGTTTCTATAAGATGGACCTATCATGTAAGTTGAGTTGTATAACATGTATAACATGTTTTATAAGGGTTGGTTAGGTCGTGGACGAGTTTATGGGTCGCTAACACAAAGGGATAAAATTATTACTCTGAGGTCCCTGCAGTTAGCGCGCTAATTCCAGTATTAGCGCGCTAATTAGCCACTTGCCGAGATATTTTTGACATTTGGAAATCAAGCTTTACATTTGAATTTTTGATTTTCGGGATTCCTAGAACGGCTATAAACGGTCATATTGGAATTCCTATCACCATAAAACCACCACAAACTTGGTTTTAACATAAGGAAGAAGAAACACATTTCAAAATTCAAGATCTACAAAGACAAGAAATTTGATTTTTTAGAAGGAGCAATAGGAGATCACTATAAAACCACCACAAACTTGGTTTCAACTATAATATACTACTTGTTTGAAACAAACTAAACCACCAACAATATGTAAATCAAGTAACTTAAAAAGTCAACACGACAAACTATTGAAAGGAAGTGATTCGATCGCTAAAATAGAATAGCCAAGAGAAGATTCACCTCGATAAGCACCTAAGCCACCGGCCCCAAAGCCTCCATAACCCCCACCAAGCTCACGCCTCCACTATACCCACCACGCCTACCTCAGAGACACGGAGTCCTATAAGGACCAAAATCACCACCACCAAAAAAAGAATGAGTTTAACATGCAAATGAAACAAATCGTCTACAACATGCTCATCGTCAAAAGCAATGAACCCATTCCCTCGAGAACGAAAGGAAAAACTAAAATCCGCCTATCCAGAAAACAGGAGAAAAAAAAATAAAGGAACTTCATCATCGGTACCCTCCACTACATCGAGCTTCAACAAACCACCATCGTCCGCAGGTACATTCATTGTCCATTTAATCTAAGCATTTGAAACAAACAACAAGTCAAGTACCTATGTATCACCAACCTGCTCATCTCTCGAGAGCCACGTTTACGTCTCACGCCCAACATTGTCCCCTTGTTGGGGTGGATCGCCGGATCTATTTGCGGCGGTGTTGCTGGTCATGAGGTGGCGGTGGTGGTGGCGGTGGTGGTGGTTGTTGCTGAGCTAGGCCTATTTCGTCCATGTCCATCCCAAGACGTTGATGCATGAAGTTCATAACCTTTCGTAGTTGCTCCGCAACGACATCGAACTCTCGCCCGCGGCACCACATCCGGCGTCGCGACGTGCTAGCACCGGGAGTTCCGTATCTCCTCTTCTTTCTCCCTACGGACCCGAGTCCGTAGACACGTCCTTTGGAACACTCACCCGCCACATTGAGGTACACCGCCTCATCATCCACCGATTGCTCCGGTGTAGCACGGGTCGGCTCCCGACGTCCGCTCCGGAGCCTATCCCGCATATATGCACAACAAACAAAGTACATGATATGGGGTAAGTGAAAGACTTAATAATAATTTACATTTTTATTCTACACTTACATAGAACCGCTCGATCTAGTATCGATGAATGTCGTCTGTCGTGATTAACGGTGTGGAGATGCAAGTACAAATCATTCACCGACGGTGGCGTCTCGGATGAATCGGTCTGCGTGCGGGACCAAGCATAGTGAACAAGAGTATAAATGTACGAAATATCCTAGATGTTAAAAAAAACTAACCAATCTTTCTTGGGTAGTCGCAAATGACACGGAACCACCACCGTGCTTCGAGGGTCCGGTCCCGGGGCCTTCGACCTCGGTGTTCCTATTCTGCGTCGCTTGCCTAGACCTAGCACTGGAAGTCCTCGCTCTCCCGATCTTGCAAGTATCTCCTCCATGCCTCATCTCGTAACATAAGCCGTCGCACCCGATTCTTCTTCAACTTGTGCATCAACGCGGTGTACCTTGTGCCTGCAAGCTTTGTCGTACGCCGCTCGCACGAAATCCTCGGGAAGTGCATCATCCCATCTAAAAAATATCTACAAATTGGCGATTGCTATTGTTAGCACTTATTTGAGAAAATAGTATAAATCATAAGGCACATGGTAGTCTTGTTTACCTTCCATTGTCGCCGTATTGGTCTTTATGATGAGGCGATGCACCGACTTCCAACAATACCCTTCGGGAATCATCCATCGTTTAAAAACTTTTGTCATCCTCCGTGCACAAAAGTGCGAAGGATGCAACTCCCTGTGTTTCATGAACATGCATATCACCTTAACTACTTCTTCAATATTTGACATCCATATTGAAATTGACATATAAAAGTCAAACGCAAACTTACGTATCATTGGCAATCGGCGTGATAGGGATCCCCGCACGCGAGGGGCCTCCATCCCGGCCTCGAGGTGGGCCGGAGGGCCTGTCACCTCCAACTCGCTCTTACGTCTTCCTCTCGGGATCTTTGCCGGTGATCTTTGTGGCTGGGGTGCGGGCCTCGTGGGTAAAGGAGTCATTGACGTCGGAGAAGGTGTGGGGAAGTGTGTAGTAGGCATAGTCCTTGATGACGACGAAGATGGTACAGACGACCCCGACGGTATGGAAGGGGAAGGTGACTGCTGAGCCGTATCGTGCTCGAGAGACCGAGAAGTCGGAATCGATAATGGAGGTATCGAACCACGACCTCGACCGCCACGACCTCTATGGACCCCTCTGTGGCCCGACCACGAGGGCCGGTTGGTATTTCGCCGCGGATGTCGGTGCCGCACCTATTCCGCCCGGACGATGGCGTCCTAATGGCAAACCTCGACATCCCCTACGACCACGTCCGGCCATGATACCTAACAATCCGCCACGAGTAAAACATCGAAAAGAAGGGCATACAAAAAGTAGAAATTCAGTCTATATTATTGGACTTAATAAGAACAAAATCCATGCAAATAAAAGTAACTACATTATTGGTCGTTGACGTATCATATACAAACTTTATTCACTATCATCCGTTTCAAATTCACTCTCATGAGTAGAAGGTGATGATTCTTCTTCTGATTCATCTTCACTATAAACTTCATCGCTTGGACCCACTTCAACAATGAATCGAGTCCCAGTCGGAACATCCAGATTATTGATATCGGCGTCTGCATCATCGACTACGCACGTGGTGGGCATCCCATCTTGGAAAGCAATCTCTGCCGAGCCCTGGTCATTATCGTCTTTGCTAGTTTCCTCGTCAGCGAATTTTGGCTGACAGCAACAAACTGCTAGCCATTCTTGTCGATCGTTCCGCATAGAAGGGTACGAAAGGTAGTAGACTTGAGTGGCTTGCATTGCCAGTACAAATGGCTCGTAGTTGTTATATCGTCGACTTCGATGAACCTCTACCAATTGAAGTGTTGGGTGAGTCCTAACACCATGATTCGGTGTAGGGTCATACCATTCGCACTTAAACAAGACCACACGTTTGAGGCCGGTATACTCAATCTCCACAACCTCTTGCAGTACTCCATAATAGTTATGGGAAACATCGGCGTAGTTTGAACCCTTCACCAAAACACCGCCGCTTTCTGCGTCGATCTATCAACGTCATATGTTGCGGAGTGGAACTTATACCCATTAACAAGGTAACCGGGGTAGACGGTACATGATCTACTAGGACCAACAGAAAGATCAACGAGCGTCTCGTCAACTATAGAATTCCGAGCCTATTCGTCAAAATTAGAGATGCAATATGACACATTAGTTATGGGAGAAACATTTGAATCTATAACGTACAAAAGTAATGCCCTTACATATGTTTGAAACCAAATGGGGAAGTTGTGCTCTAGACTACTATCAACTTGCGACTCCCCCATTGCTTGAGTGATTTCATCGACGAATATCCTAGAAGAAATGAACGTGTAAGTCGGATGTATTTATAATGTATGAACAATGAATGTCTTGCATTAATGAAAGAAAGTGATGGACATATCGAACGTAAGGAGCGATCTCTGGACAATTGAGCAAGTATGTACGAATGAGCGGCATTATACTCCCGCTCTGTTAAGTACCGCTCCTTCGACTTGCCCATGGGTCGACCGGGATAAGTGAAAATCGAGAAATTGCCAACGAAGTTCGGTGTGGGCCCAAGATCGCCATCGTCGTTACGTGGCACTTTGTCATGCAACGTAAAGACGTGATCTTCGAAGTAGTAAGAACAAAAGGACGTGACCTCTTCTACCAAATAAGCATTACACATGGAGCCCTCAACCTTCGCTTTGTTTCGCACATTGTTCTTCAAATGTTTAAGGTACCTATATGAATGTTATAGGAAATGTTGATATAAAACCTATTGAATGGGAAAATAATATCAAGGGCTCAAGATAGTACCTCTCAAATGGATACATCCATCGAAATTGAACGGGACCAGGCCGGACGGGCCTCGTAGGCCAAGTGGATTGGTAGGTGTTCCATAGAGTCAAATAAGCTTGGAGGGAAAATTTTTTCCAACTTGCAAATGATTTTTGGTATTTGAGACTCTAAGACCTCCATATCTTGAATCTTGACACATTTCGCGATAAGGGACCAGGAAAAATAGGCTTAATTCGCTAATTGCAACCCAAACCGGGTTTGGGAGAAGTTCTCTGAATGCAATTGGTATCAACCGTTGCATGAATATATGACAATCATGGCTCTTCATGCCGAACATTCGCAGATTTCTTTGGATCTACACATCGACCAAGATTCGATGCGTAACCATCAGAAAACGCAACTTTTTAACCCACTCGCACAATTTTTGTCTACTTGATGTATCAAGAGCATAGCACCCAAGGACGTAAGTATTTGTCACCGAATCAATGTGTAGAGAAGGTCGGTGACAATATTCACGAATATCTTGCCTCGATTTTGCATTGTCCTTACTCTTGCCCGTACACACATAATAGTGTTGAAAATGTTGTCAAAAACATTTTTTTCAATGTGCATGACATCTAAGTTGTGGCGGATCAAGTTTGTCTTCCAATACGGCAAGTCCCGAATATGCTTTTCTTCCTCCATCCCGAATTCTTAGCTATCCGCCCATTCACGATTAAGCGCCGATTTGTCACCTTCATCAAGCCAAACGATTCAATTTCGCCAAAATTTCTTCACCAGACCGCAAAGCGGGCGGATCATCGATTATGACCATTTTGCCTCTAATGAAATTTTTTTGTCTTTCCTTAATGGTGATGACTTCTCCAAGAAACGACGATGACAAGTCAAACCACGATGTCTTACCTCCATTTCGCAATTGAAATGCATTTGTATCCTCCATACAATATGGACAAGCGTACTTACCGTGTGTGCTCCAATAGGACAACATGCTATATGCGGGGAAATCACTAACGAGTCCATAAAAGGGCAACTCGCATGACAAAATTTGTCTTGGTGGAAACGTCGTATGTAACCACCCCATTGTTCCATAAATCTTGCAACTCTTTCACAAGCGGTGAAGGAACACGTCGATTTTTCGCTTTGGGCTGGTCGGTCCGGGAACGATAACCGTTAAGAACATAAACTCGATTTCATGCACATCGACGGTGGAAGGTTGTAAGGAGTCAATATCACGGGCCACGAAGAGTACGATTTCCGAAAATCCCAAATACTTGAAAACCATCGGTGCACAATCCTAAACGAACATTCCGAACCTCGGCGGCAAAGTCTTTATTGACGTCATTAAAATGTCTCCAAGCAATCGAATCGAAACAGTGTTGCATAACATCTTGAGCGATGAATGATCTCCATGCCATCGCATATGTTTTGCGGTTGACTCGCGCACGCATACAATCGTTGCAACCGAGGGCCCAAAGGGAAGTAGTACATTCTTTTGAAAGGGCGGTTTTTTGTGTTCCGACCACGACCTCGTCGATGTGCAACGTATCGTGATTTCCCACAAAATTTACATGACGTCAACTCGAGTCCACTCCCCAATAAATCATACATTGGTCCTCACAACAATCTATTTTCTCAACAGTAGACCTAGACCTCGCATTAGTCTTTTAGTGGCATAAAAATTCTCAACCATTGAGTTGTCATTTGGCAAACAATCCTTCATGAGTTTAATGATTTCATTATACCCTCGTTCAGATATATGATGTTCAGACTTGATCGCAAGTAATCTTGCCATTGCCGACAACGTTGTCATGGTTTCGCAACCAGGCCACAATTGTTCCCTACTTGCATCAATCATGTCATATAGTTGGCGTGCTTGGGGGTTTGGTGATTCTTCCATGACATTCCAATTGAAACTTGGACCTGCCACGTTGTGTAGCATCTCGCGGTAAGGTGTCGGATCGTAGCCTCGAACATCAGCATCATCAATATGGCAATCCATTGCGTGAAAATTTTGCGGCCCTTCATCTCCGTTCTCACCATGTTCGTACCAACTGTGATATCCCCGGACAAATCCATACCTACATAGGTGGTGCTCAACCGTTTCGACGTCCAGGTACGGAACAAGTCGACATTTCTTAAAATTGCACGGACATCTAATCTTTCGTTCACTTTGGTATGTAGGACAATGTTGTTTTGCAAATGATATGAATTCTTTAACCTTCGCCGCGAATTCAATTCGAACATAACCGTTGTCGAGCCGGTTGTACATCAAGTCTCTGTTTATAGACGACATTCCTAGTCGAACGTAACCCTTGTCGAGCCGGTTGTCTATTCAAGTAATGAAATAATAATGAGTAAGATGATAAGAAGCCTCCAAAATGGAGAATATTGTAAATCGGAAATGCGATCTACACCATCTAAAGAGAAGAAATTGATAGCTTAGTGAAAGAACGAGGTTCGCACATTAAACTCATGGGTAGAGAATAAATTGACAAAGTTAGGAAGTCATTAATGAGTCATCACAATGTAAAGAGAAGGAATTGATTGAGTTATGTTGTTTATGTAAGAAGCTTGGGCATTATCAAAAGGATTGTTGTAAATGACTCATAATAAACATGTATAACATGTATTATAAGGGTTGGTTAGGTCCTGGACGAGTTTAAGGGTCGCTAACACAAAGGGATAAAATAATTTTTTTCGGTTCCCCTGCGGTTAGCGCGCTAATTACAGAATTAGCGCGCTAATTAGCCACCGCCATATATTTTTGATTTGTTGGAAATCAAGCTTTACATTTGAATTTTTGATTACCTGGATTCCTAACACGGCTATAAACGGTCATATTGGAATTCCTATCATGATAACCAACAACACCTAACTAATCAATCATCCATAGCAAGTGCATGAATATGAAATTACTAACTATAACATCAAACGACAAAGTAATTACCTCAGTACATGATTCTAATGTATTATAATGACTCTCATGACATGCTTTACCGATAAAATAAACATGGAATAACAACCAAATACGGATGACATGCTTTACCGATAAAATAAACATGGAATAACAACGAAATACGGAATCAATATAAATCTTGAATTGCTCAATTAAAAGGTTGAAATGAAATAGTACATATTAATAAACCTAAAAATAGAACAAGCATAACCTCAATAACTATGCATGTAAGAGAAGAAGCGAGAACAAAAACTTCTAAACCAAACAAAAGACACAACATTAACTTAATAGATCAAGTGAAGAACACCAACTAATGCACAATCAACCAAGGAACAAATCAAATCACTCAAGAACAGTTAAAATAAAACCTCATAAAGTAATAACAATTATAAGAACTGAACTCTTAAAATATGTCACACGATAAAGAGTTTGTTCCTTCACAGTTCATAAACAATAAGGTAGTACTATAACACGGCCAATTGCCAAGACGAATATACAAAAATAAAATGGATTCCATGACCATAATAGCTAAGACCTTTCAAGAAAATAAATTTTTCATTTAAATCCATTTATTAGACTAGTATATTTGAGCCGCTAAGAAAACCTAGTATACACAATGGTCGACCACATTATGTTCATTTCCTATATTTGAACATCAAGGCATATATATGATTGCCTTCCCTAGCGAGATATAGCTTCAGTTCAAGTGAAAATCTATAACATATTTCATTCATGAGCATAATATTTGCAATGCTAACAAGTATTACGACTTTAATATTCCTGGATGCCGCATATAATGTACGTAGGAACACCGGACACCCCAAATATTTATTGATAGATGGAAATTTATGAAGTCTCCATGCTTAATTTAAATTGGAAAATCTCTCTAGATAAAATAGCTTCTTGCCTTCAACTCCGATGTTTACTAGAAGATCGAACTATCAAATGAACCATAGCGGAAACTTAAATAATTCTCATGTCACCCGACGGAATATTCCATTAATTTTTTAAATTAGATAAACAAGGGGACTAGAACGCCAACATGAGACGCAAATTTTTAGCGAAAACGGCCAAGCTTCAAGACTTCCTCAAAACCGTCACAAGGTGAATGATCTCTATGAAAGTGAAGAGCTTTTGATCATGAGTGTTACTGCATTATAAAGAACAATAAAAAACAAATAAGAAATGAAGATTGTAGTAAGACTCCAAAACTACAAATTCCTTGCTAACCGGATCCGAATCGAGACCGAGAGAGAGCGAGAGATATCGGCGATGAAGGAGACCGGCGCGACGAGACGGAGAGACCGAGAGAGACGGCGAGACCAGGTAGCACGACCAGACGGAGAAACGGAGACCACCGCGACCAGACGGCCAGAGCGAGCACCGAGAGAGACCAGCTCGCACGACCGGACGGAGAGACGAGACGATCGAACGGGATGGACGTGTGGGGACGAGACGATCGACCGGCGCGACGAGACGGAGAGACCGAGAGACGGCGAGACCGGGTAGCACGACCGAGACGGAGAAAAGGAGACCACCGCGACCGGACGGCGGGAGCAGAGCACCGAGAGACCAGCTCGCACGACCAGACGGAGAGACGAGACGATCGAACGGGATGGACGTGTGGGGACGAGACGATCGACCGGCGCGACGAGACGGAGAGACGGATTTAGGTTTTTGGGGTTTTTTCGTGGGAATGATTTGGGGATTTCGTGTTTTGTTGCGGGGGTGGGGGTGGGGTGCGGGGGAAGGAGAAGAGGCTGCCAGGATCAGAGAAAATACAAATCTCGAGGAATGATGAACGGCCATAAGAAATGAAGAATTTGGCGGGAATGGTGGCGCCAAATTTCAGAGACGAAATTAAATTCCGTCTCTAATTCCGTCTCTAATTCCGTCTCGATCCATCTCAAATCCGTCTCTGAAAATTTCCCTGTCTGTTCCGTTGCTAACTGTTACAATTAGAAACGGAATAAGTTCCGTTTCTAATTCCGTTTCTGATTTAGAAACGGAAATAAATTCCGTTTCTAATTCCGTTGCTGATTTGCTATTTTTTTGTAGTGCGCCATGTACACGCCGTGATGTCCATGAGCATCACGACGTCTTCCCGGCGTGTCCTTCCCACTCTCTGGTTCACGCATACGTGGGTGACGCCGTGAGAGATATGTACTGGAGGCGTCTCCGCGGCGTCCACCTGGAACCAAAAACCCAAAAAATCGATAAATACAAAAACTGAACCCCACTCTTGGCGATCGACGCCTACATGTTTTCCGACATCAAGACTCCTCAAAATCGACTCCGGATCGTCTTGGGATGCCCGGATTTCACCAATTCATCAAGAAAACAAAACCCAATCTAATTACCCAATTTAAAACAAGAACGGAATAAAAACAGTGACACCGGCATCATGCCGTGTGTTTGATCGCTTTGGGGGTTGCCGAGAAACCGGTGGGACACCAGGATCGTCTCCGGCAAACCACCTTTGTCACTGCGACAATGTAATAGTGATTTAACTCAACAAAACTGAAAAATAGGGAAAAGGGAAAAAGGAGGAAGAGCGTTGTTCTCACCTTGATTCCGGTGAGAAAATGGGTCTCCGGCGAGACCCCGATAGCCCAACCTTACCCAAAATGGGTGTTCTTGCTCTCCAAGCAAAAAGAACAAAAGAGAAGAAAGAAGAGCGTTGGAGAGAGAGAGAGAGAGGGGTGAGAGAAATGTGAAAAGTGTGGTGTGTGAGATGGGTGCTTTTTATAGATCCTCATTGCATCCTCCCTCACACACGCATCTCGAGATAAATCCCACAGCTCCTCTCTTAGATGTGTCATCACTCACTAGCTCATCCATTTGACTCCTCTAAGTGACTTGGGTGTCACTTAATTATCCGGCTCTCGTGTTGTTATCGCGCTCCTCGGCCCATATTGCACCATAAATCAACTCGTCGCGTCCGTTGACTCGTCACATCCCGATAAAAAATTATATTAATTATCTGCAAAATCATTTATTAGTATTTTCTGCGTTTTAATTGTAACGGCCCAATTTTCAATGGCCGTTATTGATGATGAAAATGCAGACGTGGACGCCAGCCGGAACGTTCTTGGGTCCCTAGTAAAGACAAAATTTAAGCCGAGGGAAAATAATATATATATAAAATGAATTATTTGTGATAAAATATGTAAATTGTTGGGCGCCTAGGGATACGCGGGGTCGTGGTCGACACGCGTGGGTGGTACGTTAGTGTGCACGCCCGAGTACGCTCATTGGCGCGCCCGATAAAATTTTAAATGCGAAAATATAGGTGAGTGTATATATTTATATATATAGGTAAATTGATATATATATATATATGGTAATTCAGAAAATAAAATAGAAAATGCAAAATTACCAAAAAGGGTATTGAAGGAAAGAAGGAAAGAGATAGACATGAGGGGTATTTTGGTCATTTCATCTCAAAATGTTGATAAACAACACTCGACACCACCATTTTCCCCATTTAATCGATCGAGAGGAAGAAGAATCGGGAGAAGGAGAGGAGGCGAGCTTGAGGCGGAGGAGAGCGAGGCGAATGAGGTGAGTCGTTGACGTTGTTGTGTTGTTTTAGTTATTGATTTGGCGTGCGTTGTGGTGGTGGTGACGGTTTGGTGGTGTTCGGTGGGGTGCTCAGGCTCGGACGAACTGCCATGGCAATTCGTCCGAGAAAGAACATGGCATGGGAGATGTCTCCCATGCCAAGAGGAGATGAGGGGTTGGGGTTGAGAGCCAACCCCAACCGAAATGAGAAGAAAAAAAAAAAAAAAAAAAAACAACAGAAGCAGAACGCACTGTGTGCGTTCTGTTGGGGAAGATGATCCCCTGAACCGGGCCGGTTCGGTCCGGTTCAGGGGATAAATAAATGAAAAAAAGAAGGGGGGTTGGCTCCTGAACCGGGCCGGTTCGGCTCGGTTGAAGCCGAACCCGATTCGGCCGGTTCGAGCCAACCCATCCCCAAATAAAAAAAAATTAATTAAAAAAAAGAAAGAAAAAAAAAGCAGTTTTAAATAAAATAAAATACAGAAAAATAGGGAAAAATAGTAAAAAAAAAAGAATTATGGAAAAATTCTGAAAAATCCAGAAAAATATGAGGAATGAGAAAAAGGGTTCATAAAGGAATTTTGGGATTTCTCGGGAATGTTGGCGAGATATAGTCGGGTTTTAGCCTCGAGAAACGAAAAATTGAAGCTAATTTAATGAAAAATGATCTTAGGTATAATTCGGGTGGAAATTTTGATTTGTTGGGCATTTATTCGAGCTGGACCGGGTAATTGGAGTGCGGTATAGGTGCGTAAACCCCAACAGAAACACATCTGGAGTATTTAATTCTTTAAATTCTTGCGTTTATTATTCTTGAAATTCATATTCATTGTGATCATGTGTTGGTCTAGTTATTGGTTGGTGTTGGATTTGTTTTCACTATCGAAGTTTATTCGAGACGATTGTGGCACGTGATCAAGCATGCTAGATTGTAGCACGTGTACTTGCGCCGCCGGTGGATTGTGACCCGAGCCGCGGGATGCATGTGTTCGGTGGGTTTGTGATTTGTTCCGGTCACCGTTAGTAGTTCGGATGTGGTTTAGACTTGATGTGCTCAGTCGGGGTCATCCGAATCTACGAAGTATGATCTAGTATGTGAGATTGCATTCTACTTTTTTCTGGTTTTATCGTAATTGTTGTGGAGCATATTGTTGGCATTATGATTATTCGTTGATCATCTTGCATGCTTGTTACCTACACATGCAGGGTTTTATGGCTTCCCATACTCTTTGCATGTGTAGCTAACGTTAGTTATTGGCCTCTGAATCTGTTTATTATTTACTCGATGGTTTTCTTTGGGAGTTTACTCACTGGACTCGTCACTGTATGTGTTGGGTGATTTGAGTGCAGGATTTGATATGTGAAGTGGGCAAGGAGACACTTAAAGATTTTCTGTGACTGACAACGGAGACTACTCCTCTTATACTCCTGGTTGGTTGTATGTATTTATTTGATTTATGCTGGGTTTGGGACTTGAGAGATAGGTTGTATATTTTGATATTTTGAGGATCTTGGATGATATGTATATGATTTACAGTTGATATGGTTTCCACTTAGGCATTATACTCATAATATATATGATAAATCTTTATGTCATTAGTAAATCTTCCGCTGCGTAAATTGAGGTTAAATGATATTAAATGAATAAAAGTTAACTTATAACATCAAGGTTAACCGGAAATTGATTAATAATAGAAAATTGGGCGTGGGACACAGCTGGCGGTGACGTGGTCAGTTGTGGGCCCGCGTGGCCTCCCGTGGCGGACCAATGTGGAAATTTAGAGCCTCCACATTTTGGTATCAGAGCTTAGGTTTAAGAAACCCAGGGAGTGAGGTGTGGGTTATGGTTACCTCTGATACCGTCACATTTTGGTATCAGAGCGAGGTCAAACTTTGAGAATTGGAGATTGAACAATAGTATAAACTTAATGAATAAATTTTAGATGTGGAAACCACAAGTGAATGATTAAAGGCTTAGTTGGGAAGTGATGTGAGGCGGGTAAATTTAGGAAATTACATATGCGTATGTTTTGATTGTGTACTATATATTATATGCGTATGTACTGAGTCTGATCCAATGCACGTTGGTTGTGCAGTTTATGATGGACAGACAGACTCCTACTACTCCGCCGACTACTCAGCAGGAGGTTGGAGAGACTAGTGATCATACCACTAGTGACGTGGCTGATTTGCGAGCTATGATGCAGAGATCGAGCGAGCGGCGATTGATTCAACAGAGCAGCTATAGCTATTACAAGAGCTCGATGGTCGAGTTGATGGAGTACATTCGGAGTTCGAGGACGCCAGCAGTAGCACCGACTGCTGAGCGTGCTGCACTTACTACCACTCAGGCAGCATTAGCCCCAGCTGTTGCTACACAGGCGGCTGGGTCAGAGATAGTTATAGAGAGGGTTGAGCCAGTTGTAGTGCCAGCAGAGACTACTGTGGTGACACCCACTACTACGGAGCAGCAGATAGGGACTTCGACTGCTAGGAGTAGGATGTCAGAGGCAGCGAAGATGGTGAAGGACTTTATGAGATTTAATCCTACATACTTCACTGGAGTTAGTGATCCTGAGGTTGCAGGACGTTGGTTGATGACTCACAAACGACTACACCAGTTGCTGGAGGTACCCGAGATAGATCAGGCACGTATTTCAGGCTATTGTCTGAGGGGTCAGGCTGCAGTTTGGTGGACCACCTACACTGACATACATGGTACGCCAGCGACGTGGGGAGAGTTTAGACAGTTATTTTTGGACGAGTATATTCCCACAAGAGGTGCGTTTACGATTGAGGAGCAGTTCTTGAGTTTGCGACAGGTACCATGTCAGTTTCGCAGGTATATGGATCGATTCAGGTACCTCATGATGTATGCTATGGATGTGGCTAATACTGAGAGGTTACAGATCTACTATTTTATCAGAGGTCTGGATGAGAGGATTGGAAGTGTGATAGTTGCGATTGGTGCAGAGACGCTGCAGATTGTTTATGATAGGGCGTTGGCTCGCGAGACATATTTGTTGCAGATCGAGGAGAAATTAGATCATCGTACACCCGGAGATGATTTGCAGTTGGATCATGATTTCAGTGACGATCGTGATTTGATGGATGATCAGGACGACTATGATGACGGGCAGATAGATTGGAGTCGCGAGGACGACCAGGACCAGACTAATGATCAATTCACTAATGACGATCACCAGGTGGTACATGAGATTGTACCTATACCGATACAGCAACCGAGACAGTCGTACAGACAGAATCAGGATCAGAGGGACCGGAGTTGGGGTCAGCGCTCGGAGGACCGACAATCTGGAGTTAGGGACAGACGTAAGTGTTATCGGTGCGGACAGAGAGGTCACATCAGTGTGAATTTCCCTGGAGCCTTGCCAGCGTCAGAGATACAAACCGGGGAGAGAGTTCACATTATAGTACCACCAGTCAGAGAGACGACCCGACAATATGAGTAGGGTACGTTGTTTTGCTAGTCCTTTTTTCATGCATTCGTTGCATATAGGTTATTTAGTTTATTTTTGAACCAGCGTGTTTTAGTGGATGTGTTCACTAGGGTTATTGTGAGATTGTTAGATTAGTAGATGTGTTCACTAGGGTTATTGTGAGATTGTGAGATTAGTAGATGTGTTCACTAGGAGGTGGTTGTGAAACTGGTAGATGTATTCACCAGGAGGTTGTGAAACTGGTTGATTGGTTCACCAGGAGTCCATTTCCAACTGGTTGTTGTGGGATTGGTTGATGTTTTCACCAGGGACTGGTCGATGTGTTCACCAGGGATTGGTTGATATGGATTGGTTGATGAGTTCACCAGGGATTGATTTGTGCACCAGAAGTTAGTGGACGACTGGTTGATCGTTCACCAGTGACAGGTTGATTTGTTCACCTAGATTTGAGTTCGATTAGTTCAGTTAATGTGCGTTCTGGCTGAGTGAGGTGAAGTTTCTCGGACATGTCATCAGTAGTCCAGGGATATCTGTCGATGGGGACAAGATTCGAGTGATCATTGATTGGAGGACACCTAAGTCAGTTTCAGATATTCGTAGTTTCTTGGGACTTGCAGGCTATTACTAGCGGTCGGTGTAGGATTCTTCTTTGATTAGCTTACCAACGTTTGTTTAGATTGGTTGACCTGATGGGTAATTGTATCCACGTTGCAGTTCTCTGAGACGAGATATTAGTTATCTTAAATTTCGGGACGAAATTTCAAATTAGTTGGGAAGAACTGTAACGGCCCAATTTTCAATGGCCGTTATTGATGATGAAAATGCAGACGTGGACGCCAGCGGGAACGTTCTTGGGTCCCTAGTAAAAACGAAATTTAAGCCGAGGGGAAATAATATATATATAAAATGAATTATTTGTGATAAAATATGTAAATTGTTGGGCGCCTAGGGATACGCGGGGTCGTGGTCGACACGCGTGGGTGGTACGTTAGTGTGCACGCCCGAGTACACTCGTTGGCGCGCCCGACAGAATTTTAAATGCGAAATTATATGTGAGTGTATATATTTATATATATAGGTAAATTGATATATATATATATATATGGTAAATCAGAAAATAAAATAGAAAATGCAAAATTACCAAAAAGGGTATTGAAGGAAAGAAGGAAAGAGATAGACATGAGGGGTATTTTGGTCATTTCATCTCAAAATGTTGATAAACAACACTCGACACCACCATTTTCCCCATTTGATCGATCGAGAGGAAGAAGAATCGGGAGAAGGAGAGGAGGCGAGCTTGAGGCGGAGGAGAGCGAGGCGAATGAGGTGAGTCGTTGACGTTGTTGTGTTGTTTTTGTTATTGATTTGGCGTGCGTTGTGGTGGTGGTGACGGTTTGGTGGTGTTCGGTGGGGTGCTCGGGCTCGGACGAACTGCCATGGCAGTTCGTCCGAGAAAGAACATGGCATGGGAGATGTCTCCCATGCCAAGAGGAGATGAGGGGTTGGGGTTGAGAGCCAACCCCAACCGAAATGAGAAAAAAAAAAAAAAAAAAAAACAACAGAAGCAGAACGCACTGTGTGCGTTCTGTTGGGGAAGATGATCCCCTGAACGGGCGGTTCGGCTCGGTTGAGCCGAACCCGGTTCGGTCCGGTTCATGGGATAAATAAATGAAAAAAAGAAGGGGGTTGGCTCCTGAACCGGGCGGTTCGGCTCGATTGAGCCGAACCCGATTCGGCCCGGTTCAGGCCAACCCATCCCCAAATAAAAAAAAATTAATTAAAAAAAAAGAAAGAAAAAAAAAAGCAGTTTTAAATAAAATAAAATATAGAAAAATAGGGAAAATAGTAAAAAAAAAGAATAATGGAAAAATCCAGAAAAATATGAGGAATGAGAAAAAGGGTTCATAAAGGAATTTTGAGATTTTCTCGGGAATGTTGGCGAGATATAGTCGGGTTTTAGCCTCGAGAAACAAAAAATTGAAGCTAATTTAATGAAAAATGATCTTAGGTATAATTCGGGTGAAAATTTTGATTTGTTGGGCATTTATTCGAGCTGGATCGGGTAATTGGAGTGCGGTATAGGTGCATAAACCCCAACAGAAACACATATGGAGTATTTAATTCTTTAAATTCTTGCGTTTATTATTCTTGAAATTCATATTCATTGTGATCATGTGTTGGTCTAGTTATTGGTTGGTGTTGGATTTGTTTTCACTATCGAAGTTTATTCGAGACGATTGTGGCACGTGATCAAGCATACTAGATTGTAGCACGTGTACTTGCGCCGTCGGTGGATTGTGACCCGAGCCGCGGGGTGCACATGTTCGGTGGGTTTGTGATTTGTTCCGGTCACCGTTAGTAGTTCGGATGTGGTTTAGACTTGATGTGCTCAGTCGGGGTCATCCGAATCTACGAAGTATGATGTAGTATGTGAGATTGCATTCTACTTTTGTCTGGTTTTATCGTAATTGTTGTGGAGCATATTGTTGGCAGTATGATTATTCGTTGATCATCTTGCATGCTTGTTACCTACACATGCAGGGTTTTATGGCTGCCCATACTCTTTGCATGTATAGTTAACGTTAGTTATTGGCCTCTGAATCTGTTTATTATTTACTCGATGGTTTTCTTTGGGAGTTTACTCACTGGACTCGTCACCGTATGTGTTGGGTGATTTGAGTGCAGGATTTGATATGTGAAGGGGACAAGGAGACACTTAAAGATTTTCTGTGGCTGACAATGGAGACTACTCCTCTTATACGCCTGGTTGGTTGTATGTATTTATTTGATTTATGCTGGGTTTGGGACTTGAGAGATAGGTTGTATATTTTGATATTTTGAGGATCTTGGATGATATGTATATGATTTACAGTTGATATGGTTTCCACTTAGGCATTATGCTCATAATTTATATGATAAATCTTTGTCATTAGTAAATCTTCCGCTGCGTAAATTGAGGTTAAATGATATTAAAGGAATAAAAGTTAACTTATAACATCAAGGTTAACTGGAAATTGATTAATAATGGAAAATTGGGCGTGGGACACAGCTGGCGGTGACGTGATCAGTTGTGGGCCCGCGTGGCCTCCCGTGGCAGACCAATGTGGAAATTTGGGGCCGCCACATTAATTCCCCCGTTTACCTAAGCAAAGCCTCACTCAGACTAACGGTTGCCAAAACGGCTCGAGACTCGTATTAGATTACAATACTAATACAAACATCACAGAAACGTAATATTACTTCGGTGTCGACTCCTTAAGTTCGAAATACTGTGAAGTATCACGCAGCCGAGTCACGGTCCTAACAAGTGTAGCACAAGTCGGGTTAAATTTTGTGGGTTGTTACATGGAGAGTCAGTCAAAAACCGTCAAACCTTTAGGTTGGCAGTTGTCAACTAAATTACACTAAAGAGGTTCGGTTGGACAACACTGAGCTTAGAATATAAGTCGCCAAACTTAAAATAGATGTCTCGACCAAGGTTTTGGAGTTGGGTGCTTCAGTTGGGATAGAATGGTATTTTGGTAAAAATGTGGGGTGCCCTCATAAATTAAAATTTGAATTTCGGGGGCACTTCGAATCGGGGTGCCCTAAGTAAACGTTGGGGTGCGTATAGCCGGACTCTTCACTTATGTATGTGTAGTTTCTTAACTGCCCAACATTCACTAATTATGAAGTCATCAACATGCATGTATAAAGTTATAATCTTTTACTCAACATTAAACCTTTAGACTCTAAGATTTTGATAAGCAGCCTTTGCGAATTACCTACTTCAGAAAAAGGAATAAGCAAGGGGATAAGAAGGAAAGTTCAACAACTTCTCATCCCATTGTTTGTTTCTCTTTATGACGTAGGTAATTCGCAAGGAAAAAGCTCAGGGTAGCCCACTTTGGGTAGCGACTTTGGGCACCAACCCAATTGGTGTCCAAACGATACACCTCGCAACACGCGTGCACACATGAGGCATCTTGAAGTGTATCGCATGGCAACCGACTGAGTCGATTCCCAAAGTGAGTTACTATAACAGGTTCCAATTTGCAAAAGGGGGCTTATCACATTTTCCTCCCACATAAGAAAACAAACAAAAATGCCACCATCCCAATTTTTTTTTCCTCCAATACTAGACTTTAAATTAATTCCCAATATAAAGAAGAATTTTAACAAATTGCCTAAAGAAGAGAATAATAATATTCAAATTGACCAAAATCATTAGATTTAAACTTCAAATTGAATATTAAAACAATAAGAAAATGAAATAAATATAAGAAAACATGCTTTGTCAATCAATGTGCCTTAAAAAACTTGAAAGTCATTGATGTCCACACTGTACATTACACATATCCTACTTTATATGTCTTGCATGTTGGAGGAGGGTTGCTAAGTTGGCCCTCACTAGTTTCTTTTATATTTAATTAACTTAATTTGTTGAAAAAGTGGAAAGCAGACTTGTTTATAGGGTTTTGACACCTGCCTACCTGCCTAAGCTTATGAAGAATACTAGGGCTTGGATCGTTTTATATTTCAAATTGACTCGTCTGTCAAACTTGGCTTGCTTCATGGTTTGAAAATTCTGCAAAGATCTCCTACCTTCTACAAATTAATTAGATTGTTTGAAGCACCAAATTTAAGAATTAGATGTAAATGAGATTTCACTTAAGTTTCATGGAAGTTAAAGTAATAATCATAATATTTTTTAAGTTTCAATGCTTTTTTGAAAGAAAAGTATAATACAATTGGTGCCAATTTTTGTTCGAAGATACTCTAAAGCATGATAACATGTTAGAAGAAACTAAACCGCAACTCATTCGCACTTATTAGAAATGGATTCTAAGACATTGTCTAAAAAATTAGAAAGAAATAATATCCAAAATAATCAATCCCGTCAAAATTGAAGTTCTAAAAACTTAAGATTAAGTATAGAAAGAGAAACGATATGAATTATTATAAAAACATATTTTTTTAAGTCTTTTGATGAAAGATGGATTTTCTCAAGCACTAGATGAAATCATTTATACTTCTCTATAATGTCAAAGTTTTACCAAAATTTCTGAATCGAATTACACTTCCCCAAATTAATTTCTAATTTTTAGATAATCCATAAGCGAAGTCCAAGTTTCGATCCTTGTCGCTTTCACATAGGTTGGGTTTAGGAAGGCTTGACCTCCGAAACAACACATATATCTCACATTTAAGGAAGTCACGTCCTATTTGTAAAAAAAATTATTTGTGCGTGAATGATAAGAGCCATTCACCTTCTATATATATGATTGTATTAACTCTTTAAAATTAATTCCTTTCTTTAAGTGTTCCCAACCATTCTCATTTTTGCCTATAATCACCTCTAATCTACCCTTCAAGTCATACTATTTGTCGCCTCAACTCTTATAGCTCTTGTTCTCATCTAGGTTTGATAGATAATGTTATAGGTTAGGTTACAATGCACAAAACAATACATATATTTTTTTTTCATTTAAGGAGGTCACATATTATTTTTAAACAAATTTTATGCATGTATGAATGCTATGGACCATTCACCTTCCATGTATATGATTGCATTAATTCCCCAAAATTAATAGTCCTTACTGTTGTAAATAATGTGGATTGACAACTCTACGTATTCCACCTATTATTATTCTAACTCTTCACATGATGTAACACCCAAATTAATTCATATAATTACTTAGTCTTAATGCTATTTATTCATGTAATTGTATTGAAATGTAACTTGTGCCCTGAGGTCTAATCAAAGATACACAAAGCTTCTAAGGAGACAAAGCTTGGAAGGAGGTCATTATCTTGGTAACAAAGATTTGAAGGTAACCAAATATCATTTTTGATTTCATGGTTTCTTATGTGTTTGTGTTTGTCAATTTCTTAAGGTAACCGTGAATATCTAAGGTTGGTTTGGTCCTCAATTTCTTGAAAGTTAAAAACCAACATGAAAACACACCAATCAAACATGTATGTTGTTGGGGACTGCTCCCATCGAATCTCTTTGGCCTTAATATGGCCCATATTTTTAGTCATACAACAAATCCCAAATTAATGAAAAATAATTTTCATTGTTCAAATTAATATGGCGATCAAGTGTGTAGGTGATGATGTGTTGGTATTGGCTTCCCAATTTCGTTGATGTTTTCTTAAGATTAATTGAGGAAGATGAATAATTTTCTTAAGAATAAATGTATTTAACAATTTTGAAAGTGTTTATTATGGAATAAAACGTTACACAATAGTTAGGTTTCCTAAAAGATAGGAGACCATTGAATTCCTCCCATTATTGCAATAAATGCCTGATAATAATAATTACATGCTAGAATTTCTAAAAAGACATGAAACGTTCATTTTGAGTTTTATTTCTTTATTGATAAAATATAAAGGCACCATAATTTGAGTTTTATTACATTTATAGCTTAATTCATACATTTTGTATTATAACGTCACCGACTACGAGAATATGCTTTGTAGTTGCGTCTTGTACGATCTTCTACATCAGAAATCAATAGTCAATATGTGACATAACTAGTTTTCTCGCTATACTACAAAAAATTAATTATGCTCCATTCTTGATTTTTTTTTATATTGCAAATAGTGTTATGAGTTTGGGTTGATAGTGGGTAAGCCTTGTCCTCGGTAAAGCTAAACATTGAAAGGGAGACGGGTTATCTCATTCGAGGGGCATGGTTTTAAGTAGACTTCGTCTCACCACCCAACCTGGAGGTTGTCCCACCAACTCATACAGGTAGTATATTTTGCATATTAATAATCAAGTTATGAACATTCATTTAATCATATATTTTACATAAAAATGAGAACTATTTATGATGTATTTATTTTTTATTATACTTGATTGAATTAATTACCTTAATAATATTGACAACAATAATTACTTGTCAAGGCAACGGGATGCTCAAATTATATATAAAGTATCTATGCAAGGCTATGCGTATAAATATTTATTCATCAAATATCTCTTTAGACTCTTTAGAGATTTGAAAAGTGAATATTTCACTTTATATTATCATTTCACCTCATGGAGCTATCTATATCAAGGCCAAAATTGGTGATGCTCCAAAAGGCTCAAAATGAGTGGCTGGGTCTCACGCTACAAAATATATATCAATCAAATATCATTTATTATTCTGCAATTTCAATTACCTCTATGTTGAGGCTAAGCAGAAATATGACTGATGAGACAAATAAAGGCCACGTGGCTCGCCTCGATGTATTACTGCAACAAATTATCGAGTGCGCACGTCAATCCATTAAATATCAAATATGGATTGAATCCTTGTCTCGTGGTAGCTGAGTAAAATAATAAGATATTATAAATATAATATCACTCATGTCCAATTGGTATCACTTCAAATTAAGAAGCATATGTTGCATATGATGACCATGGTCGCAATTACAAATTTATGGACGTGGAAAAGGTGAAAAGATATGGTAAAAGTCATATTGACAATTCCATTGATAGTCAGAATAAAAAGTGGTACACCACTAGAAAGGGTAAATTAGTATTGACAATGAGAGCTCATAATTGTGACATTTTTTTTGTCTTGTACGAAAGGCAATGTTGCCTAAATATTGTCATATACATACCCAAATATTTTTGATCTTTTACCATGCCTTCAAAATCAAGGCAAAATTATGAATTTTACTATTAAAAACAGCTCAATTAAGTATTGACACATTAAGATGTGTTCAAATTATGAGCTAAATAAAGGCGAATAACGCATGTTTTACTTATTGTATTACATGTACATTGTAATATAAAGAGTATTTATCGAATTTGAACTTAGCTGAGGCTAATGTTCAAAAAATATCTAGCATCTCCAATTTGATTAATGGCTCTAGAAGAGCAAAGATTATGTTGCCTAGGGAACAATAATTCATATTGACAATGCCTTATACTTTGAAAAATTCAGAAGAAATTTACTCAGCTTCAAAGATATTCGACAAAATGGATATCACATTGAAACCATGAACGAAAATAATAGAGAATTTCTCTATGTCACATTGGTTTCAAATGGGAAAAAGAAGTGTTAGAAAAATTCTCAGCTTTATCATCTGGATTATATTTTACTCATATAAGGCATGTCGAAACGAATGTCGTCTTAAATAAGAAAATTAATGATCCAAAGACATTCATTTTATGGCATGACCGGCTTGGTCATCCAGGATCATCAATGATGCGAAGAATAATTAATAATTCGCATGGACATCATTTAAGGAGTCACAAAATATTTTCAGCAGGTGATTATAATTGTGCTAGTTGTTCTCAAGGTAAATTGATAGTTAAATCATCCCCAAGTAAAATTGTTGTGGAATCCTCAGTTTTCTTAGAACGCATTCAGGGAGACATATGTGGACCTATTCATCCTAACTGTGGACCATTTAGATATTTCATGGTTTTGATAGATGCATCAACTAGGTGGTCAAATGTTTGTTTGCTTTCGAACCGCAATGTTGCATTTGCTAGACTTTTAGCGCAAATCATTAAGTTAATAGCACAATTCCCTGACAACCCAATCAAGACCATCCGTCTTGATAATGCCGGGGAATTTCAATCTCAAGCATTTAAAAATTATTGTATGTCTATAGGAATTACCATTGAACATTCTATTCCACATGTGCATACCCAAAATGGTTTGGCAGAATCTCTAATCAAATGCATTCAATTAATTGCCAGACCTTTAATCATGAGAACTAAGTTATCAACTTCAGTTTGGAGACATGCAGTCCTTTATGCAACATCTATCATTCGTTATAGGCCAACTGCATACCATGAACATTCCCCTATGCAACTCATTTTAGATCAACAACCAAATATTTTACACTTAAGAATTTTTGGTTGTGCAGTGTATGTTCCTATACCACCTCCCAATAGAACTAAGATGGGTCCACAACGAAAACTTGGGATTTATGTTGGATTTAACTCATCGTCCATTATAAGATACCTTGAGCCCTTAACAGGGGATTTATTTACTGCACGTTTTGCTGATTGTCACTTTGATGAAGCAATTTTCCCTCCATTAGGGGGAGATAAGAAGTCAATTCAAAAGGAATGACGCGAAATTGCTTGGAATGCATCAACTTTATCACATTATGATCCACGAACAAATCAGTGTGAACTTGAAGTTCAAAAGATCATTCATTTGCAACAAATTGCAAATCAATTACCAGATGCATTTAATGATGCAAAACAAGTGACAAAATCACATATTCCAGCTGTAAATGCTCCTGCAAGAATTGATGTCTCTGTGCAACAAAATGCACAAGAACCAACGAAACGCTTAAAGCATGGAAGACCGGTTGGTTCAAAGGATACAATTCCTCGAAAGAGGAAAATAGGAGTAAAAATAAATACAAATCAAAATACTCCTAAGAAAGCACAAGAATCCTTTGATAAGGGTTTGTCAGAACAAGTTGATTCTGATAAGGAACCACTTCCTCTAGAAAAATATGAAAAAGATGAAAGTAATGAGATCTCAATAAATTATTTAAACTATGGTAAGATTTGGGATCGAAATGAAATTGTTCATGATGATATATTTGCTTTCAATATGTCCTTTGAAATATGTGAAAATGATGATGATCCAGAACCACGATCAGTGGACGAATGTCAAAAAAGACCTGATTGGCAAAAATGGCAAGATGCTATACAAGCAGAGCTAAACTCGTTAAGGAAACGAGAGGTTTTTGGACCAATTGTCCAAATGCCAGATGGCGTAAAACCTGTTGGATATAAATGAGTATTTGTACGAAAGAGAAACGAAAAAAATGAAGTTACAAGGTACAAAGCAAGACTTGTAGCTCAAGGTTTCTCACAAAGACTGGCATCGATTATGAGGAAATATATTCTCTGTTATAGATGCAATCACATTTCGGTTCTTGATAAGCCTTGCGAGTCTCGAAGGGTTTGATATGCATTTAATGGATGTCGTTACATAAAGCATATCCGTACGGATCTCTAGACAGTGAGATATATATGAAAATCCCTGATGGATTTGTAATATCTGATGAAATAAAATCAAAACCTCATAACATGCTTTCTATAAAATTACAAAGGTTTTTGTACGGGTTGAAACAATCCAGACGAATGTGGTACAAACGTCTTAGTGATTATTTACTGAAAGAAGGATATGTAAATAATCCGCTTTGCCCATGTGTCTTCATTAAAAGATCATCAACATGATTTGTGATTATTGCTGTATATGTTGATGATTTAAATATAGTGGGAAACCACGACGACATCGTTAGAACATCCGAATACTTGAAAAAGGAATTCGAGATTAAAGCACTTGGAAAAACAAGACTTTGTCTTGGTTTGCAAATTGAACACTTGTCAAGTGGAATACTTGTCCATCAATCAAATTATATTGAAAAATTATTAAAAAGATTTTATATGGACAAGGCACATCCATTGAGCTCTCCAATGGTTGTCAGATCACTTGAAGTGGATAAGGATCCATTTCGACCTCAAGAAAGTGATGAAGAGCTAATTGGTCCGGAGGTACCATATTTAAGTGCAATTGGTGCACTTATGTATCTTGCAAATTGTACAAGACCCGATATTGCTTTTGCTGTCAACCTACTTGCAAGATATAGCTCTTCACCAACTCGAAGACATTGGAATGGTGTTAAACACATTTTTCGATATCTTCGAGGAACAAGTGACATGGGTTTATTTTACTCGAGAGGGTAAAATTGAATCTCCAAGGTTATGCTGATGCTAGATTTTTATCAGATCCCCATAAGGCCCGTTCTCAAACGGGATATGTATTCACCTGTGGTAATACTGTTGTATCATGGAAGTCAGTAAAACAAACTATGGTTGCCACTTTTTCCAATCATTCTGAAGTACTTGCAATTCATGAAGCAAGTCGTGAATGTGTTTGGTTGAGAAACATGATTGAACATATTCAAGAATCATGTGGATTGCCTTCAATAAAAGATTCTCCAACCATATTATATGAGGATAATGCAGCATGTATTGTACAATTAAGTGAAGGATTCATAAAAGGAGACATAACAAAACATATTTCACCAAAATTCTTTTATACGCATGAGCTTCAAAAGAATGGTGAAATTGATATCAAACAAATCCGATCGAGCGATAATCTTGCTGATTTATTCACAAAAGCCTTACCAACTACGACATTTAAAAGGCTTACATATGATATTGGCTTGCGTAAACTTAAAGACATTGCAAGTAAAGAAACTGAACAAGTCTCACCCATGTGGACATGAGGGGAAGAATCAAAAGGAGTTGTTGATTAGTGCATTGCACTCTTTTTCCCTTGTCTAAGGTTTTTTCCCACTGGGTTTTCCTAACAAGGTTTTTAATGAGGCAATCCTAACAATATTAATACTCCATATCAAAATTGATAAGTGTATTGTACTCTTTTTCCCTTCGCTATGGTTTTATCCCAATGGATTTTTCTAGCAAGGTTTTTAATGAGACAATCCTATCAATATCATACTCCATATCAAGATTGATGAAAACAATGTACTCTTCTTCCTTTGCTAAATTTTTTTCCCTCTATGCAAAACTGAATTTAAGTAAAATCGAATTTTGATCCCCGCTTTCATATGATCAAAACTTCACTTAAGGGGCTATTTCACGACCCACAACTAAAAAAAAATCTATTTCTTTGCCACTTAAGAAGAATTTTTTTTTTCTAGAGCACCAAGAAACTAGATGTCTGATCCAAAAGCAGAGATGGAGCGGAGACTACTAATGTGAAGCCACTAAACATTAAGAATTTGATTGAAAAAGCTTCCTCTATTTTTATTTTTTTTTTCTATTATTATTATTATTATTATTATTATATTATTATTATTATTATTATTATTATTATTATTATTATTTATTTTTACTTTAAAAAAAAAAATTGTTTCCTATTATTTTAAGTGGCAAGGGAGAAGAACAAAATGAAAAATATGGGACACAATAAAATTTTTTCCCATTTGAAATTTAAAGACCTATAATTCAACAAGAATCTAGAATATTTTTTTACCATATTCAAGGCTCTGAAAAAAATACGAAATGCGAAAAGTTAAAAAAGAGGCAACTAAAATATTTTTGCTAGGAAACAAAGTTTTGCATAGTATAATAATTGAAGAAGCATCCCTATTTCCCACAACATGAAGGTAATATACATGCCGAACATTACAGTTTTTTATCCAAATTATAAGTTCTCACTGCATCATTTTTTAGCGTGTGAACATCATCAAAACATAGCCAAACTAATTTGGGATTGTTGTTGTTGAGCATCATCAAAACATACGCTATGGCACAATGAAAATAAAACGGCGCTTACAATTCATACCTCATCAAATATCAAGAAGGCGGTAAGGCATACAGGGTCCTAAAAATTCCCTAAATAAACATGCAAAGGTAAGCTACATATAATGAATTTATTTCCATATTTTGAGGAAAAATCATTCGTCATTTCTAAATTCATACTTCGAATATAAAATTCTCTCAGAGAAAAGAACACCCAAGTATTCCATCAATTTTCAAGAAAAATGTCCGTCAAAACCAACATGTGAAGAACAAAGTAAATAAGAGGTACAATCTTCAATCCTGAGGAAGTCCATTTAAGCTATTACTCATTTCACAAATCTCAAAAATGGTATATGATAAAACAGCATGTATCTTTTATATAAAAGAAAAAACCCATTCATCCAATCCTTGAGGTTGTACCCATGCATACAGTCTTTGGGATTAACAAATTGTTGGAAACCAAAAGGCAAATGTTCGATTGATTTGCATCACATTTAAAACTAAAGCAATGAGAATAAAGCATTTGTAGTTTAACAATTACATCTCGATCCTTTGTGTTGAGAATTGAGACCAACTTTTTTTTGGTCCAAGCCACTCGATATCCAAAGCTCAATGGGCCCTGACTAATTTGGGCACGAGCCAAGGTCTGGGGAGTGTTAGACATACATATTAATATATATTGGTCCCGATATGTTATGTTACATGACCATGTCACAAGTTACTAGTAAAAAGGTGTTTGTTTATTCTTTGTAAAGACAAGTGAGATCATTCCATGAGTAATACCAATCAATGGTTGTAATTGTCTGATATAGCGCAATAAGCAAAGCAACAAACCTGCTCACATGTTGTTGAGCAGAACACACATTTCATATTTCTTCTATGCCTTTTTCATGGTATTAGAGCCCCATAGGCCGGTGCCATGGTGGAATCAACGCAACTATGAGTCCTGATCCTATCTCTTCTTAAAAGCCTTCAATGGCAGTTGCTCCAACGAGCAATCTCAACTTTCCCTTCCGAAATTCATTCACTCAAGGAATCATCATCAAATTGGATCAAGACAACTAGATCCTCTGGAAGCCCATCGTCGTCGCCTTTGTGAGGGGCATCAAGTTTGAACGTTCTCTCTATGGCACGAAGTTGTACCCTCCTCTGTTGCTCGGATCTGGCGAGATCAACCCGGAGTATGAAGATTGGAGTATCAAGGATCAGATGCTCACTTGCTTGCTTCTCAACTCCCTTTCACCAGATATCTCCACACTAATTGTTGATCTATCACATCTGCTCACTCACTCTGGAAAGCCATCGAAGATCTGTGTGGTGCTCAAAATGAAGCCAAGATCCAGATCTGTCATTCAAACCTTCAAACTATAAGGAAATGTACTCAGTCCATGATTTCTTATTTGAATTTGATGAAGAAATTTTTCGATAATTTGGCTACAGCCTGTCTTACCCATACTCGACATTGGGTTTGAGGGCCCCTTGTCGACACCAGTCGACACCGATATGGAACCTCCAGATGTTGGATGCGACAGTTGCTGCAGCATGAAGATCATTCATATGTTCTCTATTTTTTTGCAAGTACAAAAAGAAAGAAGTTGAAAGTGCATATTCAAGGACTGGTATATATTTAAAAGCAAACAATTTCGATTTGAAAAAGTGAAGAGAAAATTTACAAGAGAAGTCAAAATAAAGAAGATGAACAATGTGCTTATCAAAAAAGGAAGATGAACAGTTTGGCTGACATGTAAATGATGATATATCAAAAAGGGCATCAAGCAACCTAGTGCCAACCAAGTTTATCTCCAACTATTAGTGTGTTTGGGGGCCCAAAAAAATATGACCGTTTTGACTTTCCTTATTGCTTGTGCAACAAGGAAAATGACAAACTTACCCTTTATGTGACAAAAAAACTTTCTCTATATTTTCTTTTTTTCATGTTTGTTCATATATATACATATATCTTTAGAAATGTCTATCCTAGTAAAAGCATGTGACAATCGTCCTCAAGAAAAAAGCATGTGATAATCACACTTGACCAATAAATATGTGACAAAACTTGGCTGTATTGTATTTGACACTCGAGAGACAATAATTTTTGAAAGAAAATGTATTGAGTATGTACATTTAAATTAAGAAAAATGATTTTTTGACATACTTTGGGTTTAGGTATATACATTGGATATACAATGGTGTGTACATCATTGTGCATCTAATGTATGCACCCAAAGTATGTAACAATTAAATTAATACCTTTTAGCTTTCTCAAACATTCATGTACACTTCTAGAAAAAAAGTCATATCCAATGGCCTCAAAAAATAATATTCATATACAATATTAATTAAGCACAACACAACAACAATAAAACATAGCCTCAGTCCCAAATTAATTGGAGAATATTAACGAAGCCCATAAATTAAAATTCATGCTACTTTAATTTTTTAAACAATGTATCGAGCATCTACATAGCAAATATTTTTAATAATTCGTCATCATAAGATTTCATGTATATATAAATATATACGGATTTCTAAAATAATTATGTATATATATATATATATATATTAATATAATTCTAGTTTATAAAAGTAAGTTTATAAACTACTATCACAAATTTATTTTTTTGAAAATAATAATAATAATAATAATAATAATAATATAACTAATTACTTATTATATATTAAGACCATCTCTAACCACAAAACTCTATTTTTCTCTTTATTTTACAGTTTTGTCACATCAAACTTTATTTCTATTCCAATACTTTATTTCTCATATCTTTTACTTTTTTATTATTCATTTATATTACTTTTAATAAATTATTTAATCAATAAAAAATCAGGAAAATTATATTTTATTTATATTAATGCGTTCAGATGGAGATGCCAAATACCAAACTCTAAAATAGAGTTCAGATGGAGATGCGTTATGACAAAACAACTATGAAACTAATAACAATTGTTTTTTTTTTAAAAAGTAATAACAATGATGCAATTTATAGTCAAATTACTTTACAATTCACTTCAATATACCAAGAATAAGAATAACAGTAAAATTTACACGACAACAATAACACAGCCTCAGTTCCAAATTCATTGGAGAGTAAAATTAACACAATTACCGCTAAATTATAAATCTAACAATAATAATGTACTGCTACTCCTAAATGAAAACAAAACAATCGTTGACAAAAATATATAACAAAACAAAACAATTATACAATTAATAATAACAATGTAGGTATATAATTAAAATAACTTATTAGAACTCACTTAAATATGTCAAGAACAACAATGCAGATTAATATTTATACTACTAAATCATAAAATTTAATATAATAATTCACAAAACCATTGAAATAAAATCATAAGACCACAACTTCAAATTAATACTACTACTAACTGCCAACAATACATTGATAAAGCTAATAATAGTAGCATATAGTTAAATTACTTTATAATTCACTCAATATACTAATAATAAAAATTAATGCAAATAATACCGCTAATGTAAATTAACACTGCTGCATACTACTAAATCATAGAATTAATATAACAGTAGTGTACAAACCTCAAAAAAAAAAACCTCGAATGTGTACATAGTCAAATTACTAAACTCCAAATCATAAATATAATAACAATAATGTAGTGTATAGATATTTCATTTTAGTTTACCAAAAATAACAAAGCAAATCTACTCATGTAAATTAACACTACAATACAGTACTGCCAAATCAAAGAACTATCATAACAACAAAATACCTCTGAAGAAAAAAAAAATAATAGTAGTGTGCATAGTCAAATCCCTAGTTAAATTACTAAAGCATAAATCATAAACCCTATGCAACTAATAACAATGAATTCTTGTACTTCGTAAAGATAAAATAAGAAATACAGAAATTCAAGGAAAAGTAAAAACGCCAATTGACATAAAGATTTGGGAATGACGGTTGTGGTAGTTTGGACACCTACAAAAGACCTATTAATGCCTCCATTAGAAAACTTGACTCAATAGAAACTGAACCAATTCGATGAGGAACGAGGAAGACTGAAGTTAACTTAGGACACATTAATTTGGAGAGATTTAAATGGTTTGCAAAACTGACCATCAATTGCACTAAGTCGAACACAATGGAAGAGTTTGATCCATCATCCATGTAGTTGACCCCAATTAATTTGGGACTGAGGTTATATTGTTGTTGTAGTGCATAGTAAAATTACCTTAAATTAATTTCACTCCAGTATACCAAGAATAACTATGCAAATAATACTACTAATATAAATTAACACTATTGCGTATATATATAAACCACAAAATTAATACAATGCAAATAATACTACAAAATATTAATTTAAATTAATACTATTACATACTACTAAATCATAAAACTAATATAACAATAATGTAGTGTATAGTCAAATTACTACTATTATTAGTATAACAATAGTTTAATACATAGCCAAATTATTTCTACTTCATATGGCTTTATAATCTTCTAACTTTTTTATAACTAATAATGTATCTCATGATGTATAAAATATATATAATGTTATAAACTTAAGAAAAAAAGGAGTAATGTATAAAAGTTTCATATGTGCCAGTTTGGTTTATATGAAAATAAAAGAAAGCTATATATATAATTCTTATTTTTATCTATGTTTAAAAAGATTTTAAAAAGTAATGAGAAAATAAAATTTAAATTAGGCATTTGTCCCATCATATTTATTGTAAAGAGATTAAAATCTATCAATATTTAAATAAACGCAACTAAAAATACCAAAGGTATTCCTTTCCCATGCTTAAGAATATAAGAAATCTAAGATGGAACAATTTTCTTATGACACGTCACAAATACCATCCATTTCAGGGTTATCTTCGCAATCATGGGATCCTTTTTTAGCATCCTTGCCCCTACTCACCAACAACACGGAAGGGTCGAATGCAAGTATAGGCATATAGTTGAGATGTCCCCACATTGCTTGCCCAGGAAAAACTCCCTACTAATCTATGGTGGGATGCCATTTCAGCAGTAGTTTTTCTCATAAATCACTTGCCCACTCCAATCCTCAAGGGTCTCAATCCTTATTAGGTTCTCTTTTAGGTTCCCCCTGATTATTCAATTCTTCGAGTTTTTGGGTGTGCATCCTACCCTTATCTTCGAACCAACAATTCCAATAAGTATCAATTTCGGTCCCTCAAATGCCTATTTCTTGGCTACAGCCCTTCCCATAAGGGATATATATGTCTAAGTCCTTCCAACAGATATTACATCAATCATCATGTCATTTTTTATGAACATGACTTCCCTTATCCATCAATGTTTCCTCCACATGAAGTTCCTTTATCACAATCTGAGCCTCACACCATTATATCTATATATATTCCAGTAACTATCCTCCACCATCACACCTTCTCCCCCTACATCCCCCAACTATATTTTCTACACCTCTGTTGGTCCCATCTATACTTGCTCCTTCTGAACCAGTGAATATTCACCCCATGATCACTAGAACCAAGGATGTCATCTTCAAAAGAAAGGCATTCAATACATCTGTCACTAAGGACACATCCTCAACTGGTTATGGCATTACTCCTAAATCTACTAAGGAGGCTTTACAATATCCTGTTTGGCGAGCGGCTATGCAAGAAGAATATGATGCTCTTTCTAAGAACAATACATGGTCACTTTTTCCTTCCACTGGTGGTCAAAAGCTAATTGGTACTAAGTGGATCTTTAAGGTAAAATGCCACTCCGATGGTTCCATCCATAAGCATAAGGCTCGACTTGTTGCTTAGGGATTCAACCAAGAACTAGGGGTTGATTTTCACGAGACCTACAACCTTGTGATTAAGCCTTATACTGTGCGCATTATGTTATCTTTGGCTGCCCCTTTCAAATGGCATGTTCGATAACTTGATATCAACAACGCCTTTCTCAATGGGCACTTAATTGAGCAGGTGTACATCTCTCAACCACAGGGTTTCATTTTTTCTGCACATCCATCACATGTGTGTCAACTTCACATTGCTTTATATGGTCTCCGTCAAGCCCCTCACGCTTGGTTTGATCATCTCCGACATGCCTTAAAGGCATGGAGTTTTACTCACTCAAAGGCAGACTCATCTTTGTTTATTCATAAGTCTATAACACACTTAACTTGTATTTTGGTCTATGTGGATGACATTTTAAACACTGGTAATTCAGGTTCTATAATCACACATTTTATTGATTCTCTTTGTGCTCAGTTTGCTCTTAAGGACCTAAGGAAACTCCACTACTTTTTGGGCTGGTTTCTATCTCTCTTAGCAGCTATGCTCAATCTCTTATTGAACAAGTAGGCTTCTCCAATTTAAAAGTTGTTACCACTCCTTGCTTTTCAGTGAAGCTCGATCACAGTGAGTCAAGTCCATTGTTTTATGATGTCTCTCTCTATCGACAGATTATTGTTGATCTTCAATACCTAACACATACTCGACCAGACCTTTTCTTTGCGATCAATCGCCTCAGCCAGTTTCAGCAGTCCCCTCAGGTTCCCCATTGGCAAGCTCTTAAGTGTGTTCTACGATATGTTGCTGGCACAATTGACCTCGAACTTCACATCAAACCTAGCTCCTTACTTCGCCTAGTTGCTTTCTCGGACGCTGATTGGGCTCCTCGCCAGAGGATCGAAAGTCGATTGGAGGTTATTGTGTCTTCTTTGGCTCCACACTTGTGTCCTGAAGCTCCAAGAAACAAAATGTTGTTGCTAGGTTTAGCACTAAAGCTGAGTACCGAACTCTTGCATAAGCTACTACTGAGTTCATGTGGCTTGAGTCTCTTCTAAAGGAAATTCATTTTGCTCCTACCTCCTTCCCTATTTTGTGGTGCAACAACTAAAGCGCAAATGCATTGGTTTTTAATCCTGTTTTTCATACTCGTACAAAGCACATAGAGCTTAATATTCACTTCATTCGAGATAGAATTATCCAACATAAACTTGATCTCCATTTCGTGCCTTCAGATGATCAATTGGTTGATGGCTTCACCAAAGGACTTTCCGCTTCTAAACTTCAATCTATGAGGTTCAAACTTGGCATTACTGCTACATCGCCAAGTTCGAGGGGGGGTGTTAGACATACATTAATACATATTGGTCCCGGTATATTATGTTGCATGACCATGTCACAAGTTACTAGTAAAAAGGTGTTTGATTATTCTTTGTAAAGACATTTGAGATCATTCCACGTGTAACACCAATCAATGGTTGTAATTGCCTGATATGGCGTATAAGCAAAGCAACAAACCTGTTCACATGTTGTTGAGCAGTACACACATTTCACATTTCTTCTCTGCCTTTTTCAGGGAGAATACTAGATGGCGACAAAACTCTCCCTCAAGGATTTTAAATCTGCTCCATACCCAAGGCTCAAAACCAAGACCACTAGTTAGGAACGGTACAAGTCTCTAAAAAACAATTTATCTTGTCAACAAAACTAAAGGTCTTGGCCTAACACATGCAGACACTCAAATCAAAATTTTGTTCCACAAGTAGTAAAAATTTAAACAAAAATAAATACTATTCAGTTTATCAAATCCATCCTATTCAGACCCCCATGTTACAATCAATTTACCACTCCAGATTTCACTGTTTAATAGTATAGAACTTGCAAAATGAAGCCATGCATATTTTAGATGCCCCCATGTAATTTGTCCACAATTCTTCACCATGTTTATCATTTACGGTAAAGTCATTAATACCAGTGGTTATGAAAATGAGTCTCTAATTCAAATATGCTAATTAACAGTGTGAAGATACAAAAGGGTGCAAATATAAAATTGAGCATATTAATGATAATAGTCGACTCGCACACTAAAAAATATATCTTTTTTGGTTCCAAGAGCTAGTCTGAATTCGGCTTCCTAGACCGTACATGCTTTAAGAAATGGATAAAAATCTAAACATACAAACGAGAAAAGCAAAACTAGGTGATTTTTTTAGGAAAAACAAGGTGATTTTTTAAATATACAAAAGAAGTAGTTTTCCCATATTTGTCAAGAACTGACATAAAACAATTGTCCTGAAAAGGATCTTAGGTCACCTTTCTCATTACCATAGTGTACCAGCATTAGCATAATTGCACCACAGTAGTAATAGTGTTTTGTGGAAAATGATAGATCAAAAAATTATCCTCCTATCATAGAAACATGATAGTTTGTGAGGTTCCTCATTTGACAAATCTTGTCAAGAAACAAGATGTTGTCGACATGACAATAGCAATTACAATATCCATGTTTTCAAGCATGGCACATAGACCTTGCATTCTAATGAGAAAAAAGAGACATTCAGGAAAAAAAATCTAAATACTAGGATATTATCATACATTACCATGTGAATGTTTCACCGTGCCCCTCTCCATGGACTTGAGAACTTCCAAGTATTTATTGTGCACTTGCAATGAACAAGCTCTAGTGCTCTCGAAGACTATCCAAAAATTTAAGAGAAAAAAGTTAGTGCTTCACAAGAAACAATATGTCATCATATGCAGAATAAAAAAATTATAAAAAATAAACAGAACATGAGCAAAACATGCAATAGAGTTACATGCTAATATGTGGATCAAGTAAGCAAATTGCAATAAGCATTATTAAACCATTAAACTCCCTCAGAAAAGGTATCTAATTTTTTTTTTCACTTTGAAAAAGATTGACAAAATAAGTTGGATCTTTACCTATTTTGACTTTCTCATTTGGAGTTTGGGAGCAAAACCCAACCCGGACATTACAAATAAAAAACTCTCGAGTTATATTTTTACATAAAACATGCAAAATCTCCTCCATGGCTCCATCCCAGTGACTGGCATTTGGGATTTCAAAGGAGTTCGGAAACAGACCAAAAAAGAATGGCCAAACCTAACATTGGAAACACAATAATTCCCAATTTCTATCTGAAAGTAAAGTATGAAATCGCCATAAGCACGCACCTAAACAAACGCTTGGGAATAACAGCCAATTTAATTTTCTATTCTAAACTTAGGTTTCAAGTGCTAACCACCTATATTAGATATTTCCCTATGCCCTTCTCAAACTCACTTCAACTGCACTATCTAAAACTCTAACCTTAGGTATGCAACCCGGTTGCCTTAGGCTGCATTGGCCATTACGGCCTAGGCGTTTGCGCAATTGGGTTAAGCATCCATAGCTACATACCATCAAATCTTTCCATAATTTAATCAACCAATACCCACTTCTTCAATTCAATAAAAACTGTAGAAATCATCATAGATAACAAACCCTTCAAACAGTGAATTACTCATCAATACATGCTGACAAACAACAAATTAAACGATACCCACCAACATAATCTAATGAAAAACAAGGAAACTACTTTAACAACACTTGAGAAGGATTTCATCAAACACTTGGTGGGTGTCGTAACAACGCAAGCGAAATTGATAAAATTGGAAACAATTACTAATAAATGAAGCGAATGGGTAGTTGTTTTGGGGTTCACCTGCAACTGTCTCTCTCTCTTCGCGACCACGGCTCTCATCACCGCCGAAGTTTGATGTTGAGGTGGTGAAAGCAAGTGCTCTTCACTCTTGTCCTTATCTCCAAGAAATAATAATAACTATTATAATAATAGACAACGACTAAACAGACCTCGATTTTGCTAAAACGGACCTTAATTTTAAATTTTTACGTCGTGTACCTCACTTTTATTCTTAAAATTCTAAAAATACCCTTACCCCATTACTTAAACGCCACTTTTGAAGAAGTGTCACATGTGGATTTCAGAGGAACTGAAACGACACCTCTGAACAGTTGTCAGGCACACATCGTCGCATCTTTAAAGAAGTTTCAGACACATAAGGCCGATACCTCTTCAGAGGTCTCGGTCAACTCCAATCAATAATGCGAAGATAAGTCCGTCTTAGTAGATGACAGAAAGATCCAGTCGAAACATCGTTAGAGGTGTCAACCCTGTGTATCCGAAAACTGTAAAGAGATGTTAGCTTTCTTCGTTCAACACCTCTTATCAGGTGTTGGCCTTGTAAGTTTAAAACCCGCGGACGACCAGAATGAACAAAAAAACTTTAAAATTTCCGAATAATACATGAAAATGGTAAAAAAAAATAGTGGATTTTGCTCAGAATTGCCTAATATTTTTTATTCCATTGAAACTTTGTACCAAAAATGCAATATTCAAGCTTCAAATTAAAGCCTTAAACCTAAAAATAAATTTACAAACAAAACAACTCAAAATAGAAAAAAATCTTGAAATCCGCACAAAAGAGATGAAGAATGCATCCACAATGTCGAATCAATGTGGTTATGCTCGAATTTCATTGGATTTGAGTGCGATTTGAGAGAGAGGTGAGTGGTGTATAAGTTAGTAAAAACCTTTTTATATAGACAGATAATTGGATAATTTCATAAAACTGGGTTCATTTTAGCTGTTGCCTAATAATAATAGGGCGACGCTAAAGGCACCCTAGCATTTTTGTAAGGGCGAGCCAATTTATAAGGGTATTTTGGGCGTGTTATTTTTTCACTAAATGCCCAAACTACTCATTTCTCACAAGGTGACACACCCCATCTTTGAAACCACATGCACTTAAAGCCTCTTAAATCGTGCTCGACTCCTTTTTATGTGTTTTCAAACATTTTGATGTCGTTTTTTACGTGTTTTTTCTCTGTAGTGGTCGTTCATTAGGGTTTTGATTTGCTTTTGAGTCGTTCATGTGATGTTCAGTATTACGATGCCTAGACACATGTTTGAAGTTTGATGTTGTTTCACTGAACCCGAGTTGTTGAAATTTAGTTGACAATCGCTAAACTAGTGTTCGGGGGGCTCTAGTTGATTCTCCAAATAGAGGCATAGTAGGCTTTGGCCAACACTCTAATAAAAAAGTTCGATGGGCTTCGCTTGACACTGCAATTAGAGGTTCAAACCTATAAAGTCGAATCACTCAAAAAATGAGGGTTCCTACCTTAACATCAAAAAATTCTAAAAAACCACCAAAACATCAAAAAATATATCTTCCCTTTACAAATCTTCGTCCATTAAGTGACATTTCACACTAAAAATAGAGAAATGAGATCAAATCAACAATGTTTTACAAAATCAAAAGAGAGTGGTGTGTGAAAATGAGGCGGGATGCCCATAACAAAAGGAGGGGTATAAAAAGTCATTTTTGTTAAGGGTTGACCCTTAAATCAAGCGTCTTTAACGGAATCCAAATAATTTCAACTTTTTTTTGATAAGAATGAAATCACAATTTACCCACTATAAGGCTCAAATTCCCGACCTCTTACCCAAGTGACTTCATATTTTTTTTTTTTGTTAAAACCCAAGTAACCTCATATTAAATCAAATGAATCATCCGCCTTGTTGGTTTTGTTAAAATAAATAAATTATAATTTTTTGTTTTTTGTTGGAAGTAATAAGATCTTTTTTTAAAAGAAGTCTTTCAACTAATTTGAATTTGGTCATATACTTCATGATTGTTTTGATCTATTCTTTTGAAAGAAGGAAGTGATACTTTTACAAGAAGAGAAGCTAATGAAGTAGCTCATGCCATATGGCATAGTTGGCTCATCTTCATGGTAATATCAAAGTGTAGTGTGAATTTTTACGAAATATTGTTGAGCTTAATGTAAGAGATGTATCTTCGTATTTATGAAATGAAATCATTATTGCTCAAAAAAAATCTTTTTTTTAGCAATGGAAAAAATCTTTTTTTTAGCAATGGAATAAGGACTTTTGAGTATTTTTTATTTATAATTTATAATTGGTGTTTAGATTTTTTTTTAACTAAACAAACTAATGTTGAGCAACCATTTTTATCTGAGCTAGTTTTAGACCCGGACATTGTCCCGAAATACTTTGAATCTATATTTTTTTTATAAATGAAAGTTGTTTAAAAATAAAAAATAAAATATATGAAGAATAATAATAAATCTGTTATTGTGTAAAAAAAAAAAAAAAAGAGAAAGGCCAAGCCTATGTGCACCCTACAAAAGTGTAAGGGCAAGCCACACACTGAGGGCACCCTTAATTTTATTAAGGCACCAAAATGTGATGTTTTGATTCCCTAAATATCCTTTTCGATTTAGAAGGGCACCCCACACCAAAATGTTCAATCGCAAGCCCTAGATGGACCCCTTCTTTGTTTCATCCAAATCTCGCCCTGTTATGAGTGACCTAGGTTCGGAATCGCTCCACAAATTCATCCCCATGCTTGTTGGCAGTGGTTGCTGGTTTGTGCATCGGAGGGAAAAGGTGAAGGTGGTGGTGGCGGTTCGTGCATTGGAAGAGGACCCGAATTGACTACAAGGTGCCAATTTCTTCCTTTATGCTATTTTAATAGATATGTACCAATACAATTGTTGTACGAGTGGTATTTTATTGTTTGAACTTGGAATTTGTCATCGATTCGTCTCGTTTCGTTATGTGTTGTCTCATTCGGCCTCGCAGGGCCAAACCTTAAAAATTTGTTCAGTGAATGGGCATCGAACCAAGTGTTCCAATCAGTTTGTGTAAGGTCGAACGAAACATATAGTTTCAGTTTCTTTCCACTGAACCACCATTAAAAAACGTTATTTTTAGTTTTTTATTCTTGGATGGCTGCTGATGTTGACGTTATGTTCATACGCAGGGATGGCTCATTCTAAGAAGCATTTGCGGTGGTCATCGTGGAAGGAAACCTTAAACGACATCGTATAGAAAGTCCAAGGAATTGGCATGTATTACGGATGCAAGTGATGTAGATGAGGTACACGATGAGACATCTGCAACAAATGCCTCTGATGTTGCAGGACAGGAGATACAACTCCATAAAAGTCAAGTCACTACCACTGAAACTTCTTCTTTCAACTTCATTAAAGAAGAACAGGATGAATTGCAGGAACAAGAAGTAGATGAAGAAGGAGAAGAGGAGGGAGAAGAAGGAGAACAGGATGGTTCAGAAGAGGTGAAAGTGAGGTCACTTGGGAAGGCAGGAAGATCAAGCCAGAGGGTGGTACAAGAAGCAGAAGATAACCTTTCCATAACTTTTTCAGGTGGACCCACAGACCAGACACTATTAAGCAGTTTCAACAACCATGTGGCAACTGCCATATGGAATAATGAGGTACCAATGTGTGTAAAATTAAATATTCAACTTATATTGACTAGTCTAAGGCACGCCTTTTTACGCGTGAAATGTAATATGGCATTGCATTTATTAAAATTACTAATACTTTTTCAATGGATGCAATCATAAACTTGAATTAGATATCATGCCAATTGTTATGCCATGGAATGAAGTAATTAATGGAAGTATCACTTGAATTACATATAACGCTTAAGCCTTAATGAAATTCTACAATATACATAAACCAGAAAGCTTTTTCCCATATCAATTCATGTCAACTTGGTGAGTACAAAGTCACATTGTCATTTTTATTAGTTGTTGAATGCACCGAAGTTTCCTTTTAAATCTTCCATGTTTTTGTTGATCTTTTGAGATCATTTAAGCTTCTAATCTTAATTCATGGAGTATGCATTTCTAATGTAGTGCATTAACATGCTTGTGAAAGACAACATATACATAAATTGAAAAATATCATTTAATCTTCTAATCTTATAAGCTATACTTTAATGAACATGTAAGTGCAGTAATTCCTAAGTGCGGAGGGCACCTGAATGTTTTTTTTTGTTTATCAATCCCTCGACAACATCACTTTTAATGACCTGTTGTCTAAATTGGCATTAGTCCCGATCAAATTAATTTTTTTTCATTCATCAACTTCTATTGTTTCTTCTATAAAAAATCAACCTAATTATCTATTTTAAGCATTGTAAAAGAACCTATCCAATGACTTAAGAAAGATGGATCACAACCCACTAATTGCAGTTACTTTTTAAACAAAATATAATTACCATACTGGATAATGGGTAGTTGAAGCCATAGATATCACCACTTTTAAATTTTCATTCAAAGAAAGTGATTGGAGAGTTGGAAACGGATGCTATTATATATAAGATTATTCTCTAATTATATGTATTGTTTAATTTGCAGTAACGTTTGTTGCTTAGATGTATCAATCATGGTGCCCAATTGGCGAAGTAAGATTTGCATACGTGTCACCCAAAAACTGATGGCCTTAAGAAGATCATACATCGGTCTGGGTTGAGCACACTTATTGAGTGCTCATACAACCAAGAACATAAGACCCTCATATCTGCATTTGTGGAGCGGTGGCAGCCAGAGACGAACACATTTCATCTCCCTTTTGGTGAAATATCAATCACACTGGAAGATGTGAGCAATCACATTGGAAGATGTGAGCATGTTGTTAAAGACTCCTGTAGTAGGAAAGGCGGTTGCAGTTCAACCACTTTCAAAGGTAGAGGTTGTAGAGTTGGTGTCGAGATGCCTTGATGTGTCTAAGAAAGAGGCAGAGACGACGATTAGTCCACACAGGGGCATGAAAGTGAAGAAAAATGGTTGAAGTCAAGATGGGGGGAGATACCACAACCAATGAAGAAGGGCAAAGAAAATGACAAAGCATACCCCCAGGTTGAGTGCACTGCCTGAGCGTACCTATAGTATATGCTAGGATGTAGCCTATTCGTAGACAAGACATCGACAAAGGTACTTGTCCAACTTCTAAAGTTGTTGGAGAATTTGGATGAGGTTAGTACGTATGCGTGTGGTGCTGCAGTACTAGCATACCTGTATTAACAACTTGGATGCACCACTCGAGTGGATGCTTGTCAGATTGCCGGGTGTCTCACTTTGCTTGAGGTTTTTTTCTTTTTTTGTAATATCCATGAATTCTTTTATTTTAAGTGACTTGTTATCTTTTCTATTGTTTGCAAGGATAGGTATACGAGCATTTCAACCTTCGCCTAGCACACACAAACATAGAATATTTCGATACCCTTCTATATGTAGCTAGGTGGGTTACAAAGAAAGAGCAAGGACTTAATACAACCAATGTTGAAAGGCTATGAAAGTCATTGGATAGGGCCCGTCCAGTCGAGGTACGATAGTCACTGGTTTTCCATATCATATTATGAGTTATTTTCATTTTATTAAAGTTGTATGTGACTTATGTTTAATAGTTTTACGCCTATTTTATACTTCCTTTATCGCGAATACCATTTAAAACAAATAGAATGGTATTAGGCGGAGCCGACATGCATGTAGTTCAATGGTACTATTTGTGTGTTTATGAATATATTAAGTTGTTATTATACGCGAGTTTAGTGCGTTATTTATGTTCTATTTGGCATAAGTGACGTGGGACCCCTATTGGAATATTAGGGTTGTGATGGCCTCAAATTCCACAATCCTAAAATTGGGCACTGCCTGACCTAGAACTACATGGACCTTTGAGCCAATCTCACTGAGTCACGCAGGCCAAGTCAGTCTTCCTTACCCTTTACCATTTATTACGCATTTACATATGAAGTTAATCAATTAGTGAGTTATTATCAGATACAACGGAAGCAATTTAACTCTAAACTAATCAATAAACTTCAAGACACATAAGTCAGGACAACCTAGGGTGTGAAAATCACACAAATGTGTATATCATCCATAATAAGTCAAATGAGAGCATCAATAATATCATACATTCCCAAGATCTCTCAAAAATCCCATAACCCATATTTCAAAACGAAATAAATACATAATACAAGACATACTCAATACGCGAGAGGAGACCACCTCGTGGTCCTTGACTTCAATCACCTAGCGCTAGTCCATTACCTTTGTTTGCTTGTCGGTCTGCCTACCGTCACAAACTAGACAGTGAGTACAGTGATGTAGAGAGTAAAATACCAATAGAGTCTTAACAACATTTCAAATGTCACATAAATGGCTAAACTAGTATCATGCATGGATATCACAAAGATTGTAAAAGATAGCATGATAAGTGAATCATTGAGATAACAACGATAAATAAGTGTCGAGAGCACAAAGCAAAAGAAAAGGCATCTAAGTGTCCCAAGTCCACCACGTTGCCACCCTTAGTCTACAACCTAACTTCTAAGACAGATTCTGGACCTACACAAATCCAAGACAATCTAGAAAGGCACATAGCCCCAGGTCACACTAAGTTCACATATGCACTCCGCAACATCACACTTAGTTCAACATACGATCTCTGCAATCCCAAACTGTAGGTTTAACCATGTCCAGAATCCGTGTACTTACGATATAGATCGTGAGCACCATATTTTTCGTTTAGACCAATAGACGACTCATTAAGGAATCTAAGCAAAAACTAAGTCGAAAAACTACCAAGGATAGATATAACTAAAGAGAATTCAACAAATCATATAATCCACAAGGAAGTACTGCTCAACAAAAATAATAGCTCAAATAAATTCATGAATGAAATAGTATTAAAGCTCCAATTGGTTTTACTCATAAATACCGTGCATAACTCTGTGCTCGCAGCTCTCACACGCTACCAAAAAGTCCTCGCAAGTCTGTCATCGGTCCACTAAGTACCTAGTAAGCATTGTCGTTTCAATTTGGTAGTATCAGCCTTTTGTTCCTCGTTTAATTGAAATCCCCTTTTAAGTTTCCACAATTTATTCGTTTATGTTTTTTGGTCAATTTTTCAGGCATTGGGTCGTGTTTGGACCCCCGTTAGAATACCTGAAAAATCCCCAATCCATTGCGAAAATCCTCCGAAAAACACCCTAAATTTACTGTTCAAGTTTGGCCCCTAGGCGCCGCAAGGACCACCTATCCCCAGCATTGCGACTAGCACCGTGGGGCTGAAACCCCACAGCGTCGATCGTAGTGCTGCCACCTGAAGGGGCTGTCGGTGGTTTTCCCACTCCTGGCTTGCGCTGTCGAATGCCGAATCGATCCTAATAGGTTCGGGACTTCAACGCTAACCCAACCATGGCCTCGGATCACACTAAAAACACTTGGAATCGTCGAAAATCAATTGAAAACCACATAAAAACTCGAAAATCTTTGCAAACTTGCCAACCCCCAAAAACTCGACAAATTTCGAAACAACCTTTAAGAAACTCGTATCAATCATTGCGAGAATTGCCGATATGTCGAAAACTTCGATAAACTTCAAAGTCTCGACGTGTCATCCAAAACTCGTTGTGACGAATGCAAATAAAATACAAACCAACGCGTCGGGAATAGCGAGAGGGTCGAGAATCTCATCTCGGATCGTCTCATTGCCACCTCGCCAGCGCTGCTCCAGTGACCTCCACCACCACTTCTTTGTTTTCTTAGACAGCAAGAGAAGAGGGAGAAGAAAATGAGAGAGAATGGTGTTGACCCACCTTTTATAGTGTTGGCCTCATCTCGGTTCACACTCATATCTCGAGGCACATCTTGTGGTCTCCTTTTACACCAGCCCAACGACTCTTGGAAACTTATTTATGTGACTCCCCCTTGTCCTAATCCTCTTTTTGACTAATAATTAAGTTTCCTCGGGCGTTCCTGCTTCTGGCATACACCACGACTCGCACCATCGCGTGTGAATGAAGTTACTAACAACCTATAAATTTCTCGAATTAATTTATTATTTTATTTTATTTTTCTATCGTCCACCAAGTTCATTTCCCCAACCATGTACCCATAGCTCTTCTATCGATGCCCGTTCGTCACGTTCTTCAAAGCGAACTCCACTTGCAACTCGACATCACCATCCTGTCACACAAACACAAGTATACATCGATAGTACACATCATCGAAAATAATATAATTTTTTGGGTCGTTACAGTCTTCCCAACTAATAAGAATTTTGTCCTCGAAATTAATATTAACTCGAGCGAAATACTAATAAAATGCACACAGAAGGGAAAGTACTGTCTAATCAATCCCTCCACCCATACTCACGTGAACCCATTCAAACATGAGTAGGTGAGACCATGCTCTCTAACTGGTGTGCACACAGCTAACCTAACCAGTCTATGGTCATTCCATAAACTACAGTCTCACATAGTCTTTTTGGGGCAAAATATCATATTCACACAAAATAAACGCACATAGTTCGATATCTTTCTTGAATTTAGAGACCTACTTAAGGTTATAAGGTAGATGCCGAATTCATATAGAAGTCACGCGCATAGCTCGACATTATTTTCCCTCGAAATGTAGATGCACGTAGAGTCAAAACATGTGACTCCACACAGGCTCAAACAACACTTAGACTCAAATAGAATCTATGCACATAGCCCACCCTGGCTCACATAGAGTCTAAACTCACCCAGAGTCTTAGCATACACATAGAGTCCTAGTACACAGCTTCGTTCACTGCTTTGAAATATTGACCCACACATAGTCATTGCACACAGCTAGATATCCTCTCAAAGGTTAGACTCACATAGAGTCAGGGCTCACATAGAACTAGGAGTATCACACTTAGTTTGCTCCTCCCCTTCAAAAGTTGAATCACATAGAGTCGTCACACATTGCTAAATATCTATCATATTTCGAATGATGTATTCACACAGAATTCATCACCACTACTTATAAAAAGCACATTCTACTAACTGACTCACACAGTGTCTCCCCAAGTCCGACTCACCTAGAGTAATTGCTAATCCCTGACTCATCTAGAGTCACCATTTATAACTGACTCACCTAGAGTTTATTCTAACTCAGACACACCTAGAGTTCACTCGATTAAATATAAACTACAGACCAAACACAATAAAATTACGCCAAGAAGCAAAAATAACTCTTACCCATCGTTGGGTCTCGCGTCGGCTCTAGTCCTAATCTATAATGGCATGTGCTCTCTCCTGCACGTGCAATGGAGCACTGGCCTGCGACATGCTCGTCATCTAAGGACAATAGATGGTTATGTGTCCTGCTTGCCTATAACGGTAACATCATCTGTCTTCCTGCGATCTACTACCTCCGCTCTGAGTACTATATGGTTGTTGTCGTCCCGCTTGTACACCCTGAGGTAATCTCCTAGCGACACGGGTCGCTGGAGCATGTGAAACCAACACTGTAGATACTGAACGTGTCGGTGGTACAGTTATATCCATGTCATTGTCCTCATAATCACCATCCAGTCTTGACATTGGATCTGCAATAACCTCCCTGGTACGTGTGCTAACAAAATCCTCACTAGCCATGGCTTTCTCGTAATCCTCCTGCAATTTCCTCAAAGCCGTCTTCATAACCATCGAACCAATAAAGTTGAGTAGCCCATGTATAAAATAATATGCCTGGTCTGCGTTAGTGTCAATTGCTCCTCCGGCATACTCCATCAATCGCAGGTATTGGTCTATATATTGCATCACAGACTCATCTGACCTCTGTCGAATGTTTTCGAACTCAATCCTCTTTAGGTTGCGAACCGTATGAGGGATGTATTTTCGCTCAAACCTCTCCTTGAACCCAGCCCAGTCCTTGGGTTTCCCATTCGACACCACCGTAGTGCGCCACCAAACATCAGCCTCGCCAAATAGTAAGGCAGAAGATATACTCGGCTGCATGTGTGCCGGTGTAGCCAATACATCTTGTACTTTCTCATGGCTCCTCATGAACTTCTATGCAGCCTCGAGGTTAGTTCCCCATGGAACTTCTCCAAATGATGTCTCATAAACTTACGAGCCTGTTTCGCCTCAACTGTCACTCTAACACCCGTATCGATGGGCGTACTCAGCATATCGTGTAAAGCCACCAACTAAGACATCTCATCAAGCCTCTATTGAGCATCCTCTATACCACCACCACTAGAATTTGGCTGATCGGCCATCATTATCTGCCACGAAAGCGGGTTCTTGATCAGGCTATAGCTATCGATAGTAATAGTATATAACACATCAAATAGCTCATATTGTCCAATTTTTATTTTCCACAACTCTCCTCACTTCCTAACTAGAACTTAAGTCAGGTTCATAAGGTTCCACTCTAAGTTCAACCATTGTCCTAACTTCCGCTATTTGTGTCTTAGTGGATTGCGTTTTAAATTACAAGCCAACCTTAGGTTATACAAATTTAAGCTCTAATACCAACTGTGACGACCCCAAATTCCACAATCCTAGAATTAGGCACCGCCCGGCCTAGACCTACGTAGACCTTTGAGCCAATCTCACTGTGTCACGCAGGCCCAGTCAGCCTTCCTTACCCTTTACCATTTATTACGCATTTACATGTGAAGTTAATCAATTAGTGAGTTATTATCAAATACAGCGAAAGCAATTTAACTCCAAACTAATCAATAAACTTCAAGACACACAAGTCAGGACAACCTAGGGCGTGAAAACCTTGCAAATATGTATGTCATCCATAATAAGTTAAAGGAGAGAATCAATAATATCATACATGCCCAAGATCTCTCAAAAATCCTATAACCCATATCTCAAAATGAAATAAATACATAATACAAGACATACTAAATACGTGAGAGGAGACCGCATCGTGGTCCTCAACTTCAATCGCCTAGACTAGTCCCTTGCCTTTGTATGCTCGTCGGTTTGCCCACCATCACAAACTAGACAGTGAGTACAGTGATGTAGAGAGTAAAATAACAATAGAGTCTTAACAACATTTCAAATGTCACATAAATGGCTAAACTAGTATCATGCATGGATATCACAAAAATTATAAAAGATAGCATGATAAGTGAATCACTGAGATAACAACGATAAATGAGTGTCGAGAGCACAAAGTAAGAGAAAAGGCATGTAAGTGTCCCAAGTCCACCAGGTTGCCACCCTTAGTTTACAACCTGACTTCCAAGACAAATTCTGGACCTACACACCCAAGACAGTCTAAAATAAGGCACATAGCCCCAGGTCACACTTAGTTTGAATACAGGCACCATAACATCACACTTTGTTCAACATACGGTCACCACAATCCCAAACTGTTGGTTTGACAACGTCTAGAATCTGTGTACTTACAGTATAGACCGTGAGCACCATATTGTCCACATAGACCCAATAGACCACGCATTAAGGAATCCAAGCAAAAACCAAGCCGATAAACCACCAAGAATAGATATAACCAAAGAGAATTCAACAAATCATATAATCCACAAGGAAATATTGCTCAACAAAAATAATAGCTCAAATAAATGCACAAATGAAATAATATTAAAACTACAATTGGTTTTACTTACAAAAATCGTGCGTAACTATGTGCTCGCGGCTCTCACACGCTACCAAAACGTCCCCGCAAGTCCGTCGCCGATCCACTAAGTACCTGGTAAGCATTTTCTTTTCAATTTGGTACTATCAAGGTTTTGTTCCGCGTTTAATTGAAATCCCCTTTTAAGTTTCCACAATTTATTTGTTTTTGTTTTCAGCTCAATTTTCTGTGCATTGGGCATGTATGGACCCGTTAGAATACCTAAAAAATTCCCAATCCATTCTGAAAATCCCCCGAAAATACCCCAAATTTACTGTTCAAGTTTGGCACTCTAGCGCCACGGTGGTACCACCACCTGAAGGAGCTGTCGGGGGTCTTCCCACCCCCACTTGCGCCTCCAAACGCCGAATCAGTCCCAATAGGTTCGAGACTTCAACAAGGGTCCAACCATGGCCTCAGATCACACCAAAAACACCTGGAATCGTCGAAAATCAATTGAAAACCACACCAAAACTTGAAAATCTTTGAAAACTCGCCAACCCTCGAAAACTCGACAAATTTTGAAACACCCTTTGCGAAACTCGTGTTCATCGTCGCGAGGATCACTCATATGTCAAAAACTTCGATAAACTTCGAAGTCTCAACGTGGCATCCAAAACTCGTCGCGACGACGTAAATAAAATACGCACCAACGCGTAGGGAATGGAAAGAGGGTCAAAAATCTCACCTCGGGTCATCTCGTTGCCGCCTCACCAGAGCTGCTCCGGTGACCTCCACCACCACTTCTTTGTTTGCATGGAGAGCAAGAGAAAAAGAAGAGAGAAAAGAAAATGAGAGAGAAAGGTGTTGACCCACCTTTTAAAGTGTTGGCCATATCTTGGTTCACACTCATATCTCGAGGCACGTCTTGTGGTCTCCTTTCACACCAGCCCAACCACTCTTGGGCGCTCACTTGTGTGACTCCCCCTTGTCCTTATCCTCTTTTTGACTAATAATTAAGTTTCCTCGGGCATTCCTGCTCCCAGCATGCACCATGACACGCACCATCACGCGTGAATGAAGTTACTAACAACCCGTAAAATCTCTCAAATAAATTTATTATTATATTTTATTGTTTGGTCATCCAACAAGTTCATTTTCCCGACCTGTGTACCCATAATTCTTCCGTCGATGCTCGTTTGTCACGTTCTTCAAGACGAACTCCACTCGCAACTCGACGTCACTGTCATGTTATACAGGCACAAGTATACATTGATAGTACACGTCATCACACAGAAAATAATATAAATTTTTGGGTCATTACAAGGGTGGACAATGATAATGTTGAGATTGTGTTCTACACGAGGACCCTCAAGTTTTTGAGTACGTTGAGTCGTATTAGCCTGATAGGTTTTTATGACAAATGGGTTACATATAACGCATTCCTTTACCTCTCTACAAGCCAACTCGAGTGAAAAGAGGCAAGTCAACGGTGAGCTATATTGCCAAGTACAATTTTTAGCCGGAGATGTGGGAGAGGTGGCAAGATCATGTATTGTTACCTAGATCAAGAGGAAAGAGAGCAACATATGCAAGTGAAGCTGTACCAAAATATATTCCTTGGTTCCTCAAGATATCATACCCAACCATTGAAAATCCTGAGTTCTGCATTAGCAGTAACCTTGATGGAGATGACTTGCTCGATGTTTTATTTAACTTGATGATGTATTTATAGATAATTCATTTATAACTTTAGAGTTTTGTATTATGTTAGGATAGGTATATCTAACTTGATGATATACTTTCCTTGTGTTGTGTATAGCGCCTAAGACGGACGGTGGACGTAGTGTTGAAGTGGAGATCATTGTCACTAGCTAACGTGGCATCTACATTTAAGATGGCAGATGATGTGGTTATGCATCTAACAGGAAAGGGGTTGCCTCATCCGCCACCACTACATCAGTTGGAAACGAACCAAAAAGGATGTCCGAGCATGATAGTCATGCCGCACAGTCCCAATCTCACACCAATGTGAATGAATTCAGTCCATCAAAGCACAGAGAACAGGGCAAGTTGCGGCATAAGAAAAAGCGGAGCAAAACTAATGAGTGACTACTTGTGTGTGATTATAGATTGAAATATTTGATTTATGTTGCCTTTATGCATTTAATTTCTTTTGTTTATACTACTCCGTCTATGCATGATAGTTCTCTTGATATATATTTTGTTGGTTCAAATGGTAAAAGGCTACATTGTTATTTATAGATTAAATGCAGTCTAAACTTGAGGCGACATTTATTCATCATTAGAATGGATTTGTTTTGATGTCCGATATATGCAGTAGCGGATCTAGGTGTTTAATGTCTTAGGCTTAAGCCCAGGGCAAGTTTGTCAAAACCCCCTATATATATTCTTCACCCTCAAAAAAAAAAAACAAAAAAAATGTTTATATTAGCCTAGGGCTAATTTCCACAAATGCACATACTTTCACCCCAACAAAAGAATAGCCCAGGGACAAAAACTAACAAACCCACCAATTTAAAGTAAAATGTAAAAAGAAAGTGGTTGGTGACACTCCTTTTAATGCACATAATATTTGTATTGTTCCTATCAAAAATAATATTTGTATTGTGTGTACAAATATCACAATCCAAAATTCAAAGTTTATAATATGAATGTGAAGCAAATATATATTTATGCAATGAGGTCATTCTGTAACAAATGAACGCATGTGAATAAAAGACATTTTTTCGTATAAATATTTTCTATCTATTTTATTACTTTCACCTTTTTCTTTATTATTTTTTTGAAGTAATTTAATAATATAAAATAATATTATTACAAAACAATTTGTTTCTATATTTTGTTTATTTTTTAAATAGTTTTTGAATTATTAGAGAATTTAATAAAAAAATAATTGATTTTCTGGTTGTTTAGTCGATGTAGAGATGCATTATGATGTGAATGTGCTTGGTTTTTGTTATGCCTTAACAATGGCCTGGTCATGCGCTAATACATTATGAATAGATTTGTACCAAAAAGAATACTTTATTACACATGTAGTTTAGCCCAGGGCAACATCAATTCCTAGATTCGCCCCTGGATATATGTGTGTATTCGGTTATAGAGGCCCAAATGCCCAGTACTTGTTTATGTCTAGGTTCGGTTATGCAGGCCCGAACAAACATTGAAGGTTCGGGTCTGCATAAGCAAACCTTTCATATGACGAATTCCCTCCATAAAGGGTCGGTTGAACAAACCCGAATGTCCTTGTGAGGTTCGGTTACTAAGGCCAGAACATTTCGTGGATGTTCGGGCGTGCTTAACCGAATACTAAAACTTTTTCCTCTACCATAAGTTCAGTACCCCTTTGCTGAACAAACCTTGATGTTAGGGTCTGCTTGACCGAAATTTTGTGAAATGTTCGGTTGTGCTTGACCGATCATTAGTTATTGGAGGAAACACAACATAAAAGGATTCGACGCTACATCATTCATGAAGAAATTATAATATTTAATCCACTTTCGCCCGTATAGAAGTGTGTCATACATTAATGATGTATCATTCATTGCAAAAAGTGATAGTAAAATATGCCATCTACATAAAATATGGTTTCAAAAATAGCCTTCAATTTGAAATAAGTTCAAGGTGTGTCCAAGTCAACAGTAATAGGAGTCCCAACTTGAGAATTATCAAATTCTGCTAGCTCTTTTATATTTAAGTTCTGAACCCATCCCATCGCCTCTGTTTGTATATTTCTTCGCCACCCCAGATATAAAGGAGGAAAAGGGGCGTCCGCATTAAATAAAACCTGTAAAATATAGATGGATCGTTCAAGAAAAAGAAATAAGTATGTAAGTACAACTTGGAATACAAAAAGTGGTTCACTTTACCCTTATAAAATAGTTGGCATTAACGTGTGTCATCCTAATTGCGACCCTGACACTCAACAAATCTGGTGGTGCGCCCTTAAGTGGAGGGAATGTCATACTACCACTCAGTGATAGGGACACTACTAAGACCTTATAACATTTAGCAATGACGAGTCCCATATCAGGCATACACATCCACTTTTGAAATGGTGCGTCATCTTGCTCGTAGTACTACATGAATAGTATAATTGTATTGTAGTGATCTCTACTGAGGATTATGCACTAAAGATCTTCATACCCATGAAGCTCCCAATACATATCATCTTCCTTATGTCCAAGACCGGTTGCAATAAAATGGTATCCACAATTACCATCTCCCCTAACTTCATCAACCCTCGCAATGTGATCAAGCCATTCTATAGGGACTACACCACTATATCCATCGCTAGACACACCATGCAAATATGTACGCGTTCTATGGACTTTTCGTCTACTTGATGAGTAGCTAGGTTCGGTATCTTATCCAGATGAAGGACGTGCTCAAAGTGGGATGGATTTCTCTTGGTGGATGTGACAAAAATGTGGGCTTTAGTTATCTTCCTCTTCTTCCCCGCTCGTGAAACCTTTCCCTTCCCCGCTTCTAATGGCTTTCTTCCCCTTGTCTTAATTTTCTCCATCTGGGCAAGAACCGAAGTGGATGAGGAACAACTAATCTCTCGAAGTTGTTGCACAATCCTCAGGTGCAAATCCTCACTTTTGACACTTTCATACCATTCAATACCCTTTAAATTTCCTTTCTGAAGTTGTACTCCGTCCGTTTCAATACTTGCTCAGGATTCATGCTGAACTTTTGCCAATGTATATGGATATTATCAAGTGGTATGGGTGAGCCTGCCAATTGATGAGTTGCAAGTTCGTGGGCGCAAGGAAGGCCATGGGTCATGTGCAATACATAACCACATCTCATGGAATCTGTCCTAATATTTTCTGCAATATCCAACTCGTTGCAAATTTTCTCCAATGCAACATGTGAAACAAATCCTCGCAATATGTAGTACAAGATATCGACGAATCCATGTTGCACAACATTTAAACTCTTCTCAAAAGACGCCTTGATCTTATTGTGTTGCCCCTCAACCATGTTGTGAATAAACTACCATATAGTCACAAAGTTTCCTTGAGAATTTCTAATATGCTTATTTAGAGTACTGTGTGCACTTTTGACTCTACCGGTCGTATAATGTCCAAGATGTAATATTTGATATGTCCATGCTCGCACAAATCATGCCTTGCAATCCTTAACCCATGTATCCATTAAATAATCTAGCAATCCATTTACACAAGTATATTGGGCATCCAAGTTTGTCATCCTTGAATTGAACATACCTTCAGAAGTGGCAACCATCAGAACATTCCACCTACTTAAGAAAAGGTTGAACTCTTCGTTCCTCACAAAATATTTTTTCGTGTGTCCTGCCATACCCCTATTGATATGCCATGTGCATAAAAGGTGAGTTGTAGAGGAAAAACAAACTCGATTGCCTTAATCAATCTCAACTCCCTGTTAGAAAGAATCACATGTGGGTTAGACCATCCATCTATGAAGTTCTTAAGATTTTCCAACACCCAAATATAATTCTCTTGCGTCTCTCTTGATATAAATGCAAACTCAATAGAGAAAGTGAGCTTGGTAAACGTCACACCAATGATCTCAAGCAATGGCATACGATATCTATTGGTCTTGAACATGCAATCCATCACCAAAACAAATGGGAAACACTGAAGCAAGTTGATGGAGTTAGGATGAGCCCAAAACAAGTTTGTAACCTCGTCGGTTTTGTCATTTTTCCTATGCCATGAAATATAACCATGTGTCTCCAACAAATGCATAAGTTGTTGCATTTGTGATCTCCTTCTAGCTTCAACAAACCTCTGCTTTTGCTGTAATGACCCTCAAATTTAATTGGTGATACGTGTCGTGTTTCAGGACCGTGACCTAACAGTCGTGACTAATCATATTACTCAAACCTTGGGAGTCGACACTGAGGTATATTTTTATTTTTCTGTGATGTTTGCACTATTATTTATACCCGAATGTGAACATTGTGTGTCCTAGTGCGTGATTTTGTTTTGTTTATCGCCATGGATTTGTGTGTGAGATTAGGAAAAATGAGAATTTTAGGGCAATATACAGGTATTTAAACATTGGAAAATGATAATTAGTGAATTATAGAAAAATAATAAATAATTAATAAATATGCAAGTGCGTTGTTGTCTTCGAGAACGCACGACATGCGAGTCGTGAAGTGGTACAGGTTCGGTAATGCGAGGTATAAGCGAGAGTTGGTCAAGTTGTGAGGGTAAGTCACCTAACGAAGTCACATTGTTAAGTCATAGTTGGTGGTTGGAATTGAAGGAAAGACACAAGATGTGCCTCAAGATTTGTGCGTGGGAGGAGATGAAATGAAAATATAAATATCCTCCCCATCTCTTTTTCTCTCTCCTCTCAATTTTCTTTCATTTCTCCTCACTTAACGAACGAAAATTGGAACGAGGGCTTCAGTGTTTTTTGATCTCAGTAAGACGTCAGAGATCAACCAACTTCACGTAATAAGGTGAGTTCTCGACTCCTCTCGTGATTTCTTACTTTTTGACGACAATTTGATGGGGTTTTTGTCACGATGAATTCGGGCGAGATTTTCGAGAAATTTTTGTAAATGAGTTTGGGTGATGATTTTGTAATCAAATTGATGATCAAATGGTGATATGTTAATTGGTTTAGGGATTTGAAGAACTTTGCAATTTTTGGGATTTTTTGGTGATTTTGGAGTAATTTTCAAATCGAGGCTTGTATCGGGTTTTGACATAAAACGAAGCGAGTTTTGTGTTGTTTTAAACATCCCTAAGAGTTTGGGATAGGCTCAAAACATGGCAACACAAGTCGATTTTGAAAAACTCCAGAAATGAGTGTAGGGTGTTACACCGCGAGGGACGCCGTGGAGATTTTTCTCCCACGGCATAACTCACGGTGTGCAAACTGGAACTAGTTTAGGAATTGATGTTTTAGATAATGTCGTAGGTCAAAACCATGGCGGCGTCATTTGTGCCTTCAAAACCATAGAGGTTCAAGGAACCCACACTTTATGTGACGTCATGGGATTTACCTTTGGCAGAGTCACTCACGGCATCTAGAATAGTAAAAATAGACTATTTTTTTTCAAATAATTTTCAAAAATTTTGGAATACTTTGGAGGTATATTTAGGGTCATGAAATGACTCTAATTGAACCAAATTTGGCTTAAATGGTTGTTAGGCTTTGAAAATTTGAATTGACGAGTTAGAGAATTTCACGAGGATCAGTGTTTTGCATAATTGAGGTATATTTGTACGTTAGTAAGCCAGCAAGAAGGTGCACCTTAATTCATTTTCCATTATTGACATTTCTATTGAATTGAGTTATTTGTTGGAATTCCATTCTATTATTCCTTGGCAGAGTGTCTTTGGCGCAAGTGTGTCGTGAAGGTACTCATGGGTTCATATTAGCTGGGCTAACGTGAACACTTTTGCAGAAGTGTTGTCCACCCACCTAATATTGAGTTTCACTCAGAGTATTGGATTTTTATGGATTTGTTGTGGATCGATGTGGAATTGGATGTGGATGTGGTTGTGCTACTATTGTAGAATGTTGTGGCTATTGACCACTTATGGGCCTCTTTTGACTCTATAGACACTCAAATATCATTGAATTACTTGTCAGTATGTTTATCATGCAATTTGTGTTATTTTATGCCTTTCACTACCGCATGATTCTTAAACTGCTTATTTGGTTATTCATGAATTACTGTTTATGTTCTTCTGGCTATACTTTAAAATTTTTACGTACTCACCATCTAATTTGTGACGATAGGTGCAAATAGGGCTGAGACGAGCAAGGGAAGGGTGTAATGACTCCTTACCTTAAGCACGTGATTAGTGTTATTCTGAATATTAATTAATCCGAGTTAGGCTTGTGGTTAAGCCCGATTTGTCTCGATTAACATGTGTATGGATTGGCGTGTTGTATTGTGTTTGTATGGACTGTATTAGTATGTATAAATAAATAATTGAACCAATGAAGGAATGTCTAATATCATGTGTGGGTCAAGGTGGACACACATGAGATGCAGGATAGTGTTGACGCCCGAGTGTGCTCATTGGTGTGAATTATGTAATTATAGGCTTAAATATATATTTATATATATATTATGGGTATATATATATTAAAATAGAAAATAAATAAATAATGGTAAATGGTTGGGCGCCAAGTGACACGCGAGGTCACGGATGAGACGCATAGGTAGTACGGTAGTGTGCACGCCCAAGGGTACTCGTTGGCGTGCACAACGGAGTCGTAGGCGTGACGATATTGACAAATATATATTTATATATAAATATATATATATATATATAATAAATCAGGAAAATAAGAAATTACTATAAACAAATAAATGAAAAGGAGATAGGGTTTGGGGTATTTTGGACTTTTTCCCACCTAAACTGCCTCCTCCACTGTTAAAAATAGATGCAACAAAGAGAACGAAATGAGTGACGAGAGGAGAGAGCCGAGACGCGGAGGTGAGGTTGTTGGAGTGAGGAGTGTTGGACTAAGTGGTTAGTCACTCTAACTCCGACTGGGATTTTGATGGAAACAAACAAGGTGAAAATGTACTAATAAATATCAAGTGTATTTCAGTTTTTGTTAAAGGATGCAAAACATCATATCACGGGTATTCAATCCGTACAAGTTCAAGACTCGGCATTCATGAAGGAATGAAGATGGAAGATCATACTACAAATTGTAATTTCGATGTAAGGTATACAAATTCTTTCACGCAAGCCAAATGCATTAGATCATGCATACAAAGTTTTTAAACGAATTTTCACATGTCATTATATAACTCGAAGTTTCAAAATGGAACTTTAACACATGACTAGGTTTATGAGTTTAAACAATATGAAATTATGTGTTCATGGTCACTGGCATTTTGAAGATTATTATGAAAGTTTTCAAAAAAGAAAAACTTGTCTTTGAAAGGTTTTTGAAAAGAAAACTGTAAATTTACAGAAAAGTCCCTCGCACATTATGAAATCGAGATTTTCCGTTTTTGGGATTTGTAAAAATATTCGTGTTGGACTAAGTGGTTAGTCACTCTAACTCCAACCGGAATTTTGATGGAAACAAACAAGGTGAAAATATACTAATAAGTTTTATCAAGTGTATTTCAGCTTCGTCAAAGGTTGCGAAACATCACATCATGGGTATTCGAGCATTCAAGCTATACAAGTTCAAGACTCGGCATATATAAAGGAATGAAGACGAAAGATTAAGACCACGAGTTGTAAAATTTATGTAAGGTATTCAAGTTCACTTAAGCAAGCCTATTGCATTAGTTCATGAATATCGTGATTTTAAAATGGATTTTCAAATATCAAGTGATTACTTGAAGATTTCGGTCTTATAAGTCTAAACTATGTTAAACTATATGTGTATGTTAATATCGCATTTTGAAAATCATTGTGAAAGCTTTTGAAAAAGAAAAACTTGTTTTTGAAAGGTCTTTGAAAAGAAAACTGTATATTTGCAGAAAAGTCCCTCGCAAATCATGAAACCGAGATTTTTCATTTTCGGGATTTGTGAAAATATCTAGACCATCCAAATAGGCCATATGACCCATAACAAACATGTATTATATGTTATATGAGGGTTTATTGAGTCTAGGACGTGTTAAAGGGTCGCTAACACAAGGGATAGAATTAATTAGTCTGAGGTCTCTGCAGTTAGTGCGTTAATACTGTATTAGCGCGCTATGTGCAGAGTTAGTGCGCTAGGTCATAAAATTAGCGCACTAATTACAGTCCTGACAGCTTTTTTATAAAGCTGAAAAATTCACTTTAATTCGAATTTTTGATCAAATTTTGGCCCTTGGATGCACACAACGGTCATATACTGGTCTATAAATATATACAACACTCTAAAACACATAAGGCACATAAATTAGGTTTTGAAATCAAAGAAAAACATTTGTGCTTAAATATTTCAAGAGAAGGAGCTTGGGGTTTTCAAGTTACACTTAGAGGCTGTTCATTCAACATCAAAACCAGCACTCTTGAGGCACTCTAAGGAGTACAACAATCTCTCCAAAACTGATTTTCAAGTCATCTTTTTGGGGTTGTAAGAAAGTCCATTCCCTAGCTTTTCTTGTGCCTAAATTATATATTATTGTGTGATTGATTTGGGAAATTACTTGTGTTGTTAAACACACTTATATTGAGTTTTGCACTTAAACTTGATTCATTAAACCCTTGGACTGATTTGAACAAGAGTTTGTGCTTAAACTTGATTTTTTATCAAACTTCTTGTTCTTTGGATTTGAAATCGGTTTTGTTCTCATCAATCTATTTGAAACGGTTTCATATTTGAGTGTTGCATAAAATCAGTTTTATACTTGCATTTCTCAATTGTTTTCATACTTGCATGCATAAGAGTGATTAGGCTCTAGGAGGCTTGCTTGTATTTGAACTTGATATCACTTTACTTTGTAAAGCATATTTCAATTGTATTCAAATCTTGATTGTAAGACTTAGTGGGATCTAAGTTGAAAGGGAAGACCTAGTTGAGGCTAGGCATATATCCTAGTTGCGGCTAAGTGGAAAAAGTCCTAGGTGGGTCTAGGTGGGAAAAGTCCTAGGTGGGTCTAGGTGGGAAAATCCTAGTTGCGGCTAGGTGTTTGTATAATACCTTATTGTGATAAGGCATCGTGTAAAAAACCTAGTAAAGGCTAGGCATTCACTAGGCTAGTTGGCTTAAGGTGTAACACTTATCGATAATATAAGTGGGGTTTGAAAATCCTAATCGGGGAGGTTAGGTAGTGGATGTAGATTGGTTGGATCGAACCACTATATATCGTGTGTCTTATTTCCATCTCTTCTACCCCATTCACTTGCATAGCATAGATATTTATCATTGGTGTATGCATTATCATTACTATTTGTGCATAAAGTTTTAAAAATGCGATAATCACTCGGTACCACCTCTTAGGTGGCCTTCAATCCGGACCACCCAAATAAGCTTAATGAACTATATTAAACATATATATCATGTTATATGAGGGTTGGTTGGGTTCCGGACGAGTTTAAGGGTCGCTAACACAAAGGGAAAAATATTTATTTTGAGGTCCTTGAAGTTAGCGCGCTAATGCTGTCATTAGCGCGCTAAGTGCAGAGTTAGCGCGCTAAGTCTCAGTATTAGCGCGCTAATTGTCTACCTGACAGCTTTTTGAAAAAGCTGAAAAATGAACTTTAATTTGAATTCTTGATGAATTTTGGACCCTTGGATCCCTAGAACGGTAATATACTGGTAATATGGGATATCTAACACTATAAAACCACCAAGAACATGGTTTTGTCACAACAAGGAAAAAACACACTCAAAAAGCTCAAAACTTACAAGAGAACAACTTTGATTTTTGTGAAGAAAAATAAGATTATTGTGGCTGTCCTCTAGCTCTAAAATCTAGCACTCTTGAGGCACTCAAAGGAGTACAAGAATCTCATCAAAACTGATCTCTTTTGTCATCTTCTTGGTTGTAAGCAAGTCCTTGTTTTAGCATCTTTTCTTGAGCTTAATCTACATAGTTTTGTGTGTTTGAATTGAAAATCATATTATTGTGTGTTTGAACACCTTCAACTTGGATTTTGCACTTAAACTTATTCTATCAAACCCTAAGATTGATTTGAATAAAAGTTTTGCACTTAAACTTGATTTTTGTTAAACTCTTGTTCTTAGCATTGAAATCGATTTGCACTAACACATTAGACTTTTTAATCGATTTCATATTTGGGATTTGCAACAAAATCAGTGACACATTTGTATATTCCATTTATTCTCATACTTGCATGCATTAGAGTTGTTAGGCTCTAGGAAGCTTACTAGTGTTTGAATTTGATACCACTTTATGTTGTAAAGTGTATCTTATTATTTTTTAACCACTTGTTGTAATTGGATAATTGTAAGACTTAGTGGAATCTAAGTCAAAGGGGAAGACCTAGTTGAGGCTAGGCATAAACTCTAGTTGCGACTAGGTAGGAAGTCCTAATTGTGATTAGACATTCTAGACTTGTATGCTTAGGTTGTAACTCTTGTTTGAAATATAAGTGGGGGTTTAAAAATACTAACCGGGGAGGTTAGGTAGTGGATGTAGATCATTGGATCGAACTACTATAAATCGTGTGTCACTTTCCATCTCTTCTATCCCATTCACTTGCATAGCATAGACATTTATTATTGGTGCACGCATTATCATTGTTATTTGCACATAAAGTTTTAAAAAGGCAATAACCACTCGGTAACCCAATTCACCCCCCTCTTGGATGACCTTCAATTGGTATCAGAGCAGGTTATTGCTCAAAGTGTTACTAACGTATCTTTGAGTGTTTTTGTGCAAGGATGCAAACTCAAGATCTGACTCGCCATAAAGAAGGCAACCCTCTAGTAGGCCTCTGTATTTTGATAGAACTAACTATGCTCACTGGAAAGTGAGTAAGAAGTTCTATATTAGAGCACAAAATAGATTCTTATGGGATGCAATTGAAAGTGGCTACACTCCACCAGACAAGCCCTTGAAAGAGTACACCGCCGAGGAGATTAAGAGTGAGCTCTCAAATGATCAAGCCATGAATCACTTGTTTTGCGCATTAAGTGAAAATGAGTTTAACCGAGTGAGTGCTTATCAAACGACCAAGGAAGTATGGAAAAAGCTTGAGGTACACTATGAAGGTACCATGCAAGTTAAAAAGACAAAGTTGAGGATTCTTGGGGAGCACTATGAAACTTTCCGAGTTGGATCCGATGAAGATATAGCCACCGCCATCACACGGTTCACTAAACTATTGAATGAGATCAAGAATCTTGGAAATAATTATGATCAAGAGACCTCCGTGTATAAATTCCTTAGAGAGTTGCCTAAGGAATAGGATGCTAAGAAGTACGCCATCAATCGACACAAAACCTTGAAGACTATACATATGATGCACTGTGTGGAGAGCTGACGGTCCATGAATTTGAACTTAAAGACCGAGCTAGACTAGAGCATTAAATGGAAGTGCAAATAGTTCAAGAAAAGAGATTGCTTTGAAGGCAAATAGCTCCTCGGTTGCATCAATGGATGTTGTTGAAGATGAAAAATCTAGAGACGAAAATGATCTTGAAGAGGAAGTAGCTATGCTCTCAAGAAAGCTAAACAAAGCAATGTACAAGCGGGATAGGTACAAGAAGAAGTTTAGAAGTGGAAGCAAGGGAGAAAAGTCAAGTGAGACAATATGCTTCGGATGTGGCAAACCGGGTCACATCAAGGCGAAATGCAAATCCAAGAAGGTGGTAGATAAGAAGAAAGGGAAGAAGAGCTTCAAGGCAACTTGGGATGACTCATCATCATCAAGTTTGGAATCCGAATCGAAGAATGAGAAGGCAATACTTTGCCTCATGGCACAAAGGGAGGTAAATTCTAATTCTTTTAACTTTAATGATGTTGATGATTTGGATGATGTTCTAAATCTTGATGAGCTTAGGAAAGAGTTGGAAAACGAGGTCAAAAAGACCAAACAACTCAAAAAGAGCTTAACCATAGCAATTAGTGAAATAGAGTCACAAAATGAGACCATTAATAATCTCCAAAGTGACTTGAATGAAGTCCTAGAGGAGAGAGATGCTTTAGTGAAGAAAGTAGAGAACTTGACTAGCACGGTGCATAAGTTCACCAATGGTAGAGGAATGTTTGACATGATGTTGGGAACACAACGACGTGCCCTTAACAAAAGAGACATAGGCTATGGAGCAAACTTGTTGAGTTATAAAAAATTGTTAAACGATGATCGTAAATGCTCAAAGTGCAATGTGGTTGGGAAATGTGCCTTACAAAAGGTCGAAGTAGGTAGACTAGCATGGGTAGTTAAAAATGTTTATGACACTAACTTTCTCGGACCCAAAGGTGTTTGGGTACCAAAATCTAGTGTGTTTTCCATTATGTAGGATGCGACGAAGAGCACCCCATGGTACTTGGATAGTGGGTGCTCAAGACACATGACTGGAAATGCGCATCAATTCATTGAACTAGAGCGGCATGATGGTGGAAAGGTTACATTTGGAGATAATAACAAAAGAAAGGTTATTGGTCTCAGAACCATCGGTAACAACTCAATCTCTATTTCTAATGTTTATCTTGTTGATGGTTTGAAACATAATTTGCTTAGTGTTAGTCAATTGTGTGACAAAGGATTTCATGTTATGTTTGAATCATCAAAATGCATTGTTAGGAATGAGAAGCATGAAACTTTGTTTATCGTATATAGAGATAAGAATGTTTATGCTATTAACTTTGATGAGATGAATATGTAAAATGTTTCATGCTTGAGTGCACAAAGTGAATGTGATGCATGGTTGTGGCACCGTAGATTAAGACATTCTAGCATGGAAAATTTGTCAAAATTGACTAAGCATGATCTCGTTAAGGGCCTACCCAAATGCACTTTTAAGAAAGATAAGGAATGTGAAGCTTGTATCCTTGGTAAACAAGTGAAATCGTCATTTAAGACAAAAGTAACAAGTAATGTGACTTGAGCCTTAGAACTAATCCATATGGATTTGTTCGGACCTACCCAAACACAAAGTTTAGGAGGTAAATTATACTGCTTTGTCATTGTTGATGATGATTTTACTAGGTATACATGGGTGTATTTTCTATCTCATAAGCATGAAGTGTTTGATGTGTTTGTAAAGTTTTGTGCTTTAGTAGAGAATGAAAAGGGATAAAAAATCACCATCATTAGATGTGATAGAGGTGGTGAGTTTGTAAATAGGAACTTGGAGGATTTTTGTGCTAAACAAGATTATACACACCAATTATCCTCTCCTAGAACACCCCAACAAAATGGAGTTGTTGAAAGAAAAAATAGGACACTCCAAGAAATGTGTAGGTCTATGCTAAATGAGTACAACATAGCTAAGCATTTTTGGGCCGAAGCCATTAACACGGCATATGTTATAAATAAAGTAAATGTTCGAAAACAAGTAAAAAAGACTCCTTATGAATTATGAAAGGGTCGAAAACCCAACATAAGTTATTTTAAGGTGTTCGGTTGTACTTGCTATGTACTAAATGATAAGGATCAATTAGACAAATTTGACCCAAAGTCAAAGGTATGTATTTTCCTAAGCTACTCTATACATAGCAAGGCATATAGGGTATTTAATAGATCAACCAAAACCATAGAAGAGTCTATTCATGTGAAATTTGATGAAGTAGATCCCAAAGTTAAGATAATGCAAAACTTTGAAAAATTGAAGATTGATTATGAAGATGATGGCACTCTAGGACCAACTTCAAATAGTCAAGAGGTCGATATAAGCAAGGAATCTGAAACAAGTGTGCTTAAGAATTCAAGACTCCTCATTGGCCATTCATCTCAACAAATCATAGGTGATCCAAACAAAGGAATAATCATTAGGTCAACATTGCATAGAGATGAAGGACACTTAGCTTTTGTGTCACAAACCGAGCCCACCAAGTTAGATGATGCCTTAGGAGATGAGCTTTGGGTAATGGCTATGTAAGAGGAGCTAAGCCACTTTGTTAGAAACAAGGTATGGACATTAGTACCTAGACCTAAGGACCACACTACCATAGGCACCAAATGGGTTTTTAGAAACAAAAAGAATGAAAAAGGTGAAATTGTAAGAAACAAGGCTAGGTTGGTTGCACAAGGCTACAATCAAGAAGAAGGAATTGATTATGAAGAAGCCTTTGCACCCGTAGCAAGACTAGAAGCAATTTGCATGTTGCTTGCTTATGCTTGCTATAACGGGTTTCTACTATACCAAATGGATGTTAAAAGCGCATTTCTAAATAGGTTCATCCATGAAGAAGTATATGTAGAACAACCACCGGGTTTTAAAGATCATGAACATCTAATCCATGTTTATCGTCTTCAAAAAGTCTTGTATGGACTAAGACAAGCTCCTAGAGCTTAGTATGATAGACTTAGTGCATTTCTACTTGAGAAAGGATTCAAGAAAGGAACACTAGATCCTACTTTGTTCATTTTGATTAAAAAACGGGACATGCTTCTTGTTCAAATCTATGTTGATGATATCATCTTCAGGTCATCCAACACACGTTTATGCGATGAATTCACATCATTGATGACAAATGAATTCGAAATGAGCATGATAGGTGAACTAACATACTTTCTAGGCTTGCAAATAAAGCAATCCAAACATGGCATTTTTATAAATCAAGCAAAGTATGTGAAGGACATGTTAAAGAAATTCAAATTCAAAAATCTGAAAGCATGTGAAACTCCTAGTAGTTTCACCATCAAAATGGACAAAGACCAACTAGGAAAATCCATATATCCTAAGCTTTATCGTAGAATGATAGGTAGTCTCCTATACTTAACCGCTAGTAGACCCGACATTATGTTTAGCTTGTACTTATGTGCTAGATTTCAATCCGATCCTAAGGAGTCACACTTAAAATGTGTAAAGCGCATATTTCGATATCTAAGTGGAACACAAGACTTAGGATTGTGGTTCAACAAAACCAAGATTTTCGAACTCCGAAGTTTTCTTGACTCTGATTATGCGGGAAGTCTAATTGATAAGAAAAGCACTTCCGGATTTTGTCATTTGCTAGGAAATTCACTTATCTCATGGTTTAGCAAAAAGCAAAATTTCGTGGCTTTATCTACGGCGGAAGCCGAATATGTGGCTGCCGGGAGTTGTTATGCTCAAGTTCTATACATGAAACAACAACTTGAGGATTATCAAATCCTAGTTGGTTGTGCCGAAATTTAATGTGATAATACAAGTGCAATCAACATATCGAAAAATTCGGTGCTACACTCTCGAATAAAACATATTGAGATTAGGCACCATTTTCTTCATGATCATGTCCAAAAGGGTGATGTTAAACTCGTCCATGTGTCCACAGAGGATCAACTAGCCGATATATTTACTAAGCCTTTGCCTAGAGATCAATTTTCTAAGATTCGGCATGAGTTAGACATGTTTCGAGAATTGGACCTTCTACATATGTTTTAGCAGTTCCAAACCTTTTTATATGGTGTTAGTGAAGTGTCCAAGAAGTTTGAGGTGAATCGGAGTTGTATGTCAAAAATTCAAAAATTTCATGTCCAAAATTTCTAGAGAGAAATTAGCACGCTAATAAGGGAAATTAGCGCGCTAATAGTGCCCTGACCAAAAATTTCCAGAGGGAAATTAGTGCGCTAATAGCAGACATTAGCGCGCTAATAGTGTTTTGGCCTAGAATACAAATTGACCCATTAGCGCGCTAATTCTGCCATTAGCGCGCTAATGACGATCGGCCAGGGGTCTATAAATTAAATTTTACCCTAAAATTTCACTCACCTCCCACATCTCACCTCTCCTCTCCACGACACGGCGCCTCTCCCCTCTCCTCTTTTCGATTCCACACCTCTCCACCCTCCTCTCGACGTCTCCACCACGATCTCTACTCCCACAAGGTAACAATATTTCCTTCTTTTTGTCAATTTCTTCATTTTTCAGTTAACTCAATGTCGACTCGTAGAACCTCTAACCGCCTCTCTTCCTGTCCTGCCGTCTAACCGCCCCCACCACGTCTTGTCCTACCCAAGCCACGTCCTCTCGTCGCCCCTCTCGCCGTCATGTCGTTCCACCATCTTCGTCCTCAAATAGTGATTCCTAATCCACCCACCCCGTCCCCACTCCAGCAAATGCCCCACAACATGAGGTCGCTCCAAGTCCGTCCATGAGTCCACATCGGTTCTCGAGTTAGTGGCTCCACGGCAAATGGATGCCAAAATCCTAAGGCCCGCCATTGTCGATTTTGCTTTTTTTGATAAGGTTCATCTCCCAATTTGGGAGATTTTCGATACGGCGGCATGGACCACTTTTTGTGCCTATAACGCCAACTATAACCCCCCTTGGTTCACGTTTTCTATTCCAATCTTGAAACAACGAACCATTTTGTGCTCCTATCATCTGTTGGCAGCCGATCAATCGAGATTACGCCTGAAAATCTCGCTCAACGGCTTCACCTTCCTCTGCACCCTCCTACCACTACGGTTGTGTGCAAATTTCTCAATTGGCCATTTGATCGTCTTGAAGTACTTAATTCCTTCCTTCGGCCAAAAAGAACTTTAACTGTATATCCGACTGGTATAACGGATACCGACTTTTAACTCATACCTCACTTCCTTCATAAAGTCCTTCACAAAGTCAGCCTCCATCGAGGTGGGAGTAAGAACTATGTCACTCTCCTTGACATGTTTGTTCTTGGGCATCTATTTCAAGCAATTCCTCTCAGCCTGCCCCACATCATTATCGGTTATATGACGAGCACGTGTAGCTCAGGTCGTCATCTTCCTTATGCACATATTATCACATCCTACTTGGAGTCCGCCGAAGTGGATCTCGCATTAGGTGGTTGTCCCCTCACTGTCTATGACACCATTGACATGGCCACTCTGAAGACCATGAAGTATCGCTACATACGCGACAGGTAGAGGTGGACACGGGAAGATGCCATCCCGGATGGTCAGTATTATGGCGACTCTGAGTCTCCACTACCTACGGACCCTCCAGTTGCTCCTTTTGATGTGCCCAACTACTTGGAATATAGCCATAGTTTTGGCGATGATGACAATGCTGACGACGAAGGCCTTGCTGGAAATGATGACCATGATGGCGATGAGGAAGTTCATCAAGACTTTACAGTTCCACCCCAGCAGCAGCAGTAATATGAGTCGGCACAGCCTCCACCTCCTTCTATGTTCGGCAGATTCACGCCTCCACCAAATATGTCTCCATCGTCGGCGTATGTCTCTGCACGGCTGGGCTACCTGCACACCTATATGACTCAGACCTTCATTAGTGTCGAGACAAGTAGCTAGTATCAGAATGATCGGCTTCATCGTATCGAGCGTCAGTTGCTCCCAGTTTGGCCCGTGAGTAATGATCGTGCCTCTGGCTCTGCACGTCCACCATCGTCCTCGAGGAGGAGTGTTTAAACTTATTACTGTTCACTGAGCATTAGGCTCCATTATGGTAGTCTTAGGTGTTTAGAGATATTATGGTTAGGCGAGCATTAGACTCCAAAATGTTAGTCTTTGATGTTCAAGAAAATTTTTTTAAGTTCATGTTTTAAGCCACAACTATGCTCCCATTGCTTTATGCTATCTATATCATGATTTTTCTTGCATATCTCTGAGTTTATACATGGTTATTTCTTGTTCATCGTGATTCATCGTATATGCACATGTACTGCTTCTATATGTTGTTTCTTGATATGCATAAACTGAGGGGGAGCGTCTTTCTTTCATATTGATTCTATTCCTCTCTATGGTGTTCTATTTACGGGGAAGCTTGGCCCCACTTTTTGATGTTATCAAACGAGGGAGAAAATGTGGTTGAACTTGAAACTTGCATAATGTTTATGTGGTTGAACTTACATAAATAAAAATAGATGATATGAATAACCATGCCACGAATGAGATATACACTTAGATTATGTTTTATATCTGTCAAGTTCACATTGTTTGTTATCATCAAAAAGGGGGAGATTGTTTGACTAAGTGGTTAGTCACTCTAACTCCGACCGGGATTTTGATGGAAACAAACAAGGTGAAAATGTACTAATAAATATCAAGTGTATTTCAGTTTTTGTTAAAGGATGCAAAACATCACATCACGGGTATTCAAGCCATACAAGTTCAAGACTTGGTATTCATGAAGGAATGAAAACGGAAGATCATACTACAAATTGTAATTTCGATGTAAGGTATACAAATTCTTTCACGCAAGCCAAATGCATTAGTTCATGCATACAAAGTTTTTAAACGAATTTTCACATGTCATTAGATAACTCGAAGTTTCAAAATGGAACTTTAATACATGACTAGGTTTATGAGTTTAAACAATGTGAAATTATGTGTTCATGGTCACTGGCATTTTGAAGATCATTATGAAAGCTTTCGAAAAAGAAAAACTTGTCTTTGAAAGGTTTTTGAAAAGAAAACTGTAAATTTGCAGAAAAGTCCCTCGCACATTATGAAATCGAGATTTTCCGTTTTTGGAATTTGTAAAAATATCTGGACCACCCAAATAAGCTTAATGACCTATATTAAACATATATATCATGTTATATGAGGGTTGGTTGGGTCCCGGACGAGTTTAAGGGTCGCTAACACAAAGGGACAAAATATTTGTTTTGAGGTCCCTGACATTAGCGCGCTAAGTGCAGAGTTAGCGCGCTAAGTCTCAGCATTAGCGTGCTAAGTGCCTACCTGACAGCTTTTTTAAAAAGCTGGAAAATGAACTTTAATTTGAATTCTTGATGAATTCTGAACCCTTGGATCTCTAGAACGGTCATATACTGGTAATATGGGATACCTAACACTATAAAACCGCCAAGAACATAGTTTTGTCACAACAAGGAAGAAACACACTAAAAAAACTCAAAACTTACAAGAGAACAACTTTGATTTTTGTGAAGAAGAAAAAGAAGATTCTTGTAGCTATCCTCTAACTCTAAAATCCAGCACTCTTAAGGCACTCAAAGGAGTACAAGAATCTCATCAAAACTGGTCTCTTTTGTCATCTTCTTGGTTGTAAGCAAGTCCTTGGTCTAGCATATTTTCTTGAGCTTAATCTACATAGTTTTGTGTGTTTGAATTGAAAATCATATTATTGTGTGTTTGAACACCTTCAACTTGGGTTTTGCACTTAAACTTATTCTATCAAATCCTAAGATTGATTTAAACAAAAGTTTTGCACTTAAACTTGATTTTTGTTAAACTTTTGTTCTTAGCATTGAAATCGATTTGCACTAACACATTAGACTTTTTAATCGATTTCATATTTGGGATTTGCAACAAAATCAGTGATACATTTGCATATTCCATTTATTCTCATATTTGCATGCATTAGAGTTGTTAGGCTTTAGGAGGCTTGCTAGTGTTTGAATTTGATACCACTTTATATTGTAAAGTGTATCTTATTATTTTTCAGCTACTTGTTATAATTGGATAATTGTAAAACTTAGTGGAATCTAAGTCAAAGGGGAAGAACTAGTTGAGGCTAGGCATAAATCCTAGTTGCGACTAGGTAGGAAGTCCTAATTGTGGTTAGGCATTCTAAGCTTGTATGCTTAGGTTGTAACTCTTGTTTAAAATATAAGTTGGGGTTTAAAAATCCTAATCGGGGAGGTTAGGTAGTGGATGTAGATCATTGGATCAAACCACTATAAATCGTGTGTCACTTTCCATCTCTTCTGTCCCATTCACTTGCATAGCATAGTCATTCATTATTGGTGCACGCATTATCATTGTTATTTGCACATAAAGTTTTAAAAAGGCAATAACTACTCGGTAACCCAATTCAACTCCCCCCTCTTGGGTGACCTTCAAGGAGCTCGCGTGGTCAAGGAGGTGAGATCAAGGTGAGTTCGATTGATGTTGTGGGTTGTTGTTGTTCTCGTTGTTATGATGTGGCAGTTGTTGATGTTGCTCAGTTGTTGTGATTAGTGGTAAAGAGTTCGGCCATGGCCAAAGCTGGATATGCCAATCGACCTAAGGTTAGAGTTGAGAGCTAACCCTAGCAATGGAAAAGAAAAAAAGAAAAAAAACAAAATTGCATACAGGCAGTTCTGTTGAGGAAGAAAACCCTGAACCAGTTCAAGGTCAAATGAAAAAAAATTGAAAAGAAATTTTGGAAAAATCCAGAAAAATAGGAAAAAAATATAGAAAAATGGTAAATTGGTGAATTTCTATGGAAATGAAGAATTTGAAAGTCGGGGGAGACTATATACTGGGGTTTTTACCTCATAAAACGTGAAATGGTCAAAATAAATCTGAAACTAGGTCCCGGGATTTCAAATTCAAATGAGACCACTTTAGGAGTATTAATAAATGAATGTTAAACGTAAGTTGATAATAATTGGTCTATTTTAGGTAATGGACTGATGTGGGAAAAGTTGAGGACTACGGGGAGTCGCACAAGTCAGTAAAACTTAGGAAAGCTCAGAACAGGTAAGTGGGACTTATATCTTTTATCAATTATACAATGTAAATTAATATTATTAGATCATGTAATATTATGGACTGGGAATGGGGCAATGTACCGTAATTTGACTTGGTTTTACAAAAATGTTTTAAATGAAAAATGAAATTCGAGAGGAGGTTTGGCGGGACGGATCGGCCTGGGGTTTGGAACTATGATAGGGCGGTCTTCCATCACCGCGCCCCCAGTGACTTAGAAAATATCTCGATCAATGCTTTCCTATTGAGTTGGCAGCACATCAGTCAACAACCAATCAGATGGTCAGTGATTGGTTTAGTGACGATGTGAGAGTGCGACTCTATTGATTTGAGTTGGTGGCACATCATTGGGAATTAGTTAGATGCCCAATGGCTGGTTCTTGATAATGTGAAAGGGCAACTCTATAGAAAATGCTGAAATTGAAAATACAAATTATGCGTACATTGCAATGGACGAATGAACTTGCATCTCTTTATATATTGTTTATATTGATTCAAATGCTCCTGTAGATATGCATTGAGTTCATGTTATACATTGTCTTAATATTAGTTGATAATTGATGAATGTTATGGGAGTCACTTACTTAGCATGTAAGAGCTCACCCACCTTAACAATTCCAGGTAATGAGCGTGCACTAGGATTTGGAATGTAGGAAAAGAGAAGATTAGGAGTCTATTATCTTCTCTACAAGGTAATGATGATGCCCTGTTATTAGCATATATTGTATTGAATTATGCTTCTGTAATAATCAAGGTAGGAATAGGGGTTTAATACCAAGGATTGTATTAGTTTTGTATATCTTATATTTATCGAAAAAATTTTAAATTATTCACTGCGTTTTAATTTGGATTTTTTATTCGATATTAAGATACACAGGTTGTTGTCATGAATAGGTACAAAGCTGCTAGCTCTAATTAGGTCCGACCTGGTTTTACCGAGGCTTAATTAGGGTTTCAAGCCGAATATTTCCTAATTAAGATTAGGGGATGTTACAAAAGGAGCCGATGCTAAGTGACTTCTTCTGAGGACTCTCAGAGCGGTTCTTTCCTTTATTCCACAATAGGTCTTGCCTTTTTGTTTGTGACTATTGTATATTATGCTTTTGAAATACACTAAGATACATTTCGAGATTAATGATTAGGGATATCATGTATTATCACATTATCACCTCTGTCACCAGATTTACATGTTTACCCACTTTTAGGGTTTCCACATTATAGGTTGATTCCTGATTTTCCATTTACAGAGTTATTAGTTGATTATAGTTGATTTCCACTACGAATTTCCTGATGATTATATAATCCTATAACTCACACATTTTAAATTGATAAGTAAATGATAGATATGAGGATTTGAGGATTTGAGGCTGACTAGGATGCGTTGACTTCGCGAATGAGGACTCGAGGGTCTATGTAGATCTAGGCTAGGTGAGACCCAGTTTTATGACGAATTAGTGCTGTCACATTTGCCTTGCATTGTATATTGTGCACAAGGTTAAGTCATTCGATTTATCCCTTTTCTTTAAAGTGTCTAAAATCTCTTAGGGCTTAATGTTAGTCATCTGAATCAACACAACATGCTCTTCGGGATCTAACTGACCGGTGTATGAATGACCCTCCATTTAAGACCCAATGTTGTAGTTAGGCCGCCCACAAACCACTGTCACATGCCATAAATGGTTTTCACTATGACGGCCCCAGTTTTCAAACCTAAACTGGGATCCACCTGGCCTAGACTAACACCAAACCCGAGCCCCTCTCGACAAGTCACGCAAGCCTAGTCAGCCTTAACCCTTACCATTTACCATTCATTTACATTTTATTACCATTGATTAGCGAATTATCATTAATATAGTGGAAACAAAGCTCAAACTAATCAATTAATTACAACCATATAAAGATTAGACATCCTAGAGTGTGGAAATCTCGCATATGTATATCATCATACATGATCAATCAGAGGAGAACAACCCAATAGATATATGCCTAGAATCTCACATACCTAAGCCCATGTTCCAAAACAACAATATATATATATATATATATATATATATTGTGACGGCCCCAAATTCCTAATGCATTTGGGTACACCCGGCCTAGACTCGTGCAGACCCCGAGTCGGTACTCAACGAGCCTGATGAGCCTAGTTAGCCTCCAATTAATCAATTTAACAATTTATGAAAGAGTTATTGCAATTATACGCAGCGGAAAGACTAAACAAGTATTGGGAAATAACTCAATCAAATGAAAATCAGGAAGTCTATATAAATGTGGAAACCACGAGTTTCATGGTATCCATCTCAAAAATGATCTCCAGTTCAATAACCAACATCGTATATATAAAAACATCATACAATCAATAATAAGCATAAAACAAATCTAACCTAATCCTAAAGTCGCCTACTCTAAGAGGTACTCAGAGGAAATCGTCAAGTAGAGGGCCCTTGCCCTTAGTGTACTCCGGGATATCTGCACCCACTGTCACAAACTAAACGGTGAGCAACTGAGGGAAATTGAAAGTAATGCCAGAAGAATTTCACAGTAATTCATGAATATCAAATAAAGCAGTCTAAATATCATGTGGTAATTTAAAGACAGGAATGTAAATAGATCAAAGTGCATGATAGGCAGACTGAAATAATAGCAATAAAAAACATGCATGTTATAAGAGTCAAAAGAGACCATAAGCGGTCAATATTCACAACAATAACCACAACAATCCAGTGCCCAGGTTCACACAACACCAGGGGTGGTCAGGCACTCCTGTAGAGAGTGGCTCGCGTTTCCCCAACTGGTGTGGGCCACATGACACCTTCACAAATCAGTACCCAGGTTCATACAACACTGTGGGTAGCAGTAATTCTGGTAGGAAATACCCAAGTTTCTCCAACCAGTGCAGGCCACATGATACTATATCGACACACTTATGCCAAGAACATACATATCAAGCAAATAAGGGAATTTGAATGCCAACAATGGATAATAGCAAGAATAGCAATAAATGATAATGAATCACATGAGAATTTTTTAACTGGCCTACTAACATACACAAGCTTTAAGACAAGTGTACTTACCTGAACTATCACGACCCGCGTAACAACACTCTTGCATTCCTAGCACGTATCCCCGAGTTTCTCGCTACCTGACAAGGTCGGAAACTCCAATTAAATGGGTTGATTCATTAACTAATCCCAGGTTGATACCCTTAGCATTTTCCTATCGTTTTAAATGACTCGAATAACTCGACAATCAAGTAGAAAAATGAGTACTCTCTCTCAGTTTTGAAAACCTTAGTAATAACCATGACTACGATATCACAACATCGAAAATCATGTCGCATGTAAGCCTAATCATGAATTATAGGTTCGGTTCAGTCGTTAATAGGTCGTTTCATAGTCTCGCGGAGTGGCGATGTGACCACGACATCACTACCATCCAATTGACTGAAAACACAATATCAATATCGTTTGACAATAACGACTCAATAGGAACTCAAAATAATCATACACTGACAAGTAGGGAGACTCACGAGTGTGGTCCAACGTCCGTAGGGTGCCAACACAACATGGAAAAGTCGTAGGCGTGCTCTATGTCACGTCAACGATCACTCAACGTGACAAAAATACTCACACATGCATTCGCCATTACAATGACTCATCACCATCGATATGGACGCTTCGAGAGTTATGGGACACATACGAGAGTTTTGTTGTGATCCCCAACACTCCCTTAGTCATGGCGTCTGGCGGCAGTGCCGACCATACACGATGGTTTGCGACGAGATGCGCAACAACGACATTATATGAAATGACGCTCACAAAAACTCACCACCACTAATAGAGATGCTCCGGGGGCTGTGAGACTCCATGATGGACATGGTATGGTCTCCGGCAATCCCCTATGTCCTCGCGTCGACGGCAGAGCTGCCATAGCGGTGGTTTCCGACAACAAAAGTACAACATACATAAAATGTATAAATGACATGAAAAATGAAATAGCAAACATTCGCGCTCGCCTTACTGTTATTGGCCACTCCGGAGGGCTGTGGGACCTAAGCCAAAGCTTGGTGGGTCCCCGAAAACCTCCAGTCCTAGTGGTCCAACAACGGTGCCGCCCCTTGAGGCGTTTTCTGGCAAGACAGCTGAAAATCGTCCATATGAACACAACAACAAGCACTTGCACAAACAACGACTCATACACATATACACATCGTTCCAGCGACACTCCGAGAATGAAGGACCTCTAGTGAGCTAGGTAGGCCCACTCACGACCATCTCGATGACTAGCAGCCACTCTGGCAACAGTGCAAACCTAATAGTAAAACAGTGAAGAGAAGAAAGAAAATAAAAAGAAAGCAAAATAATAAACAAACACTCCAACCTGCCACAGCTCCGCCGCGAGGGGGGTGTGCTTTGAGACGGTCAGGACTTTGGTGAGCCACCGTGGGTCATCCAGGATCAGTTCCTGTTACGGCAACACCATCACAGTGAGGAAAAACTGAGAGAGAGAGAGAGAGAAAGAAAGAAAGAAAGAAAATATAAGAGAGAAAACCAAGAGAGAGAGAGAGACCGGGAGAGTGAGAGAGAGTTAACTTGACTCCGGTGACTACCAATCGTCATTTCCAACAATGGTAGTCCCATCCCAGTCTAGCATCCCTTGAGCCCGTCCCAATGGATGGTGCACCGCCGAGAGGACCGAACAAGAGAGGGAGAGATCGAGAGAGAGATCGATAGAGCAAAATAGAGGGAGAGAGAGAAAGCACCTCCGGTAAGAGGTCCGACGAGGTCACGTCCGGTGGTCAGCGGTGGCATACCAAGGAGGAGAGAGGGACTGTAGTGTGAGAGAGTGAGGATGGTGGTGAAGGTGAAATAAGAGAGATGAGTTATATATATAAAGGATGTGATGAATAGTAATCAAATAGTAAAGTAGGTAATGTGTTGTCTAATTAATGACCCTTCATCTCAACACACATACGCATCTCGAGGTAAATCCCATGGCTTCTCAAATTACAATTGTGTCACTTTAACAATCCATATCCCATAGACTGTATATCGCGTAGTTATCCAACTCTCCGCATTCAAACAACGTTCTTCGATCTAGTTCGACTCATCGCGCGTAGTCCTGCCTTGTTCCTTTAAATAATTATTTAAATTATCCAATAATTCATTTATTTGTATTTTAACAGATTTTTACTCCCATGTTTATCTAAATGAAGCCTCACTCAGTCTAAAAATTGCCCGAACGGTGCGAGACTCGTAATGAACTATAATACTAATACACACATCACAGAAAGATAACATTACTTCGGTGTCGAATTTTGAAGTTTCAAAATAATGTCTAGTATCACGTAGTCGGGTCACAGTCTTAACCAGTGCGACACTAGTCAGTCTCCCCTACTTGCTAGAATTTCATCCCTGAAATTTCACTAATAAGTACACTTGAAACTAACGGCTATACTGAACCTCCTCACCACCTTGAAGAGATCGTTAAACCTCGAATCGAGTCTTCTTTGACTTCGAACCGATCGTGACCCTTTAATGAAGAGATCTTCATGTCTACCTAGTCTCTCTAAATCATACCGAAGCTCATCGTAATACTTATCAGGTATTTCTTCTGCCACCCCTGGGTACTTAAAATTTTTAAAGGAATTTACCATACTTTCTTAGCATAATCATTAACAGTTTCAGATCCATCTGTCACAACATCCTCTGACTCGGTTCAGCAGGAAAAAATTTACGAGGCCTATCATAGAGCGTCTCGATCGGTGTCCAACCGATATTTGTTTGACAACTGTTGTTGTGTGCAACCTCGCACAAATGAAAGTACTACAAATTCCGTAAACTTGTCCATGATTTCCCAGATGCTATCATGACCACGAGGAGATCGGGGCATCCACTTGTCGAAATCCATATCAATATGCTCCCACTTCCATCGAGAAATGGGTAAGTGGTGTAGCAATCCTCCAAGTCATCAATGTCGAGCCTCTATGCGCTGGTATGTCACACGCTCGAATTGATGGGGTTTGATACCCAGCGAAAATTTCAAAACAATTTTGAGAAAAACCCCTACAGCATCCGAATCTGATTCCATTAAAACATTTAAACTATGAAAACTAAATCATACCTCGGTTGCAATATACCTTTCAGAATGTTGATCGATCTTTAAAGCGCTGCCAATGACGAAAGCCCTCTACTAACTGTCTACACACGAAACGCGACCGAGATTTAAAGTGCTAGCTTCGAGAGAATACCAAATGTTTAGTTTCTCTCCAAAACAATTCAGAACGTACCAGTCAACGCTAATTCGTTTCTAAAATGAAAATTAGAGTTTCGGCCCTTAATTTTCATACACGTATTGTAACTTAAAACGTCTATTTATACAACGCTTGTATATAGACGGTTAAGTAAATTACACATATACCCCTACTCAAAAAGTATAAGTGTAATACACCACAGGGACGTTTCTGTCATGAATTTTATCATATAAAATTCATTCTTCCGAACCATTTTAAAATCTCGCAAAACCATTCTTAGTGTGCGACCCAAGAGGCTCATACAACGTTGGCAGTGTACCAAAACACATTTTGGTATACAAGGCATAAGCGGTCTCTAGCAAGACATTATGACTACCCAAGTTGTACAAAGATCAAATCGATACAACCTAATCAATAACGTATATAACATCCTTTTGTCATACGATATCCTTTTGATCAAATATAAGGCATGGAATTGTCATCCAACATGTTCGATCGTACTAGTCTCGATCTCCAAGTAGACTGAAAACATCCAAGTGACATTAATCAATATCAATTCACTTAGACTAGGCCTTTTAACAGTCTAACACATCGAGGGGTCCACTGGATATCTCTCTCTATATGAGAGGGACAAATTCTATCTCGATTACACAACTTCATCACATTATTCACACAGTAACCAATCACAACCTTTATAATTATCTTGTTAAAGACAACGTTTGATTGCATCAAATCATTGTATTCCTAATGTTGAAGTCTCTGGTAATCTCAAGTCAGAGGACTGACTAATATACATATCATGAGAAACAACTATGACTTAATCCATGTAATGTTCTCATAGCGGGTCGGTCCAATACTTTGTTCCCTAATAAGTACTCATGATCTTGATTCGTATTCCTATATGTATGATCATCGTATGATCATCAATCAAGCCTCACACTAGTCTTAATTCATTATAGTTCCCAGTGTAATAATCGACTAGGGACATTTAGGATATTTCTGTAAATACTCATGGATCTTATTATAATGTAAACATGCAAATCAATTATGATAAACAGAAAATGAAATTCTTTATTTTATTAACTAAAATGTATTCATAAAGACTATTAATGGATTGACCTATGGCACATTTTCCAACACGAACAACTCTGATACCTCAAAAATCATCACTGGCCACCAAAAGAAACATCGCATGTCAGTGCAAATCATAGGTCGACCTGGATATACAACAAAACAGAAGCGGTGAATTACCTGAAGTACCTCGTCACGCGCATCAGTCACCCATGAAAACCCAGTCGCTCGCGATCCTTCTAATATGAATCTGTCAACTGACTCTCATCTGGGCAATCTGAACTATCCACCATCTCGTCGTACCGCTCGTATGACGCATTGTCTTGTTGTTCCTCGCGCACAATGCCAAATGAGATGGTCTACAACATCGTCTAGCCACGTATCCGTGTATCCATGACCTGGTAATCGTCAGCACGTCTGTTGAATTCATCAACTCGGCTGCCTCACGTAAATCACGCTAGTGGTCCTCTGACACACAACTACCTCGGCATTAAATCCTTTGCGGCTCAAAGTATTAGCAACAACGTTGGTTGTAACGGCCCAATTAATAATTGCCATTATTTTATGATGTCATTGTAGACGTAGATGCCAGCGAGGACGTTCATGGGTTCCCAGCGAGGCTAGACGGTCATATTAGGTAAATAGTATTTTGTGTATTTTATTTAATTTTATGATGTTTATGTTAAAATAGGTTAAGCGACATCGCGATATGTGTAATTATATTTTAAATTGACGTGTGAGATTGTGTGTTGAGTATTCGCATCGATATGCGTGTCGACGCGGGTACTGGGTAGACTAAAAGACGAAACTTTAAGTTGAGGAAAATATTACACACATTAAATAAATTAAATGTGATAAAATAGTAAATTGGTGGGCGACTAGTAACACGCGGGGTCGTGGTCGACACGCGTGCATGGTACAGTAGTGTGCATGCCCAAGTACGCTCGTTGGCGTGCACAACGAAATTTTAAGCATGAAAATATAGGTGAATATATATATATATATATTTATATATGTGTAATGTAAAATATATATATGTATATATATAAATATATATTAAAAAATAAGAAAATAAATAATTAATTGTGAAATGACAAAAAAGGGTATGTAATTGTGAAGAATGAGGATAAGAACATAGGGGTATTTTGGTCATTTCACCCCAAAATTTGATAAACGCCACCGACACTACCATTGTGCTCACTGTTTCAATTAATCAAACGAGAAACCGAGAGAAGAAGAAGAAGGAGAAGGAATCGACGAGGAGGAGGTCGAGCTTGTGTTAGAGAGACAACGTGGTCAAGGTGAGTTGTTGTGTTGTTGGCTTATTGTTGTCGTTGTGTACGTTGTTGTTGTGGTGGAGGTCGTGGTGATGTTCGGTGGTTCGGTGGGGTGGAGCTCGAGAGCTCGGACGAACTGCGAGAGCAGTTCGTCCGAGGAGGGAGACGACACATATGCCGTCTCCCCCTCCCTCCCTCCCAATTCCATTAAAAAAAAGAAAAAAATTGGTTTCAACAGAGGCACTCGCAGTTCGTCTGAAGAGGGAGACGACACATATGCGGTCTCCCCCTTCCTCCCAATTCCATTAAAAAAAGGAAAAAAAAAACTTGGTTGCGTAAAACGCCTCTGTTTTGAGGAAGAAGATGGGGGGAGGGTGCATGCACGCGCGTTCGTTCATGCATCCCCTGGGCCGGGCCGGACCGGACCGGCCCAGCCCAGGCCCAACCCGGGTGGGCCTGAACCAGGCCCGACCCGGACCCGGACCCGGTCTAGGTGAGCCGAACCGAGTCTGACCCAGTTGGGTCGGGTCAAACCCGGTTCAGGGGACCCACCCATATTAAATAAATAAAATTTATTTTATTTTATTTTATTATTTTATTTAAATAAATTAAAAAAGTTTTAAATAAAATAAAATACAGAAAAATAGGGAAAAATACTAAAAATTATGAAAAAAATCTGAAAAATCCAAAAAAATTAGAAAAAGGGTTCATAAATGAATTTTGGGATTTTCTTGGGATTTTGGTGAGATGTCGGGTTTTTATCTCGTAAAACGTAAAATTGACATAATATATCAAATTGAAGCTAATTCAATGACAAATAATCTTATGTACATTTGGGTGATCATTTTGGTTGTCGGGTGTTCATTGGAGTTGGACCGAGGTTTATTTTATGGGACAAGGAGTGCGGTTTGAGGTGTATAGTAACTCAACTGAAATTCACTTTAGTAATTACTGCTTGATTTATTTGAATTCAGTCATGTTCATTTATTATTCCATTTCCTTATTACTGTATTGTGGCTGAGTATTCTCACCTGGTAACTTTACGATAGTTAAGTTTACTTCTACCTGGTGTCTTTACAATGTTGAGATCACTCCCCACCTGGTGTTTATTAGTTGCGGGGGCATAGGGTTCACTAAGCCATAGCATATGTCTAGGCATGTGTCGGTTAATATGCTACCCGGGTATGATAGGCATGTGTGGGTGCGCCGTGAATATACGCCAGCTACCTAGAGGGTCCAGGGTCACCCGTTAGAGTTATCCTCACGGGCCATGTCTGGTGGATACCCCGAATTAGGGCTTAGTCCGACTTTGATTGTGCACGCACTTTGCTTCACTGCTATATTTATGCATGCGATGATCTTCCACAGTTGTCTGTATTCTTTTGTTCTACATGTTTATTTATAATATTTTAAATTATAGCAGATTATTTACGTATTTACTTGGTGAATTTCCTTGGGATTACTCACTCTGAACTCTTCATCTACCTTTTTGTGATGGCTTGAGTGCAGATCCTAGTACGAGTCGAAGGAAAGGCAAGCTTGAGGACTATATTGATTGACAACATTTGCCCTACTCATACGTTTGTTTTTATTTCATTGTTTCATGCTTGGTTTTAGGGTATGAAAGATAGATATAACTTGTATAACTTGTAGGTTATATTTTTGATATTTTGATGATTTCAGTTGATATGTATATTTGTATATTTTGAGATGGTTTTCACCTTAGGTAATATGCTAATAAAACACTTTGATGATTTTTTTTAATTATCTAGTGCGTACTTTGAGGTAAAATGATAATAAATAATCCAAAGCTAACTTAAATCAATAATTATTAATACATAACTTAAAGTTAGCAAGAATTTGATTATATTGAGTTTAAGAGTGGCCGTGGGACACAGTTGTGGGTCGTGGTGCAAGCTGTAACTACCAATGGATTGGAGACTGCTACATTGGTCTTCCTCGAATGGTATCCAACAAGAAGTTGTAGTCCTCTAGGAACTCGAGCCAACTCCTCTATCTCGGGTTCAGCTCCTTCTGAGTGAACAGGTGCTTCAAGCCCTACCTAACATGCACAAACATCGTACCAGTGATGTGCTCGTAACTTTCGCACGAACACGATTGATACTTCAGCAGTGTCGACCCTTTGTCTCGCTATAATGCGCATGATACTCATAAAGGTCTCCAATTTTTCTTCTCGTAACAACCAATCCAAGCATGTAATGCTCATAACCAGTTCACATTAACCAAGGCCGAACTCTAATAACTTCAGTACTCACATGTCTACTGGCGATTCGTACTCCCTATTTCTATTGAAAAGTCAAAACAAATCGCGTTCGGTTATATCTTATCCCAACCAATGGGAAGGACTTTAGGGTTTTATAAGTCTAACAGGTTTCAACCCTAACATGTCTACCATGCGCACAGTAATCAAGAATCAACACAACTTGAATCGAACATGGTATGCATGAAAATAATGCAAATGGACATCATACCCTTAACAAAGTCTCTGGATGCCCCCTGGCCTGGCTCAATAGTAGCCTGAACGCGCTCCCTCTGGTACTGATGGTGCTGTGGCTGAGTTTTGGCTGGTTAAGTGCATTTCTTCTGAATATGACCCACCTGTCCGCACCTGAAGCAAGTACGAGTACCTTGAGTATCATGTGTCTGGCCCTAGCCTCCTACCTGTGTAGTTTGAATCTGGCCAGGCCTCTGACCGTCTCTATCTAACACCTCTACCAAGTAGACTGGCCTTGTGACTGCTGAGCGGGCCTCGTAGGCAGTGGATGGTAACTCACAAAGGTAGGCACTAATGGAATCGTCTGTGTCGATCCAGCAATCTCGGGTGCAACCGAACCAACGCTCTGTGCTATGAAATTTCGATGACAAAACCTACCCCTCCTCTATTTCTTATCCTGATGTCGATCCTTAGAACACACCTCTGACCTGACCGGTCCGGTCTCTGGCAAATGAGTAGACAGATAACTCTCCCTTGCTAAGCTTCTCTCATACGCCCTCTGCAATGTCTCGGGCTCAATAGAAACAACAAAACCTCTGACATCTGGTAATAATTCATCCGTGAAGTAATACACTCGGTCAGTCTTAGAATTAGCATAACCTCCAGCGTAGGGTAGTAATGCAATGAACCTGCCCTTAAAGTCCATCACGGACTCGTCTGCGCTCTGCCTCAACGCCAGGAACTTGTTCCTTTTCGCTCGAAGGATAGTCGGTGGAAAGTACTTCTGATTAAACTGGGTTTTGAAGTCGATCCAGCCTCTCAGGATACCTCGGGTAGCAATGATGGTTGTCCACCAATCATCTGCCTCCCCCTATAACATCGATGAAGAGATCGTCGCCCTCATGTGCTCCTCAATAGCGATGATGGTGTGAATTTTCTCGTGATTCTTTAAGAATAGCTCTGTCGTTCTAACATCGGTACCACCATAGAACTTCAACGGGTCGTGCCTCTTGAACTCTCTCCATTTCCTAGCCTCAGTAGTGGCTCCCAGACTCTTCGCTGGAGTCGTAACTGAAGTAGTCTCAGCAGTGGCCACATGTATGGCTAGTGTAGTAGGCATCTCCTTTGCTTGTGTTATCGGCAATGTTTCAGCCTCAGTCTACGTAACCGACGCAACAACAACTCCCTCAAGTATTGCCGCTAACGAAATTGGAGCCATAGATGCAGCAACAATCAGAGTCTCTGCTCTTCGAGCAGTCGAAGGCAGCAATGGTGTAGTCAAAGTAGATGGTGTCACAGTAGCTGGTGCTGGTGTCCTAAACAATCGTACCAAGTCTTCAATCCTCTGGTCCTGTGCGATGCTCCTCTGCGTCAACGCATGTATCTCCTCAAGACATCGCGTCAAAATCGCACTAATATCATCGTTCGGACCTGGCTGATCCGTCAACCTCATCTGACCAAGAGAAAGAACTCCTCGGATCAGTTTATAGCTACTACATATCATATTTATACACATAACAATCATAACATATATAAAAAATTATCCGACTCCACCCATTACTCCCCCAGCTAAGTTTCTACAAGATCATAGGGTTTCCACTTCTAAGTTCAACCGTTCCTAATTTCCACTAGTTTAAATGGCTTGTGTTTTATGAAATTTCAATCGAGAGTCAGGTCTTTAGAACCTTGCACTCTGATACCAACTGTGACGGCCCCAAATTCCCAAATCATTTAGATACACCCGGCCTAGACTCGTGCAGACCCCGAGTCAGTACTCAGCGAGCCTAAAGAGCCTAGTCAGCCTCCAATTAATCAATTTACCTCCAATTAATCAATTTAACAATTTATGAAAGAGTTATTTCCCAATACTTGTTTAGTCTTTCCGCTGCGTATAATTGTAATAACTCTTTCATAAATTGTTAAATTGATTAATTGGAGGCTGACTAGGCTCGTCAAGCTCATTGAGTATCGACTCAGGGTTTGTACGGGTCTAGGCCGGGTGTACCTAATTGTTTTGAGAATTTGGGGCTGTCACATATATATTCAATAATACAAAAAAATCACCTACTCAGCTAAATGGAAGGATGTGCTCTAGTATCCTCAAAGCAAATCCCTAAGATCTGGTGTCTTCCCCTTGCTGGATTGTGGATCTGCACTCCGTCAAACACAAGAATGACGAGCGTAGGTAAGTAAAGCCAAGTAGAACAGTAATATAACATTTCGAAATAAATAAACATCAGTCCACATTCATGCTGATAAAAAGAAAGGAATAAGGAATGCATGAAATGTATAAGACTGTAAATAACTCAATCGAAAAGTGAGTGTCCAAGTTACGAAATAGAATTGTAAGGAGTCCCGACAACAGTCATTGAGTCGAGGTAAATCCTACAAGAAACGGGTTCAGGACGAGAATATAGCCTACCAGCCCTAATCCTTGCGACTATGAGATATCCATAGACCTAGATAAGAGCCCCCAGTGTACACTCAACCGGAAGATATAAATAGCGTTTAGATAAGAGCTCATATCACATATAAGTAACCATGACCCCCTTGCAGTAGACCACTCAACCGAAGAGATTCCAACAGATATGATAAATAGAGCAATAACAACAAATTAAAGCTCAAGAAATAACTGTAAAAGTTCTCACTGGTTTACTTACCTGTAATCTAACTATTACATACTCAACGAACTCCTGACACGTCTCCTATGACCTCCCGTGTCCCGTCAATGTTCAAAAACTACTAATATACATTTACATTGAAATTCTCATTAATAACCCTCATTTTAACCAATTTTCTATAATTTTATTCGTTCACCCATGTGGGTCGATTACTCGGGTATTGGATCGTATTCGGACACATTTGAATACCCGAGAGTTTCCACAAATTTTATAAAAATTCACTCCTATGAATAGTAATACGTCGGCAAGATGTCGTGGGGTCCAATGACCTGGACGGCGTCTTCACGACATGTATATTAGGTCGTCTACCCAACACGAACGTGAGTGACATCGTGACCTCATTGGTCGTGGCGGCGTCCGTCTTCCCTTGGGGTTCCTACTAAAAACGTATGTGGGTGATGCCGTGAGTTCTAAACTGGGGTTTTCAACATCCCGGCTCGCGTCACTGTGCTTCGAGCCTATTCGAACTATGACTAAACATCCAAATACACACCAATTCACCCTCGGCTCATGTTAAACCCCGACCAAACCACCGATTTGCCGAAGTCATACAAAATTCTCCAAAAATCCCCAAAATTCAGGAAAATTCTCAAACATCAAAACCGCCTCACAAATTATGTTTTGATCATTCAATACACTCCCAATCCATCAAAACATCCCATAAAACTGAATTTCCCAATTCGTTATCTGAAATTACCTCGACAAAAACCAACGAAAACACTGCCAAAACATAGATACTAATGTGAGGAATTGAACTCTCACCTTAGAATTTGCGATTGGTTGATCCTGTGGCGTCGAACCGCGTCAAAACACCCCGAGAACCCGCGTTGTTCTTGTTTTAAATCGTGAGGAGAGAAAGTGAAATGAGAGATAGATGAGAGAGAAAAGGTGGTAATGGGGTTTATATACCCCCATCTCATTTTCCACACGGATCTCGAGAATCATCTATTGGCTCTTATTATTTCCATCTAACAACTATGACACCAAATTGTGACTTCAATGTGTGACACAATTTCTTAACTTGATGATTTATCGCACCATACTCGCGTTTTCGGTCCCGTTTCGACCACCAAACTTGTTTGTCACGTTGCCCCAAATGTACCAACGTATCGAACGCGCTTTACACTTTTAATTATTATTTATTTTATATTTTGTCAGTGTTTTTAATTCATTAAATCCCCCGAACTACTAATTACCCGACCAGCGTTTGCCCGAAACCCAATTATTTCATGTAATGCTCGAGCTGGACTACTCTCCGTACCAACGCTCACACTCAAACGTCCTAGCCCATTTGGAAAATTGAAATTAAACATATTCGGGTAATACAATATAATACAAAACACTGAACATAAATAACATACATCGACGTCGACAATCGAGAATTTGGGCTTTGTATCACGGAAAATGGGCCCACGTATGACCTAAATTGACACGTGGCACAAGTTAAAATTTAGGGTCATTACATTCATGTTCCTTAATATTTATGGCAAACGGGCACCCACATTATTTGGTGTCGGATTTACTCCTTGATTTCCCCTTCTCACCCTTGTCATCCATCTCGTCACCTTTGTTAACTATATTCACAACCTTACCAGCTTTCATTTTTCCAACTCTTTGGACAATACCCCTATAAGACCCGAACCTCTTCATGTTACACATCATCATTCCCTACATGCTCATCCTCCATTTTCGATCATTAACAACCAACTATATCTCATGCCAAATGAGCAAGCCCTAAAAAACCAAACAAACTTGTTCAAACCCCATCTATTCAAAATAGCTTCAAAACTCATTTTCGTGCATCAAACATCTTTACTTACTACGATTTTTTACAATCTTTAGACTCGAAAAAATCAATTTGGTGTCGTCGGTGGTCGAAGGAATTGGAGGCAATTGTGTAGGGTGCACAAATTAGATGATGAACAGGATTGGGGAGAGAGAGGTCGGAGGAATTTTTGGTTTTGTCTAGGGTAAGTTGATACTTTCATAAGGGGCCAAATTTTTTTTTTTTTTTTTCCAATGTCTTGCCCTTACACTTTTGTGGGATGCACATAGTGGGGGCCAAAGAGAAAACAAAAAAATGAAAATAATGTACTTAGGCTATTAATTATGGTACTTATATTAATTAGACTATTAATTTGGCTAGAATACTTAGGCTATTAATTAAGATACTGATATTAATTAGGTCAACATTAATTTCAAAGCTACGTAGAGTTGACATGTGTCAACATGTAAGATAGCTTTCTTATATATATATATATATATATACACATTACAAGTTTACATAGAGTAATTACATGTTTACTAAAATGTAAATAAAATAAGCGGTCCTAATAGATTTGTGGTGCTTTTTATTTTATTTTTTTAAAAGGATTTGTGGAGCTTAAATAAGTCATAATAATCTAGATAAATCGAATTAAAAAATCATTACAATATTTTAAAAGACAAAATCCAAAACAAATACTGTATTGATTAATTAAATTTAAGCTTTACAACGACAATAACAACAATACTTCAATTCCGAATAAAATTTAAACTTTCCAATCAAAAAATTCAAACTCAAAGAATGAAACTCAAATTACAAAAAAAAAAAAAATATATATATATATATACTGAAGGGGGGCAAAAAAAAGCCCAAGAGTTGCACAAAAAAATTAAAAAAAAATAAAAAGAATTTAAAAAGCAAAGAAGTCACAAGAGAGGAAGGAGTTTAGGCGGAGAACTTGCTTCAAAAGCAAGGCAAAAAAAAAAGAAGCGACAACAACGAAGTAAGCCAAACGACACCCCATCTCATCCGTCCAACTCATCAAGCACATAATCCAACCACGCCACAGCCGTCCGATTCAATGACCGTCCTCAACTTTGTTGACCACTCCTGACGATCCCTTCCTCTCCGCCATTGACACCTCTCGAACCTCCAAACTCCCCCCCGAATGCAAGACCACCAAAACCCTAACCCTAATCCCCAAATCTTCACTCCCAATCACACCCATTCCTTCTTCGATTTCTCAAATTCAATCAATCAACAACAGCAACAACAGCGACGAGGGCATCAATTTGCGGATTTGGTGAAGATGAGCTCGATCGATTTGGGCAGCGAAGGCTCGGATTGCCAGTTCGCTTCGTCGTCTGCGGCGCGGTCGGGGCGATCGGTGCCGAGGCTCGTGAAGGTGAGAAAGCACGGCTCTTCGTCTTCGCATAGAGGGAGGCCGTCTGGGGTTCCTTTTCGATCGGGGTTTGAGAGTTCCGGGGGAGTGCAGGATCTCGGCGATCGGTATCAGAAGTGGAAGCCGTTTTCGGCGTCGGCGGCGGCGGATTCGGGTGAGAAAAACGATTGCTTGAATAAGCTTGATTCTTCTATTTCTGGGAATTTTGAATTTGGGGAGTGTAGAAATAGTGGGGGGTTTGTGTTTGGGGGAAATTCGAGGGTTTCGAGGCCGAATTCGATGGGGAGTGTTGGGGGGACGGTTGAGGAAGAGATGGAGAGGTTGAAGATTGGGAAGGGAGTGGAGGAGAGAGAGAGTTCGAGTTTTAGTTTTAATTATGCGGCAGAGACGGGAGGGTTTGTGTTTGGGAGTAGGAGTGATAAAGGTTCGAGCTTGGATGGTGGAAGTGTGCCGCTGATGTCAAAACTTGGAGATGATTTGAGTAAATTGAACATAGAAGTTTCTCAGACTCAAAGTTGTGATGGTTTGAAGAAGAATGAGGGCATTAATGTTGATTCCAAGGCCAATGTCGAGCGGGCATTCGCCTTTGGAGGGAGTGGCAATGTAGCTAGTTCCGTGGATGAAAATGCGGATCGTACTATACATCATGAGTATGGCAAATCTGATGGTTTTGACAAAACAGAAGACAGTAGCTGCAAGGTCAATCTTGGAGATGGTTTTACTTATTTTGAATTCGGAATTAGGAACAAGAACAAGGTCAATTCTTCAGGCGGAGGCTTTGCTGCTAATAAGCTGTCTGATGAGATCAATCATTTAAACATTAATGAATCTGGGAATAATGTTGAAGCTGGGACTACTGAAGGTACCGACTACAAGGTCAAGGAGGAGAGCTCTTTCGTTTTTGGAAGTGACAAGACCAACGTTGGTTACTCTTTTGGAAGCAATGTAAACAATAATGCTGGTAAGATGAATAAATCGGATATTGGGAGCAAAGTTGGAGATTTTGGGTCTCGTTATAGTGAAGGTTTTGGAAAAACAGAAGATGTTAACTTTAAGATCGATGAAACGTGCGCCTTCCCTTTTGGGAGTGACAAGTATCATGCTGGTAATTTTATTGACAACTATTTAAATGAACTTCCTAAGAAGATTGAAAAAATGCACATTGGGAGCAAAATTGGTGATTCCAGCAAATGTGATGCTGAAGCGCCTTGTTCGTCGTCTTCTTTTAGGACGTCATCTGAGGATAGAGAACCTGAAATATCAACTAATAATATTTTCAACTCAAATCCCACACGGGTCACTTTCGAAGCAGCAAGCTTCGGTGGCACTGACGGTCAATCTAATGAAAACTGGAGACCTGTTGGAGCTACAGCGTCATCATATTCATCCTCATCTGGGGGAACAACTTTCCACTCCGTTGGTGAAGATTTTGAGTGTAGTTCAATGGAAGATGCTGGACAGAAGTCTGTTGGCACTACTTTCCACTCAATTGGCGAAGATTTTGCGTCAACATCTATGGAGGGTGGTGGGGATAAGGCTGATTCTTTTTCTGGTAATAGAGTAGAACAGTGTTTCATGTTTCATACAAGTTTTAGCACACCAAAGCAGGATCCTTCTACTTCTTCTAGGGGAAGTCTTTACACTGGCTTGAACCAAAGGCCAGGATTCAGTGCAAAGAAGGGACAAACGAATAAAACGAAATTAAAGACTAGGAAAGCAAAATCAAGGCAGCCTGGTCATGCTTACCTATGGGCTGCGCAAAACTACGGTTCTAAGGAAGCCAATCACCAAGAAAACCAAGAATCTCCTGGGCATTATTCACCGATGGATTTCTCTCCTTGTGAAGAATCTTTGGTAGTTGATCAGAGTTCGCGAGAAACTTCTGTGTCCTCGGATGAGCGCTTCAATCGTGATGGAGATAGCTTCCTTAAAGATAATTACCCACCTGTTCCTGCTGATGGACCAGATGAAGATCTGGTTAGTGTGACAGACAACGTGGATATCGATGAAGATGATCTCAAGTCTGGCAAACTAGATGAGAAACAGTTTGAGGACCATCGCGAGAATTATACTGAATTACGATGTTCTTCTGAAGAATATTTTCCTGTACCTGGATCTAAAAATTTGATTTTTAACAGCGAAGAGATTGCTAATGGTAATGATACTGGCGTGGCTGCAGCAGAAACTCTATTCGGATTTCACCAAAATGCAGAGGGGCGAGAGAGTGACAGGAAGACTCAATTTAGTTCAGCTCCAGTTTCAGAAGATGTTAGTGGTGCGAAATTCACATTTGCTGCATCAGGCTCTTCTCAGGAGCATTTTTCAGCTGCCAAGCGCAATTTAAGAAGGAAAAATCGTATGAAAACTGGTCATGATTTGCCTAGCCCTTCAAATGTTAACGAACAGTTTGATTCTTCCAGCATGCAGTTTTTCCCATTTGCTAGTAATTCTTTGAATTTTAGCGATGAGCTGAGTCAAAAGGGAGATTCTTCTTCTTGTTTAACTGTCGGGGAGAAAAATTCTGAGTCAGTCAAGGATTCAGAGGTCAAGCAACAGTCTGTCCTCAGAGATTCTGAAATTCCACCTTTTCAAGAAGCTTGTGAAAAATGGAGGCTAAGGTTCTCTTCTTTTTCTTTTATTTTGCCAACTCAGTTAGTGTTCATTTATTGCTCTTCTTAGGATGCAAACTATGCATGTCTGCCGGGGCTTTGTGTGATTTTCAGTTGTGCCTTTACTTGTGAACTGTCTTTGTGTGTTCTTTGGTCTTGATTTTATTTATCTGGTTTTGCCAGGGGGAATCAAGCTTATACCAATGGGGACCTTTCTAAAGCTGAGGAATACTATACCAAAGGGGTGAATTGTGTGTTTCGTAGTGAGATGTCTAAAAGCTGCTCCAGGGCTTTGATGCTTTGTTATAGCAATCGTTCGGTGGTGCGGATGGCTGCTGGAAGAATGAGAGAAGCACTTGGAGATTGCATGAAGGCAACTAAAATAGATCACGAGTTTCTTAAGGCTCAAGTTAGAGCTGCAAAGTAAGAGATTGCCGTGCTTTATTTTATTAATGTTTTTCTCTTAATTTGGTTTATGTTACTAGCATTCTACATTATTCCTAGAAAACCTTGGATTTTTATGCACCACAAACAAAAAGCCTCAGGTCATCAGGTTATGTTAAACTTTATTGTTTCAATGATGCAAGCATGCTCCCTGCTCGCACTTTTTTTAATATCTTAGCACTAAGTTAATATACTCATCTAAGTTTCGTGTTTAGGTTATAGAAAAGTAAGTTGGCTTCCACACCTCATTTGTTGCTTCATAATACATTGAACGACTAGATTGATTGCTCTCTAACTTCATTATCAATGGGCCATGGCTGCCATTCCTTTAGGCTTAACCTTTTCACTGGATTAGGGTTTTATTAGAACGTTTTATGATGTCATTACATTTGCATTCAGTTCTTAGAGGACGACGCAACGGCCTTGCAAATAGCTTAAATCCCTAGAGTCTCAAATATGACATGATACGTAAGCTATAATGCACAAGTCTTTAGGGTCAGTGGACGCTTAAGCCTTAATTAACTGAGCAAAATGCGCTGCTTCTAAGATATATGTCTATCTACATTGTTTTAGCATCATGGGATTACATGTCAACAAATTTTTAGTATACGGCTTTATACCACTAATGAAAATGATGACATGAATCTCTTGAACCTGAGAAGTGAGAACATTATGGGTTTAGATAGGCTCTGAGCATTAGGGAGCCTTCAAGCTATTTTGGAGGGCATTCATGTGAATTTGAATAGTTAGCATGTCATTTTTCTTAGGTCCTTACCTGTATTACTTAATGCTATGAATGAGCATATATATTCTTCTTTTAGTAGCATGTGTAAAGTAACGAGTTCATGTGTTGGAACAACACACATTGGATTTTTCTATACTCTAATATTGAACTATTCTAGCTATCAATTGGATTTGTTTCCTTATTGTTTTGGATTGTGATGTTTTTTTCAGTTGTCATCTTGCACTTGGTGAAGTAGAAGATGCAATTGGATATTTCAAGAAGATTTTACCATCTGGAGATGTTGTATGCTTAGATCGCAAAACCATAATAGAAGCTTCATCTGGCTTACAAAAAGCTCAGGTATTACATTTCTAAAAATTTGTTTGGTATTTAGGTTTTCTTTTTGGAATACTTATTTTGCTGATATTATGTCTGGAAAAGGCATTCCTTCTACTGTTGATTTTTTGGTATTTCTGTAGATTCTTGAGTTTTATGTGCTGCATGAACATAATTCATAGCTAGCATGCTTTGTGAAACCTAAAACATTTGTATTTAGGGAGTTGTTTTTGAATCCAATAACATGTGCGTGCAAAAGCACATTCACGCAATCATTTTTTCTTCACATTTTAATTATAGAGAATGCCCCTGTTTTGAAACTCAAAGCCCTAGAAATTGAAGGGATTTGATGGTATAGGGGTGGATCTAGGATCACTGGAATGTGTTAATCATAAACAATTTAATAGATTAACAAGTCACGTATTTAACTGCATCAGATCAAGCTGAATGAAAATGATGGATCCAAGTAGCCAAATTGGCGAGTTTGACATTGATGTTTTGTTGTTGTTATTCTAGTTATGCACACATAATGTGGTGTTAATTTTTTCCTAATGTTCTAGTTTTTTTTTTTTTTTTTTGAAAATCCTAATATTCTAATTATATACATATTACTGATTAAGTCTTTTGCTCCTGAATGACAGCAAATGGTCAATTATCTTGATAGTTGCACAGAGCTTTTGCGTCGGAAAACTTGCCAGGATGCAGAAAGTGCTTTGAAAATAATTGCTGACGCTCTAACAATTAGTCCATACTCAGAGAAGTTGCTTCAAATGAAGGCAGAGGCTCTATTGGTGGTACGTTACTCTAGATTTTTTAAGTTTTATGTTACATTTCCCCCCTTTAGAATTTTTCCTCAGGTCTAATGGTAATGACTGTCAACTGATTCAATAGCTCAGGAAGCACTCCGAGTTGATTCAGTTGTGTGAGCAGTCACTTGAATTTGCTGAAAAAAACTTGGCTTCAGCAAGTGGTGATGGCCAAAGAGAGAAGAAGTTAAATGGATCTGAAAGCATAAAAATAGGTTCTGCAAGGATATGGCGATTGTACATGATTTCAAAATCTTACTTTTATATGGGAAAGCTTGATGAAGCTCTCGAGTTACTGGATAAGCCTGAGCAAGCTGTATCTGTTGTACAAGAGTAATACACTAATCTTGTTTTTGTTGATCATTTTTAGCATATTATCTGTTTGAAACAACTTTTTTCATCCTGGCTTGTGGTTTTACATTTAACTAGGTATGAAAACAGTTATCTGGAATCATCAGTTGCTTTGGCCGTAACAATTAGAGGGTTACTACGCCACAAGGTATAATTATTTTGTATCTTTAATCTTCTTATGGTTGTCAATGTCACAATTGAATGTAGCAGAACCCAACTAATTTGGGATTGAGGCTTCTTGTTGTGGTGGTGGTGGTGGTGGTGGTGGTGGTGTCAGCTTCTTGGTTTCTGCAGCATTGGAAATCCACATGTTACCATTCACCATGGAAAAAAACTTGTGAAACAAAATTGGAAGTAAAAAAATACTTTTCTAGTCAACATAATTAACTCGCCTAAAGATACTCCTGAGCAACTTATTCATATTAAAGGTCATATTATAGGCAGTCCATTCTTCCTTATCAATTAAAAACGAGTTATACAAACATACTGATACTAATAGGTTTCTGTGGAATGATAAATTGGAAAATGCTTTGCGTTTAAATGCATATTCTGTATTAGCATCAAATTTAATCCTACAAATAGGAGTAGTACTGGGTGTAGCCTTTTATGGAAAATTGGATGTTTAGCCTCTTTTATTCTTTAAATGGCAGCATAGTTCAAATGACTGATAAATGTGTATAAAATTGTACATAATCTTTAGAATGTTGTATTATAATCTGAGTAGTTTTCAATAAGATTAAGTGTTTCTTGCTGCTCATTGCATTTTTTTTTAAGGTTGTGAGCTACGTTGAATTTTTATACAGGAATGACATTATTGTACCCTTGTATTTTTTCTCGCGACTTCTGATTTCCTGGTTTCAAGTGCTAAACCTTCTTGTGTATTGTGAATACTATAGTGTATGTAAAAAGTTTCTTTCTTCGATCTCAGAGATTATTCTGCCTCCCATATTATGAATTTCTGTTGTTCTTAACTAATTATCTTATTTTGGCAAGCGACACAGTAGCTTAAGTTTGTTGATGGTTCTTTTTTCCTGGATGCAGACTGCAGGAAATGAGGCATTTCAGTCTGGAAGGCATTCTGAAGCTATCGAACATTATACATCAGCCATATCATGCAATGTTGAGTCACGCCCTTTTGCTGCAATTTGTTTCTGCAATCGTGCTGCTGCGTACCAAGCTCTAGGCCAGATAACTGAGGCCATTGCAGATTGCAGCTTAGCAATAGCCCTTGATGGAAATTACCCAAAGGTTTGTCATATCAACTTTAATAACAGCAGTATACTATTAGACTCCTACATGTCTACTGGGTGTAAGCTATGAGGGTACAAACTTGCTGTATGCTATTAAGACGACATACAGTAAACTTCGTGATCTGACAGAAGTCACTTTTCCACACCCTGTGCCATGCTCTAACCAGACAAAGGGTTACATGAGCATTCTTAGCTTCATGCATGCTCATATATTTTCCTACTGGCATTGATTCATTGAATTCCTCTCGGTTGGATCAACAATGAAGTCAATCCGATAAGTGTATTAATGTTTCTTGCTGATTTTTTTGCAGGCAATTTCTAGAAGAGCCACTTTACATGAGTTGATTAGAGACTATAGCCAAGCAGTAAATGATCTTCAGAAATTTATTTTCCTTCTTGAAAAGCAGATGGAAGAAAAAGTTAACCCATCTGCAACATTAAGCAAATCGACTAGCTCTGCCAAGGATTTAAGACAAGCTCGTGCTCGCCTTTCTACATTAAAGGAAGAAGCCCGAAAAGGAATCCCCTTGAATATGTATCTAATTTTGTAAGTTCTCTCATTCATCTATAACAGCATATTGGTTAGAAATAGAATGAGAACATTGAGAAGTATGTGTTTTAATTGTTAAACAATATGTTGTTTAGTATGCATTTAGGTCAGCAAACTCATTAAAGAAAAAATAAGTGCGACTTTTTCTGTGCAGGGGAATTGAACAGACCGGAACAGCGGCAGAGATTAAAAAGGCATATCGTAAAGCTGCACTTAGACATCATCCAGACAAGGTTTAGTGACTCATTTCTGCTTTCAAATTTCATTTGTAGGTGGTGGCATACACTTTGGGATAGACCTAACAAGTTACTTGTGGTTTAGGCTGGTCAATTCCTGGCAAGAAGTGACAACGGAGATGATGGGCTGTGGAAAGACATTGCTGAAGAGGTTCACAAAGATGCTGACAGGCTTTTCAAAATGATTGGAGAGGCATATGCGGTGCTTTCAGATCCTGTTAAGGTGAGCAATTATTTTCACGTGTTTTTCGTTCTTCTACAGTCCTTGATTTTGTCATTCGAAATATGTTTATTCATGAAAGTTCTTAAGGGCGAGCGATCAGGTTGAAGAATGTTAGTTTTAGGTTATTTTGTATTTACACAACACAACAACAACAACAAATAAGAACATTTAAAATGCCATTACTGGATCAAATTTCTACAAGCTCTTATAAGCCCGGTTAAGGGCACCCCACCATTTACTTGGTGCACCTCGATTATGCGTGGCAACTCAAATTCAAATTTCAATTTATGAGGGCACTCCACATTTTTACCAAAATACCCATTTATCCCAACCGAAGCACCTAACTTCAAAACCTTAGTCGATACATCTATTTTGGTTTGACGACATATGGCCTTATATTTTAGGCTCAGTGTTGTCCAACCAAACCTCTTTGGTGAAACTTGGTTGAAAATTGTCGACCTAAAGGTTCGGTGGGTTCCGATCGTCTCTCCAACTAAAGATTAGGTGGGCTCTAACAAACTCTCCTACTAAAGGTTTGGTGGACTCTGACCAACTCTCCAACAAGAGACTCGGACCTGCGAGGCCGAGCCACTCGATGATGCCTTACAAATTACAAGAAGAGAATGCGTCGAGGGATGACGGTTGGGTGCACAAAACGAGAGGAAAGGGTGGTGGGGTGCACTAATCGAAGTCAAGGACATAAGGGTCATTTTACAGTAGAATAGGACTTTTTTAAGTTTGACTTTTTTGTTGGGGTGCCCCAAGTGGTGGGGTGCCCTTAGTCGGGCTTAGATGAAATTGCCTATGAAATCTTTTAGTTTGTTTCTAATTTAGCTGGTCCAATGTGTTCAATAGGTTTGAGTCAGGCTATATGCATCTTACTCTTCCATAACAATTTTGGGGCACCCCTAAAATATACAAGAGCACCCTAGCTTTTTCACCAAAATCTCCAAAATACATCTTCACCCCAACCGATACACCCATCTCTAAAACCTTGAACCCTTACGAATTTCTTCACTTTTTTTTGGTGTTTTTAATCAATTGGGTGGTATTACCTTCCATTTTTTACGATTCATTAGACTATTTCTTGGTGTTTTAGATCACTTTAGTGTGATTTACCTTGATTTAACCATTTCATTCAATTCGTATATTGATATTTGTACATTTTGCTTAGATTTGATGCGATTTAGCGATGTTATTTCGTTTCGTTGGTCGTGTGTTGAGTTTCTGGGTAATTTTTGAATCATTCGTACGATTCGGCGAGACAAGGGCAATACATTAGCTTTAGGTTTGTCGACACATGGTCGAGACTTATTTTCTACTAACCGAACCTTTTTGTTGAAACTTAGTTAACAACTGCCGAACTAAAAGGTTCGGTGGGCTCTGTTTGACTTTTCAATTAAGGGATTGGTGAGCTCCGATCGACTCTCCAATTAAGGGTTTAGTGGGATCCAACCGACTCTCCTAGGGATGCAGGTGGGGCGGGGAAACCCATTCCCCGCAGGGATCCACCCCGATGGGGCGAGGATTCCCCACCATCTAGCCCCCACAGGGCGGGGAATGGGAGTACTTTCATCCTTGCCATGCGGGGCGGACCGGGGGCGGGGGAGGGGGGGTTTTCCCCTCCCCACGCAGGGAACTCTGAATATTTCCCGTAGGGATTCCCACTCCCCTTGAGATTCCCACATAATATAAAAATGCAAATGAGAGGTGAGAGAAATTGAACTCTGTCCATAAAAGTTTTTCCATTTTATACTAACCATCAAACCAAACTAGAATTTTTTTTAATAAATCAAACTTTTTTATTTGTTTGAACTAAACTTGTTTTTATAAATGCATTTCAATAGTAACTATGTTGTTACTTTATTTCATCTTATATTATAGTTAACTTATGTAAAAAAGTGACAGAGATGGGGAAATCCTCGCTGGGCGGGGAATGGGGGTCAAAATTTCCCCAATGGGGAATATCAGGCGGGGATTCGTGGGTATGGGGATGAGGATTGCATTCCCCGCCCTAAACCTACCCCACTTGGACTCTCCAACTAGAGGTTTGGACCTGCGAAGGCAAACCACTCGACGATGCCCAACAAATCACAAGAGGGAATAGTGTGGGGGGATGAAGGTGGGGTGCACAAAGCGAGAGGAAAAGGGGAGGAGTGGAAAAAATGCAATGAGGGGCATAAAGGCCATTTTCAATAGAAATGGCATTTATTTAAATTTGTTGGGTTCCCGTTATGAACGGCTGGGTTGCCTTTAGCCTGGCTCATAAGTTCCTAACAAATAGCATAGTTGGTTTTTAAGAGTTGAATTTGGTGTTGAGGAATCTTATTGTCATCCTTCATATTCTTCTGTCAGCACAAACAGCAAACAAACTAAGAGATGATACAACTGCTCCGCTTTCTTGTCTAGACAATAAATGGCTTTATGATTTTGTTTTTCCTTTCTGTAAATGTTGTTGGTGCCTATCTATATGTGTTATCTTATTTTTTTCCCTCATGATACAGCGATCTCGTTATGACTTGGAAGAGGAAAGTAGAAATATCCTCAAAAAAGGTAACGAGTGTTGCAGTCAATCAACGCCTTCGAACGCTTACAGCTACCAGTATGATAGAAGTAGCAACAGCAGGCATAATTGGCAAGATCCGCGCAGAACGTATGGAAGCCGATATCAATGGTCTGATGCCTATCAGTCAAATAGGTATTCTTGATGAGTGAAACAAGTATTGTAGTCTTTTAGCTAGAGTTATGGCGGCAAAACTCAACGTTATGTGATGGATCTTTAGTGCCATGGCGCAGCAAGACTTCTAATTTAAGCACAGGAGAAGCAAGGCAGTTATCGACGACAATTGCAATCGTTGGAGATGCTGCGTACCTTAAAATGGTTGGAAAAGACGAGTCTTGGAGAACTTAAGATGCTTGCGGTCAAAGGACATATATCGATTGCCTGTGCAGTTTGTGTTTGTGTGTATAGTCGGAAAGAGAGAATTTTCTGCAACAGAATGGAAATGGCCACGGCTTTGTAGTTTGTATTTGTACTACTGCTTCCGAAATCAAAATACGATTTCAAGTTTTGAATTATAGTTTTCTTTGATGCGCAGATTGTAACGGAGTGTAAATTGCTTCCTTTTGTTTGTTTAGGAATGAATTGGAGTGGCTACCAATTAGTTGGAACAAATTTCATTATATTGAACATACCTTTGTAGGAGTAAATAAAACCGATTCGAGTTGGCAACATATAAAGTAGCTAGTAAGGCTTGCATCTTTGGTTTTGATAACTTGGAACTCTTATTTTGTTATTTATTTTCTTCAATGACTTATCTTTTTTTTTTTTTTTTTTTTTTTTTTTGAGAAATGATTAGTCTTTTTTACTTGAGTTTTTAACTTTTTATATTGTGTAGTAAACTTTTTTTCATTTCAATTTCTTTTTGGTTGAAGCGAAAATATGAATGATGCCGTATGTATAAGGAAGATCTTCGAAAACATTAGTTACAATTGTTGGAGGAGACAAACTCCAAAAACATCGATCTCGCATCGAAACACCAGCTCTAGCTAAGTTACGAGTTTAAAAAAGCACGTACAATCAGAGATAATCATACCAATTGTTGAAGAGATCTTTTGAGAGGAATTTATCGCCTGAACAACAAATTGGCAGTCACTTTCTACCACAATCTTCATCAAATTCCTAGACTTTATCCAGCTAATTAAGTGCTTCACGAATTTTTAATGCTTCCGACATAGATAAATTTCTTCCACACATCTGAGACACCAGCATGATTAACCAATTGATTCTGCAGTATCGATTGATCATTACCAGAGTTGACTGAATAAATCCCATCTTTTTCATGAATCCATTCCCTGTTATCCTCAATCCTTGGTGACGACAGAGGAATTCTTTCATTAGATATGATGCATACATGCAATAGGATTAATATAATTCAAAATATAGTTATAGTAGTAGAAGGGATGGTATGGTAATTTCAATAAAGTTTGTTAGAGTTTAGTTACTATATAAAGATGTAAACAAGACATGAGAAAGCAAGAAATACAATCTCTTTGTCTCTCATCTTCTCTCTAGTCTCCTTTTTATCTTTCTCAAACCTTAATTCCCAATTTTCTCTATCTCTTACTCTCTAACTCTCCCCTCTAAGTTAATTATTTTCCCTAATCTTCTTCTTCTTTCTATTTCAATCCCTTCTATTTGATTCCTATAATTAAAATTACGATCAACTACACTACACTAGTAGTTGCATCAAGATACCTCATTGATAAGAGAATAATTACTTTCTCCACTTGCACCTCGACTATCTCGCATGTAATTTAGTCACAAATAGAAACACGTTCCCCACTTCCCATATTCCATCTACATGCTCGTCCTAATAAATCTTGAATTGCCCACACACTTCTCCAAATAAATGAAAGGTTATTTCCAAGCTTTGCATAAAAAAAAAATCGAATTTTGAAAATATCAGGCCATCATTATTTTTTTCATTAGGCACTTCATTTGTCATTAATCTCCAACCTTGTTTCGCTAGTAATACAATATTCAATTCACGGAGCATTCTAAATCCCATTCCTGCTTCAGATTTTTTCATACACATTCTACCCCCATCTCATCCAATGGCCTCATTTGCCTGCCTTGGATATTTGTTTGCATTTCCATCCACCAATCTTCTTCCAAACTTTATCCTTCACAAACTTGAAATCTTTTTTTTATAATTTCCTTCGTACATGAGTACTAGGCATGCCCAAGTAATTAAATTGAAGACTTGCTCTGATTCACAATCTGCCCTGACTCGGTTCCATACAAAGAGAGAGCCTCATGTACTGTTTGTGCTTATAATTTGTTGGCCTCAAAAACTAAATAACCGTCGTCTCTGCAAAAAAGAGGTGAGTAATGTTTGGTGCTCCTCTTGCAATTCTACAGCCACGCCATGCTACATTTTTTTTTGAATTAAGAATAAGAGAAGATAAACCCACTGCTCCGATAATAAATAGGTATGGTGATAATGGGCAACCCTGTCGTAGCCCTCTACCTGGATAGATCCGCCCCACCATGATTGAATTTACTTGTACATGATAATGAACAGAAGAAATACACATTAATTAGTAAAAACTTTTGAAATACACATTAAATATAAGTCGTTCTAGCAAAAAACATAATTGTAAATTACACTCGTAATTAAGGCTACCTTAATTCTTGTTTTTGTACCTTAAACTACCTACATTTTTTACCGGAGGAAGTATATATTAGTTCGATCCATTTATCATGGAATCCCATAACTTCCGCCAAATAGTTCCACTCCATTCTATCACAGGCTTTTGACATGTCCACTTTTAATGCAACAATGCCCTTCTTGCCTTTTGTCTTCCTTCTAAGATAGTGCATAACTTCATAGGCCACCGTAATATTATCTGTAATCAATCGACCCGGAATACAAGCACTTTGACTTTATGAAATTGATTCTGGCAAAATCTCTTTGAGACGGTTGGCTAACATTTTTGAAACTATTTTGTATACGGGATAACCTTGCATAATGAGATAGGCCACAAATCTGACATTGAGTCTGGCTCCTTCTTCAATATTTTGAAAGATTAAATCATTATACTTATTAGAAATATAAAAAATACATGATAAAATATGTAATTTTTTTTGAGAAATGCAACATGTAATGACATGTATAATAATGTCACATTGTTTATCTTATATTAATTGATCTATCATTTCATGTTATTTATTAAAATTAATATATTTTGATCTATGTATTCTATATATTAAGTTTCAACAACGTAAAATTCAACAACATTAATCTAAGGTTTAAAAATATATTTTTTATCGTAGTGTTTGCGTTGAAAATCCATAAATAATTTGACAAAAAAACATCCATAAATAATCTTGTGGGTTTAGCTACCTTAATTTATTTTTCTGCTTTTAAAAAAAAAACTTCTTTTCCTTATATAAATTATAATGTATAGTTTAATTACATTTTATTTATTTTTTATTATTATTTTATTTTATTTCATTTATGCAATTAATTTTCACAAAGTCTTTTTTAGGTCTATTTTAGTTAATAAGAAAATTTAGTATTTAAATTTTAGTTCCTTCAAAAACGCTTAATTACCCACTTGTCACATACCCCTTGGAAACCAACAATGACTCACATGTCCTCTCTCTCTCTCTCTTGCTCTCTCTTGTTGTGCACCCCCCCACCCCCAACCCATCTACACCTTTGACTTTGACAACCTCCTTCGACTACTGGCGACTCAACTTTGTAATTTTGGAGTTCAGAAATCTTTTCAACCATCGTAAGTATTGTTTGAGTTGTTTTGGTAGTAGGGTGCCCTTGTAAACTATAGGAGTAGTTTAAAACATCAAATTAATTACAAAGGGATGCTCAAATCCATTGACTTGCCTTTACAAATATGTGGGGTACACATAGCGGCTCTCCCAATTTATAAATGTGGTTTATGTTTAGGCAGTTTCTAATTAATTTTGTATTTAATTTTTAAATAATTCCTTTTATATGTTTTAAGTTAAATTGGTAAATTTGTCGGGTTTATTATTATTATTATTTTTTTGAAGAAGTGCGTGGGGGACCCTAACGTTGGTTTGTAGCTTTTGATTGATTGAGTAGGCAGTAAGAAAGATTTGATTGATTGAAGTTTTTGAGATTGATTGTGTTTTCGAAGTGTGTGGGTTTTTTCTCAACATTTATGGTATTATGAAGTTTTTTTTTTTTTTTTTGTTAATTTGATATTAGTTAGTTATTTTAAAAAAAAAAATTGATATTAGTTGATTTCATTACAAAAGTCGTAGTAGACATGCGACGATCTTTAATTTTTGTGCATATAAAGCAAAGTGTATGGTTTAATGCTTTGTTGTTGCTACGTTAATCAAAATAATCGGCTGTTTTCCTACCAAAAAAAAAAATAATCGGCTGTTTTTTTATTTTAAGATGTGCTAAAGGCATCCTAGCTGTGTTTAAGGGCACAACAACATGTATATTTTAGTGAAGTGTGTAAGAGTTGTTTTTAAGAAGAGTTTAAAAAAATTATATCATTGGAGTGCCTTTATCCATAGCTGGGGTGTCTTAAGCGCGATGAAAGCAATACATTGATTTGGTTTTTCGTTCATCGCTTTTTTTTTTTTTGACAAATCGATTTTTTTTTAAGAAATGCTTCCATTGATTTATTTAAGAGTGGTGTATACCATTACACCCTGTATCTTTTGTCTCAACGTATTTTTCTTGAGCTTTTCCTATCCTTTGGCAATGACTTAAAGTCTTTAATGACAGTGTTGTCATTCTAGCATTTCCCACCAAAGAATGGCTACAGCGACCAAGGTTCAACATTACATCGCCACTAGAAAGAACAAACTTATTAAAATAGAATGAGACCCAACCACTGTAGAATAGCTACAACATCGGAGGTTTAACATTTCCACCAAAAAGAACAAAACTCGGGTTTAATAAATGCTAGACTTTTATGCTGATATTTAGTTTGAGCCCACTAGACTGACTTAAGGCTCTATGAGTTTAGTGTGACTTGCCTAAATTTTTTAAGTACCATGATCAGTTAAGTTCATATGTTTAACCTCTACTAGCTTAGGATTTATTTTTTGCCTTTTTTGTATATACAAAAGAAACAAACTTTTCTTGCCCCTTCGAAACTCGAAATCCTATTTTCTTACAATAATACCACATGGCAAACTATTAGGTCACCCACTTGATTGATTACAAGCTTAAAATTACTTGTTGTGTCCAACTATTTTTGGATAATGGAGGGCAATCTTGATGTTGCAATAACAAGTAGTTGAAGTTGAATTGTTAAAGGCATATGAGTTTTCTAATCGCATTAGAATTAGTTTAATAATGCTCGGGTTGACAAAAAAAAAATAATAATAATGCTCAGGTTTTTTTTTTTCCTAATTATTGTAACTTGAGCAAGTAAGCTCCATTTTAATCAAAAAAAATTTACTTGTGTGCTTATAATAATAAAAAATAAAAATAGATCAACCAAGTAGTGGACGACTCATTGATTTGGTATGGGATTACTTTGGTAAGAAACCGAGAGTTCAAACCATAGACTGGCAAGTTGTGATTTCTTTCTTACCAAAAAAATAAAAATAAAAGTTAAAAAAATACGACCCAAATGTCATTACATCTTCTCTTCCAATAGAGGACAATGTTGTAACTTTTACAAGTGAGCATTATTGAGGCTCACAAGGAAAAATATTGAGCTCACATGACAACGGAGCCTCCCCATAACTCGGATAATTTTCATTGTGGATGCTCTAGTCTAGTAGTTTGTGTTAAAAGATTGTGTTAGCTGGTGGAACATGATGTAGGTATTTTAAAGGTATAGATCAAGAATAAAAATGTTATTTTAACTCTATTTCAGCGCACCCATAATTGAGATCCTTGATCGATGCATCAATGTATGCGCATGTGAATATGAAATTCAGATGTGCATCTAAAGGACATTTAATGAGTAAGCGTTGAATTGGTACATGAAAATAAAATGGCAAGAGTAACAAAAGAGTAAGTGTTATTTGAACTCTTAGAGTCCGAACTTCTAAGAAGTTTTTGAAAATTTTTTATTTCAAAGTCATCATCAAGCAATAAATAACATTAAAATAACAACCTATAACTCTCCTTTGACATTTGTAAAAATTTGAAAAACCCACTATAAATCTAAACTCTAAGAGTCCAAATAGATTTTTCGGTAAGGAAAATAATTAAAACAATGAAGACGAGACTCACACTTGTAAAACACGCAACGCTCAATAAATTATGTAAAATGCCGTAAACAACATTGAATTTACCAAGTGCATCATAAATTGTTATATTCTGTTATTGGAAAAACCTACAGATTTCTTGCTAAATAACTTATCAAAATCCTTTGGAGGGAAAGCGACCAACTCTAAAGCCTCTTAAGCCGCTGGTGACTGCGCCGATTCTAGAACAAGATTCGCGTATTTGTAAGTACGAATGGAGAGCGCCTTGGTGCTCTCAATGATCTGCTCATACCTGTACATGAAAGTGAAAGATGAAATATTAGGTGCACTTTTCCATTGTAACCACAAAACGTTTAACATACTTGCATCCCACTAGTAAGTAGATAATTTTGGATTCAACTTTTGGATGTCAAACAATGCTTTTCAATGATGAACTGAATAAGCTCTAAATATTATTTGCACGTAATTATACAAATGTGTACTTACACATTAAGATGGTTTGGCTCCATCACAACAGTCCCCGACTTGGAATCAATTTTCGCATCAAGCTTTGCATTTCGCACTAGATTCACAATCCATCTCTCTGCCTCATCATAGTTCATATTCAGCTTCTCGGCGAGCATTCTGTCAACATTAAGAGAACAAAATAGTTATAACATCATCAACCAATTGCAAACATCGTTATTTGTTAGTGAGGAAGAGAGACTAGTGACAGCAAATTTTCCTTTGATGAAAATAAGAGGAAAAAAATAACATCCTAATAGAAAGATTGAATCTTATGGCACAAATATACAAACGAAAGGAATAAAGAAGGTTATATATTGAAGTATTGAACATAGAAGGCTATCAAGAAAAGAAATACCCTTAAAAACATCATGTGTGAAGCCAAGTTGTGCATACATACCCAATATCGATACATTGGTGAATACGGCAATATGTCTCAAAAATGAAGAGACGAGCATTCTCAAAAAACTCATCTCTTAAAGGAACAGTGGAAAAGTTTCCTTCTTCAACTCTTTTCCCAAGGAAAGGATCGTTGAGTATTACCTATGCAAGAAAAAAACAAGCAGAAACAACTCCTCATTCATCAGCAAATAAACTCAGTACACACACAAATAAAATTGAAAAAGTTTCTCTTGAAGTCAAAAAAAAAAAAAAGGGAAAAGGAAAAGTTTCTCTTCAAAATTATTAGCTTAAGGTGAAATACAGTTGTATCTAGGGTTTAGGGTTTACCAACTTTACGCAGGGAAGTTGACCAAGTGCAAACATCAAGGGACCTTAAAGGTAGTGAAAATGAGTTTACCCACTGGTTGAGCAACATGCACTAGGAATTAAATTGTATAAAACATGGCAAACGAAACAACCATAATTTCTAATACTGTACTGGAGAATGCTAGTCCTTTTTACTAAGTTACTAACAGTTTACTTCCCAAAAACATAAGAGATGAACATGCATGATGCACCATGTCTCTCAAAAGTGGAATAACTGGGCTAAAAAAACCATAAAATAGCAGGTTTTTTATTTTTTTTATTTTTTTAATAACCATGGGTGTCCAAACCTTTTTCAGCCCCTCCTTACTTTATATCGACTAATCCCATGGGAGTTAGTCAAGTGCCCCAACCCCATAAATCGGGAGGATCCAAGGAAATATAATGTTGTTGCCAGGAACCGAACCAGTGAGCTCTGCCTCAATCATAGTTAAAGTGCTCTTTTCTATACCACAACACCACACCCCTTGGGGGCATAAAATCACAGGAATATAATAGATAAAAATCCTTCCTTTATAAAAAATCATTTATCTGTTCATTTACTAATATGTCTATTACTGTGAACTTTGGATAAGAATTAACTCCAGACCAAAAAAAAGGAAAAACAAGTATAACTTTACAGGATTTAAAAAAAAAAAAAAACTTACATCTTCGCACTCTCTCAGCTTCTGCTGAGCACCATCAAAATCATAGTTCACAAACAAACATTGAAGGAACTCAGTAATAGGATCCTTGTAACTGTACTGCTCTTGCTGAATAACTTTAATCAACTCTTTCAATTGAGGTCTTCTCTTCTTGTTAATAATTAAAGCAGTAGCCAAATAACGCAAAAGATGGGGGGCATTAGTTTGGATTGCATTCAAATACCTGTGCAAGAAGAAAGGACCATGCCTTAAGATGTTACATTAAAATCGCATTCACAGCCCAGGAATAAGGGAGGGGGAAGAACAATAATGTTAGAAATTCCAGAGAGTAAGGTTATGGGGACAAAAGCCTCAAAGGTCAATAGTGAATTAGCATAAGAATTAAATAAAAATTAAGTCTCTTTCAGTCAATTTCTCAGTAGGCTGCTCCTATTAATTCCCAGTGTTCTCAACATCTACTTAAGATTAGAGCTGAAGATCTAAAAGGATAACCTCAAATTTCGGTTAATTAAGTTCCCTCTTCTAGAGTTGAACTGATATATTTGCTAATAATTGTTGAAGATGAATAATACATAAGGAAAATACTAGAATGACACCCTAAGTGACACCCCTATGACGTGGCGTGTGGGCCCGCATCCATGGGAACAGCGTGTGCACCTCGAGATACACATCATGCGTGTTATGCACCAGGAACTATTTTGCACACACTCATTTTCACATGGGACTCAATCGACACATCACAGGGGTGTCACCTAGGGTGTCATTCTAGCATTTTCCAATACATAAGGTTCTAAAAAACCCCACCTATTCCTTTAAGAAGTTTTACGTAGAGTGTCATAAACCATTTTAGTTTGTTGCAACATAAGAAAACAAAAAACTTATAAGATCATTTCCACCTTTCCTCACCTTTATAATCTACAATAGCAATTTTAGATCCCCCACGTACTTATTCACACAAACATACATATGAAAGCATGACAAGAAATAAAAAAAGTTATTAGGACTTCCAAGTTTCCAACATCATACAGAGTCGAAACATAAAACGAAGAAAGAAAGGAAAACGAACAAAGTTGTAACTCAGATTGCGCACCTGTCATAGAGAAATAGGTCTATGATGCCACTTCTTCCACTATCATGATTGAAAAAGATGAAGAGGCTCCAGTGCATAAGCCAAATTCTGCATTGTAACTGATTCAGTGGTGATGAAAAATTCTGCAACAAAACAGATAGCTCTTTTGAGTTTCAGAAAAAACATTAGACGAACAAAAAATCGAATCCATAAATGGGTACATCGAAAAGTGCAAACAATGAATTTGTCACAAACCTTTGCATCAATTATTTCTCTCAACCGATTAAGCTCCTCAAGAGCTACATCCCAGTTCTGCATAAGTATCTCAGCTGCAAGCTTTCCCCAGAATGCACTCAAGCTCCTTTCATTGTTTGTGCACAAAGTCCCGTACTGGTACAAAAAGTCAGCAGCACCAGAGTAGTTACCGCACTCGAACTGAAATTTGGCATACTGATATAAAGCTTCTATCTGCTCCGGTCCAATCTGCAGGTAAAATCCCAGTTATCTAATTAGTTACACTAACAAAATAGCTACATCACAAGAAATTCTTCTTATATGCAATCACAATTTCCATCATGAATAGTGAAAGACATGAAGTTCCTAAATAAAAAGAGAATAGTTTAATAAAAACCAGCTTAAAAATCATAAACATGGTAACCAAAGCCCTATTCTTAAATATTATAACACCAGAGTCCTCCGAGTTCGACTGACTACACTCCTTCTTAACCCATTCGGTGCATTAGCTGGTAACACCGTCCTTTATCTGAAATTCTGTAAAAAATTCAGGAAAACACCAACAATTTCCCACCTTTTCCTTCTCATTCTCCACTCAATCTTAACTCAAGACTGTTTGGACTTTGGAGGCCATCAAAACTCACAACGAAAAATTGAATTTTCAACCTTTCTTAGTAATTGTAAACAGGTTCACCTAAATCGAAGCAAAAACTAAAGGTCCAATTCCAAACACATTTCAATCAAAACAAAGCCGACCAAGAACTCGCATGAAACCTAACCAAAACCATTCAAAAACCAAATATTTCCATCTAAACTCAATGAAATCCGCAAACCCCTACTCAACAAAACCTAATCTGCAACAAAGCAATCAACTTTAACTAAACCTAAAATCTCCAATCACCTGGTATCGGTCGTGCAACATCTGGAGATTATACTGCTTGTCGCTCCTCAACTCAATGATCAAGCTAGGGTTCTGCAGAAACGAAATCAGCGGCGCCGCCAACTCCTCCAGAGACTTCAGCCTCGCCACGACCTCCACTCTCCTGTCCACCATATCTACAAACACGAATCCATCAAAACCCTAAAAATTCAACCAATCAATCGAGAGAGAGAGAGAGAGAGAGAGAGAGATTAGGGTTTCGAGTAGTGGAAAACCTTGTGGGACGTCCTCGGTCTGGTAGAGGTTCTTATGGATGTCCATGGCGTAGTCGACCATGTTGGTCTTGCTGAGAAGCTCGATCTTTGCTTTGAGGATCTCGTCGTCCTTGTAGAGTTGGCGCTCTTGGAGGAATTCCAGGAGAGGGAAGACCAGGTGGCGGTCGAGGTTCGGTGCGATTCTGGGCGTCAGATCGTACTTCGCCATTGCCGCCGCAGCGCCGCTTCAACTTCTTCTTCGTTGTTCTTCCGCCGAAACCCTAGAAAAGCTAGGGCAGCGAAACTGTGAGAGAGAAGGAAAAAAAATCGATTTTGATCTGATTGTGACTTTGTGCGAGTAGTCTACGTGATAGAAGTAAATTGGCAAGGGCGCGTTTGAGTAAATAATCCTTTTTTTACCGTATCAGGTTTTCTTTGGGAAGGAAAAATAATCATATCCGCGCGCACACTTTATTTTTTAGCCATTTTATAATATTTTGTTAGATGTGAGCATATGCATCGAAAGACGAGAAATAGTCATAAATAACTAAAAAATAAAGTGTGCGCTCAAAGTGTGTTACATTATCATTTTCCTTCTAGAAAATATGGACTTTGGTTCGACTTAGCATCTCCAATGGTAATGTAGATTTAGACCATTAATTGGTGTCTTGTCATGGATGTGGGGAGAATATTTATCCTATTTGGCATTAGATGGACATTCAAATTTTCAGGTATTAGATGGACATTCAAATTTGAAAATGATTGCCAATGGTAATGTGAATTTATGCCATAGATTGTGACTTTTTGACTTTATGTAATAAACAATTGATGGTGTGGCAATGGATCACAATGTCTAAAAGTAGACATTATGGTAGACATCCTCCACTTTGATTCCTTGCCATATAAGATAGACATCAACAATCCATTGTCCCATTGGAGAACACTTTTGGGGTTGGATGTGGATTGCATCCTAGGTGGATCCATTTCCACCTCAATCCATGATCCCATTAGAGATGCTCTGACAAACTTCTTTCTAAACTATAGTTGTGTTAATATTAGGGGTGGCAATTTATATCAGCAAGTTGTAAAAGTGTCGTGTCGTAAATAATTCATGACTCAATATAATGCAAACTTGTGCATGACATGTTTATTAATTGTGTTAATTGTTTTCGTGTTTAAATGCGTCGTGTTATAAACATGTCGGGTATTGGTGTCATCTATTTATTAAATATTTTATTTAAACTTTTTATTTTTTATTCTTTTTGGAAAATATAGGCCATATACGGGCCAAAAATAACTAAGTCCTTAAGTCAGACAAGTTCTGCTCAAGTAACAAAGCAATACCATGTGGTGTTTCGTCAAACACATATACGTCATGACCACTTCCTAAAGCCTCCTTAGCGATTTTATCCGCACAAGAATTATTTCTCCTATAGGTCCATCATAACCTTATTTTTTCTCTTCGATTGAAAAGTTGTTTAATCGCCCACACCAGCTGGTCACAGTATTCCTGAGAGACAAGTTTTCCCACCAGATCGACCACCTCACGAGAATCAACCTCCACGATCACCCTTTTCGATCTGCCTCTACTCCGCAATCTCCAAGCCTTTTTGATCTGCCCACAGTTCTGCTACTAATGGTGAGCAATTCCCCGGTCGAGCCATGAAACCCCACAAAAACTTCCCTTCCTCATCGTGCATAACCCCTCAATCCCTGCAACACCATCCTCTTGCCTCACAGCTTACACCATCCTCGAACTGGTCTTTGCCATCGACAGTCCTCTCGACACCGACTCCCTAACCTTGAATTGGTGATCAACCCCAAACTAAATGACCTCCTCCACTCGGTGTTGAATACATCTGCTAGTGTCCCGAAGTATTATTTTTTGAGCGAAGACTCTCTCATTCCTCCAAAACTATAAGTTCCAACAGGTAATACCAAACTTGAGACGCTAGTGAAGATCCTTGTGACTCAAGTTGGAAAACTACCATGTTTGAATGTCGAGTTTCCTATATTTTAAAATATATCTATATAAATAAATTTAAATGAATATAATTAAATAACCAATAAAATATAATGGGGTTGTAGTTTTAAATTTTAAAAAACTAAAGGGTAAAAACTAAAAATAAAATAAGAAATTGTTTTATTTTATTTTATTAACAACTATAGATGTCCATACCTTTATTCATCAAATGAATGTCTTTTTGATGAATAATCAAATGAATTTGGGACATCAAATGAATTTGTGACATTAATTGTTTCTTCATATTTGATTCGATGTTACACTAACTATAAATTAATTAGTCCTGATTTTCCTTCTTCGTCCCCCCGGTTGCTCCAAACCCTAAAAAACTTTTTTGATTATAGATCTTAAACCACCACTGATCTTCTCTTTTGAGCGACAATGGTTCTAATTACATCTTTTTTACATTTGTTTCATTCAATAAATTATAGATTTGTTCAGTTCTGTGAAGATTGACTTTATTCTTGTTGCAGTACACATTTCTCGACAAATGTTCATGGAACTGTGTGGATTCTGGATTGGTGATTTTCTTCAAGTTTTTGCATTTAGAAGGTAGTTTGTCTTTCCATTATTGAAAGGTTTGAGTTTGTCCCCCATTGTTAGAAGTTTTATTTATTATTATGTGGTTTTAGTGGTGTTTGTATATTGTCTTGTATTCTAAACGTTTTGTGATGGCCCGTGTGATGGCCCGTGTGACGACCCCTGTTTCACAATCCTAAACTGGGCCCCGTCTGACCTAGACTTACATAAAACCTCGAGTCAATCTCGTCGAGTCACGTAAGCATAATCAGCCTTCTTTTACTATTTACCATTTTAAATAATTTACAAGTTGAGAATATCGATTAGTGAGTTATCATTAATATAGCGGAAATAGTTTCATTTCAAACTAATCAAAATAACCTCAAGCATACCAAATAAGACAACCTAGAGTGTGGAAACCCCACATATGTATATCATCATCAATAAACAGTTATAGGAGAAAAACATACAAATATACATGCCCAAAATTTCTCAAAAACTCCAAGTCCCAAATATTTCAAAACAAGAATATACAATAATACAAAAGAATCACTTATATCCAACAAGTAGAAAGAACTGCTCCGTATCCTCAGATGATATCGCATAACTGTGGAGCTTTTCCCTTGATGGACTATGGATCTGCACTCCGTCAAACACAAGAATGACGAGCCCAGATCCACAGTCCCACAAGGGAAAGGCTCCACAGTTAGGTGATATCATCTGAGGATACAGAGTAGTTCTTTCTACTTGTTGAATATAGGTGATTCTTTTGTATTATAGTATATGCTTGTTTTGAAACATTTGGGACTTGGGGTTTTTGAAAGATCTTGGGCATGTATATATGTATGTTATTCTTCTCTGAATGTTCATTGATGATGATATACATATGCGGGGTTTCCACACTCTAGGTTGTCTTATTTGGTATGCTTGAGGTTATTTTTATTAGTTTGAGATGAAATTGCTTCCGCTATATTAATGATAACTCACTAATCGATATTCTCAACTTGTAAATTGTTTAAAATGGTAAATGGTAAAGGAAGGTTGACTAGGCTTGCGTGACTCGACGAGATTGCCTCGGGATTTCACGTAAATCTAGGCCGGACAGAGCTCAGTTTAGAACTATGAAACTGGGGCAGTCACAGTTGGTATCAGAGCTAAACAATATGATCGTACATGATATCCCTAGTCTCTCAATCCTAAAACATTTCTCAATCCTAAAACATATCCCAGTGTTTTACAAAAACATAAAGGATGATAATCACAATAAAAAAACAAGACCTACAGTGAGTAAAGGAAAGAACTGCTCCGAGAGTCCTCATAGGATATCACCTAGCATCAACTCCTTTCCCTTGTTTTTCTCTGCTCTATCTGCACAACTGTCACAAACTAGACAGTTAGTACGTGAAAAATAAGAAAGTAATGTCAGAAGAAACTAGACAGTAATTCAAGAGTTACTAAATAAACAGTTCAAATATCATGCTGTATTGAAAGACAAGAAATATAACAAATTGCATGATAAATAGACTAGCAAGCATAGCAACGAAGTTTGACTGTCCAAAGAGTCAAAGGAGGCCCATAAGTGATCAATTTCCACATCATTCCACAACAAGTTCCACATTCACAACCACAACCACAACCACAACCACACCAATATCCACAATAATCCAGTAATCGGAGTGTAACCCACTATTAGGGGTGGACAATGAAGGTCACCCAAGAGGCGGTGAATTGGGTTACCGAGTAGTTATCGCCTTTTTAAAAATAATTCAATAATCAAGATGATATATGCTCACCAAAAAGCAAATATGGATGTTATGCAAGTGAATGGGGTAGAAGAAATGAAAATGAGACAAGCAATATATAGTGGTTCGGTCCAACCGATCTGCATCCACTACCTAACCTCCTCGGTTAGGATTTTTAACCCCCACTTATATTATCAATTAGTGTTACATCCTAAGCCAACTAGCCTAGTGAATGTCTAGCCTCAACTAGGTCTTTTACACGATGCCTTATCACAATAAGGTCTTATACAACCACCTAGTCGCAACTAGGATTTCCCCACCTAGACCCACCTAGGATTTATGCCTAGCCTCATCTAGGTCTTCCCTTTCGACTTAGATCTCACTAAGTCTTACAATCAAGATTTAAAGAATACAATGAAATACACTTTACAAAGTAAAGTGACACCAAGTTCAAATATAAGCAAGTCTCCTAGAGCCTAACCATTTTTATGCATGCAAGTATGGAAAACAATTGAGAAATACAAGTATATAGCTGATTTTATGCAAAACTCAAATATGAAACCGTTTCAAATAGATTGATAAGAACAAATCCGGTTTCAAATCCAAAGAACAAGAAGTTTGATAAAAATCAAGTTTAAGTGCAAACTCTTGTCCAAATCAGTCCTAGGGTTTAGTAAATCAAGTTTAAGTGTAAAACCCAAGATAAGTGTGTTCAATAACACAACAAGTAATTTCCTAAGTCAATCACACAAGAATATATAATTTAAGCACAAGAAAAGTTAGGAAATTAGAACTTTCTTACAACCCCAAGGAGATGACTTGAAAATCAGTTTTGGAGAGGTTGTTGTATTCCTTAGAAGGCCTTAAGAGTTCTGGTTTTGATATTGAATCAACAGTTTCAAAATATGACTTGAGTTATTCACAAAACTCCAAGCTCCACCTCTTGAAAAATTTGAGCACTTGTGTTTTTCTTTTATTTTCAAAACCAAATTTTTGTGTTTGAGAGTGTTCTATATATTTATAGACTAGTTTATGACCGTTCTAGAGATCCAAGGGCTGAGATTCCATCAAAAATTCAAACTAAAGTGAATTTTTTAGCTTTACAAAAGCTGTCAGGAATACAATTAGCACGCTAATACTCAGATATAGCGCGCTAACTCTGCACTTAGCGCTCTAGTAATATTATCAGTGCGCTAACAGCAGATACCTCAAAATAAATATTTTCGTTGGTTAGCGACCCTTAACGCGTCCGGGACCTAACAAATCCTCATATAACATATTATGCATGTTCGTTATCGGTCATTAAGTCTATTTTAGTGGTCCAGATATTTTCACAAATCTCAGAAACAAAAAATCCCGATTTCATAACATCCGAGGGGCTTTTCTGCAAATATGCAGTTTTCTTTTTAAAAACATTTCAAAAACAAGTTTTTCTTTTTCGAAAACTTCCACAATGATTTTCAAAATGCGATGTGAGCATATGTGACGACCCGCCCCGACCTAGGGTCAGATTGCCCGGCCCAGACCGCCACTTGGACCTAATACCTGAACCAGGCCCAAATAACGGTCTGGCACGACTAAACAAATAAACCTGTGGAATACACATTGGCTAAATAAAGGATAATAATTGCAGAATAAATATAAAGAGATTATAAAGCCAATATATTTAAGTTCATAGAACATTAATGAAACTATACATGGGTTCATGCTCATTTAAACTAAACAAGTTTATTAAATCTCTGAAGTGGATCAACTAAAGGTAACTAGGATTCAAGGTACCCGAAGATCTATTTTAATTTTAACCCCAAGTTGAATAGTTTCAAAATCAAATATACATAATATATATCAACAAAGGCTCACATCAAGAGGAGACTTCAAACTCCTCTCTCCCTTACCTCAACCTAGCACTGTCGTGGATACCCGAGATGTAAGTGGGGTGAGCTAAAAGAACCAACGGAGCTCAGGAATGCAGAAAACCCGCTCAACCATCAAATATGCAAGTAATACCTGATAAGCATGTAAAGTCTAGCATGTACTTGAAAACAAACAAGGATTCATTGAATAATAGTATCATAGCAGGATTTCATAAGAGATAGACTTATAATGAACCATCATGTACTATCATGGACATAAGGTTTGTAAGCCACAAATAAATAGGAATTCATCCTTTCATAGCAAATACGACATATTTATAAACCATCAAGTTGTAACAACAATAATCATGCATAGCATTAAAGAGATTGATAAATCATTACATAAATTCAAGCTTTCATGCAAAGGAGGGGGTTTCGCGAGATTATGTACTATAAAATATAGTAATACGATAAGTCGATGTTTCATTCAATGCATACTAGGTATTGGCAAGAATCTGGTGATCGATTCTCCAACTCTCGAGGTGATAGAAACAACTAGCTAGCACACAGGCCTTATATGCCCTCTCGTTTGTCCCATCAAATCAATAGTAGGTTCGTCCAAGCCATCACCGATGCACATCCCTATGTCTCATGAGTATAAGAGAAGGAATTACAACTCATGTCCCTACGTGACATACTTATGAATTCAATTAGTCAAGTAAAGCCCTCGGTGGTAAACTCCATAAACATCCTGGGGTGTTAACAACCCTCGGTAGTACCACAACATTCTGAGGTATTCATATAGATTTACTTGCTAATAAGGCCCTCGGTGGAACTCAACAAACATCCTGGGGCCTTGAATAACATAGATGAGAAAAATAATGCATTCACATTCTATAGATACGTAGGTTCGAGCCAATACCACAACACAACCCATAAATCCCAAGTCTTTAATTCAAATTGTGAATCCTAAACATGACTAGTAATCATGCCATATTTGATAATTGAGCAAGCTCCCCACTTACCTGCACTTGCTGTAACGGCCCCAATTCCCACATTGGTCCGCCACGGGAGGCCACGTGGGCCCACAACTGGCCACGTAACTGTCAGGTGTGTCCCACGCCCAACTAAGCATCATTATCAATTAATTCAGCCTAAGTTAGTCATTAATTAACATTTTAATATTTGTAAACAAATGGAAGCTTAAAATATGTCATTTTCTCAAATTATAGAGCATTAATCCTATGTGGAAAACCCGGTAAAGTACACTGTATTCAACATAACAAAATGTGATACACTCATGCACTGGTATCTCAAACAGTCCCCATAAACCCAAAAATAAGTCAATACAGCAAAATAAAAACATACAAGACGAACTTCGTTGGTGACAAGGTCACAGATAGTCTGCAAGAGTCTCCTTGCCCCTGGTCGTAGTAGATCCTGCACTCAATCATCACAAGAAGTAGATGACGAGTCCAGTGAGTAAAACCCAGAAGTACACAAACCAAAGCATTTATAATAAAGGAAGCCAATAATCGTTAAATAAACATGCGCAATAAAACAGTAAATCGTAATTAAGACGCATGCATACATAACATCGATAAACACCAATAATGGATGTGTGCCGTGTGCAGAGGGATCGAACCCTAATCCGGACATCGGCATTCCTCCGGTGGCTTCTCCAACCCCTCACCGGTCCGAACCCTTATTCTCGTCCCTATTGTCCAGCCTACCCAAGTTCGCCCACACATCACGAGTAAACCAGAAGATCCGGTGGTGAATGACAAAACCAACCGTGCAACATATGTATGAACATGGAAATAGAGTAAACAACGATAAACAATAATATTTGGAATCAAATGAAATCAAATAAATAAACACTCGAGTGTGTTTCTTAAGGGTTTTACTTACCTCAACCGTACTCCAATTACTCGATATACGTTCCGATCCGATCCCGCTCTCGCCTCGGGATACGCGCCCGACACCCGACTATGGTCTCCTAAGTCCCCGGTGTCCGAATAAGTCATTTTATGTGATTTAGTATCAAACTAATTGATTTTATATCGTGACCATAAAAATTAGAATTTTATTCCAATTTTTAGTTGTAGCACGTTCTTTCGAGTTACAGGGGTGCCAACCACCCCAAAAGTCTTGAAATTCACTTTTTCAACTATTTTCTAATTTCTCACATTTTCTCGATTTTTCAGAATTTTTCCATAATTTTTCCTATTTTTACGGATTTTCTTTTCCATTTTTCTTTATTTTCTCTTTTTTTTTCTTTTAATTTAAGGGCGGTTCGGCCGAACCGACCGGTTCGGGCCGAACCGGCCGGTTCAGGCCGAACCGGCCCTTCTTCTTCTTCTCAAGAGCAGAGCGTCTCGCTCGTTTTTTTTTTTTTTTTTTTTTTTTTTCAACCGGGGTTGGCTCTCAACTCCAACCCCTCTCTTCTATTGGCATGGGAGACATCTCCCATGCCATATACATCCTCGGACGAATCGCCATGGCGGTTCGTCCGAGCCTTGCCCCCCCACCGAACACCACACAACATACAACAATAACAACAACAAAAACAACACCAACTCACCTTGTTCGCCTCGATCCCACGAGCTCGTCGCCTCTCCTTCTCCTCTCTCGGCTTCTCTCTCTCGGCTTCTCTTCTCTCTTCACTTTCGATTGATCGAAAATGGGGAAAATGGGTGTCGGTGGTGTTTAGCAACAATTTTGGGGGTGAAATGACCATTTTACCCTTGCATTCTTATCCTCATTCTTCATCATCAAATGCCCTTTTGGTCATTTCACAATTTTTTTATTCTTTTCTGATTTTAATATATTTATATATATATATTTTAAATTACTTATATACATATATATATATATAAATATATATATTCGCCTATATTTTCGCGCCTACAATTTCGTTGTGCGCGCCGACGAGCGTACTCGGGTGTGCACACTACACTACCACCCACGCGTGTCGACCACGACCCGCGCGTCACTAGCGCCCACCAATTTACTATTTTGTCAAATTTATTCTATTTTTATCGAACTAAACGCATTCCCCGCCTAGTGTTCCCGTCGCTCGTCCTTCCGGTTCCCGCGTCTGCACGCATTTTTAGGCGAATACCCGACACTAAATCTCACCCGATCTAAACAATATTAAACCACACCTGCGATGTAATGAGTCATAGTCTAGTCATTATCATCACAGTTAGTCAAACAATCAATCAAAAATAATACTTCCCGCCCAACCAGGCGTATCTTCGCCGGTTCGTGGCGTCTCCGTGAACTCCGATTTGGCGTCCACGTCTGAAAATACGCAAATAACGGCCTTAATAAAATTTGGGCCGTTACAGTTCTTCCCAACTAGGGGAAAATTTCGTCCCGAAATTTGTGTAGACCTCCCCATCGAAACACGAAACCGCAACACTGGCAAAAATAAGCTGATATCGCCATCTCATCCGCGACTCAATCCTAGACCATACTCGGTACATCGGGATCCCACTAGTGTACGCATCACCCGGCCAATCACCTAGAACCCATCCCTCTAGGATCCCACCAGTGATAACGCCCAATCCTAGTCAATCACCCGATAGCCCTTGCTATGGCCTAGTGTATCGCGTGATCAATCAAATCCTCATCAACATCCTCCGGTGAACACATCAACCGTCCGCAATCGTGTAGGTAATAAAACAATAGCTACACTTACGAAATAAAACAACACAATAAGTAAATAAACTTATACGTACCCAACAACTGATCGTCTAGTCTCCTCCCGGATCGATGGTGCAACAACATGGACCTATCTCTCGGCTCCGCACCGGCTCCGGTGGTAGTGATGCCCTCTCGCAATCCGCTCGGAGGTGTCCAATCGACCGCAACGATGACAACGGCGTGTCTCTCGGTCTCCTAACTGTCTATCCCTGGATCTCTCGACCCCAACTCGGTCCCCGTGATCCCGGTCCCGTCTGCACGATCGGTCTCTCGGTTGTTGTACCGGTATAGGTACAATCTCATGTACCACCTGGCGATCGTCATTATTGAATTGATCATCAGTCTGGTCCTGGTCGTCCTTGCGACTCCAATCTATCTGCCCGTCATCATAATCGTACTGATCGTTTCTTGAATCACGATCATTAATGAAATCATGATCCTGTTGCCAGCGAACCCTGCGTGCTTGAAAATCCTGCTCTTGACTGCTAGATTGATTTCTCTGTCTCTTCGGTCTCTGATCAGACCGAAAACTCTGTTTAACTTCTGTTGCAACAACTGGGGTGGTCTCCTCAACCAATGTCTCCGAACACTGTTGCCCGAAACAGTGACAGCTGAAGCAAGTACCGCTTAAGTAGTGGTCGTTACCAAAGTAGTCGTCGGTGCAGCTGTCGCCACTCACCTACCCCGAATGTACTCGAGAACCTCTACTATCTGCGCCTGATGTAATAACTGTTGGTCGGTAACTCTCTGCACCATAGTCCTCGGATCGGCTACCTCTCTCTAGTGAGGTCACTAGTCTCCCGATCTCCCGCTTGAGTAGTCGGCGGAATAATAGTCAAAGTCGTCCGTCCATAGTAATCTGCACCGCCAACGTGCGTCGGACGGACTCAATATATACGCGTATAATATATAGTACACAATCAAAACATACACGTATATAGATTTCCTAAGTCTACCCGCCTTACATCACTTCCCAAATAGAATTCTAGGTATCACTTCGGGTTTCCACATCTAAATTTATTTAAAGTTTATGCTCTTATACCATAACCCACACTTCATTCCCTAGGCTCCTCAAATCTAAGCTCGATACCAAAATGTGGCGTATCGAGGTAACCATAACCCACATCTCACTCCCCGGTTCCTTAAACCTAAGCTCTGATACCAAAATGTAACGGTATCAGAGTTAATCATAACCCACACTCCATTCCCTAGGTTCCTCAAACCTAAGCTCTGATACCAAAATGTAACGGCCCCAATTCCCACATTGGTCCGCCACGGGAGGCCACGTGGGCCCACAACCTGCCACGTAAGCGTCACATTGTGTCCCACGCCCAACTAAGCATCATTATCAATTAATTCAGCCTAAGTTAGTCATTAATTAACATTTTAATATTTGTAAACAGCGGAAGCTTAAAATATGTCATTTTCTCAAATTATAGAGCATTAATCCTATGTGGAAAACCTAGGTAGTAAAGTACACCGTATTCAACATAACAAAATGTGATACACTCATGCACTGGTATCTCAAACAAAGTCCCCATAAACCCAAAAATAAGTCAATACAAACAAAATAAAAACATACAAGACGAACTTCGTTGGTGACAAGGTCACGAGATAGTCCGCAAGAGTCTCCTTGCCCCCGGTCGTAGTAGATCCCGCACTCAATCATCACAAGAAGTAGATGACGAGTCCAAAGTGAGTAAAACCGAAGTACACAAACCAAACCGGCATTTATAATAAAGGAAGCCAATAATCTGTTAAATAAACATGCGCAAAAAAAAGTAACCGTAATTAAGACGCATGCATACATAACATCGATAAACACCAATAATGGATGTGTGCGTGTAGCAGATCGAACCCTAATCCAGACATCGGCATTCCTCCGGTGGCTTCTCCAACCCCTCACCGGTCCGAACCCTTATTCTCGTCCCTATTGTCCAGCCTACCCAAGTTCGCCCACACATCACAGAGTAAACCGAAGATCGGTGGTGAATGACAAAACCAACCGTGCAACATATGTATGAACATGGAAATAGAGTAAACAACGATAAACAATAATAGCTGGAATCAAATGAAATCAAATAAATAAACACTCGAGTGTGTTTCTTAAGGGTTTTACTTACCTCAACCGTACTCCAATTACTCGATATACGTTCCGATCTGATCCCGCTCTCGCCTCGGGATACGCGCCCGACACCCGACTATGGTCTCCTAAGTCCCCGGTGTCCGAATAAGTCATTTTATGTGATTTAGTATCAAACTAATTGATTTTATATCGTGACCATAAAAATTAGAATTTTATTCCAATTTTTAGTTGAAGACGTTCTTTCGAGTTACAGGGGTGCCAACCACCCCAAAAGTCTTGAAATTCACTTTTTCAACTATTTTCTAATTTCTCACATTTTCTCGATTTTTCAGAATTTTTCCATAATTTTTCCTATTTTTCGGATTTTCTTTTCCATTTTTCTTTATTTTCTCTTTTTTTTTCTTTTAATTTAAAGGCGGTTCTACGAACCGGACCGGTTCAGTGGAAGGCGAACCGGCATTCAGGGTTCAGGCCGAACCGGCCCTTCTTCTTCTTCTCAAGAGCAGAGCGTACCGCTCTCGCTCGTTTTTTTTTTTTTTTTTTTTTTTTTTTTTTTCAAGCTGGGGTTGGCTCTCAACTCCAACCCCTCCTCTTCTATTGGCATGGGAGACATCTCCCATGCCATATACATCCTCGGACGAACGCCATGGCAGTCGTCCGAGCCTTGCCCCCCCACCGAACACCACACAACATACAACAATAACAACAACAAAAACAACACCAACTCACCTTGTTCGCCTCGATCCCACGAGCTCGTCGCCTCTCCTTCTCCCTCCTCGGCTTCTCTCCTCTCGCTTCTCTTCTCTCTTCACTTTCGATTGATCGAAAATGGGGAAAATGGGTGTCGGTGGTGTTTAGCAACAATTTTGGGGGTGAAATGACCATTTTACCCTTGCATTCTTATCCTCATTCTTCATCATCAAATGCCCTTTTTGGTCATTTCACAATTTTTTTATTCTTTTTTCGATTTTAATATATTTATATATATATATATTTTAAATTACTTATATACATATATATATATATAAATATATATATTCGCTATATTTTCGCGCCTACAATTTCGTTGTGCGCGCCGAAGCGTACGTCTCGGGTGTGCACACTACACTACCACCCACGCGTGTCGACCACGACCGCGCGTCACTAGCGCCCACCAATTTACTATTTTGTCAAATTTATTCTATTTTTATCGAACTAAACGCATTCCCCGCCTAGTGTTCCGTCGCTCGTCCTTCCGGTTCCGCGTCCGTCGCACGCATTTTTAGGCGAATACCCGACACTAAATCTCACCCGATCTAAACAATATTAAACCACACCTGCGATGTAATGAGTCATAGTCTAGTCATTATCATCACAGTTAGTCAAACAATCAATCAAAAATAATACTTCCCGCCCAACCAGGCGTATCTTCGCCGGTTCGTGGCGTCTCCGTGAACCTGAGCTGGCGTCCACGTCTGAAAATACGCAAATAACGGCCTTAATAAAATTTGGGCCGTTACACTTGCCGTGAATCCTAATCTCGATCTTCTCGCGTTTGGGCTCGATGTGAACCGTCTCTCGAATCTAGACAATTTGAAAGAATAATTACTTTATATATCTACAACCATATAAGTTTAACATCAATTGTCTAGATCTTAGAAATTCACCCTATTTTATAACTGACTTCACTAAAGGCCATTCACGACTCTAAAATCAACACTTAAAATTAGAATCGATGATATGAGTAAAATAAGAATGCGGTGATGTAAAATAAGGAAAATCTGCTAAGACTTAGTTTTTCCAACAAAAATCGAAGACGTTCGATTAATTATAATTAAAAAGATCCAAATCACCATATAAGACTCAATTTAGACTTTAAATTCCCTAATGATAATATTCAGTCAAAGTCCACAGATTTATCGAATAAGTTTATTTCCCAAAGAAAAGATTCAAAGTCCCATTTTAAATCTCGACTCATCCTTAAATGTCAAATCTATATCAATAAACTTTAACCACATTCAATTTGCTAAAATCATAGAGAAACCCTTTCATGTACTGTCAAATTATGACAAACAAGATTGATTCATCTATAATACTCGTTATTATAAAGCTTAAAAATTTGTATAACCCATTTCAAGACTAGATCTAAGAAAAATTGAACAAACTTTGAAAATCATCAACTCTCATTGCCAATACCAATACTAAAACAATAAATCTAGAGAGTATTAGAGTTTCACCATGCCTTCAATAGAGTCTTTGACTTCAAATCCTTTCCAAATCTCATTCTAACATAGATCAAATCTTTCCTTTCTTCTTTTCTTTTCTATTTTCCTTGCATGCTTGCCGCTATCGATGCTATCGACCATTTGGTCTCCAAATCTTCAATAAATAATAAAGAAATCAAGGAGGGAAGTGAGGTTGTACCTCTTTTGGGCTTAAACCCTCCTCTTGCTCTCCTCCTCTCTACGTGGGTATTTAATAAGATTGAGGCTAGGGTTTTCTTTGATTTGCTTAAATAGCATTAGGGTTAGGGATTAGGGTTTTGATTATTTACAACTTGTCTAAAATGCCCCTTTTGGTCATAATCTCAATTGGGCTTTATTATTTAAAATAAAACTTTACTTACTCCCTAACTCATATTTAATTTGATAAGTTTAGAATTGTATTTCCACATCAAACACCCAACATATTTTTATCATGAAATTACCAAAATACCCATAGGTTGGATCGTGGAGAATTTGGGTCGTTACAGCATAAACTCATAGTTCAACATTGTTTAAACTTATAGACCGAGTTATGTGTTAATTCTCACTTAACACTTTAAGTAATCACTTAACATTTGAAAATTCATTTGAAAAGCTCGATGTGCATAAACTAATGCAATATATTTGCATAAACTAATGCAATATATTTGCATAAATGAGCTTGAATACCTTACATCAATTTTACAACTCTTGGTTCGATCTTTCTTCTTTTCATTTATATATGCCGAATCTTTAACTTGAATGGCTTGAATACTCGAATACTTGTGATGTGATGTTTTGCAACCTTTGAGGAAACTGAAATACACTTGATAAACTTATTAGGATATTTTCACCTTGTTTATTTCCATCAAAATTCTGGTCGGAGTTAGAGTGACTAATCACTTAGTCTAACAATCTCCCCATTTTTGATGATAACAAAAAATGTGAACTTGACAAGCATAAAATATAATACAAGTGTATCTCAAGTTCAACAACCTTTCTCCCTCGTTTGATACCATCAAAAAGAGGGGCATGAAAAATTATGATGCAAATAGAACTCAAATAAATAGAATCCAATAAATAGAGTTCAAATACATTCTCCCCCGTTTTATAAAAATGATACCAAATGAGGGCTCCCCCTATCAATACGAGTCATATTTAAGCTTAAGGAAATAATTGAAAACATAAGCTCCCCCTATCAACATGCATGTTCAAGTTCGTGATATCAATATATTTCTCATTTTAGTTGCAAGTCTCACCATAAAAATAGTTAAATACCGACAAAAATGGGTAAGAAGTTTTCCCTATCAATATTATTCAAACTATATAAAATTCTCCCCTAATATAAAATAGTGCATACATGAACTCGGTTTAGCAGTCTGGGCCAGGGGGGTATTAGCGCGCTAATTGCCAGACCTAGCGTGCTAATTTATCTATGGAATTTCGGAATTAAAATTTTTAAGTTTTTGACGCACAATTCCGATTCACCTCAAACTTCATGGACACTTCATTAACACCATATAGAGAGGATTAAAACACCTAAAACATATGTAGAAGGTCCGATTCATGAGAAATTTCTAATTCACGCCGTGTCAATGACTTTGGCCTAAAAGTGCTTGGCTACATTGTATTCATTTATCATGGTCCTACATATAATGCATATGAAATGCAATCATGACATCAAAAATAATAATATAAGCAAGCTATGTGTGTGTGACTAATGCAAAACCTATCATGCTTAACTCTTATACATTAATATATCATTTTAGCACATTTATGTTCCAAAGTAAATCTAATTCACTTTATGAATCATGGACTTTGGTACCAATATACCTTTGTGTTCCATAAAATGTGTATCATATACATTTTTTTATACCCATGCTAGTTTACCTCTATTGGTCTTATTTATGACACATTTGCCAACATTATGAGATCTACTGCATTTGAAGCATATCTTAGATTTGGCCAAAAGCTTTCCATAGCTCAATAGGCTTGCACCATAACCTATGCCTCTCTTGTTGAGTGCACGTCGTTGTGCGCCTAACATCATGTCAAACATTTTAGTACCACTTGTGAACTTGGTCACCGTGGTGGTCAAGTCCACTACTTCTTTTGCTAAGCTATTTTTCTCATTTATGACCAATTCTAAGTCATGTTGGAGATCATCGATAATCTAATTTTGATATTCAATCTCACTAATGGCTTTGATCAAGCTCTTTTTAAGTTGCTTGGTCTTTTGACCTCCTTTTCTAATTCATTCCTAAGATCGTGAACAATAGACATATCATCTAATGCATTTATATTATCATGATTAAAAAAGATAGTCATTTACCTCACTCTTTGCCATAAGACAAAGGATAACCTTCTCATTTTCTCACTTGAAGTCGATGCTAGATGATGATGATGATGATGACGAGTCATATTTCTTGCTTCTTCTCATGTACTTGCATTTCTCTGCTTTATATCCCGGTTTGCCGCACTTATAGCAAATTATCTTGCGCGATTTGCTTGCATTGTTTGCACCTTTGTACTTCCTTTTGTACTTGTCTCTTTTGTATGTAATATTTTTCAGCTTTCTTGACAACATGGCCACTTCTTGTTTAATGGAGTCACTCTCACTTGAGCTTACATCATCTTCGGCCGGTGAGCAAGTAGTTTTCAAGGTATGCTCCTTCTTTGACTTTTGCTTGGTCATTCCACCAAGTGCTTCCAATTTAGTATGGTCCTTTAGCTCAAATTCATAGACCGTCAACTCTCCACATAATGCATCAAAAGTGTAATCCCCAAGGTTTTCCACCGATTGAATAGCATACTTCTTCGCATCCCATTCCTTAGGCAAGCCTCTAAGGAACTTGTACACCGAGTTCTCTTGATCATAATGCTTTCCAAGGTTTTTGATCTCATTCAAAAGCTTCGTGAACCTTGTAATGGCCGTGGCTATGTCTTCATGGGGCCCAACTCGAAAAGTCTCATAATGTTTTGCAAGAATCCTCAATTTAGTGTTCTTGACATGTTGTGTCCCTTCCTAATGCACTTCAAGTTTTTCCCACACTTCCTTGGCCGTTTGACAAACGCTAACTCGGTTGAATTCATTCTCACTTAATGCACAAAACAAATGATTTACGACTTGATCATTTGAGAGCTCAGTCTTGATCTCCTCAGCGGTGTACTCTTTCAAGGGCTTGTCCGGTGGAGTGTAGCCATTCTCAATTGCATCCCACAAAAATCTATTTTGAGCTCTAATGTAGAACTTCATCCTTACTTTTTAATGAGCATAGTTTGTCCCATCAAAGTAGGGAGGCCTAATAGATGAGTTGTCTTCCCTAGGGCTAGCGAAATCAAATGTTTGCATCCTTGCAAGAAAATACTCAAAGATACGTTAGTAACACTTTGAGCAATCATCCGTTCTGATACCAATTAAAGGTCACCCAAGAGTGGGTAAATTGGGTTACCAAGTAGTTATCGCCCTTTTAAAAATAATTCAATAATCAAGATGATATATGCTCACCGAAAAGAAAATATGGATTCTATGCAAGTGAATGGGGTAAAAGAAATGGAAATGAGACAAACGATATATAGTGGTTCGATCCAACCGATCTACATCCACTACCTAACCTCCCCGGTTTGGATTTTCAACACCCACTTATATTATCAATAAGTGTTACACCCTAAGCCAACTAGCCTAGTGAATGCCTAGCCTTAACTAGGTTTTTTACACAATGCCTTATCACAATAAGGTCTTATACAACCACCTAGTCGCAACTAGGATTTCCCTACCTAGACCCACTTAGGATTTATGCCTAGCCTCAACTAGGTCTTCCCTCTTGACTTAGATCCCACTAAGTCTTACAATCAAGATTTGAAGAATATAATGAAATACATTTTACAAAGTAAAGTGGCACCAAGTTCAAATACAAACAAGCCTTCTAGAGCCTAACCACTCTTATGCATGCAAGTATGGAAAACAATTGAGAAATGCAAGTATATAGTTGATTTTATCCAAAACTCAAATATGAAACCGTTTCAAATAGATTGATAAGAACAAATCCCGTTTCAAATCCAATGAATAAGAAGTTTGATAAAAATTAAGTTTAAGTGCAAACTCTTGTCCAAATCAGTCATAAGGTTTAATAAATCAAGTTTAAGTGTAAAACCCAAGACAAGTGTGTTCAATAATACAACAAGTAATTTCCCAAGTCAATCATACAAGAATATATAATTTAAGTATAAGAAAAGCTAGGAAATTAGGACTTTCTTACAACTCCAAGGAGATGACTTGAAAATCAGTTTTGGAGAAGTTGTTGTACTCCTTAGAATGCCTCAAAAGTGCTGGTTTTGATATTGAATCAACAGCTTCAAACTATAACTTGAGTTCTTCACAAAACTCCAAGCTCCTCCTCTTGAAAAACTTGAGCACTTGTGTTTTTCTTTTGTTTTCAAAAACAAATTTTTGTGCTTTGTGTTTGAGAGTGTTCTATATATTTATAGACCAGTTTATGACCGTTCTAGAGATCCAAGGGCTAAGATTCCATCAAAAATTCAAATTAAAGTGAATTTTTCAGCTTAAAAAGCTGTCAGGAATGCAATTAGCGCGCTAATACTCAAATATAGTGCGCTAACTCTGCACTTAGTGCGCTAGTAATATTATCAGTATGCTAACTACAGGTACCTCAAAATAAATATTTTCGTCCCTTTGGTTAGCGACCCTTTAATGCGTCCGGGACCCAACAAATCCTCATATAACATATTATACATGTTTGTTATGGGTCATTAAGCCTATTTTAGTGGTTCGAATATTTTCATAAATATCAGAAACGAAAAATCCTGATTTCATAACATCCGAGGGGCTTTTCTGCAAATATGCAGTTTTCTTTTCAAAAACATATCAAAAACAAGTTTTTCTATTTCAAAAACTTCCACAATGATTTTCAAAATGCGATGTGAGCATAAACTCATAGTTCAACATTGTTTAAATTTATAGACCGAGTTATGCGTTAATTCTCACTTAAAACTTCAAGTAATCACTTGACATTTGAAAATTCATTTGAAAAGCTCGATGTGCATGAACTAATGCAATAGGCTTGCGTAAATGAGCTTGAATACCTTACATCAATTTTACAACTCTTGGTTCGATCTTTCGTCTTCTTTTTCTTTATGTATGTCGAATCTTGAACTTGAATGGCTTGAATACTCGAATACTTGTGATGTGATGTTTTGTAACCTTTGATGAAACTGAAATACACTTGATAAACTTATTAGTATATTTTCACCTTGTTTGTTTCCATCAAAATCCCGGTTGGAGTTAGAGTGACTAATCACTTAGTCCAACAGACAACACTTCTGCAGAAGTGTTCACGTTGGCCCAGCTAATATGGATCTAGGAGTACCTTTACGACACACTTATGCAAAGACACTCAACCAAGGAAATATAGAATGGAATTCCAACAAAATAACTCAATTCAAATAGAAATGGCAATATTGGAAAATGAATTATTGTGTATTTTCTTATTGGCTTACAATTGTATGAAAAACATACCTCAAATACCGTAAAACGTCGATCCTCACGTAACCCTCTAATTTATTCCAATCGAATTCTCAAAATCTGGCAATTATTTAACCCAAATTTGGATAAATAAGAGTCATTCCGTGACCCTAAATAATCTCCTAAAGTTTTTCAAAATTTTAGAAATTTATTTAAAAATTATCTGTTTTTATTGTTCCAGACGCCGCCAAGGAAATTCCTACGGTGTCACTTAAAACGCGAGTTGGGTGAAGCTCTCTGTTTTAAACGCCGTGAACCGACGTCGTGGGAGAAAATCTCCTCGATGTCCCTCACGACGTGGTACCCCGAACACATTTTCAGGGGTTTTCGGTACCATTGCTCGTTTCACCGCGTTTCGAGCCTATCCCAAACTCTTAGGGAAGTCTAAATAAACAACAAACGTACCTCACTTTATGTCAAAACTCTGCTAAATACCCCGATTCGTAAATCACATGAAAATTCACCAAAAATTTCCAAAAATTTCAAATTACTTCAAATAATCAGCGCATTCTCAAATCATCACTAGATCACCCATTTGATCATAAATACACCACCTAAATTTATTTCCAACATTTATCGAAAATTTCGCCTAAAATCGTCGTGACGAAAACCCACAAAATTAACACCAAATCGTAAACAATTACGAGGCGAGTCGGGATCCTACCTTATTTCACGTGGTTGGTCGATCCCCGATACAACATACTCAAAACACCAAAACCCTCATTCATTCGTTGGAGCCGATTGAGTGAGTGAGATAAATAAGATAGGGGAGAGAGAAAAGGTGATGGGGTGGATATTTATATCCCCTTATCATTTACACCCACACATGAATTTCAAGGCCAATCTTGTGTCTCTTACTAATTCTATCCAACAACTATGACACCAATGCACGACTTCAATAAGTGACTATAATCGCGATACTTAGCTGTTTCTTGCTCACACCACTCATTCTCAAACCCATTTCACCTCACGACTAGCACCGCGTGCATTCCCAGACATAACCTTGCCCTCGAATTTTGATTAATTATTTATTATTTTCTGATAATTCACTAATTACCATTTTCTGGTGTTTAATTATCCGTATTATACCCTAAAATTGTTGTTTTTTTCTTTGCGAATCTCATACAAAAACCTGTGGCAATAAATAAAACAAAATTACACACTATGACATACATAGTTCACATCCGGGTATAAATAATGGTACAAACATCACAAAAAAATAAAATATACCTCAGTGTTAACTCCCGAGGCTTGAGTAGTATGACAAGTCACAACTGATAGGTCACGGTCCTGAAACACGACACGTGTTACCAATTAAATTTGAGGGTTGTTTAAGTCTTTCCAACTTATTAGAATTTTGTCCTCAAGATTTAACTAATAATTACTCAAAATAACGACTTACCAGAATCAAACTAAGTGAGGAAAATACTCGTACATATAGGACTCTAACTTCCAGGTCAACTACTCGTCTCCATGGTACTGCTACCTAACAAGTACTGAATGTATTTCCTTATTCCTTAGTATCTTGACCTTCCTGTCAGTAATCTGAATCGGTTGCTCCTCATAAGTAATATCATCGCACAGGCCAATCTGACTAAGATCTACCGTCAGTCATCGTCCTTCGCTTGACTTGTCTAGTCGAAGCATAGAGATTTGAAAATTGGATGAATTTCGGCAAGCTGATGAGGCAACTTCAACTCATAAGCAACTTTGCCGACTCTCTTCACAATCCTGAAAAGACCAATAAACCTTGGCATAAGTTTTCCCTTGATTTTGAACCTCTTGTGACCCTTCAGAGGTGAAATCTTCAAATAGACATAGGCTCCCTCATTGTACTATAACTCGTCGTGACACTTATCATAATACATTTTGTCTCTCTTGAGCACCCTTCTGTCTCTGACGAATCTGTCATACCTTCTCAGTATGATCAACAACAATCTCAGGCCCAACTGTCACTGCATCCTCAAGCTCCGCCCAACATGATGGTAATTTATAAGGTCTGTCATACATCGCCTCAAATGGTGCCATGCCAATACTAGCTTGGAAACAATTGTTGTACGTAAACTTACACAAATGAAGGTGCTCTTCTCAAAATCCTCCGTACTCCAGTACACACATCTTGAGCATATCCTCTAACACCTGAATATGTCTCTCGAATTGTCCGTCTGTCTGTGGATGGTACGTTGTACTCAAATCAAGCCTAGTGCCAAATTGAGCCTACATGTTTTACCATAGCAATGAAGTGAACTGCGATCCTCTGTTTGACACAATAAACAACGAAACTCCGTGCAATCTGACTATCTCACGTTCGTAGAGAAATACTCAATCTATCAACCCTGTGCGTAGTGGATACTGGAATAAAATATGTAGATTTCATCAGTTTGTCCATAATTACCTAGATATTGTTATGTCTGCAAGAAGAGCGAGGCAAACCACTGACAAAATCCATAGGAGTTTTCTCTCACTTCTATTGTGGAATGGGAAGAGGCTGCAGCAATCCTCCAGGTCGCCTATGCTTAGCCTTTATATGTTGGCATATCTCACACGGTCGTATAAACTCCAAAACATTGGCTTTAATCCCCGACCACCAAAAAAGACATCGCATATCATCATACATCTTAGTCTGACCCAGATGAATAGAAAAATGCAAGCGGTGAGCCTCCTGAAGTATCTCAGTGCGCAAATAAGACACTAATGAAATCTACAGTCATCCTCGATACCTCAAACATGCGTCTATTGACTGACTCAGTCTGGATAATCTGAATTGTCTGCCATCTCACTGAACCGCTGATATAACTCATCAGCCTGTTTTCCCTCATGAACTACTTGAAGTGAAATAGTCTGCATCCTCATCTGACCACAAATTTGTGTCCTGGTAGTAGCTGGCATGTCAATTGAACTCATCATCTTAACTGCCTCGAGTAACGCATACTCGTGAGTCATGTGACACACAACTACCTCACCATTAGATCCTCTCCTGCTCAATGCATCAACTACGTTGGCCTTCCCAGGATAATACCCAAGAAAAAAATCATAATCCTTAAGGAATTCTAACCAAAGTCTCTGTCTCAGATTCAACTCTTTCTGAGAGAATAAGTACTTCAAGCTCTTGTGATCAGTGAAAAGATCAAACCTCACACAATATAGGTAATGTCTCCAAATCTTCAATGCAAAAACCACAACAGCTAACTCTAAATCATGCGTTGAATAATTCTTCTTATGAACCTTGAGCTGTCAAGATGCATACGCAATCACCTTGCCCTCTTGCATCAAAACAAAACTAAGCCCAAACTTCAACGCATCAATGTAAACCACTAAGTCATTCCCTGTCTCAAGCAATGCAAGAACTGGCACAGTCGTCAGCTTCTCTTTCAAAGTAGAGAGTGCCTGATCACAACTCTCATCCCAGTCAAACTTTACATTCTTCTGAGTCAGTCTAGTCATCAGTGTAGCAATATTAGAAAAATCCTGCACAAAACGACGATAATACCCAGCTAATCCTAGAAGATTATGGATCTCTGTCACTGTAGTCGGTGTAGGTCATTCAATCACTGCTCTAATTTTTGTGAAATCTACAGAAACACCGCTGGCTCCAACAACAAGACCCAAAATTCTGACCTTTGGAAACCTAAACTCATACTTACTGAACTTGGCATACAACTGGTGGTTCCTCAAAGTCTGTAGAACTATCTAGAGATGTCCCTCGTGCTACCCATGAGTCTTAGAGTAGATAAAGATATCATCAATGAACACAATCACAAATATATCCAAATAAGACATCAGTACTCTGTGCATAAGATCCATAAACATAGTTGGCGCATTGGTAAAACCAAAAGGCATGACCGTAAACTGGTAATGGCGGTATCTCGTACTAAATGTAGTTTTCTCCCTGTCTTCAGCCCTAAACCTGAGCTGGTGATAACCTGACCTCAGGTCTATCTTCGAAAACCACTGCAATCCTGTCAACTGATTAAAAAAATATCTATACGAGGAAGCGGATACTTATTCTTCACCGTTACCCGGTTCAACTGTCTGTAGTCAATGCACAACCTTAGGTTGTTGTCTTTTTTCTTCACAAACAACACCGGTGCGCCCCACGGTGACATGCTAGGATTAATGAATCCTAAATGAAGGTCACCCAAGAGGGGGGTGAATTGGGTTACCGAGTGGTTATCGCCTTTTTAAAACTTTGTACTTAAATAGCAATGATAATGCATACACCAACAATAAATATCTATGCTATGCTACAAAGAAGGGGTAGAAGAGATGGAAATGAGACATGCAATTTATAGTGGTTCGATCCAACCGATCTACATCCACTACCTAACCTCCCTGGTTAGAATTTTCAAACCTCCACTTATATTCCCAATAAGTGTTACAACCTAAGCTCGCTAGCCTAGTGAATGCTTAGCTTCTACTAAGTCTTTTACATGATGCCTTATTACTATAAGGTCTTATACAACCACCTAGCCGCAACTAGGATTTTCCCCACCTAGACTCACCTAAAATTTTTCCTTACCTAGCCTCAACTAGGGTTTATGTCTAGCCTTAATTAGGTCTTCCCTTTCGACTTAGATCCCACCAAGTCTTACAATCAAAATCCTTTTTTAAATACAATGAAATTTTTGCTTTACAAAGTAAAACAACAATAAGTCCAATTCTTACAAGCCACCTAGAGCTAAACCACTTATATGCATGCAAGTAAGACTTTACCAAATAAGATACCTTGTGAATTGAGTTGTTATAGGCTAACTCTCAATGTTGAAAGTAATCAAGAAGAGTATAGATTAAGCTCAACTTGGTTCTAATAAATGACTAATTGATGCATAAGTAAAGATACAATTTTAAGCTCAAGTTGTGCAATTAAAACCACGGGTCAAAACCAAGTTTAGATTAAGAACAAAACCCTTGTAAATATGTTGTTAAAATAGCACAAGTATGGAACCACAAAATCAAGTATAGATTAAGCACAAGTAGGTTTCAAAAACACATGAACAAGTGGTATGTGAAAATTAAAATAAAAACCAACAACTTGTTCAAAATCAGTTCAAGGATTAAAGAGGTCAAATATAAGTGTTAAACCCAAGACAAGATGCTCAAGGACACAACATGTAACGACCCAAATTAATCTAATTGGATATTAGTGTTAATCACGAGGCTTAACGAGTAATTCGGGAGTTACATGGATAGGGTGACTTAGATGTGGGTACCCAGGTTATACTCAAGATATTTGTGCATGGTGTGATGCCTATTATTACGATGTTGAGTGTATTATTTATCATTTATGTATATAAACGTCGCATATGTGAACATTGATATCGTGCAAGGCAACAAGTCGGTACATGTCCTGAAGTACATGTCGGGGACCGGGTATTGTGTACCAGATAACCAGGGTACGGGACTCGCCGGGTAACTGAGAGTTAGTGTAACCTTATCTATGATTTTATGAATTATTGTGGAGCCTAACTAATGTGTATAGGTTAGATTAAATTGATTAATCAAAATCCTATAGTATGGCTAGAGAAATTGAGAAGCATAAGATGATCCTTGAGATACACAAGGTACAGACACTAGGCGGGTTGTGTTAGGATAAGGTGTATGGGTAATAAGTGTCACGGGCTGGTTAGGAAACCATTAAATCGTCCTCGACAAATGGTATAAATACCCAATGATGAGTGCTCGACATGCAAAGTTCATTCTTCTCAAAACCAAATTAGTTCTGTGAGTGAATCTGGAGTTTGAGAGAGATTTCAAGCATTAGAGGGTGAATTGGAGCTTCCAAACAACAAATCAAAGGTAATCAACATATTATAATCTTGCAATTTTTCATAGAAACGTGGGTGTCATTGGGTTGAAGTCTAAAATGGATTTCTTGTGAATTTCCTTACTATTTTTGCTAAATTTGGTTTTCTTGCGGATTAGTTTGAGGAATTATATTGATTTGGCTCGAATTTGTGAGGATTTGGTAACAAATTAGCGAATTTTAGGATTTGTAAACATGCATGGTTGATCCCCTATTTTCTAAGATTTTCATTTAAATGAGTATTTTAGTGATGAATTTGAACCGATTGAAGGTTTGGGAGTGTTTGGATCGTGTTTGGGTGGTCTGGGAACCCAAAATCCCAGAATTCTATTTGAAATTCTAGGTAGGGACGCACCCAGCACGCTGGGCAGCCTGGAGAAGATGAACAGTGGCGATGAATTGCCCAGCGTACTGGACATTTTCCTTTGCACGTTGAGGACCCAAAATAGTGAATTTTCCAGCAATCATTCACGAGGTTTAAGCCTAATTCACATACCAAACCCACCTAATTGACCTGAAATACACCATAAATGACTTCAGGGACTAGGGAACCGAAACTCGAGCATTGGAGAGCTAGGCGGGTCAAATTGTGGTCTGTCCTGTTTAAACGAGTGTTTATTTATTTATTTATCATTTTGTTTACTTAATCGGTTGTCAAGCATATACATTGTGATCATGTGTTGGTCGGTGTTATATTTGTTCACATTGTCGGAGATTAATCGGGATGGTCATGGTATGAAATTGAGCAGGCTAAATTATAACGCATGTACTTGGTGCAGCTGGTGAATAGCTACCCAAGTAGCGGGGTGCACGTGTCCAGTGGGTTGTGATATATTTCCAATCACCGTTAGTGGTTCGGGTGTGGTCTAGGCTTGATGTGCTCTGTCAGGGCATCTGAATCTACAAAGTATGATCTAGTTTTGTTAGACACCGTCACACCTCTACGTAGTTTTAATTGATATCATTGTTGAACTAGATTACTTGAATGATGTTTTATATTCACTGTGTGTGAACGGTATGTTTGTTGTGAATGTTGTTTGCTGCTAGCCATGGGAATATGATTCCTGTTGCTAGGGTCATATTTACATGTCTTGTAGGATTACTATGGTTTTCATGGTTATCGTGTAGACTTCTCTTAAAAATTTACTCATTGGGCTCGTTGCTATATGTGTAAGGCAATTGAGCGCAGATCCTGGTACGAGCAAGGGAAAATAGGTACTTGTCACGGACCAATTTTCTAATATTGATTAACTTGCTTAATTAGGATCACCGACCCGTGACGTGGGGCCCGCATGAGATGCGCACACTAACCGAGGCACGTGGCTGAGGTAAATGTTATATTTGTACTAGTGTATGCCTAGTGTTATGTATGTGTGTAGACTAATTAAGTCAATTTGTTTGCAAACCATAGACGCCGAGTTGACGCGAGCGGGGACCATCTTGGAGTGCGTGCAAGTACGGGTACCTAGTGGAATTACCCAGAATAGTGAGACTAAGCTAAGAAATGGTAATTAATTTTAAATGTACCTTAGCATAAATTAAATTATATCATTAAGTTGAAAAATACAACGTTCGACGTACGGGAAAAATGCCTCGAGTTGCGTGCGAGCCGGGGAACCGAGTAATTGGCACCTTGGAGAGTTTTGTTTTATATTAATATGAATTTATAAAAGATTAATATGCATTATGGAGTTATTAAAATGTATATGGTTCTATGTAATTGAGCAAGTCAAATTAGAATCCTATAGTTGGTTGGAAAATACAACACACATAGACTTACCTCAAGATTCGTGTGAGCACACACTCCCATACACTTGTGTCACACATGTGTGTTACAAGGCTAGATTTTAATGGAGAGTAGGAGCAAAGGATGGCCACAAGATATCATAGAGATTGGATGGACACATTAGATCAAAACCCCCACTATAAAAACCATCTTTTCTCATACATTGCTTCATAATGCATGTCTTTGGCTAAAAATTCAGAATTGTAGAGAACTCTCTTGCTGGAAAACTTGGGAGATTTAAAGGAGTTTTATAGCACAAATCAAAGGATCAAACACCTCCATCAAAAAACACTAACTAGGTAACTTTTCTTCCACCTCATGCATTCAAGTTGTTGTATTTTTGAGTTCAATCAAAGGGGTTTTATGTGGGGACGATTCTAAAGTGTTTTGATGTAGATTTGATACATTTCTAAACCTTAATTTCAAACAACAAGTTCCATTTTCGGATTTTGTAAGTTTTTGCAAAAAAATGGAGTTTTCTTATGATTTCGATTTTGGGGATTTTCGAGCTACTAAATGATATTGTATTTTAAAACAAAGTTCATATTTGGATTCTCCATTAAAAAACACTTGGGATTCCAAAAGAGGTTTCGAAAATCAGTGGGGTTTTGGTAGGATTAAAATTTTTAGTTTTGGGTATGTTCTTGAAGTTCTTGAGTTGTAGTTTACAAATGCATGTTTAATCGTATTAATTAATGCATATTTTAATTTTAGGAAATCTGGTAAGACATCAACATGCCGTCAACGGGTCGTCGATGGGGCATCGACGCCGGTTGACGTGGCGCGAGCAACACCAACAAGGTGCTGGTTCGGCCAACATGAGTTGCTGGCCGAACCAACCACTCCTAATGTGCGTTCAGCACAAGCAGGAAAGCTTGTGCTTGAACGCACAAGTTAGGAGGTGATGGTGAAGGCCCAAGCCCATATCATATACATGGACTTGGGCCATCCCAAAAAAAAAAAAAAAAAAAAAAAATGGCAAAACCATTCATGTGCGTTCAAGCATGTACATGGGCCAAGTCCATGTATATGGGATTGGGACCTAAAATGTGTACGGTGGTGGGCTTTTGTTGTGCACAGTCACATTCATGTGCATAAAATGTGGGCCTTTAATGTGTACCAAAAGCCCACATGCATAGGGACCTATATAAATAATAGTGCTCATATAGGAAAATTATAGAAATTAGCTAAGAATTTAGAAAAAAAATAATAATATAAATAAATAATATAAATATATATATTTATATATTTATATATGTGTATACATTTATATATATACACATACACATATATGTATACATACAAATATAATAATAATGATAATAATATAAAATATATCTATGTAATAAAAGTATTAAAAATATATAAATAAATAGTATGAAATGACCTTTCAGGGACCTAGGGGTGTTACGGGATTTCGAGAGTGCTAGTCGGAGTGTCGCGAGGTCGGATAGCCATAGCTATCCTGTGACTTGTAAGTGAAACTGTGGGAACTCTTTACTTTATTTCATTCCAGTCATTTATTAATTTTCAGTCTATTTGTAGACTAGCTAAATTATTTCCCACATCATGCTTTCCTTGTTTCTATTCATATTGAATATCGATATAGTATGATGCCTTATTTGATATATCATTGACTCCATGCTTCCTTATATGCTAAATGTTTGTCTAAAAATATGGCTAATGGATATTTAGGAAATGCATGCTATAGGGTTATCTGTTATGTTGGACTTGTGTTCTATTTCCTTTGGGGTTTTATAGCCTAACTTGTGTTGAAATCATAACATTGTAGGATATATATTCTTGAAATCTAAAGTAGGGATTATCTAGTGTCCATTGCACACGAGATGCGCGGATTCACGAGGATTTCGGTCTTTCGGGGTCTCCGGCACTCGCCACTACACTTGGGCAGCACACGTGGCATGGGCCACGGGGTTGTCGGCAAGTATAAATGATTTATATACGCAAAGCACAGCTCCGCCACTTGAGGTTATTAGGAAAGAAAAAAAGAGAGATTATTATTATATGTTGAGCACAGCTCCATACAGTAGTGGAAAAGGCTAGGTGATAGTTCTCACCGCCGACCGGACGTAGATCATCTCGACTTAGCCTGTGTCAGTTATGTGTATCTGTTAACGTTAGTATTTACTTGCATTATTTATTCAATATTTCTTCAGCTACATATGCTTTTAAATACCTTTTGTTAAATTGGAAATGTAGTATTAGATTTCCCCAGTTATCACTTAAATATCACTATACTCACCGTCTAGTTTGTGACGGTAGGTGTAGGTCCATCGAGCAGCACCAGGCCGGGCAAGGAGAAGATCGGCGACTATCTCTGAGCTCCTAGCGCGTAGCTGCCCGTACATGTAGGGTACTTTTTGTATTATGTTTACTTATGTCTTTATCTTTTGGGATGTTATTGGGATGAGCGTTAGATTACCCGACTTTTGGCTTTCACTTTGTTATATATATGTTCGCCGTTATATGCATATATATATATATGGTGATTGTTATTTCCTGGTTTCCACACTTATAATTATAAGATTTACTTCCACTAAAATATTTAAGAATTTCGCATTAAATTTGTAATGACTTCCGCTAATTAAATTAATTGTTAAATATAGAGAAAAATATGTAGTAAAGGCTGACTAATTCGTAATTGGGTCTTATGTGTCGTGATTAGGGCTTAATTACGGGATTAGGCCGGGCGGTGCCCTAGATTAGAAGAGGGGCCATCACAGTACTAGGTGACTATCTCTGAGGCCGTTGCTACTGACAGCTCGTGTTTTGACTACCTAGTATGTATATATTGTTTTTTTGGGTTTTAGGAACTTTAAAACTCTATCACATGTATATGGATTACTGTTTATTTCGTCTCAATTATATAGATGGTGTTTATTTCCGGGTTTTTCACTATCTAGGTTTAATAAATTCTCATAATATGCTCATTAAACGATTCCACTATGAATAATTAACTTGCTAGAAGTCTATGAGAATCAAACAATTTAATATAGTAAGATTAGTTAGACAGAGCGTCACTTTACAGAGCTGCAGATGTTGCAGTAGTGATGACATATTCAGTGATGTGGCAGGTGCTACTAGGCTTGTGGGCGGAGAGCGTGGGTTACATGATGACCTTAGAATTTGGGGTCGCCACACAACAAGTGATTTCCAAATAAAAACACTAGCTAAATAGTATAGATTAAGCTCAATGAGTGTAGGAAATCAAGAAACCTTATAACCAAAGTGTGTACTCTGAAAATCAGAGTTAAAACACTAGTTATAGGCTTTAAAACATCGACTTCAACATCCAAATGCAAGCTCTCAAATGTTCCAAGTGATTGTGTTGTAGTGTTTGTGTTCTAGGTTGTTTTTGGCACTTGGTCAAACCATATATATACCCATATGACCGTTACTAATGATCCAAGGGTCTTAAATGATACCCAAATTCAAATAGAATGTGTGGATAAATACTTCAAAAAAGTTGTCAGGAAACTGCACATCGCGCTGGGGAAATTGTCCAGCGCGCTAGACAGCACTTAGAAAAATTTCTGTTAGGACACCGCACGCAGTGTCTTATTGGGAAATTGTCCACTGCGCTAGGTAACAATTAGAAAAAATTTCCTGTCAGGACAGTGCACAACGTGCTAAGGAAATTGTCCAGCACGCTGGACAACACTTAGAAAAATTTTCTATTCACTGCAGGGGCTTTTAAATAAATAACATTCTGGTTTTCAAAATGACCTCCTAACACATTTACAACTCTACTATGACTCTACTAAACCTTTGAAATCACTTTATACATATTTAGTAGGGTCTTAAAAACATGTCTAGACATCCCAGATGATTTCACAAACCCCGAAAACTAAAAATTCCAGTTTCATTAAAACATAAGGGCTTTTCAATAAATAATTTTAATGTCAATCCAAAAGCCATCTAAACACATACCAGTGCATTCAAAATCGATTCTAACAGTTCATACACCTAAAATACATGTTATAAAACATGTTTGTATCATTTAAAAACATTTTAAAAACCTCAAAATATAAAATCACAAAAATCATAACTTTAAGTACTTTGAAAAAATAAAACTTATGGAATGCATGATTCTAATGCATTGGCTTGTAGAATGAGACTTATATACCTTACATGACTTGTACAACCAATGGTCTTGTCTTTCTGGTCTTTGTGACCTTATATGAGTCGAGTCTTGAACTTATCCAGCTTCATGTTGGCACTTTGACTTGTTCTTATAGAAACTTTAACTTTCTCTTTAAACTTGTGATTCTTACAAAGTTTGATGTTCTGAAACACTTGACAAACTCATTAGTATCATTTCATATTGTTTGTTAGCATCAAAATTCCGAGTGGAGTGTAAGTGATAAAAATACTTAGGCCAACACCAACTCTAACAACTCATCCAACTGAGTCCTGAGCTCCTCCAACTCTCGAGTTGCCATCCTATACGGCGGTATATAAATGGGTTTAGTCCCAGGGACTAAGTCTATGATGAAGTCTATCTCTCTCGGCGGTGGTAGTCCTGGTAGATCTTTGGAAATACATCAGTGAACTCACACACCACTGGTACATCAACTATACTAACCTCCAGCCTCTCAGCAGTGCTCATGACACTCACAAATGTCTTAATCTCATTACTAGTAGCCTCTTTACTCTTGATGATCTGTAATAAATCCGTTGTTCTCTGAAATCTGACCTCTGTACCATCTGCCAATGGAATCATGATAATCTTCCCATAACAATCAATATGGGCATGATAAGCTCATAACCAGTCCATGCCTAACAACACATCAAACTCTAGGAACTTTAGTACTCTCAAATCTGCAGGCAAATCGTGACCCTCTATAACTACTAAACAATCAACACATAACAAGTTAAGGTATATCTTGTTCCCAACTGTTGTGTTAAGGATGAAGGGTCTACTAAGCCTACTGGGTCTCAACCGTAGTGCATCTACCATGCGTCCAGAAATAAATGAAACTGCAGAACCTGAATCAAACATGGTATGCATTAAAGTATTGCAAATCAAAGACATACCTTCAACGAGGTTACGAGACGCTCCCTGATCTAGCTCAATAATAACTTGGACTATTTTCCGCTGCTGATGGTGTTGTGGCTAAGCTCTCATTAGCAAAGGACACTGAAGCTATAAATGACCAATCTGACCTACGTCCTTATGGAGGTCTCTGAGTCTGACCAGACCTCTGAGTCTATGCCTGTCCAGATCTCTATGTTTGTGTTTGAGTATATGTATGTCTACCTCATTTACCAGTATCTCTACTTTCATAATACTACCTCTACTGATATGCAGGTCGAGTAGCCTGTGGTAGCCGACCAGTAAAACTCTGTGCTGGTACAGGTGCAACAACTGTAGTCTGTGTTGATCGTAGTAGTGGAGCAACTAAACCACTACTCTGGAGCAACAAAACATAACAAGAAACCCTACTTGTTCTTCCTCCTCTTCATGTACTGTCGACTCTCAGACCATGTCTCCTACGTAATAGGTCTAACCTCTTCCAGATATGTGCACAGCTAACACTCTTAGCCAAGTTTCGCTCATAGGCTCTCTATAATGTCTCTAACTCAGTAGAGACTACAACACTTCCAATATCAGGTAATAACCCCTATATGAAGTAGTATACTTTGTTGGACTCTCAATCTGCTGAACCCCCCACATAGGGTAGCAACTACAGATACCGTCCCATATATTCCATGATAGACTCGTCTGTGAGTTGTCAAAACGTGGAGAACTCATTCCTCTTCGCCCTTAGAACTGTAGAAGGAAAGTACTTCGGGTTGAATTGGGTCTTGAACTCTATCCAATCCTTAGGTACCCCTTTGGTAGACACTACGTAGTCCACCAATCATCAGCCTCTCCAAACAACATGGAAGATGAAATAGAGGCTCGCATATGCTCATCTATAGCGATAATGTTGTGCACCTTCTCGTGGCTCTTCAGAAACATCTCTGCAGCCACCAGATCTATACCCCCAAAGAACTTATTCGGGTTATGCCTTTTGAACTCCCTCAACTGTCTAGCCTTTATTGTGGCTATAATGGCTCTCTCTGCTACTGAAGTAGGCACTATATCAGTCTAAACAAGAGGTGCAACAAGCACTGCCTCAGCCTGTACCAATGGTAACACAACAGTCTCCGGTATCGCTATAATCATCATATGAGCAGTAGATGTAGCAACAATCGGTGTGTCCATCTCTTGAGTAAAAGGAACTCCTGAAGTAGATGGTGGTGATGATGTAGCAACAATTGGTGTCCTCAAAATTTTCAGGATTTCCTTTAACCTCTTATCCTGGGTAGCAACTCTCTGTGTCAAGGCCTGAAAATCCTCAACACTGATAACACGAGGACCAGCAGCCCCACTATCATCACTGGGCTTCGTCTGATCCATCATTGCAATCTGAAATAGAAAGCGAATACCCGAATCAGTCAATAGCTACTGATATAGTATAATACATGACAACAGATATAGCATATAAAATCAAGTTTTACTTTTCTCCAACTCACCTCACTTCCCAACTAAACCTCAATTCAGGATCATAGGGTTCCACTTTAGGTTCCAACTATTTCCTATATCCACTGGTTTGTATTTTATGCTGGTTGTAAGGTTAATAAAGAGTCAGGTACTAAAACCTTAGGTTCTGATACCAACTGTAACAAACCCAATTTTATGGGAAACTAGGGCCATCACTGCCCGTTTATGGATCTAGGGCATCATCTGGCGTAATCCCATCATTAAGCCCTAATCACAACCACGTATAAAATTCAAATAATTGAATATAAATAAAGACTGCAGTTTAAATTAAGAAATGAAAATGAATGTCCAACATGTTTACTTATAAAAATCACGCAAAGCCCTAACTTAATCCGGCTTTGACCATTTTGAAACTCGCATCTTGCACCTCGCAAGTCCTTCTAATTGAATTTAACGTGTTTTAGGTCAGTTAAGTAGTTTTTAAATATCCATGTAACGACTCTCAAATTTAATTGATGACACATGTCGTGTTTTCAAGACCGTGACCTACCCATCTTGATTTGTCATATTACTCAAGCCTCGGGAGTCGACACTAAGGTATATTTTATTTTATTGTGATGTTTGTATTATTATTTATACCCAAATGTGAACCTTGTACGTTCTAGTATGTGTAGTTATTGCTGAATTAATTGTCACGGATTTGTATGTGAGATTCGCCTAGGAAAAATGAGAATTTTAGGGTATAATACACACCATAAAATGGTAATTAGTGAATTACTAGAAAATAATAAATAATTAAATAAAATATGGGAGCGAGGTTATGTTTGGGAACGCATGTGGCGTGAGTTGAGAGTTGAAACGGGTACAAGAAAACGTGTTGTAAGCGAGAATAACCTAAGTTTTGAAATTTGAGTCACCCATTGGAGTCAAGCTATTGAGTTGGAGTTGTTGGATGGTGTGAAGATGTGACACAAGATGTGTCTCGAGATTCGTGTGTGATGAGATGAGTGAGTAGTATATAAACGAACTTTTCTCTCTCCTCTCAATTCATTTTCTTTTCGAACGTGAGAAGGAGGAGACGACATGGGTTTTGAGGGTTTTGGACTCATTGCGACGCTAGGGATCGACCAAATGTGCGTAAAAAGGTAGGTTCCCTACTCCTCTCTTGTTGGTGTACAGTTTGACGTCATTTTTGCTGGTTTTCGTCACGACAATTTCAGACAAGATTTTGGAAAAATATTGGAAATAAGTTTGAATGATGATTTAATCAATTGGATGTTTTATTGATGTTTTGGTGATTGGTTCGTGAATTTGAAGTTGAATGGAATTTTTGGGAATTTTTGAAGAACTTTCGTGTGATTTACAAATCGGGGTATTTGTCATGATTTTGATGCGAACCGAAGGTGGTTGGATGTTATAACGGAGGTTCCGATGAGGTTGGTATAGACTCAAAGTACGACGACGTGAGCCAGGGGCGTGAAAAACCCTTAACTAGGGCGTCTGGGTGAGACACTGCGAGCGATGACGTGAGCACATATGCTCACGGTGCCACTCCATAACTTTTGGGGCAATGAGCCCCAGAGCCCACGCCGTGAGGGCGTCACCCAGGGTTGGAACCCCATGGCGCCACTCTATGGCTTCTGGGGCAGTGAGCCCCAGAGTCCACGCCATGTGGATGCCGCCCAGTATTAAATGTCACTATGTCTCGGCGGTGTGACACTCTTCACAAAAGGAAAATTGAAAAAACTTTTGAAAAATTTCTGGGATCTCTCGGGTATCCAAATGGGTTCGAATACGACCTAATACCCCAGAAATCAACTCAATCCAATATTATTTTTTTGAACAACCTATTAATCCTCCAACTCTAGAGCTCTAACTAAGATTAAAGAAAAGCTAAGACCTAAAACTCTGTTTTTTGTGGTTTTTTTATCTCCGATTATGAAATCAGCAAGTCATATATATATATACTAGTTTCGTTACGTGCTTTGCACAAATGAGCCTGCGAGAAGCAGACCTTATTGAATTCATACTACGTACAAGGTTTAAAACTGTGTAAGGTTACAAGTATACAATTTATAATGTAAATCACATAGTGCACAAATCAAAGAAAGGAAGCATAACAAAACAATTTATGAATTAAAGATATATAGGAATTGAAGCTTGGCAAAAAATTAAAGCATAAAAAACGGAGAAAATAAGGCGAATGCAAGTGAAAGGAGAAAATATATATATATATATATATATATATATATATATATGTAGAGAGAGAGAGAGAGAGTTGGGGTGATGCAATTCACATACATTGATGTATGTGAGTGCAAAAAATAGCAAAAAAAGACAATTTGGGAATGTATGTAAATAACACAAATTTGGAGATGCATGTAAAATAACACAAAACAAGAGCAAAAAAGACTTTTTGCTTATCACTTAAAAATTGAAGATTAGTGCTTTATATAGTTGATATATATATATATATATATATATATATATTAGATCCCTTGCAAATTTCCATGGTGCCACCTAGTCATAGGTATTATATTTATTGGTTTTATACTTTTATGTAAAGAAAATGTTTAGTTCAACCAACCAATTGGGTGGCTCGATAAATGGTTTGGTATGGGATTAATGGTGTAAGAGGGTGAAAGTTTGAGTCCCCAATTGGAGTAACTGAAGTTGGTTTCTTTCTTATAAAAAAAATGTTCAGTTTATATTTTTTTGAAGCCAATTTATTTATATTAATTATTATATTCTTTAACTGATGCTTTAATTTTTAACTGTAGACTTTATCTTTTGAGGAATGTTTTGGAGTTTACTATGCACAGCTTTTGCATTTGTTCTTAAGATTCTTTTTTTAGAAAAAAAAAAATTGTCCTATATTTATTCTTTCCTTGAGAGGTCTTCAAAGATAATAAATTAGTAAATTATTCTTATATTTAAAGTGATTTTCTTTTTTTTATACTATTTCTGCTTAAAAAATAGGGCTATTTTAGTCTTTTAGTGTACAACTAGCATGTTAACGTTGCTAATTTGCTATAAATCAAATTTCTTTAGTTCACCATGTCCACAACATAGCAGAGAAAAACTGAAACTGCACCTACAAATATATATATATGTCAAACCTTCTTCAGTTACTCTTCTTCACTTCTCTCATTTTTTCATCACAGCTTCCACTCTGCACATCTTCCGACACTGAAACAGGTTATTGGTTCATACAAAACATTAAGCTTGCTCATTAGGTGTTGCTCTACAGTTTGTGCTGCATTTATCTCTTCTTTTTTTTAGTAAATGTTTAGTGCATCTTTTTTTGATAGTTTAGATCTGAGTTTCTAACAATCTTGTCTGGAGACGACCTATGCATTGATTCCACAATCCTTTTTTTTTATTGGAAAAATGGATTGTTTTCATTCATCAATGCAGTCAAAAATAACTAACTTTAAATTTTTTGTAGACCAAGTAAGTGTTAGCTCATTGGTTTGGCATGTGGTCTCTTATACTAATGGTTGTGGGTTCAAGTCCCCCCCATGCGTGAAAAAAAAAAAAAAAAAAAAAAAAAAAAAAAAAAAAAAAAAAAAAGTTGGTTTGTTATGTAAAGAAACTAATTTTATTGGAATATTTTGTATGTTACAGGTTCAAGTCTCCCCATGTGAAAAAACACTAATTTTATTTAGATTTTTTTTTCATGTGGGGTACCTAGCGTCAACCGAGTCGACTAATCCATGTTTGGTGACGGTTATTGTCATGCCTCATATAGGGAGTGGCCCTCCCAAGTTCAACCGCTTTTGCACGAGCCTTGAACCTAAGTTTTCGCTATAGAGAAGTTCATTGCCACTCGGACCAATCAGTTGTCCTTGCATATAATTTAATACATGTCCTTGCATATAATTTAATAAGCTAGTTATTGCATATTCATTGTTTTCTATCACACAAGTAGTCATGATACATTTCAATACTCCCAACTTTTTGAGCCTGAAAGTTACATTGTTTTAATTCCAAAACTGGTCAACTAAACAAGAACAGAGGAAACAGAGGATGAGAGGGAGTTTGATTATCTGCAAGGAAGCAAGAAAGGACCAAAGTACTGGGGGAAGATCAACCCTCATTGGGAAGCGTGTGAGAGAGGAGACATGCAGTCTCCCATTGATATTCTCAACAGTGATGTTCATGAAATGCATGCTTTGGGCAAATTGAGAAGAGACTACAAGCCAGCTCAAGCTTCAGTCAAAAACAGGGGTCATGACATCATGGTAAGCACATTTTTCCTCATAAAAACCAAGCAATCACTCCTTCAAATCCTTCACTTAACAATCGATTGGTCCGAGTTGCAAGGGACTCAATTCCCTTAAGTGAGGTCTTAGTTTCAAGTCTCGTGGACAGAACAAATCAAGTTAGGAGAGCCACCCGGCCCACCCCTTATATAGGACCGAACTTTGCCCTAAAGTGGATTTGTCAGTGCAGTTGGGGCTGGATACCACGTTTGAAACTAAAAAAAAAACCATTTTTTTTTAAAGAATTGTCATGTAAAGAGAGATCTTTGATATCCCATAGGTTGTGGTGTGATGGCTTAAGTCGCTTCATCCTTAACCAGTGATCTCAAGTTTGAGTCTTAGGCATGGAGTCGTTTTAAATATACCAGGCCAAAACTTTACAGCCACGTGGTGATTTCCCGACTTGAGCGTGGATTAGTGGGGCCAGTTATCCAAAAAAAAAGAGATTTTTTATCTGTTCTTCATGATAATTGCTCGGTCACTGTGTGTATGTGTGTGTGTGTGTTTTTTTTTAGGTGAAATGGAGAGGAGGTGCTGGGAATATTACCATAAATGAAACTGAGTACATCTTGAAGCAGTGTCATTGGCATTCGCCATCCGAACACACTTTCAATGGGTCAAGGTATGATCATGTTCATAAGGACCAGTTTGGGAAATTGTGGTCTATTGTAGGGAAAAGAAAAAGCTTGATTTGGTTCTGTTTTTGTTTCTTTTTGGTCTTAGGCATCAATTGGAATTGCACATGGTTCATGAGAGCCATCTGGGAAGGACAGCTGTTGTTGGAATCACCTACAAATATGGCACACCAGATCCCTTCCTTGCAAAGGTCTCTCTCTAAGACTTCTTTTTTGGATATGCTTAGATGTCCTTTTTCAGCCCTCTTACTTTGGTTCAACTAATTTCGTGAGAGTTAGTTGGCTCCCCAACTCCTTAACATTATAGCTAATCATGCACTATTTGAATCCACATTCTCTGCCTAGCCAGAATTATGATGCCCATCTTGTTTGTCATATTGCACTATTTATAGTAAGTTTTTTATATATCCATGGTTGTCCGAACTATTTTAGACCCTTCTTATTTCGGCTTGATTAATTTTGTGGAGTTAGTCGTGCACAACAACCAGATAACTCGAGAAAAACTAAGAGAATATAATGTAGCCACTGTGATTTGAACCCACATCCTCTGCCTCATTCAAGTATATATATATATAAAGAGCAATGATAGAATGACCGGATGGGACACCCGAAATGGACACCCTGGTGATTATGTCCATCCATTTACACATCGGGATATGCGTGCACACAAATTGATGCACAATGGATGGACACAATCACTAGGTGTCCATCCCGGGTGTCCCTCATCAGGTCATCCTAGCATTTTCGATATATACTCATTGCCACTACAACACACCCATTTCAAGGGAGATCGATTTTTATTGAGAAAACTTTCGCAACTTTCTTAACATATAATGCACATCCATGTGCAGATAATTCCAAGTATTGGTTCAGTTGGAGAAGAAGAAAAAGATTTGGGAATCATCAATCCAGGAAATGTGAAGTTTGGGAGTAGAAAGTACTACAGATATGTGGGATCCCTAACTGTTCCACCTTGCACAGAAGGTGTTATTTGGACAATTATCAAGAAAGTGAGTCCCCTAACAGTTTTCAACTATATTTGAACAAGTTAGCATTATCATCATCACCATCATCATCATCATATTGACATGGGATCCTATTGTGGCAGGTGAGAACAGCTTCAAGAGAGCAAATAAGGGCACTAAGGGAGGCAGTTCATGATGTAATAAGTTCATTATATATGTTTGTGTTCTTTGCCTTTGGTTCACATGTTTGAATGTAATCTAATTTGTGTGTTTTCATTTACCTTTGTAGCATTGTGAAACAAATGCAAGGCCTGTCCAACATGAGAAGGGAAGGACTGTTTGGCTATACACTCCAAGGAGTTGAAGGTTTTGCTTGCAACGAACTTTTGGAATTATCAAAGAACTTTTCCTTGCTAATTAACAATTCGGTCCGCGAGTTAAACTACGCGTGTAAGATTGAAACTCTTTATGTTGAAGTTGATCATTTATGAGATTGATCAATTATATATGATTTGTAACAATAATCAAAACTGCTTTTGAAAAAAAAAAAGTGAAATATTGATCCATTCACTCTTTGAGTTTGTGAGATTTTTAAAGCATTGCAAATGCAATTGATGATCAGGAACTAGCTCAAAGCCTCAAACCGCAATGAATCACAATAAACCTTGTATAAAGTTATTGTATATTCACATGTTACTTAAGAAAGGTTGACTTGTAGAGCATCTTTGCAATATGGTAATTAGGTGACACTGTAAGCTTTCATTATAACCATGTCACGATCATGTCATGACCAAGAAAAGGCTTGATCACATGCAAGTTGAGATGTGTGGACCGAAATAATAGCCTCACATTGGAAAGTAAAACTTTTAAATGAAGTATATTAGTGATTGTCTCTCCTCTAATAGTATTGAGACATTTTGAGATAAAACCCTACACCTAAAATTTGAAAGGTGGTTAAGTTGGGAAGAATATCAGTGCTAGTAGAGGAAATCCACATGCCCGCGCACTCATGCGCGAATAGGGCCCAACAAGTGGTATCAGAGTCGATGGTGCGGCTGGGACAAGACATGTCTGTTGGTGGTCGCATGTGTGCCTCGAGTTGTGCTCTCTCTCGAGATGGTAACGACGATAGATTATGTAGTGTGCCCATCTTGAATAGATTTTGGTCCAAGGTAGAGATTGTTGGGATGTGTGGACCAAAAAGTTTAGTCCCACATTGGTTATCTATGGCTTATTGAAAAAGTATATAAGAGTGGATGTTTCATTTCACAGTACCGAGGCCTTTTGGAGTAAAACCCCACACCTAATGTTAAGTTGGTTAAGTTGGTGACAATATCGATACTAGCAGAGATCCACATGCTCACGCAACTGCGCGGATGGGATCCAACACATGGTATCAGAGCTGACGGTTCGATCAGGACCTATTGTGAAAAACCCCCTTCGATGGATTTCAGTCCAAGGTGAAGTGTTGAGATGTGTGGACCGAAATAATAGTCCCACATTAGAAAGTAAAACTTCTAAATGAAGTATATTAGTGATTGTCTCCCCTCTAATAGTATCGAGACCTTTTGAGATAAACCCCACATCTAAAAGTTGGTTGGAGACAATATCGGTGCTAGCGGAGGAGATTCACGGGCTCACACACGCGTTTGTGGCGCAGCCGCGAGATTTAACAATACACACATCCATGAAATGCATTGAGCTTTTTAAAAATGTACGATATTTATAATATTTTTTTGGTGGATTGATTTTTATATTGTTTTAAAAAAAATAGTTTCTTTACTATTCAAATTAAAATAGAGTTAAATAAAATCTTAATAGTAATTAGGGGCGAATCCAAAAAATCTTGGTAGGAGGGACGAACTTTCACCTAATTTTTTTTTCAAATAAATAATTATACTGGTAAAGAAATAAGTAGTATAATAAACTAATAATCATAATAATTTGTAATGTAAATTAAAAATATTACTAAATTTTTCATGAAGGGAATTGAATCCTGCGATTTTACATGTCTTAAAAACTCTGCAATATCTTTTCTTCACCTATATTTGTAAATATGTCTCGCTCAATATAATACCTCATTAAGTCATTCAACCATTTATCACCTATCTTATTTCGCAATTTTGTCTTGATAATATTCATTGTCGAGAAAACTTTTTCAACTATTGCAGTTGTCACTATAAGATCAATACTAACTCGGTAAGGCAGTAAATTTAAACTAATGGAAAAATCAAATGCTTTTGAGTCTGAACCATCTTCACGGCAAGATTTGCAAGATCACTACAACCAAAAAATGCATAACTTATTCTCACATCATTAATGTATAATTGAAATTGGTTTTCCAATATTGCATAGTCATATGCAGAGAAATCATTAAAATAATTTTGGACAATAGAAGAAGCATATCGTGATCAAATCTAGAAAATGAGTTTTTTGGATCAAGACAATCAATGCTTCTCAATAACTCTGAAGAAGCTTCACTGAATCGATTATTCATCTCAGTAATAAGCAAGTCAACAACAAAAATAAAAATTTCAACATGATAATACTGATAATACGTAACTCATTGTCACTCACACCTTAAACAACCTCGAGCCGTTATTTTATCTTCCATATTTGACACCAGAATAGACATTTTAACACAAAATGTATTAACTTCCTCAAATAATGAACTCCATCGATTTTCCTTAAGGTGTGTCGATAGTAGCGTAGGGGGTATAAAAATATACAGACATTATAAGGGGTTCAAGAGGGTACCCCCATCTCCTTGTAGATTCGCCACTGCTAGTAATATATTATTTTTATCAATATATAATTAAGTTAATTGCTTAGACAAACTAATTGATTTATATATATTATTTATACGACTCGGCTATGTGCAAACCAGTTTTTACTATGGCCAAACTAGTAACTCAATTTCCACATATACTCCCCATATGAAATGACCTCTTTACCCCTCACTAGTCCCACGGTTCCTCACATACCCTTTCTCGTTCAAGACGTGCGCACCCCACAAAGGAAGCTTGAAGTTCAAGCTTCGACTCCGATGATTCTCTCCGATCACTGGCAACGCGAACTCACGAATTCAGAGGACTTCACCATCGTAAGAGTCCATTTCCGTCATTGTTGTTGTTGGAAAATGTTTAAGTTACACTATTTTTGGTAAGCATTTGAAATGGTTTGAACGAATTTTGGTATTTTGCTAGGTCTTTGTTTGTTTGGGTTGTTCGGTGGGTATTTACCATAAAAGACAGAGGAAGAAATTGTAGGAGATGTGGATGTGCAAGATGGAGAGGTATTTAATGAGTTGTGAATCATTCTTCGTTTTTTTTTGTGTTAAAACTCAGGTCTCCGCCCTCTAGTTTGGCCACGCAGGACTGGTTTAATGTGATTTAATCAGTCCATAAGGACCGAACAAAATTGTTTAAAGAAGTTCAAGTCTGTTCAGTGAAGAAAGACCAATCAAATTTCGTTTGTTCAGTACATATTGGTCGATCGGTATTTATATTTGCGGTTACTTATTACTAAACGTAATAGTTTTAGTTGGTCTTTGTTGACCGAACAATCTATTTTTAGGGTTTGTTTTGTAATTTTTGTTGTACTTGAATCAAGGTCTAATAACTTACCATCTTGCAGGAAAATTCTTGCTCTTTTGAGTATTTTGGCTACACTAATGACTTCAAGACAAACACGCTATTTGGGAGTAAGGTTGAGGCAGTCAAATGGGTTTAAATGTAGGAAACTAGTAGAGGATTCGTCATTGTCACGAAAAGCTCCAATGCGGGGGGCGATGGTCATCGTCTGGGAAGGGTGAACATGGGGTGTGAGAGGTTTGGTTCATATAGGGGCGATGTCCAAAGAGTTAGAAAAATGAAAGCTTGTGAAGATGCGAAAATTGTTAAGGAAAAAAATTGTGGTAGATGAAAATAGGGAGGTTTATAAGGGGACGTCAAGGGGTAAATGTGCCACCAAAAAATGTGATTGTCCATTTGCAATAAATATCAAGGAACATGTAGATGGTTTGTGGCATGTGACGGTGTTGTGTTGGCGTCATAACCACGAGCTTGGATGTTATTTGGAGGGTTACACATATATTGGTCAATTAGATTCGAAAGAGCATGTTGTGTTGGTAGAAATGATGGATGGAAACATCAAGGCCCGAGAGATTTTGGACACATTGAAGAAGAGGGTCGAGAAGTTGGAAGAAGAAAATACATCAACCATACGCACGATGTACAATGCAAGACAAAAATATAAGCTTGATAAGGCTGGAGGGAGATCACAAATGCAACAACTCATACATTTGCTTGACACAAATGCTTACCTCGCGTGGCACCGAAACCACGAGGAAAATGATGTTGTCACTGACTTATTTAGGGCTCATCCCAACTCCATCAAGTTATTACGATGTTTCTCATTGATCTTGCTTATGGATTGCACGTACAAGACAAATAAATATAGCATGCCTTTGCTAGAGATGACTAGTGTCACGTCGACTGGGTTATCTTTTGCTGTGGGTTTTACATTTCTTTCATCAGAGAAGAAAGACAACTATCTTTAGGCGTTGCAGAATCTTAACACCATCATGGATGGGTGGTCTAAACCACATGTGATAGTTACCGATAGAGAGTTGGGATTGATGAATGCAATCAAGTCGATCTTTCCCATGTCGACTCACTTGTTATGTACTTGGCACGTTAATAAAGGCATGACTTCAAACACTAATAAATATTTTGAACGTAACGAAGACTTTAATCTTTTCATGATAAGGTGGAATGTTTTGATGAATTTCATTTTTGAAAGTGTGTTCAACACAAGGATGTCAAATATGACTGACAATTATGGTTGTGTAAATGGACTGCTTTGTTTATGTGATGGATACATGTGTTATGCATTATAAGGAATGCTTTGTTCAATCATGGACAGATCAGAGATTCCATCTTGGTCATGATACAACCGGTAGAGTTGAAAGTGCACATAATGCCTTGAAAAGATGTCTTAGAAATTCTTATGGAAACTTGGAGGATATGTGGCGGGTTACTAATAGTTTGGTTGAAGAGCAACATATTAAAATTAAAAAGTCTTTTGAGACGAGTTTGAATGTCTTGCAATACAGGTTTGGTGATAACTTGTACCGTATGTTGCGAGGATATGTTTCGCAATATGATCTAGACAAAATTGGCAAAGAGGTTGAACGATGAGAAAATGTTAGGACCGATCCACTAAGATGTGGTTGTGTATTGCACAAGAACTTTGGCCTTCCTTGAGCTCACGAAATTGCAATTCTTCAATTGGCAAGTTCACTAATTCCACTTGCCAATGTTCACATACATTGGAAAAAGTTGAGCATGAACCCCGAGCAAGCTATGAATTGGATGGAGTACAATTTGAAAGAGGAAATTCAAAGGGTGATTGAGAGGTTTGCAAGTCTTGAATGTGAGGATCAGCATCGGAGGGTTGTGCAACAGCTTCGAGAGATTAGTTGTCCATCATTCATGTCGTTGTTGGTCCAAATGGAGAAAATTAAGAAAAAGGGAAGAAAGGCATCACAATCGGTAAAGGAAAAGTATCACAGGAGAGAAAGAAGAGGAAGACTAAGGCAGACAAGACTGAGGAATCTACAAAGAGAAATCCATCCCACCACGAGTATGTCCTTACTCTAAAAGCAATACCAACGGAGCCTCCCTGTCAAGTATCAGTCAAGGTTCATAGAACACCTACATGTTTGCAAAATATGACTAAGGATGGTTATCGCGGTATTGCACCTAGCAAATGGCTTGATCACATTAACAGGGTTGATAATGTTACGGGGGAGGGTAATTGTGGTTACCGTGTTGTTGCAGCCGATCTTGGCCATAATGAAGATGATGCATGGAAACAAGGGCGCAATTATATGTATTGGGAGCTTCATGGTAACCAAAAACTTTGGCGCCCCATAATGAAGATGATGCATGGAAACAAGGGCGCAATTATATGTATTGGGAGCTTCATGGTAACCAAAAACTTTGGCGCCCAATCTTCGGTGATCGCATCTTCGGTGGTCTTGTAGAATCCGTACAGCTCTATGACAATACTGAGGATGCTCCATTCGAGAAGTGGATGACTATGTCTGATATATAACTTGTCATTGCTACATGTTATGGTGTCATTGTAATGTGTCTATTAATATCGGGTGGTAGTTTGACATACAACCACTTAGGGGCAAACCATCACCTTCACTAAGTAAGAGAGTCGTAATCGGGACTACACACGTATAGAACAACCATTACATGAGAGTAAAGTCAATCAACCATATTTTTTTTTTCTAAATGTAGTTGTAATAAATATTACTTTTTATTAGCCGGTTCATCTTCTTTTACAGGTATTATTCAAGGCGAATGCCCCTTTTCCTCAATTGTATCTGGGGTAGAAACCAAATGTACAACCGAATGCGATAGTATGGAGTGAGAACTTGAATATGAGAAACCCACTGGTAGTTGTGTATTCTCAAGACGCAGTCCCAATTACCATTGACCTTGACACACCTTGATCCTTGATGTTACATATATTACTATTCGTACTAGACACACTTTTTGTACATCCTTTCCACAACACATTTCATATAAAGTCTAGACGATGTTGTTGGGCACACTCATTTTTTATACATCCTATATATGACATATAGTTGGATGAGATTTTGTAGATACAAACTTATTTTATATAGTATATATGATGTTGTCATATCGACATGTTATTTTGTTTACTTCTTATTCATCTTCCTCAACTTCTTGGCCTTGCCACATTGGCATCGGCCCTCACTTCCTCAACTTCTTCTACATCTTCCTCCCCATTTTGTTATTCCTCTTGTTTTTTAGTTTATTCTTCATCTTCGCGATTTTCATCTTCTTCCTTTTCTTCTTCATCTTCACTTATTTCACCCCTTCCTCTTATTCTACTTTTCATCTTCACTTTCACTTCCTTCCTCATGTGCTTCTTCACTTTTTTCTCCACTTTTAGCTTCGCTTCTTTATTTGCTTTCTTTTTCCTCGCTTGACTAGTCTTGCAATTCTTCCCAATCCTCTTCACTTGACTTAGGTGAGGATGCTTTAGTCGAACTAACTTGGCTACCGCTAATTGTCAATTCCCGCCCTTTCGAGGCCTGTGTTGCGGATGCCTTGTCATGTAACTCGCTATCTCCCTTACCCCTTCCTAACTTCTTCGATTTCCTGTAAGATGCAGTTTGAGCTCTCCTGCCAACACGCTTGCCCGTCTCTGCAGTCTTCTTGTTCACCTCCTCAGTCTTTCTAGCCTTCTTAGCCTTCCTAACATCCTCAGTCCTCTTTGTGCGAGCCATACCTATAAGCATGACACAAGTATGAACCCAACATCAACACTCAATCATTATAATTAACATTAATATTACATTCGGTTGGAGGAAACCGATAAATATTAAACTATTCGATGTAAGAGAATCGACCAATACTTTGATATTCGATATGGTTCGACCGAATGAACCTGGACCACAACTAACCAAAAATTATACCATAAAATTCGATCTTAAACACTATAAGAAACTCCTACACAACAACAAAATTTGGTCAAGAGCATATATCAAAACCATAACCAAGTAATACACAACTACAAATCAAAAATCTGTATTTATGGACACAACTGTTCGGTAAGTGAATACCGACCGAAAGTCAATTGTTTGGTCATATGAAACTGATCAAAACTATTTTAAACGGTCACTTGTGACTGAATTAGTTTCTTAACGCTGAACAAACCACAAACTGAGATTCAAAATTGATCTAAACAATAACCAACACATAGACAACAAACAAAATAGATCGAAACAATAACAAACCCATAAAAAAGTATTGAACGCTACTAAACGGTGCATCAAAAAGTTTTGAACACCGCTATTCGGTTCGGTCATCGAAGATCGATTAACATGCATTGTTCGGTTGAAGTAAATCGAACAATGCTTTGTAACTTGATCCTGTGTCATCGATCCAGCGATGACCATCAACAACGCACAAATCAACAATAAGATCAAAAATAGTTACAAACACATTCACAACCACCAAAATAGCTCAAAAATAGTATAAAACCTAAAAAAATCCATAAAAATGGAAACAACCCTAAACCGACCAAGTTTTGAAATGCTTACACCAAGATTTGAAATACAAAAGAAAAAACGACCTTCAAATTCGACCATTTACCACAACCACAAACCCAAACACCGATATCGACAAAAAATCTATAAACCTTACTATCGATTTGAACCTAAGTGTGAGGCGAAAAATCGACCATCCCCTCCAACAATCGCCTACAAAAAATTTGACGTGAAAATCGTGGATACAAAGATGGAGTGAACACGAAGATCTAGGGTTCAACGTGCTTTCTCCTTCTTCTTCTTCGCATTTTCTCCTTTTTCTTCTTCTTCGCATCGCCTTTGTGATGTGAGCAAACAATGAAAATATAGTGTGCATAAGGGCAAGGACATTTTTGGGAAATAATTATTAGTTTTGGGGTGCCCTCATCAATACGTGGAGTGACCACATCATTTAGTTTGCCCATAGTAAAAGCTAGTTTGCACATAGCCAGGCCGTTATTTATATTTTTTAATTTTTTTTATTACCTATTATCATTTTTTAATTATTTACTTTATTATAAATAATTTATATGAATCTACAAGACTGCAATATATATATACACACACACACGTTCGAGCCCGCTCGTAGGAACTCAATTAACCTAACACCTTATTATTTTCTATTCCCTGACAAAACAAAATAACAATTTCATTTTAGAATTGCATTATGTGTACCCCCGATATCCTCTCAGGGCACCCCAACAATTTATTTGGGCATCCCGAAACTTTTAACAAAAAACGTCTAGTTTGTGAAGCAGCGCACCACCTAAAATAGATGTGAAAGTATTCTTGGTTATGTCTTGTTGAGACCTATATTACAGTGGTGATCTATACCAACCGACACCAAAATAAGGTCGATGGGTGACTAGCAAGACTATACAAGTGATCTTGGTGGCCTTGTATTGAGACATGTGTGTGTCTCAATCAACACCAACTGACACAACAACCTATGTCTCGGTCATATGTGTCTGATACCATATATTCGGTCATTTCCCACAGAGACCTGAAACGTAATGTCAGTTATTGTAGCGTCATGCTATGGGCACCCCACCGATTACTTTGGGCACCTAGGCAAATATGTCATTTTCTTTTATATCCAACACAAATAAAAAATATCGGGGTGCCCTGAAAGGATGTCGGGTGCACATATCGTGACTCTATTTTTATTATCGAAACAGTATACTACACTTATATAGTGGTTTAATATGCTTTACTTAATTCTATTCTCAAGATAATTACTATTTTTTAAATAACATCAATTTTAAGATAGAATAAAAACTAATAATGAATGTACACCTAAAAAAAGAAAAAACTAATAATAAATCTTAATACATATCTTGTAGCGCCCCCAAAACTCGAGGTCGCCACGTCATGCGCTACGAACCCACAACCCTGCCACGTCATCCACCTGGCTGTGTCCTGCATGCACCAACCGTCAATCATCAACTCTAGTTATCAGAGTTAATCACATTTAAAATGCATTAAGCAGAAACCCTTAAAATAAGTAATTTCATTAAATTAGAAGAACATCGATCCTATGTGGAAAACCCGACAATGTACATTGTATATAAATTAGCAAAAGAGTTTACATACATGTACATGTATCTCATAAGTTCCCAATATCAAAAATAAAGTCAAACAACAAAATATAAATACATACAAGTCAGTCTGTGGCAGTGGGAAGCACAAGTAGTCTGCTAAAGTTTCCTTGCCTCTGCTCGTGCCCGGATCTGCATTCAGCCACCCAACAAATACAGTGACGAGTCTAATGAGTAAACTCCCAAAGAAAACCATCAAGTAGATAATAACAGAAGCCAATAAATAAGGTTAACTAAACATGCAATGAGTACGGGCAACCATAAACCCTACTTGTGTAGTTAACAACCATACAAGATGATCGACGAATAATCATGATTGTAACAACATGCTTAACAATGATTCCAATAGAACCAGATAATGTGTGACACAACCTAATAAACTAGATCATACTTCACTAATCCAGATGCCCCACCTACCCATAACGAGACAAGGCCACATCCTGACCGCTAACGGTGACCGGAGCGAATCACACCCCACCGAACACGTGCACCCCACAGCTTGGGTCTCAATCCACTAACGTCGCAAACACACGCGCTACAATCTAGCCTGCTTAAACCTATACGACAACCGTCCCAAATAATCATCGATAATAAAACCAAAATCGACCAATCAATAAACAAACCAATGCATGCTCAATAATAGAATTGTACAACAAGAATAAAAATTGTAAGAATTGAAACCATTAAATACTCAAGATGTGTTTCTGTTGGGGTTTACGCACCTCAAACCGCTCCAAATCCCTGAAACTAATGTCATTCTCATATCGTAATATATGTCCAATACCCGACTAGTTCATCTTAAGTCCCTGGTATCCTAAATAATCACTAAAATCCTCAAAATCTAGAAAATCCAATCAATTTTCAATTTATTTTTATTTTACTATGCAAGACGCCGTGGAGAATTGCTCTCCACGGCACCGCTGGCAACGTCTCCCCTGTCCCGAGTTGGGTCAATTTTTTTGACCTCCTCAGCTTGTCGCTGCAGTCCAAACCTGTTCCACACCCCTATAGTTCTCCAAAACAACCATAGTATGCGTTCCAACCTCGATAAACCCTGACAAAATTGATACACTCGACGTATTTCCACCAAAAATGTCTATAAAATAGTTTTCTTCAAAACAACAACCACAACTTCGATGAATCCATCATTTGAGCTCAAAAACCACCATTACAAACCACACAATAACATTGAAAACCCAGTGAGCTCGCTCACCATGCCAAAACTTGCGTCAACACCCGCAAAAATAAGGCCGAAAGGTAGATATCAATGAGGAAATGATGAATCTTACCTCAGCTCTTCATTTTCTCGTCAATTGATGCCTCAAATCACTACACAAACAACACCAATTCCCTTGGCTTCTCACCAAATTTTCGTTCAAATTCGAGAAGAGAGAGAAAAGGTGGTGTAATTAAATGAGAGAAAATCTCATTTTTATACTAAATCTTTCATCTCATATGTGGTGTACATCTCTAGGCCTCATCGTTTGGTCTCAAATGAGTCAAAAAGTCCATCTTTTGTGACTTGGTTGTGTGACTTGTGCTCATTCTCTCAACACCATTCATTCATTCCTCTAGCGTTCTAATACCCGACACCTGACCACTTGAACCGTCATAAGAAACTTTAACAAATTTGGCCTACGTTGTGTTCCCTTATCGATTATTTATCACGTTTAATTATATTAAGTCATGTGAACTCATTCCCCAGCTTAGCGTTCCCGTCAGTTGCCCGTCTGGTTCCTGCGTTAGCACTTATTTCTAGGCTAATATCCGACGCACTCTCTCACCCAATTTAATCAACAGTAATTCACACCTGCGATGTAATGACTTAGAACATATTCATTATCATCACAGTTACCCAGACAATCAATCAAAAATAATATTTCACGCCAACTCGACATTCCTGTTGACGCAGACTAGCATTTATGCCAGAAAATACACGAATAACGAATTTAATGAAATTTGGGTTGTTACATATCCTAACATAAAAAAAGGTTAAAAATAAAATCCGTGCATGGTGAAGGGAAAAATATATTAATGTTGTAAACTAATTAAAGACAAAGCTAGAAAGGTAAAGATAAGAACTAGAAAGATAACAAGAGAAGAGATAGGGGAGAAATAGAGAGAACTTTCATTCCAATATTGTGTATCTATTACATAGATGTGAGCTCTTTATATAGGCCATCAAAGATCATACGTTACAATTACATAATGGTGAAATGTGTAACCACTCACACATAATGGTGGAATGTGTAACCACTCATACATAATGGTGGAATGTGTAAAGTTGTCAATCCACATTATTTACAACACTCCCCCTTGGATGACAACTTGCTAAGAGAATATGCCTCGTTAAAACCCTTACTAGAAAAAACCTGTGGGAAAAATCCAGCAAAGGAAAAAGAGTACATTGTTCTCATCAATCTTGATATGGAGTATGATATTGATAGGATTGTCTCATTAAAAACCTTGCTAGAAAAACCCATTGGGATAAAACCATAGCGAAGGAAAAAAGAGTACAATACACTTATCAATTTTGATAATGGGGTATTAATATTGTTAGGATTGCCTCATTAAAAACCTTGTTAGGAAAACCCTCAGTGGGAAAAAACCTTAGACAAGGGAAAAAGAGTGCAATGCACTAATCAACAACTCCTTTTGATTCTCCCCCTCATGTCCACATGGGTGAGACTTGTTCGGTTTCTTTACTTGCAATGTCTTTAAGTTTATGCAAGCCAACATCATATGTAAGCCTTTTAAATGTCGTAGTTGGTAAGGCTTTTGTGAATAAATCAGCAAGATTATCGCTCGATCGGATTTGCTTGACATCAATTTCACCATTCTTCTGAAGCTCATGCGTATAAAAGAATTTTGGTGAAATATGTTTTCTTCTGTCCCCTTTTATGAATCCTTCACTTAATTGCGCAATACATGCTGCATTATCTTCATATAATATGGTTGGAGAACCTTTTATTGAAGGCAATCCACATGATTCTTGAATATGTTCAATCATGTTTCTCAACCAAACACATTCACGACTTGCTTCATGAATTGCAAGTACTTCAGAATGATTGGAAGAAGTGGCAACCATAGTTTGTTTTACTGACTTCCATGATACAAATAAAGATATTACACAGGTGAATACATATCCCGTTTGAGAACGGGCCTTATGGGATCGATAAAAATCCAGCATCAACATAACCTTGGAGATTCAATTTTACCCTTCTCGAGTAAAATAAACCCATGTCACTTGTTCCTCGAAGATATCGAAAAATGTGTTTAACACCATTCCAATGTCTTCGAGTTGGTGAAGAGCTATATCTTGCAAGTAGGTTGACAGCAAAAGCAATATCGGGTCTTGTACAATTTGCAAGATACATAAGTACACCAATTGCACTTAAATATGGTACCTCCGGACCAATTAGCTCTTCATCACTTTCTTGAGGTCGGAATGGATCCTTATCCACTTCAAGTGATCTGACAACCATTGGAGAGCTCAATGGATGTGCCTTGTCCATATAAAATCTTTTTAATAATTTTTCAATATAATTTGATTGATGGACAAGTACTCCACTTGAAAAATGTTCAATTTGCAAACCAAGACAAAGTCTTGTTTTTCCAAGTTCTTTCATCTCGAATTCCTTTTTCAAGTATTCGGATGTTCTAACGATGTCGTCGTGGTTTCCCACTATATTTAAATCATCAACATATACAGCAATAATCACAAATCCTGTTGATGATCTTTTAATGAAGACACATGGGCAAAGCGGATTATTTACATATCCTTCTTTCAGTAAATAATCACTAAGACGTTTGTACCACATTCGTCCGGATTGTTTCAACCCGTACAAAGACCTTTGTAATTTTATAGAATGCATGTTATGAGGTTTTGATTTTATTTCATCGGATATCACAAATCCATCAAGGATTTTCATATATATCTCACTGTCTAGAGATCCGTACAGATATGCTGTAACGACATCCATTAAATGCATATCAAGCCCTTCAGAGACTGCAAGGCTTATCAAGAACCGAAATGTGATTGCATCTATAACAGGAGAATATGTTTCCTCATAATCGATGCCAGGTCTTTGTGAGAAACCTTGAGCTACAAGTCTTGTTTTGTACCTTGTAACTTCATTTTTTCCGTTTCTCTTTCGTACAAATACCCATTTATATCCAAAAGGCTTTACGCCATCTGGCGTTTGGACAATTGGTCCAAAAACTTCTCGTTTCCTTAACGAGTTTAGCTCTACTTGGATAGCATCTTGCCATTTTTTGCCAATCAGGTCTTCTTCAACATTTATCCACTGATCGTAGTTTTGGATCATCATCATTTTCACATATTTCAAAGGACACATTGAAAGCAAATATATCATCAGGAACAATTTCATTTCGATCCAGAGTTCAAATAATTTATTGAGATCTTATTATTTTTATCTTTTTCCTCTTTTTCAAGAGGTAATTGTTCCTTATCATAATCAACTTGTTCTGATAAATCCTTGTCAAAGGATTCTTGTGCTTTCTCAGGAATATTTTGATTTGTATTTATTTTTACTCCCGTTTTCCTCTTTCGAGGAACTGTATCCTTTGGACCAACCGGTCTTTCACGCTTTAAGCGTTTCGTTGGTTCTTGTGCATTTTGTTGCACAGAGACATCATTTGATATATGAACCTTTTAATGCAGCTAGAACATACAATTTTGTCACTCTTTAATATTAGTAATTGCATCAAGTAATTATTTCATAATTTGCTGCTAATGAATGATCTTTTGAACTTCGAGTTCATTTATACATTGATCATAATACAACAAATTTGATGCGTTACAAGTAATTTCACGCCATTCCTTTTGAATTGGCTTATATCTCCCCCTAATGGTGGGAAAATTACGTCATCAAAGTGACAATTAGCAAAACTTGTTATAAATAAATTCCCTATTCGGGGCCCAAGGCATTTTATAATATGATTAATGGAGAGTTTAATCAATATAAATCTCTGATTAATTTTCCTTGAGATAATCACCAGCTGATAAAAAAATGTGGTTCCAAAAAGGATGCTCATCCGAATTTGCAATATTTTCACATTATTGATAATTCTTGGACAATAAAAAAATCACTCCACATTATGAATGTCATTAGATCATTCGTTTTAATGTGTCTTACATATTCCAGAAGCTAAAGCTGGGAATTCGTTTCTCAGATTAAATCATAATATATAGAGAAACTCTCTATTATTCTGAGTAAATTTCTTCTGGTGTAAAACACTAACAACATTATAACCGTTGTACAGATATTGGCTGAACATTAGTCTCAACTAAGTTCAAATTTGAGAAATATTCTCTTTTATAGTGTGCATGTAGCAAAATAAGCAAGACATGCATTCTTCGCCTTTATTTAGCTCATGATTTGAACACATCTCAATGTGTCAATTTTAATGAGCCATAAATTTCATAATTTTGCCTTTGATTGGCACGGTAAATGTCACCAAAATATTTGGGCATATATGACAATATATAATCAGTGTGACCTAATATAATGGTCTTTCATACGTGACAACTTGTCACGATTTTGAGCATGCTCATTGTCTATAATTTCGCCCTTCTTGTTTCATGTGGTGCACCACTTTTATTCCACTTTGAGTGAAATTATTATTAAGACCTTTACCGAATCCCTTCACTTTTCCACGTCCATAATTATATAGTTGCAACCATGGTCATTTTATAAACGCAACATATGCTTCATGAAGCTTGACCAATTGGACGGGAGTGATATTATATAAATAATATCTCATTATTTTACTCAGCTACTATGAGACAAGGATTCAATCCATATTTGATATTTAATGGATTGACGTGCGCACTCGATAATTTGTTGCAGTAATACATCGAGGCGAGCCACGTGGCCTTTATTTGTCTCATCAGTCATATTTCTGCATAGCCTCAACATAGAGGTAATTGAAATTGCGAGAATAATAAATGATATTTGACTGATATAAATTTTGTAGCGTGAGACCCAGCCGCTCGTTTTGAGCCTTTTGGAGCATCACCAATTTTGGTGTTTATATTCATAACTCCATAAGGTGAAAGGATAATATAAAGTGAAATATTCACTTTTCAAATCTCTATAGAGATATTCGGCGAATAAATATTAATGTTATGCACACAACATACATGTTTGATTGGTGTGTTTTCATGTTGGTTTTCAACTTTCAAGAAATTGAGGACCAAACCAACCATAGATATTCATGGTTACCTTAAGAAATTGACAAACACAAACACATAAGAAACCATGAAATCAAAAATGTTATTTTGTTACCTTCAAATCTTTGTTACCAAGACAATGACCTCCTTCCAAGCTTTGTCTCCTTAGAAGCTTTGTGTATCTTTGATTAGACCTTTTTGTTGAGAGCAACATCGTGCTCGATGTCGACTTCCGAGGACCGAAACAAGTACACCACGACTTCCTAGCTTTGTCTCCTTAACAAGCCTTCTTGAACTTCAAGATCTCCTTAATACTAGAGCAAGCTTCGTGCTGATAACGTGTTGTAAACTAATTAAAGACAAAGCTAGAAAGGTAAAGATAAGAACTAGAAAGATAACAAGAGAAGAGATAGGGGAGAAATAGAGAGAACTTTCATTCCAATATTGTGTATCTATTACATAGATGCGAGCTCTTTATATAGGCCATCAAAGATCATACGTTACAATTACATAATGGTGAAATGTGTAACCACTCACACATAATGGTGGAATGTGTAACCACTCATACATAATGGTGGAATGTGTAAAGTTGTCAATCCACATTATTTACAACAATTAATACGTGTTTCTACTAGAAAGTAGTATAGAATAGAAATAGACATGGTGGATGAGCTAGTAATTAATATACATAATCAAAGGGTCGGAAAACCAATAGAGAAAGTAATATGTTAATTAATAGATAATTATTTAAAGGGTAAAAACGACCTTTCAAGTGACAGAGGAATATTTAATTATTGGTGCTTATATTATTATTATTATTATTATTATTATTATTATTATTATTATTATTATTATTATTATTATTATTATTATTACTTATAAATTTATAAGACCAAGAAAAGAAATTGTAAAATCCCAAAATATAGAAGATAAAATAACTTTAAGAAGTTTTCAAAAAAAAAAAACTCTAAGAAAAACAAATTTTAATATTTTTATTGGGTTTAGCAGGAGTCAACCCACGACTTCCCTTCAATCATGTGCAATCTTAGAAATGCACAAAAAATAAACGCACGAGTTATTAAAAAAGAGTTACCGAAGAAAAAAAAGGAAAAAAATGTTTCTAATTAAGTTGATAAGAGAAAAGGAAAAGAAAAAGATATATAATACAAACATAATAAAATTCCCAAAGTTAAAAAAAAAAAAAAAAAAAAAAAAAAAAAAAAACTGAATTGGAGGAAAATATATGTGGCAGAGAATCTTGCATGTTGATGGTCAGAGTTCTATAGATAAGTGTTCCATATGCTCTTATCAAAGATTCACAGTAGTCTTTTTATTCCATAGACTTCATATATATATATATACACGTATAGTCCATACATATATAGATTCCCAATTTGAAATATTGGACCATCTTGCATTTATCATGCAACTTATCATTAACGGAAAGTCAAAAAACGAGCGCCAGCAAAGATGGCGTACCATTGTAGCACCACTAAGATGTTGGTTCAACAGCGGAGTCACCTTAACAAAATGCTTTGGTACCTAACACGAACACACAAGTGTTAGTGTCGGTTGCTTCTTACATCAGAATATATATGTGTTCATGCATCTCGACGTATATTTTACGGACACAAACAAGTGCGTGCCCATGCTGAGGTACCATAACAGAGCCCAGACAATTTGCCTAGATCAAGGCAAGATAGCTATTTCACTCCAAATTAACTTATAATTAAACCTTTGTCGTCTTTAATTATTTGTCAATTAATTAGTTGATTGATTGATATATATGGGATTAATCTAGCTACTTGTATTTTTTTTGGTAAATACTTAATATATATATTTTTTTATACCCAACACTGGGCAGCTTGAAATGAGGTAGCTAGATTTGGACAGGCTCAATGAATTTCTCCAAAAAAGAAAAAAGGAAAAAAAAAAAAAAAAAAAAAAGAAAGTTAGAACAAGAGATTCGAAAAAAAAAATTAATTAATTACTGTTACCACAAAAAAAAAAAACTAACGACGTGTAATAATAATCTCTATACAAGAATAATTAATTGATGATTAGAAAAGCCATTCTTTGTGCTTCAAGATAGAAAATATTAGGACCATGTGATGCTTGGTGGCCAAATTCATCTCTAACTCAGAGTGGAGAAGCTGAAGATAAAGACGAATAATATGTTTTGTTCTAGTACCTCTCCTTTACTTTTAGCAATCTCCATGAATAACATGCATCAAAGTTATTCCATCTAAATAAGAATGAATAAATACCCTTAAAGTTAACAATATTTACCAAAAACAAGTCTATAAATACCTCCTCATACAAGCTCAAAAACATACTCTACTCATCAGAGCACTCATATCTAGCTTTAGCTAGTACTACAACTCAAGTAGTTTGCTATATATAGCTAGCCATGGCCGGGATGGTGCTGCCTCCAAATGCAAACCCTTTCGGGTACATCTTGCCTGGTTCGAATGTGAACCCGTTTTCATCTCTTTTGCCGTCGTCTTTCCCTCCGGGAACTCCCCAACACATTATTGAAGCGTTCCGCTACTCCGACAAGGATGGCAATGGCTTCATTGATGACAAAGAGCTGAAGGCTGTGTTGTCCACCTGTGACCATGGCTTCAGCCTCCGAACCATTCACCTCCTCATGTACTCCTTCACTTCAACCAACACCCGAGTCATAGGTTTGCCGATCGAAGTTCTTTATTTTCTTCCATTCTTTATATGTTGTGGTGTCCAAGATTACTCATGACGCGCTATTTATATATCTCGTTATTTTTTTATTTAGGGCCAAGGGAGTTTGTTCAGTTGTTCACGTCTCTACAGCAATGGAGGGTATGCATGAGATCATACATTAATATTGATTAATTAATTAATTTTCTAGTTAAAAGTAATTAATTAATACCAACGTATCTTTAGTGAGATGGACGAGACAGATTAGTTGCCAAAAAGTAATGTTTATTTGAGGTTGTAATTAATTATTTAACTATATATATATAGTTAAATAAAGTTAATTAATTAATTAATTAAATGACATGAATAGGTAACATATTTATAGATATATATTTCTATGTCGTAATTAATTATTTAACAATATATTTTTAAAATAAATAGGATAGCAAAATTCAAAGTACTTTTATTAGCAGGGAAATTGATTCTTTGTATGTCTAGTCCTGTATCAAGCCAATGATTAGTGGAATTTATATTTTACTTGAAAAAAATCAATTAACTCTTTAAAGTTTTATTTTCTAATGAACAATTAGGATGTTTTTGAGAGGAACGACAAGGACAGAAATGGAAAAATCGACTCCTATGAATTGCAACAAACTCTTCAGACACTTGGATACCCAGTTCCACCAACAGTTCTCAATTTGCTTGTTTTGAAATTTGACAAGTCTGGCAGAAACTATGCCCTCAGTTATGATAATTTCATCGAGTACGTATATATGTGTGTACAATCAGTTTTTCAGTAATTCAAGATTCCATAACAAGTGTTCTAACATGTATATATTTTCTTTTTTGTTGTACATGTAGGTGCTGCATCGTGGTTAAGGTATTAATTATATATATACTAGCTATTCTTTTCTTTTTATTATTATTTCTCGCGTGGTATATATATATTTTTTTAAATACACGTGGTATATATTTGATACCAACTGTATGTTAAGATTTTAGTTTATATGAAGATAATTACGTTAATTGTGATGTATAGAGTTTAATTTTTTATTTTGCATGCAGGGACTTTCTGATAAATTCAAGGAAAAGGAAAATGTGGGCTCTGGATTCGCAACTTTCACTTATGAGAGTTTTCTGTTGAGCGTTCTGCCATTTGTTGTGGCATAGAACTTGTAATTTGAGAAGGACATGAAGAAAGCACAGCATAAAATTTATATATAAGAATTAATAAGTTGTGCTTCATGTACTTCGATCTCCTAGCTACCTAGGTAGATTAATTATGTAGCTGTTTATGATCTATGGATCACATCTATAATTACCTATTTTAATTTCAATGGATCGATGATACGTAGTCATGAAATCCAATTAGTCAAATTTGTTTACTTAAATATATTTTTACAAAATTATATATTAAGTGGAAGGCGAGACCGATATGACATTTTCTTAATATAGCGACCGGGAAAAGTAAAAAAATAGACAGGACTTGGAAACAAAAATGATAATATATATATATATATATATATATATATCATAGTAGGTATATATGGTTATTTTTTTAAGACATTAGAGCATCTCTAACCACAAAACTCTATTTCCCCCTCTATAATATAGATTTGTCACATCAAACTTTAATTCTTCTCCAACCATAAACTCTATTTCAACGCCAAAACTCTATTTTTTATTTTTCTTTTTTAATATTATTTATTTGTATGAATTTTTAAAAATTATTGATCCAATAAAAATATTTAAGAAAAATATGTATGGTTATGTTTTAGAAATATAAATAAAGCACATTTTTTTGTTAAAAAAGTTAAAAAAATAAAATAAAAACACATACGCTACTTTAGCGTTTCATGAAAACAGTGGAACACCAAAATAGCATGAAAATAATGCTCGGTTGAATCAATACTAAGCGCTATTTTACTGATGGAATGCTATTATGGCATTGGTCTTAGACATGCACTAAATATATACCAAGAAAATTATACCAAAAAAATACTAAAAAAATGTTTTAAGAAAGTTAAACGGGTTATTGCAATATGACATTAACATGTAAGCTGGGAGGCGTGAATGACATAAGCTAGAACTGTCAGGGTTTGGCAACCCTCGAGAGTTATTACTCTAGGATTTAGTTAGGTCGAATAATCTGTATGTTCATTTTTAGACTATTAGTGTAGAAGCAAAATAATTATAAGTATATAGAATTGTCAATTCGACACATTTAACGACAAGCATATAAGTTGTACATAAATTTACAAACTTTCACGATGTCATTTTGATCTCAAAGTGTGGGAGAAGGCTTCTATGGATGTAATTTCATCGTTTAATTTGATGTAATGATGAACAATATCTATGAATTGCCACTTTTGCCCTTCTCTTACATTTCGATTTTGCTCCAGTTTGTGCATAGGCGTTGCAATTATGAACTGTGGTTTGAATCGTTTGATGTACCTCGAATAAGCCTAATATTGTATTTGCAAGATGAATCGGACTTGCTACAAGAGCGAAACTATTACAGCTCCCAACTTCCCATTAAGATGAATGTTTCCTTACTCATTTCCCTCTTTACTATTAAACGTATTTCTCCGTTGATTTCTCACTCTCATCTTGCATTTTTCCTCAATCTGTGATTGCCGCACTAGCAGGTTGAAGTGCAGATTCATCACAGAGAGGGTTTGAATTTTGGCGACTCGATCTTATCTTATCGAAATAAGGTTAGGTTTTTCTTTTGGTAATCATGTGTGGTGTCAAGGTTATTCTCACCAATCCACACACGAGACCCGAGTTTATCAACAAGTAGCAAAATCCAGTGGCCAAGACTATCTTACCACACTGAGAATTCAAAATCGAGGTTGTGCGCTTAACTTACATAATCTTGTCTTCGCCCTTACCGTTATGACAACCCAACTGGGTTATTCGAAGGTTAGATTTTTGGCTATACATATTTGAGAGTCCGAGTGTTTTGTTGTTGTTATTTTTTGGTCAAATTATTGCCTTGATGTTCCTAACATCCAAAATGGTACAACAATATATTGGAACGCGGGTTAGAACGTACAATTCTCTAAAGCCAGGAGCAACATCCCCACGAAGTGGACAACAACCTCTTGTAAGAGGGCAACTACCCTAAGAAGGGGGAAACACCTATATAAGGGACCAAAAAACCACACATTAGCGACGGAGACAAAATCGTAGCAAACCACGCTAAAACCCTAAAACAACATAACTAAAATCATAAAATACTACTTGTGGAACATCGACTATCTACTTCACCGAGATAGGAGAAAATGTAACAACCCAATTTTGATTTGCGTCGTTATTCGCGTATTTTCTGATGTGGACACCAGCTCAGGTCCATGGGACGCTGCGGACAGTTCAGGATACGTCTGGTCGGGTGGAAAATGTTATTTTTGACTGATTGGTTGAGTAACTGTGATGATAATGACTATTTCATGACTTATTGCATCACATGTATGTATTATATTGATAGACTAAATGAGCTAGTATGATAGGTATTCGCCTCGAAAAGTGTGCTGACATGGGTGCCAGACAAGCGAATTACGGAAACACTAGGTCGGGGAAAGGGTTCACATAAGCAAATATAATTAAATGTGTCCAATAACTAATACGAGAACCCAGCGCAGGTCAGATGTATCGTCATGGTTGCGAACGACAAGTCGAGATGCTGAGTGTCGGGTGCCGGAACGCCCGAGGAACCAATCAGTTATGCATTTGCAAGGATAAGAACAAGGGACCAAGTCACCTATTTGTGTCACCAAAGTGGACTTTTTGACTAAATCAGGGCTAATTGATGAACCTTGGGATGAGCACAACACAAGAGATCAAGATGGGGTATAAATTGTTGACTTTGTTGATTTCTCATAAACTTTTCTCTCTTTTCAAAGAGAAAACCAAAAATTGAAAATCTGTGGGGCATCATGTGGCAAGCCTCGGGTTTTGGGGCCGTCACAGAAAACCTCCACCATCCAGAGTCCTCGTCTTTATCATTGCCACGACATACCAAATCCAATAAGAAACGTTGGTGCAGAAACACAAGATCTTTTCAGCCATAGTCGCGGGCGCTAATCAGAGATGCTCACACTCGACAAATCTCATTGGGGATACTATTGGTGCACTGGGGAAAACAAATGCTGATGACAGTCCCGAAAACCTCCTCTCAAACCTTTTTAGGTTTGGCTCGCTCAGCTCTACCATCCTTTCCTCAACACACAGGCAAAGAAAAAAGAGAGAAAGGGAGAGAAATATAGAGAGGACAGAGATAAATCAAAAGAACGGAAGAGGAGCAACAAACAAAAAGCGGTTAAATTTCCCAGGCCCATCTGACAAACACTCATGTTTGATAGAGCGAGCCTCGATGTCACTGGAGGCCCCAACACAACTGATCTAGAGAGCGAAGAAGATGTGAGGGTGAAGAAACAAACCTAGGCGCGTTGTTTAAAAGAAGCGGTTTTTATTAAAGTAGAGTGTTTGTTGTTGTTGATTGTTGTTCAAATTCGTTTCTTTGATGTTTGGATAGATAAGTTTGCATAGTGGAGCAGTAAGCAATAAACAAACCTCCAATTATTTATTTATTTATTTATTTATTTATTGATAATAATGGAGCTGATTTCATTACTCTTCATAATGGCTTACATCAGATTGTATGAGATCCCCAATATCAGGTGGTACATCATACCATACAGTAGGATTTTCATACAATTTTGATATCTTGGCTAACTCATGTGCTACTCTATTCGTGCTCCGCCTTACGAACTGCCCTCCTCCTTACGAACCGCACCCTCCATAAAGTATGATGTTTGAGAACTGTCGAACAATCTTCGAGGAGGCTCCCGAATTCTGCCCTATTGCGTGTCGAATTTTGCAGGCTTTGGACTACTACTTGAGAATCAACTTTAAACAACGTTCTCTGAACCTCCAGTGATTGTACCCATGAAAGACCCTCTCTCAATGCAATAGCCTCTGCCTCGCTTGATGGAAGATCGCCTGCTAGAAATTTGGACATTCCTTGAACATACAGGCCATTTTCATCCCACAATACTTCTAGTCAGCCCCTCCTCACTCCAAATCGATGCATCCGTGATACATTTGTACCACCTTAAATGTGGTCGTTCCCAAGCAATTGCATCTTAGTTCTCGTTACCCCCCTGCGCCCTCCTAGTCTGCTCCCTTACACGCAACTCCTTCCATTCCTCCAATTAGGCCAGATTATCCTTGATCGTCAGATGGATAGGCTTTAGATCCCTCCCCCAAACGTTATTGTTCTGGAACTTCCACATCGCCCAAAAATGCATACACATATGTTCCACAACAGTCGCCCTTGCCCTTTCACCCTTATTAAAAAACCATCTTCTAAAATCCTTAAATGAGATATGCCTTGGAAACTGAAAACTTGAGTGCCATACCCCTCTTGTACAGGACAATCCAACAATAGATGAGTTACCGACTCTTTAGACTCCATGCACAACTCACACCTTACATCAATCTCCATCCCCTATCCAATAATCTAGTTCGCACGGGAAGACAATTCTTTAGAAGGCGCAACACAAAGTGTTTTACCTTTAATGGAATGTTCAAATCCCATAACCACTTCCAGCTACCATTAGCACCCAACCCCTCTCCCTCCCCCCCTAAACACCTCTGTTATCCAATAGCCTGATTTAACCAAATACTCCCCATAATTTGTAAACTGCCATACAACTTCATCACAACCCACCCTACAACTTAGAAATTAATAGTATTACCTTTTTTTGGGAAAATGCGAAAGTAACCCACTTTGTCCGGGCCCTAATCCATCAATTTTGCCTCCAGATACATACATACACATCTCAACGTGTATTGTACGACATCTTACTAGATTAGTACCTAAAGTGGGTTACTCTAACAATTTCTTTTTTTGTTTTGATAATCGTGTGGTGTCGGCAGTTTCTTTATTTTTGGAGAATGAAAAAAGAAAAAAAAATATTATTACTTTTTTCCGAGGACTTGATGAAGTTTTGGTTCACTATGGCCCTATGGGTCCCGTAAACATGTCCAAAGATGAATTGATATACACTAACGCCTCGGGATGTGCACTTTCGCATTCCGAGCCTGTGACGACTCGAAGTTCCGGCATCCATTACAATCTTTCTTCAACTTCTCTCTCTCTCTCTATATGAGTCCGAATTGGGTTTTTGGTTTCTAGGGTTTGCGCTACTGGAGTTGGTTGGAGTTGATAGAACGGGAGCACAACAGCTCCTCCTTTGCCAATTTGTTCGATCTTCAGGTACGTTCGTTCGATTTCAATTTGGGCGTCGCTCAATTCCGATTGGTTCAATTAGGGCATGTTGGTTTCGATTTATGTCAATTGGGTTGAAGTTGAATGAATGAATGAATTGTGGATCATTGTTTTTGGTTTTCGATTTTTTTTTTTTTTTTTTTTTTTTTTTTTTTTTTTTGCGTGCTTTTGTGATTGTAGTACGGGAGGAACATTCAGCTTCCTCAACAAGATTATCATAATTGTGTGTAGGCACTTTTTTTTTGTGATTTTTGTTACTTTTCTTTGAAATTGTTGAAATTAAGAGCTTTGTTATGTCATGATTGGAATCAGTAATTTATAGTCTATGTTAGTTTTGAATCACAACTCCACCGCTATGTACAACATTGTATGCGAGCCGTTCGCCGGTCCCAGGTCTGGCTAAAGGAGGAGGGGTCTCAAGCCCATTATCCATACCTAGGAAAACGGGGGAGGGAATTGTTGTTGTATTAGTGTTGATTATGTTGGTTTGATTTGATTTGATTTGATTTCCAATTTGAGAGTGGAGATTGTAAAAGTTTTCTGGGTGTTCTTTTAATATTTTGGGGCATTGATTAACAGTTTGAGGAACAATGGGGGACCACGGAAATGGAGTCCTGCCGCTGAAAAAGAAGAAAAAGAAGCAGACCCATATTGAAGCGGAGGTGGGTCGGAATTCTTCAGGTAGGAGAGAGGCTGATAGTAATGACGGGTACGAGGACAGTGATTACAGCACCCACATTTCAGAGGAGCGTTACCGTGCAATGCTTGGTGAGCACATTCAGAAGTACCGGAGGGTGAAGTTCAATGACAATTCATCAAGATCAGCATCTGGTTCAGTTCAAATGGGATTGCCTGTTGCGAAGCGCACTGCTGGTTCCAAAGGAAGGAAAATGGGGAGTGAGGAGAGAGGGATGTGTGGAATGGATAACTCGGCAGATTACCTTAGGGAGATTAGTCCTCTTAAGCCTGCAAATTATTACGATGCAGGTTTTGGAACAGATTATGGAGCTGATAAGCTCTCTTCCTCCTTCGATTCCGCTTATTTGGGCATTGGTGAAGGCATTTCGTACAGGATTCCCCCGTCTTATGACAGGCTTGCTACATCTCTTATGTTGCCTAGCTTCTTAGAGATTCAGGTGGATGAATGTTACTTAAAGGGCACCCTGGATATGGGTTCTCTATCAATGATGACAGCCTCTAATATTAGGCCTGGCTCTCGAAAACGTTCTGTGATGACTGAACCTCAGCCTCAGTATGACTCACTTCAAGCTCGGTTAAAGGCTTTATCTGGTTCTAATTCTGTTCAAAAGTTCACTCTTCAAGTCTGTGACATTGGCTTGGATTCATCCTCCATTCCAGAAGGTGCTGCTGGTGGAATACGACGGTCCATCATGTCTGAGGCTGGAATCTTGCAGATTTATTATGTGAAGGTTTTAGAGAAAGGAGATACATATGAGGTTGATACTGTCTTCTAGTAGATCGTTGAAGACAAGGTCTTTATTTAATGGTTTTTCACTTTTAATTTTGCATCTTCTTACAGATTATTGAGCGCAGCCTCCCTAAGAAGCAAAATCTGAAGAAAGATCCTGCATCAATTGAGAAAGAGGAGATGGACAGGATTGGGAAAGTCTGGGTGAACATTTCTAGAAGAGACATCCCAAGACATCACAAAATCTTCAATAATTTTCATAGGAAACAACTGACTGATGCTAAGAGATTTGCAGAAAACTGTCAAAGAGAGGCATGTATTTTCTAAATTTCTATTTTTCTTCTTTCGAGGCATGCGCTCATGAAAACTTTCATCCTGTCTTTTCTGTTTGATTGCTCATTTGAGTGGGTGATTGTATTCTGTACATTATCTGATAGTTGATATTCTTGACAGGTAAAATTGAAGATTAGTCGTTCAGTCAAATTGATGAGGGGTGCTGCAATCCGCACTAGGAAACTGGCAAGGGACATGCTTGTCTTTTGGAAAAGAATTGACAAGGAGCAGGTACTGTTTCTTTTCTTCATGGGAAAAAGAAAAAAAAAATCATGTTTAGGTGTCTTTGGTTATTGACAAGATGCGTTTTCAAAATTATGTGTCACTTTAGTTTAATAACTTTTAGAATTTATTAAGGCTTAATCTGCTCTGTATATTTTTAGTGTTTGCATTGTTGTGGATGAAACTTCAAAAAGTACTTGCAACCTTAGTGGTCCATGTCTCATGTCCCAAACACCTTCTATTAATCTAAACAATATGATAGGTGCACCGTCTTTTGGATTAGAATAGTCTAAAAACTGGACTAAGGGGTCCATTCATGCTAGGCTGCAGCTAGGATATATCTGAAAGTTAACTAGAAGCATGAGACAAGAACAGCAAAGCCTCCATTCAAATTAGTTGGGGTTGGCTACACGGATCAAACACTTCCACATGACCTGATTTAGTAGAGTTGATGATGTGTTTTCAAAATCATTGCATGCCAACTCCTTAGTTATCTTAGGTCCGTCTACCCATGTTCCGTCGAATTCGTTGAATTTCCATACTGTCGATTTTTCTAATTGGGGGCATTTGAAGGCCATATTTGGATGTGTCTAAGCCGCAACAGTCCATCCCTAAGTTTACTTCTTCTGGCGCTACTTATTTTCTATAATCTCTATATTTTTTTATTCTAGCTTTACAAGTTTTATAGCAAACCCACCCTAAGCATCCACATCTCTGCTATGCTTATTTTATGTATGTGTTGTTGTTTCTTTATTATCCAACATTCACTCCTATAAAACAAAGCTAGCCTAATTGTGGTATGTTATAGAATCTCCTTTTACTTTTAATATGGATATTTCAGTTTTAGAAGAATATAATTAGTCAAAAACTAACGATAGAAAAAGAAGACTCATTAATAAGAACCAATAAACCTTTAAGTGTTGTATGGAAAAAATGTTCATTTCTCATCAATATGTTTTTCTGGATCCTTATTCTTTATATTTCTCACTTGAATTTGTTGATTTCGTATGGGTAAATATCTTTTGTTTCTTCTATATCCTCTTTTTTCTTCATTATCTTCAAGCCATTCAACATACAATTTGCATTTTCCCCTTGAGCTTATGTATCTGAGTGGCTGAGCCCAGACTTGATGTGATCATTTAAGGAATGAATGGAAAAGGAAAAGTAGAATAACCACACATGGAGTAGATCCATTTTCAAAATTATAAGAGCTAGAAGATATGTGATTTTCTTGCTTTCCCTCTTGTATTTTGAGGAATTGCTTTCCCTCTTGTTTATATCTTAATCTTAATTGAGAAGATAAATTTTTTTATTTGGACTATCTAGCATGAGTTGTTTTATTTATTTTTTATTTTCTTAACTAAAAAAAGGAATCATGCTTTTTAATTCGACTTCAAGATCTTAATACCTTTAAAAGGTACAAGGAATTTTTTCATGACAAATTCTCGACTTTTTATGGTCTAATACCACAACAAAACCTCGATCCAAAATTAGTTGGGGTCATTTAACAAACCTTTTATATTACAGTGTTTTTAAGGACAACTAGTTTGGTTGCGCTGCAGATATTTCTTATGTATGATCAGAAATACATCTCATGTTCTCTCTCTCAAAAGGCTTCATTCCGTTCCTTATTTCACAGCGACATTCAAAGTGTCTTTGCTTCATATATTCCATGTGTACAGTGTATCCTATATCCCATTGGTATCTTTGATACAGGAGACAACAATCCTGGATTGTTTGTTTCTATTTCTATATATCTGTGTGGAAAGTTTAAGAAATAATTTTATGATATTTTAAAAGAACTGCAATCGAAATTCTAAAATATGAAAGAATGGGATGTTTTTATCAGTTTTGAGTCTTTTCTGCATGGAAATCTTTTATGCCTGTAGATAGTTATTCCATCAGTGTGGTTGGGTTCTACCATGAATCTCTGGCCACTTAAGTTTTAGAAATATATCTATCCGAACTCTGTATCTACCTCTGTGTTTGTCTATTTATGCTACATACATACAGATTCTGTCATTTAGTTTGAGGAAGATGGTTGAAAATTTGTTCCTCATTTTTTTTTTAGAAAAATATTTTATGATTAGTGTTTCTTATAGATTGCGGTGGGCTGTTATCTACATTATGAGTTCTTATCTGTAGACTGTAATAATTAAGCACTCAAAATAGGAAGTAATTCTTCTTTCTCCTTCTATGCACTAAAATGCGTTCATTTTGAAGAATTGTCTCAAGATGTCTCGAATCATGTATAGGCCTGCAGGTTATTAATCGTTCAACTTCAAAGCCAAAGGAAAGAAAATATTGATGTTGGATTTCTATAACTTTTTCGTATTGACTTTGTTGTAGGCGGAAGTAAGGAAGAGAGAGGAAAAAGAAGCTGCAGAAGCTCTAAAGCGTGAGCAGGAGGCCCGTGAAGCTAGGAGACATGAACAGAGGCTTAACTTCCTTATATCACAAACTGAACTTTACAGTCATTTTATGCAGAATAAGTTTGCATCTCAAACTTCTGAAACTTTGACTATGGGTGAGGAAGAGCCTAAGGATGATGGGGATCTGCCAATTGCTGATGGTGCTCCTGGGGAGGAAGAAGACTCGGAGGAGGTGCAGCTGAAAAAGGAGGCTTTGATGGCTGCCCAACTCGCTGTCTCTCAGCAGAAGAGAATAACTAGCGCATTTGATAGTGAATGCATGAAGCTACGCCAGGTTTCTGAGCAAGAGGAAGTTCCAAAGGAGGCTACAATTGCAGGATCTAGTAATATAGACTTGCTGAATCCGTGAGTTCTGGTTCTCTGTTTCTAGATAATACGAATATGGCAGTGTAGTTCTAAATGGTGATAAAGATGTTGGCTCTTAATGTGATTCATGCTTGCAGCTCGACTATGCCTGTAACATCTTCAGTGGGGACGCCAAGTTTATTTAAAGGACATCTTAAAGAGTACCAGCTAAAGGGCTTGCAATGGTTGGTTAATTGCTATGAACAGGTACTCTCTCAGGAAGGAACTTGTTCTTGCATAAATTTATTGGTGATTGTTAATTGACCTAAGGTTTTTCTTTTCTTCTCCATTTATAGGGTTTGAACGGTATTCTTGCTGACGAGATGGGCCTTGGAAAGACCATTCAGGCTATGGCATTTTTAGCTCATTTAGCTGAGGTAAGTGATCTTCTTTTAATGCTTAATGTACGCTTTGTGTCTGTTGGTCATTCATTCCTTCGCCATGTCTTTTCTTTTGGGCTTGATTTTGCAGGAGAAAAACATTTGGGGACCATTTCTGGTTGTTGCTCCTGCATCTGTATTAAATAACTGGGCAGATGAAATCAGCCGATTCTGCCCTGACTTGAAAACCCTTCCATACTGGGGTGGACTTCAGGAAAGAACGATTCTTAGGAAGAACATCAATCCAAAGCGTCTTTATAGGAGGTAATGTTTTTTGAAAATAATATCCAGTGCCTCATTCTTGATAGGTTCAAATTTTGTTTTTGGAAAAGGACACATTAGACATGTTCCTCCTTAAAAAAAGGTATCAAGGTTGCTTGTGCTATGTCTTAGCGAAAAATGCTTCTTTGTTTCTGATAACTAACCACAGGCTATATTGAGCATATCCAAGATTTATATAGGAATATATTTATCACTTCTTGGTATAGGCAATGAGGATAACTAGTAATCCAGGGTTGAGTCTTCTTGTAGGGTTTCTTCTCTCTGGAAGTTCACTAAGATGAAACTTCATGAAGCTTTGCCTGGATTCATTTGCAAGAAATGCAGTCATGAGGGACATCTTGTCAGCTTAAAAAATGTGAACTTAGGATCCACTCTTTTAGTTTCTCGATTAAAGTTATTGTAGTTTTTTATAGGGTGGTCTTTTTTTAAATATTCCAAAATTATTTCCTCATAACCATCTTCAATTCACATTTTCCATGCTTCATAACGTGTTTTGGTTGTTTGGCTTTACCTAACAGACACTGATTGCTGCTGCATGTCATCAGTGTTCTGAACTTCTGTAATGAAAGTCACATCTTTTTTTCCATTTAACAGAGACGCTGGATTCCACATACTTATTACTAGTTACCAACTGCTTGTTTCTGATGAAAAATATTTCCGGCGTGTGAAATGGCAGTATATGGTTCTGGATGAAGCTCAAGCAATCAAAAGTTCAAACAGGTATGTTCCTATAGTTTCTAAAATAATGAGAATAATGTGATTGCTGATCAGTTTAGCTTAGGGTTTAATTTCACGTAAGATTCTTTCACAAACAAATGAGGTAAGAGCTAAAAGAGCATAATTTGCCCCAATTGTGTAAGACTGTCTATTTCTGCCAAATCAAAAGAAAGATATAGAATTCCTAGTGGGAGGATTGTACTTAAAGCTTTTATAAGGTTGCCAATCAGATTCTTGCCCCATTTTTTAGGTCTTGCTCATTAAGTCGGAAATACATGTTGCTGTGTGCGTGTGATTTCAGTCAATAATTAATTAATGGTGTTTCCTCTTAAAAAAAAAAAAAGAAATTAAGCTTTTTCATAGTTTTGGGCTTACTGTCTCTGCATATACTCACAATGATAGTACTGAAAATGCAGTATAAGATGGAAGACACTGCTCAGTTTTAATTGTAGAAATCGCTTGCTTCTTACTGGGACACCTATACAAAATAATATGGCGGAGCTTTGGGCCCTTCTTCATTTTATTATGCCAACATTGTTTGATAGTCACGAGCAATTCAATGAGTGGTTCTCAAAAGGGTACGTATCTCTTGGGAAAACTTCATATTGTATTCGAATGCTTCCATTTCAATCATATCTATGCTGTTGACGATTACCTTTTTGTCCCCTTCCCTAATTCTATCAGTATTGAGAACCATGCTGAACATGGAGGAACTTTAAATGAGCATCAGCTCAACAGACTGGTGAGTTCGTTTTATTTTTTGACTTTTGGTAGGAAGCAATAATACAGTGTAGATTGTTTCTTTGTTTCATTATTTGACTATTTTGTGTCTGGACGACATTTGATTTTAGTTTTTGGTCAAGTTTTTGGGCAAAGCATGGAAAAGGTTGCAAGTTACAGTTCTTTTTTTTTTGGCTGAATGTGTCATGACCTCCATTGTGGATTTCACATTGATTTTCTATACTTCAGCATGCAGTATTGAAACCATTTATGTTACGCCGAGTTAAAAAAGATGTGATCACTGAGATGACTAGCAAAACAGAGATCACAGTCCATTGCAAGTTGAGTTCAAGGCAGCAAGCATTTTATCAAGCTATAAAGAATAAGATATCTCTTGCTGAATTGTTTGATGGTAGCCGTGGACATCTTAATGAAAAGAAAATTATGAACTTAATGAATATCGTCATCCAGCTGAGGAAGGTAATTTAGTATTGATGGTTAGCATTATTTTTTATTGAGTATACATATGAATTGACTTATTGTCTTGAAGTCTTTATTTGTTTGATATAATTTGTTGCATTTATTGTTATTGGTTGTTATATTTCTTTCCTTCTGATTGTAGGTCTGCAACCATCCAGAGTTGTTTGAGCGAAATGAAGGAAGCACATACCTGTACTTTGGAGATATACCAAATTCTCTTCTACCACCTCCTTTTGGGGAGTTAGAAGACGTTTACTACTCAGGAGCTCGTAATCCAATAAATTTGAAGGTATCCCTAAATAAGTATCTCTGCTTCAATTTAATATTCACTTTCCAAGAAACACTGGCCTATTTTGGCACCTTTGGGTATGAATATTTTTCTGCTCCTTGACACTTGGTAGATTTTAACTTTTACAGATACCAAAGTTGATATATGAAGATATTGTCCAAGCTTCTGTGGTTAATTGCTCGACATTTGGCCAGGGAATCCAGAAAGGACTATTTGAGAAACTTTTTAATGTATTCTCACTAAAGAATATATATTCATCGGGAATCCCACAAAATGTTAGCCATGAAGATTCTCCGGTTAGCAGTGGAGCCTTTGGCTTTGCTCGCCTAATGGATTTGTCTGCTGAGGAGGCTTCATTTTTATCTACAGGATCTTTTATGGAGAGGCTGCTATTTTCCATTATAACATGGAATCGACAATCTTTACAGGAAAGTTGGGACTTTCTTATGGAATCTGAGGATGACGATCTTCAGTGTGATCAAATAGAGAGATGGAAAATAAGAGCTGTTACACGAATGTTGCTGAGGCCATCAAGATCTGAATCTAATTTCCTGCGTCAGAAATCTATGCATTGTCATGGTTACCCTCCTCTTGAACCATTGGTTGTCTCTGTGCAGGATAGGCTCATAAACAATGTTTCTCTTCTTCAGTCAACATATGCTTTCATCCCACGAACTAGAGCTCCACCAGTGAGTATTGCAGTCGTTAATATGTTGGAAAAAATATATATGTGAAGACATTTACTTATTATTTATTTTCTTTTTATCAGATTGATGCCCTCTGCAGCGACAGAGACTTCACCTATAAAATGCTTGAAGAGCAGCATCATCCCTGGCTTAAGAGGTTGTTTGTTGGCTTTGCCCGCATATCTGATCATACTGGCCCTAGAAAGCCTAAAGGTGGACTGCATCCATTGATACAAGAGATTGATTCAGAGTTACCTCTAGCACAACCAGCACTCCAGCTAACATACCAGATATTTGGGTCTTCTCCACCTGTGCAAAACTTTGATCCTGCAAAGATGCTCACTGTATGCTTATATTTCATTTTTAGCCCCTCTATTTTATCTGCTTTCTAGAGAGTTAATTTGACTCTTCATTGCTGTTGTTTAGGACTCCGGAAAGCTTCAAACCCTTGATATATTGTTGAAGCGTTTGCGTGCTGGGAATCATCGTGTGCTTTTGTTTGCTCAAATGACGAAAATGTTAAACATTCTTGAGGTAATGTAGTTCTTATTTCATACAAGTTTTAGCTTAATGAGATATCCTGAACTAACTGATAGCATAGCTTCACTTTGTCTTGGAAGTGCAACTTGTCATGAATTGTAGTAGTTTATGGTGATTAGTTTGCTTGGACACGGCAACAATTCAACTAAGGAGGAAGGTTACTTTATGTATATGTTATCTTTTTGGATAAGGAACGGCTTTTTATTCTTGTAAAAAAGTTTGCAACTACAAAAGCATAATTCAGTATATGCATGTTTCATAAGCTGGACTTGGGCATACTTCTGAAGTGTAGTTAGTCATAAGCGACAACAATCAAAGTTACGGTCAGATACTTGGTTAGCTCCTATGAGGTTAATCTAGCTCTTAACTCTGTTTAGAACCCTACTTAACATTTTTATTCAACAAGCAAGGGGGTTTGCTGAAGTCCTGTGGTTTTGGGAACATTGACAAATCTGTGCTCACATAGATTAAAATACTTCCTGGACATAATTGAGCTTATAATTTTGAAATCTTTAAGAAAGAAATTAGGCCTGCTATGATTTATGGGAGTGAATGTTCAATGGTTAGAGACAAGTCAGACAACACACACATAAAGCTTAGAAGTGATGTGGATGCTTAGGTATATGTGTAGTAAAACCTTAAGGGTATGGTTGAGAATACAGAAGAAAAGTAGAAATAGTACCAATGGATGAAAAAAAGAAAAGAAAAAGAAAACTAGAGATGGGCAGTGCGGCGGAAACCTCGACGCACTAGCAAATACTTAGTTCAATGTGCTAGCTATTGAAGGAATTTAAAGGTATAGGGTTAGACCTACGAGATGCATTCTTTGTAAAAGATTTAGAACAGTCCAAATCACATGAACTGCATTGAGTCAAACTGAGTGGAAGGATTGGATCCACGATTCCACATTGCCAACCCCAACTAATTTGAGGTGGAGGCTTTGTTGTTGTGGTGGTTGTTGCAAACTTCTAAGAAGAGAAGAAAAGAAAATCATAAAACAAGGAGCAAGTGACTTGCTAATATTTTTCAATCTCACTAACTGAAATCCATAGGCTAGCCTGGCCTCTATATCCTTGGATTTGTTATGATTATGAAACCTAAGCCTATATATATAATAAATCTTGCTGAAATTAATGCATGTTGGTAAACTATTCCTTTTTCTTTTTTTTATAATTATTTGTTTTTTTATCTCTTAGGGAATTTGTGGGCATTTCCGTAAATTTGTCCTGTAATTGAATAAATATGTTTCCGTTGCAGGATTACATGAATTATAGGAAGTACAGATATCTTCGTCTTGATGGATCATCCACGATTATGGATCGCCGTGACATGGTTAGAGACTTCCAGCATCGGTATGCCATTGTTGCAGTTTCCCTTTTCTTTCTTTTCTTTTCTTTTTTTTTTTTAAAGTTGCAAAACCTCTTTTAAGTTGAGATCCACGAAAACTGTTTTTGTTGCAGGAGCGACATATTTGTATTCTTGCTTAGTACCAGAGCTGGTGGGTTGGGTATTAACTTGACTGCTGCTGACACTGTCATATTTTATGAAAGCGACTGGAATCCAACCTTGGACCTGCAAGCAATGGATAGAGCTCACAGGCTGGGTCAGACTAAAGAGGTTAGCATTTAGTGCTTATTACTATAGCAAAAGGTGCACTAGTGACGTGAACTTCACTTGTTCCTTTTGTTGTATTGGGTTTTTCCCCTTCCTAGGAATTAGACACTTGTAGGATGAGTCATAATATACCCTATTTACTTAAATACTTGTTGGATTATATATATTTAATATTTCAGGTCACCGTTTATCGACTAATTTGTAAGGAGACTGTTGAAGAAAAGATTCTGCAGAGGGCCAGTCAGAAAAATACTGTGCAACAGCTGGTCATGACTGGTGGTCATGTTCAGGGTGATGACTTGTTGGCTCCAGAGGATGTAGTGTCATTGCTGATTGACGATGCCCAGTTGGAGCAGAAATTGAGGCAAGCGCCATTACAGGTGTGTTCTATCTCTGATCTATGAAACTGTGTTTAGTCAAATGGTTTAAAACTGCTATCCTTCTTGGCATTTGGGCCTGGTCATTTCTTTTTTTCTTATTTGTGAAATGTTCTCCTTTATTGTTTGTCTTCTGTGCTGATTAGTTATTTTAAACTTCTTAAAGTTTTTTATCCTGTTGAAATTGAAAATCAGATACGATGCATATTTGAATTAGCATATTATGTTGTTGCAAGTTGTAACGTGCAATTTGAAGATGAACTAATTATTAATTAGGTGAGAAAGCCATGTCAAATAAAAGGTCGTGCCGTAATATAGAAAAAGTGGCTCTAAAGATCCTGTACCTGTACAACGTAGAATGATTTTGAGGATCACCTGGTGAAATGAAGAAATACTGGAATTCATGTATCTGCATACAAGTTTTGTATAAAAGATGAAGTATATTTAATATTCTGCTACACTTGGGGAAATAGGGGAGCCTGTTTCAATATTTGTCAATGTGGGGCTGTTAAGAACTGGAATTAGGAGGCGATGAAATTTTTAGGATGACTAATGGGACTCTGATTCTTCTTTTTATTTATTTATTTATTTATTTATTTGAGGTTGAATTGAAAGAAATGAACACGGGGAAGGCTCTAGGATCATATAGCTTCCTAAGAATTTGTGAATGGAGACCTTGTTTAGCAAGATAATTAGCATGCAGATATTTACAAGAACAATGAAAAACAAATTGTTGTAATCTAGGAATGATTAAAATGGTTTGTTGACCATTCTGTGCTGTTATATTGAAGAGACAAAGCAAAAATCATTAATTTATGAGTTGAAAAAAGAAATCAATTTAACTTTGGTAGGTTTCGCATTCACATACATGAACACTATATCTTATCCTTTTTATTTGGTTTATTATTCAACTTTCAAAAATGCGATGTATTTATATGCCTCATTTCATTGTGTTCTGTCCACCTACTTCTAGCCTGTTGACTCAAAACTTAATGCTGCTTGTTTGAATTGCTGTCAGGGCAAGGATAAGCAGAAGAAGAAACGAGGAACAAAGGGAATACGATTGGATGCTGAAGGAGAAGCATCCTTGGAGGATTTGGCAAATGCTGGGCCAACAAGCATTCCATATGGTCCTGGGCACGAGGTTATCCCTGATCAGGAGAATGTGAATAAGAAGGTACTGTGTGATCTCTCTATTTTCAGAGCTTCTCATTCAGTGATGTATATCCCATATTATTTCATTTCAGTTCAATTATTAGAAACCAACCAATTTGGTATTGAGGCGTTGTTGTGGTATTATAATTTCTAGGACTCATAATTTTGGAGCTTTTTAAACATATTTTAGTCCAAAGTGCTTTAAATCTGTGGAGGTTGGAGCATATGCATGTCGTATTTGTATGGAAGCACATCTTAATGTCATTTGCCTTTGGTTTCTCTTTTAAAAGGGTGAATAGATTGAATAATTCCAAACTAAAAGTTATGTTTGTGATATCCCTAACTGCACTTTTGTGGTGAAATTTCCACTATTTCTTTGGAAATTTATAACAAGTTTTCGATCTATTGCCTCCTCCCACCCAACTAACTCACAAAGAAGTTTCAAGTTTCCAATTTCTTTTTCCGCATAAGCACAAATGAACTCCCAAAATCGATATGAATGAAATTGAGACAACATGCAAAGTTTGGGATAATCTTAGACAAAATTGAGACAAAACAGCAAGCAAAGTTTGGGTTAGAAATAGATGAAATTCCTATTCCAGGATTCTATGATGAGTTCATGAAGCAACTCTTGAATTCCTTCTGTTCATCATCCATCCCCTACCTACTACTAGACACCCTTGCGCATAATGAGTCTTTCTTGATATTAAATCTCTACTACTATTTTGCCAATGAAGCTCTATTCTTCTTCATAATCTTGCCCTCCAATCCTTCCTTTGACAACAGTCACTGAATTTGGTCCCTTCATGATATTCTGATGATTGTTGTCCTTCATTCCCATCCAATGGAAGTCCAGTGCGCCTTCTTCTTGATCATTGTGGCTACAGTAGAAAAGTGACAAAAAGTAACTAGGTATTGCAGCTCAAACTTACCACTGTTAGCAGGAAAACATTTGGTTAATGTACTCCATCCATTAACATGTTTTCACTGTAGTTCATTTTCACAATCCTGATATAAGCATCATTACCTTTTTTTTTTATCGGTTATAAGCATCATTGCCTAGATTCTATCTGCTATGTAAGCCAACATTATTATGCAGTTAGAAAATAGTTTTTCATCTTTCAAATTTTGAGGCCTGGCATTTGAATGATCTTCGATGATATTCATTTTATTGCTTTGTCAAGTAGATTATATTCTGTGTGAATCATTGAATCCTAATTAAAAATATATATGGAAACATAGATTTATATTAAATACTGAAACCATGCTGGCCGTGGTCGGTATTCTGATTTGAAACCTCGTTTTATTTGCATTCTGCTTATATTGAGAGCAATAGAAACTCTAAGTTATCTGGAACCATTGTCTGATTCATTATTATCACACGATCCGTGTTTTGATTTTATGTAAATACATTTCCAGAAACGACCAATGTTTGCAAACCTGCAAATTTGATAATCAGTAGCAGTAATTGTTACTATTATTGTTTGGGATGCTAGCTATTGTTCTCATTTTTACCTGATCAACATTTTCATTTTCCTTTTTGTAGAGGAAAGCTGGTTCGGATAAGCAGAACTCTTCGAAACCTCGGAATTCTCAGAAAGTTTCTAAAAATGCTGATTTGGGTAAGGAAATGGATGAAATGGCGTCTCTTGAGAACGAGTTAGAGGATCCCTATAGGGAGATAGATCCTCAACATCAGAAGCCGAAGAAACCAAAGAGACCGAAGAAAAGCATAAATGAGAACTTAGAACCTGTTTCAACCATTATAACCATTCCAGCTTCTGAACCTACAGATATCGGAGTGGCAAATGGATCTGACCCTGCTAATTTCAGAGAAGAGAGTGGGGAAGATATCTCACTGCACGATCACTCTCCAATGAGCTGATTGGCGACATCAAAGGACAGATCCAGACTATATGGACAGATTTCAATTGTGTTGGGTTGGTATCCCCGGTTCAGACTTCTGGGCTGAAAAGAACCAGAGTGAAGAATGGCCCTTCTAGTTGACGCCAAAGGCTTAAGGAACTAAGGTGAAGAAATTTATCAGCATTTTGACTACCAATTTCTGTTGCCAGTGCAATTAACCTGATTTGCAGGTTCATCACAGCTTAAAATCCAAGTACAAGGTTCCCTACATCCATATATCTCTCTTAGTGCTTGTATCCGTAATTTTTGGGCTGTAAACACTATGTATATCCAGATTTTGTATAGATGTAATTGATCCCCATTGCTTAGTTGCTTAATATAATATGAAGAAAAATTAGAAAACTGACGTATTGGGGAATTCTGTATAGCAGCTGAAATTTTTGAGAGTAAGGCCTTAAAATATGCGATAATCAAAATTTAACGTTGCAGATTTATTGTCTCTTCTCCTAAGAAGATGGTCTTGGTGCAAAGAAAGTCTAGGCTTTGTAAATAAAATGTGGCGAATTCTTTACAAGAATCATGTTGATTAGGAAAGGCTCAACTCCTAATGTCCATCTTAATCACTTAATGTTATTCACTCAAACGAGATCGTATGGAACTCAATTTCCATAAAGAATTTTCCAGCCACGCCTGTAGATTAGTAGTGCAAAGGCATGCTCCAACCTCTACAAGGTCAGGTGATCAATTCCCAATATATATTAAAAAAAAACAAAAAGGTCAAACTAAAAGCACCCCAACTATATATAAGGGCACTCCAGCAATGTATTATTTTTTGAACTCTCATGCGCTTCACTATAATATATACTTCACTAAAATATATACATTGGCGTGCCTTTATACGCAATTGGAATGCCTTCAGCGCATCTCAAAGAAAAAACTCTACAACGAGTTTATGACCGCTTATTGTGGAAATGAAAGAGATGAACCCATACTAAACAATTTTTAAGACGTAAAGCTAATCAAATCAAATTGAAGTGGAAAGAGAAGGTGTTCAATGTCTTCTCACTTTGGCCAATCCGAAAATTATGAAAATGACATTAATTTATTTAAAAACAAGGTCTAGCTCCAAGTCTCACAAAAGGTGCACACGACTACAACTTAGAACTGGGGTGTCTTAAGTTCACAGGCACACTCCATCAAAGATTAAGAGCTTGAGCATGGTGCCGGATATGATCATCGATGAAAGTCGCAATGAAGTAGTATGAATGATCATATCCAGGCTGAAAACGCAAAAGCAGGGGCACATTCACACTCCTGCAGGCCTCTTCGAACTTCTTGGGTAGGAGCTGATCGGGTAAGAATTTGTCGTCTTCACCCTACAGAAACATCATAATATCACATTGGTGCAGACATGAGACATCATTAAGCTATTACCATTTTTTTTTTTTTTTTTTTTGACGAATAAGCTATTACCATTTTTTTTTTTTTTTTTTTTGACGAATAAGCTATTACCTTTGAAATATAAGAAAAGAAGGATGCAATAATGCTAATGCACCTTCACAATTGGCGATTTATTCATTTGCATTCCATTGCCAATTGGAAGCATTTTTCCGAACGGGTTATAGGAGTAATGACAGAACAAACGAGATCTATATTTAAGACAAGAACGGAAACTTATTCCCTTCAAACTTCAAAGCATAAGATGAAAACAGCCAATGACAATAAGCAATCCTCGCCAAAACATAACAAGAAACTCTAACAAGGAGTGGATCAATCCATGTGGAGAAATTTTAAAAAAGAAACAACTCTGAGACTTTCCAATATTATAAGGACTTCTGAAATATCTTTGTTTTCTTCTTGTATTGATCATCTACTCTAGTTTTTTTATGCTGGCAAAAACAAAGGTAACCTACAGTACACTGAAGTTGTTTTTACTGATAATCATGTATCACACTTGAATTTAACGAGCGAAACCAAGAAGAACGAAGATAGAGCGTAAAATAATTAGGATCATAGATGCAAAACAATTAATTTATTATTTATTTATTTTTTAAGAAACAAAATAAAGGAAGAGAGAAGGAAAAGCAATTGTAGCCTAAAGGTTAGGAGTGGTGCAAAGAAAGATGGCCCTTCTCAAGAGAAAATTCAATAGGAATCATTTTAAATAGTTCAAAATCACTAGAAGATGCCAAAACCTGGAGTAACATAAACAGATAACAATAATTTTATGAAGGTTGAAAATTTTCCATTGTCAAAGAGACAATTACCAAATAAGACAATTTCTTTCCCTCACCTGATCTATTAGTATCGTGGCTGAAAGATTGTTGTGTTTAGCAATCAGGGAAGTGGCGTCATATTCCTGCAGATTTAGTGGTCATTTTTTCAGGATATTCAGAAACATTGAATGTTTTATAAGAATAAACAAAATGCCAGCTTAAGCATCTAAGGATTACCTCCCAATCAGATTTATTGTCACCCAAATAGTTTGAGAAGGCCTTCTGACCCCAAGGGCAGTTTATTGGATTGCAAATAGGTGCAAAAGCGGAGACAGACTGCAAAAAAGGGAGAGAAGAAAAAAGAAAGGCCTCTTGGATGAAACTGCATTTTCAAAGGATTGCTATTTCCATAAATCCATTAATAGAGAAAGTCAAAATAAAATACCTTGTACTTGTCAAGGTTTTTCAAGTAGATTGTCAAGGCTCCATGACCACCCATTGAGTGCCCAAAAATGGATGCACGGTATGTGTCGAGTTGATCAAAGTTTTCACTTAAAACCCTTGGCAATTCCTTGACAACATACTCATACATACGCCAGTTCTTCCACTTCTCTTGAGTTGCATTCAGATAAAATCCAGCCCCTGTCACAAGGAGGTAGAAGAACTAAGAACCACCACCAAAACCACAATTGATCATGTGTTTTCTATTTGCAGTGCAAGCAGTGAGGATCTAACAAATGTTAACTTGGTTACGAAAAATCTAAGAAAATCGTTTTGGTCAACCAAAAACTTACAAAATGTTGTCGCACACACAATGAAGATTCAAATTTCAATAACTTCTCACACTACCAAGTACCAACTGTGAAATATTGGTAAATGGATTTGTGCCCCTTCACAAAAGTTCAACTAAAAATTCAAGAATAAACGAAAATGGTTTTTTAATTTTCTTTTTTGGTACTTGGATCTCAATATCATAACAGTAACAGAAATATCAAGGGAGGCTACATCAAAATAAATAAATAAATAAAAATATACAAAAATATCAAGGCTTCGTGCATACCTAATCCAAAGTCCCAGCTATCTGCTTCTCCTTCCACATTGAGACCTCCTAAAAAGCATGAAAGAAAAACAACATAAATGAAATTGTAGAGTCAGCATATGAAGAGCGGCTCAATTAACACCAAGAAATATAATTTCGTGTGGAAAATGAAACGCATGTGAAAATGAAGGCAAAAAGAAAACAAAGAATATTTTGCGCAATCCATGCTCAAAATGAGATTGTTCAGATCAATAATTTTAATCTTACCACTGAAATGATCAATCATTTCAACTCTTAATAATTCCTTGAAAAGCAGTAGTCATACAATCAAGTTTTCAGACCATATCGTAATCCAAACCTTAAACCTCAAACCTAAATTATTAAAATTAGGTTCAGCATACTGCAAAGTAGCACCATACAAAAAGAAAACCATGACTTACTAGGAGATGTATCCGGGGCAATTAGTGCAACACCCTCAGCAGCAGCAACGCGTTGCGCACCGGACTTTGCAATAAAATTCTCATCCGTGCAAGTAAGGCCAGAAAGCCAGTAAAGCACCTGCATAGAAACACCATCCAAACCAGCTCAATTAATGAAAATAACAATCTAATTTCACTACATTTCCCAAAATTCTTCACAAACACAAAAATCACCAAATTGATCAGCTAAACCAATTGGCTTAAATCCCAATGAACCAATTCCACAACAAAGCAATCCAGCAAATTGATCGACTGAACCAAATCTAAAAAGGGCAAAACCCCAATCAACAGAACCCCATGAAAATAACACTCTTAAGCATTGATTTTTCTAACACAATGATGATAAGAAACAAGACTTCCCATCAAAGAGCAGCATTGAATATAAAATTCAGATCTGATTGAACAAGCCATAGAGAACCATCAGATGGGTAACAGTTGGATCATGGAATGTTGGGAAAATGGATGAAACAGGAGAAACCCTGAAAAGGGAATGCACAAAACAGGAAAATAAATATGGGTTTTGAAGTATTTGGAGAGAGATTGACTTACTGGGAACTTGTGGGAAGGAGAGGGTGAGGGAGGGAAGTATATGAAGAAGGTCATGGAGCAGCCAAGTGTTGGACTGAAATGCTTGTATCTCTTGTTGTGCCCACCAAACATCTTTGCACTGCTAATCTCACTGGGCTTCTCCTCCATTGCTGTGCTGTTGTTGTTGTTGTTGAACTGTGTGTGTGTGTGTGTGTGTGTGTGTGTGTGTGTGTGTGTGTGGGAGAGAGAGAGCAAAAATGGGGGTTTAGGCTTGAAAGGAGGACCGGAGAGGTGATGATGAAGGGGTGAAATGACTGGAATAGACGTGTCTTTTTGATTGAGTGGAGACTGTTGGGATGGGTAGGTGTGTCAGTTCAATAAAAAAGACACGTTTTTTACTCTACTGGAACAGCAAAGTTTTGAAGCTACACCTCGAGAAGTTGCCATGTGGACATGAGCTTTTTTTTTTTTTATGGTATTGGGCTTTTAAACCGGCCTCATCCTTATCAGGCTTTTTTTTTGAGGCCATCCAAATCAGGCTTAAAACCATAATTTGGGCCTAGTTTTATTTTTTTTTACTTCAACAGTAAAAAAAAAATACATCATTTTTTAGGAAAATGATAATCTAATACACTTTGGGCGCACACTTTATTTTTTAGCGTATTTATGGTGTTTTGTTAGATATACGGCTCATGTTTAGGGAGACAAGAAGGAGTCATAAATGACTAAAAAATAAAGTGTGCGTCCAAAGCGTGTTGGATTATCATTTTTCTATTTTTTGACAAGTGATCCCTTTTGTCTCATCAAAAAGTGAGGTGTTTTATCAACACATACAAAGAGATGCCATGAACACAAAATGAAGTCTAGAACTAGGGATGCAAATGGATATACCCACGGGTGATGGAGATTTACCCAAACGAGTATGGGTATAGAGATTTTAAATGGGAGAGGGAGGTGAGGATGAGTACAAAATTCCATACCCACATGGGTATGGGTACGAGTATGAGTAATAAAACATACCTACGGGCATATTCACAGGTAATACTCGTGGGGATACCTATCTAACCATAGGATTCCCATATATCAATTTATACCCTATATGATATTTATTATTATTATTATTATTATTATTATTATTATTATTATTATTATTATTATTATATACACACCATATGATATTTATATATAAATATTACATAGTTTCCACTCCGAAACACTCGTACATATGCCAATCAAACTTAATTATAAGTGTTAGCTCTTAGTAAGAACTTTTATTGCATGAGTTAATTTTTTTAATTATTTTTGTTAGAATTTCAACAATTGTGTTGTTATGTATGTATATTTGATACCTTGTTTGTTACAATTTTTTTTTTGAGAATCTCCGCAGGAATCTCCAATGGAGAATGAAACGGAGAAAAAAATTCCCACTGGGATTCCTCATCCCTACAAAAATCTTCATGAAATCCCCATGGGGATCTCCAATGAGTAATGAAATGGGTAAAATATTATCTCCATGGGGATTCTCCATACTCATGAGGATTTGATGACTATGGGTACGAGAATTCATCCCCAGATGGATATGGGTAATAAATTTTTTAGTAGGTATAGATATGAGAATGAAGTCCCCATCCCCTACCCTACCCATTTTCATCCCTACTCGGAACATTGTGGAGAAAACACGCTTGACTTTGTATTTATATACTTATTGTTACAAGCAATTACAACCATAGTATCTAACTACAACCGTTAGATCACTCATACATGGATCGATGACTCATACACTAAACTTAACAGCCAACTCAGCAGACAGCCAATACAACCATGACACATCATCTACAATACACATCAACAATCCTAATGGTTTGTTCTAATATCCACCCTTAAACGAAGGGGGAGTGGAATGATGGGAAGCTTGCCACATAAAAACATAAACCTAGGACCATGAAAAGGCTTAGTAAAGCCATATGCAAGCTAATCTTCTGTAGGTACATGATGAACTAAAAGTTGACCAGCAAGAACTCTATCATGAACATAATGAACATCAAGTTCAATGTGTTTAGTCCTCCCATGATACACATGATTCTTTGCCAAGGCTTGAGCACTTATATTGTCACTCTAAGCTACCGGAACAACAGGAAGAGGAAAGCCCAACTTAGACAACAACGACTGAATCCATGCAATTTCAGCAGAAACCTACGCCAAAGCTCAATACTCCGACTCTGTACTTGAACGAGCTACAATTGGTTGCTTCTTGGACTGCCAATTGATCAAATGTGAGCCAAGAAACATTGCACAACCAACCACCGATCTACGATCATCAAGCGAAGTGGCCAAGTTAGCATAAAAAAAAACTCGTAACATACATATGGGAACTATGACGAAAACATAAACCCCAGTCCGCGCAGTGCCCTTTAAATAACACAACATTTGCCTTAAAGCCTGCCAATGTGCCTCAGTTGGATCGGAGCTTGCTGGTATTGACTCAACGGATTCACAACAAAAGCACTATCAAAACGTGTATGTACCGAATACTGAAGACTTCCAAGTAGTATTTGATAGCTATATATTTGTGTCCTTAATTTTGTGTGCATTTAATATATTTTTATGTGTCCAAGTCTCCAATTTTAGCTTGTAATTGTTTATTTTCGCATATTTTATGTTGTAGGGTATGTTGATAAAAAAGAATAAAAGTGAAGCTCTTTTGGATCATTTTATGTTCTACTTCGTAAAGCGCACTTGCACGCATCTCAAGACAACGTCGCAGGACCCACATTGGTGTATGGCGTTGGCTGATTGATGCAAGTGAGTTGGAGATGCCCTTAAGTTGAAGAAATGCGAGAAAATTTGCTAATTATTAAAGCATTGATGAGACGATTCAGCAGCCGTTCAGATTGCCTCGAAACGTACAAAGTAATGTAGATCTGAGTTAGATGGAAGCATAAGGGACGTGGAAAGGTAATACAACTCTTATACACGTGTTTCAGGAGTCACCAGATCACGCCTCGAGAAAAGCGCCAACAACAGATCGGATGAAGCAATTCACCAGCTGGGCCCACACATCCGCACTCGCTTCCTGTGCCACTCCCGCATGCGCTCCACGTTTCGTGCGCAGACCATTCTTCCTGTGCGCACTGCAGCATGCTCCCGTCTATACCTGCTACCCTCCTGTCCACAAGATCGCCTCGAGATGCACACCTAGACCAACTCCCATTCCTTCTTCGCACGACTTTCTCCATGCACGTACGCGCTCTCTTTCCTCCCGCGACGCGTCTCTGTCTGCCATCCATCTTGCCTCGAACAATGTGCCGAACTCCTCTCCAGCATCAGTGAGCCACGTATCCTCTTCAACAGGCGTGTTTCGTCAGCTGATCAACCACAGCAGGGGCAGATAGGGAAATTCACAGCGATTTTAGGGCTTTGACTAGTTCGACCTAACCCCTTTAATAGTTTAACCGAGCTTGGACCTTTTGACCTGTCGTTTTCTCACTTAAAAAGAGCAACAAAGTGTGTTTCTCATCGTCTTCTTCATCAAGAACTCCATTTTTTCATATTTTGATAAATAAGGACTAGTTTTTAGTGTTTAAGAATTATTTTGCCCTCAGCTCACCTTCGGGTGACACTAAGGGATTTTTATTTAATTGTATTAATATGTTTTATTAGTGTAGCTTAGAATGGTAAAGATTGATAGATTCGACAAAAGATGAGATCAGATTTGCCATGACCTTGGGACCAAAGATCATTGAGTTTGATCTTTTCATGAACTCATTCTCTTTATTATTTTAGTTTACATATTTTTGATACTTGATTTACTTGTCGAATGTTTTGTATTGATGAATGATGTTTGGTTGTATTTCTTGTTCTACTTAATGTTATTTTTATTATTCCACACTCTATGCTTTGATTGCACTGACCACGTAGTCACTGAATTAAGGAGGGATAGTCACTGAGACCTCGGGGCTATCGAACTAGAACTGGACACTAGAACTTAATATAGTAGCATACACCGACCGATTGCCTAGACTTTAAGAGACCTTATAGGGTTATGAACTTAATGCTTTGATATTCTTACGCTGCTCATACAGACCCGTGGAGCTCGAGGGTTGAGATTGTATTCTCGCCACCGAGACTTTGGGACGAGATGAATTATAGGATATCTAGTCTATAAATTGAGTTGAACACATTATTTGATTGATTCATCGCACATATAATTTGATTGGTAAATTCAAGTCTAAAATAAATTTGCTCTTGTTATGCTTTCTAGATAGTTCAATAATTCTATTACTTGTTTGTTTATGTTCAAATCGCTTAATCTACTCTAGTGCTATGTGCAACTATTCTCCATGGATTCGATAAACCCGATGTAACATTATTTTGCGCCACTATTACTACTGCGAAGCTATACACTTGGGGCTCGCGTCAGGTTGCAAGTAGGGCGGGGAATCCCCGTACCTCGCAGAGCCCCGCCCCAATGGGGCAAAATCTTGCCCTGTCTGCGGGGCAAGGCGGGGATGGGGATTGCTCTCGCTTCGTGAGAATTCCCCACCCCGTGCCTAACGGGGATCTCTGTGGGGATTCCCTGCCTTCTGTCCCGTTCGCAACATAAAATTTTCCATTTTTTAATTTTTTAATAAAATTTTATGTAGTTTTTTATTAAAAACTTTTGTAATCGTATGAAATGGAATTCAAGATTTCCAACTCTAAAACATAACTTTTACCATTAAACCAATTCTACTATATATATTATCATAAAGATATATTAAAGTATAGTCAGAATATTATTGAAATTTATTTGTCATATTAATTTATAAGGAATCATAAAAAAATAAAAATTTTAAGGAATGTTTTATATTTAATTAAGTATGAAGAATTGTAACTCAATCAACATAAAATATCAAAAACAAGATTATTTGAGAAAAGTAGTTTCCTAAATAAAATAAAAATCGAGAATATAGTTAAGTGGTAAAAAGGACAAGGATTAGAGATCAAAAGGAGTTCTTCGCAAAATTGATAGGGCACCGCGTGGATTCCCTGCCCTACATAGATCCCCGCGGGGCAAGGTGTGGGGTGACAAAGTTCTCCCGACGGGGAATTTTTTAGGATAGATCATCGCCCCGCACCTCACGGGGATGGGATGGTAACTCAATTCCCGCCCCGCCCTGCCCCACTTACAACCCTACCTCTAAGTAAGCTCCGATATAGAGTAAGGTCAGAGAAAGAAAGACCAACATCATCATAAATCAACTTTCCAACAGAAGCAGGGGTATCAATTACCTTAGCATTAAACATACCACCTTTCATTAGCAGCTGCTTAATATAAACATATTGTGTAAGATACAAACCAGAAGCATCCCTTCTGGCTTTCATGCCGAGAAACAAGCTAACCTCTCCAATGTTCTTAAGAGCAAACGTACTATGCAACTTCGACACAAAGTCTTTAATAGCACCAGAATGTAACCCAGTAACCACAATATTATCCACATATACAAGGATGAACAACACAATAGTACCATCTCGAAAAAAGGAATTATCAGCCTTCGAATTTCAAAAACCCCAAGATAACAAAGTGTGCTTGAGCTGATAAAACCAAGCTCGAGGAGCTTGCTTCAAGCCATATAGAGCTTTGTGTAGTTTACAAACATGATTAAGATACACAGAATTAACAAATCTTTTTGGTTGATTTGTAAAAACATCCTCAAGCAAATCATCATTAAGAAATGCATTGTTAATATCCAACTATTGTAAAGACCAGCCAAACTGAACTGCTAGAGACAACAATCCGAATAGTGAAGATTTCACAACTGAACTAAAAGTCTCACCAAAATAATCCTAGGCAATTGTTTAAAGCCTTGAGCTACCAATCTAGCCTTATAACGACTGAATGAACCATCAGAATTCCTCTTAATGGTGAATATCCACTTGTGACCAACAAGCTAAGGAGATACAGGAACCAATGAACAAGTTCTTGTCCTCAAAAGAGCTTGATACTCAAGATCCATAGCTTCTTTCCACATAGGATCCTTAAAAAGCGAGCTTAACATCCTTAGAAGGCTCCTTAACATAACTAGAATTAATAGAAACCAAAGCTTTGGGTTTATAAATGTCATTATTAGATCTAGTTATCATTGGATGACCATTATGCGTTCCACAAATGTCAATAACAACATTAGTGTATGTAGACATAGAACCAGTAGAAGAACTAGGTACTGAAGAAAAACAAGAAGACTTATAAGAAACAATAACTTGAAAAGAAACATGAGTAGGAGAAATAGGAGACACAAGACTTGGTTCAGGAAATGTTGCAGACCTAAGATCATGAGAAACAATAGAAGAATGAACAGAACTAGACAACATATTTGGAATATCAGGAATAGGAAGTAGAACAGAAGAAGAAACATAAGCTTGTTTGTTATCAAACAACAACGCATAAGGAAATTCTGTATCATTGAAAAGAACATTCCGAGTAATGATCACTCTCCCATTTTTACTTAAAAATTTGTACCCCTTTATGAGATGAGCTATACCCAATGAAAATACATTTCTCTGATCGGAACTGATACTTATGATTATTACAAGGTCTCAAGTACGGAAAACATGCACAACCAAACACTTTTAAAATTGAATAATCAAGGATACAATGTTAAAGCTTTTGATAAGGAGAAATATCATCCAAAACCCTAGTAGGTAACCGATTTATCAAAAATATAATAGTCTCACATGCATCCCACCGAAACTTCAAAGGTAAGTTAGACTGTGCTAATAAAATAAGACTAATTTTAACAATATGCCTATGTTTTCTCTTCGCTTTACCATTTTGTTCATACACATGAGGATAAGAGTGTTGAAAGAAAATACCACACTTATCCAAAACATGCTTAAAAGACCTATAATCACCACCCTAATCAGATTGCACATGTTTGATTTGCACAAAACATGTTTTCAACCAAAGCCTTAAATTGAAGAAAAGCATTCAGTGCATCAAATTTATATTTCAACGGGTACAACCATGTAAAACGAGTACAATCATCAACAAAGTGTATATAGTAATTATACCCTTGATGAGAAGTAACAGGAGAGGGCCCCCATACGTCGGAATGAATCAAATCCAATACAATACTTGAATTATTTACTGAATTAGGAAATGGTAAATAATGAATTTTACCCAAATGACAAGAAGTACCCAAATTCAAATCAGATACACTGCTATAATGAAGATTTGAATGTAAGATTTGCTTCAATGTTCTGAGTGTAGGGTGCCCTAACCAGAGATGCCACAGATCAGACAAACCCCTGTTAGAGATCACATATGCTTGATTGAGAGATGAGGAAGAAGAATGAGAAGAAGAACCAAACAAACGATAAAGCCCATTCTGAACAATCCCATGAAGTAGAACTTCATTGGTGAGAATATCCTTCATAAAACAATCATTTACATGTAATTTAATCAAAAACATTATTATCACGAGTAAGTTGAGACACACTAAGCAAGTTTTCTTAATTTGTGGAGCACTTAAAGTGTTTTTAAAAGATAATGTTGAATTATTAATGAATTGTTACCACTAAGAGATGGAGTTTTAGCAATACCAATTCTAGAAATGCTTAAGGATTGACCATTACCAACTATTAATGAATTGTTACCTCTATATGATGCACTTTGCATTATTTGATTCGGATCAACAGTTATATGAGATGTTGTCCCGCTATCCATGTACCAGGAAGAATCAGGTACAGACTCAGTTGCTGAGAAGAAGGAATTTTGTGGTTATGGTGCAGAAGGAAACTTTAGAGGAGATGTATGTGGAGATTTTTTTGGCAAATGAGCTCCCATGTATTTCATATCAACACGATAATAACAAAACGCAACAGAATGACCAAACTTATTGCATATTTGACAAGTTGGTTTGTTATTAATCTGATACTTACCACCACGACCTCAACGTCCACCACCACAACCTCTGTTACCAAAACTACAAGATCCATTTTTTCATTCCCAGAAGAATCAAAATTATTGAAACTATGTCCCTGATTCTGAAAATTAGACTTATTACTTCCAGATTTAACCTCTACAACATGTGAATTTTGTGAAGTCTCTAAAAGAGAAATAATTGATTCCTTGCCCAGATTGCATCTGTTCCAAAGTACTCTCAAAACTCAGTAGCGTTGCTAGACAGTTTTGTCGAGTCAATTACTTTGTTGCTGAAGCACAATAACAATCCACAAGTATTCCACATCCAAGTCAATCACTGTGTAAGAAATCAAATCATCATCACTTACCGGAGCACTAGCAGTAGACAAACTATCTGACAAGCCCTTCATCTTGTCCATAAATTCACACATTTTCATTGAACCCTTACGAATGCCATGTATTTGTTTCTTGAGTGCAACCTGCACACGATTGTGAGAACCATAACACTCAACATCAACCGTAGTTTATGCATTGTCATTAAAGGATCGTTACTAACACGGGTAGCAACACTTGATGTTAAGTGATCAACTCCCAAATAGATGATCATCTAAATCAAAACTTCGAATAAGAGGAATTATCGTTGTTTTCCAAAGAAGGAAATTTGTTCGATCCAACTTCATCGTTTGGATCTGACTCATGTAGTTTCCAAACGGAGCATTTGACTTCATCAACACATCATAATTGTAACGACCCTAAAATTTAACTTGCGTCACATGTCATTTTAGGTCGTACGTGGGCCTACTTGCCATGATATGCATGTCCAAGTCTCGGTTGTCAACGTCGAGGTATGTTATTTTTGTTTAATGTTTGTATTATTTATTTTACTACCCGAATGTTAATTCCAATGTCCCAAACGTGGGAGGGCCTTTGTGTTGAGGCATGAGTTCGGCCTGAGAAAACGTGAGTTACGAGTGTCGGGCAAACTATTGGCGAGTAATTACTTGTCCAGGGGATAATTAAATTAAAACACTGACAAAATACAAATTAAATAATAATTAATCGATGTGTTACGTGTCCAGTATGTTGGTACGTCCGTGAACTCAAGATGGTGCGAGTTGTGGTGCGGATTGGGTACGTGAGTGTAACGGCCCATTTTCCAAATAGACCGCCACGGGGCCTATGCGGACCCATAGTCTGTCTTACCAGCGACAGTTGTACTCTACATTGGATTATATCCTCCATTTTATCTTTTTAAACCTTATTAATTATCCATTTACTAATTAAGTTGTATTAAAATCAAATTATATGTTAAGTCATCATAGAATCCTCAAATTAACACAACGGAAGCCTTTCTAACACATTTACTCGGATAATGATACTATAAATGTGTAACCTAAACTATAAACCTAATGTGGAAAACCCATATATAACCATAAATACCTCTGAAGTCACAAAAAGATCAATATACACAAGGTATCTCAAAATTTCCAAACCCAAAATGAAACAAAATAAATATAATACAAATGTACGAGTTAGGCAATCTCAGATCAACAATACTTTGGCAACTTGCCCTTGCCCCTGCTCATACTAGGATCTGCACTCAAGCCATCACAAAAGACAGATGATAAGTCCAGAGTGAGTATTTCCAAGGAAATTAAGTGAGCAATACTGAAAGTAAATATTGGAATTCAAATAAAGCTATTAAATAAACATGCGAAAATAAATACAGGCAATTGCGCTCATTGCATGAATAAATAATAGGAAAAGCCCAAATTGTGTTCTACCTAGGGTCAGACTACCACCATAATTCGGATTCTTCCACAGAATACTGTCGGCGAGTCCTACTCAAGCAAGGCAAGTATCTGGATCCGCTCGATGGCCGATGTTACACCTATGGTGCACCGACACATGCCACGACGTGATACTCGGGTCGTGCTATTCACCGAGACCGATCTGGTAGCACGTGCTATGGTATAGTGGACATACACACAAGAATGTAACGGAGGGGGCCCCGCTCAACGTCCGCTCATATAACCATAACCAGAGTAGAATAATGACATGAAAGAAATTGAATTCAAATGCCAAAATAAGTAAATACTCAAGTAATTTCAGTTGAGATACTACACACCTCAATCCACACTCCGCGTCTAGAAAACCAAACCCCAGTCTAGCTCCAACAATCACCCGACAATCAAAATTATCACCCCAAATGTACCTAAGATTTTTTGTCATTGAATTAGCTTCAATTTGACATATTATGTCAATTTTATGGTTTTCGAGGTAAAAACCCCGACTACATCTCGCCAAAATTTCGATAAAATCCCAAAACTCATTTATTTGATCAAAATATATTTTTTCTAAATTTTTCCTATTTTATTTGAATTTTCTATTAATTTTCTAGATTTTTTTTTCAAAACCGTTTTTTTTAAAAAAAAATTTTATTTTGGGTTGGTTCGGCTCGGTTGAGTTGAACCGGCCCTCTTCTTCTTCGTTAGAACAGAGCTGTTGCTCCGTTCCAACAGAGAAGAATTTTTTTTTCTATCTTGATCAATTGGGAGTGGAGATGAGTGTCTAGGGTCATCTCTCTCCTCGGACGAACTGCTATTGCAATTCGTCCGAGCTCCCGAAACCGCCACCACTACCACCACCATCACTTGAACGAAACAACAACAATAACATCAATGAACAACAACAACCAACAATAACACAAACAACTCACCTCGTTCACGTCGTCGTGCTCTCTCTCTTGGCCAATCTCTCTCATTCTCTTCTCCTTCTTCTTCCTCCCACGGTCTCTTGATCGATCCAAAATGGAGAAATGTGGTGTTGGTGGTGGGTTTATCAACATTTTGGGGTGAAATGACCAAAATGCCCCTATCCATATCCACAATCCTTTACAAAGTTCATGCGCTTTTTGGTCATTTCACTATTTTTATTTATTTATTTTCTGATTTTAATATATATTTATATATATACATATATGTTTTAAATTACATATTAATATATATATTCGCCTATATTTTCGCGCCTACAATTTCGTCGTGCGTGCCAACGAGCGTACTCGGGCATGCTCACTACCGTACCTTACACGCGTGTCGACCACGACCTCGCGTTTCCCTAGGCGCCCACCAATTTATTATTTTATCACATTTAATTCATTTAATCTATGTATTATTTTCCCCGGCCTAATATTTCGTCTTTTAGTTTACCCGGTACCCGCATCGACACGCATATCGAGAAAAATACTTAACACATAATCTCACACGTCAATTGAAATATAATTACCCACATCGCGATGTCGTTTAACATATTTTACCATAAACATCGCAAATTTAATCAAAACAACACTTAAAACAACAATTCCACTAGCTGTTCCTCATAAGAAACATCAGGCCGAACATTAATTTGTCTGATGTCAACCATTGGTCTCGGTCCTGATCTAGCCAACCTTAACATAGATACATGAAATACTAGATGAACCCCGCTAACTCTGATGATAGCTCGAGTCTGTAAGCCACGTGTCGAAGCATGCCATGACCTTGAACGGTCCAATAAACCTCGATGCTAGTTTCCTTTTAATCCCAAACCTCTGATGACCTTTTCAGAGTAAAACATTCAGATACACCAAGTCATCCACATCATAACTCAAACCCTCAAGATACTTATCAACATATTTTTCTGCCTGTCTTGAGCTGCTTGCAATCTCAGTTGAATCTGTCAAATTTTCTTTGTGTGGTCAACAACAACCTCAGGCCCAATAACTGCCACATCCTCTGGTGTAGCCCAACAAGCTGGTGACCTACAGGGTCTACCATACAAAGCCTCAAACGGTGGCATGCCAATACTCGCCTGATAACTGTTGTTGTATGCAATATCGCATAACAACAGATACTCCTCCCAAGAACCCCTAAACTGCAAAATACATGCTCTGAGCATGTCCTCCAATATCTGAATCAACCTCTATAGCTGACCATCTGTTTAAGGATGATAAACCGTACTGAACTGGAGTCTAGTGCCAAATTGCTCCTGCATGATAGATATTGGCACTCCATGTAGCCTGACTATCTCCCGCTCAAAGACAATGCTCAACTAAGTAAATGAATACTTCATCGAGATAGGGATGAAGTGTGCAGACTTCATCAACCTGTCAATCACAACCGAAACTGCATCGTGACACTTCGCAGTCTGTAGCAAACCACTGACGAAATCCAGTGCAACATGTTCTCATTTTCAATATGGAATGGGTAATGGCTGCAGCAACCCAGTTGGTCTCCTATGCTCGACCTTGACCTGCTGAAAAATATGACAAGCTCTGACATATGAACCCACGTCAGCCTTCATCCTTGGCTACAAGAATAAATGCCGCAAATCATGATACATCTTGGTCTTGCCAGGATGAAATGTAAACCGTGACGACGTCCTCAAGAATGTTGTCACGCTTGCACCTCAGGTATCCACAACCTGCCCTTGTGTCTCAAGCACTCATCTGATAAACCAAACCAATCTGCGCAACCTGAATCTTGAACCAGACAGTTGCATCGAGCAAAATGTCTGTAAGCCCTTTGCCACTAAGCAACCTACTCCAACGACACAATAAGAACATATATCTGACAACATATATGCAAATCAATAGTAGCATCAGACAAACACATCATCGTCGCAACCTCCAGCAATCCATATTCATGTGTCATCCGCCGTAGCACAGTTTGACTCTCAATGCCACTCCGACTTAATGCATCAGTAACAACATTCGCCTTCCCAAGATCTGTTGAGTTTTGAGGTTCATGCGCAACGGAGATTACTAAACAATTTTGACAAAAACCCCAACAGGATCCGAATCTAATTCCATAAAAAACGTTTAAACTATGAAAACTTAATCATACCTTAGTCGCAATGTACCTTTCTAAAGGTTAATCGATCTTTAAGGTGCTGCCAACGACGAACGCCCTCTATCAGCAATCCATACACACGAATGGTGGCCGAGATTTGAATTGCTAGCTTCGAGAGAATACCAAACCTTTTTGTTTCTCTCCAAAACGATCCAGAGCATACCAAAAACCCTAAGTCGTTTCTTAAAACGAAAATAGAGTTTCGGCCCTTTTCTAAATCTTTTGTTAATGTATTCTAACTCAAAGCGTCTATTTATACAACCCTTGTATATAAACGGTTAAGTAAATTACACATATACCCCTACTTAAAGAAGTATAAGTGTAATACACTACAAGGACGTTTTGTCATGAATTTTATCATATAAAATTCATTTTTTCGAACCATCTTAAAATCTCGCAAAACCATTCTCCAGTGTGCGACCCAATAGGCTCATACAATGTTGGCAGTGTACCAAAACATATTTTGGTATACAAGTCATAAGCGACCTCTAGCAAGACATTATGACTACCCAAGTTGTATGAATATCAAATCGATACAACCTAATCAATAGTGTATATAACATCCTTTTGTTACACGATATCCTTTTGATCAAACATAAGGCATGGAATTGTCATCCAACATGTTCAATCATACTAGTCTCGATTTCTAGGTAGACTGAAAACATCTAAGTAATATTGATCAATATCAATTCACTTAGATAGGCCTTTTAACAGTCTAACACATCGAGGGATCCACTGGATATCTCTCTTTATATGAGAGGGACAAATTCTATCTCGATTACACAACTTCACCACATTATTCACATAGTAACCAATCACAACCTTTATAATCGTTCGGTTAAAGAAAATGTTTGATTACGTCAAATCACTGTATTCCTAATGTTGAAGTCTCTGGTAATCTCAAGTCAGAGGACTGAAAAATATACCTATCATGAGAAACAACTATGACTTAATCCATGTGATGTTTTCATAGCGGGTCGATCCAATACTTTGTTCCCTAACAAGTACTAATGATCTTGATTCGTATTCCTATACATATGATCATCTTATGATCATCAATCAAGACTCACACTAGTCTTAATTCATTATAGTTCCCAGTATAATAATTGATTAGAGACACTTAGGATATTTCTGTAAATACCCATGGATCTTATTATAATGTAAACATGCAAATCAATTATAATAAACAGCAAATGAAATCCTCTATTTTATTAACTAAAATGTATTCATAAAGACTATTAATGGATTGACCTAGGGCACATTTCCCAACATCTCCCACTTGCTCTAGGGCCAATCATTCATGCATCTAATGTGTAATGATCTAACATGACCATCATGTTTTGCTTGTGGGTAGCCTTTGCCAATGGATCCGTAACGTTGTCTTCAGTAGGTACTCTACAAATCTTTACGTCTCCCCTCTCAATAATTTCTTTGATGAGATGAAAATGCTTGAGTATATGTTTGGATCTGTTGTGTGATCTAGGTTCCTTGGCTTGTGCTATTGCCCCGTTATTATCATAATACAAAAAAATAGGGTTAGCAATACTTGGAACCACACCTAGTTCAGAAATGAACTTTTTGATCCAAACTGCCTCCTTTCTTTGCATCGGACGATTTGCAATATACTCGAACTTACTGTTGTAGAATCCGCGCTTGCGATCTCTTGCTTCGAACTTTTCCACTTCGCACCCCCATTCAAAGTAAACACATATCCAGACTGCGATCTAAAATCATCTATATCAGTTTGAAAACTTGCATCTGTGTAACCATTTACAACTAGATCATTTTCAAATCCTCCATAGACCAAGAACACTTCTTTAGTCCTTCTTAAGTAGTTAAGGATGTTCTTTACTGCTGTCCAATGACTCTCACCAGGATCTGATTGATATCTGCTTGTAGTGCTCAAAGCATATGATACATCAGGTCGAGTGCATAGCATAGTATACATGATAGATCCAATAGTTGATGCATATGGAATCTTATTCATACGATCTCGCTCATCATTTGTCCTAGGACATTGATTCTTGCTGAGACTTATGCCATGAGACATTGGCAATAATCCTCTTTTAGAGTCTTGCAAACTGAACCTATTCAGTACCTTGTCTATGTAAGCACTCTAACCTATATCGATTAGCCTCTTAGATCTATCCCTATAGATCCTTATCCCTAGGATATAGGTTGCATCTCCTAAGTCTTTCATTGAGAAACACTTCCTTAACCAAGACTTGACACTCTGCAATGTTGGGATGTAAAAACATCCAATGGTCTTACCACCTTCTGGTAAATCAACCAAGTTTCAAACTTGGTTATCATACATGGATTGCATTTCAGAGTTCATGGCACTTAGCCATTTATCTGAGTCTGGTCCAGACATAGCCTCCTGATAAGTGGTGGGCTCATTTTTTATCCATAAGCAATACATCAAGACTATCAGTAATGAGAAATCCAAATCTCTCTAGCTCATGTCTTACCCTACCAGATTTATGTGGGCCTTGTGTCACTTGCGGAGGTTCAACTGGTTCAGAACGTTATTGAACTTCCAGTAGCGGTTCAGTGTTTATCTATGATTTTTGAACTTCTTCAAGATTTATTTCTCTCCCACTAGTGTCTTTTGAAATAAAACTGTTTTTCCATAAAGGCACCATACCGAGCAACAAACACTTTGTTCTCAGCGGGATTATAAAAGTAATATCCTTTTGTTTCCTTAGGATACCCCACAAATAAACACTTATCAGATTTAGGTGCTAGTTTTTCTGAGACTTGTTACTTTACGTAAGCCTCACAACCCCAAATCTTAAGAAAAGACAAACTAGGTCTCTTCCCGAACCATATCTCATATGGCGTTTTATCAACCGCTTTAGAAGGAACTCGATTTAGAGTGAAAGCTACAGTTTGTAATGCATAACCCCAAAAGGATAATGGAAGATCCGCATGACTCATCATAGATCAAACCATATCTAATAAGGTTCGATTTCTCCTTTCAGAAACTCCATTTCATTTTGGACTTGCTGGTGGAGTCAATTGGGAGACAATCCCACAATTTCTAAGATGATCATCAAATTCTTGGCATAAATACTCACCACCTCGATCTGATCGAAGTGTTTTGATAGTTTTACCAAGCTGATTCTGTACTTCATTTTGAAACGTTCGAAACATCTCAAATGATTCAGTTTTATGTTTCATAAGATATACATAACCAAATCTTCTGAAATCATCAGTAAATGTAATGAAGTATTGATAACCTCCTCTAGCCATTGTGTTTATAGGACCGCATACATCAGTATGTATTAGACCCAATAAATCCATTGCCCTTTCACTGTGTCCAGTAAAGGGACTTTTAGTCATCTTGCACTACAAGAAAAGGGGTCTTTGAGGACGTTTTATTAAAGACGTTTATACGAGAACGTCCTAAAAATAGTGTACAAGGACATTTAGCATAAAAAATGTCCTTAATATAGCGTCTGTAAGTATAATGTATGACGTTAACATAAAAATGTCCTCAAACACATGTTTAAAGACGTTTTCCAATAGTCGTTAAATAATTTACTTTCAAAACATTCCTAAAATGTCGTAGTATCAGTTTCCGCCAAAATATCGATTTCCCACCAATTTCTTTTAGGAAATTTTATTTGAAATGCCATTTTTTAAATCATGATGTTTTTATGTAAATGTTCTCGTAAATGTATAATACTATGTTATTACCTAAATGTCCTAAATATACATGTTTTTAGGATGTGTTGTTTGCAATGACTTCTTTTTAGTCATGACGTTTCATTTTAAATGTCCTTGTCAAGTGATAATACTATGTTTTAATCTAAATGTCCTAAATATAATAGTTTTACTAGGATGTTTTATTGCAATCTCCTCTTTTTAATGATGACGTTTACTTATAAATGTCCTTTTTAAATTATTTTACTATACTTTTTAGCCAAATGTCCTAAATATAAAGATTTTTAGGACATTTTGGCAAGTGTCCTGATAAATTTAGGTTGTGTGGTCTACCTTTTAAACCTTACAATATTTTTATCAAAAATGTCATAAGATAATATATATATATTAACATTCATTGAATTTTTTTTGTCAAATAACATTCATTAAGTTGGTTTATTTGTAACCAAAGTCTTATAAAAAATTGAAATGCTTATTATTATTATTATTATTATTATTATTATTATTATTATTATCTTACGATGGAAACCAAAATATATTCTCAATTATGGGTATAATAAACTTGGCTTCAAAAAAAAAAATTTGGCTCAAATTTTGAATACATTGACATATTAAATAAACTTATCATGATTAATCGAAATACTCCTACCGAAGTAAAAGAATTTCTTATAAAAAAGTAATTAGACCTTACTTTTATGGAAGTGAATATAGCGGAATCGATGATATTTTGGTAGATATGCGGTAAAATTCTTAAAAATTGATATAAAAAAAAATTGGAGCAACAGTGATTGACATCATATAAATGCCCTGCTAGAAAACACGACTCAATAACTAGAATATATAGTTGAAAAAAAATAAACAATGCAAGGGTGAATTGAATTAATCTAATTTAATTTAAATTGATTCATTGATTAAATGACTTGGATCTCTCTCCTCCCCTCTCTCGTGCTCTCTCTCTCTCTCTCTTCTCTCTTTCGGCTCACTATTTTCTCTTTTTTTGTATATTTCGTCACTGTTGGGGTGGCTGCCGGGACGGGGACTGGTCGTGGACGACCTACGGTGACTCACCGAAGTTCGGACCGTCCCGGAGCACACCCCTCATGACACATGTGGAGTTGCTATCGGTCACGTACGTTTTGGGTTGATTTTATAGTGTTTTGACTTGACCTAATAAAATGAGTTTCCGACCTTGTCAGGTAGCGAGAAACTCGGGGATACGCGTTAGGATTCGCGGGAGAGTTTGTTACGCGGGTCGCGATAGTTCAGGTAAGCACACTTGCTTTAAAGCTTGTGTATGTTAGTAAACCAGTTAAGAAAATACCATGTGATTCATTTTCATTCCGTTGTGTTTGCTATTATCTACTTGTTGGCATTCCATTCCATATTCCTTGTATGTGTGTTCTTGGCATAAGTGTGTGTCTCGAAGGTACATGCGACCTGCACTAGAAGGGATAAAACGCGGGCACTCGTGCGCACGAGTGTTTGACCATCCCTAGTGATTGTGTGATACCATGTACTGGATTGTTATGGATAAGCACTTTTTAGTTAATTACATTGTGCCTTTTGTGTAATTGAAAAACAAAACTATTAAAAATGTTTTCATTCTTTAATGAAATACAACCATTGCCAAGATGGAAGGGCAACTATTTCTTTGCATACCAAAGATTAAGAAGATTAGGCTGAAAGGCAAAAACAGAGCATCTCCTAGTTATTAGTTAAAAAAGTTATTATTACATGTACTTTTTCTTTCACTGAGATTGAACTCTAGCTTGACAAATTAAATAAATTAATAGACTTGTAAGTAAATATTTCTTCAATAGTTACATATGATAGTTGATATACAGGTTAGGAGTTGACAAATTGGATGCTTGCATTGGATAAAGAGTGGCTACTGTCACGGCCCAAATTTTGTTAATCTTGATTTAATTTCTTAATCAGGATCGCCAACCCGTGACGTAGGGCCCGCATGAGATGCGCGCACAGACTGAGGTATGTGGCCGAGGTAAATTTTATACTTGTATTGATGTATTCCTAGTGTTTGTATGTGTGTAGGCTGACTAAGCCAGTACGTGCAGCTATCGACGCCGAGGCGCAGTTGGGGACACGCCTCAAGTCACACGCGAGTCGAGGTACCGGGTAGAGAGACTTGTAGTAAGTCTAAACTTAGTTAAATACAATGCAATTAAATTAATGCACATTAAATCATAGTCTATGGTCACAAATTAATTAAATTGAATTTGACACATACATAATTATATATATACATTTAAAAATCAGAAAAAAAAAAATTGAGAAATGACAAAAAGGGGCATTGGCTTATATGGAAAAGGATAGGGTTAGAGGGGTAAAATGGTCATTTGACCCCAAAACACCAACAAAAGCCACCACCGCCGCACACAAGGAAGGAGAAGGAGAGATTCCGAGAAAGAGAGAGAGTCCGGGAGAGAGAGCTCAACGGAGGAGGGAGATCGAGAGCTTGAAGCGCGACAACGACGTCAAGGCGGAGGTGAATTTGTATTGATTGGTGTCATTGTTGATGAAAATGGCTGTCGGTGATGGTGGTGACGGGGGGAGCAGACGAACTGTTCTTACAGTTCGTCCAAGGAGGGAGACGACATGGTCGTCGTCTCCCCTCTGTCCCATTTCAGTTTCAATCAAAAAAAAAATGTATGTTAAGGCAGAGACGCTGCAACAGCAGCGTCTCTGCAACAACAAAAGAAATGAGGGGGGATTCACGGGGTGGAATCAGAATAGGCCTCAACGAGTTCTGGAAATTATTTTCTGAATTCATGCATTTTCCCTATCTTATGATCCTGATAGACTATTATCTTCATTCCTTTTTTCCAGTCAAAATCATGTCAATTGAAAACCCACAATTTGACTACCCTTAATGAACTGAGGGAAGAGAAATTTATTTGCCTAACGGAAACTCTTGCTTTCCTATTTGCTTCCTTCCTATTAATCGGTTTAGCCGTGGATGGAGAGGCGATATAATCACAGAAATAGGGGAGAAGATGCTTGACCAACTAATCGAGAACTGCTGGAAGAATTTTTTTCTTTCTTAATAGGCTTAGTTGATTAAAATATCTTTAACATTTTACAACTTTTGTTATTATATCCTAACCTTTTTGAATTTGTTATTATATCCTCACCTTTCTACATTAAAGAAATTGTATCCTAAGTCACTTTTTACACCAAATTTGATGATGTGGCACCTAAATAATAACTTTAAAAGCCACCTCATTATCTATAATTACTAAAATAATTACTAAATTTATTTTTTAAGCTCATTAATTTAATGTTACTCATCAAATTTAAAGTTAAAAAGTGAAGTAGGATACAAATTTATCAATGTAGAAGGGTTAGGATATAATAACAAATTAAAAAGGTTAGGATATAATAGCAAAAGCTGTAAAAGGTTAAGATATTTTAACCAATTTGGCCTTCTTAATATTGTTCTTCATCTTCCCGTTATCTTTGAACAGGATTGTCTGTAATGTTTATTGCAGACATGCCTGAAGCAAGAAATCATTACAATTGAATGATTTTTATCCTACTTTAGATGGTAATGTATTTGTAGAAACTTCTCTATTGGTTTTACTCTACTGGACTCATCAAAACAGTAGTTGTAGAAATTTCTCTTCAATGATAAGCTGGTGGAGGAAGTAGTTGTTTGTTCCAGCTGGCTATTTTGTCTAGAAAACAGGCCTGAAGCGACACGATCTGTTACAATCTTCAGTTGGGTTGAGTACTTGGTACTGATTGATTTTAATAACAAATATAACAAAAGCACAAAAAGAATTGGTTTTTCAATATGAAATTTATAGGTGCCTTCTTAGAACTATTGTGATTAGTTGGTTTCCTGTAACTTCAAACTTAATTTCCCACAACTGAAACCAAAAAAACTGTTAAAATTGAATGTCAGGTATCAAGATTTAGGAATCCGTATTGTGATTGAAGTAACTATTAGTCCATCTCATGTAAAGTTTAAGATTCTGATAAGGTTGAACTGTTGGGTGGTCTCACTGAACAGAAGCTTGATTTGATTTAATGCTGGAAATTGGTTATTGAGTTGTGGATTGCTACATTGATTAAGCTCTTCCTCTCTGCTTGATTTAATGTATATGGCTATGTGGTTTTGTAATCCTTTTAACTCATTCTTAATTAATAAATCCAAGCTATTTTAGGTCTATCCTCCCTATGCCATTGATTTTCTTCAAAAAACCCATAACAATTCTAACATAATGAATGACAGATTACTTAAGCAAGGAAACCTATTAGGTACATCGAACTGTTTGATGCTTGCCATCCTCTCTCACAGTGAACTTACATTCTCACAACAACCTGGTTATGCTCCTTTATTGTAAGGTAACCAAGTACCTTTGATGATTAATTTAGAGTTTGCGTTTTGTGGATTTTTATGGAAGCTCAACCTGGTTATTCTGAGTCCCAAATTAATTAGAGTCGGCTACATGGATCAAACTCTTTCATTGTGCTTGATTTAGTGCAATAATTGAAATTCACAGTGTTAGTAATTAGACCATATGAATGACTTCTGAAATGTTGAAGAATAAATTTATATATATCATAAAAGAGACGTTCTGTCACTCTTAAATCCGTTTTACATGAATTTGCAATTGTTTATCTATGTATTGAAGCCTAATTGTAGATCCAAGTGGCAGGCGAGGGGACAGGCTTAATAAGAAGTACTGCGTGGATTCACGTGGTCACTGGACCTCGGGGTTCTCGGCACTCACCACTATTACTTGGGTGGCATCACGTAGTTTGAACTACGTGGTTGTCGGCAAGTTTTATACATACATATAAAACTCATTATTCTTTTAGATTAGATTTTTTGTTTGATAAGTACTATTTGATCACATTATGCTATTCATGCTATCTAGGAGAGAAATGAGATTTTATTTTGGTCTTTGATAGAAGATAGGAAATGGAAAAATGAACTCATCATGTGAGAGTGCTTTAATAACCTACACAACTTGCGATTTGTTGCAACCCATTTACACTATTTTTTTATACATGTTAAAAATGCAATAACTTTCTCTCATGTTTTTAATTTTTGGGAACGTTTAGTTTTACTGGAAACTCTGTCAAAATGAATTCATCATATAGATGCATATATGATGCTTGCTTCTATTTTTGTTACTTGATTGTTTGAAATATGCATCATTTAGTTTCTTCATTATATTATTATGTATATTTGCCTTATTCATGTTTGTTTTCTTTATGTTTTCCAGGTCTTAGAGACGTCAAGTACTTTTGGAAACTTACAATCTCAAAGTTGCATTTTAATGAAGTAGCTCTATTATTTTGTATCTCAAATAGAGTTTATTTTTCTCTTTGAGTGTTGTAAAAGATACAAGGTGGTCACTTTTTACAAGACATTTTGTTAGTTTGTGTGGTATTGGAGATATATAGAACAAGTTTGAATCACAAATTATGTCTTTTGTATTTAGTAACTTTGCCATATTATGAAGATATAATATTTTTTCTATTTCAATGTGAGTGCTTTGAATTGTGCATTATTTTGTGAAAAAATGATTATAGGTAATATTAAAAACCATAGCCTTGAATGACTTTTCAATGTTCTAACATTATAAGGACAATACCCAAAATCCTCCTATAAGGCCATGACATTTACAAATTGTCTTTGTTGAGTAAGATTATTTAGGATGCATAACAAAACTCCTAATAGACTAATTTATGACATCAACGACAACATGAAATGCCCTTAACAGATAATCTAAGACAATACCCATAATTGTCTTAGTAGGAAACAAGGATATTAAGATTATGTTGTTATAATAGAAAACCTTTTTAGGATGATTGAACAAAAGCCTAATAGAGTATAGGAGGACAGTTTCAAATAAATCCTTATTATGATATAGGACATTTACAAAATCGTCCTAATAAATATGACTTTTAACGACAACAATAAAATGACCTAATAAAAAAATAAGGACAATTAGAAGATAACCTTGAAGAAAGACTTTACCAGTTTTATAAATCTAGGACACTCAAAAATGTCATAACGTGCACTTATGACTACATTTACCAATGTCCTAAATAATGTAAATGAGGACGTTTATACGAGAACGACTAAGATCTCCTTATTTGTAATAAACTTTCTACTACATCGACATCTAGGACGTAGACTAAATTGTCTTAAAGGCGCTAAGAGGACAATTTACGAATGTCCTCAAAGACCTTGATTCTTGTAGTGTTGCCTCGTAAACAAGATACGCACGTTTCATATGTTTCTAAATCAAATGAATCTAGAAGTCCATCTTTATGGAGCTTCATTATGCGTTTCTCATTTATGTGCCCGAGACGACAATGCCAAAGATAGGTTTGATTCAAATCATTTGACTTAAATCTCTTTGTATTTATGTTAAAGACTGGAGTATCAGTGGACCTTTTCATGCTTAGAATATAAAGACCATCACACAAATCAGCATTTGCATAAAATATTCCTTTACGAGAAATGAAACATCTATTATTCGCAATAATAAAATCAAAACCATCTATATCCAAGCATGAAACAGAAATGATGTTTCTGCTCAAGGCAGACACAGAATAACAATTATTTAAAGTTAAGATAAGTCCACTAGGTAAGACTAAGTCATATGATCCAACAGCCAGGGCAGCAACTCTTGCACTATTCCCTATGCGGAGGATGGCTTCTCCTTTCTTCAACTTTCTACTTCTGGTGAGTCCCTGCATATTTATACAAATGTGAGATCCACATCCGGTATCCAATACCCAGGAATCACTAGTAGATAAATTAATTTCAATAACATAAATACCTGAGGTGGTAATCGCACTACCCTTTTTCTTCTTTAGATCTTCCAGATAGAGTTTGCAATTTTTGAACCAATGTCTTGGTGCATGGCAGAAATGACAATTTCCTTCCTTTTCCTTTTGGTGCTTTGAAGCAGGAACAGGCTGGGGCTTGACTTGTTCCACAGGCTTTGCGACAGGTGCAGCAGCAGCCTTGGCAACTTTAACCTTGCCTTTGCCTTTCTTCTTCATTCCTTTTCCCTTTTGGACCATCAGCACATAACTAGAGGGTTTCTTGATATTTTGTTCAGTAGTTTTGAGCATCAAATGCAACTCTGAAATTGATTTCTCCATATTATTCATATTGAAGTTCATCACAAATTGTGAGTAACTTTCCGGTAATAAATTTAGGATCAAATCCGTAGCCAACTCTTGGCTTATGGGAAATCGGAGTCTATCAAGCTGGTCAACATAGCCCTTCATCTTCAGAACATGAGGACTAACTGACGCACCCTCAGTCATCTTGCAATAATGTAGATTTTTGACTGTCTCGAACCTTTCTTGCCTAGCTTGCTGTTGAAACATTTCCTTTAGCATTATAGCCATGTCGTAGGCTTCCATTAGTTCCATGTATTTCTGAAGTTCAGGAACCATAGTTGCCAGCATAATACATGCAACATCAGTAGAATTGTTGATATGCTTATTATGCGCATCTTTCACAGCTTTTGTAGCATTGGCTGGTGGGTCCTCAGGGATTGGAGCATCCAGGACATACAACTTGCATTCATGTTTGAGAACGATTTTCAAGTTTCTGAACCAGTCAAGAAAGTTAGTCCCAGATAGCTTATCCTTCTCAAGGATAAATCGTAGTGACAGGGGATTATTGTTACTTGAAGAGGCCATTGATCTACAATAAAGATTATGCAAAGTTTATTTTAGCATAGAGGAATAGACTCCCACTAAATTAACAACCCTCCTAAAACACACTGTTTATTTATGGGACTAAAATCCATATTTCACCTAATTCTATGACAGCTATGGCATGAAACACAAAACTAGATTATTTAGGTAGGTAACTGTTACCAATTACATCTTATGTAATTTTAGATCCTTTTATGAGATATGGTACATTTTATGTCTTAGCATGTTTTTATCTCATCATTTGCCTAAAGCTCAAAACTATTTTGATGGCTTTATTAAGTCGGACCATTTTAAGCATTTAGGTAACTCTTACCCAACTTGTCTCACCAAGATAACACAATACACCCAGCTATGGCTGAAACTGTATTAGTGTGATTGAGGCCTTGACAAGTGTTTAAAATGGATGGCATGAGACTTAAAATTTAATAGAGGGAATTTATTCAATTTTAGTGATTTTATGTAAACAGTGAAATATCATATATTTTATTGATTTGTTAAATCACTAAACAATTTGGAGATTTTTATACTATTCACTAATAAAAGAATTTCTGTGCGTTAGGATTAGTTAGACGACGGTCCTGCTGGCCGGTCAATGGGTGGTGGTTCCGTTGATCGGTCAGTGGACGGGGGTATAGGGGGCAGCTGCCCTTTTTTCTTAAAGACGAATCTCAATTTCGAAAATTGAAATTCGCTATAGAAAATCATATTTTTCGCTGATTTTACTATACTAAATTTACCCCTTAATTTATCCAAAATTAAGTCAATTAAAACATTTTTAATTAAGTCAATTAAAACGTTTTTAATGGAATTAGGCTCTGATACCACTGTTGGGTTTTGAGGTTCATTCGCAGCGGAGATTACAAAACAATTTTGACAAAAACCCCAACAGGATCCGAATCTAATTCCATTAAAAACGTTTAAACTATGAAAACTTAATCATACCTCAGTCGCAATATACATTTCTAAAGGTTAATCGATCTCTAAGGCGCTGGCAACGACGAACGCTCTCTATCAGCAATCCACACACACGAACGGCGGCCGAGATTTGAAGTGCTAGCTTTGAGAGAATACCAAATCTTTTTATTTCTCTCCAAAACGATTTAGAGCATACCCTAAGTCATTTCTTAAAATGAAAATAGAGCTTCAGCACTTTTTTAAATCTTTTGTTTATGTATTCTAACTCAAAGCGTCTATTTATACAACCCTTGTATATAAACGGTTAAGTAAATTACACATATACCCCTACTTAAAGAAGTATAAGTGTAATACACTACAAGGACGTTTCTGTCATGAATTTTATCATATAAAATTTGTTTTTCTGGAACCATCTTAAAATCTCGCAAAACCATTCTCAGTGTGCGACCCAATAGGCTCATACAACGTTGGCAGTGTACCAAAACACATTTTGGTATACAAGTCATAAGCGACCTCTAGCAAGACATTATGACTACCCAAGTTGTATGAATATCAAATCGATACAACCTAATCAATAGTGTATATAACATCCTTTCGTCACACGATATCCTTTTGATCAAACATAAGGCATGGAATTGTCATCCAACATGTTCAATCGTACTAGTCTCGATTTCTAGGTAGACTGAAAACGTCTACGTGACATTGATCAATATCAATTCACTTAGACTAGGCCTTTAACAGTCTAACACATCGAGGATCCACTTTGGATATCTCTCTTTATATGAGAGGGACAAATTCTATCTCGATTACACAACTTCACCAAATTATTCACACAGTAACCAATCACAACCTTTATAATCGTCCAGTTAAAGACAACGTTTGATTGCGTCAAATCACTGTATTCCTAATGTTGAAGTCTCTGGTAATCTCAAGTCAAAGGACTGAAAAATATACCTATCATGAGAAACAACTATGACTTAATCCATGTGACGTTTTCATAGCGGGTCGGTCCAGTACTTTGTTCCCTAACAAGTAATAATGATCTTGATTCGTATTCCTATACGTATGATCATCAATAAAGACTCACACTAGTCTTAATTCATTATAGTTCACAGTATAATAATCGACTAGGGACATTTAGGATATTTCTGTAAATACCCATGGATCGTATTATAATGTAAACATGCAAATCAATTATAATAAACAGCAAATGAAATTCTCTATTTTATTAACTAAAATGTATTCATAAAGACTATTAATGGATTGACCTAGTGCACATTTCCCAATAAGATGGTACTCAATCGCGAAGTCATAGTCTTTTATGTAACTTGAGCCATCGCCTCTGTCGCATGTTCAGTTCCCTCTTAATGAATAGATACCTCAAGCTCTGGTGATCGATGAACAACACATACCATTCTCCATAGAGATGGCGCCTTCAAGCCTTTAGTGTGAACACGGCTGCTGCAAGCTCCAAGTCGTGCACAAGATAATTACCCTCTTGGGGTCTCAATCGTCTCGATAAATACACATCTGGGTGTCCATCCTGCATCAACACGCATCCCAACCCAGTACCGGAAGCATCAGTGTAGACCGAGAAGCCTCTCCCCGCCTTAAGCAAAGCCAAAACTGGCGCATAAGTCAACTTCCTCTTTAGCTCCCAAAATGCTTCCTTACACGCCTCGGGCTACTTAAACCTGACATCCTTCTTGGTCAACCTTGTCATTGGCGCTGCAATCAAAGAAAAATCTTGCACAAACCACCGGTAATAGCCTGCAAGTTCTAAGAAACTCCTAATGTCAAAAATAACTCGGGTGTCCTCCAGTCAATGATCGCCTAAATCTTGTCACCATCAACAGATATCCCTTGACTACTGATGACGTGTCCAAGAAACTTCACCTCACTCAGCCAGAAATCACACTTGCTAAACTTAGCTCCATAGCCCGTGCTAAAGGCTGTCTTCTCGATATCACTATCTCGAATCCTCAACTGATGATAACCAGACCGTAAATCAATCTTCGAGAATAACTTGGCTCCTACCAACTGATCGAACAAATCATCAATCCTAGGAAGTGTGTAATGATTCTGAATTGTCACCTGATTCAACTTCCTGTAGTCCACGCACATCTGCATAGTCTCGTCATTCTTCTTAACAAAAAGAACTGGAGCGCCTCAAGGAGACATACTGGGGTGAATGAAACCCTTATGAAGCAACTCCTCTAACTGGGACCTCAACTCGTCATGCTCGGATACTAACATCCTGAAGGTCGATTGTATATCGTTTGCGTCCCCTGTATCAATTCAATAATGAACTCAACTGCCCTAAGAGGTGGTAAACCTAGAAAATCATCGGGGAATACCTCAGGAAATTCGCAAACAAACGGAACATCCCCAACTTTGCTCATTGTCCTCAATTTTGGCTCAACTGTCGCCATAAATGCCTCCATCTCCTAAGTCTTCGCCAACCGACCTTTGGTAATCGGTAGAGTTGTTGCGATACTGGCAAATGTGAATACTAGAATACCCTCCATGTCAAATATCATTATCTTATTGAAATAGTCAATGTGTGCACATACACTGACAACCAATCCATACCCAATAAAGCATTAAACTCTAGATACTTTAAAACTCGCAAATCAGTCGGTAGTTGATGTCCTGTAACCTCTACTATACAATCCCGACATATCCGGTTAGGGTAAATCTTATCCCCAGCAGCCGTACTGAGGACAAGATGTGAATCTGAAGTTTGTGCTTGTAACTTTAACTGTTCTACCATACGTCCCACAATAAATGACTAAGTACTACCAGAATCAAGCATAACGTGTATGCAAACACTGCAAATAAATAACATAGCCTCAACAAACTGATGAGTCGCACCTCGGTTTGGTTGAACCACCGTAGGTGCAACAGCATGAGTCCTCTCTCTGGCCTGATTAGTCTGAGGTAGTGGTGGGATCGATCATGCCCAATTTGATGGCATCTGAAACACCGTCGCCTCTCCTGCCATCCAGTTTGTGTCATTGCCTGTACCTGAGCTCTGTCACGGCTTTGACCCTGGCCCTGACCTTTCTGTCCTCTGCCACGGCCTCTTTCGTCCCTAATCTGCTGTCACGTCTGCTCAACAGTGTAGGTGTAGCAATATGCACCACCTGCCTATCCTCACCTCTCTGTTGTTCTGGACATCAGTCTTTAGTATTTCGACGACAATGATCGGACTGCCAGTTTCTACGTCCACTCTGCTGATCCTGTCTCTGCCTCTGGGCTCCATTCGCTACAATCACACCAGTGATCCTCCTATCCAGTCCCTTGATGAAATAATAAATCTGGAGTCTCTCCGTGTTCTCCACATCTATGGCGTACTGCATCAGGTACCTGAACCTTTCCATGTATCCCAGTACTGACATGGTACCCTGCCTCAACAAGAGGAACTCCTATCTGAGTCTCAACTGCACCTCTATCGGTATGTACTCGTCTAAGAACAGTTGACGAAACTCAGCCAAAGTCGATGGCTCTAGATGTGTATCTGTATAAGTCGTCCACCAGACTGTTGCCTGTCCTCTCAGGCAATATCCATAAATACGTGCCTGCTCAACCTTCGGCACCTCCAATTACTGATGTAACTATCGGTGCGTTATCAACCAATGTCCACCAACTCTAGGTCAATCACCCCATGAAAGTACGTAGGGTAAACCTCATAAAATATTTCACTATCTTCGCTGCCTCTGACATCCTGTTATTAGATGTCGTTGCCACTACCAGTTGCTTAGTCGTAATCGGTGTCACTACGGTAGTCTGCGCTGGTGCTATAATAGGCTCAGTCCTCTCAACCAGTGTCTTTGACCCTGTTGGCTATGTAGTAATAACTGGCGCAAGTATTGCCTGGGTATTGGGCACAGCTACCATAGTAGTTGGTGCAGTTGTCGCCACTCTCTGGCCTTGTATATACTCTAAAACCTCCGCCATCTGTGCCTGATGTAAAATATGCTGCTCCGTGACTCTCTGAGATAACGTCTGTAGAGTCACTACCTCCTATGTGGGATCACTAGTCTCACTAACCTCCTGCTGAGTAGTCGGCTTGGTAGCAGTAGGAGTCTGTCCGTCCATTGTAATTTGCACCACCAACGTGCATCGGATCAGACTCAATACATACGCGTATAATATGTATTATACAATCAAAACATACACATATATAAATTCATAAATCTACTCGCCTCACAACACTTCCTAACTAAGGTTCTAGGCAATCAATTTGGGTTTCCATATCTAAGTTTATTAAAGTTTGTGCTATTGTTTAAATCTCCAATTCAAGCCCTAGGTTCCATAAACCTAAGCTCTGATACCAAAATGCAATGGCCCTAAAATCCATTAGCCACTACGGCGTGCACCGTGAGCCCCAACCCTGCCTAATCACCATCTAGCTGTGTCCCACGAGCACTCGTATCTCAACACCAATCAAATTTTGCTAACTTTATATCATTTTCATTATCAATTGGTTCAAGTTAGCTTATGGACTAATTATTGTGTGTATCATCAAAATATTCAACGGAAGACTTAAATCATCAAAGTAAATATTAAAAGTAAGTTTTATGAACATTTTACCTAATGTGGAAACCTTGCCATAATGTACTCAATATACATATAGAGTGTGATCCTTAAAATATCAAAACATAAACCTCCAAGTCATATACAAGTCAAAATGTATCACTCACAACCCATACCCAACATAAAACGATAAATATAAACAAGCGTATGAGTAGGGCAAATCGTAGTCAATCACATGTAGTCCTCAAGCTTGTCCTTCCCTCTACTCCTACCAGGATATGCACTCAAGCCATCACAAAAAGGCAGATAACGAGTCCAGAGTGAGTAATCCCAAGGAAATTCACCAAGTAAATACATAAGGATAACTGCTAGAATCAAAATACTATAAATAAACATGCGGAAGAAAAGAATACATGCAACTGTGTAAGATCATCACATGAATATAAATAGTAAAGAAACAAAGTGTGTGCACGATCTGAATTAGATTAGAGCCATACTTTGGGCTATTCGCCAGGCACGACCGGTGAGGATACCTCAAAAAGGTGACCATGGACCCTTTAGGTGGTCGGTGTAGACCTACGATATTCACCGTCGTGTCACTAAAACATATGCTATGGCCTAGTGGACTCCATGCCTCCGCAAAGAATAAACACCAGGTGGGAGTAAACTCAACCAACTGTAAAACAATAGGGAAATAAAGATTTCTTAATAAACAGGACAGTATTCAAATAAATCAAATAGTAAGTATTAGAGTGAATTTCAGTTGGGATATTACACACCTCAAACCGCACTCCACTATCATCACTAGTCCAAATGCATGCCTCCACTGCGTATCCAATTACCCGTCAACCAACCTAAAACCATCAATTCCCAATAAATCAAGTAAGTCCCCAAACCTTGGAAACCCCAATTCGATACCCAAATCATCGATGAAATCATCATTTAAACATCCCAAATCATCTATATAAGTCCCTAAGTCAAATCCCAATCGGTAAATTTTTGTTAAAATTTTCATCCCAAAACTGCCCCAGCCGCCGCCGAGTTCAACCATGTACGGCGTGTCCACGACGTCCTGGGCGCCGTGACAAGTGCCGTCGCATTTTCCTTTCCACGGCGCCTCCCAAAACGTCACTCTCATTTCCCAAATTTTGCCTCTGCCCCAGACGCCGCGAGTGGTGTCGTGGGTTTCTGAACCCCAGGACGCGCTTGGCGGCGTCTATGGTAGAGGGGGCTTTCTGGTTTTTTTGAACCCCATCGGCTCGTCGCCGTAATCCGTGCTCGCTCCAACAACCTATTAAACACTCACTCAATTCCATACCAACAAAAACCCTCGACTAAACACTTTCGAAACGTAAACCTCACGTTTTTCTACCAAAAACCCGACAAACCACTTGAAAATCATAATGACATCCACAACAACACCAAAACCAAATTCCACATTTGCAACCTCAAAACAACTTGAAAACCATAACAACACCTCACTTGACAGGTGTGCTCAAATCCACAGCCAAAACCACCGACAAAACATCCGAAAATTACTCTGAACCATAGAGAAGGAGATGGGGATTGAAGATCTAACCTTAGAATTCACTTTCCTCGAGTTCTTGAGCTCCAAATGATCACATCAAACTCACAAAACCCTCACAAGCTCTGGATTTTCGGATTTCTCAATGAAATGAGAGAGAAAATGTGATGCAATAGGGAAAATCTCTCATTTATATACAAAATTGTCATCTTGCCTTACACACACATGACTAAGCTTCATTGGATGATTGAGATGAGGTCAAACAGTCATCCAAATAGTGACAAACTTGACTCCACTTGGTCCATTGACCCTATCTTTCTAGTTACAACCATTCGTCCCCAGACGTTCTAATACCTGGCTCCGCGCTGTGAATTGTGCTATTCTAGCACCACGACGTTCCCAACTGCCTCAACATTATTTTATATGAATTATTTAATGAATTTTATCATTTATTGTGTGTATTTAGTCCCCCGACCTAGTGTACTAGTCATTCGTCACCCGGTACCCGCATCTACATGGTATACGCAGCGAATATCTGTCACACTACGTCGCTCATCAATAAACGATATAAACACACATATTGTGATGTAATTTAACTAAATTAAACATATACATCGCAAATACACAATAAAAGCACACAAAATGGAATGTATACTTAATTCGGTCGTGCTCCGTCCTTGTTGTGGGACCTACGAACGTCCCTGCTAGCATCCAAGTCTGTAATGATGTCATAAATAACGACAATTAATAAATCAGGTCGTTACATACAGACTGTTCCAATATAGAGTTATGCTAGCATACCACAGCAGCCGACACAGTCAGGTCCCCAATACCAACAGTATTAAAGGACTGATAACAGAGGCAATGTTTAGGGCCAGAGGTATGGCCAACGACAGGGTTAAAGTTCCAGTCAGGTGCAGAGACAGGGACAGAGGTCTAGTCAGGAACTGGGACAGGGATAACGTGGTCCATCCGGATTTAGATCTCGGAGAGGATGTTGGGAGTGTGGACAGTTAGGTCATTTATCCAGTATGTGTCTACGATTGGGCTGAGGGCAGCCGTAGTAAAGACGGGAGCAAGTTAATGTCGTTACCAAACCAGACCAGACTGCTACCCATAACCTGATTGAGGGTATGGTTTACATTTGCAGTCGTTTTATCCACACTATGTTTGATTCTGGTATCTACAGTTTCATTTATGTCTGGTCGCATGGTTGATGAGTTAGGATTGAGACCCACTAGACTAGAGAGACCCTTTATCCTTAGCATGGTTGTTGGAGACAAGATTTACCTGAACTTGTTGTATGTTGATTGTTCGGTAGAGATAAGGGGTTTCTTACCTGCAGACTTGAGAATGTTGGAGTTCCTAGAGTTTGATGCTTTATTGGGCATGGATTGTTGGGTATGTATCATGCACATATCTTTTGTCTCAGCAAGATGATCACATTTCAAATTCTTGGGCATTTGAAGTTCAGTTTTTCGGGGACTTCGATTAGTTTACCATACTAGAGGCAAGATAGCTTTTAGCATTGATGTTGAGACATTCGTTAGTGTTTTGAGTACGACGGGGATAGTCAAGACTAGGATGGAGGAGGTACCTGTTGTGTGTGAGTTCCCAGAGGCTTTTCCTGCAGACTTACCATGTTTACCACCACCTAGGGAGATTGATGTCATTATTGATTTAGTCCCGATGACCAAACCTATATCCTTTCCATCGTATCGTATGGCTTTGAAAGAGTCAGAGGAGCTGAGATTATAGCTTGATGAGTTGTTAGATTTGTGATTCATTCATCCGAGCATGTCACCTTGGGGCGCGCCGGTCTTATTTGTTAAAAAGAAAATGGCAGCCTAAGATTGTGTATTGACTACATACAACTCAATAAGGTTACAGTAAAGAACAAGTATCCATTTCCTCGCATTGATGACTTGTTCGACCAGGTGACAGGAGCACAGTGGTTCTCGAAGATTGATTTGAAATTTGGGTACCATCAACTGAGGATTATAGCAGAGGACAGGGAGAAGACTGTTTTTCACACTTGATATGAGCATTACCAATTTATAGCTATGCCTTTTGGGCTGACTAATGCACCAAAGATGTTTATGGATTTAATGCATCGAGTGTGGAGACAATACTTGGATAGGTCCATCGTTGTGTTCACCGATGACATCCTTATCTACTTCAAGACTCGTGAGGATCACGAGGAGCACCTCAGGACAATTTTGTAAATACTGAAGGAGCACAAACTGTTTTGCCAAGTTCAATAAGTGTGAGTTTTGGCTTACCGAGGTCAAATTTCTTAGTCACATTGTCAAAGTTAGCAGAGTGTCAGTGGACCCTGCAAAGGTCAGAGTAGTGATTGATTGGCCTACATCGAGATCAGTGACAAATATCCGCAGTTTTCTTGGCTTGGCAGGGTATTATAGGCGTTTCGTTCAGGACTTCTCGAAGATTGAGGCACATATGACACAATTGACGAAGGACACTAGTTTTCAATGGAGTGATAGTTGTGAGTAGGCATTTCTGACATTGAAGGAACGTTTGACTATCACACCAGGTTTGGTTTTGCTAAAATCAGGAAGTTTGAGGTGAACATCAATGCTTTTAAGGTCAGTTTGGTCTGTGTTTTGATGCAAGATGGTAGAGTGACTGCTTACGTATCCTGACAGTTGAAGATTCATGAAAAGAACTACCCTACGCATGACTTAGAGTTAGCGGCAGTGGTCTTCGCACTGAAGATTTGAAGCCATTATCTCTACGGTGAGATATTTGTATTGTTTACTGACCATAAGAGTTTGAATTACCTTTTCACTTAGAAAGAGTTGAATATGCAACAGAGGCGTTGGCTTGAGTTCCTCAAGGATTATGATTTCTCTTTGGAATACCACCAGGGGAAAGCCAATGTTATTGCAGATGCATTAAGTCGTTGAGTGTTGCTACTTGCCGCATGACACATGAGTATGGATTGCTTGAGGCGGTTGAGGTGATGTATTATGTTGATATCCCGACCAGTACTAAAGTGTTAATTTATGGGTAAATGAGGACTCAGACAGTGTTGATTCAAAGTGTACTTGATGGTCAACAGAGAGATGAGCAAAACCAGAGGTTTCTTGGGTTGGCTCAAATGTCCGGATAATCCATATTGGAGTCAGTCGACAGACTCATGCCTGAGGTATAGAGGACGACTGTGGATTCCATCAATGGCTCCATGAAGCACACCGTTCATGTTTTATGGTTCATCCGAGTAGGACCAAGATGTATGCAGATGTGTGTCGTCTTTTCTAGTGGCTGGGGATGAAGACCGATGTTTCTGACTACGTTCGAGGGTGTGAGATGTGTCAGCGAGTTAGGGCTGAGCATCGCATACCTAGTGGGTTATTAAAACCACTTCTCATTTCTCGGTGGAAGTGGGAGTATATTGCCATGGATTTCGTCAATGGGTTACCTCAATCTCAGCGCGGACATGATAACATCTAGGTGATTGTGGACAGGTTAACAAAGTTTGCGCACTTTTTACCGATCTCGACAACACATTAGGTGGATAGGCTAACGAGTTTGTACGAACAAGAGATTGTTCGACTACATGGTGTTCTGTTATCGATTGTGTCTAAAAGAAGACCACAATTTAAGTCTCAGATTTGGCAAAGTATGCATGCATAGTTTGGCACATGGTTGGATTTCAATATTACTTATCATTAACAGACTAACAAACAGTTAAAGAGATTGATTCAAATTCTAGAGGATATGTTGAGGATGTGTGTGTTGGAGTACGGTGGATCATAGGAAGATTATCTTCATTTGTGTGAGTTTGCCTACAATAACAGTTATCAGGCCAGTATTGGTATGGCACCGTTTAATGTATTATACGAGAGGTCATGCAAATCTCCATGTTGTTGGGCGGAACCCAAGGATGTGGCAGATATTAGGCACTAGATTGTAGTGAATCACACAAAGAAGATACGCCTAATTAGATTGAGATTGAAAAGTGCCCAAGAGAGACAAAATAAGTATTCTGACATGTATCGCAACTAATTAGAGTATCAGGTCAGGGACTATGTGTATTTGAAGGTATCTTCGATGAAGGGTCACAGGAGGTTAGGATCAAAAGGAAGCTTGTGTCGAGGTTCATTATTCCATTTAAAGTGGTGAAACGAATAGGCAGAGTTGCGTACGAGTTGGAGTTGCCACCTTAGTTGTTTGTGACGGCCCCAAATTCCACAATCCTAGAATTAGGCACCGCTCGGCCTAGACCTGCGCAAACCTTCGAGCTAGTCTCGCTGAGTCACGCAAGCCTAGTCAGCCTTCCTTACCATTTATTACGCATTTACATGTGAAGTTAATTAATTAGTGAGTTATTATCAGATACAGCGGAAGCAAATTTAACTCATAACTAATCAATAAACTTCAAGATACGCAAATCAAGACAACCTAAGGCGTGGAAACCCCGTAAATCATATCCACCATGTGAATTAAAAGAGAGTATCGATAATGTCATACATGCCTAAGATCTCTCAATAACCCCATAACCCATGTTTCAAAACGGAATAAATACTTAATACAAAAACCTACCCAATACGCGAGAGGAGACTGCTTCGGGGTCCTCGACTTCAGTCACCTAGCGCTAGTCCCTTGCCTCTGTCTGTTTGTCGATCTACTCGCCGTCACAAACTAGACGGTGAGTACAGTGATGTAGATAGTAAAACACCAATAGAGTCTTAACAACATTTCAAATGTCACATAAATTAAGCAGTCAATTCATGTAGATATAAAGAAAGAACAAGGAGCGCATGAATATATAAGACTGTAAATAAATGAATGAGCAATCAAAATTGAGTGTCCCAGAATATAGGGAAAGGCACAAGTGGTCCCGACTAATCAAAGTCGTTGAGCTGAGGACAATCTCGTCAAAGGCTAAGAGTCGATGATAGATTCTCCTCTAAGACCCCTATGCGAGTGCAGAGTCCCTAGTCATATAGTAAAGAACTCTCACCCGTACATATCATCAAAACCAAATACGTATCCCCAGCCGTAAACCCCGGTATAATACACTGCAAGCCCATAATTCTACAAGGATTATGTTTAACACACTTGCCTTGGGACAACTCAAAGGAATGGAAGCGAAAACCATGCCGATAAACCACCAATGATAGATATAACCAAAGAGAATTCAACAATTCATAGTCCACAAGGAAATGCTGCTCAATAAATGTAATAGCTTAAATAAATGTACAAATGAAATAATGTTAGAACTCCGGTTGGTTTTACTCACAAATACCACGCGAAACTCCGCGCTCGAGGCTTTTATACGCTACCAAACATCCCTGTAAGCCCGTCACCGGTCCACCGAGTACCTGGTAAGCATTTTCGTTGCAATTTGGTAGTATTAGCGTTTTATTCTATGTGTAATTGAAATCCCTTTTTAATTTTCCATATTTATGTTCAATGTGTTTTTGGGTCGACTTCTGGGTTATTGGGTCGTATTTTAACCCATTTAGGTACCCAAGAAGTCCCCAATTCATTCCGAAGATTCTACGAAATTTTAGGAAAATTTTGGTTCTGGGCGCCGCCAAGACGCTGTAAGTGTTTCCCCTCGGCGGAGTCTCCATGACGTACGACAGGGTGTCTCTGCCCCAGACACCGTGGGCAGCGCCGTAGGGCCGAGAGGGACTCTGCCCCACAACGACAGTCGCGATGCCCCTATCTGAGGGACGTTCCAGGATGTTTACCACCCCAACTCACGTTGCCTTACACCAACTTGGTTCATTATTCATCGGTACTCAACACCATTCCAAAAACATCCTCAACACACTTCAAAACGTCCGAAAATCTCAACAGAAAACCTTAAACGAAAATCATTCAAAGACCTCCAAAAATTCACCAAAAATCCCAAAACTCTCAAAATCAAAAACCATCTTCACAAAACTCACATTGATCGTCGAAAGGATCACCAAAACGTCGAGAGTTTCAATCGAATCTAAAATCTCGATGGGGTGTCCACATTTCGTCGCGACGAACGCAGATAAAACTCACACCAACGCGCAGGGAATGACGAGGAGATGAAAGATCTTAGCTCAGATCGCCCAACGTCGTTGCCTCCGGTGCCGCTCCGGTCTCTAGTCCACTAGTGGTTACTTATACAGTAAAGGAGAGAGAGAAGAGAGAGAGAAATGAGGGAGAAAGATGGGTTGACCCACCTTTTATAGGGTGGGCCTCATTTTGGCTCACACCCATATTTCGAGGCACATCTAGTGGCCTTAAAACATACCAGCCCAACTACTTTAATATACTAACTTGTGTGACTCCCCCTTGTCCTTATCCTTTTTTGCTCTAAAATTTGAGTTTCATCGGGCGTTCCTACGCCCGGCATGCACCACGATTCGCCCCGTCGTGCGCGAATGAAGTTACTAATGACCCGTAAATTCCTCGAATTAATTTATTATTATATTTTATTTCTCGGACATCCACCAAATTCATTTTCCCGACCCGTATACCCGTAATTCTTTCGTAAATGCTCTTCAATGCAGACTCTACCCACAACTCGATGTTACCGTCCTGTCACACAGACACGAGTATACATCCATAGTATACATCATCACACAGAAAAATAATATAAATTTTTGGGTCGTTACAAGTTTGCCTACAATAACAGTTATCAGGCCAGTATTGGTATGACACCGTTTAAGGTACTATACGAGAGGTTGTGCAAATCTCCATGTTATTGGGCGGAACCCGAGGATGTGGCAGATATTAGGCCCGAGATTGTAGTGAATCACACAAAAAAGATACATCTGATCAGATTGAGACTGAAAAGTGCGCAAGAGAGGCAGAATAAGTATTGCGACATGCATTACGGCGAGTTAGAGTATCAGGTTAGGGACTATGTGTATTTGAAGGTATCTCCAAAGAAGGGTCACAGGAGGTTAGGATCAAAAGGAAGCTTGCGTCGAGGTTCATTAGTCCATTTAGAGTGGTGAAACGCATAGGCAGAGTTGCGTATGAGTTGGAGTTGCCACCTTAGTTGTCTGGAATCCACCTTGTGTTTCATATATCGATAATTCAAATGGATAGGTCGATAGAGGGCCGACGACCGATGGTGGACTTGAGCCAGATAGACTTGAGGAAGGATATCACTTATGACAAGCAACCTATTCAGATTTTGGACTGTAAGGTGAAGATTTTGAGGAACAAAGAGATCCTATCAGCCCTTGTCATATGGCAGCACCACGGGGACGAGGAGCTGACGTGGGAGCTTGAGTTATATATGCACGAGTATTTTCCCTACCTCTTTTAAGTTCGATAAGTCTTTTCTTTGTTTTGTTTTAATTTCGAGGATGAAATTTCAATTAGTTGGGAAAACTGTAACGACCTTAAAATCTAACTCGTGCCACGTGTCATTTTAGGTCATACGTAGGCCCACTTGCTGTGACATGTGTGTCCAAGTCTCGGTCGTCGACATTAAGGTATGCTATTTTTATTTGGTGTTTGTATTATTTAATTTATTACCTGAATGTTAATTCCAATGTCTCAAATGTGGAGGACGTTTGTATATGTGCGTTGGTGTTGAGGAACAATTTCGACCTGAGAAAACATGAGTTACGGGTGCCGGGCGAACTATTAGCAGGTAATTAGCTGTACGGGGAATAACTGAATTAAAACACTGACAAAATGTAAATTAAATAATAACTAATCGATGTGTTACGTGTTCGGTACGTTGGTAAGTCCGTAAGCACACGATAGTGCGAGTCGTGGTGTGGTTCGGGTATGAGAATGCCTAGGAAAGTCTTTGATTGTGTGAGACAAGGATAAGGTCAAGAGACAAAGTCAAGGGAGTCACCTATTGAAGTCACTAGAATGGTTGGTTGGTGTGTGTGTGGATTATCCTCGAGATACGCGTGTGAAAAATGATGAGGTAGTTAGTATAAATGTGATCCTCGTCACCTTTTCTCTATTTTTCTTTTCTCTCTCAACAAGAAATAGTTTTCAAAGGGCTAAGGTTTCGGAGTTCTTGAATGCGAAAGGAAATCGAGGAATTGATCATTAACACGTATTAAAGTGAGATTTCAGATCCTTAGCTTGCTCTCCACATTTTGATGCCATTTTTACGTGTTTTTGTTGAGACTTCTCGAACACCATGTTGAGTTCCTAATTTTTTGAGATTTTTGGGATGTTTCAATGATGTTTTGGTGATCAATGGAGTAGAAATGAGGTTGTTGCTATGGTGTGGATGAGGAACTTGGAATTTTTGGTAATTTTGATGATTTTTTGGGAATTTTGAAATTTGATTTGTGAATTGGGGTTTCCGGACGTTTTGACGACAGTTTTGGGTTTGTATCGAGGTCCCTACGAGTTTGTGATAGACTCAGAACGCGGCGACATAAGCTGGGGTTTTAAAAACCTTGAAATTCTCGTTTTAGCTTCAATGTCGCAAGGGACATCGAGGAGCCTAAAGCCCCACGACATCAATCACAACCTCTGGGATAGGGAGACCCCTATCCCCACACTTTAAGTGACGTTGAAGGGTGTTCACCATTACGACGCCAATCATGGCGTGACACTGTTCATCAGACCAAATGTTTAGGAAAATTTGAAAACTTAGAGGGATCTCTAGGGCTTCCCAATGGGTTCGAATACGACCCAATACCCGGGTAATCAACTCAATTACACGAATGAATAAAATTATGAAAAATTGAAAAAATTGAGGAAAATTAACATAAATTGTAATTAATTGACTACCAGGGAGTGTAGTTCAGTAGCGGGCACACGAGATTCGTAGGTGGCAATTCGGATTCGTGTTAGTGCGCTTAGTATCAGGTTATAGGTAAGTAAACTAGTGAGGAATTGTACAATTATTTCATTGAGCTTTAATTTGTTATTGTTATCGATATGTTCCTTTTTTGAAATTTCATTATGATTGAGTTGTCCAAGGGTAAGTGAGTCAACGGTGATCCTTGGAAGGAGGGGCAGCTTGAGGTAACATACCAGTGTCATGACCTCAGGATGCATTGCACATAGTATTGATTTCTGTGTGAGATGTGAGTTCTTAGTTGGATTACCATGAAAACTCTTGATCTCGAGGATTTAGGGTTGTTGGGTGTTGACCACGTCCTAGACTTCGATTCTTGTTGAATTGGCCTTGACTCAACGACAGTTTGGTCCGGACTACTTGCGCCTTTCTGTTTGATTTGTTGGACACTCATCTCTCGATTGATTATTGATTTATTTACAGTCTTTATTTATTCATGCATTCCCTATACCTTTATTTCTATTGGCATGCGCTTATTTATTTCAAAATGTTGTGTACATCCTGTTTGGCGTTACTTACTTGGGCTCGTCATTCTTGTGTTTGACTAAGTGCAAGGGAAAGGCTCCACAGTTATGTGGCTTGCTTTAAGGATACCGGAGCAGTTCTACCTTTGTCATCGACGTAGGTTTTATTTCATTTTGGTATTATTATTTATATTTGTTTTGTTCACATTGAGATATGGGTTTGTGAGAGATCTTGGGACATGTATACAGTGATATTACTCTCCTTGACTTGATATACTTGATGATGATATACATATGCGGGTTTCCATACTTTAGGTTGTCCTGACCAGTGTCTTAGAGTTGTTTCAATTAGTTTGAAGATTAATTGCTTCTGATATATTTTGATAACTCGCTAACTTGAATAACTCATTTAAATTTGTTTATTATAATGGTAAACGGTTAGGTAAGGCTGACTAGGCTTGTGTTGACTTCGTGAGGGATGACTCAGGGTCCATGTAAGTCTAGGTCGGACGAGGCCCAGTTTAGGGTTGTGAAACTGGGGCTGTCACAAGAATCCTCATTGAATACTCGCAATCCTCCAGATCTTCATAAAGAAAACTAGATTCATCTTCCATTTCACCAGATATGTCCTCCATAACACCAGATCTAGGCTTATGATGTCTAAATCCATCTTCAAAACCTTCAGATCTAACATAATAAGCTCTAGATCTGGTTTGAAGTACGTAGAATCTCACATCTCGAACACTAGATTTTCTTTCGTTGAGACCTTTTCTGCTTTTGTTGAGACCAGTTTTGTCTTCGTTGACACCAAATCGACCATAATTCATACCAGGAACATTAGATCTCTCTTCTTTGACATCTGGTCTGTGATATCCTTCATCAAGAACATCAGATCTGCCTTCATTGACTACAGATTTGGCCTTCTCGATCTCTGATCATCGATCCATAGTAGAGAAAACGCAAAATCACCGCATTAGCCCTTTTATGGCTCTGATACCATATCAACACATACACAGAGATGCCTTGAACAAGAAATGAAGTCTCAAAATATTGTGTTTTCTCTACTGAGAAAACACATATGACTTTGTATTTATGTACTCATTGTTACAAGCAATTACAGTCACATGATCTAACTAATCACAACCATTAGATCACTTATACATGGATCTATGACTCATACACTAGGCAACCAATACAACCATGACACATCATCTACAATACACATCAATAATCCTAATGGTTTGTTCTAACAAGTTCCAACTCCATGTTTCAACCTGCAGCAGCCTCAAATGCCAATATTAACCACTGGAAAGGTCCCCCTGCAGGTTGGTTCAAGCTCAATTGTGACGTAGCAGTTCAAACAATTGGAGAGTGGCAACGACGACAGGGCTAGTACGGGACAATAAAGAGGAGTTTGTATTCTCTTTCCAGTCTAAGCTTGGCAGATGATACCCTCTCTACTCGGAGTTGTGGGGAGTTTATCACGGTGTACATACTGCTTAGAACAAAAGGATCAAGAAGTTGGTAGTCAAACTTGACTCAAATGAGGTGTTGGGTCTGTTAACAAATGACATTATTAACTCAGTTCAAGACCCCCAAGTGAAGGACATCTATGATGTTTTAAGAAGGGACTGGATGGTTCTAATACATCACGTTATTCAAGACAACAATGCATATGTGGACCACCTTACAAAGGAAGCTTTCCAACTTATAGAAGATTTTATGTTATGGGACTCGAGCCAAGTTCTATTGATTTGTTATTAGAGCAGTATCGCCTGCATATGTAATAACTTAGCCAAGTTTGGCTGTTTATCTACCAAAAAAATGCTTCGGTACTTGCAAATTTGTTTTCAAACCTAAGAATAGAGAAAGCCACGCTCTCTAAATAAGAACAGCTGAACCAACCCCACTTTTTACTAAACATACCCTACTTTTTTTAAAAAGTGTGAAATGACACAATTGCCCTCCATATAAAAGGGTTTCTTGCTCACCCCAATATCTTGCTTACCCCATCCATCTATACCCAAGTCACACCACCATCTCTCCCTCTCTCAAATTGCACTTACCTCCTACCCGAATTCGACGAAATTCGCGTAAAACTAAATTGATTCGACGTCCTGAGTGTATTCCCCACCTCTTTTGTGTCGATTTCTATATTTTTTAGATTTTTTAAGTCAGTTTTGATATTGTTGTTGGGTTTAGGGCTTTAGTTTTGGGCTTTAATTATGCATTTTAGATACAAAAAATGTCAATACAATCAAGCATATCTAGCGATTCCAAGCAAAAACCCACAATTTTTTAAATCGTTTTCATATATTTTTGGAATTTTGAATTTTTTTTTGTTCATTCTTGTCGTCCATGTGTTTCAAACACACAGAGCCGACTAGTTCCCATCGAAATCTATTTATAGGTTTTTGTGGAAGTCAGTCGAGACCTTTGAAGAGTTGAATGAAGCTGGTGGAGACCTCTAAAAGGGTTTCGACTAACTCCCATCAAGTCTTCAATCTTGTATTTTCGAAACCCATAGGCCGACGAGACAAGGATATGTTTGAGTAATGTGGTATATTCAACAAAAAGTGGGGTGCATTTAGCAATTGTATTTGGGGGATTTTAGGGAAGAAGTGGGTATGCTCATCAATTAAAATTTATAAATGGGGTAGGGTGAGTAAACAAGGTAAACTTAGCCAAAATTAGGATCCGTTCAGCCGCTCCTAAAAAAAGGAGAGAAAGTCACCAAAGCACATCAAAGTTGCGTTGTGTCCTTTTCAAAACTAAAAATGATTAGGAAACATACTTTTTAGATGTTTATTTGCAAAGGAAAATGCTTTTGTAACCTTTGAAGTTAACTCAGAAACCACACGGACCTATTTACGCATTATGTGATGTGCCTTGGAATATATGCCCGCATTAAGCTAAACAAGTTTGGTCTCTACTCTCATGAAAGATATCAGATAGGTTACTTCCCAGCCAAACATGGCATGGGTTGAGCCAACATGCAAAAATCACATTAACCCATTAGGCACCACCCAAAACTAAAGGAAAATGATTTGGTGCATAAAATCATTCACTTAAAAGGAAATTATGTTAGGGTGGCCCAACACAAACACAAACTCTTTTGTCCATTCTTTGATACACCTCGAGATGCATGCATGTCCGAAAAATAAAGGGTGGCTAGATGAGTTTGTACTCGCCCTGCATGTCGGTTCTGGGCACCAAATTATTTTCCTTAAATTCTAATTTGATGAAGAGTCCTGCTAATTTGACTCCAATTTCAAATGTCACTTTCTTATGCCCTCATTCAAAGTCTCTTAGATGCACATCGGTTTTCAAATATATACATTGATGTGAAAATCAACAATCACAACTGAGTGCGTGCGGAAATTGTTGGTGAAGAAAAAAAACATTTTTCTTAGAAGTAGTCAAGAAGCCCATATTTCTCAATTCTTAGAAAAGCTCAAAATGATCTAGAACTTAAATAATACCAAAGTCATATGACTATTAATGGGTCGGGGGAGATGACTCATGAATGTGGATGGAGAGGGACCCCACCTCTCCTAGTCACACTCACACAGACATTAGATTTGTGATCAAATCAAAGCTTAAAATATGGATTCACAAAAAATGTTAATCCCATGTATCTCAAATAAACATTAGACTTTAAAATAGGTCTTCAATAGTAAATTTGAATTGTGGCTCATTTGACGAGGTAATATTTTTTTTGTAATTTTATTAATCAAAACGTGAAAATAAAAATCTAAATAAACTAAGTAAATATTTTAAAAAGACCAATTATCCAACGTGGTTGTCAATTTAAATATGCAGAAGTGACATTCAAAATAGACAAATGTCAATCCACGTCAGCTAGACATTTGAAATATACATTTCATTATAGTCTTCTTTTTTTATCTCAAAGTCTATTAGTCATAAGTGTCTAATCTACATTCTATTGGAGATGCTCTTAAAAGGAAAATGATTATTTGACATTCTTTTGGTACATAAAATCCTTTACTTAAAAGGAAATGTTAGGGTGGTCCAATAGAAACACAAACTCTGTTTATTCTTCGACATGCATGCATGCCCAAGAATAAAGGGTGGTTGGATGAGTACGTAGTCGCCCCGCCTGTCGGTTTTGGAGCACCAAATCATTTTTCGTAAATTCTACTTTGAAGAAGAGTCCAACTAATTTCACGTCAATTTCTCACGCACTCATTTAGAGTCCCTTAGATGTACATCGATTTTCATACAAACATACATTGATGCGAAAATCAATAATCACAATCGAGTACCCAAAAATCGCTGATGAAAAAAAAAAAAAAAAATTCTTTGAAGTATTCAAGGAAGCCCATGTTCCTCAATTCCTAGAAAAGCTCAAATTGATCTAGTACTTACGTAAAATATAAGTCATATGACTCATTTCTAAAATGACTAATTAATGGGTCTTGGGCGATGGCCCATGAATGTGGATGGAGAGGTACCCCACCTCCATCTGTCACACTCACGCAGCATTAAATTTGTGATCAAATCAAAGCCTAATAATGGGCAGCTACTGCAAACTTTAATTGACCAACATGGGCAATGGCAATAGCAATGGCAATAGTAGACAGCTCAAATCAACCTCAACTACTCATCACCCTCAACATTAAAAACATGATCATTTCACAATGTGCACTGGTTTTGAGTTGAACCAAGATTGCCATTGCAGATCTCTGATTTTGGGAATTTGGGAATTTGGTTTCTCTATATGTGTCTCACTGTTTTCTGTGTAATCTTTGCAGAAATTGACACAACCCCAACTACCCATATCCCTGTATCTGTTTCTAAATCATTTAATAGTCGGTGCTGCTGATGACCGCTTTGGAGTTGCCGACACGGAAGAGAAACTCATCTTTGGTGCTTTCTTTGAACTTTTCAAATGTGTGTAGAAGATTCTCTTGATGGGTTGTTGGTTGTTGGGGTGGATGGCCAACACCGGCGGAGATGCCTATGTAGTGTTTGAATAAGTGACTATGTGAGAATTTCTTCGGGTTTAGAGTAAAGGGTGCTCTGTAATTTGTGGGGTTTTGGTGATTTGATTGGAAAGTTTAGTTTTTTTGGGTTTTGGTGAGGAATTCAGCTGTCAAAGGTGAGATTTTTTTTGGGTTTTTTTTTTTTTTTGCTAGTTTGTGTGAGAATTTACAGTTGTTGTGTTGTGCAAAGCCCATTTAAAATTGGGGTTTTGATTGGTTTGGTTATTGAAGAATTGAATGAATTTGAGTTGGGTTTGTTGTAGAGATAGTGCTTGATTAGCTTTTGTAGGAGAAGCCCCACAGAAGTTGTTTTCATTTGGTTTCTGGGTTTTTATTGTTGAAGAAGATGGTTGGAAGTCCAGAAGGAGTAGCCAATTATGGGTATTCAAATGGGTCTGTTTGTAATTCTAACGGCGTCGAGGAGAAGTTGGACGAATTTCGACGGCTTCTGGGGAAGGCAGATGGTGATGTGCTGAGGATAGTTGGTGTGGGTGCAGGGGCTTGGGGTAGTGTTTTTGCAGCTATGCTGCAGGATAGCTATGGGCATTTAAGGGAAAAGGTTCAGATTCGGATATGGAGACGGCCTGGCAAGGCGGTTGATAGAGCCACGGCTGAGCACCTTTTCGAAGTGATCAATGGGCGGGAGGATGTGTTGAGGCGACTCATTCGACGATGTGCCTACTTGAAGTATGTTGAGGCACGGTTGGGGGATAGGACTTTGTATGCAGATGAGCTTTTGAAAGATGGTTTCTGCTTGAACATGATTGATACACCACTTTGCCCTATGAAGGTTGTGACTAACTTGCAGGAGGCTGTTTGGGATGCTGATATTGTGGTGAATGGCTTGCCATCGACGGAAACCCGTGAAGTGTTTGAAGAGATCAGTAGATATTGGAAGGAGAGGATTACAGTGCCCATCATCATTTCTTTGGCGAAGGGTATTGAGGCTGCTCTAGAACCAGTCCCTCATATAATCACTCCCACCCAGATGATTAATCGAGCAAGTATAGTCTCTCTTTCTTTGCTTGATGTTATAGTTTTTGTATTGTTCCATTCCTTCTAATTAAATTTTTTTTTTTTTGAAACCTTCTGATTAAAAATTTAAATGGCAAAAAAAATGATAAATTAGGTTCCATGCTTCCCGGGGTGTTGCGGAGTTTAACCGATCACTTCTCCCCATCCTCACAATCCCCTAATTCCAAAGTAAATAATTAAAATAGAATTTATGTGGTTTCATGTTTGAGAATGCTTGCTTCCTTTCTTGCATTTTAAGGAATGATCTTAGCTACTTCGAGGTCTGCGTTAGATTACTGACGACAATTTTTAGTAACAAAAAGGTAGCATCATGTGCATATATACGAAGAACATGCAAGTTCTTCCAAATGATGTCTTTGGTAAATGATAAGATACTTAAAAAACCCAAGGAATAGATGAATTCATTGCACTTGTTTGTGGTAGTAAACAACATTTACTCTTTGTTCATTTCCTTTTCTATTTTGATGTAGTTGTGAGATTGTACTCTTGAGTTTTGACCTCAAAGCTTTCTCCTATTGTGTCTTCCCATTGAGAAAATAAGGTTAACCTGTTGAAGGATGTCTGACTTTCTTTTTAATTCTAGAAGTGACTCTAGGAAAACATGCATGCGTTCAACTTAAACATATTACGTGACCTTGCTAGAATTTTGTTGTAGCTCTCCTGCAAGTAGGAAATGAGAAATACTGGGAATCGGGGATAGACCTAGCGTATGATATTGAAGGTTAAATCAATGACAACTATGCTGTTTAGCAAGCACATCTGTTAGTTTTATAATATTTCTAGACCTACTCAATGGATAAGCTTTAACAGCAAATATCCTATGCTTCATAAGTCTACGGCTTTAGAGTTGCACTTTGCTTAACTTTCACCTGTGCTTATAACAATCCCGATATGAGTCCGTGTATCTTCATGATTTGGTCCTCAATTCTGTATAAAATCACCGAAAATTGAAGGATCGTACAATTCATTATTCTAATTCTGAATCATAATAATTCCTCAAAAAAAAAAAAATCTGCCTCATAATCCACGTATAGTAAAGGAGCTATTAATACCTTTTTTTTTTTTTTCTGGAAAGGAAAATATAAATGTTTGCTTAAATTATACTATATTGCAAGCATTCAATGAAGGTAAGAATAAGATATATTAATAATTTAGTATTGTAGTGAAACCTGATTTGGTTCAACAAACCTCTCTCTATGAGTTTTTGATTGACTATTTTGATAGCATTGCTTTACTTTTTTTTTTTTTTTTTTTGTTAAAATAGCATTGCTTTACTTGTTTTATATGTAATGGTTTTTATTTCGTTGTTCTCTAAAGGTTTAGCTTTTATTCCGATTTTGTTTCTTCTCATATTATGGAGATTTTTTTTCCCTTTCTAAGTGGAAATTTATGTGCCTGGCAGCTGGAGTCCCAATGGAGAATATTTTGTATCTTGGAGGACCAAATATAGCTTCAGAGATTTACAACAAAGAATACGCCAATGCTCGAATATGCGGAGCTGAAAAATGGAGGAAACCTCTTGCCAAATTTCTAAGGCAACCTCATTTCATAGTTTGGGATAACAGTGACCTTATCACCCACGAGGTTATGGGTGGATTGAAGAATGTTTATGCCATTGGGGCTGGTAAGTATTCTCTATAGTTGCAATTTTTAAGTTCTCAAAAATGACTAGGAACTTAAATGATCTTCTGCAATGGCTAGAATTTGAATTTGACATCATATCTGGAGTTCTTTACTAGGTACTTAGTGAGTAACCATAAAGGTCTAGACGGCCAATAGCAAAAGCCTATATGTTTCTTTAGATTGGGGGGTGGGAACATTAATGATATTAATAGCAAAAGCTTACTTCTTCACATTATAAAAATAAAATGTGCTCTTCAGTTGAATATTATAACGACTTTTAGCAGATTACGTCACTGTTTTTCAATAGCCCTCATAAAGCTTAGATTGGAGTCTCGCTCTTGGTATAGTTTTTTCATTTTATGTTTTGTCGTTTGATGTATTATTAGTTTATTGCTATGTAGCAAAGATTAGTTTTGACGCTTGATACACTGAATTAGCCCTTCTGCGAATACTTTTCAGATTTTAACTCGAGTTTTTGTTTAATTTTGATTCTGCAGGAATGATGGCTGCTTTAACAAATGAAAGTGCAACCAGCAAATCTGTATACTTTGCACACTGTACCTCGGAGATGATATTTATTACTCATCTGCTGGCTGAAGAACCAGAACGACTCGCTGGACCCTTGTTGGCAGATACTTATGTTACCTTGTTGAAGGGTCGTAATGCATGGTACGGCCAAATGTTGGCGAAAGGAGAACTGAATCTAGAGATGGGCCATAACATCAAGGGCAAGGGAATGATTCAGGTATCAACATTATATTACACCCTTTTAACGATGAAATTAGGAATGATGCGCACCATATCCGTTTTTATCAATAATTTTGCCGACGTTGCTTTCTATTTTCTAGGGAGTTTCCGCTGTAGGAGCATTCTATGACTTGTTGAGTCATTCCTGCTTAAATGTGCTGCACCCTGAAGAAAGGAAACCTGTCGCTCCGGCTGAGCTTTGCCCCATCTTAAGAACCCTCTACAGAATACTTATAACTCGGTAGAACTTGATCTTTGTCCGTTGTAGAAGCTTCCAAACACGTTAGTCTTAGTTTAATTTCTTTTCAAATTTGAGCTTGCAGGGAGCTCCCACCGCAGGGCATTCTTCAAGCTCTAAGGGACGAAACCATGAATGACCCTCGAGATCGCATTGAGATAGCACAAACCCATGCATTCTATAGGCCTTCACTTCTTGGGCAGCCTTAATGGGTCAAGCTTTTGCAGTGCTTAATGAACGGGGAACTGTTCGACAGGGAAGGCATAGGCGGAGCCATTTAAGTTATGAATTTGACCATTGTCATGGAAATATATATTGTCAATTCATTCAATTTTTTACACTTTTGATTTGTGCCTGTATAAGTTTCTGTGCTCTACTTGGCTGGATTAGTAAGTTATTATCATATTTTCATTTTTTGCCCATCTTGTGATAGGTCATAATGTTGTATATATTAGTATCATATTTTGGCAGTTGGAACTTCAGCTATGGATTTGTTTCAGAGACAATCGGTGTGATTAAATTTTACGGAAGTTTATTGGTACTGATCTATATGGACACACCAAATAGATGATTTTGAAAAAATACATTAGTCTGACCCACTTTGTACACACAAATGGATATGCACTTGTTGATGTCCCTTGATTTGTGTATGATGTTTGTGTGCACACAAATTGATGTGTATTTAGACACCAACAAATGTGTGTCTATTTTACATGTCCAAAGTGAGTCACTACAATAAATCAGATTTCAGAGAAAGAGGGATGAGAGACTTTATTGATGAAGAGGAGCAAACAGATACAAGAACCACCACACAGCTTTTGAGAGTTTGGCTCTTACCTAAAACCCCACTCACAAGAGTGCTTAAGACTTAAGAGACAACAAAATTTCTTGATGTCTCATACAACTCATTCCCTTCTACTTATAAATTATAACCCCACCATTGTGACCAAATCATCCTTGATCCAGAACTTATCATACACCCAAGAGAAAAATTACCAATTTCATTTGTGAGTTTGTTTGGAGATGACGGTTGTTGCGCTTTATCTAGGGATGACAAGAAAACAGTTTACCTAAAATTTTTTGTAGATCACGAGGGAATGGAAGGTAGCTGAAATGCATCTGTACTTTCTGTTGAGTCCCATCAGACATATATTCCAAGGCCTAGCTCTTTCGCATTAGTCTCTACCATCCAAGGCGCCCTGCAAAAGGAATATTAACAAGTCTATGTAGAAGGAAAATAAGAAAACAAGGAATGGATAGACCGGTATCGATATTTATACTTGTTCATCACAAAATTGATAGTTCCTTGTGATGCACGTTCGAGGAGCAATTCTCTAGCCTCAATCGCAATTCCTTGGGGCTATACATAGAGCACGAGTAGGATTATAGAGCAGAAGTTCGAAATGACCTGTAGTGATTAAGTTTCTATTCATCTGTGTCAATCTTGTATACTAACCTCCTCCGGAAACCAAACACCAGGTTCCGTGCTTCCCTCAAGAACTGCTAAAGCAAATGAAGCAATCGCTATTCCTACTGATCTGAAAAACATGCATGGAGTTGGATTATGCTTTAATACTCATCAGATTGACATGAGAAGAATAGAATGGGCTTAGAACAACAAAATGAAATTCAATAAGAAAAAAAGAAAGATAAGTTTTATAATTCCATGTCAGTTGCTATCCAAAATCAGCAACTTACTCAGAAAGTCTTTTATGAGTAAATATACCAACAGTACTGCGTCCATTTGAGAATTCTAAATCCACCTGCAGAAAGGAGATATGGGTAAATGATATAATTGTCGTCAAGCATTTACTCATGCAGGAACCCATCATATGTATCATAAAATAAACCAAAAAAATGAAAAAAAGTCAATTCTTAGATCCCTGGAATAAAGCGCTTTTTTTTTTTTCTATTCGTAGCATCATACCCTCATCGAGACGCGCTCTCCTGCAATTCCATCAACAGCTCTCACAAGAGGATCGAAAACTCCAACCAATTGCCTCACCTTTTTCTTGTCTCTTAGAAACTCCTACAAAAAATTAGAGTAAATGTGCTTGAATAGAACTGCATGTTTCTTACATTCTCTATTATTTCTCTAACTGTGCTTCAAAGAACAAACTTGCACTTAATGATTTCATCATTCATGTCTACAATTACACTAGGCAATAAATGCCCATGAATATTACACGTTTAGGTGAAAAAGTCAGCTATTTGAAACAACATAAACACACTTCCTAGCAAGATATCTATTTTTGGGCATCCTTTGAAGAATTTTCAATTTGAATTCCATGCAAAAAAAGAGAATTCTTTCTTAGGTTACCAATTCTACCATGAGGTTTTTCTCTTTAACTCTGTCCCTCTACATTCAAAAGTATGCACTTTGATCCCTCTACTACCCTTGCAACAATTGCAGGGATGACTAGCTTCCAAATGAACAACAAACTTCATCAACATAATTTCTATTGTTATTAATATTGAAATCTTCAAAAGTATGCATATTGAATAAAGAATCTAACGATAAAAGGACTAAGTGCATTTTTTAAAAACAAAGAGGGACACAAGTGCGTAATTAATAGAGTGAAACTAGGGTTACGCTCGTTTTGAGGCAGGAATCCACACCTAGATATCGTCAAAAAAAATAAGAACATAGAGATAAAAGCCCTCAAACAATATTAAAAATACATAATTACCAAATTCAATGACAAGAATCTTAGGAATGTCAGATGCATACAGCTGGAAAGAGACTAGTCAAAACTGCCATTCCCCAATTCCAGAAGAAAGGCGCAGTACCGAACCGAGCACTGACAGTTGGCACCCCCAGGACTTCATAAGCACTTCTTACTTCAGGAAGATTCCTGCAATTGAACTTCTTGATCAACCAGTAGTATTGATTAAACATTTTTTTTCCAACGTGCTTCTCCCAAATGATGGAAGCTTGGACATAATAACCTCAACAGAGTACACCATATTACGTTTAAATATTTTAACTCTAAACAGAAAAAACTCAACAAAGTGATAGAGAGAAACTGCAAATGATAATCAAAGACTGATAAACTAACTATCAAAAAGAAAAAAAGACTTATAAACTAAAATGTTTTTGCAAGGGAACACCGATGTATCCTGGAAACTTTTCATGAGAATTCTTAAGTTCATTTGGTATATAATATTTAAAAATACTGACTCAGTTTTTCTAATTACAGTAGCAACAGGAAATTCTACAGGACATCCCATTCCCAAGGTAAATATTCAAATAGATATTTGCTAGAATTTTGCATGCGGAAAAGTCGTTGATACTTCCATTTGCAGATATGCAAGTGGAATGACGCAGCTTTTCCATTAAGGAATTGTAAAAGAGCAGGATCTTTTTTGTTTTTCAAAAGACTGAAACAATCAACTACATAATTCACAAGAACAATTTCTATTGGATATTTAAATTGTAAAACACTCTTGTGCCTTTTTTTTTGAAGAAAAATAGAAGTTTCATTAATCATTAATGGCTCGATACATGACCAGACATAGAATCAAAAAGTACATTGATTCACTAATCATATTTGTTCAAAATAACTGCCATTAATTTGGCTGTGAATGCGATTGTGAAATTGAAACAGTTTGACAAACAAGGACTGCTTTCTACAACATTGATACACAAACACCACTAGAATCACATAAGGAATACCAAAACTTCTCAACAAGGAGAAGAAAAACTAAAACTTCCCAACAAGGAGAAGACAAATGAAAAACTTCCAACTAGGGAAGACAAACTAACTGTGAAATGAAAAACTAAAGAAGAGACCAACCCAGTTGCCACACAAAACCACGCACAACTGTTGAGGAAGATGTACTGCAACAAAGATGGACCAATCTTCACAAATCTAACTAAATCTGCAACTTATTAGATGAATAAAAAGTAAACAGATGTGATTTGAACCACCGCCAATCGAAATGGACGATTGCAGTATCAAAAATCACAAAAAAGAATCACTAAATTTTTTTTAGGGTTTTTGGAAGAAAGAGGTAGTTGTAACTTATCTCTTTTTGTTATGATATATACGGTATATATATGTAAAACACTCTTGTTAGTATCATTTTGCATAATAAATTAATAAGTTATCACCCCTAAAGAATATTTTTTTCTTCAGCGGATACCCAAGAATACTCAACATATCCCACTTCCTCACATTATGTTGCTTGTTGCTATAAAGTAAAATCCACAATTGAGGGAAAATGAGGCAATAAAAGCTTGATTAATCACTAAAACAATCAAATTAAACAAATCAAGGTTTGCATATATTCTTCTACGATGTGCATTCACAAGTGAAGTGACTTAACTTATGACACTATAACATTGGACTTCAAGTCAGTCAGCAATTTACTTTTTTCTTTTTTTACAATCACATCAAAAGTTGTTATGGGTGTATTCATGTAAGATGGTAGTATTGGTCCTATTGGAACACTTCATGATTGGTGAGGATTGCTGGTCCTCCATCATTTTGTACCTATTTATAATTCTATCATATATTTATCCAAGTATTGTTTACTAAAAAAAAAAAAAAATACTTGGGGTTTACATATATTCTTCAACTCAAAACATTAATAAGCAATGACCAAACTAATGGCAATTACTGCGCTGAACCTTAAATTTATCACTTTTGCCACTTTCCACTTCTCTTGCCAATTGAAATTTCCTTTTCTTATCATGGCCTGAATAGCAGCATTAACATTCTTCTTTGCAAAAGTTCAGCGTTTGAAATGATTATCCTCTGATAGTGTAGAATAAGTACCAACCATTCGGGTGGTCCAATGGTTTGGTACGGGGTTATGGGTATAACAGGTTAGGGGTTCGAGTCCCAACGAGAGCAAGATAAGTTTCTTTCCTATAAAAAAAAGATAGTGCAGAATACGACACAACTATGAATAAGGGGCTGATCTCTAAAATCAAACTAGATCTAGAGGATTTGGTGATTTACCGCTAGGCGTAGACCATTGGACATAAATGGTCTAATAGGTTGATAGGATCCCATATAGAGAGTCACTTAGAGTTAGTTAGAAGTAACACTATAAATAGGGATGAATTAGTGAGATTGGGCATCGGGGAATTTGAATGTAATTTGGACTTAGGTCTGGTGAGAAGAGGTGCGCCTCTCTCTGGTGAGGTCTTGAGGGTTCTTCTCTCTCGACTCTAGTTGTATTGTCTCTTTTTAGTTCATCATCAATAAAATTGTTGTACTTCTCTTGCTCTGCTTGTGTGTGTATTCTATCAATTGCATCAAATTGAAGATGTAGTGAATAGGATTTTGTCCATTGAGGTGTCGATTGAGGAGCTTAGATCTGAAGTGAGAATGGCGTCCAAATACTTGGCTCAGAGGTTTGACAAACTCCACCTTCACCATCTTGGCTTAAACGAATCAGATCCATTACATCTAGTGGCATCGGAGTTGTTTCCGATCACTGGTGATCCAGATATAGTGGCGAGCGAGGGGGTTCCGACTGCTGGTGCTACAAATCTGGCAGCGTCCAAAGGTGATCCGCTTCGTTGGTGATCCAGATCTGGTGATGAAACAAGTGCTCGGTCGCAGATCTGAAGCAAAATTGAAGAAACGAGGTTGGTGCAGCTAATTGATGAGCCTCTCCTTCAACCTTGCGCTAAGCGACGAAGGTTTCGGTTGTGCAACAAATCAGGTTGTCCAATGGAATTCAACTTCTAGATCCGTCTGATCTGATATTGTGGGTGGAAGATCTGAGAGCCTTCAAAATAAATCCAATCCCTCCACCACCACCACAACCACCAGATCAGTCTACAACCAGGATTTTCCTTCTAGAAATAACTGTCGATTTGTCGACCAAAACTCATCACCCACCTATATCTCCATCGACTAAGGTTGTGTCATTTGTCATTGCATTCAATCCTGGGTGTTTGTTTAGTCATTTTGTGTCTACGCAGTTGCAAGAAGGTGAGTCACCCTCATCTTGTTGGAGCAATTGTTGTGCGGCCGTTGCACCCCTACCCTGGCCACCACCATCTCTCTTTTGGCGGGTTTGTGCTGCAATTCTTCTCATTCCCTATTCAACTAGGACAGATACAGGTAGTATAGATGTGTTGGAGAAGACAACTTGTAGTGATAGATGTTGTACTCGAGGCAATTGGATGTTCGAAGATTCTCCTTGGGTGACGTCCTCTCGTCTCACTTGAGGGTCCACTTTAGTTATGCATTATTCAAGATGCATCACATGGAGTTATTGTTATCTTCAACTTTTGGGCCCTACACCCTGCAACAAAGTTTAAGTGATGGATGGGATACTCTACTACAAAATCCCCTAATTTGGGTTGTGGAACAAATTGCCATGGCTCCAATTCATGAATTTAAGGCTGTGAGCATTGTATGTTTGTGAGAATTATTGTTTATGCGCCCCTTGTATCAGCTTTGCTAGGACATCATGGAAGGAAGGTTTGGGTCTCTACCCATGTTATGATAACCTTGGGTTTGTCACAATCGAGAGGCCTCCAATCGGGTCGCATTTTGGGTTGTGATGCTCTTGTGGAGATTGCTCAACAATCAATTGTTTTCTTTCCTGTTTTGAAGACAACATCATCATGCCCGTAACTCATATGGCCTTCCCCTTGTTTGCGATTGAAGTTAGGTTGTCGCGGGTGGTGGATGTTGTCTCTTCTTCCATTCCAAGGTTCATCTGGATAGCGGCTTGGTGATTTTCTCCATTGTGCATTCACACTTCGGTTTTCATATGGGTCCATGATCCAAGCATACTCTGTCTTGTTGTTAGATTTTTGCCCGCCACTTTGAGGACAAGGTGGATGTTTAACGGGGGAGTAATAATAGGATCCCATATAGAGAGTCACTTAGAGTTAGTTAGAAGTAACACTATAAATAGGATGAGCTAGTGAGATTGGGCATCGGGGAATTTGAATGTAATTTGGACTTAGGTCTGGTGAGAAGAGGTGTGCCTCTCTCTGGTGAGGTCTTGAGAGTTCTCTCTCGTCTCTGGTTGTATTGTCTGTTTTAGTTCATCATCAATAAAATTGTTGTACTTCTCTTGATCTGTTGTGTGCATATTCTATCATAGGTCAAACCCAATGCTGATGGTTCCAAGGAGTGATGCATTATAAAAAAAATTATGAGGTAATTTTAAAAAACTTTCACCATTTTCATGTTAAGATTAGGAATGAGTTGTTTCCTTTTCTTCTTTATTTCCATACTTTTATTTCCTTGTAAAACATATTGTAAAGTTACATAATACCTAGGATTAGGAAAGTATCTCTAATCAATGGATTTGATTAGAGAATAGTTTATGGAAATAGGATATTAATCTCTCTACAAAAGCTATGTACAACTTAGAAATCAAAGCATGAATGGAAAACATAAATTCATTCTCTTATTTCAAACAAACATTTCATCTACATCACCAACATCCACACACTTTTTTCTTTCTTTTCAATAACAAAAATCTCCACAGCTGCCAAAACATCTCTAGTGAGATGGATGAGGCATCATTTGCCAAAGGCAAGGTAGGAGGTTTGATTCATATTGGAGTCAAGAGTATTGTAACTAAGTTGGTCTCTTGTAAAAAATAAAATAAAATAAATAAATCTCCACAGCTAGCTCAAGCTTAAGCAGCATTCTAGAAAGGTATGCTATTGACGATTATAAAATGAAAGGATATTTGGGATATTGGAAAGGATGAAGACTGGTTATCAGGCTTCGTTCTTTAGTATTTTTCAGACAATCAACAGCGCACCTGATTCAATCAGATAAATAGTGACTTGAGGGTCGGAACTCCTTGTTTATGTTATTTTTTATATATTATTATTTTATATATTACGATTATTATTATTATTATTATTATTATTATTATTATTATTATTATACTATATACCATTGTCAGAGAATGTAAAAATTTATTTTGTGCAGAGATGTAGTGAACTTGGTGATGCTTTTGCAAATCTGTCATAGCATGGCAGAACTTACAATAGATACACATCTCGTTTTCCAATCCCTTTCCCAAAGTCAATGTTGAGCATTCCAGTATAAGGCTTTAATTTGATCTTTTCTCCTGATGGTTTTATAAACACAGTCAAGAACTTTGGTAATTTCTAAAACAGAAGAAAAAAAAAAATAGAAATCAAATGGTCGAATGCTAACCTTTAACATAGGCAACAACCTCTTCTCCAAGAAGCAAAAAGCTGGTTGCTAATATTGTTGGACCTGCACCACCCGAACCTGCAGTGAAATATGAGAACCTGAAAAAGCACATAATCAATACCAGGGTTATGGAATCTAACATAATATTTTATTTTATTTTTTTTGAAAGAGGAATCTAACATGATACAAGAACATAAAAAATTAAGAAGAAAGCATACATTTGCATTTGCTGACTTCAGCTCCTTAACACTAAATATTATAGTAAATGTTGTGCCTTGAGCGCATTGTTATGTGGTGTTCCACTCCTAATTGAATTTAACATTTTCTCATAGCCAAATATTTCAGAACTTGAGCAAATACTGACAATTGTCATGTCTATGCTAACAACTGAGGGAATATATTGAAGTTGTTAAAAAGCTAAGAGATGAAGATGGGACACCCATTTTGCAGAAAACAATTCCACAACGTCCAAGACTCCAAGGAATCTCACACAGAAATAACAGTGAAAAATTTTAATTGAAAAGACAATTGTTCAGTACATTTTCCTTTCCCAAAAATTTTAACAGCTTTTTTGTTTCACTAAAAATGGAAGTTCCTGCTTCTTGCATTTTTACTATATTCTTTCATTTGACTCTGCTAACTTTCAAGGAGAATGCAAGGGTGAAATACTTTACATACATTTGCTGCACAACAATCGTGGTCCTTTGGATGCATAAATCAACGGAATGCAAACCACAATATGCATGCACAAATCAACGGAATCAATGACTTTGTTGCAGTATGTACCAAAACATGTCACTGAGGCCTTTTCCAACTTTCAAATGCGCTCAATTCTTTCAATAGATAATATTTTCCTTAAATCTAGAGCAAGAAAGTCCCTCACTTCCATGTTTCTTTTCAATAGCTTAAAAGAGCTCTAGCTCCAAAAGTGCCTGGTGAATCTAGATAACATAGTTCTCAAAATTTTATATAGAACCAATCTAGTCGAATTCAACCTGAATGAAAGAAGTGGAGTAGTGCAGCAAGTGTGATATGTAAACGAAATATCCCTATTAAGATAAAGGGAAAATTTTATAAAACTACAATTCGAGGGAAAATTTTATAAAACTACAATTCGACTAGCAATGCTATATGGAAGTGAATGTTGGGTGGCATGAGGATGCTTAGGTGAATGTGTGGCAAACCTTGTAAAGATAGAATAAGAAATACAAATATTAAAAAAAAAATAACACCAACAAAAATTAAGGAAGTGTTGTTGCTATAGTTTGGATAAATCCAAAAAGGTCTTGCACATGCCCCAATTAAAAAAATCGACACAATCGAAAGTAAAGAACTTCAATAGTGTAGGGTAGTCCTAAGATAACCTGAGATGAATTAATTATGAAGGATAAAGGATTTTGGAAGCATGCCATTAAGTGCATCTAATCGAGCAAAACGGAAGAGTTTGATCCATGTAGTTGACCGCAATAGTACCAAAGCCATCACATCTCACTTTAGGAGAGGAAGGTGAGATGCTTATTGGACTTTGGGGGGTTATTAGTTCCATTTTTAGTTTGGTGGGTGGAGGCCAAGTTGTTCCGAAGCATGTAGTTTAGGGGCTAAAATGCTTGTTAGACCATCTACATGCAGTGTTGAGGTATGACAGAAAGCCTAAAGTCGTTCTAAAGTCTATGTAACTTACTCGTCTTCCCTTGAAATTCCTTGCATTCAATCATTCCTTTATTTGTCTTATTGAGATTTCGCTGTGGCCTTATAGTACAACAATATGGGTTTAGGATTTGTTTGAAAAAAAATCTGAGGTGAAATGTGAAAAACATTAGGGAAAGGAGAATCAAGATTGTAGAGTTTCTAGTCAACTCACTGTCTGCAAAATTGTTTAGGGTTTATTTGGTAGCAAACTCACTTGTTTAATTATTGAGCAGTTTTCACGTTAAGAATTTCTTGAATTAGTTCCATTTGTTTTATTTTATCTTTGGATACTACTTAAATAGATGGAATTTTGTTGGTTTGCCTTTTTTGTAAAATGTTGTTTTGTTTGTATAAGAATAATATTTTTTTGGCACTAAAAGGTTGAAAGAGTAAGTAATGCCGAAAGGGCAGTGAAAATGGCCATTTGCATAAAATTTGTTCTTATTGATTCATTTATATATTTATTAATACACTATTGTTGTTCAAACATTATTCTCAAGAAGCTAAGGCAACCAAAAAATCCTGAAACCTAGAAAGAGGTTACAATGTTTCTAGGGGTGCCTTGGGTAATTAGATGATGCTTCATCTAGCAAGACAACTTTGAAACTTCACTAAAGTCAATCGAACTTTCTTGGTCTGCAACCCACTTGAAGTTCTACAACTTTGCCACCTATAAATTGGTAATTAGAAGATGATTCGTAAGTTCTGCACCAACTTCGCTAAAAGTGAAGATGGAATATTTTGTATTACCTATGCACCGGTCGTCCCTCATCGTTTCGAGGTTGTCCTCTTCCATTTCTACTGTTGTGAGTGCCTTTAGAGTTTCAAGCATTAAAAAACAATCGCTAATTCACACAGTAAATTCAAACATGGGAAAATCAATGCTAAAAGGTCAAAATAGAGACTAGTGGTGAAGGGGAAATGGAAATGGGAATATGTATAAAATGTATTCTCATTTATTCAATTATTTATTTGATTAGGATCCCTATTGTATCTCATACATTATTCTCAAGTAGCTAAGGCAACAACAAAATTGTGAAGCCTAGAAAGAGGCTACAATATTTCTACAAATGGTTTGGGCAATTAGAGGATGCTTCATCTCGCAAGAAAGCTTCAAAACTTCGCTAAAATCAACCGGGTGCTCTTGGTCTGCAACCCACTTGAAGTTCTGCACCAACTTGGCCACCCATAAATTGACAGTGACCAATCCGAGATTCTTTCCGGGACATACCCTTCGACCAGCTCCAAATGGTGCAAGCCTCAAGTCATTGCCTCGAACATCCACATTAGTGCCGCCATCACTTTCCACGAATCTCTCTAGCTTAAAAACCAAAGGCTCTTCCCAAACCTTAGGGTCGTGAGTGATGTGCCACATGTTCACCATAGCAATAGTGTTTGATGGAATGAGCATTCCATTGCTCAGATGCACATCGGAAGTTGACAAGCGAGCCCAAGACAAGAGGGACCTGGTGGATGGGCGCGAAGAGTCTCCTTCACCACAGCTTGCAGGTACGGTAGGTTGGCAACGTCTGCATCTATAATATTTTTGTTGCCCACAACATTGTCCAATTCCTTTTGAATTTGCCTTGAATGTCTTGGTTCAACACCAACTCTGCCATGATCCACTCTGTCAGGAGAGCAGTCGTGTCAGTGCCACGAAAGATCATTTCCTGTGACCAAGTAGGGGTATAATATGAATGAATTATATGAATCATAAGCAAGTTATTAAATGGACGAGGAGTCAAATAAATAATCAATGGATATGAATATTATGGTTTACGATACGAACCCATAGGACTGCAATCATGTCGTCTTTTTCCATCTTTTCTTCACCCTCTAAAGAGAGCATCACATCGACAAAGTCTGCATCATCGGACAACTTGGTCAACCTACCATTTTGTTGGTGTTCTTCGATTATTCTTCCAACAAATTTCTTCACTTTAGGAACAAGAACTGTGCAACGCTCCTTGATGCGGTAAGGGTCGTAGAAGTAGCTTAACCATGGGAGATAGTCTGACAAATTAAAAGCTCCTAGGAGTTCAAACCCTTCTCTAACCATTTCATGAAGCGCTTTGAGCTCTTCAGTGTCTTGTGTAACATCATACCTCTTACCAAATACACTTCCCATGATGTTGTTCAACGCTGCAGCTTGGAAATGCTTCCTTAGCCCAACTTTCCCCTCAAGGGATTGCTCGTTGGTAACGGCATTCAACATGGTGGAGCAATCAAGTTGGCGCCCCGGCTCATTGGCTGCTATTCGCTTAAAAGCAAATAGTTGAGATGAAGCAATCCTCCTAAGGAACCGCCAATAAGTTCCGTTTGGGGCAAAACCCATAGCTCGATCAAACATCAATTTCATAGCAGATTCCTTTATAGGGCGATCAGCAAAATGAGGAGAGGTCAAGATCTCTCGTGCTGTGCGTGGATCAGATGCAACCACCACAGGGGTCGAGCCAAGACTAAATGCCATGAGTTGGGTTGCAGATCGACTAGATGCCATTGCAGCAAGTGTTCGATGGGCTAGTCCGCGACTCAACTTGAATATACTACCGAAAATCGGGAGACCACGTGGCCCTGGTATAGCAACAATGCTCTTGTGGTTTCTGCCATTCTTCCAAACAATTCCACCAACAGCGAAAGCCCACGTTAAAAGCCCTATTGTGGCGAAAGTGATAAAAGGGCGAGGATAACAAAGGCATCAAATAGGTTTGTGGTACCCAAAAAGGCCGAGAGTGTGAACAACACCCACCAGCTCGCATCCTTGGAAGCCAAGCCTAAATCCATTGCATAGATGGTTATGAGGTAGGGAGAGAGGGAGGGAGGGAGGGAGGGAGGGGGGGGGGGGGGGTTTGATTTGTATCCAAAGCTCTTTGTTGGTGATAAGTGCGTGATAAGTGCATGGCTTCACAAGTTTATATAGGTAAAATGTCTCTCAAGAAGGAAGGTTGGTGAGCAATTTTACATTGTAGTATAGGAGGAAAGTGAGTTATGGCCGCATCCGGTGAAAAGGAAATAAATAAAAGGCATCATTAATGGAGATTTGTAATTGATGTTGTGAGTAAAAGATAATATTTGAATAATGGTAAGTTTTGTTGAATTGGAAAGAGTTAGGTGGGCTTTTAGCTGAAAAAGGCAAGTGAATCAATTAATTGCAAGGGTCTAATAAATAATTTATTAATTGCATGGGTCCAATTAAAAATTTATTAATTGCATGGGTCTAATAAAAAAATTTATTAATTGCATGGGGGTAAGATTTGAAGGATTTGTGAAGAATCAAATTATTTGTTTGCATGTATGGTGGAGGAAAATCATATTGGATTACATTCCCAAATCCCAAAAATGAAACATTTGCCCCTATTGATTTGTTTTTTTGGTGTAAACCACCCGGTATCCAGGACTAATCGACTACTCCGAGCTTGATCCGTAGTCGGCCCATAATAGGCTTTGGCTCTATTGAAGTTTTATTTTTGAAGAAAGTCAAAATAGAAATTATCGGATATGATAATAGGATAATGCTAATGTGACCCACTATGGACACTCACTACGAGCACGCACATTGATTTTTTTTATTTTTTTTACAATTTTGTCTACCTCCCACACACCACCTCCTTGTCTACACTCACTATCACCCTCCTCAACCACAACATTGTAAGAAAAATAAGAAAATAAATGTGTGTGCTTGTAGTGCCCATGGTGGATCACCTTAGATAATAATAGATTGTCATGTCATCACTTTTTTCTTTATCATTTTTAGGAATCATGCCCTTATAATTAAAGGATAGTGATTGGGTAACATACTTTTGCTACTCATTGTAGGAGTCCATTGGATATATTTTGTTATTAGTGCGTGCATTTCTCGATCTGACATTTAATTCGCTAATACTATATCTATGACCAAATTGAATAGCATAAGAGGAAAAGATGGAGGTTTTCTTTTTGGGGAAAATAATTAGAACTTATATTGAACAATGAACTAAGAATGTTGTGACCGTCATAGTTGCGCTAAGGAGAACAAGCATTTCTATCTTGGGATTTCCCACACACTAGACAACCCTTAATCTCTAATTGCTAGATATTACCAACTTTTTTTTTTTTTGAATTCTACATAGTACCAACTTACCTCCACAAGTAGTGTTTATAAAGCTTGACGCCCATTCTGGCCCCAAATTCCCAATAGTCTATTTATCTCCTAAACTCGAAAATTGTTCTTTGCACTCAAAGATGCTCAGATTTCTTTCCTTCTAAAAAGAACAAGCATTAGCAAATACCGATCATAATCCTTTGTGCCTTACCCCTCAAATTCTTCTCATTGATTGATATAAGCAAGCCATGGTTCCTGTCATCTTAATTGTCCTCCTAGCAAATTGCTCCCACTTAGTCTCCTTAGTTTATTTATCAACTGGCAATGTATCAAAATGTGCTTCAGACCCTCCCTTTTGTTCACATGTGTGTTGGCTCATCCTTTAGTCTAAAAATCAACACAGGTGAAATGAATGTATTCCTTTCAAGAAAAATTAAGTATGAATTATGAAATCTCACAAGTTAAATAAGTTAATATTGTTTGATCTACAATCCATTAAATGTACTGCATGGGATGATAACCCCTGAACAATTTAGAAAATAACATTTGATCAGACTTGTGCTCATTAAGTGGGAGCTCAAGGGAGGACTTCTGTTGGTGAGGTGCCTCTAGTTTAGAACTATTCAATTAAAGTCAATTACATAACTTATGATTCAAGAATAAACAGCTTCACTTCCGAAAATGTCTAACATTTCTTAGATAGTTATATGAGAAAATAGTAAAACCCTTTTATCTGTAAAATGATCAAAGTAATATGAAACAACCCTTATGAATGAGTTTCGAAAATAGTAGATTGCCTTACCCTCTCAGGCTCTATCATTTCTTAGATAGTTATATGAGAAAATAGTAAAACTCTTTTATCTGTACAATGATCAAAGTAATATGAAACAAGCCCTTATGAATGAGTTTCGAAAATAGTAGAGTACCTTAGCCTCTCAGGCTCACCAAGTTTCTGATTTCTTGCATGGCGAACAAGTTCAGCTGCCATCACTATCATGATAACAAAAGCAGACATATAGAAACCATCAATTGCAAGTAGTAGTAATGACTAATTTCAAATACTAGAAAAGATTCTTATTAACATACAGCCTCGGGAGAAAGCCCATGCCACACCGCCATTGGATATAAAACCCTCGACACCAGTTTTATTTTTTCAAGGACTGTGGTTATCATTTTGGTCCCATCACATTGATTTCGTAGTGTCTCTATTCATCTCTTGAAAGAAAGGTGACTACTAGGCCACAGAAAAACGTTGGGGATAAAAAGAAGTTACATATTAATACTTGATATTGATGAAAACCATGTGATAACTCTATGAAACAGTAATATTGCTGTATAATAGTATACTAGAGTTTCAAATATGAACACGTCACTATGAATGTGTTTGAGTAATAAAGTAATCAGCCTGATAGACATCTTCAGGGAAATGAACCAAATAAAGAAGATACTCCATATACTGACATTAAAAGACAATGGAAAGCTGTTAAGTTAATCACGCTATTTTCCCTGGTTCTAAGTAAGCAGAAGCTTGGTCGTGAAAATAAAGATGCAAAACAGTTAAAAGGGAATAAAATGACAGATATATACAACTTCAGCCCCTGGGTGAAGTCCAAATAAAGCAAAAGACAATAGTTAAATGAAAAGAACAACAGAAGTACAGGACAACGGAGAAGACCAAATTTTCTAATAGAACAATTCAGGCCACCAAAAAGCAAGGATTAAACCAACTTCTTAGATCGATAAACACCTTTTCAGAATGCCAAACCCCCAATATAATAGCCATTCCTTTCACAAGGCTTTCTATCACCGACAGACGTAATCATATTTCTCCATTCAAAGCTAAAAATACAAAAAGAATACAAGGTTCAATTTGAAGCCTCATCTAAACAATCAAGAAAGGACTCAACATAAATTCAATTCAACGAGGCAAATATAACACTGCAAGCAGCCACCAGCATTAGCACTTGTTAAAGCATCATTAGTCATGCTAACATGAAAAAGTATTTAACAGCAATTTAGATGAAAAAAAATCGAGAATGCTATCATAAGACTTTGATGAAGGTCATGGTCACTGTAAGCAATGGAAGAATACTAAACAGTGTCAAACCAAATAAAAGAATTCTGCAAGAAGACTTGCATGATTGAATTTATTTTATTAGTCCGGATTTTATTTTTATCGAATTCAGCTGTATTAATTTCTATTCCAAGATAATATGTGAGTCAGTTTAAGAAAAAAGGTATCACCATTACTCACTCCTGGGTAAATGCCAGCAGTTGTTATAGCAGGAACATCCGCTGCTACAGCTTTCTTATGCAGAGATTTTGCCCGCCATGCATAGCTCGTATCATCACACACATCTACATATGATGTCTGCAACAAAAGGAGAATAGCAATTAAGATAGGAAGATTCTGTAGCCAGCAGTAGGAAAAAATATTTAACAAGAGAGTGTGAAGAAACATCAGCTGCAACAGAATGAATACAATTAAAGATAACCTATAGTTCGATGTAATCTTTTCAATACGTAAGCTAATCAAGGAGAACTTGCAATTTTGACCTTGGTTGATATTGCAGCTTCCAATACTTTGCACTTCTCTGTTCGTTGAAAAGGCCCAGCTGCATGAATCACGAGATCTACATCTGTGGAATTAATTAATACAAGGATGTTAAAGCATTTAGGAGCTTCACATGAGTAACTAAACACCGGCTAAACATGTGTGTCCAAGAGTCCAAAAGCATGTTCAACACTCCATCGAATCCTCATGGCTTCTAACATGTTCACCACAGATCATACATAAGAAAGAGAATGGATCTGCCTTTTGGCAAATGATGGCTCATCCATCTCACCAGAGATGCTTAGGCGGATCAGAATAACTCAGATAGACGAGTTAATCAGGAAATGAAACATGAAAAAGCAATAAACATGGAAACAAAGAAAATAAAAATGGAAAGGGCCATAGAGGAATGAAGGTCAGTCAAATTGATAATAGCTCTTCAAACAAGCCCTCAAGTGTAATTCTCAAATGAAGAAAAGACAAATGCAACAGATACATAGACTTGTCCCAAAATTAGTTGGGGTCGGCTAACTTGGGATGCATTAATTAAGAAGCGTAGAACTAAGATAACTTGGGATGCACAATTAAGAGGGGTTTAAAGGATAACAAAAGCACATTATCAACTGCATTAAATATTCGAGCAAAACCAAAATGTTTGATCCACATAAGCGATCTCATCTAATTAGGGAGTGAGGCTATTTGGTGGTTGTTGTTGTGTTAAGAACCTTAGAATAGGGTCTTCAAATAAGACTAGTATGTCACTGCTTCTCCTTGGAGTAATTTCTTCACAAGTAATAGCTTATTTCATTAATTGCATAATACTTCACTATATAGACTTATCTTACAATCAAAATAGAAACTAACAATAGGAAAATAGCAACAGCTAATTAGAAAACAAGAAACTTACTCTAATAGAAACTTTCCAACTAACACTACATCGCTACCTACAAAATAGTAACTACTACTCAAAATAGAAAGTAGAAACTACTAAACTTCTTAAGGATCGTATCATGTTGTTAGTATCAAAGTTGTTCAACGAGTTGTTACGCTAAACCCTTAAATACCAGTTCATTTCAATTTGTTCACAAAAGATTATTACTGAATTACAATTTCAGAGTGAGTTCAGTGTGTTCTTTATCCCATTCTGCATCTTGTTTCCGATCTCCTACATAACAAAAATTCAAACCATATTAAAACAATCCACATTTGATTGGTTTCTGTTTCCTACACGGCTACGCCCCAATCTTCATTTTGAACCAAGGGACACCTTGAATACCATAATTACCTCAATCAGGTTTTATGAAAAAAAAATGTTGTCATTTTACTACATACAAAGCTCGACTCAATTATAAAATTAGGTTAATATTGGAACCACACCAATTAAAGCAAATGGAACCAACATTTCAGGTGTGCACCAGCTTGGGACTGAACAGCTAAACAACCTAACAAAAGATATGGAACCATCAAAAGTATTGGTAAAATATAAAAAAGATAAAGCTCCATTATGAGTCAATGTTAGCATATGAACAAATACAACCACCAAGGGGCACAGTAATAAAAAGTAGTTCAAGCTTTTTCCAAGACAAGTTATGCAATGCTACTGTATTTGATTACCATTTAAATATGCTTCCAATGCCTTTAAATTGTCAATATCAACTTCGGCAAACTCAGAGCCTTCTCCAAGCTTGGCCACAAGTGCAGCACCTTTCTCCCTGTAAAGATAATTGTTTGTTATTAATTATACCAAAGCAATCTTTCAGGTAGACACAACTTTTATTGCCTTTTTCATGTGTAAACTGGTTTTGAGAGAAAAAACACATCATCCCTGATAAACCAATGAATCGATAAAGTTATATATAAGAACGTAAATAACAATAGAGCAACAAGAACACAACGAAATTGTTTACACAGTTCGGTCCACAACCTACATCTGCGACGTGAAAATCCACAAATGATGAACAATTTACAGTTTTACGCAAGACCTCCCCTGTGAGATTAGGGGAATGTACATTACATTGTAGCAAATGTTCCATATTGAAAGTTCTTCATCTTCTATGGCTACATAATATATGCTTTTTGAACCAACAAGGAACAAGAAGAATCGTCCACCGACAATCAATAACAAATGTGCACCATTTCTTCCTGATTTTAACGAAACCCTAGATCGATCAGATGCCGAATATCGATTGCTGACTACAACAAACCTCTAATTTCAGCACAATTTCATTTCAAGTTCACATGAATCTCCATGAATTCAACACTGCATTCAGATCAAAGTCAACAAAACACAAGAATTTACAAATCTCAGTCGCTAGGGCTCACCGGTTTCGACCACCAACGAGGATTCGGAGATCGGGAGAGAGGTTGGTGAGAGCGAGCGCGGTGGATCCGCCGACTCTGCCGGTCCCTCCCAAGATCAAAACCCTAGAAGAATTCGAACTCCTCTTCGGCATTCTAGGTTTTTGATCGGACTCTTTCGCGCAAGCGAGGACTACACTTTGGTTCAGCTGAACCCACGGCGACGCTCCCGCCATTGCTCTCTCTCTCTCTCGCGCGCGCGCTCACTCACAACTACACGAGTGTGTCTTATCGCTTTGGCTGATGCGTGGTTCGTTGCGAAGTGGCCGACGTGGCGTTCTCACTGCCGTTGGATTTAAGCAATGGAGAGCTTTATGTTTCTGGAAGTGATGTAGATTGTAGCCGTTGGATTACTTTCCCTTTTTTTTTTTATTAGAAGGGAACTTACTGGCTCGAGTTACAATAATGAACACAATCTAGGGGAGGAAACCCTGAGCATTATTAAATTAATTCTAATGCGACTAAAAAATATATGTGCCTCCAACAATTTAACTTCAACTGCTTGTTGCAATGTCAAGATTCCCTCTATTTTTTCAAAAGTTGTTGGACATCAATTAGTTCAAACTTTAAAGATGTTTTATTACACTTTTTTGCCTTCCCATGTTGTTCTTTAACTTGAGATCACCTTAAGTTGAAATGATTCGATTTATCTGGAGGCCAATTAGTGTAGTTTGATCTCTTCACCATGAAAAGACCTCCACTGAGTGGTGATTAGGATCAAGACAACTGTTAGAAAACTCCCTCACCTCCTCAACGTTCCCGATGGTGACATCCTTAGGAGTTTTCCCTATTTTTATTGAGGCAGGGCCCTTCTCTTTCTCACTATAAATATATTTTTTGCAACAGCTAAAAGGACCCCATTACTACATTGTACCTAATTTTAAATTTCTTTTACTAAACGAACACCACTTTTTCAATTTTATTCCAAGATTAACATGCTTCAACCCAGAAAAACACATGTCACCAATCCATTGAACCCCAAAATCGAATCCATCAATACTCATTTTTTATGCTAGTTGGGTCATTCTGAGCATTGTATTGAGGTCAAGGGAGCATAAGGCTCATATCGGTTAAACCCAACCAGATATGGGCTTGGAAGAGTTTGACGAGCAAGGTGAACTACGACAAAGTCATTGTGTTTTCTCGATCGATTGGGTAAGTTTTTGCATTAAAACATTAGGGGTTATGATCGCGATGAGATTTCACGTCTTTTGGTTGTATTTTTTTTATTTTGGCCGATGCGATCTAAGTTTAGATTTTCTAGGTTTTAAGTACTGTTTTTTCATGAAAAACGACATCACAGGGGCGTGAGATGTTAATCTACCATGACCCTGTGCAATTGAGTTGGCCTTTTCACTTTCAAAATTGTATGATCGAGTATGTTCATGAGTTTCGATACTGTTTGACCAAAAGTAATGGACGATTTAGGACATCCATGACTGTAAGTTGTATAAAGGTTTCGGTTCAACTTGACCGAGACCCATGCTATTGATTTTGGACCTACAAGTCCAAACCCTATGAAATTTACATTTTTTTTACATTTCTTATGTCGAGTTATAGTGTTGTTGTAGAGGGACTATATTGAACACCTTTTCCGTTTTTAGGTATGGGGAAATAAAAAGTCAATCAGGGAGGTTTTGACTATTGGGCGTGTTGGGAGGGGGAAAGGCTGGTGATGGAAGTATTACGGCCCCCACGTAGAAGCTGCCCCTCCTGAAAGGAAGCGTCCGACTTTATCGAATTGGAAGAAGAAAGTGGATCACAAAAATCCTATTACGAGACGCAAAGGGTAAAACAAACCAATGAGAGTGAGGTGCAACCGATGGAGACTGGTGTGATGACCCTCTCCTAATCTAGGGCACAACCTAACCTAATCCCGTAATTAAACCATAATCCTATCTATGTAGGACTTAACTACGTATTAGTCAGCTTTAAAATCTTGCGCCTCGTTTCTCGTGATCAGGATAAGCAATATACTAGTCATACCAATTTATGACATTTAGAGTTAATTAAAATTTTTATTACCATGGTTAATTTAATTATTTAGCGAAAGTCTTGTTGATTAGTGCGGAAACTTTTAATAATACGCCGAAGTCATTTGTAGTTTATGTGGAAGCCAATTAAAATAAACCTATGTGTGGAAAACCAGGAAATGACATCACATATATATAAGATCCTCAAAATACAGTGAAAATAGTAAAACAGTCTAAGTCAGGTCGGGGAACTAACGCTCAACCCAAATATACAACCTAAATATGTATGAAAGACATGTATAACATATACAATCAAAATACCAAAAGAATACCTACAGTCTATGCAGTGACATGCCGTTGGCTCAGAGATAATTGTCTATCTTTTCCTTGTTCGTCCTGCTGGTAGATGGATATGCACCCACCGTCATAAAAAAGGACGGTGAGTACAAGAATAAAATAGTAATCCCCGATGACAAGTTTAAATTTGCATTTCCAAAGATAATCGAATGGTATTTAAAACTACATAACTAGGAAAACTGGAAAATAAACCATATGCGAGTAAATACTAGAGTTAAACAAGTGAAACTGATAATAGGCTAAGTAGTGGTGAATTAGGTCCGGTCGACAGTGAACCACGTCACTTCGACTCCATAATCACAAATTACAAGGTCTCTAACCCAAGTGTTGCCAAAGACTCTAACGCCAGTGTGTAGACAACCTCAAGGACTCTAAACCCGAGTATCATACAATGTTAGGTAACTTGTGTTGACCTCCCCAGGGACTCTAACCACGTGAGTCGCACACACCTTGATCGAGTACAGGACCGAATTTCAAAAACTACTTTTTATTTTCAAGAAATACCAAGTATGGAATGTCAAGGCATAGGCACATCTATACATCTAAGCAAATAAGGAATACAAGTTCACATAAATATTTCATATGATGTTTACTAGACTAATAACATGCTATTTATCATTAGTTCACATTTTAAACAACAAGAATAGACATAGCATGAGATAGAGTCAATGAATATAAATCAAGGAAAGTATCATGATAACAAGGACTCATCAAGTGAGCATAGCGCACAACCAACACATGATAGCATAATACAAATAGAACTATAGTCAAAAGACCATGCAAGGACAACAAATTATGAAATTAAAATGCTAAATAAAGTTGACATTGGGTATACTCACATATCATGCAAATCCCCTAACCAAATCCAACCTCCCGACACTCTAATTCGTGCACCCAAACTCTCAAGAACCTTCTCTAAGTTTCTAGTATGATTAAGTATGTCTTAGAGTGTATTTAGACTATTTAGTGTGAGTTTAGGTCGAGTTAAGGTGCTAGACTTAGTTAATGGATCTAAGTTAGGTGATGTATTTTGCAGTGAAACTGCAATTAGAATTACGGCCAAAATTTTGCAATTTTGTAGACCAGAAATTCTGCAGTGAAACTGCAATTCAAAATAATAAAATTCTTCAATTCTCTAGGCCAGAATTTTGCAGTAGTGAAATTGCAATTCAAAATATCATAATTTTTCAATTTTGCAAGCCATAATTCTACAAATTCTAAAAAAAAACATATGCAGTTTCTAGGGTTAATTTTTGTAACTCTTACATCTTAGTTTATCAACTCTGATTTTGTAACTTTTGGTTGATCCTTCAAGCTGGCATTTTGGGATTCTGCAGGCAAAAATTCTGCAATTATGTAGATCAGAATTTTGTAATTCTCCAGGCTAAAATTATGCAGTTTGATTTTTTTTGTTTCAACCCCAAACTTGTCGGGGTTCTCGCCATTGACTCGGGATCCTTGCTCACATTTGCAAAGGGTACGCAACATCCACTAAACATTCACAAGGCAGATACTTCATTATACAACATGTATTTATCAAAACATCAATTTAAAAGATAATCCATTCATGCATTTGTTCAAGAACATTCAAACTTGGGAAAATTCATAACTTTGATTTTTGAATTTAAAAATCAAAGAAACTAATGCTATCCCAAGTTTTTTTCGACAATGATTTCAAAAATGGGTTTAGATTTTACAAACAAATACCTTAACATGGCTGATCTTCACAAAATCAATTTCATTCCTTTAAAACCCCATTTTTTGGAAAACTTGCAATTTCAAAAATCCAGTTTGAGAAATGAAACTTAAGCTTGAGAATGCATTAAAAACAACCTTAGAACACCTTAGAATCATCGCAACAGAAAACCGTCATGATTTGAACTCAAAACCCCAAATTGAAATGCATGGAATTGAATGACAAGTTACCTAGATGGTGTTGTTTGATGAGAGGTGTTTGATTCTCTAACTTGAGTGATGTAAACACTCCCTTAATCTCCCAAATTTCAGCAGAATTTCAGCTCACCAGCTTTGATTTTTTTTTTGTTGAAGAGGACATGCATTGTAATGCAAAATATGAGAAAGAATGGTTTATATAGTGGGGTTTTGATCTAGTATTTTTACCACATCTCAAGGATGAACCTAAGACTCCTAATTGAGTTGTCCAAGTCCTTAGTGACACCAAATTATTGATACACATTTCATGGGAGTGTGTGCTAACACGTATCCCGAGGTAAGTTCAAGTGTTGTAGATTTTTAAACCAAAGCTATAGGATTCCCTTTTGATTTGCGTTAATATAAATACAACCATAGGACATCAAATAATTCCTCAATGCATATGAATATTAAATAGACTTACCAAATTGGTAGCTACTCGGTTCCCCAGCTCACACGCAACTTGAGGCGCATCCCCGCTCTGCCTCGACACCTATACTGTACAAACTGATTTAGTAAGTCTATACATTACATTACACTAGGTATACAATCAATACAAAAATACCATATACCTCGGCCACTTGCCTCAATCGGTGTGCATATCATGGTGTGGGTCCCACATGACGGTCGGTGATTCTAATTAAGAAAATCAAAATAAGGTCAGATATTTAGGCCGTGACAACTGGAGTCGAACATGAGAGTGCAACTTCTTCTGTTGGGGATAGAGGTGTTCTCACAATGGGGATGGGAGTAGGGAAGATATTAAGCTTAGTCGTACACCATCGGGTAATGCTGCAAATACTGAGGCTAATGTTGCAGATATTGACAGTGTAGATGTCTCTTCCACACATGTGGAAGACAAAACAACCACTTCATTTCCTAGTGGCCCGACCAATTTAAAGTTCTTACCTCATTTCGACACCATGTCTTGCTAGATATTTGGAGGAACAAAGTACATATTACATAGTCTTATTAATTTATGAATGTATTAGTTCATTGTTATCTAACTCTATGTAATGACCCGAAAATTTGGTTATTTTTGAATGATGATGTGTATTACGTATTTATACTCGTATTTGAGTGACCGGACAATGAAGTCGGTGAACGAGTAGGGAAATTTGACGAGCGAGGATCGACAGTTGGGATACAGGTACACGGGGGATTTAAAACACTGTTAAAATTCAAATAAATGAAATTTTGTATAATTTAAGTAATTATTTATGAGACAAGGTGAAACTACGCACGTGACGGAGAAATATGGACCGAGGAGCGTAAGACCAATGCAGGAGTCGAATAGCTACGCGACACACGAGACTATGAGATAGAAATTGGTAAAATGACACTGTTTCATAAGGAGAGTCATGGGATTGGCCTCGAGTGTGTGTGTGTGTGTTGAGATGAAATAAAGAGAAAAAAATAAAAGAAAAATGGTATAAAAGTTATTTTGATCAATGTGTATATATATATATATAAACGTGAGAAAAACCCTACACATACTACTCATCATCTCCTTCATAGAGCCGTCGCACCCACTCTCCTCTCCCACTTCTCCCTCTCAGTCGACACTCCTCCCTTCTCCCTTGGTGACCGGACACAACCCTCGTTGGAGGTTCTCTCTCTCTTCACTATCCCTCTATTCACTCTTCTCTCTCCCGTGAATCCACCACCGAAACAGCACCGGCCTGTGGTGTTCAAACCTCACCGAAGGTGTCTCTGTCACCGGAGCAGAGGTCTCTCTCTCTCTCTCTGTTGCACTCGTACTGTTCACGTCTGTTGCGGCTCAGCTGTTGCTGCCATGACCAGGGACGATTGGGGATGATGTATGGTGGCTCACCGAAGTCCTCACAGTCCCGAGGCAGCCAACAACGCGACGGACATGGAGATTTTGGCTGTAAGAGTTGTATACACTGGTTTTTTATCATTTTTACACTGTTTCGATTTACGCCTCTGTGATAATGGGCTGCCATGATTGGACCGGTCGAAGGCGATGAGCGGTGGACCACCGGAGCCCTGACGGACCTAGAGCACCCCCACTCACGACATTAGTGTAGGGATGTCAGTTTATGTTGTTGTTCACTATCCAACATATGTGTGTTGTTGTGTTGCTCGAATGGAGAACCACCATGAGTGGCGGCGCCACCGCTAGACCAACGTGATTGGAGCACTGTCGAGGACCCCACCAAGCTCCTGTTTGAGTCCCACATCCTCCGAAATGGTCGAACTAGTGTTGACAGTTCAAGATATCGTCATTTCATGTGTTATGTTTGTTTGAGTCTTGCCACAAACCTCCGTTGTTGGCGGTGCTACTGGCCGGACCACCACGTGTGGGGGTTGCCAGGGACCTCACTTAACCTTTGTTGACGTCTCACAACCCCTGGTATGTCCGAAATAGTAGTGTGATAGCATGATTGTTTATGATTTCATGTGAATCTTGAATTTGGGTTTTCTTATTGTATGTGTGAACTCTGACTAAGGCAAAGTGTTTTCTGGCCATGCCATGCTAAGGAAACCCTTTCCTGACGTCAAATAGTATCAATGTGTAGTCAAGAAGGTCTCAATTGTTATTCGATTGTGATTCGAAACGAGTTGTGGTTACGGTTTGAAGTTTGAAGTTTATGGATTGGTTATGACGTCGTGGTCACATCGCCGATCCTCGAGACTATGGCGTGACCAACATACGACTGAGCCAAACCTATGATTCATGAGTAGGCTTACATGTGTCATGTTATCGATGTTGTGATATCATAGTCATGGTTATTGTTGTGATTTTTCAAACCCGAGAGAGAGAGAGAGAGAATTCATTTTTCTATTGAAATGTCGCGTTGTTCAAGTCTTAAAATATTGGGAAAATGCTAGGGTATAATCTAGGGTTAGATAATGGCTCGACCAAATTACTAGAGTTTTCTGAATTTGTCAGGTAGTGGAAAACTGGGGATACGTGTTAGGATTCGCGAGAGTGTGTTCGAGGGTTGCGTTGTCAGGTAAGTACACACGTGCCTTATATGTGTGTATGTTAGTAGGCCAGTAAGGAAATAGCATGTGATTTATACATCCTCTATTCATTGATATTGTTGAATTGATCCCTCATTTGATATTCCACTCCATATTGTTTGTTGTATGTTCTTGGCATAAGTGTGTATCTCGAAGGTATCATGTGGTCTCGCACTAGCTAGGACAACGAGGGTGCCTCCTGCTGGGGTAACTAACCACCCCTAGTGTTGTGTGTACTGGGTACTGGATTCGAGAGGTGTTGCGATGCCTCTCGATTTCACGTTGCGCTAATGTTGCGACATTGCCCGGGGAGATCTTGCGAGATCTTTGTCGTATTGCTATGAAATTAGACCACTCATTGGCCTCTTTTGAATCTTAGAACATGCAAATTTCGATTGTTTATCTATCAGTCTGTTTATCATGCACTTGATTTACTTGCTTTCCTGCTATTTCATTTCCGCATGCTTTACTTGTTAAATCATAAATTACTATTATATTCTTCTGGCACTACTTTTGATTTCTTCAGTTACTCACCGTCTAGTTTGTGATGGTGGGTGCAGATAGGATTGAGAGCAGCAAGGGCAAGGGGCCCTGCCTAGGTGACTTGATTTGAGGACTTACTAACTGAACTGGGGAGACCATATAGTAGGTTTTTATGTTTTGCTTACTTGTATATCGTTTCATACATATGTTTTGGATTAGGACTTGGTATTTTTTATGAAACCGGTGTGGCGGCCCCATGTCCGAGGCCGCCCCGTGGCTTCCCATTTCCCCTGCTAATGCACCAGAAACTTCTGCCACGTCACTCTCTATCTACTTACCTAACATTCCCTCATATTTCGTGCCATTTAATATAAAATTTATGATTTACAGTGGAAGCTTCATTTCTATCAAAAGAATTATATATATATATAGATTTTACTGTTTCACCCTACAGTGGAAATCCCTGGAAAGTACTGTACATATGGCGATTAACTATAACAGTTAATATATACAAGTACAAGTGTGAACTATAATCTCCCAGTTCCCAAAATATAAACAAAATATCAAAATATAGACATCACACGTACCAGCAAGCCTCGGCGCAGGTAAGTCAGATATAATCGCCGAGAATCCCCTTACCCTTGCTAGTACTAGGATCTGCGCTCAGTCATCGCAAAAGGTAGATGACGAGCCCAGTAAGTAAAATCCCAAGGAAAACTATCGTGCATCACAATTTAAGAATGTAAAATGAAATCAATAAATAGTGTTAAATAAGTATGCGAAATTGAAGGAAAATGCAAACAATTGCCTAAAAGCTTATCGCATGAATATAACACAAAGATATGCAAATGGGTGTGAACCAGCTAATCCTAGGTGTGAACTGAGGACCAGGAGCCTTATCGTGGCCAACACCATCGACCCTATGACTGTGTCTTAGACCACACACCTAGTAAGCAACCACACAACCTGGATACATAGACGAAACCATAACCGTCCCAGTAGGAATGGACTCGAAGATTATCAATAATAATAGCTCAAAGTGAATAACAATAAGTAAATGCAGTAGTGGTGTTCAATTGAGTTTTACGTACCCAAAAATACGCACTCCGACTTCCCGGACCCGTCAGTACGCCCCACCTAGCTCCCCGATGTCACAGCTATGGTTTCCCGGTCCCTGAAGTCCATTTATATTGTTTTATACTTTTTGAAAACATATTATATAATTTTATGATATTATATTATATTTCCAATTTTTTAGTTGTGGTACCTCTTCGGGACTATGTCGGGGTTCCAAAAATACCCGAAAAGTCTCGTACCTAATTTTCTACATTTTTCTTAATTTTCTATATTTTTTTAGAATTTTTACAAATTTTTTCTTATATTTTTCAACTATTTTTCCTATTTTCCAGAAAATAATATATATAATTTTTTTTTTCCGACGGGCCCCACCTGGACCGGCCTTGGGCCCTTCGGCTGGTCCGAGGCCGGTTCGGGGGGATGCACGCGCATGCGTTATCCCTCCCCTTCCTCCAGAGACGAACCCGTCTCTCTTCTCTCTTTTTTTTTCTCATCGACTTTGCCTCTCTTCTTCCCTCCTCTCGACTTCTCTTCACTCTCTCTCCATTGAAGACCCTCAAAACCTCAAATTCCACCACAAATCAACACAAAACCAACCCAATTCCCGGATTACATGCATGTACCCAAAAATTTGAAATCCAAAAATACATCTCAATTTTCCATAAATTCGATTCCAATTGATGTAATTTATCAAAACCAAACTCAATAACACCCAATTTAACCAAAAACAGTGATGAATTCTCTCGAAATTGAAATTTCACTCCAACGTCCATTTTAATGGAAAATCAACAAAAATGAGGTAAATTACCTTATATTCGTTGTTCAATGCCTGAATTCAACCTCCAAACTCCTAATTGTAGCTCCAAATCCACGATTTTCCTCCTCATAAACTCGAATCTTGGTTGAGAAAGAATGATTTTTGGGTTTGCATGTCACACGATCGGTGGTATATATATATATATGTTGGTATTTTAATCTCACGTGCACACGCATCTCGAGGCTAATTCAATGGTCACTGAATACCATGTGTCACCAACTTCCTATACACCCTATCATGACACCATGTATCTCGAATTTCCTTGTTGTGCATCTCGATGATAATCCTAAGTGTACTGATTATTCATTTCAAACTATAGGATTCTATTTATTCTAATTTGATTTAACTTATACACCTATCTAAACAATCATATAAATTCCATAAATTTGTAAATAGAGTCACACTAACTCCCCGACCACCGGTACCCCGTGCCCCATGTCCGACACGTATCCCGAAGTGGTCCCACACTTAGTATACCCAATTCAATTTATAACCTAGTCTAAAGTTATGTTTACATTTCATTATAAATTTTAATTAAACCCCAACACTCTGCCTCAGCTACTGAACCCCGCGTTGGCTTGTCCTACGAAATGGACCCTGATGCTCAACCTCACCCGACAAAATACTACCTTTACACACTAGTGACGGATAATACATCATTATAAAGAAAATGGAAATATTAATAAATCACTTAAATTAGAAAAACAACAATACACAGTCAATACCTAGGTCCAAAACATGCCTAGTCTATCCGAGGCGTCCACATGTCATCCGAGCTGGCGTCCTAATCTGAAATAAATTAACTAACGGCGTTAATAAATAACCGATTGTTACAACCGTTATCATGTATTTATGCATATCGAATTGTACATGAATACCCGGGGTTTTCCACACTTATAGATTCTTACATTTCCATATGATTGAGTTATTTCCCTTATGATACTTGTTTAGTCTTCCGTTGTGAATTATTGCAATAACTCTTTCATAAATTGTTAAAATTGATTATATCGAAGGCTGACTAGGCTTGTCAAGTTGCCGAGTCAACTTCTCCTATCAACATCGAGGAAGAAATAGAAACTTTCATGTGCTCCTCAGTAGCTATGATGTGGTGTATCTTCTCGTGACTTCTTCAAGAACAATTCTCCGTGATCACGTTAGTGCCTCCATAGAAAATAACAAGTTTGTGCCTCTTAAACTCTCGTTCTGCCTGGCCTCAGTAGTCGCCATAGTGCCATACACTGTCGGTGTCGATGGTGCAATCTTTGTCGGTGCACGAGGTGCAAACATCATCACTGGTCTTGTTGCAGTGGTGGTAGAAAGCAAAGTCATGGTCGTAACCCCCGGTGTGTTCGCCTCCTGAGTAATGGTTACTCTAGCCATAAATGGTACCGATGCAGCAGCAATTGACGCCCTCAATATCACCAGAATCTCCTCCAGCTATCGCTCCTAAGCTGCGACTCTCTGCATCAAAGTCTGAAACTCCTCGATACTAACAGTTCGAGTACTCGACGTCTCGCTGTCGTCACTAGGACCCTGCTGATTCGCCATCGCTATCTGGTAATGAAAGCACGTTTCGGATTATTAGATAGCTACCGATACCATATAATACACACATAAAACATACTTATATCAATAAGTTTTCAGTTTCCATTTCCCCGACTCATCCTCACTCCCCAACTAGGATTCTAAGTCAGGTCACAGGGTTTCCACTCTAAGTTCAACTGTTCCTAATTTTTCGTTGTCTTAATGGTTTGTGTTTTAATTCAAGAGTCAGGTCGTTATAACCTTAGGCTCTGATACCGACCGCCAACGGAATCGTGATCGTTTTCTCGTAACAATTGATTTGAGCATGGTACGCTCCCAACCAGTCCATACCCAACAATGCATCGAACTCAAGAAACTCAAGTACCCTCAAGTCAGCAGGAAACTCGTAGCCCTCTATTTCTACCGGACACTCGACACAAAAGGTTCGGGTATATCTTGTCTCCAGTAGTCGTGCTAAGGATTAAGGGTCTACTAAGTCTAATGTGTTTCAACCCTAACATGTCTACCATATGTCCAGAAATAAACGAAACAGTGGAACCAGAATCGAACATGGTATGCATGAATGTACTACAGATAGAAATCATACCCTCATTAAACACTCAATCATAGAACTTGTTTATTACAATTGTTTATAAACAGTTGATAAACAGTTTATACTTGTTTAATACTTGTTAAGCTAAATTACTTAAATTGTTCAATTTATAAATAATTTAAATGTACATATAAACAATTTATAAATTGATAAACAGTTTATAAATACCATTTTCAATTTTAATACAAGTTCCATTTATACCGAGTCATCACTAAATTTTTACAATTTTTACAATTTCATAAATTGTAAAAATTGATAAACATTTAAATGTTTTATTTGTTGGACTCTTGTTGGATTATAAACTATAACAACCCGAAAGTTTGGCTATTTGTGAATGATGATGTGTATTACGTATTTATACTCGTTTTGAGTGACCGGACAATGAAGTCGGTGAATGAGTAGGGAAACTTGATGAACGAGGATCGACGGTTGGGATACGGGTACACGGGGGATTTAAAACACTGTTAAAATACAAATAAATGAAATTTTGTATAATTTAAGTAATTATTTATGAGACAAGGCGAAACTACGCGCGTAACAGAGAAATACGAACCGAGGAGCGCAAGACCAATACAGGAGTTGGTTAGTTACGCGACACACGAGACTATGAGATAGAAATTGGTAAAATGACACTCTTTCATAAGGAGAGTCATGGGATTGGCCTCGAGGTGTGTGTGTGTGTGTTGAGATGAAATAAAGAGAAAAAATAAAAGAAAATGGGTATAAAAGTCATTTTGATCAATTGTATATATTATATATAAACGTGAGAAAAACCATACACACACTATTCATCATCTCTTTCATAGAGCCGACGCCCACTCTCCTCTCCCACTTCTCCCTCTCGGTCGACACTCCTCCCCTCTCCCTTGGTGACCGGACACGACCCTAACTGGAGGTTCTCTCTCTCTCTCAATCTCTCTCTCTCTTTCTTCACCGTCCCTTCATTCACTCTTCTCTCTCCCATGAATCCACCACCGAAACACCACCGACCTGTTGTGTTCAAACCTCACCAGTGCTTACTCTCCCCTCTCGATTCTTTGCTCACTCTCCCCTCTCGAACTGTCCTCTCCTCCTCCCTGACGACTCTCACCACCCCCCTCCATGACAGTAGAACATCGGACCGTCACTGGAGACGCCTAAGTGAGTATCCATCTCTCTCTCGACGGTCTCTCTCCCTCTCTTGTTTTGCTTACTGGTTGCACACATACCCACTGCTTTCCAGTCACCATAGGGTCTCTATGACGGGGAACTTGGGTGTAGATGACCCTGGAGCATCTCGACGTTCACGAAGGGCCTCACACGCGGCGGACATGGCGTTTTTCGACGAGCTGTGATTCATTTTTGCTCACTATTTTTCTCTCTTTTTGTGACTGTTGTCGATTGGATTGGCTCATTCTATAGGTAGTGGGTAGTTTCTCGGTCAAGGCTGATTGGAGGTGGTCTTCCGATGACTTTACTGGCCGGAGGTGGCTTTCCCCCATGTGTGGCAGTTATGTTTTAGATATGTATGTGTTGGACAGTTTTGGTAGGTGTATGTGTGCCTCATAGTTGGGGTGTGTGGTGCATTATGGTGTGTGTGTACACCACAGTTGGGGTGTAGGGTGTAGTATGGTGTGTGGGTGTGTATTAAAATAAAAAGGAGATGTGTGTTGGTGTGTCACGGTTATTATAGTGTATGTGTGATTTGTTTTATTTTAAATGGGCTTATGTAGTTAGGCCCAACAAGAGTCCAACAAATGGGATGTTTGTGTGTGAAATTGGTGTTGGGCCCAACAAAGGCCCAAAGGGACAATTTTGGTATTAAGACTCACTATCTATGGAAGTATATAGTTTACCATTTTAGTGTTTATATGTGGATTCATGGGTGTGGTGTATATAGGTTTTAATCATGAAACGCCACAGTTACACCACGAGGCCACGGGCTCACAACGTAACCCGAATACGACTCAATTGGAGGACTTTTTCGCAACTGTTTGACTCGCTTTAACTAACCGTTTTAAACCAAATTTATGAGAATCACCCTAAGACTAAAAACTAACCCTAAACCAATATTTGGGATTCAAACCTTTATCAGGTAGTCAGGAACCCGTGGGGAACGCGTTAGAGTCTCAGAGTGGTACTGGGTTGCAATAGTTCAGGTAATTACACACGTACCTTGTATGCGTGTATGTTAGTAGGCCAGTAAGGAAATAGCATGTGATTTATACATTCTTCTATTCATTGATAATGTTGAATTGAGCCTTTGTTTGAAATTTCATTCCATATTATTTGTTGTATGTTCTTGGCATGAATGTGTGCCTCGAAGGTATCATATGGTCTCGCACTAGCTGGGACAACGAGGGTGCCTCCTGCAGGGGTAACTGACCATCCCTAGTGTTGTGTGTACTGGATACTGGATTCAAGAGGTGTTGTAATGCCTCTCGATTTCAAGCTACGCTAATGTTGCGACATTGCCCAGGGAGATCTTATAAGATCTTTGTCGTATTGCTGTGAAATTAGACCACTCATGGGCCTCTTTTAAATCTTATAACATGCAAATTTCAATTGTTTATCTATCAGTCAGTTTATCATGCACTTGATTTACTTACTTTCCTACTATTTCATTTCCGCATGATATTTAGACTGTTTTACTTGTTAAATCATAAATTATTGTTATATTCTTCTTGCACTACTTTCGATTTCTTCAGTTATCATCGTCTAATTTGTGACGGTGGGTGCAGATAGGGTGGAGAGCAGTAAGGGTAAGGGGCCCTACCTAGGTGACCTACTTTGAGGACTAGCAGCGGGACCGGGGAGACCATTTAGTAGGTTTTTATGTTTTGCTTACTTGTATATCATTTCATACATATGTTTTGGATTATAGAACTTGGTATTTTTGATGAAACCGGTATCATGTATTTATGCATATCGAATTGTACATGAATACCTGGGGTTTTGTCATACTTATAGATTCCTACATTTCCCTATGATTGAGTTATTTCCCTTATGATACTTGTTTAGTCTTCTGCTATGAATTATTGCAACAACTCTTTTATAAATTGTAAAAATTGATAAATCAGAGGCTGACTAGGCTCGTCAAGTTGCCGAGTGATGACTCGGGGCCTACACGAGTTTAGGCTGGGCGTATCCAATTGCATAGGAAAATTGAGGCCGTCACAGTTGGTATCAGAGCCTAAGGTTATAATGACCTGACTATTGATTTAAAACACAAACCATTAATACAACGGAAATTAGGAATGGTTGAACTTAGAGTGGAAACCCTGTGATCCTGACTTAGAATCCTAGTTGGGGAGTGAGGATGAGTTGGGTAATGGAAACTGAAAACTTATTGGCATAAGTATGTTTTATGTGATGTATTATATGGTATCGGTAGTTATTTGTCGATTCGAGAACTCACTTTCTTTGTAAGATAGCGAGAGCGAACCAAGCTGGATCTAGTAACGACAGCGGTAAGTCGTTAACACGTTACGTAGAGGACCTTTGTGCGTTGGCGCAGAGAGTCTCATTTCAGAGCATCGATCGGAAGGACATGATAGGAAGTGGATGAAAGATTCGAACGACGATAGTGGTTCTCGAAGGCGGAGGGTGTGTTACCAGTGCGGACAACACGAACATTTCAAGAATTGATGTCCAAACTCGTATAAGGACCAGCAGGATGACGATCAGCATCAGGCCATTGAGGACGTGCACATGGCGAGTAAACAATAGCTGACAGTGGTTTGTAATCCTATTGGAGGTGAGGAATCTTCCTGGTTAATATATAACATGCATGAAACTAATTATTTGAAACTTTAGGTGTTTAAATGCGATGTCGGATGTCAATTGACTGAGTTAGGATCGATACTGACTAGATTGGTGTTGTTTAATCTTAGCAGAGTTGTCTAGGATGAGATAGACCTAACTTAGATTAGAGTCCGAAAGAGATGGTAAATTTGGGCACAATGGTTTGCCAAAAACTAGTCATAAGTACACCTAAAGAGAGGTAGGACTAGACTGGTTGTGATTCATCATACGATGCATGGACACGTAGTGTACATGGTGGCCACGATTACAACTTTGTCGAACATATTTACTGCTTGGGTATGAATGAAACTTGCATTGAAACACGAGTAAGTTGAGAGGTCATTATGAGTTTGACGTGCGAGTCACAACCGTAGCGCTTTACTTCGTAATTACCTGACTTGTGTTGTGGTAATGGTGGTGTCTGCAATGAGGTCATTGGCATTCCTACAATTTTGGGGAAAAGGGAGCAGTCTAGATAAACCGTAGTTGAATTAAGCCGTTTGAAGTGGTTGTTGACCCGTAGTTTGAAGACAGAGATAAAATCAAGCTGTTTGAAGTGGCAGAGGCCCAGAGTTTGGTAGATGTGGAGAAAAATAGTGGATTTAAGATGTTGTGCTATTCGAAAAGACTTTGTACCAGTCCGCAGTTCAATACGATGTTGAGCTATTGGAAGTGACTCTCGCGTGAGTTCACAGTTGGTCATAGCATATTGAGCTGTCTAAAATGACTTTGCATCGGTCCACAATTCAATGGTAAAAAGAAAGCTATCTGAAGAAACTCTGAAAAAGTTTGCAGTTCGATACGAAGGATCCAAGCTATCCGAAGTTGCTCTAAGTTCACAGTTTGGAAAAGGTGTGAACGGGTGTCGATTCCCCTTATTCGCTTGAGTTAGAGCTAATTTCGAGGACAAAATTCTTGTTAGTTGGGGAGATTGTAACGACCCAAAAATTTAGTTATTTATGAATGATGATGTATATTACGTATTTATATTCGTAATTCGAGTGCCCGAACAATGAAGTCGATAAACGAGTAGGGAAACTGGATGAGCAGGGATCGACAGTTGGGATACGGGTACACGGGGGACTTAAAACACAGTAAAAACATTAGTAAATGAATATTTGAGTAATTTAAATAAATAATACACGAGACTCGGTGAAACTACGTGCTCTACGGGAGTCAGAGCAAGGAAAGACGGACAGAGGAACGTCATTTGAATGCGGTGAGTTGGATAGCTACGCGACGTACAGTCTATGTGATATAGATTGTTAAAGTGACACAACCATAATTTGAGGAGCCTTAGGATTAACCCCGAGATGCGTGTGTGTTTGGAGATGAAACATAGTGGAAAATATAACAAAGATCAAGGGGTATAATAGTCATTTTGAACAAAATAATGGGTATAAATATTTATTTAGGCATATCGAATTATACATGAATACCCGGGTTTTCCACATTTATAGATTCCTACATTTCCTTATAATTGAGTTATTTGCCTTATGATACTTGTTTAGTCTTCCGCTATGAATTATTGCAATAACTCTTTCATAAATTGTAAAAATTGATAAACAATTTATAAATACTATTATAAATTATAATAAACAATTTATAAGCAATTTAAATGTGTATAGGAAATTCTTTATCAATTTATAAACTGTTTATAAATTTATAAACTGTTTATAAAAATTGTAAACAGTTTATACTTGTTTAATACAATTGCTAAACTTAGTACTTATAAACAGTTGGTCTAGGCTGAGGCTTTGTATCGACTACAGGCAATTGAACAAGGTTACAGTGAAGAATAAGTATCCATTACCGCGTATTGACGATTTGTTTGATCAATTGACCAGAGCTTAGTGGTTTTCTAAGATAGATCTGAGGTCAGGCTATCATTAGCTCAGGATCGAGGCTGAGGATCAAGAGAATACAACATTCAACACGAGATACGGTCACTTCCAGTTCACAGTCATGCCGTTTGGATTGACTAATGCGCCAGCGATGTTCATGGACCTGATGCACCGAGTGATGAGGGATTTCCTAGATCGATTCATTATTGTGTTCATCGATGACATCCTCATCTATTCCAGGACTCGTGAGGAGCACAAGAGGCATCTACGATCAATGTTGCAGACTCTGAGGGATCACCGACTCTACGCTACGTTTAGCAAGTGCGAGTTTTGGCTACCAGAGGTCAGATTTTTAGGGCACGTAGTTGGAGCTGACGGTGTTGCCATTGATCTAGAGAAGATTAGAGCCATCATTGAGTGGCCTACTCAACTACAATGACTCAGATTCGTAGTTTTCTGGGATTAGCAGGTTACTATCACCGATTCGTGCAGGACTTTTCCAAGATCGCTGCACCAATGATGAAACTGACGCAGAAGAACGCGAAGTTCGATTGGAATGAAGAGTGTGAGCAGGCATTCTCCACTCTGAAGGAGAAATTGATGACCGTGCCTATCTTGGCATTGCCCAAGACCGAGAAAGACTTAGTCGTGTATATCGATGCATCGAAGATTGATTTGGGTGGTGTGCTGATGCAAGAGGGCCGAGTTATCGCTTATGTATCCTGACAGTTGAAAGTTCATAAAAGGAACTACCCGACCCATGACTTAGAGTTGGCGGCGATCGTATTTGCCCTAAAGATTTAGAGACACCATTTGTATGGCGTGCACTCTTCGAGTTGTATACAGACCACAAGAACTTGAAGTACTTATTTTCTCAGAAGGAACTCAACCTGAGACAAAGGCGTTGGCTTGAATTTCTGAAGGACTATGATTTCGCACTTGAGTATCATCCGGAGAAAGCCAATATTGTTGTCGATACTTTGAGCCGCAGAGGATCTGATGCAGATGTAGTTGTATATCGTATGACTCACGAGTATGCATTACTTGAGGTAGCCAAGATGATGAGTTCAGCGGACGTGCCGACGACTACCAGGACAAAAATACGTGGTCAGATGAGATTGTAGGCCACTTCACTACAGACTATTCTCGAGGGACAGCAGGGCGATGAATCGTATCAGCGTTACAGTGAGATGGCAAACAGTTTAGAGTATCCAGATTGGAGTCGGTCGACAGACTCTTGCTTAAGGTATCGTGGGCGACTGTGGATTTAATGGTGGCTGACTTACGCATCGAGATACTTCAAGAGGCTCACCATTCCCATTTTTTTGTGCATCCGGGTCGAACCAAGATGTACGTTGGCATGCGATGTCTCTTCTGGTGGCCAGGGATGAAGTCCGATGCGTCGGAGTTTATTCGAGTGTGTGAGATATGCCAGCGCGTGAAGGCTAAGCAATATAATCTTATCCTTATCGGATCGGTTTAATATGCAATGGAGTTACAATCTTATCCTTAATGAATGAATCTAATCGGTTTGATAGTTGAATAGAACCTTTATAGATCAAACCAAGGATTAAGGGCTTCGGAAAAAAAAAAGGATTACCACAATTTGGTTTACATTTGAGAGGTCTATCGCTCTCTTTATCTCTAAACATAGATTTTTCCTTCTAACACATTTCAAATGTCCTCACAATACCTCCCTCTCCTTAGTTATACTTTTCCTAACAAGGCGAACTCACACGGACATTAGAAAATTAATATCATGGCAACAATCCATAACTCGGGGTCAGTCACTTTGCAATAATATTTTTGAGATTTCGATTGGATGTTCTAATTCAACCAGACTTTGGTCTCCTTAAGTTTTATCTATGCCAAGAACATCTTTTAGCATGGAGCATGAGCCGATTGAAAAAGAAAGGTTATATTACCAACTTATCTTTGGAATTGTTTTCCAAAGAACTCCTTCTGTATAGAGGATCACAATTTACCAAAAATATTGATGCTGTACCTGAGGATGGCTCTTATCTACTTAAACGAGTAAATATAGTGAGCATGGTATTGTTACTAGCGCATTATTGATATTATTTTTTTTTCTCATGAACTATTTTGAAACCCTATATAAATTCTCATACTAAAGATAGTTCCTTTTTATAATTTTGCATTTTCGGCAAATCATCAGTTTTTTTTCTTGCCATTTACTACTTTTTAAAAAGAGTGTTGTTTACTTTATTTTATGGTGCTAACCATTGAATTTTTTATTGCTTTTCTTTTGTAGGACCAAGAAAGAAGATATGGCTTTTTTTTTTGCCCAAAAATATTCAATTGCAGCAAAGCATAAACACTACCATGAGAACTCGATTTGATTTGTGATTTGTGATTTGTGGTTTGTTGAAACTATGTCAGTTGCAAGGAGAGATTTCTTAGGTTTTGAAGTTCCAATATGATGTTTAATAGGAAATGAGCTTTTGATTTCTTAGGTTTTGAAGTTTGTTTTTAGAGATTGAACTTGTGTGGAATTTAGATGGGTTTTCTTGTTTTCATAGTGCTTATGAGGTTTAGAATGTTAAAATGATGATATGTATGCTTGAATGTCCTTCCTCTTTTGTTATTATTATCTTTGTCCTTTTATTATTCAGTTGAGGTATCTTTTTTACTTGTTTCAATGTGCCCTCTTTAGATTTCAACAGATTTTGATAATTTATTTGCAACTGTAAGAATGTGATAGCTAAGTAAGACTTGAAAGAGCTAAACAAAGGTAAGAGAACAAAATGTTAAAGCTCGAAAAAGGAAATCAAATTAACTAACAGTAAAGGTGGGAAAGAGGTAATGATGATTATGGGCGGAGCACGATTGTTACATTAGGTGAAACTTTTTGAAATGATTTGAAACAAAGTACAATTCATTTTTAGTTTGATGTTGTTTGTGTATTTGTAACATCAACAATTAAATTTTCATAATTAATTTAATTTCATCTAAATTTCAATTCAAAATTCAACAACAGTTGTTGTTTCTAAAGGCAATTGTTGTCCTGACAACTTTTTTTTTGTTGCTTAATTATAAATTTAGCAATGATATTCTTTTTCTGTGGAAAAGAATTTCAGCAACAAAAATATTTGCTGCTAAAAGAAGCTTCAGCAACGAAAACTTCTTTAGCAGCAAATAGGCACTCCGTTGCTGGAAACTACTTAGGTACAGATTATTAGCGACAAAGTTAGCAACGAAAAGATTTCATTCCTAAGCAGCTTTAGGAACATAATTGATGGACTCAGCAAGGAAATCTTTCGTTGCTAAATGTGATTACTGTTATAAATCTTTAAAAAGGATGCTACTTGCAATTAGCGAAAAATAAAAGGAAGCTACTCGCCAATAATTTAGTTTATAGTTTATACTCAAGCTTCAGCGTGAAGCTTTCATTTTTTATTTTATTTTTTTGGTAGGAGAAGCTTTCATATTTCAGTGACTCTACAACCAAGTAATTGTCATATTCATCATAGTCCAAGTCAAGATTAATACTAAGTAGCTCAACATCTAAAGCAGCCTTGCACTTTGATTCGCTCTTAACTACAAACTTCACGATAAAGTTCGAAAATTTGACTTCGCCTTAAACTTCGCTCACTTAAAATACGAAAGTAATTCGAGGAAGTCAATTTCGACAACGAAAGTTTGATAAAAATTCGCTAATGCACTAAAGTTTATGGAATTTCATTTTAAATGCTACAAAACTCAAAACTCAAATTCCTTCAATAAAATGCTAGAAATATACTTAATTATACAATAATAATGCATAATGATTATAACACACTTGTCTAAAATAGTCATTTTTGCAATAAACACGCAATTTGCAACATGTATGATATTAATATTTGTTTTTATATTGTTTTATATGATAAATTTTGGTTTTTTTTACTACTTAATGTGAAGAGAAGTTAATTTGTAGATGTTATTTTATTTTGTGTTGCGGGTGGAAAAGTTTAAGCATGGGTTTGACATAATCAAGTATTTTTAAACAAGTGAAGCATAAGTGAAAAACAAAGTTTGAATAACTGATTATTTTAAAGAGATGTATAACCAATTTGTCAAAAAAAAAAAGAAGAGCCACACTAGCTTTTTTGTCATTTAATTTCTTCACTTTTTTTTTGAAGATATTAACATTAGCCCCCTCTTAAAAAAAAGACGCGCACACACACATTAGCCCCTACAAGTTTAACAAGTAACAGCTCAAAATTGAAGTTTGTATATATAGGGAAATAATTTTTTGACATCACCTACACTTGAAAAAAATAACAATCTTAGATCCAAAAAACTGATATAAAATAATAATCTCAATGTATAATCAAAGAGTGGATAGAGTTGGTGTACACACCTGTGCATAAAAAGAGTCACTTGGTGGATGTGGATCTCAATTCCCAAATAAAACCCTCTCTCTCATTGTCAATGTGAACAAAAAAAAAAGTCCAAAAAAAAACCCTCTCTCTCTCCATTCGTCCCTCACTCCCTCCTCAATCGCACAGGTGCGGCACACACAAACTCGAAACCCTTCTTCGTCCAGTCTTCCACTTAGATCCCCTGAGGCCCTGCCTTTCTTCGCGTCTCCTTCTCGATGTCCTCCGCATCTTCTTCAAAGCTTCAAAAGTTGGTAAGAGGAATTAAAACCCTCCCTTCAAAAGTTAAGATAACCATTACATCAATGGTCAGACCTTCAGAGATCAGACATGCAAAGGTACGGATTCATCTTTTTTGATTCCTCGGGATAATTTCAACATTTCGTCGAAACAGTGTTACTTTGATCGAAGTTTTACATTTTTACTTCTATTTTGGTCAAGTTTCGATCGAAGTTGTCGAAGTTCCCGAAGTTAGTCGAATTTTTAGACAAAATAGTGCATTTTTATTTGAGCACATAGATTTCGCTTCGCCACTTTAAAAATCAACAAATTTCTGTTGAAGTTCAACAAAGTTTGTCGATTTTCTAGACCTTGCTTCACAAGTTAATTTACTCTCATTCCAAGTTCTCCAATCTCCTAATTGATGAGAAAATTTTAAGCTTTGGATGCATGAAAAGTCATTAAGACTCTAAAACACAACAATTTTCTCTTAAAATTATTCTTGTAAACTAAAAAATAGATAAACTATTCATTTATATTTTTTGTTTAGTTCCTTACAGTGTTAAGACTCTAAAAGCTAAGTTTTATGTTTACAATCAACTCATATGCCATATACTTTCTTATTTTTTGATAACTATGGGTATCCAAACCTTTTCAGCCCCCTTATTTTGGTTCGACTAATCTACGAGAGTTAGTTGGGCACCCTATGACGGCCCCAAATTCTCAATGCATTTGGGCACGCCCAACCTAGACTCGTACAAGTCCCCAAGTCAATACTTGGCGAGCCTAGTCAACCTCCAATCGATTAATTATTTAATTTATGAAAGAGTTATTGCAAGTTTAATGCAGTGAAAAAATAAATAAACTAAACAATATGGGATATAATTCAATCAAAGGGAAATCAGGAATCTATAATGTGGAAAACCCTGAAATATTCATGTACAATCAAATATAAACGAGAGTAACGCATACATGATATCCAAATCAAAATGATCTCCAGTTCAATGATCAAAAACATATATATAAAACGTCATACAATCAAGCAAAACATATAATAGGCCTACACTAAGGTCTCCAAGTTCAGACGCTCAGTCCTCACAGGAAGTCACCTAGGCAGGGCTCCTTGCCTCTATTGCACTCCGCCCTATCTGCACCCACTGTCACAAACTAAATTGTGAGCACCTTGAGAAATCGAATGTAATGCCAGAAGAAGATAACAATAATTTATGATATATCAAGTAAAGCAGTCTAAATATCATGCAATAATAAAAAGACTGGAATTTAAATAGATCAAGTGCATGATAAACAGACTAATAGATATCAATCGAGATTCAAATGTGTTCTAAGGATTCAAAAAAGACCCATAAGTGGTCTAAATCATAGCATAATGGCGAAAACCGCGCAAGGTCTTCCCGGGCATTGACACAAGCGAAAGCACACAGCCATGATGGGAGGGACACAAGCCCACCCACCCAGTACTCGGTGTCACATGTTCACTAAGGGTGGTCACACACTCCTGTACAAGAGTGCCCGCGTTTTATTCTTTTAGTGCAGGTCCTAGTACTCTTGAGACGAAACACTTACGCCAAGAACACACAACAAGAAAAGAAACGGAATACCAACAATAAATCATAACGAATCAAAATAAATGATAATGAATCATATGACGTTTTCTTACTAGCTTACAAATCATACATAAGCTTGTGGCAAATATACTTACTTGACTACGTAACTCGTGAAACAAAACTCTCGCGACTCTATATCGTATCCCAGGTTCAACAGCTACCTGATAATGAGTTGAACCCCAATATTGGGTTTACAGTCAATATTTAATCCTTAAGGTAGAACCCCATGTTTTCCTAAAGTTCTAACAAAATTTTCAGTGAAAACGGACTCGGCAAACTTGATTAAATCGAATAGAAAGCCCGTAACACAATTAGATTTCAAAACAGTTTAAATATAGGCCCAAACAGTCAAGAAAAATGCCCTCTAGTTCAGCTGTATACGGGTCATGTCATGGGCCCATGGGCCTGTGGTGTGACCATGGCGGCACAATTGTCCAAATCGAAATACATACATTGCACACACATGCAGGGTCGTATACCAATTCCGTCGTGACCATGAGAAGACATGAAACGCCCCTGGAAACGTGATCAACATGAACACGCACACACCCGTGGGCCCTAGGCAGTGCGACACATGCACCACACACGCACTCTCGGCACACACACAACTAGGGGTGCACGCGGATTGGATCCAGTCCAATTAGGGTCAATCCGCAATCCAATCCAATTATTGCGGATTGAAAAATTACAATCCAATCCAATCCAAATAATTCATCAATCCAACTCAATCCAATTTGCAAAATGCGGACCGGATTGAATCAAGTTCTGCGGATTGACGTTTTCCTATCCAAAATTTATGAAATTAGATTTAATCAAATGAATCATAAGGATTATATATCTTATGAATGACAAATTTACAACATACATTACACAAATCTATATATAGCATATTTCCCACAAAATTGTTATCACAATAACCTTCAAAATATAAGTTCCTACATAAATAAATGTGTTATCTAAGAATCTTCACCATACATTATCACAAAAGAACAAAAAAAGCGCACGTTGAACATACAACCTACCATAAAAAGGTCGAAAGCATAATAAAAAAGTTAAGAACAAGTATAGTCTTTTAGATATTTTAGTTTTGAGTTGATAGTTTGAGTTGATGCTAATTAAGCTATTATAGTACATATGATGAAATATATGTATGTGTTGATGTGTTAAACGAACTGGATCAAATTGGATCCGCAGTTTTTTAATGTAGGATCCGTAATCCGATCCAGTCCAGCCGGGTTAATGATTTTCAATCCAATCCAGTCCAAGGGATCAAAAAATTGATCTAATTAGTGATAATTGGTCCGAATTGGACCGAATCCACGGATTAGTGCAATCCGTGTGCACCCCTACACACAGCTAACACATCTATACATATCTGTCGGCCTTTTTGGTCAACACGGTCTTGTTGGGCCCTTGTTGGGCCTAGACACCAAACACATGTACGCAACTACGTATTCTCTTCGCAACGACCACACACAATGACACTCTCATGACTTCTCAATCACGCACACACGCCGTGACCTTCACACAAATACACGTCGTGACTCATAAACACATGGAAAACGTCTTCACGCATATGAGATACTTCAACACGGTTTACTCACGCCGTACACACACATACACAATGCCTTCTCGGCGTGACCTCAAACCATACCCCGTGACAACGTTTTCACAATGCAGAACTGTAAAACGTCTCTACGACGTGAGTTTGCTTGACTTCTCTGGCTCTCGCGTAAGTGAAGGATACCGTGACATGTTTGAACACAAAACGCCCCTTGCAGCGTAAAATCGAAGTATGCTTATGTTGGACTCATACGTGAGAGACGTCGCGACATGTACAAGCCAGAGGACACTCCACTACGTTGAGTACCCAACTCAAATACCTAAAAATCCACTGAACACGAAAAAGAAACCCAACATCTATTAACACACCGGCTCAACGCCGCATGTTGCTCACTCTGGGAGTTATCGAGACATTGGTGTAACAACAAGATCATCTCCAGCAAGCCACCCTTGTCATAGCGACAATGTAACAGTGATTTAACCCAACAAACAAAAAAAAAATAGGGAAAAGGGAAGGAGGAGGAACAATTCTACAAAACTGAACAAAAGAAAGAGAAGAGCAACGTGTCTCACCTTTAATCCGGTGAGAAGAGGACTCCGGCGAGGGTTTCCCAACGTCTAGCACCACCCCTTGGTGGTGGCTTGCTCCCCAAACAAAGAGAAATGGGAGAGGAAGAGAGGAGAGGAGAGAGAAAAGAAAGAGAGAAATGGGGAAAAGTGATAAGAGAAACCATTATATAGGCCCTTTTTATCAATCTACACACACTTATCCCTAGGTGGATCCTACACCCCCCTTGCAAGCTATCCAACACTCCTAACTCTACTTGTTGACTTCTTTAAGTGACTCGGGGTCACTTAACTATTCAACTCTCATGTTGATCTTGCGCTCCTCGACCCACATTTTACCACAAATCGACTCGTCATGTACTCCTCATCGCGCTCGCATTGCGACTCAAATAGAATTTTTATAATTATTATTCAAAAATCATTTATTAAGGTTTTCTGTGTTTAAATTTCCCCCGTTCTCCTAGGCAAAGCCTCACTTAGACTAAAATTAATCGCCCAAACGACTCGAGACTCGTATTAGACTACAATACTAATACAAAATATCACAGAGTCATAATATTAATTCGGTGTCGACTCCCAAAGTTCGTAATACTGCAAAGTATCACGCAGCCAGGTCACGGTCCTAACAAGTGTAGCACAAGTCGGGTTAAATTTTGAGGGTTATTACACGCCCCAACCCCATAACCCAAGAGAAACTAAGGAAATATAATGTTGTTGCCAGGAATTGAACTGTGACATACCACCCCTAAATTTCAATTAAGGAAGTTTGTGGTGCTACCACAAGCGTCTAATGAATCTTAGTTCCTAGTGCTTCACTAGATGTATCGACTGAATATCTCTTAAAAAACATCCTATTTTTTATTTTTTTTATGACATCCCCTAATTTTAATTAAGGAATGTCGGAAACCTAATTAAGCCCCAGCCTAAACCAGATCGGACTAATTAGAGCCAAAACCTTACCACATTTCGACATTCATCGTATATTGATTTAAATAAATAACATAAAACAAACGCAATGAAAATTTAAAACTTTTTCGATAAAACACAAGTTATACAATACCGGCATGAACATCGGTATTGAGCTCCTATTCCCACCCATTTAATTACAAATAATAATGCAATACAATATATATATATATATATAAGAAACTCACTGCACCGTAGAGAAGATACTAAACTCCTGGTCTTCTCCTTTCCCGAGTTCCAAGTCCTAGCATACATTCATACCGAAAATGTTAAGGTGGGTGAGCTCCTACATGCTCAGTAAGTGACTCTCATACCAACCATCAACTATCAATTAATATCAAGGCAATGTATAACAACATGAATCAAATGCATATCTACAGGAGCATATGAATCAATATAAACAATATATATAACAGATGCAAGTTCTTTGGTTCATTGCAATGTACCCGTGATTTGTATTTCACATTTTCGTATTTGCATTGAGTCGCCCCCTCACATATCCAAGAACCAATCACTGGGCATCTAACCAGTTCTTGTCAATGTGCCGCCAACTCATAAAACACCGAGTCGCACTTACTCATCATCACTAAACCAATCACTGCTCATCTAATTGGTTTATGACTAATGAGCTGCTAAACTCAACTGGAAAGCATTGATCGGAATAATTCCCAAGCCACTGGGGCGCAGTGATGGTTAGCAATTCCACCACAGTTCCCAAACCCCAGGCCGATCCGTCCCGTCAAACCTCTTTCCGAATCCATTTTCATTTCAAAACATTTTGTAAAACCAAAGTCAAATCACGGTACATTGCCCCATTCCCAGTCCAGTACACTACATGCTCTAATAATACTATTTTACATTGCATAATTGATAAAAGCTACGAGTCCCACTTACTGTCCTGAGCTTTCTATGTTTTACCGACTTGTACGACTCTCCGGAGTCCTCAAACCTTTCCACATCGATTCATTACCTAAAATAAACCATTTCTTATCAATTTAAGTCTAATATTCATTTACTAATACTTCTAAACTAGTCCCATTCAGATTCGGAATCTCAGGATTTAGTTTCAAACATATTTTGACCATTTCACGCTTTTCGAGGTAAAACCCGGTGTAAAGTCTCCTCCGACTTTCAAACTTCTCATTTTTCATAGAAATCCCTCAATTTCTATTTGTTTGGTCAAAATACTATTTTTCCATATTTTTTCCTATTTTTCGGATTTTCTTTTCCATTTTCTCTCTTTTCTTTCTTTTTTTTTTTTCTTTTGTTTGCCCTGAACCGGGCCGAACCGGTTCGGCTCAACCGAGCCGAACCGGCCCGGTTCACCACCTTCTTTCTTCCACGAGAAGAGAGCGTGTCGCTGTTCGTTTTTTTTTTTTTTTTTTTTCTTTTCGATTGGGGATGGGTTGGCCTCAACCCCAACCCCAACCCCCCCGTCCCCAACCTCAACAACCGAGCAGGGAGACAATCCCCCTTGCCGTCTCCACCCTTCGCTTCGGCCATGGCTCCATGGCCATGGCCGAAGCTCACCATCACTCACTCACCAACACAACAACAACAACAACAACAACACACTCACCTCGAGCTCTCCTCGATCATCGCGAGCTCGACGTCTCGATCTCCCTCGAGCTCTCGAGCTCCTCTCTCGCCTCTCTCTCTCATCAATTCCGCTCTCTCTCTCTCTTGATTTCAACTTCTTTTTTCATTTTAAGGAAGAAGAAGGCGGTTTAGATGGGAAATGACCAAATTGCCCCTCTCATTTTATCCCTTCCTTTACAACTTCCATACCCTTAATGGTAATTTTACATTTTCTGATTTATTTTATATATATATATATATATATATATATATATATATATATATCGATATATATATATAAATATATATATTTATTGATCTCTTGCGCCTCAAATTCCGGTTGGCACGCCAACGAGAACATCTCGGGCGTGCGCACCACCGTATGTCCGACGCGTGTCACTCGTGACCTCGCGTATCACTCTGCACCTGACAAATTATCATTATTTTATTATTTTCCATTTAATATATATTTATATATATCCATAATATATATAAATATATATTTATGCCTATAATTACGCCTATAATTACGTAATTTCCACCGTCGAGCACACTCGAGCGTCAACGCTATCTCGCGTCTCATGTGTGTCCACATGACCCACACATGGTATTAGGCATTTCCTCGTTAGTCCGATTATTCATGTATATGTACTAATACACACCAAACAAACGCAATACATCACACAATCCCACACACATGTTAGTCGTGACAAATCGGGCTTAACCACGAGCTTAACTCGGATTAATTTGGATTCGGATTAACACTAATCACCTGCTTAAAGTAACGGGTCGTTTGTCTCCCCAATTTAGCAACAATTTCGTCCTCGAAATTAGGGCAACATACAAGTCACCAATGATTTCGAAGATAAATGGAGTTTATTCCATTATAACTTTCCTTAGCTTTTTCTTTTCATTCCTTGCTTGTCTGGTATATGTGATTTCACCACCATATCACTAGCACAAAGCTTATCTCAACTTTACTTTGAAGAATAAACGTAACTAAATTACCGTTTCATTCTTCTCTTTCAGTTTAATAGAAATGTGAATAACACTATTCCATTAATTTCACTTAATCCGAATCTCTATAGCCCGTTCATAGGTGAGATTCCCAAAAGATCCCATATATCTTTTGATACATCAATAACCTATGATATTTGTCACGTTTTCTCTTTTTCTTAAGGATTGTTGTAGCTCAAGCATTGACGAATCTACTAAGGATCAACAGTATCGTGTCTCCTACCTCCGTCCATCTCATAACTGAACGGCAAGGTCGACAATCATCATGTCTCCTACCTCTGTCCACTACAAATGAACAGCAAGGTCAACATAGGTATGCATCACATTTCCTACCTCTGTCCACCACAAATGAACAACAAGGTCAACATATGTGTGTTTCCTACCTCCATTCCACCCATCGGTGAATGGCAAGGTCAATCACACAACATTCTCATCATCATCATCATTTCATTTCATTTTTCATTTTTTTTTTCTTTCGATACTTGCTTGAACCTTATAGATTTCGTCAATCTATACACTACAACTTTATCCTCATATTATTTGTTTCCTTTATATTGTAGTTATACAGTACCTAGTCTGCTCTATTTCCTCTGTGTAGTTCTTTATTACTTCATTCATTCTATTACAATATCCCTCATTCTTATCTCTCACCCTCATGGTAGGATAAGAAGAGTATAGTTCATTCTGTAAACCCTCAGATTACTAAGATCATTAAAGAACTCACACAGATAAATCGATTCTTTCAGTGATTATCATAATGAGACACAAGCTCAATCATATTCATTGAATTAAAATTAGTAACACAATTTCTTCGTCAACACGAAGGAAAATATTGTATCGAGATTGAGACTGGTTTTCAATTTATATCAATAACTTCTTCCCTCAGTGGAAGCAAGTCTCGGATCTCTATCCGAACATTTTTAATTTTATACCATCTCACATCTCCCATACAATACTTTTGTTCAATTCTTCCGAGCATCACATATGCCCTCACTGACTAGAATCTTGCAGACTAGATTCTCTCATCAACTATAATTCATTGTGCTGACGTCTATTTCACATCACAAGCCTATAATCGTATTTTGTTCTCTTCTCAGGTATAGACAAGAATCTAACTTTTCATGTTTCATTACTCATCACATACGGAACATATCTCATATCTCTTCATAATCTCCTTGTATATCATCATCTAAACCCATTTATAATCTATAGTATATCATCATCACCTCTCTCATCATCAAAATTTATAATATTATACCCAAATATAGTATAGCATTACATATATCAATCATATAGAGAGATTTTTGAGATATTCAGAATCATTCTTGTCTAACCTTCCTCTTGAATCCAATTTTCATTTTAAGATTTAATACGTCCAGCACAATTTCCATTATAACATCTAATATGGACACTACTCATTCATAATCAATCTCTAACACATTAAGTAGTTCCAATTAGATTTCTTAATCAATTATATCTCCCATTAATTCATTCATTTCGAGTTCGAGTTCAATTCTCATTCGAACTCCAAAGAAAGGATTGGTAATTATCAATTCCAACCTCTCAATTGATGATATGCCTGCGCAGGACTTCACTCATTCATCAATTATTATCTATCCCACTGATGAGATAATATTGAGAAGTTCCTATTATAATTACCCCTCATGCCCCTTTCTTTCATTCAACTATTAACTATCATCAATCACTTATATGAGTGATTCCTCAGAGTGAATATATTATCTTTCACACTCCAGTAACTCATTACATCACATTTTATTTCACTCTGGCATAATCATATTCTTCAAACTCTCATAGTTTGAAGCTTCCTTTAAATCACACGTTACCAGTTTCATTGGTTTTCCACAATTTTTATCTATCATTTAATGATTCCCCTAAGATCTTCCAATCTTAGGTATAACTAAACGACATTCATACCCTTCAAACCCTTGTACATGATACAACTGTACTTCAAAACCTTTTAATGAATGAATGAACTTGCACGTTCTATTCAATCAACTGAATTTATACTAATACTGGGATCCTCATCCCTATCTTATCATTTTCAAGTCTTTCCTCTAAGACTTATTCTTGCAATTCATTCCATCCATCATTTGAAATACATATTCTCAATTCTTCATTATCAGTTGATGTCTTACAATAATTTGGTACTCTTACCATACCATTGTTTCATTAGTTCCTCTAAATGAACTAATTCAAATGTATTTACTACAATCCCTTGCTTTATTGTATCAATAGACAACTACTTGGATAAAATATTAACACCTCTAACTCTAACTTTCTCGTAATCCAAGTATAATTAAACAACTAATTGTAGTAAAACTACATTTCAATTTCCTTAAAGGACATCCTTTGTATCATGCACAACTCATCCTCATTCCATTATAAAGTTATTCCATTCTTAGATTAATTGATCATACAATACAACTATATTACAACTCTATATACGTTGTTTGTATGCTTCAATCATTCCATGTTCCATTACCTTTCCATTCTTTGTGTTGAATATAAGACAATTCTCAAGTTGTCTTAACCTCAGTCAATTCCTTTGACTCCTAACTTTCAATTCAACACATATCCTAATGGTTTATATTTGAAATTTATCCATTGCACCTACAGCTTTTGTATATATCCCCAACCTATTATCGAGTTTCACATAACTCGTAATAAAGTATTTTGTGCATTTGGTACGCATTTCAACTATTTTCATATTCGTCATCATTGTCAACTTAATGATGATCTTATCTCAATAGAGTTTAACAACTCTACATCTTCATTCATAAACATAGCGTGAGCTCTAATGAATTTATATGGTTTACACCATAATCTTTCACCTTATCAAGCCATCACTTGATCATATACACTTAAATTGTTATCTTTACTTTATGATAATCAAATCTCAATCACTATTGAGAACTATTGGTTTCATTTGATTTACAACCTTGAGTTGTCAATCCTGAAAATCACTATTCCTTTGGAATTCACCTCACATTCATTTATCACTCCACTTGAGTTCTTAAACTCATACAATTTTCATAATACCTCAAAGTACGATATAATTAATCATTGGTTTGGTATCAACCAGCCAAATACTTTGATGAATCCCTTTTTTGGGATAATCTTTTAAGCCTTTTCAATATACACATTACTTGTTTTTTCCCTTTACCGACCTATTATCAGCTTTACTCAACCCAAACCATTTGAATTTTTGATTGATTAACTAAATTTCCACAAATTCACACTCACAAAATTTATAAATTTCAACATTTTTCATTATAGATTGCAAATCAATACCAACCTCTTATATCGCTTACCTATTCATTTCTAGTATTGTACATCATTCTCTATATTCTCAATCCTTAACCTTATTGACAACTCATTCTCCCCAATTTAGATTGTACTAGTCTAAACATCAAATTTAAAACACCTCATGGCTCATGCTATGTTTTTCTCAATTACCGAACAAGACACCTCTTATCTACATCGAGATGTCTCGATGACAAGAGTGTCATATCTATGAATCTTTATGTATTAATGCCTCAAAAGATTCTTAAATACTTTGATGTTAAGCCTCTAACTTTGACCTTTCAAAGTCCTTAGCGTATATATTTGCAACTTACTCTTCACTTTATTCTCAATTTACCATTTCCTTATAAATGATTCTACTTCATCAAACAACAAGATAGAGTTGATCAAGAACACAATTTTTTTTTTCTCAAATCCTTCATCTCTCATTTCTTGTTTTAACTCTTCACTTTTTAGAGTAATGTTACCTTCAAATACTCGTTTATGTATATTCCATCTTTGATCTATACCTCAATCAGGTATCCTTACATCCAACATTGATCTACCCATCGATTTAGTAAACTCACGTCTCATTTCTTTATGTATGGTTATACCATATTATCATTCATTTCTCTTATTGCTCTATTAGTGAGTGTGATTACCCACAACAACACTAATAAGCCCTTGTTATTCTGCCTTCAATATATACAACTATATCTCAACTATACTGACAGGCTTTCTTATTATTATACTATTAGTGCTTGCAGTTACATCACCACAACAATAATAAACTTCTTTCTTACATAACTTTCAGTATGTGTGGCTACCCCACAACCATACAGACAATTTCTTCTCACTATTTCAATATGGATCCGCATCTTATATGAAGTTTTATACTTCATATTCATTCATGAAGTATGAATAATATAGTGATTAACTAACCTCAACCAGGTTCTCATCACCATTTACCACCAATCTTTCCCATTGAATAACTTTTCATCTCCCTGAACTAGTTTCAACACTAGTTTATTTTCTACTCAAAGTGACTCATCACCTTTGAGTATCATTGTCAATCATTTCATATTTCATTCACCTTTTATGGTCATTTCATCTGACCTATGTCTCTGAGTCCCGAGTCCATTATTCCTTCAACACTGACTATTTCTCATCAGACAATATCAGTGAGAATCAAGACCCTTAGAGACTACTCAATAAAAGAGTTATTCATAACTCATCTCCTTTCCATATCTATATCATTTGGGTTCAAGGTTCCATAAACCCTAACCCTCAATATATATACATTCTCATTTCATGAGACATAGACGGATATAACCCATCTTATCATCGTTCCACTGTCTTCCTTTATCACAATATCCCTGAAGTCTAGGTTCCCAAGAACCCTCACCATCAATTTCATTTGACTTACCAAGTCCTAGATGTGAGATAAGACTTTCGATTCATTCCAAGGCAAGACAGTATAGCTATATCTATCGCATAGATATAATATAAAGCTCACAAATACATGTCTCAAGCTTTTATCTTTCATTACCCCCCAAAACATCGATAAAATCGTTCATTTAATCTTGGTTTATCCCGACTTGAGAATCAATCTCCAAGTCAGTTAACCTAAATTTTAATTTTAATATACAGGTCCAACTCAAAATTTCAATCCAAACGGTATCAGTATTATCACATCACTTCGAAACTTGATCGAAAGTGATAACATCAGTCTCTGATACTAATCTATATCAGAGTTATTCCATTGCCTTCTCAGTGGAATAATCAAACCAAGCTTTACAACATAGTCTCTTGTATTAATCTATATCAAAATTGTCTCTTACTTCGAGACCAATAATAAACTTAAGTTTGTAAAGCCTTGGCTCTGATACCAACTGTGACATCCCCTAATTTAATTAAGGAACGTCCGGCCTGAAACCCTAATTAAGCCCCGGTAAACCAGATCGGACCTAATTAGAGCCAAGCAGCCTTACCACTCGACGACAACAACCTCGTATATCTTATATTTAAATAAATAAATAAACAAAAACAAACGCAATGGAAAATTTAAAACTTTTTCGATAAAACACAAGTTATACAATACCTAAGCATGAACATCGGTATTGAGCTCTATTCCCACCCATTTAATTACAAATCATAATGCAATACAATATATATATATATATAACAAGAAACTCACCGCTTGTAGTAGAGAAGATACTAAACTCCTGGTCTTCTCCTTTCCTGAGTTCCAAGTCCTAGCGTACATTCATACCTGAAAATGTTAAGGTGGGTGAGCTCCTACATGCTCAGTAAGTGACTCTCATACCAACCATCAACTATCAATTAATATCAAGGCAATGTATAACAACATGAATCAAATGCATATCTACAGGAGCATATGAATCAATATAAACAATATATATAACAGATGCAAGTTCTTTGGTTCATTGCAATGTACCCGTGATTTGTATTTCACATTTTCGTATTTGCATTGAGTCGCCCCCTCACATATCCAAGAACCAATCACTGGGCATCTAACCAGTTCTTGTCAATGTGCCGCCAACTCATAAAACACCGAGTCGCACTTACTCATCATCACTAAACCAATCACTGCTCATCTAATTGGTTTATGACTAATGAGCTGCTAAACTCAACTGGAAAGCATTGATCGGAATAATTCCCAAGCCATGGGGGCGTGATGATGGTTAGCAATTCCACCACAGTTCCCAAACCCCAGGCCGATCCGTCCCGTCAAACCTCTTTCCGAATCCATTTTCATTTCAAAACATTTTGTAAAACCAAAGTCAAATCACGGTACATTGCCCCATTCCCAGTCCAGTACACTACATGCTCTAATAATACTATTTTACATTGCATAATTGATAAAAGCTACGAGTCCCACTTACCTGTCCTGAGCTTTCTATGTTTTACCGACTTGTACGACTCGGAGTCCTCAAACCTTTCACATCGATTCATTACCTAAAATAAACCATTGTTATCAATTTAAGTCTAATATTCATTTACTAATACTTCTAAACTAGTCCCATTCGAATTCGGAATCTCGGGATCTAGTTTCTAACATATTTTGACCATTTCACGCTTTTCGAGGTAAAAACCCCGGTGTAAAGTCTCCTCCGACTTTCAAACTTCTCATTTTTCATAGAAATCCTCAATTTCTATTTGTTTGGTCAAAATATACTATTTTTCCATATTTTTCCTATTTTTTGGATTTTCTTTTCCATTTTCTTTTTCTTTTTTTTTTTCTTTTGTTTAGGTGTGAAGTGAACCGGCCGAACCGGGTTCGGCTCAACCGAGCCGAACCGGCCCGGTTCACCACCTTCTTCTCTTCTTCCACGAGAACGAGCGAAGCTTCTGCTCTCTTTTTTTTTTTTTTTTTCTTCGATTCATCGTTGGGGTTGGGCTCTCAACCCCAACCCCCCGTCGTCCCCAACCTCAACAACCGCAGGGAGGTGATCCTCCCCTCGTTCGTTCACCATTCCGTTCTTGCTTGGCTTGGCCATGGCTCGCCATGGCCGAGCTCACCATCACTCACTCACCATACACAACAACAACAACAACAACAACAACGACAACCTCAACTACACTTGGCACTCAGCGAGCTCGAGCTCCTCTCGATCTCCCGAGCTCTCTGAGCTCCTCCTCCCATTTTCTCCTCTCTCTCGCTCACTCTCTTCTCTCTCTCTCTCTCTTCTTCGATTTTCACATTTAAAAGAAGAAGAAGGCGGTTTAGATGGGAAATGACCAAATTGCCCCTCTCATTTTATCCCTTCCTTTACAACTTCCATACCCTTAATGGTAATTTTACATTTTCTGATTTATTTTTATATATATATATATATATATATATATATATATATCGATTTATATATATAAATATATATATTTATTGATCTCTTGCGCCTCAAATTCCGGTTGGCACGCCAACGAGAACATCTTAGGCGTGCGCACCACCGTATGTCCGACGCGTGTCACTCGTGACCCCGCGTATCACTCTGCGCCTGACAAATTATCATTATTTTATTATTTTTCCATTTAATATATATTTATATATATCCTTATATATATAAATATATATTTATGCCTATAATTTCGCCTATAATTACGTAATTTCCACCGCCGAGCACACTCGAGCGTCAACGCTATCTCGCGTCTCATGTGTGTCCACATGACCCCCACATGGTATTAGGCATTTCCTCGTTAGTCCGATTATTCACGTATATGTACTAATACACACCAAACAAACACAATACATCACGCAATCCCACACACACGTTAGTCGTGACAAATCGGGCTTCACCACGAGCCTAACTCGGATTAATTTGGATTCGGATTACTGTTAATCACGTGCTTAAAGTAACGGGTCGTTACACTTCAAATTTCTTGAAAATAATTTAAAAAGAAAAAGTAGAAAATATTCATCGTACATTTTTTTTGTCGGGGGCCAATATTTCAACCCATCATTCCTCTCTCCCTACCTAGCCTAATTTAACCAATTGTTACTATTTAAAAATACTATCAACTTCTAGCAAAAAAAAATACTATCAACCCACCTAACAATGATATAAAAATTCCTAAACCATCCCAACCCACTAAACTTGACCAGATTCCGAAACCAACCTCATTTCCCTTTCTTTTCGTCATCTTCAAATGCCTCTCTAGGCTGCAACACCCTCCATCTCAATGAAACCCAGTCGTTGTTGCCACTTGTCACCCTCCATCTCAATGAAACCCAGTCGTTGTTGCCACTTGTCGCTGTCACAATAATTATATGTTTTTTGTTTGAGTATTTTTATTGAAATAGATCTTGCTAAAAAAAAATGTTAAGTAAATTATGTGAAAGGTATTGCTTTAACGCCATGGATCTCAACAACACATACAGGAGCGAACCTAGGTTGTCTTCGCCCAAGGCAAGCATCCAAAAACTAATTTTTGTTAACTTCAGTGGAAATTAAGAAAACCTTACATTTTGGTAAGTGATGTTTTTATCATCTTACTAAAAATACTTTGACCCAAAAACTAAGATTTTTTAGTTGTGTAATTGGCCTAAGAACTGCTCACAGCCCGTACATAACAAATCTCTTTAACCTAGGGTCACTTTGCAAGCATGTGTTGAAGTTGTTTTAAAATTGAAACAAAACGGAAGAAAAGGAAAATAGTATCATTTGGTCCCGAACTTTTATGTTTTTGTTGATTTAGTCCTCAAGATTTCATCAGGTTACTTTTAGTCCATGAACTTTCATTTCTCTCTACTTTTAGTCTTTTTATTAAGGAAAATAATAAATCTCAACGCACACTTTGGATGCACACCCTTGTTGTTAAGTCATTTATGACTCTTTCTTGTCTCCCTAGATGTGGACCCACATCTGAAAAAACACTACAAATGACTAAAAAACAAGAGTATTACAAGAGTGTTGGCCCAAAGTGTGCGTTGAAAGTGTGTTAGTCTGTTATTTTCCTTTTGTTAATATCGAAAGTCAATACAAGAAGATTTATTAAATAGAATAAATCCAAAAATCCATATAATATAAAATTCATATTCTAGAATTTAACTCTAGCATGGTGTAGAATTTATATTCTCTGTAAGTTTGATAGGGTCTTATGTTGACAGACGAGAGCTTTTCATACCAAAAGAGAAAGGAAACAAAGATTATTCAGCAGGGAGGGGTGAGAAAAGGGGTTAGAGGCCCCATTTGGTTCGGTGTATGTTTTTAACTTATGCTTTGATGATGTAGATAAATACTTATTAAAAATAAAAAATATGTAGAGAGATGCTTTTGAGAATCACACTAATTATGGTAGTTTTGGTTGGCAAGATAGCCAATTGCAAAAAACATAAAATGTAACCAAACGGTACAAAAGTTGCTTATTGAGTGCCACATCAACAATAAGCAAAAGGATAAGCTGGACCAAACAAGGCAGAGATTTTATGACGAAAGGGGAGAAGAGTGGTTTGGGTGGGGAGAGAAGTATGTGTGATGTACAGGTCGATTTTAAAATGACGATAATGTTATCATTATCTTTTAGGAGTTTTAGTCAAAAAAATTTGTTTTTTTTTAAAAATATGTTAGGTGCCTTGCCATGAATATAGGGATGATGTCTACCCTATATGACATTAGATAAACATTCAAACCTCAAAATGATCTTTAACTAGTCGATTTCCAGCGCTTTGCGCAGAATTATTAAATCTTTTTAAAAAAATTAATAAATTAATTTATATGAACATACTGTAATATTTTTACAATTAAAATTGCAATTCACAATAATCAACCTATATTTCTTATAAATAAAATATACAATAAGAATGAGATTAATTAGAGTTTTGGGTGATTTGAATTAAAGATGATGATTGATCTGAATAGATTTGTGTTGTTTTTTTGGATAAATGAATTTCATTAATTTGTCAAAAAATACATGTACAAAAATAATGGAGAAACAAAAAAAAATCTTACATATCTACTTACAATAAGTTCTACTTACAAAAAATTTCCTTTGTATACCTATATACTATGCAAAAAAAACCCCGTCTCTTTAGAAAACAGAACCAAAGTTCTGAAGGATCGCAGTTGTGAGTCTTGTGATCACCCATCTTAGCCCACTCAAAAAAGAATCCCATAAAAGTCACCCTTCACATATCTACCCTAGCCCCTTACTCAATTAATATTCAATTGTACAATAATTGACGTAGGCAAAAGAAAATATGTAGAGAATGATCCACAGAAAAAACCCACCATAAGAAACCAAAAATCCAGATATACCCCAACAAACCAACAGTAAAAAACAAAAACAAAAGACACCAGCACGCCAAGTTGCCTCTTACCCCATAGCCAGCCGCTTACATAAAAGAATCTAAGATATGTCAATTTTTCACCAGTTCGTTGAGACTCTGAGCCTTGAACAGATTTGTGCTATTACCGTTGTCCGGTTGGATATGAGAAATTGGATTTGATGAAGAAGAAGAACTGAAGTTAGAGTTGGACATATCAAATGGGAAATTGAGGAGATCAAAAATTGTGGGGTGAGTGAAGGTTAGGTGTTTGAGCTAATGAAAACTCGAATTTTTATGCGTCGCTCTTAATCGTAATAGTCTCTTTGTTTTTTGCAAGTTAGTTGGACTTTTCGTTGTCCAAAAAATTGGGGGGAAGAATATAAGCTAGTTGGGTTTTTCGTTGTCCAAGAAATTGGAAAGATAAATATATCATAAGACAACCAATAATACAAAAAAATAAATAGCAAAAAATAAGAAAAATGAGGGGAAAAAATATAAGCTAGTTGAGCTTTTTGTCCAAAAAATTGGGGGGATGAATATATCCTAAGATAACTAATAATGCAAAAAATAAATAGCAGAAAGTAAGAAAAATGAAAAAAATAGAAAAATGGAATGGTGAGAGGAGAGAGCTTGATAACTTTCCCTCAGCTCCAACTTATATATATGGGACAATGGATTTTGACCATATATTGAGATTTTTTGATGATGTGGTAGTTGAGAGAATGCCTACCACAATATCTAGAAGTAGGCATAGTGGTAGACACCCTTTACCTTGATTCCCTGCTACATAGAATATACATCTATAATCCATAATTCCATTGAAGAATTCTTTATGAGTTGGATGTAGATTATGTCTTAGGTAGATCTATTTTTATCCTAATTCATGGTCTCATTGAATATGCTCTAATGCACATCCCCCTTATCTAACCATCTGTGCTTCCCTTAAGACGTGAGCTTACACATCTCGAGATTCAAACACGGTTAAATGGGGGAGCGTGCATGATGGTGTAACTTTTTGGTGCGCATTCTAGCATTTTCCAACACTTCATTCAATTTAATTTAATTTTATTTTATTTTATTTTATTTTATTTTTTTTCCGTTTTGTTTTCTTTTCTTGAAAAAAAGTTTCCTCGTTTTCCATTCTAAACCCTAAGCCCTAAAAAAAGCAAGAATTTTGATATTCTCAGATTGATCGATGGTCGCGGATTGAAGTCCTTGAATCCTTCATTGGCGCTCGCGTCGGTAGCTCGAGAGGTATGCGATTCACCCAACCATCACTTTTGATTGATTATTTACATAGCTTTTTAATCTGTTCAAGATTTTCGATCGATGAGCAATTCATGGTGTATTAATTTTTTGTTGGGATTGAAATTTATAGCTCTTTTGTGTGTTGTTGAGATTTAGGTATTTGATCAAAATGTTCTGCTTTGATCAATTGATCTACACTCAAGATGTTGGCTTTTTCTTCTTCCTCTTAGTCACGGGTGTATCTACTCTTGCTGTTCTTCTGACGAGCACATAAGCAAAGAAACAAAACAATTACGAAATCTAGAATTGCAAAATTGATTTCTAAGAATCAAGTTTATTGAATGAAAACATTGAATCAAAAAATCTGTCTAAACATCACTAAAATCAAGTATTTATAGACCTAAACATGTTTTAAAAATTAGGTAATGAATAGCTATTAATACAACTCTGCTAATTTGATGCCCCCATCATTCACCTCCACTTGCAAAGAAATCACCCTCGAGTTCTTGTCGGCATAACCCAGCTCACAATCATATAAATAAGGTGAAAGATCTGCAACATTAAATGTAGTAGAAATATTACTCGTCCATAATGGGAGCTCAACAACAAAGGCATTGTCATTGATTTTCTTTTTAATCTTGAATGGACCATATATATCTCTTCTGTTTAAGCTTATGACTGCCCCAACAATTCTATTCTTACTCAAGAACACCATGACTTCATTTCCACACATTAAACAACTGCACTTTCCTTTGCGGATCAACATAGGCCTTGTACCTAGCATTTGCTTTCTCAATTTTTTCTTCGCCTCTGCTTGAATGTCTTGAGTAGGGCTGTGCACAGGTCGGGTTGGCTGAACATTTTCCAGTCCGTGGTAAGCCCGACAGTGGGTTTGCCAAGCCATTTGCCCACCCTTATGTAACAATCGGGCGGGCCAAGGCCCTTTTGGGCCTTTTATTTTTACCATCTAAACACAAAAAACAGCAACACAGCCTTAAAAAAAAAAAAAAAACATCAACACAGTTTTGGGCTTGGACTGCAAAAGAAGTTTGGGGCTTGAAAAACAACAACCCTTTTCCCTAAAAAAAACAGCAAACAAACAACAGCAACCCATACCCCACATTCCACTTCCCTATATGTGCAAAGAAAACAGACACATAAGCGAAGTTCTTGTTGATTCTGTTGAAGACCAAACAAACAAACAACACACAAACTATTTTCATATATTGAATCATTGATCAACATATAGCAATGCAACGAAGAGATCGATTTATCGTCAACAATCAACATATGGTATCGTGCAAGCGCTGAGCAATGAGCAGTGTACACGAGGTGTAGTGTTGCGAGAACGCCAAGAAGAAATAGAGAAAGAGGAAGCCAAGAAGGTGAGGAGTTGGAGCCGTCCAAACCCGCAAGCCAGAGGAGAAGTCGAGAACTCGTGAAAAAGAGAATACGAATAGTCGACTATAGTTCGGTAAACTTGTGAGAGAAGTGGTGAGTCCGCAATGCATGTTAGATTGTTAAGGTTTTTTTTTTTTTTTTTTTTTGTTTTTTAAAGTAAGTTGGGTCGGGCTAGCTACCCGACTCTCACAACAAAAAAGCCGGTCATGAACTCGATGTGGCATACGGGCTATCGGGCTTAAGCCCGATTCTTATAAAATGCAGTATGGGCCCGACCCAAACTATGCTCGGGCCTGGCGGGCTCAGAGGGCCGGGCCAAAAAGTGTACAACGATAGTCTTGAGCCTCTTTTGCTAACTTCTTAAGGCTAAAAGAAAAATAGAAAATTTTGGGAGCTGCTAGTTTCACAAGATCAAGGGCATGATTTGGCACCTTGGTATAAACATCTAAAAATGGAGAGCGACCAAGTTCACCATGAACAATATTGTTGTAGGCAAATTCAACTTGTGCAATCACAAAATCTCAACGCTTTGGCTTGTCATGACATACATCTTATCAAATTTCCAAAGTTCAATTTAAGACCTTTGCCTAGTCATCAGTTTGTGGACGAGTTGTGCTACTAAATTTAAGAGTAGAATCAAATAATCCCCATAAAGTTGATAGCATCCTGGGGCGCCCACCCATTCTTTCAGTTTACCAAAGGAGGCGTGTGAGGAGTATTCCAGCGAAGAGTGGGCTCGTCGCAAAAGAAAACACGGGTGTGCAGGCGTAAAGTGTGTGAGTCGAGTGATGAAAGGGTAGGTAAGTAGTACAAATTGACTCAGTGAGTGGGACTAGTAAGGGGTATAAATAGGAGTATGTCCAGTTGTTAGGACATCTTTGATGAATTGTGTATTTGGGAATTGGGTTGAGAGGAGAGAGTCTCTCTGTCTCTACGTTTAGGGTTTCCCACTCTTGAGTATGTAATTCCCTTCTCTTTGATTATCAATAAAATCGTCCCCCTTTTGTTCTAGGGCTATATCATTGGTATCAGAGCGTTAATGGCCACCGTAGGACAACAAATTTCGATTCGAGACGTCGGTACAACAAATGAAGGTCCTACATCAACAACATAACACACCGACCTCGAAAGTTAGCCATATCGGCGAGGAGAGTTCTCGATCTGGAGCCATGCCCTAGATCCGCTAGATCTAGTCGCGTTGAGGGAGTTACAGTCAGAGGATTAGACAGATCTAGCCGTTGCATCTTACAGATTTGGGCCAGAGGTGAGGAAAATCAAGATGCTCACCTGCGATGGGAGCGATTGTTGGTGTGGTTCAACAAGGTGGAGCATTACTTCGAACTCCACGAGACGTCAGAGGTCTCGAAGTTGAGGGGAAACACATATTTGTTTGGTTGGTGCGGTGCAAATTTGGTTCCAGATGGAGGAGAAAACAAAATCATTCACAAGTTGGAGGGAGTTGAAGGGCCAATTTGTCCGAAGATTTATGGATGTAGATCCCCTGAGCTTGACACAACAATTTTTTTTGATCCGACAAGAGGCGTCTCTGGCCAAGTACCGGGATCGGTTTGATCTGCTTATTTACATATGGAGGGTCTCACCGAGACACATGCTCTTGCGGTCTTCGTCAACGTTCGACCGACTTGAATCGGTTGGAGATGATGATCGACCATCGATGACACTCCAGGGGGTGTTCGAGTGTGCAACGCACGTGGCGAAGAAACATCGACAAGACGACGCGATCGGGTTGGGGCTACCTGATGACACAAAGGCCCATTCGGCCCACAGTCCATAAATTAAATGTGAGCCCAAGGTGTCCACTTGGGTTACCCATACCATTGCAAGCCCATCCAAAGAGTCTGGTCCTGGATCACAAATGGGGCCCAACTCGGGCGTTATTTCTCCCAAGTCCAGTGGGACATCATCCAGTTCTTTAAGTTCAACAGCGTTGAAGGGCACAACACCGACCACGTCTCTGCCAAGTTCAAACGGTTGACAAATACCGAGGCTGAGGTTCGTCGGAGGCAGGGACTTTGTTATCGTTGCAATGCAAAGTGGTTTAAGAGACAACGTTACCAATGTAAAGAGCTGCGAGTGATGCTAGTCGATGATGATGAAGAGGAAGACTCCCCCTTTCCACCCGAGAGCATCAAAGAGCCATTAGAATTGGTAACAAGGAAGCTTTCCGCTCACGCTGTGGACAATCAACCTTCGCCTCGTACGATTAAGCTTAAAGGAAGGGTGGGGTCGGTCGAGGTCGTAATTTTGCTAGATAGTGGTGCTTCACACAATTTTATCGCCTCATAGTTGGTGGAACTTCTCAAATTGCCAATGAAGGCCACAACAAAATATGGGGTATTGGTGGGGGTGGGGCGAGGCTTCCTAGCTCGGGTGTTTACACAAATGTGCAAGTGCGGTTCCAGGGTCTCAAAATAACCACAGAGTTCTATCCAGCGGCTATGGGTGGGGTTGATCTCATTTTGGGGATGCAGTGGTTAGTGTCACTAGGGATGACAACGGATGATTGGCCGAATCTCACCATGTACATCAAATACGAGGGCCAATGGGTGGCTATAAAGGGTGATCCTACTCCATCGCGCTCTGGTTTCATGTAAGTCCATTCAACGCTCATTAGACTTTGTTTTGGTTTGTTTTCTTATTGAATGCTATGGTTTGGTTTTCGCTGATACCGACTCTCTCTCTCCCGTTTCTAAACTATGTATCCGCGACATATTGGCATCATTTGAGTCTTTGTTTAAGCTTCCGAACGCCCTTCCTCCACATTTTGATTGTGACCATGCGATTATCCTTAAAGAAGGCTCGAAACCAGTTCTAGTTAGGCCATACCGATATCCACAAATACAAAAATTTGAAATTGAGAAAGATGGTTTTGGAGATGCTTGCCACTGGCATAATTCAAGTTAGTAACAACCTTTTTTCTAGTTCGGTTCTTTTGGTAAAGAAGAAAGACGGAAGTTGGAGGTTTTGTGTCAACTATTGGGCGTTGAATAAGGCCACTGTCCCTGATCGATTTCCTATCCCAAATATTAATGAGTTGTTTTCTCAAAGCTAGATTTGCACTCGGGTACCATCAAATAAGAGTTAACCTAATTGATGCGCCGAAAACAACATTCAAGACACATGAGGGGCACTATGAGTTCCTTGTCATGACATTCGGTTTTCCAGTACACCCGCAACTTTTCAGTCGCTCATGAACTCCATCTTCAAAGGGCTGATCTGACGTTATGTCTTGGTCTTCTTCGACGACATCTTGGTGTATAGCCAGGCGTTTGCTGATCACTGCATCCATCTCACTGAAGTTTTGTCTATCTTAAAAGCCAACTCCTTGTTTGTCAATCTGAATATGTGTTGCTTTGCTCACTCTAGTCTTGATTATTTGAGCCATACCATTTCCAAAGGAGTGCTCGCTGACCCCAACAAGGTGAAAGCCATGGAGGTGTGGCCCATTCCTTTTCTCCAAAAGAGCTTTGCGGCTTTCTTGGATTCATTGGCTATTATAGAAGATTTTGAGGGATTATGGAAAAATTGATGCACCACTAAGTTGTTGAAAAGATGTTTTTCTTTGGAATGACGAGGCTTCTTTCGCATTCTCCCAATTGAAGAATGCAATGAAAGTGGTTCCTATCCTTGCTCTTCCCAATTTTGATGGTATGTTTGTCATTGAGACGGATACCTCTGGTGTGGGTGCTCTCCCAAGAAGAGTGACCGATTGCTTTCTTCTGTCAAGCATTGTCTTCTCGCGTGCGGGCAAAATCAGCTTATGAAAGTGAACTCATGGCGATTGTGTTAGCAATCCTAAAATAGAGACATTACTTGTTGGGTTAGCGTTTTGTGGTTTGACCGACCAATGAAGCTTGAAATATTTGTTGGAACAACGAGAAGTTGCCTCGAGTATCAGTGGTGGTTGGTTAAACTTTTGGGCTTTCATTTCGATATCCGCTATAAACTTGGTTCTTCCAATATAGTAATTGATGCATTATCTCATTATCCTGTTATGTCGATCGAGCCCATGGACAGTGAGTTGTCTTCTTTTTCTATTCTTTCATGCGTTGATGATGCTCTGCTTAGTTCAGAAGTGGCAGGGGACCCTTTCCTTTCGTCGATTCGTGATTTATAACTTCGAGATGTTGATGGCAAACCAGGTTGGTCGCTGGTCCATAATCGTCGCCTCTACAAAAATAGATTGGTTATTCCTACTACCTCCTCCTTTAAATCAAAGATTGTGGCGGAGTTTCATTCGGGACACATGGGCGGTCATGGTGGGTTTTTGAAGATGGACACTTGCATTGCTTCTTAATTGTTTTGGTTAGGAATGAAGAAGGATATTAAGGAGAATGTGGCTGCGTGTGATGTCTATCAATGGCATAAATATGAGACCTTGGCTCCGAGAGGTCTTTTTCAACCACTGCCTATTCCTATAGTGATATAGGAGGATATTTCACTTGATTTCATCGTGGGATTGCCACTGTTGAAAGGGTTCAACTCTATATTGGTTGTTGTGGATCGCCTTAGCAAATATGGTCATTTTCTTCCCTTAAAGAATCCATTTTCAGCCAAAACAGTTGTTGAAGCATTTATTCGGGACATTGTGCGTCTCTTTGGTTTTCCTTGCACCATGGTTTCAGATCGGGATAAAGTTTTCTTGAGTCATTTTTAGGAGTCGTTCCGCCTTCATCACACCCAACTCAATCGAAGCTCTGCATATCATCCCAAAGCAATGGACTAACAGAGGTTTTTAACCATTGTCTTGAGACTTACTTACGTTGCTTCATTGGCCAGCGTCCCAAGTTATGGATGGACTAGCTTCTGTAGGCAGAGTATTAGTATAACACCTCTTACCATTTGTCCTTGAAGTGCTCCCCTTTCAAGGTTGTGTATGACCGCGAACCACCTCCTCTTTTCCATTATGGCATCACTGCCCCCTCGGTGCATACTGATTTGGACTAGATGTTGCGAGCTCGAGATCAAGCATTGTATGAACTCTCTGCTCAATTGTTGTTGGCTCAAAAGCGGATGAAACAACAAGCCGATAAGGGCCATCGTGAATCTGTTTTTGTTGTTAGTGACTTGGTGTATTTGAAGTTGCGACCGTATCGACAAATGACAGTTGACTGTCGAATAAATATGAAGCTTAGCTAGCTATTATATGGTCCTTTTTAGTGCTTTCACGTATCGGAGAGGGGTGTATCAAGCTTGAGTTTCCTGCAACATCAATGGTATATCCGTTTTTCATGTTTCTCAACTTTCGGAAGGCTGTGGGGTCTGCTCCTATCTCTCCTTTTCTTCCTCCTTTTCCCCCTGACATGTTATCCGCTCATATGGAACCTGAGGCAGTTCTTGCTTATCGCTCTTCTTCTGCGGGTCCACAAGTATTGATTCAATGGCTGCATATTTCAGAATCATTAGCTTCATGGGAACTCGTCCGCAATGTTTAGAAGTCATCTTCGGCATTCCACCTTAAGGTCAAGGTGGTTGCCAATGGGGGGAGTATTGATAGTATCCCGGGTCACCCACCCATCCATTCGATTTACTAGAGGAGACACGTGAGGAGTATTCCAGTGAAGAGTGGGCCCATCGCAAAAGAAAACACGGGTGTGCATGCTTAAAGTGTGAGTCGAGTGATGAAAAGGTAGGTAAGTAGTACAAATTGACTTAGTGAGTGGGACTAGTAAGGGGTATAAATAGGAGTTTGTCTAGTTGTTAGGACATCTTTGATGAATTGTGTATTTGGGAATTGGGTTGAGAGGAGAGAGTCTCTCCATATTTGGGTTTAGGGTTTTCCACTCTTGAGTGTGTAATTCCCTTCTCTTTGGATATCAATAAAATTCCCCTTTTGTTCTAGGGCTATGTCAAAAGTCCTCCAAAAGTGACTTGAGAATTTAGTGTCACGATCAAAAGTAATTGATTTAGGAACACCATGCAGTCCCACCTCTTCTTTGAAAAGAGCTTTGCAATTGTAGTAGCATCTATGTCTTTTTACAATGTATAAAATGTGCCATTTTTGAAAATCGATCTACCACTAGAAAGATAGAATCCATACCTCTTTATGTTCTTGGCATTCATAACACAAAGTCCATGAGTCCATAGACAAGTCTTGCCAAATAGCATTAGGAATCAGCAATGGCATGTACAAACCAGCATTAGAAGCATGTCCCTTGTATGTTTGGCAAGTAGTACGACTTTCTACAATGGAGACAATATCCTTTCTCATCTTTGGCCAATGATACCTCTTCCTTACTTCTTCAAGAGTTTTGCCTCTACCAATATGACCGACTAAACCTCCTCCATGTGGTTCTCTGATCACCTTCTCTCTAATTGACATTCTTGGAAGACAAAGTTGGTTTCCTTTCATGAAAAATCCATCCTGCTCATAGAAATCGTCATGGGCTTTTTTTAAGCACAAATTCCATATTTCCTTGAAGTCTCCATCATCCATGTATACAACAACATAAGCCTCAGTCCCAAATTAATTGGGGTCGGTTACATGGATCCATGTATAATTCTTTTAAATAGTCAGGACCCTCCACTTCTATGCTCAAAGTTCTAATAATGGAAACTCTTCTACTTAACGCATAAACCACAATATTCTTAATTCCAGATTTATTAACCAGTCTGTATGGAAGTTTATCAACAAAAGCTAACCACCTAACATGCATCGTTGTTCTCAATTGCTTTTGACTTCCCGAATACTTCAATGCTTGATGGTCTGTGTATAAAATAAATTCTTTTCCAATCAATTAATGTTCCCAAATCCTCAAAGCTCTCGTAATAGCATAAAATTCTATATCATATGTAGCTCATTTTTGTCTTACATCCTACAACTTCTCACTGAAGAAAGCAATTGGCCTTCTTTCTTGAGACAATATAGCTCCTATCCCAACTCCACTAGCATCACACTCCATTTCAAATAATTTATCAAAAGTGCAGTGCACAACTTTTCTTTGATAATTGCAAAACTTTGCTCTTGTTCTTCTCCCCATTTGAATCTTCCATTCTTCAAGCACTCAGTAATAGGAGCCACAACGCTGCTGAAATTTCTAATAAAACATTTGTAAAATGTTGCAAGCACATGGAAGCTTCTTACATCCCTAACAGTTCTAGGTATAGGCCATTCCCTAACAGCCATTACCTTCTCATTGTCGACTTTCACGCCATCCTTTCCTATGACAAAACCAAGCAACAACAAACTTTCAATCATGAAAATACACTATTTAAAGTTGGCATATAATTTATTTTCCCTAGTATTTCAAACACTCTTCTCAAGTGATCAAAGTGTTATTTTGATTTGTTGTAAATAAAGATATCATCAAAATAGACCACCATGAACTTGCATATAAAAGGCATGAGAACCCGATTCATCAACCTCATGAATGTGCTTGGGGCATTGGTTAGCTGATAGAATCGCTCGGGGGTTGCCTATTACTCGAGTCTACGAAAGGAAGAAGTACTTAGCCAAGTCAACTAAGTCTCCAATTCCTTCTACAACCAACGCAGTGGGCCCAAGTAAATAGGGTGCTACTGATATGTAAGTGTGTGTGGTGTGTGTGTCAATTTGTGTGTCCACAGAGTGGTAAAAGCATGGGCAGTAGGTAGTGGTAGGTGTGTGTCAGTTACAGGGGTACTTAAGTGTGAATTGTTCACCCACGAGAGGTATTCTGGAATTTATTGGTTTATGGTCAAGACTATGTCTCAGGTGAGAAGAGGGTGTGTCCTCTATCTTTGGTCTAGAGTTTTTGCCTTAGCTTGTCTATCTCTGTGGTTGTAAATCTCTATTTGTGGGTGATTTCACCCATATCAATAAAGTCCAACTTTCTCTCCTTGTTCCCGGGCTCCCTTCCATTGGTATCAGAGCACCGTCAATATGGCTCCTAAGGTGAATTCGCGGATAGATCTGTTGGAAGCTGAGTTGAAGAAGACGGAGGAATCCATAGTGGAGCTCAGATCTGCAGTCGATTCACATCGAGCGTCCATGGACCATCAGTTCCGGTCGTTGTCGAAGATGATGGAGACCCTCCTGGCGCAGTAGGTGGGTGGCTCTGGATCTATTCAGATCGGGGAAGCTAGCGGCACAAAAGGGCCAGATCCACCAAATCTGGGCAATCTGGGTGAGTGCGACGGAGGAGAGTCCAGATCTTCATGTTTCATCCTACCTATTTGGTCCAGAAGTCGGAAGATCAAGATGTCGACGTGCGATGGAGACGATTTACTGGTGTGGTTGAACCAAGCTGAGAGCTACTTGCTTTGCATGAGATGATGGAGATCTCAAAGCTTCTCGCCTGCCTGGATTTGCCTGATCGGCGCTGCACAGATGTGGTTGCTGACCGAGGAGGAGGATTGACCATTTGAGAATTGGTCCAAGCTCCGCGCCCAGCTGTGTCGACGATTTACATACGCCGATCCTCGCTCCCTTCACCAACAATTTTTTGAGATCAGACAGGAGAACATGGTGTTCGAGTACAGGAAGAGATTTGAGTTTTGTCTTTGCACGTTAAGGGCTTATCCAAGCTGTTCAAAATTACGGTGTTCATCAATGGCCTTAAGGACTGAATCCGACTGGAAATGTTGGTGGAACTACCGACGACGCTGCCTACGGTGATGGAGCGGGCGTCTCAGTTGAATAGGAAACTCGCTGAAGGAGATGGGCTTGGGCTATCTACTAAGCTGGTCCAAAAGCCCAACACACGGCAGCTCTGTGGGCTGGTCCGAAACCCACCCACCCACATGGGTTTCTCATACCATTTCAAATGCAAGTAAGGGCCCACAACCCACATCTTCTAAATCCAGTTACTTAGAGGGCTTTACTACAAAGCTCGGCCCAACAACTTTGTTGTCCCCAAGCCCTGCAAAATCGAGCCCAACCTCACCAAATGTTTCGCCTCCCCGGTTCAAGTGGCTCACTGAGTTTGAGGCCCAAACGAGACACAAACTAGGGCTTTGTTATAGGTGTGACGACAAATGGCATGCCGGCCACCGTTGCCGCTCGAAGACACTGAATGTGATGTTAGTGGAGGATGAGATTGGGGATGATCAGCCGGAGTCGGGGCTGGAAAGTCCTGGAGAGCAATTGGAGATGATGACACTCGAGCTCTCGGTTCATGCCTTTGAGGGAGCATATATTCGCATACCATTAAAGTTAAAGGCTGGGTACTGGGTCAAGAGGTGGTGGTTTTAATCGACTGTGGAGCATCCCACAATTTCATCTCCCCATCTTTCATAGAAGCACTGCAGTATCCCCTATCATCAACATACGACTGGGGAGTGATGGTGGGTGGGGGCACTCGGTTACAAGGCTCGGGCGTGGGTAGAGATCTAACGGTGGAGTTTCAAGGCTACTAGCACAGGCTGATTTCTACCCCGTTACCATGCCTGGTTCGAATTTGATTTTGGGTATGGCCTAGCTTAATTCATTGGGGTCACTACGGCGAACCCAAATTATCGCTCACATTCCTTCACCAGGGTGAGTGGATCACGGTCACGGGGGATCCGACGTTACATCGGGCTTTGGTGTCTTGTAAGGCAATTCAACGTTCCTTGGAAGTGGTTGCATGTTGTTTTTTAATCGAGTGCTACAATGTGGAATCAGTTGCAGTTAGTAGCTCTGTCGACACCCCCCTCCTCTCATTCAGAGTGTGCTCGACGAATTTGCTGCCTTGTTTCAACTCCCAACAACGTTGCCTCCTTCACGTGCTTGCGACCATGCCATTGTCCTCAAGAAGGTGCAAATCCGGTCCGGGTGCATCCCTACCGATATCCCCACATACAGAAAACAGAGATCGAGAAGATGGTTACTAAAATGCTCACAACGGGAATTATCCATCCCAGTACCAGTCCATTCTCCAGTCCAGTCCTCCTAGTGAAAAAAAAAGATGGGAGTTGGTGGTTTTGTGTCTACTACAGGGCTCTGAACAAGGTTACGATTCCTGATCGCTTCCCTATTCCTAATATTAATGAATTGCTTGACGAACTCCATGGGACTTGTGTCTTCTCCAAGCTCGACCTTCGCTCCGAGTACCACCAAATCTAGGTGAGAGTTTCTGACGTCCACAAAACGACATTCGGACTCACGATGGGCATTATGAATTTTTGGTCATGCCGTTTGGCCTTTCTAATGCTCCCGTAACTTTTCAATCCTTAATGAATACTATTTTCAAAGGGCTGCTGCGGCGCTATGTACTTGTCTTCTTTGATGACATCTTGGTTTTATAGCGCATCCATGGCGGCTCACCACGTCCACTTGCACCAGGTGCTTTCTCTACTCGTGATGAAGGTTGACTTCCCACTACTAACCAATAATTTTCCACATAGGAATGTACCTACGAAATTTTAAAATATACAACTATGAGCATCCACTACAAAGTCTACGATTATATTCAATAATTCAAAATTTCAAATTTACTCTGTTGGATTGTCATGAAGAGCAGTCTTGATAACTTCCTTTGCTCTATCCATTTCCTCGTAGATATAGCCCATTGGAGGTTTTTTATCGATATCCACCAACCTCAACACTCGAACCAATGGAGCAAAAATTTTAATCTCATGGGCTATCCCTTTCCAATAGGAAACTGAGAGAACAAGATTCATTGCTTTTTTCCCTTCTAGATCTCTAAGCCATTTTGAATAGTTCCATTCATCACATATGAACAATGCCCTCAAAGCCTCCTTTTTGTAGATACTTTCCAAAGTCAAGAATGACGTAGTAAATCTCGTAATCCCTAGTCATACACTGTCCCGATCTTGTGTGTGTTTTCGCATCAAATTTAAAACAAACCCATGATTGTAAATGAAACCACTAAACTTGATTGCTTTCTCAATGTACTCTCGATCGCCTTCATTTTTCCAATTTCTTCTAACATTAAATCAAAACGGTGAGCCGCACAAGGTGTCCAATACAAATGTGGTCTCTTTGCCATCAACAAATCAACAACCGACTTATAATTTCTGGCATTATCTGTGACCACTTGCACAACATTTTCTACTCCAATTTTCTCCACATATGAATCTAACAACTCAAATAGCATTTGTGCACTCTTAACGTAAGCAGAAGCGTCCACTGACTCAAGGAACACTATGCCGGTTGGACTATGCACTAAAAAATTTATAATCTTTTTCATTCGATCCGTCCATCCGTCTGACATCAAAGTACAACCAGATTTTGCCTAAGATTCCTTGATTGGTCTGATAAGCTCTTTGGTGTACTCAACCTCTTCTTTAAGCAACCTCACTCTCCCCTGAAAATAAGAAGGTGGTTGGTAACCAGGGCCATATGGCCCCATTGCCTCCATTAAAATTTGAAAGTCTTTTGATTCGATAATGCTTAAGGGAATTATTGATCGATAGAAGAATTGCATGCAATATTGATCTACTTTATTCTTTTCCTCTTTTTTTGTCAATGTATTTATCGTCACTTGCTTCCCTTTGTTTCTTGAATTAGAAGTGACAAAAGCATCCATTGGACCTTTCTTTTCTTGGCCACTTCTCAAACTTATGCCTTCATCTCCATCTTCACATCATCCCCATCCCCATCAACATCAAGATAAGACTCGTCATCTTCTAGCATTTGCGAGCTTGCGCTCCTACATCTACTTCTCTTCTAAGTACTCTTCTTTGCTTAAAACAGCCTTGATTTCATCTCTCAGAGTGTCTGGACATTTTTTACAAGGGGCAACATCACCACCAACTTGAGCCAAGTGCTTCTTTATATGAAAGATGCCTTGATTGACATCTTTATGGCAAAAGTATGTGATCTTTGATTTGATTCTCTCATTTTGAGATATGCATACTTCCAACCAACGTCTTTAGAAGTAGAATGTCCACTAGAACCGGATGCCATTCTAATCTATAAGAAAATTAACAATTTAGAATCTTAGATATTTTACTAGTCTTGAAAAACTTCATATAAGTATAGGTAAAAAAGGAAATGTATTTGTAAAAAAAAGTTTGTAAACTATTAAAAAAAAACAACTCGAAAAAATATATTTTTTTTTTAAATTATTGTTCACGGTGAACAGTTGGCCTCTTCGACCTGCCATTAATGGTCATCGTGACCTCAAAAGTGGGGTGGCGTTAGTTGCCGAAGGTCGGAGGAGTTGCCGGAAGTCGCTCACCAGAGGCCTAAGATCCGAAAGTTGTTGGAAGGGGTGGAGTGGATAAGGTTGATGGGGGTAGAGAATGGGGATTCTATTAGTTAAATTTATTTATATATATATATATATATTTATATAATTATTTAAGGCTCCTATACTCTTAAAAAATTTACTAAGACCTCCTTAAAGACCTTAAATATGCTCAAAATGCACCCACCGCCCGCCTTAAGAACCGCCTAGGCGTTTTTTGCCTAACCGCCTAGGCGGCTGCCTTACAACCACTGCATTCAAATAATCAATCTTTAGTTTTGAAAGCAGTCTTCCACTCATTTCTCAGCCAAATTCAAATTTGGTGATAACCACTTCTAAGATCAACTTTAGAAAAAATTATTGTCCCACTAAGCTTATCTAACATATCATCTAATCTCGGTATAGGATATATATACTCAATAGTAATTTTATAAATCGCTCGACTATCCACACACATCCTCCAACTACCATCTTTCTTGGGTGTTAGTAAAACAGGAACAACGCATGAACTCAGGCTCTCTCTAATATACTTATTTTTAATCAATTCCTATACTTTCTCCCTCAAAATATCATTCTCTTTTGGACTCATTCGGTAATGAGGGTAGGTTAGGCAAACTAGCCCCATGAACTAAGTCAATTTGGTGTTGGATCTCACATAGGAGGTAATTCATCGGGTAACTCATCAGACACTTGCATCCGCAAATTCTTCTATAAGGGGTTATACCGCTAATGGAATTATGCCTTCTTCCTTCTCACTATCTCCTTCCCCCTTTACTACTAATAAGTGTACCTCTCTTGTTTCTTTCATCTCATTCACAAAACTTCCCTTGTTATTTCTCTACTACTAACAATGGCTTCTTTCACTCATTAGGCTTTGTTGTCGTTTTCCACTAATAGGTACCAATTTACACCTTACTCCATTTTTAAAAATCGATACACGTTCTCCCTACCAGAGTGAAATGCATTGTCATATTGCCATGGTCTTCCTAATAAAATTTGGCAAGCATCCATATCTACAACATCACAATAATGTTCATTTGAGTATTTACTAATAGAGAATGGTATTGATAGAGGCTAGGGGGCCCCGCAACACCATTGGTGTGAGTCTAATTTTGTAAAAAGGGTAGATTAAATTTGAAGTTGTAGTATAAATAAAGGTTGTAAAACAAAGAAAAACATCTTGTTATCTTAAATGTAATTTGGGAACTTTTGGGAGTTTGGGTTGAGAGAGTTTTAAAACTTTTCTCTGGGTTAGTTTGGTGTTCTTGCCCTTGTAATCGATGTTGAATTCTTAAATCAATCAATTGAATTCAACTACCCTTGTTACTAACTTGGACTCACACTAATAGTGTTGTGGTGGACCACTAGCCTTTATCAGGTACCTTGCACCTTTATGTGACATGAATATCACCCACACTTCTGATACATGCAATTGTTATGGTCGGATGAGATTCGGTTGGTAGTTTCAATTTCTTTACTGTTGATTTGCTGATGATGTTCTCTTGACTTCCTCTGTCAATGATTAGTTCACAAAGATGACCTTCTACCATGCATCTACTGTGAAATAATTTATGCCTTTGGAAATTTTCATGTTTTTTCCTGGAAATTGTCAATCTCCTAATGATACCTACGAAAGCATCTTCTTCATATAAGATATTATCATCATCTCCATTAGGTCTGCATTCTTCTTCATCATGTGCTTTTTCAGTTTGCTCAACTGATTAATAAATTTTTTTCTTGGACACTCATTAGAACGATTACCGGGTTCTCCACTTTTAAAACACTTGACAGGTGCAGGTTTCACTTAAGGTTTGGATTTTTAGGAATGGGGTGGCTTGCTTTCTTCGATTTCCATCACTATAATTATTTCCTCTCACGTCGATAGCTCGTGTATTTGTGGAGTTTATAACTTCCTTTTTCTTGTCACTCACTGGCCTTTTGTTGTTCCATTTTTGCCTTTCGTTGTGCCATGGTTTTCTATTCTCTCTTCAGTTTTGATTAATCAGCATATCAGCTCTCATAGTTCCTTGCATCATGTACAATCAAAGCCATATGAATACCAATCTTTTCTCTAATTGCTGGTTCCAACCCTCTCAAGTATCTAGATGCTTGTTATGGTCCGCTCTCTGCCAAATTATTGCGACTTGCCAATCTCAAAAATTTTGTTGTATATTCATGGATGCTCTTGCTTCCTTATATGCAGTTTTGATAAGCATCAACCAAATATTGTTCGTAATTTGGAGGTAAAAATCTTCTTTTTAATAGTTGTTTCATTCTTTCCCAAGAAGACAAAAGGATCTCGCCCTTCTCCCTTCTTTTTCTTCAATTGAGTCAACCACACTGAAGTTCCTCCTTTTAGCCTATAAGCAACAAATTTTAACTTCCTCCCTTCTGGAATTTCTATGTATTGAAAGAACCTATCTACTTCTTCTAACCAATCTAGGAAACCCCCAATATTAAGGTCACCACCAAAAGATTGAATATCAACCTTCAATTTGTATTCATGATCGCCTCCTCTTTGCCAAAGTCAACGATCCTCTCTTTGTATAACTTCTTCTTCATCGCTGAAGTCGTTAGTTCTCATGATAGGAGCTGGAATTTGAGGTCGTTGTGCAAGGGAAACTTCCTAGACTGCTTTATCCCCAATTGTTTGATTATTGCTACCTTGCATCAAAGTTTGCTATTGCCCAACAATTTTAGTCAATTGATGTTCGATGTTGCGAATTGATGTCTCGTGTTTGTCAAGCTTTCTCCAAACATCGGGTAGTCCCTAATCATTATCATTAGGAATAGTAGCCATTGTCAGTTTAAACAAGCTTTGTGAGATTCAAAGCTCTGATACCACTTGAGGCAGTACGTAAGCAAAGTAACAAAACAATTCCAAAACCTAGAATTGCAAAACTGACTTTGAAGAATCAAGTTTATTGAAAGAAGATATTGAATAAAAAATCTGTCTAAACACCACTAAAATCAAGTATTTATAGACTTAAACATGTACTAGAAATCAGGAAATAAAATAGCTATTCTAATCCAAATAGGAATTCTAAAACTTTTAGAGATGTAATACAACTTTGCTAATTTGATTCCCCGTCATCTTCTATTTCTTCATTTTAGGGATTCTGCCCTTTTTTGCATCATTTGAACAACTTCAATGGGTCACTACAAATACCTGAAGATGGTGTGTTTTGTATTTCACATGTTCTTTGATTTGCTGCTATCTTTTGCCTCTTGACTTTTGATGCACCATTCATTGCTCATCGTTTCAAGCTCATCCTCTTCCATTTCTCCTATTTTGAGCTTATACTCTTCCATTTCTACTGTTGTGAGTGCCTTCAGAGTTTCAAGCATTAACAAACAATCGCTAATTCACACAGTAAATTCAAACATGGGAAAATCGTTGTTAAAAGGTCAAAAAAGAGACTAGTGGTGAATAGGAAATGGAAATGGGCATTTGTATAAAATGTATTCTTATTTATTCAATTATTTATTTGTTTAGGAGCCCTATTGTATCTCAGACATTATTCTCAAGTAGCTAAGGCAACAACAAAATTGTGAAGCCTAGAAGAGGCTACAATATTTCTAGAGGTCTCTTGGGCAATTAGAGGATGCTTCATCTCGCAAGAAAGCTTCAAAACTTCTCTAAAATCAATTGGGTGCCCTTGGTCTGCAACCCACTTGATGTTCTGCACCAACTTGGCCACCCATAAATTGACAGTGACCAATCGGAGATTCTTTGTGGGGCATACCCTCCAACTAGCTCCAAATGGTGCAAGCCTCAAGTCACTGCCTCGAACATCCACATTAGTGCCGCCATCACTTTCCACGAATCTCTCCGGCTTAAAAACCAAGGGCTCTTCCCAAACCTTAGGGTCGTGAGTGATGTGCCACATGTTCACCATAGCAGTAGTGTTTGATGGAATGAGCATTGCATTGCTAAGCTGCACATCAGAAGTTGACAAGCGAGGCCCAGACAAGAGGGCACTTGGTGGGTGGACGCGAAGAGCCTCCTTCACCACCACTTGCAGGTACGATAGGTTGGCAATGTCAACATCTGTTATATTTCTGCTGCCCACAACATCGTCCAATTCCCTTTGAAGTTTGCCTAGAATGTCTTGGTTAACACCACTCTGCCATGACCCACTCTGTCAGGAGAGCAGTGTGTCAGTGCCATGAAAGATCATTTCCTGCAATCAAGTAGGAGTATAATACAGGTGAATTATATGAATCATAAGCAAGTTATTGAATGACTAAGGAGTCAAATAAATAATCAAGGGGTAGGAATATTGTGGTTTACGAGACGAACCATAGGACTGCAATCATGTCGTCTTTTTCCATCTTTTCTTCATCCTCTAGAGAGAGCATCACATCGACAAAGTCTGCATCATGGACAACTTGGTCGGCTCAACATTTTGTTGGTGTTCTTCTATTATTCTTCCAACGAATTTCTTCACTTTAGGAACAAGAACTGCACAACGCTCCTTGATGCGGTAAGGGTCGTAGAAGTAGCTTAGCCATGGGTGATAGTCTGATAAATTGAAAGCCCCTAGGAGTTCAAACCTTTATCTAACCATCTCATGAAGCTCCTTGAGCTCCTTGGTGTCTTGTGTGACATTGTACCTTTTACCAAATACACTTCCCATGATGTTGTTCAATGCTGCAGCTTGGAGATGCTTCCTTAGCCTTAATGTTTAAAAGGGAGAACTGAGGCGCGCCTTGAGGCGTACACCTTAGTGATTTTTTTGCAAAAATACGCACAAAGGCTTAAGCCTTGGTGGACTTCAGTGAGACTGATTGGAAGGCTTAAGCCTCATTTAGGGAGGCATTTTTAATGTTTTGTTTTATGTTTTGGTTTACTTAAAGTACAATTTAATTACAAAAATGCCATTAGACCCAATGTCCCATCGTGTCTTAAGTTCTAAAACCCTAAAATCCCATCAACATCGGTTCTATCTTCTTCCTTGCTTCACGGCGGACTTCTCTGCTTCGCGACAGACTCCTTCAGATCTTATTCTTTTTTCATTTTTTTTTTTACAATGGACAACAACAATGTGTTGTTGTTGGACAACAACACATGGACAACAACACATCGTTATTGTTGATGTGTTGTGTTGGACAACAACACATTGAAAGTTGTCATGTTTTTTTTTTTTTGAGGAAATTGAATGTTGTCATGTAACTCATGTTGATTTGTGTGAAATTTGGGGGTGTTTGAGAATCTTATTAAGCACTACTATTTGTTTCTAATAGTTGCATGCTTGCATTTGTGAATGTATTTATTATGTTTATATAATTCTTAATAATATTTTATATGTTATTTTCAAAAATTTACTGAGGCTTACGCCTCACATTGCATTGAGGCTTACACCTCGCTTCTCTCGAAGAAAATGCCTCAGTTACGCCTTTATAACATTTAAACATTGCTTAGCCCCTTTTCCCTCAAGGGATTGCTCGTTGGCAACGACATTCAACATGGTGGAGCAATCAAGTTGGCGCCCCAGCTCATTGACTGCTATTCGCTTGAAAGCAAATAGTTGAGATGAAACAATATTCTTATGGAACCACCAATAAGTTCCATTTGGGGCAAAACCCATGGCTCGATTGAACATCAACTTCATAGCAAATCCTTAATGAGGCGATTGGAAAAATGAGGGGATGTCAAGATCTCTGGCGTTGTGTGTGGATCAAACGCAACCACCACTGGTGTCGAGTCAAGACTAAAAGCCATGAGTTGGGTTGCAAATCGAGTAGATGCCATCGCTGCTAGTGTTCGATGGGCTAGTCTACGACTCAACTTGAATATGCTACCAAAAATCGGAAGACCTCTCAGCCCTGTTATAGCAACAATGCCTTTGTGGTTTTTTGTTCTTCCAAGCAATTCCATTAGCAACGAAAGCCCACCTTAAAAGCCCTATTATGGCGAAAGTAATGAAAAAGGAAAGGATAGCAAAGGCATCAAATAGGTTTGTAGTACCTTGAAAGGCTCGGAGTGTAAACACACACCAGCTTGCATCCTTGGAAGCCAAGCCTATATCCATTGAATAGATGGTTAGGAGAGAAAGAGAGAGGGGAGGGGCTTTGTATCCCTAGCTCTTTGTTGGTGATGATTGCATGGCTTTGTGAGTTTATATAGGCAAAATGTCTCCCAAGAAGGAAAGTTGGTGAGCCATGTCACCTTTTTTACATTGTAATATAGTAGGAAAGTGAGTTATGGCTGCATTTGGTGAAAAGGAAATAAATAAAAGGCATCATTAATGGAGATTTGTAATTGATGTAGTGAGTAAAAAATAATATTTGAATAATGGTAAGTTTTGTTGAATTGGAAAGTGTTAGGTGGCCTTTTAGCTGAAAAAGGCAAGTGAATCTATTAATTGCGTGGGTCTATTAAATAATCTATTAATTGCATGGGTCCAATAAAAATATTTATTAATTCCATGGTGGTAAGATTTGAAGGATTTAGGAAGAATAAGATCATCTCTAATGGAAACGTGAATTGGGAAAAATGTGTCACGTGGGGTGAGATGGACATTGAGATTAAAAAAAAAACATTCTCAAATGCAAATGTTTATTAGTATGTGTTGACGTGACAACAATGGTGTCCATATTCAATGTCTAATTCTAAAAGTTTTGTATTGACAATTTCTTCTAGACATCTTCCTATAATGTCTAGAACAAGACATTTAATATGGGTATTATTGTTACCACATCAGCTCACATGCTACTAGACACTCGCATTGTAGAGTGTTTTCTTGGTTCCAATGTCCATTCCATCCTACATGGCACACATTTTCCCCCAATCCACATTCTCATTTGAGATGCTCTAAAATAATTTGTTTGCATGTTTGTTGGAGGAAAATCATATTGGATTTTGTTCCTAAATTGCAAAAACGAAAAAATTGCCCATATTGATGCTTTATTTTGAAAACAGTCATAGAAGTAATTATCGGATCTTATTATAAATTTATAATACATTGCCACGTTGCGGCTCTTTTCTTTATCATTTTTAGGAAACTTTTGTTCTTATGATTTAAAGATTGTGATTGGGTGTCGTACTTTTGCTACCTAGTTGTAGGACTCCTTTGGATGCTCCTTGTTATTTGTGTTTCTTATCTTAATCTTAGCATTAAGTACACCAAAAAGTATACTCATGACCTTGTTGAATAGCACAAGAGGATAAGGTGAATTGTTTTTGATGAAAAGAATGAGAACTTATATTGAAAAATAAACTAAGCATGTTGTGAGCATCACAGTTGTGCTTAGGGAAAGGCTTGTAACTACCCCAACACTAACATGAGCGTCGTTCGGCCTAAAACACTCACTAACCATGGTATACCAGACGCCCTAATAAATGTCTTAGTGAGCCTTTGAACTTGTTGAACAATACTCTGTATATCTTGAAAAACCAATAAATTCAAGACTTTTAAAACAAATACGGAAACAATTCATAAAAGTCAGTTTCCAAAACATTTACAAAATTCTCAATAATATCGTATTCGTATCTAACCCCTTGTCCTTTGTTATACAATTATATAAAGCTTACAAAAATACAAAATAGATACAACATGTCTGCAACATACATCAAGGAGAGGCGGCTAGCTAGACTCTAAGCCTTCCCTTTGTTGTGATCTGCGCTAGACGAGGTGCCTATAAAATGTTAAAAGGTGAGCAAATCAACAAGCTTAGTAAGTAGATATTCACTTAGTAATCAAGTATTCACTTGTACCTCATGCAAGTAACTATATGAAATGGTAAATAGCTAAAGTAGGGCATCAAGGAATATATAAACAAGATAATAAATGCAAGTCATTCAGTCCATTGGCTCATACAATTGTGACTACCTGCACATGCCAATCGGTAGTCAATTACCTATCAAAATAGAGATAGCACTCACTAACCAATACCTTGGCCTTTGTATTGTTTAGTTGAGTTCATCTAAGAACTTAATGGTTCTATCCAAAACTACCACACACACAACACGTGTATCCATTCCATAATGATCTCACGTACGCATAGGGAGCGGCGACAAGGGAACTTCCTTGACACCAGTCACAATTACCCCGGGTGGCCGTAGTGATATGCACCAAGGCCAAGGGTATAAAACTAGACTGTCCATCGAGGCTCACTGACCGAAGTCGAGTGAAACTATATCATCAGGTCCAACCTAGTCCACTGTCTAAATGATACTAAATATAATTATAAACATGGCATCTTACCTTGCATGCGGAAATACTAGCTCAGGTGATTTCCTAAACCTCTACTTGTTTGACACACACATATCTAATAGAAATGGGCGTTTGTATAAAATGTATTCATTTATTTATTTGTTTATTTGTTTATGAGTTCTATTGTATTTTAGACATTATTCTCAAGTAGCTAAGGCAACAAGAAAATTGTGAAGCCTAGAAAGAGGCTACAATGTTTCTAGGGGTGGCTTGGGCAATAAGAGGATGCTTCATCTCGCAAGAAAGCTTCAAAACCTCGCTAAAATCAACCGGATGCTCTTGGTCTGCAACCCAATTGAAGTTCTGCACCAACTTGGCCACCCATAAATTGACAGTGACCAATCCAAGATTTTTTCCAGGGCATACCCTTCGACCAGCTCCAAATGGTGCAAGCCTCAAGTCACTGCCTCGAACATCCACATTAGCGCCGCCATCACTTTCCACAAATCTCTCTGGCTTAAAAACCAAAGGCTCTTCCCAAACCTTAGGGTCGTGAGTGATGTGCCACATGTTCACCATAGCAGTAGTGTTTGATGGAATGATCATTCCATTACTAAGCTGCACATCGGAAGTTGACAAGCGAGCCCAAGACAAGAGGGGACCTGGTGGGTGGACGCGAAGAGTCTCCTTCACCACAGCTTGCAGGTATGGTAGGTTGGCAATGTCAGCATCTTTAATATTTTTGCTGCCCGCAACAACATCCAATTCCCTTTGAAGTTTGCCTTGAATGTCTTGGTTCAACACCAACTCTGCCATGACCCACTCTGTCAGGAGAGCAGTTGTGTCAGTGCCACGAAAGATCATTTCCTGCAATCAAGTAGAAGTATAATACAGTTGAATTATATGAATCATAAGCAAGTTATTGAATGACCGAGGAGTCAAATAAATAATCAAAGGGGTAGGAATATTGTGGTGTACGAGACGAACCCATAGGACTGCAATCATGTCGTCTTTTTCCATCTTTTCTTCACCCTCTAGAGAGAGCATCACATCGACAAAGTCTGCATCATCAGACAACTTGGTCGACCCACCATTTTGTTGGTGTTCTTCAATTATTCTTCCAACGAATTTTTTCACTTTAGGAACAAGAACTGCGCAACGCTCCTTGATGCGGTAAGGTCGTAGAAGTAGCTTAGCCATGGAAGATAGTCTGATAAATTGAAAGCCCCTAGGAGTTCAAACCCTTCTCTAACCATCTCATGAAGCATATTGAGCTCCTCGGTGTCTTGTGTGACATCGTACCTCTTACCAAATACACTTCCCATGATGTTGTTCAATGCTGCAGCTTGGAGATGCTTCCTTAGCCCTACCTTCCCCTCAAGGGATTGCTCGTTGGCAATGGTATTCAACATGGTGAAGCAATCAAGTTGGCGCCCGTCTCATTGGCTGCTATTCGCTTGAAAGCAAATAGTTGAGATGAAGCAATCTTCCTAAGGAACCGCCAATAAGTTCCATTTGGGGCAAAACCCATGGCTCGATCGAACATCAACTTCATAGCAGATTCCTTAATGGGGCGATTGGCAAAATGAGAAGAAGTCAATATCTCTCGTGCTATGTGTGGATCTGATGCAACCACCACTGGTGTCGAGCCAAGACTAAAAGCCATGAGTTGGGTTGCAGATCGGGTAGATGCCATCGCTGCTAGTGTTCGATGGGCTAGTCCACGACTCAACTTGAATATGCTACCGAAAATCGGGAGACCTCGCGGCCCTGGTATAGCAACGTTGCTCTTGTGGTTTCTGCCATTCTTCCAAGCAATTCCACCAATGGCGAAAGCCCACGTTAAAAGCCCGATTGTGGCGAAAGTGATGAAAAGCGAAAGGATAATAAAGGCATCAAATAGGTTTGTAGTACCCAAAAAGGCTGGGAGTGTAAACACCCACCAGCTCGCATCCTTGGAAACCAAGCCTAAATCCATTAGATAAATGGTTAGGGGAGAGAGAAGAGAGAGAGAGAGAGGGGAAGGGCTTTGTATCCAAAGCTCTTTTTGGTGATGAGTGCATGGCTTCACGAGTTTATATAGGCAAAATGTCTCTCAAGATGGAAAGTTGGTGAGCAATGTTACCTTTAATGGAGATTTGTTTTTGATTTTGTGAGTTATGGCCGCATTCGGCAAAAAGGAAATAAATAAAAGGTACCATTAATGGAGATTTGTAATTGATATTGTGAGTAAATGATAATATTAAAATAATGATATATTTTGTTGAAATGGAAAGTGTTAGGTGGCCTTTTAAGAATTAAGGTATGGGACTATTAATTGCATGGGTCCAATAAAAATATTTATTAATTGCATGGTGATAAGATTTGAAGGATTTGGGTAGAATAAAATTAGAGTCGTGCTATAGGCACCCAACGCTTACTAAGGGCACTACATTTTTTTGAATTAGTTTATGTTTCTAAGTTAAATGACATATTTTTCACTCTCAAACAATGAGGTGCCCTTATGCAAAGCTGGGGGCCTATAGCATGACACTACATTTAGACATAGGCTATTATGTCAGTTATCACCAACTGTTACTATGTTTCAAGTTTCGGTGGAAAATGACCCAAGCCTATGGTCTCAAACACACAGGACCGACAAATAGGTTGTTGTATCGGTTGGTGTTAACTGAAATATACACACATTTTTGGCACAAGGCCACCAAGGTCACCCATCAAGTTGGGTGTTTGATCACCTTATTTGGGTGTCGGTTGGTATAGACCAATACTTTAATACGGGTCTCGGCAAGACCGAGGCCACTTTATGACTCTCGGCTCTATGTAACTAAACAACACAAGAATCACAAAAAACCATCCTATGATGGCTAAATTTTAATGAACAGGGTATAGGAGGAACTAGGGCTTTCTATGTGAGAGAACGAGGATTTTGAGTTTGTTATGTGTTTTGAGTGGTGGAGTACATTGGTTGACATCGGAGGCATTTTGGTAGAATGTTGGGGTGCCCTCACAAAATTGATGGGTGCCTAAAAAATAGGGTGCCCTCAGTAAATGTTGGGGTGCCTAGTGTGCAACTTTAAAATTATGGAAAATGCTTAAGTAGCCCATTTTGGATACCACCATACGACATCAAGTGGTCATGGCCATGTGATCCACTTCGAGAGGTGTGCAAAACATATCTCGAGGTGTATCACGCAGCAACAACCCACTCAGTGCTCATTTGGTGATGTCAAAAGTGGGCTAGCAAAATATTTTTCTGAAATTATTTGTTTTCATGTGTTGGAGGAGAATCATATCAGATTTATTTCCTAAATTTCAAGAATAAGAAATTGCCCCTACTGCTACTTGGTAGTAGGAGTTTTTTAGATGCGCTTGTAGGAGTCTTTTAGATGCGCTTTGTTATTTGTCCATCATATCTCAATCTGAGCATTAAGTACACCAACAAGTATACTTATGAACTTGTTGAATAGCACAAGAGGAGATATGGTGGTTTTGGGCATTGGTGAGGTGGCGTCAATGCCTAGATGGTGCCTCAGTGATCCTAGGCGGCCAGAAAAAATATTTCTTTTGAGGCCCTCAAATTATTATTTATTCATTTATTGGTCCTTAAGTAACTAATTTCTTGTTAGTCAATATGATCCATATTTAATATAGTTGAAGAATACAATTAAGCTTCTAGGCACTAACGTAATATTTTTTGTTAAGATTTGTTGTTAGTTATTCATATTGCCCAATTTAATTTTAATTAGTCCCCTTCATTTTTCTAAAAATTGTTTAGAAGGACTTATCCCGCCTAGACATTCTACCTCAAAATGCCTAGGCGACCACTTCGGTGTCGCCTTGCAATTATTGTGAACAATGAACTTTATTAATGCTTTCATTTATTTATTTTTATTTTTTCTTGGTTTGCACCATCGGGTATATAGAAGCTGATTAGGCCTCTAGCAATCCAACAGCAATGACTCTATTTGTGGGACTCAAAATCAAGACCTCTACTAGCCGTAGTGCCGAACCACTCAAACCAGCTCCCGTCGGTATGGTTTCGTTTTAGTCCCATTCTATGAGAATGTTAGTGTCTAAGAGTCAAGAGTTGGGGTTCTTGCAATTGGTTGATTGCGGACATGATGTATGGGATGGAATTTTTAATCGTCTTGCTCTTGCATCCTCTTATATGGTTTTCAATTTAGATTGTGAGGCAGGCTATTTAATCCTTGTTATTTATTGTTTAGGGTTTCGACGAATGGCTGAGCAAGTGATGGCAAACGATCTGATGGAGATGTTGAAACCATTCTATATAAGAGCGTCTGAAGCGGAGGTATAATTACTCATCATCACTGCTCCATTCAATTTTGACATTTGTTGTTGTTCTTGTTAGTTTCTGTAATTTAATTTTAGGTTTCCCTAGGTATGGTTATTTTATCAAAAAAAATAAAAAAATAAAAAAATAAAAATTCAGTCTTGGAGTATTTCAAATTTGAACTGTATGAAAATTACTCCTCTTGTTGATTTTTTTTGAGGCTTCAATTCAACTCGACTGGAAAAAAAAAAAAATTATCACGATTAGTGGATTTTTTTTTGTTTTTTTTGGAAGTTTCTTGTTAGTTTTGATATAAACATCTTGTATGGTTCTGTGTTCTCGGTGATTTCAATCTTTTCGAATAACAGTATAGAAGCTTATATACTTCCATTGTGTAGTGAATCGTCCTATTTGATGGATTGAGCGTATTGATATAAATTGTCCTATTGAAGCTTATACTCTTACTGTTACTTCCATTTTACATGCAGAATCACTCTAGATTATCAATTCACCGACCCAAAAAATTGCTTGCCTCATAAATTGGATGTAAATCTGCTGTTTGTATAGAAGAATTAAAAAGAGAACCATTTTCTCAAGTTGCAGAGAACTTGATAAAGCATGCCCACTAAAACGAAATCCTTGACAAATTTTATTTATTTTCTTTTGATAAAAAACCAACTAAATTACAACACACTGTACCAACAAGAGTCGGGCCCTGACCTTGCCTTTGGCAAGTGATGCCTCAATCATTTCACTAGAGATGATTTGGTGACCCTTGATTAAGTTTTGAATTGATCTCGTGACATTGAGTCTCCTTTTCACAAGTTGATGCGGCCACATGATTTCAATGTTTCAGCATGAAATTTTACATGCTCCAAGTGATTGTTCAGAATGGGTTTTATGCCGTGGATTCACTTTAATTTTGCCTCTTGCATCCACACATACACATCTCGAACTTCTTATCCCTCACATGTGCCTGTCGAGATTCTTACCTTCCTTTCAAAGTATCATTTTTCAAATGCTGGGGTGGTGATTCTAAATTTGGCTATCCTTGCATGGTAGAAACATGTCTCTGCTTGATAAAGGATGTTCTAAATTTGGCTATCCTTTCGTAGTATTATTTTTACCTTCCTTTCTATTCATTAAAATGATGGATGGAGGATGTTCTCAATTGTCTTTTGTGCATACATTCTAATAATCATCTGACAAGTTCATCTTTGTTATTTAGGAACGACTATCGCGACTTGAAATTGCAGCCGGAAGTAAGAAAGGTGAGGTAAATGTTATGGTATGATCTTAGTTCACCTTGCATTAAACAAATTAAATGTGTATTAATTTAACTTTTGATCATGCAGACGATGAAAAGGCAGAACTATTGAAGACTGTTAGTGAACTCCAGTCCAAGCTAGAAGAGGCCAAGTCCGAGCAGATGCTTGAGAGACAAAAGGTAAACTTTCCTCCGCCTTCTTGTGATTTTGAATGATCGAGCTGTGTGGATGACAAAAAACTTTCTTTTGTGATATTCAGGCTTCGATGGAGATTCAGAACCTTGTTTCCCAAAATGGAAAGCTTCAATATCAAGTAGCACATCTCGTTCGCGCATTGAAAGATGCGATGGGAAGTTAGGGATCTAAATGAAAAGCGTGCAGGTTATATATGGTTTTATCCCAATAGAGGTTTTGTTTGGGAAAAAATTTGTAGCTTCAATGAAATGGAAATGCTAATGCTCTTCGTTTGTTATATTTAGGCATGGAATGAAAATTTGATTGTTTTTTTCAAGAATCTGTGACCAAGAATTAGTGTTCAGCTTCACATTGATCTCCCAATGTTCACTGAACTAAGCACTCTACTGTTCGACATGTTCTTTTACTGGTTAAGAATCAGCCATGATGTTGTGGGCTTATGAAAAAGGTTTGGACGCCCTGGTTGGCAAAAAAAAAAAAAAAAAAGGAAAAACATAGGATAACCCAAAAAGTTAATCCACAAAGTACACGCACTTGTATGTGAGCCGTGTAATGTGCCCCAAGAAGCGTGCATATCGAGATGGACAACATGTGAACATGTGCGTGTACTGTGTGGGTTACCAAATCATTTTCCAAAAAAAACCTTTTTTTTGGTTCAACAATGTGTCATATTTGGAAATCGAGAAAGCATTAAATTCATCAATCACTCTTTTTTTACAGCAATACCTATAATACACGAAGTTATTTACGGGAGGGTAATATAGTCTTGTTAAAATCTTAATGGTGAATTAATTATGTGATGGCCCCAAATCCATCGGTCGCCACGACGTGCACTGTGGCCCGCAACCTTGCCATCTCATCTTTTGACTATGTCCCACGACCACTCAAAACTTTACCAACCATTATATAAGATAAGAATGCATAGCATAACTCTTAAAAGGTATAGCGGAAACAAATTTATTAATCATAAAACCTAATGTGGAAACCATACCAAAAGATAATCCATATACATATCAAAGGGATCCTCAAAATATCAAAATATCAACTTCCAAGTCACATATAGGTCAAGTGTATCTCTCACATACCCAAACCCAACATAAAACGATAAAATGTAAACAAACGTACGAGTAGGGCCAATCACAGTCAATCAATGTAGTCCTCAAGTTTGCCCTTCCCTCTGCTCGTACCAGGTATGAACTTAAGCCATCACAAAAATGCAGATGACGGGTCCAGAGTAAGTATTTCTAAGGAAATTCACCAAGTAAATACAAAAGTAAAGCTGCTGGAGTCAAAATACTATAAATAAACATGTAGAACAAAAGAATACAAGCAACTGTGGAAGATCATCGCATGCATAAATATAGCAGTAAAGCAAAGTGCGTGTATAATCAAAGTCATACCAAGCCATATATTGGGCTATCCGCCTGGCACGCCCGTGAGGATACCTCGAACGGGTAACCCTGGACCCTCTAGGTGGCTGGTGTATATCCACGGTGCACCCACATATGCCTATCATACCCGGGTAGTATATTCACTGGTGCATGCCTAGACATATGATATGGCTTAGTGGACCCTATGCCCCGTAATGATTAAACACCAGGTGGGGAGTGATCTATACCGTAAAGACACCAGGTAGGAGTAAACTCAACTACCGTAAAGATACCAGGTAATAGTACTCAGCCACCGTAAAAGCAATAAAGAAATAAAGTGATAAATGAACAACTGAATTTAATTCAAATAAATCAAACAAGTAAGTATTAAAGTGAATTTTAGTTGGGATACTACACATCTCAAACTGCACTCCAATATTGTCTCTAATCCAATCACACTCCTCAAATGCTTGTATAATTACACGTCAATCTGACCTAAAACCATAATTCCCAGTCAACCACACATATTCCCCAAACCTTGTAACATTGGTACAACACCCAAATCATCGATAAAACCATCATATTTATACTCTAAATAGACTATATAAGTACCTAAAACAAACTCCAATTGGTGGATTTTTATTTAAAGTTTTAATTTTTAAATCTGCCACAGACGCGCCGATGACGCCACCAAGTTCAACCCTTCACGGCGTCTGGACACCGTGGATACGTCGTCACGTTATCTCCTCCCACAGCATCTCCAAAGTGTCATTTCCCCATTTTTCCATATTTCGCCTCTGCCCAATACGTCGTGAGTGGCGTCGTGGCTTCTGAATCCCACGGCGTGCCTGACGGTGTCTTTGGCAGATGAGGTTTTCTCAAATTTTTGAACCCCCTAAGGTTCGTCGCCGCGATCCGCGCTTGTTCCAACAAATAATTAAACACTCTATAAAGCCCATAAAATCAAAACCCCTCAACAACACACGTCCGAAACACAAACTCGACGTTTTTTGACCAAAACCCCTAAAAATCACTTGAAAATCAAAACAACCATAGCAACAACACCAAAACCACCACTTTAACCCTAATTCCACTTCAAAAACCCATAGCAACACCCATTCATTTTAGTGTGCTCAAATCCTCAACCCAAAACCACCGTCAAAACCCCCGAAAAATACTATGAATCATAAAGAAAAAGATGGGGATTGAAGAACCAACCTTGATATCGATTCCTCTTGAGTTCTTGAGCTCCAAATGATCACTTGAATCACACCAAACCTCATAAGCTCACCAATTTTCGGATCTCTCTATGAGGAGAGAGAAAAGTTGGTGGAAAAATGAGAACAAATGATATATATACATGAAATGTCATCTCCACTCATACCCCAATCTCAAAGCATAATGGATGGTCTAGATGTGGTCAAAAGGGCCCACTCATATGAAAAAGTTGACCTCCAACTTGATCCATTTACCTTGCACTCCTAGCTACAACCATTCATTCCTAACATTCCAATACCCGACTCTGGACAACGAAGTGTGCCACTCTCGAACAACAATTGTACCACCGGTCTCAACCTCATTTATTATGAATTATTTAATGAATTTTATCATTTATTATGTATGTTTAGACCCCCGACCTAGTGTACTAATTGTTCGTCACCCGGTATCCGCTCCAATGCACTAGTCGCAACGAATACCCGTCACACCAGCTCACTCGTTAATGAACAATATAAATACACATATTGCAATGCAATTTCACTAAATTGGACATATACATCACAAATACACAACAAAAAGCACGCAAAATGGACTGTATACCTGATCCGATCATGCTCTGTTCACGTTGTGAGACCCACGAACGTCCCCGCTGGCATCCACGTCTGCAATTATGTCATAAATAACGACAATTATTAATTGGGTTGTTACAATTCTTCCCAACTAATTTGAAATTTCATCCCGAAATTTGAGTCAAATTAAACACTCACCAGTAAATAGATGAGGGTATCTTCGTCGCATAGTAGACTCGAGCTCCCAGGTTAGTGCCTTAGTCCCGTGATGCTGCCATTATACCAATACCTTCGGGATCTCCCTGTTCGCAGAGTCTGTATCATGCAATCCATAATCTCCATTGGATGCTCCTCTAAGAAACATCAGGATGAACCTCAATCTATCTTATATTAACCATCGACCTCAGTCCTGATCTAGCCAGCCTCAACATAGATACATGAAACACTAGATGAAGCCCCGTTAACTCTGATAGCAACTCCAATCTGTATGCACTGTGCCGACGTGTGTCATAACCCTGAATGGTTCAATATACCTCAATGCTAGTTTCCCCTTGATCCCAAACCTCTGATGACCTTTCAAGGGCGAAACTTTCAGATACACCAAGTCATTTACAACATAGCTCAAACCCTCAAGATACCTATCAGCATACTTATTCTGTCTATCTTGAGCTGCTTGCAATCTGAACCTAATCTGTCGAATCTTCTCTGTGTGATAAACAACCTTAGGCCCAATAACTGCCACATCCTCAGATCTGCTCAACAAGTTAGTTACCTGCAGGGTCTACCATATAAAGCCTCAAATGGTGGCATCCCAATACTCTTCTGATAGCTGTTGTTATACGCAAATTACACAACGACAGATAATCTTCCAAAGAACCCCAAACTGCAAAATACATGCCTTGAGCATATCCTCTAATATCTTAATCAATCTCTCTGACTGACCGTTTGTTAGAGGATGAAAAGTTGTACTGAACTTGAGTCTAGTGCCAAACTGCTCCTGCATGCTCTCCCAGAGTTTCAAAGTCAACCTGAGGTCTCTATCAGACACAATCGATACTGGCACTCCATGTAACCTGACGATCTATCGCTCAAAGATAATACTCAGCTAGGGAAATGAATACTTCATCGATATAGAGATGAACTGTGTAGACTTCATCAACTTGTCTATCACAATCCAAACCAGCATCTTAATCGTATGGGCTATCCCTTTCCAAAAGGAAACTGAGAGAACAAGATTCATTATTTTTTTCCCTTCTAGATCTTTAAGCCATTTTGAATAGTTCCATTCATCATATATGAATAATACCCTCAAAGCCTCCTTTTGGTAGATACTTTCCAAAGTCAAGAATGACGTAGTAAATCTCGTAATCCCTAGTCATATAATGTCCCGATCTTGGGTGTGTTTCGCATCAAATTTAAAACAAACCAATGATTGTAAATGAAACCACTCAACTTGATTTCTTTCTCAACCGTACTCTCGATTGCCTTCATTTTTCCAATTTCTTCTAACATTAAATTAAGACAGTGAGCCACACAAGGTGTCCAATACAAATGTGGTCTCTTTGCTATCAACAAATCACCAACCGACTTATAATTTATGGCATTATATGTCACTACTTGCACAACCTTTTCTACTCAAATAGCATTTGTGTATGAATCTAACAACTCAAATAGCATTTGTGCACTCTTAACGTAAGCAGAAGCGTCCACTGACTCAAGGAACACTATGCCAGCTGGACTATGCACTAAAAAATTTATAATAGTCCTCATTCGATCTGTCCATCCGTCTGACATCAAAGTACAACCAGATTTTGCCCAAGACTCCTTAATTGGTCTGATAAGCTCTTTGGTGTACTCAACCTCTTCTTTAAACAACCTCACTCTCCCTTGAAAATAAGAAGGTGGTTGGTAACCAGGGTCATATGGCCCTATTGCCTCCATTAAAATCTGAACGTCTTTTGATTTGATAATGCTTAAGGGAATTCTTGATCGATAGAAGAATTGCATGCAATATTGATCTACTTTATTCTTTTCCTCTTTTTTTGTCAATGTATTTATCGTCGCTTGCTTCCCTTTGTTCCTTGAATTAGAAGTGCAAAAGCATCCATTGGACCTTTCTTTTCTTGGCCACTTCTTAAACTTATGCCTCATCTCCATCTTCACATCATCCCCATCCCCATCAACATCAAGATAACACTCGTCATCTTCTAGCATTTGCGAGCCTGCGCTCCTACATCTACTTCTCTTCTTAGTACTCTTCTTGCTTAAAACAGCCTTGATTTCATCTCTCATAGTGTCTGGACATTTTTTACAAGGGGCAACATCACCACCAACTTGAGCCAAGTGCTTCTTTATATGAAAGATGCCTTGATTGACATCTTTATGGCAAAACCTATGTGATCTTTAATTTGATTCTCTCATTTTTGAATATGCATACTTCCAACCAACGTCTTTAGAAGTAGAATGTCCGCTAGAACTGGATGCCATTCTAATCTATAAGAAAATTAACAATTTAGAATCTTAGATATTTTACTAGTCTTGAAAAACTTCATATAAGTATAGGTATAAAAAGGAAATGTATTTTTAAAAAAAGTTTGTAAACTATTAAAAAAAAACAACTTGAAAAGATTTTTTTTTTAAATTATTGTTCACGGTGAACAGTTGGCCTCTGCGACTTGCCATTAATGGCCATCGCGACCTCAAAAGTGGGGCGGCGTTAGTTGCCGAAGGTCGGAGGAGTTACTAGAAGTCGCTCACCAGAGGCTTAAGATCTGAAAGTTGTTGGAAGAGTTGGGGTGGAGTGGATAAGGTTGATGGGGTAGAGAATGGGGATTCTATTAGGGTTTAAATTTATTTATATATATATATATTTATATAATTATTTAAGGCTCCTATACTCTAAAAAATTTACTAAGACCTCCCTAAATACCTTAAATATGTTCAAAATGCACCCACCGCTAGCCTTAGGAACCTCTAGATGTTTTCTGCCTAAACTGCCTAGGCAGCTCGCCTTATAACCATTGTATTCAAATAATCGATCTCTAGTTTTGAAAGTAGTTTTCCACTCATTTCTCAGTCAAATTCGAATTTGGTGATAACCACTTCTAAGATCAATTTTAGAAAAAAATTATTGTCCCACTAAGCTTATCTAACATATCATCTAATCTCGGTATAGGATAGATAGGATATATATACCCAATGGTAATTTTATAAATCGCTCGACTATCCACACACATCCTCTAACTACCATCTTTCTTGGGCATTAGTAAAATAGGAATAGCACATGAACTCAAGCTCTCTCTAATATACTCATTTTTAATCAATTCTTGTACTTTCTCCCTCAAAATATCATTCTCTTTTGGACTCATTCGGTAATGAGGGTAGGTTAGGCAAATTAGCCCCATGAACTAAGTCAATTTGGTGTTGGATATCTCTCATAGGAGGTAATTCATCGGGTAACTCATCAGACACTTGCATCCGCAAATTCTTCTATAAGGGGTTGTACCGCTAATGGAATTATGCCTTCTTCCTTCTCACTATCTCCTGCCCCCTTTACTACCAATAAGTGTACCTCTCTTGTTTCTTTCATCTCATTACAAAACTTCCCTTGTTATTCTCTACTACTAACAATGGCTTCTTTCATTCATTAGGCTTTGTTGTCGTTTTCCCACTAATAGGTATCAATTTACACCTTACTCCATTTTTCAAAAATCGATACACGTTCTCCTTACCAGAGTGAAATGCATCATCATATTGCCATGGTCTTCCTAATAAAATTTGGCAAGCATCCATATCTACAACATCGCAATAATGTTCATTTGAGTATTTACTAATAGAGAATGGTATTAATAGAGGTTAGGGGGCACTGCAACATTATTGGTGTGAGTCCAATTTTCTAAAAAGGGTAAAGTAAATTTGAAGTTGTATAAATAAAAGTTGTAAAACAAAGAAAAACATCTTGTTATCTTAAATGTAATTTGGGAACTTTTGGGAGTTTGGGTTGAGAGAGTTTTAAAACTTTTCTCTGGGTTACTTTGGTGTACTTGCCCTTGTAATCGATGTTAAATTCTCAAATCAATCAATTGAATTCAACTACCCTTGTTACTAGCTTGGACTCACACTAATAGTGTTGTTGTGGCCCCCTAGCCTTTATCAGGTACCTTGCACCTTTATGTGGCACAAATATCACCCACACTTCTGATCCATGCAATTGTTATAGTCCGGATGGGATTCGGTTGGTAGTTTCAATTTCTTTACTGTTGATTTGCTGACGATGTTCTCTTGACTTCCTCTGTCAATGATTAGTTCACAAAGATGACCTTCTACCTTGCATCTAGTGCGAAATAATTTATGCCTTTGGAAATTTTCATGTTTTTTCCTGGAAATTGTCAATCTCCTAATGATATCTACAAAAGCATCTTCTTCATATAAGATATCATCGTCATCTCCATTAGGTCTGCATTCTTCTTCAACATATGCTTCTTCAGTTTGCTCGACTAATTAATAAGTTTTTTTCTTGGACACTCATTAGAACGATTATCGGGTTCTCCACTTTTAAAATACTTGACAGGAGTAGGTTTCGCTTAAGGTTTGGATTTTTAGGAATTGAGGTGGCTTGCTTGCTTCGATTTCCATTACTATAATTATTTCCTCTCACGTTGATACCTCGTGTATTTGTGGAGTATATAACTTCCTTTTTCTGGTCACTCACTGGCTTTTTGTTGTTCCATTGATCACGTGTCGCGCGTGCCACATATAATCTGTAAGTGAGTTACCAATTCCACAAGGATGTAGTAGTGGTAAATACGGAGTCAAATCCACAGGACTTGAGTTTCACTCTAAGTTAATAAAAAATGGGGGTTTTAAAAAGAAGTTTTAGAGCAAACAATTAAAATAAAAATTGCAAGAATAATATCAATGAAAGAAAACACCTAGGTCTATAGTTCCACAAGACAAGATCAAGATTTAATGGCATATCATGGTCGTCAATCTTTCCCAAAACAATTATTAATTCAAATTCTTCTAAACTAGTTATAGAAAATCGACATCCGCCAAAAATTCCTAATTCCCCTAATCTTGATAGCTAGGACATCCGCTACTAACTACTTCCCTAATTAATGCATAACCCTAGACATCCGCCATAAGATTTAACACACTAATCGCAGTAATAAGCTTCTATGAGAATACTAATCCTAGATAATCGGATCGCGTCCTCTTCCGATTTAACCTAGATTCAATTGTTGCACACTCAAGAACCGAAAGGTTTTGATGGCAATTTGGTGAATGCTTGTCACTTATATTGTCCCAAAAGTACAATTACAGATACAATTTAGTCAATTGACTATAGATTTTCCACCTAAAAGCATGCACTGACCACATACATACCCTAAATTTAAACCATATTCATGAAAACCAAAAACAAAGAAATAGAAGAAATTAAATTAAATTAAATAATAAAAATAAAAATAATTAGATCTCACAAGTTATGCCATGAATCCATAATCTTGAAGATCTGACACAACATTCTTCATAAAACTCCAAAGAAAAATAATGCAAAAAGTTCTCCAACCAAAAATCGGTTCTATGCTCTATATATATATATATATATAGAGAGAGAGAGAGATAATAATAAACAAAATCAGATCCTATCCTAACAAAGAAAAGCATCCTAATCCAAATCTACTTCCTCTGCTCCAATTAGCCACGTGCTTCATATTTAATCTTATCACCGCACACATCAAGGAGCTCCAAGTCTTCATCATGTCATGTGGTGCGCATCTTGAGGATAAACTCATGAATTTCTTCACATATGACCATACCCCATCAATTGAATTGGTTTGGCTCCCTGTGCGCACGCCTCTTCTGCCACGTCGCAGAACATGAAAAACACATTTCTCACAGTGGGCCCGCCAAAGTCTACCTCGGTATTTGTGCTAGCGTCGTTTTTAGTGCAGAATGCCTCGGGGCATATGAATACTCTATTTTGTATAATTTTTTGCCCGATTTCAATTGCACGGTCCATAATATCTAAAAATGATAAATACATATAATTAGAATAATATTTTGGAGACTCTTCTAGAAAAACACTCAAATATATAAAAATATTATGACACCATTACCGACTTATCATCCATGTTTGCCTTTCGTTGTGCCATGGTTTTCTATTTTCTCTTCATTTTTGATTAATTAACATATCAGCTCCCATATTTCCTTGCATCATGAACAATCAAAGCCATATGATTACCAATTTTTTCTCTAATTGTTGGTTCCAACCCTCTCAAGTATCTAGATGCTTGTTATGGTCCACTCTAGCTAAATTATTGCGACTTGCCAATCTCAAAGATTTTGTTGTATATTCATGGATGCTTTTGCTTCCTTATATGCACTTTTGATAAGCATTAACCAAATATTGTTCATAATTTGGAGGTAAAAATCTTCTTTTTAATAGTTGTTTCATTCTTTCCCAAGAGACACAGGAGCTCGCCCTTCTCCCCTTCTTTTTTCTTTCAATTGAGTCAACCACACTGAAGTTCCTCCCTTTAGCCTATAGGCAACAAATTTTAACTTCCTCCCTTCTGAAATTTCTGTGTATTGAAAGAACCCATCTACTTCTTCTAACCAATCTACAAACCCCCAATATTAAGGTCACCACCAAAAGATTGAATATAAACCTTCAATTTGTATTCATGGTCACCTCCTCTTTGCCAAAGTTGACGATCCTCTCTTTGTATAACTTCTTCTTCATTCTGAAGTCGTTAGTTCTCATGATAGGCACTGGAATTTGAGGTCGTTGTGCAGGGGCAACTTCCTAGACTGCTTTATCCTCAATTATTTGGTTATTGCTACCTTGCATCAAAGTTTGCTATTGCCAAAAATTTTAGTCAATTAATGTTCGATGTTGCGAATTGATGTCTCGTGTTCGTCAAGCTTTCTCCAAACATCAGGTAGTCCCTAATCTTTATCATTAGGAATAGTGGCCATTGTCAGTTTAAAAAAGCTTTGTGAGATTCAAAGCTCTGATACCACTTGAGGCAGTACGTAAGCAAAGTAACAAAACAATTCCAAAACCTAGAATTGCAAAACTGATTTTGAAGAATCAAGTTTATTGAAAGAAGATATTGAATAAAAAAATCTGTCTAAACACCACTAAAATCAAGTATTTATAGCCTTAAACATGTACTAGAAATCAGGAAATAAAATAGCTATTCAAATCCAAATAAGAATTCTAAAACTTTTAGATATGTAATACAACTCTGCTAATTTTATTTCCCATCATCTTGTATTTCTTCATTTTAGGGATTCTGCCTTTTTTTGCATCATTTGAACAACGTCAATGGGTCACTACAAATACCAGAAGATGGTGTGTTTTGTGTTTCACATGTTCTTTGATTTGTTGCTATCTTTTGCCTCTTGACTTTTGATGCATCGGTCATTGCTCATCGTTTCAAGTTCATCCTCTTCCATTTCTCCTATTTTGAGCTTATCGTCTTCCATTTCTACTGTTGTGAGTGCCTTTAAAGTTTCAAGCATTAACAAGCAATCGCTAATTCACACAGTAAATTCAAACATGGAAAAATCTTTGTTAAAAGGTCAAAAAAGAGACTAGTGGTGAATAGGAAATGGAAATGGGCATTTGTATAAAATGTATTCTCATTTATTCAATTATTTATTTGTTTAGGAGCCCTATTGTATCTCAGACATTATTCTCAAGTAGCTAAGGCAACAAAAAAATTGTGAAGCCTAGAAGACTCTACAATATTTCTAGAGGTGGCTTGGGCAATTAGAGGATGTTTTATCTCGCAAGAAAGCTTCAAAACTTCTTTAAAATAAATTGGGTGCCCTTGGCTTACAACCCACTTGAAGTTCTGCACGAACTTGGCCACCCATAAATTGATAGTGACCAATCTAAGATTCTTTACGGGGCATACCTTTCAACCAGCTCCAAATGGTGCAAGCCTCAAGTCACTGCCACGAACATCCACATTAGTGCCGCCATCACTTTCCACGAATCTCTCCGGCTTAAAAACCAAGGGCTCTTCCCAAACCTTAGGGTCGTGAGTGATGTGCCACATGTTTGCCAAAGCAGTAATGTTTGATGGAATGAGCATTGCATTGCTAAGCTGCACATCAGAAGTCGACAAGCGAGCCCCAGACTAGAGGGAACATGGTGGGTGGACGCGAAGAGCCTCCTTCACCACCACTTGCAGGTACGGTAGGTTGGCAATGTCAACATCTGTTATATTTCTGCTGCCCACAACATCGTTCAATTCCCTTTAAAGTTTTCCTTGAATGTCTTGGTTCAACACCAACTCTGCTATGACCCACTCTGTCAAGAGAGCAGTGTGTTAATGCCACGAAAGATCATTTCCTGCAATCAAGTAGGAGTATAATACAGGTAAATTATATGAATCATAAGCTATTTATTGAATGACCAAAGAGTCAAATAAATAATCAAGGGGTAGGAATATTGTGGTTTACGAGACGAACCATAGGATTGCAATCGTGTCGTCTTTTTCCATCTTTTCTTCATCCTCTAAAGAGAGCATCATATTGACAAAGTCTGCATCATCGGACAAATTGGTCGACTCAACATTTTGTTGGTGTTCTTCAATTATTCTTCCAACGAATTTCTTCACTTTAGGAACAAGAACTACACAACGCTACTTGATGCGGTAAGGGTCGTAGAAGTAGCTTAGCCATGGGTGATAGTTTGATAAATTGAAAGCCCCTAGAGTTCAAACCTTTATCTAACCATCTCATGAAGCTCCTTAAGCTCCTTGGTGTCTTGTGTGACATCGTACCTCTTACCAAATACACTTCCCATGATGTTGTTCAATGCTGCAGCTTGGAGATGCTTCCTTAGCCCCAATGTTTAAAAAGGCGAACTGAGGCGCGCCTTGAGGCGTACACCTTAGTGATTTTTTTGCAAAAATATGCACAGAGGCTTAAGCCTTAGTGCACTTCAATGAGGTTGATTGCAAGGCTTAAGCCTCATTTAGGAGGCATTTTTTAATGTTGGTTTTATGTTTTGTTTTACTTAAAGTACAATTTAATTACAAAAATGCCATTAGACCTAATGACCCATCGTGTCTTCACTTCTAAAACCCTAAAATCCCATCAACATCGGTTCTATCTTCTTCCCTGCTTCACGGCGGACTTCCCTGCTTCGCGACAAACTCCTTTAGATCTTCTTCTTTTTTCATTTTTTTAACAATGGATGAACGACAACACATGGACAACAACATATCGTTATTATTGATGTGTTGTTGTTGGACAGCAACACAGTGAAAGTTGTTATGTTTTTTTTTTGAGGAAATTGAATATTGTCATGTAACTCATGTTGATTTGTGTGAAATTTGGAGGTGTTTGAGAATATTATTAAGCACTACTATTTGTTTCTAATAGTTGCATGCTTGCATTTGTGAATGTATTTATTATGTTTATATAATTCATAATAATATTTTATATGTTATTTTCAAAAATTTACTGAGGTTTACGCCTCACTCTGCATTAAGGCTTACACCTCGCTTCTCTTGAAGAAAACGCCTTAGTTACGCCTTTATAACATTTAAACATTGCTTAGCCCATTTTTTCCTCAAGGGATTGCTCGTTGGCAATGACATTCAACATGGTGGAGCAATCAAGTTGGCGCCCAAGCTCTTTGACTGCTATTCTCTTGAAAGCAAATAGTTAAGATGAAGCAATATTCCTATGGAACCACCAATAAATTCCATTTGGGGCAAAACCCATGGCTCGATCGAACATCAACTTCATAGCAGATCCTTAATGAGGCAATTGGCAAAATGAGGGGATGTCAAGATTTCTAGCATTGTGTGTGGATCAGACGCAACCACCACTGGTGTCGAGCAAAGAAAGAAAGCCATGAGTTGGGTTGCAAATCGAGTAGATGCCATCAGCTGCTAGTGTTCGATGGGCTAGTCTACGACTCAACTTGAATATGCTACCAAAAATTAGAAGACCTCTCAACCCTGTTATAGCAACAATGCCTTTGTGGTTTTTGCTGTTCTTCCAAGCAATTCCATTAGCAGCGAAAGCCCACGTTAAAAGCCCTATTGTGGAGAAAATGATGAAAAAGGACAGGATAGCAAGGCATAAAAAGGTTTGTGGTACCTAGAAAGGCTTGGAGTGTAAACACCCACCACCTTGCATCCGTGGAAGCCAAGCCTAAATCCATTGAATAGATGGTTAGGAGAGAATGAGAGAGGGGAGGGGCTTTGTATCCCAAGCTCTTTGTTGGTGATGAGTGCATGGCTTTGTGAGTTTATATAGGCAAAATGTCTCTCAAGAAGGAAAGTTGGTGAGCCATGTTACCTTTTTTACATTGTAGTATAGTAGAAAAGTGAGTTATAGCTGCATTTGGTGAAAAGGAAATAAATAAAAGGCATCATTAATGGAGATTTGTAAATGATGTAGTGAGTAAAAAATAATATTTGAATGATGGTAAGTTTTGTTGAATTGGAAAGTGTTAGGTGGCCTTTTAGCTGAAAAAAGCAAGTGAATCTATTAATTGTGTGGATCTATTAAATAATTTATTAATTGCATGGGTCCAATAAAAATATTTATTAATTGCATGGTGGTAAGATTTGAAGGATTTAGGAAGAATAAGATCATCTCTAATGGGAACGTGAATTGGGGAAAAATGTTTGTCACGTGGGGTAAGATAGACATTAAGATTAAAAAAAACATTCTCAAATGCAAATGTTTATTACTATGTGAGTTGACGTGGCAACAATGGTGTCCATATTGAATGTCTAATTCTAGAAGTTTTGTACCCACAATTTTACTTCTAGACATCTTCCTATAATGTCTAGAACAAGGTATTTAATATGGGTATTATTGTTACCACATTAGCTCACATGCTACTAGACACTTGCATTTTAGAGTGTTTTTTTGGTTCCAATGTCCATTCCATCCTACGTGGCACACATTTTCCCCCAATCTACATTGTCATTTGAGATGCTCTAAAATAATTAGTTTGCATGTTTGTTGGAGGAAAATCATATTGGATTTTGTTCCTAAATTTCAAAAATGAAAAAATTGCCCATATTGATGCTTTATTTTTGAAAAAAGTCATAGAAGTAATTATCGAATCTTATTATAAATTTATAATACATTGCCACGTTGCGATTATTTTCTTTATCATTTTTAGGAAACTTTTGTTCTTATGATTTAAAGATTGTGATTGGGTATCGTACTTTTGCTACCTAGTTGTAAGACTCCTTTGGATTCTCCTTATTATTGTTTCTTTTCTTAATCTTAGCATTAAGTATACCAAAAAGTATACTCATGACCTTGTTGAATAGCACAAGAGGTTAAGGTAAATTGTTTTTGATGAAAAGAATGAGAACTTATATTGAAAAATAAACTACGCATGTTGTGAGCATCACAGTTGTGCCCCAACACTGACATGAGCGCGGCTCGGCCTAAAACACTCACTAACCATGGTATACTAGACGACCAAATAAATGTCTTAGTGAGCCTTTGTACTTGTTGAACTATACTCTGTATATCTTGAAAAAATAATAAATTCAAGACATTTTAAAACAAATGCGGAAACAATTCATAAATGTCAGTTTCCAAAACATTTACAAAATTCTCAATAAAACATACTATTGTATTCATATCTAACCCCTTGTCCTGTGTTATACAATTATATAAAGCTTACAAAATACAAAATAGATACAACATGTCTGCAACATACATCAAGGAGAGGTGGCAAACTAGACTTTATGCCTTCCCTTTGTTGTGATCTGTGCCAGATGAGGTGCCTATAAAATGTTAAAAGGTGAGCATATCAACAAGCTTAGTAAGTAGATATTCACTTAGAAATCAAGTATTCCCTAGTACCTCATGCAACTAATTATATGAAATGGTAAATAGCTAAAGTAGGGCATCAAGGAATATATAAACAAGATAATAAATGCAAGTCATTCAGTCCATTGGCTCATACAATTGTGACTACCTGCACATGCCCATCGGTAGTCAATTTACCCATCAAAATAAAGATAGCACTCACTTACCAATACCTTGGCCTTTGTATTGTTTAGTTGAGTTCATCTAAGAACTTAATGGTTCTATCCAAAACTACAACACACACAACACGTGTATCCATTCCATAATGATTTCACCTACGCATAGGGAGCGGCGACAAGGGAACTTCCTTGACACCAGTCACAATTATCCCGAGTGGCCGTAGTGATATGCATCAAGGTCAAGGGTATAATACTAGACTGTCCATCGAGGCTCACTAACTGAAGTCGAGTGAAACTATATCATCAGGTCCACCTAGTCCACAGTCTAAATGAAACTAAATATAATTATAAACATGGCATTTACCTTGCATGCAGAAATACTAGCTCAGGTGATTTCCTAAACCTCTACTAGTTTGACACACACATATCTAATAAAAATGGGCATTTGTATAAAATGTATTCATTTATTCATTTGTTTATTTGTTTATGAGTTCTATTGTATTTTAGACATTATTCTTAAGTAGCTAAGGCAACAAGAAAATTGTGAAGCCTAGAAAGAGGCTACAATGTTTCTAGGGGTGGCTTGGGCAATAAGAGGATGCTTCATCTCGCAAGAAAGCTTCAAAATCTCGCTAAAATCAACTGGATGCTCTTGGTCTGCAACCCACTTGAAGTTCTGCACCAACTTGGCCACCCATAAATTGACAGTGACCAATCCAAGATTTTTTCCGGGGCATACCCTTCGACCAGCTCCAAATGGTGCAAGCCTCAAGTCACTGCCTCGAACATCCACATTAGCGCCGCCATCACTTTCCACAAATCTCTCTGGCTTAAAAACCAAAGGCTTTTCCCAAACCTTAGGGTCGTGAGTGATGTGCCACATGTTCACCATAGCAGTAGTGTTTGATGGAATGATCATTCCATTACTAAGCTGCACATCAGAAGTTGACAAGCGAGCCCAAGATAAGAGGGGACCTGGTGGGTGGACACGAAGAGTCTCCTTTACTACAGCTTGCAGGTACGGTAGGTTGGCAATGTCAGCATCTTTAATATTTTTGCTGCCGACAACATCATCCAATTCCCTTTGAAGTTTGCCTTGAATGTGTTGGTTTAACACCAACTCTGCTATGACCCACTCTGTCAGGAGAGCAGTTGTGTCAGTGCCACGAAAGATCATTTCCTGCAATCAAGTAGAAGTATAATAAAGTTAAATTATATAAATCATAAGCAAGTTATTGAATGACCGAGGAGTCAAATAAATAATCAAAGGGTAGGAATATTGTGGTTTACGAGACGAACCCATAAGACTGCAATCATGTCGTCTTTTTCCATCTTTTCTTCACCCTCTAGAGAGAGCATCACATCGACAAAGTTTGCATCATCAGACAACTTGGTCGACCTACCATTTTGTTGGTGTTCTTCAATTATTCTTCCAACGAATTTTTTCACTTTAGGAACAAGAACTGCACAACGCTCTTTGATGCGGTAAGGGTCGTAGAAGTAGCTTAGCCATGGAAGATAGTCTGATAAATTGAAAGCCCCTAAGAGTTCAAACCCTTCTCTAACCATCTCATGAAGCATCTTGAGCTCCTCGCTGTCTTGTGTGACATTGTACCTCTTACCAAATACACTTCCCATGATGTTGTTCAATGCTGCAGCTTGGAGATGCTTCCTTAGCCCTACCTTCCCCTCAAGGGATTGCTCGTTGGCAATGGTATTCAACATGGTGAAGCAATCAAGTTGGCGCCCCGTCTCATTGGCTGCTATTCGCTTGAAAGCAAATAGTTGAGATGAAGCAATCTTCCTAAGGAACCGCCAATAAGTTCCATTTGGGGCAAAACCCATGGCTCGATGGAACATCAACTTCATAGCAGATTCCTTAATGGGGCGATTGGCAAAATGAGGAGAAGTCAATATCTCTCGTGCTATGTGTGGATCCGATGCAACCACCACTGGTGTCGAGCCAAGACTAAAAGCCATGAGTTGGGTTGCAGATTGGGTAGATGCCATCGCTGCTAGTGTTCGATGGGCTAGTCCGCGACTCAACTTGAATATACTACCGAAAATCGGTAGACCTCGCGGCCCTGGTATAGCAACGTTGCCCTTGTGGTTTTTGCCATTCTTCCAAGCAATTCCACCAACGGTGAAAGCCCACGTTAAAAACCCGATTGTGGCGAAAGTGATGAAAAGCGAAAGGATAACAAAGGCATCAAATAGGTTTGTAGTACCCAAAAAGGCTGGAAGTGTAAACACCCACCAGCTCGCATCCTTGGAAACCAAGCCTAAATCCATTAGACAAATGGTTAGGAGAGAGAGAGAGAGGGGGGAATGGCTTTGTATCCAAAGCTCTTTGTTGGTGATGAGTGCATCGCTTTACGAGTTTATATAGGCAAAATGTCTCTCAAGATGGAAAGTTGGTGAGCAATGTTACCTTTAATGGAGATTTGTAATTGATATTGTGAGTTATGGCCGCATTCGGTAAAAAGGAAATAAATAAAATGTACCATTAATGGAGATTTGTAATTGATATTGTGAGTAAATGATAATATTTAAATAATGATATGTTTTGTTGAAATGGAAAGTGTTAGGTGGCCTTTTAGGAATTAAGGCAAGTGACTATTAATTGCATGGGTCCAATAAAAATATTTATTAATTGCATGGTGATAAGATTTGAAAGATTTTGGTAGAATAAAATTAGAGTCGTGCTATAGGCACCCAACCCTTACTAAGGGCACCACATTTTTTTGAATTAGTTTATGTTTATAATTTAAATGACATATTTTTCACTCTCTAACAATGAGGTGCACTTATGCAAAACTAGGGGGCCTATAGCGTGACACTACATTTAGACATAGGTTGTCGTGTCAGTTATCACCAACCATTACTATGTTTCAAGTCTCGGTGGAAAATGACCCAAGCCTGTGGTTTCGAACACACAGGACCGAAACATAGGTTATTGTGTCGGTTGGTGTTAACTGAGATATGCATATATGTTTTGGCACAAGGCCACTAAGACCACTTGTATTGTCTTAGTGGTCACCCATCAAGTTGGGTGTCTGATCACCTTATTTGGGTGTTGATTGGTATAGACCCATACTTTAATACGGGTCTCAGCAAGACCAAGACCACTTTACAACTCTCGGCTCTATGTAACTATACAACACGGGAATCACAAAAAACCATCCTATGATGGCTAAATTTTAATGAACAGGGTATAAGAGGAACTCGGGCTTTATGTGTGAGAGAACGATGATTTTGAGTTTGTTGTTATGTGTTTTGAGTGGTGGGGTACATTGGTTGACATTAGGGGCATGTTGGTAAAATGTTGAGGTGCCCTCAAAAAATTGATGGGTGCCTAAAAAATAGGGTGCCCTCAGTAAGTGTTGGGGTGCCTAGAGTGTGACTTTAAAATTATGGGAAATGCTTAAGTAGCCCACTTTGGATACCACCATACGACATCAAGTGGTCATGGCCATGTGATCCACTTCGACCGGTGTGCAAAACATATCTCGAGGTGTATCACACGGAAACAACCCACTCAGTGCTCATTTGGTGATGTCAAAAGTGGGCTAGCAAAACATTTTTCTAAAATTATTTGTTTTCATGTGTTGGAGGAGAATCATATCAGATATATTTCCTAAATTTCAAGAATAAGAAATTGTCCCTATTGCTACTTGGTTGTAGGAGTCTTTTAGATGCGCTTTGTTATTTGTCCATCATATCTCAATCTGAGCATTAAGTATACCAACAAGTATACTTATGAACTTGTTGAATAGCACAAGAGGAAATATGGTGGTTTTGGGCATTGGTGAGGTGGCATCGGTGCCTAGATGGTGCCTTAGTGATCCTAGGCGGCCAAAAAAAATATTTCTTTGGAGGCCCTCAAATTATTATTTATTCATTTATTGGTCCTTAAGTAACTAATTTCTTCTTAGTCAATATGATCCATATTTAATATAGTTGAAGAATACAATTAAGCTTCTAGGCACTAACGTAATATTTTTTGTTAAGATTTGTTGTTAGGTATTCATATTGCCAAATTTAATTTTAATTAGTCCCTTCATTTTTCTAAAAATTGTTTAGAAGGACTTATCCCGCCTAGACATTCTACCTCAAAATGCCTAGGCGACCACTTAGGTGTCGCCTTGCAATTATTATGAACAATGAACTTTATTAATGTTTTCATTTATTTATTTTTATTTTTTCTTGGTTTGCACCATCGGGTATATAGAAGCTGATTAGGCCTCAAGCAATCCAACAACAATGACTCTATTTATGGGACTCAAAATCGAGACCTCTACTAGCCTTTGTGCTGAACCACTAAAACCAGCTCCGTTGGTACGGTTTCATTTTACTCCCATTCTATGAGAATGTTAGTTTCTAAGAGTCATTAGTTGGGGTTCTTGCAATTGGTTTATTGTGGACATGATGTACAGGATGGAATTTTGTAATCGTCTTGCTCTTGCATCCTCTTATATGGTTTTCAATTTTGATTGTGAGGCAGGCTATTTAATCCATGTTGTTTATTGTTTAAGGTTTCGACGAATGGCTGAGCAAGTGATGGCAAACAATCTGTTGGAGATGTTGAAACCATTCTATATAAGAGCGTCTGAAGCGGAAGTATAATTACTCATCACCACTGCCGACTGCCCCGTAGTAGTCGGTATCATAGCAGTCGTCTTTGCTGGTGCAACAACAGGCTTGACCCTCTCTACCAATGTCTCTGACACTGCCGCTGGTGTAGTAACAGCTGACGTTAGGGCTGCCTGTGTGGTAGGTACTGCCAAATCAGTAGTCGGCGCCGCTGTAGGCACTCTCGAGCCTCGTATATATTCCATAAGCTCCGCCATCTGTGCTTGCTGTAACAATTGATGATCCATAACTCTCTACACCATAGTCTGCAGATAAGCTACCTCTTTAGTGGGGTCACTGGTCTTCCCCACCTCCGCTGAGTAGTTGGTGGAGTAGTAGTAAGACTTGTTCGTCCGTCCATCATAATATGCACAATCCAACGTGCATCGGATCAAACAGTATATACACTTACAATATATATTATACAATCAAAACATACACGTATATAGATTCCTGAATCTACCCTCCTCACATCAATTCCTAACTATAAGTTTATTCATTACTTCGTGTTTCCACATATAAGTTTATTCATTAAGTTTTATGCTTTTTATTAATTTCCTTTCCTGAGGTTCATCGACCTTCGCTCTGCTACCAAAATGTGACAACCCCAAATCCATTGGCCGCCACGGCGTGCACCGTGCCCACAGCCTTGCCATATCATCTTTCGACTATGTCCCACGTCCACTAAAAACTTTACCAATCGTCGTATAAGATAAGAATGTACAACAAAACTCTTAAAACATCATAAAGTACAACAGAAACAAATTTATTAATCATAAAACCTAATGTGGAAACCATACCAAAAGATAATCCATATACATATCAAAGAGATTCTCAAAATATCAAAATATCAACTTCCAAGTGACATACAGGTCAAGTCTATCTCTCACATACCCAACATAAAACGATAAAATGTAAACAAATGTACGAGTAGGGACAATCACAGTCAATCAATGTAGTCCTCAAGCTTGCCCTTCCCTCTACTAGTACTAGAATATGCACTCAAGCCATCACAAAAGGTAGATGACGAGTTTAGAGTGAGTATTCCCAAGGGAATTCACCAAGTAAATACAAAGTAAATGTGGTGGCCCCAATTTCCACATTGGTCCGCCACGGGAGGCCACGCGGGACCACAACTGACCATGTCACCTCCAGCTGTGTCCCATGCCCAATTATCCATTATTAATCCATTTCCTATTAACTTTAGTTCCTCTAATATCATTTATCCTTAAATTATGCCCTTTTATATCATTTAACCATAAATTACGCGGCGAAAGATTATGCAGCGGAAGTCTCAAATCATTAAATGATACCAAATGTAACAAGTCTAAATATCAATTAATCTAATGTGGAAACCATACCAAAATGTAGTCCCCAAATATAAATCAAGTGTCATCCTCAAAGTCATAAACAAACTAGAATATAACTCTCACAACCCAAACCCAGCATAAAACAAATACATACATACAATCAACAGGCGTATAAGAGGAGTAGTTCACGTCTTCAGTCAACAGATATTCTTCACGTGTCTCCTTGTCCCCGCACTTATCAAATCTGTACTCAAATCACCCAACACATACGGTGACGAGTCCGGTGAGTAAACTCCCAAAGAAAACCATCGAGTAAATAATAACAGATTCGAAGCCAATAACTAACGTTAGCTACACATGCAAAAGTATGGGCAGCCATAAAATCCCGCATGTGTAGGTAACAAGCATGCAAGATGATCAACGAATAATCATAATGTCAACAATATGCTCCACAACAATTACGATAAAACCAGACAAAAGTAGAATGCAATCTCACATACTAGATCATACTTCGTAGATTCGGATGACCCCGACTGAGCACATCAAGTCTAACCACATCCGAACTACTAACGGTGACCGGAATAAATCACAAACCCACCGAACACGTGCACCCCGCGGCTCGGATCACAATCCACCGGCGGCGCAAGTACACGTGCTACAATCAAGCATGCTTGATCACGTGTCACAATCGTCCCGAATAAACTCCGATAGAGAAAACAAATCCAACACCCATCGACCACCAGACCAACACATGATCCCCATGAGTATGTATAGCAACAACAACAATATATGCAAGAATTGAAAGAATTAAATACTCAAATGTGTTTCTGTTGGGGTTTACGCACCTATACCACACTCCGATTACCTGAAACTCAAATCTCAGTCCGATTCCTCCAAATCCCCGACTCCAATTACTATTCCTAGACTCCTGGAATTCATTTGTGAGGTTTAATGATCAATTAATGGGTTCATAATGTTAGTTTGACTCATTTTCTCATTTTCCAATTTTGGGAGTCCAGTGAACAATTAGCGCGCTAATGAAATCAATTAGCGCGCTAATTGGTCTCAATCACCTGTTCATTATTGTCTTCAATCAGCGTGATTAGCGCGCTAATTTCTCCAATTAGCGCGCTAAATTCACGTCATCGTTGAGAAGAAAATTTCCAAATTACAAGTTTGAACTCCAAACCCATAAATTAAATTTTCATGTTTCCATAAAACATCAATGACCTTAATTGCACCATTTAAACACGAATTACCATAATCAAACCCCAAAATCCACAAATCATGGAAATCACATTTTCAAAACCCATTTTGGAAAATCCTCCAACTTCTCCCAAATTTGATCAAATATATAACCCATATCATATCATTCTCATAAACACTAAATTTCCATAAATACGATGTTTAGTCCCTCCAAGAAATTCGAATTTACAAATTCAAACCCACATCAAAAATCTCATAAAAATCCAAGTTTAATGTATTTATACCTTTGATTCTTATTGTAGGAAGCCACAAATCAACCTCTCCACACTTTAATGGTTGTTCTTCCTCCTCTTCTTCTCCTCCAACGATTCTCTCTTCTCCTCTTTCACTCTCTCTCAAAACCACACTTCCTCTCCTTTTGATCGGTCAACACACATATATATATATACTTGGTTCTCATCAAGTGTGTGCACGAATCTCGAGGAGTATCCAAGGGTTCCTGATCACCCTGTGTCACTCCAACTCCTTACACCTTACTTGACACTAATGGCCCTGTTGTGCAACTCGAGAATCATCCAACTGTTTTTATTTTATTCAGCTCAACTATAGGACTTATTGATTTCCAATTGATTTAGCATATATCAATTATCTACCCTATTCAATAAATTCTCAAAATTTATGGGTAAACTCACCGTAGTTTCCCCGACTACCCGGCACCTCGTGCCTCGTGTCCCGTGTCCGCATGCACCCCGAGGTCATTCCTCACTCGTCAATAAACTACATTAACATACATATTGTAATGAAATTTACTAATTTGTACATTTTCATCACAATTTACCACAACAAGCATACAAAACGGACTGTATACCTAGTTCGAGTGCGCTCCAGCCTCGCTGTGGAACCCTCGACCGTCCTCGCTGGCATCCACATCTGCAATGACGTCATAATTAACGGCAATTTTAATTCGGGCCGTTACAGTAAAGCTGTTGGAATCAAAATGCTATAAATAAACATGAAAAACAAAATAATACAGGCAACTGTGGAAGATCATCGCATGCATAAATATAGCAGTGAAGCAAAGTGCGTGCACAATCAAAGTCAAACCAAGCCATACTTCGGGCTATCCGCCAGGCACAACCCTTGAGGATACCTCGAACGAGTCACCCTGGACCCTCTAGGTGGTTGGCGTATATCCACGGCACACCCACATATGCCTATCATACCCGGGTAGCATATTCACCGGTGCATGCCTAGACATATACTATGGCTTAATGGACCCTATGCCCCCACAACAATTAAACACTAGGTGGGGAGTGATCTATACCGTAAAGACATCAGGTAGGAGTAAACTCAACTACCGTAAAGACACCAGGTAATAGTACTCAGACACCATAAAGTAATAAAGAAATAGAGTGATAAATGAACATGACTAAATTCAAATAAATCAAACAGAAAGTACTAAAGTGAATTTCAGTTGGGATACTACACACCTCAAACCCACAATCCAATATCGTCCCTAATCCAATTGCACGTTTCAAATGCGTCCTATTACTTGTTAATCCGACCTAAAACCATAATTCCCCAATCAACCACATATATTCCTAAACCTTGTAACCTCGGTACAACTCCCAAATTATCGATAAAACCATCATATTTATACTCTACATAAACTATATAAGTACCTAGAACAAACCCCAATTGGTGGATTTTTATTTAAATTTTTTGTTTTAAAATTGCCCCAAACGCCACCGAAGATGTCACCAAGTTTAACCCTTCACGGCGTCTGGACGCCGTGGACACGCCATCACGTTATCTCCTCCCACGACATCTCCAAAGCGTCATTTCCCTATTTTTCCATATTTCGCCTCTGCCCAAGACGCCGCTAGTGGCACAATGGCTTCTGAATCCCATGACGTGCCTGATGGCGTCTTCGGCAGAAGGGGTTTTCTCAAATTTTGACCTCGGCTTGTTGTCGCGATCCGCGATCCGCGCTCGCTCCAACAAATCATTAAACACTCCATAAAGCCCATAAAATCAAAATCCCTCAACAACACACGTCCGAAAGCACTCGAGCGCATAAGGGGAGACCGACGAGTGCCCACACAAACTCGGCGTTCCTAATAATCACTTAAAAATCAAAACAACCATAATAACAACACCAAAACCACCACCCGAACCTCAATTCCACTTCAAAAACCCATAACAACACCCATTCATGTTAGTGTGCTCAAATCTGCAACGCGAAACCTGTGACGACCCCGAATTCCCAATGCATTTGGGTACGCCCGGCCTAAACCAGTGCAGGTCCCGAGTTAGTTCTCGACGAACCTGACGAGCCTAATCAGTCTCAAATCATCAAAATTTCAATATTTATGAAAGATTTATTGCAAATTATAACATAGCGGAAGCAATTTAGATATGAATCAATTATTGAGAAATAATTCAATTAAAGGAAAGTCAGGAAATCTATGTATGTGGAAACCCCGAATATTAATGTACCTCAAACGAAAACCAAATAAAATCTTACATGATATTAAATACCTATGATTTCAAGTTCAAACCAACTTTTCGTAGCCTAGGGTGCTCGAATTCAATCGCAAATCCTCACGAAAGTCTCCTAAGCAAGGTCCTTTACACTTCGATCACTCGGATAAATCTACACCAACCGTCACAAACTAGACGGTGAGCAACTGAGAGAAAATTTAAAGTAATACTAGCAGAAGATAATAGTAATTCATGAATATCAAATGAACAGTCTAAATATCATGCAAAAATTAAAGACAGGCAATATAACAAGATAAAGGTGCATGATAAACATACTATCAAATATAATCGAAAACATATATGTTCTAAGAAAACAAGCGAGGCAGTGAGTGGTCACATCACAGCATACGGAAAGAGGACGCTGGCTCTTTCCGGGCAATGTCGCAACACTCGCGCAAAGCATCAGAGGGACACAGGCCTCCGAGCGTACGGAAAGAGGACGCTGGCTCTTCCCGGGCAATGTTACGGCACTAGCACAGCTTGACACAAGAGGGACACAGGCCTCAAGTATCACACCGACCCACTCACGCCGAGAACACACATACCAAGGAAACAACAAGATAGGAACATCGACAACGACAATCAATAAGTATCAATGATCGAAAATGAATTACATGCAATGTTCTTACTGGCTTACAATCGTACACGAGCTTTAGGGCAAGTGCACTTACCTGAACTGTCGTGACCCGCAAAATCAACTCCGAGACTTTAACACGTCTCTCGAGATTTCTCGACTACCTGATAAGGATTTTAAGTCCCAAAGGTCAGTTTAAGTCTTTGTATTTAGTCTTACGGTGAGTCTTTATAAATTTGTTTGTTTAGGCGACTTAAACCGTAGGGAAAAGTCCCCCGATACGGTGAATATATTCCTACTTTCATATGTTATGGGCCTTAACACAAACTTGTCCCTCTTATGGCCTTTATTGGGCCCCAAACACTAGCTCCATATACACCTTAGTGTTTCATTTGTTAGACTCTTGTTGGGCTTAAATACCTAAGCCCACTTCCATAAAATTAGATTATTATAGGCCCTATTATATATTAGCTATGATTGGCCCTAACTCAAGTCCATTTACATACACTTATATGTGTTAAGGGCCTTTATTAAGTAATGTGTACATTGGGCCTTTATTGGCATTACACAAGTCCACAATTTTTATTTTTTTTTTGTTCACACATATGGTACACCCCACACCCCAGCCGTGGGGTGTACCTCACCATTATGCACCCCAACCGTGGGGTGCACACCCCATTATACACCCCAACAATGGGGTATATACATCACATTATCCATACACACACCAACAGTCCAATACACACATACACACCAGTGGGGTGCCCACACATACACACACGACTGTTCACCCCATCACGCACCCCACCAGTGGGTGTACACACACTATACACCATAAACAGTCCAATAGTGCACCCCATCATGCACCCCACCAGTCACACACACACACACACACCCCTGTCCAACCCACACCCCAATACGGTCCTCACCAAAGATGCTCCACCTCCGGCCAGCCGTGATCGGGAATAGTGTCACCAGCCACGAAAACCCAACGACGGAGAGGACAGAGCATTGGCCGAGAGAGGTAGGAAGACAGAAGTCGTGGGGTGGGGTGTACACAAACCGAGAAAGAAAGAGAGGTTATACATTCGACTCGTCAACCCCGTGAGGCGAGTGGCGGTGAGGACGATTCCGGGAGGAGGTGAGTGTGATGACTGTGGTGACGCCGAGAGTGATGAAGAGAAGGGAGATGAGAGGCTGAGAGCGTGAGTGAAGAGAGATGGTAAGGGAGGAGATCGTGAGGGTGAGAGGGAAGAGAGTGAAACCGAGAGTGAGGAAATGGAAGGAGAGGCCGAGAGAGAGTGGTGGAGGAGAGGAGAGATCGAGAGGGTGAGAGAAGAAAGGGCGACGGTTAGGGAGGAGTAGAGGTGAAGGGTTAGGGTTTTTTTATAACATTATATATATATAAAACCCAAACCCTAAATATATTTATATATTATATATATCAGTTGGTCGAAATGACCATTTTACCCCTAGAGTTCCCTAAAATTCCCTCTATCCGAAATTCTCCGTTTTGTGCGTAGTCTTGCCTCGTCTCGCCAAATAAAGAAAATAATTATTCAATAATTCGTTTAAATGTGTTTTACTCCCCCGTTTATTGAGGCGAAGCCTCACTCAGTCTAAAAATTGCTCAAATGGCACGAGACCATAATGAACTACTATAATTACACACACATCAAAGAAACATAAAATCACCTCGATGTCGACTCCCGAGGCTCGAAATACTGTCTAGTATAACGTAGCCGGTTCACGGTCCTAATAATTGCGACACAAATCGAGTTAAAATTTGAGGGTCGTTACAAAACCACCTTCAAAACCCTTGAAAATACTCTGAATCATAAAGAAAGAGATGGGGATCGAAGAACCAACTTGATATCGATTCCTCTTGAGTTCTTGAGCTCTAAATGATCACTTGAATCACACCAAACCCTCATAAGCTCACCAATTTTTGAATTTCTCTGAGGAGAGAGAAAAGTTAGTGGAAAAATGAGAACAAATGATATATATATATATATATACATGGAAATGTCATCTCCACTCATACCTCAATCTCAAAGCATAGTGGATGGCCTAGATGTGGTCAAAAGGGCCCACTCATGTGACAAAGTTGACCTCCAACTCGATCCATTTACCTTGCCCTCCTAGTTACAACCACTCATTCCTAGCATTCCAATACCCAGCTCCGGACAGCGAACTGTGCCACTTTCGCACAACAACGGTACTATCGGTCTCAACCTCATTTATTATGAATTATTTAATGAATTTTATCATTTATTATGTATCCTCGGCCTAGTGTACTAATTGTTTGCCACCCGATATCTACTCCATCCGGTCGTGCTCCGTTCACGCTGTAAGACTCACGAATGTCCCCGCTGACATCCACGTCTGTAATTATGTCATAAATAACGACAATTATTAATTGGGTCGTTACATATAAGGTAATACAAAATACCAAGTCTACATCGATAACAAAGGATGAACAACTCCAATATCCTCAAATCAAGTCACCAAGCTGATGAGCTTTTCCCTTGCTCGGCTATAGATCTGCACTCAATCAAACACAAGAATGACAAGTTTTAGGTAAGTAACGTCAAACATGATGTTTACAGTATTTCGAAGGTAAATAAATAGTCTATATTCATGTCGATAGAAAGAAAAGTACAAAGAATGCATGAATAAATAAAGTTAGTAAATAAATCTAAATCAATCGAAAATTAGTATCCACGAAAATAATAGAAAGGCGCAAGTAGTCTTGACGAAGAAACGGTTATTGGGTCGAGGGAAAACACCTAACAAACTCGAAGTTTAGGACGTAGTTCACTCACACCATCCTAAAGTTCACGCGGATGCAGAGTCCCCGACAATTTGGCGAAGAACTCTCACCCCGTATAAATTCACAAGCAATATCATGCATCCCGAGTCTCTAGTTCTGACATATTACATCAGATGACTAGTCCCTCCTAAGGATCACGTTGATTCACTTGCCTTTGGACCACTCAATCAGAATGGAGTTTCAAACTAGAAATCAAGCAATAACAATAACAAATTAAAGCTCAAGAAATAACTGTAAAATTCTCACTAGTTTACTTACCCGTATCCAATGCTATTATGCACTCACATGCCCTTAATTCGTCTCTTACGAATCCTACGTGTGACTATCAGTGTCCTACAATCTCCTGTTAATCATTTAATTACAAATCCTTTAACTATCCTCCAAGACATCCCATCTTCCCTAATTTTATTCATTTGTTTAATTGGGTCAATTACTTGAGTATTAACTCGTATTTGATCCCATTTAAATACTCGAGATATCCCTAACATTTTCGAGAAAAAAATGAAAAATTGGTCTGATGAACAGTGTCACGCCGTGAGTGGCATCGTGGGAGAATTTCCTGGCGGCATCACTTAAAGCGTGAGACCACCATCACCTCTCGGTTTAGATGTCGTGATCGACATCATAGGGTGAAATGTTTCACAGTGTCCCTCGCAAGATCAATTTCTTAATATGTTCCGGGGTTTTCATCACCCCGGTTAGCTTCACCGCATTCGAGCCTATCCTAAACTTATTGGGACGCTCATTTTCACTAATTCTAACGTTCAAATGGAGCAAAATAGTTCTCAAATACCCTGGTGTAGAAATTAACTCAAAAATCAATAATAACTCCCCAAAAATACAAAATCAATCCAAACACCTAAAACAACCGTATGGTTGTGCTTCATAAAGATCAAACAATCCATATAACTCATCAAAATGTTCGAAAAACCAAAATTTCAAAATGTTGTCCAAAAATACCACAATGAAAACACTTAATATAGTCATCAAACTGACGAGAACCTAATAATGAATAGGAATATTACCTTGGTTCTTGCGTTTGGTCGCTCCTTGATGTCGTTCGGACGAAAATTCTTATTAGGATCCGACCCTCAAACTCGTTCTCACAAAGATGAAATGAAATGAATCGATGAAGGAGAGAGAAAAACAAAACTTTTATATTTATCTTTTTCATCTCCTCCCCGCGTGTATCCCGAGGCACATCACCACCCATCACCCATCTACCACACAACTAACACGAAAGGTTGACATAGTTGGGACACTCCCTCCCATGCACTCTATTCAATACACATTTTCCTAGCATTTTCGGACCCAGTCCGTAACATGACTTGCACCATCGTGTGCTCACGAACCTACTAAGGCATCAAACACGTTACCCAACATTTAATTATTATATTTTTAATGTATTTTGTCACTGTTTTAATTACATTTGTCCCCCGGACAACAAAATACCCGACCACCATTCGCCCCGGCGCTTGTAAAACACGTTTCTTCACAACAATGCTCACCCTCAAATGTCCTCACACGTTTGGGACATTGAAATTTAAATTCAGGTAAATAGATAAATAATACAAACACCGAACAAAAATAACATACATCAGTATCGACTACCAAGAATTGTTCACATGTATCACGACAATGGGCCCACGTACGACCTAAAATGACACATGGCACGAATTATGTTTTAAGGTTGTCACATTATAGGGTTTTGAACTTAATGTTTTCATACTCTTACGCTGCTTGCACAGACTTGTAGAGCTCGAGAGTTGAGATAATATTCTCACCACCGAGACCTTGAGACGAGATGAATTGTAGGATACCTAGTCTATAAATTGAGTTGAACATATCTTTTGATTGATTCATCGCACATTTGATTTGAATGGTAAATTCAAGTCTAAAATAAATTTGTTCTTGTTATGTTTCCTAGATAGTTCAATAAATACATTACTATTTATTTGTTTATGTTTTATCGTCTAATTTACTCTAGTGTTATATGCAACTATTCCCTATGGATTCGATAAACTCGGCGCAAACATTGTTTTGTGCCATTATTACTATCATGAAGCCCTACTCTTGGGGCTCGCATCAGTCGTGGCACTCTCTAATTTAATGTCTTGACTGTCCACATCGATGGCAAGTCCTGTAAGTCTCTACCGGAAGTCAGTTGGCTATGGGCACTCACTAACAAGGTGACTTACCTATTCACACCTATAACATTCTCCAACAAGTCTTTGTGCTGAGTAGTCTCGCCTGCTTGGTCCCTTACTTGACACCAGCCCCTGATGTACACTACCCTTACCTTTGCTCATACCATCTCTTGATTGTTGCACCTGTTATGGTACCAGTGGTGGTCGACTAGGGTAACTATGTGCTTGCGTAGGTGCAACATGCAATGACCCTAAAATCTAACTCGTGTTACATGTCAATTTAGGTTGTATGTGGACTCTTGTCGTGATACAATTGTCCAATTTTCAGTCGTCGATGACATGGTATGTTATTTTTGTTTGGTGTTTGTATTATATTTTATGATTTGAATGTAAATTTCAATGTCCCCTAAACGTGTGAAGACATTTGTACGTACGCGTTGGTGTTAGGAAATGGGTTCGGCCCGAGAGAAACGTGAATTACGGGTTCGAGCGGACAGTTGATGGTAATTAGCGGTCCGAAAGACGAATTAAAAATAAAACACTAAAAAAATGAATAATAAAATAATAAATTAGTGGTCGTCGAGTGACACGCGTAGGTCGTACGGTAGTGTGCACGCCCAAGTGTGATTGTTGGCGCGCATAATAAAATTGTAGGCAAATATATATATATATATATAAATATATTAAAATCAGAAATTTAAAAGAAAATGTGAAATAACCAAAAGGGTATTGACCTTATAAAGGGTATGGATAAGGATGGGGTATATTTTAGTCATTTGACCAAACCCCCAAAATATCAAACACCACCACTACACACAACAAATCAAAATAGAGAAAGAGAGAGACCGAACGAACGAGAAGGAGGGAGCTGAAAGATCGAGGAGACGCGAGAAATTGAAGGTGAGTCGTTTTTATCATTGATTTCATTGTTGGCATTGACGAGGTTGTCGATGTTGCGTTGTTATTGTTGTTGGGACTTTGTTGGTGGTGGTTGATAATAAAGATATTTTAATGGTGGTGTTGGGTTGTTAAGTTATTGTTGGTGTTGTTGTGTTGAAGAAGAGAGAAAATAAGGAGAAAAAAATTCAAATCAAACCAGGCTTCTGGTTCGATTGGGAAAAAGACCCTATGTGGTCAAGTCGAGTCGACCGGCCCTAGCCAGGGCGGATCAGCTGACCTGCCCAGATTTCGGTTAGGCTGAACATGGTCCAGCCGAACCGGACCCATTAGCCCAACCCAAATTAAAAATATATATATTATTATTATTATTTTCTTGAAATTCTAGAAAATTTAGAAAAATCCATAAAAATAGCAAAAATTCAAGAAAAATGATATTTTGACCAAATAAATAGAAATTTATGAATTTCTATAAAAAGTGAACCAGTAAGGAATTTTGCAGTTATTTCTTGAGCTTTAATTTGTTGTTATTGCTCTGTTCCGTATTTCTTTTGGAATTTTCATTGGTTAAGTGGTCCATTGATAAGTGAGTCATAGTTACTATTTATCTGCAATACGAGCTCTTATCTGGACTGTCACGGCCCAAATTTCTAATCTTAGATTTTGGTCGTAATCTGGGTCACCGACCCATGTCATGAGACCCGCGTTGGGACACGTGCACTGATCGAGGCACGTGGCCCGAGTATATTTTATAATTTATGTAATGAATGCTTAATTAATTGTATGTGTGTACCTTATACCCGAATTCGGTGGGAACGGGAAACACACCTCGAGTTGCGTGCGAGTCGAGGAGTTAGGTAGCTAGACTTTTGGTGAGTCTTATTTAATAATAATATGAATTTATAAAATATTTACATGCATTATGGAGTTATATATAGGCTTATAGTTATATGTGTTAATGTGAATCAAATCAAGGCTATAGATTCAACTAAAAATCTACAACCATTGGACTTACCTTGGGATGCACACTAGCACACACTCCCATATTGTGGTGTCATGTATGTGTGTCACTTGGCTGGAAAAAAACTAGTGGTGGTAGGAGTGATTTAAGTTCATAAGATCACATGGCGATGCACACACACTTAGATTAAAACCCACCACTATATATATATATATATATCAACTCTTGTTCTTTCTTGCTTCATTGTGCATGTTTGTTTAAACACAAAAAAAAAATCAGTTCTGTAGGTTCTTTTCTGCTGGAATTTCTGGGGGTTCTTTAAGGGTAGTTCATCACCAAAGTTAGGAGAATCAAACACACTCCATAGCTACGACTTGGGTAAGTTTTCTTCACTTACATGCAAAACAAAATTGGGGTATTTGACTTTTAATTAAGGGGTTCTATGTTTTAATTAATCAAAATGTTCAAAGGTGGTTTTGATTCATATCTAAGCTCTAATTGCAAGCATCAAGTTTCATATTTTTGGATTTTGTAAGTTTTTGCAAGAAAATAGGGTTTTCTTGTGATTTTAGGTTTGATGAATTTCGAGCTATTTAATGAGATTATTTTCAAAATCTAAAATCATAATTGAATTCTCCATTGAAAGACACTAGGGATAGCATCAAAGATTTCGAAAATCAGTTTCAATTTGGCAAAGTTATGAATTTTTAAAAATTCATGTGTTCTTCTCCAAAACCTTTGAATGCATGTCTAAATCCTTGTTTAAATTGATGTTTTAATGATGAATGAAGTACATGCTTTGTTATGTTGAAGGAATTAAGAGATTGGTTGCTTTGTGATGGCATTTGTTGTAGGAAATGTTGATTTGTTGTTGTTCAAAAAAATTGTGAAGAAGCAGAGATGTTGCACAACAGCGTCTCTGCAAATTTGGGAGGGGAGGGAACGCACGCACGCGTGTGCGTACGTGTAGTCTCTGGGCCAGTCCGACCGGCCAGACCCGGTTCAGGGGCCCAACCCCCCTTAAAAATAAAATAAAATATTATAAAAATGATAAATTAATAATAAATAAATAAATAAAAATGATATAAAATGACATTCCAAGGACGTAGGAAGTGTTCTGGGAGCGCGAGTGGGGTGTCGGGAAGCCGGATTAATTAGTGACTTGTGTAAATTGTGAGTGTACCCAATGGCAATTTGCTTGGCATTTCATTTCTATTAATTTATTGCTCTTGTATAGTTCTTTTGGACTGAATTACCATTTGTACTATGATATCATGTGTTGGTTGTGATCTATGCTCACTTAATGAGTCTTTGATAGCATGATATCCATTTCATTGTCACCTTCATTGACTCTATCTCATGCTATGTCTATTCTTGTTGTTTTTTATTTACAATTCCAATGATAAATAGCATGCTATTAGGTTAGTAAATATCTCATAATTACTTAATTGGACTTGTATTTCTTATTTGCTTAGGTGTATAGATGTGTCTATGCCTTAACGTTTCATACTTAGTCTTTCTTGAAATTTAAAAAGTAGTATTTGTAATTAGGTCCCATACTCGATCGAGGTATGCTCGACACACAGGGTTAGAGTCCCTGGGGATGTCGACACATATTACCTGACACTGTATGGCACTCGGGGTTAGAGTCCTTGAGGTGGTCTACACACTGGGGTTAAAGTCTTTGGACTCACTTGGGTTAGAGTCCCTTGTGATTTATGATTAGGAGTCGGAGTGAAGGGTTCACTACCGACTGAACATAATTCACCACTAATTAGCCTAGTGTCAGTTTCACTTGCTTAACTCTGGTATTTACTTGCATATGATTTATTTTTCTTTCAGTTTTCCTAGTTATATGCTTTTAAATAACAGTCAATTATATTTGGAAATGAAATTTAAACTTGTCATCGGGGATTACTGTTTATTTTTTGTACTCACCGTCCTTTTTATGACGATAGGTGCAGATCCATCTACTAGCCAGCCAGGTAAGGAGAAGATAAGAGATTTTACCTGAGTAGCGACACGGCACGACTTTATTGTAGGTCTATTTTGATATTTTGTATGTATTAGATACTATATGTCTTTCTTGAGTGTTAGTTCCCCGACCAGACTTAGACTGTTTGTTTGTATTTTGAGGTTATCTGATATATATATATATATATATATGATGTCATTTCCTTGTTTTCCACATTTAGGTTATTTTTCAATTGACTTCCGCATAATATATAGATTTGATTATGCACAAATTTTATAAGCTTCCGCATATTTAAATGACTAAGACTTTCGCTAAATAACAAACCATGTTCATAAAGTTTTAATTAACACTAAATGCTATAAAAATGGATTTGGACATAAGAAGTGAGATGTATAGGTTGTAAGGCTGACTAATACGTAGTTAAGTCCTACGAGGCTAGGATTAAGGCTTAATTATGGGATTAGGCGGGCGTGATTAAGAGGTTGGGTGATTACATGGAGGTTATTATCGGGTCATCACATGGACTTACGGGTCTATGGTTATTATCTCCAAGGGTTTGAGTGTACATTGGGGGCACTTATCGAGGGTCTCGATGGATATCTCATCTATATTCACGATTGGTTATTTACGCTTTGCGTATCCATGCACTCCTTTTCTTTCCTAAACCCGAAGATTCTATTTATTGGGCTTTTGCCACGACTCAATGACCTTTTAGTCGAGACTCCTTGCTATTCAATTTTCGTATTCCAATATATATTCGATTGGTTTATTTACAGTTTTGTGTATTCATGCACTCCCTGTTCTTTCTTTCTATCTGTGTGAATTAGACTGATTTATTTATTTCGAAATGTTGTATTTATGTCCTACTAGGCATTACTTACTTGGGCTCGTCATTCTTATGCTTGACAGAGTGCAGATCCACATTCTAACAAGAGGAAGGCTCCACAACTAGGTGATATCATTAGAGGATACCGAAGCAGTTCTTTCCATATGTCAGACATAGGTGATTCTTTTTGTATTATTGTATTATTCTTTTGAACTCTCTCGAATTTCTCTCTTTCTAACGATTTTTTTGTCAGCAAATGTGAGGCGATGGTGTTGTTCATATTTTTGGGTTGTCAAATGACCATTTTGCCACATCCTTATCCATTGTCCTTTATAAAATCAATGCCCTTTTTGGTCATTTCATATTTCTTGATTTTTATTTACTTATTATATATATATATATATATATATATATATACTTTATATATAAATATGCATATATACTTGTATTTTTGTTCTTATAATTGTGTTGTGCGCGCCAACGAGTTCACTCAGGCATGCATCCTACCGTTCAACCCACGCGCGTCGCCCATAACCCCGCGTATCACTCGGTGTCTGTAACTCACATTTCTCCCAGGATGAACTCAATTCACAACGCAAACATGCACTTACAAACATCTTTATACATTTGGGACATTGAATTTAATATTCGAGTAATAAATAAATAGTACAACATACCAGACAAATATAACATACCTTAATGTCAACTCTCGATGACCAAAACAAGTACACCATGACTAGTTGGGCCCACCATATGACCCCGAAATGACACGTGACATTTGTTAGAATGTTAGGGTCGTTACAACAGTTATCAAGTTAGTATTAGTATGGCACCGTTTGAGGCATTATACGGAAGGTCGTGCAGATTTCCATCTTATTGGGAAAAGCCCGAGGATGTGGCAGTTATTGGGCCAGAGATTGTGATGGATCACCAGAGAATATATGCATGATCAGAATGAGACTGAAAGGTACGCAAGAGTGGCAAAAGAAATACTATGACATGTATCATGGAGAGTTAGAGTATCAAGTTCGGGGACTATGTTTATCTGAAGGTGTCTTCAATAAAGGGTCATAGGAGGTTTAGGATCAGAGGGAAGCTTACATCGAGGTTTATTGGTCTATTCAAAGTTGGGAAGCGGATAGGCAAAGTTGAGTAAGAGTTGGAGTTGCCACCTTAGTTTTCTGGGATCCACCCTGTGTTTCATGTATGATGTTTTGACTAGATAGGCCGAGAGAGGGCAGACGGCCAATGGTGGACTTGAGTCAGATAGACTTATGTGAGAATATCACTTATGATGAGCAGCCTATTCAGATTTTAGCCGTAAGGTGAAGATTATAAGGAACAAGGAGATCCCATCAGTCCTTATTAAATGGCAACACTACGGGACGAGGAGTTGACGTGGGAGCTCGAGTCTTATATGGGCAAGTACTTTCCATACCTCTTCTGATATTCGGTAAGTCTTCCTTTAGTTTCGTTTTAATTTCGATGAAAAAATTCTAATTAGTTAGGAAGATTACAACGACCCTAAATTCTAACTCGTGCCACGTGTCATTTTAGGTCGTTCGTAAGCCCACTTACTATGATATGTGTGTTCGATTCTTGGTCGTCGACACCGAGGTATGTTATTTTTGTTTGGTGTTTACATTACTTATTTTACTACCCCGAATATGAATTTCAATGTCTCAAACGTATGAAGACGTTTATGGGTGAACGTTGGTGATGAGAAACGAGTTCAGCTTGAAAAAACGTGATTTACGAGTGCCAGGTGAACGATTGTTGGGTAATTAGTTATTCGGGAGGATAATTGAATTAAAACATTGACAAAATGCAATTTAATTAATAAATAAATGTTGTATAACATGTGTCGATACGTTGATACGCCTGGGAGCACACGACGATGCGATTCATGATGCGGTTCGGTGTGGAACACCCAAGAAATAGATATTTTGAGTAAAAATTAAAGGATAAGTCAAGGAGTCACCCAAACAAGTCATAAGGTTGAGTGTGAGGTAGGTGGGCTAGAGTGCTTAGGGACCGTTAGATGGGCCTCGAGATATGCGCGTGGTAGATGATGGAGTCAAGGCATAAAAGGCATCCATCACCTTTTTCTCTCGTTTCATTTTTCTCAACTCAAAACGGTGACAAAGGCTTAGGGTTTCGACGATTTTCGGGCAAATTGAAGGCCTAGGATTGAATTATGACATAGATTAAAGTGAGATCTCATATACTCATTCAATTCTCATCATTTTGATGCTTATTTTGTGCATTTTTGTCGCGATGATTTCAGACACCGAGTTGGTTTTTGAATTTTTACTAGGTTTAGGTGTTGATTTGGTGATGAATTGGTGATTTGAAATGAGTTGTTATGAATGTTTAAAGGAATTGGATTTCTTGACTTTTTGGTGGATTTTTGAGGATTTTTGTGGTGAATTTTGTATCGGGGTTTCCCGAACATATTTGGTACAAAGTAACGATGGTTTTGGGTTGGTATGGACGTCCCTATGATTTTGTGGTGAATTTCATATCGATGATTTCAAAACCCCGGATTGGTGTTCTAGTCTCAACGTCGTGAATCCCAAAGCTCCACGGCGTCGATCACGATGCCCAGGGCAGAGAGTCATGAGAAGTCACGCTTTAAGTGACGTCGTGGACAGTTATTCGCCATTCACGTCATCTGGGGCAAAGGGCACCCCAGACTTGCGCTTTAAGTGACGCCGCTGGGTTTTGACCCTACGGCGCCACCTGCGGCATGGCATTGTTCATTAGGCAATTTTTGAGAAATTTTCAAAAACTTCGAGGATCTCTCGGGTATCTAAATAGATTTGAATACAACCCGATACTTGGGTAATCGACTCAATTACACTAATGAATTAAATAATAAAAAATTGATGGAAATTGTGATTAAATGAATACTAGGGGTATAATTAATTGTCGAGACTCATGGGGATTTGTAGGAGTTGAGTCGAGATGTGTGAGTTTGTGTTTAGCTTCCGATACAGGTAAGTAAACCAGTAAGGAATTGCACAGTTAGTTCTTGAGTTTTAATTTTTTTTATTATTGCTCTGAGCCCATTTTTGGTATTCTATTCCTATTGAGTAGTCCAAGGTCAAGTGAGTCAACGGTGGTCCTTAGAAGGGTGGTCATCTAAGTTAACATGCTAGAGCCATGCCCTCGAGATGCACTGCATTGGTTACTAATTTTGCAAGGAGTGAGTTCTTGGATCACTAGGAAGTCTCACTAGTTTGCTGAATTTAAGGCTTGTTGGGTGTTGACCACGTCCTAGAATTCGAGTCTTGTAGGGTTTTCCCTCGACTCAACGATTGTATTGTCAAGACTACTTGTGCCTCTCTGTTTTGATTTATGGGACACTCATATTCGATTGCTCATATTTACAATCTTTGTTTGTTCATGCATTCCCTGTACCTTTCTTTATATCGGCATGAATATAGGTTGGTTTATTATTTCGAAATGTTATATATATGTCATGTTTGACGTTATTTATCTGGACTTGTCATTCTTGTATTTGACTAAGTGATCCCGGGATCCCGAAATATTTTATTGATGATAAGGGAAGGCTCCACAATTGACTAGAGGACTTGCTTTGAGGATACCAGAGGGTTTTCCCCCTTGACTGATGTAGGTTACATTTTGTATTATGTATATACTTGTTTTTCATATGTGGGGTTTCCACACTCTATGTTATCCTAATTGCGTGTTTTGGAGTTAGTTCATTTAGTTTGAGATTTTATCGCTTTCGCTATATTTTAAATAACTTACTAATTTGATTAACTCAACTTTTAATTGCTTAATAAATGGCAAATGTAAGGAAGGCTAACTAGGCTTGCGTGACTCGGTGATGTTGGCTCAAGGGTCAGTCTAGGCCGGACGGAGTTCAATTTAGGGTTGTGGAATTGGGGTCACACACTGGCCAGGGGTGGTGACCCTTGGCCAGTCATGGCTGAGTGGTTGGGGCTGTTTTGGGGGGTGGCAATGAGCCACCCTCCTCCATTTTTAGAAAAATGGGGCGCCATTTGGCGGCACCCCTCCACCTTGGTATCGACGGCGGCGAGGCTGTTGCAGCCCTCACTGATGATGTCAAACAGATTCACCCCCTTCGTGCTCTACTTCACCAAAATTTTGAGCAAACTTTAAGTTCTCAATTCGTTAATAACAAAAAAAGAGGAGATAGAGAAGATGTGGGCTACCTTCAAGTGGACTCTTTTAGTTTAGGAGCTCTCCATTCACCATGGATCTCTTCATTTAGCTCTCCCCTCCCCTCTCTCCAAAGTTGTGTGTTAGAGCCCAAAAGAGGCTAGGGTATAGGTAGGGTTTCGGGTAGGGTTGTCCTATGTTACTCCCCAATTTACCAAAATACCCCCGAGCAAGTTTAAGCCCATTTAAATACTCCAATTAACTTAGTCTCCCTAACTTAACGTTCAAATTTAATGGCCATAAACTTTTGACTCATTCCAATAACTTTTGGAATACAAATTTTACTTTGTAATTTCACAAATTTGATGTAAATATCTATATCTTTTTTTTCTTCTATATCTATATCTATATCTATATATTGTATATGATGTCAATCATCCACTGAATTCTATTAAATAAAACTTTGCAATATTGCCTATATTGTCCACAATTTGTTTTTTCTTATTGGTCTAAAAATAAATTGCACTTAGACGATCAGGGTGTTTGCTCTCTCTCTCTAACTTTCATGGGGTGCCTGTCATCTAATATATATAATACAAACACTTACCACACCAACCACATGTATAATTGTGAAATTATTGAATACCCCACAACTTGGATATTTTTAATTTTGGGTCGTTGCTATACGACTTACAAATCCTAGATACAGGCATACATCTTTTGAGAGCATCTAGCTACTATTAGAGCATTCATGACTGTAAAAAAACTATCTAACTATTTAATTATTATTTCTTTTTAAATTGACCTTTCAAATCTTCAAAAAAAAAAAAATCAACCTTTCAATACCAAAAAAAATTGGGCAATTAGTCACAATAATCCCAAACTTTCACTTTTGTATCTAAATAATCTAAATCAATGGTTGTGTCTTGATAATCCCAAACTTTGTATTTTGTGTCAATTTTGACTCAATTACTTTTTTTAGACAAATTAAGGTGTGATATATAAAATTGGTAGATTAAGTTACTAGCTAAATATGGTGGTTAAATTTTGACATAAAAATAATCTCACAACTTTAGGTTGGGTCCACATAAAATTAATTGTTTGTATCTTTGTGGGTTGTAATATTTTAAATTGACAATCAATTCCTTTTATTTCTTAAAATCTAAACCTCATAAAAATAACTTTTTTTTTTGAAAAGAAATTAAAATTTTATTAATCATTCATGACTCAATGCAGGACCAGACATAGAATCGAGTACATTGATTTGCTAATCCTATTTGTGCAAACAAACTGCCATTAATTTGACATTATTTTTTGAAATTGAAAAAGTTTGACAATTAGGACTGCTCTCTACAACGTTGAAACTCATAACAATACATAAAAGTGTTAGAACCACAAAACAAATAACAAAACTTCCCAACAAGGAGAAGACCTAAAACTTAAAAAAATATAACTTGTCAAAAAGAAGGCCTCGGGAGATAGTAGTTCGATTCTCACTGAAGTCAAAAAAAAAAAACAAGGAGAAGACCTAAAACTTATAAAAAATAACTTTACTCATTTCATATGCCACATCAACATCAATTTGCCTAAAAAAGTAATTGGGTATTTATATAAAAAAGTTAATTGAGCTAAATTGACACAAAACACATAGGATGAAATTATTAGACTCAAAAGACACAACTAATCCACGGATCTAGTCCAATTCAGATCAATTAAAAAATCACTAATTAAAAGTAATTGGGTATTTATATAAAAAAGTTAATTGAGCTTTTTAGACTCAAAAGTGAAAGTTTGGGATTGTTGTGATTAGGGGTGCACACAGATTGCACTAATCCACGGATCTAGTCCAATTCGGACCAATTGTCACTAATTAAATCAATTTTTTGATCATTTGGATTGGATTGGATTAAAAAATCACTAATCCGCTCTGAACTGGATCGGATTACGAATCCCACATTTAAAAAATGCAGATCCAATCCGATCCAATCCGTTTATCACGTCAACACATATACATATCTCACATATGTACTATAGTATCTCGAAGAACGTCAACTCAAACTATCAACTTTAAACTATATGGTATCTCAAAGACTCTGCTTGTTCTTACATCTTTTATTATACTTCAGAAAAAAAAATAATAAATAAATAATAAAAAATAAAAAATAAAAATGGTGCGTTGTATGTTGCAATATGCACTTTTTTTGTGCTTTTTGTTTAGGTATATGGTGAAGTTTGTGGATGACATTTTTATTCATGTAAGAACTTGCATTTTGAATGTTCTTGTGAAGAAAAATTTATGACAAATATGTTATATATAGATTTGTGGGATGTACGTTGTAAATTTGTCAATCATGATATGCATAATTTTTGTGATTCATTTAATTAATTTCATGAATTTTTGAATAGGAAAACGTCAATCCGTGAAACTTGATCCAGTCCGTTCCGCATTTTGCAAATTGAATTAAGTTGGATTGATGAATTATTTGAATCTGGATTGGACTGCAATTTTTCAATCGGCAATAATTGGATTGGATTGCGGATTGACTCTAATTAGACTGGATCCAATCGCTGTGCACCTTGTGACTATTTGCCCAAAAAAAATATATTATTGTTTTTGCAAATAAATAAAAATAAATAAAAACAAAAATAGAAAAGGGTTTTAAGAATCGTAAAATGTTCTTCCTCTGTAAAACCCTATCTGGACTGGAGACAAACCCTAAACCCTAACCCTAACCGACATTTGGTCGCCCCAAATACCGATCAATTGAAGCCCCTCCCGATCGTTATTGAAGTCCGTGTTCGCATATCTCACCGTGCCGATTGAAGATTCATGCAACGAACCCTTGAAGATCCAAAGGTCTGATTGAATGCGTTGCACAACATTTTTGATTTTGCCATTCCATTTTTTACGGTTAATTATCAATTGTGTATCGATTAAACTTGCTTGTAATTATAGTTACGCATCAAAGATTTCATCTTGTTGGTTATAGTGATTGAATGCGAAGTGGGCTCGTTTGAAGATCATTTGTTTGATGAAATGCCTCACTGAAAATGATACTTTATTATTTCTACAAAGCTTTATCGTTGAGCAGGATATGGTAAAGGGTGATTTCTAAACAGCATTCTTGTAAAGCCATCGCGGGTAGTCATCGATTTCGTCCGTGTCGACGATAATTAATATATACTCATAATTGAATGGTTAATTTCCATTTTAGATGGCGCATTGGGTGTTGGTTACCATTGGGAGCAATGATTATTGGTTGAATTCTAAATTGTATATGTGAATTTTGTAGGTGTACATGAGGCGGTTTTCCTTTTTTTCATGACAAGCGCATCTTCTTATACTCAGAGTGTAAGCTCAAGAGGAAATGTGTTTTGGGCTTGGTCGCTTATAATAATTGGCTTCATTTTGTTCCTTAGCTTCTTTTATACTGCCATTCTGTCCAAGCTTCTACCAAAATCTGAGAATCCGAATATATCTGCCATTCAGAATGATAGGTGAAACTCTTGGTTCATTGTTATGATGTTTTGGAATTTGGACACTTGTAGTTCATTCAAGTCTTTTTATGTGTATAAATTCTCAAATGTCTCAAAGAATACCATATTGAATTTTCTTTTTATCCCCCCCACCCCACATCTCTATCAATATCAGCAGAGTAGTTGTTATGCTATATTGTCCACTGACTTCTTGCACATCTATCAAGCTCCATTAAAGTAGATTGCGAAGAGATCTTACGTCACCAATATAATTAGCCAAAGTAATACATGACAATATCTTACTAAAATTCCAGCAAAAAAGCTCTTTTTTATTTCTTTCAAGACTTAGTTGTTACTGATGTATTATAGGAAAATTCATTTATCTTAGAACACCTAAGGCATTCAGCCCCTCTAAAACAATCACTGTCCATCTTATTGTATCCTGTGGGTTTTCTCTTTTATGTTCTTTGACTTCAGACTCCAAACCCATGAAAATAGCCATTGGACTTATGTTAATTTCCATCACATAAACTTATCTAATCCTTTAAAAAAAAATTTTCCTTTTTTTTTTTAAGTGAGCACATCAAGCTAAGATACATTGATAAAGTTTAAATTATGTGGGTTGGGGTATAGCCTGTTAGGACATTGTCATGTATGCAAATTCAGTTTAACATGGCCAATCCCATGTATTGCTAGACAAGCATTCTTCTGTGTTCCTTCAAACTTGGCACTGACACGTCATGATGGTGGCAATGTCTGTTTCCTTCATTGAATAGTTGTTTTGGACAATTATGCTGAACTCCACTGCATTATAAAGGTATGATAATGAGTGAAAAGTCAATTGTTAGTGTCATTGACATTAAGAGACGCATTTCTAATGTTTGTTCCCATTGAACAACTGTACACTTGCCATTTCTTGGTCTAGATCTTGTTTTGGCGTTGTTGGTATATTAATTATGCTCTCTTGTATTGACCTCTCTTTTTTAATAGGTATTACTGTATATTGGTGCCAGTAACACTACCTGTGCTCGTGGTAGCAGTTTATCTTCATTGGCTCAGCATGAAGCTTTTCAAGCATGCATAAAACGTGTCTTCAGGTAGAATAAAAGACTCATTAGTTTAGAGAAGTGACCTCAAAAATATCTTGCAAAATTCCAATCAAAGTGATTTGAGAGAATTGTCCTGACTTTCTGTTAAACTGCATTGAAAAATGTAGATGATTTGAAGTTGGTGAGGGTACAAGTACCAATCTTGTTTACCTAATTCAAGTTAAAAGGATGTCTCAACCTCCAACCTTTTGATCCAAAAACCTTAAGTGTTGGACTAGCATTTTCATTTTTATTGACACATGGATCTGAAGAACTTGCTTACCAGCATGAAAAAGTGTTCTCTACTGTGTTCATGCAGTGTGTACGTTAATTGGTTCAGTTTTGATGCTGTTTTAAAAGGCTTGTGTTCGAGAGCCTAAGAAGTTGATTACTCATAAATTCGTAATATATGCATTGATATTTATTCATCCAAATATGTGGATAGATCTTATTTGGGTACAACATAGGCCTCTGATTATCTTAAATTGTGTTTTGTGGCCTACCAAATATTTTAGCACCTTCTTTTTGGATTCCGACGTGTATCGTGAGCATTATGTTTTTTCAATTGTAACTCTTATCTAGTGTCAGTGTACAATTTGGTTTGGTTCACATGTTTGCATATTTAGTTTGAGTTTCTGTTTTTTAATTGCAAACTTAAGTGAATTGATATTCCCTTGTTGCTAGTATAAACTAATTTCTCTCATGTGCTAATATGTTGCAGTTTTTGTTTCTTTGGAAATTCTCATCATATTAATATTTTTTTCCCGCAGAACTAATTTTTGAGAATGGCGTGGAGACTTCTAAAAGAAATAGTGAGTTGAATGTATTTATCTGCAAAATGTTTCAATCATGGACCAAATCAAATTAAAGAAAAGTTTTATCATATAGTTGTTTTGTTTTTGGTTTTCTTTTTTTGATGTCTAATTCATATCAAGGCAACGGTTTAAGGTATCTCTTGATTTTCTTGATTTTCCAGGGTACCCATGCTAATACCATTAAAGCTTTGATCCCTATTACCGTGAAAGATGGTGTTGATCCGATTTCTACTTTCTGGCAAAGCATATCAGGTAATCTATAAAGACATGTTCAGAATTTCGTACACTTTTCTTTAATTACAAGTGGATAGAGCTTCTACATACAAGTGGTTGCAATGGTATATCTCTTTTCTAGTTTGAGGATTCCTCTGCAATTCTTATTAACTTGGGCAGTAGAAACTTGAGATAATTGATATAAGTTGTCTGAGAAAGTTCAATAAATGGATCAGTTTCACTTGTTTGTAATTTAACTAAAACTCAGTACATTTGGAATGTAACTTCAAATTTAAGATTGGATCTTACAGTTAAATTTTCTGACCTTATTTTTAGGCATGCCAACAAAATCTTAATTGGGTGAAAGATATCCCCTTTTGGTTGGCCGGTGCCAAATATTCTCTTGGATACACACTGTCGAAGGGAAAACCCTAGATCTACACAGAACCGAAGAAGAAGAAGAATAAAAAACTGAAGGAGAGATCAGCACCGAGCCGCTGCTTCTCTCATTCTTATATATATATATGAGAGGTCACGTGCATAACACGTGAGACATATTAACCCTAGTTCACAGTAAATAAACTTACAGCAGTAAATAAACTTACAGTACAGTAACTTAACAAAATAACTAATGGTTTACTCTAACATCCCCCCTCAAACGCAGGGGGAGAGCAACGACACCAAGTTTGCTCGAAGAAAAGAAAATCGAGAAGTAGCAAGAGCCTTTGTGAAACCATCCGCAATCTGATCCGAGCTGGGAACATGGTGAATAGAGAGCTGACCCGCCAACACCTTATCACGCACGTAGTGAATGTCCAACTCAATATGTTTTGTCCTAGCATGATAGACGGGATTATGAGCAAGAGCTTGAGCGAAATGTTGTCACACCAAACCACTTTGAGCAAAGAGGAAGAGAAAACCTAAGTTCGGGCACGAGAAAGAGCTGGATCCATGTAATTTCGCCGATACCGTGCCAATGCTTGATACTCGGACTCGGTACTAGAACGAGCAACTACATGTTGTTTCTTTGTTCGCCAAGATATTAAATTGGAACCAAAGAAGGCGCAAACCGAACCGATCTTCTATCGTCGGGGGAGGCGCCCAATCTGCATCGAGAAAACCCGTGACAAACATATGTGTACTAGGTCGAAACCAAATACCCCAATCAACAAGTACCTTTAAGATATCGTAAGACTCGCTTCAACGCTTTGCCAATGTATCGAGTTGGAGAGCTTTGGTATTGACTCAATCTATTCACTATAAACGCAATATCTGGTCTAGTGTGAACCAGGTATTGCAAACCACCAAGCAAACTACGATATAATGTAGCATCAGAGAAAGGAGGGGATGTATCAGAAAATAGGGGCTTGCCCATTAACGCAGGCGTGTCAACTACCTTAGCCTGGAGCATGCCACCTTTCTGAAGTAATTGTTTAATATAGGCTGTTTGAGTGAGAAATAGTCCAGTAGTATCACGTCTAGCCTCCATTCCCAAAAACAAGTTTAAATCACCGATATCTTTTAAAGCAAAAGATTCATTTAACTGAGAAACAAACTGTTGTATTTTGTCAGGATGAGATCCAGTGACAATAATATCATCAACATAAACCAAAACATATAAAACAGCCGAAGAAGAATGAGATATGAAAAGAGAGTTATCAGCTTTGGAATTCACAAAACCCCATGATAAAAGAGTAGATCGTAATCTGTCAAACCAAGCACGAGGGGCTTGACGAAGGCCATAAAGTGCTTTGTGAAGTTTACACACATAAGTAGGAACTGCACTATCGATAAATCCTTTAGGTTGGTTTGTATAAACATCTTCAATTAATGATCCATTTAAAAAGGCATTATGAATATCAAGCTGACGAATCGACCAACCAAATTGAATAGCAATCGATAAGATAATTCGAATAGTGGAGGCCTTTACTACTGGACTGAAAGTCTCATCAAAATCGATACCCGACAACTGTTTGAAGCCCCGAGCCACTAATCTAGCTTTGTATCGATTTATTGAGCCATCTGAGTTCTTTTTAACTGTGAAAATCCACTTATTATCAACAACGTTTTGAGAAGAGTTAGCAGGCACCAAAGACCATGTGCCATTCTTGACAAGTGCTCGATACTCATTCTCCATGGCCTCTCTCCATTTTGGGTCCTTGAGAGCCAAATCCACGAATTGAGGAATATCCTCGGACATAGACGTGGTAGCAACAAACACCTTTTTCTTAGAAATACCATCCTTAGCTCGAGTTATCATTAGATGAACATTTTGTGGTGTCTCGGATTCATTGTTGCCTTCGATGTACCTTACATCGTACATGAAGGAACCGGAGGTACATGTGACACAATTTTATTATGAAACACATCGAAGAAGAATTCGAGATTAGGCGAGGAGAGGGCGAGGCATAGGCAAAGAAGTAGAAGACCTTTCGGGAACAGATGAAGAGGGGAACCGAACGTAGTCGAGGTGCTTGGTGGTATGCATGATTGGGAGAGGCGAAAGCGTGGAACTGGAAGATTGACCGGTGATGATCCATTTGAAGCGGGAGGCATGGATTTTGAAGCAAATAGATTGGAGTAAGGAAACTCATCTTCATTGAATAAGGCATGACGAGTGATATACATTCTCCCAGATTTATGAAGACATTTATAACCTTTATGAGATGAAGCTGTACCACTAAGAAGAGACATTTTTCGAAACGAAAGCGCAATTTATGGGTATTGTATGGTCGTAAATATGGAAAACAAGTACACCCAAACACTCTTAAGATTGAATAATCGGAGAACGCCCATAAACCCTCTCGTAAGGAGACCGACCGCAAAATTCTAGATGGAAGTCTATTGATAAGAAAAGCTAGTCTCACATGCATCCCACCAATATTTATAGGGTAAATGACTATGAGCTAACATTGTTAAGCACATGTCAATGATATGGCGATGCTTACGTTCGGCTCTCCCATTCTGTTCATGAACATGTGGACATGAGTGTTGAAAAATAATACCACAAGAATCTAGAAAGGGCTTCAACGACCTATACTCCCCTCCCCAATCTGATTGAACCTTCTTGATGCTTGTAGAAAATAGATTTTCAACTAATTTCTTAAAATGCAAAAAGGCATTGAAAACATCAGATTTGACCTTTAATGGATAGATCCATGTAAACCGTGTGTAATCATCCATGAAGTGCACATAGTAAAGAAAACCACCAGTTGACCGTACATGAGAAGGACCCCAAACATCAGTGTGAATGAGCTCCAAAATGTGAGAAGACCGATGGGTAGACACTTGAAAGGGTAAGGCATGACTCTTACCTAAAGGACAACTTGAACAAAATTCAACGAGACTTATTTGACACATTCACTAGCGTAACACCTTACGCAATGATGTCGATTTGCGGGATGTCCCGATCTGGAATGCCATAATGCAGGTAAATTCTTGTTGAATGCAACAAGAGCAGACTGTCTGTGAGATGAGGAGAGAGGGCCAAAAAATTGATACAAACCATTGTGAAGCGTACCATGTAGTAGAACCTTCCTAGTTCTGATATCCTTCACAAAACAATCACGAGCATAGAATTCAATTAGAACCTTATTCTCACGAGCCGGTTGAGACACACTTAATAAATTTTTCGAATCGAGGCACACACAATGTGTTGTGAAATGACAAGCTGGAGCTAGAAGATGGTGCTTGTTGCGGTACCAACACCGAGATATAGAAAGAGACTTTCCATTACCAATAATCGAGAGAATGAGTACCTTGATAAGGAGTGTAGTTATTCAACTGAGAAGGATCTGAAGTGATGTGTGATGTCGCTCCGCTATCTGCATACCACGAAGTGTCTGATCCTGGTTCAGAGGCAGCATAGAAAGTACTTGGAAGTGGATGAGAAGATCCAGTAGGGGTAGGGTTGAATCGCAGTTGTTGAGAGGAGGAGGCACCTGTTGTGGTTGGTTAGTCGAAGCTCCCATATACTTCATATCTTGTCGGAAGTAGCAAACTGCAGCGGAGTGTCCAAACTTTCCACATATTTGGCATGTAGGTTTATTACTGTTTTGGGATCGAAAGCCCCCTCGTCCACGACTGCGACCACCGCGGTTGCGATTATTCGAGCCACGACCACCATTGTTTGAGTGCTGATTTTGACTTCCTACTGGTACTTGTTTGATCTCTGCCGAGTTCACCGACTGTGTGGTATCATGAATAGACAAGGAACTAAAACTGTTGAGACCATGAAATTGACTCAAGGTCATCTCAAAACTCAATAGTGATGCCTGCAGTTCTGTCCATCTTAGGGTTTCCTTTTCTTGTAGAACAGAGATGATTGGAAGGTACTCTCCATCCAGTCCAGCAAGAGTATTGGACACAAGGTCATCATCCGAAATAGGAGAACCTGCCGTTGCAAGAAAATCCGCCATCTCTTTCATCTTCAGTAAGTACTCGGACATCGTCATAGAGCCTTTCTTTGTATTCTGGATCTTTCGTCGTACACACACGAACACGAGCCCTATTGTGAGATCCGCGAGTGTTCTTCAATCCTTCTCCATGCTTCATGAGCGGATCAAGCACCAACCCTTGCATGAGCAACCTCGTTGGACATCGCACCGATGAGCCATCAAGTGAACCGATCCTTTCCATACCAGTCTGCATATAACGGATTCGGCTCACTTGATCCTGGCAAGAACTCCGGTGGACTCTTCAATGTTCCTAACAGATGTCCATCTAGGCGGCATCCTCGAAAAATCGGTAATACCATCGCCTTCCAGACTAAGAAATTGTTGCGATCTAACTTCATAGAAACGATTTGGTTAAGAGAGTTACCAAAGGGAGTCATCACCGAGTATTGAGTCGAAGATCCTGATGAACCAGATGTAGATCCGGTCACCATCGATCCAGATCCTGTCTCTCTCGAACCAGATCTCGAGAACGGCGTCTGATCGTCCGCCATTTTTTTTTTTTTTTTTTTTTTTTCTGTTTGTTGAAGAGCTGCTTCCTTTACCGCGGTGATGGTGGTGGTGATTCCAGGCTGATAATGGCGTGAGCCTTCATGGCTCTGATACCATGTCGAAGGGAAAACCCTAGATCTACACAGAACCGAAGAAGAAAAAGAATAAAAAACTGAAGGAGAGATCAGCACCGAGCCGCTGCTTCTCTCATTCTTATATATATATATATGAGAGGTCACGTGCATAACACGTGAGGCATATTAACCCTAGTTCACAGTAAATAAACTTACAGCAGTAAATAAACTTACAGTACAGTAACTTAACAAAATAACTAATGGTTTACTCTAACACACACTAGCTGACTGTCCTAGAGGATGGGCTTGCGCCAGCAATTTGCATAATATGCTGGCAGTCTTTTGTCTTGTTCTTTGAAGGAAGGATCTTGCATGGGTGGATTGTTTGTACTGATTCTGGCTTGGGACACCTTTATCTCCTCTTTGGCTACTGTAGAATCTTCTTTATATGTATTTCACTACCTATCGAAAAACGAAGGGGGGGAATTCATGAGCTATAAGTAGAGAATGTGTTTAGTCAAGAATCAGTTCGGGTACCACTGGAACATATTTACAGTTGAAAATGCATATGCATGTCTTATGTATATTACTGATTTATTCTTCCTCCAGGAAGTTGGAGCTAATGTTAGACGGCTGCATTCTGATGAAGGTGCAGATATCCAACCTAGATCACCGGTTGTCACAGTGATGGGTCATGTTGATCATGGTAAAACTTCTCTTCTAGATGCACTGCGGCAAACATCTGTGGCTGCAAGAGAAGCTGGAGGCATCACACAGCATCTCGGTGCTTTCGTTGTGGCAATGCCGTCAGGTGCATCAATCACATTTCTGGATACTCCAGGTCATGCTGCATTCAGTGCAATGCGTGCTAGAGGGGCAGCAGTCACTGATATTGTGGTGCTTGTGGTAGCGGCTGATGATGGTGTGATGCCCCAAACCCGTGAAGCGATGTCCCACGCCATTGCTGCTAATGTACCCATTGTGGCTGCAATTAATAAATGTGATAAACCAGCTGCTGATCCAGAGAAAGTAAAGAATCAGCTTGCTTCTGAAGGCTTGATGTTGGAGGAGATGGGTGGAGATGTCCAAGTGCTTGAAATCTCGGCTTTAGAAACACAGGTTGCTGGAGAAGCCCAGGTTTTGAACATCTTTGAGCTCAAGGGTAGGAGCAAGGCGAAGGGAGAGGACGTCAAGATTGCTGGGTGTAAAGTCATAGATGGCCGTGTCTCTAAGTTATCGAAAATGAGAATTTTGAGAAGTGGGGAGATTGTCTTTGAGGGATGTTGTACATCATTGAAACGAGAGAAACAGGATGTGGAGATGGTTGGCAAGGGGAATGAGTGTGGTCTTGTGTTAAGGGATTGTGATAATTTTCAGGTAGGAGACATTATACAGTGCTTAGAGGAAGTTGGTAGGAAACCCAATTTATTTCTTCAGAAAGTGGCGCCGTGCGTATCGAGTGCTAAGAATGATTAACTATAGAAGATGGAATTATTGCTCTTTCACTTATACCTTGCGGCGACTGCAGTTTTTCTTTGGACACGAAGAGTTTCCTTTATTTATCTTGCTGAATCCAATTACAGTTGGCTTATCTACCTTGTTTGTTTTGCCAGAAATCATCATGGTACTGCAAAATGAAGAGAAGCAGATGCATTAGCAAGTTTTGAAATCATAATCATACTAAACCCCTCCTTTTTGAGAAATTAAGTTGTGCCTATAATTTATGGCCAATATTCTTTTGCCGTTCACAAGGTAATTGTATTTGTATGCTTCTTCAATTCATAAACATTATTCTTGCAGTCACATTTTGATTTTGGCCAGAGTTCAGGCTTGCCAGAAGTGGGTTTCTATTGACAATTGAAGTAGTAAAAACCATAAAATTTTAAACTACAAAGTGTAATTCACATCGACTATTGGAAAGAACTTTTGAACTTTAATGTTTATTCAAGGCACTCCGGATGAACATTCTCTCGACGTTGCTGACATTGTATCAATCCACATTTTACCATTGGAGATGCTCTTAACAATTTTTTCATCGCACTAAGTCACTAACAAAGGATAAAAAAATAAGGGAAATGCTAGAATGATCTGTTGGGTGTCTCCCAGAGACACCTAGCATGTGGTGCCCACCATCCAACGGGTGTTCCACTAGGTGTCCCCTAGCGGGTCATCCTAGCATTTTCCAAAAAAACAAAAACAACTAAAATTCCTTATGGGATTATAAAGTGTGCATGCTCTTTAAGGGATAATTTGTAAAATTTTAAATTATTTTTTAGACCTGACCAAGAAAAGTATACTTTTTAGAAAAAAAAATCATAATCTACGCATCTTATGCACATACTTATATATGTTTTCTTAAACGAAATGGATATGCTTATAAAATATTTCTTTTATTGCTATTTATCTTTTGAATATACACATATTATTTAAAATAAAATTAATATTATTTGGAATTCGAAAATCTAATCATTCGAAAATTTATAAAATAAAATTTATAATATTTTGAATATACACTTACTTTTGAATATACACATAAAAAATATAATCATTCCCACCTACTCCCTCCGTTTATAAATATAAGTCGTTCTAACAAAAATTTCTTGTTCAAAATTGCAAGTCATTTTTAGAATTCGAGAGTATATTTATTACTTTTTTACCCATTATACTCTTACACAATTCAAATATTTATGATTCTTTAATTCTTCATTTCATTTAATGTGACGTAGATATAAATTACACTTGTAATTAAAATTGTCTAAATTCTTTTGTTCTTATCTTAAATGACTTATATTTTTAAATGGTGGGAGTATTATATTTCTTTTTTCGAGTGGTAAAGTACTTGTATGTATAAGTGATAGCTCAAGTTTGAGGCTGTGTTTGGTAATTCTACTTCTTAAAAATTTAGGACTTATTTGTTAAGACTTCTTGAAGTAGAGCTTATAAAATAGTTTCTTATATTTTATTAGGTGTTTGGTACAAGTAAGTGCAACACCTCTCAATTAAAATAAGAGTGTTTGGAAAAGACTTCTTTGAAGCTCTTATATTCCACTTATTAGAAGGGTAATTTATGTCTTTTACACAAAATATTATATTTTTTTTTATAAAATTTGACTTATTAATTTGAGAGGGCTATAGTAATATAATTTATTTTATGTACATGTATGTCACTTCTATCATCGAACCAAAAAAAAAAATCATCTAGCATTAAACAATCAATAATGTCAAAACTAAAAGTTGTACTTGAAAAACAAATGTCAAAACAAAATTTATGAAACCAGTATATAAATCCGCAAAATTACACATGAGTATAAAGTTCATCTGCAATTTTCTCTCTAACAATTGACATCTCAATCACCTGTGCGCTATCCTCTAAACTAGGGGTGCACACGGATTGGATCTAGTTCAATTAGAGTCAATCAACAATCTAATCCAATTATTGCGAATTGAAAAATTGCAGTCCAATCCAATCCAAATAATTCATCAATCCAACTCAATCCAATTTGCAAAATATGGACCGGACTGGATCAAGTTCCACGGATTGACGTTTTCCTATCCAAAAATTTATGAAATTAAACTTAATAAAATGAATCACAAAAATTATGCATATTATGATTGACAAATTTACAACATACATCCCACAAATCTATATATAGTATATTTCCCACAAATTTGTCATCACAAGAACCTTGAAAATGCAAGTCCCTACATAAATAAAAATGTTATCCACAAACTCCACCATATACCCAAACAAAAGCACAAAAAAAGAGCACATTGCAACATACAATCCACAAAAAAGCGTCTGAAGTGTAATAAAAGAGGTAAGAACAAGCAAAGTCTTTGAGATACTATATAGTTTAAAGTTGATAGTTTGAGTACATGCTCTTCGACATACTATAGTACATATGATGCGATATGTATGTGTTGATGTGATAAACGAATTGGATCAGATTGGATCTGTGGTTTTTAAATGTGGGATCCGTAATCCAATCCAGTCCAGTCGGATTAGTGAGTTTCAATCCAATCCAATCCAAGGGATCAAAAAATCATTCCAATTAGTGATAATTGGTTCGAATTGGATTGGATCCGCGGATTAATGCAATTTGTGTGCACCCCTACTCTAAACTATGAAGGTCTTCTTCCTCATCATCATCATCATCATCATCATCATCATCACTATCACTCATATCAACTACCTCGTTGTTGTAGCATCTGAAAAGTTTATCTGCTTTAGCTTCTTTTCGAATAAAATTGTGTATCGCCATCGAAGCACACACTATTCTTCGTTGTACTGGAAATGGATATGGTGCCATTTTTTGAAGGATAGGAAATCGAGCCTTTAAGACTCTAAATGATCTCTCAATAACATTTCTCTATGATGAATGGGCATAATTGAAAACTTCTTTGTTGTGAGCTCCAACACTATTGCGATAGTTTGGTAGCCAGTAGCGAACATTTCTATAAGGTGTGAGAAATCCTCGCATCGAAGGGTACTCCGAATCAACAACATAACACTTACCTAAAATGTTTATAGAAGCTGAATTATTATTCATATGCAATACAGGTTTTGAATATATTAAAAAACTCACATATTAAACAAATTCTTTCCGGGAGGAGGATGCGGAAATTTCTTATTTGGATCTCGAATTGTATCCATAAGAATCCTAGAGTCATGAGCAGCTCCTTCCCATCCAGCTATTGCATAAGCAAATGTCATATCAAACGCACAAATCGCCATGACATTTTGAGTGCAATCTTTTTTTCTTCCTCTGAGTGGAATCACCTATAGGCAATATTGCATTGATGTGGGTGCCATCTATTGCTCCAATACAATCCCATACAATTAAAACTTATTATTAGAATAAAGGAGAAAACATAGTAAACATATTGAACAATTAATAAAAATAATAACAAAATAAACTATACCTTGAAATGAGGATAATACATTGGATTTTCTAAAATTTCCTTTGGGATTTGTTGAAGAGATTGAGTTGGTTTTATAATTTCACCTGCAAGTTTTAGCATTGCAGCTAACACTTTGTGAATATAATGACGGATCGTTTTGCCTGAATGTTGAAACCTATCTTGTAAAACTCGGTTTCTCGAATTGTGACTGATTGTCCTAAAAAAGATGGCCAATGGCTCCTCAACAGTTACATACCTCCCATTCTTTAACCAACCTTTCTTTTTAAATAAATCACAAAGTCATTCAAAGACATGTCATTCCATTCGAAATAATTGTTTGCATGGTTTATTACCTCCTTTTAACAAATCATTGATATATTGATGCCCAGATAATATGGAATATCTGCATGGTTGTTTTGTCAAATATAGTCTTCGACTTTTTGACCTTTTCAAAAAGTACAAAATAATAATAAAAAGCCACCAATATTGCTCTTTTCCATCTTCCTAAAAAATACAAAAAAAAAAATTTAATAAGTGCATATCACATGTAGGTATATAAGCACACACATCAAACTTTTCATTTAAATGACATCAATATTCCCAACATTATCATAGGACATAGTAAATCCCATTCAATATAATATTAAATAGAGCATTCATCCAAAATATTCTTGATAAGATTTAAAAATTCTAAATATTGTCAAAAAATGAATGATAAATAACTACATCTATTAATACTTGGATAAATAAACACCTACTAACACCTAGCTATCTCCTAATTAAACTATCATATCACCTAGTAATTTTTTTTTCATCTTCTAGAAGTCACTCCAAGAACGCAACTCGGTTATCTGGATGATCCTCCTGCAACATCCATACCTCTCTGATACTATCCTTCATAAAACTTTTCAAAGAAAATCCATATAATTTGCTCCCTTCAGATATCTCAGGCATTTTCATCAAGGAATCGATACACTCAACAATTGTAGGAATTTTATTCTTGGAGTTTTCCATCTCAAACATTTTTCCAAACACTTCAACCAAGCCTTTCTCAATAATTGTGTCAGTGTCAGATTTCTTCTTTGAAGGACGAGGGCACTTACGTCCAACCTCCTTCGTAACTTCAACATAATCATTTTTCTTAATGGATTTGTCAGCTGAGATGTTTTGGATCAATGAGTTAACTTTTGTAGCCCCAATCCTGTTTGAAAATTCTATATCAATTTCATTACTAACAAGATCCATAATTGTTTCTTCTAATTGCATGACATATGGAGTAGAACCGTCTGGAACCCAAGCAGTTTTTCCAGTTGCAGATGTACCTCTGAATAATAGCTCCATCTCATTTGCAAACATTAAAGGTTCATACCTAAACTTCATAGCACCTGGATTGGCCTTCTGAATTCAACACAACAATTTCATAGAATAAAATGTAGAAATGTGACGACCCTCCCCCGACCTAGGGTCGGGTCGCCCGGCCCAAACCGTTACTTAGACCCGATACCTGAACCAAGCCCAAATAACGACTTGGCACGCCTAAATAACCTGCGGAATAATCATTCTAAACAATATATATATATAGTAACAAGTGTGTGATAAATAATCACAACAAAACCATATAACCTGTATATCATACTAATATCAATCATCTTTAATATTAAATATCTCATACAACCTCAGAGTAATATTATAAAGGTTCAAAACTACCCACTAACTAATTCTCAAGCTATAACCCACGTACGAGATTTACAAAAACGATTAATATTAATAATAAACTAGTATTATATGAGTCCACATATGAAGGCACTTCAAGATAAATCATTTTCCTTGTCTTTCTTGTCTATCGCGCTGGTAGAGGGACCTGTGGGGTAGAGTGGGGTGAGCTAAAGAACCAACGATGCTCAATAAGAGGAAAGATTCGCTTAAACATTAAATATGCAAGTACTACCTAGTACTCATGCAATTTCTACATGACATCCAATCCATACGCATAACACGACATGTAATAACTGAATACATGTAAATCAAAACAAACTTATAAGCATAATAATTTAGCACATAATTCGATACAATTAAATATATGGTTTATGCTCATCGTAGTTATGAAAAATGGAATTATATTCTAAGAAGAAATGTCTAAATATTATTTCCATATCTAATTTAGATATTCAATAATTCTATATATCAATATTTCAATTCGTATTCCAATCACCATACTAAACATAAAAGCCTAACAGTTTTACAACACATTTGATAAACATTCATATATGTCATGCATAATAATATTCATCACTTTTCATTTGTAAATTTACACATGACATACAAATAAAGTCAAATGAAATATTTAAATAAAATGCGATAGATATAAATATTAATATAAGTCGTTGTTCCATTCAATGCGAACTAGATATTGGTAAGGATCCGGTGACCGAATCATCTATTTTCGAATTGGTACAAAGATCAGTGGAAACGCAATGGCCATTACGCCCTCTAGATAATCGCACCAAAACAAAGATAGATTCATCCAAGCCGTCACCGCTACACGTCTCAAAGAATCATCAAATAACAAAGGATGGTAACTCCAAACCCTTACCCTCGAATAATTCACCTTATGCATTCAATTAGTCAAGCAAACCCTCGGTGGTTATCTACCACACACACTCAGGGCGTCCAAGATATAGACCACTTGCTAATTTGGCCCTCGGTGGTTAACTACCACACACTCTGGGGCACCGAATAACATAAAAGGCAAGACGATGTATTCACAATTCCATAGATAATAGAGATCCAAACCAATATCACGACGCAACCCATTCCCAAGTCGTTAAATTCAAAACATGCATTCCTAATTATCTAATAATCAAGTCATATTTAATGCACAAGCGAAGCTCCCCACTTACCTGGACCCGTCGCGACGCCTATACCGACTCCTTGCACGTTTGGGGTCCCACGTGAACCGCCTCGCGAATCTACGCAATTTATACAATTTTATATAAGAATTTTACTAAATTTAAAGTTGTATATTCTAATTTTTAAATTCATATTTGGGAACCCAAATGGTGTGGGTCCCACGTGATGTGCCATTAAGGCCTTTGTCGAGGTTGTCGACGCCCACCGTAAGTTTTCCTATTTTATTTTTTTATTTTATTTTTTATTTTTTTATTTTTTTTTCTATTTATTTTGGCCAGGTCCCTGTTTAGTTGAACAGGGACCAAATGGTCCCTGTTTGGTTGGCCAGGGGCGTTCCAACCCATGGTCAACCGGGTCCAAACCCCCCAGGGGCCAGACTGGCCCCTGGACCATTTCCAGGGGCCTGTCTGCCCCTAGGACCGAAACGCAGGGGCAGACGCCCCTGGCATTTCGGCTCCACGGGGTGGGGGTTTCCCCCCACCCACCCCAACCCTCGGATCGAGATCCGAGGTGGTCCCCAGTGCTCGCCGGCACTGGGGACCCCACCACCGCGACTGACCAGCCGTGGTGGCAGCGGTGGTGGTGGTGATGGAAGAAGGGGGGGGGCAATGCCACCCCCTTCTTCCTCACGGCTTCATGGGGGGTGGTCAAGCCCACCCCCTTTCATTGGCGGCGCGCTGAGCTGAGGAGCAATGCGCGCCATTGCCGTCTCTCTCCGGTGGCGCCACCACCCCCCTTTCCCTCTTCTTCCAAATCACCAAACCAAAGAAGAAGAAAAGAAGAAAAGAAGAGAGAAAAGAAAAAGAAAGAAAACCACCAAAAGATTACCTCCCCTTGGATGTTCAAACCTCCTCTTCTTCTCCTCCCTCTCCAAGTTTGTTGAACAACAAATAGGGTGACTAGGGTTTACAACTTATCCTTATATAGTTAGGGTTTTTCACCAATTTAACCCAAAATTACGTAAATACCCCTATGGGCCCAATTTCCTTGTGGAGCCCATTCCATCTATTTTAATTAAATCCAAGTCTTGTTAAGATTAATTTTGTGTAACAATTTCATTTGTTCACAATACTTTAATATAAAATTAATAAAATACCTTGAAAATGGGTCGAAAAATATTTAGGTCGTTACAAGAAATATTGGTTAAAATATTAGAAAATACTATCAAAAAAATATACCTTAAGATATTCATCCCAACGATCGTTTTCCATAATCACTCGTTGATCAATCGGGTCACGTCCAATTCCCGTCAATGAAGTTAACTTACTCCAAGCATTCCACTATTTTTGCAATTGGTCCCATTTATTTTTCAGTATCCGTTGATTATACGACAACCCAGTCTTCTTTTCAAATTCTTTTATAACTATAGGCCATGATTGTCTTGATAAGTTTGAACATGGTCTCCCTCCAACCATTACTTGATCATTATATAAATCAAGAAATACTTTCAAATTCGAATTCGTCCAATTAGCTGGAATAGGCTTATTTCCATCTTCCTCTGAGGCCTTGTTTGAATTGTTTATAATGAAGTTGTTCTCATCCATATTATCCTAATAAATAAATACAAGAGTTAAAGGGAAAAAAGTACTTGTAGACATAACAAAATTATATCAATGCGTTGAATATTAGACTTTGAAAAAAGTTAACCAAAAACAAGAGAGCAAGTACAATTAATTAACTATAGAAAGTTATAATCAAGTATCAAATTTGAAGGATCAACCATAAAGAAAAATAACAAGGCCTACATGGCCATCAAGTAAATGGTGGTGGTTGAGAAACCCAAAAAAATACATATACAAAAGATCAAACAAAAAAAAGAGTCCAACAAATAAGAGAATCCATAAGTCAAAGCTAATCCAAACATCAAAAACATTCAACAAACCCTAGTTTCATCGTACCCAAAACCACCCAAATCTAAAGAGAACCAACATGTCTGAACTACCCTAGTTTCGATACTTTCATAGCTAGGGTTTGTCATATATGTGGACCAATTTGTATCGGTTGTGTTTTGATACAAGTAGTACACATACCCCTGCATACAATAAACTAATGAAAGAAACTCATACAAAATGTTTTAAGCAAGTGTTTTGATAGTTAAAAATGGTGTTTAGTTAACCCCATGAGTTTTAGTATAGTGGTTTAAAAAATGGCCTCGTATTTTAACTAAGGCAGAGGTGATGAATTCAATTCGAAGCAACTACACTATTTCTCTTTCAACCTCTAAGTTAGTGGTAGGGATGCCCTCCTAACCTCAAGGGATTAGTCGGATCCACCCTCAATTTGTATCAATAGTAGAGGCTCGTATACCCTTGGCTATCATAAAAAAGATATGGCATCGAGTTTTGGATGATGCGAGACTTGTGAAAGGAAGGAAAATAGAGGGACATTGGTTTTAAGGTAGCATGTCTAGATGGAGGACAAGGAATTATGTTTAGCAAAATCAAGTACTATATGAGAAGTCAAGTCCAACAATCAACTGACTTAATGGCCTTACTCATTGATGGGAGACAATAGATTGGAAGACAACACAGTTAATATTTATTAGGCATGAACATGACTATGACTCTAAAGGTATACACTCTCTAAAAAAAAGGAGGAATTTGGATAATTTGAAAAGCTCATATAAAAGATTTAAATAGTTATTAAGTTAGCTTTATGACTACTTCATGTGGATATGTTATTGGCCCACCCTACTAATCATATAGATGGACTTCGAAACTACATGTTCATCCCACCAATGAAATTCCTAACTGAATAAAAACTGCCCATACAACAATAGGGAGAATGACAAGTAATTAAAGAAACTTGGAGAACAAATTTGTATTTCAATTCTTGTTATGATTGATGGTTCAATGATCTAATGGTCTAACTTTGAGGGCATGTCTGCAATTTAGAGCCATGGCTCAGAAGATGATGAGATCTTTGCAGAGCACATGTCACCACACCAACTATGAATGAAAAATCTAGGAATGATTGTTGTAAGAGCACGACAATGCCACAAAATAACAACCCCCGGCTTCTTGTATCAACAATTTTCTTGGATAGTTGGTTTTCTACTTGTATCAAAGCAGGGAACAACATCAAATTCCTATTAAAAAATCAACTCGGCTTCTTGTATCAACAATAAGCTAGCTAGGGGTGTTTAAAAGTTGTTCAGAGATATAATTACATAAGAAAATTAAGGATTAAGTGGACAGCATCAAATTTCTATTAAAAAGGACACTGATCGAGCATAAAAAAGATTCAATGACGATGATGACCCTTTGTACCTCATGAAGCCAAAGGCACAATGACATGGAAAACACTTATGTCTAAGCTAGTATGAGAGAGGTTTGACGGAGTTAATTCGGATGAACAGTTCAATCAGGACTCTAGGAAGCTAAGCTAGATATATATATATATATATATATATATATATATATATATATATATATGAACACATCATATAGAAAATATTTTGAATATATAATATACATTTTCGACAACCCATGCTGATCTTGATAAGTAGAGAATTGTGGTGGACTTTGCATTCATAAATAAATGTCTTCCACAATTCATTGGCCACCCTGAAACCTCTAAATACTTCACTTTCATCTTGCTTATGTTGAGTGAATAACAACCACAAATATTGCCACAGCAAAACATGGAACATAGAAATAAAGAAAAAAAGAAATATAGATCATACCAGTCTTGGTTTTGTACGTGTAAGATCAGATCGAAGCAAAGGGAATGAGGAAGAAGAGTTTAGAGTTGAAATCTCGCCTTGATGAAGAAGCCGAGCAGCAAGGGTTTTTTTTTTTTTTTAGAAACGCATATAAGGGTTTGCAGAGAGAAAAAAGGTCAAAATTGGGATTTTTGAAAATATTATGTGCGGATGAATTGGCCAGCGAAATAGCCGAAATCACTATCCGCTTAAGAGGATATTCTCTTATTAAAAAAGCTAAGAAAATTAACTTTTTCTAAGAGGATTTCCTCTTTTTGGGGAAGAGACTTATCAAAAATAAGAGGATTACTTTGACTTACCAAACACACTTATTTTCCTCAATCTCTTATTAGGTAAGACTTGTGACAAATAAGAGGTAAAAATAAGAGTTACCAAACACAACCTGAGTCATTTAAATAAAAGCCTATTAAAATTAGGTTGGGAGCCCTCTAAAAACGCACTATATATACGTTACGCATCACAACGCATAATCTAAAGATACATATAGCTAGGGGTGCACACGGATTGACATAATCCGCGAATCCGGTCCAACTCGAACCAATTATCACTAATTGGATCAATTTTTTTATCCCTTGGACTGGATTGGATTGAAAAATCATTAATCCGGCTGGACTGGATTGGATCACGGATTCTTCAATGAAAAACTGCGGATCCAGTCCAATCCAGTCCGTTTACATAAGCACATATGAAAAACCCTAACTCACTATCTAAAACAAAAAATCTCAACACCCTCCCCTCTTGTCCGCACCTCGCCTCGCCTCTCCCTCCTCAATGCTCCTCGCCTCTCCTTCTTCGATCAGGCTGTTCCTCGCCTCTCCCTCCCCAATCAGTTTGCACTTCGCCTCTCCATCCCCGATAACTGCTCCTCGCCTTTCCCTCCTCGATTAGTCCGCAATTCACCTTTCCTCCCACTTCGTCTCTCGTTCACGTCTCTATCCACAGTCCGCACCTCGCCTCTCCTTTCCCCCTCTGTCCGCGGCCGCGACCCTCTCGTTCGCGCCTCTCCCCCTCTGTCCGTGCTCTCCCTTCCCCTGCGCCTCTCATTTGCGCTACACTCCCACTCCCTCTCATATGCGACTTTGCCCTATTTCTAGGGCTCCGAGGATCGACTTCGAGCCTTCGACCTCCGACGTGCAATTGCATCAAAAAGTAAGGGTTTTTTCTTTTTTATTTCTGATTCAATTTTTCGAATTTAGCTATACTTGTATGCTAATGTATTGGAAGTTTCAACAAGCTTTATGTATCTCTTAATGACTAGTAAACCGAATAAAATATTTCTATCTTAGATGGAATGTATATGGTGATCTACATAAGTTCAAGATGACTAATTCCCTCTAGTTTCATTGTTACTATTAAGCTACTTGAAACATTGAAAAGGATGTAAATAACTCAATGAGAACTGAGAGACAATATGGTGATTTCTTATGGCTCTTAATGAGTTTCTTGCTTTAGATCTGTCTTATATCAAAATTATGCGACAGCATAGCGATTTGTTACGAAAATAGAGGCTGTAATAACTGATAAATGCTTATAACTAAATAACAAGATCGTTAGCACAAGTTGGTACTCCTAACTTCCTAAGCTGTTTTTTCATTTTAAAATCATTTTTAGTCCATCGAACCTACTTTTCGTTGTTGCATTTTTTTTTCGATCCAATTTTTCGAATTATTATTGATTTGTGGAAGATGATCTATTCACCATCCATTGTTTATTTTTTTAGTTTAGTGAATTCAGTCTTTCGTAACTCTTGCTAATAACGAAGATATGAGAAGAGGCTTGAAGAAAATAGAGATTAGCAATGGAATAAAGTTGTTTTCTATTTTGTTATCACTTCACTTGTATGTTGTGTTTAGGTTTTCATAAGAACTCAAAGACTATGCTTGTTCTCAACTATTTTGTTATGTTTCGAACCTTTTTTTTGTGGGTTTTATGTTTGCAACATGCACTTAATTTTCATGTTTATTCATGTAAGACTTGCATTTTGAAGCTTATTATAAGTTTTTGAAAAATATGTTATAGATTTTGCGGGATGTATTTGTTAATTTGTCATTCATGAAATGTATGGTTTGTGTGCTTCATTTGATTAAGTTTAATTTCATAAATCTTTGGATATAAAAATGTAAATCTGCGAAACTTGATCCAGTCCGGTCCGCATTTTACAAATTGGATTGAATTGGATTGATGAATTACTTGAACTGGATTGGACTGTAATTTGCCAATCCGCAATTATTTGATTGAATTGCGGATTGACCCTAATTGGACACAGATCATTTTGTGTCTACAACTGAATCACCCAATGGAATCCCAAATTTCACAATAAAACGCTGAAAGTCTCTCTCTATTCTGTGTTGTTCTGTTTTGGACGAACTCCGCCACGCTCAAATCTCAACTCTGACTGATCTAATCTAATCTAATCTAGGGCATCACTCCCGTCCCCCAATTTCTAGGGTTTCTCACTGCCCGTGTTGTTAGATTCGCGTTCGCATCACTCCCGTTCTCGAATCCCAACTCGTCGAAGCTCCGATCGACTAGACAGGTACGCGATTGTTGCGATTGTTGTGATTGTTGCGATTTCGACTCTGTTGATCACTTGTGTGTTCTAGGGTTGTGATGGGATTCGTTGTTTCAGTGCGATCTGTTGGTTTTGATTGGATTCTGGATCTTCGGTTTAGGAAAGTTTGAGTTTTTGAGTCTCCTAAGAGAGACAGAGAGAGTTAGTGATTGTGTTTTTAGGTTTTTTTGGTTGGATCAGTTGATGGTGCCATTGATTTGATCAGGGTGAACTGGGTATATGCATTTTTTTTTTTTGAATTGAATGCTTGAGTGGATGCAATTGATCTTGTAAAAAAGTTGTCTTGAAATTTATCGCATTTCGATTGATGACTGGGTTGCCAATGTTGCGAGACGAACAAGGGGCGTGGATGGTTGGTTGAGAGATTATTACTGCGCTATGGTGGTAGTTGGGCAGTTCAGTCTATTAGTTTCTTGTTTAGTTAGTTTTTGTGTAAGCAGTGTTAGTAAAGCAAGTGTTTTTAGTTGATTTACTTTCAAAAAGTTAGGGTTTTGTTGAGTAAAAACTATTGATCAATCAAGGGAACTCTTGAGAATTAATTGGGAGATACATTTTGTACGACACCATAATCTTGGTTATGTAGCCAGTTCGCGAATTGCTTTTCTGATCACCATTTGAACTATTCTTTTTTCGAGTGAAATGCGCTGGAAAAAAATCTTCACCTTGATAATGGAATTGGAAATGGTGTAATCGTTGAAGATGAAATGTTGTTTGGTGCATTACCTACATTTTTTACACCATTTTGAACATTTAAATATGCACAATTCATTTGCACTTATACCATAATAAGAACAAGTTGCTGGAATCAACTTCCCACAAGTTCATCCAACAGCCTCATTCGTGTGTGAACGTTCAAGAAACTAGTGTCCTATGAAAAGAGCGAAACAAGAGAGAGTAGTGGGGAGGTAGACACCACAGTGAGTTAAAGTTGTGGCCATGCGAGGTGGAAGTAAACACACTAGTAATGACCCATTTAAAATTATGTATTCTTTCCGCTTTAATGTCTTGCTTTAATTTGTGATCTAGTGACTACATGATTACCTTAAATGAAATTTCTATAAATGAGATTTCTATTGATTTGGTTGTTTCACAATTTTTATTTTTATTTTTTTGGTAGGAGTTGGTAGGTGAATACCAAATTACTAATTGGTTTACTTTTTGGCACAATTGTTTGATGGCTGAAAAGTTTTAGTTTTTAGGATAAACATGTTTGGTGAAAGATTTGATGAGCTCTGAATGCTTGGGGTGTGGTTTGGTGGTAGCTGTAGTCCATGATTGAGATCAGTTTTATTTTTGGAGGGATGTAGGGATTAATTTTATCAGTGTATATGCTTTTCAATTCTTACTGGTGGAGTTATTTGCCTAGACACTGTTAAATGAAGTATGTAATGTTCTATAGGGTCTGGGAAATTGTTTTCTTGCATTAAGAGGATACTTCTGCAATTCTGGGCAATCTCACCACAATTTAAGATTTAATCTAGGGGAAAATACTGAAATGAAAAGAAAAAAAAGTGTTGGACCACCTTTTGATTTTTGATGCATCTTCTTCCTCTGTTTAGTTCAACTCTGGAAGATTTATGTGATTTATGTTTTTTGGTTTTGGCAGGTTTGGTGAATGGGATTGTGACCACAGTAAGTGTACCTTACAATCAAAATGCTGGTAAGCAAGTTCTTCAGATCCATGTGTCAATAAAAATGAAAATGCTAGTCCAACACTTAAGGTTTTTGGATCAAAAGGTTGGAGGTTGAGACATCCTTTTAACTTGAATTAGGTAAACAAGATTGGTACTTGCACCCTCACCAACTTCAAATCATCTACATTTTTCAATGCAGTTTAACAGAAAGTCAGGACAATTCTCTCAATCACTTTGATTGGAATTTTGCAAGATATTTTTGAGGTCACTTCTCTAAACTAATGAGTTTTTTATTCTACCTGAAGACACATTTTATGCATGCTTGAAAAGCTTCATGCTGAGCCAATGAAGATAAACTGCTACCACGAGCACAAGTAGTGTTACTGGCACCAATATACAGTAATACCTATTAAAAAAGAGAGGTCAATACAAGAGAACATAATTAATATACCGACAACACCAAAACAAGATCTAGACCAAGAAATGGCAAGTGTACAGTTGTTCAATGGGAACAAACATTAGAAATGCGTCTCTTAATGTCAATGACACTAGCAATTGACTTTTCACTCATTATCATACCTTTATAATGCAGTGGAGTTCAGCATAATTGTCCAAAACAACTATTCAATGAAGGAAACAGACATTGCCACCATCATGATGTGTCAGTGCCAAGTTTGAAGCAACACAAAAGAATGCTTGTCTAGGCATACATGGGATTGGCCATGTTAAACTGAATTTGCATACATGACAATGTCCTAACAGGCTACACCCCAACCCACATAATTTAAACTTTATCAATGTATCTTAGCTTGATGTGCTCACTTAAAAAAAAAAAGGGAAAAAAATTTAAAGGGTTAGATAAGTCTACGTGATGGAAATTAACATAAGTCCAATGGCCATTTTCATGGGTTTGGAGTCTGAAGTAAAAGAACAAAAAAGAGAAAACTCACAGGATACAATAAGATGGACAGTGATTGTTTTAGAGGGGCTGAATGCCTTACGTGGTCTAAGATAAATGAATTTTCCTATAATACATCAGTAACAACTAAGTCTTGACAGAAATAAAAAAGAGCTATTTTGCTGGAATTTTAGTAAGATATTGTCATGTATTAGTTTGGCTAATTATATTGGTAACGTAAGATCTTTTCTCAATCTAGTTTAATGGAGCTTGATGGATGTGCAAGAAGTCATTGGACAATATAGCATAACAACTACTCTGCTGATATGGATAGAGATGTGGGGGTGGGGGGACAAAAAGAAAATTCAATATAGTACTCTTTGAGACATTTGAGAATTTATACACATGAAAAGACTTGAAGGAACTGCAAGTGTCCAAATTCCAAAACATCATAACAATGAACCAAGAGTGTCACCTGTCGCTCTGAATGGCAGATATAATCAGATTCTCAGATTTTGGTAGAAGGTTGGACAAAATGGCAGCATAAAAGAAGCTCAGGAACAAAATGCAACCAATTATTATAAGCGACCAAGCCCAAAACGCATTTCCTCTTGAGCCTACACTCTGAGTATAAGAAGATGCCCTTGTCATGAAAAAAAGGAAAACCGCCTCATGTACACCTACAAAATTCACATATACAATTTAGAATTCAACCAATAATCATTGCTCCCAATGGTAACCAACACCCAACACGCCATCTAAAATGGAAATTAACCATTCAATTATGAGTATATACTAATTATCATCGACATGGACGAAATCGATGACTACGCGCGATGGCTTTACAAGAATGCTGTTTAGAAATCACCCTTTACCATATCCTGCTCAACGATAAAGCTTCGTAGAAATAATAAAGTATTATTTTCAGTGAGGCATTTCATCAAACAAATGATCTTCAAATGCGCCCACTTCGCATTCAATCTCTATAACCAACAAGATGAAATCTTTGATGCATAACTATAATTACAAGCAAGTTTAATCGATACCCAATTGATAATTAATCGTAAAAAATGGAATGGCAAAATAAAAAATGTTGTGCAACGCATTCAATCGGACCTTTGGATCTTCAAGGGTTCGTTGCATGAATCTTCAATCGGCACGGTGAGTTGCGAACACGGACTTCAATCACGATCGGGAGGGGCTTCAATTGATCGGAATTAGGGGCGACCAAATGTGGGTTAGGGTTTGTCTCCAGTCCAAATAGGGTTTTACAGAGGAAGAACATTTTATGATTCTTAAAAGCCTTTTCTATTTTTGTTTTTATTTATTTATATTTATTTGCAAAAACAATAATACTTGTTTTCGTACAACGGGCAAATAGTCACATACAAAACTAAGATAGGGGTACACATGGATTAGATCGTATCCCTGTTTTGACACGTGGCACAAGTTAAATTTTTAGGGCCGTTACACATGGATTAGATCCAGTCCAATTAGAGTCAATTCGCAATCCAATCCAATTATTGCGGATTGAAAAATTGCAGTCTAGTCCAGTTCAAATAATTCATCAATCCAACTTAATCCAATTTGCAAAATGCGGATTGGACTGGATCAAGTTTCACGGATTGATGTTTTTCTATTAAAAAATTCATGAAATTAAACTTAATCAAATGAATCACAAAAATTATGCATATCATGATTAACAAATTTACAACGTACATCCCACAAATCTATATTAACATATTTCTCACAAATATGTCAATTATGTGTTGTATGCGTGTTGTAACTTTCTCGTCGGAAACCACCCGTCGTGGAGGCACTGTCGTCGACGTGATGACATGGGGGACCGCCGGAGACTTTACCATGTCCTTCATGGGGTCTCACATCCCCAGAGCGTTCATATCAATGGTGATAAGTCGTAATGGCGAAGTTATGCATGAATTGTTTATATCACATCGAGTAGTCGTCGACGTGACGTAGGGCATGCACATGATCTTTCCATGTCGTGTTGGCACTCTACGGACGTTAGACCACACACGCGACGTTCCCAAACTCGTTGGTGCATAGTTATTTTGAGTCGTGTTGTTTTTACGGATTTGCGTTTGAAGGTCGGGAATTGGTTATGATGTCGTGGTCACGTCATCGGCTCATCGAGGCTATGACGTGACCCACATACGACTGAGCCGAGCTACGATACATGAGTAGGCTTATATTCATTGTGGATACCGACGTGATACCGTAGTCGTGGTTATCGTCATGGTTTTTCAAACCCGAGAGAGTACTCAGTTTCTATCGATTTGTCGAGTTGTTTGAGTTCTTAAAACACTTGGAATACACTAGGGTTTAACCTAGGATTTAGTTAATGACTCGACCCATTAAATAGAGTTTTCCAACCTTGTCAGGTAGTGGGAAACTCGGGGATACGCGCTAGGACTCGCGGGAGTGTTGTTATTCACGGGTTGCGATTAGTCCAGGTAAGTACACTTGCCTTAAAATCTTGTGTATGATTTGTAAGCCAGTAAGAAAATGTCTTGTGATTCATTATCATTTATTCAGTCTTGTTATACTCTATTATTGATATTCCATTCCATTCCTAGTTGTATGTTTCCCGGCGTAAGTGTTTCGTCTCAAAAGTACTAGGACCTGCACTAGAGGGATAAAACGCGGGCACTCATGTACATGAGTGTGTGACCACCCTTAGTGACCATGTGACACCGAGTACTGGGTGGGTGGGTTTGAGTCCCTCCCATCATAGCTGTGCCTTCGCTTGTGTCGATGCCCGGGAAGACCTCGCGAGGTCTTCGCCGTTATGTTATGATTTAGACCACTTATGAGCCTCTTTTGATTCCTTGGAACACACTTGACTTTCGATTGATATCTATTAGTCTGTTTATCATGCACTTGATCTATTTAAATTCCTGTCTTTCTATTACCGCATGATATTTAGACTGCTTTATTTGTTGTATCATGAATTACTGTCATCTTCTTCTGGCATTACATTCGATTTCTTCAGTTGCTCACCGTCTAGTTTGTGACGGTGGGTGCAGATAGAGCAGAGTGCAGTAGAGGCAAGGAGCCCTGCTTAGGTGACTTTTTGTGAGGATTAGCGGTTGGACTTGGAGACTATTTAGTAGGTTTTATGCTTTGCTGATTTGTATATCGTTTCATACTTATATTTTTTTTTGGGTTATAAAATTTGGTATTATTATTGAGATTGGTATAATTTATGTTGGTTTATCAAATTGTAGATGAATACCCGGGGTTTTCCACACTTATAGATTCCTACATTTCCCTTTGATTGAGTTATTTCCCTTATGATACTTGTTTAGTTTTTTTGCGCTGCGTATAATTGCAATAACTCTTTCATAAATCGTTAAAATTGATTAATCGGAGGCTGACTAGGAACGCCCGGCCTAGACCCGTGTAGGTCCCAAGTCATCCCTCGGTAACCTGACGAGCCTAGTCAGCCTCCAATTTAACAATTTAACAATTTATGAAAGAGTTATTGCAATAATACACAACGGAAGGCTAAACAATTTATAATAAGGGAAATAACTCAGTCAAAGGGAAATTAGGAATTCTATAATGTGGAAAACCCCGGGTATTCATGTACAACTCGATAAACCAAGATACATGATACCAATCTCATCACAGATACCAAGTTCTATAACCCAAACCATATATATAAAGCGATATACAGATAAGCAAAACATAAAAACCTACTAAATGGTCTCCCCGGTCCAGCCGCTAATCCTCACAAAAAGTTATGCTATGCAGGGCTCCTTACCTCTACTGTACTCCGCTCCATCTGCACCCTCTGTCACAAACTAGACGGTGAGCAACTGAAGAAATTGAATGTAATGCCAGAAGAAGATAACAGTAATTCATGATATAACAAGTAAAGCAGTCTAAATATCATGTGGTAATAGAAATACAGGAATTTAAATAGATCAAGTGCATGATAAATAGACTAATAAATATCAATCGAATGTCAAGTGTGTTCCAAGGAATAAAAAGTGGCTCATAAGTGGTCTAAATCATAGCATAACGGTGAAATTTGTGAGAAATATGCTATATATAGATTTGTGGGATGTATGTTGTAAATTTGTCAATCATGATATGCATAATTTTTGTGATTCATTTGATTAAGTTTGATTTCATGAATTTTTGAATAGGAAAACGTCAATCCGTGAAACTTGATCCAGTCCAGTCCGCATTTTGCAAATTGGATTAAGTTGGATTGATGAATTATTTGAACTGGACTAAACGCAATTTTTCAATTCGCAATAATTGGATTGGATTGCGGATTGACTCTAATTGGATTGGATCTAATCCATGTGTACCCCTAGTTGTGACTATTTGCCCAAAAAATATTATTGTTTTTGCAAATAAATATAAATAAATAAAAACAAAAATAGAAAAGGGTTTTAAGAATCGTAAAATGTTCTTCCTCTGTAAAACCCTATTTGGACTGGAGACAAACCCTAAACCCTAACCCTAACCCACATTTGGTCACCCCTAATTCCGATCAATTGAAGCCCCTCCCGATCGTGATTGAAGTCCATGTTCGCATCTCACCGTGCCGATTGAAGATTCATGCAACGAACCCTTAAAGATCCAAAGGTCCAATTGAATGCATTGCACAACATTTTTGATTTTGCCATTCCATTTTTTACGGTTAATTATCAATTGGGTTTCGATTAAACTTGCTTGTAATTATAGTTATGCATCAAAGATTTCATCTTGTTGGTTATAGTGATTGAATGCGAAGTGGGCGCATTTGAAGATCATTTGTTTGATGAAATGCCTCACTGAAAATGATACTTTATTATTTCTACGAAGCTTTATCGTTGAGCAGGATATGGTAAAGGGTGATTTCTAAACAACATTCTTGTAAAGCCATCGCGGGTAGTCATCGATTTCGTCCGTGTCGATGATAATTAGTATATACTCATAATTGAATGGTTAATTTCCATTTTAGATGGCGCATTGGGTGCTGGTTACCATTGGGAGCAATGATTATTGGTTGAATTCTAAATTGTATATGTGAATTTTGTAGGTGTACATGAGGCGGTTTTCCTTTTTTTCATGACAAGGGCATCTTCTTATACTCAGAGTGTAGGCTCAAGAGGAAATGTGTTTTGGGCTTGGTCGCTTATAATAATTGGCTGCATTTTGTTCCTGAGCTTCTTTTATGCTGCCATTTTTCCAAGCTTCTACCAAAATCTGAGAATCTGATTATATCTGCCATTCAGAGCGACAGGTGACACTCTTGGTTCATTGTTATGATGTTTTGGAATTTGGACACTTGTAGTTCCTTCAAGTCTTTTCATGTGTATAAATTCTCAAATGTCTCAAAGAGTACTATATTGAATTTTCTTTTTGTCCCCCCCACCCCACATCTCTATCCATATCAGCAGAGTAGTTGTTATGCTATATTGTCCAATGACTTCTTGCACATCTATCATGCTCCATTAAACTAGATTGAGAAGAGATCTTACGTTACCAATATAATTAGCCAAACTAATACATGACAATATCTTACTAAAATTCCAGCAAAATAGCTCTTTTTTATTTCTGTCAAGACTTAGTTGTTACTGATGTATTATAGGAAAATTCATTTATCTTAGACCACATAAGGCATTCAGCCCCTCTAAAACAATCACTGTCCATCTTATTGTATCCTGTGAGTTTTCTCTTTTATGTTCTTTGACTTCAGACTCCAAACCCATGAAAATGGCCATTGGACTTATGTTAATTTCCATCACGTAGACTTATCTAACCCTTTAAATTTTTTTCCCCTTTTTTTAAGTGAGCACATCAAGCTAAGATACATTGATAAAGTTTAAATTATGTAGGTTGGGGTGTAGCCTGTTAGGACATTGTCATGTATGCAAATTCAGTTTAACATGGCCAATCCCATGTATGCCTAGACAAGCATTCTTCTGTGTTACTTCAAACTTGGCACTGACACATCATGATGGTGGCAATGTCTGTTTCCTTCATTGAATAGTTGTTTTGGACAATTATGCTGAACTCCACTGCATTATGAGTGAAACGTCAATTGCTAGTGTCATTGACATTAAGAGACGCATTTCTAATGTTTGTTCCCATTGAACAACTGTACACTTTGCCATTTCTTGGTCTAGATCTTGTTTTGGCGTTGTCGGTATATTAATTATGTTCTATTGTATTGACCTCTCTTTTTTAATAGGTATTACTGTATATTGGTGCCAGTAACACTACCTGTGCTCGTGGTAGCAGTTTATCTTCATTGGCTCAGCATGAAGCTTTTCAAGCATGCATAAAATGTGTCTTCAGGTAGAATAAAAAACTCTTTAGTTTAGAGAAGTGACCTCAAAAATATCTTGCAAAATTCCAATCAAAGTGATTGAGAGAATTGTCCTGACTTTCTGTTAAACTGCATTGAAAAATGTAGATGATTTGAAGTTGGTGAGGGTGCAAGTACCAATCTTGTTTACCTAATTCAAGTTAAAAGGATGTCTCAACCTCCAACCTTTTGATCCAAAAACCTTAAGTGTTGGACTAGCATTTTCATTTTTATTGACACATGGATTTGAAGAACTTGCTTACCAGCATGAAAAAGTGTTCTCTACTGTGTTCATGCAGTGTGTATGCTAATTGGTTCGGTTTTGATGCTGTTTTAAAAGGCTTGTGTTTGAGAGCCTAAGAAGTTGATTACTCATAAATTCGTAATATATGCATTGATATTTATTCATCCAAATATGTGGATGGATCTTATTTGGGTACAACATAGGTATCTGATTATTTTAAATTGTGTTTTGTGGCCTGCCAAATATTTTAGCACCTTCATTTTGGATTCCGACGTGCATCGTGAGCATTATGTTTTTTCAATTATAACTCTTATCTAGTGTCAGTGTACAATTTGGTTTGGTTCACATGTTTGCATATTAAGTTTGAGTTTCTGTTTTTTAAATGCAAACTTAAGTGAATTGATATTCCCTTGTTGCTAGTATAAACTAATTTCCCTCATGTGCTAATATGTTGCAGTTTTTGTTTCTTTGGAAATTCTCATCATATTAATATTTTTTTTCCCACAGAACTAATTTTTGTGAATGGCGTGGAGACTTCTAAAAGAAACAGTGAGTTGAATGTATTTATCTGTAAAATTTTCAATCATGGACCAAATCAAATTAAAGAAAAGTTTTATCATATAGTTGTTTTTTTTCTTTTTTTGATGTCTAATTCATATCAAGGCAACGGTTTAAGGTATCTCTTGATTTTTTGATTTTCCAGGGTACCCATGCTAATACCATTAAAGCTTTGATCCCTATTTCCGTGAAAGATGGTGTTGATCCGATTTCTACTTTCTGGCGAAGCATATCAGGTAATCTATAAAGACATGTTCAGAATTTCGTACACTTTTCTTTAATTACAAGTGGATAGAGCTTCTACATATCATGTTTCTTTCTAAGTAAAGTTTTCTATTGTTGATCCTTTTAAACCAAGGTTGTTGTTTGGGTCTTTGGTACCAGAAGTTTCTTAAGCAAGGTCTTAGATTTGAGTCTTGTGGAATGGATCTAACCATTGCCAAGAGAGCTCTACCACCTTGTGGGACCTCAATTACCTCAACTCCATATTAGTTGTGGGCCCAATTAGGCTATTGGATAATAGGGGCCGCGGACTAAACAGAAAATGTTCCATGACACCCATTCTTTTATCAATTTTATTAGAATAATTCGAACATAGAAGAAGCATCATGAGCTGGCAGGTGAACAAGTTTTATGAATCTAATTATGAAACTCTGAAGACACTTCAGGTAGAATTACAAAAAATTAAGCAAAAATGAAGAGGCTGTAGATTTGATTTTAGGATAGTGATTGGTTAATATACTTTTGCTACATGCATTGGCTACATAGTTGTGGGATTCCTTTGGAAACTATTCGTTATTTGCACGCATTCATCTTGAATCTCGATGCAAGCATTAAAATTACAGAAACAACTATGTAGCAAATATATGAAGCAAAAGTATGTCACCCTAACATCGTCCTTTATTTTATTCTTGGTAGGTCTACTGTCAAGGACTTTTCCTTGCATGGAAACACGATAGAACCGTTACGGTAAAATAGGGATTGTCTCTGTGTAATATCTGTGAGTGAACTACACATGAAGTTGCTTTTGCATCCGACTTGTATGGATAGGATTCTAAATTGATTTAATTTTTGTCTTTCTCAGCTGGCTTGAGGTCTATGATATAGTGAATTGCATATTGATATTGCTCAAATTGCATGTTAATTTTTGTCTCACTTAGTGCGATAATTTTTCATCTCTGGTTAACTGTTATGCAGGCATCACTATTAATACTGCAGCAAAAAGCATTGGAAACAGCACCTTTTCAACCAAGCAATTTCTCAGGTAATTTCTTTTTCCTTTTTTCCTTTTCTGTTTTATTTTTCTTGCATTATCTATCATCATGATTGAGTATAACTGTTTGTTGCTTTTTTAGTCATATAATAATAATATAATGATTTCAGTAGCTTATGGAAATGAAGGAGCCACTCACAATATTTATCTTCTCATCATTCGGGACAAACTCGCAATGGGAAGATGAAATCATGTGCCATTTGCTACAGAAGGAAACTCATAATTGTTCAAAAGTTGTTGCAAATTCATACTTATAGCTATAGGTAGTGGATCCGCTTTTCTTATCCTATTGCCAAATCAAGTTGCCGGGCAATATGGCAGCTAGATCAAACACTTACGAGGAGGTCAATCATAGTGCTATACTGCTATCACCATGTCAATTAGATGTTGGCGAACTAGTGTTTAAATTTTTGGTTAAAAGCCTCATTGAAGACAAAGTGCATATTTGCCTGTTGTTTGTTACGTAGTCTACATGCATATTTGCCTGTTTTTGTTACTACAGTCTACAATAGGTTTGTTGAATGTTCTTAATAGTGCAGTCCTGATTTCTTGCATTTATTCTTTAGGCTCTATCTAATTGTGGTATTTCAGTGTGGAGTGGATGCTCTCTGGATTTAGATGCAGTTTCTCATGCTTGTTGAAAAAATACTTGGTTATCTTTCTCAAGAAATGATTGATTGATCAGTACGAGTTACTCTTTAGTGAAAAAACTTATTAGCTAGAGCCCATGAATTATCTAGACATTGGCCCCATAGAACAATTGCCTCATGTATTGTGTAATAATTGTTCATTTGTTATTTTGTGTAGGTGTCTTTATACAAGCCGGGAGCTTTTGGCAAGGAAAAGGACTGAAACATTTGGTCTAAAGGCTCCAAAGAGAGAGAAGTATGCGAAGAAGGATAATAAGTCCCAACCACCTGTTGAAGCTCCGTATGTACCTCCTAAACGAAATCAAACTGCAAAATCCGTGCTTAGTAGAACAGTTGATATTTTTGAAGGCATAACTATTTCAGAACTTGGGAAGCGTACTGGCGAATCCACATCTTCTTTGCAAGATATTCTTTTAAATGTTGGGGAAAAGGTTGACTCAGTGTTCGATCCTCTCAGCATTGATGTTGCAGAGCTGGTTGCAATGGTATATCTCTTTTCTAGTTTGAGGATTCCTCTGCAATTCTTATTAACTTGGGCAGTAGAAACTTGAGATAATTGATATAAGTTATCTGAGAAAGTTCAATAAATGGATCAGTTTCACTTGTTTGTAATTTAACTAAAACTCAGTACATTTGGAATGTAACTTCAAATTTAAGATTGGATCTTACAGTTAAATTTTCTGACCTTATTTTTAGGCATGCCAACAAAATCTTAATTGGGTGAAAGATATCCCCTTTTGTTGGCCGGTGCCAAATATTCTCTTGGATATACACTAGCTGACTGTCCTAGAGGACGGGCTTGCGCCAGCAATTTGCATAATATGCTGGCAGTCTTTTGTGTTCTTCTTTCAAGGAAGGATCTTGCATGGGTGGATTGTTAGTGCTGATTCTGGCTTGGGACACCTTTATCTCCTCTTTGGCTACTGTAGAATCTTCTTTATATGTATTTCATTACCTATCGAAAAACGAAGGGTGGGAATTCATGAGCTATAAGTAGAGAATGTGTTTAGTCAAGAATCAGTTCGGGTACCACTGGAACATATTTACAGTTGAAAATGCATATGCATGTCTTATGTATATTACTGATTTAGTCTTCCTCCAGGAAGTTGGAGCTAATGTTAGACGGCTGCATTCTGATGAAGGTGCAGATATCCAACCTAGATCACCGGTTGTCACAGTGATGGGTCATGTTGATCATGGTAAAACTTCTCTTCTAGATGCACTGCGGCAAACATCTGTGGCTGCAAGAGAAGCTGGAGGCATCACACAGCATCTCGGTGCTTTCGTTGTGGCAATGCCGTCAGGTGCATCAATCACATTTCTGGATACTCCAGGTCATGCTGCATTCAGTGCAATGCGTGCTAGAGGGGCAGCAGTCACTGATATTGTGGTGCTTGTGGTAGCGGCTGATGATGGTGTGATGCCCCAAACCCGTGAAGCGATGTCCCACGCCATTGCTGCTAATGTACCCATTGTGGCTGCAATTAATAAATGTGATAAACCAGCTGCTGATCCAGAGAAAGTAAAGAATCAGCTTGCTTCTGAAGGCTTGATGTTGGAGGAGATGGGTGGAGATGTCCAAGTGCTTGAAATCTCTGCTGTTAAGAAGACTGGACTGGATAAGTTGGAGGAAGCGTTACTACTCCAAGCTGAGATGATGGATCTCAAAGCACGAGTTGATGGGCCTGCTCAAGCTTATGTAGTTGAAGCCAGGCTTGACCGAGGGCGTGGGCCTTTGGCTACCGCAATAGTGAAGGCAGGAACTTTGGTAAGCGGGCAACATGTGGTTATTGGTGCTCAATGGGGTAGGATAAGGGCTATAAGGGACATGGGTGGAAAGGTGATTGAGAAGCACCACCTTCAACACCTGTTGAGATTGAAGGACTTAAGGGGCTTCCCATGGCTGGCGATGATATTACCGTAGTGAATTCAGAGGAGAGAGCAAGGATACTCAGTGCTGGCAGAAAAAAGAAACTTGAGAAAGATAGGCTTATCAAGACGGATGAAGAGAGTAATGAAGCTATCGATGATGAATCAGAAGATAAGCCTAAGAGGGTAGAATTGCCTATTATAATTAAAGCAGATGTTCAGGGCACCGTTCAAGCTGTCACAGATGCATTAAAGAGTCTAAACAGCCCCCAGGTATGCTTACCTTTTCTCTTTTATGTGTGTGCTTGGATGATTCAGTGCCTATTGAAGTAAGCATTACAAAAATTGATCCCAGCAGTAGATTTTTTTGCCAACTATTCTCAAGGTAGCTACGACATTAGTTTATGCCTTAATAAGAAATTTTTTTTTTTTTTTGGTGGACCTTAATAAGAAGTTATTTTCTTGTTTTATACTTTGGTCATTTCTCAAGTTTATTTATATTTTTTAGAAGTAAAACTACTAAAACATATTTCCATGTGGTAAAACCACTTTTTCATGACCAAAAAAATTGTTAACTACCTGACAAATGTTACCACATGCTGCCTTCCACAACTTTGAATATCATGGTATCAAATTTTGCATGAATTTTTCTTGTAGATGCATTTTTCTTGTGGTTATTGGAATCTTCCCACATTTGTCTGACCTAGAGGTTCAAAGTCAAATGACATATATTGTTTCCCTTAATGAAATTAATGGTTCAAAAATTGTAAACTAGCACCCCACTGGTTTCTGGTCTGCAAATTGTTGAATGTCTCCAATTTTTAAATTAATTCTTTCGTATTCTCAATATGTCTCAAACTTCATTTCAGGTTTTTGTAAATATAGTCCATGTTGGTGTTGGCCCTATTTCTCAATCGGATGTGGATATGGCAGAAGCTTGTGGCGCATGCATAGTTGGGTTCAATATCCGCAGTCCCCCAAGCTCTGTCACACTAGCAGCAAATCGAGCCAATATAAAGGTATTATGCTTTTATTAGTCTTGCTTTTGTTACAGTTTTGGGAAATATTTATGCTCTGAATGGTGAAATATCTATCTTCTAGCTTTTAATGTTCCTTGGCTTCCTCTCTTTCTCCCATTATCTTATGCGGGCCTTGCCTACTGATTGGTAGTCGCCCTTTATGCATCATAAATCTCGTCACTTCAAAAATGACAGAACAACAAGTCAAATGTAATTAAATTTCGAAATAGAATAGGTTTGCTGCAGCTTTTTGAAGGCCGTTCCCAAGTCCATTATCCTTACCCTAAAACTTGTGGCTTTTATGAAATGGATTAAACAAATATAAATGTTGTTGTTGTTACTTGTGACTTATCATCTGTTATTGGGGCATCCAATACTTGTACGAATCCTGGTCTGACATTCATCGGGTCATACTGCCACATAAATGTGGTGATCATTCACCAACTTTTTTGAATAGGTTATCTTTTCACTGCATTTTATATGTTGCGTTTTTTTCAAGTTATTTACATAATCTTGTAAAATGTAAACCATTGTGTTTCTCATCATGCCTGGCGTACCATGATCATTGTTCCTTTTCTTTTTTTTTTTTTGGCTCTACTTTAGGTGAAAGTCCATCGTGTCATTTACCACCTTTTGGAGGATATGGGCAGCTTTATTGTAGAGAAGGCCCCAGGGACTTTAGAAACACAGGTTGCTGGAGAAGCCCAGGTTTTGAACATCTTTGAGCTCAAGGGTAGGAGCAAGGCGAAGGGAGAGGATGTCAAGATTGCTGGGTGTAAAGTCATAGATGGCCGTGTCTCTAAGTTATCGAAAATGAGAATTTTGAGAAGTGGGGAGATTGTCTTTGAGGGATGTTGTACATCATTGAAACGAGAGAAGCAGGATGTGGAGATGGTTGGCAAGGGAAATGAGTGTGGTCTTGTGTTAAGGGATTGTGATAATTTTCAGGTAGGAGACATTATACAGTGCTTAGTGGAAGTTAGTAGGAAACCCAAATTTATTTCTTCAGAAAGTGGCGCCGTGCGTATCGAGTGCTAGAATGATTAACTATAGAAGATGGAATTATTGCTCTTTCGCTTATACCTTGCGGCGACTGCAGTTTTTCTTTGGACACGAAGAGTTTCCTTTATTTATCTTGCTAAATCCAATTACAGTTGGCTTATCTACCTTGTTTGTTTCGACAGAAATCAGCATGGTACTGCAAAATGTAGAGAAGCAGGTGCATTAGAAAGTTTTGAAATCATAATCATACTAAACCCCTCCTTTTTGAGAAATTAAATTGTGCCTATAATTTATGGCCAATATTCTTTTGCCGTTCACAAGGTAATTGTATTTGTATGCTTCTTCAATTCATAAAACATTATTCTTGCAGTCACATTTTGATTTTGGCCAGAGTTCAGGCTCACCAGAAGGGGGTTTCTATTGACAATTGAAGTAGTAAAAACAGTTAAATTTTAAACTACAAAGTGTAATTCACATTGACTATTAGAGAGAACTTTTGAATTTAAATGTTTATTTAAGCCACTTAGGATAAACATTCTCTCGATGTTGCTGACGTTGTATCAATCCACATTTTACCCTAGAAGATGCTCTTAACAATTTTTTCATCGCACTAGTTCACTAACAAAGGATAAAAAAATAAGGGAAATGCTAGAATGACCTGTTGGGTGTCTCCCAACGAGTCAGCGACACCTAGCGAGTGGGGCCCACCATCCAATTGGGTGTTCCACTGGGTGTCCCCTAGTGGGTCATCCTAGCATTTTCCAAAAAAATAAAAACAACTAAAATCCCTCATGGGATTATAAAGTGTGCATGCTCTTTAAGGGATAATTTGTAGAATTTTAAATTATTTTTTAAACCTAACCAAGAAAAGTATATTTTTTAAAAAAAAAAAGAAAATCATAATCTACCCATCTTATGCACATACTTATATATGTTTTCTTAAACGAAATGGATATGCTCGTATAATATTTCTTTTATTGCTATTTATCTTTTGAATATACACATTATTTAAAATAAAATTTATAATATTCAGAAAAAGCATAATAAATCCAAAATCTAATCATTCCCACCTACTCTCTTCCGTTTATAAATATAAGTCGTTCTAACAAAAAATTTTTGTTCAAAATTGTAAGTCATTTTTGGAATTCGAAAGTATATTTATTGATTTTTTATCGATTTTATTCTTACACAATTTAAATATTTAAGATTATTTAATTATTCAATTTATTTAATGTCAAATGACGTAGATGTAAATTACATTTTAATTAAAATTGTCTAAATTCTTTTGTTTTTATTTTAAATTACTTATATTTTTAAATGAATGGAGTATTATTTTTTTTTTCGAGTGAGTGGTAAAGGACTCGTATGTATAAGTGATGGCTCGAGTTTGACTCATTTAAGTAAAAGCCTATTAAAATTAGGTTGGGAGCCCTCTAAAAAAATACTAGTTGACAAAAAAAAACCATACGCTCGTACATCTTTAGATACGCATGACGATATACGTTACGCATCACAATGCATAATCTAAAGATACATACAGCCTGTGTCCAGATCAGTCTGCGTCTACAACTGAGTCACCCAATGGAATCCCAAATTTCACAATAAAACGCTGAAAGTCTCTCTCTATTCTGTGTTGTTCTGTTTTGGACGAACTCCGCCACGCTCAAATCTCAACTCTGACTGATCTAATCTAATCTAATCTAGGGCATCACTCCCCTCCCCCAATTTCTAGGGTTTCTCACTGCCCGTGTAGTCAGATTCGCGTTCGCATCACTCCCGCTCTCGAACCCCAACTCGTTGAAGCTCCGATCGACTAGACAGGTACGCGACTGTTGCGATTGTTGTGATTGTTGCGATTTCGACTCTGTTGATCACTTGTGTGTTCTAGGGTTGTGATGGGATTCGTTGTTTCCGTGCGATCTGTTGGTTTTGATTGGATTCTGGATCTTCGGTTTAGGAAAGTTTGAGTTTTTGAGTCTCCTAAGAGAGACAGAGAGAGTTTGTGATTGTTTTTTTAGGTTTTTTTGGTTGGATCAGTTGATGGTGCCATTGATTTGATCAGGGTGAACTGGGTATATGCATTTTTTTTTAATTGAATGCTTGAGTGGATGCAATTGATCTTGTAAAAAAGTTGTCTTGAAATTTATCGCATTTCGATTGATGACTGGGTTGCCAATGTTGCGAGACGAACAAGGGGCGTGGATGGTTGGTTGAGAGATTATTACTGCGCTATGGTGGTAGTTGGGCAGTTCTGTCTATTAGTTTCTTGTTTAGTTAGTTTTTGTGTAAGCAGTGTTAGTAAAGCAAGTGTTTTTAGTTGATTTACTTTCAAAAAGTTAGGGTTTTGTAGAGTAAAAACTCTTGATCAATCAAGGGAACTCTTGAGAATTAATTGGGAGATACATTTTGTACGACACCATAATCTTCGTTATGTAGCCAGTTCGCGAATTGCTTTTCTGATCACCATGTGAACTATTCTTTTTTCGAGTGAAATGCGCTGGAAAAAAATCTTCACCTTGATAATGGAATTGGAAATGGTGTTATCATTGAAGATGAAATGTTGTTTGGTGCATTGCCTACATTTCTTACACCATTTTGAACATTTAAATATGCACAATTCATTTGCACTTATACCATAATAAGAACAAGTTGTTGGAATCGACTTCCCATGAGTTCATCCAACAGCCTCATTTGTGTGTTAATGTCCAAGAAACTAGTATTCTATGAAAAGAGCGAAACAAGAGAGAGTAGTGGTAGAGGTAGACACCACAGAGAGATAAAGTTGTGGCCATGCGAGGTGGAAGTAAACACACTAGTAATGACCCATTTAAAATTATGTATTCTTTCCGCTTTAATGTCTTGCTTTAATTTGTGATCTAGTGACTACATGATTCCCTTAAATGAAATTTCTATTAATGAGATTTCTATTGATTTGGTTGTTTCACAATTTTTATTTCTATTTTCTTGGTAGGAGTTGGTAGGTGAATACTAAATTACTAATTGGTTGACTTTTTGGCACAATTGTTTGATGGCTGAATAGTTTTAGTTTTTAGGATAAACATGTTTGGTGAAAGATTTGATGAGCTCTGAATGCTTGGGGTGTGGTTTGGTGGTAGCTGTAGTCCATGATTGAGATCAGTTTTATTTTTGGAGGGATGTAGGGATTAATTTTATCAATGTATATGCTTTTCAATTCTTACTGGTGGAGTTATTTGCCTAGACACTGTTAAATGAAGTATGTAATGTTCTCTAGGGTCTGGGAAATTGTTTTCTTGCATTAAGAGGATACTTCTGCAATTCTGGGCAATCTCACCACAATTTAAGATTTAATCTAGGGGAAAATACTGAAATGAAAAGAAAAAAAAGTGTTGGACCACCTTTTGATTTTTGATGCATCTTCTTCCTCTGTTTAGTCCAACTCTGGAAGATTTATGTGATTTATGTTTTTTGGTTTTGGCAGGTTTGGTGCATGGGATTGTGACCACAGTAAGTGTACCTTACAATCAAAATGCAACCCATGGGAAATGAAAAGCCTGGTCCTCCAAGCTTTCCAGGAAGACCTATTGTTTCACCCTTTGTTGCTTCTCCCCCCACTGGAATGCCATTTTCATCTCCTGGACCTGTCCCTGGGCCTACAGGCTATGATGCCTCTGGCTATAGGAACACAGCACCTGCAAGGTTTAATGGCCCAGCTATCCCTCCTCCACCACTACCTTATGGGCCACCAGCGGCAAATTCTTATCAGCGTTTCCCAACACCGCAGTTTCCTTCTTTTGCTCAACCTGTGCCACCCTTGGGTGGCCCACCATCTTCAGGGCAACCAACATTTCCATCGAATTTTATACCTGGTGCAGGGCAACAAACTATGCCACCTCCTCCTTCTTATCATCTACAGCCCCAGATTCCTTCTGTGCCGATGGGTCCTCCCCCGCCAAGTGTTGATCTTCCAGCAGCAAGGGCAAATGCACCTCAATCAACATTACCTGGAGTGCCTTCTATGCAGTATCCCTACAGGCAAGCAGACCCAATTCCACAAGTTCCGGCAGTGCAAACTTCACCTTTTGTTGCTCAGCGAGGAGGCTATGCTGCTCCTCCTTTAGCAGCTCCAATGGGCTTAAGTTTGAGGGAGCAAATGCAATATTCTGCTGGAGGACCCCCAATGGGCTCTCTTCAAGGACTGATTGAAGAGTTTAATTCTCTATCTGTTGGATCTGTTCCGGGATCTGTTGAACCTGGAGTTGATTCAAAATCATTGCCAAGGCCATTGGATGGTGATGTGTTGCCTCAGTCCTTCATGGAGAACTACCCATTAAATTGTGATCCTCTATATTTTCGGCTTACAACTAGTGCAATACCAAGTTCGCAGTCATTACTTTCAAGGTGGCATTTGCCTCTTGGGGTGGTTGTGCATCCTCTAGCAGAATCTCCAAATGGGGTCAGTTTCATTCTGAATCCAAAAAAAAAAAAAAAAAAACTTGTCTTTTCTGTGTGTGTGCTTAGACTTGTCGTCTGCCTTATTTGCATAGGTGTTTGCTTGTGTGTTGATGTGGAGATTTTATATACGCCATATGTTAATTAAAGTTAATTTTCGTATCAAATCTGCTTGTTAATTTTAGGAGGAGGTGCCTGTTGTTAATTTTGGAGCAGGAGGCATTGTTAGATGCAGAAGGTGCCGTACATATGTGAATCCATATGTGACATTTTCAGAATCAGGAAGAAAATGGCGCTGCAATATCTGTTCTTTGCTTAATGATGGTGAGTATCAGCTACTCTTTGATTATCAACACACACACACACAACAAAATGAAAGGCCAGTATTTCTCTTTCATGGTTAAAGTATGTAGGAGAAGAAATGAATCATAATGAGAACTTTCTGATGCCTTGTAATAATTAGCTCTTGATGTTGGATATTTAAATAACCAGTGGGATCTCTACAAATTTTATCTTGCATGGAAGAACAACCAGTCACTTCAATAACAAACAACAAAATGCCTCAATCCCAAGTTATTTGGGATCTGCTACATGGATCAAATTCCATTGTGCAAGATTTAGTGTAATTCATGGTGTGCTTTCCAAATCCTTTAAATCTTTCATGATTTTTGTGTCCCAAGTTTGCTTTGGTCTACCCCTACATCGTCGCATTTCTTTAGCTGTTATTGAGCTGAATTTTCTAACCGGGGCATTTGAAGGTCGTATTGGAGTTGTCCAAACCACTACAACACCCTCAATTTTTTCGTTAATTGGTGGTGCTACTCCCACTTTTCTTTGAATTTTTTATTTCTTATTTTATCTTTACGAGTTTTACCACCCATCCATCTAAGCATCCTCATTTTCGCTACATTCGTGTTATGTTCTTGTCATTTCTTCACCACCCAACATTCACTTCCTTAAAGCATAACTGGCCTAACGATGGTTTTATTAAATCTTCCTTTTAACTTGGTAGAAATGTCCAGTCACTTAATTCAGGTAATTGTTTTTGTGATGGCCATTTGGGGTTTCCTTGAAAAATATATTGTTGATTTAACATGAATGGACTAATACCAAAAGGAGTTTGAAGACTTCTCTTTTTGACACTCAAAACCTTGTGATATAGCAGTCAATGCTAAATGCTACTGAAAGCTGATGTGCCTAGTATTGGTTTGTATTGCAAGAGGTGGATGAATAGTAAACTGAGCTTGAAATTACCAGAATAGATGCTTTCATTGTAGAATCTAGATTTCTTGCAATAGGTCATTTCTTTTTTTTTTCTTTGCTTTGAGTGCGATGTAAACTCTGACTCATTTTTGTGCATGTTCAGTTCCTGATCTTACAAAGTTAATCTCAGTCAATCCACTTCTGAAGCCATTTGTATTTTTATGATATAATTTCATAAATTGTAATAGCACTTCACTTCCCGATTTCAGTGTCTGGTGAATATTATGCACAATTGGATGCCAATAATATTAGAATTGATATAAATCAAAGGCCAGAGCTTACAAAGGGTAGTGTAGAATATGTTGCTCCAGCAGAGTATATGGTGCGACCTCCAATGCCACCACTATATTTTTTCCTCATTGATGTATCTGTCACTGCAGTGAGAAGTGGAATGCTTGAGGTAAGTACTCTTTTACTTTTGATTCTACAAAAAAAGTTACTCTTGATTATGTTTGTAGTTGCAACCACTTTCATAATTCCTTAGTCGGTTCAAATGAGTATAATGAGCACTAGTCAAATGTTAAATACCATTACTGATTTTATTTAAATTAACTATATGTAAGAGAGTAAGAGTACAAAGCCTCAATCCCAATTTAGTTGGGGTCGGCTACATTGATCAAACTCTTCCATTGCATTCGATTTAGTGCAATTGATGGTGAACTATTTGTTGGAGTAGCGATAAAAAATGTTTGTAAGAGAGCAAAATCGTTGTATTACCATTTATCACATATGCTTTGATTCGATTGGGTTTTCTTCATTTAAAATTAAGGGAACATGAGCATGCATTTACTAGTACAATGTAGCCCTTCAAAAATAATATGGTTGTGCAACTGATTTTTTTTTTAAATAGATTTGTTCAAGGAAACCTTTTGAGGTGTCCTGAGAGAGATTATTATGACTTACTGCAGATTAAGTAGATTCCACATAATACTGATAAGATTTATGGATTCTTTTGTTAAATATACATGTGACTGAACCCCTTGTTGCTTGGAGAAATCCTCCACTTCAATTGGTCTTCTTCTTGGAAAAATCAGACATGATGCAGAAACCTTACTTTATGCTAAGCTTTAAATGGTTTTTCTATAGGCAATTATTTTTAGGCCACATAAGCAGAGATTAGAACAGGAATGTTATTATTTTGTATGTGCTTCAGTATTACTGGACAATAACTACACCTTCTACATTGTTTGGTTTGGCAGGTTGTGGCAAAGACCATCAAATCATGTTTGGATGAGTTGCCAGGCTCCCCTAGAACGCAAATTGGTTTCTTAACTTTTGATAGCACGCTACATTTTTACAATATGAAGGCAAGTGTTTTCTTTTTACTAATGGTTGGATGGAAGTGGGTTCTTGAGATCAATTTTCCTATTGATTGGAACAGTTCACATTAACTTCTTGTTTTTGTTGTGGCAGTCATCTTTGACACAGCCTCAAATGATGGTGGTTTCGGATCTTGATGACATATTCGTGCCATTGCCAGATGATCTTTTGGTGAACTTGTCTGAATCAAGGAGTGTGGTGGATGCTTTCCTTGATAGCCTGCCCTCCATGTTCCAAGATAATGTAAATGTTGAATCCGCTTTTGGACCTGCTCTTAAGGCAGCTTTTATGGTTATGGTATGTTCTTTTTTGTTCTTTTATATAGTATTTTCTCTTAAGTGGATGAGTGTCATGGTGATTGAGACCAATATTTTGATTGTGCTTTACAATTTTATAGGAACACATTTTATTCATTTATTTATTTATTTTCAGAATCGACTTGGGGGAAAATTGCTTATCTTTCAGTCAACGCTACCATCTCTTGGTGTTGGCCGCTTAAGGTTACGTGGAGATGATTCTCGTGTATATGGAACAGACAAAGAACCTGCATTGAGAACACCAGAGGACCCATTCTACAAGCAAATGGCCGCCGACCTTACCAAGTTCCAAATAGGAGTAAATGTATATGCTTTCAGTGACAATTACACTGATATTGCTTCATTAGGTGTGTTTACACTATTTTTGGTGGGTCTATCCGCGTTTTACATCCTGGTTTGTCATTTATTTTGTTAGTATATTGTTTTTTATTTTTTGTATGGAAGGCACCCTAGCAAAGTACACCGGAGGCCAGTTGCAATACTATCCAAGTTTTAGAGGGTCTCTTCATGGAGAGAGATTGAGGCATGAGTTAGCAAGGGACCTTACAAGGGAGACTGCATGGGAAGCTGTAATGCGAATAAGATGTGGAAAAGGTCGGTAAACTTTTTTTTTGGTGGAGTTTGTTGTCATATTTGCTTTGCAGGAAACTTGTTACTTGTCCTGTTGGCATAAAAGACATACCTTTTCTTTTGGTTTTCAGGGGTTCGTTTTACCACTTATCATGGGAACTTCATGTTGCGGTCAACAGATTTATTGTCACTTCCTGCTGTGGATTGTGATAAAGCATTTGCTGCACAGTTTGCTTTGGAAGAGACATTATTGACTACTCAGACAGTATATTTTCAAGTTGCTCTCTTGTATCCTTCCTGCGAAGCGCAAGATCTAAAATTCAGTATTTTACTTTCCTTTTTTGTTTGTTCTGATGAGAAAAAATTGGAAACATCATAGGCCCAAAAAGTGGCATAACATAGTTCCTTTAATTGGTACCAATTAGGTTGTACTAGGCCTTGGTTTTACTTTTGCAAGTTTAATTGTGTCTCCATCTTGAGCTAATCAAAGAACTAGAAGATCTTGCAGGAATTTTCTGCTTCCTGTATATTCCTTTTTTTTTATCTCTGTTATGTACTTTTTTCCCCGCTGAGTTGTGAACACTGAGTTTTGAAATTTCTTGCTGTCTATTCCATTTGAGACCTTCTGATGAACCTCTTTGGTTTTCTCTTGTGGTTGATCTATCCCTGGAACATGTTTGTCAGGTTAGAACATTATGCTGTTAGTGCTATGAATATGAATGCACTCAAAGTTCTAGTCCTTGGTATGGATGTATATGATTGTGTGGGTTAGTACAGGTTTCTAATGTACCAATTGTGGCTTGATTAGTTTTCTGGTTCCATTACATAACACAAACTAGGAACCTATCTATGTTGTGGCAGCTACTCCAATGCGGAATAGTTTGAAATCCTTTATGGTGAAACTTTGTTATATGAGTGCTGATATTACTGTGTGAAATTGCTTGTTAATTGAGAGTGGGAGATGTTGACTGTTGAAGGATGCTCCTCATGTTGTAGTTTCAACAATATAATGAAACATTATCTCTCCACCTGAGGTTGTTCGCATGATTTGCTAAAAAATGTGAAAATTGTTGACAACGCTGTTAATTAATTACATATTTGCTTTTCCACCTTTTAATTAGTAGTTTTGATGCAGACTGAAACCTTTACAAATGGAATCAATTAAAATTTTGAAAATAAGTTGTTACATGTCCTTACAAGTAATTGGGATTCCTTAACTTGCGAAAGATACACCTCATCTTCTGGTGAGAGGCGTATTAGAGTTCATACGGCTGCAGCACCTGTGGTAACAGATCTTGGTGATATGTATCGTCAGGCTGACGTTGGCGCCATCATGTCATTATTCAGTCGGCTTGGTAAAAGGCTAGAAGCTTCTTGTATTGCATGTAGGTTTCACCCTATATTTTGAGGTTTTTTTTCTTGTTGTTGACTTTGTAAATATTTTGCAGCAATCGAAAAAACTTTGTCCTATAAGCTGGAAGATGCACGCCAGTCTGTGCAAATGAGGATTGTGAAAGCCCTTAAGGAGTATAGAAATCTCTATGCTGTTCAGCATAGATTGGCAGGAAGGTTAATATATCCAGAATCTCTGAAGTTCTTACCATTGTATGGATTAGCGCTTTTGAAATCAATACCACTTCGTGGAGGATTTGCCGATGCCCATCTTGATGAACGCTGTGCCACTGGTTATACCGTGATGAATTTGCCTGTGAAAAGGTTATTAAAGCTTCTATATCCATCCTTGATTCAGATTGATGATTACCTTGTCAAGGTAGATCCTGACTTAGATATGTTATCATGGTGACTTTTCTTTTAATGTAGTATAGTTAATGGTTGTTTATTTGTTGCATCTTATAAGATTCTATCATATTCCAGGCACCAGATGATGCCCGTGACGGGGAAAATTACTTGAGGAAGGTCCCACTAGCTGCAGAGAATTTGAACCCCAAAGGCCTATATTTATATGATGATGGATTGCGCTTCATCCTTTGGTTTGGCAGAATGTTTGCATCTGACATAGCAAGTGATTTGCTCGGAGTAGACATCAACAGTTTGCCTGATTTATCTCAGGTATGACACTCTATGATTATGTGCTTGAACATTAAATTATAACTGAAGCGGTTAACATGACAGTGCATGTGCATGCTGCCCCACATCAAACGGCTTTAGACCTATTAAACACTGAAGCATATGGTCAGCGACTTTTTCTTGACATAGGATAAATAGTTCTCTATGTTTGTTTGGTGAACTACTTTTTGTGGTTTAGATGAATCTTTTGTCATACTCCATGAATTTCATTTCGTGGACTATACTAAAAGTGTGGAAATAGCCAGACTCTTGGGTCACTTCTGTGATCCAAATTTGAATTTTCCTCCCCTCCTCTAACCTTCCTGCACACAAGATGTTTATTGCGCTGAGCAAATCATATTGAACTGTTATTTATGCTGGAGATTCAGTGGTAAGCTAACCTATGCCTTCGTTGACTTTAGACGTCAATGATGTCGTAAGCTCAATAGGAACCTGTTCCTCGTTGCATTGGCCAAATGTGACCCTATACCAGTGTGTGGACTTTGACATTTTTATTGTACTCATGTCCCCCAAATTAAAAAGAGGTAGCTCGAGAAGGAGCAAGACTCTACTGCTGAAGCCTTGAATTGAGTATCGAGCTGTTATTATCTTTTTATCCCCTTGTAATTGATACTTTTGGCCTTCTTTTTTTGGTGAACTTTGGTCTGGTTTGGCAGTTGTCTATATTTGGATCAATCTAGCGTTAATTTTATTTTTATTTTTTAATTTAAACATTTTGTTCTCAGATCAATTTTTGTGCACGTGAAAACAAAATCTCTAGAAAGTTGATGGAACTAGTGAAGAGATTTAGGGAAGCTGACCCATCAAATTATCAGCTATGCCACATTGTGAGACAGGGTGAGCGAGTGAGAGAAGGCTCGTTGTTACTTGTGAATCTTGTAGAGGACCAGATTGGTGGAGCTAGCGGCTATGTTGACTGGATACTGCAAATCCATCGCCAAGTCCAACAAAGTGCATAGTTTGAGGTAAGGGTGTTTTTTTTTTTTTTTTAACCCCTTTGGTTATTTCAAGAAGCTTCTTTCATAATGAAATTGGTAGAGAGGGGTTGCAAACTAGCAATTGAAAACTAGCTTGACAGGAAACTATCTTTGCCAATTGCGATTAAACATTCTCATCTTGATCTTAATCAGTGTCTTCTGTTACTATGCTTTCCCCAATTGAACAGTAGCTTGACTCTTATCTGATAATAAATTTCAAATCGCATCTCGTGTTCCTTACTGGGTTACACATGACCATTTATTATTGGTGCTTTTGGCATTGACGGAGCATTCAGTTCTTTGTCCCTTAGTGTTTTATCACATGTTAGTGACATTTTTATCTTCAGCTTTAATTGCCTAAATGTTGTCTTCTTGATGTTTATGATCCAGAGGAAATGACAAAAAAAAAAAAAAAAAAAAAAAAAAAAAAAAAAAGCTTTAGAGTGTGGATGCACTCTCTTCCAATTTTTGATGTCACAACAATTTAGGCTAAGGGCTTTTTTTTTTTAATTTTACTGTAGATGTTTTCGAAAAAGTAAAAAGTAATCAAATTGGACTGTTTCATGAGCCTGTGTCATTATGTCTTGCTGCATACACGTGTGTACTACTACTGTGGGACCCATGTCATGGGGACATCATTTTAGGACCATTGGATTTGGATCTAATGTTTCATACACTTGTCATTAGTTGATACGTACTAATAGGTGCCAACAGAAGGCTCAAGGTCATTATAGTAATCCTTTAGTTCTAGTCAAATTGGTATCAGAGCCTTCTTAGATTCTTAGAATTGTTGATATGGATATAAAACAGTTGGAGATTGTTAACAAGAGTCTCTCAGCAGTCTGAGAGCCTTTGGAGAAGATGATGCTTCAGGTGATGAATCTGAAATCAAATTTAGCTGTGTTCTTTGGGTACATTAATGCCCATTAGTATTAGGTGGAGCTTAACGTGGCTACTGGCTGCATAAGTAGGACATGACTCGTTCATTCTCTTGCATGTCCCTTTCTCCTTGTAGATTTAACTTTCTAAAGATTCAATGATAGAATGGCCTCACCAAGATTGCATTTCTACAGCTTTACAATTTGTTTCGGTTGTGGATTTTGTGGACAATATCTTCAAAAATTCTGCTGGCTTAAAAAGTTTCTAAAACTTGAGATCATGTGCTCTCATCCGTTTTCTATTCAAATTCCAAATGCTATTTATCCCTAGATAACTAGCATTTTGTCTCACTAGTTTTTTTAAGGCATATTGTTAGCACCTAAAATAAGTCTCAAACCGTCATTAGAAATAAATGAACAAAGCGATTTTAATTCTGTTTCTATGCAAAATGTATGTGTTTTCTTTATTTATTATAGATCAAACTATATTTGCAGACAGTTATGGACCAATAATGCTTAAACAGCAAATCGTTGTTTGCTCGGTACTCTCAACCTATGTGGAAGTGATTACAGAAATGTGTACTTGCAAAAGTTGCTAGAACCTGTTTGATGATAGTCTAAAGTTCTATTTAATTAAAATGCAGACTTACCAGTAAATTAATAACTACATTAGATACTCAATTGTATTTGGGAAATGGTAGTGTGAATTGTGAAACCTTAAAGTCACATCTACTTGGAAACTGTAGGATACACATCTACATGTGTTCCCGCACATCTCAATGTGGATCCTGGGTCTCTAATTAGGTGCGACTAGTGTGTCGTCAAAGCATTTTCCTTTGATTTTTCATGCATTTTTTATTTTGCGTGAAAAGACTTGTTTGGAATCAGTTCTCGCCTTCATTCGTGCCTTTATTATAATCCCTTATTTTTCTGTTTTATATTTGTTTGTTTTTATAGGTCTTTGAAATTGGAAAGTTCTGCAATTTCTATTGCTTTTTGCCTCGAGGCTGAGATTGAACTTGGACAATACCCAAGTTAGGAAGGAAGGATTGTTGTAGTCTTCAAGAATCAATAAGCAATCAGGGCAGCATGCGACAATGATCTGTGAAAAGTGTGGCCAAAACCTGAAAGCAGATCATGAATAATTGCGGAAATTATGATTGACGAGGAGTTAGATTGAGTTACATGGATGGCCAACTTGAGGTAGAAAGGGGGAAATAAACCTTTCTTTTTCTGTAGCATAATTTTGTGAGCTGTTCCATTGTTTCTTTTCCTGGTATGTTTTCTGTCCAACTTCATTATTGTTCAGTAAAGAGGGGATTGGGTGGTGTCAATGCCAAGCCCCTTATGGGCCGGCTATTGCTCGAGTTTGGAGTAGTCAGTTAAGTCCGGATACCGGGTGGTTCACACCAAAAAAAAAAAAACTCCCCAATTATTTATGTTGTACTGGCCGCTGTGGCACACAACTTCCCACCATTGATATATATTTTAAATTCTTTTGGTTGCTACTACCGATGTATTATTTATTTTGTTATGTAACCTTTGGTTTGTCTGCTCTATGGTTGATGAGTTTTGATAATCAAAACTGGTGGAATTTGCCTTTCGATCTTCATTAATTTACTGCATTGTAGATTTGTACTAGTAATAATATTGATCGTTAGATGTGTTGTGTTCTTAAAGCGACTAGTGTAAAAGTATTTGGTTGGTATTGTTCTTCTAAGATTATGAGTTGTTTGTGTCAACTTCGTACTTGACTGGCATTCAAATGCGATTGTATTTTGGTATAAAATTGTAGCAATAAAGTGCTCCTGTCTTTTTTTTTCTTTTTTTGATGAGGTGAAGTTCTCTTTTGTTCTGGTCAAATGAGCAAGTGCTTATTGAATTGTTGGTAAAAAAATTGCGAAATGTAATGGCTACTCAACGGGTTGTGAGTTAAAAGAATTTCCAATGCAAATTTAGATTAGGTAGAGCATGGTGCCATCTTAGGTAGTTTGGAAATTTTTAAAAAGTAAAATTATTGTGATTGACTATAGTATTTTTTATTTTTTTTACTGTCGCAGGAGTCGACTCATGCTAGCTATAGTTACTGCTATAATGGTTTTTTATTTTAAGAGTCCTTTCCTTTCTCATGGATCGGGTACTCGCCTTGTACGACAAAGCCTGCTTTAAATTGTGCAGGATTGTGTTGGAAGAATCCTACATAAGCACGGTGACCAAAGCCCACTAAAAGCCCGAATATGTACGGGTGAGCCTGAATTTGTATATGTCAATCTAGGCCCGTCCTGACTATGTAGAAGTTTAAAATTATTTTTTAAAATGTATACTTAAAAAATAGTGTTTTTTTAGTCATATTCAAATCTTATTAGACTTCATTTGTCAAAAAAAGAGTCGTAGACTTCAAGGTAGATAACAACCTCTACATTTATGAAGTTAACTTTCTTTTTTGATTTTTGAAAAAAAAACTTTTTTTGATAGAATTATGAAGTTTTACCACTTTATGTCCAACAAAATTAAGTACAATGGAAGAGTTTGATCTATGTAATATGATTCCAATTAATTTGGGATTGAAACTATGTTAGTGGTGGTGTACTACTTTATGTCCAACACTAAATAAATATGTCTATTTTTAAATCAATTAAAAAATAAAAATGTTAGAATGACACCCTAAATGACACCCTTGTGGCACGAGCTCGTATTTTTGGAAGTCATCAATGTACGCCTCGAGATAGACATCCATCGTGTTATGTATTCATAACTATGACAATACACAAAAGTACTAGAACAACAAAACGAATGACAAAACTTTCCAATAAGGAGAAGACCTAAAACTTTTCAACAAGGAGAAGACCTAAAAATTTTTCAACAAGAAGAAGACAAATCAAAGACTTCCAACTAGAGAGGAAAACTAAATATAAATTAAAAACTAAAGATAAATCAATCTAGCGCACCGCACAAATTCACGTAATACGCTGATGAAGATGCACCGCAACAAGGATGAATCAATCACTACAAATCCAATTAGATCTATTGTTTATTGAATGAACAAAGAACAAAAAAAATTTGATTGGAATAATCACGATCATTGAGAGGATCAGTGGTGATTCAAAAATAAAAATTACAAAAGTGAATCAAAAAAAAAATCATTCTGTAGCATTATTATTCATTAAAAAAATGTATGCACATAAATAGGATTAGGCATTTATGCAAGTACATTTACGTAGGTGAGAATAACAACAACATATTACACTGTAAGATATATTGATTCACAATAACTATCTATGTTTGTCTCAAAATATGGGTATATACAAATTTTGATATATTACACATGGATCAATGCTACATAGATTACTCGTACTAGCGAATGTGTCTAATGTGTGACATTGTCGCTATCATTCTACTAGTATTTTATGGAAGGAAAATGATAAAATAACTCAATTTAGACGCACACTTAGGGCGTACACTTTGTCTTTTAGTTCATTCATGGTGTTTTGTTAGATGTAGGCCCACACGTTGGAAGAAAAAAAATAACTATAAATGAACTAAAAGATAAAGTGTGTATTTTAAGTGTGCGCTCAAAGTGTGTTAAATTATCATATATCATTGTAAAATCTATTGAAAAGCACATGGTGTTATTCGAGTTGTGGTGAGTTGTCGCTTCGCTTTATTTATTCGGGAGTAAGTCTTTTGTTTGTTTGTTTGATGATTATTGGGCGTTATTTTATTGAAGGAATTGTCAAACTTTTCAAAACCCACTTACTTCCCTTTGTTTTCTCCTTTAAAGCTAATCTAGGGTTTATGCAATGTTGAATCGCCCTCAATTCTTCGAATTCGCCGACTACAAGGTCACTCTACTTCATCTGATTTTTTATTTTTTGTTTTTGGTATATGTCAAAGTTTCATCAATCTGTACATTGATGAAACTTTGACATATTTTGAAGCATGGAAAAGATTTGCTGAAATATTTTGAAGTTTGTTGAATTCACATGAAATGTGTTTGCTTGCATGTATTGTTTTGTAGATTCGCAACCATGACGATGAAGGTTTTCCATATAGTTACTCAGGTAATTAGTAATTGTGCTCATTTTCTCGTCATTTATGGTCCTTTACATCATTTCTTTATTATGCATGTATTATTACACCTATGTGGTGTCATGTGACTTGGGGCGAACCCGGAGTAGCCGAATACCAGGTGGTTTAGACTTTAGAGTTAAACTAAAATGTTAAGTAGTTGAAGTTGGAGGCCCAAAGTTCTGCTTTGGGTTAATGATTAGTGTATGGTTTTAGATTCAAATATTATGTAAAGAGCTTTATGAATGAAGAGAAAATTAAAGAAATTAATATCAACTCTAGACAAGATCTATGTAGCTGAATTAGAAAAAAAAAAAAAAAAAAAAAAAAAAGAAAAGGGAAAGAGAGCATATTTCCTGTGTGTACATTAAAGGAAAACTAATCAAGGTTGTGTGCAACCATGGTGGCACACCAGCAACTCAGAAAACACCTAGAATGACTCCGGTGAGTCCCCTTTGCACCAATGAATCTAAATTCAACGTTTTGAAGAGGTGACGGAATTAACGGTACTCTTAGATTTCAAATTGGAGTTCCTTCAAACCCATTTGTGCCACTATTGTTTGCTTGGGCTCAACTGAATCTGCCTTTGGTATGTTAACTTGGACGAATTAGTGATGAGATTCGAGATGTGAAACTTGTGTAGGGAATCAAGTTGTAGAAAAATCGGGGACCTCCTCTCAAATTCATTATTTGGATTAGAACAAAGGTTGCTAGGTATAATTTCTCACTCTCCAATACTTAGTTTCTCTAATTTATTATCGTTGTCGAAAGATTTGAATAAGTTGGATTAAGTCGGGGTTGGATTAGTGTTTTGCAAGTTTTGCGCTACCATCATGGGTTTACGCATTATGAGGTTTAAGATATTCAGATAGGTAGAATTAAAGAAAAGCTAGGGGTTGACATGGTCTATTGAAATTTCATTTTGAATGTTTGATAAAATGCCAAAATGAAAATTTCTCATGTTTAGTCCAACTTTTTCAACTTTTTCAAGTGGAGATACTGAGCATAAAGGAAGCTATTTGGTTTCATAGGATGAACATCACCAAATGCCAGTTTTCGACATTTATTGAGGGAAGAATTGATACGTAAAAGTCCTTGGTAACTGCAAGTATCTAGTTGGCATTTATGAATGCCGAACAAGCGTAAGGAGCTAACTAATCCCACTGTTTTCATGATTTTAAGAAAACTACTGATATTTAAAAGAGCTACTGAATTGTTTGAAAGCTTAGATTAATAATAATTGAGTAAGAGTTCGAGAGTAGAGCAGTTGTAGCATTCACTAGTTGATAAATGAAGAAGTCAAATTTTCACCTTTTGAAAATGAGAGACAGGCCTTTGTATTCAATTTGCTTGGAGTCTTATCCAAATTGTCATTGGATTAAATTGGAAGGGTTTATAGAGTATTAGTCATTCTTTTAAAGGATGATTATTATTCTAGTCCAATCTTGAGGAGGTTTGGGAATGGGTCGTGACAGTTTGGATCCAGAAAAATATGTGCTTGAGCATCATAATTTTTCTCTTCAATTTGCTCCGTGTCATATATTTGTTAGAGATAAAAGAAAGAAATGCATTTACTGACTAGTCTATTTCTTGTTCCAGAAAACAGGCATTATCTTTCTTCAATTTGCTTGGAATATTATCCATCTTCTTGCAAGCATGTCGTATGTATTCTGGGATATAATTTATTTGTTTCAAAGCTATCTCATCTCAAGCGGGTTACTTAAGAAGTACAAATCTCTCAACATAAATCAAATCCATCACCTAGCCATTGTAATAGAGAGTGAAGAAGCCCATAATACTTCAAGAGTTATTGAGCTTTTGCGCTGGTTAACGACCCTTGGTGTGAACAGTATCTGCCTGTATGATATGGACGGTAAGGGTTCTGGTGTCCTGCATGATTATAATCAATTTTAGTACTTGTAGCATGATTACGGAGCATCTGTGTATATCATGTTAAATCTTCAAAATCTGTTTTCGTTGTTTTAGGAGTGCTGAAGAAATCCAAGGACATCATTTTAACAGAACTGGATGATGCCAGTTTGTTCGAGTTGGTACTTCACTACTGTTATTGTTAGTCTTTCTATTTATTGAAATTAACCTTTTTCACCTACTTTTTTTTCTCATTCTTAATCTGCACTGAATCCTACTATTTCTTTATGAACAATTATTGGAATTTGATTTCTTTTTTGGTTAATTCTGTGAGAGCTTTGTTTTGAGTGTTTATATTGTGTGCAAAAACGCTCAACTTGGCCAATTTTCACTTCCTGAGGGTCCTTATTCACACTTACTTGATGAGCAAACCCATATAAAATTAAGCTGGATATGTCCTATAAAAATAAAAATAAAAATAAATAAAAAAAAACTTCACTTTCTCAAACATCACGTTTTATATTCTTTAATTAATGTGCCGAATTATTATGTGGCTACATTTCAGAGCCCTATCACCATAAATAGTAACATTTTATTTTGTCTTTGTATCTTGTATGCAGGAAGCAGAGAAAAAAAAACCGCTGCATGAACAGAAACAAAGGATAGTAGAATTTGCTTCACTCTCTGATGGTAAAGAAGGCATTACCAGAGCTGCCAATTACTTGTGCTCCCACGATGTGAAAATTGCTAATGGCACACTAGTCTTTACTGAAGCAAACATGTCGCAGGCATTGAAAGCTTGTGGTTCGTTTTCCTTGTCCATATCTGCTTGATGGCTCCCACATAATTTCCATCAATTACATTTTCTTTTTATGGAAGATGACTCCCTGATTGTTTTTGAATCCTCTTCTTTTAGGTTATGTTGGTCTGGATCCTAATTTACTAATAGTTTATGGACCTGCAAGGTGTCACTTGGGATTTCCTCCTTGGAGATTGCGATACACAGAGATTGTGTGAGTGCTAGGCCTTGCTAATCTCAATTTTTTTTTCAAATTTTTTTTCACCACTCTGAGTTTCACGCTGTATTGTCTCGAAGAATATTAACTTGGATCTTTTTTCTAGGTTACGGCTTTTGCTTAATTATGCAGTTTTTGTTTTGCCTGAAATTATTAGTAGGGATCTCTAATGGAATTATTGAAGAACCTTTTTGTTTAAAACTCACTCAACAAGGTTCTAATACTTCTACAAAGCTTCTCAAGTGATCCAAATTTTTGTTATGCTATGTAAATCTTAAATGTGATCCTTCAAAAACAGTTTAAAATCCCATGATGACAGATTTATTTTGTAATTGTTATAGGTCTCTATTCTAAGGGCAATAGTGCTTACTTAATATGGACTTGTCTACTGTATTGCAGACATATGGGGCCATTGAAATCCATGAGATACGGCGCCTTAGTAAAAGCGATTTATCAGTTCTTGAAGGTGCGCCAAAACCATGGTGAGTACATTGAAATCATGAATCCCCCTTAATTCCTTCATTTGAGTCGTTTGGATTGGAAGGATCTGAGTCATCAGTTTTTATTTTATATTTTCCCTTCTGGAGGTGTTCTCTCAATAGAATGAAAATACAAGCCTTTTCTGAATTAGTACTTCTCAAACCCCTTATGAAAACTTAAGATAGTCATAAAAACATACTGATAAAACTTATACTGCTTTTGATGTTCCATCAGGTACTTGAAAATTTTGCTCTGCTGCCTTAGATGCGTTGCAATATGCACATATGTAAGCTTTGTCAATGGAGAAATGACATATTTATCTGCTTTAAATTGTGGAACACACTGATGAAGTGTAATATGCCTTCTAGAATGTGATGGTAACAATTGAAGAATGTCATTCTTTATCTTGGATTATTTTTTTTTTCTTGGAAAGCCTTGATCATGTGTTTGATGTTATTATTATTATTATTATTATTATTTTTTGGTAAATTTGGTGTTCGTTATTATATACATATGTGAATGTGATTCTACATTGGTGATGGGAAAAAATATTACCATGTCTGGCGGTAATTTACAATTTTGATAGTTGGATTAAGATTTGATGGTTATTATCATTTCTTAATGTTTTCTTTTTCCTTATTATTATTTGGCCTTTTTTTTTTCAATCACTACCTATATATATGACGTTACATATTTTAAGGAAAAGAACATTAAGAACTTGAAAAATATTATTTCTTCTACGGATGTTAGAAAAGAAAAATGCTTCGCTGACCCAGATGAAGCACCTAGATTTCGCATATGACGGCCTCAGTTCCCAGCCAAACTGGACTCGCTTGGCCTAAGCCTATGTGGACCCTCGAGTCAACCTTCGTGAAGTCAACATAGACCTAGTCAGCCTTCCTAACCATTGTCCATCAAGTTAAGTAGTAAGTTGAGTTATTCAAGATTTGTAAGTTTTATCACTATAGCGGAAGCGTTTTAACTTAAACAAATTGAACAACTTTAAATCAATTAAGTCGGGACAACATAAAGTGTGGAAATCCTGCATATATACAGTCACATGTATTTCAAAAAAGGAGAGTGTAATGAAATTATATATATGTCTTAGTATATCTCACAACCCCAAAGTATTCCCATGTGACAAAACATGTATATAAATAATACAAAAGTATCAAAAAAACCTAACAAAATGTGAGAGATTAGGCCGCTCCAACGTCCTTAAAGTAAGTCACCAAGTACTGGCGCATTTCCCCTGCTTGACTACGATTTGCACTCGATCAAACACAAGAATGACAAGCCCAAGTAAGTAACGCCAGTAGGATCTAAAACAATATTTCGAAATAAATAAAGCAGTCTATACTCATGCAGATAGAAAGAAAAGCTATAAGGACGCATGTATAATAAAATATTGTAAATGAATCAATATCAATTGATAAATGAGTATCTCAAAATCAAAATAGAGAGGCACCAAGTAGTCCCGACCACCAAGGTCGTTGAGTCATAACAAAGTTTAGTAGACTCGGGTGCTAGGTCGCAACAAAGCCTAGCAGGCCTAGACTCGTGGATGAGAGACTTCCTGGTATTCCAGGTAAGAATTCTCACCTCGAACAAAACCAAATAAACTAGAGTAGTGAATCCCGAGGTCATGGCTCGGAATATCACCTAGATAACCAGTCCTTTCAAGGATCACTTTTACTCGCTTGGCCTTCGAACAACTCAACTAGAATGGAATTCCAAGAGTAAGATATCGAAGCAATGAACAATAATATTCAAATGCTTAAAATGAAATGACTGTGCATTTCCTAACTGGTTTACTTATATGTATCCGAACTAACATGCACTCACTCGGCTCTGACACGTCACTAAACAAATCCTCGTATGCTTGTCAATGAATTGCACTCCCTGAAAATCATTTAGATTCAATTTGGTTGTGTTAGAATCGTGTTCAATTGTTTTAACCTAGTGTTTATACCTATATAAAAATCTCTCGAAGTTTTACAAAAAATTTAAGAAAATTATTCAAAAATAGGGCCTAATGCCGTGGGGGTCATTCTCACACAGTGCCCCTCAAAGTGTGAACTCAGGGCAAGTCACTACCCGGACGCCATGGATGGCGCTGCGGGGAGCAATTCCCTACGACACCTTTCACGGCGTGACCAAGATAGAGGCCCCCTAGTGGGGCCTGTGTTGAATACTCATTTTCGGGATTTTTTTTTCGAAACCCTGGCTTTGTCGCCTTGTTACAAGCCTATCTCATCCTCATAGGCGGTCTCAAATAACACCAATAATCACCTTCGAACATACCGGATATACCGGATAAGTCCATAAATTCATTTTTCGTAATTAACATAAAAAATCATCAAAATGACCAAAAACCATAAATTCCTTTCAACTACCACAACAACACCAATATACATGTTACATTTGATCCTCAATATGATCAAAATAAACCCCAAAATCCGTAAATCATGTGAGACAAAGTGTTGCTCACATTTCTCGACGAAAACCCAAAAAACTACTCTCAAAACGATGAGAATTGACTGATGAATCAAGATTTAACCTTAATTAGTGTCATTAAGTGATCACAAGCCTTCAGTCCCTACTTGAAATCACTAAACCTTCACTCAGATTTTTGGATTTTTAGAGGAAGAGAGAAAAGTTGATGGAAATGTTTCAAAACACCTTTTTTATACTCATTTGACCATCTTGACTCACTTGCTCATCCTTACGCTCATCCAAGGGATCTCAATGAGTCCATCCACCAACCTTTATGACATAGATAGTGACTTGGTCTCTTGGTCTTATCCTTTCAAGCATAAACAATTGATTTTCCTCGGATATTCCGATCTTTGGATTGCACTGCAACTCACTTGTCGCATGCAATGACAATACTATTGATTAGACTATGATTTCCCATTATTTATTTATCATATTTAATTTTCTTATTAATAAAAAATATTCCCCGGGCCTCAATACACCGTATCTCGCTCGCCCCATACCCATTTCAACATATTTCCCTAGACAAACTTGGTTTGTAACTCAAACGTGTTAACGATTACGTCCTTACACGTTTGGACAACTGGATCCACATTCGGGTATAAACTACATCATACAAACACTAAACAAAAATAATATACCTTGGTGTCGACGTCCAAGAACTAGACAAGAATACCACAACGACTGGGTCCTACGATACGACCCTGAAATGACACGTGGCACGAGTTAGATTTTAGGGTCGTTACAGTCTTCCATACTAGTAGGAATTTCATCCTCGAAATTAAACGAAATTCAAGGTAAAAACTTATCGAACCTCAAAATAGGTATGGGAAATACTAGTGCATGTAAGACTCGAGATCCCACATCAGCTCCTCGTCCCGTGATGCTGCCATTTGACAAGGACTAATGGGATCTCTTTGTTCCTCAATGTCTTCACCTTATGATCCAAAATCTGAGTAGGTTGTTCATCATAGGTGATGTTCTCCCTCAAGTCTATCTGGCTCAAGTCCACTATCGCGGTCTGCCCTCTTTCGACCTATCCAGTTGAAGCATTGATATGTGAAATACAGGGTGGATCCTAACAATTAAGGTGGTAACTCCAGCTCGTATGCAACCTTGCCTATTCTTTTCATCACTGTGAATGGACCAATTAATCTCGGCACAAGCTTTCCTCTAATCCTAAACCTCATGTGACCCTTCATTGGAGAGAATTTCAGATAAACATAATCCCCCACATCATACTCTAACTCGGCATGGTACATGTCATATTACTTCTTTCGCCTCTCATATGTACCTTTTAACCTCAATCTGATCAATCGTATATTCTCTGTGTGATCCACTACAATCTCTGCCCTAATAGCTGCCATATCTTCGAGGTCCACCTAGTACGATGAAGATCTACAAGGTCTACCCTAGAATGCCTCAAATGGTGCCATACCAATACTGGCCTAATAACTGTTATTATAGGCAAACTCACACAAATGAAGATACTCCTCCCTATGACCCACCATACTTTAGTACACACATCCTCAACATATCCTTAAGTATTTGGATCAGTGTCTTTGATTGTCCGTTAGTCTATGGATGATAGGCTACTGAGATCCAACTGCGTACTAAACTGTGCCAGTATGCTTTGCCAAATCTGAGATGTAAAATTTGGCCCTCTGTTTGACACAATCGATAATGGAATACCATGTATTCAGACTATATCTTACTTATATAAACTCGCCAACCTATCCATCCGACGTGTAGAAGAGATCGATAAAAAGTGTGCAGACTTTGTCAACTTGTCCATAATCACCCAAATGCTATCATGCTTACGCTGAGATCGAGGTAACCTATTGATGAAGTCCATGGCAATATGCTCCTACTTCTATCGAGGACTGGGAAATGGTTGTAGTAACCCTCCGAGTCTTCGATGCTCAGCCTTAACTCACTGACATATCTTACACGCTCGAACGTAGTCACCAACATCGGTTTCATCCCGGCTACCAAAAAAGACGACGCACATCAACATACATCTCAGTTTGTTTGGGATAAACCATAAAATGTGAGCAGTGAGCCTTATGAAGTATCTCATCTTGTAACGCAACCACGGATGTAATCCACAGTCTCCCTCTAAACCTCAGGCATGAATTTGTCGACTGACTCCAATATGAATGATCGAATTTCTGAACAAACACCGTGAACCTCTGGTACTGCTCATCTACTTGCTGACCCTCAAGTACACTCTGAATTGACACTTTCTGAGTCCTCATCTGCCTACAAATCAACACCCTGGTGCTGGTTGGGATATCAAAAGAATACATCAACTCAACCGCCTCGAGTAACCCATACTCGTGTGTCATGTAGCAAGTCGCAATCTCTGAGTCTGACCCTCTATGGCACAATGTGCCTGCCATGACATTGGCCTTACCCGGGTGGTACTCCAAAGAGAAATCATAATCCTCGAGGAACTCAAGCCAATGCCTTTGTCGCATATTCAACTGTTTATGAGTGAAGAGGTATTTCAAACTCTTGTGGTCGGGAAACAAAACAAATCTCTCCTCGTAGAGATAATGATGCCAAATTTTTATTGCAAAGACCACTATCGCGAACTCCAAGTCATGTGTAGGGTAATTCTTCTCGTGAATCTTCAACTGTCGGTACGCGTAGGCTATCCCTCTACCGTCCTACATCAAAACGCAACCTAAGATGATCTTAAAAGTATCAGTATTCGCCTCAAAACCCTTCCCTGACACAGGTAGTACCAACACTGGTGTGGTAGTCAAGCGTTCCTTGAAACTTGTGAAAGCTTGCTCAAAACTATCATTCCACTGAAAGCTAACCTTATTTTTTGTCAATTGCGTCATTGTTGCCGCAATCTTCGAGAAGTCCTGTAACAGCCCAATTTTAATTAAGTCGTTATTATGACGTATTTACAAACGTGGATGCTAACTCAGCACCTCGTGAACCTCGCAATTAGGCCAAGGTGCACCGAAAGTAGGTAAATAGTTTGTTTTGTGTGTTGTTTTGCATTATTTGCGATGTTTATATACAATTATGTTAGATTGTATCACAATATGTGTATTTATATTGTTATCGATCATGTGAGATGGTTATCGATCGTGTGAGATAGTGTGATGGATATTCGCATCGATATGCGTGTCGACGCGGGTACTAGGTAGGCTAATGATATAACATTAGGTTGAGGAATTAATATACACATGAAAATGAATTAAATGCATTAAATAATTAATATTAAACGTCGTTTAGTTGGTTAGGACCGTTGTTGTATGCGAGTATCACGTGTTGCGATGTGGAGACGAGTACTGGAAAACTCGAGGATCGGTTGGTTTGTGTTGAGAAGGATAAGGCCTAGTGACTAAGTCACTCATGTAAGTCACTTAAGGTAGATTAATTGACTTCATTATGACTACTTGATCAAGCCTTGAGATCCACAAGCACATGGGATGACTTTTTTAGTATAAAACATTTTCTTCTCACCTACCACCTTTTCTCTCTATTTCTCTCCTTGTTCATACAAATCCAAAAATTGGTTGTGTTGGAGGGTTTTTGACTTCAAGATGCGATTTGGAGCATCAAACGATGAGGAATGAACGAAACAAGGTAGATCCTTGCTCTCCTCTTGATTGTCTACGTTTTGGATGTAAGTTTTTAGGTTTTGACGTGAGTTTCACGGGTGTGAGTCAAGCACATTGGAATTGGAAGAGTTGCAATGGTTTTAATGTAGTTGATTTGGAGCAACAATGGGGTTTTGGTTGAGTTGTGCTTGTGGTAATTTTTAGATAAATTATTGTTGTTTTTGATGGAGTTATTGGTTTCGTCTTGGATGAGTTTCGTTAGTGTTTTACAGGTTATTATGGTTGTTATGGAGATCCATGAAAAGTTGGAATGAGTTCAGACCGTGGCGACGAGCTGGGGTGCCGAAAATCCAAAATAATGCGTTTTTAGCTTGGATGCCGCCAAGGACGTTGTGGAGATTTAATCTCTACAACGATCACCCACAATAGGATGTTCTGGGTTACATTACGGGTACCGACCCTCTGTGGTGTGTGTTACAACGCCAAAGGCATCGCCCCACTGCTTTAGACACCATGAGCTATTGCTCACGGCGACGCCTCCCATGGCGTCTAGACAACAAAATCAATAATAATTTTATTTATAAAATTTTCTGATTTGGCCTAATGAGAGCCTAACTTGGGGACCATCATGAAATATAATGTGGATTAAAATGATCAGATTGATATGTAAATAAGAATTGAGGAAAATTTTGTGGTTTGAGAAATTAAACGAATTATTGAAAATCAGGTATTTGGGATTGATTGAATGGTGATTAGGCACGCTTTCGGAAACGTATTTGGAAGATATCATGTTAGTTGGAGTGCGGTTTGAGGCGTGAAGTATCCCAATTGAAATTCTTTGCGTAATTACATGCTTTATTTATATTTGAATTCCTATCAATCGTTCAATTATTCCTTTCCTGTTGTGGTTACATAGATAGCTAGTAGGGTGTTCCCTCATCATTGTGCTATTCCTTGTGCGTATGTCCACTAGTCCATAACACATGTTGCCAGGGGTCTTGGTGGATAGTTCGACTCGAGTATCATGACGGGGGATGTGTCAGTGCATCGTGAGTCCACACCGCTCATCGAAAGACTCTGAGGTTGGCCATACTAGAGTGCTACTCGCTGGAAGTGCTCGCGGAGAGTTCAAAGTATGATGCTAGTTTGACTTAGATTTAGACACACACTTTGAGCTTTTCTATTATTTATTCATGCGATGAACACAATTGCCTATTTATTTTTTTGCATGTTTATTTAATAGCTTGTTAAATTCTTGCATTTAATTTTCGTAGTTACTTACCGAATTTCCTTGGGAATACTCACTGGACTTGTCATCTGCCTTTTTGTAATGGCTTGAGTGCATATCCTGGTACAAGTCGTGGCAAGGGCAATCTTGTTGATTACTGTGATTTTTGACAAGTAGGTCGAACTTGTACGTATGTTATATATGTATTTATCATTTTTATATTAGGTTTGAGACTGTGAGAGATACCTTATGACATGTATTTTGATATTTTAATACATTTTGAGGTTTCTTTACTTTTATATGATGGTTTACATATTTTTCACATTAGGAAATGATCTCATGACATGATATTGATGTTTTAATTATATTATCATGCTTTTAAGTTTTTCGCTGTTGATTGAGGATAAAGAACGATATAAAAATGACTTGAGTTCAATAAACGAACATAAATGGCAATAATTATTATAATTTGAGGACACATTTGATAGCTATATGGTGGTTTTGGGCCTTCATGGCACACATGATGGGTTTCAGGGGTTTGGGGATGTTACATTTTGGTATCAGAGCCTAGGTTTATGAAACCTATGGCTTGAATTGGAGATCAAATAAGAGCATAAACTTGATGAATAAACTTTAGATGTAGAGACTCGAAGTGATTGCCTAAAACCCTAGTTGGGAAGTGAATGTGAGGTAGGTAGTAATGAGGTTTATACGTGTTATGTTTTTTATTGTATATATATATATATATATACTGAGGCTAACTCGATGAAAGTTCTTCGATTTAGTTTACCGATGGACGAGGAGCCTCCCGTTACTACTCAGCTTTAGGTCGGGATACCTGTGACTTGACTAGGATACTTTGACATTGCAGTCGTTAGCACGGACCGTGGATGAGGGGTTTGCGCTGATTATGGACATAATGAGAGCTTGGGTGGCTATGACAACAACTCATACGACTGCATTGGCCGCACCGTGTACTATACAGATAGTGGTATGACTACACCCCAAACATAGATACAAACGACATTATCTAAGATACACTGACTAAGGGAGCTAGGCTAGTTGCTGCACCGATTGTTATTCTTGTAGAGACCACAATTATCACCCCAGCGACTACAGAGCAGCCGATGGTGGCATCGACATCGGCAGTTTGATGTCAGCATGGGCAAGAGAGTGAAGGATTTTCTCATATTTAATCGAGGCTACTTTTATGGAGCTAGAGACTTGGAGACAATGGGAAATGGTTATCTATCTCATGAGCGGCTGCACAAGCTGCTCCTAGTTTAGCAGAGGGACTAGCCTCGATTATCGAGTTTATGTCTGAGAGGCAATGTCGCGGTTTGGTGGACCATTAATGAAGCTACACATCCACCTTTGACTACTTGGACGGAGTTCAAGGAGTTGTTCATGGATGAGTATATATCGATGGAGGTTAGGATAGACTAAGAGATGAGTTTTTTGCCCTGGCTCAGGGTAATATGTCTGTGCTGCAGTACATGGAGAGATTCATATATCTACTTCAGTATGCAATGGATGTGGTAGGGACAAATGACTATATATCTACTACTCCGTTCGAGGCTTAGATGAGAGGATTGTGAACATTGTTATGTTTAGTGGGACCCGTACACTATTAGAGATTTATGACATAACACTAGCACATGAGACTTATCTGGTTCAGAGGGTCAGTTGACGAGCATCCTCAACACAACAGAGTTAGCCAGGTAGTGTATTCTACTGCCTCTATATCCGTTAACCAGCGTAGGCAACAGTACAGATTTGATAGAGATAAAAGAGGCCGAGACAGAGGTAGAGGGGTTATGGTCGAGCTAGAGTTCGGGACCGAGTTAGAGGAGTTTTGCCAGTCCATCTGGGAGCCGTGAGACTTGTACTTGCTTTCGATGTGGTCAGATTGGGCATCTACAAGCTGGTTGCACTAGACCAACATCACCACTACCACCACAGACTGATCAGGCCAGAGATAGTGTACACACATCAATGTTTGCGGTTTCGCATCCAAATAGGAGGCGACTAGACAGCTAGTTGAGGGCACGTTACCTTTTGTGGCATTTCCATGCATGTCATGTTTGATTATGGCAGTACATTATCTTTTATTGCAGGACGTATGGTAGGAAAGTTAGGGTTGCTAGTATACCTTTAGATACACACCTTGTCCTTAGTATGACTGTTGGGGATAATATTTACCTTAACTGGATATGTCAGGATTGCATTGTGGAGGTTTCGGGACATGAGTTACCAACAAACTTACGAGTGTTAGAGTATCTGGAGTTTGATGCAATGCCTTGTATGAATTGGCTGTCAGCATATCACATAGATAAAAAAATTTTTTTTGCAAGACTGTAATGTTTGATATTGAGGGGATTCCAAAGTTCTCATTTGTTAGAGTTGCGATAGCACTACTGATCACCAGAGGCCGATTAGTGACATCTCAAGAGATGGAATCATTTGCTGCCATAGTTGAGCTAGAGCCAAGGATAGTGATTTGGGTTGAGGATGTCAAGTGGTTTGTGAGTTTGCAAATATGTTTCCATATGATTTGCTAGGATTTCCACCACATAGAACAGTTGAGTTTATTATTGAGTTGATATAGGGGACGCGACCTATCTACAACCGACTGTATAGGATGTCTGCATCTGAGCAGGAGGAGTTGAGGGCCCAGTTAGAGGAGTTGCTACAAAATGGTTTCATCCACCCTAGTATGTCTCTTTGGGGAGCTCCAATTCTTTTTTGTGAAAAAAGAAGACGGTACTATATGGATGTGTGTTCATTACAGGAAGTTGAACTAGGTGACGATCAGGAACCGTTATCCACTTCCCAGATCGATGGCTTATTTGATTAGTTAGCATGAGCCAAGTTCTTCTCGAAGATTGACCTACGTTTAAGTTATCATCAATTGAGGATTCGAGAAGGTAACATTGAGAAGACCATTTTTAGTATGAGATACAGCTTGTCTGAGTTCATAGTCATGACGTTTGCTCTGACTAATGCACCAACGATCTTCATGGACTTGATGCATAGGGTTCTGAGACCATATTTAGGTCAATATGTCATTGTCTTTATCGACAAAATTTTGATTTACAGTAAGACTAGTGTGGAGCATGAGAGGCATCTCAGGGATGCATTGGCGATGCTGAGAGAGCATAGATTGTGTGCCAAGTTCAACAAGTGTACATTTTGGGTGAGTGAGGTGAAGTTTCTTGGGCATTTCATCAGTAGTCAGGGCATTTCTGTTGATGGTGACAAAACTCGGGCGATCATTGACTGGAGGACACTTGAGTCTGTATCTGACATTAATAGTTTCTTGGGTTTGGTTGGATATTATCGGTAGTTTGTGTAGAATTTCACATTGATTGCAACGTTGATGACTAGATTGATCAAGAAAGATGTAGATTCAAGTTGTTAAATGGGTGTGAGGATGTTTTTTAGGAATTGAAGAGGAATATGAATTTTGTGCCAGTGCTTGTATTATCGAATGCTAGGAGAGGCTTTTCGGTATATACAAATGCTTTAGGGACTAAGTTGGGTTGTGTCTTGATGCAGGATGGACACCTAATAGTCTATTTATCTCTATGGTTGAGACCCTACTAGGGGAACTTTCTAGTGCATGATTTAGAGCTTGCAACAGTTGTGTTTGCACTGAAGGCCTGGAGGCATTATCTCTACGAAGAGAGGTTTGTGTTGTTTACAAATCATAGAGCTTGAGGTTTTCATTCACTTAAAGGGATCTGAACATGCGACAAAGGAGATGGATCGAGTTACTGAAGACTACGACTTTGTTATTGAGTACCATCCGGGTAAAGCGAACGTGGTAGCTAATGCGTTGAGCCGGAGTGGCATTAAGAGATAGATTGTTCTGTGACATATGACACATGAGTACGGATTTCTTGAGAAGGCTTCGGTGTTGTGTGTGACTAAGGTTATCGATGAACTATGATTTATTGTCAAATGCGAGTTCCTACGATGTCTTTAGAACAAGTGGCTGAGTTGCAAAGGGTTGATTGTCGGTATTTGTGTATCATGTACTAGCTCATGATCCGGAGTGCATACATTGGTCTAAGATGTAGATGGGTGCTTGAGACATAGGGGTAGATTATGGCTACCTGTGGTATTGGAGCTCAAGTCTAACATTTTGAAGGACGCACACCGGTCGTGATATACCGACCAAGTTGTATCATGATTTGTGACAATTATTTTTGTGGCCAAGGATGAAGACTAATGTTGGTAGTTACTTCAGGTGAAGGCCAAACACAAAAAACCAATCGGGTTGCTACAACCGCTGCCCATTCCTTAATGGAAGTGGGAACACATGACTATGAACTTCGTCAGTGGCTTATCGCAAACTACGATACGACACGATGTAGTTTGGGTAGTGATAGACAGATTGACGAAGTCGGCACACTTCATTCCTATTTCAATGAGATATTCCTTCCCACAGTTGAGCATTATCTTCGAGAGAGAGATTATTAGATTGCACAATGTACCAGTCTCCATTGTCTCTGACATGGATCCCAGGTTGACATTGAAGCTTTGGAAGAGTATGCAGGAGCAGTTTGGTGCCATATTATAGTTTAACACAACTTATCATCCTCAGACTGACGGTTAGTTGGAGAGGTTGATTCAGATATTAGAAGATATGTTCAAGGCTTATATATAATAGTTTGGGGTATCGTGGGAGGATTATCTACTTTTATGTGAGTTTACTTACAACAACAGTTATCAGGTGAGTATTAGGATGCCATCGTTCGAGGCGTTATATGGTAGGCCTTGCATGTTACCAACATGTTGGGCGACATTGAAGGATACAACAGCTATAGAACCTAAGGTTGTTGTGGATCACACTGAGAGGTCAGGTAAGTTAGGCAAAAGCTACAGCGGCCCAACATAGACATAAGAAATATTCAGATAAGTATCACGGAATTGAGATATGAGAAAGATGACTTAGTGTACTTAAAGGTTTCTCCGTGGAAGGGTCATAAGAGGTTTGGCATCAAGGGGAAACTAGCACCGAGGTTTATTGGACTGTTCAGGGTCAAGGCACGAGTTGGCGGTGTGGTGTACAGGTTAGAGTTACCATCGTAGTTAGCTGGGGTTCATCCGTTATTTCATGTATTTATGTTGAGACAGGCTAGGTCAGGACGAAAATCGATGATTGATGTTAGACAGGTAGAGGTTCAACTTGATGGGACATATGAGGAGCAACCAGTGGAGATTGTTGATCGCAAGATACAAACTTTGTGGAATAGGGGGATCCCGAAGGTTTTGGTTTATTAATAGCATCACGGGACTGAAGGACTCACCTGAGTGCTCGAGTCTACTATGTGCAGACGTTATCCTCAACTATTTGCCAGTATGAGTTTAAGTTAATTAATTTAAATTTCGAGACAAAATTTTACCTAGTTGGAAGAATTGTAATGACCCGATTTTAATTAAGCTGTTATTATGACGTATTTATAGACGTGAATGCCAGCTCAGCACCCCGTGGACCCCATGGTTAGGCAAGGCGCGCACAGAGTAGGTAAATAGACCGTTGTGTGTTGTTTTGCATTATTTACGATGTTTATATACAATTATGTTAGATTGCATCGCAATGTATGTATTTATATTGTTATTTATCATGCGAGATGGTGTGACAGGTATTCACTTTGAAATGCGTGTCGACGCGGGTACTGGGTAGGCTAATGATATAACATTAGGTTGGGAATTAATATACACTTGAAAATGAATTAAATGCACTAAATAATTAATATTAAACGCCATTTAGTCGGTTAGGACCGTTATTGTACACAAGTGTCACATGTTGTGGTGTGGAGATGGGTACCGAAAGACTCGAGGATCAATTGATTTATGTTGAAAGGATAAGGTCTAGTAACCAGGTCACTAATGTAAGTCATTTAAGGTGGACTAATTGACTTCATTATGACCACTTGATCAAGCCTTGTGATCTACAACACATGGGATGAATTTTTTAGTATAAAAACCCCATTTTCTTCTCACCAACCACCTTTTCTCTCTCCTTGTTCAATCAAATCCGAAAAATGGTTATGTGTTGGAGGTTTTATAGACTTCAAGACACAATTTGGAGCATCAAACAACGAGGAATCAACGAAACGAGGTTAGATTCTCGCTCTCCTCATGATTAGTCACGTTTCAAGTGTAAGTTTACTGGTTTTGACGTGAGTTTTGCGGGCGCGAGTCGAGTACACTGGAATTGGAAAACTTGTTATGGTTTTGATGTTGTGATTTGGAGCAACAATGGGGTTTTGGTTGAGTTGTGTTTGTGGTGATTTTTAGATGAATTATCATCATTTTTTATGGAGATATCGGGGTTTTCATCTCGAACGAGTTTCTTGGTGTTTTACGGGTTTTTATGGTTGTTATGGAGATCCATGAGAGGTTGGAAATTTGAACTATGGTTGGGGTGCCAAAAATCCAAAATAGTGCGTTTCTGGCTTGGACGTTGTGGAGAGTAATTCTCCATGACGTCACCCACGAAGTCCAAACCAGAGAGGCGACCACAACAAGATGTTGTGGGTCACACCGTGGGTACCGACCTACAACGATGTGTGTCATGGTTCCAAGGGCATTGCTCTAATGCCCTGGACGCCGTGAGCCATTGCTCACACGGCGACACCTCCCACGACGTCTAGACAGTAAAATAAATAACAATTTTATTTATAAAGTTTTCTGATTTAGCCTAATGAGAGCCTAACTTGGGGACCATCATGAAATATAATATGGATTAAAATGATCAGATTGATATGTAAATGGGAATTGGGGAAAAGTTCGAGATTTAAGAAATTAAACGGATTATTGAAAATTAGGTATTTGGGATTGATTAATGGTGATTGGGCATGCATTTGAAGGCGTGTTTGGACGATATCGTGTTAGTTGGAGTATGGTTTGAGGTGTGCAATATCTCAATTGAAATTCCTTAAATAATTACATGCTTTATTTATATTTGAATTCCTATCAATTGTTCAAATATTCCTTTCCTGTTGTGGTTATATAGAAGGCTAGTAGGTTGTTCCCTCATAGTGTTATTCCTTGTGTGTATGTCCTTTAGTACATAACACGTGTTGCCAGGGGTATCGGTGGATAGTTCGACCCATAGTATCATGATGGGGCACGTGTCGGTGCGCCGTGGGTCCACGACGGCCATCAAGAGGACTCGGAGGCTGGCCATGTTAGAATGCTACTCGCTGGTAGTGTTTGTGAAGAGTCCAAAGTATGGTGCTAGTCTGACTTAGGTTTAGACACACACATGAGCTTTTCTACTCCCTTTGGTCAATAATATAAGTCGTTCTAGCAAAACCCCTTGTTCAAAATTGTAAGTCATTTTCAAAATTCAAGAGTGTATTTATTGCATTTTTACCCATTTTACCCTTATACAATCCAAACATTTATGATTATTAATTCTTCCATTCATTTAATGTCAAATGATATATATCTAAACTACGCTTGCAATTAAGGCTTTCTTAATTCTTGTGTCTTTACCTTAAACAACTTACATTTTTGACTGGAGAGAGTATTATTTATTCATGCGATGAGTGCAGTTGACTGTTTATTTTTCCACATGTTTTTTAATAGCTTGTTAAAATCCTACATTTAATTTTTGTAGTTATCACTGAATTTCCTTGGAATACTCAATTTGGACTCGTTATCCGCCTTTTTATGATGGCTTGAGTGTGATCCTAGTATGAGTAGTGATAAGGGCAAGCTTGCTGATTATATGAGATTTAGGGGATGGCATCGAGATAAGTGACAACCACCAAGCCCAACTCCATAGTTTCATAACCCTAGGGGAAGGGCGGTTCCCGTACCCGAACTCTAAACTTGGGACGCTTATGGAAACCCCCAAGCGGATGTGACAAACCTAGTTTCATAACCCTAAACTGGGTCCCGTCTTGCCTAAACTTACGTGAACTCCCAAGCCAATCTCAGCGAGTCATGCAAGCCTAATCAGGCCTTCCTTTACCGTTTACCAATTTAAACCATTTTCAAATTAAAAACATTGATTAGTGAGTTATCAATAACATAGCGGAAGCAATCAATCCTCAAGCTAATCAAATAATCAAACCATATTAAATAAGACATCCAAGAGTTTGGAAACCCCGCATATGTATATCATCATAAATGATTAGTCAGAGGAGAACAACATATAGATATACATGCCCATAATCTCTCAAAAACCCCAAGTCCCGATGTCTCAAAACAATATATATATATATAATAATACAAAAAGTCACCTAATAGCTAAGTGGAAAGGCGTACTCTGGTATCCTCAAATCAAATCTCAAGCTCTAGAGCCTTTCCCTTGCTGGTCTGTGGATCTGCACTCTGTCAAACACAAGAATGACGAGCCCAGGTAAGTAATGCCAAACAGGACACAATTACAACATTTCAAAATAAATAAATAACCAGTCTTATTCATGTCGATAGAAAGAAAGGATAGGGAATGCATGAATAAATAAGACTGTAAAAAATTAACTGAGCAATCGAAAAGGAGTGTCCCGAAAACAATAGAGAGGTGCATGTAGTTTCGACCAAACTGTTGTTGAGTCGAGGTAAACACCTCTAAGATTTGACGCTTAGGATGCGATACACTCACGTCGTCCTAACATTCACGCGAATGAGATTCCCTAGTAGTTCAGTAAGAGCACTCATCCCGTATAAAAAACCAAAACCGGTAACATGCGTCCCTAGCCGTTGACCTCTGGCATGTTACCTTAATGTCCTGAAATTCTACAAGGATCATGTTAACTCACTTGCCTCTTAGACAACTCAAAGGAATATAATTTCAAAATGGGAATAGAACAATGGCAATAACAATAACAATTCAAACCTCAGAAATAACTGTAAAATTTCTCACTGGTTTACTTACCTGTATTCTAACTAGTACGCGAGTTTAACCGACCCGACTCATTTCCTACGAATCCCCGAATAGTCCGTCAATAACTAAAACCCTTGTTAACCATTTAATTTGAAATTTCTAGTTAATTACCCTCATTTTATTCAATTTTCCATAATTTTATTAGTTCACACATTTGGGTCGATTACCCAAGTATTGGGTCACATTTGGATACCCGAGAGATCCTTGAAAATGTCCAAAAAATCTCAAAATTGGGCCTGTTAACAGTACCATGCCGTGGTGGTGCCGTGGGATTCACTGACTTGGGCGACACCCTTGCGCGCAACTTGGCACTGGGGCTCTCTGTGAGCCCTAACGCCGTGGGTGGCGCCGTGAGCTTTTTGTGCTCATGGCATCCAGCCCAGAGAACGCTTGTGAGTCGGGATTTTTTGACACCCTGGCTCGGGCCACCGTGCTTCGAGCTTATTCCTACTTCATTATGGCATCCATTACAACCTCAAATCACCCTCGACTTGCATTAAAACCTCCCCAAGTCATCAATTTCGAAAATCATTCAAAATTCTTAAAAACTCCTTAAAATTCGAGAACTCTCTAAATCGCCAAAACCAATTTACAAATCATTGTTTAATCATCCAATTGATCACGAATCCATCAAAACAAACCTTAAAACTCGATTCCCAAAATTGTTATTCGATTTCATCGCGACGAGAACCCACAAAAATACTGCCAAAACGTAGATATACACGTGGAGAGTTGGATTCTCACCTTGGATTTTGACTTCTCGCGTTCCTACAGCTTCAAATTATGGTGAAAACCCCCTTGGAACCCACCGAACTCAACATTGTTCTCACGTTAGAAAGAGATAGAAATGAAAAGAGAGAGAAAAGGTGATGGTGGTGTATATATACCCCCAATCCTAATCTATACTCATGCACGAATCTCAAGGCACGTCCCATGGCCACCACTTGATCCATCCAACCATCCTAACACAATGTTTGTGACTTCATTAGGTGACACAATCACTCTACTTAGTGATTTCTCGCACAATACTCGCGTTTTTGAATTCATTTCATACCACGACTCACTCGTAGCGTCCTTTCGAGCGTATCAACGGATCAAACATACTTTACACCTTTTAATTATTATTTATTTTGTATATTGTCAGTGTTTTAATTCATTAATCCCCTGGACCGCTAATTACCCGACAACTATTCGCCCAAAACCCGTTATTCATGTTCCTATCCAGCCGAACCCGTTTTCCAACCCCAACATTCACACTTAAACGTCCTTGCACGTTTGGGACATTGGAATTTTACATTTGGGTAATAAAATATAATACAAACACCGAACAAAAATAACATATCTTGGCGTTAAAATGAGAATTGGACAACTGTATCACAATGAATGGGCCTATGTATGACCTAAATTGACACGTGGCACGAGTTAGATTTTAGGGTTGTTCACCGGACTTGTACGTTTGTTATATATGTATTTATCATTTTTATCTTGGGTTTGAGATTGTGAAAGATACCTTATGATATGTATTTTGAAATTTTGATACATTTTGAGGTTTCTTTACTTATATATGATGGTTTACAGGTTTTCCACATTAGGAAATGATCTTATTACATGATATTGGCTTTTTAATTATATTATCATACTTTAAGTCTTTCATTGTTGATTGAGGATATAAAACGATGTAACAGATGACTTGAGTTCAATAAATGAACATAAATGATAATAATGATTATAATTTGAGGTTTTAAATGATATATGGTGGATTAGTTGGTCATGGGACACAACGACTCAAAAATTTGACTATTTGTGAATGATGGTGTGTACTATGTATTATATAGAAGTGTTTCGAGCGGTTAACTAAATAACACGAGGGATTTAAAAACTAGTAAAATATTAATAAATGGTATTTGAGCATGCAGGAGCAAATATGGATTGTTAACTAAGTAACACCAGGGTACTTGAGTAAGGGCAAAGTATGGAGAGCCATGGGATTGGCCTTGAGATGTGTGTGTGTTTTGATATGAAATAAAGTGTATAAAAGAGACCCTACCTTACCAACTTACACACACTTTACTCTCTCTTTCAAATCGATTTTTCTCTCCACTCCAAATCGGCTCTCTCCTCCCCCTCTCGACTCTCCTCTCTTGGTGACCGAATCACCGGCCCTCGACGGCTCCAGTGGTGGTGGTCGCAATCACCAAAGGAACCTCATACTTGCGGAAAAAGGGTGGGCTCCTTCTTTCTCTCTCTCTCTCTCTCTCTCTCTCTTTCTTCACTAGTTTCATGTCTGTGTGCACTGGTGGCCGCTGCAATGACTAGGGCATGGTCGGGGACAACATCATGGTGGTTCACCAAAACCCCGACGGTTCCATGAGCACCCCCATCATGATAGAAGTGGAAGTTCTGGTCGTTCTCACTATTTTTCTTTCTTCTTTCTTCTTTATCTCGCGGTGGCTTATTGGTCGCGTTTTGACCGCTACTAGGGCGGTGACGGTGGTCGGGGGCTGGGGGTGACCCCTGGTGGTTCTCCGAACCCCCACGTCCCAAAAAATCGCTGATATGCGGTGTAAACAAGTGTTGTCCGAACTATCTCTGTTTTCGTGTATTGACTGGTTGGCCAAAAATCGTTGTCGACGACATTGCGGCGCCAGCTCGCTACTTTGGGAGGTTATCAAGGCCATCCTAAGCCTATGATAGTGTTTCGCAACTCTGCAATGGGTTCGAGCTAGTGGTGACGAAGTATATTGATGTGATTTCATGGTTGTTTTTGAGTTCGGTTATTCTTGTTTGTAAGTGTGCATTTGAACTCCGATTAGGCGAGGTGTTTTCTAGCCAATCAATGCTGAGGAAACCCTCCCAATGCTGGATAATACTCATAAGTCAAAGTGAAGGTCTCGACCTTGGGCGTGATTTGGTTTATCGTTGTTTGGTTATGTCGATGAACACACAATGTGTGTGAGAGACTTGTGCTATGAGTTATGTTTTTGTTTTGGTTGCATTTCGATTAAGTGAAATCGTGTTCATGCGTGTATGGAATGTTGTGGATATCATGGATTGAGGGAACTTGTTTTCATGTTCCGATGTTTTCAGTCATTTTCATGAACTTAGTTTTACATTTTTTATCGTGTTTAAGGTTTGACAAATGGTTGTGACATCGTGGTCACGTTGCTAGTCCTCGAGGCTATGGCGTAACCCACATACGACCAAGCCAAGCCTATGATTCATGAATAGGCTTACATATGTTATGGGTTCAAAACCCGAAAGAGTACTTGTGTCTTGATCGATTTACCGATTGATTTATCGAGTTGTTCGAGTCATTTAAAACGTTGGAAAACACTAGGGTTTCAACCTAGGGCTAGTTAACAACTTGACCCATTAATTAGAGTTTCAAACCTTGTTAGGTAGTCGGGAACTCGGGGATACGCGTTAGGATCACGAGAGTGCGACGGGTACGTGACGTACCATGTAAGTTAGTAAGCCAATAAGAAAATATCATGTGATTCCATTTCCTGATGTTGTTGTGATTGTTAAATGAATATCATGCTTGGCATTCCATTATATTCATTGGTTGTGTGTTCCTGGCATAAGTGTGTCTCGAAGGTACTTGCGGCCTGCACAAGTGGGATAAAACATGGGTACTCGTGCGCACGAGTGTGTGACCACCCTTAGTGATTGTGTGACACCAAGTACTAGATTTGTTGTGGATATTGTTGTGGTTATCGATGTTGCGGCATCGTTGTTGTGGATTTTTTGTGGATTTAGACCACTTATGGCCTCTATTGATTCTTGGAATGCAGAAACTTCAATTGCTATCTACTAGTCTGATTTTCATGCACTTTGTTATATTTCTTGTCTTTCAATTTCCGCATGATTCTTGGACTGCATTACTTGTTGAATCGTGAATTACTGTTATATTCTTTTGGCATTACTTTTAATTTCTCTCAGTTATTCACCTTCTAGTTTGTGACAGTGAGTGCAGATAGGGCAAGTGTCGGCAAGGGAAAGGGACTGGCGATAGGTGACTTCTTTTGATCGCTCCTCCGGGGACAATCTCTTTCTTGCTGACTAGTATGTATTGATTCTATTATATATATATATATCTTGTTTTGAGAACATATTGGATAGGATAGGTGTGAGAATTGGATATCATGTATATGCTGTTAGGAAATGTGCCCTAGGTCAATCCATTAATAGTCTTTATGAATACATTTTAGTTAATAAAATAAAGGATTTCATTTGCTGTTTATTATAATTGATCTGCATGTTTACATTATAATAAAATCCATGGGTATTTAGAAATATCTTAAATGTCCCTAGTCGATTATTATAGCCCGAAAGGCATGACGTAAACTAATAATACCTGTATCGAGTGCGAAAAGCTTTCGGGAACTATAATGAATTAAGACTAGTGTGAGTCTTGATTGATGATTATACGATGATCATACGTACTCATATAGGGAATACGAATCAAGATCATGAGTACTTGTTCGATTAAGAATGAAATATGATTGGAATCTATGCAAAAGCAAATCTTGAGCCAAGACCACCGCAATGAGAACATCACATAGATTAAGTCATAGTTGTTTCTCATGATATGTATATTATTCAAATGAAACCGCACGTGGCTCTGTTGTGGTTGCCCTTTTCTCGATTTGAGATTACATACAGAGACTTCAACATTAGGAATACGTGTGATTTGACGCAATCAAACGTTGTCTTTAACCGAACGATTATAAAGGTTGTGATTGGTTCGTGTGTGAATAATGTGGTGAAGTTGTGTAATCGAGATAGAATTTGTCCCTCTCATATCAAAAGGCCAGAGAGATATCCAATACACTAACAACTCGTAGGATCCCTCGATGTGTTAGGAATAATCCCCAACGGTGTTAAAAGGCCTAGTCTAAGTGAATTGATATTGATCAATTTATAGCCGAAAATTGATCAATTTATATCTCTCTCTCATATAGAGAGAGATATCCTGGTGTTTGAATGAACTATTTAAATCCTCTAAACCCGAAAATTCAAACATTTTTATTTTTTTTATTTTTTGTCCTAATGCCGCAGGGGACACCACCATGGGGATTTACCCTCCATGACGCCTCTGGCAGTGCTTTTTTGAACCCTTATTTTGGGTTTTTCGGACCTTCGGTCCTCGTTGCCATGGTCCAAACCCGTTCCAACCTCTTATGGTTCTCCAAGACAACCATAGAGTGCTTCCATACCTCAGCCAAACCTCGATCGATTCGATAAACTTGGGGTATTTCTACCAAAACACCGATAAAAACTTGTTTTTCTTCAACAACAACAACAATCTATACAAATCCTTTAACCAATGATCAAAACCATATCATCAACATCAAAAATCTAATGAGCTCGACTCACCCTTCAAAATCTTCGCCAAAATTTGGCAATTTATAGCCGAAAGATGAAGAACAACGAGAGGAGTATGAATCTTACCTGGGATGTTGGACCTCTTAGCTCAATCTCCTTCAAATCACCAAGAAACTCCATCACCCTTCAAGGTTTACTCCAATTTTTGGCCAAAAATGTTAGGAGATAGAAAAAATGATGGATAATGAGTCAACACTCATATATATATATACCTTAATTTTTATCTCATGTGATTTGTACATCTTTAGGCCAACTATAAGGCCAATACTAAGTCAAAAAGTCCACTCAAGAGTGACTTAAATGGTGACTTTTCCCCTTAGATTTATCCTTTGTATGCACAAATTATTGGTTCTCGGGTGTTACGATACCCGATACCTAGCATCTTGACCTACCGTACACAACCAAGACGTCACAGTTGGCCTACGCCTTGTTCCTATAATTCGCCCACCCAACACCCACGTTGACATGTTTTTAGGGGTGAATACCTATCATACTATCTCGCTCGGTCTATCAATATAATACACATATGCGATGCAATAAGTCATGAAATAATCATTACCATTGCAGTTACACAACCAATCAATCCAAAATAACATTTTTTGCCCAATCTAGGTATATCTCAGCCTGTCCGTGGCGTCCCCATGAACCTAAGCTGGCATCCACGTCCAAAAATATGCGTGAATAATGACATTAATGAAAATTGGGTCGTTACATACTATACTCAATAAGGGGGAGCACAAATGTTTCTATCATATGTGAACAAGGAGTGAACTCGTTCGAAGTGGCCAAGACAGAAAAAAGAAGATAGACACATCAACCAAATAGAACAAAAAAGATAGATAAAATCAAGATATACAACAAACAACAAAACTCAATAAGTTAGACTTGGTATCCTTTAACCACAACAATAGCCATCTAGTAACAAACCTTGCATAATTAAAGAACTATAACAACAAAGAAAGATAACCATATAGATAGTCTAAGCTACCTAGTGACTGTAAGTATCAAATGAGTACCCATCAAAATAACTTAAGTAAACAAGCAAAGTATAGTTTAAAATGATCAAGGTAACATAAAAGTTAAAATAAAGTTTGAATTATTTTTTATCTCCATTTCCATCTTTGGTTGTCTTAGTTTTCTCACCATTGGAGGTGAGAACTGCAGTGAACTGGCCGTACCTAACCCTCATCTGGGTAGTCATATGTGAGATTGTTTGTTGTAAGATAAACCCATTCTCCGCAATGTTCTTCTCCACTCCCCCAACTCAGTCATCCATTATTCGATATTTGTTTATTAAGTCCTTGGCAAACTTGTCTTCCCAGCCAACAATTGGAGTATTGAACACATCCCCCATGTGCGAAATATGACTCCAATATCCTATTCGAGTGAGTTAATTACACCAAACAAAATTGATTATGTTTCCTTCCTCTACGTAGCTAAAGTGATTTGCACGACCAACTTAATTTCCCCAACATCTTCCTTAAGTGTCTTAGCCCGATCCAACAACTACATCAAAATTTCAATAGTAGGGGGTGACCTAATAGTTGGAAGGTTATTGAACTACTCGATTGGGGAGGCTATTAGTTTATCTTTTGTTTTATCATCATTAGGATCTGTCAGCTGTGGTTCATCCTCGATTGGTGAAACAAACTCTTCCAATGACTATTGGAAGTTGTCCTTCATTGGTCGATCCTTTTGGTGTATGGGGTTAGGTGAGGGGCTAAAATGTAACATCCCTGCATGGTCCTCCTTTTCATTACCTCCCTTAATCATATTAGTATATTTCACATGCAAGTCCTTCCCAACATCTTTAAGTCCTTCGAGGTGGCTAAGGGAAATATCAGCCCCTAGTTGGAAAATAAAGATAATCCAAAATAAAAAAGAATAGTTATGAGCAGTTCACAATAAATAAGGAATCACAAGCTAAAATTAGTGATTGAAATAGAATGAACAAATTTGGATTACCTTCCTCATTCGTTTCCTCTTCGTTGTCATATAGGTTCTTCCTGATCGATTTTGACGTGCCTCATCATTTGCATCCTCCTCGGTATTGTACTCGGACTCATCTTCATAAGACGACTCGTTATCAACATCATCACTAGTTGTGAACCCTCCTTGATTGCCCGTTGGAACCTCCTCTTCACCTAAGTCATATTGACTATATTCTACACCATTGACTTTCTCACTGTTTTTTCTTTTCTTCCCTCGATTGACAAGAGTGGTGGGTTTGGGAGTAGTGATCTTTGACATCTTTGGCACCCATTTTCCATCGACATGTTTGTAGGCCATGTGGTCCAAATTCTTGGAACCAATAATTTCTTTCTTGTTCTTCAGGACACGCTCATATTGGTACTTTGAAGGGGGTGGGAGGCCACCTTCAACAAACAATGCACATAGATGATAAATATATGGTAGGCCTATTTGTTTTTTTCCTCTTCTTTCTGTATTGATGCCTTCAACATATGTTGTACAACAATGTAGCCTAAGTCGACTGAGTAGTTAGTCATGATTGTCCAGACCAAGAAGACATCATATTGGCTAAGCTAAGTCTGTGATGCAACAATTTAAACTAGAATACACATCACAACACGATGCACTAAGCACGCCTCCAATGTAATTTTAGCAATCAGAGGTGTTCTAGTGAAATTCCCCTACAAATAACTTTCAAAGTCGATTCAACATCAATACCAACAACATTACCTAGTTCTTTACTACCATAACACTTGTATTTTCCCACTGGCAAATCGAACAACCTCATAACCAGCCTATTTGTTACTTTAAACTTGGCCCCTTCAACATAGGAACTAAGAACCAATGGCTTCTCAGGATCTATTGGGTGTAAATGTGCATAAGAATAAGGAACATAGGATATATTCTCGGGTAGCTTCATCTCAACAAACTTAAGCCATTTTAATGCAACAAAGAAATGTTTCACAAAGATTCCTTTACATTCAAAGTAATCAAAACCTAACCTTTTGTGGCTGGCGGTTTTCTCTCCAGGAACTTCCCCTCCACGCCAACATTTCATCAGTTGTCCCATTACTCTTTTATCCTTCCTCAATGAGAAGCCGTGCTAACTGTGTTCGAGGGAACTTTCCCTAGTTTTGCCTTCTTTAGCCTCGAACTTGAGCGTAATTGCAATGAAGGTTCAGGTGTAGTTTCAAACCCCTTCTCTGTTGTAGGGGTTACCATATGAAGCACTTCATTTTTTCTTGTAGTGGTTATTATAGAAGGCACTTTTTCAAGATAGTCTTTTTGGGTCTAGTGTTGGTTGGTGCACCCTATTTCTTGCTTTTCCCTTGTGATTTAGGTGTTATGGCCTTAGATTTGCCTTTCTTACCAGTTATGGGAAGTGTAGGTATTGGATCTGTTGATCCTTAAAAAGTCCCTTCAAGTATTACTTTTCAAAGAGTCTCAGGCATCATCCCTTCTTGTGCGCTCTTCAGTTTCACCATGATGAAAATGAAAAAAAAAAAATGGAGGTGGGAGGTCCCGAATCTTTTCTTTGGGAGGAGTGATTTAGCAAGATTTGTGGATGAAGAGAATGAAATCAAGGAGATGTTTTGATGAAGAGATGGAAATGGGAGGTTGGAGAAGAAATTAAGTGGGAAGTTATGAGGGTATATATGGGTGGTTTTGGATCCATGAACCTATAAAGTAGCCGTTGAAATATACACTATCCCCACTAACCGTTATGATTCTCACAAACCCATTACCACCACTAACTAACTACTGTTGCATGACTGCCACATGGAGGAAATGTGTTAAGAATTAATGACATGGTTGAAACCAAAATAAAATACAAAACATAGTACTAAGTGAAGTGTAAAAATAAGATAGTTGTTTTTAATCTGATCGATGAGACTAAAATGATTTGTTCCATTGCCATTTTTCCAATGTGACCATCAACTTGTTCAAAATTCAAATTAGTAATAGGATGCTCAAAATGTATAGTTTTGAATAATAGAGGAGTAATAGATCCAAAAGGTGACTAGTAATTTTAAAATTTCATAGAAACAACACAACTTCTGACCATTAACGTAGCAAACCATGATTACCAATCACTTCCTACAAAAAGAGACAATAAGAATTTCACCATAAATTGCACAAAATATAACAAGTTCAAAAATTAATCTTTCTACAACTAACTATTTTAACAAAATCTTTCTAAATATAGGGCTAGCTGTACAACTTCAAATTCTCATCGCTTGCTGGGTGGAGTCCCCTAAAAAGTCGCGAGATTCTAAAGTAAAAGCTCAATCATCAGCATCCATTACATAGAGAGGTACACTTGTACTACCCTGATCATATTCACCCTGCATGGTCACTACTAATATTACGTCTTGCCAAGCCAAACAATTATATTGCAAAAATATATTGAGATCATTACTTGGTTGTTGTAGTCTTGATAAGGTGGAACATTGAATTATGGAAGAGTGAACTGTCTACTTTGATTGTCTTACATGTTATTTCTTGACTGTAAATTTGAGTTTCCTTGTAAGTAAAACAAGGATTGCAAGAAAAACTCTTTAACATTGAACAAAAATAATGAAATGGCTTACCTTCTTGTTTGATCCTTGATATTTTCCTCTTGTGGAGGTTTTAGTCTGCTCTCTCGAGGCCTCCCCCTTCTTTTCACTTGACGATGGTCTTTAATAATTTTATTTTTGGAAGTTGCTTTGATAGCATACTTGGGATTTGATGTTGATGACTTAGGTATCGCAACATGTACAATTGTCTCTTCATCATCAAGAGTGTCTAAAAGAAGTCCCTTAAGTTTCTTAATTGTATCTAGAACTATTTAGAACTTCCTAACATTACTTGATTCAAAATCAGCCACTCGTGTGCATCGGGTAAAGATGATGTCATATCATTCAAGTATTGTTGAGGCGTTCGCATCCAATTCCTCTATCCCCCTCTCCCGTTCATATTCATGTCTAAAGTCTTTTCTCCACCTTGTCAAAATGTATTTATGTGGCACAAGTATGATGTCACACTCTCTTAACACACAAAGAGCATGACAATAAAAAATCCCCCTAAACTCCCTCGATTGATAGTCACAACAAACTTCTTCTTTGTACTTAAATTATACGACGCTATAAATCTTCATAATCGTGTTGTCAAAGTTAGGTAAAGTGAACAATTGGTCTACACTATAGCAATAATAAGTCTTCTCTTTCAAAATCAATTTTGCCTTGCACATCTCAACCATGCCAACCTCTGTTTGAATTTCTTAAATATGTTGTTCCTGTATATAGATTACATTTACGCTTGTACGAGAGACACATACTATGGGAGAGGCCTTGTGGTAGGAAAGAAAATCTGAACGCGTTTCCCTCTCGTATGTCTTTTGCAATGCTAACTCATATTGACTAACAAATTGCTTTAACGAGGTTTTGGGTGTTAAGTATATGTCAAAGAAATTATTCATCCTTTCACTTCTCTGAGTAGTTGACATCCCAGCCCAAAACTGCCCCTTCACGTATACTGGAACCCATTTATGTTTAATGTTATAGAGGGATTCCAACCATTTTCTAGTTTTATCTCTAAAAGAAAAGTCTGTCAACAACTTGGTGTATGCTTTCTTAAATTCCCCTGCAACCACTGAATCATAAATCACATTTTTTAGTCGTGGCATGATGAGCTCTCTGTTACGATGGCCCCCAAGTTTCTCGACACCTTCTTCATGATGTACTAAAGACATAAACGATGTCGAGCGTTTGGAAATACTACTACGATGGCAACCTCAATTGATGAGCATTGGTCAGTTATAATGGCTTTCGACTCCTTACCCATGCAAGTCAGTCATGTCTTAAATAACCACTCATATGTTTCTTTAGTATCGTCAACCCATAATGCACAACCGAAGAGTATTGATTGACCATGATGGTTTACACCAACAAATGGTACAAATGGCATGTCGTACTTGTTTGTTAAGTATGTTGTATTAAAATAGATCACGTCTCCAAAGTACTCTTAAGTGGTTCTTGATGACCTACTATTTGCCCAGAAAATGCTTCTTAGCTGATTTTCTTCACCTATGTCCATTGCGTGGAAGAAGTTAGGATTCTTCTTTTGCTTCGTCATAAAGTGTTGGTGAATAGCTTATGCGTCACCAACTCCAAACCTAAGCCGTCGTGTTGCTTCTACATAATTCCTTATATGTTTCTCATCGAATGTCAACTTACAAATTCCTCCAGCACACACTAACTCAACCATAAATGATTTGCAAACCCGAATTCTAACAATGTCATTCAATTCCAATCTTTTTTTTTGCGGGGATAACCTTGTTGCACTAATAAAACCTAGATTTTAAAGGGCTCACTTGGTGATTATGCTCCAAGAACACCTTGGTGGATGCCACAACTGGTCCGTGAAAAGCCTAGTTGTTACTTGTATACGGCAACCACACCTTGCACTTAGTCCTCTTTTGGTATATTCCCTTAGATCTATTATACCCTTGCTTTACACATGTAAACACATACTTCCAAACAATTCCATTTTTCCTTTTATCAGTCGAATGCACTTTGATCCCAAAACCCTGATGTTTGGCATAGCGATGAAACCTCAAATGTCCCAACTTTATCAGGATAGTCATCATCAATAACAACTTTTGCGGCTCTTCAGCTATTACACCAACATCTACTAGTTGGTATGTGTCATCCCCTTTTAAATTAACATCTTCTTCCAGTTTTAAATTAACATCTTCTAAATTAACATCTTCTTCCACTTCTTCAACTGAATAATTCAAATCAATAATAGGAACCATTGCCTTACCTGAATGAAATCATAAACCAATGGTTTTTAACAAGTACACAAATATAATGTTGTAATGTAATTAAGGACCACCCACATTCCATTAATTTAAGGTTTATGCAAGTTTAGTCCTTATTATGCATTGACTGGTCGTCACTTTGGCTTTGGCTTTGGCTTTATTATTGTGCATAAGTACTTCATTTGGTTAACAATCAATAAACCCTTAGTCCATATTAGAGTGAAACCCTAAAACGCCTTAAAAATCAAGTCCACTAAAATGCAATTTGGAACACCATAAAGTGAAACCCTACATTTCGAGACCTAAATGCACTAAAAATCAAGTATAGTCATATGCAATTCGAAACATCATAAAGTGTAACCTTAAGTGTATAGCCCTAAATCACTTAAAAAAACAATTCTAGTCCAATCAATGCAAATGGTTGGTTGAGTATTTAGGTGAACCCTTAAATTTCGCCCTCTCTTAAACACGCATAGCTTACCTTCACTAACCTCCAAATCACGAAAAAATTGCAAGGAAAACCTTGATAAACAAAACGACTAGAAATAAAATGAAGGGCAATTACCTATGTGACTATGCAAGGAATCTTACACGGATGTTGTGTTGTCTTCTTGCCACTATGAAAAGGAGATAACGGTCCTCCACACCTCAAAAGAATCAAGAATCTTCCACTCAACTTATACAAATCAGTGATAAGGATGGAATGATATGACTCGGTGATGCTTAAACAAGTCGATAATGTTAACTGATTACCTCAAAACTTTCACGAATTGCCTGTACCAGAAGGAAACCTTAAGTTTTTGAAGAACAAATGAAAGGAGCAGAGCAAAGTCGAGCTTGTCGACTTTTCGCGTGAGGTATTTTTATCTCTCCTAAAAAATAGGTGGGAAATCCAAATTCAAATTACGGAATAGTAACTTTCGTCAGTCAGTCAAACCAACTAGACGTTTTTTAATTTTTGCTTTTTTGTTTTCTCGGTTTTTTTTATATTTCTGACAAAGAGAAGAAAAGTGGAATAAGGGTGGGGCCCATGCGGTCCACGTTAGGTGGGTGCGAAATCTAGTTGCTTCATCTGGGTCAGTGAAACATTTTTCATAATGCTAACTATGCACCTAGCATGGTAGAAAAGCCATTCTTTCACCTATATGAGATTAAGTGACTTCTAGGAGTGTTATTTTAAGGCCGTCCAATTAGGGTTAAACCTAGCCCAAAACCCCAGTCCAACCAAATCACACGTAGCACACTTTGTTATACATTCACATACATCTTGAAAACTATTGTGTGGATTTCCAATATGAGTGTTACTTTAAGTGTGAAAAAGCATTATTTTCATTCTAGATATTGAATAAAGTGTCACTAAAATCTCTCAAAAATTCAAATAAAAAAAACTCCTAAATACGTTGAAATATCTCAAGAGATTTGTGCCATATCATAAAAAATCAAATGTATTTTTAAAAGAAAAATAACTTTTCATCACATTAAGAATAAAAACCAAATAAAATGTCCAATCGTCAAACTTTTTTAAAACTTTTTTATGAATAGTTATATTTTAATTGATAAAATATGTAATGCTTTCATTATTTTTTTTTCAAATAATAGTTATAATTTTTAAGTATATTGTGCCCTTAAACATTGTCGCTAATTTAACTTTTATATACTAGTCTTATATATTCAAATGGAAATTAACTAAAAATTATTAATAGAAATATAAAAGAAAAAAATCTATCGATTCTAGTCTAGTGGAATAAAAAATCATGGCTCTGCGCCAGTCAACTTCTAAAAATAAACTCATTAGTCTCTTAAATTGTCTTTTTAATGATTTGATCATTTTTTTTATTTATTTCAATTAACCACAAAACATGAATTAAAAATTATTATGCCTAAAATGGCTTCAATGTATATGGAAAGCTAATTCTTTCTTATTTTTTGTTATGAACCAACGTGCACGGTGCAAACATTGACTTGCTGACATCCAAGTCTTCAACCTCTATCTGATGATCTGACGATGCATGTATGAATTATGATGATGTATTGATGCGTTAGTTTTGCCAAACTTCATCTTGACCATTTCGACCTTGTGAACCCTACTCTAAACCCTGATGTGATCTGAACCGTCCAAAACATACCATGTGATTGTGGGGTCTCATTCATTCATTTCGTTCTTAGATTAATTTAATTTGAAACGTGTCAATCTGAATTTAAAAGTTATATATATATATATATAATACGGTGCTTTTATATATACTATGGTTAATGGCACGTGTTATCTAGGTACATACGATGGGCATTTATTCAACTGCATATGGATATCATGATACGATGTTAAATTTTAACTAGTGGCCTCCAAAACAAAATAAAAAATAAAAATATAAAAAAAAAAAAAACACTAGTGGCCTCTAAAAAAATTAACTAGTTGACTTGATGATTACAATTTAAATGTGTACAAGTACTTGTAATTTTTTTCCTGATAAAAAAGTGCTTGGTAATTTTTAAAATTTTCTTATTTTTTATATCGTGGGTATTCGATGTGCTTTGTCTTTTAGCTCCTCATTATTTAGGCTCGACTAATTTCACAATAGTCAGTTGAGCGCTCCAATTTCATGGCTCAAGAGAAATTATTACTATAATATACTTGGAGTTAGACAATAGAATTTAAACTCCAATTGGTCGTGAAACGCATCTCAAGAACTTTGTCGCGTTATATTAAGTTAGAAAACAATTCACTAATTCTATCTTAAAAGTTTTTTTTTACTATTCTTAAAAAATATTCTTTAGAAACAAAGACAGATGGAAGAAGATATTAAAGGCCATGGTTATTCACACTCCACTTTTTGCTTTTCGTACCTCACTCTAGTAAAATTATCCAACTACCTTCTATATAAAAGAGTAACTACCCTCCATATAAAAGAGTTTTACTCACATATACCTCACTCACCCCACTCAACCATACCCCAATCACCTCTCTCTTAAATAACAATTTTACCACCAACTCAAATCCAACGAAATTCGAGTAAAATAATATCGATTCTACGCCATTGGTACATTCCTTATCTCTTTTAGTATCAATTTTGAGGTTCTTTTGGATTTTTTTCTTTTTTGAGTCAGTGTTGCTTGTGGTTTTGTTATTGGGTTTAAGGCTTCGATTTGAGACTTGAATCTTGCATTTTGGGTACAAAGTTTTGATGGAATCGAAAATATCAAGCGATTCAGAGCAAATTTTTTTTTTCATTTTCATGTATGTTTTAAGGAGTTTTAAGTTTTTTTTTGTTCGTTCTTGTTGCCTGTGCGTGTCGGACACATATTGCTGACAACTCAATTTGAAGAGGTCTTGGATACACAAGACCGTCACCTCTAAAGAGGTCTCAACTGGATCCCTTCGTCACCCACTAAGATTGAGTTTTTTTCACAATCCCAGTCGGAGTTGGCCGATACCTCTTTAAAGGTCTCAGTCTTGTGCATCTAAACTTTGCAAGCGACACTCACTTCTAGAACACGACGCAACTACATCCGACCTTGTTCAACGAAAAAAAACACTTCTATAACGATGACCTAGTGTGCTCTACATCTACTAAAACCGAGAAATATTGAAGAGAATTGAGGGGTGTTGAGGTGAGGGTGAAGGTAACGGGGTGAGCAAGGGTATTTTTAGAATTTTGAGGAAAAAGTGAGGTAAACTAAGTAAGAATTCAAAAATAAGGTACGAGAAGCAAAAAGTGAGGTGCGAATAGCCGCGACCATATTAAAATATATTACAAAATGCCTTCATGATATGTTAGCTTGTGTTGGCTTTATATATAGCATAAATATATGCTGCTATACTCACACATTTTATCTTGAATATTTTTATTAGTATTTTTTATTAATATGCATAAATTGGAAAAAAAAAAATATAGTGTAAGGGTTTATTAATATAAGTAGATTGCAACTAATTTGAGAATGAGGCTTTGTTGTGTTGAATATAATGTTAATATTACACACCGCAACAAATTTGAGATCAAGACTTTGTTTTTGTTGTGGTGTATATTTAAAATCAGTTTTAATTTTAGTAAATTTAATTGATGACAAAGTGTTCTGACTAAAAAAAATAATACGTTGCTATTGCAACTCGCATAATTTGTCGCCCCATCCAATATAAAAAGGGCCAGGCTATTCGGACCCTACATTTTGTTTCTTTTACCCCGTTTTTAAATTTTTACTTCGTTTACTCCATCTTTTACTTAATTTACCTTGATTTTTTTTTTCAAAATTCCAACAATACCTTTGCTCACCCATACGGGCATACTCCATCACCCTCAACCCATCACCCCCTCAATCATCTAAATTTTTCAGTTTTAGTCATTGTAGAACACTTTGTACTAGATCACTAAGTATTGTAGGAGTATTTTTTCGTTGAACAAGGTCGAGGTGGTCACGATGTGTTATAGAAATGAAAAAGTGTCGCCCGTAGAATTGATCGCACAGGGCTGACACCTATGAAGAGGTGTCGGTCGACTCTGACCACAACCTCTAAAGGGGTAATGGTCGATTTGACTGACACCTCTAAAGAGGTGTCGGTTGAATACGACCGACATTGTGAAGAAAACTCAGTTTCAATGGGTGATGGAGGGATCTAACCGAGACCTCTTTAAAGGTGTCAGCTCTGTTTGACCGACACCTTTTAAGAGATGTTAGCCCTTTGCGTCCGACACCTCCTAAGAGTTGTCGGTGCTGTGCGTCAGAACATCGCGGGCAATGAGAACGAACAACTTTTTTCAAAACTCCTAAAAAATACATGAAAATGACAAAAAAATAGTGGGTTTTGCTCAAAATCGCTTGATATTTTTTATTCCATTAAAACTTTGTACCAAAATGTAAGATTCAAGCCTCAAATTGAAGCCCTAAATCCAACAACAAACAATATCGACTTAAAAAGGAAAAAAACCTCAAAAAACTACAAAATCGATACTAAACGAAATGAAGAATGTATCTACGACATCGAATCGATGGAGTTTTGCTCAGATTTCATTGGATTTGGATTGGTGGTGAGAGTGCGGTTGGAGAAAGTGGTGATTAGGGTTTGTGTAAGTGGGGTGACTGGGGTATGAGTGAGTAAAAACCCTTTATATGAAGGGTAGTTGGTTATTTCACAAAGATGGGGTAAAAGAAGCAAAAAATGGGGGTACGAATAGCCGTTCCTATAAAAAACAAATTTTTTTAACTAAAATGGCTATTAATTCAATGACCACTTTACCCTTAACAAAATTCACTCACACCACTTTCCCCACATTACTTTGCCCCTTCTCTCATCGTTAGGGATACAGGTGGGGTGGGTTCGCGACAGGGATTTTGGCTTAAAATTTTTCACCGAAGAATTTTTGACCTCCATTCCCCACCCCGCGGGAATTCTCTACCTCCACCATTTTTGATATATTATCTAAAAAAGATTAAATAAATTATAGATACAAAATTTAATCATTAAAATCTCTTTCTTCACGACTCTAAGTCACTTTTTTCAAAGCTTTTAAATCTATACAAATACTTTAAATAATATACTTACATTAATATATATAAATTTCAAGTTATATTAGTTTTTTTTTGATAAACTTAGTTGTATTTGTTTAGAGTTGATAAACTTAGTTACATTATCTCTGGAGAATCTCCATACTAAAAGGCGGGGTAGAGAATCCCCATGGGGTGACGAGTAATACCACCTCCTTCACGCCCCCGCATGGTGGGGGTGAAATCTCCCCCATCGGGCCCCGTGGGGGATAGTTAGCGAGAAATTCTCACCCTAACGGGGTGGATCCCCGCGGGGAAATGAGAATTCCCTACCCCACCTGCATTCCTACTCATCATCCGTGTACCACGAAGATCCGAACAATTTCCGCGAAGCAAAAACTCGGATGATCTCAATGGCGTCTTGATCACTATCTTTTTCTGTTTATTTTATAATTTGTTAATCTTGGCGACCTATTAAATTGTGTTTACTGTGTTTTAATTTTAGGTTATGTTTTTTTTTTTTTGACTTTTTAATTTTAGGTTATGTTATGACTAGATTCTACACTTGTGATCAGAGTTGCCATTTTTGATGAGTGAATTTGTAATTCAAGGTATAATTCTTTGGAGTGGTGGCGAAGAAGGTGTGAAATGAAGATGATTTTTAAGGAATAAGATGCAAAATGAAAAGAAATTGATGGCAAAGTTAGCAACATTGATTTTTAAGATAAGAGGGTTATACCTTGAATTAATCCTAATCTATTGGAGTTATAATATTATTATGGGGGTGGGTTGATAGGCTTTTGAAAACTAATTGGGTGGTAAACTTAAAATGGGTGGTAAGAGATCTTGAATAGGTTGAAATAGCAGCCCCAAAAAAATAATGATAATGTTGGAGATGTGTGGATCGAAAGTTAGTCCACATCAAATAAGTGTAACTTCGTAATGAAGTATATAAGTGTGGATACCTCCTCATTAGTATTGTCACACTTAAGAGTTGAGGGTGGTTAAGTTGGAGATAATATTGATATTAGCGGAGATCCACGAGCTAGCCGCCTACATGTGTTGGTGCCCAATAATAAAATTATTATGCAGTCGATGGTTTGACTTGGACCTATGAAAAGACACCTTAATTAGTTAATTTTGGTCTAAGGTGGCGTGTTGGAGATGTGTGGGACTGAAATATAGTCCCACGTTGATTAAAGAGGCTTCAAGATGAACTGATGAAGTGTATAAGTGTCATAAAGTGTGGTTCTCTCCACAATTAGAATATGAGGCCTTTTATCACCATAAATAAATAAATAATGACAAAGATTTGTGACCTTCAATCTAAGCTGATATAGATATAGAGATATAGAAAACCCATGAGATGATAGAAAGGGTCAATTTTGATGCTCCACAATATCACTTTCATCTGAACAAAGACAATCTTAGGCAAGCTAATTGTTTTTTTCGTATTAATTTTAGGCCCAAGACTTTTCAAAGCAATTTAAATGACTAAATCCAAGACCTTGTTGAAGTGAGACAAAAAGCAATCCAATAAAAGAACTAATTCAAGCCTCCCACTGAGGCTGCTCTAGAATTCTTGAATGAATTCAATGTCATTGTACCAAAATTTCTATAAAAGAATTGAATTGGATGCATATTGATGACTTAGTGGGCCTTAATCCTTGAATTTTAATCACTTTATTTTCTCTATATAAGGGAACATTTTTTGTAGTTGGAGACATAGAATTGTGTACTTGTTAAACTAATTAGTTCTACACATGGCTACATTGGTCTGCAACAAAGCCAGCTCTCTCATGGCCGTCACAGCTCTCCTTCTCGGTTTGCTTTTGGCGAGCCTCGAAGCAACAGGTCTTGATCCTCTCATGTCGATTTATATGTTATGATGTTAGTGTTAGAAGTGATCACTTACGAGTTTTTCAAACTAATGCAGGTGCACAATCTATTGGAGTTTGCTATGGAAGAGATGGAAACAACTTGCCTTCACCACCAGAAGTTGTAGCTCTATACAGACAAAGAAACATCGGTCGGATGAGAATCTACTTTCCGGCGCAAGATGTACTGCAGGCCCTCCGAGGATCGAACATCGAACTAATACTAGGCGTGCCGAACCCTGACCTCCAAAGGCTTGCATTTGATCAGGGTGCTGCTAATAACTGGGTCCAGACCAATGTTAGGAACTTCCCCGACGTGCGATTCAAGTACATTGCCGTCGGTAATGAAATTAGTCCTGGAGGCATGAATCCACAGCTAGCGTCTTTCGTTCTTCCAGCCATGAGAAACATCAACAATGCACTTGGAGGTCTGCGAGGTCAAATCAAAGTCACAACTGCTATCGACACTGGTGTTGTTACAAACTCCTTCCCTCCCTCGAACGGAGTTTTTCGAAATGATGCTGGACAGTATATGAGGGACATTGTAGGCTTCCTCGCGGCGAATGGGGCACCTATTCTTGTCAATGTGTACCCTTATTTTGGTTACATCTTCAACAAAGCTCAAATTAAGCTTGCATATGCCCAGTTCACTCTGCCAAATCCAGAGATCACTGATCCTAACAATAACCTTAGATACCAAAATCTGTTCGACGCCCTTGTGGATGCCTTCTACGCCGCACTAGGAAGAGCCGGAGGGTCTTCAGTAGAAATCGTTGTCTCGGAGAGTGGTTGGCCGTCGGCAGGTGGTGACACTACCTCAATTGATCTTGCTCGAACCTACAACCAGAATCTGATCAACCATGTGAGAAGGGGCACGCCTTTGAAGCCTCGGCCGATAGAGGCGTACATATTTGCCATGTTCAATGAGAATAACAAGAACCCTGAATTTGAGAAGAACTTCGGGCTATTCTATCCTAGTAGACAGCCCGTTTATCCGATCAATTTCTCGCCATAGGAGAAACATAGATGTGTGACATAGTAGTTCCTCATTAGAAATAATAACTGTCAGTGTCATTTGACAGAAGAGGAATGTAAGAACCTTAGGAATGCTCAGCTCTGCTAGTACTTTAAAATTTGTAACTGGTTTTGTAAGAGAGATTTGCCTAATAAGGCTGGCTAGTTGAGTTAATATTGAAGGTTCATATTTCACTTATTTGATACTTAACTACACTTGTCTTCATATATAGATCTTATAATGAATGGCTAAATATGAAATTATTGGAGTTCAAGTTTAACATTGAACTCTGATGACCTTTAAAAGAGTCAAACATTGATCATCTGGAGCAAACATAGAGCAAGCTAGCATGATTGAAGTTCAAGTACATTGCTTATGACAATGAGAACTCGCACATATGTTTCCTACGCTGTTCCTTCCTCGCAAAACATGTATGCAGCAATTGCATTTGCAGTCCTACAAGACCGAATTGAGGTTACAACAGCTGTATATAACATACCCTTCTGATGATTTTTCAAACTTGTTCTCCATTCCTACATGCATTTAGACCTGAAATTTGATTTTCCATAGACTGAATCTTAAGCTTCCTAGTCAGAAACAATATAGAATAATGAGTACCCTCATTATATATAGCGACATAGATGCTTCTGGAATGAAGATTTTAGTATACTTTCAACACCTCTCTATTGATAGTTTAACATGATGGTGACTTGAATACAAAAAACCATTTCGACGCCATTGTATTGATACGTATTATTTTGCTTTATAGTACAGAGGAGCACCAAATTTTGCCCCTTGTTCTTTGTAATTATGAAGGTGGTGAAAACTCTAACAAAGTAAAAAGGCAAATGGAAATAATCTTATCATTCATTCCTATGTTACGTGGACACGGATATAGGTGCCAGAGGTGGGCATGTTTCAAAAGTTCGAAAATGTCTATCATTTAATGTTGTAGGAATATGTAAGCTTGGAATATTTCAAAATTTTCTTTCCTCTTGCTTCTAGATTTCCTTTAGTTTTTTTCTTGTCCTTTTCTTTTGCCTCTCCTTTCTTTCCACGTTTTAAAATACGAAATTTCAAATATTTCGTTTCTTTGTTCTTTCTTCTAAATATTTCGTTTCCACTCTATTGAAGAAACTTTTATTATTTAAGTTTGCAAATAGTTTCAAGTGTTAGACACGTATCGAGTACTTACAATTCCTTGGGTTGGAGCGAATGATCCTAACAATTAGATTCCTATGCTGTTAACCCAAAAAACAAGTAAGAAAAATGGTCTCACAAATTATGTTTCTCTACTCTTGAATTGTCAAAATATTAGGTTGCATAAAGTGACAATCAAATGAAAAGTCAGATGGAAGATGCAAAAAAAATCCAGTGCTAGGCTGAGGGCATAATTGTGCTTTTTCATTTGAATAAATTACAAATTGATCTATTAAGTTTACTATAATATACACTTTAGTCCGTGTAGTTTCAATATGCACTTTGGTCCCTGTAATTTACTTCTAGTTAGTCAAAAACATCCTTGGGTTAGTGTCAAATTAAAATATTTTTATTATATTACTTTTTTATGATGTGATATTTATTTTACTAACAATGCCCTTTAAGTTTTTTCCAAATTCTCTCTTTCCTAATCAACACTATTTAAAATATTATCATCTTAGTCCCTTTACTATATGTACAATTTTATTTTATTTTTTTGATATCAACTATATGTACATAAGTATATTTATTTATTTATTCAAGAATTATTCATATATTGTCAATTAATAAAAATCATGTTGTGCAAGTAATAAATAATAATAAATGTAAGTATGTTTATTATTTAATAATAATAATAAAATTGATTATTTTGTGAAAGGAATTTGATGCTTAACAATCAAAATTGTAAAGCCATATTGATTTTCACATAAAAATAAAAAAAAATATAAAAATGTGTATAAGTTTATGTGTACCTAAAAATAAAAACCTATTAATTAAATTATCATATTGTTTTTCAATTTACACCTTTCTATAATTTATAAAAATTAATACACAAGATATTATTAAAGACTATAAAAGTAGTAAATCACACTAAAACCAAATGTTACTCCATTAATAATAATAAATAAATACAAAAAGTTTATCAAGAAAATCATTTAAAAAGAAATTATAAAAAAAAATCATGATTTATTTGAAGATATTAGGTCCTTATTCTTTGGGTGTTTGTCTCTTTTATAGTAGTAAATTAGTCTTTTCACATTAACTCAACTATGATTTAGAAAATGTTAGTAAGAGGGATCAAAGTGTATATTTCTGAAACCTCGGAGACTAAAGTGCATATTATGTTAAACCTGAGGGCCTATTTGTATTTTACCCTTTTAATTTTCTTGCTCCATTTTCCGCATTAGCTGTATTTCAAGCGCCAAGTCTTGACCACATTGACTTGGGAAACACTTTGTTTGGCCCAAATTTTGTGGTGATAAGACTCAGACTAATGGAACAAATATTATGATCTACATCCTGCCCAAAATTGACGAAGTCCATTGGCGTATTTGAAGGTCTAGTTTGACAGTAGTCTTTACTCCAAAAAAAATTTCTAACCCAGCAATTATAATATTCACTAGAGTTCATGAACACTACAACTAGTCTCTTTCATTTGTTGAGAAGAAAACCAACTTGGTCTCTCATTTCCAAAGAATAAAACAGCTTACAAGTTAGGTTGACATTAATTAGTGTAGGTCACCCAAGACTTTTCTATATGGAAGAGAGAAGTGAACGGTAGGTTATGGACTTAATGAATTTGAACCCACTATACTTCAAAAAAAGTTAGCACACATGGTGGCTTGAATGAATGAATGAATGCATTCATTGTTAAGGAGTGATTGACTGGGCATAAGTGTAAATTAATGAATGGCCTTTACTTAGTTTCACTCTTGTTTCAATTTTCTATATATAAAGAAGCTACCGCAGCGATGAATTATCAACTTAATTCCATAACAAGTACACTCCTAATTTTCTTTCTTGTTATTCTCCATGGCTAAAAAATTCTCTTCAAAGTGTTTCATTCCTTCCTTGGCTTACGCATTGCTTCATGTTTCAATGCTATTGGCAATTGTAGGAATGAAAGGTCTCTAACTTTTCTTGATGTTTTGGTTATATATAGCTTTAATAAAGCAGAAATCTAACATGTTATCAGAGCTTTTTTCGTAGGTCTTAGGTTTAAGCTTTGTCGTTGGTGTGCATTTTCTATGACATGTTTCTTCAGTATTTAGAATAGCTTGATATTCATTGTCGAAACCTCACTTAACAACTACTACTATAAGCAGTTTTCTAACGGGATGTTGACCTGATGCAGGAGTACAATCCATAGGTGTATGTTATGGGCAGTTAGGCAACAATCTACCTTCAAAACAAGAAGCCGTTGATCTCTACAAATCAAAAGGCATTGGAAGTATGAGGATCTATTTTCCAGAACCTGAGACTTTACGGGCACTGGGAGGATCTAACATTGAACTCATAATGGATGTGCCAGTTGATAAACTTCAAAGCATAGCATCTGATGCTAATGCTGCCAATGATTGGGTGCAAAACAATATCAAGAACTACCCTGACGTAAAATTCAAGTATATTGCCGTCGGGAACGAAGTTAGCCCCGTCAATGGGAAGGCTCAATATGCACCATTTGTTTTCCCGGCAATGCAGAACATCAACAAAGCAATTGCTGATGCTGGCCTGCAAATTAAGGTCACAACATCTCTTGATACTAGTGTTCTAGGTGTACCTTACCCTCCGTCGCAGGGTTCCTTTAGAGGCGAGGTGCAACAATTTCTAAGCCCGATCATAAACTTCCTAGTGAACAATGGGTCGCCGCTCCTTGTCAATGTGTACCCTTACTTTAGTCTTAGCGATCCAAGCATAAAACTTGAGTATGCTTTGTTCACTCTTCCATCTGCAGAAGTCACTGATGGTCAGCTCAGTTACCAGAACCTATTCGACGCCATGTTGGATGCCATGTACTCTGCTCTAGAGAAGGCGGGAGGGGCAGCTTTAGAGATCGTTGTTTCTGAAAGCGGGTGGCCATCAGACGGCGGTAATGCCGCGACAATCGACAATGCAAGGACCTATAACCAGAATCTAATCCAACATGTGGGGAATGGGACTCCAAAGAGACCTAGAAGGCCTATTGAGACTTACATATTTGCTATGTTCAATGAGAACAATAAGGATGGTGATGAGACTGAGAGGCACTTTGGGCTCTTCTATCCCAATAAAGACCCAGTGTACCAAATCAACTTCTAGGAGAGTCCAAGATGTCTGTCTTGAGCCATTACTATTTATGCATAAAGAATAAGAGTCCTGCCTTGTGGCTTAAAGGACAAGAGAAGACGGTGAGAGAATCCTAGATAGTCAGTTGTTTATGAACTGAAACAATTCCTAAGGATTGTGAGTGAAAAACTAATATTTGAATGAAGTTCTTAGTTTTATTTTTTTGCAAGTGTATGACAGAAACATTTATTTTTTGAAGTTATTGATGATGAACTTGACGTACATATTTTAATCATACAAAGATCTAATTGTAAGAACAGAAGACTTGCAATCAATACAAACAAATGCATCCACAGCTCTTATAAAGAATCGTCAAGAACCGCGAGTCTTCAACAACAATCGCGTGAAAAAAAATATAAACCCGAACGTTTCCCCGATTGGAAATGAAAATATAAAACGACATACTTGTCAGCTATCAATTTTGATCCTCAAATATATAAAATGAGGAGTGGATCTCAATCCACAAGCAAGAAACACTTTTAGTTATGCATCAGAAGAAATCAAAAGAAAACCAAAAAAAGCCACCCACATACTATGATCAAATACTATTAAGGGGAGATCATCGAAGATTACCGCGCGGGTCATAATTCAACAATGAACAATCGGAATTAAAGCTCAGGTATTTTGCTGAACGGTGTGAATTCGCAGGAGCCAGAAAACCTCTCAAGCGAGGCGATATTTGCTGAGAACAGCCAGCTTTACCAATCTTAACTGTGCTAGTTGCATCACTGTTAATGGAAGAAAAGGAGAGTCTATTCTTTGATGGCGAATCAATATCGGAAAACGCCTCTAAAAACCCACGCCTTTGTCTTGGCGTGCTGCTTGACCGCAGCTTAGCTTTTGCAGATTCTGTCGCCAACATATAATTTGGAATGCCAGGAGATCCTAATGAGTCATGTTCTTCAACTGAGCTCCGAATCGGCTTATGAAATGATCTTCTTGGTTGTAATGTTAACTCCTCTAATTGTTCATAATTCTGTAATTCTTCAAATCCAAGAACCGTTTGTCCATCCGCGTTTTGCTTGGTTGAATTCGAACTAATAATGGAATCAAACAACCCTGATCTTACACCCTTTTGATCATGTGATTCTATCCATTGCTCCAACCAGTGACCCAGTTTTAGATTTGCTCTATCTGATTTAGATTCTGTCAATCTCTTAGAGTTCCTCCTTTCCTGATGAACAAAAATCCAAAGTTCTAAATTTTTAAGTCATGAGAAAATTAAAACAATTTGAAGGAGTGTGATCTAGGTTACCTGATGAGTTAACAAGAACTCCTTTATGCGGTCTCTCTTGTTTAAGGACAGCTCCCTACTTGGTAATGTGGCGTCGACTGCGGCCTTGCTATCATCGAATTTTCTTCGACAATTCAGTTTGAGCTGCAGAATCATGGATTGGAACAAAGCATCAGAATGCAGAAATCAACATGAATTAAAAAAATGTGCTTACAAATGATTCCCCACCGACCTTTTTTTCATTTTCTTCCAATTCCTTCTCCATATGCAACTGCTTTTTCTCTTCACTAGTCGGTATATCGCGAATTAGTTTCTCACCTTTCAGTTCGATCTGCACAAGTGATAATCGACATGAACTTGAGTTTAGATTATACAGATTTCTATAGATTAGTCACTTGAGATGCGAGTGGTTTGAGTCTGGCACAAACCTTTGTTTCATTTTCTTCCAATACCTCTTGCCCAAGCAACCGTTGCTTCTCTTCAGCAGTCCATCCATTCTCTAACAATCTCGTTCTTGTAGCTCGAACCTGTGTCTGTATCTTTACTAGAGACTGCAGCCCCTTGAGCGTCGTGATTGCTTGACGCCTCACCACTTGACCGCGAATCATTGCCTGTAGGCGCACTAGCCCTTTCAACGCTCGCAAAGCTTTTCTCGCCTATAAGATTTTTCATTCAAATTCAGCACAATGTTGATAAAAGGTAAACAACGAATATTTATCATTCTAACCAAAGAACAAAATTATAGATCAATAAGATTTTGCTCCTCAATCACATTCTTAGTGTTATCTCTCTCTACTAACACACATTGCATCGATAATTATAAGAATGCATAAAGTTTGAGTGCTCACAAGGTATCCCCGAAAGGCGGTTTGAATTTTAACTGCAGCCAGTTCCTGGCTAGTTCTATTTGGCAAGTTGATTGAAGAAGTGGTGCCGGTGAGGCAGACGATCTCAACTGCAGCTTGTGTGGCAGCAACGGCGGCTTCAGCAGCTGCTGCAGTGGCAACAGCAACAGTCAAGGCATGATTGCTATGCTCCCTTTCTGCCTCCCTCAATGCACTATTCTTTGCCTGCGATAAAGGGGCGGTGATCGTTGGCAAGCGCCTCCACTTAAACCTTCCGAAAACCCATCTCCTCTTCTCCCTCTGATGTATGACATGAATCACAGATTCCAACACCAAATTAAAAAAAAAAGGAACCAAACAAAGAAGATCAATTAAAGGAAGAAATCCTCACCTTCTCATGCTTTGCCTTTGAGTCTGAAATGAACAGTCCCTTAATCAGACTGAACCAACTCTTCTTCTTTGCCATTTAAGAATACCATCACATCATTGAAGATTCAAAAAATGTGACAAAAAAAACCCTGTAGACCAGAATTTCTTCCTCTCTTCAATCAAAACCCCCAAAAATGAATCAGCAAAAAAAAAAAAAAAAAAAAAAAAAAAGAAAAAAGAAAACCTTTTTTTTGTGAATTTTTTGAAACATTTGTTGCTATAAATCCCAAAATTCATTCACAAAATTCACTCTAATTCTCATAAAAGTCTGAAGAGATCTTTTCCACACATACCAAAATCATGTTAATATTAGGGAAAACAAAGACACTGTTGACAGAATAAAAATTAGATCCATTTGATCAAAACCCTGAAAGATTAGATTGGAATCTACTGAGATGTTTCATTGTTTATAGTATCTAAGGAGTAGTACTATATAGCAACAAAGAATTTAAAAACAGGATCAACAACATACCTGAAAGTGGGGGAGCAGAGTTTGTAAAATATTTGTAAACTTCACATCAATTCATCACTCCATGATCTGGGAAAGCACCAGGAATGTGTTGAGGCCATCATCAAGATCAAATTATAAAATGGGGTTCTCTCATTTTGTTTATTAGTCTTTCATTCTTATTCCATTTTTTTTTTTTTAATTTTTGTTGAAATTGATCAAATTGTGGGCCTTGGAACAAGAGGTGTCATGAAAAAGCAAGACCCCTTGTTCTTCAATCATTCAGTGTTGTATAGGTACTTAAATACATGGCTTTTGAGAAAGTTTTCATCTCTCTCTCACCCTCTATTATTCCTCTCTCTTTATAAAGTGTGAAGTTCAAAAAGACAGAATGGCTGTAAGTACCTTGCAACTATTTCATTTTTATATCAACAGTTGAAGATATGGCCAATGGGTTAGTATCCCAAATATAGTAAAAGTTGATGTGGTATATAAGTGAAGTAGATCGACTTAAACAAAAATTGGAGAAGATTTGAGAGTCAATTGGATTTGTGCAAAATGAATTTCAACCCTATTTATATACTCACATGTGCATGTATGTGACCACTACTCTCTAAGCTCATAGATTTATATATGGTATCACGATGATATGGTATGGTATGTGGCAAATACTCTCTAAGCCCATAGATTTCTATATGGTATCTAGATGATATGGTTTTGTCAGACTAGCAATGGAGTCCAGACTCGTTTGGTGGACTTAGAGGCTCTAAAGGAAGGCCTAGCATGTTTGTACCGATCTTTAAGAGTAGGGTGTCACTTGGTTCAGGCCTCAGCCGCACTTGAGGAAGAGTGTTGGAATATGTAAATAACACATTATAAATATAATAAGAAATAAAAGAAGAGTTGGTGTAGTATATAAGAGGAGTAAATTAGAGCTTAACACAAATCAATTGGTTTTGTGCAAGATAAGTTCTAACCCTTTTCAATATTTGTGGGTTGTTTTCAAGTTAGAGCGTCTTTGTAAACATAACATGAAAATGGAGGAATTAAAGTGCATATTATATCATGTGATGAAGCGAGTGGTCGGGACAGATTCACAGCTGGTTGTGGGAGCGCTCAAACATCAGTGCATCATGGGCGATCTGGATCCTTGGATTAACGATATTGTGGATCTTGAAGCGTCTCCTAGAAGAGATCAATTTACATTTGTTTACCGAGAAGGAAATTGTGTAGTGGACAAGCTAGCACATATGGCTATGTTTCAAAACATAAGTGGGTCTTGGAAGGATGCAATACCTATTGCCATCTCCTTCGATGTAAAATTTGATGTCCGTTGATGAAATGAAATTGCCTGTTGTTGGGGCTTCAAAAAAAAAAAAAGGTGCATATTATAGTAAACTGTCTTTTCCTGCTAATATCTCTCCAACCAAACATTCAACTTTTCGAATCATGAATCTAATACATACATAAAAGTTCTCCCTTTATTCTAGTTGAGAAAATTATACTTTTATACCTATAAACATTCTGCGCGAATAGCAATTAGGGCATGACATATGTTACTGTTATAGAAGTGCGCGCAGCAAGCACATATAATCATATGCTGTAATATATTAAAAGCTATTCTTCAATTATATAGGTATTAATATGAGAATTAATTAAATTCTTGATAGATTTTCTGAATAGGGCATGTTCATTAAATAAAGATTACATTGAAAGCATACACAAAAAGGGTTTCATAGATAAGCCGACTAATTAATGATGTATACCAGTGGGTAGGTATGTACAATGTATGGACCACTTATAAAAACCAAAATAAGATGGTCAAGAATATCATATTTAAGACCATTGATTTGACCTGTCGTATATTAGTAAATCCATCCGCTATTCACTTATAAGGCTAAGTGTTGACATGCATCAATGTATGGCGCATGTATCATCAAAAGAGCAATCCTAGTTTGTTGCTCTAGAAGATGGTTCACTCCAAAAAATAGAAAGTATACATTCTACGTTATAAATGCAATGGGAATCAACTAAAATCCAAATATTCCTTTAAAAGGCCATATATAAAATTGTGTAATTTGACGAATATAGACCGAGATATGAGTTGATTGTTGAACCCGCAAGCCAATTATTTTGATCATGGGATTTTTTTTTTTCTTATCATGAGATATGGTTGAAAAATACTTCCTTTGATCAATAATATGCGACGTTTTACTCAAAATACACATATTAACAAAGCATTAATCATCAATTCAAGTTACATTCTTGTATATGTTTTTTTTATCTGAAAAAAATAATTTGCCCCCACCAAAGTTTGAACGTGTGACCTCTTAATTACTTCTAAACATTCTTGTATACATTTTAATTGCATGTTTAACTACATTAGTTCTTTTTTTTTGGTGGAGATTAATTCTTTATTTCATCCAATTAAATTAAAAATAGAATAAGTGTTTAATTGTAATTAAATGTTTGGGTTGAAAGAAAAATCAAAATGGATATAAAGGTATAAAGTTCTCTTATATTCCAAAAATGTATTATATTTTTAAAAGAGTTTTTGTAGAATTCCTTATATAAATGACTAAATAGAGTAGATATCGGTGTTATTAACAATATTTCAAATTATGGATATCAAATTCTTAGGTCTCTCTATTTTCACTTGTCTTTGCTATTAAGAAATTGTGTTTTGTTTTGTAATCTAAGCCAAACCAAGCTGTTTTTTTTTATTATAAAAAAAAAAAAAAAAAAAACCAAACCAAGTTATCTAAGTGAACAAAGTGAGAGTATAAATATATTCCCTGTTTTTTTGTTTTTTTTTTTAATCGAAAGAGGAAGAGATTTTAATAGCAATGATTCGAGGCCCACTATGTTATAGAATTACGATACAGTAGTACAATAGAGCTGCCTCCTCCAAAGCATGCAAAGATAATAGAATCAAATGATGGTTACAACTCAATGGATGGCACCATTTTTTCTTTTGTATTAATTGTTGGAGTTTAACTAACAACAATCCCATTGACTAGAAAAATTAACTGAAGCGTACAAGTAAATTCATTGAAGAGGCAACGATTGAACAGGATTAGGTATTTCAATTGTAGTTCGTATCCTAACGCACTCTCTTGATGGGGATAGAGAAAAACACACAATGAACTACAAATTAGGGATCATAACTCATTAAATTACTGGTTTGACAGTTATTGTGTGATATGCCAACACTGCCCCTCATTGAGTTGCATATCGATATGGTATCTACACTAACATTGTTTCATGACCATAATTATGCTCATTAGCCAATAACATCATATATTAGCAGATCACTTTAATTAGGCTAAATTAATAATGACATGACATGTGACGACGACGACCCCCAGTTCCCACAAACTGGGCCCCACCCGGCCTAGACATGTGGACCCCCGAGTCAGTCCTCGCATGGTCAATGCAAGCCTAGTTAGCCTCCAGTTCTAATACTCTCATTACTTTAATGTTGTAGAGTTGAGTTATTAAGTTTTGCAAATCTTATAAATACACAGCGGAAGTAAGACTTAAGCAATTTCTAAATGGCAGTGGCTAAACGGACCCCAGTTTTGAATTTTTACTTCGTGTGACCCATTTTTTACTTAGTTTACCATACTTTTATTTTTAAAATTCCAAAAATACCCTTGCTCATCCCATTATCCATACCCCATTTTTGAAGAAGTGTCGCCCGCGAGTTTCGAACAAACCAAGACGACATCTTTGAAGAGGTGTCGGACACACAGGGTCGACTGTGTCCGACACCTCTAGAGAGATTTTGGACATACAGGGTCGATACCTTGTGTGACCCTGTGTGAAGATAACTCGGTCTCAGTAGGTGATGCAGGGATCCAGCCAAAACCTCTTTAGAGGTGTCGACCCTGTGTGACCGAAACCTCTTCAGAGGTGTCGACCCTGTTTGTCCGACACCTCTTCAGAGGTTTCGACACTGTACGTCTAAAACCCGCTGGTGATGAGAATGAACAAAAAAATATCAAAACTCTCGAAAAATACATGAAAATGGTAAAAAAAATAGCGGGTTTTGTTCGGAATTACTTAATATTTTTGATTCCATCGAAGTTTTGTACCCAAAATGCAAGATTCAAGCTTCAAATTAAAGCACTAAACCCAAAAGAAAATTCACAAACAAAACGACTCAAAAGAAAAAAAAACCCAAAAAAACTCAAAATTGACATTAAAAGAGATGATGAATGCACCCACGACGTCGAATCCATATGATTTTGCTCGGATTTGATCAGATTTGCGTTGTTGATGAGTGCCATTTAAGAGAGAGGTGAGTGGGTTATGGGTGAGTGCCGTGAGTGGGTGGGTGTGGGTGAGTAAAAACCCTTTTATATAGAGGGGTAGTTGGGTAATTTCACAAATTGGGGTCTTTGTAGCAAAAACAAGGGTCCTTTTAGCCATTACCTTTCTAAATAACTCGATAAAATAAAAGTAGAGTCAAAACAACCTAAGGTGTTTAACCCTGCAAATATATAGATAGTCATGCATATTTGGTGACAAGTAGTGAGGAAAATGCAAAAATGCATGAGTTTAGATCTCTCAACCCCAAAATACTCAAGTGTCATCAAAACAATATATATATATATATATATATACATAATACAACAAAAAAGTGTAAGACCTACAAATATACAAGAGGACAAGCCGCTTTAAGAGACCTTCAAGGAAGTCACCAATCACTGGCTCTTTGCCCTTATTCGACTGTAGATCTGCACCTACCGTCACAGATAAGACGGTGAGTCCAGTAAATGTAACGGCTTGAATAAATATGTATATTTGTGTGACGATGTGTACTACCAATTTATACTCGTGTCTGTGTGACAGGACGTGGTCATCGAAATTTTAAGTAAGGCTCGCTTAGGAAAGCATGTCGTAACGGGTACCGGGCATGCGAAATATGGGTACACAAGTCTGAAAAAAATCATAGTCAAATGTTTTGAATTGAAAAATTGGACTGTCACGCGATTCGTCGTGCGAGTCAGCAAGCTAAACACCCAAAAACTCAGTGTTTGACTTGTCAAATAGGATAAACACATAGGGGTAGTGTCCCAAGTGTATCAAGAAAGTGGTTACATGGCCTAAATGGGGGCTCTAGGATGGTACTAGAGATGCACATTTGATAAGTGATGAAATGTGAATGAGTTATGGACTTTTAATCTTATTGTCATTCACAATTATCTAGCCTAATAACATGCTATTTGTTGAATAACAACCATTAACACAACAAGGAAGACAATAGGTATATCAGTGGAATTAATGAAACTTGGAAAAAATGCAATATCATGCAACCAAAGCTTAACAAGTAAGGAACACAATCAATATCATGACATTCGAATACTATGACAGTAATAGTCACAATGGATAGCAAAACACTGATATAATGGAATGAAATGTACACATAAACATCTCAAATGGGATTACTCACCCTTAAGCAATTTCCTAGCTAATTCTCGGCCTCTCGACGCACAAACTCGCGTTCCCGGACTCCTGACACACTTACCTATGCCCCTGGGGTGATTGGACATGTGTTAGGGTAGTTTATGATTGGTTAAGGTGGGTTTAGGCTTGTAGTTAAGGTGTTTAGGTGTTGCAGGAAACAGTTGAGGAGTTGATGGAAAATGGCTGTCCAGAACGCCAACAAGCGTTTCGCCTTCAACAAGACTGGCGATTACAAAAACCTAGAAAATCTGTAATCAATTTTCTGGGTTCCCAACTCGGAAACCACTCCTCCATCTCCTCTGGACCTTGTTCCCTTCCACCAAGGCCCAGCACAACCTCCCAATGATAACATACACCCGGCACTTCTATTATATCATCAACATACATCATTTAAATGGATTAAAGCATGCATCTTTGTTAAAATGGGGAAGAATACAATGAATACTTAATGGTTCATTTCAACACAACCAAAAATGATTTTTTTTGAGAACTCTTATTGTGATTCCAAGTGAAATTCAACAAGGAATTTTGAAAATGACATTAGATTCTACAAACAAACTTGTTTTAAGGCCCAAAAATGAGAAATTCAGTTTTTCATGAAAACCCCCAATTTTGAGCAACTTTGAAAAAATTAAAAATTGAACTTTGAAACACAAATCAATGATTTCATTTTGATTGTAAACAACATAAAAACACTTTAAAACAACTTGAACACAAAAGCCCCATGATTAAGAGCCTACAACCCATGAACTTAAAGCATGAGTACATGAACTTGTACCAAGTTTTGTTGTTTGGTGTTGCTAGTTCTTTCTCCTCCTCTTAGGTGATAGATTATGCTCATAAATCTCTAACTTCTAGCTCAGATCTCCTATGTACAACTTTAATTTTTGTTTAGAAACATATGCATGAATGGGGAAGAATACTCTAAGTGTTGCTTATATATGGTTGGTTTCATCAAGTTGTATCTCCATATCCACATGAGATCTAAAGGCTCATGAACAATCCTAATCCACCACTAAAATCATCTAAGTGACACACACTTTAACACATGTTATGTGTGAGCGTGTGCTAGTGTGTATGTCTATGCATATCTATGAGTTGTCCATTTTTAATTCAAAACTATAGGACTTCTAATTTGATTTGTTTTGTATAAACATTATAGGCTATGTAATAATTCATTTAATTCACATTTAAATACATTTAGACTTGCCACAAGACTAGATACCTACCTTAAACGATCCTAAACCACCCTAGCACATGTCCAATCGCCACAGGGGCATAGGTAAGTGTGTCGGCAGTCCGGGAGCACGAGTTTGGGTGTCGTGAGGCTGAGAATTAGCTAGGAAATTGCTTAAGGGTGAGTTATACCATTTGAGATATTTATGCGTACATTTCATTCCATTATATCACTGTTTTGGTGTATATTGTGACTATTACTGTCATATTATTGGGATATCATGATATTGATTGTGTTCCTCACTTATTGAGCTTTAGTTTCATGATATTGCATTTTTTTCAAATTTCATTGATTCCATTGATATACCTATTGTGTTAATGGCTCTTGTTCGACAAATAGCATGCTATTAGGCTAGATAGTTGTAAATGAGTTATGAACTTGTAATCTTATCATCATGCTTTGTGGCATATACTTATGCTTTGTACATTTAAATCGAGTCTTATTTGACAACAAAAGTAGTTCTAGAATCTAGGGTCCATTGCACCAAATAGAGACTAGTGACACACGGGGTCACTGGACTTTAAGGATGTCGGCGCTCTCCACTACATTCATGCAACTCACGGCGTAATGAACCGAGGTGATCGACGAGAATTGACATACTATGAATAACAAGACTGATGTGATGTAACTCAAGGCAGACTGGACCTAGATCACTACTACTTAGCATGTGTCAATCTCTTTTGTGCATACCCGATATTTTCTAGCATGTTTTATTTAGAACAATTCTTGGCTATTGGTTATGTTTTTAAATACCGTTCTTTTATTTTAGAAATATGGATAATTATATCATTGGTAATTACTATTATACTTTTGTACTCACCATCCTTTTTGACGGTGGGTGTAGATCCATCGAGCAGTAGGTTGAGCAAGGAAAAGGTTGGCAACTACCTCTGAGCCTAGAGCACGTTACTGTACTGACTTGTAGGTCTTTTTGATATTTTGTATTATTGTTGTTATTATGTCATTTGATACTATTGCGTTGTATATTGGGTTGAGTTATAGTTCCCCGACCTTTGACTTTCACACTGCTTATATTCGCCACTTCGTTATATATCATGTGATCGTTATTTCCTGGTTTTCACACTTAGGATTTAATATACATTGCTTCCACATAAACTCTTAAGACTTCCACTAAGACATTTGAAAGAGCTCATGTAATGACTCGTTACCTTAAGCACGTGATTAGTGTTAATCCGAATCCTAATTAACCTGAATGGCTCGTGGTTAAGCCCAATTAGCTACGATTAGCGTGTTTGTGTGAAATTGCATGTCAGATTGTGTTTGCATGAACTGTAATATTTGTTATAAATTAGTAATCAGACAAATGAGGGAACGTATAATACCATGTGTGGGTTAAGGAGGACACACATGAGACGGGGGATAGCGCTTATGCCTGAGTGTGCTTGTTGGCGTGAATTACATATTAATAGACGTAATGATAGGTGTAGATATATTTATATACATCGTGGTATATATAAATATATATTAAAATGATAAATGACAGATATTAAGTGACGCGAAGGGGTAATAAAATTGAAGACAACCTTGAGTGCCTCTCATTCTTTCCAAAACCCTAAATTCTTTTTTTGATTCACTTTTGTGATTTATTTTCTTGAACTATCGCCGATCTTCTCAACGATCGGTGGTGGTTCTAATCAAATCCCTTTTGCTCTTTGTTCATTCAATAAATAATAGATCTAATAAGATTTGTAAAGATTGATCTATCCTTATTGCGACACATTTTCATCAATGGTGTTGCATGGATTTGTGGGGTACGCTGGATTGATTTATCCTTAGTTTTTACTTTATAGTTAGTTTTCTTCCATAGTTGGAAGTTTTTAATTTGTCTTCTCCTTGTTGGGAAGTTTTAGGTCTTCTCTTTGTTGGGGAGTTTTGTTATTAATATTGTGGTTCTAGTACTTTTGTGTATTGTCATGAGTTTCAACGTTGTAGAGAGCAATCCCTAATTGTCAAACTATTTCAATTTCGAAAAAAAAAGTGACGTGGAGGGGTCAAGAGCGAACATGCAGAGTTTCGATTATGGGTGCACACCGAGTGGACTCGGTGGCGTGCACAAAGATTGAGGGAAAAACTTATAAAATTGGTCTAGTCGATGACCAGCAAGCTGGGTGTTAGCCCTAGTGCGTTGGCTAGTCAAGTCAAAATGATAATTTTGTGGTCCTTGAGATGACGTGAGGCGTATTTTGAGGAAGTTATTTTATTATTATTTTTGTCGCCTCTTCTCTTCGTTTATAAACTAAGAGAGAGTGAGAAAACAAGAGAGAGAGGGACAGAGACAAAGAGGGAGGAGAGGAAGGGGAAGGAGAAGGAGAGCTCGCGGGGTCGAAGAGCTCGAGGAGTCGAGACCAAAACGTGGAGGTGACAATGATGAGGTGATGAGCCGTTATTGTTGTTGTTGTAGTAGTAGTAGTTGTTGTTGTTAGGTTTGGTTGGGGAGTTGAGGTGATTAGTGATCAAGGTGATCATGTTTGTGTAGTAAGTCCTCGTTTGAGGCCCTTTCTGAGGTTGCAGGGTGTTTGGACCAGTTTGGGCCAGATTTGGCTAAGTCAATCATTTTTGGTGTTGCATGGGTCAGTCGCCAAGCACGCTAGCCGAACTGGGCGAGATCGGGACTAGAACAACTTGGGAGCACGCTGGGCATTGGCCCTAGCTCGCTGACCAATACGAACAGTGGAAAATTGTTTGTAGATGAGTTTGTTTGTGTGAGCTTTGGTTTTGGTGTAAGGGCTTAGACTAATTTACATTAGACTTGAATTGATACCATTACATAGGTGTTCGGGCATTGAGAAATGTGATGAAACCTTGGAAAGCTAGGAAAACCCAGAGAAAACCTTAGGAAAGCTCAACACAGGTAAGTGAGACTCGTATCTTTTATCAATTATGCAATGTAAAATAATATTATTACTGGAAATGGGGCAATGTACCATAATTTACTTGTTTTACAAAAAATGTTTTAAATGAAAAATGAATTCGGAAAGAGTTTTGGCGGGACAAATCGACTTGGGGTTTGGAAGTGTGATGGGGTGGCCTCCCATCACCGCGCCCCAATGACCTAGGAATATCCCGATCAATATTTTCCTTTTGAGTTGGCAGCACATTGGTCATAAACCAATTAGATGGTTAGTGATTTGTTTAGTGACGATGTGGGAGTGTGTCTCTACTTTGTTATAGTTGGCGACACATCGATTGCAACTAGTTAGATGATTAGTGAATGGTTCCTGACGATGTGGGAGTGCGACTCTGTTTCAATAGTGAAATTGAAAATACAAATCATGGGTACATTGGAATGGACCAATAAACTTGCATTTTCTTATATATTGTTTATTTTGATTCAAATGCTCCCTTAGATATGCATTGGATTTATATTGTTATACATTATCTTTTAGGAAAATGATAATCTAACACACTTTGGGTGCACACTTGGAGCGCACACTTTGTCTTTTAGCCCATTTATGGCTATTTCTTGTCTCCCAAGGTGTGGGCCTATATGTAACAAAACACCATAAATGAACTAAAAGACAAAGTGTGCGTCCCAAGTGTGCGCCCAAAGTGTGTTAGATTATCATTTTTTTATCTTTTAATATTAATTGATAATTGATGGTTGGTATGAAAGCCATTTACTGAGCACGTAGGAGCTCACCTACCTTAACATTTTCAGGTAATGCGTGTGCTAGGACCCAGAAAAGGAGAAGATAAGGAGTTTATTATCTCGCCTGCAATGTAATGAGTTCCTATTAATACATATAATGTATTGAATAACTAGTTTGTAATAATAAAGGTGGGAATACGGGTTGAATACCGAGGTTTTATCTTGGTTTTGTATATCTTATTTTTATCGAAACAGTTTTAAATTTTTTGCTGGGTTTTATTTTAATTGCTTATTTGATATTAAGATATATAGGTTGTTGTTAGGAATAGGTATAAGGTTGTTGGCTCTAATTAGGTCTGATCTGGTTTAACGAGGCTTAATTAGGGTTTCTGTCCGAATATTACCCTAATGAAATTAGGGGATGCTACAACTTATGCCCTACAATAGTGGAACAAGGCTGATGTGATGTAACTCACAATCGACCAGACCTAGATCATTACTACTTACCATGTGTCAGTCTCTTTTGTGCATACCCAGTATTTTCTAACATGTTTTATTTAAAGTAATTCTTAGCTATTGGTTATGCTTTTAAATATTGTTCCTTTATTTTGGAAATGTGGATAATTATATCATCAGGAATTACTATTATACTTTTGTACTCTTCGTCCTTTTTATGACGATGGGTACAGATTCGTCGAGCAGTAGGCCGGGCAAGGAGCAGATTGACGACTACCTCTGAGCCTATATCACATTACTGCCTTGACTTGTAGGACTTTTTGATATTTTGTTTTATTCCTGTTATTATGCATTTGATATTATTGGGTTGTATATTAGGTTGAACGATAGTTCCCCAATCTTTGACTTTCACAATTTCTATATTCTCCATTTCGTTATATATATATATATATATATCATGTAATCGTTATTTCCTGGTTTTCGCACTTATAATTTAATATATATTGCTTCTGCATAAACTGTTAAGATTTCTGCTAAATTAAGTAAATTGTCAAAAGTTTTAATGAACTATGAAATTTGTAATAATGTGACAATAGTATTATTTATCCTGAATGCGTGTAAGTTGGTTAATGGGTTAGAAAGGTTGACTAATACTTAGTTAAGTCCTACGGGATTAAGATTATGACTGATTTACGAGATTAGGTCAGACGGTGCCCTAGATTAGGAAAGGGGTCGTTACAGTTGTGGGCCTACGGCGCATGATGTGGCGGCCTCGGGTTTGGAGTCGTTACATTGGTCATTTTTGATGAATTTCGTTTTGAAATGGGAAATGGTTTTATTGATGAATTTGGTATATTGAAAGGTGGTATTTGGTATTATTTGAGGTCCGTAAAAGGATGGGGTAAGCTCGAAACACGTCAACGGGAGTCGTGGTTCCGAAAAAACCTCAGAAAGGAATTTTAGCACTGGCACCGCTAAGGGCGCCGTGAGGGTCATTCCATCAAGGCGTCAATCATGGCGTCCAGGGCAAGGAATGCCTTGGTTAGGCGCCATGAGGGAATCCACCCCACAGCACCACACAACGCCAAGCCAGAGTCTTGAAATTTTTTATTTTTAAAAATTTTGGGAAAATTCATAACTTTTTATACGAGTGTAAACACGACACTAATACAACCAAATTGAATCCAAATTATTACCCAGGGATGTAAATCATTGACAAGAGTACGAAGACTGATTTTGGTCACGTGTGTGAGCACGAAAGCAAAGTTTTGCAAAGTTTGGGTAAGTAAAACCAATTTGGGCCTTAATATGATTTCATTTGTGCAATTACTTGGCTATTATCTTTGTTGAGTAGTATTTCCTTGTGAGTTATGGTTTTGAATTCCGTTGGTGATATCTATCCTTGATGGAATATTGGTTTTGGTTTTCCTTGGATTCCGTAATGAGTAGTTATGGGTCTAAGTTGTAGTATGTTGGCCACGGGTATGGTGGAGATGCTATGTGATCTTTTCCACCACCATTACTACACGGATGATTGGACTTGCCTAAACCCGTAGTTTAAGATTGGGAGTCGAACTGGTAGTTCGACTGGGTATCTGCTACTGTGGTGTGATTCACTCTAAGTTGTTTGAAAGGGTTTATTTAGATCCAGGATCTATGTCACGGCCTGAATTTCTAACCCTTAATTAACTCCCTAATCAGGATCATCGACTCATAGCATGGGACCCGCGTAAGATGCGCAGACCGACCGAGGCATGTGGCCGAGGTATTATTTATATTTGTTGTGGTGTATGCCTAGCGTTATGTAAATATGTAGACTAATTAAGTCGGTTCATGCAGTTATAGGAGTCGAGATACGAGTGGGGGCACCTCGAGTTGCGTGCGAGCCGGGGGACCGAGTAACTAGACTTGAGGTAAGTCCAAACTTAGTTAAAAGTGATTCAATTTATTATTTACATAGCCTATGGACTTTTTAATAATGCAAATCACATTAAAAGTCCTATAGTTGAATTACAAAAAAATTGAGAAACAAAAGAATTACCTCAAGATACATGCTAGCACACACTCCCATGAAAAAATTGTGTCAAACTTTGTGTTAGTTGGTTAGAATAAGTGGGAGAGTAGGGGTGTGTGATGGTTATAAGATTTTCCTTGTGATGGGGATAGACACATGATCAACTCAACACCTATAAATAAAATTTAGCGGAAAAGGTGAGAAATTAGGGGAAATAGGAGGCAAATTAGATGACAAATCTTACTTGGAAGAGCAAATCAAGGTATGAATTCTTCTCCACTTTGTGAGTTCAAAACATGAAAAATTGGGGTTTATGCTTGCAAATTTGGGCTTTCTTTCAAAAACAAAAATATGTTGAAAAGTTTGAACAATACCACTACTGTTAATTAAAAGAGTTTGATTAAACTCTAGAATTTCTAGCAAACTTAGTTCAACACTGATTTTTAGCAAAATTCTCATGTTCTTGAAGCTATGTCCCAATGCATGCTTAATCTTGTTAATTAATGCATTTACTTTGATGTTGGGGGTTTTTGGCGTGACAACAACATGGCGTTGACGAGCCGTCGATGGAGCATTGACGCCGATTAACGCGGCGCGAGGAGCACCATTGAGGTGCTGGTTCAGACAACATGAGCTGATGGCCGAACCAGCATGCCCATTTTGTGCGTTTACACAAGCAGGAGAGCTTGTACGTGAACACACAAGGGCATTGGGCTTGGGCTTCCTATAAAAAAAAAAAAAAAAAAAAACAAATGTACAAGAAGCTAGGCAAATGTGGAAATAAAGACCAAATCGAAAGTAAAAAAATAAAGTGTATATACATAGGGTACTACTACCATGGGAGCCAAATATATACCAATGTCATATGTACACTATTTACAACCATTGAATTCTAATCTAATACATTAATCGAGAAGCCATAAATGTATAAAGTATTTAATGCATAACACATTTTAAGGGATTCATATGGAATGGGTGTAATGACCCGAAAGTTTGTGTATTTGTGAATGATGACGTGTACTACATATTTATACTCATATTTGAGTAATTGGACAGTGGAATCAATAAACGAGTAGGAAAATTGTAATGGCCCAATTAATAATTGTCATTATTTATGACATCATTGCAAACGTGGATGCCAGCGGGGACGTTCGTGGGTCCTACAATGAAGATGGAGCACAACCGGATTAGGTATACAGTCCGTTTTGTGTATTTTTTGTTATGTATTTGCGATGTATATGTCCAATTTAGTTAAATTGCATCGCAATATGTGTGTTTATATTGTTCATTGACAAGTGAGTTGGTCTGACGAGTGTTCGCTATGTATAGTGGGTAGAAGCGGATACTGGGTGATGAATGATTAATACACTAGGCCAGGCGTCTAAACATACATAATAAATGATAACATTCATTAAATAATTCATAATAAATGACGTTGAGACCGGTGGTACCATTGTTGTGCGAGAAAAGAGCGGTTCGCAGTACAAAGCCGGGTATTAGAACGCTCGGGATTGAATGGTTGTAGCTACAAATTGGGCCAAGAAACAAAAGGAGAAGTCAATTTTAGCACTATTTGGAGACCCTTTGACTTGATCTCAGCCTCCCATCCTGCCATGAGATGGGTGGTTAAGTTAAGATGACATGGAAGTATATATATATAGGTGGTGATGAGTTGTTTCATCAGCTTTTCTCTCATCTCTCAAGTGTGGATGAAAATCCAGTAGGGTATGAGGGTTTTGTTGATTTCAAGTGATCAATTGGAGCTTAAGAACATGTGGAAAATGAATTTTAAGGTAAGATCCTCGACATCTTGTCGTTCGCTACATTTCGAGATGATTTTCGGGGGTTTGATGGTGTTTTGGTGTGGATTTTGAGCACACCAGCTAAGTAGGGATGTTGTTATGGTTTTGGTGTTGGAATTGAAGTTATGGTTGTGGTTTTGGTGTTGTTGCTATGGTTGTGTTAATCTACAAGTGATTTTGTAGAATTTTTGGCTGAATGACCCTAGATTTGGTTTCGAACGCATTAAGTCGAGGGTTTGTCATGATTTGAACTAGTTTTGGTGTTTAATGATTGTTGGAGCGAGTGCGGATCGCGGCGACAAGTCGAGAGGGTTCGAAAAACCCAGAAAGCCACCTCTGCAGAAGACGCCATCTGGACACCGTGGGGTTCAGAAGCCTACAGTGCCACTCACAGCGTCTTAGGCAGAGGCAAAATATGGAAAAATAGGGAAATGACGCTTTGGAGACACCGTGGGAGGAGATAACGATACGACGTGGACACCATGAAGACGTCATGAAGGGTTGAACTTAGCAGCGTTTGGGGGAGTTTTAAAATCAAAACTTTAAATAAAAATTCACAAATTGGGGTTTGTCCTAGGTACTCATATAGTCTATTTAGAGTATGAAAATTATGGTTTTATCGATGATTTGGGCGTTGTATCGAGGTTATAAGGTTTGAGAATATGTGTGGTTGATTAAGGAATTATGGTTTTAGGTCGGATTGACAAGTAGTAGGATGTATTTGAGACATGCATTTGGACTAGGAACGATATAGGAGCGCGATTTGAGGTGTGTAGTATCCCAACTGAAATTCACTTTAGTACTTACTGCTTGATTTATTTAAATTCAGTCCTATTCATTTATTACTTTATTTCCTTATTGCTTTACAGTGGCTGAGTACTCGTACCTAGTGTCTTTATGGTAGTTGAGTTTACTCCTACCTGGTATCTTTACAGTGTAGATCACTCCCCACCTGGTGTTCAATCGTTGCGGGGCATAGGGTCCACTAAGGCATAGCATATGTTTAGGCATGCGCCGGTGAATATGCTACCCGGGTATGATAGGCATGTGTGGGTGTATCGTGGATCTACGCTGGCCACCTAAAGGGTCTAGGGTCACCTGTTCGAGGTATCTTCACGGGCCGTGCCTGGCGGATAGCCCGAAGTATGGCTTGGTTTGACTTTGATTGTGCATGCACTATGCTTCACTACTATATTTATGCATGCGATGATCTTCCACAGTTGCCTGTATTTTTTTGTTCCGCATGTTTACTTATAGTATTTTGATTCCAGTAGCTTTACTTTTGTATTTACTTAGTGATTTTCCTTGGAATTACTCACTCTGAACTCGTCATATGCCTTTTGTGATGGCTTGAGTGCAGATCCTGGTACGAGCAAAGGGAAGGGAAAGCTTTTAAGACTACATTGATTAATTGCAATTGGCCTTACTCGTACGTTTGTTTATATTTTATTATTTTATGTTGGGTTTGTGTATGTGATAAGACAGACTTGACTTGTATGTGACTTGGAAGTTGATATTTTGATATTTTGAGGATCACTTTTGATATGTATATGGATTATCTTTTGGTATGGTTTCCACATTAGGTAAATACTCATGAAACTTGCTTTTAGATATTTATTGTGATGATTTAAGATTTCCGCTGCATATTTTGAGGTTAAATGATAATGACAAGCTTTAAGCTAACTTGTAACGATAATTACAGAAAACGACATTAAGTTAGCAATAATGGATTGGTAATGAATTATGAGTGGCTGCGGGCCACAACTGGATAGTGAGTTGGTAAGGCTGTGGGCTTGCGGTGAACGTCGTGGCGGTCGATGGATTTGGGGTTGTCACATTTTGGTATTAGAGCGAGGTCGATGAACCTCAGGAAAGGAAATTAATAAAAGAGCATAAAACTTAACAAATAAATCTTATATGTGGAAACCACAAGAGAATGACTAAAGCCTTAGTTGGGAAGTGATGTGAGGTGGGTAGATCCAAGAATCTATATACGTGTATATTTTGATTGTATAATACATATTATATGCATATATATTGAGTCTAATCCGATGCACGTTGGATTGTGCAGATTACGATGGACAGACAGACTCCTACTACTACTCTGGCGACTACTCAACAGGAGGTCAGGGAGACCAGTGACCCTACTAGGAAGTAGCTGATATGCGAACTATGGTGCAACGAGTTACTAATCAGCAGTTGTTACAGCAAGCACAAATGGCGGAGCTTATGGAGTATATATGAGGCTCTAAAATGCCTACAACGGCACCAAGTATTACTTTGGTTGTACATACCACACATGAAGCCCTAGCGCCAGCTGTTACCACACCAGTTGCAGGGTTAAAGACATTAGTAGAAAGGGCTGAGCCTATTTTGGAACCAGCAGAGGCGACTGTTGTGACACTGATTACTACAGAGCAGCCAGTAGTGGCTTCGACAATTAGGAGTTAGATGTTAGAGGCGACGAAGATGGTGAAGTAGTTTATGAGATTCAACCCCACTTTCTTTACCCGGGTCAGTGATCTAGAGATTGCTGAACGTTGATTGATGACGCACCAGCGGCTTCACCAGTTGCTTGAGGTACTAGAGGCGGTTCAGGTACGAATTTCTGAGTATTGTTTGAGAGGTCAGGCAACAGTTTGGTGGACTAAATACACGGATACACATCCAGAGCCGTCGACTTGGGCAAAGTTTCGTCAGTTGAACCTTGATAAGTACATTCCTATTGAGGTACAGCTGAGAGTTAGAGAGGAGTTTCTTGCCTTGAGATGGTGAAATCTCAGTCTTATTTGTTGATTCCTTACATTTTAAGCGTTAGTTTTGTTAATTTACATCACGATGACCACGAACGCCACACCAGGAAGTTGATCTAATTGACAAGCCCGCTGCCATGGCGATCCATGGAGCGATCAACACCCATTTGTGTTGCCAGAGTTCAGTTTTACGCGTGTGTTATGTGATACGTCGAGTTGCGACATTTGGAGTGGTGTTGTCATTTTGAACAAGTTTTTAGGGGTTCCACAATGATCTGAAACCAATTATGGATGGTCACGGACCACCACACATGTTGGGGAAAGGCGCGGAACACGGCGACGTAAAGCGAGCTTCGAAAACTTTGACAAAATACCACTGATCTGGGTGTCGCGACTGGCGGCCCCGTGGGGCGTGTCCAGATGTTTCTATGCTTCTATGCCTCACTTGGGCTGGACCAGGCCCAGCGCTTGTCTAGGGCCGAGCCAGGCATTAAGGCTGGGTCGGGTCGAGTCAGACCCGCCCCGACCAGAAAAAAATAACAAAAACAAATAAAATAAATTCTAGAAAAATAGGGAAGAAATCCATAAAAATATGAGAAAAATTAAGAAAATAATTCTTTGACCAAATAAATATAAATTGATGAATTTCTATGAAAAATGAAATATTCAGAAAAACTTTTGGGACTTTATGTTAGGGTTTTTACCTCGTAAAATGTGTAATTTACAACTTTGACCCAATTGAACACTAGGAACACGGTGGACTGGTAACGAGGGTTTTGGAATTTGTTAGAGACGGGTAGAAGCCGCGAGGGACGAATTTCGCGATCTTACCAGGTAACTTAGTAAGCAAGCAAGAAAATGACATGTGATTTAATTTTCTCTATTATTGTGATATTTGAATTGTTCCTATGTTTGACATTCCATTCTATTCCGTGGTTGTGTGTTCTTGACGTAAGTGTGTATCTCGAAGGCACTTGTGGCCTACACTAGTTGGGGCAACGCGGGCACTTCTGTAAAAGTGTGTGACCTAGTGATTGTGTGATACCAAGTACTGGATTGTTGTGGATATCAATGTTGCGACATCGCTGTTATGGATATTGTTTTGGATTTAGACCACTTACGGTCTCTTTTAATTCTTGGAACACGAAAATTTCAATTGCTATCTGTTAGTCTAATTATCATGCATTTGTGTTATTCCTTATCTTTTAATTACCGCATGATACTTGGACTGCTTCATTGGTTAATCTTGAATTACTGTTATATTCTTCTGGCATTACTTTCAATTTCTCTCAGTTACTTACCGTCTAGCTTGTGACGGTGAGTGCAGATAGGACAAGTACTGGCAAGGGAAAGGGACCGGTATTAGGTGACTTCCTCTGAGCGCTCCTTGGGGACAATTTCTTTCATTGGGTTGTGAGACTTGGATATCACATATTGTCCTCTTCATACTTTGGTCACCAGATAATACATGTTTATCTTGTATTTGGGGCTCCACATTTATTAGAAATTCCTGATTTCCATTTGAGTTATTGAATGATTTTAGTTAAATTTTGTTGCGTATTGATCTAATAAGTATTATAATCTAATAACTCATATTTTAAATGGTAATTGAAAGAATTGAGGCCGACTAGGTGCGTATAGACTCGCCAAGTACCGACTCAGGAGCCGATGTGGGTCTAGACTGGGCGTACCCAATTGCGTGGGAAATTAGGGTCGTCACAGTTGGTATCAAAGCCTAAAGTTTTTAAATACAAGCTATTTAACCAACGGAAGTTAGGAATGGTTGAACATAGAGTGAACCATATGATCCTGATTAGAACCCTAGTAGGGAGTAAGGATGAGTTGGGTAAAAAGGTTGATGTTGCGTATTATATGGTATTGGTAGTTATCCACTGATCCGAAAACTCGCTTTCTCTGTTACATAGCGATGGTGGATCAGCGGGGTCCTAGTGACGACACCAGGACGTCGGGTTCTTGAGGTTTTAGTATCGAGGATTTTCGGACCTTGACGCAGAGAGTCGCATCTCAGGAGCAGCAGCTGGAGGAGACTCTTACGATAGTGAGGGCATCAGATACCGTCGTTCGATACCATCTATAGCTAGAGTACTCGCTACTTAAGAGGCGGACGCATCGATGGTTGTGACCACGATTACATTTCCTACCATCATTGCAGCGATACCAAAGGCTGCAGTTGTACCTTGCGCGCAGACAGAGATAATGTGAGTGACATCGTTAGTGTATGGCATTAAGGGTACTAAGGAGGCTTGACAGTGGCGAGAGTTCAAAAGGCATGATCCAATGATTTTCTATGGGGGCACTGACATGACAGCATCAGAGTAGTTCCTGAAGAGTCATGAAAAGATTCACAATATCATATCTACCGAGGAGCATATGAAAGCTTCCATTTCTTCCTCGATGTTGCTAGAGGAAGTTGACGACTGGTGGACTACGATAGTGACTACCAGAGGTGTGCCGAGGAACTTGATAGAGTTCAAGACCCAGTTCAACATGAAGTACTTTCCTCGTACAGTGATGAGAGCTAAGAGGAACGAGTTCACCACGTTGCGACAGTTCGAGGACGAGTCTATCATAGAGTATGTGGGACGATTTCTGCAGTTGTTACCGTATACTGGAGGTTCGGCTGACACGGAGGTAGACCGGGTGTACTACTTTGCTGAGGGTCTATTGCTCGATATCGGAGGTGCGATTGTCACTACCGAGCCAGGGACGCTGCAGAGAGCTTAGGGGCGGAGCTTGGCTAGGGAAAGTTACTAGAGTACTCACCGCGAGGAGACTAGACCTGTTTGACCAGAGTTATAGTCAGGGCGTCGATTGGAAGGACATGATTGGAAGAGAATAATGGACCAGAATGACAGTAGCGGTCTTGATTCCCGAGGATAGCGAGTATGTTTTCAATGTGGACAGCCCAGACATTTTCATAACCGATGTCTAGATTTGTACGAGGACCAACAGGATGACGATCAGCCTCAGGCCATTGAGGATGTACACATGGCGATTGAGCCACAGTTGCCAGTGGTTCGTAATTCTACAGGAGATAAAAGATTCTATTTGTTATCATACATCAAGCGTGGTGTTGTTTACAAGAAGCTTTAGGTGGTTAATTGCGATGTTGGACGTCATGTGGAGGAGTTAGGGTGATACTGTAAAGACCCTAAAAATTTAACCTGTGCCACGTGTCAATACAGTTGATATGTGAGCCCACTCCGTGGTACAGTCATCAATTCTCGGATGTCGACGCCGAGGTATGTTAGTTTTGTATGATGTTTGTATTATATTATATTTCATTTGTGCAATTTTAAGTTTTAACGGGTAAAGGCGTTGTGTACGAGCGTTGGTAGTCCGGGAAACAAATTCAATTAGAAACACTGACAAATATATTAAATAAATAATAATTAAAAGGTTGTAAAGTCCGTTTGTTACGTCGGTACGTCTGTGGTGACGCGACGAACAAAGTTAGTATTATGAGTTGGGTGCGAGAATACCTGAGGGAAACTTTGAGTGTTGTGTGAAATGGATGAGATCAAAAGACCAAAAGTCAACCAAGAGTCACCTATTAGAGTCATTAAAGTTGGTGGAGTTGACTGCGAAGTGACCAAAAAGGGCATTAAACTTGTAAAGAGTTTAGTTAAGGGTGAGGGGTATTTTGGTCATTTGACCAAAATACCCAAAAAAACAACACGCCACCGTCACCACAAGCCCTATCCTTGATCAAAAAAAAAAATTGGGAGAAGAAGAAGAATCGGTAGAGAAGGAGAAATCGAGGAGAGGAGAGCGACGATTCGCGGGGAGCGTGGGCTCGACGTCGAGGCGAGATTCAGGTAAGGATTGATTTCGTTGTTGGTGTGTCATTGTGGTTGATTTCGAGATTTGTTGTCGAAGTTGTCATTTAGGGGATTATGGATTTAAATGGTGAAAAGGGTGGTGATGATAATGGTGACGTGGTTGTTGATTGTTGTTGTTGTATTGTGTTAAGGTTGTTAAAAAAAAAAAAGAATGACGCTGCTGTGTTTGCTAGAAATTTCCAACAAACACACAAACAAAAAGAAGAAGGAAAACCGGCCGGTCAAGGTGACCCCCAGCTTTGGCCAGATCGGTTTGACCCGGTGGACCGGTCAAACCCGGTTTGACCGGTCAACCTATGGTCAAGCCGGCCCCGACCCGACCCGCGACCCACCTATATATTATATTAATAAAAATTATTTATTTTGATTAAATATATTAAAATTGATTTTTATTGAAATAAATTCCAGAAAAATAGAAAAAAATTCAGGAAAAATTCTAGAAAATTCTAGAAAATTATATTTTCATCAAATAAAGAGAAATTTGAGAATTTCTACGAAAAATGAAATATTCAGAATTTTTGCGAAACGTTATGTCGTGGTTTTTGCCTTGGAAAACGTGAAATTTGGCAAAAATAGCTAAAATTTTAGAAAAATCATAGGAAATTAAGGAAATTGATATAAATTGCATTATCAGGATTATTATATACACGGGGACCGTAAGGGGCGTTTCGGAGTCCGTGTTAACGCGAATTAGCTTGGATCGAGGTAAGTAAACCAGTGAGGAACACTACAGTTATTTCTTGAGCTTTAAATTATTTATTGATGTTGTTTCAATCCCTTTTTGATTTTCCATTCCTTTGAGTTGTCCTAAGGCAAGTGTGTCAAGCGTGATCCTTCAGAATTCCGGGCTCGCGGTGTATTATACCGGAGTTTACCGCTGGGGATACGTGATTAGTTGTAATGACATGTACGGGGTGAGAGTTCTCCACCACATTGTTGGGGACTCTGCACTCGCGTAGGGGTCTTAGAGGAGATTCTGTCCTCGACTCCTAGCCTTTGAGGAGATTTTGTCCTCGGCTTAATGACTTTACTTGGTCGGGACCACTTGTGCCTTTCCTTTGTATTTCGGGACACTCAATTTCGATTGCTTATTTATTTATTTACAGTTTTTTATATATTCATGCGCTCCCTGTCCTTTTCTTTCTATCGGCATGAATTGACTGTTCATTTATTTAAATTCGAAATATTGTATTTATTGTTGTTCCTGCTTGGCGTTACTTACCTGGGCTCGTCATTCTTGTGTTTGACCGAGTGCAGATCCACAGTCCAAGAAAGGAAAGGCCACGCAGTTAGGCGATATACTTTGAGCGGCCATCCTCTGTTGATATAGGTGACATTTTGGTGTATTAGCTACTTATATATTTTTTTGTATATGGGGTTATGGGTTGAGAGATCTTTTTGGACATTATGACTTAGATGATTCTCTCCTTGCTTTACATGATATATATGATATACGGGGTTCCCACACCCTAGGTTTTTGTCCTAACTTAGAGATTTTGAAGTTGATTTATTAGCTGAGATTAATTGCTTCCGCTTATTACTTTGATAACTCGCTAATTAATTGACTTCACTGTTAAATGATTAATAAATAATTGAATGGTAAGGATAGGCTCACTGGCCCCGCGAGACTCGTCGGGATTGGCTCGGGGGTTCGCGCGGGTCCAGGCCCGGCGGCGCCCGATTATAGGGTTGTGGAATTCGGGGCCGTCACAGATACCTGCTAGAGTAGCGTCATTTAAACTTAGAAAAGTTGTCTATGATGAGACAAACCTAACTTAGATTAGAGTCTGAAAGAAGTGGTAGGCTTGGGCACATGGGTTGTCAAACCTAACCACGAATACACCTAAAGAGAGGTAGGACCAGACGGGTTGTGATTCATCTTATAATGCATGAATATGCAGTATTCATGATGGCCATGGTTGCAACTTTGTCAAAAAAATTTACTGCCTGGGTATAGATGAACATGCGTGATATGCGGGTGAATGGGGAGGTCACACTATTATGACGTGTGAGTCGCAATCGTAGCGTCTTACGCCATGGTTACCAGACTTGTGTTGTGGTAGTGAATGATATCTGCGACGTGATCGTTGAATTGTGGGAATCGGGAGTGGTTTGGAGAAATCGTAGTTAAATTAGGCTGTTAGAAGTGGTTACTACTCGCAGTCTAAAGATAAAGAAGAAATCAAACTATTCGAAGGGACTGAGACCCACAATTTGATAGACATGGAGAAAAGGAACGGAAGTAAGACGTGCTGTTTGAAAAGACTTTGTACAAGTCCGCAGTTTAATACCTGATGTTGAGCTGTTGGAAGTGACTCTTGCGCGAGTCCACAGTTAGTCTTATCATATTGAGTTGTCTGAAGCTACTTTGCATCAATCCGCAGTTCAACGGTAAGGAACGAGCTGTCTGAAGCGACTCTAATAGAGTCTGCAGTTCGATGTAAATGAAGAGAGAGTTGTTTGAAGTGACTCTGGGAGAGTTCGCAATTCGGTACTAATGATCCAAGCTATTTGAAGTGGCTGTAAGCCCACAGTTTGGAGAATATATGAATAGGTGTTGGTTTTCCCTAGTCTTCATCTTGTAAGGTTTCGCTCAAGTTAGATCTAGTTTCGAGGACGAAATTCTTGTTAGTTGGGGAGACTGTAAAGACCCAAAAATTTGTGTATTTGTGAATAATGACGTGTACTACATATTTATACTCGTATTTGAGTGATCAGACAGTGAAATCGGTAAAGGAGTAGAAAAACTGGCCAAACGGGAGTCGGCTGAGTTATGGGTACACGAGACATTAAAACACTAAAAAATGTGAATAAATGAGTCAATTAAATGATAATTAAGTTAATTGATTACGAGAGAGCATCGACAAGACCAATTGCACACGACTCGCGAGTCATAGTGTGCTTTCGAGCGCGAGAATGCGAGAACGGACCAAGGAGTTAGTTAGTTAAGTGGTTAGTGTGTCACCTAGTGGAGTCATATTGAGAGAGTGTTAGAATGGGTGGACAGCTATAAATGGGTTAGATGGATCTAGCTTGGGATACGTGTGTGTGTGGATGATGTGTGGGCTTATATAAGGACCGACCCCACTCTCATTTCTCTCGTATCCTCTTTGCTTCTTCTCTTCTCCCCCTCTCAAAACTTGGTGAGCAAAAAAGTGAGTGGACAACCGTTGGAGGACTATCTAACCCGCCGAAAGGTCACCGGAGTCTCAGCCTCGCTAGAGTAAGGTGTGATCTTAACCCCCTTTGTCGATTCTTTACATTCTAAGTGTTAGTTTTTGTTAATTTACATCGAGATGACCACGAACGCCGCACCGAGAAGTCGATCTAATCGACAAGCCCGCTGCCATGGCGATCCATGGAGCAATCAACACCCATTTGTGTTGCCGGAGTTGGGTTTTACGCGTGTGTAATGTGATACGTCGAGTTGGGACGTTTGGAGTGGTGTTGTCATTTCGGACAAGTTTCCAGGGGTTCCACGACGATCCAAAGTCAGTTTTGGATGGTCACAGACCTCCATACATGTTGGGGAAAGGCGTGGAGTATAACAACGCAAGCCAAAGTTTGAAAACCTCGACAAAAGACCAACTGGTCCGTGTGCCGTGACCGGTGCCGTAGGAAAAATGCCCCACGATGCCACTCACGACGCTGTTTCCAGGCGCGTCTATGTGTCTCTGGAGAAAAAGCAAATTGAACCCTCACTTGGGCTGGACCAGGCCCAGTGCCTGGCCAAGGCTAGGCTGGGTCGGGTCGGGTTTGACCCGACTCGACCAGAAAAAAATAATAAAAATAAATTAAATAAATTTTGGAAAAAGGGAAAAAATCCAGAAAAATATGAGAAAAATCAAGAAAATAATATTTTGACAAAATAAATAGAAATTGATGAATTTCTATGAAAAGTGAAATATTCAAAAAACTTTTTGCGACTTTATGTCGGGGTTTTTACCTCATAAAGTATGTAATTTACAACTTTGACCCAATTGAATACTAGGAACATGGTAAACTGGTAACGAGGGTTTTGAAATTTTTTTGAGACGGGTAGAAGCCGCGAGGGACGAATTTCACAATCTTACCAGGTAAGTTAGTAAGTCAGCAAGAAAATGATATGTGATTTAATTTCCTTTATTGTTGTGATATTTGAATTGTTCCTATGTTTGACATTCCATTCTACTCCTTGGTTGTGTGTTCTTGGCATAAGTGTATGTCTCGAAGGTACTTGCGACCTGCACTAGTTGGGGCAACGCGAGCACTTCTGCAGAAGTGTGTGACTACCCCTACTGATTGTGTGATACCAAGTACTGGATTGTTGTGGATATTGCTGTGGTTATCAATGTTGCGACATCGCTGTTATGGATATTGTAGTGGATTTAGACCATTAACGACCTCTTTTGATTCTTGGAACACGTAAATTTTGATTGCTATATTTTAGTCTGATTATCATGCACTTTGTGTTATTCCCTATCTTTTAATTACCACATGATACTTGAACTGCTTCATCGGTTAATCTTGAATTACTGTTATATTCTTTTGGCATTACTTTCAATTTCTCTCAGTTACTCACTATCTAGTTTGTGACATTGAGTGCAGATATGACAGGTACCAGCAAGGGAAAGGTTCCGGTGTTAGGTGACTTCCTCTGAGTGCTCATCGGGGACGATTTTTTTCCTTGTTGTATAGTATGTTGTTATTTGTTTTACTTGTTGTTTTGAAACATATTATGTATTATCATTGGGTTGTGAGACTTGGATATCATGTATTGTCCTCTTCATACTTTGGTCACCAGATAATACATGTTTATCTTGTATTCGGGGTTCCACATTTATTAGAAATTACTGATTTCCTTTTGAGTTATTGAATGATTATAGTTGAATTTCGTTGCGTATTAATCTGATAAGTCTTATAATCTAATAACTCATATTTTTAAACGGTAATTGAATGAATTGAGGCTAACTAGGCGCGTATAGACTTGCCGAGTACCGACTCGGGAGCCTATGCGGGTCTTGGCCGGGCATACCTAATTGCATGGGAAATTGGGGCTATCACAATGAGTATATATTTGATTTCCATTGCAAGATTTCCTATATATATACGTTATATATGTATAACATATATTTATAATCAAAAGTAAATTAATTGGTCTTTGGAAAATGGAAATAACAACCAATCTAAGAAATTGGTCGAGCTGAAACTTGGCTAATGTGGTTCAACATTAGTCATAGTCAATGTGGCGACTATCGAGAAAATCTCATATAATTTTAAAAAAAATTAAGGAAAAATAAAATTCAATAATTTTATATTTGATTCGATTGTTCTAAAACCCTATTATTGCAATCTAACACATTTATGTTAATAAAAATGAACTTCATGAACCTAAAGGAAATTCTCGGGAGTCCTAGTATGGGTTTCGGGATGTAGGAAGGTTGGGAATTAGCTAGGAAAACTGGTAATCTTTCTAAGGTTCTAAAAGAAAGGAAAACTGGGGTTTTAGAGAAAATAACTAAATTAATTAATCTAATTATTAATTAATTAAATAACTAAAATAAATATATAAGTTTATGAACAATTAATTTAAATACCTAAGTCTATGGTTCCACAAGACAAGATCAAGATTCAATGGCATATCATGGTCGTCAATCTTTTCCAAAACAATTATTAATTCAAGTTCCCCTAGATTAGCTATGGAAAATCGACATCCGCCAGAAATTCCTAATTCCCCTAATCTCGATAGCTAGGACATCCGCCACTAACTACTTCCCTAATTAATGTATAACCCTAGACATCCGTCATAAGATTTAATACATTAACCGCAGTAATAAAGTTCTATGGGAATACTAATCCTAGATAACCGGATCGCGTCCGCTCCCGATTTAACCTAGATTCAATTGTTGCACACTCAAGAACCGAAAGGTTTTGACGGCAATCGGGTGAATGTTTGTCATTTATATTGTCTCAAAAGTACAATTACGGATACTGATGAGTCAATTAACTATAGATTTTCCACCTAAAAGTATGCACTGGCCACATACATACCCTAGATTTAAACCATATTCATTAAAATCAACAACAACGAAATAGAAGAAATTAAATTAAATTAAATAATAAAATAATAGATCTCACAAGTTATGCCATAAAATCCATAATCTTGACTTGCTTCACCTTCGACCTAGGCAATGGCTTGATTAGCCAGACATGGCTACTCACAAAATAATGCAGAGAGGGAGAGTTAGAGAGAGACTTTATGAATAATAGATGTTCTATTTATACCTAAATTCCTAATGTGTAAAATTACTAAAATTGGTGTATGGAAGAGAGAAAACTACTTTTGGGTGTATTTTCGTCCTTGACACGTGGCAGAACCGGATTGGCTGTTTTCTGGGCGTTGCTGACGTGTCGGAAGATGATTGGCTGGAGTCTGTTGACCAGCTGACGTGGCAGCAGGCGATTGGACGAGATGAGTGCTGGTGACGTGCGTGAGAGGGGTGAGCAGTCGACACGTGGCGGCTGGGAGGCGGGAAGGAAAGCTCGCGCGAAACGTGCGAAGATGTGGGAGACAGCATCAGCACGCATCCCGAGGCGATCGACGAGCCGGAGAGAGGAGATGGCCGTGCTTGTGTCACGTGGCAGTAGCCGATTGGTGATGACGGTGCTGGATCGACGACGTGGCGGACACCAAGCTGCGTGTGACGCGGCTTGACGAATGGGGAGGCGACACGTGCTCTCTCGGACGAATGACACGTTGACACGTGGCACTGCTATGTACATTTATCCCACTGTCGGCGTATATTTCGAAACTAACTCTCCCGGTATCCAATTAATGCAAGTAAATACTCTATTTTGAGTATTTTTCCGCCCCGGATCCAACCGTGCACTCCATTTCACCTAAAAACCAAAAGTAAAAATAATTAGATATATATTTTATAAACTTCCACACTAAATTATACTAAAATATACTATTAAATCCTATAAATACTGACTTATCAATTGCTTGTGTATGATTAATTCCACTTGAACTATTTATTTCCATTTCATTTCTAATTTGCTATTGTTGCACAGTCTATAAGACTGAAAATGTGTGCCTTGTACTCTTGATATCAGGATTTACTATTATTCCTCTTTTGTTGAGCTTGCCATCATGATAGTACCTTGTGGTTAATCTATTTGACTCCTTTCATTGCTTATGTCTCTTTTCATTGAGTGTTAAAGAATGTGGTATAAATTGAATGCTATTAGGATTAGATGACTTTATGAATGGACTTGTATTCTTGGTTTATTGTGCTTTGTAGCATAGTCATTCTTTGAATCGTTTACTGATTCTTTTGTTGATGATAAAAGTAGTTTTAGAATCTATGGTCCATTGCACATTATAGAGTGGGCGGCTCACCGGGTCACTGGACTTCGGGGATGTCGGCATTCTCCACTATACTTGCGCGACTCACGACGTAATGAATCGAGGTGTTCGGCGAGATTTGTGATAGATGACTTATACGCATAGAACGCTACTATGCTATTTGAGGTTATTAGAAATTGATGATATATGTAGAGCACAACTCCATAAAAATAGTGGAAAAGGCTAAGTGATAGTTCTCACCGCCGACTGGGCCTAGATCATACTACATAACCCGTGTCAGCTTCGCTTGTGTTCCCGGTATTTTCTAGCATGTTTATTTAGAGCATTCATTGGCTTTCATTATGCTTGCAAATATCGTTCAATTATAATGGAAATGTGAATAAATAAGTCAATTGGGAATTACTGTTATATTTTTGTACTCACCGTCCTTTTTATGACAGTAGGTGCAGATCCGTCAAAAAGTAAACCCGGCAAGGAGAAGATTGGCGACTACCTCTGAGCTAGGGAGTGTTCTACTGTCTAACTGTAGGTTTCTGATATTTTTTACATTTTAGTTATTATGTCTTTCATACTGTTAGGTTGTATATATTGGGTTGAGCGTTAGTTCCCCGACTTTTGACTTTCACACTATTTATATGTTCGCCACATATTTCATATATATATATATATTATGTTCGTTATTTCCTGGTTTCCACACTTAGGTTTATTAAATTATTTCCATTTAAATTGAAAAGACTTCTGCTAATTAATTGAACTGTTAAGTTATATAATTAATTCTAAAATGTTGTAATTTGTAGGATTAGTGTATTAGTTATCATGAACGTGATCAAGTTCGAAATTAGGTTAGAAAGGCTGACTAATACGTAGTTTAATCCTACGGATAGAGATTAAGGCTTAATTACGGGATTAGGCCAGGCAGTGCCCTATATTAGGAGAAGGGACGTCACAATCTGTCTTGAACGTCAGGTTGTGTACTTTGTGTTGCAACTGGATGGACTTGGAACACTTAGATGTTTTTTTGCTTTGTGCTCTCGACACACATATTTTTGTTGGTATCTCTATGATTTACTTATTATTCAATCATTTTTATTATCTTTGTGATACTCATGCATGATATTCGATTAGTCGTATATTTTATATTTAAAATAATTTTAAGAATCTATTGGATTTTACTTTCTACTTACTATACTCACTGTCTAGTTTGTGACAGTGGGTGCAGATTCGTAGTCAAGTAAAGGAAAAGGGCCAGCGATAGGCAATTTAGTTGAGGACTTCAGGCTTTCATACTCTCGCTTATTGAGTAGGTTGTTATATATATGTTTTTGGCACATCGGGTTACATTTGGATTGTGGATATACCGGGACATGTATATGTTCTCATTACACTCTCCTTTTTATTGAATATACAAGTTGATTGTGTACATGCAGGGTTTCATACTCTAGGTTGTCCTGACTTCATTGATTTAGAGTTGTTCAATTTGTTTAAGTTAAAACGCTTCTGCTAAACTTATAAAATTTGCAAATTTTGAATAACTTAACTTTAATTATTATATTCCATTGCTTATTTGATAGTTAATGGATTGCTAAGTTGACTAGGCTTGCGTTGACCTTGTGAGGGTTAACTCGGGGTTCATGTAGGTCTAAGCAGGGCAGGGCCCATTTTGGTTGGGAACTGGTGTCGTCTCAGTTGGTATCAGAGCCTAATGTTTTGAACTTTGCTCTTAATTAAATCATAACCAGCATAAGACACAAATCAATAATAAAGTTAGGACACGGTTGTAGCGGCCCACCCCCGGTGGCACCACCACTCACAGGTAGTATGCGGTCACCCTTTAGGTCCAGTCCACACTGTCCACGCCCCCTCACGCCCACTCGTGAGATGCGGATGGTGTGGACTGGACCTAAAGGGTGACCGCATACTGCCTGTAAGTGGTGGTGCCACCGGAGGTGGGCCGCTACAAAAAAAGGGACCAGCTCAGTGGTACACGGCTCGTAAAACCTAAGATCTTAAGCCTCCAGGACCCAGGTTCGAGTCGTGGGAGGCAAAAAACCGCGCCTCACGCGTGGGCGTGAGGGGGGGACTCGGATGGTGTGGACTGGACCTAAAGGGTGACCGCACACTGCCTGTGAGTGGTGGTGCCACCGGTGGTGGGCCGCTACAATGGTTGAAACTTAGAGTGGAACTCTATGATCATGACTTAGAGTGTTAGTTGGGAAGTGAGGAAAGTTGGGGAAATTAAAATTTGGTTATATAAGCTACCTGATGTATTGTACTATACTATATACCGGTAGCTAGATCACTGATCTGGACCTGTTTTCTTTGTAGATTGCGATGGACGACCAGCCTGAGACTAGTAGCAGTAGTAGAAATTTCACTAGGAGGTTTGAGGAGTTGTCAAAGCAAGTGGAGTCACATGGACGACTGTTTGAGGGGATCCTCAGAGTTTTAAGAGGAAAAGTTAGGCCTTAATTGTCACCATTTACATCGACATTGCCCACTACACAGGAGACGAGTGTGCCCACAGTGTGGGATACTCCAATAGCTCCCAATACCCTGGTGACACCGATTGCGACTGCACTAATTCCAATGATAGCAGAGCCAGTACTACCCGCATGGCTCGAGCTGAGATCACAACTGACAGTCGAGCCTAGATAGTCTCATGAGTCTTAAAAACATCACCCAGTTGAGTTAAATGGTGGTATAGATCTCAAAGCATCGAAGAAATTTATGAAGAGTCCCGAGAAGATACATGATGTCTTGGCCATCCGGAACACATGAGCTCTAGCATATCATCAGCATCGATGTTCAGAGAGGCTGATGCTTAGTGGCGCAACATGATGGCTACCAAGGGAAAGCCTAGAGTAGGGCTAAGTTCAAGAGATGGTTTAATGACAAGTATTTTTCTCTTGCGATCATGAATTTGAAAAGGACCTAGTTTCAAACGGTTAGGCAACACCCTGAAGAGTCGGTCATGCAGTATATGGGTCATTTCCTGAAGTTGTTAGAGTATGCCAGGGGTATCGCGGGTACTGACACCGATTAGGCATACTACTTCACACACAGCCTATTGAGAGATATTAGAGGCATGGTGGTGACCACTGGACTAGAGACTTTATAGATGGCGTACAGTAGGAGTCTAGCCAGTGAGACATACCTTACCACGTGTACCGAGGAGATTATCGCAACCCTAGTATTAAGACAGAATGGTAAAAGGAAGAGGAATGATGATGATGATTATGAGGATGATGGCATAGAGACAGCTACACCACCGACATGTTCAGTATCTACGGTGGTAGTTCCTTATGCTTCAACGACCAGGTTTATTAGACGGTCGCCTCAGGGAGTACAGGCCGTGCAGCAGCCATCGTATAGCACCCAAAGCGGAGGTAGTAGATCACAGGGGCAAAAACTATGTTATCGTTGCAGACAGCTGGGACACATCGCTACTTACTATCCTCAGTTGGCGAGGGAGCCACAAGACAGCGCTTAGCTGCACGTGCAAGAGGGAGCTTATGTTGTTACAAATCTGGATCCAAAGACGACGGGAGACATAACGATGGGTAAGATTTATTTTAACGTCATGGCATGCGTATAGATTGAGGGTCCGTAGTATAGATCTGACATGATGAGACTTTGTGTGAGCCCATGGTTAGAAATGATTATGTGCGAGTCAGTTGTTAGAGATGACTTTGTGTGAGTCTATAAAAGTCAAAAAGGCAATTTGAATAGTTGTAAGTGACTCTGTTTAAGTTCACCCTTTAAAGTATAATATATATTAAGTTGTGTGTGATGACTTTGTGTGAGTCCACCTTCAAATGGAGAAGACAAGCTGTGTACAGCGTGTGTGGGTCCATCCTTTGAAGGGATATCTAGCTATGTGCATTGACTCTGTGTGAGTCTATATTTTGATGTGATGAATAGGGTTGTGCATTAACTCTGTATGGGTCCATACATCGAAATAGTGAATCAAGCTGTGTGCGTGACTCTGTGTGAGTCTGATATCGAAGGAAGATACCGAGCTCTGTACGTGATTCTATAATAATCCAATATCTATCCAAACTCTCGATGTGACTCTGTAAATTCAAGTAGTTATCAAGTTGTGTGCGCGATTCTATGTGAATCCAATATCTACTCAAAGGAATATGTGTGAGTCAAAAATTTATAGAATGACATTAAACTGTTAAGGTTAACTATAAGCAAACAGTTTAGAGCGTTCAGTTCCACTAAATCACATTTGGACGGGTCCCAGTGAGCATACCTGTTTTGCGTTTTTCTAAGATTTTCGCTGAGTTAAATTTAATTTCGATGACAAAATTCTTATTAGTTGGAAAGACTATATCAACCCGAAAAAATATGTTATTTTTGTGTGACGATGTCTACTACCTATTTATACTCATGTTTGTGCGACAAGACATGGTTGTCGAAATTTTGAGTAAGGCTCGTCTAAGAAAACTTATCGAAATGGGTACCAAGTAGGCAAAATACGAGGACACAAGTCTGGAAAAAATCATAGTCTAATGTTTTGAATCAAAAAAGTGGACTATCACGAGATTCGCAGTGCGAGTTAGTGGGCGAAACACCTAAAAACTGAGTGTTTAACTTGTCAAATAGGATAAGCACAAAGGGAGAGTGTTCCAAGTATGACAAGAAAGTGGATGGATGGCCTAAATGGGAGCTCTAGGATGGTCCTAGGGATGCACATTTGATAAGCAATGAAATGGGAGTATAAAAACACCATTTAAGGATAAGTTTGACTCACTTTTTCCATCACCAACAAACAAATCCAAGATTGAGAGGTGAGAAGATAGGTTTTGATGAAAACTTAGAGGTTTTGGGTGCCCAATCATCAACCAACAACAATAACAAAGTAAGATCTCAAATCCTCTTTCAATTCTCAACAAATCAATCTAAGATTCTCAACAAATCCATTTTTTGGTTAAAAATGGATGGGACACAAAACTCAGTGATTTTTCTGGGTTTTTAAGTGTTGTTTTAATGTGGTTATGATCAATTATAACATTGTTGTGGGTGTAGAAGTTGTTGGAAAATTTATGGTTTTTGGTCATTTTTGATGAATTTTGATTTTAAATGGGAAATGGTTTTATGGAGGAATATGGTATATTAGAAGGTGGTATTTAGTGTTATTTGAGGTCCCCAAGAAAATGGGATAGGCTCGGAACATGGCAACGGGAGTTAGGGTTTCGGAAAAAACCCCGGAATAGAATTTAAGCATTAGCACTACCAGGGGTGTCGTGATGGTCATTCCCTAACGGTGTCAGTCATGGCATCCACGGCAGAGAAAGTCCTAGTTAGGCGCCGTAAGGGAATGCACCCCACAACGCTACATACCGCACTAAGCCAGAGTCTTGAAATTTTTTAAAAAATTTTAGGAAAATTCAGGACTTTTTATATTGGTGTAAACATGACTCTAATAAGACCAAATTGCATCCAAATTATAACCAGGGGGTGTAAATCATTGACGAGCCTACAAAAATCGATTCTGGTGACGTGTAAGAGCCGCTAGAGCAGTGTTTTGCAAAGTTTGGGTAAGTAAAACCAATTTGGGCCTTAATATGATTTCAATTATGCAATTTCTTGGATATTATCCTTGTTGAGTAGTATTTCCTTGTAAGTTATGGTTTTTGAATTTCGTTGGTGATATATATCCTTAATGGAATATTAGCTTGGGTTTTCCTTAAATTCCGTAAAGAGTGATTTTGGGTATACGTGGGCGATATGGTGGCCATAGGTGCGGTGGAGGTGCTATGTGATATTTTTCGTTATCGTGACTACATGGATAATTAAACTACATAAACCTGCAGTTTAAGGTTAGGATTTGAACCGGTAGTTCGACTGGGAGTCTGCTATTGTGTGTGACTCACTCTAAGCTGTTTGAAGTGGTTTATTTAGGTCCAGAATCTGTCTTGGAAGTCAGGTTATGTACTGTGTTGCAACTGGATGGACTTGGAACACCTAGATCCATTTTTGTTTTGTGCTCTCGACACTCATTTATCATTGATATCTCTGTGATTTACTTATCATGTAGTCATTTTTATTATCTTTATGATACTCATGCATGATATCCGATTAGTTGTTTATTTGACATTTGAAATACTTTTAAGACTATTGGCTTTTCTTTTTACTTACTGTACTCACCGTCTAGTTTGTGACGGTGGGTGTAGATACGCAATCAAGCAAAGTCAAAGGGCCAGCGAAAAGCGATTTTCATTGAGGACTTTGGGTTGTCATACTCTCGCTTATTAAATAGGTTGTTATATATATAACATATTGGCTTGTGAGATATATCGGGACATGTATATGATCTCATTACACTCTCCTTCTTACTGAATATACATGTTGATTGTGTACATGCAGGGTTCACACTCTAGGTTGTTCTAACTTCATTGATTTAGAGTTGTTGGATTTGTTTAAGTTAAAATGTTTCCGCTTAACTTATAAAATTTGTAAATTTGTAAATTTTGAATAACTTAACTTGAATTATTATATTCCGCTGCTTATTTGATAGTTAATAGAGAGTTATGCTAACTAGGCTTATGTTAACCATGCGAAGGTTGACTCGTGGGCCCACGTAGGTCTAGGTTGGGCGGGGCCTAGTTTGGCTGGAAACTTGGGCTGTCAAAGTAAAGTAAAAGTAAAAGCGAGTAGAATCTAAACAATAATTTATGAATAATTTAAGAAGTCTAATGATCATGGGAGAATTTAGAAAGAACGAAAGAAATTTGTAATGGAGTTTATGATAATAAGACTGTTAAATGAAATAAATAGGAAGAAATGAGTGTCTCGGAAACAAAAGAAAGGTGCCCAATTAGTCAAGACCACTGAATGTGGTGCCACAGGGTCGGGGTTGTAGAGTCGCAGCAGCGCCGAAAGTAAACTCGGGTCGAAGGACGCGACAATGCTAGTTGAACCTAGACCATCACGAATGAGGGATATCAACGGTGCCCCAGATAAAACACATCTCATTCCGACCAATATCCAATGAATCGAGCACATGGCCCCGCTTGCAAGCTAACGACTATGACTCGAAGACACCTTCATGACTCGCTTGGCCCTCGAACACTCATATAGGGGTGGAAATTCTAAGAAAGGGAGATATTGCAATAACAATAAAATTATAAGATTGTTGAATTACTTTACATTCCCTATCTGGTTTTACTTACCTCGGATCAACGCTACAACGCTCTCTCGCGACTCCCACACACCTCCAATCCAATCTCTGATGCCCAACACTAATCAATTGGGTCCTTGGTATCAATTTAAAATATTTTAGGCGTGTTAGAGAACATTAAGCTGGGTTTATTTATCGTTTTAGGGTTACTTTCATTTGATATCATTTGAGTTTTAAGTATACTAGAAACTTAATTCTAGCAGTCTTAAACTGATTGACTAAGCTCAAAAACTTAGAGCAGACTCAAAATTACTTTGAGAAAGCTCATAATTACTTTGAGCAAGCTCATAAATATTTTGAGTAAGCACATAAGAACTTTGAGTAAGCTCAAATTATAGGGTAGTAGAAAATGTCAAGAACTGAATTTAATTTCCGTTCTACTTCAACTTAATCCCAAAACTTTATTAATCCCAGAAAAATGATCAAAGCGAACCTAAAGATATATATATATATATATATTATAGTCCATGTGAGCTTAAACTCATCAATTTCATCATTTTTCACTCAACAGTGTTACTATGCATTTTCTTCTTCATACAACCACTACTCAACAACAACAACAATAACCTCCGAAATGATCCCAAATAAGGGGTTTTCATTCAATTAGGGCAGGCCTGAAACCCAAATTAAGCCTTGGTAAACCAGATCGAACCTAATTAGAGCTAGCGGCCTTTCACCTATTCCTGACAACAACCTGTATATCTCGATAATCGAATAAAAAATTAAAACAAAACGCAGCGAAAATTAAAACTTTTTCGATAAATGCAAGATATACAAAACTGGTATTAAAATTAGATCCCCGCCCTGATTATTACAAAATAGTATTCAGCATAATATATATAATAACAGGGAATCTCAATACAACAAAGAGAAGACGTTAAACTCTTAATCTTCTCCATTTCCACGTTGCAGCACTTATCCTAACACGTATAAATGTTAAGGTGGTGAGCTCCTACATGCTTAGTAAGTGACTCTCATAACATCCATCAATTATCAATTTAATATCAAGGAGAAATGTATAACAACATGAATCCAAAGCATATCTAAGAAAGCATTTGAATTAATGTAAACAATACATAAATAGATGTGAGTTCATTGGTCAATTGCAAATGTATCCATGATTTGCATTTTCGATTTGGATTTTGCATAAGAAAGCCGTACACTCCCGTCATCAAGGACTACAATCCACATAACTCAGATGTTGATCGGACGTGTGATTCTGTGGTGTATCCAGGCTTGACGTAGCAACCCACTCAAATAGGCAAGCATCAATAAAAATAATTCAGGTCACTGAGGGTGCAGTGTTAGTTGATACCCTCCAATACAGAATCCACCCCAGGCCGATACGTCCTGTTGAACCTCTTCCTAAATTCATTTTTCAGTCTAAAAACATTTAGTAAAAACACTCAAATCACGGCTCATTACCCCATTCCAGTCCATAACACTACGTGCTCTAATAATACCACTTTACATTGCATAATCGATAAAAGGTATGAATCTTTCTTTCCTATACTAAGCTTTCCTAGGTTTTACTCCAGGTTTCCTAACTTTTTGGGGTTCCATTGCGTTTCCCAATACCCAAAAACCTATGTCACATCGACTAGTATCAATTCAAGTCTAATGTATATTGACTCAAACCTTTAAACCAAACCCAAAGTTTAGGAAACTACATCATTTCCTAACACATTTTCCACTATCCGTACCGGTCAGGGTGTTGCCTACTGAAGCCAGCGTGTTGCGCAGCTACTCCAATCCTCATCCTGTCCCTATCAGCCAGCACGTTAGGGCCAGTGCCTAACGTGCTAGTCGACTGAATTCTACAATTTCAGCAGACCATCGACATTACAAAATCCAACCCAAACGATGTCCAAACATCCTGCAACCTCAGAGAGGGCCTCACATGAAGACTTACAGCATACCTAACTACCCAACAATCATAACCAAACACCACCAACCTTAATCGAGGCCCACAACACAACAACTACAACAACACAACAATAACCTCATCTGATCTCGCCTCCTTCGAACTCTCCATCAAGAGTTCTCTCTCCCCTGCTTCCTCATCTTTCTGTTCTCTCTCGCTTCCCTCGTTTTAAGGAAAGAAGAGGCGGTGGTAGTGAATTTTTAAATAATTAACTACCTCGAGGTACACATAGCGTCATTTTGAGGTTCCCTTAAACTTATCCCTTTTCCAATTATTACCATTATCTTGTTCATATTAGTCAGCGCGCTTGGCTAGGACCCAGCGCACTGGTCAACTGACCATCTGAATTTTAAAGGTTTTTACTTTATTCTTATGCACACCACTAAGTTCACTCGACGTGCACCCACACTCACAATCTATGTTTATCCACTCGTGACCCTGCATGTCACTCAATACCCGTCATTTATTAATTATTATCATTTTATATATATATATATACGCCTATAATTATGTCTACAAATACGTAATTCACGCCAACAAGCACCCTCAGGCGTATATGCTACCCTGCAACTCATGTGTGTGACCCATGACCCATACACGGTATTAGGCGTTCCATAATTTTTTAATTATTCATTTACAGGCTCATTAACCTCATTATTTTCATTCATAATTAATATTACAATTCATACAAACACAATCCGACACACAAATCCACACACACACTAATCATAACTAATTGAATTAATTAGAATTTGGATTAACACTAATCACGTGTTTAAGGTAACGGGTTCTTACAGATCTACTCTTATTGACCCTCCATACATTGAAATCTATGAAGAACAACAACTATTGAAACATGCATTTGTAGATATTTGGTGGAGAAACATACCTATAACTTTCATGGGGTTATCTTCCGAGCCTCCACCTAGTCTCTATGAGCTGCACCAAGTTAGATCTACACCTCGAGCATCAACCTTTCTTAGATCTCCAAAATTTTTAACAATTTCTCACACCAAATCACTAATTCTCCACACTTCTCTTCTCTTTTCTCCTCTTGACTCACGTCCTCTTTCTTCTCTTTGGTTCAAGTGGGAATAGCAAGGAAAAAAGAGAAACTTTGAGCTTAAGTTATTATCATGTGGTTCATAAAGCTCCAACACATCCTATCTTAATGTGTCGCTAAGAAAGCTTAAAATGAGACAACACACCATGTCCTATTCCTTCTAGGATTCCTTTCTTTTTATTATCCCAAAGTACATCGCTAGGAAAAACAACTATGGGACTTAGGCAAATTAAATTAAATAATTGGCTAGTGAACTTAGCATTTCTTATTAAAATGAATTAGCATACCTAAGTTGTGACTTAAACCAATTTTCGCCAATCCACCTAAGCGTTCACGTTCTCCCACATCGTGGCCTACTCCGTTCTCATGTTCGCACGCATCTCTAGGCAATGCCCACTCGCACAATCAATGATAAAATTCATAAATTATGCACATGAGTATAATTATTTAGATAGTACACGTTATCATCCACAAATATAAATATTTTCGGGAGTTACATGACACATTGTATGTTACATGAGTGGCCCTAATAGATTATTAAAATTTTCTAGCATTAATACCATTCTTCAAAGCACACCACAACAAATTATTTTCTTTGTTAATTCAAATCATAAAATCTAATTAGAATTAAATATTTAATGAATACTAATTTATTATTATTAGATCATGTCATATTAGTGCAATTGTTATTTTGTATTAATTTGTTGTAAATAAACTCTGTTTGTTATAGGTATCAACATACACTCACCTATATCGATATATGATTGCGACTTTATGATAAAGAATTTTTGGTGATATGAATGGGGCATTGCTTGTCAAAAGGCAAGGTTTAGATAGCTCATAAGTTCAATTCTCGTTGAAGTAAAAAAAATAAAAAAGCTAATGATAAGTGCTCTATATGTATAATATGATTAGTATTAGTTCGCTAATTAAATTTTTTTGACATCTATATCTTTATTAACTGTTGGTAAACTAACAGCAAATTAAACATGAAATTCAATGAGCATTTATATATATATATATATATATATATATCCTTATAGTTTATCACATTTATAACTTCATTAATTTACTTAGTTTTTGCATATGTACAAGAATGAGAAAAAATGCTAAATCGTAGACAGATTTATAAGTATAGATTAAATTACAAATTAATACATGGTTCCTTTTGGACACAGATATTTATTTTTTCATGGACGACATGTATATCAAATTTTTGCTCAAAAATAACTTAGAATTAGAGTTATATAGTCCAACTTTGTCTTCGTGCGTAATTAGGAGTAATTAGATATAGTTTTAGATACGTGCTACGCACGATCGTGCCCGCTTTATACGCTCGTGGGAATCAACTTATAATATGTTACTAATAAGATATAATAAATTTAAAAATTAGAATAAATAAATAAATTATAAATGAATGCAAACATATTACATATATATTAGTATGGGGGTGCATAGGAGATGCATTAGCGTAATGACGCCAAATATTGTACATATTTGGCAATAATAGAATAAAGTCACGTTCCTATAAAAAAAATTCATATATATTAGTAGAAATATATATCTTAAATCATTGAAGTATGAAATTTAAGTTTAGGTCAAATATAAGAGATTAATTAGGATATGATAGATATCAATACAATGTTTAGTGTTTTTTTCTTACTTTTTTTTAATTCGTGGAACGTTAGTGTCGAGGCGCAACACTTAACAATCACATAATTAAAATCGAGAAACAATTAAATCGCAAATAATATTATGCATAGAAAATATAAGCAGCTTCCCATTAAAAGGATGCATGTAAAATAACACAAAAACAAGGCAAAAAAGACTTTTTGCTTACCATATGATAAATATATATACAACGTTAGTGTTTTTTTCTTTACTTTTTTTAATTTGTGAAACGTCAGTACTTGAGGCGCAACACTTAACAATCACAAAATTAAAATCGATAAACAATTAAAATAGCAAATAATATTATATGTAGAAAATATAAACAATTTTCAAATAAAGGGATGCATGTAAAATAACACAAAAATAAGGGCAAAAAAGACTTTTTGCTTATCACTCAAAAATTGAAGATTTGCTTTCTTATGTAGTTGATATATATAAGGAAATTCTACAATGGAGCCCAAATATATACCCATGTCATGTGAACCATAATAACAACCCTTGGATCAAGATCCAAAGTTTCAAATTACATATAATAGATGCACTTAAAAACAGGTAACCTATTGTTTTTGTAGAAATAGTAATTAACTAGTTTTAGACCAGGACATTGTCCTGGAATACCATCACTACAACAAAGTGGGTCTATAGCGACACTTTTTTGCCAACGCAAATAAAAAGCATCCTCAAATTTTAATTTTAGAGACGCGTGATGTAAAAGCGTTGCCAAATTCAAAATTTTGAGACGCATAACATACAAGCATCTCCAAATTAAGGACATTTGATATTAAAACGTCACCAAATTTAAAATCTCGAGACGTATAATGTACAAGTGCTCCAAAATTAAAGACAACAAGTGTTGCCAAATTTAAAATCTAGAGACACTAATTTACAAGTGTTGTTAATTTCAAATCTAAAGACACATATTTTAAAAGTGTCGCAAATGTTAAAGTTGAGGACGCAAACGACAAGTGTTGTCAATTCCAATAATTAAGGACACATAATTTATAGGTGTCTTCTTCATTAGAGACACTTGGTAAGTTAGTGTTGTCAAATCTAAAATTTGAGGACCCTAATTTGCATGTGTTGTCAAAATTCAAATCTAAGGACACATAAGTTGTAAGTATTGTTAAATCTAAAATCTAAAGACATATAATTAAAGTGTTGGTAAATTTTAAATCTAAGGACACGTAATTTATAAGTTTTGGAAAATTTCAAATATAAGGACACATAATTTACAAGTGTTGTAAAATTTTAAATCTAATGACACATAATTTACAAGTGTTGTTAAATTTCAAATCTAAGGACACATATGTTACAAGTGCTCTTAGATTTAAAATCTAAAGGCACATAATTTAAAGCGTTGGTAAATTTTAAATTAAGGACACCTAATTTATAAGTGTTAACAAATTTCAAATTTAAGGAAGTAATTTACAAAATGTTGTTAGATTTTAAATATAAGGGTATATTAGTGTTTCTCATAAAAACACAAAATTCACCTAACCCCCCTCTTTTTCTCTCGAAACGTCTAAATCTAAATGGTTGGCAAAATTAGTGCAGAGTTTTTCGAGCTCACATTCCTAATCATCAATGGTGATATGGTCGAGACTGGTTTTTGTTCTCACATTCATAACTCTATCACAGTCATTAGTCTCCGGCATAGATTAGGCTCAGATTTTCTTCGCGGTTCTTCTCCATATCGTCTTCTTCTTCTTCGGCTTCTCAATTTGCAGCACCGGTAGGAAAGGAAATCGTGGATTCTGCCATGGACGCCATCCACAAGTGCCTCATATTCGAAGATGAGTGAATCTTCATCGTTATCATCATCTTAGGTTTCATGTTTATTCATGTGCATCGATGGAATATGTGAGCTAGGTTTTTGAAATTTGTTGAGTTTTTAGATGATCATTGGTTGTATTGCGACGATGAACCACAATTTTGATGCGATTTTCAGCATTTATTCGGTCAAGTTGATTTTTTTTACCTTTGAAGGTTTTGTTTTTGTTTGAATTCTCATACTGTTCAAGTTTGCTCACCTTCAATTGCACTGAATAGTGCATAATGGAATAGTTTGATCAGTGTAGCCTATCGCAACCAACTATATTTGTTAGTCTATTCAAGCTATGTCTATAATTTTTAAAAAGGTTCGTGTTTTTTGGTTATGTAAGGTGGAAGTCATTTGTTCATTCACAAAGCTTCATTTATCGATTATCTAGGATTGTTGTGTAATGTTTTGGTCTGCATTATCGTGTTGCTTAGTTTGTTTATTTGTATGTTGAAAATGATGTTGCCAAGTGTGAAGATTTATATTTCTTGTGAACATTTTCTTTTGGCGATTGAGGAAAATTGCTCACTCGTCGTTCGCCGATGGTGCCGAGGTTCTTTCTTTGATATTCGAATTCTTGCAATCTGACACTCTCTCACTGATTTTGAGCAACCAATTTGTCTCTTTTTCTCTCTATTTCAATCAACCAATTTATCAACGTTGGAGTTCGCTTCATACAAGGTATTTTAATTTCTCTAAAAGAAACCTTAATTTTTCATCTTCCTAGTTTTGATTGAATTACATTTTTTTCATATTTAGTTTTTAAACAGAGTTCTTTTATTCTAGTTTTGGATCTTGGGTCATGTTTAGGGTTAGGTATTCTATGATTTGAACTCAACGTGTTTGGAAAAATGCATCAATGGGGGAGATGAAAGGAGTTTATTGATGAATTCCTAGTGTGGTCTAATCTAATGGGAAACTTTATCGTTCCCTATTGCAGAAAAGGAAACTTCATGAACAACTCTACAAATGCACACTATCCAAAACCCTAAATCCCTCTACACACAACAAGATCCATCAAATTCAACAATTACAACAACGCAGCTTCACATCAAGTTTGCAATTATTGTTAGGGTTTACTGGTTAAAGGAGAGGTTTTTTCTTACGTTCAACATTGTTATAATAATGATTAGTGGACATTGGTGTGATGGAACTAAACACCTCTAAAGACAATGCCTTAGCTCGTCTTCACTCCTTCGTCGAGTCTAACATGAAAGATGCTCTCATGTTTGATTTGATTTGATTCCCACAATCTCTTCATCTTCTTTACAATTTCTAAGTTTTTTGATTTTTGATCTTTTTCGGATTTTTTGAATCCTGATTTCATTATTTTTGTGGAGTTATTGCTGAAATCAGTGGTTGCTTTAGAGGAGAGAAATAGAGCAACACTGCCATTATGTTGAATGCTGAGATCCGGCACACCAAGTCTTGATTGCCTAAAGTGGTTCCATAGTTGCATCGATAAGTGCTTAAGAAGGTTCATTGTCTATCTCGACTATTTAGCAGTTCCTGATCATGTCGTAGATGGCGAAATCAATTTTGTCTATTTGATTTACATTTGACTGGTTCAGTGGTAAATTTCAGCTTTAATTATTGAATTTGGTCATGATAGATTTAAGCATTGTAACCATAATGCAAATCTAGGAACTTGGTGTTTGTTATGTTCTTCTTCATGTAATTCCTTAATAGAAATATAGAATTTCCTCCATATGCTTGAGTGTTATGGGCGGTGGGCGGGTATGTGATAGATCAATATAACAGTGGTTTGGCAAATAACTTAGGACCTTAAGTTTATAGGATGCCTAAGTTTATAAAGTTATTGAAACTATTTAACTTGTTCCTTAAATTAATGGAATTTAGTGATCATTTCAATGGCGTTTCTTATTCTCTATCTGTTGTGGAAGCTTTAGAAAGTCGATGTCTCTTATTGTTCTTCTAAAACTTGTAACTTACCGTTATTTATTTCCAAAGAACTAGTTCCATCAGTTTGGTATGCTATGTACCCATAGATAAGTTTTAAAGGTTCAAGTCTTCCTCGTGTACTCTTTCGAATAGAACTAGCAGCTTGGTAGAGGTGTTTTCTGGTACTGATTGAATATAACATATAGCTTAATATACACGTGTTTGGTTTAGCCCAAGATCTGCAGTCACCTTTCTTGGTTTTGACACCACAGTCTATGAGATGGGATCATGGGAATGAACTTTATTTGGTTGACCTAATGAAACTTCACCCTGACCTGAGTTTTACTTTATTTGCTTACTTATAAGTTATTTTCGCATTTCTTACTCAAGTTGAACTATATATATGTTCTGCTTATTAAGCTAGATCTCCCTCATTTTCTTTTATTTTTACTGTGGGGGATTTAATGAGCATGAATTTAAAGAGGTCAGGAAACTTGCACCTGAGCTAGGTGGTTGTATCGATCCCAAAGTATATGTACCTCTCTTAGAATTATTAATTTTCGTTATCGGTGTTTTGACATACTATACATTAAGAAATGAATACATTTCACATGGTTATTCCAAATAAATTATAATTGGATACATGGTTGTTTCTATTATCATGACATGCATACATGCTTGTGAGTCCTGATTAATTTCTTGCTAATTTATGAGTTGGCGATTGCTTTCGTATGTGTTTTACTTAGTTTAATCAATACATATTTTTGTCACTTACATCAAAAGAATGACATTAATGGAAATAGTTCAGTTTTCAAAAAAAAAAAGGAAATAGTACAAATGTGCACTTGTTGGGAGCTATAAAGTCTGGACATTATTTTCCTAAACTCATCGAATTACTTTTGCAATGAATTATCATGATCAGCAGATTCAACACGTTACATGTAACTACCTTCTGACATATTGAGGTACTCATTATCATATGACTAAGTTTAGTTCAACTTCTCTCATTTTGTGCCTCTTTTGGAACTTTCTAACAGCTTATGTTTTTTGTTGTGCTTACTGTTCTCTGATCATTTGTTACTCATTAGTATTATCCTATGTTTTGCATGTTTAAGTCCTCAACTCCGTGGTTCTGTAATGAAAAATTCTTAGTTGTATACTAAATAAAAGTATCACACAAAACAGTGACAAAGAGGTGTACAAGATGAACTCACTGATGAACAATTAGTTTTTGCTAAAAAAAACTATATCTAAAGTTTCAATTTGAAATAGACATGAACATTAATCTGATGGACAAGCAGGTTCTACTAAAAAACTTGAATGTGTGTTGGTTTCCTTCCGTTTTTGCTATGTTTTTATTTGTAGAATGTATAAATGTCTATTTGTTGAAATTGAGCATGTTAGTTTTGTAATTGTTGAACTGTTTAAGATTATTAATGAGCATTGAAGGGCAATTGTGTGAGTTGAGATCACTAATGAGCATTGGGGGTAGTTGTATTAGTTGAGATCGCTGGTCTTATGTAATTATACCTACCAATGATTTACATTTTGACTGAATTAAAATGATCTTTATATGTTAGACCTTAAATTTTGTATTCGAATGTGATTAAGTGGCAATGTGTGTTTTAAATCTCATACTAGTCATCACGTGCTTAGTATTTCTTTAATGTGCATGCTTTAAGCTGCTGCTAATAAGTTTTACAATAATAATCATAGTAGGTATGGCGGCCCCAAATTTCTCAGGCCGCCCCGTGGTCAGCCACTCCCCTGCCTCAGCACCTGAAGTCTCTGCCACGTGTCTCTCTGCTTTCGTACTTTAGGTAGTTATCATGTAATTCATTAAAGCCACTTAATTTACCATTTTAAAGGAATTAACAGCGGAAGAATTTAAAGTTTAACAAAATGCATTTATATATATATATAAAAGTTTTACTGATCAAACCTATAGTAGAAAACCCGGCTGTATTGTGCATACAGGCGATCAACTATAACAGTATGTATACCAGTACAAATGTGTATCCAGTTTCCCAACCCCAAAATATAATACAAAATATCAAAACATGATAATATCTACACACATATCAGCAGGCCTCGGCGTAGGCAAGTCAGATGAAATCGCCGATGATCCCCTTGCCCCTGCTAGTACTAGGATCTGCGCTCAGCTACCACAAAAGGCAGATGGCGAGCCCAGTAAGTAAAATCCCAAGGAAAACCACCGTGCATAAATAATGAAAATAATTAACAGAGCCAATAAGTAGTGTTAAATAAACATGCGGAAAGAAGGAAAATATGCAGACAACTGCTCAAAGCTAATCGCATGTATATAAACATATAGATAGACAAAGGGATGTGAACCAGCTAATCCTAAGTGTGTACTAGGACCAGGAGCCCTGGTCGTGGCCCATGCCTCCGACCCTACGACTGTGTCCCAGCGGCATTAGCCTTAGTGGACTAATCGAACGAGTGAAATGGAGTCCAACTCGGGATAAAATCTATCGAGTCCTAGATCAGGTGCTACACACCTAGCCAGCGACCTCAACTACCCGTGGATACATAGACGAAACCATAACCGTCCCAGTAGATATTTGACTCATAGATTTTCAAGGAATAAAACTCAATAGAAATAAATAAGTAAATGCAGTAGTGGTGTTCAGTTGGGTTTTACGTACCTCACGCCGCGCTCAAAATCTCAAAAATACCCCGGTCCGATCCCCGACTAGTCCCCGACTCCAACTACTGTCCCGTGACTCCTGAGATCTAATCCCGGGGTTCATTGATCAATTAAACTTGGTTAAATATCAATTAGTCTCGATTTTTATGATTTAATTAAGGTTCAGGGGGTCATTAGCGCGCTAATTGATCTTCGTGCACTGTTCATGCACGAAGATCTTCATCTTCCCCAGAGGATTAGCGCGCTACTATTCATCATTAGCGCGCTAATTTCTCTCTGCCCAAAATTTTTCAAATTCCGAATTCTTCCAACCTCATTCAAACCACTCCAAAATCAACATACAACATCAAACATACTTCAATATCATCAATTTATACTTCAAAACACCATTTTAAACCAGAAATTCCATTCAAATCAGATCGAAATGTGCATGCTTGGTAAATGAAATCATCAAACACTCATCTTGTTGCCACCAATCCGATTTCAAATAAACATAGATCATCAAAACTAGCCTCAAGGTACACAAATCTAATAAAAACAGTGGTCGATGTACAAAAATTCGTTGAAATCACATATACCACAACATGTAACACTTCACACCAAAACCCATGAAATTGGTGAATAGATTAGTTCAAGTTTGTTGATTGATGATCAAATCTAGCCTCAAAAACTCCCTAGCTGAGCTCCCTAACACTGATTTCTCCCTCAAAACTCGAAATTGTTGAGAAATGGTGTGAATGTGGGTTGCATGCCTCTCAATCGATGGTATATACTAGTGATAATATAATCTAAAGTGCACACGTATCTCGAGGTTGATCAAACGGTCCTTTTCGCTCGTGTCACTCAACTCCTAGCCACCTTATCATGACACATATTTCCTAGTTTTTTATCTGTTGTCAATCTCGAGGATCATCCAATGTGTGCTGATTTTCCAGTTCAAACTATAGGACTTACATGAATCTCATTTGTTTTAACTTATACAATCCACCCAAGCCACCAATTAAATTTTATAAAATGCTAAGTAGGATCCCACTACATTCCCAACTACCCGGCTCCCCGTGCCCCGCGTCCGGTACGCTTCCCAAGGCAGTCCCACTCCTAGTGTACCAATTATTCATTCACTTAGCCTATAGTCACATGTGAATTTCTTTGCATTTAAACCTTCAACCATACTAATATAATATTAATTCAATTTTGTCTAACCCCAACGTCTGGCCTCACAGCTATAAACCCTTGCATTGGCATGTTCGCCGAACTAAAACCCCGGCTCACAACTTGCCCGACAAGTATATTTTAAAATGCACACCTGTGATGACTAATATATCATACTAATAGTGATAAAGAAATATGAATGCATCACAGAATTTAAGAACTCACAGCAATATACAGTCAGTATCCTAGGTTCGAGGTATGCCTCGCCTATCCGCAGCGTCCACGTGGCGTCTGAGTTGGCGTCCTATTCTGAAATTGATTAATTAACAGGATAAAATTATAACGGGCCGTTACAGTAGGTTTGTAATTTCATTTTGCAGTTATTTTTTACTGCATTTTAGCTAGGTGACCATTTTTCTCATAATAAAAATGCAACTTATGCCACCGAGACCTCAGGTGTGCACAATGGGTGGTGGGTTTGGAGGATTGTATTTTGCTATTTGATTAAAATCTCTTGTATGGCCCAACAACAAGAAACTGCAAGTAGTTTATTTTCTTATAGTAAAATTTTAGTAGTTTATAGCCCTTTGATGAGTATGCTTTACTTTTATTTTTGTCTGTATTCATGCTACCATCTTCGTTAGCACTGAGTATCATTGAACTTGAATTATTTTCTTTTAGTTTGGTGCATATATTTTATAGAGGTAAACTTTGGAAATCTTATTGTTTCTATGAGAATGAACTATATGCTTGAGAATCTAAAGATGAATGTTGATATTATTTTGGTGTTTCAGACAAGTGAAATAGACGAATGTTGATATTATTGTTGATATACTAGGCTACTAACAGAAATGGATAAACATTGAATGAATGAATCAAGGTCAAGCAAAGTTTATTTAAATGATGTATTCATCATAGGTTTGTGTGGTAGTAACTTGTAAGAACTTTCAGTTTGAACTAATCATGCCCATTTTGACTTTGCAGTTATTGACGTTCTTTAAGGATTCTGCGTGATTGGGAATGATGTATTTGGTTGGCAATGATTATATATCTACAGTGTTGTGAAATGCTTAACCTTCAATTTTATTTAAGTTATTAGAGATTGGAATTTGTATTTCAGAAGCATCAACTTTGGAATCTTTATATGGCATTTTAAGATCTTGAACTTCAGAGAATTTCAAGTCTCACTATTTAATTTTCAATTCTGAATTTGATTAATTTGAGTTGTTAATTTACAGAAAAAATTGATTCCTCAGCACTGAACTTGAATCAATTGAAGATGTTTTTCAATTCCATGTTGCATAAAAGGCTTAATCTATTGAAGTTGTTGTGTAGTTGTTTGATTTTCATTTCTACATTAGTGTCTGATAAACTTATTACTCTTGCTTGTTTATGTTAGTTAATGGAATAGACAGCTACTTGGGTAGGAGATGACGATTCTCACCTTACTTCCAAGTTCAAGGAGACTTATCAGAAGGGACCCTTATGGGATGAAGTTTCTAGGTACATGTTTATGTTCATATATATATATATATATATATATATATATATATATATATATATATCATTCAGTTTTAATGGTTTGATGATTAAGTAATGAGCTGTTCTTTAAAAGTTGAGTATTGCATCTCATTACTTAAGTGTTTACTCTTTTGAGTTGGTCGTTGATGGTATCGAAACTATCTAGTCAAGGTAGTGGTCTTTAGCCATACTTGAAAGTGTTGATTGTGAAGTGGTGAAATTTTTTTTTAAAATCTTCCTTTTGTTCTTGATCTTTACAATGTTCAATTTGGAGATCTTTAAATTGATAAGCATGTTCTAAATCTTGTGTTGAAGGTTAAACATTCTTTTATACATGCAGGCTCGAACTAGCAGTGAAGATCTTTTGACAGGAGAAGCGTTGCCTCCATATTTGATGTCTTCTCTGAAAAACACCACACAATCTTATAGGAAATGGAGTAATTGTATTATAATTGTTTATAGTTTCAACTTTCAACTATGTAGTCTATGTTGTGGTTTGAGCACTTTCAAAATTATGTTGTTGTTTGAGTTTCATGCACAAACATTATTTTTTTTTTATTGCGGAAGATTGCATAATGTCTTTTGAATGGAATTAGGGAAATTTGAGAATTAAGAAATTTTAAATTTTAAATTCTGGAATTTAATTTTTTAATAATAATAATGCTTCTCTAATGGAGGGACATCTGAAATATAAGTGTCTCAAATGTTATTGATTTAGAGACCCTAAGTGTGAGGGTCTCTAATTTAGGACAATAAGTGCGTAAGTGTTGCCAATTTAAGGACGCTAAGTATGTAAGAGTTGTTAATTTGGAGACAACAAGTGCACAAGTGCTGCCAATTTAAGGACGCTATGTGAGCAAGGGTTGCTAATTTAGAGACATTAAGTGTAAAAGTGTTGCCAAGTTAACGACGCTAAGTGTGTAAGGGTTTCTAATTTGGAGACGTAATTGCAAAAGTGTTGTCAATTTAAAAGACGTTAAGTGTGTAAGGGTTGTTAATTTGGAGACATTAAGTGTACAAGTGTTGTCAATTTAAGTACACTAAGCTTACAAGTGTCCTTAATTTAGGGAAGCATAAACAAAGAGTGTCTCCAAATCTTCAAATTTGGAGACACATAAGAAATAAATAAGAAATAAATGTCCTAAAATTAAAGACACATAAACAACAAAGCGTCTCCATGTTAAGGACGTTTATGATAAAAGTGTTGTAAATAAATGTTACCAACACATTCATTTTGTGTCACAAAAATATGGGGCGACACTTTATGATGCGTCGGTAAAATTTTTAGTGACACTAATTAGTGTCGTTAAATGAGTAAATTAATGTTGCTAAACACACAATGTCTTGTAGTGTATGAATCTATATTTATTTTTTTATAAATAAAAATTGTTTAACAAGTTAATCAAAAAAATTATTTAAAAATTAAATATAAAATATATGACAAATGATGTAATAAAGTTGTTATTGTGTAAAAAAAATGAGAAAAACAAAAGCAAAAAGTGAAAATAATGTACTTAAGTTATTAATTTTAAATTTATGTAAAGTTGACATGTGTCATCATGTACCTAACTTTCTTATAGATATATAGATGTTTAAATATATATATATATAGAATATTATAAAGTTAACTTGTAATCATTTTTTGTTAGAATGTATGTTTAATTATATAAATTTAATAATGAGGACATTAATTGACACAATTAAATTGATGACGCACTTAGTTAGAAGTCAACTGCACAAACCAACTACAAAAATTCTAAATATACAGTGTCACATAAGATTTGTAATTAATGAACATCTATTATATCCATTGATTCACACATTTTATGTTTTTTTTGGTAGGAGATTCACACATTTTTTTAGTCGCGGAGCATATGCACTTTGTCTCTCAATTGACAATATAATCATTAGACATCGAGATATGCTTGCATATGTGGTTTGACACAAATTAGCTTATAAACTAGAATAACATTGCTATTTTTTTTTTTTGAAAACCAAAAGATGCCTCTTACCATTACATCTATGAGAAACGAGGACACAATAGACCACTCGTATTGATCAGGCAAAGAATTAGCTTTTCGAATTGTATGGGTTGCTTAATTCGTTGATCTACAAACAAAACACACACTATAGGACAACATGTCCTTTAACAATTCATTACAATCCTCAACTATTGAGCCAAAATATGATAAATCTTTAGACCTGTTCGATAGTGCATGAACTGCCACATGGGCATCCGTCTCAATGGTGACACAATCCCACCCCCTCAGCTTCAGCCAGCTCAACACTTCCCTTAGTTCGACCGCATTTGCCTCCCTTAGTTCCAGGAATCCTAAAACACATTCCCCCATAGCTGCTACAAAAGTCCCCGAGTCAAACACCAACCAATTAATTGGGTGGTTCAATAGTTTGATATGGCATTTAACAGTAAAAGGTCGGGTTCAAACCTTTGGGGAATCATTTATTTCTTTCTTATCCCAAAAATATAACTACTTAAAACAATTTATTAGTATTGTGTTTGGTTAATTAATTACTATAGATTATCTTTTGCAAGAAAAAAAGAAAATAATTATTATAGATTTTGATAATAAAGAAACTATAACTTGTCACTATGAGGCTCAAACTCACGACCACTTACCTAGGGGTGGTCATTCGTGTCAATGATTTCGTAAATATGTCGTGCCGTAAACAGATCATGACCCATGTAATGTAAACTCATGACATGGCATGTTTATTAATTGTGTTAATCTTTTTCGTGTCCAAGTGGGTCATGTTATAAATATGTCGGTATTCGTGTCACATGTTATTTGAACTTTTTTATTTATTTAAATTTTTATAATTTGTTTTTACATTTTTAAAAATATCTATATTAATAAATTTAAATGAGCATAATTAAATAGACAATAAAATATGAGATAAAAAATAGAAAATAAAATATAATTGAGATGTAGTCTTAAGTTTTACTTTACTTTTTCATCCAAATCATTACTCTTTAGTGTTAATAATGAAGGGAAAATGACTCATAACAAATTACATATACAAGAAAATAAGAATTTTCTAAAAAACGTGTAAATTTTCATATTTTTTAATAAATAATTATTAATAAATTTTTAAACATGAATAATATATTAAAAGTAAAATAAATGCCTCTAAAAATAAAGTTAAGTATGGAAAAGGATGTCTGCAAATAAAAAATAAATCATGTTATTGATATGTATTCAAATAGGTTAATACATATTCAAATAGGTGAGTTTTGTAATAATTTATTTATTATAACATATTTATTATTTATACATCATTCTCTAATCATGTTAAACAAGTTATAAATGAGTCAAGAAGGTTAACATGTTAATGACTTGTTTATTAACCGTGTATAAACAAGTTAACCTGTTTATGACCCAGACTCACTTATGCCAAACCCATGACATGTTTATTACGTGTCATGTCATATTAAACGTTTCATGACCCAAATTGCCAGCTCTACTCTTGCCCAAGAATTAAACCACTACAAACCAATGAATCATTCACTTGATTGGTATTACTATAAATTATTTTAAAAATAATTATTATTAGATTAGCTCTTTTGGATCCTATGTGTACAAGGCAGTAAGCACTTGATTTTTAATTTCTTATAAGCTAATAATCTTTCAGCTTTCAATTAGTTTTGTCAAACATACTCATAATGTAATGACCCTAAAATTTCAACTCGTACCACATGTCATTTCAAGGTCGTACTGTGGACTCAGCTGTCGAGGTGTACTTGTCCAACTCTCGAAAGTCAACACCGAAGTATTTTATGTTTGTTTGGTGTTTGTATTACGTATATTACACTAGAATGTGAATCTAAATTTTTCCAAACGTGTAAGTTTACATTAATTTTCGCGTTGATTTTACGGGCAAGATTCGCCTCGAAAAATGTGTCGAAACTAGTACCGAACGGGCGAATTACGATTATGCTAGGTCACGGAATGATACACATAAAATAAACATATAAAATGTGTCAAATAATAATTATGAAACCATAGCCTATCTAGAAATTATCAAGAAAGCTGGCGACGGTGCGATGACGGGTAGCCAAAACACCGACAAACCGATAATTAGTGTTTTAAGTGATAAAACGTAGTTGGATGGATTAAATCAAGGCCTTAGGATATCTTAAGGATGTCCATATCACATGAAATCAAAATAATGGATATATATGGACTTTTTGTTGACTTTTTATTGACTTTTCATCAACTTTTCTCTCACTTCATGAGCTCATCCGAAAATTTGAGAGCAAGTGAGAGTTTTTGGTAAATTCCTTTAGTGGTTTAGAGGAGATTTGGCTAGGGAATCAAGAAATCAAAGGCGAGCGTCATGTTCTCCCCTTCATTCTTCAAGTTTTAAGCTATGTTTTGGGGGTTTTAATGAAAACTTGGGTTTGTAAGTTGACCTCACTGATTATTCTTTTTATCAAAAGGAGGCTAGGCACCTAGTTTTATTTCAACAAACTATGAGAAAAACAACCCCTCTTACATCCTCTTTAAGTACATGTAATACCCCAGAGGGAGTGGAATCGAAAACATGAATACCCGGTTGTAAGGTCGCTCATTACTTGCTAGCCAATCTGCAACCCTATTGCCTTCTCGGAAAGAATGTTGGACCCGAACTTCCTATTGGCAATTGATCAACTGGAAGATTAATGACTAAACCTGTTCATGGGTCGGGCTCGGGCCGGGCCTAAATGTGTCCGGGCCTAAAAACCTTAGCCCAAGCCCAACCCACCATATATATATACATGAGCCTACACATAGGCTCAAGCCCGGCCCATGTCAAAAATGTAAAGCATATATATAAATATTTAAATATTAAAAATATAAAAATAATTTTTTTATATTCAATTAATAAATTTTTATGAACTTTTTCAACAACTGTTGTGTTTCTCTCTCTCTCTCTCTCTCTCTCTATATATATATATATATATATATATATATTATTCTTTTATTATGCATAGAAAAAAGTGATTCAAATGGTAAGGATCACCTAATATGACTATTGTGTCCCAAGATCAAATCTCACCTATAACACTAATTATTTTTAAATATTTTAGTCATTAAATTGTATTCGGGCCGGGATTGGACTTTTTAAGGTGGCCAAAGCCTAGCCCACTTGAAAGTAGGCCTAACTGGGCTCAGGCCCGAGCCAGGCTTTTCTTAAAAATGACTACCAAAGCCCGATAATTTATTCACGGGCTTGGGCAGGCTGAGCGGGTTACCCAAGCCCGTGATCAGGTCTATTAATGATTGAAATTACTGAACCAACGCATGTTACAACAGGAAACGTAGTATGTTGTAATCGGGAATTAAACAGTACTAGAATATAAATAAAAGTAGTAAAGCAAACCACAAGACCAAGAGATTGTTCACGCAATTCGGTCAACGACCTACGTCTCTAGGGCCACGCCCAGATGCAAAATCCATTACGAACACGTACGATCTACAGGCCTCCATTATTGACTCCCTCACTGAACTCCTACTAACATCTCCCTACGCTTCTCTAGATCTTACACACAAGTCTTCCAATTGCAGGAATGAGGCTCCCCCTCACATTAGCACCCAAGTCCCCTTGGAGCTTTACAACTTAATAAGCAAATGAGTGAACACATACATTCACTACACAAAACAAATTTAGAAGAGATAAGAAACATACTCTCTACTTTAAAATATATATATGATTTACAAGACTCTCAAATCCTAACAACCACTAGAATCCGAACGTCTTGACCCTCAAAAACTTCCACATTCTTCTAATGAAGCATGCGGGCAATATCGCCCTCAGGATCTGCACTAAACTCCAACAGTTTCTCGTTCAATTGTGGATAAGAATGGATTGTAACAAACCGCAACTACCAGATTTTATAACTAATCTGATCTTCGTGTTATAACAACACATCAAAATAGATTATGGTTCTCCAAATCAGCACGTGAACCACATTGGATCATTAACTCATTTTAAGACAACTGATGACAATTCATCAAGGCTGTAACAATCTTTCTTGTCGTCACAAATAGATCAAATAAGTTAACATATAAAAAGCCATATAAGATAAGTAGTTCAAGAATATGCAAACTAGTTTTCCAATTAAACCATATTTTCCACATGACTAACAATAGTCTCATCACATAACTTGTGATTCAATAAGCTTAAAAACAAATATAAGAAAGTTAAAAGATAAACTATTGATATACACAAAAATTAATCATGTCATATCAACAGTCTTCCCAGTCTGTTGCAACATCTTCCCATCATCTCGTTGCAATAAGATCATAAGTTCTTTCACAAATAACCAGCTTCACTGGCACAAAGATATAAGCAGCAAAAACATCAACTCTCGACCACATATCAATGACTGAAATAGCAGTAGCACAGTGAAAATAAAGTAGAAGTAAAAGCATAACAACAAAAAATATTACTCCCTCTCAATCATTAGCTGCTTGGCCAAATAAAAAATTATCCCCCTTTGTGATATAAGAATGGCAACCATTTGAAGAGAAATGTATACCTTAACCTCATCACTGGTGAACTGGTGCAAGAAACAAAAGAAATTTCAGGCGCTTATCAAACAAGCAATTAGAAAGACCGCGAACTGCCTCCATCAATTCCCTCTCCTTTATACGCCGAGGGTTCAAATCAGTATCAGCATCATGAAGTTCATAATCATCTGGTTGAAAACATGCTTCAGGTGGAACAGAACTGGTAGAAGCTTTTTCTTTCTTCTTCTTCCTATAAGTCTTACAAGGTTCAACAACACCTTCCTTATCGTCTGTTACAATAGGTTGAAGCCCATGTGTTAACAAATACCGTAGATGAAGAGCAATCTCAGCATTAACATGGAGATCATTTACATGAGAGGGGTCTGCCTTGGATGTCTTTGCAGATATGGTCCGAAGAGTGGCTAAGACCTAGTGATATTACCTTTCAGTTGGAATCTTCTAAAGTCTCATCAACTCGGTACGAAGACATGGAAAGAATAGGAAGTTAAATGTAGATTCAGGATAAATTCTTTAAAGAATAGCTCTAAAAATTATCTCCCCAATGTCACAAAGAGATCTTAACCTTATAGCATATTACAGAATACTCATCTCTTTTTCAAAAGTAGATGTGTGCTTAATAGGCAAGAGATTATAGATACAATGAGAATATAAAACATAGAACAATGTACTTTGATCTTTCACATCATTCCTTTCCTCATTCCTTTTCCATCTTCGAACCTTTCCAACAGTAATGATTCTCACCAAGGACTTCATCTTATTGTCAGTATTAAACTTCTCATGAAACTTATTCCCCCATTATTAGCAGTATAGCCTAGGACTTTATTAATTACAACCGGTGAAAACTCGATAATCTTCCCCCTTACATAAACTTTATGAAAATGTGGTGATGATTTATCACTTACAGATAGTTTAAGATTAGCATAAAACTCTCTAACCCATGTCTCATTATATTTAGAAGGAAAAGAAAAGAGTTTAAAAAGAAACCATGACTTCAGAAAAGTTGCCATGTTTTTCTTTTCATACGAGTCCTGATTAAGGTACCTCTCCGCATGAATTTGCATTCTTTTTACATCTTCAAATCTAGACTTAGCTTCATAATCATAGAAGTATTTTGAAATACCTTTGGTTTTCATCCTGGGAACTTGATTTGAATCATAGTCTTCATCATTAGGAGAGGATGTCACATGGGACTTGCCTTTTGTTATAACCGGTCCAGATACCCTTCTTATTACAAAAAGACTCTTTGGTTCCATAGGCATTTTGCCTTTCAGTTTCCTCTTAAGTGATGCGAGAGGAATGGTCTCATTTTCATCCATAGTTTGCTCCTCAGGTTCATTTGGAATGGACTGGTCCTCTAGTAAATTAGCTTCAGTATGCTCATCTGGTAGATCATGTTCACGTTAATCCTCCATTTGATCAGCCGCATTCTCTAAGGTAGCCTAACCTAATTCAGGCAAGTTCTCCATCTGTTCCGCATCATGTGGTAATTCCTCTTGAGACTGTCGATCAGGAACTGGTTCCCTTGCGTTTCAATAACGAGAACCTCAACAGGGATTTCACTAAAAACTCATTATGCCCCAATCTTCTCAGTCTGCTCTTGATATGGAGAACTAGACCTAGCCTCGGTGGAGTTATTGATGACAGTGTCATCTTGGGCTCGAATACCCTCTTCTGTATGTAGATTTGGTTTACCTACTGTAATAGGGACAGTGTCCTATTGTAACAAACCCTAATTCTCCTCCACAGGTATAGATGATTCACGCACTTTCTCATATGTTGTTCCTGTGGGCCTCAACCTATAGTTTGTTGCATCATCAGATTCAAAGGTAGAAAAGGGTGCAGTAGGTGCGACAGACTTCTTACATGGTCTCTTGATCAAAGGAGGTAAGCCCTCAGGTGACGACACCGATTTTTCCTACACTCGATCCTCAAGTGGTGTTGTGCTCTGAAAGGGGTAGAACATCTGTGGGATTTGTTCCGCTCTTAGCCTTCTTCTTGGTCGATTTGGACAGAGGCTTTTGAGTCTTTGGCTTCGGTGGTGGATTGGATGTGGAATCTTTTCCTCCTATTCGTGTTACAACCATAATTGCAAAGCTTGTTACAACTATGAATTGATCAATTGAGAGGCTATACACACATAAAATAATTATAGAGAATGTTTTGCACATGTATAGAAGAGAATGATCAGTTAGGGTATTTAACTCAACCAAGGATGCCAACAACCCGTATTAACTCTCTCACCAACTCAACATAATTACAATCAAAACAAGCAAATCCCTACAAAATATAGTCGTTTATCATTAATGTGTCCAACGGCTTTATAATAAACAAATAAACAAAGTCAGTATAATGATGACTCATCGATAATTACAAGCATAAACAAAATAATAAAAATAACAACTAACAACAAACAATATATATCTCCCCTTTTTTTTGAAATGCAATGATAAATAAATCTTTATTACTGTTTGGAGGAAAAAAATATATATTGAATGTATTAAACAAGGAACAAAGCCCTAACTCACCCCTTAACTTCCCAAACCTGTTAGCATCCAATGGCTTTGTCAAAATATCAACTAACTGATCATCTATACTTATGTATTGAATGCATACCTCCTGTCTTTCAACTAGTTTACGAATGAAGTGATACCCTAAATCTGTGTGCTTCGTGTGTAAGTGTTGAATAGGATTCTTTGATATGTCAATGGCACTTTTGTTATTACAGAACATAAAGAGTTATTGTGACATGATATTATAGTCGCAAAGCATTTGCTTCATCCATATCGTTTGAGAGCAGCAACTCCCAACAACAATGTATTTAGCCTCTGTGTTGATAGAGATATATAGTTATATTTTTTGCTGATCCAAGAGACAAGTCTTGCTCCAGCAAAGAAGCATCCACCAGATGTGCTTTTACGATCATCTGCACTTCCTGCCAACCTGCATCACTATACCCAACTAGAGAAATGTTAGAGTTGGCAGAATACCATAAACCTATGTAGGTAGAACCTGCAATGTAACGAAGGATTCTCTTGACAACCACCAGATGTGACTCTTTGGGAGAGGCTTGATATCGAGCACATAATCCCACACTGAAGGCAATATCAGGACGACCTGTTGTAGATAAAAAAAAGCTTCCAATATTGCTTCGGTATAGTTATGGATCAATAGGCTCCCCTCGGTCATCTTTGCTCAACTTCTTTGTGGTACTCATAGGAGTGCGCATGTGTCTGGCATGAGCTATACCAAACCTCTAAACTAGTGACAATGAATATTTATGTTGAGACACAAAGGTTCCCTTGTTGTTCTGCTGGACTTAGAGGCTAAGGAAATAGGTAAGTTCCCCTACCATGCTCATCTAGAATTCATTTTACATACTGGCAACAAATTCAATAACAATAGTTAGTGTTGATGAACCAAAAATAATGTCATCAACATACACCTGATCAATGAGAATAGCTTCAGACTTTCATTTGACAAACAAAGTTTTATCAATGCTTCCTTTTGTGAAGCCTTGATCAAGTAGAAATTTTACAAGTCTGTCATACTAGGCACGTGGAACTTGTTTCAACCTGTATAAAGCCTTCTTCAACTTGTAAATATGATCAGGAAGAGATGGATCCACAAATCCTTTAGGTTGTTCTACGTATACCTCTTCAGCAATCACTCTATTTAAGAATGCACTTTTGACACCCATTTGATAAAGTTTAAAACTAAGAGAACAAGTAACAACAAGTAGCAATCGAATTGATTCAAGTTTATTTACAGGAGCAAAGGTTTCATCGAAGTTAATACCTTCTACTTGAATATATCCTTGAGTAACTAACCTTGTTTTTCTTCTGACAAATTCTCCTTTTGCATTAGACTTATTCTTGAAGATCCACTTCGTGCCAATCACATTGACATGATCTAGTCTTGGAACCAATACCCAAACATCTAACCTTTGAAACTGGTTCAGTTCCTCTTGCATAGCCATAAGCCAGTACTCATCCTGTAAAGCATCAGAAACATGTTTGGGTTCAATGTAGGAGACATAGCATACTAACTCGGATAACCTCCGGTAATCAACTTTTGTAGGTTCGCGTGTGATCACTCCATCATCAACTGAGCCAATGATAATGTCAGCAAGATGATTTTTCTGAATTTTGGTGTTGGGTTTTCTGTTGAAACATGGTGGTACAATTTCAAATGTGGTCATTGTTGCACCAGTTTCACGGACCTCAATTGTACCAGACGCTGACAGTTTTATTATAACAGCTTCAAAGGCATTCTATACTTTATCATTTCCTTTTGCCAGATATTGAAACTCTGAGGGTGTGTCATCGAACACTACGTTAATGGACTACATCACTTTCCCAGTGCTCCTGTTGAACACCCTATATGGTCGGCTAGTCGAGGAATATCCCAAAAATATTTCTTCATTACTTTTCTTGTCAATCTTTCCAAGAGGCATCATGTCCTTCAACACAAAACACTTACAACTAAAAGGGTGAAAGTAACTGAGGTTAGGTTTTTTACCTTACCATAACTCATATGGTGTTTTGTGCATTGTTGGACGAAGATAGGTTATGCTGATCATATGACATGTAGTGCTAACAGCCTCGACCCACAACTTTGTTGCTAGCTCTTTTGATATGAGCATGAATCTCGCCATCTCTTGTAGATGTTTGTTCTTCCTTTCCATCACTCCATTCTATTAAGGAGTAATGGGTGCTGAGAATTCCTGATGAACACCATGATTTTTGGAAAACTCATGAAAGCTTGGTTTTCAAACTCCTTTCCATGGTCACTTCGAACTCTAATTAAGTGTTCTCCTATGGACTTTTTTTTCTGTCATGAGCTTTAGACATAGATCTTGAAACTTGTGAAATGCATCTGATTTTTCTTTAAGGAAAAGCACCCAAGTAAGACATGAAAAATCATCTACACAAACAAGGATGTAATGACTACCAGAAATGCTGGTGACTTGAGTTGGTCCCACCATATCAATGTGAAGCAGCTCTAAAACTGCTGATGTGTTACAACCTTCAATAGACTTGAGGCTTTCCTTTTTCTGTTTTCCCTATCGACATGGATATCACCCTTATTTGAAATTTTGCGCATGTGTTTGTAATGAACATGTCCCAGTTTTTCGTGCCATTCTTCTATGTGGTCTATATGGCTATTGTAACAAACATTCTTCGGCTGGCATAACATATAGCAATTGTTAACAGATCTATCTCCAGTCATCACACTTTCTCCCTTAAAGTCACGAACTAGACATCCTTCTTTTGAAAAGTTCACATGATAGCCCTGATCACATAACTGATTGATGCTCAACAGGTTGCCTTTGAGTTCTACAACATGAAGTACTTCTAGTATCGAAAGGTCTTGAGTTGACAGTGTTCCTTTCCCAATGACTTGACTTCAGACTCCATCTCCAAAAGTGGCATGTCCTTCAACACATGAGTGATAATTTTGAAGAAGGCTTTTATCACCAGTCATGTGCTTAGAACACCCACCGTCAAAGTATCACTCGGTGCTCACCATTGATTTCAAAGACATGTGTGCTACATTACACACTTGTTCCTTTTTAGGAACCCATCTCTTCTGAGTTTTGATGGTTTGTTTTGTTCCAGAGACTCTTTGTGTAACTTTGCCTTGCCTTATGGTCAGTACTCTGATCATCTTGCATCACCTGGGACATATGTGGCCTTTGATTCCACAGTATTAGAACGTAGGTTTGAATCTCTGTATAACTTGTTGATCAGTAGTGACAGTCTTTTTAGATTCTCTGACAAACTTTATTTGCTTTAGTGCTTAAGTACTTGAAGATGTGCCTGCAACATAGTCGAAACCTTTATGATATCCATTCCCCTTTCCTTAAGAGAGGATGTAATCAAGTTTAGCATTCCCTTTGTTCAGCTGCTTTAATGTATTTTGAACCTGCCCAAGTTTGAGTCTGTAATCAACCAGTTCACCTTCCTTCTCCTTGAAACACGCAAGCACCGATTGATTGCATGTAACTATTTCTTCCCACTTGATCATCATTTCAGAGTAGGCGATTTTGAAATCTACATTTGGAATTAAATTAGAAGATTCACAGTCAGAATCATCAGAACCACCATCAAATAAGTTAGTAGCATTCTCCTTTGTTTATTGAACAGGCGAAGTTTTATTAGTTATAATAGGTTTTATTATTTCAGTTGCAACAACATTGGATGCTTGTGCTGTAACAACAACCACCGTAAAAGCGACATGCAGGTTAGTCATGTCCTCTTTATTCTCAGAATCAGAGTCATTCTAGATATAGGCCATCAATTTCTCCATCTTTTTGGATGGACATTCTTCCTGGAAATGTCCAAGTCATCCACATTCTCTACAAGTCATCTTACTCTTGTCAAGCACTTTAGTTTCTCTTTCCTTTGGTGATGAGCTTCCAGACTTCCAACCCTGAAATTTCTTATATAATTTATTACATTTACGGGTTAGTAAAGCAAGATCTCCCTCAACTAGAGTAGAGCTAACTTCAGTAGCTTTCAAGGCAAATTCCTTTGTCTGCTTCTTTTGTTAATTGAAATGCATCTTAAAGGTTGTCAACAAACCCATAAGTTCCTCAAATCTCAAATTCTTCAGTCCTCAATTGTCTTGTATAGAAGCAATTATTACATTGAACTTGTCAAGTAGTGTGCTGACAACCTTTTGCACCATCTTTTTGCTGGAGTATCATTTGCCCAATTGATGTGTTTGATTAGCAAGATCCTTCAGCTTGGTTGTGTAGTTTGATAGGGTCTCTCGTCTTCTCCTATCCTTATCAACTCAAACTGTGATTTGAGCATGAGAAGTTTTGATTCTCACACCTGCTCATTACCTTCATAAAAGTCTTCCAGGATTTTCCATGCTTTTTTGTTATTTTTTACGAGGATATTAGCTTGAGATGCTCTTTTGTAACTGCTCTAAAGATAGCATTGACAACTTTGGCGTTGGCTGACAGCAACTTCTCTTCAGCTTCTGTACAGTCGTTAGGATTCTTTGTTATCCCATCTACAACAGGTGTGACATAACCTTTCTTGATTAATCTCTAAGCCTTGACATCTATGGACAAAATATTCCCTTCCATTCTTGCCTTCCAGTACATATAGTTTGTACTGGTCAACAGAGGAGGTCGAGTGTAAGGCACTCCTCCGACTGGTCCAACTGATTTCCCTGATACTTTCGGTTAGTATTCGGACCTCACTACAGTCTATAAAGAAACAGAGTTTAAGTAGTGCTTGCTCTGATACCAAATGAAATTACTGAATCGATGCGTGTTACAACAGGAAACGTAATATATTGTAACAGGGAATTAAATAGTATTAGAATGTAAATAAAACCAGTAAAGTAAACCACAAGACTAGGAAATTGTTCATGCTGTTTGGTCCACGGCCTTTTTTTATGGGACCACGCCCATATGCAAAATCCATTATGAACATGTACAATCTACAGGACTCCTTTATTGACTCCCTCATTGAGCTCCTACTAGCATCTTCCAAAGTTTCTCTAGATCTTACACATAAGTCTCCCACTTGCAGGAATGAGGCTTCGACTCACACTAGCACCCAAGCCCCCTTGGAACTTTACAACTTGATAAGAAAATGAGTGAACACATACATTTACTACACAAAACAAAGTTAGAAAAGATAAGAAACATACTCTCTACTTTGAGATATATATAGATAATTTACTAGACTCTCAAATCCTAACAACTACTAGAATCCAAATGACTTCATCCTTATAAACTTTCACATTCTTCTCAAGAAGCATGTGGGCAATATCGCCCTTAGAATCTGCACCGAACTTCAATAGCTTCTCGCTCAGTTGTGGATAAGAATGGATCATAACAAACCGCAACTACCAGATTTTGGGCTCTGTTATAACTGATATGATCTTCGTGTTATAACAACACATCATAATAGATTATGGTTTTCCAAATAAGCACGAGAACCACATTAGATCATTACTCATTTTAAAACAATCGATGACAATTCATCACGATGGTAACAATAACAATAGGCTCCAATGCTTATTCCTCTGCATTACCCTCTTATTGATACTCTGTACCACTCTCAGATTATCAATCTCTACCAACACCCTTTGATAACCTCTATCCCACGTTGTCTGTAGAGCCAATAAGGCCCCCCTATAACTCTGCATCAAAGACAGAGAAATACCCCAAATTCGAGGCGAATCCCCCGCACCAATCCCATGTTCATTCCGCAATAAGCCTATTGCCAAAGCCCAACCTTTCGATGTTAAGGCCCCTTCTGAGTTTGCTTTGATCCACCCAGTTGAAGGAAATTTCCACCCAATCAATTTCTCCATTCTTCGACTCGAAGACCCTTTGGCACTCGCTCCTATCTCCTCTGTCTACTATACTTCTCGGGATCTAGAAATGATTGAGTTGATAAATTCAATGGAATGCATCTGTTCCTCAGCTAGAACGTCACGGTTCCTTTCACTCAAAGACGCCAACACGCTACACCAAATAGGAGACGCCAAGGGAGGCCCCTAATTAAGTTGTGATTTGTCAAATTTCTAGAAAATCATTATTTAAAAGGGATATTGAAAAAATGTTATACACTTTTAGACGTAACCAGTTGTTTCCAAACTAGTAGAGCTCAATGATTTTTAGTGTTATTTTGAGGTTATGAGGTTAAGTTGGCTATATGGTACCATTATTTCAAGTTTTGAATCAAACATTCAAAGTTTTGGTTTTGGAAAGTTGAGGTTTTAATTGAATCTGAATGTGATGTATATTTGATCATGTGATGTCTTTGACTTTTTGGGAGTGTTGTATGCCCCCCACGAGTCGAGGATGGGATCGACGGCTTGAGCGAAGGCCACAGGAGAAAAATCACAAAATTCTTGAATTAAGAATTGTCGGTTTCAACCTAGATAGTACTATCGAGCACATCTAGTATGCTATCCACCTGCAGAAAATTAGATAAAAATAAGTTTTAATAATGTACCTAGCAAAAACCTAGGTTTTACATACCAATTCACTGATTTGTGCTATTTTTAAGGAATTTAGCTGAGTTAATAAGTAAATAAATAGTTAGAATTTAATAATTCTTAGTATTTAGGTCGAATTTGATTTTAGAACGTAAAATATACTAAATCACATAAAGTGACTTAATTAGACACCGATGACTTAGGAGACTATAGTTAGTATTAGGCACACATCCCGAGACGTAAGCGAGATTAGACTGGGGTATTTGAAAAGGTAATTGGAGTTTGAAACATTAATTAAAATGAAAATGCTAATACAACCAAAATTGATCCGAATAAATGTCAGGTAATTCGTTGATTACTGACAAGTGATTGGGGATAGCCTTTGGGTTACATGAACCTACCAAAGAACGTGATAGCAGAATTTGAGGTAAGTCAGTAATACCAGTAAGAACGGCAATATGATTTCTTTTCACTTTCTTGATGCGAAATTCTTAAAATGCATGTCGTACTTGTACTTTATTCCTATTCAAGTGACCTAGGAACAAGGTAGTCCACCGGGAGGAAATAGTCTCACGGGTTTACAAGTCGGCATTTGTTATGGCTACTCGTTGGGCACTATTGAAGGATTTAGCATCTGACAATGTTATGGCTATTCTTTTATAGTCAAATAGGAATTTAGCATCCGGTAGTGATTGTGGCTATTCCTAGACCACTATGTCAGGGCAGCTGGAGGTGACCTTCGGGTTCGCTGTGTTGACATCAAGCTGTGTTGGTCTTATGATCTGCAATTTAGATTGGATTGCCTATTTGCCTATCTATTTAATTCCTTATCACTTGATTGTCGTTGTTTTACTTGATTAGTTTGTTTATCATGCAACATGTTATTATTTCGTTTTTATTGAATGCCCGCATGATTTAGAGACTAATGCTTATTGATGTTCAGAAATATTATTGTTTCTCTTTTGGTTATTACGTTCTATTATACAATACTCACCGTCTAGTTTGGGATGGTGGATGCAAATATGCAGACGAGCAGGGGCAAAGTGCGTATACTTGGTGATATTCTCTGAGATACTCTGAGAGCCGGTCGCATTGCTCACACTCAGTAGCTGTTTTTGTTGTTTTTTTGTATATTGAGTATATATTCATATGTTTTCGTACTTTTTGGTTCTTGGGGAGGAGATACATTGGGGTTAATGTATAAATTTTTTTTGGGTTTCTATTCATCATATACATACATGAGATGGTACATAGGTACAGAATTTTCCACATCTAGTTTATCTCAAGTTTTAATTTATTTAATGAAGTTGTATACATTCTTTAGATTATTTATGCTATACATGAAAATGTTAAGGCTAAATGAATTAATCTAGCGATTTAATAAGCAACATTTGATGAATAATTTAATAAGAAAAGGCTAACTAGACGTGCGTTGACTTTGCGGAGAGTGTCTGGGAGTTCACGTAGGTTTAGGCCAGGCCTAGCCCAGTTGGTGGTTGTTGGGGCCGTCATGCATAGTTGGATTACTTAAAATTTAGTAACTCTACTAGCCTGCAGTTTTCTTTTAAGTGTTAGCACAACGCTTAGCCTTGGCTTAACTTTAAGAGATTGGTGTTTGGTTCAGTTGTTAGCTAACACTTAGTCTTATATATATAAACACTCAAACTCTTTACCAAAAGACATTGTTTTTCCTATCTTTAGGTAAACCCAACTTAAAAAGGTAATAGTACGACTTTAGTTAACCCTATCTTTAGTTAAGTGATACCAACATCACAGTTGATATCAGAGCAAGGTCGACATGGGATCGACATGTAAGTTAAAAGTTTAATGAAAGAGCAAAAAATTTAATGAATGAATCTTAGATGTGGAAACCCAATGTACTTGCCTTAGAATCCTAGTTTGGAAGTTACAGTGAGGCAGGTAGTGTTAGGGTTATATACGTGTTATATGTTTGATTGTATACTACATACAATGCGCGTATATATACTGAGGATGATTCGGTGCACGTCTTTCGATGCAGATTTTAATAAACGAGCAGCCTCCTACAGCTCAGCTCGAGGTCGGGGATATTAGCAACCCAACTAAAGATGTTCTAACTTCACAATCTTTAAGATAACCGGATCCTGGATCTGATAAGAGCTCAGGCAACAGCGACGCCAGCTTCTACGATAGCTTTAACTACGCCTAATACACAAGCAGCCATAGTTCTGGTCATACCACAGACGTCGATTTAGGTGGCAACTTCAGAGACACTAGACGAGGGGACGGTACCATTCATGGCTCTGACAGAAATTATAGTAATTACTCTAGCTACGATTGAGCAGCTGACAGTCTCATCTATGTCCGCCAATGTCATGTCGGTCGAGGCTAAGAAAATCAAGGACTTTCTATGATTCCAATCGAGATATTTTTATAGTGTTGGTGACCCAGAGTTCACTAGGAGGTGGTTATTGTATCACCTGCAACTACACAAGCTACTGAAGGTGGAGGAGGTTGACCAGACACGTCTTTCATGCTTTTGTCTCAGGGGTAATGTAGCGGTATGGTGGACCATGTACTTGGACACCCATCCATATCTTACTACATAGGTCGAGTTCAGATAGTTGTTCTACGACGAGTATGTGCCCATGAAGGTTCACCTATAGCTAAAGGAGGAGTTTTTAGCTCTGAGACAGCACATGTCGTTCTTGCAGTCTATAGAGAGCTTCAGGTATCTACTCCAGTATGTTATAGATGTGGTCGCAATGGAGTGGCTGCAGATCTACTACTTTGTCTAAGGGCTTGATGAAATGATAGCCAGTATCATCATGTCTAGTGGAGCCGATACACTACAAGAGATGTATGGCAAAGCTCTGGCACACTATACATATCTTTTATAGAGAGAAATCTGACCAATGATTGCTATCTATCAGGGACAGTTTGGACCGAGTTTTTGGCAGGATTATAGGCCCAAGAGACAGAGAGATCACTCTAACGACTAGGGATTGGAACACTGAGCACGTAGATGCGACAGGCAGTCATATTGGGGTTGTAGGGACGATCAAGGGCAAAAAGATGATCAGAGGATGACCTTTAGTCGGTTCATACGTTTATACTGGCACCGGTAAAGCAGGATCGATAGTAGCTGCAACAACAATACCAAAAGGACCGAGATCAGGGAGGTCATGATATGGGTCAATGGGACCAGGGTCATGGTCAAAGAACCGGGGTCGTTAGTATGGAGGACGTGACAGGCGCAAATGTTACAGGTGCGGTTAGAGAGGCCACATCAGCGTCAAAGCGTTTCTCCAGTACTAGTATGTGTACGTAAATAACTCTCCCTAGCCAAGCTCCATTCATAAGATCTCTTAAGCGTGTTTGGCTCAGTGGAGACAACTACATCTCTAATCTCAAGTAATAATCCATTCGTCAAGTATTACACCTGATCAACATCTCTATTTGTTGAAGCTCTAGCGCAGGGTAGCAGTTGTAGAAATCGTCCTATAAAATCCATGACAGACTCATCTGCATATTGTCCCAGAGTAGAGAACTCGTTCCTCTTCCCCCTTATCACTATGGGAGGATGTACGACCCTCAAATTTAAATTGTGTCATGTGTCGTGTTTCAGGGTCGTCACCTGGTTTTTGTGACTTGTCATATTACCTAAGCCTCGGGAGTCGATACTGAGGTATATTTTACTTTTTTATGATGTTCGTAAAATCATTTATACTCGAATGTGAACTCTGTATGTCCTAGTGCGTGATTTTCTTTTGTTTATCGGCATGAATTTGTGTGTGAGGATTCGCCTAGGAAAAATGAGAATTTTCAGGCTAATGGGTATAATTTAGGTATTTAAACACAGAAAATGGTAATTAGTGACTTATTGGAAAATAATAAATGAAATAAATAATTAATTTGCGGATATGTTACGCCTCGAGATATGTGCATGGAGATGATGAAGGAGGAGTATAAAAACTCACTCCATCAACTTTTCTCTCTCCTTTCTATCTCATTCCTCATCCAAACACAACGAACGAAAACGTGGGAGATTTCGGTGGTTTTGAGATCGGATTCATGACGAGGATCGACCAACTACACGTTAGAAGGTGAGACCTCAACTCCTCTCGTGGTTATCTACGTTTTGACGCCTGTTTTGAAGGTTTTCCTCACGATGAATTCAGACAACATTTTGGGGTTTTGGTTGAAGTATTGTGATTAGTTGGTGGGTCAAATGGTGTTTTAAGAGCTGTTTTGAGAATTTGGAAGTTATTAGTATTTTTAAGGATTTTTGGGGATTTTTGGTGTAGTTTTCGAATCGGGGTTTTTTTTACTGGGTTTCGACACAAAGCGAAAGAAGTTTTATATGGTTTTGGGTATCCCTTAGAGTTTGGGATAGGCTCAGAACGTGGCGATACGAGCCAGGGTACAGAAAAACCGGGATATAGGTTCAAGGTGTCACGCTGCAAGGACATCGTAGAGTGTTTTCAACCACGGCGTAAATCGCGGCGTGCAAACCAGAGACGTTGGGCATGAGACGCTTTAAGTGATCTCGTGGGTAAAAACTCTTGGCGACGTCACTCACAGCGTCCAGACCAGTGGGTTGAGAATTCGCGTTTTAAACAACGTTGTAGGGTTTTAAACGTGGCGGCGTCACCCGCAGTGTCTGGAACAGTAAAATCTATTTTTTTAATAATTTTTAAAACTTTTGGAAAACTTTGGAGATTTATCTAAGGTCATGGAATGACTTTAATTCAACCAAATTAGGCTTAACTGATTGTCAAGGATTTAGGAAATCAAATTGAACGAGTTAGAGCTTTGTGAGGATCGAGGTTTTTCGATTGGATTGAGGTACGTTAGTAAGCTAGTAAGAAAGTGCATAGTAATTCATTTTCCATTATTGTCGTTTATATTGAATTGAGTCATTGTTGGAATTCCATTCTTATATTCCTTATATGAGTGTATTTGGCATAAGTGTGTCGTGAAGGTACTCCTGGGATCATATTAGTTGGGCTAACGTAAGCAGTTCTGCAGAAGTGTTGTCCACCCACCTAATTATGAGTTTCTCCCTGAGTACTAGATTGTTGTGGATTTTTATGGAAATGGTTGTGCATATGTTGTGGATTCATGTGGTTATAGACCGCTTCTTGGCCTCCTTTGACTCGATAGGCACTTAAATATCATTAAATCACTTGTCAGTCTATTTTTCATGCAATTTATGTTATTTGTTTGCCTTTAAATATTGCATGATTCTTAGACTGCTTTATCAGTTAATCATGAATTACTATGTATGTTCTTCTGGCATTACTTTCAATTTTATCACGTACTCACCGTCTAGTTTGTGACGGTGAGCGCAGATAAGGTAAAGATAAGCAAGGGAGAAGAGTCGATACTAGGTGACTTTCTCTGAGGACTCTCAGAGCACTTTTTTTCTTTTCTCCGCAGTATGTGCGGTCTTTTGACTTGTGATTATCTACCTTATGTTATTGAATAAAATGGGGTATATTTTGGGATTTAGTGATTAGAGATATCATATATGATCGTCCTATTATGCTTTGTCACCAGATTTAAATGTTTGTCCATTCTCAAGGTTTCCACATTATAGGTTGTTCATGATTTTCTTTTTCTTGAGTTACTTAGTTGATTGTAATCGATTTCCGCTGTGAATTTCATGATAAATATATAATCCAATAACTCAACCTTTAAATTGTTAACTAAATGATGAAATGAGGATTTGAGGGAGACTAGGCTTATGTTGACTTCGAAAGTGTGGACTCGGGGTTCCACGTAGGTCTGGGCTGGGTGGGGCCCAATTTTATGGGAAACTAGGGCTGTCACAGTTGGTATCAGAGCACAAGGTTTATTTCCTGAGTCTTGATTAACCTTACAACCAACTTATGACATAAACCAGTGAAAGTTAGGAAATATTTGGAACCTATAGTAGAATCCTATGATCCTGAACTAGAAGCTTAGTTGGGAAGTGAGGTGAGTTGGGGAAAAGTAAAACTGATCTTATATTTTATATTTGTTGTGGTGTATTATACTAAATCGGTAGCTATTGACTAATTCGGGGATTCTATTTTAGATTGCGATGATGGATCAGATAGAGCCCTTAATGACAGTGGGGTTGCGGGTCCTCAAGTAGTCGGTGTTGAGGATTTCCAGACTTTGACTCAGAGAGTTGCGTCCCAGGATCAGTGGTTAAAGGAGAACTTGAGGATATTTAGGACACTTGTTAGAGCTACACCATCACCACCATCTACATCAGAAGTGCTTGTTACTCTAGTGATGGATACATTGATTGTTGCTACATCTGTTTCTCATACTACTATTGCAGTGATACCAAAGACTATTGAGGCAGTACCTGTTACACCTCTTATACAAACTGAGTTAGTGCCTGCTACAGAGTAGAGAAGGGCACTAAGGCGACTGTAGAGGCTAGACAGTTGCGAAAGTTCAAGAGGCATAACCCTAAGGAGTTTTTTGTGGGTACAAATTTAGTGGCTGTTGAGATGTTTCTAAAGAGCCATGAGAAAGTGCATAACATTATAACTACTAAGGAGCATATGCGAGCTTCCATTTCTTCTTCAATGTTGCTAGGGGAGGCTGATGACTGGTGGACTACGATGGTATCTACCAGAGTGGTGCCAGAGACACTGCAGATAGCATATAAGCGGAGTTTGGCTAGGGAGAGTTACTTATTTACACATCCAAAGGAAGCTAAACCTGTTAGACATGAGACACGTTCTGAGGGCTGACATGAAATGAAGAAAAAAAAATAGGCAGGGTTTCAAGGACAATAGAGCCCAGAGTAGTGGTTCAGTTGCACAACCATCACGACCTGCACAGACGACAGTTGTATCACCTGTACTTGCACAGAGTTTTACTGGTCGACCACCACAGGCTACTCAACCTGCATATCAGTAATAAAGGCAGTATTCTAATAGTAGGGATAGAAGAGGTGGACAAATACAAACATAAACACAAATACAGAGATCTAGTCAGATCAGAGACCTCCATAGGGACGTGGGCAGGGTCAGACATAAGAGTTGTCATCTGGATCGCGATAGACGCGTACTTGCTTCAAGTGTGGTCAGATTGGTCATATTCAGCTTCAGTGTCCGTTGCTGACGAGAGCTCAATCACATCATCATCAGGAGCAGCGGGACATAGTTCAAGTTTTTAAGCCGGACCAAGGAGTTTCTCTTAATCTTGTTGAGGGTATGGATTTGATTTGCGATACTTTGATGCATACCATGTTTGATTCAGGTTTTACAGTTTCATTTATTTCTGGACGCATGGTAGATGCATTAGGGTCAAGACCCATTAGGCTTAGTAGACACTTGATCCTTCGCACAACTGTTGGGGACAAGATATACCCGAACTTATTATGTGTTAATTATTCAGCAATTATAGAGGGTCACGATTTACCTGCTAACTTGAGAGAACTAGAGTTTCTAGAGTTTGATGCGTTGTTAGGCATGGACTGGTTAGGAGCTTATCATGCACATATTAACTATTATGGGAAGCTTATTACGATTCCATTAGCAGATGAAATAGATATCAACTTTCAGGGGACAGATGTTTTATTATCGATCACCAGAGGTAGGGTGGCCATGAGTAGTGAGACCAAGACGCTTGCGAGTGTTATGAGTACTGCTGAGAGACTGGAGATCAATATTGGAGACGTGCCGGCAGTGTGCGAGTTCACAAACGTATTTTTAGAGGATCTACTAGGACTACCACCACCAAGGGAGATTGACTTCATCATAAACATAGTCCCTAGGACTAAACCATTTTATATACTGTCATATAGGATGGCACCTCGAGAGTTGGAGGAACTCAGGACTCAGTTGGACGAGTTGTTGGAGTTGGGATTCATTAATCTTATCATGTCACTATGGGGAGCGCCGATGTTGTTCGTGACGAAAAAAGACGGCAGCCTACAGTTATGAATTGATTAAAGGCAGCTAAACCAGGTAACCATGAAAAACAAGTATCCGTTTCCTCATATCAATGATCTTTTTAACCAGTTGACGGGAGCGCAGTGGTTTTCAAATATTGACCTGATGTCAAGTTATCACCAACTCAATATTAAGGTTGAAGACAGGGAGAAGACTGCATTCAGTATGAGATACAGACATTATCAGTTTACGGTCATACCATTTGGTTTGACTAACGCGCCAGCTATGTTTATGGATCTCATGCACAGAGTACTGAGGACTTATCTGGATAGATTTGTAATTGTGTTCATTGATGATATCCTTATCTACTCCAGGACTCGTGAAGATCACGAGGGACATTTCCAGATAGCTCTACAGACTTTGAGGGACCACCGGTTGTATGCCAAGTTCAATAAGTGTGAGTTTTGGCTTCCAGAGGTCATATTTTTTAGGGCATGTAGTTGAAGCTAGTGTTGTTTTTGTGGATCCTGTAAAGATTAGAGCAGTGATTGAGTGGCCTATTTCAACTACAGTGGCAAAGATCCATAATTTTCTGGGATTGACTGGGTATTATCATCGTTTTGTGCAAGATTTTTCTAAGATTTCTACACCAATGATTAGACTGACTCAGAAGAATGTTAATTTTGACTGGGATAAGAGTTGTGATCAGGCATTCTCTACTCTGAAGGAGAAGCTGACGACTACACCAGTTCTAGCATTGCCTGAGACAGAGAAGGACTTGGTGGTTTATATTAATGCGTTGAAGGTTGGTTTGGGTTGTATACTGATTCAGGAGATAAAGGTGATTGCGCATCATCTCGACAACTTAAGATTCATGAGAAGAACTATCTGATGCATGACTTAAAGTTAGCTCCTATGGTGTTTGCATTGAAGATTTCGAGACATTATCAATATGGTGTGAGGTTTGATCTATTCACTTATCACAAGAACTTAAAGTATCTATTCTCTCAAAAAGAGTTGCATCTGAGACATAGACATTGGTTAAAATTTGTAAAGGATTATGACTTTTCCCTTAAGTATCATCCCGGGAAGGCCAACGTAGTTACTGATCCTTTGAGCAAAAGAGGATCTGATATTGAGGTAGTTGTGTGTCACATGACTCACGAGTATGCTTTACTTGAGGCAGCTGAGATGATAAGTTCAGTTGATGTCTCGTCTACTACCAGGACACAGATTTGTGGTCAGATTAAAATACAGATTATTTCGCTTCAGGTTGTTCTTGAGGGACAGGAGACTGATGAGTTGCACTAGCGGTTCAGTGAGATGGTTGATAGTTCAGATTATCCAGACTGGAGTTGATCGATAAACACATGTTTGAGGTATCGAGGGCAACCGTTGATTCCATTAGTGGCTGATTTGCGCACTAAGATACTTCAGTAGGCTCACCATTCGCAGTTTTTTGTTCATCCAGGTCGAATCAAAATGTATGGCGATATGCGACATCTCTACTAGTGGTAAGGAACGAAAGTTGATGTTTCGAAGTTTATACGAGCATGTGAGATATATCAGCATGTGAAGGCTAAGCATAGACGACTTAGAGGGTTGCAGCAGCCTCTTCCCGTTTCATAGTGGAAGTGGCAGCACATTGATATGGATTTTATAAATAGTTTGCCTCGATCTCCTCGCAGACATGGCAGTATCTAGGTAATTGTGGACAGACTAACAAAATCTTCATATTTTATACCAGTATCCACTACGCACAAGGTTAACAAATTGAACATTCTCTATGAGCGTGAGATAGTCAAATTGCACGAAGATCTGTTGTCGATTGTGTCAGATAGAGGATTGTAGTTCACTTCATCGTTATGGCAAAACATACAGGCTCAGTTTGGCACCATACTTAATTTGAATACAACATACCATCCACAAACAGACAGAAAGTTCAAGTGTCTGATTCAAGTGTTAGAGGATATGATCAGGATGTGTGTACTGGAGTACGAAGGATTATGCAAGAGTACCTTCATCTATGTGAGTTTGTGTACAATAACAGCTTTCATGCTAGTATCGGCATGGCACCGTTTAAGGTGTTGTATGGCACGCCTTGTAAATCACCATCGTGTTGGACGAAGCCTGAGGATGCAGTGACAGTTGGGCAGAGATTGTTGTTGATCATACTGAGAAGGTACGACTGATTCCTCATAGACTAAAGGGAACTCAGGAAAGATAGAAAAAGTAATATGACAAGTATCACGATGAGCTACAGTACGATGAGGGAGCCTATGTGTATTTAAAGGTTTCACCTTTGAAGGGTCACAAGAGGTTCAGAATCAAAAGAAAGCTTGCGCCAAGGTTCATTGGTCCGTTCAGGATATTGAAGAGAATCGACAAGGTTGCTTATGAGTTGGAGTTGTTGCCTCAGCTCGTCAGAGTTCATCCAATTTTCCATATTTCTATGCTTTGACTAGACAAGTCAAGCGAAGGACGATGACCGACGGTAGAATTAAGTCAAGTTTTCTTACGTGAGGCTATTAATTATGAGGAGCAGCAAATTCAAATTGTAGACAGGAAAGTCAAGATAATAAGGAATAAGGAAATACCTTTAGTTCGGGTTAGGTGGCAAACCACAGAGACAAGGAGTTGACCTAAGAGTTAGAGTCCTATATGAGCGATTATTTCCTCATTTGTTCTGATTTCGATAAGTCGTTACTTTGAATTAATTATTAGTTTAATTTCGAGAACGAAATTTTAACAAGTTAGAAAGACTGTAACGACCCTCAAACTTAAATTGTGTCACGTGTCGTGTTTCAGGACCGAAACCTGGTTGTCGTGACTTGTCATATTACCTAAGCCACGGGAGTCGACACTAAGGTATATTTTATTTTTCTGTGATATTCGTATTGCAACTTATACCCGAATGTGAACTATGTATGTCCTACTGCGTAATTTTATTTTGTTTATCACCACGGATTTGTGTTTGAGGATTCGCCTAGGAAGAATGAGAATTTTTAGACTAATGGGTATAATTTAGGTATTTAAACACAAAAAATAGTAATTAGTGAATTATTGGAAAATAATAAATGAAATAAATAATTAATATGCAGTGTGACGACCCTTCCCTGACCTAGGGTCAAGTCGCCCGGCCCAAACCGTTACCTAGACCCGATACCTGAACCAGGCCCAAATAACGGCTTGGCACACCTAAATAAACCTGCGGAATAATCATTCTAACAAGATATATATGATAATAAGAGTGTGAAAGATAATCATAATAAAACCATATAATCTTGTATATCATAATAGGATCTATCATCTTTAATATTCAAAAGTCTTATACAACTTCATAATAACATTATGAAGGTTCAAAACTACCCATTAACTAAGTCCTAAGTTATAACCCACGTACGAGGTTTACAAAATGATCAATATTAACAATATACTAATGTCATACGAGGCTCATATGTAAAGGAACTTCAAGATAGATCCTTTCCCTTGCCTTTCTTGTCTATTGGCACTGGTAGAGGGACCTGTGGGGTAAAGTGGGGTGAGCTAAAGAACCAACGGTGCTCAATAAGAGGAAAGACTCGCTCACATATTAAATATGCAAGTACTACCTAGTACTCATGCAAGTTCTAACATGACATCAAATCCATACTCACAACACATCATGTAAAAGCCGAATAAATGTAATTCATAATCACCATAAGTATATAAATGAACACATGATTAGGTACGAGTATAGATATTGCTCATGTTCCTCATAGTTATGGAAATAAACTCATTTTCTAAAAAGAAACATATAAATAGAATTTCCATTTCCAAACTAAACATCAAATAGTCTATGTATCAATATTTCAAGTCGTAATTCATTCACTATAATATACATAAAAGCATGACGGTTTCACAACACATTTGATAAATATTTATTTATTTCATGCATGATAATATTCACCATTTTTCATTTATAAAATCTACACATGACATACATATAAAGTCAAATGAAAGATTTAAATAAAATGCGATAGAAATATACTAATATAGTCCGTTGTTTCATTCAATGCGAACTACATATTGGTAAGGATCCGGTGACCGAATCATCTACTTTTGAATTGGTACAATAACTAGTGGAAACGCAATGGCCGTTGCGCCCTCTAAATAATGGCACCAAAACAAAGGCAGTTTCATCCAAGCCGTCACCGCTACACATGCATAAGCGAAGCTCCCCACTTACCTGGACCCGCTGCGATGCCTATACCGACTCCTCGTGCGTTTGGGGTCCCACGTGAACCGCCTCGCGAATCTAAGCAATTTATACAACTATACATAAGAATTTCACTCAATTTAAAGTTGAATATTTTAATTATCAATTTATATTTGGGGACCTAATGATGTGGGTCCCATGTGTTGTGCCGTTTAAGGGCTTCGTCGGAATATCGACGCCCATCGTAATTTTATCCTATTTTACTTTAGTTTATTATTATTTTTATTTATTTGGCCAGGGACCAATTTGGTCCCTGTTTGGTTGAACAGGGACCAATTGGTCCCTGTTTGGTGGCCAGGGGAATTCCAGCCCCTGGTCAACCAGGTCAAACCCCCTAGGGGTTGACTGGCCCCTGGAATAGTCCAGGGGCCTGTCTGCCCCTGGGGCAGAAACGAGGGTGGTCCCCAGTGCTCGCCGGCATTGGGGAACCCTCCACCGCGGCTAGTCAGCCGCGATGGCGGTGGTGGTGGTGATTATGAAGGACGTGGGTGGCTATTGCCACCCCCTTCTTCCTCACGATCATATGGGGGTGGCAAAGCCCACCCCCCCCCCTCTTGGCGGCGGCGCCACTGCTCCTCAGCGGCGCCGCTGTCCATCTCCGGCGGCGCCCTAGTGGCGCCGCCTCCTCAGTCCGGCGGCTCCACTCGCCACCCCCTTCTCCTATAAACAAAAAAATCAAACAAGAAGAATAAGAAAAGAAAGAAGAGAGAAAGAAAGAAAGAAGGAAAAAAACAATAACAAGAGATTACCTCTCCTTGATTGGTGTTTCCTCTTCTTCTCCTCTCTCTCAAACTTGTTGCAACAACAAAAGGGGTGACTACGGTTTGCAACCTATACTTATATAGTTAGGGTTTTAAAGTAGGGTTATATACAACCTTGTTATTTTACCAAAATGTCCTTATGGGCCTCCAATCACTTACATCCACTTAGCTCTTGTTAGGCCCAATACTCATTTAACCTAGGCTATACTTTTCACCCTTGAACAATTCACAAAGCACACTTGCACACATTCAGTATTAAAAATCACTAATTTCCTCGAGTCGGGTCAGGTAAAGTTTGGGTCGTTACAATATCCCCAATTTAAAGAATTTCGTCCTCGAAATTAAATCAGAGCCATACCTTAAGATTCGAAAAGAAATGGAAAATTCTCTGCCGTATAATCCTCTCGCTCCCAAGTCAACTCTTGTTCTCCATGGAATTGCCATCGGACTTGCACTATTGCGTATTCCTTGTTACGTAATTTTCTTACTTTCCTATCCACGATCTGGATCGGCTGCTCATCATATGACACGCCCTCCCTTATATCAACTTGCCCCCAATCAATCCTCAGTGCGTGTTTATTATGTGCCTTCCTCAACATGGAGATATGAAAGACATCATGTACTCCTGCTAGCTGTGATGGTAACTTAAGGCGAAAGGCTACTGGTCCCACTTGTTTCTTGATCTCGAATGGTCCGATGAATCTAGGAGATAACTTTCCTTTTAACCCGAATCGGTGATGCCCTTTCATAGGAGAAACTTTCAAAAGCACGAATTCCCCTTCCTTAAATACAACATCTCGATGGTTCTTATCGGCATACTTTTTCTGACGGCTTTGAGCGGTTTCTAGTCGTTGCCTAATAAGCATAATTCTTTATGTCTTGTCATGAACCATTTCTGGTCCAAGCAACACCACGTCTCCGACCTCAGTCCAATAAACTGGAGATCTACACGGTCTCCCATAAAGAGCCTTAAAAGGTGCCATACCAATGCTTGCTTGAAAACTGTTATTGTATGCGAACTCACACAACGAAATGTATTTTTCCAACTTCCACCGAAATCCAATACACAGGCTCGAAGCATGTCCTCAAGTATCTGGATCAATCTCTCGGTCTGCCCATCAGTCTGAGGGTGAAAGGTCGTACTGAGATTGAGTTGAGCTCCCATCTAGTGCTGAAACCCTCTCCAAAACTGAGAGGTAAACCTCGGATCACGATCCAATACTATAGTCACCGGAACCCCATGTAACTTGACAATTTCATTGACGTATATGCCTCCAAGCCTGTATGCTGAATATCCCATGGAGATATGAATAAAGTGTGTCGACTTAGTCAAACGATCCACAACCACCCAAACCGCATCATGTCCTTTTTGTGTGTTCGGCAGCCCCGAAACAAAATCCATGGCTATGTGTTCCCACTTCCATTGTGGAATAGGCAATGGTTGCAATAATCCTCCCGACTTTTGGGGATCTGCTTTTACTAGCTGACAGATCTCGCAGTTCTGAATGTAAGTAGCAATGTCAACTTTCATCCCCGGCCACCAATACATTCGTTTCATATCTTGGTACATTTTGTTGCCTCCCGGATGCACTGTAAACCATGATCTATGCGCTTCTTTGAGTAAATCATCTCTCAACTGTCTATGTGGTGGTATCCATACTCTGTCTCGGAACCTCAACGCCCAATCACCTGATAGTCTCCAGTACTCATCATCACTGTTATCTGCCAATGATCTATACCTTCCGTACTCAGAATCGGCCCTCTGACAGTCAATCACTCTAAACAATGCTACTGGCTCCGCTCTCATCTAAACATGCGCTTGACTCCTTATGACCTCTGAGTCATCTATAGGTACTCCCTGTATTTGCATTACAACCTCGGGCTCTGACTCCAATCGTATACGGCTCAAAGCATCCGCCACTATACTCGCTTTCCCTGGGTGATACTCAAATGTAAAGTCGTAGTCTTTCAAGAATTCTAACCACCTCCTCTATCCCATGTTCAAATCACTCTGAGTAAACAGGTTCTTCAAACTTTTGTGATCTGAGTAGATAGTAAACTTTTCCCCGTACAAATAATGTCTCCACAATTTCAAAGCAAACACCACTGCAGCTAACTCTAAATCATGCACCGGATAATTCTTCTCGTGAATCTTCAGTTGACTTGAAGCATAGGTGATTACCTTCTTATCTTGCATTAGTACTCCTTCCAATCCAATCCCTGAAGCGTCGATGTACACTGACAATTCCTTACCAGACTCTGGTAGGACCAAAATAGGTGCGATGGTCAAATGCTCCTTCAACAGCTGGAAAGCATTTTCGCATGCATTACTCCAAACATAAGTGACATCCTTTCGTGTCAACTCAATAAGCGGTGAAGCAATCGACGAGAAATTTTGCACAAAACGCCGATAATACCCTGCTAATCCTAGGAAACTTTGTATTTCTGAAGCATTTTTGGGTTGTGGCCATCTAAGGATCGCCTCAATCTTTGTGGGATCAACTGTTACACCTTCCGCATTCACCACATGGCCCAAAAATTTCACTTCGAAAGGCCAAAACTCACACTTGCTTAGCTTAGCATAAACCTTGTGTTCCATTAATGTCTGCAACACTTTCCTAAGATGCTTCCTATGGTCCGACTCAGTCTTAGAATATATCATGATGTCATCGATAAATACAATCACAAACTGATCGAGAAACGGTTTGAAAACATAGTGCATCAAATCCATGAACATGGCTGGCGCATTGGTAAGTCCAAACGACATCACTGTGAACTGAAAGTGACCATATCGTGTACTAAATGTTGTCTTTGGTATGTCTTCTTCTCGTATGCGCAGCTGATGGTAACCCGATCTCAAATCTATTTTCGAAAAGAACCTTGCTTCCCTTAATTGATTAAATAAATCATCGATCCTGGGAAGCGGATACTTGTTCCGAATAGTCACCTTATTCAACTGTCGGTAATCAATACACATTCTCAAACTACCGTCATTTTTCTTTACGAATAACACGGGTGCTCCCCATGGCGAGACACTAGGGGAAATTAAGCCTTTCTGAGTCAACTCCTCTAATTGCTTCTTCAACTCTTTCAACTCGGTAGCCGCCATACGATAGGGTCCCTTAGAAACTGTTCTGGTAACGGGAATAAGGTCAATCACAAAGTCAATGTCTCGATGTGGAGGAAGTCCTGGAAGGTCAGAAGGAAAAACATCTGGAAAATCCCTAACAACAGGAATCTTTTCAATTAGGACTTCTTGCCCCTCCTCTCCCATAGAAGTTAGACTCGCAATAGGCTCTATCTCATCAAAAGTTGCAATTCTACTACGGCTAATAACATTAGCCAAAGAACAACCTCTAAACTCAAATGAATGAGTGCCCAGAATCTGAAAGGTCACCGTCCTATTGAAATAATCTATCTTAGCGTGATCCCCAATTTTTATTATGCACCCCTCACATGTCATATTAGGGTATATCTTTTCGGTGGAGACTGTGCTCAAAATCAAGTATGTGTGTGCTCTAATTGGTGTCAATCCCAAAGCATGTACCATAGCCCCCGAGATAAGAGAAATAGAAGAACCAGAATCAAATAATGTATGCATGTTACGACCATTAATTGAAACTGTACTTGCGACTAACTGTCGCGTGGCTCTCTGATCCTGTTCCGTCATAGCATGGACTCTTCCTCGAGCAACTGGGACTGCACTCTCTTCAGATGATGGTGGGTAAGGACATTGGCTCTTGTAATGCCCCGGCGTCTTACACCGAAAACATACAATATGTAACTTCTGAGCATTCGGATGTGGATGCGCGACACTACCTGATACACTCGGCCTTGGCCCTACTGATCCCCTGCCACTATTCTTACTCTGTTGCGGTGGATGTGGCTGTTTAAATGTCACACCCTGGGTAGTCGAAGGTGCGGAAGCATGGGAAGGTATGGTGGTCCCCGTCAAAATGTGTGTGGCCTTCGAAGCTACCACTGAGTGTGTCGATCCGCTTAATGCTCCTCCAAACCTAAGTTTCTTTGAGTTTTTCTTAGGACCCCTCTAATAACTGTCAAAATTTCGTTTGCCCTGACCATACCGACCAGATCGTGTCTCATTAATGCGGAGTGCATCCTCACAGTCGAGTGCCCTGTTATACGCTTGCCGAAATGTCTCGCCCCCGATCGCCACTAGGGAATGTATCTCCTTCGTCAACCCATCAACGAAACGTCTCCTCCGTGTCGTCTCAGATGGAACATACTCATGCGCAAACTCCGCTAATTCATTGTACTTCGCTGCATAATCTGCTACACTCATGTTGCCTTGCACTAAGTCAAGAAATTCTCGAATATTTGTTGCCTTTACTGATTCTGGGAGCCACTCATCATAAAACAACTTCTTGAACTGTGACCAAGTCATATTAGTCCCTTGAGCTCTTTCGATAGACAACCACCATTTGTGGGCTCGATGTTCCAACAAGAAAGACACTAGAGGCACCATGGTCCACTCATAAATACTTAGAGTCTTCATCCTCTTATCCATATGCAAGATCCATGCTTCAGCCTCTACGAGATCCCTATCCCTATAGAAACGAGGTATGTCATACTTCATGAACTCCTTCTGTAATTTTCCTCTCCGATATGCCTCTGTATCCTTGTCTCCTCCATGTACGGCTGCTGCCACCGTATTAGTGACGGAATCCGTGCCTTCCTCTGCTACTTGGTGCTCATGGACAGGTTCTAGTGGAGGATTAGGCCCCTGTCCTACCTGCACTTGCTCGGCTGATCTAGCATTTCCTTTTGTTTGTATAAGTTCCATAATATGGGTCATATTCCTTTCTTGAATAGACGTCATTTCTTGTAGGGCTTTTTGATATGACTCCGTCAAGGAAGAGATGCGCTGCTCCATTTCCCTACGCCAATGTCTATCATCTCTGTCCTAAGCATCCCTCAAGGTATGCGAACTTCCCCCATGGTTACTCATAGTGCACTGTAGAGCAACAAGTGGTTAGTCCAATAATTTGAGGAATTTGCAAAAATATTTAATGTTATAAATATATTACATTCATAAACATATAACAATATATTAACATTTTATCTTTGGTTTTCGATCCCTTCCCAATCTAGAATTTTGACATTTGTGCACATTAAGTCGACTCAAACCGATGTCTCATACCATGGATTTGTTCGACTTAAACTTGATCTTTTTTAAAAAAAATTTAAGGCTCTACAACTTAGGTTTTCCTAACCTAATGTTTCCCAGGTTCTAATTCCTAGGCTCTGATACTAAGTGTGACGACCCATCCCTGACCTAGGGTCAAGTCGCCCGGTCCAAACCGTTACCTAGACCCGATACCTGAACCAGGCCCAAATAACGGCTTGGCACGCCTAAATAAACCTGCGGAATAATCATTCTAGCAAGATATATATGATAATAAGAGTGTGAAAGATAATCATAATAAAACCATATAATTTTGTATATCATAATAGGATCTATCATCTTTAATATTCAAAAGTCTTATACAACTTCATAATAACATTATAAAGGTTCAAAACTACCCATTAACTAAGTCTTACGTTATAACCTACGTACGAGGTTTACAAAACGATCAATATTAACAATATACTAATGTCATACGAGGCTCACATGTAAAGGAACTTCAAGATAGATCATTTTCCTTGCCTTTCTTGTCTATCGCACTGGTAGAGGGACCTGTGGGGTAAAGTGGGGTGAGCTAAAGAACCAACGGGTGCTCAATAAGAGGAAAGACTCGCTCACACATTAAATATGCAAGTACTAGCTAGTACTCATGCAATTTCTAACATGACATCAAATCCATACTCACAACACATCATGTAAAAGCCGAATAAATGTAATTCATAATCAACATAAGTATATAAATGAACACATGATTAGGTACTAGTATAGATATTGCTCATGTTCCTCATAGTTATGGAAATAAATTCATTTTCTAAAAAGAAACATATAAATAGAATTTTCATTTCCAAACTAAACATCAAATAGTCTATGTATCAATATTTCAAGTCGTAATTCATTCACTATAATATACATAAAAGCATGACGGTTTCACAACACATTTGATAAATATTCATTTATTTCATGCATGATAATATTCACCATTTTTCATTTATAAAATCTACACAGGACATACATATAAAGTCAAATGAAAGATTTAAATAAAATGCGATAGATATATACTAATATAGTCCGTTGTTTCATTCAATGCAAACTAGATATTGGTAAGGATCCGGTGACCGAATCATCTACTTTTGAATTGGTACAATAACTAGTGGAAACGCAATGGCCGTTGCGTCCTCTAAATAATGGCACCAAAATAAAGGTAGTTTCATCCAAGCCGTCACCGCTACACGTCTCAAAGAACCATCAAGAATCAAAGGATGGAACTCCAAACCTTTACCTTCGAATGGTTCACCTTATGCATTCTATTAGTCAAGTAAAACCCTCGGTGGTTAACTACCACAAACATTTTGGGGCGTCCAAAATATAGACTACTTGCTAATTTGGCCCGTGGTGGAACTCCACAAACATTCTGGGGCATCGAATAACATGAAAGGCAAAACAGTGCATTAACAATTCCATAGATAATAGAGCTCCAAACCAATATCACGACACAACCCATACCCAAGTCGTTCTATTCAAAACATGAATTCCTAATTATCTAATAATCAAGCCATATTTAATGCATGAGCAAAGCTCCCCACTTACCTGGACCCGCCGCGATGCCTATACCGACTCCTCGTACATTTAGGGTCCCACGTGAACCGCCTCGCGAATCTAAGCAATTTATACAACTCTACATAAGAATTTCACTCAATTTAAAGTTGAATATTTTAATTATTAATTTATATTTGGGCACCCAATGATGTGGGTCCCACGTGTTGTGCCGTTTAAGGGCTTCGTCGAAATATCGACGCCCATCGTAATTTTATACTATTTTATTTTATTTTTTTTTATTTGGCCAGGGACCAATTTGGTCCCTGTTTGGTTGGCCAGGGGCATTCTAGGCCCTGGTCAACCAGGTGAAACCCCCCCAGGGGTTGACTAGTCCCATGAATAGTCCAGGGGCCTGTCTGCTCCTTGGGCAGAAACCAGGGGCAGACGCCCTTGGCAAGCTTCCCCTACCCATCCTAACCCTCAGATTTTGATCTGAGGGTCGTCCCCAGGGCCGACGGGCGCTGGGGACCCCTCCACCGCTGCTGACCAGCTACGGTGGCAGTGGTGGTGGTGGTGGTGGTGATGGAGGAAGTGGGGTGGCTATTGCCACCCCCTTCTTCCTCATGATCACATGGGGGTGGCAAAGCCCACCCCCCTACTGACGGTGGCGCCGCTGTCCATCTCCGGCGGCACCCTAGTGGCACCGCCTCCACAGTCCGGCAACTCCACTAGAAGCCGCCACCCCCTTCTCCTATAAACAAAAAAATCAAGCAAGTAGAAGAAGAAGAAAAGAAAGAAGAGAGAAAGAAAGAAAGAAGGAAAAAAACAATAATAAGAGATTACCTCTCCTTGATTGGTGTTTCCTCTTCTTCTCCTCTCTCTCAAACTTGTTGCAACAACAAAAGGGGTGACTAGGGTTTGCAACCTATACTTATTTAGTTAGGGTTTTAAAGTAGGGTTATATACAACTTTGTTATTTTACCAAAATGCCCTTATGGGCCTCCAATCACTTACATCCACTTAGCTCTTGTTAGGCCCAATATTCATTTAACCTAGGCTATACTTTTCACCCTTGAACAATTCACAAAGCACACTTGCATACATTCAGTATTGAAAATCACTAATTTCCTCGAGTCGGGTCAGGTAAAGTTCGGGTTGTTACATGCAGATACGTTGGTGTGTCCGGGAACGCACGACGTACGAGTCAGGATATGGTACGAGTCCGATAACTCGAGGTGTGAGTGAGAATTAGCTAAGTTAGGGACAAGAATCACCTAGTGGTGTCACAAGATGGAGTTAGAGTCGTTGACTGGAATAAAGTAGGGTTATAGGATACGCCTCGAGATACGTGCATGGATATGATGAATGGGGAGTATATAAACTCACCCCATCAACTTTTCTCTCTCCTCTCTATCTCTTTTCTCATCCAAACACAACGAACGAAAACGTGGGAGGTTTCGGTGGTTTTGAGTTTGGATTCACGACGAGGATCAACCGACTATGTTTTAGAAGGTGAGATTTTGACTCCTCTCATAGTTGTTTACGTTTTGACGTTTGTGTTGAGGGTTTTCATAACGACAAATTTCGACAACGTTTTGGGTTTATTTGGGTTTTGGTTGAAGTATTGTGATCAATTAGTAGATCAAATGTTGTTTTGAGAATTGTTTTTAGGATTTGGAAGTTATTTGTATTTTGAGGATTTTCGGGGATTTTTGGTGTAGTTTTCAATTCAGGGTTTCGACACAAAGTGAACGTGGTTTTGTATGGTTTTGGACGTCCCTAAGAGTTTAGAATAGGCTCAGAACGCGGCGACGTGAGCCGAGGTTCTGGAAAACCACTGATATAGGTTCAGGGTGTCACTCTGCGAGGGACGTCATGGAGTGTTTTCTTCCACGGCGTCTATCACAACGTGCAAACCAGAGACGTTGGGGATGAGATGCTTTAAGTGACGTCGTAGGTAAAAACCCTTTGTGGCGTCACTTACGGCGTCCAGACCAGTGAGTCGAGAATTTGGCATTTTAAACGACATTGTGGGGTTTTGAACGTAGTGCCATCACCCACGGCATCTGGAACAGTAAAATCTGATTTTTTTTATTTTATTTTTAAAACTTTTGGAAAACTTCAGGGGTTTATCTAGGGTCATGAAATGACTCTAATTCAACCAAATTGGGCTTAAGTGTTATGGTGTTTGGGGTTCATACGCAGCGAAAATTTCAAAACAATTTTTAGAAAAACCCCAACAGGATCCGAATCTGATTCCATTAAAACGTTTAAACTATGAAAACTAAATCATACCTCAGTTGCAATATACTTTTCAGAATGTTAATCGATCTTTAAAGCGTTGTCAATGACGAACGCCCTCTACTAGCTGTCCACACACGAATGGCAGCAGAGATTCAAAGTGCTAGCTTCAAGAGAATACCAAACGTTTGGTTTCTCTCCAAAACAATTCAGAATGTACCAGTCAACCCTAATTCGTTTCTAAAACAAAAAATTAGAGTTTCGGCCATTAATTTTCATACATGTATTGTAACTTAAAACATCTATTATATAACGTTTGTTTAAGTAAATTATACATATACCTCTACTCAAGAAGTATAAGTGTAATACACCACATATACGTTTCTGTCATGAATTTTATCATATAAAATTCATTCTTCCAAACCATTTTAAAATCTCGCAAAACCATTCTTAGTGTGCAACCCAATAGGCTCATACAACGTTAGCAGTGTACCAAAACACATTTTGGTATACAAGTCATAAGCGGTCTCTAGCAAGACATTATGACTACCCAAGTTGTACAAAGATCAAATCGATACAACCTAATCAATAATGTATATAACATCCTTTTGTCATACGATATCCTTTTGATCAAATATAAGGCATGGAATTGTCATCCAGCATGTTCGATCGTACTAGTCTCGATCTCCAAGTAGACTGAAAACATCTAAGTGACATTGATCAATATAAATTCACTTATACTAGCCCTTTTAACAGTCTAACACATCGAGGGATCCACTGGATATCTCTCTCTATATGAGAGGGACAAATTCTATCTCTATTACACAACTTCACCACATTATTCACACAGTAACCAATCACAACCTTTATAATCGTCCAGTTAAAGACAACGTTTGATTGTGTCAAATCATTGTATTCCTAATGTTGAAGTCTCTGGTAATCTCAAGTCAGATGACTGAATAATATACATATCATGAGAAACAACTATGACTTAATCCAAGTGATGTTCTCATAGCGGGTCGATTCAGTACTTTGTTCTCTAACAAGTACTCATGTTCTTGATTCGTATTCCTATACGTATGATCATCGTATGATCATCAATCAAGACTTACACTAGTCTTAATTCATTATAGTTCCTAGTATAATAATCGACTAGGGACATTTAGGATATTTCTGTAAATACCCATGGATTTTATTATAATGTAAACATGCAAATCAATTATAATAAACAACAAATGAAATCCTCTATTTTATAAAATGTATTCATAAAGACTATTAATGGATTGACCTAGGGCATATTTCCCAATAAAGTGATTGTTAGGGATTTAGGAAATCAAATTGAACAAGTAAAGGCTTTGTGAGGAACGAGGTTTTCGTGATTGGATTGAGGTACGTTAGTAAGCCAGTAAGAAAGTGCATAGTAATTCATTTTTCATTATTGTTGTTTATATTGAATTGAGCCAATGTTGGAATTCTATTCTTATATTCCTTGGATGAATGTCTTTAGCGTAAGTGTATCTTGAAGGTACTCCTGGGATCATATTAGTTGGGCTAACGTGAGCACTTCTGCAGAAGTGTTGTCCACCCACCTAATTATGAGTTTCTCCCTGAGTACTGGATTGTTATGGAAATGGTTGTGTAATGGTTATGGATATGTTGTGGATTGATGTGGTTATAGACGCTTATTGGCCTCCTTTAACTCGATAGACACTCAAATATCATTGAATCACTCGTCAGTTTATTTATCATGCAATTTGTGTTATTTATCTGTTTTTCAATCCTCATGGTTCTTACACTACTTTATTGGTTAATCATGAATTACTACTTATGTTCTTCTACCATTACTTTCAATTTTATCACGTACTCACCGTCTAGTTTGTAACAGTGGGTGCAAATAGGGCAGAGACGAGAAAGGAAAAGAGTCGATGCTAGGTGACTTCCTATGAGGAAACTCAGAGCGGTTCTTTTCTTTTCTCCATACTATGTGTTGTCTTTTGACTTGTGATTATGTACCTTATGTTTTTTAGTACAATGTGGTATATTTTAGGATTTAGTGACTAGGGATATCATGTATGATTGTATTGTTATACTTTGTCACCATATTTACATGTGTATCCATTCTCAGGGTTTCTACACTATAGGTTGTTCCTAATTTCCTCTTTATTGAGTTATTTAGTTGATTAAAATTGATTTCCGCTGCGAATTTTCTGATAAATTTATAATCCAATAACTTAACCTTTAAATTGTCAACTAAATGATGAAATGAGGATTTGAGGCTAACTAGGCTTGCGTTGACTTCGTGAGTGTGGACTTGGGACCACGTAGGTCTAGCCTGGGCAGGGCTCGGTTTTATGTAGAACTTGGGTTGTCACAAAGTAAAGTACTTCAAATTGAATTGTGCCTTGAAATCTATCCAATCCTTAGGTATCCCTCTAGTAGCTACCGTCGCAGTCCATCGGACATCAGCCTCCCCCAACAACATAGAAGATGAAATAGAGGCTCACATGTGCTTATCCATAAATATGATATCGTGCACCTTCTCGTGGCTCTTCAAAAACTTCTCAACAGCCACCAAATCCCTACCACCATAAAACTCAGTAGGGTTATGCCTCTTGAACTCTCATAACTGTCTTTCCTATGTTATGGACTTAGTGCCATTCTCTGTTGTTGTATCATGCACTATGTCAGTCTGTAAGGGAAATACAATAGGTACTGCCTCAGTCTGTACCAGTGATAACACAATAGTCTTCGGTATCTCTGCAATAGTGGTAGTAGGAGCCGTAGAAGTAGCCGCAATCATTAGTGTATTCGCCTCTTGAGTAGCGGGCAATCCTGATGTAGATGATGGTGATGGTGTAGCCGTAACTGGTGTCCTTAATATCCTCAGGATCTCCTCTAACCGTTGATCCTGGGACGCATCTCTAGGTGTCAAAGTCTAAAACTCCTCGATACTAATAACTCAGGGACCCATTGCCCCACTGTCATCACTGAGCTTGGTTTGATCCGTCATCGCAATCTGCAATAGAAAGCGAATCCCCGAATCAGTTGATAGCTATCGATATAGTATAATACACCGCAACAGATATAACATATAGGATCAAGTTTTACTTTTCCTCAACTCTCCTCACTTCCCAACTAAGATTCTAAGTCAGGATCATAGGGTTCCACTCTAGGTTCCAACTATTTCCTAACTTTAAAGTTTATTTGTGTCTTATGTTGGTTTCAAGGTTAATCAACAGTCAGGTGTTCAACCTTATGCTCTAATACCTACTGTGACGGCTCCAGTTTCCTATAAAAACTGGGCCCTGCCCGGCCTAGACCTATGTGGACCCCCCAGACCATACTCGCGAAGTCAACGCATGCCTAGTCAACCTTAAATCTTTCTTTCTTCATTAATTTAACAATTTAAAAGTTGAGTAACTAGATTATATCATTATCAGGTATTTCGCAGCGAAAATAAACTATAATCAACTTAAATAACTCAATAAATAGGAAATTGGTGTAGCGACACTAAAATTCTAACTCGTGACACGTGTCATTTCAGGGTCATATTATGGACCCATCTAGCCGTGGTGTAATTGTTTCGGTCCTCGAGAGTCAACACCGAGGTATGTTATATTTGTCTGGTGATTTGTGCTATTTATTTATTACCCAAATGCTAATTACAATGTTCCAAACATGTGAGGGTGTCTGTGAGTGCGCGTTAGCATTGAGGAACGAGTTCGGCTCAGAAAAACTTGTGTTACGGGTGTTGGGCAAACTATTACGGGTAATTTGGAGTCCGGGGGACTAAATAGACTAAAATACAGACAAAATACAATAAAATTAATAAATTAGTGGGCATCGAGTGATAGATGGGGTAATAGGCGACACGCGTGGGTCAAACGCTAGTGTGTACGCCTGAGTGAATTCGTTAGCATGCACAATGAAATTATAGGAGCGAAAATATAATTGTATATATATAAATAAAAAAAGAAATGTGAAATGACCATTAAGAACTTTAATTTATAAAGGAAAGTGGATAAGGATATGGGTATTTTGGTCATTTAAGCTCAAAATATCACAAAAACACCATAATCGACACCACATTTCTCACAAAAACTAAAAATTGAAAAAGTGAGGGAGAGGGGAGAAAGTGAGGGAGAAATTGGATCGAACGAGAGGGAGACCAAGAGATCGAGAACTTGGGAATTGGAGGCGTCAACAAAGTTGAGTTTGTGGGATTATTGTTGGTGTTTTCATCGTTGTTATTCTTGTGAATGTTGAGAGTGGGAGGAGGGAGCTCGGATGAACTACCATGGCAGTTCATCCGAGGAGGAACATGGTAGGGAAATGGTCTCTCCTGCCAAGAGAAGACGAGGGCCAACGAGAAAAAAAAATTAAAAAATAAAAAAATATATATTTCAGTTCGATCGAATGAGGAAAATGACTCTCTACTGGGCCGGACTAGGAGCCTAGATCAGGCTCGGCCCGTGGGGCAAGCAAGACCCAAAGCCTTAACCAAGGTTAGGTTGAGTCAGATCCGACCCATTTTAAAATATAATTAAAAAAATACAGTTTTTTTTTAGAATAAGTTTCATAAAAATTAGGAAAAATTCCAGAAAAAATAGGAAAAATCATGAAAAATTATATTTAGACCAAATAAATAGAAAGGGAACTGTTATGAAAAATGAAGAATTCAAGATTCGTGGGAGACTTTTTGTCGGGGCTTTTGCCTCGTAAAGCATAAAATTGGTGAAAATAGTCAGAAAATTGGAAATTTTGGAAAATTAATGGAAACTGAACCTAAATGGATGTCAAGTAGCCAACGGGACTTTGATAAATCAATTGGTGATTGCATTGGGAAACATGTGGAGCTAAGAGGGAGCGTTTTAGCGGGATTCGAGGTGGGTAAAGGCAACAATAGAATCAACATAAATGTTTTTCTATTTCTTAACTTGTTATTCCTTGAAATGTGAGTCATTTGTACTCCATTCTAGCTCAGGTGACCTAGGGTTTAGGTAGTCCACTGTGGTGAAAAGTTTCAACAAGTTTAGCAACCGACATAGACTGTGGCTTCTGGTTGGAGCCTATTGGAAGGATTTAGCATTCGGTTTATGACTGTGGCTTTCCGTTAGTAGTGTGTTAGGAATTTAGCAGTCAGGTTTGCCTGTGGTTTTTCATAACAGAGTGTACGTTCAGTGGAGGCGACCTTCAGGCCCACTGGTTCGTACGTGGTGGATTGAGCAAAGGAGGTAATTTTGGGCCCACTGTGTCGATCGCAAGTTAAGGACGTTTTGTAACTCGCGATTTGATTTGGAACTTTCTATTTGCCTATCCGGTTGCTTCCAGGTCACTTGATTATCGTTATCTGAGCTTGTTGAATCTATTTATCATCAATTTACTATTTATTTCAGTTTCTTGTTATATACCGCATGATTCATAGATTTGTTGTTTATTAAGAATTCAGTAGTTTATGTTGAGATATCTATTGTTGTAGTTTACTGTTATATTTTATACTCACCGTCTTTTTTATGACGGTGGATGCAGATCCATAGACGAGTCGAGGCAAGGTGGCTATACTTGGTGATATCCTTTGAGGCACCCTCAAAGCCATTTCTTTTGCTCTCATTCAGTAGGTGTGTATGTGTTGACTATATATTCATGTGTTTTGTATCTTTTGGGGATATTTAGGGAGTTGGAACACTGGATAACGCATGTATATACTTTTTTGAGTTTTAGTTGTTCTTATATATACATGAGATGTTGTTTTGACAGGATTTTCAACATCTAGGTTGATTGAGTTGTAAATGGTTTAAATTTATTGTTAAGTTGGTGTTTCAAGTTTCCGCTACACACCTAACTATAATGGAGGATAAATAATGAATTTATAAAGTTAAGGCGAATCAAAAAAGAGTGATCCAAGGTGATTAAGTGAATAATGTACTGAATAATTGGTAAGTTAAGGCTGACTAAACTTGTGTTGACTCGTCGGAGACTAGCTCGGGGGAACATATAGGTTTAAGCTGGGCAGGGCCCAATTTATGGTTGATGGGGTTGTCAAAGTTGGTATCAGAGCATAAAGTTTTATCACCTTGACTCTGAATAGGCATAAAACTCAAGCAAATGAACTTAGTGTGGAAATCCTTATAACTTAATTTAAGTTTTAAGTTGGGAAATGGGGAATGATATATTATTCTTAGCATGTTAATTTGAATGCGTATTATAACATATCGTTACATAACATTGATCGAGACTCGCCATTTGCTATTGCAGATTTGTATATTTGCAATCATAAGAAGGTTCAGAAGCTTCTAAAGATCGAGGATAGCAGGAGACCTGGGTTGGCAGCATTTTTTGTAATTGGAGATGTAGAGATGTGGTGGGACAATTTAGTAGCTATACATGGAAAGCCGACGACTTGGTTAGATTTCTATAAGTGCTTCAGTCATAAGTTTTATCCACTTTGATAGCTAAGAGAAATGAGTTTATGCATATCCGATAGGCATCAGGAGAGTCGGTTATGGCTTATATGAGCAGATATCTGCATTTACCTCCCTTTGCTAATGGTGTAACTAACCAATACAGGGATCAGGTCTATAATTTTACTGAGGGCCTGTTGCCAGCTATTAGAGGGACAGTGGTCACTACTCTACCTCCTACACTACATGATGTTTATGACTGCAGTTTGGCGAGGGAGGCATACTTCAGGACACATTTCATAGAGGGATATGATCAGCCCCGAGAGGCATAGGATGATCAGGGTCAGGGTCGTTTATAGGGCAGGAGGAAAAGGAACTGATGGCAAATTCAACAATTTGGCAGAGCTCAGAATGTAGCTTCTGTTCTACAGTCTTCGAAGCTAGTTCAGACAAATGTCGTTGCACTTATTCAAGTACAAAGTTACCATAGTCGACCACGACCGATGCCATAATAGGTGAAGCAGTCTAGAGATAGTGGGGGCAGAGGCAGGGGTAGTGTATAACAGGGACAAATGTCAGGTCAAGGATCGAATAGGCGAGATTACTCAGCACAGAGACCTGCTAGAACATGTTATAGGTGTGGGCAGGTAGGTCATCTTGTTAGAGAGTACCCACAGCCAGCTGAGTTTCACCAGAGACCTGTAGGAGCTTACCATCGATGTGGACAGATGGGACATTACATCAGATAGTGTCCACAACCTGTCGATGTTCAGCAAAGAGTAGCACCACGTCAGCAACAAAAAAGGGAACGTGCGCATGTTGTTGCTGAGCCAGACCTCAGGTGACTCGACATCTCGTTAAGGGTATGATTTATATTTATGGTCGTTTGATGTACGTTATGATTGATTCTGGTTCTACTGTTTCCTTTATTTCTGGGCGCATGGTTGATGAGTTAGTGTTGAGACCACTTAGGTTAGAGAGACATTTAGTCCTTAGCACAGCTGCTGGGGACAAGATATACCCTAACATGGTTTGTGAGTGTTTTATAGAAGAGATAGAGGGACATGAGTTACCTATAGATCTCAGAGTGTTAGAGTTTATGGAGTTTGAAGCGTTGTTAAGCATGGATTAGTTAAGTCCTTATAACGCACAGGTTGATTGCTTCGACAAGACGGTCACATTTCAAATTCTCGGATAACTAAATTTTACTTTTCATGGCGATGCAACTTAATTGCGAATTACCAGAGGTAGAGTGGCCATCAACAATGAGATTGAGACTTTTGCAAGTTTTCTGAATACGACAGAGGGAGTTGAGGCTAGGATCGATGAGGTCTCAATTGTTTACGAGTTTCCGAATATATTTCCTGCAGAGCTTCTCGGATTACCACCTACGAGAGAAATTGATTTCATCATTGATTTGGTTCCCGGAACCAAACCTATATCGATTCTGTCGTACCGAATGGCTCCTAATGAGTTGGAGGAGCTGAGATCACAGCATGATGAGTTGTTGGAGTTGGGTTTCATTCACCTGAGCATGTCACCTTGGGGCACGTCAGTCTTGTTTATGAAGAAGAAAAATAGCAGCCTGAGATTGTGCATCGACTATAAGTAGCTGAACCGGGTGACAGTAAAGAACAAGTATCCATTACCTCGCATTGATGACTTATTCGATCAGCAGACTAAAGCGTAGTGGTTCTCAAGATTTATTTGAGATCTCGCTACCATTAGTTAAGGATTAAAGAAGGGGATAGAGAAATGACGGCTTTTTGTACAAGATATGGGTACTATCAGCTTACCGTCATGCCATTTGGGCTGACGAATATCCTAGTGATGTTCATGGATCTCATGCATCGTGTGTCGAGACAGTACTTGGATAGATTTGTCATAGTATTCATTGATGACATTTTGATCTATACCAGGACTCGTGAGGAGCACGAGGAACACTTTAGGATTATTTTGCAAACGTTGAGGGAGCATAGACTAGATGCCAAGTTCAGTAAGTGTGAGCTTTGGCTTACTGAGTTTTGGCTTTCTAGGGCACATCGTCGGAACTAGCAGAGTGTTAGTAGACCCTGCTAAGGTCAAAGAGGTTGTTGATTGGCCTACACCGAGATCAGTGAAAGATATCTTGAGTTTTCTGGGATTGGTTGGTTATTACAGACGATTTGTGCAAGGATTCTCGAAGATTACGACACCGGTGATGCAATTAATGAAGAAGGAAGTCAGATTTCAGAGGAATGACGGTTGTAAGCAGGCTTTCTAGATTTTGAAGGAGAGACTAACTGCCGCACCAGTGCTAGTATTATCTGAGTCAAGGAAGGGTTTTGAGGTGAACACATATGCTTGTTTGGTCGGTTTAGGCAGTGATTTGAAGTAGGACGGTAAAGTTATAGCTTATGCGTCCCAACAGCTGTAGATTCATGAGAAGAATTACCCTACACATGACTTAGAGTTGGCAGCAGTGGTGTTTGCACTGAAAATATGGCGTTATTACCTGTATGGAGAGAGATTTGTGTTATTCACTGACCACAAAAGTTTGAAGTACTTTTTCACTCAAAGAGAGTTAAACATGAGACAGAAACAGTGGTTGGAATTCCTCAAAGATTATGATTTCATGTTGAAGTATCACCCGAGGAAGGCTAATGTCGTAGCTGACGCATTGAGCCATAGAGGGGTTGACTCGGAGGTTTTGACGTGCCACATGACACATGAGTATGGGTTGCCAGAGGCGATTGAGGCGATGTATTCAATTTACATCCCACTAACACCAATGTGTTAATTTATGGGCAGTTGAGGACTTAGACAGTCTCTATCCAGAGAGTAATCGATGGTCAGCAGGCTGATGAGGAGTATTAGAGGTATAGTAAGTTTGTTTAGTGCTCCGATCATCTGGAGTGGAGTCAATCGACAGATTTATGCCTGAGATTTAGAGGGAGATTTTGGATTCCATCAGTGGCTAAGTTACGTGATGAGATACTCTAAGAGGCTCACCACTCACATTTTTCAATTCATCCGAGTAGGACCAAGATGTATGTTGATATGCGTCATCTATTTTGGTGGTCGAGGATGAAGATTGACGTTAGTAACTTTGTTAGAAGGTGTAAGATATGCCAGCAAGTTAAGGTTAAGCATAGGAGGCCTGGTGGATTGCTGCAGCAGCTTCCAATTCCTCTTGGAAGTGGGAGCATATAGCTATGGATTTTGATAGTGGGTTACCTCGATCTCAGCATGGACATGACAGTATCTGGGTGATTATGGACAGATTGACAAAGTCTGCGCACTTCTTACCAATTTCTACTACACGTCGAGTGGATAGGTTGGTGAGCTTATACGATAGAAAAATAGTGCGACTACATGGTGTACCATTGTCGATCGTGTCAAAGAGAGGGCCGAAGTTTACGTTACAGATTTGACCAAGTATGCAAGCATAGTTTGGCACGAGGTTGGATCTCAGTACAACTTATCATCCATAGATTGATGGACACTCAGAGAGGCTGATCCATGTGTTGGAGGACATGTTGAGGATGTGTGTGTTAGAATATGGTGGTTCTTGGGAGGAGTATCTTTACCTGTGTGAGTTTGCTTACAATAACAGTTATCAAACCAGTATTGGTATGGCACAGTTTGAGGCACTCTACGGTAGGTCGTGCAGATCTCCATCTTGTTGGGCAAAGTCAGAGGATGTGGCAGTGATTGGGCCAAATATTGTAGTGGACCATACAAAGAAGGTACGATTGATTAGACTTTGGTTGAAGGGTGTGCAAGAGAGGCAGAAGAAGTATTATAACAAGTATCATGGCGAGTTGGAGTATGAGATAGGAGACTATATATATCTAAAGGTTTCTCCACTGAAGGGTCACAAGAGATTTGGGATCAAGGGTAAGCTTGCACCAAGGTTTATAGGTTCATCCAGAGTGAAGAAACTAATAGGCAAGGTTGCATATAAGCTTAAGTTACCACCTCAGTTGGCTGGAGTTTACCCTATGTTTCATATATCGGTGCTTCGACTGGATAGGTCGAGAGAGGGAAAACGACCGAAGGTGGACCTGAATCAGATTGATCTGAGGTAGGACATCACCTATGATGAGCAGTCTATTCAGATTATAGACCGAAAGGTAAAGACATTGAGAAACAAGGAGATTCCCTCAGTTCTTGTTAAGTGGCAGAATTATGGGGATGAGGAACTGACTTGGGAACTTTAGTCTTACATGCGTGAGCATTTCCCTTACTTATTTTGATTCCGGTAAGTCTTACCCTGTATTTCGATTAATTTCTAGGACAAAATTCTCAACAAGGAGGGAAGACTGTAACGACCCTAAAATTTTAACTCGTGTCACGTCTCATTTTAGGGTCGTATTGTGGGCCCAGCTAGCTGTGGTGTAATTATTTTGGTCCTTATGAGTCAACACCGAGGTATGTTATATTTTTCTGGTGATTAATACTATCTATTTATTATCCGAATGTTAATTACAGTGTTCCAAACTTGTAAGGGCATCTGTGAGTGCGCATTAGCGTTGAAGAACGAGTTTGGCTAGAAAAAATGTGTGTTATGGGTGCCGAGCAAACTGCTACGAGTAATTAGGAGTCCGAGGGACTAAATAGACTAAAACACTGACAAAAGACAATAAAACAATAAATTAGTTAGCGCCGAGTGATACGCATGGTTATAAGCGACACGCAAGGGTCGAACAGTAATGTGCACGCCCGAGTGAACTCGTTGGCACGCACAACGAAATTATAGGCACAAAAATACAATTGTATATATATATAAATTTTTTTAAAAAAAAAGAAATGTGAAAGACCTTTAAGGATTTTGGTTTATAAAGGAAAGTGGACAAGGATAGGGGTATTTTGGTAATTTAAGCTCAAAATTTCACAAAAACACCACAATCGACACCAAATTTCTCACAAAAAAATTGGAAATCGAAACAGTGAGGGAGTGGAGAGAAAATGAGGGAGAAATTGGATCGAACGAGAGGGAAACCGAGAGATCAAGAACTTGGGAGTTGGAGATGTCAACAAAGGTGAGTTCATGGAATTATTGTTGATGTTTTTGTTATTGTTGTTCTTGTTGATTTTGAGAGTGAGAAGAGGGAGCTCAGACAACCTGCCATGGCAAGGGAGTGGTCTCCCCTACCAAGAGAAGACGTGGGGTTGGAGTTGGGAGCCCAACCCAAACGAAAAAATTATATATTTCAGTTCGATCAAAACATAATTGGTGCTCTGTCGATCGAGCTCTGTTTCGATCGAATGAGAAAGATGACCATCTACAAGGTCGCGCTGGGCTAGGAGCCTAGGTCAGGCTCGGCCCACAGGGCGAGCCAGACCCAGAGCCTTGGTCATGGTCGATTAGGATCAGACTCGACCCATTTCAAAATATATATTAAAAAAAATAGTTTTTTTAGAATAAATTTCAGAAAAATTAGGAAAAATTCTAGAAAAATCCTGAAAAATTATATTTTGACCAAATAAGTAGAAATTTGGGAATTGTTATGAAAAATTAAGAATTCGAGATTTGTGGGAGATTTTTTGTCGGGGTTTTTGCCTCGTAAAGCGTGAAATTGGCAAAAATAGTCAGAAAATTGTGAAAAATTAGAAAATTAATGGAAACTGAACCTAAATGGATATCAGGTAGCCAGTGGGACTTTGATAAATCAATTGCAGATTACATTGGGAAACATGTGGAGCTACGGGAGAGCGTTTTAGCGCGATTCGAGGTGAGTAATGGCAACAATAGAATCAACATGAATGTTTTTTATTTCTTGACTGGTTATTCCTTGAAATGCGAGCCATTAGTACTCTATTCTAGCTCAGGTGACCTAGGGTTTAGGTAGTCCGCTGTGGTGAGAAGTCTCAACGAGTTTAGCAGCCGGCATAGACTGTGGCTTCTCATTGGAGCCTATTGGAAGGATTTATCATGTGGCTTGTGACTGTGGCTTTCCTTAGGTAGTGTGTTAGGAATTTAACAGTCAGTTTTATCCGTGGCTTTTCCAAATAGAGTGTACGTTCAGTTGAGGCAACCTTCAGGCCCACTGGTTCGTACGTGGTGGATTGAGCAGGGGAGGCAGTTTTTGGCCCACTATGTCGATCGCAAGCTAAGGAGGTCTTGTGACCATGGTTTGATTTGGAACTATCTATTCGCCTCTCCGATTGTTTCCTGGTCACTTGATTATCGTTGTCTGAGCTTGTTGAATCTATTTATCATGCAATTTGTTATTTATTTCAGTTTCTTGTTATATACCGCATGATTCATAGATTTGTTATTTATTAAGGATTCAGTAGTTTATGTTGAGATATCTATTGTTGTTATTTACTGTTATATTTTGTACTTAGTGTCCTTTTTATTACGGTGGGTGCATATCCACAGACAAGTCGGGGCAAGGTGCCTATGCTTGGCGATATCCTCTGAGGCACGCTTAGAGCCATTTCTTTTGCTCTCACTTGGCAGGTGTATATATGTTGTTTATGTATTCATGCGTTTTTATATCTTTTGGGGATATTTGGGGAATTGGAACACTGGATAATACATGTATATACCTATTTTAAGTTTCAGTTGATCATATATATACACATGAGTTGTTGTTTGGATAGGATTTTCCACATCTAGGTTGATTGAGTTGTAAATGGTTTAAACTTGTTGTTAAGTTGGTGTTTTAAGTTTCCGCTGCACACCTAACTATAACGGAGGATGAATAATGAATTGATAGAATTAAGGTGAATCGAAAAATAGTGATCCAAGGTGACTGAGTGAATAATGTATTGAATAATTGATAAGTTAAGGCTAACTAGACTTACGTTGACTCATCGAAAACTGGCTCAGAGGTCCACGTAGGTTTAAGCCGGGCGAGACCCAGTTTGTGGTTGTTGGGGCCGTCATAATTGGGAATAACCTAAAGTGTGGAAACACTGTAAGATGGATAAACATGTATATCTGGTGACCAACAGTATTCAAAATGATATTACATGATATCCTTAGTCACTTAATCCCAAAATGTACCCCATTCTTGTCAAAAACATAAGATACAATAATCACAAGTCATAAAGGACAACACATACAGTGAAGAAAAGAACCGCTCCGAGAGTCCTTAGAGGAAGTCACCAATCATTGGCCCTTTTCCCTTACTTGTCTCTGTCCTATTTGTACCCACCGTCACAAACTAGACGGTGAGTACATGATAAATTGAAAGTAATGCCATAAGGATATAAACAGTAATTCATGAATAATTGAAAAGCAGTCTGTAACGGCCCAATTTGTAATTATCATTATTTATGACATCATTGCAGACGTGGACGCTAGCGAGGACGTTCGTGGGTCCCACAGCGATGTTGTAGCACGCCCGAATTAGGTATACAGTCCATTTTGTGTGCTTTTTGTTGTGTAATTGCGATGTATATGTTCAATTTAGTTAAATTGTCTCGCAATATGTGTGTTTATATTGTCATTAACGAGTGAGATGGTACGACGCGTTTTCGCCGATACTGGCGCATAGGCACATGTACCGATGGGGGACTAGATATACATAATAAATGATAAAATTCATTAAATAATTAATATAAAATGATATTGAGATGGTTGGTACCGTCGTTGTGCTTGAACGGCACCGGTCAAGGGTCGTTACCGGGTATTGGAACGCTCGGGTGTGCATATAATTGGTGCCATGTGTATAGGATCAAAGAGAACCATATGGTCAGTTTTGCCCCATTTGGAGGACTTTTTGACCTTATCTTAGCCATTAAACAATGCATGGTGATGTGGAGATGATGATATTTCCATATATATATATATAGGTTTTCTCTCATTTGTACCAACTTTTCTCTCTCCTCTCTATGAAATCTGAAAATGGTGATAAAGAAATGAGGGTTTAAAGCTTCTAACTTGGGCATTTGAAGTGTTTGGGAGTGTGGGAACAACAAAGTAAGGTGAGTTCTATGATCTCCTCTCCATTCTCTTTCATTTGAATGTGGTTTTAGGGGTGATGGTGATGAATCCGAGATTTGGGCGAGTGCCACTATTTTTATTCAGTTTTTTATGTGTATTGAGTGCTATGGATGTAGAGAAATGAGCTTTGGTGGTTGGTTTGCAAGTTGGGTTTGTTTTCATGAAATTTGAAATTTCAAGTTTGACGTTGGATCCGAGATTTGATGCATGTTTGATATATTTTGTTATGCCTCTGGCTTTTGAAAGTGTTATTTAATCCTCCACGAGTCGAGGATGGGGTCAACAACGTTAGTGGAGGTTTGGGTGATGTTTTTCCAGCAGTTCTGTTCTGTTGAACTGCTAGAAAAACTGCCCAGCGTGCTAAACAGTCTGGGTCAATGATGAAGATGAACAGGATGAACACCGGCGCTCTAGTTGTTCATCAAATAGTCATTTTATGTTGTTTTAAGGGTTGTGGACCTTAAGCCTATACTAATTAACATAAAATACAACTAATTGACTATAAATCAATGATAAATAGAAATAGGTCATTTCGGGCGATATTCTGGATATCGAGGATTTAGAGGAGCTGGACCGGGTTTACTTTACGGGACGAGGAGTTCAGTTTGAGGTGCGTAGTGTCCCAACTGAAATTCACTTTAGTATTTACTGCTTGTTAAATTGAATTATGTCATGTTTATTCGTTACTCTTATTTCTTTATTGTTTTACGGTGGTTGAGTTTACTCTCACCTGATGTTTCTTTACGGTAGTTAAGTTTACTCCTACCTGGTGTTCTTTACGGTGTTGAGATCACTCTCCACCTGGTGTCTTATTCGTTGCGGGCATAAAGTCCCTTAAGCCATAGCATATGTCTAGGCATGTGCTGGTGAATAGGCTAACCGGGTATGATAGGCATGTATGGGTGCGTCGTGAATCTACACCGGTCACCTAAAGGGTCCAAGGTCACCCGTTGGAGGTATCCTCATAGGCTGTGCTTGGCCGATAGCCCGAAGTATGGCTTGGTCTGACTTTATGTGCACACACTTTGCTTCACTGCTATTTATATGCATGCGATGATCTTCCACAGTTGCATGTTCTTTGTTCCGCATGTTTATTTATAGTATTTTGATTCCAGCATTTTTACTTATGTATTTACTTGGTGAATTTCCTTGGGATTACTCACTCTGGACTTGTCATCTGCCTTTTTGTGATGGCTTGAGTGCATATCCTAGTACGAGCAAAGGGAAGGGCAAGCTTGAGGACTACCTGTGATTGACTATATTTGCCCTACTCATACGTTTGTTTATATTTCTTTGTTTTATGCTGGGTTTTGAGGATGTGAGAGACAAACTTGACTGTATATGACTTGGTAGTTTATATTTTGATATTTTAAGGATCACATATGATATGTATATGTTGTACATTTTGGTATGGTTTCCACATTAAGTAAAATACTCATAACACTTGCTTGAATATTTATTTTGATGATTTAAATTATCCGCGACGTACTTTGAGGTTAAATGATAATCACGAGCTCTAAGCTAACTTGACTCAAAAATTACTAATAAACCACATAAGTTAATGAGATTTTGATTAGTATTAAGTTTTGAGTGGTTGGCTAGGTTGTGGGCCCGCAATGCACGCCGTAACGGCCGATGGATTTGGGGTCGTTACACAGTCTATAATCATATAGGTATTCAAAAACAGATAAATAACACAAGGTGCATGATAAACAAACTGACAAACATTCACAATGATATGAGTGTCTATTGATTCAAAAGAGGAACTAAGCGTTCTTAACCACAACAATCCAGTACTCGGGGAAGAATCAAGTTAGGTTGGGTAGCTACACCCTCGTAGGCGATGTTCACGTTATCCCAACTAGCCAAAAACCCAGGTGTACCTTCCCGACACACTTATACCATAAACTCTCAGCCAAGAAATTTAAAGAATAGAATTCCAACAAATAGCTCATGTCAATAGAATCAACAATAATGGAAAATGAATTACTATGCATTTTCTAACTGGCTAACTGACTTACCTCAAACGACCCAAAAACCTCATTCCTCGCGAGACTCTAACTTGTCGAATTTGATTTCCCAAATCCCTGGTATTCATTTAAACCCAATTTGATTGAATTAGAGTCATTCCATTACCCTAAATAAATCCCAAAATTTTTGAAAATTCGGTTTTTATTGTTTGGGACGTTGTGGATGACGCCACCACATTCAGGCCCTACGGCGTCATTTGAAACGCCAAATTTCAACCTCTTTAGATTTGACATCGTAAGTGACGCCGCCAAAGGTATGGCGTCACTTAAAGCATCGAACCCATTTTGTCTCTGGTTTGGACTCTGTGGGACGTAATGCTCCACAGTGTCCCTCATGTCTGTGTGACAAGGCAGTGACATCGAGTTGCGAGTAGAGTTCGCCTTGAAGAACATGACGAACAAAAATTTACGGAAGAATTACAGGTACATGAGTCGAAGAAATGAACTTGGTGAACAATCGAGAAATAAAATATAATAATAAATTAATTCGAGAAATTTAGGGGTCTTTAGTAACTTCATCCGGGCGCGATGGTGCGAGTCTTGGTGCATGTCGGGCGCAGGAATGCCCGAAGAAACTTAATTAGTAGCCAAAAAGAGGATAAGGACTAGGGGAGTCACACAAGTGAGTGCATTAAAGTGGTTGGGCTGGTGTGTTTTAGGGCTACAAGATGTGCCTCGGGATAAGGAGATGAGCCAAGATGAGGTCCACACTATTAAAAGATTGAGTCAACCCTTCTCCCTCATCTTCTCTCTCTCTCTTCTTTTTCTTCCCTCTCTTCTCTCTCATGCTCCCCAAGCAACCACTGGACTGTGTGGCTGGAGCGGCGTAAAGGCGGCGATTGCGGGCGATCTGAGGTAAGATCCTTCATCTCCTCGTTATTCTCTACGAGTTGGTGCGAGTTTTATTCGCGTTTGTCACGATAACATTTAGACACCATGTCGAGATTTTGGATTCGAACGAAACTCTCGACATTTTGGTGATCCTCACGACGATCAACGTGAGTTTTGTAATAGCAGTAATCGATTTGGGGAAGTTTTTGATTTTTGATGAATTTTTGGGGATTTTTCGAAATATTTTGATTTTGGGTTTTTCGGTGATGATTTCAAACGTTTTGGGGTGTGTTGAAGGTGTTTTTGGCATGGTTTTGAGTTTCTGAAGAAAAATGGACCAAATCGGCTCGAGTCGGGGTGGGAAACACCCCTGGCAGTCCTTCAGGCGGTGGCGCCGCAACTAACGTCGTGGGGCCTTCGCCACAGTGGCGCCTGGAACCCAGTTTTTCCCATAATTTTTGTGGATCTTTGGAATGAATTTGGGGGTACCTAAACGGGTCCAAATACGACCCAGTGCCCAGGAAAGCAACCCGAAATTAATGGGGGATTTTAATTAAACACATAATAAAATGCTAATACAAACAAATTGCAATGAAAATACTTACCAGGTACTTAGTGGACCGGTGAAGAGCGTGCGGGGACGATTTGGTAGCGTGTGAGAGCTGCGAACGCAGAGTATCACGCGGTATTTGTGAGTAAAATCAACTGGAGTATTTACATTATTTCATTTTAGCAGTATTTCCTTGTGGACTATGATTTGTTGAATTCTCTTTGGTTATATCTATTCTTGGTGGTTGATCGGTTTTGTTTTGCTTGGATTTCTTTAATAAGTGGTCTATTTGGGTCTAATTGGACAATATGGTGCTCACAGTCTACACCGTGAGTACACAGATTTTGGACGTGATTAAACCCGCAGTTTAGGATTGTGGTGGTCATATGTTGAACTGTGTGTGACTCTGCGGTGCCCGTATGCGAACTAAGTGTGACTTGGGGCTAAACGCCTTATTCTAGACTGCCTTGGGTTTGTGTAGTCTGTCTTGTAAGTCAGGTTGTAAACTAAGTGCGGTAACCTGGAGGACTTGGGACATTTAGATGCCTTTTCTTTTGCTTCGTGCTCTCGACAATAATTCATCATTGTTATCTCAGTGATTTCATTTATCATAATGTCTTTCATATTCTTTATGATATCCATGCATGATATTAGTTTAGCCATTTATGTAACATTTGATATGTTGTTAAGACTATTGGTATTTCACTCTCTACATCACTGTACTCACCATCTAGTTTGTGACGATGAGCAGACCGAAGAGCAGACGAAGGCAAGGGACTAGCACTAGGCAATTGAAGTCGAGGACCATGAAGCGGTCTCCTCTCGCGTATTGAGTAGGTTATTGTATTATGTATTTATTTTGTTTTGTTGAATATGAGATTATGGGTTATGAGAGACATTGGGCATGTATGATATCATTGGTGTTCTCCTTTGACTTATTATGGATAATGTACACATTTACGAGGTTTCCACACCCTAGGATTTATCTTAACTTAGTGTCTTTGAAGATCATTGATTAGTTTGGAGTTAAATTACTTCCGCTTTATCTGATAATAACTCACTAATTGATTAACTTCACATGTAAATTCTTAATAAATGGTAAAGGGTAAGGAAGGCTAACTAGGCCTGCGTAACTCAACGAGACTGGCTCGAGGGTACACGTAGGTCTAGGCTGGGCGATGCCCAATTCTAGGATTGTGGAATTTGGGGTCGTCACAAGTTGATTTGTTCACCAGGAATAAGTGATTTGTTCACCAACAATGTTAGTGACTTAGTGGTCGATCAGTTTACCTAGGGTTTGTTCGGGTGGATTAACCTATTGCGTAATTTCATCAACATTGTAAATCCGAACGAGAGATATTAGTTATCTCATATTTCGAAATGAAATTTCTCCTACTTAGAAAGAATTGTAATGGCCCAATTTTAATTATGTCGTTATTATTGAGTATTTTCATACGTGGACGCCAGCTCAAGTCTACGGGGACGCCACTGATATGCTAGGATACGCTTAGTTGGGAAGAAAATGTTATTTTTGACTGATCGGTTGTATACTTGCGATGATAATGACTATTTTATCTTATTACATCGCATGTGTGAGTTTATATTGTTGTTATTGAATGAGATAGTGTGACGGGTATTCGCCTAAAAAGTGTGTCGACGTTGGTACTGATAGGGTGAATTATTGGTACACTAAGCCGGGAATGATTTACATAGATAAATACAAATAAATATGAAAAATAATTAATATGGGAACATGTTTCAAACTAAATGTGGTGTCAAAGTTGAGTACGGCAGGTGGAGATGTCAGGTGCCAGGTATCAGAACGCCCAGGGAATCAATAATTGGAGCTTTGTATGGATAAGACCAAGAGACCAAGTTACCATTTTGTGTCACAATGGATGGACTTTATGACCAAATCAAGTCCATTTGATGTGTCTTGGGATGTGGACATCACATTATATCAATGAGGAGGAATAAATATGAGATTTTCATTCATTTCCACCAACTTTTCTTTCTTCTAGTGAGAATCCAAAAATTGGTGTGACAGTTGGGGATTTTATACTGCTGGGTTTGGTGATTTGGAGGAGGATTGAGCTAGGAAACAAGAATCCAAGTTTATATCTACTCTTTCCTCATCATTCTTTAATTTTTGGCTATAGTTTCGTGGGTTTCAGCACAAGTTTTGGAGTGTGAGTTGAGCTTATTGGTTTTGGTGGTGTTTATATAGTTTTGATGGTGGTTTTGATCGTTATTTGATGGATTTGTTGAGGTGGTTGTTGTTGTTGTTGTTGTTGTTTGAGAAAAATATATTTTGTCAACGTTTTTGGTGAAAATTGTTGAACTTTTTGATTTGGCGAGGTTTGCCATGATTTGAAGGTACCCTATGGATGATTTGGAGAACCATAAAAGGACGGAACGAGTTCATAAGGCGACAACGAAGCCGAAGGGTCTCGAGAAAACCCAACGAGAAAACGGGTCAAACGTCGCTAGCGGCACCGTGGGGAATGCGTGAGATTTACTCACAGTGACACCCCTTGTGGCGCCAGAACACAGAAATTTAAAAAAATAAAATAAATAAGTAAATGTTTGGATTTCCGAGTTTTAAGGATTTAAATGATTCATTCGAACAACAAGGACTTAGGATATCATAGTCGGGTACTATACGCGCATTCCAAGGTGAGAACAGGATTGGACCTCGGAGTTTTGGGAATTGAAGTGCGATTTGAGGTGCGTAAACCCCAACAGAAACACATCTGGAGTATTTAATGGCTTCAGTTCTCGTATTGGATATTCTTATTGTTCATTTCGTTCATTTCCATTAATGATCATATGTTTGTTGTTTATTGGTTATCGGATTGGTTTGGGTATGTCGTCGAGGATTATTCAGGACGGTGTGGTATGAGATATAGCAAGCTAGATTGTAGCACATATATTTACGCCCTAGGTGTATTGTGACCCGAGCTACGGGGTGCATGTGTCCGGTAGGTTGGGATTAGTTTGGATTCACCGTTAGTAAATCAAGTGTGACCTACGCTTGATGTGCTCAGCTGCGGCATCCGGATTGATGAAGTATAATCTAGTTTTGCAGTTTCGTTACACATTCGTCTGGTTTTATTGGTATTATTGTTCCACAGTTCTGTTGTTACATTATGGTTATCTGTTGATCATTTTCTATTGGTTGTTAATTACGCATGTGTTGATTTACAGTTGCCTGTTGTTACCGCATATTTGGTTAAACTATTTATTGACTTCGGCTATTATCTACTCAATGATTTACTTTGAGAGTTTACTCACTAGACTCGTCATCTGTATTTGTTAGGATGGCTTGAGTGCAGATCCGGGTATAAGCAGAGGCGCAAAAATACCGGGCGACTACTTTTTATTGTCTATCATTCAGGACCTACTCGTACTTGTATATTTGGTGTTTTCTTTTATTGTTAGGCAATTGAGGACTTTTGAGACACAGGTACAGGTATATATTTATTATTGTCGTCTTATATACAGTGTATTGTTCCGTGTTTTCCACATATAAGTGATGCTCTAAATTTTATGATGAATGAAATTGTAAATTATCATGTTAAGTCTTCCACTAAATTGTTGAATATAAATGCTAAATACTATAATGAATGGAGAATAAAGAACGTTGGTTGCATGTGGGACACAGTAGGGTGGTGGCATGGCAAGGCTGTGGGCCCGCAACGCATGGGTTTTGGGGCCGTCACATTTAAGTTGTGGAAAAAGGGTAGGAAATTAATAAAGCCAAACTTCAATTCAAATTCCTCTACGTGCAAGATAGGCTATGCAGTGTAGCTGATGAGCTAGAAGAATTTGTATCTCATCATTCTCCATCCCTATGGTGACACGACACTCAGATTGTGCCGACGGAAATGCAGGGTCATCCACATTAGGTGCTCGTGGTTGGAATGGTGGCATTATTGGTCCCCTTAGAACCATTAGTGCTCGTGGTTAGAATGGTGGCATTATTGGTCCTCGTGGAACCATTGGTGCTCTTGGTTCTAAGTGTTCCCCATTATCTTGGTTTTCCCCATTATCTTGAAGAGGATCATTGTCGTTATCCTCCACTGTTGGAGAATGCTTGTTGCAAAGTAGGAGTTCAAAAGCGTGTTTCCTCTCTCGCGCTTCTTCAGCGTTCTTACGACAAGTCTTCTCGATCTTCGGATCGTAAGGTAAAGATCCGCTGGAGTTCGATTGACGGAGACTTGCATGCATAAAAGGGGAAGAAAAAGAAAAAGAAAAACCTAAATTAAAAAGGACTTGGTCCCCGGCAACGTTGCTAAATTTTGATCCCTTCCTTTTTAGCTATATTTTTTATTGATTTTTTTATGTTTCTTTTTCAAAACATTTAGTATAGCTTATACTAACTAGATATTTTTGCATTGAAGAGGCAATGAAAAATGCATCCTCCCATATCTGTAAGGTCGGTGATTGTATTAGCAGATCAGTTTTTTTTTTAATTTCTTTGTTTTTAGCTACTTTTCATAATATTAGTTCAATCGAGGTTAAGTTCAATAAAAATATAAATCTCAACTTTTATCGATCACTGATTTATATTGTTGTGGGACTATTCTTTTTATAATTTTCTTTTAGTATTCTATATGAGAAAGATCTAATAACATGAGCTTGTATATATGATTTTCTTCAAACAACATGAAGATGCAATCTCAATTCGTCATTAGGTTTCAAGTTCTTTTAGCGAGATTTTTTGTGATTGATTACCCTTAAGGTCTTAATAAAATACAAGAATTAGTCTCATTGATCAACATGTCGTTAATGAAATGTATTTGAATGAGAAACACTTCATTTTCACAATAAAAATAATTAACCGCTATAATTTTTGAATGATTATTATAAAATGTATTGATCTCTTTGATTGATTGTGCTATAAAATTGTACTGAGAATGATTTTTACAAAACGTTGCAAACATATATAGTTTGAGTTTTTGGTAGAATGTGAAACCTGTATTCCAATTCCTCAGTCAATTGTGAAGTGTGCTTAATGTATGTTTGAAGGATATTTAACAAATATTTTTGTAAATATATACATAAATAAATGTTTACATATAAATTTGTTTTATTTAGTATATTTGTGTTCATGCGCGAAGGGCGAGATCACGACTAGTTGTAAAATAAAGGGAGAAATAGAGTTTTGTAGTTAGATATGGTCTAAGAGGATAATACGAATTAAGAGGAAAATGATAATCTAAGATATTTTTGGGCGCACACTTTATTTTTTAACTATTTATGATATTTTGTCAGACGTGGAGCCCACGCATAAGGAGACAAGAAATAGAGATAAATAGCTAAAGAATAAAGAGTTAATCCATACATTATCATTTTCCTAATTAAGATCACTGTAGGTCCCGCATATGACATGACATGACATGACATGATAAAATGCAAAGCATAGCACATGAACAAAAGGCTGATGACTGAGACAACATGCAGAAGTCTGTAGTGGAACGATTTTTGGTACAAAAAATCCTCCTGTTAATGTTGGCTCAACTCATCATGAAAACCTTTGAAGATCGTGTGCAGTTTACCGTTGATGAAGTCCCTTAAACGAACATTGAATCGCATACCAACTGATCAGGATGCACAAATCAAGGGACTCCTAGCGCTACACCTATACATAGCAAATGTATCATTTTGCGACTCGTACGGTTGATGTTTTCAAAAATAAATTAAAAACACTCAAAATAAATTAAAAAGACATGATAATCTAACACACTTTTGGCTCACACTTTATTTTTTAACTTATTTATGATATTTTGTTAGATGTAAGGTCCACACCTAGGGAAACAAGAAAAAGCTATAAATAGTTAAAAAAATAAAAGTGTTCGCACAAAGTGTGTTAGATTATCATTTTCTAATTAAAAATACTCTACAATTTTTATTTTTATTTTTGTCAAAAGAAATTGTATTTGATATAATGAGAATCATTACATCCATATTACACTGTTAACAATCGGTCTCCATGAGAAGAAACGGAGGCAATGAACCTCGCCATGTCCACTATCAAAGGCCTTTAGAGCACAAGTGATGGGGAAGAACTCCGGATATAACCGAAAAAACAACACTAACAGGAATGCAGCCATCAAGGGAAGACTAAGAAACTATACCTAAACAATTGGATTAAGAACACACAGACCTTATCTTTAACAAAATGTATACATAAAAGATAAACAAAAACAAAGAAAGAGGGACCATCAAAAACCTCTTCTTCAAGATCTAGCTCCACTCATCTTTTTGTAGCACCCCTAACCATATCCTTCAATGCTTACAAGATTATAGAGGAAAAGACAACCTAAGCCGAAGGTAAAAAGGCAAGACGCCAGGGATAAACATGTCGCGAGGATCATCAGCCTAACTGTACTCTTCCTCCTACAACATCTCCATCGCCATTTCGCCTCTAGTCTCCATCACCGAAGCCTGTTTAGGGCATCTACAGATCTGGCCAAACGAAGCCTTAGTACCACTCGATCTCCCAAAATCTCTCTTCTATGCGTTACCCATAAGCAGCTCTGACAATATTCACCTAAACCCCTCTAAAGAACAATTAAAGGGATTGAGTGGGCTGACATGGCGGTCAGTCACGCAAAGAGAGCAAAGGAGGAGAAATGTGTTCTCAGATGTGTAGATCGGACATTAATCACCCCCAAATCCTTCTAAGCAGCGCTGTCGAGAAGAATATGGACGGGAGAAGATAAAGGAAAAAAGGGGAGGGAAAAGGGAAAAGAAAAGACATAAGAGACACAAAAGAACACAAAACAGAGAAGGAGGGGGGTTGTCGGCTAATGCAAGACAACTGGAGCGCTTCAGGGTCACCGGAACACCCCCATTTTCAAAGATAGGGAATGCTACAATGACAGCACAAGTGCACAACATAAAGGTTCAACCCAAAAAAACACTCCACGATGAACATATCTTCATATATCTCCTCTATTTTATGAGTCATTGAAGACGTTTGTACTCTCTCATTATATGATATCAATGCCTTTTAAAATAAAACTAACTCAAATATACACGTTAGTTTTCCAAAATAAAGTCGCCCCGATGTAAGGTTGTAAGTGAGGCAAGGCGGGATAGGGATCAAAATTACCGTCCCCGTTCTCCTGGGGCGCAAGACGAGGATTTATTTCTGAAAATTCTCTGCGGGGTAAACTTTGCCACCCCATGTCCTGCCCCACGGGGGATCCTTATAGAACGGGGAATCCCACGCCCCATCAATTTTGTAAGAGAATATTTATTTTGATCTTCACTCCTTGGTTGTTTTGGCACTTAACTACTTTCTCAATTTTCTTGAGAAACTATTTTTCTCAAATTGAAGGATTAATGTGATTTATTTTATTTTTTATATGGTTATATTGATTGAGTTACAAGTTACCATACTTATTTAAATATATAAGATTTTTAAAACTAGAGTGGTAAATATATTTCAATGATGTTATAAATACAATCTTACATATATCCTTATCATACAAAAATATATATATATATATAAGAAAAATTAATTTAATGATAAAAATAGATTTTATTGTTGGAGATCTTGAGTTCCATTCCATACATTACATATATTTTTAGTAAAAATATAAAACAAAATTATGCTATTTTTAGTAGAAACATTAAAAATGGAGAATTTTATGCAAGGGATGCGAGACAGTGAATCTCTGCAGGGCGAGAACAATCTTCATCCCCACCTTGTCCCGTGCTCTACCCCGTGGGGAGCAAAATGCGGAGAATCCTTGCCCCATCGGGGCGGAGCCCCGCGGAGAACGAGGATTCTCTGCCCCACTTGCAACCCTACCCCGATGGACTTGATAATAACCAACTAACAAAAATAAAAATAATAAATTTTTAGTCATTTTTGCGAATTCATTTATTTTTATTTATTGTTAAGTTCAATTAAGGGGGGAGTATTCAATATTAATTGGAAGATTTGATAGGATTTTAAAAGTGTTTAGAGGATCTTGAAATCAAGGTGTATTTAATTTTGATTTCAAATAATTTTAATGGATTTTTAAAAAGTCAAAGGGTAGTGCTATTTGGACTCGTGAGTCCGGACTCAAAAACTTTTTTTAATTTCAAATACACCCTCGAGCAATTAATGAAACAACCATAATCACTTGTAAAATTCTTATTATATCCCTTAAATATGTACAAAAACTTTAATAACCTCCCTATGAGTCTGGACTCATGAGTCCAAGTAGATTTATTAAAAGTCAAAAGGGGTATTCAATAAAGATTTGGATGGATTTTTATAGATTTTTAAAAAGTCTAGGTGTATTCAATTTTTAAACATTAAGATTTTAATGGATTATGATATGTTTCTATTAAAAAAAAGAACATGACAAAATCTCACTTTTACCTATGAAATTTGAATGGATTTTAGATAAAGTTCATCCAAATCCATCAAATTTCAATCATTTAACACATTGAATACAAAAAAAAAAACAATTATTTCATTTCTTGAAAAACAAAATTTTAGACAACTTTCTATATTCTCGGCATCATCGAACCAGGAGACGGTGATCCCAAAGAGCATATCCTCAAAGTTTCTTTCACTTAATTCCCATAATACCCTCCCATCACCTAACAATATATGCTAAGTACCAAGGGCATTACAGTCAATTCATGAATGCAATTATAAGTGACAAGCCCAACAATGAAACCATCCAAGCAAACTTTACTCTCCTCCATATACCACCCTTGCTTCACAGCAAAACTCCAATCGAACACCGTAACAACAACCAATGATGCACCGCTCTTCGGTGTCCTCACTCGTGGCCCATCTTCTTCGTCTTCTCATCCTCCAAATCTCGGTACACTACATCAACGGTGACAGATGCGATCACCGCGAAGTAGGCGTACAGACTTCGGTGCTCCGCGGCACACCAGAACCGCGCTCTCTCCACAGATTCTCCTCCCGCTCGTCGTCGTTCAAGATAGCGTTGTTCGCTGATTTGCATTATGGAGAGGACGCGTGGACAGCGTGGGGCCCACTCCAGGATGTGGGGTCCACTAGGGTCATGGACAATGTACTTGATTTTGAAAGTCCAGGTAACTCTCCGGATCATCGAGTAATCTTGGCCGTTGATTTTCTGACTTTTACGAAGTAGATGCATCCAACAGCTGATGATTAAATGGTCTTTTTTTTGGTCTAGACAACTTTTTTTTTTTTTTTTTTTGGTAGACCACCTGATATTGGGACTACCGAATTGATCCATTGAATAGTAAAGCTCTTGGTGGTGATTCATCATGTAATAGGCCGTTGATTTTTCTGATTTATTCCGGTGGCCCAATTATCTGTTGGCCCAAGTTGGTTGAGGTGAGCCCAATCCATGATGGGCTTGGGCCTTGAACTTCCATTCAATTTTCTGGATACATTTGAAATGTGTTGTGTTAAGATATGATAGTTGAGATAAAGTTTTGTTTAGATAGATTTATTCTATTAAGATTTGAGATTATTCCGTTGTAACCAAAGATAGTATGGTTGTAATTGTTATACATATAAATAGGTGTTATGTACTCAAGAAAAATACACAATAAACATTATTCTCTTTTAAAAATTAACATGCTGCACACATCTTGATGCACTTCTTTTTTTTTTTTTTTTTTTTATAACTCCAGTGATGCTTTGGTGATGCACCATTATATTGCAACAATCGTTCTTTAAAATAAAAAAGTTCTTTTTCTTCAATGTAGACTTTGTAGTGTACCTTGGAGATCTTATAACGGCAAACAATTTGGCAATAGCAAATGCAAGTTTGTATTGGGATCAAGCAATCTCTCCAACAAGATCGCGTGGTATACCATGGGCGTCCGTTTTTGGAAACCATGACGACGCACCATTCGGATGGCCAATCCAATGGTTCTCCTCCACCGGAATTCCTCCGCTCCAATGCCCACCCGCCACAAATTCTTCGTCTCAGAGTAATTTTTCTCAATCACTATGGCAAAATCATTTATTACTCAACTAATTAGTTTCTTATATAAATCAATCTACCATTCATATTACTAGCTAGCAATATGCAGTATATAGTATTTCTTTTAATGAACGTGTATAGTATAAGATTATTCATTGTGTTTTTGTTAGGAGAAGAATGCAACTTCGAGGGCACGCAAAGGTTGGAACTGATGGAAAGTGAGATCAAGAACAAGCTATCTTATTCTCGAATTGGCCCTACCAATCTACGGCCCAGTATATCCAATTATGTGTTACAAGTGACATCATCAGATGATGATCCAAGACAACCAATCGCATTTTTGTATTTTCTTGATTCTGGTGGTGGGTCGTATCCCGAGGTCATATCAAGCGCCCAAGCTGCTTGGTTTGAGAAAGTGGCACGAAAGCTCAACCCTGATTTAAGGTGACAAATTAATATAAGAAGCGGCTAAATGGACCCCAATTCAGATTTACATTTTTGCTCCTACACGAACCCTCCATATAAAAGGGCTCTTGATCCCATATTATACCCCGCTCAGCCCGCTTACCCATACATACCCACCTTCAGCTAAACTACAATGAAATTTGAGCGAAACCAAATTTATTCGACATTGTGTGTAAATTGCCTACCTCTTTTTTGTGTTGAAATCTTATTCTTGGGGGGTTTTTAGTTGTTTTTGAGTTGGTTTTATGGTGTTGTTGTTGGGTTTAGAGTTTTGATTTGAAGCCTGAATATAGCATTTTAGGCACTAGATGTCGATGGAATCTAAAATATCAAATGATTTCAAGCAAAATCCACTATTTTTATTTGGTTGTTTTCATGTATTTTTTGGACTTGGAAATTTTCTTATTTGTTCTCGTTCGTTGGTTTCGGACACACATGGTCGAGACCTCTAAAAGGTCTCAATTGACTTTTACTGAGACCTCTTTAAAGGTCTCGGCCAACTCCATCCGTTTCACATCGAGATCGTGACCTCTTCATAGTGGGAGGTAATCAAGACCTCTTCAAAGGTCTCAATGGGAGTTGGCTGAGATGATGTGAGTCAGTGAAATCTCTAAAGAGGTCTCAGCCCTGTGCGTCTAAAATCTACGGATGACACTTCTTCACTTCTAGGGCATGACAAGACCAGATCTGACCTTGTTTGACGAAAAAAAAAACCACTCATATTGCACTCCCGCTCTAGTACAAGCGTTCTGCAATGGCCAAATTTGAGAAACAGGGAGGATTGAGGGGTGTTAAGTTGAGGGTGAGGGCAATGAGATGAATAAGGGTATTTTAAGGATTTTAGGGGAAAAAAGAGTGGGGTACCTTCATCAATTGATATCGGGGTATGCTTGAGTAATGGAGTACGTTGTCGTTGAGCAAGTTTGGGATCTATTTAGTTGCTTCCTTAATAAATATTAGGGACCTGTATTTTTTTTATTATTAATTTCTTCTAATTAGTTTTTGAGACTTGTACACTAAAGATTTCTATTTTACAGGATTCCTGAGATTATATTTTGGCATATACCAAGCAAGGCTTTCAAGAAAGCTGCCCCTGTTTCTGGAGTTCAAAAGCCTTGTGTTGGTTCAATTAACATAGAAAGAGTTGCCCCTCAAGAAGCTGAAATGGGAATCATGAAAATCCTCACAAGTAGACCATCTGTAAAGGTTAGATAAAAAAGCATACGTATATATACACACATGCATCATTCATGCATTTTTTTTTTCTTGTCAATTGATAGTGTAAAATACATATTGATACATATCTAGATGGTACATATGATTTATTGAAGGTGGTTTTGGGCAGGGTGTGTTTGTAGGGCACAATCATGGATTGGATTGGTGCTGCCCATACGAGAAGTTATGGCTGTGCTTTGCTCGGCATACTGGTTATGGTGGATATGGAGACTGGCCACGAGGGGCTAGAATTCTTGAGATCATGCACAACCCTTTTTCTATCAAATCTTGGGTAAGAATGGAGGATGGTCAGAAACATAGTGAGCTGATATTGAGTGACATTAATAATTAATTTCATGAACTCTCAAGTATTTAAATTATAATATTCCTCTGGTCTAAGTTTAGCATATAAGAAAAAGAAGGGTCCCGCTATGTGCACCCCTCAAAACACTAAGAACAAGCCACCCTTAGTATTTTGCTCCAACTAATTTGAGATTCATTGGCTTGCTCTTAGTGTTTTGTGGGATGTGCCCAAAAAATAATTGCACACAGAGGCAGAACCAAGAAATCTTGTTGGGGGGAGAACTTTAACCTTTTTTTTATTTCAAACAAAATAAAATATTAATATGAAAAATCAGCATAACAAACTAATAGTTGTAAGTGATTACCAATATAAAAATAATCAGGCTCGTCTTTATACCTATTAAAATACTCACTCAAGACACTTCAAATACATATTTTTTTTACAACACTATGCTTATTATATAGGGAGCGTATGTCGAGCTTAAGGGCAAAGAGCGGGCAACAACGGCAACAGGGGCGGAGATATACTAGCTTGGTTTTAATATTTTATAATTCCTCTGCTCCCATGAACCTCTCCCACATAGTGGTTAATTAGTGGTTTAATTAAAATTAATGATGAGTTTTTTGCCATGTTCGCGGTTAATCTTATACGTCTCAAACGGCTTTCCAATGTGTGGAAAGATTTTTTTTTTTCCCTTTTCATTTCTGAAATTATAAGGAAAAGCTATTTTGTAATTGATTAAATTAACCATTCGAATTTCATTTCAAAAATAAAGCTTATTATGTGTAGGATGATTCGGGTGCAATATTACTCTCATAGTACTGTTTATAATTTTATATAAGATAAGATAAAAGAAAATGTATATAAAATCAAGGAAAAGAATAATATATGTACGTTGCTTGAATAATATTCTTTTAAAAACTTATAAAAAAAATTGCTGTAAAAGAAATACAAAAGAAAAGCGAAAATAAATGTCAAATTAAATAATCTTTAAAAAATGTTAAAATAAATAGATGAAAAATATAAGTTGTAGAATTCGTGCTTATCTTGTAGTAAAAAAAAACAAAAACAAAAACAAAAACAAAAGAAACTCGTGCTTATCTTTTTTGTTAAAAGAAATCGATATATATAGTTATTTATGTTAATTACCTAGCCTATTCATGCTTATCTCATCTCAATTAATCGATATATAGTTTTTTTTTTCAATTGAAGGGCTCTCCCAAAATATTTGATGAGTTTGATTCTTTGATTTCAATTTTCTTGACTTCTAAAGAACTTTCTTGTTTTAAAAAAGAATGAGAGAAATCTTTCTATGGTTTGGGCTTAATTTTTTTGATTCATGGGTCTTTCAATTCTATTATGTTTAATTTGCCTCAAAAAAAAATCTATTACGTTTTAAGCTTTTTTTGTTCTTTGAATCTTCTTGTTGTGTCACTAACTTTACTATTGTGAGTTCTAGTACGGGTATATAAGATAATATGTTGACAAAAAACTAAAGTTACCAAATTTTTGGATTCATTATTATAAAAAAAACTAGATTCTTGGATTTAATTACGATTATAAAATAATATAGTTATCAAAACTAATTAATTATTTCTCAAAAAAAAATAATTAATTATCTAACATCGTTAGACATACACATTAATTAAGATTGTGTAACGTCTATATTGATTACGTAATAATACCTACTCTGAGCACAAATCACTCCCTTGATTATGTGCAGTGATTTGTGCTACCTTATTCAGATGTTTCCTTTTGTATGTAATCTCTATATATAGAGACATGTAATAGATCAATACATAACATAAAATATAATAAACTTATTTTATTCAAAATTTTTTATGGTATCAGAGCCGCATAGGCCTTTGCCATGGCAGAATTAACGCCAACTATGAGTCATGGTTATGTTTCTTCTCAAACGCCTTGAATGAGTGTTGCTCCAACGAGCAATCTCAATTTTTCCTTCAGAAATTCATTCACTCAAGGAATCAATATCAAATTGGATCAAGACAATTACATCCTCTGGAAGTCTATCGTCGTCGCCTTTGTGAGGGGAATCAAGTTTGAAGGTTTTCTCTATGGCATGAAGTCGTGCCCTCCTTTATTGCTCGGATCGGGCGAGATCAACTCGGAGTATGAAGATTGGAGTAGCAAGGATCATATGCTCACTTGCTTGCTTCTTAACTCCTTTTTTACCAAATATCTCCAACCGATCACTGGATCTATCACATCTGCTTACTCACTCTGGAAAGCCATCGAAGATATGTGTTGTGCTCAAAATCGAGCCAAGATCCAGATCTGTCGTTCAAACCTTCAAACCACAAGGAAAGGTACTCAATCCATAATTTCTTATTTGAATCTGATGAAGAAATTTTTAGATAATTTGGCTACAACTGGTGTACCTTATCCTGTTGGTGATCTCATCTTTTGTGTTCTAACTGGGCTTGATGCGGAGTATCTTCTTATTGTTACTCTTCTCCAAGAGAAAACCGACTTAACATGGCCTGCCCTACAAGCTTTTCTGTTGAATTTTGAAGCAAGATTGATACAATTGCAGAATCTGCAAGCCCTATCTGCCTTATCGGTGAGAACTCAAGTGCACTAACTTCAAATTCTTCAACACCCATGAAAAATCTGACTCAACCACGCACCAACAACACTCCAAATCACTTTTATTCAAATACCTCTCATAAATTATTTCGAGGAGAATTCAGATCTAGAAGAGGTGGTGGTCGTGGAGGGGGACGTCAATTTAACAACAATAATTATCCTACCTACCATATCTGTGGAAAAATCGGGCATACTGCAGCTTATTATTATCATCGTGAAGATAATGCCTATATGGGATCGGTTCTCAATTCCCAACCACAACAGCCACATCCTCAACACGCTCCTTCCTTAGCATTCGTAGCATCAACCACTTTAGTTTTTAATTCTGGTTGGTTCTTTGATAGTGGCGCTACTAACCATATCACTTCTGATCCGTCCATGTTGAACAATTGGTTAGAGTATGCAGGTAATGAACGGATTATGGTTGGTAATGGCTCTCAAATTCCTATCACATTAACCGGTTCAACGAATCTAAGTCATCTTTTTAAGATGTCTGATACCCTTTATGCTCCTTCCATTAAAAAGAATTTAATCTTTGTGTCTAAACTCACCACTGATAATTCTGTGTTCCTTGAATTTCATGTCGATAAATGTCTTATCAAGGATGCTCATACTCACAAAGTTTTACATCAAGGGATCCTTAAAGACGGCCTCTACCAATTTTCTCCTTCATCAAGTCAGTCTCCTCCTCAATCATATGTTGCAACTCTTACCACTAGGCCATCTTCTTCTCTTTTCGAGTTAAGACACTCTCGCTTCTCAGTCTATCGTTCAACAAGTTCTTCGAGTTTGTAATAAAAAGTGTCCAGTTAATGTTCATCGAGTTTGTAGTGCTTATCAATATAGGAAATCACACGCTCTACCTTTTCAATTGAATGATAAAAAAGCAACTTCTATTCTTGATCTTGTGCACACAGACTTATGGGGTCCTTCTCCCACCCTCTCACCACAGGGCTACCTGTACTGCATACATTTTGTTGATGATCATAGTAGATTTACATGGGTCTATCCCTTGAATCATAAATCTGAGGCATTCCAAACCTTTATTACCTTTCGTACACTAGTAGAAAAACATTTTTCACGCCCTATTAAAGCCATTCATTCTGATTTCCATTTCAAGGTTATCTTCGCAATCATGAGATTCTTTTTTAGCATCCTTGTCCCTATACTCACTAACAATATGGAAGGGTCGAATGCAAACATAGGCATATAGTTGAGATGTCCCTCACATTACTTGCTTAGGCAAAACTCCCTACTACTTTCTGGTGGGATGCCATTTCAACAGCAGTTTTCTCATAAATCGATTTCCCATTCCAATGCTCAAGGGTATCAATCTGTATCAGGCTCTCTTTTAAGTCCCACCTGATTATTCAATTCTTCGAGTGTTTGGGTGTGCATGTTACCCTTATCTTCGACTCTACAATTTCAATAACTATCAATTTCGGTCCCTCAAATGCCTATTCCTTGGCTACAACTCTTCATATAATGGATATATATGTTTATGTCCTTCCAACAGATATTACATCAGTCGTCATGTCATTTTTTATGAACACGACTTCCTTTATCCATCAATGGTTCCTCCACATGACGATCCTCCTTTACAATATGAGCCTTACATGTAACGGCCCAAATTAATTAAATCGGGATTTGTGTTAATCACGAGGATTAACGGGTAATTTGGGCATTACGTGGATAGCTGGGTTAACTTGAAAATGAGTACCCAGGCTTGTATTATGTTATTTGTGCATGTTGTTTGTTTATTATTGTGATGGGAAGTTATTATTATTTATATAAACATCACATGTGTGTAAGTTGATGTCGGGCAAGGATGAGCGCTAGGGTGTCGTGGCGTGAGGCAGGCCAACGCGGGGGTTCGGAAGTAGTAAAGCCGAGCGTTGGGTTTTGATTAGATTAAATTTATTAAGCATGACTAAGGTGGAGGATTTAATTTAATGGAAATTTAATATAACCTTAGGATAAAATTATATTTGGTGCACTAAGTATGGGATCACCTCGGGGTGCGTGCGGGACGCGGGGCACCGGGTGCCGAGTAGTCGGGAGACTAGTATGACCCTATTTATAAATTTTGGGAATTTATTGAGTAGATTTGGTAATTTATATAGGCCAAATCAATTGGAATTGTAAAGTCCTATAGTTGTGGCTGAATAAATTGGCATCAGTTGGATGTTCCTCGGGATGCACAACAAGGCAGTTTGAGGTCACTAGTGTTAAGATAAGGTGTTAGTGAGTTGGGTGACACAGGGTGGTTGGTGACCACAGGATTGTCCTCGAGATGGGTGTACACAGTTGATCAAGAACCAACTATATATACATGTTTGACCGATCAAACAATGAGGAAGTGGATAATTGAGAGAGAAGAGGAGAGAGATCGGTGGAGGAAGAGGGAGAAGACCATAGCTGGAGTTGAGAGTGTGATTCAAGGCATCCAACAATAAGATCCCAAGGTATGATTCATCAAACTTGGGTTTTTATGAGATTTTGGTTTTGTTGGTTAATTGAGGAAATTCGAATTATTGAAGTGATAAACACTGTATTTTGTTGAGATTTAGTGTTTAAGAGCTTGGTATTCCATTGTTTTGATGGTTGAGCAAGTTTGAGAGAAGTTGGATAACTTTGATCAAATGGGTTTTGAAACATGATTTTTATGATTCTTTGATTTTGAGGTTTAAGCTCGATAAATTCGTGTTTAATGATGTTTTTGGGTGTCAATGAGGCATGTGGGAAGTGGGAAAATCGATTTGAATGGGTTTAGGAGGTGCTGGAATCCAGAAATTTGAATCTGGAAATGCCTGACAGAGTGCTCTTAGCGCGCTAATAGCTGGAATTAGCGCGCTAATTTCTTTCTGGAAATGATGATGATTAGCGCGCTAATGATCATCTGGAATAGAATTTAGTGTGAAATTGGACATAATTGATTATAAACCAAATTATTGACCAATAAACCTTAAAATTTGGTCCCAGGAGGCTCAAGACATTGGAATTGAGTCAGGAATTAGTCGAGGGTCGAACCGGGGGTATTTTCGGGGTTTGTTGAGCACAGATTGAGGTATGTAAAACCCAATTGAACACCACTATTGCATTTACTTATTCTATCCATTGAGCTTTATTTCTTTGTCAATCTAAATCCGATTGTGATGGGAACGATAACGTTCCGACGATTTTTTTTCGGGTGTGTGGGGTTTCTTCTTCTCAAATGTATTTGGTGACTAGGATACAGTCAGCGGGGTCTTTGGAGTAGGGTATGACTGGGCCACTGATCCTAGCTTCACTGGCGGTATTTATTGCACACCCAGTTTGTTTTCTTGGTGTTGGTATTCATGCATTTCTTTTTGAGCAGTTGACTGCGTTATTTCCTTGATTATTGCATGATTATTTAACATTGTTTATTGGTTTCCATTTATGTTCATAAATTGAAATGCCTGGTGGTTTTCCTTGGGATTTTACTTACTGGACTCGTTATCTGGTTTTTGTGATAACTGAGTGCAGATACCAATATCAGCAGGGGTAAAAAGATCTTTGGCGATTATATCTATCTTGCCTACGCCGAAGCCTGCTAGTACGTATGTTGCTAGTGTATTATGTTGATATTTTGTATTACTTTGGGATGAGAGACTACAAACACTTCCATACTTGTATATATATTGGTATAGTTGATCGCCTATATGCAAGTATAGCCGGGTTTTCCACTATAGATTGAATTAAATAACTTTATATAATGTTTCTTTTATTAAAACAAGACTTCCGCTGTTGCTTATGGATAAATAGCTCTAATTTGAAGATTCTTAGACGATGGATAGAGATATGACGTGGCAGTTATTTCTGGTGCATGAGCTGAAGAAGTAAGTAATTAGCACGGCGACCCGTAAATGGGGCCGCCACAGTTTGGTATCAGAGCTTAGGTTTAAGGAACCCAGGGAGTGAGGTGTGGGTTATGGTTACCTCTGATACCGCCACAGTTGGTATCAGAGATAGGGTTTGAGAAACCTAGTGTTGAGGAGCTTAGGTTTGAGGAACCTAGGTAGGAGGATAGAATGGAGGTTATAGTTAGCTCTTATATGGTTACATTTGATATCAGATTGAGGTCAAACTTCAGGAATTGGAGTTAAACAAGAGCATAAATTTTTAATGAACTTATATGTGGAAACCCGATGAATTGCCTAGAACTTTAGTTGGGAAGTGATTGTGAGGCGGGTAGATTAAGGAATATATATACGTGTATGATTTGATTTTGTATTACATATGGTATACGTATATGCTGAGTCTGGTCCGACGCACGTTTTGTGGTGCAGTTTTTGATGGACGGACAGACTCCGACTATTGCTCCGTCTACTGTTCAGCCGGAGGTTGGTGATGCGAGTGATTCGACATGTGAGATGGTGACTCTGTTGTCATTATTATAGAGGGTCATGGAGCAACAAGTTTTACATCAGGCACAGATGGCAGAGGTTGTTGAGTACATTCGGGGTCAACGAGATAGGAGTTCTGAGCACCGGACGAGAAATGAGGGGAAAATGGTGAATGTTACTACACCTGCACCTGTTGAGCAGCAACGACAGCAATCTACGCCACAACACCAGTATAGACATCAGGGTGACCGGGACAGGGGTCAGAGTGACCGGAGTCAGGGTTAGGGATTTGATGACAGGTATACCGGGAGGCGTAAGACACGCAGATGTTTTAGGTGTGGTCAGTGAGAACACTTGCGATATGAGTGTAGAACACCATCACCACGACAGGATCAAAATCCGGACAGAGACAGAGTGCACGAGGTGGCACAACCCAATACAGGAGCTACCAGGCAAATTAGGAAGAGAGAGACGCGCAAATGTTATAAATGCGGACAGAGAGGACATCTAAGGGTTAGTTGCCAGACACCAGCGGCTGCAATAGTCGAATATCATAGAAGACGTCGAAGACAAGCTGCAAAGGAATCGCAACAGAGAGAGGTAAGGGACAGACAATACGAGCTGGTGAGGAGTGAGACTATGCAACAATCAGAAACTCCGACTAGGACACCAGATGCGGCTAATTCTGTTGTGCCAGGTACTAGAGGTTCACAGGAGGGATCGCCACATGTTCCGAGATGTATTTATTGTGGAGTGAGGGACATATACATAGGGAATGTGCGTCGATCTGGATGGCATCGGTATTGGTGGAGCTGTTGAGTGTTCAGGCTTCAGGTTCAGAACGTATCTGAACAATACGTTAGGCAATTACTGAAAAGAGTCAAGTATATTTTTGTGTAAATTATGGAAATTGGTAGTGCTATGTATAAAAAAAACTATTAAGTTGTTTCCATTTTGGATACAAATGAAACTTGAGGATGTTTGTTAAGATATATGTATGGTATAGGAATATTATGGTGAATGGATGGTTGTTCAAACACCGTAACAAGAGAAATGGTATATTTCGGGTAATCAAAAATTTGAGGCCAAATTCAGACTGTATTGATGACATTGAGGGAATATAGACTGTGTGTGAAAATTCAGAAGGTGAAGTCCCGGGGCATGTTATCAATAGTCAAGATTTATTCTTTATAAAAGACAAGATTTTAGCAGTGATTGACTTGAAGACATCAGAGACTGTTACCGAGATATGAAATTCTTGTGTCTAGTAAGATACTACGATGATTTGTACAGGATTTCTCCATGATTGCAGCATCAATGACGAGGCTGACAAAAGAAGGATGTTTTCTTTTAGATGGTCTGAGGAGTGTGAGCAGGCATTCCTGGAGTTGAAGTAAAAATTGATTTCTGCACCAGTGTTGACATTATCTGAGTCAGTGAAGAGTGTGATCGGTTACACTGATGTTTCAAGGACTGGACTGGGATGTGTTCTGATGCAAGAGGGACGACCAGTGGCTTGCTTATCCAAGCGATTGTAATCGCATGAATGTAGTTACTCTGTATATGATTTGAAGCTTGCGACAGTTGTATTTGCGCTAAAGCTTTGGAGGCGTTATCTGTATGGAGAGAAGTTGTGCTTTACACCAACCATCAGAGTCTACGCTACATTTTCACACAAAAGGATTTTGATATACGTTAGATGAGATGGTTATAGTTGCTAAAAGATCCTGATTTACGATCGAGTATCATCTTGGTATGGCCAATTTGTGGCGGATCTTTTGAGTAAATGCAGAGTCGACAGTCAGAGCAGTATGCGATATATGGGACTGTTGGATGCAGCATCAATTATGAGCATGTCAAATAACTACGCATGATGCTCAGATTTGCGGTTAGATGAGGGTACCGACAGTGTCACTAGGGTAAGTAATCGGAGTGTCAGAGGGCTGATGGGCTCGATGAGTGGTTCAGTGGTTTGGCACGGGATTCTGAGTGCACTGATTGAGCGAAGACGTTTGACGGATGTTTACGGCACCAAGATCGACTATGGGTACCAGCCGTGCTAGAGATACGTGATAGTGTTTTAAAGGGATGCGCACAGGTCGCGATACACCATTCATTCGGGCAGAACCTAGATGTACCATGAATTGCGAAGATTGTCTTGGTGGTTAGGAATGAAGGCTGATATCAGCAAGTACGTTCGAGGGTGTCAGACATGACAGCAGGTGAAAGCGGAGCATAGACAACCTGGTGGATTGTTGCAGCCATTAACTATTCTTTGATGGAAATGTGAAATCTTTTACCATAGATTTTTGTCAGAAAGTTATCGTAGACATTGGGGCTATACGAGGCGAACGGGGAAGTGATGACAGAGTACCTGAGATGTCGATCTCCATAATAATCGACAGGGATCTCAGGAGGACTTTGGGGTTTTGAGAAACGATGCAGGAGTAGTTGGAGGTTCATGGGAGGACTATCTATTACTGTGAAAGTTCGCTTACAACAACTATCAAATTAGTATCGGGCTATCGTCACTTGAAGCCTTGTATGGGAGGCCCTGCAGATTTTCAGTACATTGGGCAAAGCTAGAGGATACAGTTACGATAGGGTCAGGGATGATTGTGGATCACACAGGAAAATTTGGCAAAATTCGTCAGAGGCGGCGAAGATGGTGAAAGACTTTATGTGGTTTAACCCCACTTATTTTTATGGGGTGAGCGATCCAGAGTTAGTTGGGTGTTAGTTGATGACGCATCGACAGTTACATTAGTTATTGGAAGTGTCGGAGGTTGAATAGGCACAAATTTTGGGGTATTGCCTGAGAGGACAAACGACGGCCTGGTGGACGACTTATACTGATACACAACCGAAGCCGACGACTTGGGCTGAGTTTTATCAGTTGTTCTTACATATATATTCCGATAGAGGTACAACTGAGGCTCAAAGAAAAGTTTCTCGCGTTGAGGCGGGGTACCATGTCTGTGGTTGCATACATTGAGAGATTTAGGTATTTGATGCAGTACGTCATAGATGTGGTGAACATCGAGAAACTCCAGATTTATTACTTCATCAGGGGATTAGATGAGAAGATCGCTGATGTTATTGTTACGAGTGGAGCCAACACTTTGCAGGCTTTATATACGATAAGGTTTTGGCTCGTGAGACATACTTGCTGCAAAGTGAGGAGCGATCGGGTCAAGTTGGATAGAATTCTCGGTCTAATCACAAGCCGAAGAAACAGAGGGATGAGTTTAGCAGCCGGTGCAGGCCAGAGATAGGGTCGATGTTGTTGCACTGTCGATCCGGGAGGAGACTAGACAGGCTGTTGAGGATACTTATGAGTTTAATTGCTTATTTTGTTGTTTTATTTCGTAGGTGAAGCTATTGTTTTATTACCTACGCGATTGAGGACGATTGATGTGTTCATTGGAGGATGTTGATGAAAAATTGATTGATCATGCGATACACAAGGCCATAACGAGGGCTATCGGGTGACGAACTAGGATTGAGCGCTATCACTGGTGGATTCCCAGAGGGATGTGTTATGGGGAATGGGCCAGGTGATGCGTACACTAGTGGGAATCCCGACGTACCAGAGTATGGTTTATGTAACGGCCGTTATTTATTAACGCCGTTATTTACCTTATTTCAGATTAGGACGCCAGCTCGGACGACACGTGGACGCCGCGGATAGATTAGGCATGTTCCGGACCTAGGTATTGACTGTGTAATATTGTTTTTTCTAATTGTGGTGATTTATTGATATTTTCATTTTCTTGATAATGATATAATATCTGTCACTGGTGTGCATTTAAAATAAACTTGTCGGGCGAGTTGTGAGCCGGGGTTTTAGTTCGGTGAACGCGCCAACGCGGAGTTTGGTAGTAGTTGAGGCTAGGCGTTGGGGTTTAATTAGATTTAAATTATTAAACATGCTATGGTTGAGGATTCTATTTAATTAAATGCAAATATATAGTCTTAAGCTAAGGTAGGGAAATTAAATTGGGTACACTAAGTGTGGGACCGCCTCGGGAAAGTGTTTGGGACACGGGGCACGGGGTGCCGAGTGGTCGGGGAATTAGTGTGACCATATTCACAAATTTATAGAATTTATTGATGACTAGAATAGGTGTTATAAATTAAATCAAATTGGAGTAAATAAAATCCTATAGTTTGAACCGAATAATCAAGTACATTTAGGATAAGCCTCGAGATTCACAACAATGAGATTCAAGGCTAGATGGTGTCTTGATAAGTCTCTAGGAATTTGGTGACACGGGGTGATCAGAACCGTCCGATCTTCCTCGAGATGCGCACGTACGCTAGATTAAAAATCCAACTATATATATGCACACAATCGATGGATCAAACATGCAAAAGGAAGCATTGTTCTTCAAGAAATTGTGAGGATATCAAGGAGAGGTCCGAGGTTGGAGAGGATGATTTGAGGCTTGGGGGAGATGATTCTCGGGCGTCTAACACTCAAGCTAAGGTAATAAATTTTCATTTTTGTTGATTTTTCATTAAAATGGGTATTTGAGTGAAATTGTGATTTTGAGAGAATTCATCACTGTTTTTGTTTAAATTTGGTGTTTTTGAGGTTGGTTTGATAAACCATTTAAGTTGGAATCGAATTTGTGGAAAATGGAGGTGTATTGTGGATTTCGAATTTTTGAAAAAAAATTCTATGTGATCCGAGAATTGGGTTTGTTCTTGGGGTTTTGTGTGAAATTTGGAGGATTTGGAGGTCTTCGATGGATAGAGAATCGATAGGAGTAGAGGAGAGAAGAAGATTGAAGAGTGAAAAAAAAAAAAAAAAAAAAAAAAAAAAGAGAAAACAGAGACGAAAATCGTCTCGGTTATACCAGAGACGATTTCGTCTCAGGAAGGGGACGCACGCGCAAGGCGCGTGCGTCCCCCAAACCGGGCCGACCGGAGCCAAGGCGGTCCAACACACTGGACCGGACCGGTCCAGGTGGGGCCCACTAGAAAAAAAAAAAAAAAGATTAAAAATTAAAATAAATAAATCTAAATAATATATTATATATATACTAATTCTTTGGAAAATAGGAAAAATATGTGAAAAATATCAGGAAAATTGGGAAAAAATTCTAGAAAAATATAGAAAATTAGAAAAAGGTAGAAAAGTGGTTTCGGGACTTTTCGGGTATTTTTAGAACCCCGACATAGCCCTAGAGAGGTACCACAACTAAAAAAATTGTAAATTTTTATAAAATAACATAAAATTATAGAATATGTTCTCAAAAAGTATAAAACACTATAAATGGACTTTGGGACCAGGAAACCATAGCTTGGACATTGGGGAGCTAGGTGGGGCGTATCGACGGTCCGAAAAGTCTGAGTGCGTATTTTCGGTACGTAAAACCCAACCGAACACCACTACTCGCATTTACTTATTTATTTCCATTGAGCTTTATATTTCCTTGAAAATCTATGATTTATATTCCTACTGAGACGGTTATGGTACCGTCTATGTATCCACGGGTGGTTGAGGTCGCTGGCTGGGTGTGTAGCGCGTGATCTAGGAATTCGGTAGATGATATCCCGAGTTGGACTCCATTTCACGCGTTCGATTAGCCCACTAAGGTTAATGTCGCTGGGATACAGTCGTAGGGTCGGAGGCATGAGCCACGACCAGGGCTCCTGGTCCTAGTACGCACTTAGTAGCTGTGTTCACCCCCTTTTGTCTATCGTTGTGTTTATATACATGCGATTAGCTTTGAGCAGTTGTCTGCACATTTTCCTTCTTTCCGCATGTTTATTTAACACTACTTGTTGGCTCCGATAATTATTTCATTAATTATTTATGCACGGTGGTTTTTCCTTGGGATTTTACTTACCGGGCTCGCCATCCGGCTTTGTGGTGGCCGAGCGCAGATCCTAGTACTAGCGAGGGGCAAGGGGATCATCGGCGATTTCATCCGACTTGCCTACGCCGAGGCTCTTGGTATGTGTGCAAATATTATCATGTTTTGATATTTTGTATTATCTTTTGGGTTGGGAAACTGGATATACACTTGTACCGGTATACATACTATTACAGTTGATCGCCTGTATGCACAGTACAGCCGGGTTTTCCACTATAGGTTTGATCAGTAAGACTTTTACATATATATAATGTGAATGCATTTTGTTAACCTTAGAAATTCTTAAATTTGTTAATTTCTTCTAAATGATCAATTAAGTGACTATAACAACTTATACGATAACTACCCTAAGTACGAAGGTAGACGAGTGACGTGGCAGGCGTTTCCGGTGCACGAGCAGGGGAAATGGGAAGCCACGGGGCGGCCTCGGAGTTTGGGGCCGCCACAGTTGGTATCAGAGCAAGGTTGATAGGGCTCTGAATTTAAAAAAAAAAAAAAAGTTTCACAAGATCTTAAACTTTAACAAACTAGATGTGGAAACCCGATGGGTCTGCCTAGAACTTTTAGTTGGGAAGCAAGAAAGCGGGTAGAGCTAGGATTGTTATGTGATATATGTATTGTTGTATATATATACTTTACGAATACGTATATACGAGGCGATACTGAGACACGCATCACGATGCAGACACGATGGATGGACAAGTCTAGTGATACCGCGAGGCTTCCGGATCGTCGCTCCTTAGAGGATCGAGTTACGGCGCATGAGACTCGGATAGCCGAGATCTTACGACTATTGAGAGAAAGCGGCCGCTATGATGGCCTGGATTAGCTATGTCTAGGGAGGCAAGTGGCGACTACGGGACCCACAGAGACCCCAGTTACTCTTACTCGGGTGGTGGTACCCGAGGTTCGAGCGATCGATACTACCCCGTAGTAGCGACAGGTGGAGACACCGATTCCTACACCTACGCGACGAGAGAGGTTACCCCGACGGTAGTGTCGAGTATGTGATGGATCCGCGAGCCGGGAGGTTACGGGATTTCCTCAAGTTTCGGCCCCGCTTACTTTTATGGAGGAGGAGACCCGAGGCTGCGGGAGATTGGATTTTGTCGCACCGCGCCTACACAAGGAGTTGAATACGGAAGAGAGGTTCGAGCGAGACTATCGGGACGTGTTTTAGATCGATGCCGCAAGTGTGGTGGACTAACTACCGGGAGACGCATGCCGATCCCGCAACTGGGCGAGTTCCGAGAGATATTTTATGACCAGTTCATACCTATGGAGGTACGATTGAGATTGAGGAGGAGTTTTTATCCCCGAGAGCGGGGAAACCGGAGCATGATGCAAAGTATATGGATAGGTACCGATATTTCGCAGCGAGTTCTCGATGGATATCGCCGGCACGAGAGCGATTACGGATCTACTACTTCATTCGGGGAGTGAGGGATGACATTGCCGCCGCGATCGTATCGTCGGGGGCACCAAACGATTCGGAGCGATGTTTGAGCGAGCACTTACCTACGAGACGTTCTTGATGCGAGAAGAATGGTCTTCCTATGACAAAGATCGGCCGAGGTGGAGGTTGGGCGAGCTCTCGACAGATAGGAGGCCGAAGAGACGACGGGACCGGTTTAGTAGAGGTCGCCGGGATGGCAGAGACGAGACGTCGGGATGGCGGGGATCGGTATAGGGAAAGCGGCCTATACACACCATAGCTCCAACACCGGCGGCGGCGGCGGCCTCGCAAGCACCAAAGTTAGAGATCGGGGTGGCCGAGACGGGGGTCGAGGGACGGGGTCGGGAGCCGAGATCGGATGATGCACGGACCGGGAAACGGGAGACACGCAGATGTTTCCGATGCGGTCGGAGGGGACATTTGAAATTGGATTGCCGGTGCCATCTCCACGACGGGAGCAGGTCGAGAGAGAGACAGGGTACATGCGTAGCACGCCGGATCCGGGAGCCACCGAGACGGCTAGTTGAGGGTACGTTACTTATTCATAGTAGACTTATTCATGCCATGTTTGACTCGGGTAGTACATTGTCATTTATTGCGGGACGGTTAGTGGGGGAGTTAGGGTTGGACACACACACACTGTAGAGACCCATCTTGTTCTCAAGACGGTGGCTGCTGGGGATAAGATTTACCCTAATCGGATAGTTCGGGACGTCATGGTTGAGGTTGCGGACATCGCTACACACCGATCTCCGAAGCATCTTGGAGTACCTAGAGTTTGATGCACTCTTTGGTATGGATTGGCCGGGCGACTTACCATGCACAGATAGATTGTTATGGGAAGAGGGTAGAGTTCCGTATTCCGGGTTTACCGAGTTTACATTGATCGGAACGCTCCGAATTGCCTATTACGAGGGTAGATTAGCGATCGTCGGGAGATGGAGGACTTTGCAGCCGATCGTTGAGTCTGAGACCGGAGTATCTTTTAGGATCGAGGACATACCTATAGTCCGAGAGTTCGCGGACATTTTCCCAGATGATCTACCCGGATTACCACCACCACGTGCGATAGAGTTTATCATAGAGTTGTTACCAGGGACCCAAACTAAATCTAGCGAGACCTTATCGTATGTCGCGCTATGGAGCAGGAGGAGGTCAGGAAACAGCTAGAGGAATTGTTGGCGAAGGGATTTATTCAACCGAGTATGTCACCGTGGGGAGCACCAGTGTTATTTGTGAGGAAGAAGGATGGATCGATGAGGATGTGTATGGACTATCGGAAGTTGAACCAGGTAACGATTAAAAATCGTTACCCGCTTCCGAGGATTGACGATCTGTTTGACCAGCTGACGGGTGCACAGGTTCTTCTCGAAGATCGATTTACGCTCGGGATATCACCAATTGCGGATTCGAGAAGAGGATATCAAGAAACGACTTTCGCATACGGATACGGGTTGTTCGAGTTTACGGTGTTACCGTTTGGTTTGACGAACGCTCCGGCGAGTTTTCATGGATCCGATGCATGAGTATCGAGACCCTACTTGGACCGATACGTGATAGTTTTCATTGACGATATCTCGATATACAAATGGACGCGAGAGGATCACGAGAGTCATCTTCGATCGGTGTTGACGACGTTGAGGGAGCATCGGCTGTATGCGAAATTCAGTAAGTGTGAATTCTGGATGAAGGAAGTGAAGTTTTTGGGACATGTGATCAGCGGTCAGGGCATTTCTGTTGAGGGAGACAAGATTAGAGCGGTGATTGACTGGAAGAGACCAGAGACTGTTTTTGAGATACGGAGTTTCTTGGGTTTAGCAGGTTACTACCGCCGATTTGTACAGGATTTCTCCACGATTGCAGCACCAATGACGAGGTTGACGAAGAAGGATGTTCCATTTGAGTGGTCTGAGGAATGTGAGCGAGCATTTCTAGAGTTGAAGAAACGGTTGACGATCGCGCCAAGTGTTGGCATTACTCGAGCTGGGAAGGAGTTAACAAGTATACACCGATGCATCGGGGAACGGATCGGGATGTGTTCGATGCGGGAAGGACGACCGGTGGCTTATTTATCCAGCGATTGCGACCGCATGAGCATAACTACCCTGTACACGATTTGGAGCTTGCGGTTAGGTTGTGTTTGCGCCGAAGGCTTGGAGACACTACCTCTACGGAGAGAAGTTTGTGCTTTACACGGACCATCGAGTCTACGCTACATTTTCACACGAAAGATCTTAATATGCGTCGAGAGGAGATGGTTAGAGCTGTTGAAGGATTACGATTTTACGATTGAGTATCATCCGGAAAGGCTAATGTAGTGGGCGATGCATTGAGCGAGATGTGAGGTTGACAATCGGGACCGAGACTCGACACATGGACCTGTTGGAGATGGCGTCGGTTATGAGCATGTCGACCTTTCGGTTATGCAGATCTACTGATTTGTGGTCGATGAGGGCACCGACGTTGTCACCTGGAACGGGTATCGGAGTGTCGAGGGTCGATGGGCTTTATGGGCGGTTCGGTGGATTGGCACGGGATCCCGAGTGCAGCGATTGGGCGGAGACATCGATGGATGTTTGCATGATCGGGGTCGACTATGGGTACCAGCCGTGTCAGAGATACGAGATAGTATATTAGAGGATGCTCATCGGTCGCGATACACAGTTCATCCGGGCAGAACCAAGATGTACCATGACTTGCGGAGGTTGTTTTGGTGGCCGGGGATGAAGGCTGATGTTGGTGAATATGTTCGAGGATGTCACATATGTCAGCAGGTGAAGGCGGAGCATAGGCGACCTGGAGGATTGCTGCAACCGTTACCCATTCCTCAGTGGAAGTGGGAACACCTCGCTATGGATTTTGTCGTGGATTACCCCGACTTCGAGGCGACATGATGCAATTTGGGTGGTGATAGATAGGTTGACGAAATCGCACACTTTATACCGATTTCGATGAGGTATACTTTTCACCGTTGAGCGATTGTTCGAGCGCAGAGATCATCGATCGCATGGGGTACCAATCTCCATAGTATCGACCGGGATCCCAGGTTCACTTCGAGATTTTGGGAGGCGATGCGGGAGCGATTTGGTACTAGGTTGCAAAGACGGCTTATCACCCGCGAACAGATGGCCGCCCGAGAGATTGATACAGATTTTAGAGGATATGTTGAGAGTGTGCATTTTACGGTTTGGAGGCTCATGGGAGGATTACCTACCACCTTTGTGTGAATTTGCCTACAACAACGGCTATCGAGCTAGTATCGGGATGCCTCCTTATGAGGCGCCGTATGGGAGGCCCCGCAGTCACGGCGTGTTGGGCGAGCGGAAGATACGATTACGATTGGGCGGAGATAGTTGTTGATCACACAGAGAAGATTCGACAGATTCGTCGAGGCTTCGAGCAAAGCACAGATAGGCGAAGAAATACGCGGACGAGATACCACGACGATCGAGCTATGAGGTTGGCGATATGGTTTACCCGAAGGTTTCTCCTTGGAAGGGCAGCGCAGAGGTTTGGGATTAAGGGAAGCGGCGCCGAGATTTGTCGGACCATATCGAGTTGTAGCGAAGGTTGGCGGTGTGGCGTACGATTAGATTTGCGGCGGAGTTAGCGGGGATTCATCCTACTTTCCACATTTCGATGTTGCGATTGGCTAGGACCGGCCACGACCCATGGTTGACGTGCGACAGTGGATGTTCACCGACGCAACTTACGAGAGCGGCCATTGGCGATATTAGATCGTAAGATCCGACTCTCAGAACAGAGAGATAGCTCAGTACTCGTACGGTGGCGGCATCACGGTACGGAGGGACTTACCCGGGAGTTGGAGTCGACCATGCGAGAGCGTTATCCCCAGTTATTCCACGGTATGTTCTAAACTAACTCAAATTTCGGGACGAAATTTCTTTTAGTTGGGAAGAATTGTAACGGCCGTTATTTATTAACGCCGTTATTTACCTTATTTCAGATTAGGACGCCAGCTCGGACGACACGTGGACGCCGCGGATAGATTAGGCATGTTCCGGACCTAGGTATTGACTGTGTAATATTGTTTTTTCTAATTGTGGTGATTTATTGATATTTTCATTTTCTTGATAATGATATAATATCTCACTTAGGTGTGCATTTAAAATAAACTTGTCGGGCGAGTTGTGAGCCGGGGTTTTAGTTCGGTGAACGCGCCAACGCGGAGTTTGGTAGTAGTTGAGGCTAGGCGTTGGGGTTTAATTAGATTTAAATTATTAAACATGCTATGGTTGAGGATTCTATTTAATTAAATGCAAATATATAGTCTTAAGCTAAGGTAGGGAAATTAAATTGGGTACACTAAGTGTGGGACCGCCTCGGGAAGCGTGTGCCGAACACGGGGCACGGGGTGCCGAGTGGTCGGGGAATTAGTGTGACCATATTCACAAATTTATAGAATTTATTGATGACTAGAATAGGTGTTATAAATTAAATCAAATTGGAGTAAATAAAATCCTATAGTTTGAACCGAATAATCAAGTACACTTAGGATAAGCCTCGAGATTCACAACAATGAGATTCAAGGCTAGATGGTGTCTTGATAAGTCTCTAGGAATTTGGTGACACGGGGTGATCAGAACCGTCCGATCTTCCTCGAGATGCGCACGTACGCTAGATTAAAAATCCAACTATATATATGCACACAATCGATGGATCAAACATGCAAAAGGAAGCATTGTTCTTCAAGAAATTGTGAGGAGATCAAGGAGAGGTCCGAGGTTGGAGAGGATGATTTGAGGCTTGGGGGAGATGATTCGGGCGTCTAACACTCAAGCTAAGGTAATAAATTTTCATTTTTGTTGATTTTTCATTAAAATGGGTATTTGAGTGAAATTGTGATTTTGAGAGAATTCATCACTGTTTTTGTTTAAATTTGGTGTTTTTGAGGTTGGTTTGATAAACCATTTAAGTTGGAATCGAATTTGTGGAAAATGGAGGTGTATTGTGGATTTCGAATTTTTGAAAAAAAATTCTATGTGATCCGAGAATTGGGTTTGTTCTTGGGGTTTTGTGTGAAATTTGGAGGATTTGGAGGTCTTCGATGGATAGAGAATCGATAGGAGTAGAGGAGAGAAGAAGATTGAAGAGTGAAAAAAAAAAAAAAAAAAAAAAAAAAAAAGAGAAACCAGAGACGAAAATCGTCTCTGGTTATACCGAAGACGATTTCGTCTCAGGGAGAGACGACGACGCGCGCAGCTGCGCGCGTCCCCAATGTGGGCCGGACCGGCCCTGGGGGCCGGTCCAACCACTGGACCGGACCGGTCCAGTGGGGCCCACTAGAAAAAAAAAAAAGATTAAAAATTAAAATAAATAAATCTAAATAATATATTATATATATACTAATTCTTTGGAAAATAGGAAAAATATGTGAAAAATATCAGGAAAATTGGGAAAAAATTCTAGAAAAATATAGAAAATTAGAAAAAGGTAGAAAAGTGGTTTCGGGACTTTTCGGGTATTTTTAGAACCCCGACATAGCCCGGGAGAGGTACCACAACTAAAAAAATTGTAAATTTTTATAAAATAACATAAAATTATAGAATATGTTCTTAAAAAGTATAAAACACTATAAATGGACTTCAGGGACCGGGAAACCATAGCTTGGACATTGGGGAGCTAGGTGGGGCGTATCGACGGTCCGAAAAGTCTGAGTGCGTATTTTCGGGTACGTAAAACCCAACCGAACACCACTCGCATTTACTTATTTATTTCCATTGAGCTTTATATTTCCTTGAAAATCTATGATTTATATTCCTACCGGGACGGTTATGGTACCGTCTATGTATCCACGGGTGGTTGAGGTCGTTGGCAAATTTGGGTGTGTAGCGCGTGATCTAGGAATTCGGTAGATGATATCCCGAGTTGGACTCCATTTCACGCGTTCGATTAGCCCACTAAGGTTAATGTCGCTGGGATACGATCGTAGGGTCGGAGGCATGAGCCACGACCAGGGCTCCCGGTCCTAGTACGCACTTAGTATTTGTGTTCACCCCCTTTTGTCTATCGTTGTGTTTATATACATGCGATTAGCTTTGAGCAGTTGTCTGCACATTTTCCTTCTTTCCGCATGTTTATTTAACACTACTTGTTGGCTCCGATAATTATTTCATTAATTATTTATGCACGGTGGTTTTTCCTTGGGATTTTACTTACTAGGCTCGCCATCTGGCTTTTGTGGTGGCCGAGCGCAGATCCTAGTACTAGCAGGGGCAAGGGGATCATCGGCGATTTCATCCGACTTGCCTACGCCGAGGCCCCGCTATTTGGTATGTGTGCAAATATTATCATGTTTTGATATTTTGTATTATCTTTTGGGTTGGGAAACCTGGATATACACTTGTACCTTGGTATACATACTATTACTGAGTTGATCGTCCGTATGCACAAGATGGTAGGGTTTTCCACTATAGGTTTGATCAAGTAAGACTTTTACATATATATAATGTGAATGCATTTTGTTAACCTTAGAAATTCTTCCATTTGTTAATTTCTTCTAAATGATCAATTAAGTGACTATAACAACTTATACGATAACTACCCTAAGTACGAAGGTAGACGAGTGACGTGGCAGGCGTTTCCGGTGCACGAGCAGGGGAAATGGGAAGCCACGGGGCGGCCTCGGAGTTTGGGGCCGCTACAGTTTAGGACTGAGTCGCGAATGAGATGGGATGTCAACAATGATCAGACAGAGTCATTAGAGACATTATTCACACAAGATAGAATATGCGTGAGGTGAAGGGCTGGTGGGGTGTACCATTGGTGGACTCTCAGATGAAAAAGATTTTGAGTGAAGGACCAATAGATATGCATTGGTGGAATCTCATATGGAAAAGATTCTGAGTGAAGGACCAATTGATATGCATTGGTGGAATCTCAGATGGAAAAGATTCTGAGTGAAGGACCAATTGATACACACACTAGTGGGATCCTGACGTATTTGAAAGCAAGTTCAATAAAGTTTAACCTTGTGAATGGGTGCGGTTCAATGAACTGGGGAATTTTACTTGGAATTGTTTAATTTCGAGGACGAAATTCTTTTAGTTGGGAAGAATTGTAACGGCCCAAATTAATTAAATCGGGATTTGTGTTAATCACGAGGATTAACGGGTAATTTGGGCATTACGTGGATAGCTGGGTTAACTTGAAAATGAGTACCCAGGCTTGTATTATGTTATTTGTGCATGTTGTTTGTTTATTATTGTGATGGGAAGTTATTATTATTTATATAAACATCACATGTGTGTAAGTTGATGTCGGGCAAGGATGAGCGCTAGGGTGTCGTGGCGTGAGGCAGGCCAACGCGGGGGTTCGGAAGTAGTAAAGCCGAGCGTTGGGTTTTGATTAGATTAAATTTATTAAGCATGACTAAGGTGGAGGATTTAATTTAATGGAAATTTAATATAACCTTAGGATAAAATTATATTTTGTGCACTAAGTGTGGGATCACCTCGGGGTGCGTGCGGGACGCGGGGCACCGGGTGCCGAGTAGTCGGGAGACTAGTATGACCCTATTTATAAATTTTGGAAATTTATTGAGTAGATTTGGTAATTTATATAGGCCAAATCAATTGGAATTGTAAAGTCCTATAGTTGTGGCTGGATAAATTGGCATCAGTTGGATGTTCCTCGGGATGCACAACAAGGCAGTTTGAGGTCACTAGTGTTAAGATAAGGTGTTAGTGAGTTGGGTGACACAGGGTGGTTGGTGACCACAGGATTGTCCTCGAGATGGGTGTACACAGTTGATCAAGAACCAACTATATATACATGTTTGACCGATCAAACAATGAGGAAGTGGATAATGAGAGAGAAGAGGAGAGAGATCGGTGGAGGAAGAGGGAGAAGACCATAGCTGGAGTTGAGAGTGTGATTCAAGGCATCCAATAATAAGATCCCAATGTATGATTCATCAAACTTGGGTTTTTATGAGATTTTGGTTTTGTTGGTTAATTGAGGAAATTCGAATTATTGAAGTGATAAACACTGTATTTTGTTGAGATTTAGTGTTTAAGAGCTTGGTATTCCATTGTTTTGATGGTTGAGCAAGTTTGAGAGAAGTTGGATAACTTTGATCAAATAGGTTTTGAAACATGATTTTTATGATTCTTTGATTTTGAGGTTTAAGCTCGAAAAATTCGTGTTTAATGATTTTTTTGGGTGTCAATGAGGCATGTGGGAAGTGGAAAATCGATTTGAATGGGTTTAGGAGGTGCTGGAATCCAAAATTTTGAATCTGGAAATGCCTGACAGAGTGCTATTAGCGCGCTAATAGCTGGAATAAGCGCGCTAATTTCTTTCTGGAAATGATGATGAATAGTGATCGAGATCAATTAGCGCTAATTGATCTCATTAATAATGATCATCGGAATAGAATTTAGTGTGAAATTGGACATAATTGATTATAAACCAAATTATTGACCAATAAACCTTGAAATTTGGTCCCAGGAGTCTCAAGACAGTGGAATTGAGTCAGGAATTAGTCGAGGGTTGAACCGGGGGTATTTTCGGGGTTTGTTGAGCGCGGATTGAGGTATGTAAAACCCAATTGAACACCACTATTGCATTTACTTATTCTATTCATTGAGCTTTATTTCTTTGTCAATCTAAATCTGATTGTGATGGGAACGATAGCGTTCCGGCGGTTTTTTTTTCGGGTGTATGGGGTTTCTTCTTCTCAAATGTATTTGGTGACTAGGATACAGTCAGCGGGGTCTTTGGAGTAGGGTATGACTGGGCCACTGATCCTAGCTTCACTGGCGGTATTTATTGCACACCCAGTTTGTTTTCTTGGTGTTGGTATTCATGCATTTCCTTTTGAGCAGTTGCTGCGTTATTTCCTTGATTATTGCATGATTATTTAACACTGTTTATTGGTTTCCATTTATGTTCATAAATTGAAATGCCTGGTGGTTTTCCTTGGGATTTTACTTACCGGACTCGTTATCTGGTTTTTGTGATAACTGAGTGCAGATACCAGTATCAGCAGGGGTAAAAAGATCTTTGGCGATTATATCTGTCTTGCCTACGCCGAAGCCTGCTAGTACGTATGTTGCTAGTGTATTATGTTGATATTTTGTATTACTTTGGGATGAGAGACTACAACCACTTCCATACTTTTATATATATTGGTATAGTTGATCGCCTATATGCAAGTATAGCCGGGTTTTCCACTATAGATTGAATTAAATAACTTTATATAATGTTTCTTTTATTAAAACAAGACTTCCGTTGTTGCTTATAGATAAATAGCTCTAATTTGAAGATTCTTAGACGATGGATAGAGATATGACGTGGCAGTTATTTCTGGTGCATGAGCTGGAGAAGTAACTGTTAGCACGGGGCGACCCCAGAAATTGGGGCCGCCACATTACACCATTATATCCATACCTATTCCAGTATCTAACCCCTCCATCCATACCTCCGTCGATCCCAGCTCCAATTACTTCTTCTGAACCAGTGAATATTCACCCCATGATCACTAGAGTTAAGGATGGCATCTTCAAAAGAAAGGCACTCAACACATCTATCACTGAGGATACATCATTAACTGGTTATGAAATTACTCCTAAATCTACTAAGGAGACATTACAATATCCTGTTTGGAGCGTAGCTATGCAAGAAGAACATGATGCTCTTTCTAAGGACAATTACATGGTCTCTTGTTCCTTCCACTGGTGGTCAAAAGCTCATCGGTACAAAGTGGATCTTTAAGGTCAAATGTCACTTTGATGGTTATATTCATAAACATAAGGCACGACTTGTTGCTCAAGGATTCAGCCAAGAACCAGGGTTTGACTTTCACGAGACCTATAGTCCTGTGATTAAGCCCTATTCTGTGCACATTATGCTATTTTTGGCTGCTTCTTTCAAATGGCCTGTTCGACAACTTGATATCAACAACGCTTTTCTCAATGAGCGCTTAACTAAACAGGTATACATCTCTCAACCGTGAGGTTTCATTTCTTCTGCACATCCCTCACATATGTGTCAACTTCACAAGGCTTTATACGGTCTTCGTCAAACCTTTCGTGCTTGGTTTGATCGTCTTAGACAAGCCTTAACGTCATGGGGTTTTACTCACTCAAAGGCAAACTCATCTCTGTTTATTCATAAGTCTAGTACACATTTCACTTATATTTTGGTCTATGTGGATGACATTTTAATCACTGATAATTATGGTTCTATGATCACACATTTTATTGATTCTCTTCATGCTCAATTTGCTCTCAAGGACTTAGGGGAACTCCATTACTTCTTGGGGATTGAAGTTCGTAGTAATCACACTGGTTATCTCTCTCAACAACAATATGCTCAATCTCTTATTAAACGAGGAGGCTTTTCCAATTTAAAGGTTGTTACCACTCCTTGCTCTTCCATGAAGCTCGATCACAGTAAGTCAAGTCCACTATTTTCTAATATCTCTCTCTATCGACAAATATTGGTGGTATTCAATACCCATCACATACTCGACCAGGCATTTCCTTTGCGATCGATCGCCTCAGCCAGTTGCAGTAGTTCCCTCGAATTCCCCATTGGCAAGCTCTTAAGTGTGTTCTACGTTATGTTGCTGGCATAATGGACCTCGGACTTCACATCAAACCTAACTCCTCGCTTCACCTAGTTGCCTTCTCGAACGCTGATTGGGCCTCCTCGCTAGAGGATCGAAAGTCGATTAGAGGTTATTGTGTTTTCTTTGGCTCCACACTTGTGTCTTGGAGCTCCAAGAAATAAAATGTTGCCGCAAGGTCTAGTACTGAAGCTAGATACCGGGCTCTTGCACAAGCTATTGCTGAGCTCATGTGGCTCGAGTCACTTCTCAAGGAAATCCAATTTGTTCTTACCTTCTGCCCTATTTTGTGGTGTGACAACCAAAACGCAAATGCATTGGCTGTTAGACCTGTAACGGCCCCTATTTTCGTCTAGGGCACTGCCCAGCCTAATCCCATAATTAAGCCCTAATTCCAACACGTAGGACCTAATTATGTATTAGTCAGCCTGTGCTACCTATTTTTCTCTATATTTAACAATTAATTTATTTAGCGAAATTCTTTACAAATTTAATGCGGAATTCTTAAATATTTTAGTGGAAGTAAATCTTATAAATTATAAGTGTGAAAACTAGGAAATAACAATCACCATATATATATGCATATAACGGCGAACATATATATAACAAAGTGAAAGCCAAAAGTCGGGTGACTAACTCTCGTCCCAACAAAACAACCCAAACAAAAGACGTATATAAAGCATAATACAAAAAAATATATGACCTACATGTACAGCAGCTACACGCTACGAGCTCAGAGGTAGTCGTCGATCTTCTCCTTGCCTGGTCTAGTGCTGTTTGACGGACCTACACCCACCGTCACAAACTAGACGGTGAGTATAGTGATATTTAAGTGATAACCGGGGAATTCTATACTTCATTTCCAAATTAAAGACAGATATTTAAATGCATAATATAGCAAAAAAAATGTTGAGAAAGTAATGCATATAAATATCACAGTTAACCGAGTTAGATAGACTGACACAGGTTAAGCCGAGATGATCTACGTCTGGTCGGCGGTGAGAAATATCAACCAGCCTTTTCCACTATCGTATGGAGATACTCTCAACATACTTTGTAAATTTTGAATATATATATATAGAACTTGCCGACAACCCCGTAGTTCAAGCTACGTGATGCCACCCAAGTAATAGTGGTGAGTGTCGGAAACCTCGAGGTCTAGTGACCCTGTGAATCCACCCATCTCTCGTGCAATGGACACTAGATAATCTCCAACTTTTGTTTCATGGATTTTCTTTTCTAAGGTTCGACGATATCAACAATAAGTTAGGCTGCAAAGCCCCAAAGAAAATGGAATACAAACCAATTACCACAGTAATCCTAATACATGCATTTCTAACATCAATTATAACATTATTCATAATCAAATATGGCACATTAGGAAATGAGTCAATGAAATCATCACAAGGCATCATGCTATTTCAACATTCAACTTGAATAGAGCAAGGAAAGAATGATGGTAGATTACTAATAACAAGTCATCAAATTGACTGAAAGAGAATTTAATATGAATAAAATAAAGTAGGGAGTTCCCAGCTTTCACTTACAAGTCACAGGATAGTTATGGCTATCCGGCCTCGCGACACTCCGACTAGCACTCTCGAACTCCCGTAACACCCCTAAGTCCCTGAAAGATTATTTCATATCATTCATTTACTTATTTACTTATATTTTGTTACATAAATATATTTTATGTATATATTCATATATGTGTGTATGTAGATATATACATATATGTGTATTTGTATATATATATATATATATATATATATATATGTATATGTATGTATACATATATATACATATTATTATTTCTTTTATTATTTTATTTTATTTTTTGTAGATATACATGTGTATGTGTATATATAAATATACATACATGTATATTTTATATATACATATACATATATACATGTATGTATATGTATTACATATATATATATATAGTATTTATTACTATTATTATTTTTATTCTTTTTTTTTAATTGATTTTTGGGGCTGGACTGGGTCAGACCCGGTCTGACCGGGTCCAACCGGGTCTGACCCGGTCTGACCGGTCCCCCCCTTCTTCTTCAACAGAGACGCTGTTGCTTTTTTTTTTTCCTTCCTTTCTTTACTTCTTCAATCCACACAACAACTCCAACACTAACATCAACATCATAGCATCACAATCCACCATTAACACATTGATTTTTAAAAAAATCAACTTCATTCAACCTCACCAACACCACCATTAACGTCTACCACAACAATCAACAACAAAAAGGAAAAACTCACCTCGCCAATGTCGTCGTCGTCTCGATCCACTCCGGTGACTCTCTCTCTCCTCCGGACTCTCTTCCTCTCTCTCCCTTTCTTCTTCTTCCTCTTTTCCCTCTTCTTTCTCTTCTTCTCCCTTTGTGGCGGCGGTGATGACATTTATTAGTGTTTTGGGGTCAAATGACCATTTTGCCCCTGCAACCCTATCTTTTCCTTAATAAGCCAAAGCCCTTTTTTGTCATTTCACAATTCTTTTCTAATTTTTTTGATTTTTTTTAATGTATATATATTTATATTATATATTTATATAATATAAATATATATATATATATATATATTTCCAATTCAATTTAATAAATTTATAACCATAGGCTATGATTTAATGTGCATTAATTTAATACATTGTATTTTACTAAATTTAGACTTACCGCAAGTCTTGCTTTTCGATACCCCGACTTGCACGCAACTCGAGGCATGTCCCCGACTACGTTTCAGCGTCGATAACTGCAAATTCTGACTTAGTCAGCCAACACACATACAAAACACTAGGAATACATCAAAACAAATATAAAATTTACCTCAGCCATATGCCTCGGTCTGTGCGCATCTCATGCGGGCCCCACGTCACGGGTCAAAAATTCTGATTAAGCAGTTAATCAGGATTAGCAAAAATTGGGCCATGACAAATATTCCCAACAAAATGAAAATTTCGTCCTCGAAATTTATTCAGGTTAGGGTATACCTGACTCAAAAAGGTACAGAAAACGGTCTCGCATATAATCCTCCCGTTCCCAAGTGAGTTCCGACTCGTTGTGGAACTGCCACTTGACTAGTACCTTCGGGATAGACTTGTTCCTTAACCGTCTTTGTACCTTTCGGTCTAGGATTTGGATAGGTTGCTCCTCATATGAGCAATCCTCGCTCAGTCAATCGACTCAAGTCAATCGTTTGTCGTGTCGTCGCTTTCGACTCACTCGGCCGAATCGAAGCATCGATATATGAAAGACCGGATGAACACCGACATCTCATGAGGAAGCTCTAACTCGTACGCAACCTTTCCAACCCGTTTCCTAACTCGAATGGCCCGATGAAACGTGGTGCAAGCTTACCTTTTACACCAAATCTCTAGAGACCTCTCTGAGGAGAAACCTTAAGGTAGACATAGGCTCCCTCGGGATAAGTGAGATCACTGTGATACTTGTCTGCATACGTCTTTTGTCTTTCTTGGGCTCCCTTAAGCTTCAATTGGATCTGTCGTACCTTCTCTGTATGATCAACAACAATCTCAGGTCCTACAGACAATCTGTCCTCTGGTTCAGCCCAATACGATGGCGAGCGACAAGGTCTACCATATAAAGCCTCAAATGGCGCCATCTCGATGCTAGCCTGATAACTGTTATTGTATGCAAACTCACACAACGGTAGGTATTCCGCCCATGATCCGCCAAACTCTAGCACACAAGCTCGTAACATATCCTCCAGGACTTGATTGAGTCTTTCAGTCTGTCTGTCAGTCTGAGGGTGAAAGGCCGTGCTGAAATGTAGGCGTGTACCGTACTGCTCCTGCATACTCTGCCACATCCTGGATGTAAAGTTAGCATCTCTGTCTGATACAATAGTCAATAGTACCCCATGTAGCCTGATGATCTCTTTCTCAAACAACACGCTCAACTGATCAACTGTGTAATGTGATGCCACTGGAAGGAAATGAGCAGACTTAGTTAGTCTATCGACTATAACCTATATCGAGTCGTGTCGCCTGGCAGTCTTCGGTAAACCTCTAATAAAGTCCATGGCTATGTCTTCCCATTTCCATTTCGGAATGGGAAGTGGTTGTAAGAGTCCCCCGGGCCTACTCGATGCTCCGCTTTCACTTGCTGGCATATTCCACAATTCCTGATAAACTCTGACACGTCCACCTTCATCCCAGGCCACCAGAAATGTCTCTTCATATCATGGTACATCTTAGTCCTGCCTGGATGAATGGTAAATCTGGAACGATGTGACTCCTGAAGGATTTCGTCTCTTAACTCGGCACTTCGGGTATCCACGATACCGCCCCTAAACCTCAGACATTGATCTGATGTCTCTGCCCAGTCAACACAATCTGAACTCTGCGCTAACTCACTAAATCTCGTATACGACTCGTCGGTCCTTTGACCCTCTGCCACTCTCTGTGTGGACACAGTCTGTACTCTCAACTGTGCGCAAATCTCAACTCTAACATCTGTAGGAATATCTATCTGACTTGATGTCGCCGCTACATCGAACATCTCAGACTCACGTGTCATATGACAATTAGTCGTCTCCACATATCCAACCGGTTTCCTACTCAGCGCGTCTGCAACTACGTTAGCTTTTCCTAGGTGATACTCCAGAGAAAAGTCATAGTCCTTTAAAAACTCTAACCATCTACGTTGCCTCATGTTCAGCTCTTTCTGCGTGAAGAGATATTTTAAACTCTTGTGATCAGTATAGAGTGTGAATCTCTCCCCATACAGATGATGTCTCCAAATCTTCAGAGGAAATACTACCGCTGCTAACTCCAAATCATGTGTAGGGTAGTTCTTCTCATTTATCTTCAGCTGTCTCGAAGCATATGCCACAACTCCACTACCCTGCATTAATACACATCCAAGTCTTGTGTATGAAGCATCAGCATACACTAAGAATCCCTGACCAGCCTCTGGTAACACCAACACGGGGGCGGTAGTCAATAATCTCTTCAGCTGAGCAAATACGTTCTCACACTCCGCAGTCCAATTAAATATGACGTCTTTCTGTGTCAGCCTAGTCATCAATGAAGCAATTTTGGAAAAATCCTTCACAAATCTTCGGTAATAGCCTGCCAACCCTAGAAAACTCCTAATCTCCGTCACGGACTTTGGTGTCGGCCAATCCATGACTGCCTGAATCTTAGCCAAATCTACTGCAATCCCTGCTGCCCCAACCACATGACCTAAAAACTTGACCTCTGCAAGCCAGAACTCACATTTGCTGAACTTGACGAATAATCTATGCTCCCTCAAAGTCTGCAACGTCTCCTTGAGGTGTTGCTCGTGGTCCTCTCGTGTCCTCGAATAAATGAGAATGTCACCGATGAAGACTATCACGAAGCGGTCAAGATATGGTCTCAAAACTCGATGCATAAGATCCATAAACACAGCAGGGGCATTAGTCAGCCTGAAAGGCATGACCGTGAACTGATAGTGCCCATATCTGGTGCGGAACGCTGTCTTAGACCTATCCTCGTCCCTGGTCCTAAGTTGATGATACCCCGATCTCAGGTCTATCTTAGAGAAAAACTGTGTTCCCCTCAGCTGCTCAAATAAGTCGTTAATCCTCGGCAACGGATATTGGCTCCTGACGGTGGCCTTATTAAGTTGTCTGTAGTCGATACATAGTCGTAGACTACCATCTTTCTTCTTTACAAACAAAACTGGTGCTCCTCATGGTGACATTGATGGTGTAATGAATCCTTTATTTCCCAAATCCTGAAGCTGATCCCTTAACTCTTCTAACTCTTTCGGTGCCATGCAATAGGGTGGTATTGAGATTGATCTGGTGCCTAGCATAAGATCAATGACAAATTCTATCTCTCGAGGTGGTGGTACGCCATGTAAGTCCTCCGGAAAAACATCAGGAAAGTCTTGGACCACTGGTATGTCCTCAAGTCGGGGTCCCTGACTCTCCGCTACGGCATACAAAGCTACTAGAGTCTCCATCTCCTCACTAGACGCTAATCAACCTCTCGTGGTGCAAATTTTCGGTATACTACCTTGATGCACAAATAGTGGATGTCCAGGAATCTCAAATACCACTGAATTACTGTAACAGTCAATGTGTGCGTGGTATGCTGATAACCAGTCCATCCCAAAAAGTGCGTCGAATTCTAACGTCTCGAGAACTCTAAAATCGGCAGGTAACTCAACCCCGCTAATCTCTACCGGGAATCTCTCAACTAGACTGTTAGGATAAACCTTATCCCTAGCTGCGGTACTCAACATCAAATGTACACTAAGCTTCACCGGAGTTAATCCTAAGACGTCTATCATGCGACCCGAAATGAAAGATATGGTAGAGCCGGAATCAAATAAAACATAAGAGTCTCTACCAGCGATAGAAATCGTACCCTCAATGAGACTCCGTGTGGCGCTGGCGTCTGGCTGAGCTGGCTGCGCGACCATATGTACTGCCTCCCGGACCTGTGGTGGATGTACTGCGGCTGGCTGCGAGCACTCCCTGACTACATGTCCTGTCTGCCTACATCTGAAACATGTAACATGTCTAAGCTGACCGAGCTGTCGCTGATAACTCTCACCCTGAGTCTGTCTCTGTCCCTGACAAGGTCCCTCTCGACCTCTACCTTTGCCTCGGCCTCTGCCACCTTGCTGCTGATGGTGGCGTATCTCTGGTGGTGCCAGAAGTGCCAATCTCTCCGGTGCAGGTAGTGCGGGTCTGGACTGCGGTGGGGGCAAAATCCATGTTGTTGAACTCTGCGCGGAGGTAGCATATGATGCTTGGGGCACGACCGAGTGATGTGAGGTCGTCCCTGATCCCGATGCCCCTCGGTACCACCCCTAGGTGCCTTACCCCTCTGTCGCCTCCACTCATACTCTGTTATCTGCTCAGACGACCAAGTCTGACCTGGAGCTGCCCTGTCAGCTACTCTACTCAGATGGTAAGTCTCATGGGCAAGGGCACGCTCATAAATGTCACCAAGAGTCCGAGCTCCCGTGCCGACCACATGCTCTCCAATATCAGCTCTTAAGCCAACCCCAAAGTAGTGCACATCCTCTAGTTCCTCTCCGACCAAATCCCCAGCAAACTGTCGCAAGTAGCCGTATCTGTCTCGATACTGCATAACTGTCTCATCCGGTCCCTGTCTCAAACTCATAAAGTCTCGCCTCAGTCTCATCCTAACTGCTGGCGGAAAGTACTGCTGATAAAACTTGTCCTTAAACATCTTCCATGATGTGAAGTCCCCATCCGTCGCTATCGTCGTGCGCCACCAAACATCAGCATCCCTCTGCAATGTATACGATGATAACTCGGGGCGTAGCCTATCCTCAATGCCCAATATCCTATGAAGCTTCTCCTGAGATAGCACCCACTTCTCGATCATCTGAAAGTCTCGAGTCCTGTCAAAATACTCTGGCTGAAGCCTGATGAAGTCCTTAATCAGCTTGATCCCCACTGCTGAGTCAGATGATGTGGAGGTGCAAGTGGTCGTCGCCACTACTATATCTGTTGTCGAAACCGTGGCGGCTGGGATAGCATGTGCCACAGAATCACAGTCGTAGCCAGAACAGTAGGCGTCTCGATTACAGGTGTGGCCGCAGGAATGGAGGCTGGTACGGCAAACGGAGTGGTGGCAGTGTAGTCGCTGGAATGGTGCCCTGTGGTATAGTGGGCTTTGTCGTCGGAGGCGTAATAACGGTACGTGTACTGGCGACTGCCTTTGTTAGTGCAGTGATCTGTGCAGTGACGTATACCATGAAGTCCACTAACTGCTGCCCCTGAGCAGCCACCTGGTCAGACAACCTCTGCTGGTCGTCATCAGATGTGGTAGGAGGCTGACTGCCGCTAGCATCCGAATCACCTGTATCGCGTGCGTCCATCATCGTCGTCTGCATGTTGATAGCGACTCCGCATCAGTCACTATGAAGTGTATCGCGTATATTTATATATATACATAATGAAATTAACACATATACTTTAAAAATCCCACCTCACCTTCACTCGATTCCCAACAAAATAATTCCTAGGCGATGTTCATCTGATTTTCACTTCTAAGATTTATGTTTTACGCAACTTCGTGTTTTTCCTTATTTGTCCCTAAGGCTCTGAAGCTTAGGCTCTGATACCAACTGTAACGGCCCCTATTTTCGTCTAAGGCACCGCCCAGCCTAATCCCATAATTAAGCCCTAATTCTAACACGTAGGACCTAATTATATATTAGTCAGCCTGTACTACCTATTTTTCTCTATATTTAACAATTAATTTATTTAGCGAAAGTCTTTACAAATTTAATGTGGAATTCTTAAATATTTTAGTGGAAGTAAATCTTATAATTATAAGTGTGGAAACCAAGAAATAACAATCACCATATATATGCATATAACAGCGAACATATATATAACAAAGTGAAAGCCAAAAGTCGGGTGACTAACTCTCGTCCCAACAAAACAACCCAAGCAAAAGACGTATATAAAGCATAATACAAAAAAATATATGACCTACATGTACAGCAGCTACGCGCTACGAGCTCAGAGGTAGTCACCGATCTTCTCCTTGCCCGATCTAGTGCTGTTTGACGGACCTACACCCACCATCACAAACTAGACGGTGAGTATAGTGATATTTAAGTGATAACCGGGGAATTCTATACTTCATTTCCAAATTAAAGACAGATATTTAAATGCATAATATAGTAAAAAAAAATGTTGAGAAAGTAATGCATATAAATATCACAGTTAACCGAGTTAGATAGACTGACACAGGTTAAACCGAGATGATCTACGTCCGGTCGGCGGTGAGAAATATCAACCAGCCTTTTTCCACTATCGTATGGAGATACTCTCAACATACTTTGTAAATTTTGAATATATATATATAGAACTTGCCGACAACCCCGTAGTTCAAGCTACGTGATGCCACCCAAGTAATAGTGGTGAGTGCCGGAAACCCCGAGGTCTAGTGACCCCGTGAATCCACCCATCTCTCGTGCAATGGACACTAGATAATCTCCAACTTTTGTTTCAAGTATTTTCTTTTCTAAGGTTCTACGATATCAACAATAAGTTAGGCTGCAAAGCCCCAAAGAAAATGGAATACAAACCAATTACCACAGTAATCCTAATGCATGCATTTCTAACATCAATTATAACATTATTCATAATCAAATATGGCACATTAGGAAATGAATGAAATCATCACAAGGCATCTGCTATTTCAACATTCAACTTGAATAGAGCAAGGAAAGCATGATGGTAGATTACTAATAACAAGTCATCAGAATTTAATATGAATAAAATAAAGTAGGGAGTTCCCACAGTTTCACTTACAAGTCACAGGATAGTTATGGCTATCCGGCCTCGCGACACAACAACAACAACTCCAACACTAACATCAACATCATAGCATCACAATCCACCATTAACACATTGATTTTTAAAAAAATCAACTTCATTCAACCTCACCAACACCACCATTAACGTCTACCACAACAATCAACAACAAAAAGGAAAAACTCACCTCGCCAATGTCGTCGTCATCTCGATCCACTCCGGTGACTCTCTCTCTCCGCCGGACTCTCTTCCTCTCTCTCCCTTTCTTCTTCTTCCTCTTTTCCCTCTTCTTTCTCTTCTTCTCCCTTTGTGGCGGCGGTGATGACATTTATTAGTGTTTTGGGGTCAAATGACCATTTTGCTCCTGCAACCCTATCTTTTCCTTAATAAGCCAAAGCCCCTTTTTGTCATTTCACAATTCTTTTCTGATTTTTCTAATTTTTTTAATGTATATATATATATATATATATTATATTTATATATAAATATAATATATATATATATTTCCAATTCAATTTAATAAATTTATAACCATAGGCTATGATTTAATGTGCATTAATTTAATACATTGTATTTTACTAAATTTAGACTTACCGCAAGTCTCGCTTTTCGATACCCCGACTTGCACGCAACTCGAGGCATGTCCCCGACTACGTTTCGGCGTTGATAACTGCAAATTCTGACTTAGTCAGCCTACACACATACAAAACACTAGGAATACATCAAAACAAACATAAAATTTACCTCGGCCACATTCCTCGGTTTGTGCGCATCTCATGCGGGCCCCACGTCGTGGGTCGAAAATTCTGATTAAGCAGTTAATCAGGATTAGCAAAAATCCCCCCCCAAACCAAAAAAAAAAAAATGATTTATGTTATGGTTTTTCTTCATAAGCTGCTTTTTTTTTTTTTTTGAATTCAACCTATGTTCTTATGCTGTGATTTAAAGTTAGATCTCAAGAACTATAGCAACAAGAGCTCACCAGACTCATTTTCAGTTGTACAAAATTTTATAAAATATATATATATATATATATATATATATATATATATAGTTTTTAGTTATATTGTTCCTTGAAAACGTCCCTCGATCGTACATAATTAAACCTTTTTTTTTTGTTGGAACACAACTCAAAAAAATAGTCCAAAAATTATATTGTACTATCACACGAAATATAATGAGACTTTATGTCTGAAATATGAATTTCATAGTTAAATTATTTCAGCTTCCGCAGGTACGATGAATTGAAGGGCGACAAGACAAATTAAGAGAGATCCATTAAATCACATTTTTATATGGAAAATGATAATCTAACACACTTTCAACGCATACTTTGGACGCACACCTTTGTCTTTTAGTCATTTATAGCTTTTTCTTGTTTTTTCAAGTGTGGGTCTACATATGATAAAATACCATAAATGGTTAAAAGACAAAGATGTGCACCCAAAGTGTGCGTTAAAAATGTGTTAGATTATCATTTTCCTTTTTATATAGCAACATCACTTTCTGCTCTCAAAAGTGCCAGTCTCTTCCAGCCATGTATAGAGAAATCAATCCTGAAATCACTGCGTTGCTACGTACACCTCAGCATCATGCCCGGTATGCCCATTCATCAAAATGTGAACTTTTTTCTCTAGCATCTATGGCGAGATTCTACAAATATCACTTATTAAAAGGTAGAGGAAGCTGTGAGTTCAACTGCCACGTAAGTGCAACAAGAAAAATAAAAAAATAATATTCTATATTTTCAATTAACACTTATTTTTTGAGAATGCCAATTAAGATTTTACTCAGTTTACTTTAATATATATTTTTTACAAGCGCATGAGGAGCAATCTCAATATTTTTTATGAGGTATTTTTGTTCTAATTACAAGATCATGATGAGAAACACTAAACTTAATAACGTTAACCTATTCGGTCGTCATAAAACTTAATAAAAGTAGGTTATCTTGATCAAAATTAAGTTTATAAGAAAAATATAAAACTACAATTTTATGAAAAATTTTCAGCGTGATCTTTGACTCATTAATTAAAGGAAATCAATGTTGTTGTGCTCGAGATGGAGCATGCTTCTGCTAAGCAACCCTTGATTCATGAGGAGTACACGCATCTTGTTGCATGTGGAGTGAGTGAATGTCCTATATGAGGCACAATAGCATTGTCCTTAATTAATTAAGATTTCACAATTTAGTGATGAATGAATCATGAATACATACCATATCCATATGCTGCTTTAAGATGCCATCAAATTGTTGCAAAGCAAATTAGGGAAATGTTAGAATGATGAATGCACAAGGCACCAATTTCATTATCCGTGCAAGCCTTGTGATGTGGCCTTACACATTTCGAGATGTAATATACGGTAGGATGAATGCGTTATGTATTTTACACTGTTATTCTAGTATTTTTCAACAAATTAAGGAACTGTCGACATACATATTCATGAACCATGATAAAAAAGTAGGTGGTTGTTGTGTTGGAGATTTTTTTTTTTGGTCGGAGTTGTTGGAAATTTAGAATATTAATGGGGAATCAAATCTATTACTAAACAGAACTGCAAAGTAAAAACTTTACTTAATTGAGCAACAAAATCAAATTTGGGCAACAAACAGCTGTGGCAAACTCGTAAATAGTCCCAAACACGGAGTCCAACTCTAAGCAAATTCCGACTAAAAAGGAAAGTACTAAAACAAAATCAAGGTCTGTCTTTGACGAAAGTACACGCTCGCCTCGCCTGAACCACGCAACTATTGATCTGACGTTATCACTCCCCCACTGAACACGTTCACCTCACACATCGACCGTACAGTCCACTAAAACTTCGAATCCCGAGGCGTATCTGGTGGAGGATAGAGAAAGCGGACTATAAAAGACGAGAAACGTAAAGGCCTGCCACGAAACGTTTCTGCAATCGCTGAATCTGCGAATCCGATTGATCTGAAACCAAGCTCTGATTGCGAATCTCTCTCGAGGGGTTCTGCGTTTGCTTGAAATCGAGTGATTCTCGAGTTTTCGTGGTCCAATTCGAGTGATTTATGCCTCTCTGTGTTTGATTCTGTTGTATTTCTATTTGTGTTTTGGGGGTTTTGATTTCTTGTGTGTGAGAGATATGGATGAGTGGAGAGGAAATCAGGGCAGGAATTATCAACATCATCAACATAATCATCATCAGAGACCGCCGCAATCGAGATCCCAGCTGCCCAGAAAACCCCCTGTTGGTATGTTTGTTTGATTTATCTAGTTTTGGGGGTTTTGGGATTTTGATTTGTTTGGTGGGTTTGATGAGTGTTTGTTTTGGGGGAAATTCAGATTTAGGGGTTTTTGTTGCTGGGGTTTTACTTGATTGAGATATGGAGGAGTTTTGCTTGCTTGATTGCTTAATTTAGGGTTTTTTAGGGTTCCTCTGTTCCAATATTCGATTTTTATTTTACTGTTCAAAGATTTCTACTTTGAAAAATAGATTTTCTGTGGTACCCTTTAAGGATTTTTCGTTGATTTGTGGATCTTTTGATTATAGTAGTTTTTAGGTTTAGATTTTTTGTTGTTTTGAATAGATTTTTTGAGAAGCCTGTTTGATTACCTGTAAATGTTGTTGAATCTGCTTGTTTTGTAGCACTAAATTCGTTTGTTTTTGGTGTTGTTTGTTGTTTATCAACTGATTACATAGCTTAGAAGTTGATTATATATGCTTTGATTTCAGCCTCTTCAGGGTCTTGGCAACCGACTGTGCCGTCATGGGAAAAAAGGTTCTGCTACGCTGTGGGCTCTTTTAGTTGGAGAAGGCTCTTGGAGTCTCAGAAAGTGATGTTGTTATATAAAAATGTTATTCAATGGAACGATTCCGCTGGTGAGGAAGCTTTCCACAATGCAAAGACGCGATTTTGGGCGGAGATGAATGGGTTCGAATGCGACATCTCTTTGCCTGACCCGGACATATACATTGATGTGGTTGATTGGGATTGTGTAATTGATCCCGAGCTGTTGTTAGATTTGGAACGGCAGCCTGAACCGCCTGTTGAAGATGAGAATGATGGGAAGGTTGAGTTTAGTGGCGATTCTCTATTTTTTATGAATCAACCTGTTGTTTGCAGTGGATGGGGCGACACGGAAGAGGTTCCAAGTAGAGTGGAGAATGAATGGAATTCGGTTCCGCAATTAGGAAACTGCGACGAGGTCCCTGGGAGTAATGCAGCAGATAATTCGTGGGACCAATATTGTGCTGAGACTAGTGTGAGTGGATTGGATAAGAGGACTGAAACTGAGGCGGTGAGAACATGGGGTGATGGTGGAGACGGGCGGTGGGGTTGGAACGAAAATGGTGAGGCTGAGAATGTGAAATCTTGGAGACCTCATGAAGGCTGGAACGATAATGGCGAGTCTGAGAATGTGAAATCTTGGAGGCCTCATGAAGGTTGGGGAACATGGAACATCCAACAGAAGCGAGAAAGTAATAATCATAATTTCTATAAGCATAAAAACTCAAAGTATCAAACTGATGACTATCACCAGGATCATTGGAGGAGGAATGGGAGAGGTAGGAAGAGGTCAAGCTTTGGTAATGAACATTACACGGCAGACAAAAAGCCGTTGGCTCCAAGACAATGGAACGGCTTTAATTCTTGTGGACCGGTTACTCATCGTGGATATGGCGAAATACAGTATTCATGGAATTTCGAGAAGCAGATTTTGTAGATGTAGCAGCCCATGCGATTAAATATTTATTAAGAGTATTTTTCCTTTTTTGGCTTTTGATTTCCTTCCTGTTGTTCTTATAAGTGAGGCCCTAGTATTTGTTATCAGATCATTATTATGCGATCTTGAAATGAATCTTGTACCATCCAGGGATGAAGCTATCCATATAAGTTTTGTTGCTTGTGTTTCGGTTTGCCTCGAAAGTGTCACCTTGAAAAGTAAATGTGAAGTGTTATCTTGTAAAGTAGTTACCTATATACTCTTACAAGTTTGTATGATTTTTGATAATATCTGGGTTATTGCTTTTTATATCTAGAATTTCTTTTGTTGATATATGGCCAATTGTTAAATTTTTCCTCGATACATTCTTTACTTCCCATTGTTGATCTGTCCATATCCTAAATTAGATGCTCCACTGCACTTCAGCTGATCAAGAAACGGCTTACTGCATTTTAGCTGGTTGGTTGTCAGGGATAGAGTCCACTGGTGAATCAAACATGGAAATTGAAGGTAAAATCTCTTTTAAGGCCCTGATGATTATTGTTTTTTCTGCAATGTTGTGTTCTTCGTAGATTACGTGATCATCCTAGTTCATTATCTTATTGAAATTGGCATCTTTCAATTAAATGATAGAATTCAATCTGTCGCACAGATCAAAAGATGCCGTGGAATTTAGTAGTTAAACAATCCATTGTAGCCTTCCAAATGATAGTATTTTTTTGAACTATTTATGGGAATCATCAGAAGTTTCTAGGTTAGTTTCATTACTCATTAGCAATAACTTCATTGAAAAATTGGTCTCTGGAACTGTCATCCTCCTTTTATGTCCTTTCTTGCTTACAACCACGTTGTTCCTAGTTGAGCTTAATTTTACTGCAATGAATTATTTCCTATTCTCTTACTCTCTTTCTTGCTTAGTGCCACATTTGGAGTGATTTCTCATTTGCTCTTAAAATAACTTTGAGCATCTATCGACATGAATGCATCTTAGTTGGTCATGACAGCTTTCATGCTATGTAGAATTAATTCAAGCATCCAATTAGGTATTAAACTTCAATGATTTGACCAGCTAGATACGGTTCAGCCAAAAAACTGAGAAGGGCGCTTCTCATTGCTGAAGATGGAATTCGTGTTTTTGAAAGCTCAACCGAAAGAGATTGCATGAACCATTTCCACCCTTTGCAGAAGTGGGAAATCTGTTTTTTCATAATCTGCTAGGTTCGAAGTTCAATGTTCTTCATTTGAACAATTTAATTACTGCAGTAATTTTTTTTGGTCGTACTTGTAGATATGTCATTCTTTAATTACTTGACTTGACTCATACTGCTTGCGCTTCGGAGATACTGCCAAAGTGCTACCTCTTATGTTCTTCATCGTCTTCAGGTCCAGATCCCGTCTGCAGCCCTCATAGTGCAGACATTTCCTTGCCGTCAGAGCGTGGATTGCATTCATCATGCAAGAGAGCAGGGAAATCTCACACTTCTGGTACTTGTTACCTTGTCTGCACAATGTTGGAGATCGAGAAGATCCTTAATTTCTCTCAACATTTGTGGCTAACTACTTGTCTGGGGATCGACCAGGGGTCCGAGGGAACAACGGAGCAAATCGCAGAACCATTTCAAGAACTTTTTGTTTGTGTATCATGTCCTTTCATCCATCTCTGGTAACTTCTTCAATAGTTTAGAAATAATGTTGCAGCCTGTACTGAAAAACATGAGTTGTCTTGAAGGACTGCGCTCTGAAGGGGGAGATGTCGGGACCTCGAAGGACGCAATTGTCATCGACTGAATTATGTATTATGTCTGGTAGTAGTTGTCGTCGTACATTAGTTTTATGCAGGACCAGTCTTGTGGACCTGCTGTGGAAGATGCAGCTGGCGTCGGTAAGAACTCCCACGTTTGTGAATTGGCCTCATTTATGTCTGCTTTTGGTGCTGAAAGACTGGAGATCTATCATCAGGTGGTGGTGGTACCACTGGTAAGGCCTAATGAATGTCATCTTCTCTGCAAAGCGCTGAGCTGGTGGACTCCATTAAAAGGTTGGTGCTTAGTACCCTTCAAATTATTGCGCTTTTCAAAGGTCAATATAACGATCTTTCTTCTTCAACCATTTATTGCATTGAACTAGGGATTGATGTTTGCACAGCGTTGTTCGGATTGCTATGCTTAGTCCTGATAGTTGAACTGCTGCAGCTGTTGCTCTTCAACATTATATTTTTTCAAGGAAAATGATTTGGTGACCCGTTTTGGAACACCTGTAATGGAAACTCGGTTGTTGGTGTCTATTGATTTCTACATTGATGTTTATGTGCTCTCAAATCGATGTGTATTGAATGGATACCAACAACCAGGTGTCACAATCACCTGGTTGTTAGTGTTCCTTTTTTTTTTTATCACAGTAGTTCAGACTTGTTTTGTGAGCAGAAATATTTTTCATGGCTGAATCACTGCAGTTCAAAATGTCCTTTTGTTTTCCTTTCAATTTGTGCATGTTTTCAAAGCAAAGCATATAAATACTTTTCCACTAATTATTTCTTTTCTAAGGCATGTACAAGTGTTAGTGATTTTAGCTTGCCCTCGTAAAAAGAAAACCATTTCTTGAACCTCTTTCCCGCGCATGCGACATGTCGCATTCGGGCGCCTAGTGGATTATTATTGATCATTTATTGCAAATGGGCCAGACTGAAAAAGAATTTATGCAGGTTTTGCATGAATAGCACAATTCCAAAAAATCTTATTCATGTGTGATGTTAATAAGAGAGGGAATCTTTTTTTTGGGCGGAGGGTGTCTGCTTTCAAAACCTTATCATGCCCTCATGAAAAGTTCAAAAAGACACAACTCATCTAATATGTCCCTTGTACGGCATAAAACCTTAGTAATCTGAAACAAATGTGGCGACATTGGACAGCTAAAGTACAATTTTCTTTAAAAAATATAAATTCATTAAGGGGTCAGAATATTACTGTGCCCATAACATGTGTTCGACTTCTTTCGTCAGTTGGGGTTACAATTTGTTTAGGAAAATACTTTTTGTAATTCAGAACCGATGCACAGTGTTGACATCGGACTTTTGCATCACGTGTGAATGCATCTTGAGGTGGATTGTACGGATGTTATAAGTGTGTCAATCATACTTGTCCTTGTTTTGGTAGTTACAATAGAAGGTTCATTCTTATATTCTTAATCAAACATATAGTAACTCAGTTTATTACATAATAGATATTAATTACTATGTAATTTTTTTTGAATAAAAATTGAAATTTCATTAATCATTAATGGGTCAATATAGGATCAAATATAGAATCAATTGTCTTAATAAAGTACATTGATTCGTTAATTTTATTTGTTTAAAAGAACTACTATTAATTTAACTGTGAATATGATTGTGAAATTGAAGCAGTGTGATATTAGAAACGGTTCTCTACAACATTGAAACACATGACAATACACAAACACAACTAAAACTACATAACAAAAAATAAAACTTTCAACAAGGGAAGTAAAACCTTTGACTCCCTCCAGTCATCCAACTTTATACTAATATATTGTAGCATTTTGGTTACAAAACTTAACTTTGCATAAAAAAAATCATCAAACTATATGAAAAGTTTCACTTGATGACTTTTCCAACAATGAGCATGATAAGACACTCAAACGACATAGTTACTTTTGATGTAGATATTTTTTGCCTCGAGATCCGTTCTTCTACATCACGACGCCAATCTAACCAGCCTTATTAAGTGAGTGAGAAAAAAATATCATCAGAAAAAAAAAAAGAGAGAATGATGGGTGTATGTTTGATCTACTTCACTGGCTCAATTCTAGTCTTGAAAACTTCAATGTTTTGGATTAGTTCAAATAAATTTTGGTAAAGTAAATGTGAAAATGGTCCAAGAAGTTTGACAAAAAGTGATGAGCTAACTTGATATATATGCCTCGTTAGGTTCATTTTACTAATTTTCAGGGAAGTTTTTTCTTAGGGAAGTTTAACTTCTTGAGAATTTAACTACTAAGGAAGTTGCACTTATTGAGAAGTTAACTACTAAAGAAGTTGTACTTTTCACGTTTGGTTCAACTTTGAACTTCCTGAGAAGTTCACATTTTAAAAATAGTAAAATAATGTAATTGACATAAATGTTATTTGCACTGTTTTTGAATGAGAGAGAAGGGAGGAGAAAGAGCATTAAATGAGGATAGAAGTGTCTATTCCCCTTCAAGAAGATAACTCACCCACCGCTCCCCCTAAGTGAATTATCTTTCCCTATATGGAGGAAGTTGGGGGCTCAACTTTTAGGGAATTTTATGAAAATATTCAACTAAACAAGGTGAGTTTAAACTTCCTTCATCTTCCCCCGAACCAAACGAGACCTATGGTAGTGGCAACAATGATCTATAGTTTATTTTTGAAACATCTATAGTTTATTTATTTATTTATTTTGTGTCAAAAGTGCAATTATAAGTGCTAGTATTTTATATTGTAACAACAATAATCTCAACTCACACTCGTTTGGGTGAGTTAACTCCCCTACTACCTAAAGGAGTTATCTCCACGAGGTTTGTGGGTACAGTTATCCCTCATTAATTACATATTTTTTTTGAAAACCCCTCATTAATTACATATTTATTACCTACATCTCTCTTGTAGGACATTTATGTCAATTCACATATTTTATTATTTTTTAAATTTGCAACTCTCATGTAAGTTTAAAGTTGAACTAAAATGAAAATATTAACTTCCTTACGACTGCGAGATAACTCCATGTGAATTAACTTGCCCGCAAGCAAACTTTCCTATCAGTTGGCAAAAAATGAACCAAAAGACCTAGATTTTTTTTGATAAGTATGGGTATTTGCAACGTTCGGGTACGACTAATCTCATAGGGTCAAATCGATTCCATCAAATCTATTGATCAGGAGAAGCCATCAAGAAATAGTTTCATTGTTTACGCAAGGACTAAAACACGTGACCTCATATATGTAAAGAAACCCTCGTATAATACTTGCACCACTCCACCATCCCCACACGGTGGTACCCCAACACTCTTTTTTTCACCATTAAAACATTAAAGATGTACAAAATTAATTTGCTAAAAAAAAAACCTCAAATCAATGAAGCCCATGCCCATCACAGCAGGCCCACCGACAACACAAAACCATCTGCCAACAATCCCTTCATCACTCCTACAAAACAACCACCATGAGAAAAAGACACAAACCACCCCAACTATCCCCCAAATGCCACCCATGTCCCGCCCGGCCGCCGCCGCCGGCACCAACAACCTCTACGTCCACCACCACCGCCACCGCCACCGCCACCGCCATCGCCTTCGCGGCCTAAACCCTAACCCTAACCCCCCATCCAAAACCCGAAACCCTAACCCCTTCAATTTCCCCAAATGGGACCCTGACTCCCCCAATCCAAAACCCTAACCCCAACCCTAACCCTAACCCCATCGCATACCCACTTCGCCGTCGCCAAAACCCTATCCCCCATCGCCCGCTACATCTCCGACGCCTTCCGCCGCCACCGCCGCTGGTGCCCGGACCTCACCGCCGACCTCCTTCGCCTCCGCCGCGTCTCGCCGGAGCTCGTCGCCGAGGTCCTCAAAGTCGAGTCCGACCCCAAAATCGCTTCCAAGTTCTTTGCTTGGGCTGGTAAGCAAAAGGGCTTCCGCCACAATTTCGCTTCCTACAATGCCTTCGCTTACTGTTTGAATCGTTTGAATCGCTTCCGATCGGCCGATCAGGTCATCGAACTGATGAATTTGCAGGGGAAGAGACCCAGTGAGAAGCAATTTGAGATCTTGATTAGAATGCACTCTGATAAGGGTAGAGGAATCAGGGTTTGGTATGTGTATCAGAAAATGAGGAAATTTGGGGTCAAAGCTAGGGTTTTTTTGTATAATAGAGTAATGGATGCGCTTGTGAAGACTGGGCATTTGGATTTGGCGATGTCGGTTTACGGGGATTTTAGGGCGGATGGATTGGTGGAGGAGAGTATGACATTTATGATTTTGGTGAAGGGGTTGTGTCGGGAGGGGAGGGTTGGTGAGGTTTTTGAGCTTTTGGGGAGGATGAGGGGTTTAGGGTTTAAGCCGGATGTGTTTGCGTATACGGCGATGGTTCGGGTGCTGGTTTCAGTGGGGGATTTGGAGGGGTGTTTGAGGGTGTGGGAGGAGATGGTTGGGAGTGATGGGGTTGAGCCAGATGCAATGGCTTATACTACATTGGTCACGGCGTTGTGCCGAGGGGGTGTGGTTGAGAGGGGGTTTCAGTTGTTTAGGGAGATGAAAGGTAGAGGGTTTTTGATCGATAGGGCGGTGTATGGATCGTTGGTTGAAGGGTTTGTGGCGGATGGGAAAGTTGGATCAGCTTGTGATGTGTTGAGGGATCTCATGGCGTCTGGGTATCGAGCGGATTTGTCGATATACAATTCTCTTATTGAAGGGCTTTGCAATGCCAACCAAATTGACAAAGCTTGTAAGCTTTTTCATGTAACTGTAAGAGAGGGTTTGAATCCAGACTTCACCACTGTGAATCCAATTTTATTGTTTTATGCCGATCGACGCCTAATGGATGAATTCTCGAGGATGTTAGAACATATGCAGAAGTTGGGCTTACCTGTTATCAATGATCTTTCCAAGTTTTTCTTATCCTTCATAGAGAAGGGAAATGGAGGAAAGAAAGCTTTAGAAGTGTTTGAAGATTTAAAACCAAAAGGGTATGCTAGTGTTGTGATCTACAACATTCTGATTGAATCCCTTCATACAGTTGGTGAGGTGAAAGAAGCTCTATCTCTCTTTGAGGGAATGAAGAGTTCGGATTTTAAACCTGACTTGTCGACTTACAGCAATGTAATCCCTTGTTTTGTTGAAAATGGGGACTTAGAGGAGGCATGTTGGTGCTACAATATGATGACGGAGAGATCTTGGGTGCCTAGCGTTTCTGCATATCGTTCCCTTGTCGGGAGACTATGCAAAATTGGAGAGATAGATGCAGCCCTCATGCTTGTCCGCGACTGTTTATCTAACGTCGAAAGTGGCCCGATGGAGTTCAAGTACTCCCTTACAATTCTCCATGCCTGTAAATCTGGTGATTCTGAGAAGGTGATTGAAGTTTTGAATGAGATGGCGGAGCAGGAATGCCCTCCTGGTGATCTAACATATTCAGCTGTGATATCAGGCATGTGCAATCATGGGACTATTGAGGAAGCAAGAAAGGTGTTTGAGAGCATACGGCGACGCAGTTTTCTGTCCGAAGCAGATGTTATTGTGTATGATGAGTTCCTTTTAGAACATATGAAGAAGAAGACTGCTGGCTTGGTACTGTCAGGACTTAAATTTTTTGGCCTGGAATCAAAATTGAGATCAAAGGGCAGCACTCTTTTACCAGGTTAATACATTTGTTGGCAATATAAGGCCATTGTATTATTCTTGTTTTTTCTTGAATAATTATCTTGAGCCTTTTGTTCACACAGACTAGGCATGTACATGTAAGAATCTCACTTTGTATTGTATACAACAATGGGTCCTAAAGGAGAATTAGCTGAATTTGCCCCACAATTTTGGCTAGTTTTTGTTTTGGGTCTTAGATCTATTCTAAAGTTCTATTTTTTATTTTTATGACAATTGGCCTTTAAATATAGTTTAAGAGCAAAAAAATAATAATTTCGACTCTCAACCTCTTTAAAGATGATCGCCTGTCAAACTTATTGGAGTCAAACACTTAGGAGTTAGTGATTTGAGGTGTAAACCCACAAAGAAATGCCCATGCATTTTGTTTGGGTTCATACATTGCAAACCCAATGATTCAACAACCCACAAGCAAATGGATTATTATTTTGAGTCAGGAGAGTCCAAATATTTTTTGTTATTATTTTGACTAGAGCTTATTTACTTTGGACTTCTAAAGAGTTTTTAAAAATTTTTTATTTCAAAGTCATCTTCAAACAATAAATAACTTTGAAATAACAACTTATAACTCTCCTTAAATATTTGTAAAAATTTTAAAAAACTTCTTATGAATCCAGACTCTAAGAATCCAAACAGATTTTTTGTATTATTTTTCAATGAAAATATTTAGTTGGAGAGTTGGACCATTTATCGATTTGTGTGTGTCATTGCCATGTTAATCTCTTTATATCGTTGTAATTTTATTAGATGTCTCAGACGGGGGAGCTACATAACCTGCCATGCGTATTTAAAGCTCTAAACTGCTTTGTAAGTAGTCGATGTGGGATAAACAAGCAACTGCTCCTCTATTTACACGTGCATGTCACATGATACCACTTGTCTAACGACCTCTACCCTAATGCATAATTTTTTTTGAGTTCTGCTAAGTGCACCTCATCTTTTACTAAGTGCGCCCTATTTTGTGTGGCACTCCAAATTTAAATTTAAATTTTTAATTGCACTCCAAATTTTTACCAAAGTACCCTTTCATTCAAATCGAAACACCAAACTTCAAAACCTTGGTCGGGACATCTATATTAGGTTCACTACATGCAGTCGAGACTTATCCACTAGGCTCGGTGTTGTCTAACCGAACCTCTTTGGTGAGATTTAGTTGACAACTTCTGACCTAAAGGTTCGGTGGGTTTCGACCGACTCTCCAATTAAAGGTTTGACAAGCTATGACTTTCTCTCCAATTAGAGGTTCAGTAGGCTTCGACTAACTCTCCAATAAGAGTTTCGGACCTTGAGGTCAAAACCACTCGATGATGCCTACAAATCACAAAGAAGAGAGTGTGGGGTGCACTAATCCCTATGAGGGCATAAGGGTCATTTTATAGTAGGATTGATTTTTTTTTTTAAGTTTGACTTTTTCTGAGGTATACTTAGCCGGACTTTTTTTATCTATAGTTTTTTTTTCTTCGGAATTTTATTTTATTTTATTTTATTATTTTTTTATTTAAATTTTTATCTATAGTTAAACCCTTCAAGATTGTCTAACACTAGAGTCCCTAGAAAGTTGCATGTAGAAAACATTCTGCGAACATTCTGCCTTTCAAAATAAAGTTTTTTGTTTCAATAACTTGACGTGCAATTTTAGTATATAAATTGATGTAATTTGCTAAACAAATGGGAATGTGCGCTTGGTTCTTTATTTTTGATAGGAAAAATGTTCACTTGGTTCTTGATCTGATTTGAGTTGCTAAACAATTTGAAATTTAAGTTTGGTTATTAATGGCCTCAAATAGGATGTACCACAGCAGTACAAACCCAATAAAACAATCAGAAACTACTACATATGCTCTCTCCGGCAAGCATTGAAAAATTGAATGTGAAAAAAAAAGGGCAAAACTCTTCATTTGGTTCCTAAATTTTGTGTTTTTTATACTTTTGGTCCTTGAACTTTTATTACTACATATTTGAGCTCTACTTGGTAGCACGAGTTGATAATCTAGCTGATAGCTGATAATCTAATAGTTGGTAGCTGAAAATTGACAATCTAACTGGTCAATTAAAAATTGTTTGGAATGATAGTTGATTGAGTAGCTGAAAAATGTAAAATGACATCAAATGACATATGACACAATTAAGTGTATAAAAATTAAATGTATTATATATAAATAACTTTATATATTTTAATATAGTATTTTTTAATTTGGTATTGGTTAATATATTTTAAGGTTTTTTAAAAAATATATTAGAAACCAAATATATATAGGTAATAGTGAATACACGTAACATATTAAAAAATATGTATTAGGTATTTATCTTTTTATCCAAAAACGTATTTATCAGTTTATCAAAAATAAAACGTATTTATCAGTTTATCAAAAATAAAACGTATTTATCCTAAATATCAATATTTTTCTTTTGTTTTCTCAAAAAAAAAAAATCTTTCTTTTTGTTAGAGTTAACCATTAGTGCGATAGTTAGATATTATTATGTGTTAGGAAACTAAATAATTGGAGAAATCTTACTTCTCTACTGATTGTGTAACATTACCACTAATTGTGTAACGTCTCCACTAATTATGTAAATTAGCTATGTACCATTCTATATATAGGGCACCATAATTAGTGCTAACATTACACAATTAATGGTAACGTTACACAATCAGTGAAGAAGTAAGATTTCTCCAATTATTTAGTTTCCTAACACATAATAATATCTAACTATCGCACTAATGGTTAGCTTTAACACTTTTGTTACATAAATATGATGTATCGTTAGCAAGACTCCTACAATCAAAAAAATCAAAAAACAAGGACACGCATTTCATCGCACGAATTGAGAACTTAATGACATGATTGGAAACGAAAGAATTGTGACAGCCCCAAATTTCCAATGCATTTGGGTACGCCCGGCCTAGACTCGTACAGGTCCCGAATCGGTACTCGGCGAGCCTGACGAGCTTAGTTAGCCTCCGATTAATCAATTTAACAGTTTATGAAAGAGTTATTGCAAGTTATACGCAACGGAAAAACAAACAAACAAAACAATATGGGAAATAACTCAGTTAAAGGGAAATCAAGAATCTTTTATGTAGAAACCCCGAATATTCATGTAAAATTCGAGATGAACAATACATGACATCAATATTAACCCAAGTTCAACAATAACAACTTATATATAAATGAGCATACATCTAAGCAATATAAAACTTACTCTAAGTTCTGCCGATCCAACCGCTAGTCCTTAGTTGTAATATCTTAAGCAGAGTCCCTTTCCTCTATAGCACTTTAGTCTATCTGCACCCACCGACACAAACTAGACGGTGAGCAACTGAGAGAAATTGAAAGTAATGCCTGAAGAATATAACAGTAATTCATGATTCAACAAGTAAAACAGTCTAAATATCATGCAGTATTTGAAAGAGATGAAAGTTTAAATAGATCAAGGTGCGTGATAAATAGACTAACAAATATCAATCAAAACATGTGTGTCCTAAGAATCAAAAGAGGCCCATGAGAGATCTATCATATAATACGGAAAGATCTCGCAAGATCTCCCCAGTAATGTCGCAACATTAGCGCAACATGATTATAAAAGCAGTTGCAACTACTCCTAATACCTAGTGTCCTGGTAACACATAACACCAGGGGTGGTCAGACTGTCCTGCAGGAAAGCCTCGTGTTTTTCCAACTGGTGTCAGCCCACGAAATACCTTCTGATACACTCACGCTAAGAACACACATACCAAGGAAAATAGCAGAACAGAATGCCAACAATAGATAAGAACAAAGCAACAAATGAATAATAATGAATTACATGATATTTTCTTAACTAACTTACTAATGTACACAAGCTTTAGGGAAAATGTACTTACCTGACTAAATGCAACCCGTAAACACTCTCGTGTCCCTAACACGTATCCCCGAGTTTCCCGCTACCTAATAAGGTCGGAAAACTCGTGTTAATAGTTTAAGTCATCAATAAATCCTAGGTTAAACCCTAGTGTTTTCTTAACGTTTTAATGACTCGAACAACTCGATAAATCAATCGGTAAATAAACCAAAACCACAACGAAACACAACGAATTTCTTGGGTTTTGTAACCACACATATGTAAGCCTAATCACGCATCTTAGGCTCGGCTTAGTCATAAATAGATCACGCCATAGCCTCGAGGACTGGCGGCATGACCACGATGTCATTACCATTTACAACAGTAAACCTTTAACATGCACAAACCTAATGCATGTGATGTTCAAACATACAATAATGTAAAACTAGCATTCATGAAAACGACTCAAAACACTGGGACATGACAACAAGTCTCATCAATCCATGATATCCACAACGTTCCATAAATACCTGAACATGATTTCATTTAATCGAAACGCAACCAAAACGAAAACATAACTCATAGTAACCACAAGTCTCACACACATTGTGTGTTCATCGACATAACCAAACAATGATAAACCAAATCACGCCCAAGCTCGAGACTTTCACTTCAACTTATGAGTATTGTTCAACGTTGAGAGGGGGACCCGTCGGCATGAAATGGCCGAAAAACACCTCACCTAATTGGATTTCAACACATACATACAATAAGCTTATCCAAAAATAAAGATCCACATGAAATCATACCCAATCATGCTATCAAAGTACTGTTTTGGATGCTCCGAAGGACTGTAAAACACTCTTATAGACACGGCGAGGTCTCCAGCAGTCCCCCTGGTCACGGCGTCAACGACAGTGCCGCCCCAGTGGGCGGTTTCCGGCAAGACATCAACAATTGAAAAAAAAATAAAAAAAAACAAATAACACACAACACCTTATTACCACCACTGTCATGAACCACTCCGGGGGCTGTGAGACACAAGCAAGGGTTTGGCGTGGTCTCAGAAGTCCCCCAGGTCACGGTGGTCCGACCAACAGCGCCGCTAAGCTCTGCAACTTCGGCGAGATCGAAACAATAGCACAGTTTGGTAAAAAGAAAACAGTCGATCATGACACAAAATGGAAAACTCTACACATGTAACGCGAGGGGGGATTGCTCTAGGGATGTCGGGGTTACGGTGGGCCACCGTTAAGTCACCTTCAAACAACCCTCCGGTCATGGCAATTGCCTCTGCACGGACTCAACATGAACAAAGCACACAATTGCGGAAAAGGAAGAAGAAGGAGACAGTAAACCAAATGAGAAAAACGTCCACGTCCACTACAAGGGGGAGGTGCTCTGGGGATGGAGAGACGCTGAGGAGTCATCCGTGACCAGTTCCGACCGGGGAGAGCCACCACCCGCGCATGGACAGACCTCTATGGCACACGGTGTGCACGAGAGAGAGAGAGAGAGAGAGAGAGAGAGAGAGAGAGAGAGAGAGAGAGAGAGAGAGAGAGAGAGAGAGAGAGAAACGAACCTCCGGCAAGTAGAGGGACCTCCAGCGAGGGTCGAGGGCCGGTCACCAAGGGAGAGGGGAGGAGGAGAGGTAGAACGGGTCGGTGGTCGAGAGGGGATCGAATGTGTAGATTGGAAGAAGTGAATAGTAAAGTGAGGATAGGGTCCTTTTATAGCCTTTTCATTTCATCACAACACACGCACTCATCTCGAGGCTGATCCCATGGTTCTCCTAATTTGGGCTGTCACTTTAATAATTCCTATCATATAGTTTGCGTGTTGTGTAGTTATCTAACTACTGCGTTCAAACGACGTTCCTTGGTCCGTATTGACTCCCGTTAGACGTAGTTTCGCCTTGTCTAGTACAAATAATTATTTAAATTATGCAAAAATTCATTTAATTGTATTTTTATTGTGTTATACCCCCGTTTACCTAGGCGAAGCTTCACTTAGACTAATATTTGCCCGAACGGCTCGATACTCGTATTAGACTACAATACTAATACACAAATCACCGAAACATAATATTACTTTGTTGTCGACTACCGAAGTTTGAAATATTGTCCAGTATCATGTAGCTGGGTCACGGTCTTAACAAGTGCGACACAAATCGGTTCAAATTTAAGGGTTGTTACAGTCTCTCCCACTTATTAGAGTTTCATCCTTGAAATTAACCTAATAAGTAAACTAAACTGAAGACTTTACCGTTCCTCTTCAAAAATCCTGAAAAGACCGATAATCCTCAGAGCGAGTCATTCCTTGACTTCAAACCGTTCGTAACCCTTCAATGGAGAGACCTTAAGGTCTACGTAGTCTCCCCAAATCATACTGAAGCTCATCGTGATACTCGTCAAGTATTTGTTCTGCCACTCCTGGGCACTCTTAAGTCTCAGGCAAATCTACTGTACTTTTTTAGCATGATCATCAACAATTTCAGGTCCAACTGCTACAATATCCTCTGACTCAGTCTAGCAGGAAGGAAATTTACGAGACTTATCATAGAGTGCCTCAATTGGTGCCATACCGATAATCGCTTGACAACTGTTGTGCGCAACCTCGCACAAGTGAAGGTACTCCAAATTTCACAAATCTGTCCATAATTACCCAAATGCTATCGTGACCACGAGGAGATCGGGGCAACTATTGACGAAATCTATATCAATATGTTCCCACTTCCATTGAGGAATGGGTGGGGGCTGCAGTAGACCTCCAGGTCGTCGATGCCCATCCTCTACGTGCTGGCGTGTCGCTTGAACAACTCTGACACCTCGTGTGACGACCCGCCCCCGACCTAGGGTCGGGTCGCCCGGCCCAGACCGCCACTCGGACCCAATACATGAACCAGGCCCAAATAACAGTTTGGCACGCCTAAACAAATAAACCTGCGGAATAAATATAAAGAAATATCCTAAAGCCAAAAGATTTAAGTTCATAGAATATTAATAAAACTATACATGATATATATCAACTCAAAGCTCACATCAAATGAAGACTTCAAGCTCGTTTCTCCCTTGTCTCAATTCTAGCGCACTCGTTGATGAACCTGTATTGTAAGTGGGGTGAGCTAAAAGAACCAACGGAGCTCAGTAATGTGGAAAACCCGCTCAACCATCAAATATGCAAGTAATACCTAATAAGCATGCAAAGTCTAGCATGTATTTTAAAAACAAACAAGGATTTATTGAATGTTAACATGGTAGCAGGATTTCATAAGAAATAGACTTATAATAAACCATCAAGAACTATCATAGACATAAGATTCGTAAGTCACACTTAAATAGGAATTCATCCTTTCATAACAAATACCACGTATTCATAAGCCATAAATTGTAACAACAATAATCATGAATAACATTAAAGAGATTGACAAATCATTTTATAATTTCAAACTTTCATATAAATGAGGGGTTTCGCGAGATTATGTACTATAAAATATAATAATACGATAAGTCGATGTTCCATTCAATGCATACTAGATATTGGCAAGAATCCGTGTGACCGATTCTCCTACTCTCAAAGTGATGGAAACAACCTAGCTAGCACGGGCCTTATGTGCCCTCTCGTTTGTCCCATCAAATCAACAGTGGGTTCGTCCAAGCCATCACCGATGCACATCTCTATGTCTCAAGAGTAAAAGAGAGTACAAGAGAAGGTAACTCCAACTCATGTCCCTACGTGACGACCCTCGGTGGTAAACTCCACACCCTGGGGTGTTAACGACCCTCGGTGGTAAACTCCACACCCTGGGGTGTTGACGACCCTCGGTGGTAAACTCCACACATTCTGGGGCCATGAATAACAGTGCATTCACATTCCATAGATTCGTAGATTCGAGCCAATACCACGACGCAACCCATAAATCCAAGTCTTTAATTCAAATTATAAATCCTAAGCATAACTAATAATCATGCCATATTTGATAATTGAGCAAGCTCCCCACTTACCTTAAACTCGTCGCGAATCCTAGTATCGATCCTTTCGCATTGGGGCTCGATTTGAATGTTCAATCCGAACTTCTTTGATCTCTTTGACTTCTCAAAACTCATTCTCACCATTCCAAGCTGTCTCCCTTAATCTCCTATATTTTTCCAAATAGTGTAAAACAACAAGTGGTGGCTAGGTTTACTTAACTTCTCCTTTTATAGGCTAGGGTTAGGTTAGGTTAGGTTACATACATCCTTTTGTATTAAAGACTAAAGTGCCCTCCTACTTGGGCCTTAAGTCTAACTCCCTATTTAATATATTTTAGGCCGTTTTCATTAATTTATCTTAATGAGCATTTTGACCAAGAACGTTTCCACAAATCTTTCCTAATTAATGGGATCTTATAAATTTGGAGATCTTACTATTTTTGACTAGGAAAGTTTCAACAAATCTTTCCTTAATTAATAGGATCTATTAAATTTGGAAATCTTGCCCCTTTTTTAATAACTTTCTTTGTGTTTAAGAAACGTTTTTCAAATCTTTATTTTCTTGTGAGTTTCCTTAATAAGAACGGGCATATATTCTGATATCTCTTCAAACCGCATAAAATGTGCATCTCGAGGTGTAGGATATTCTACTATATCACTAATAATCCAATCCAAAGAAATCCAACACACATTTAGTATTTAAATTACTAAATTACCCTCGAGTCGGGTCAAGTAAAATTCGGGTCGTTACAATATCCCCAATTTTAAGAACTTTCGTCCTCGAAAGTCAAAATAACGTACACTCATAATTTGACTGGTCCATTCGTAATGGTTTCCTTAATGACCCATTATTTAATTGGTGTCAATTCTCTCTTACACGTTCTGCTTATACCCCACATAAAATAAAGTCTTACTCTTGACTCTACTATCTCAACATTTTCATTTCCGTCCCACTGACCGAAATTCATAAGGCCTCTCTTATAGGTTTCAATAGAATCATTATACTCACCACTTGCCAAGTTCTTTGTCATCACATGTTCTTAAGGTAGTCCTTTATAATCTTCACCGAAGTCGCAATATACGCTCAAGTCGCTCAACTTACGAGAGAGGTAGAACCATACCGAGATATGATTTGGTGCATATCTCGTGTCAACAAACATCTCTCGCCTATCTGGCATTGAAACCATACCACCAACTGGTAGTAGGGAAACAAGGATAGTTGTCTGCTATAACATGAGCACTAGCACACCATCTCTATCAATATCTCGGTTACACATATCATTGAACGACTCATCATATCTTTGCGGCTTATCTGTGAAGGCTACAAATAGGCAGACATAGTATTCCTTTCTAGAATAATACCTTAATATTATTGGCATCACATGTTTATCGACATTCATTCTTGTAGGTTCATATTTCAAGTCAACTTTTGACTAATGATCCACTTTGTAGCTCCTCTGTCATACTTAACTGTTAATTGACGTAAACAAACTTCCACCTTTAAAATCTTGTGGAATATTTTTAACATCGTCATTATTTCTAAGCAGGTTTTAGCATTCATCTGAATGCGCTCTATTGCATCACCATTTTTTTTATTTCATACCAAGATCTCGTATCACTATATCTCGATTTTCAGGAGATCTATCGTATTGCGTCCTCGTACTGATCAATTCTCACGATCCTGGGTGACTATTTTAAACATTGTTGACTTAGTCATGACCACTTTTTGGTATACAATGGTTCATTCTCATCTTTCTAAGCTAACTTTTAGCTCTTATAATGTGTTTAGTACCTCATTCTCTGAGAAACGAAGGTGATTTAGCTTTCATGTTTCGAACCTGACATTTATGTCGTTTCTTGGGAGTTACATAATCTATGCTCCAGATATGGTTATTAAGAACTCGTGTCACACTATGATCTAGTTATTTCAAGTTCATAACTCAAACTTATATTTCAATGTATTACACTCGTGCATTACTACTGTCGCACTGCATATACGTTTTGTTGGATACTTCAACCATAAAGTACAAATCTGTGTACATAAAACTCATATAGGTTAATCTAGTACGACTTGTTACTAAAGCTTTAATTCAAGGGCACTCAAACTCATATTTACACCTATTTCGAGAATTATCTTGCACTATTTAGCTTATGATTCATTGCTTATATTTAGCACAAATCATTCATAGCGTTTTTCCTTTTCTTCAAATTCAATGATTCTTGAAAATAAGAATATCAGCTGATTTTTCATGGGGTTAATTTAAAATGACCTCATGCTTAAGCAAACCTTTATGTCGCATAATTTACTTATGCTTTTGTCCCTAGATAAGGTGTCGGCCTTAAATGTTCGTACATTATCACCTCATGTTGATATCTTCAACAATTGATCATTTGCAAATCTATTGCTTACCCATCTGGGTTATATTTCAAGTTATCTTACATCATCACATTAGGGCTGTCACTTTTAGACTTATTCTAATCTATTCGGCTTCCAAGTATAAACCACACATTTTGTTTAACAGTTATTAATGGTGTTAAGTTTAAGAAATTTTTATCTTTACTCATATATTCATGTTTCATTGCTAGTTTAGGGTATTTTCTCACAATCTCTAATTATTATTTCATACGTATTGCACAGTATAAATCTTATTGGAGTTCGATCATAACTTAAGATCCCCACTTTTAATAGTCGACCTATCACTGATCAGATATTTCATCTTTCCTTTCAACCATTTAGTTTGGTAGTTCAGTTTTTTTTATTTTTATTTTTTGTAATGTTTTACTTTTATTATGAGATCATAAGTTACATCCCACAAGTGATCAACATGATTCTTAGCGACGTCACCATTTTGATTAGAAATTTTCATTCTTGGACAGGGTACTATTTCAGTACATGTTGTCTCTCTTGAGTTCACAATTCTTCTCATCACGAAATTACTTATTCGTTTTTCCATGGGTCGATCCTATTCTAGGATCCCCAATTTTAAGAACCAAGTCATTATTGACTAAGGTTATGTGACAATCATTTGCCTCGATTACTTTTCAACGCCATTTTTTTATTCAACCATCCCCTACCAATCAAGTTAGGTTTCATTTTGACTTAAAAGCTATGAGTCCACACGACAAATCATATCATAAATATTCTTTTCATTGGTGTACCCCCGATTTTAATGATTCACTTATCATCGAGTTCATTATAATATCATTAACTGCATCATACACTCTTTACAGCCTACTAATATAACTCATACATACTGTTTAGTTTGTGGTTTCCCTTAATTATTCAGTCAGGTTACTGCTATCGCGTACTCTCCATTCATTTTGAACACAATTTTTCAATTCCTTGTATCCTCAAATTTTATGAATCAACTCTCATCTAATTATGTTAGAATAATTTCTTTGTTGCAGTGGTTACCTTTGATTTATATCATTTTAACCTCAGATCTTGAGTCTTTACAACATCTACAAATTTTCTACTTGGCAACACGATCTTCACACATGACTATTTCACCGAAATTGTCTTTGACTTTGGATCCTCAAATTTAGTAACTCATCCATCTTTGAGTATACTAATCTGACATTTTGTATTCACTAGATTTTCTCATTGAGTAATTTTCAATATATTATTTAATTTCTCATTCGCCATCTCGTACATTATGCACTTACGCTTCGAGCTAACTCTCAATTTGGGTCATCTTATTTAGTATTCAACCTATCGATAACTAGCTTAGCTTTATTTTTCTTTTACACAAGTTCGATCAAACTTGAATGTCATAAATCAATCAATCGAGAAGTTAAACCTGAATCAAAACCCATTTCCAAGTATTGAGTTTCCATTTTTCAAGCTAAATCAAGCTTTTTTTATATATGTATATATATGAATCTCTTTTTGAACACCAAGGAAAATAAACTATTTCCTTTTTGTACTTGTTCGCTTTTTTTAAAATTTTGTAAAGACACGTTACATCCTTCCATGAAAACTTCAATAAAGTGTGGCAAACATCAACTCTAAAACAATACAAAAATCATGGTCCAATATAGTCGAAAAATCATTTTTCGATAAAAATAGATCACCTGAAACAACATAATTCGATCTATAGCAATAACCTTCAAATCGAATTTATAGACCAATGATTTACACTCTTAATCGAACATTAGAGGTTTTTAGAGTATACTTGATGTCTATATCTTGAATTAAGTTCAGTCTCCTGACCAGACTAACTTGCTTATCATTGTTTGAAACCAAAGATGCATTTGCATCCTTACTAGGATCATTAACTTCCATTTTCAACAAGATATCGTTAATTTTAATCATCCTAATAGAGTTTTCGACGTCAGAGTTACTTCTCTGAAATGTAACCGCGTCACAATTCCATCTTGCGTATTTAGCGTGGCATCTCATTGTCCTTTCAAGTCTATCAATTCTTGCTTATGTCTTTATTTGCCAATCTATCGTTAAGTATAGGCGCATCTCGCCATACAATTTTCAATCTAAGTTTAGTCGTTCTATCAGAACCATTCTCGCAGCAATCGTTGAGGACTTCCTTACAACACATGTGGAATCGTTTGAGGACTTCCCTTCGATTTTCTTATGTCATTAATTGTCATTTCCAACTCGTGGAACCAAGGTTTCACGTCTTAAGGAAAGACATTTACCTATATATCTAACGATATATTTATATATACAAAGTAGCAAATAATCATCACATTAAATTTTTATCAAGTTTCTTTTGTCCCATCCCATCCTAAGATTTATCATTATTGCGTGTTAAGTCGACTTTGAACAAATGTCCCATACCACTGATTTGTTCGACTTAACTTGACCTTTAAACTTAAAGGCTCTACATCTTAGGTTTCCCTAACCTAACGTTTCCCTAGGTTCTAATCCCTAGGCTCTGATACCAACTGTGACGACCCGCCCCCGACCTAGGGTTGGGTCGCCCGACCAAGACCGCCACTCGGACCCAATACATAAACCAGGCCCAAATAACAGTTTGGCACGCCTAAACAAATAAACCTACGGAATAAATATAAAGAAATATCCTAAAGCCAAAAGATTTAAGTTCATAGAATATTAATAAAACTATACATGATATATATCAACTCAAAGCTCACATCAAATGAAGACTTCAAGCTCGTTTCTCCCTTGTCTCAATTCTAGCGCACTCGTTGATGAACCTGTATTGTAAGTGGGGTGAGCTAAAAGAACCAACGGAGCTCAATAATGCGGAAAACCCGCTCAACCATCAAATATGCAAGTAATACCTAATAAGCATGCAAAGTCTAGCATGTATTTTAAAAACAAACAAGGATTTATTGAATGTTAACATGGTAGTAGGATTTCATAAGAAATAGACTTATAATAAACCATCAAGAACTATCATAGACATAAGATTCGTAAGTCACACTTAAATAGGAATTCATCATTTCATAACAAATACCACGTATTCATAAGCCATAAATTGTAACAACAATAATCATGAATAACATTAAAGAGATTGACAAATCATTTTATAATTTCAAACTTTCACATAAATGAGGGGGTTTTGCAAGATTATGTACTATAAAATATAATAATATGATAAGTCGATGTTCCATTCAATGCATACTAGATATTGGCAAGAATCCGGTGACCGATTCTCCTACTCTCAAAGTGATGGAAACAACCAGCTAGCACACAGGCCTTATGTGCCCTCTCGTTTGTCCCATCAAATCAACAGTAGGTTCGTCCAAGCCATCACCGATGCACATCTCTATGTCTCAAGAGTACAAGAGAAGGTAACTCCAACTCATGTCCCTACGTGACGACCCTCGGTGGTAAACTCCACACCCTGGGGTGTTAACGACCCTCGGTGGTAAACTCCACACCCTGGGGTGTTGACGACCCTCGGTGGTAAACTCCACACATTCTAGGGCCATGAATAACAGTGCATTCACATTCCATAGATTCGTAGATTCGAGCCAATACCACGACGCAACCCATAAATCCCAAGTCTTTAATTCAAATTATGAATCCTAAGCATAACTAATAATCATGCCATATTTGATAATTGAGCAAGCTCCCCACTTACCTTAAACTCGCCGCGAATCCTAGTATTGATCCTTTCGCATTGGGGCTCGATTTGAATGTTCAATCCGATCTTCTTTGATCTCTTTGTCTTCTCAAAACTCATTCTTACCATTCCAAGCTGTCCTCCCTTAATCTCCTATCTTTTTCCAAATAGCGTAGAACAACAAGTGGTGGCTAGGTTTACTTAACTTCTCCTTTTATAGGCTAGGGTTAGGTTAGGTTACATACGTCCTTTTGTATTAAAAACTAAAGTGCCCTCCTACTTGGGCCTTAAGTCTAACTCCCTATTTAATATATTTTAGGCCGTTTTCATTAATTTATCTTAATGAGCATTTTGACCAAGAACGTTTCCACAAATCTTTCCCTAATTAATGGGATCTCATAAATTTGGAGATCTTACTCTTTTTGACTAGGAAAGTTTCCACAAATCTTTCCTTAATTAATAGGATCGATTAAATTTGGAAATCTTGCCCCTTTTTTTAATAACTTTCTTCGTGTTTAAGAAACATTTTTGAAATCTTTATTTTCTTGTGAGTTTCCTTAATAAGAACGGGCATATATTCTGATATCTCTTCAAACCGCATAAAATGTGCATCTCGAGGTGTAGGATATTCTACTATATCACTAATAATCCAATCCAAAGAAATCCAACACACATTTAGTATTTAAATTACTAAATTACCCTCGAGCCGGGTCAAGTAAAATTCGGGTCGTTACACCTCGAAAATCATCCCTGACCACCAAAAGAGATGCCATGTTATGGCCCCAAATTCTCAATGCATTTGGAAACGCCAAGCCTTTACTCGTACAAATCCCCGATTCAGTACTCGTCGATCTGGTGAGTCTAGTCAGCCTCAAATTATCAAATTACAAGTTTTATGAAAGAGTTATTGCAAGTATAACACAGCAGAAGAAAATTTAATACTAAATAATTATTGAGAGATAACTCAGTCAAACGAAAATCAGGAATCTATGTAAATGTGGAAAACCCCATAAATGGGAATATTCATGTACAATAAGCCATCAAATTAAATATTTCATGATATAAATCCCAAACTATAATCCCGAGTTCAATGACTCAACAAAACATAATAACAAGCAACATACAAACAAAACATATAACCTACTCTGGGGTTCCTCAAGTTCAGACGCTCACAAAAAGTCTCCTAGGCAAGGTTCCTTGCTTCTACTGCACTCCGCTCTATTTGCACCCACCGTCACAAATTAGACGGTGAGTAACTGAGAGAAAATTGAAAGTAATGCCAGAAGAATATAATAATAATTCATGAATTATCAAACAAGACAGTCTAAATATCATGCAAGAATTGAAAGACATGAATTTAAATAAACAAGGTGCATGATAGGCAGACTAGGAATAATAACAATCAAAACATGCATGTTCTACAAGTCAAGAGAGGCCATAAGTGGTCTAAGATCCATAACAAATCCATAATAGCGATGTCGCAACATCGATAACCACAACAATATCCACAACAATCTAATACATGGTATCACATAATTACTAGGGGTTGTCAAACACTCATGCGTATGAGTGTCGTGTTTTATCTCATTTAGTGCAGGTCGCATGTACCTTCGAGACACACACTTATGCCAAGAACACATATACAAAGAATATGGAATTGTAATGCCAACATGTAGATCATAGCAAACATGATAAAATGATAATGAATCACATGGTATTTTCTTGTCTGGCTTACTAACGTACACAAAATTTAAGGAAAATGTACTTACCTGACAAGATTGGAAACTCTAATTAAATGGGTCGAGTCATTAACTAACTAAGGTTGAAAACCCTAGTATTTTCCCAATATTTTAAATGACTCGAACAACTCGACAATTCAATAGAAAAATGAATACTCCCTCTCGGGTTTGAAAGCCACGACGCATATAAGCCTACTCATGAATTTGTAGGCTTGGTTCAGTTATACGTGGGTCACGCCATAGCTTCGAGGACCGGCGGCGTGACCATGATGTTATAACTATTTCATGACACGAACACAACATATTCACCAAACCATAACCACAACTCATCATAAACCCAAAACTACAACACACTTTTCTCTACGTCGTAAAACCAAATTGATAAAACTAAATTGAGCGACAAGTATGAGATCCCATATTCATGGAGGCCATGATCACATACTTGGGCCAAATCGATTAATCAAAACTGAAACATTCAAAACAGTCGGCATCGACAAGGAAATAAGGAAATAATCACTTAAATCGAACCATATCCAAATACAAAGCCCTATACAACCACTTACAAATGTTTTTCGAGGTCAGGAGGGAGTCACCTCGACACGGGTAAGCGGAGATACCCTCATAGCTCGGCTAACCATGACAACATGAACAAGACAACTAAAAACAAATCATGAACAACATTAAATCATATACAAATGACCCAAAACATCACTGATTCGGACACACCAAAGGCTATGAGACACCATCAAGGACTTGGAGAGGTCCCCGATAAACCCCACGCGTAGTGGTCCGGCTAGCAGCGCCTGTCGTGATGTTTTCAGGCGAGACTTTCAACAGCGAGCAAATTTGCTAAAATAGAGCACATGGACAGCAACGACACATATGCAATGAACCAAGAATGTTCTGAGGGTGTGGGGACTCGGGTAGACCTCTAAGGACCATCCCCGACCACCGAGACCCACTGGAGCAGCGACCAGACATGGCGGTAGTGGACAGACTAAAAAAAATCCAACAATAATAGTTGACACCATGATTTGACAGTAAACCATGTGTGCAGTGAGGGGGTGCTTCGGGCTATTAGGACTCCGACGAGTCTATTGTGGGTCGTCTTCAACCGAAGCGCAGCTGCGACGCCATCACCAGGCGCGTGAAGACTAACCCATCCAAGAGAAAACACCAAAATAGTTGCAACAATAGTCCTCTATGTCTGCCTCAATTTGGGGAAGCTCGGGGACTATCGAGGCTTTGGTGGACCACTAGGTGTGACCTCGACCAGTCCCTGATCATCGCCACCCCACGAGAGTGGAGGTCGGACACAGGATAACCACCAAATCGTGGATAAATAGAGAGAGTGAGTGAGAGATAGAGAATGAGAGGGAGCTTACCAACTCCGGTGAGCTCTCGGACCTCCGGCGAGTGTTCGACCACCACTGGACCACCTAGGGTCGGTGGCTTGCTTACCAAGGGAGGGAGAGAGGAGAGGGAGAGGAGAGAAGGAGGAGAAAATCGGTGGAGAAGGAGATGAATAGTTATTGAATAGTAAAGTTAGGTGGGGGTCCTATTTATAATCGTAACCCAGTTTTGTGAAATTACCCAACTACCCCTTCATATAAAATGGTTTTTACTCATCATACCCCATTCACCTCGTACCCCAGTCGTCTCTCTCAAATTGCACTAAACAGAAATTGGCCAAATCCGATGAAATCCGAGTAAAGCCACATGGATTCGACGACGTGGGTGCATTCATCATCACTTTTAGTGTCGATTTTGAGGTTTTTTTCTTTTTCTTTTTTGAGTTGTTTTATTTGTGAATTTGTTTTTGGGTTTATGGCTTCGATTTGATGCTTGAATCTTGCATTTTGGGTACAAAGTTTCGATGAAATCAAAAATATTAAATGATTTCGAGTAAAACCCACTATTTTTAGCCATTTTCATGTATTTTTTGAGAGTTTTGAATTTTTTTTTATCGTTTTGGTCGCCCGCGGGTTTCGGACTAACAGAGCCCGAGGTATTGGACGAACAGAGCTGACATCTTTGAAGAGGTATCGGACGAATCGTGCCGACACCTCTAAAGAGGTTTCGATTGGATTCCTCCGTCACCCACTGAAACTAAGTTATATTCGCATTATCGGTTGGAGTCGACTGAAACCTCTTTCGAGGTTTCTGTCCGATTCGTCCGATTCGTCCGACACCACTTTAGAGGTGTCAGATATGTTTGTCCGACACCTGTGTGCAAGGGTATTGGGGTGAGGGTGAGGGTGAGGTTGAGGGTGATGGTGATGGGGTACACATAAAAAATGAGGTACAATAAACAAGGATATTTTTAGAATTTTAAGAAAAAAAGTGGGTACACGAAGTAAAAATTCAAATTGGGGTATGTGGAGCAATTTGCAGGGTTCGTTTAGTTGCTCCCATGATTCTCCACTAACCAATCGAAGGAAACCCAACCTACCCACTATCCAGAGGTAGATCCTGTAGATATATTAAGTTATATATATATATATATATAACTTACTCCATCTGGTAAAAAATATAAGACTTTTTTGTTCAATACACACATATTAAGAAAACATTAATTGTGAGTTTAAATTACATTCTTACCCACATTTAATTCTTTATTCTATCCAATGAAAGAAAGATAAGTGTTTAATTATAATTTTGAGTTAAGGAGGGGTAAAATAGGTATAAGAGATATAAAGTTCTTTCGAATTCCGAAAATGTCTTATATTTTTTGAAGTCAAGAAATCGCAAAACGTCATATATTTTTGACTAGAGGGAGTAATATATATATAGATATTTATTATTAGAAATGTGTTATTTATTTAATTATCTTTTTTTTTTATAAAATTATTAGAAATGTTATATTCCAGTAAATATATGTTGTGTTTTTTATTATACATACTGGTGAACAGGCGTCCGTCCGTGATTAATAAAGCAAAAACATATTTAAGAGAATAACATAGAATGTTTTCAAAAAAGAGAGAATAACATATAAACATTCCTGATATCAAAAAAAAAAAAAAAGAAACTTTCATATTCTTTGTGTGTTCATCTCTCTGTGTTCTATGTATTTAATAAAGTGTAAATCTTTTCAGATCTGTGAAGATTGGATCTCCTTGTTGTGACATCTTCCTCAACACTCATTTTTGGATCTGTGCGGCGGTTGGGTTAGTTCTTATTTTTAGTTTTATTATTAGGTAGTTCGTCTCCTTTTTGTTGGAAGTTTGATTTTGTCTTTTTCTTGTAGGGAAGTTTTAGATTTTATTTTCCTTGTCGGGAAGTTTTGTTATTGTTATGTGATTCTAGCAGGTGTCTGTGTATTGTAATGTGTTTCAACGTTGTAGAGAGCAGTCCCTTATTGTCAAACTGTTTCAATTTCATAATCGCATTCACAACCAAAGTAATGACATTTCTTTTGAACAAATAAGATTAGTGAATCAATGTACATTTTGATTCTATGTCTGGTTCTGTATTGAACCATTAATGATAAATGAAACTTAATCACAACAAGTCGGATATAGGTACTCCTGTGTTTAATTATTCTTTTTGTATTGTAACGAAAACAAAAGGAAAATGTTAGTAATTGTAACACACGAAAGACATGCACTTGCTCGCGTCTTTCGATTTTTGCGACATGCGTACGTGCGCACTTACCGATGTGCAATGAATATAGTCATGATACGCCAGGTTCATCTCTTGCTAAAGTAACCTACTACAGGCACGAGAAAATAGCTAGGCACTAGTGTGTATTGTGCAATACACCTTGAGAGGTGCGCACAACTCATCTTGAGGCCTATCACACACCACCCACTTGGTTGGTGTCCAAAGTGGTTTAGCAAAACATTTTCCAACAAAGACTCCACAACCATGCATGGCTTCGATATCACTTGAACACAAATAAAATCAGCTCGTAATGTAAGTGTTTTTAGGAAATAAAAAAAGTTACATTATGTATAGTCTTAACATTAAATCAAGAGACTCTCTTCAAGATAAAAAAAAAAAAAAAAACTAAATCAAGAGAATTAGACTTTCGTTTGGCGGGCAGTGATGCACGTGACATGTATATTTGAGATGTACGTTTCCAGATCTGAAACACAATATATATATATATATATATATATATATATAAATTTAACATAGTATCAAATAATGTAATAGGAAATTGTATTGATTAGGGTAAAACAGGGTAAATTGTATACAATGGGTTGCTCTTATTTATAGAGCGGTACAAATCAATATACATGGAAACAACTAATTTACACAATCAGTGGAGAAGTTATAATATACACAATCAGTGAGAAAGTTATGATATATATAATCAGTGGGGAAGTTATGATATACACAATTAGTTTCCTAACATCCCCCCTTAAACTCAAGGTGGTGGCAACAAAATCACTTAAGTTTACAAAAAAATAAGATTAGAAGACACTAAACCTATGACAGTTCTGTGTGGGGACACCAAATCGCGACGAATGAATGCAAGTGATCATAGACAGAATCGAGAGACAGGCTGACGGGACAAGCAGATCTACAACAACATTGTAGTGAACAGGCATGGCAAGCATGACTGAGCTCGACAACATATAGTACACGAGTAATGGATAGGGTAGGATCGCACGATATGTGCACTAACAGGTAGACAGATCTAAAGCAGATTGCACTTCAAGTATACAGGAAGCTTATTACTAGATGCAATACCAACATGACAAATTGTAAAGCTTCATTTTTTATTACTTTTGTTTTCTTATGATGTGTGACTGTTGATGCAGGCCAACATGGGTTGAAAGCCCATGAGATTACACAATCAAAATTACAAAAATGGAATTGAAAATGCACGGGCAAACGAGACTAAGACATGCATTCAATAGAGACAAGCACGAACGAGAGAAAATCACACAGAGATGCACAGGTGTGGACAGATAAAGTACGCACACATCAAAAGGAGCGTTAATGGAGAAAATTAACCTAGCAGTTAAGACTCTCAAACCATGAGAATGTAATATGAAATTGTATTGATTAGGGTAAAACAGGGTAAATTGTATACTACAATGGGTTGCTCTTATTTATAGAGTGGTACAAACCAATATACATGAAAACAACTGATTTACACAAAGAGCGATACAAACTAATATACATGTAAACAACTAATTTACACAATCAGTGGGAAAGTTATGGTATACATAATCAGTGGAGAAATTATGGTATACACAATCAGTTTCCTAATAGTATCAGAGCCCATGGTTTGAATGGGGACTTGGGAGAAAAAACCCATGGATCATGTGACTTTCGATCCATAGGGAAGTATTAAAGATGTAGATCGAAAGTTAGTCCCACATTGATTAAAGAATACATCATAAAAGAAGTATATAAGTGATTAACTCCTCCCAACTAAAAGTGATGCATTTTGAGATAATACCTTACACTTAAAGTTGAAAAGTGATTAAGTTAAGGACAATATCGGTGTTAGAGGAGGAAATCTATAGACTCGCGCACGCTGGCGCGGCCGTGAGAATTTAACACAGACACACATATATATATATAGAACATAATTATGACGGCCTCAGTTCTACAACCTTAAATTGGGTCCCACTCGACCTAGACTTACGTGGACGCCCGAGCTAACTTTGCAAAGTCAACGCAAGCCTAGTCAGCCTTCGTTACCATTATCCATGAATTTAAGCATTATTATAACATTTTAAATGAGTTATTCACATTACTGAGTTATCAAAGTATAACGGAAGCAATAAAAATCTTAAACTAATAGAAACAATTCCAAGACACTAGTCAGAATAAACTAGAGTGTGGAAACCACGCATATGTTTACCATCATCAAGTATATCAAGTCACAAAAGAGTCAAACATATAGTATACATGTCCCAAGATCTCTCAAATCCCATACACCCAATATGTGATAAAAAAAATATATATACATAATACAAAAGTCAAGAACACCTACATGTCAGAGAAGGAGAAGTGCTCCAGTATCCTCAAAGTAAATCACCCAACCGAGGAGCCTTTCCCTTGCTCGACTGCGGATTGTACTCAGTTAAACACAAGAATGACAAGTCTAGGCAAGTAACGCCAAGTAGGATGTATATAACATTCCAAAATAAATAAGCACTCTAATTCATGGAGATAGAAAGAAAGGTACAGGGAAAGCATGAATATATAAAGACTGAAAATAAATAGGAATCGATCAAAATAAGAGTGTCCACGAAATCAAATAGAAAGTCACAAGTAGCTCCAACCAAACGGTCGTTGAGTCGAGGCCAATTCAACAAGACTCGGATTCTAGAATGTGGTCAACACTCAACAAGCCCTAAATCCTCGAGATCGAGAGTCTTCCTGGTAATCTAGTAAGAACTCACATTTCGCTTAAAATCAATACAAAGTGCAGTGCATCCTGAGGTCATGACGCTGGTATGTTACCTCAAACCGCCACTCATTCCAAGGATTATCGTTGACTCAATTGCCCTCGGACAAATCAATCAGAATAAAAATCAAAGATAGATACAAAGCGATAGCAATAACAAATTAAAGTTCAATGAAATAACTGTACAATTCCTCACTGATTTACTTACCTGTAATCCGTACTAAGCGCACTCACACTACTTCGACTCGTCACTTACGAATCCCTGTGTGCCCGCTACTGGACTACACCCCTTAGTAGTCATTTAATTACAATTCACTTTAATTTTTTTCAATTTTCTATAATTTTATTTATTTGCGCAATTGGGTTAATTACCTGGGTATTGGGTTTTATTCGGATCCATTGAGATACCTGAGCAAAGCCCCAAAGCTTTTGAAACTTTTCAAAAATTGGTTTAGTGAACACTGTCACGCTATGGGTAGGGTCGTGGGGTTTGTACCCTACGGCGTCACTTAAAGCATGGGGATATAGCTTCCCTCTCCCAAATGCCATGGCGAACAATTCTCCACGGCGTTACATAAAGCATGATTCAGGGCTTCCCTGGCCTAGACGGCGTGACGCATATCATGGAACTTTAGGCTCCACGACGTCCTTGGCAATGTCGAACCCAGTTCGAGAATTCTATTACCATCCAAAACCATCGCCAAAACTCGTTAAAACGTCCGCAATCATCGATCGAAAGCCTCATATAAAAAATCCCCTAAACCCTAAAAAATGACAAAAAATCCAAGCTTTTCCTTATCCACCATACAACCACAACACTCCCCCATGATCATCAAAACCTCAACAAAAAATCACCAAAAATCTCAAAAAGTTTGTGCTCAACAAAGTGTTCGAAACATCAAGATGAAAATAGCATAATAGGCATCAAAATAACTAGAATCGATTAGGGATCCAAGATCTCACATTAGTATACGTGGTAGGTCGAACCTTGGCGTCGATCCTCGCTCAAGAACCCACGAAAGCTTAACCTCACTTTGTTCAAATCGTTTGGAGAGAGAGATGAATGAGAGAGAAAAGGTGATAAAATCCCTTTTATATTCATCCTCATCATCATCCCCAAACACGCATATCGAGGTTCATTTAATGATCCATAATCACACTAGCCATCTCCTATTGTGACTTACTTTATGACTCTCCTCCTTTTCCTATCTTTTTTTAACACAAACACTTGCACTTTCGGGCGTTACCGCACCTGAACTGCACCACGACTCGCACTGTCGTGTGCTCACGGACATACCAATGTACCATACACGTTTCACATTGATTAATTATTATTTTAAATTGCATTTTGTCAGTATTTCAGTTTAATTTGTCTCCCAGATAGCTAAATACCCGTCAACAGTTCGCTCGACATCTGTTTCACACATTTTCTCAGGTTGAACTCGTTCCATAGTGCCAACACGTACTTACAAATGTCCTCACACGTTTGGATATTGGAATTAACATTTGAGTAATAAATAAATAATACAGACACCAGAAAAAAATAACACACCTCAGTATCGATGATCGAGAATTAGATACACGTATCACGACAAATGCTCCCACAATAATCGATATCCACAAAAAAGTGAGTCACAAAAGTGTTGCTTCTGTTGTAAACTTAGTTGAGACTTCAACTATGAACTTGTAGAACTAAGGCAAGTAAAACATAAACTAGAAACTGTGCGGCTTCAATTCTCTATAAAATTTGGCCGCGCCCGACCTAGACCTACGTGGACCCCGAGACCATACTCATGGAGTCAGCGCATGCCTAGTCCTCCTCAATTCTTTCTTTCCTCATTAATTTAACAATTTAAAAATTGAGTTATTGGGTTATAATATTTTAGGATAGTTCACAGCGAAAATAAACTATAACAAGTTAAATAACTCAATTAAATATAAAGTCGGGAACGACCTAAAGTGTGGAAACCCTTAAATAACTAGATAAACTTGTATATTTGGTGACCAATAGTAAACAAAACGATATTACATGATATCATAAGTCACTCAATTCCAAAATATTCCTATTGTTATCAAAATCATAATATACAATAATCACAAGTCAAAAAGACAAAACATACAATATAGTAGGAAAGAAATCGCTCTGAGAGCCCTTAGAGGAAGTTACCAATCATCGGTCCCTTTCATTTACTAGTCTCTACCCGATCTGCACCCACCGTCACAAACTAGATAGTGAGTACGTGATAAATTGAAAGTAATGCCAGAATGATATAGACAGTAATTCATGAATAATTGAAAAGCAGTCCAATTATTATGCGGGTATTTAAAGATAGATAAATTACACAGTGCATGATAAATAGATAGACAAACATTCACAACGTTATTCGAGTGCCTGTTGATTCAAAATAGGTATACTAAGTAGTCTAAAAACCACAACAACCTACAACAATCCAGTACTCGGGGAAGAATCACGTTAGGTTGGGTAGCTGCACCCTCGTAGGCAGTGTTCATGTTGTCCCAACTAGCCAAAATCTAAGGGGTACCTTTTCGACATACTTAGAGCGAAGACACTCAACTAAAGAATATGAAGAATGGAATTCCAACAAATAGCTTGTATCAATAGAAACAACAATAATGGAAAATAAATTACTACGCATTTTTTTAGCTGGCTTACTGACTTACCTTAAATTGACACCAAAACCTCATTCCTCGCGTGGCTCCAGCTTGTCAAATTTGATTTTCTAAATCTCTGGTATTCATTTAGACCCAATTTAATTGTATTAGAGTCATATCATGACACTAGATAAATCCCCAAACTTTCCTAAAAGTTTTGAAAAAGTTTTAAAAATTCAGGTTGTCCACTGTTTGGGACGCCGTGGGTGATGTCGCCACATTCAGTCCCCACGGCGTCGCTTAAAACATGAAAATCATTCCTCTCTGGAATGGACGTCATGAGTGACGTCGCCAAGAGCATTGGCACATGGCGTCACTTTAAACATCTCCTTAAACCCTTTATGTTTTGGACGCCGTGGAGGTTTACACTCCACGGCGACTCTCGCGACACCTTTAGCAGGAGTTGAATTTCTGGGGTTTCGACAACCTTAGCTCGCGTCGCTGTGTTTCGAGCCTACGCCTTCATCTTAGGGACCTCAGACACTAACCAAAAATCACTTCAACCTTATCAAAAACGTCCAACTCACCCATTTTCTCCAATATTACCAAATATTCAACAAAAATACCAAAAATCCACACCACTTCAACTCCCATTAATACCCACACCAAAGCCTCATAAATACTCACCAAACACTCTAAAAAAGTTACGAATTCATTAAAACAACTTCGCAAATTCGGATTTTCCACAAAACCCTTAAAACCAATATTCAAAATGCCCAAAATCGATCAAGAAGACGGGATCTCACCTTTGCCGAGGTGCTTGATCAATCCTACGCCGTCGATCCTCGCCAAATTCACCAACATCATCTTCCTAATTTCCAAATTTTGTTAGATCGGCTGGTGTGGTGTTGGTGTGTTGTAAGAGTTGTAAAAGAGGTGTGTGTGAGAGTTAGCTCATCAATTTCTCTTTTTATACTCAAAACTTCATCAATTGTGCAACATGTATCTCGAGGCATATCCATGGCTCACCTTTGAGTTGTCCAACCACTCATTTGACTTTGTTGACACAAAACACTTATCCTTTGAGAACAAATGTCTCATTACTAGTATTTTGACACTCGGCTCAGCACTTCGACTCGCACGTTGCGCATTTACGTCCCTTCTAACACCAAATACATATTCGCATATTATTTATTTATTTCATTTATTATTTCCCAATAGTCTATAAATATCATTTTATGTGTTTAAAATACCCAAATTTTACTCGGTTATCTAAAAATTTGCATTTTCCTAGGTGAAATCTCATACAAAAATTCGGTGCGATAAACAAAACAAAATCACGCATTAGGACATTCAACATTCACATTCGGGTATAATAATAGTACAAACATCACAGAAAAATAAAATATACCCCGGTGACCCGGTGTTGACTCTCGAAGCTTAGTCAGTATGACAAGTCACGATAGTCATGTCACAGTCCTGAAACATAACACGTGGCACGAGTTAATTTTTGAGGTTACAGAAACTACAAGAACAAGTAGAGAAGAGGGGATAAAAGAGAAGAGAGTTAGAGTTGAGAATGTAGAGATTGTATATAGTTTGAACATAACTTGCAAGTAAACCAAAGAGTGTAAGTTACAAGCACATAGTACACAAAGTGGACAATACATTGACATACATGTACAATGTGAAAGAGTAACAAGTTACTTAGACAATACATACATAATCAAGTAGGTGTATAAAGTGAGGGGGTAGAAGCAACATGTAGATGTACAAGCTATACATATTAAAAGTCATCTAATTTACAACACTTCCCCTTGGATGACACTTGTTAAGAGAATGTGCCTTCTCAAATCCACTACAAGAAAAACCCTGTGGAAAAAATCTAATATAGGAAACAGAGTACACTATGCTCGTCAATCTTGATTTGTAATATAATATTGTTGATTGTCTCATTAAAAACCTTGCGAGGAAAATCCTTTGAGAAAAAACTATAGCCAAGGAAAAGAGTACAACAGCATTCATACACTTTGAGAGAATGTGTCTCGTTAAAATCTTTACTAGAAAAACCTTGTGGAAAAAATTTAGTAAAGGAAAAAGAGTGCAATTTTCCTCATCAATCTTGGCATGAGTAAAGTATTGTTAGCATGTCTCTTTAAAAAAACCTTGCTTGAAAAATCCATTGGGATAAAACCATAGCTAAGAAAAAATATAGTACAATAACTTGCTTGGAAACAGTGGGATAAAACCGTAGCCAAGGAAAAAAGAGTGCAAAACACTAATCAATAACTCCTTTTTATTGTTTTAAAAAAACTCTTTTTTATTCTCCCCCCATGTTGACATGAGTGAAACATTTTACTGTTTTGCAATAAATCTTTGCAAACAAAAATTTACTCTTTTGAGTAAAATAAATTAATAGATGGAGAATTATTTTATTTGAAAATACTTGATTTCCAAATCAAAGCTAAGTTTATTTTTCAAGAATCTTCCATCTTGAATTCCTTTTTCAAGTATTCAAATGATATAACAATGTTGTCATGATTTCTTACAATATTTGAGTCATTAACATATGATGATATTACATTGAAGACATATGGATAATATAGATTACTTACATATCCTTTTCAAAGTAAATAATCATTGAGGTTTTGATACATTCATCTGACCAAATTGTTTAAGTCCAACTGGCTTTATAGCGCCACAAATCTTTTAGACTATTAGTCCAACAACTTCTCATTTCCTTAACAAGTTTAGCTCGGTTTGGATAACCTTTTTGATAATTATGTCTTCTTTGACATTTATCCACATACTATATGTGGTATTGGATCATCATTTCCAAATGATACATTGAATTCTTACCACAAAAATCTTATATCAGGAGTATTTTATTTATTTTTACTCCTATTCTCTTTTTCAAGGGTTTATATCATTTGAACCAATTAGACTTTTACTCCTTAAAACATTTTGTTGGTTCTTGTGCATTTTGCTGCACAAGGACATCATTTCATATGTGAACCTTCAATAGTGGAACATATGAGGTTGTCACTTTTTTTGTATTAGTGATTGCATCAAGTAATTGATTCATAACTTCTTGTTAATGAATGATCATTTGAACTTCAAGTTCATATCATAATGCAACAATTTGATGCGTTAATTTCAAGTGATTTTACACCATTCTTCTTAAATTGGCTTTATAAATCTCCCCCTAATGGTGGAAAAATTGCTTCATTGAAGTAATAATCAACAAAACTTCTTGTAAACAAATCCTCTATTAGGGGTTCAAAACATTATACATTTATTGAAAATAAATATAAATCAAAAGTTTTCTTTGTAAACCCATTTTAGTTTTATTCAAGCATATGAAATAAAACATAAACTTTATAATTGAAAAATTCAAATGTGAGATATTTTGTTGTTTGTCTAAAATGAGTTGTAAAGAACTTTAAATGAATTAAATATGTTGTGTAAATGGCTTCATGTCTCAAAACTAAAATTAGTAAATTAATTTTATTTTTATTTTAAATCAATTGAATGCATTGTCTTAATCCATGTAAATTAAAAATATATAAATACATATGCAGATACTTAGCCGATGCATAAGTTAAAAATATTTACTATAAGAATGAACAAGTCCATAGGTTTTCATAAGTAAATTATAAGTAGAAAACGAGTGTTTCTACAAAAATTTTACTTTGGGATGATTTAACAAACAATTTATTTTGAGACTAACAACACAACTGTAATTACCAGTTGATAAGATCTTTGGGTTCCACAATTGATGCCCACATGAATTTTAAATACTAATCACGTAATTAATTGATGATCATGGATGATGAATTCAATCATTTCATCTTATAAACGTCATTAGATCATATGAAACATTTATCTCAATATGTCATATTCAAGTAAAATACAAAATGTAAAGTTGGGAATTTAAATTCTCACATGAAACAAAATCATACTGAATAACTTCTGGATAAGACATTGACAAAAATATAGTTATACCAGATATTGCATAAACATTAGCCCTTTGCTAAGTTTAGATCAAAAAATGCTCTTTATATTATAATGTTCGTGTAGTACAATAAGCAAGACATGCATTATTCGAATTTATTTAACTCATGATTTAAACACATCTTGATGTGTTAGTTATATTGAGCTATTTTTAATAGTAAAATCCATAATTTTGCATTGACTTTGAAGGTATGGTAAAAGATCACAAAAATATTTGAACATATGACAATATTTAAGCAACATAGTCTTTCGTACGTCACCAAAAAAATCATAATTATGAACGCTCATTGTCAATACCAATTAACCTTTTCTAGTGGTGCACCACTTTTATTCCAACTTTTAGTGGAATTATTTATATGATCTTAATTACGTGATCTTTTCACCTTTACCACTTCGTGAATTTGTTATTGCGGCCATGATCATTATATGCAACATATGCTTCTTAATTTGAAGCTGACCTAGTTGGACGAGAGCGATATGTCGCGCTAAGGGCACCTCGGAATCTTCTCAGGGCACCTCAGCAATTTATCAGGGCACCTCGACACTTTTACCAAAATGCCCTTTCGTTTGAAATAAGAGCACCCCACCACCAAATCGAATGAAATCCTACTTTTCTCCCTTCCATCACGACATTAAGGCCTCAATATACTAAATCCCCTCACTTTCTTGCTTGTTTAAAGTAGATTTGTTATTTTTATAGTTGGACGATGTGTTTAACTTCAATACCGTAGTGTTCGGTCACACAGGGCCGTAATCTGTCTTTTGGTCTAGGACGTTCATTGCTGATATCATTGTTTTCAATGTTGATTAATATCAACCGACACCTAAGTGAGAAGGACCCTTAGATCACGTGGTTGTGTATCACCGAGACTACTGGTTTTGATCTTGGTGACCTGTTACCAAGACATTAAGCTATGTCTCGGTTGCTTCTAACCGAAGTGTAATAAAAAGCTACGTTTGGGATTAAACTCAATTGGTAATAGCCGACAACTTTTGTTAGTTATCAGTTATAGGTATCGAGACACTACAACATGTCTCGATTCCTGTGTGACCGATAAATTCTCGTTCGTAGTTCACCTTCAAAAATGGAAAAAAACCCCACAAAAATTAACTTGTCGTGTGCGACGTTCGCCTTCCGCTCATTTGCTTTAACCATTAGACTGTTAAAAACACTTAAAACTCGTCAAATCTCCGGGCGGCGACGGATTGACAAACGCGATTGACAAGGGCTAGTGCACACTCTTTGATCGACAAACACGATGTCGACCCGCGACGGATCGACTTGACTTCGTAAAAAAATTGAGTTTTCAAAGTGGGGTGCCCTGAGAGGGCATTTGAATGAGCATGTGAATTGTTGGCTGGATGAGGACATTTTTGTCAATTGGTTATACAACCAGTTTTAATTAAAAATGGCGAGGTGCCCTGAAAGGATTGCGAGGTGCCCTTAGCGCGACTCTATATTTATAATAGCTCATTATTTTACTTAGCTACCATGAGAAAAAACTCAATCCATAATTAATATTTATTATATTGACTTCCGCGCTCGATATTTTGTTGCAGTGTTAAATCAAGGTGAGCCACGTGGTCTTTTTATTATTGTCTCATCTGTCATATTATTTCTGAGCAGCCTCAACATAGAGGTAATTAAAATTATAGAGAAATAACCAATATTTAACTGATATATATTTTCTAGCTTGAGACCCAACCACTCATTTCGAGCTTTTTGAAGTATAACCAATTTCAGTTTTTATATTCATAACTCCAAAAGTTGAAAGAATATTATAAAGTGAAATATTCACTTTTCAAATCTCTATATATAGCGATATTGACAAAAAATATAGGTGCTTGTCGCACATGTCTTGCATAGATGCTTTATAAAATAAGTTTAGCATCTAGTTGCCATAACAAGTAATCGTTATTAATAATACATATTATATGATTAAAGGCATGTTCATGACTTGATTATTTTATATACAAAATATACTAGTAAAAGTTGGCGGGACAACCTCCAAGTTGGGTGGCGAGACGAAGTCTATTTAACAACCATGCCTCTTTGAACGAGATAACATGTCTCCTTTTCAATGTTCAGCTTTGTAGGGGACAAGGCTTGCCCACTATCAACTCAAACTTATAATATTATTTGTATGATAAAAACAAGAATAAAATATAATTAATCCTTTATAATTTTATAAGAAAAACCATGTGTCACTTATTAATTTTTGGTTTCTGATAGAGGTGGCAAAGATTCAGGTTCGTACGGGTCCGAGTCTGGACAATCCCTACTGTAAAGAGTATATTCATTGTCCAGACCTGACCTGATTTTAAATTCAGATAAGACTAGCTTGTCCATACTTGGTTTGCTTAAAATTCAGGTTGTCCGTTTGTCCAAATTTGTTGCAATTTTGAAAACTTACTTTTCATATTGAAAACCTCTTCAAATGTTAAAATATACATGATTATAATTTTGTATATTGTAATTTATAAAAGAAACGTCAAAGTCTCAACAAATATTGCAAACTATAAATCATTGTAGCATTACTGCAAATAATTTAATATAATTAAAACATTTAATGTTAAGAAACAAATATTCAAGTATAAAAAAGGTTAAAATTTAATTTATTTTAAAATCAAAGATATCTTTAGTATATTAATTTATGTGTATTAGAGTAGATTATTGTTTGTTAATCTATTTTATAAGTACTAAGTTCCCAATATACCTTTTTTATAAAGATATTTTAACTCTATTTAAAATTCAAACCGGGTCTGGGTTCCAGGGCCTTTTCCAGACTTGACCCGATTTTAAATTTGGACTAGAGGTCTTTATTCAGACCCGATCCGAATTTTTCAAGACATTGTCCAAACCTTTTTTATTTTTGGCTGGACAAAACTGGGCCAGTAGGCCTAGACACTTAATTGCAAGCCCTAGTTTCTGATATAGAAGATCGTACAAAGACGTAACTACAGAGCATAACAGAGCATACTTTTGTAATCAGCGTGAGATATGCACAAGTAATATATACATTTTTTTGTAAAATATATCACAATGCGTGGCGTTGTTGAATTTGTTCATAGACCTGTTAGAGCTAGTAGTCTAACATTTTTCTGATTTTCAGGTTGTATATTGTTAACTATACCTTTTTTATTTAAGATAATATATGCTTATATGAATAAGGCATATAATGAAAGATAATCATTCATATATGAACTAAAAATAGATTGAAATATTGACTAGGTTAGACACACAAATCTGAAGGGAGCGTACATGCAAACTAGTCGTTTGTGGATTCCCTTGAAAACCAAGGCATGAAGTAACATGAATTTGGAATAGCGGTGTGTACAAATGTGGCCTATTTGTAGAGTCAAATTAAACCACAACAAGCAAGCCATATATATTCACTACTATAAATTAATTAGGTAGATGGCTAGCCAACCAATCATGAATATAGAATATGTTCTCATCAAATTAAAGTAATAGGTTCGTTAATTTATGTAACAAGTTTCAAGAGAAAATATGATGAACATTTAATAAAGGATGATATCATTCCACTATGCCCCCATTCAATTGTTCGTATATGATAAAGGCATCCGACTTAAGAAATACTAGATGCATAGCTAATGTCAAATAGTAATACATACTGTAATAGATTACTTTCTAAGTTGCTCCTTTCATTGAATGTACTAATTAATAGCTCACTCATAATTTTATTCTTTTCTTTCATTATTTCTTCTTTTGGATTCAAGAAAAGAAAAAGACCACTAGAGTTAGCCCATCATTTTTTTTAGGTTGTCTATGCACACAACATTGTAGAGAAACATTACAGTGGACTATAAATGTGGCAATTGTATGCCATGCATAAGAGCAAAGACATTTTATGTAGTCATTGCATGCAACTAGGAGCTAGTAAAAAAAAAAAACACAGAACAACAAAAGAAGTCCATCAAGCCGAGATTGAAGTCCCATTAGAACACCAACAGCCGTCAAACACAAGAAAAAGAAAAGCACCCATGTAGAGAGTCATAAACCAAAGAAGCCCATGTAAAAACTTGTAAAACAAAATTGGGGAACAAATAGAGCAGAGAGGCAAGGACGGTTCCTCTTTTTTTTTTTTTTTTTTAAAGATGTTGAGCCTCTTTAAATAAAACTTAAACTAATAAAAGGATATAAAAGATTAGCCAATTACCATAAAATCAAACTTATATAAATTATACCTTCCTAGCTTTGTATCCTTCAAAGCTTCTTGGACTCCAACACCTTGTTTTTACAGAGCAACATCATAGTGATAACGCGTTGTAAACTAAGTTGGGATTTCAACTACGAACTTGTAGAACTAAGGCAAGGAAAACATAAACTAGAAACTACAAGAACAAGTAGAGAAGAGGAGACAAGAGAGAAGAGAGTAAAAGTTGAGAAAGTAGAGATTGTATACAACTTAGTATATCTTTTACAAGTGAAGGCACCCTTTATATAGGCCCTTAAAGATCATGAATACATGTACTTGAACATAACTTGCAAGTAAACTAAACTAAAGTGTGTAAGTTATAAGCACATAGTTGTGACGACCCTTGAGCTGAGGCACGTTCAGCTAGCCTCTGCAGATCCTCCGCTAGTGTAGGAGATTGGATGCTACTGGCACCCGCATCACCAGTCTTGCATGCATCCGTCATCAGTGTCTGCACGTTGACAACGAACTCGTATAACTACTACGTAGAATATCGCGTATATATACACATTATGAAATTAACAAGTATCTATAATAACCCTAACTCACTTTCACTCGATTCCCAACAAAATAGTCTCTTAGTAAGAATCGTCTAGTTTCCACTTCTAAGATTTGTCTCATTCAATTTTGTGTATTACTTATCGAGAACATTATCTCTGATACCAACTGTGACGATCCCTCTCATAATCTAGAGCACCATCCGGTCTAATCCTATATTTAAGTCCTAATCTCGATTCATAGGACTTAACTACGTATTAGTCAGCCTTTTTAACCTAATTGCTAACTTGAATCTGTTCAGGATAAATAATACACTAACCTTACCAATTACAATATTTTAGAAATTTTTATAAAAATTTAATAGTTAATCATTTAGTGGAAGTCTTAACCTAATATAGCGGAAGTCTTTTCAATTTAAATGAAAACAAGTTCATGAACCTAAGTGTGGAAACTAGGAAATAACGATCACAATATATATGAAATATGTGGTGAACATATAAACAACGTGAAAGTCAAAAGTTGGGGAACTAACGCTCAACCCAATATATATATATATAACCAACAGTATGAAAGACATATAACTAAAATATACAAAATATCAAAAACCTACAGTTAGACAGTAGCATGCTTCCTAGCTCAGAAGTAGTCGCCAATCTTTTCTAGAGGTTTGAGGAGAAGGAGCAGAGGTTTTCAGGAGTCAGGGACATTCGTACCACACACATCAACCACACCTTACACCTCATACTACACCTAAGCGCAGAGTTCAGGTGGCGTACGCTCCTTGCCACCACCACCAGTCAGGTCAGCGTTACCAGCATCAGATAGATCTGCACACCTGACACCGCTAGCACCACGACAACAGTAGAAGAGTGGTCGAGGCTAAGATAGAGGAAGAGGTTGAGAGGGACCGCATTAGGGATAGAGACCGACACAGGGTCAGGGGCAGCAAAAGATTGGGTAGCGTAGGCAGGTTACATGCTACAGATGTGGTTAGGCCGGACATATAGTAAGAGAGTGCCCACAACCAGTCGTTGTATACCCACAGTAGGGACGAGAGGGAGCTCACATAGTGGCTCAGCCGGATGCCAGTGCCACGCGAGGATTCATTGGGGTTACGATTTCCATTTTCGATAGAGCATCATATGTTTTATTTGATTTCGGTTCTACTATATCGTTCATTACGGGTCGCATGATAGACATGTTAGGATTGATACCGATTAGCCTTATGATGCATTTGATCATGAGTATCACAACCAGGGATAGGGTTTATCCTAACAGTTTAGTAGAGGGATGTCCAGTAGAGATAGATATGGTAGAGTTACCTGTGGATTTTAGAGTACTCGAGTTCTTGGAGTTTTACGCATTGTTAGGGATGGATTGGCTAGCTGCATACCATGTACATATCGATTGCTATCGTAAGGCAATGATATTCGAAATCCCAGGGCGTCTGACATTTAGTCATAGGGGTTGTATAGCGAGAACCGGTACCACGAGAGGTCGACTAGTGTCTATTGGATAGATGGAGACCCTAGTAGCCTTATACACCGTAATAGAGAGTCAGAGACCCCGACTTAAAGATATACCGATCATTAGAGAGTTTCCCGACGTTTTCCCAGAGGATTTGCCTGGACTACTACCGCCACAAGAAGTAGACTTCATCATCGAGTTAGTATCGGGCACCAGACCGATTGCAATACCACCTTATTGCATGGCCTCGAAGGAGTTGAAGGAATTGAGGTGTCAGCTTAAGGATTTGGGAAGAAGGGATTTATCACGCCTTCTATGTCACTGTAGGGAGCCAATACTCTTTGTGAAAAAGAAGGATGGTAGTCTACGACTGTTCATCGACTATAGGCAATTGAATAGGGCCACAGTCAAGAACAAATATCTGCTACCAAGGATTGATGATCTATTTGAGCAGCTAGGAGGAGCACAATTTTTCTCTAAGATAGATATGAGATCAGGGTATCATTTGATAAGGATCAGGGATGAGGATAGGTTCAAGAAAACGTTTAACACCAGATATTGGACACTACCAATTTACGGTCTTGCCGTTTGGGCTGACCAACGGCCCTGCCATGTTTAATGACCTCATGCACCAAGTATTTAGGCCGTTTCTTGATTGATTCATGATAGTCTTCATTGATGATATTCTGATCTATTTGAGAACACAAGAAGATCACGAGCAACACTTCATAGAAACGTTGCAGACTTTGAGGGAGCATTGATTATACACCAAGTTCAGCAAGTGTGGATTTTGGATTGCAGAGATCAATTTTTTGGGTCACGTTGTTACGACAGCATGGATTGCATTGGATCCGGCCAAGATTCAAACGATTATGGATTGGCCGACACAGACATCAGTGGCAGTGATCAGGAGTTTTCAGGGTTAGCATGCTACTACCGCAGGTTCATGAATGATTTCTCAAAAATCGCTTCATCGATTACTAGGATGACACAAAAAGACAATGCATTTGAGCAGTTTGAGGAATGCGAGAGTGTATTTGAGCAGTTGAAAAAGTTGTTGACGACTGCATCAGTATTAATAATGCTAAAGGTTGGACAGGGATTCCTAGTGTACATCGATGCTTCTTATACGGGTCTTGGCTACATGCTAATGCAGGGTAGAGGAGTTGTTGCGTACGCTTTGAGACAGTTGAAAATACATGAGAAGAACTACTCAACACACGATTTGGAGTTAGCGACGGTTGTATTTACGCTGAAGGTGTGGAGACACCATCTATATGGAGAGAGATTCACACTTTTTACTGACCACAAGAGTTTGAAGTATCTCTTCACATAAAGGAGCTGAATATGAGACAACGCAGATGGTTAAAGTTATTAAAAGACTGCGAATTTTCCTTGGAGTATCACCTAGGAAAAGTGAACGTAGTTACCGATGCACTGAGTAAGAGACGGACTAGAGATGCCAAGGTTGTCAGTTGTCACATGACACATGAGTATGAATTACTCGAGGCAGCGACGACAACGAGTCAGTCAGATGTTCCTACTGATACACGGGTCATCATTTGCACGCAGATGAGAGTACAAACTGTATCTACAAGGAGAGTAGCAGAGGGTCAGAGGACCAACAGGTCGTACTACCAATTCAGCGAGTTAGCGCAGAGTTCAGATTGTGTGGACTGGACAAAGACGTTTAATCAGTGTCTGAGGTATATAGGCAGATTGTGGATACCCAAGGTACCGGAGCTGAGAGATGAAATTCTTCAGGATTTGCACCGTTCCTGTTTCACCATTCATCTAGGCAGGACCAAGATGTACCACAACATGCAGCGACACTTCTAGTGGTCTGGGATGAAGGCAAACACATCTTACTACATATGGAACTCTGGATTTGCCAGCAGGTGAAGTCTGAGCATCATAGACTTGGAGGATTACTAGAAGACATTTCCATGGATCTTGTAAAAGGATTGCTAAGGACTGCCAGGAACCATGATTCGATATGGGTTATAGTTGATAGATTGACGAAGTCTGCCTATTTTCTACCGCTACGCATTATTCATTTGATCAGTTGAGTGTACCATTTTAGAAACAGATCATTAGGCTGTATGAAGTACCATTGACGATCATTTCAGGTAGAGATGCTACCTGTACATCCTAGATGTGTCAGAGTATATAAGAGTAGTATGGTACGTGCCTTCAGTTCAGTACATCATTTCACCCTCAAACTAACGCGAAGATTAAAAGACTGATTCAGGTCCTCGAGGACATGTTGTGGGCTTGTGTGTTAGAGTTTCGTGGATCTTGGGAGTACCTACCATTGTGTGAGTTTGCATACAAAAACAATTATCAGGCCATCATCGAGATGGTGCCATTTGAGGCTTTATATGGTAGACCATGTTGCTAGTGGGGCTTGAGATTGTTGTTGACCACATGGAGAAAGTACGACTATTTCATTTGAGACTTAAGGGAGTGCAAGAGAGAGAAGAAGTACGCAGACAGGTACTACAACGATCTCAGTTATCTTGAGGGAGCCTATATGTATTTTAAGGTTTCCCCTTGGAAGGGTCTTTAGAGGTTTGGTGTGAAAGGTAAGCTTGCACTGCATTTCATCGGGCCTTTAAGGATTAGGAATGGAATGGTTGCATACGAGTTAGAGCTTCCTCCGTAGATGTCAGGCGTTCATCCAGTCTTTCATATTTCGATGCTTCGACTGGCTGAGTTGAAGGCAGGCACATGACCGATAGTTGACTCGAGTCATATCGACCTGAGCAAGGATATATCATATGAGGAGCAACCAATCCAGGTCCTGGATCGAAAGGTACAACAACTGATGAATAGTCTATCCCTAAGGTGCTCGTCAAGTGGTAGTTCTATAGTGACTCGGAACTCACTTGGGAACGGGAAGACTACATGCGAGACCATTTTCAGTACCATTTCGAGTCAGGTATAACCTTAACTTGAGTTTAATTTCGAGGACGAAATTCCATTTTGTCGGGAATATTCGTCACGGCCCGAATTCCTAACCCTTGATTAATTTCTTAATTAGGATCACCGACCCGTGACGTTAAACCTGCGTGAGATGCACACACTGACAGAGATATGTGGTCGAGGTATATTTTACATTTGTTGTGGTGTATGCCTAGTGTTATGTATATGTGTAGACTAATTAAGTCAGTTCATGTAGTTAAATGCATCAAGACGTGAGCGGGGATGTGCCTCGAGTTGCGTGCGAGTCGGGGAACTGGGTAGCTACACTTGTGGTAAGTCTAAACTTAATCAATTGTGACTAAATTAATTTATTTCATAACATATGGTGTTTAATAAACGTAAATCAAATAGTTGTAGTTAACAAAAATTTAAGAGATATAGGACTTACCTCGGGATACGTGTTGGCACACACTCCCACACAATTTGTATCAACAACTTGTCTCAATTGGTTGATCACTAGTGGGTTGTAGGAGTGAATAAAGGCCATAGGATCTTCATGGAGATGGAGATGGAGAAGTGAGGCTTGATGAAAACACATAATATAAAAAGTCCACTTATTATCCTTGCTCCCAATTGCATGCCTTCTCAAAAAAAATTCAGCTATGTGGGGAAAATTTTATTGGAAAATCAGAGGCAAGGAAGAGAGGATTCATCAATCAAGGAGACCAAAATGTTAGCATCATCAACAACAAGAACCCTAGGTAAGCTTCTAACTTCCATGAGTTGAATTCAAGAGCTGTAGCTAAGGATTCATGGGGGTTTGTGTAAATCAGTTTCAAATGAGTTCTAATGTGGTTTTGAATAAAAAAAAACAAAGCATTGATTGTGTTTAAAAGTTGTATTTTCGATTTTCATAAGTTTTGCCAATTTTTGGGGTTTTCTGATGAAACTAATTTTTGGATTTTTGGACTTGAAAACATGTTTGTTTGTAAAATCTAAGGTCATTTTTGAACTCCTCATCGAAAATCACTTGGGACAACATCAACCATTTAAAAAATTAGTTTTTAAATCACGAGTTTGAGTTGGTGATGTTGTTTTATGTTCTTCCCCAAATTCTACTCAAATGCATGTTTTAATCTGTAAATGAATGGTTATAATTGAAGTACTTGCTATTTTGTGAATGTTGGGAGGTTGTACTGGACCTTGGCAGAGGAGAACAAGGTCCAGGGGCGATGGGGTAGTGATTCCCGAGTAGGGAGACCCATAAAATTGTTGAAGATTTTTTGGGTTTCTGCACTCAGCACGCTAGGCAATCCAGCCAATGTGTTGAGTGTAGCTAGCATGATAGGGAAAATCCCCCAGCGCGTTGGGCACCCTGGACAGCAGGAAATTTCTTACAACACCGAACTAACCTAACCACTGGCCTAAACCCACCTTAACCCATCCTAATACACATCTAATCATCTTAGCGACATAGGGAAGTGTGTCGGGAGTTTGGCGAGTTCGAGCGTCGAGAGGTCGAATATAGTAAGGAAAATTGCTTGAGAGTTAGTAATCCCATTTGAACTATTCATTTTCATTTCATTTCTAATATGAATTTGTTTGACAGTCTATAGGACTGAAATTGTGTGCCTTGCACTCTTAATATCATGATTAATTTTTACTCTCTCTTGTTGAGCTTTGCCATCATGATATTACCTTGTGGTTAATCTACTTGACTCTTTTCACTGCTTATGTCTATTTTCATTGAGTATTAGTGAGAAGTTGATATAAATAACATGCTATTAAGATTAGATGGTATTGATTAATGAACTTGTATTCTTGGCTTATTATGCTTTGTAGCATTGCTATTCTTGAATTCCTTTACCGAGTCTTTTATTAACTTTAAAAGTAATTTTAGAATTTAGGGTCCATTGCACATTATAGAGTGGGTGGCTTACGGGGTCACTGGACCTTGGGGTTATCGGTACTCTCCACTATACTCACGCGACTTACGACGTAATGAACCAGGGTGTTCGGCGAGATTTGCGATAGATGATTTATACGGGTAAAGTACATATCTGCTATTTGAGGTTATTAGAAAATGATTATATGTAGAGAACAACACCATAGAAATAGTGGAAAAAGGCTAAGTGATAGTTCTCACCACCGATTGGACCTAAATCAGACTGTTTAACCTGTGCCAGTTTCATTTGTGTTTCCAATATTTTCTAGCATGTTTATTTAGAACATTCATTAGCTACCATTATGCTTTTAAATACCATTCATTTATATTGGAAATGTGAATAAATAAGTCAATTAGGAATTACTGTTATACTTTTGTACTCACCGCCTTTTTTATGATGGTGAGTGCAGATCCGTCGAGCAGTAGACCTGGCAAGGAGAAGATTAGTGACTACCTTTAAGTTGGGGAGCGTGCTACTGTCTGACTGTAGGATTTTGATATTTTGTATATTTCAGTTATATGTCTTTCATATTGTTGAGTTGTATATATATTGGGTTGAGCTTAGTTCCACGAGTTTTAACTTTCACATTGTTTATATGTTCGCCACATATTTCATATATATTGTGATCGTTATTTCCTGGTTTTCACACCTAAGTTCATTAACTTGTTTTCATTTAAATTGAAAAGACTTCCGCTATATTAGGTTAAGACTTCCGTTAAATGATTAATTGTTAATTTTTTGTAAAAATTTCTAAAATATTGTAATTGGGAGGGTTAATGTATTATTTATCCTGAACGCGATCAAGTTGGCAATTAGGTTAACAAGACTGACTAATACGTAGTTAAGTCATATGGATCAAGATTATGACTTAAATATGGGATTAGGCTGGGCGATGCCCTAAATTAGAAGAGGGGCCGTCACAATAGTACACAAAGTGGACAATACATTGAAATACATGTACAACATGAAAGAGTAAAAAGTTACTTAGACAATATATACATAATCAAGTGGGTGTACTAACTGAGGGGGTAGAAGCAACATGTAGATGTACAAGTTACACATGTTAAGAGTCATCCAATTTACAATAACTTCCATATTGAACTTCATTTTTTTATAGAAAAAAACAATGCTTCCATTGGGTTCGAACTCATAACCTCTTACTTCCTGTTGGAGTATATAATCCCACATAAGAAATATAATAAGAGTTGGTGTGGTATATAAGTGGTGTAGATTGGATCCTAGTACAAGCCAATTGGTTTTGTGCAAAGATGAGCTCTAACCCCATTTGTATACCTACATGTACGTGTGTTGCTCGACACTCTTTGGGCTCATGAATTTCTATATGGTATCAGAGCAGAATGATCCAAGGTTCGTGTTTGAAGACTTGGTTGGGCTAGCAGTGAAGTCTAGACTCGTTTGTGAACCTAGAGACTCTGAGAGTAGGCCTAAGCATGTTTGTACGGACCTCTAAAAGGAGTCCTGTATTTGACAAGTGACAACTAGTCCAGACCTAGTTGCACTTAAAGGGGAACGTTGGAATATATAATCCCATATTGGAAATATAATAAGAGTTGGTATGGTATATAAGTGTGTAGATTAGATCTTAGCACAAGTCAATCGATTTGTGCAAGTTGGGCTTCAATCCCATTTATATACCCACATGTGCACGTGTGGCCCAACACTCTTCGGGCCCATAGATTTCTGTACGAATATTACACCAAACTTCTACAATATATATACATATATTTATAATTCCAAACTATTGAGCCACCTAATCGGTTAGTCCACATCACCTTCATATATAAGCTTTAAGTGTATGGGGCATTAATAACTGCTGCTTGCCCAACTTGGGGTTAATTTAATGAAAGGTCATTGGACTTAACACTTTAGTCACTAAATTTAACTTTGCAATGAAAAACTCATCAAACTTTTTAAACAATTTCAAGTACTTTGGTCCCTTTTCGATGTCTTCTCCAGCTAAAAAATTGAAAAGGTAATAGTTTTGCCTCGAGATTTGTGATTAACATCTCAATGTGCATCTAACGGACATATTGTTAAAAGTCTTAAAATCAGAGCTCTCTATGCCAGTCTTGGACCAGACGAAGATTAGTTGGATTGTAGGGTTTATGGTTTTGAGCTCGTCCGCGATGGCGACAGTCAGGGAGATGTGGCTGCTGTCTGATCTATAGATAGGTAGGAGACCAATTTGTGATTATTCCTGGGAGAAGTTGATGATTAACAACAAACAAAACAACAACAATGGAGATATCAAATACCGAGAAAGAGGGGAATAATTGAAGAAAATTGGTCCTTCTGATAAACTTCATTCAATAATTCCTAATAAGAATCGTTATATTTTAAATGTCTTTTATCTTTGACAGATGCTAATATTGATGTATTTAAACCTAAAGCGGTTAATGGGTTTTTTTTTGCTACTTGGATCAATTTTATATGTAAATATTTGTATTTTTCTTTATAAATCTTGATTTAGTCTAGAGAAATTAAAAGTATTTCTTGACTTTCTGCATCTATCAGTTGGTCCACATCACCTACATCTATAAGCTTTAAGTGTATGGGCGTGCTGCTTGCCCAACTTGGGGTTAATTTCATGAAAGGTCACTGGACTTAACACTTTGTAACACTTTGGTCACTAAATTTATCTTTGTAACGAAAACTCATCAAACTTTTTAACAGTTTTTTTTGGTACGAACTTTTTATACAATTTCAAGTTACTTTGGTCCCTTTCCGATGTCTTCTTCTGCTAAAAAATTGAAAAGGTAATAGTTTGGTCTCGAGATTAGTGATTAACATCTCAATGTGCATCTAATGGACATATTGTTAAAAGTGTTAAAATCAGAGCGCTCCATGTCGGTCTTAGTCCCAATGAAGATTAGTTGTAGGTTTTATGGTTTTGAGCTCGTCCGCGATGTCGATGGTCAGGGAGATGTGGCCATCGTCTGATCTATAGATAGGTAGGAGACCACTTTGTGGTTATTCTTGGGAGAAGATGATGATCAACAACAAACAAAACAATAACAATGGAGAAATCAAATACTGAGAGTGAGAGAGAGGGAAACAATTGAAGAAAATTGGTCCTTCTGATAAACTTCATTCAATATGTCCTAATAAGAATCGTTAAATTTTAAATGTCTTTTATCTCTGACAGATGCTAATATTGATGTATTTAAATCTAAAGCAATTAATGGTTTTATTGCTACTTGGATCAGTCCTATATGTAAATATTTGTATTTTTCTTTATAAATCTTGATTTTTTCTGGAGAAATTATAAGTATTTCTTGACCTTCTGCATCTATCGGTTGGTCCACATCACCTTCATCTATAAGCTTTAAGTGTATGGGGCGTGAGTCACTGCTGCGTGCCCAACTTGGGGTTAATTTCATGAAAGGTTACTAGACTTAACACTTTGTAACACTTTGGTCACTAAATTTAACTTTGTAGCGAAAAAGTCATCAAACTTTTTAAACAACTTCAAGTCACTTTGGTCAAAGCCTCTCAGGTGAGATGATAAAAACAATACTTGTCACATTGGTAAGACCTCAGGAGATCGTAGTTCGATTCTCATTGAAGAAAAAAAAAGAAGTTCAAGTCACTTTGGTCCCTTTTTGGTGTCATGTCCAGCCAAAAAGTTGAAAAGGTAATAGTATTGCCTTGAGATTTGTGATTATACGTCTCAATGTGCATCTAATGGACATATTGTTAAAAATGTTAAATTCATATCTCTCCATGCTGGTTTTGGTCCCAACGAAGATTAGTTGGATTGTAAGGTTTATGGTTTTGAGTTCGTTCGTGATGGCGACGGTCAGGGATATGTGGCCGCCGTTACTGCTCGTAGTGACGACGATCTGGAGATTATTCACTGTAGCTGCAGGATTTGGAGATGATTTGTTTTGGTCCGTGTGATCTTGAGATAGGCAGAAGACCAATTTGTGGTTATTCATGGGAGAAGATGATGATCAACAACAAACAAAACAACAACAATGGATAAATCAAATATAGAGAGAGAGGTTAAGTGAAGATAATTGCCTTGGAAGAGATGATGTGAAAGGCGTTGGATCTCCTTGAAATCCACATACTCGTCATTAAGTGGTCTCCCACACCTTCTATTGGCAGTCCTCTCTCACAAAGCAAAACTTCAAAAAACAAAAACCCAACCCAAACAATGCACTTTCTCAATATATCGCCCATGTGGTTGCAAAAAAAAAAAAAATTCCATCCCCATGTAAGTAAATCTCCAAATCCCCACTGATGTGCTCTGCTCTCAATTTCTCAAATATGATATGTCAGTAACTTCCAAGATCATTAAAGACTTCAGTTGTTTTGTTTCTCTAAATTTGCCAATCAGTTTAACAATTATGAATCTCTGTTGTTCGAATCCGTTGAAGGGCACAGATATATCTGTTGTTGCAACCAAACATTCTTTGATCTATTTTCCACGCTCGGGTGGGACGCTCATGAATTATGGTAGTCCATAAGTTTCCAATGTCTCCAAATGCGTTCTCTCGATACTCATCTACTATTTAGTGCTCACAAAAAAAATGTCAATTGAAATTGTATTCAATAAGGTGTATTTTTTTTTCAAGAATTACTAAATCGTTGTTATATTTCCTTAATAGCGATAAAGTTGAAAAAATACTTGAAAGAAGGATTTGGGAGAAGAAACAATACCTGATGACAGCAATGCCAAACACCTGATCTGGCAACAAAAAATAATTGACATCAAAACAAATGCACAACATCGCGTGGTGCTCTTAATATCCTCCAACAAGCTTGGGAAATGGGATATCAGAGTGTGATTCTCAAAATGGATAACATGGCAGTAGTGATGGAGATTAAGCAACGACAATCTACACATAATAAGCACTAGACCTTGATAATGTAAATTCTCAACCTCATTGATAAGGATTGGCAGGTGTAGGCGAGGCATACCCATAGGGAAGGAAATCGGGTGGCTGATCGCATGGCGAGTACGACGAGACAGATTGGTATCGGATCTATTTTATTTCCGCTTGCTCCCCCTAAAATTCTATCACTGATATTAGATAATGTGAGAGGGATTGCATTTCCCCGACTTATTTGATTGTAATCAGACTTTTAGTCTCCCATTAATATAAAAAACAAATGCACAACATTAATTCCAAAACACTAATTTGAAACAACATCTACTACCATAAAACAAAACAAATATCTACTCTCACCTTCGGTTAAGAAGCAATTGATGTAGCAACAAAATTGGCAGAGAAGAGAGTGAAAGAGAGACATCGTCAGGTATATAATTAACTTATTCCGAGAAGATGTGATGTAGAATTTAGATAACCACTATAGTGGGGAATAATTATGGATTTGTATTTATCCTAAAATCACATTAGTTGAGTGAAAACAGAGAGAAAAAATCCTCCTTTTTAGGAATGAAAATTAAAAATCGTAAAAAGAACAACTTCAAATCATTGTATTCGTAAAAAAAAAATTGTAATCTTTATGTTATTTCAAAACTATCCATCTGCTTTATATTTCAACCAATCATAGAAAAGGAATCAGGGGCATTTTCGACGATAGTCAAAAAAGGATTCATCATGGAAAGTGCCCCAAAATTTTTATTATAGAATAGATAGATATGAATATACATTACATGATAAACATAAAGTAACATTGTTGATAAATACGTCGTCAAAATATATTAGATGCAAATTAAATTAAATCATAAGTAAATGTATGTTTTTAAAAATAAAGAAATGACATTATTATGTTGTTCGTTGCATTATTAAATTTATATTACTTAATAAAACATTACAGTAAAATTTTAAAAATTAATAACATATATAAATATTGATTATATATTAATTAAGTTTTAACAACATAATTTTCAATAATACTTATTCAAGGTCTTAAAAATTATGTTTTCTTGTAGTGGTAGTCATTATATCTAATTATATATTTTATATAATTATTAATAATAGTGTAGTTGCGAAAATATAACTGAGTGTTATCGAGAGTTTATGTCTGAGTGTTGAAAAGTATCATAATATATACACTATTAGGTAAGACAGTTGAAAAGATTAATTCTCCATTGGTAAACATATGTAGTGATAGAGTTTTATTTGGGAGACCTTGGGAGTTTCATGGTAATGCGTACAATGGACAAAAGTGGCAAACATTTTGTATTGCTACTAGTGAAAAGGAGTCCTAAAACCATATTCTCCATAAACTCTTTCAAACTCGTCATTACTTTCCCTTACAGGCTCATTCAAATCCCTCCATGTATTAAATCCTTCCATATATTAAAACCTTTTTCATCTAAGGTTATGTCTTGCATGTGTCCATCCATAACATCTCCATATTTAGGTTTGATGCACTCATGTAATATTACTTGTGATGCGTAGGCACGAACTATGTTAATTCTTTCATCTTCAATCATTAATTTATCTATGATCAATTTATCTTTTATGTTCTTAGCTTCTTCTACCTTATATTTATAATTATTATCCACAAAAATTCATACTCTATTTCATTTTCAGTCTACACAGAGTATTGTATTGAAGGTAAGTAATATTAACTATTCTTTAAACCATAGCATCTACCAATCTCATTGACATCTTTTTTACAGGAATATTGACTTCCTTTTGAGTGTTTCTATGTTCATTAAATGAATATTTTTTCTTCCCTATGTGTTTGTTTTTCTATTTCTATTCTGTAAGAGCTTGGTTTTTATCTATGGTTCTTTTTGGATATATTAGCTTCTTTACCCACATTGTCCTTTGTGTGAGAACCTTTACTCAAATTTCACTACAATAGCGCCTTGGTGCACTACATTGCCAGGTGAGAATGCTCTAACATTTATAATTTTTTATCCATTTCATAAAGAGTGACAAAAGTTTTACTCTAGTTGTAACTTCCCGTATTTTTTAGTATGGATAATAGGCTTAAGGCCCCTCCTTCCTTATTCAGACTTGGGATCAATTATGTAGGGCATTCAATGTTCTACATAGGTGGAGTTGAATCATTAAATAAAGAATTAAGAAATTTCTCTTTTTGCTCAAGTTTAAATGTCAAGTTTTAGTGTGGAAACTTGTTATCTTATTTTAAAGCTTAATCAAGTGTGAGATTTGTTTTGTTTTGCATTATTTACTACACCATTATATGTATGGATTTTTCATTATTATAATGACCATCAATTTTAACCCGTAATACGTGTCACATTTCAAGATTGTGACCTGGAACTATCGTGACTTAGCGTACTTGTTCAAACCTCGGGAGTCGACACTAAATGTGACACGTGGCACGTGGGTATAAACAATGGTACTTTATGTAATCTGACTATCTCTCGTTCATAGAGGCTATTCAATCTGTCTACTCTGTATGTAGTGGAAATCAGTATAAAATGTGCAGACTTAGTTAACCTGTCCACAATCACCTAGATATTGTCATGTCCACAAGGAGATCGAGGTAACCCACTAACAAAATCCATCGCTATGTGCTCCCATTTCCACTGGGGGAATGGGAAATGGCTGCAGTAACCCTCTAGGTCTCCTATGCTTAGCCTTAACCCGCTGGCATATTTTACACGCTTTAACAAACCCCAAAAAATCGGCCTTGATCCACGACCACTAGAAGAGACGTTGCATGCCCATGTACAACTTGGTCCGGTCTGGATGAACAGAAAAAAATGAATGGTGAGCCTCCTGAAGTATCTAAGTACACATCTCAGCTACTAATAAAATCTACAGTCGCCCTTGAAACCTCAAACATGTGTCTGTCGACCGACTCCTGTTTGGATGGTCTAGACTTTTAGCTGTCACTAAAACGCTGATAATGCTCATCAGCCTATTGCTCCTCAAGGACACTCTGGATCAAAACAGTCAGCGTATTCATCTGCTCACAAATCTATGTTCTGGTAGTAGCCGATATATAAGCTGAACTCATCATCACGGCTACTTCGAGTAATGCATACTCATAAGTCATATGGCATATTACTACCTCTGTATCAAACCATCTCATGCTCAAAGCATCTGCCACAACGTTGTCTTCCTCGGATGATACTTAAGTGAAAAATCCTAATCCTTAAGGAACTCTAACCAACATCTCTGCCTCAAGCTCAATTCATTATGGGAGAATAGATACTTCAAACTCTTGTGGCGAGTGAATAAGGCAAACTTCACATCATATAGGTAATGTTGCTAAATATTTAAAGCAAACACCACAATGGCTCTAAGTCATGCATCGAATAATTCTTCTCATGAACCTTGAGTAATCAAGATGCATATGTAATCACACTACTCTCCTGCATCAGCACACAACCCAAGCCAATCTTAGATGCATCAGTATATACAACTAAATCTTTCTCTGACTCAAGCAACGCCAAAACTGGTGCGATGGTCAATTTTTCCTTCAAAGTCAAGAATGCCTGATCGCTACCCTCATCCCAATCAAAGTTCACATTCTTCTAAGTCAGTCAAGTCATAGGTACGACAACTCTAGAAAAATCTTGCATAAAATGGCGGTAATAGCGAGCTAATCTCAGAAAATTGCGGATCTCGATAACTTTAGTCCATATAGGCCAAGCGATCAATACTCTAATCTTAGCAGGGTCCACTGACACAATAAAAAATCTATTTAGGTATGCCCTCAGTACTCTGTGCATGAAATCCATAAATATAGCAGGTGCATTTCTTAAACCAAATGACATAACTGTAAATTGGTAGTAGTCGTATCTCGTACTGAACGCAGTCTTATCCCTGTCTCCAGCTCTAATCCTGAGTTGGTAATAGCCTGGCCTTAGATCAATCTTGGAGAACCACTGTGCTCCTATCAGCTAGTCGAATAGATAATCAATATGAGGAAATAGGTACTTGTTCTTGACAATAACCCGATTAAGTTGCCAATAATCGATACACAATCTCAGGTTGTCGTCTTTCTTCTTCACAAACAAGACTGGCATACCCCATAGCGACATGCTCGAGTGAATAAATCCTAACTCTAACAACTCATCCAACTGGGTCTTTCGTTCGTTCAACTCTCAAGGAGCCATCCTATATGGTGGTATGGAAATTGGTTTACGACATCGATCTAAGGTAATCCTCTACTATTTTAATGGAAATTTTTGATAAAAATGTGATTAAAATGGGTTGTGGTGAGAATCGGATTTTATTTATTTTTTACTGGTTTTAGGAGGTCAATTTGGTGTTCTTGAGGTTTAAGGTCTCAATGGAGTGAAATGGAAGAGAAATCGAGCTTGAAAAAAATATCGAAAAATTGGGAAAAATTCTAGAAAAATATAGAAAATTTGAAAAAAGGGAATCGAGATGGTTGTGGTACGGAATTAGAGTAGGCTAGGTTGTAGCCGCGTGTCTTGGGCTTAGCCGGTGAATAGCTACCCGACGGCCGGGGTGCACGATGTCCGGTGGGTTGCGATTTGTTCCGGTCACCGTTAGTAGTTTGGGTGTGGTCTAGGCTTGATGTGCTCGAGTTGGGGCATCACGGATCTCGAAGTACGATCTAGTTTGGTTAGACTCCGTCCGAGCCTCTTTATAACTTTATCACATGTATATGGATTATTGTTTAGTTCGTCTCGGTTATATACATGGTGTTTGTATCGGGCCAAAGTGCCATCGAGGCGTGGGTCGTCGCGGTTGGGTAGCGAGGTCGATAGGAGCCTTGAATTAACAAAGTTAAGGAACGAGGATGTGGAAACCCGATGAATTAACTAGAACTATTATGGGAATATAAGTCGGGTAGAGTAAGGACTTATATGTGTATTATATTTGGTTGTATGTTATATATATACTCGTAATAATTCGACGCACGATCTCTTATACTATTTTAATCGAGGAAAAATATTTTGGTTAAGACTACAAAGTGGTCAGAGATAGTAAAAATATGAAAGGATTGAAAACTTTTATGGCGGTGGAAATAGAAAAGTAGGGCGAACACGAGAGGAGAGGCATAGGGCAAGATTATCGGGGTATTTTTTTGGTGATTCCTATGGATCGGCGAGGTTGAGAGAGAGGAGTTCTTATCGGCGGGAAATCGTAAGAGGCTACCACGGTTCTCTATGGACATACCGAGCGTTTGCGGATTTAACTTTGTTCGGGGGGTTGAGGATGATTGAAGTGCGATATCGACGATTATGATTATTCTACGGAAGAATGGTTTTAATACGGCGGATGGGAGGTCGAAACGGCAATGTGAGGTCGATAGAGATAGTAGGAGTGATCACCGGGACGGTAATTTAGACAGCGGGATCGGACCTGACAGGGCGATAGCCAAGACACGGGGCATATGCGATGTCGGCACCACAGACAAACTTATACACGGGACCAAAGAGGTAGAAATCGAGTCGAGATTCTTGCATCGGAGGAAGTGAGACGTAGATGTTATAGGTGTGGTCGGAGAGGGTCCAGGCACGGAGAGATTCCACGGGCCGATGAAAGAGTTTAGTTTGCGTCACTATTATGATGAATCTTAGTAATCTACTACTATTTTAATGGAAATTTTTGATAAAAATGTGATTAAAATGGGTTGTGGTGAATTCGGATTTTATTTATTTTTACTATTTTTTAGGAGGTCAATTTGGTGTTCGAATCTTATCAATTGGGATCAAATTTGTGGAAAATTGAAGTGATTTGGTAAATTTTTGGTTTATTTGCATGTATGTTGAATCCGAAAATTTGATGTTGTTGGGTTGATTTGAGGAAAAATTTAGAGGTTTTGGAGGTCTCCAATGGAGTGAAATGGAAGAGAAATCGAGAGGAGAGTGAAGAAGAAGCAAGAAGAAGAAATGAAAAAAAAAAAAAAAAAGAGAAGAAACAGAGGCGCGGTGCGCCTCAGTGGAAGAAGAAGAAGGGAGGGGGCACGCGCGCGTGCGTGCGTGCGTGCACCCACTGGGCCGAGGCGGACGACCCCAGCCCATCCCGCGGGCGGCCAAGCAAAGCCAGCCCACCGGGTGGGCTGGGCCGGGCCCGACCGACCCATTGGGAACTGGAGCCGAACCGGCGCCGGCCCGGGTCCAGCCCGGCATTCAGGGGGACCTACATATATTATTTAAATAATATATTTAAATAATATTTTTATTTATAAAAAAAAAAAAAAAAAAACAGTTTTAAATTCGGAAAATAGGAAAAATAGGAAAAAAATATCGAAAAAACGGGAAAAATTCTAGAAAAATATAGAAAATTTGAAAAAGGTAGAAAAGTAGGTACGGGACTTTTCGGGTATTTTTGGAACCCAGGACCGTTGAAGAGGTACCATTTGCAAAATGGAATATATGATATAATATTATAAGTGTGTTATTAATAATATAAAACACTTATAAATGGACCTGGGAACCATTGCATAGGAGAGCTAGGCGGGTCGGATTGACGGGTCGGGATATATCAACAGTGCGTAAAATTTAGAATGTTACACTTTAATTCATGCGTGGTTTGTCCATATAAATGATGTGTTTATTCATTTGTTTATTTATCGCCTTGTTAATATTTTGGTTGCCATGTTATACCTTTGCGATTATGTGTTGGACGGTGTTTGATGTGTTCACATTGTCGGAGGTTAATCGAGATGGTTGTGGTGCGGAATTGAAGAGCTAGGTTGTAGCGCGAAAATAGCTACCGGCGGCGGGGTGCACGTGTCCGGTGGGTTGCGATTTGTTCCGGTCACCGTTAGTAGTTTGGGTGTGCTTGATGTGTGATGCGCACACACGCTAGATTAAAACACAACTATATATATCACACTGGGGCATCCGAATCTACGAAGTACGATCTAGTTTGGTTAGACGTCACACTTCTATCTAGTTTTCTTATAAATGATATCGTGGTTGGACCAGATTTCTCGAATGGTGTGTTATTTTCTACTCGTGTTGTGATCGAATGGTTTTATTTTGGATATTGTTTCTGCCACCATAGGAATATGATTCCCGTCGTCGTGGTCATATTCATATGTCTCGCAAGTTATTGTGGTTTTTCATGATTAACGTGTAGACTTCTCTTGGGAATTTACTCGTTTGGGCTCGTTCTTTGTATGTGTTGGGCAACCGAGCGCAGATCTGGTACGAGCAAGAGCAGGGAAAGGAGATACTAGGCGACTATCTCTAAGGCCGTTTCTTTCGATAACTAGTGTTTTGATATCATGTATGTATATACTATTTTGCTTTGGGTTTTGGGGACTTTATAACTTTATCACATGTATATGGATTCTTTGTTTAGTTCGTCTCGAGTTATATACATGGTGTTTGTATCCAGGGTTTTCCACTACTTAGGTTAAATAATTTCTCATAAAATATGAATTAAGTGCTTCCGATGATATAATTGTAATTATCAACTCATCCAACTGGGTCTTTCGTTCGTTCAACTCTCAAGGAGCCATCCTATATGGTGGTATGGAAATTGGTTTAGTCCCCGGGACTAAGTCAATGATGAAGTCAATTCCATTGGGCGACAGTAGTCCTGATAAACCCTCTGGGAATACATATGTGAACTCATACATTACCGACACAACCCTAATACTGATCTCCGACCTCTCTGTCGTACTCATAACATTAGAAAGTGTCTTAGTCTCTCTAATAGTAGTTATCCTACCCCTGGTAATCGAAAGTAGACCAGTTGTCCCTTGAAAAACTGAACTCAGTACCATCTAATAGTTAAATCATAATAGACTTATCGTAGCAATCAATATGAGCATGATAAGCGTCCAACCAATACATACCAAACAAAGCATCAAACTCAAGAAACTCTATCAATAGTATGCATCAATGTATTGTATATCAAAATTGTACCCTAGACAGGGTTATCGAAAGATCCCTAATATGGTTTGATAACAACATGAACTCTCTCCCTCTACTGCAGTTGATGCGACTATTTTTTGCCCAGCTGTGGACACCTATCCTGAAAATGAAATGTCTGACTGCACTTAAAACTTGCCCTGTGTGGACCTAGTCCACATGAAATCCTTTGTCCTTGTCCATGTCCTTGTCCTTGTCTGGACCTCTGAGTCTGTCCATGACCATATCTCTGCGACTATGCTTGTCCAGATCTCTGAGATTGCACCTCCCCACTACCTCTATCCCTATCCATGCTACAACGTACTACCTATATGGCTGCGATACGAATCAGGTAGTCCATGGTGTTCTACTAACATAACTTGATGCTGGCGCGGGTAGAACATAAGATGTCTGGGCAGGTCGTGGTGGTGGTGCAACAAACCCAACACTCTAGGCCCTACTGTCCCTGAAGCCATGTTGTTTGCGTTTCTTCCTCTTCCTGTCCCTATCCGGATTGGTGCTCTGACCGTACCTTTGGCTGAGTAGATCTAGCCTTATCTGGATGTGTGCGTAAATAATTCTCCTTAGCTAAACTCCTCTCATAAGTCCTCTGCAAAGTATATGGCTCAATGGAGACAATAACTCCTCAAATATTGGGTTACGAACCCTCTATGAAGTAATATACCTAATTGACGTCTATATCTTCCACGTCTTCGGCATAGTGGAGTAGTTGTAGACATCGTCCCATGCACTTCATAACAGACTCATCAACATACTGTCTCAACGCCATGAACTCATTCCTCTTCTCTCTCAGCATGGTATGCAAAAAGTACTTTAAGTTAAAATTTCTCTTGAAGTCTGCCCAATCCTTTGGTACTCCTCTAGTAGCCACCATCGAGGTCCACCGGTCATCTGCCTCTCCCAATAGTAGTGTTGAAGATATGGATGCTCGCATATGCTCCTCAGTAGCAATAAATATAGCATGTTAGACACTCATTATCGTTATGATTACCTTTCAACTTGGTTATCATGTATTTTTCTTATCTGTCATTTAAATACCCGCATGATTCTTAGTCTGCTTTAAATTATTCATGAATTACTGTTTAGATCGTTTTGGTTATTACTTTCTAGTTTGTGACGGTGGGTGTAGATCGGGTAGAGAAGGGCAAGGGAAGGGGCCGATGATTGGTGACTTCCTCTGAGGACTATTGGAGCAGTTTCTCCTCTTGCATACTAGTAGGTCCTGCATTTTTGTTTGTGATTAATGTATATACACTGTTTTTTATAACACTAGACATTTTGGGATCGAGTTACTTGATATCATGTATATTCTCATTTATGTTTACAATATGTCACCTAGATATGCATGAATATCTATATATTTGCAGGGTTTCACACTATAGGTTGTCTCGACTCTAATTTTTTGAGATATTTAAAATGTAAAATTTATTTTCATTTCATAATTAGTAAAAGTTGCTTAATTTAATAGCTCAACCTTTAATTATTAATCTAATGAGAATTTGGGCAAAATGCAGGTTGACTAGGCCTGTGTTAACTTCTCGATGAGTGACTCAGGGGTCCACGTAGGTCTAGGCTGGGTGGGGATCAATTTGTCGGAACTGGGGCCATTACAATTATGGTTGTTGGATTGTATTTTCACTACAACAAATGCTTGGATAGCGTTAACAATTAACAATGAGGATAACCTGTCTCTAAATTGCGATGGGGTTGGGACAAGATTGCAATGGAGTCTAATTTTGACTAATTTGAGCATTTTACGATGGGAATTTGTGACAGGGTCCTCCTGTAGCTAATCTCGTCGCTATTTGACTGGGGAAACAATGAATAATGGCACGTTTCCCCATTTACACGATATCCCTACAAATCCTCTCTCGAAAACACCACACTATCTCATTGACTTGTTAAAACCCCCACACTCTCAAACTAAATAAAAAAAAAAAATCAAATCTGCTCTCTCTTTCAAACCTCCCCATTTCCCTCACTTGGTATAATTCCCTCCCTCCCCAAACCCATATCCCTCTCTCTGTTCTCCTTCTCCCCAGCCCCTCCGCCACACCACCGCCCAAATCTGCAACCGCCAGTCGATCTTTTCATCAATCCTCTCCTCGGCCCCTGTTCCTCTATCTCTCTCACTGGCTCGGCCTCCCTCTCCATCTTCCCCGCCACCACTACAACTCATGGGTTAATGTGATTTTTTTAGATCTAGGGTCCATTATTTTGGATTTGATTTTGGGTTTTGATTTTTTTTGGTGTTTTTGTCGTCATCATCGTCCGGCCCGCCCCGATGTCGACGCTCATCGGTGTCGCCCTCCACCGCGACCGTCTCTCTGAGGTTAGCTTTTTTTAATAAGTTTTTTATTTACTTATGTTGGAATTTTAAAAAAATATGTTGTGAGCCTTAAAAAACTAATATTTAATAACCGGTTTTTATATCTAAAAAAATTAAAACAGTTAGGTTTTGGTTTAAAAAAAAAAATAGTTGGATTTTAATGTATTTTTCTATATATATTAATTATTTCTTCTGTTTATTTAATTAGTTTGTTATTTTATTTGTTTTTTTTGGGTAGCAACTTATTTATAGTTTTTGATGTTGGTTGTTACTAACTTAATAATTAATTAAGTATTCGTTTTTTGGTGTTATTTTCTTTATAATTTTTGTTTAATTATTTGTTAGTATTAAATTATTTATTAAAAAAAGTACAATTTTGTAAATTTTTTTAAAATTTATATTATTATTATTATTATTATTATTATTATTATTATTATTATTATCTTTTTTTCAGATTTTGCGACGGATTAGCGACGGGGTCCCATCACTAATCCCATATGCCACGTCACTACTGGTGCGTGGATTAGTCAACCCAGTCCCAGATTAGCGACGAACTGCGTCGCAAATCTTGTCGCTAATCTGAACCCTGTCACCAAATCGAATTAGCGATAGGACCACCTCTTTGCTAACTCGGTTTGGAGACGAGAAAACACCCAATTAGCGACCAATTGGTCTGTCGCTAATTGCACATTTTTTGTAGTGTTTTTATTGGGTCATCTTATTTAATTTTTTTTTAAGTTGTCATCTTTGAAAGTCTTGATTTCTCTTTCCTATTTAGAAGTTGAGTTTTTATTATAATTTCTCTTTCCTATTTAGAAGTTGAGTTTTTATTATAATTTTAATAGCAATTATTATAGAACGGCGATTCAAAATAGATGTTAAGAGAATAATTATTGATTTTCGTATTATTACAATTATTTCAGGCAAACTTTTTTTTTTTCACACGTGGTTTTCGACATCAACCGTACCAGCCAATCTACACTCGAGCACTGTTAGACCTCTTATAGGGGCGCCCTCCCAACTTATTTTTTCATTTACGTGACTCGAATTTAAAACCTCGCTCAATGAGAACCTATCCCTTACCACTCGAACCAACCGATGGATTGTTGTTACAAGCGAGAACTTTACATCAATTGTATGTTGGTTTGAAATTCTTTTAGGACTGTTATTTGAACCCATTCTATCTACATTCCCATCCAATTTAAATTAACTACGTAACCCAATTAATTTTTAAAGCCCTCTAAACTCAAACAACATTAATAATTGTTAAGGTAAATTTCTGATTGTCATTATTTGTACAATTATGTCATGGGAAATTCACTTGGCTACTTTTCCTTTATACATTAAGGTTGACTGGTCAACGAAACAAGGAAAGAGTAGATATGTCAACAAATATCTTGGACAACCAACAAGATACATGCATTGAGAAGATCTTTCCTTATCTGAAGAATACAATTGAAGTGCAAAAGACAAGGAAAGATATTCCACCCATTAATTGAAGACCTATATGGAAAATTGCTCCGATTATATAACGTGGGTTTTCTTTATATGTTAGTTATCACAAACACGAATATCATCACTTGAATGGTTGATTTTGATATTCATTGCGAGACAGAAAACATTAGCTAACTCTTGTAGTTTACACACATTTTCTAAGGGGAATTAGCTTTACACCAAGGGGACTTAGGTTTTGTGTGAAAGAAAAGTGTAAAAAGGGGAGTGTGTAACACCCCAAATTTCTAAAGTTATAATTTAACCTAGTATTGGGGGTATTTACGTAAATACATATGACATTTGTGTATTGGTATGATTATCACGTGTATTATATATTATCTAGTTGATTTGGGAAGATAATTACGCCGAAATTAATGGAAAAGAAGTAAAATAACATGCCAAGAAACTTTAAACAAGGAATAATGGCAAAGTTTGTAAATAGTACATATAAGGGCATTATGTAAAATACAAAAAGGGATGGATTTAATGTGAACCCATGGGTTGTCCTAGAACTTAAATGCATCTAAATGAGTTGTAGGGTTTGGATTTGGTCAACCAAACCTTAATCCCTACGACAATTATATAAAGAACATTTAGTATTTCTAGCCACTTTTATTTGAATAAGCTATGAGAGAAATAGAGGAGGGAACCCTAAGAGGCTTTGTTGGTAGATTTGGTGGAGGAGAGGGATCTCGCATCAAGTTCTCACAAAGTTTTGATAAATCACTCACTTTCCTCTCTATTCTTGCACTTTTTGGATCTATCTATGAATTTTGGAAACAAATAATGGTTTTCATGATATTTTAAGGTACGAGATGAACCTTGGTGGTTTATGTTGTGATTTGAGTTAATCTCTACCTCTCTTTTCTTTGTTCTTACTGGATTTGTGATTGGAATGGTGTTCTTTTTATTTTTAGCCAAAAGAGTTTATGCAAATCTATATTTAATGGTAGATTGGTACTTTGGATCTCTAAATATGATAAAAGGATGTTTAAGTGATTTTTATCGAATTAAACACTACTGTTTTCGTTGAATTTGAATCCTTGAAGGTTGGCGTGAGTCGCAGAAGAATTTGGAATTTAGATTTTGATTCTGGAATTCTGAGTTTGTACTCAGCGTCGCACCAACGCCTCGCTTACAAGCGGTACGACACTGGCCACAATGTTAACTGGGAATTTTAGGTTTTGATCTAGCGATTCCCCTACGTCGTGACCTATAGTCTAAGACACTGGAAAATTGCTGAGACCTACCAGTCTTTGAAGATCTAGTGATCTCTCTGCGCCCTGTGGGTAAACCCACGACATTGGAAAGGCGCTAGATGTTTTTCCAAAATTAATGTCGATGTTTTTAAAAATTTGTCGAGTTTCATCGAGGTTTATATCATCGAGACAAGGGTCGGGCCATTGATAACTAACCCTAAAAACCTTTGTCACTGCGGCGACGGTGTGACAGTAATTCGCAAGGGGATTTAACTATATTTTTAAATATTAATGCAATACAATAAGATAACTTATCTCGATTAAGCTTGTTGGTGATAACAAAATAAACCTATACCAATGTAGACACAATGAGAATCAGATAGGAAACTTACAAGCTAGGATTAGATAGGATGGCAACCATTTGAGGTAAGTGGGGTTTGATCTATTATCAATCATGCTATGCTAGTAGATATGTTAGGATTCATTTCAGTAATTATTGATGTTCTACTTGGAATTCGCTTTAATATTTCTTCATTGAAAATTGCTTCATATTATGTCCTTTACATTACTCTATCTTTTGAATGCCTATGGAACTGATATACCATTCATTTATTATAATTGGTACATCGGATTGGAGGGTCAGAAGGCCTCTGACAACCTCCCTCTGCAATCTTATGGTATCTTAAGGTGTATAACTATTAAGATATTATAAGTAATGCTTAGATTGGTGAAATCCAGGCTGTTTGACCTGCAGTACTGGGGCAAGGATAAGCTAAGCAAGGACAATAGGTCTTTAGACTTGTAAACCTCATGTTGTTTAGCCCGCAGAATTGGGGGAAGGAGAAGCTAAAATCTACTGCCCATTTTGGACATGTCAGTTTCCACTCCTTTTGACTCTAAAGGCATTCACTTTTATCGTTGATCCTTATTTGAAATATCAAGTTAAGCATTGTTATACTTTTATCTTTCCATATTATTATGCTTGTTTATGTATTTCTTAAATGCCAGAAAATGAATATGGATTTCATGATCTGAACTGTTAGCAATCTAGTTTTGAATATACTAGGTATTACTTGGATGATTGATAGTAGAGTAGTCTTCTATTTTACTGAGCTCGTTCTCATGATCTTAACTTTTGCTCAGCTCACCACTTACCCCCTAAGTACCTCAGTTGCTACTCAGGACAAAGAGAAGAGCAAGGCCGTAGCATATAAGTTATTTTCTTGTTTGCAAGGTTGTTTATTTATTATCTATCATATTTTGATATAATGATACATTTAAAACAGGGATTTCACATGAGTAGGTGTTTGAAACCATAGTACTCGGTTTAGTTTATGTTTCAGTTGGTTTGTATGGCTTTTACTTTATTCCCGCAACTTATATATACTTTAGAGGCATTTTATTTCCACACCTATTAGCTTTGGTTAGTCTACTGTAAAATGCCTTGGTTTATTTCTGCAGATTAAGGCCTACTAGGTTATCGCTCGATTCACTGGGTCATCTTGAGGGGTTTAGTGATGGTCTAGGCTGGGTGGTCTAGGTCCATCGTGGTTTAGGTCGTCACAGAGTGATTAGCGTAGTAGAACTTGATGAGGGGTCACTAGCTGTGAGGGAACACGAGATAGCAGTTCTATGTGAATCTGTAATCATCTTTCTTAATAAGTCTTACACTTGGTTGTGGCCTTGTAGACCTAGGACAGGAGGTCTGAACTACAAAAACAAGTTCTTGGCGTTGTGGTTTGTTTACTTTTACTATTACTTTCAGTTTTGCATTACTTGTTGTAGGGCATTGAACATATCAATAACAAAATTGTAATGACCCAAATCTAATTTTTCGTATGTAATACGTAATTACATATGTGGATGCCAGCTCGGATGCTCGTTGTCCCCGCAGTTAGGTCAGGTAATGCCTAGATTAGTTATGCAATCTATTTTTGATTGATATTTGCTTGTGTTGCGATATGTATATTCAATTTAGTTAAATTACATCGCAATGAGTGTGTTTATGTTATTTATTACCAAGCGAGACAGTGTGACGGATAGTCACATCGAGTAGCATATAGATGCGGGTACCAGGTAGGCGAATTACAGTGCACTAAGCCAGGGAATAATGCACATATAATAAATAATAAAATGCGCTAAATAATTAATATTGAACACCGTTTAGACATTAGTCACACGAGTGTACGAGATTGACACGCGACACAGTGCGGGACCAGGTAACGGAACGCCTGAGGATTCAAGTGTGTTGTGAGAAGGATAAGAACAAGGGCTCAAGTCACATATTCAAGTCCCCATTTGGTGAACTTATTGACCTCAAAAGGGCCTTTAAATGAAGCCTAGTGATGCACACATACAAGAAATGCCAAATTTTAGTATAAATATCCTTATTTGACTCATACCACCACCTTTACTCTCTCCTCTGAAGGGTTTGGACGAAAATTGGTTAAGGTGGTGAGGGTTTAATGAAGTTAAGCTTGTTTAACGGATCAAATGACATGGAAATCATTAAACAAGATTAGATCCTCGCTTTCCTTGTTATTGTTTACATTTCGGGTGCAATCTCTCATATTTTGATTTGAATTTCAGGGACGAGGTGTGGCGGCTCCAAATTCCGGGGTCCCCCCATGCAACAGGTACCTCTCCAGCCCATACTCCAGAAGTACCTGCCACGTCACTCATCCTCTTCCCCCTCACCTTTCATGTCCTAATTTCATGCCATTTAATTTAGTAATTCAACATTTTACTGTTTTACAGTTTTACAGCGGAAGTCTTAATACCACCAATTTAGCCTGACATACAATTAATTTATTCAACCTATAGTGGAAAACCCGGAAGTACTCAGTATACAAGCGACAACTGCTATCAGCGCATGTATATATACCAGTACTGTAAATGTATGGTCTCAAGTTCCCAATAACAACGATTTAAAACATCTTAATACCAACAAACATACCAGTAGGTCCTCGACAGTGAACAGGTGAGAATGTTTCACCGTGACCTCCCTGCTCCTACTGATACCCAAGGTCTGCACTAAGTTATCACAAGAACCAGATAACGAGTCCAGTAAGTAAAATCCTAAGGAAAACCACCGTGCATCATATTTAAGAATGTAATACCAGCCAATAAGCAGTGTTAAATAATCATGCGGAAAGAAGGTAAATGCAGACAACTACTCAACATGAATCGTATGAATACAAAACACTAAGATAACAAATGGTTGTGGCCTAGCCGAAGATGAAGTGAAACCTAGAACCAGTCGCCCTGTCGGAATTACCGTCATCGACTCCGCCACTGTATCCTAGATTACACTCCCCGAGCCATCTCCACAACCTCTAGATACATAGACTCAGATTTTCAAGAATGAACAGCTTAAATGATATAAACAATAAGCAAATGCAGTAGTGGTGTTCAATTGGGTTTTACATACCTCAAACCACGCTCACAAACCCCAAAAATACCCCCGGTTCGACCCTCGACTGGTCCCCGACTCCAACGACTGTCCGGGAACTCCGGAGACCTAATTCCAAGGTTTATTGATCAATAATTTGGTTTATAATTGATTATGTTCCATTTCACACTGTTTTCCATTCCAGAGGATCATTAGCGCGCTAATGAGATCAATTAGCGTGCTAATTTGTCTTAATCACTATTCATCATCATTTTCCAGAGGGTAATTAGCACGCTAATGCTACCTATTAGCGCGCTAATAGCGCTCTGTCCAACTTTTCCAGATTCAAATTTCTGGATTCCAACACTTCCCAAACCCATTCAATTCAATTCTAACACCTTCAAAACTCATCAATGATATCAAATACACCATTTAGACACAAATTCATTGTGATTAAACACCCAAAATCCACCAATCATGAAATCACATTTTCAAAACCCACTTTGTAAATTTACCCCAACTTCACTCAAATTGAATCAAATACCCAAAACCATGTTCTACTAAGCTCATGAACATAAAATCTCCACCAAAACGTAATGTTTACTTCTTCTAGATTCGAATTTTCTAAACTTTCCAACCGCAAACCAAAATTTCATAAAAACCCATTTTGATGAATCCATACCTTAGATCTAGTGGTTGAACACCTCAAATCCCTCTCCACCTTAGCTGATGATCTCTTCCTCTTCTCCTCTTCCTCTCCACCGATCTCTCTCTTTCAATCTCTCTTTTTTTTTTCTTCTCAATTCATTTGACCGATCAACATATATATATAGTTGGTTTTGATCAAGTGTGTACACCCATCTCGAGGCAAATTTGGTGATCACTATTCACCCTGTGTCACTCCAACACACTAACACCTTATCTTGACACTGGTGACCCTGTTGTGCATCTCGAGAATCATCCAATGGATCCTTATTAATCCAGCTCAAACTATAGGATTTGTATTTATCCTTTGATTCAACTCATAATAATTATCTAAACCCTCAATTTAAATTCCATAAAATGCTAATAGGGTCACACTATTTTTTCGACTACCCGACACCCCGTGCCCCGTGTCTGGCACGCTTCCCGAGGTGGTCCCACACTTAGTGTACCTAATTTAGTTATAACTTAGCCCAAAGTTATATTTAAATTCCATTTTACTAACCCCTAAATTAGGGTCATGCTATATTATTTAACATTAATCAACCCCAATGCCCGGCCTCACAACTCTCGAACTCCCGCGTTGGCCTGACTCACGCCACGAAACCTCAGCGCTCAACCTCGCTCGCCATCAAGTTACACACATGTGATGTTTTTATACAATAATAGTCATACAACATGCACAAATAATACAATACCAGCCTGGGTACTCATTTTCGAGTCAACTCACCTGTCCACGTAACGCCCGAATTACCTGTTAATCCTCGTGATTAACCCTAATCCTGATTTAATTAATTTGGGCCGTTACAATTCTTCCCAATTAAAAGAAATTTTGTCCCCGAAATTTGCGTAGACTTTCTCCTCAAACCATGAACTGCAACAGTAGAAGAATTAAGCTGACCTCGCCATTCCATCCGTGACCCCATCCTATACCATATTCTGGTACGTCGGGATCCCCACTAGTGTACGCATCACTTGGCCTATTGCCCATAACTCATCCCTCTGGGAATCTGCCAGTGATAACACTCAATCCTAGTTCATTACCCGATAGCCCTCGCTATGGTCTAGTGTATCGCGTGCCCAATCAATTTTCCATCAACATCCCCCGATGAACGCATCAACTATCTCCTATCGCATAGGTAATAAAATAATAATACACTTACAAAATAACCAACAAAATAATATAAATACCTCCTACGTATCCTTAACAGCTTGTCAGTCTCCTTCCGAGTCAACGGTGCCACAACATAAGCTCTATCCCTGGCCAATCTAACAACCAACCTAGATTACAGGTGAGTATCACATATGACCTTACCGTCATAAACTTTTTGACATTATTGTCTCCTGTGCTCGAACCACGTTTTGTGTCCACGAAATCCTAACATAGTCACCATCTTTTCCCTTGCCTGAAAATTTCATTGAACCCGCTTCCGATAAGCCAGGATTCCACCAGTGTGTGTATCAATTGGTCCTTTACTCAGAATTCTTTCCATCTGAGATTCCACCAATGTACATATCAATTGGTCCTTCACTCAGAATCTTTTCCATCTGAGATTCCACCAATAGTACACCCCACTAGCCCTTCACCTCACGCATGCTCTATCTTGTGTGAATAATGCCTCTGATGACTCTGTCTAATCGTTGCTGACTTCTGTGACTGTCTCGGTTTCTAACCACTGAACCTTCTGGCCCTATCAACCCTATAACTCAGACTCTCGCGATATCTATGCTGCTATTCTCATGTGATCAACAACTATCTTCATCCCTATCATAATTGTATCCTCCGGCTTTGCTTAATATGCTAGAAAATGTGCAGGGCCTCCCATACAATGTCTCAAATGGCAACATGCTGATACTAACCTGATAGCCATTATTGTAGGCGAACTTACACAGGGTAAGTAGTTCTCCCATGAACCTACAAACTGCATGCTGTAAGCCCTCCGCATATTCTCTACAATCCGTATCAATCTCTAAAATTTGCTATCTGTTTGAGAACAATACGCCGTGCCGATCTGCAATCTTGTGCCAACTGTTTCTGCACCGCTCCCCAGAATCTCGAAATGAATCTGGCAATCTTCTGCAGTTTGACAGTCTCGACATCCCATGCAGTTTGTCAACTAAGGAAACGTGTATTGCATCGAAACTGATATGCTGTACGCTAATTTCGTCAGTCCTTAATCACCACCCAAACCGCATCGTGTCGCCTTGAAGTCTGCAATCAATACTCCAGGTCGCCTATGCTCTGCCTTCACCTGTTGTCATGTCTGACACCTCCAAATTTACTCTTCTACTTCAGCCTTCATTCCAGGCCACCAAATAATCTTCGCAAATCATGGTACATCTTGGTTCCGCCCAGACGTTCCATATAGTGCTATAGGTAAGCATCCTCTAAAATACTATCTCAAATCTCTGACACTGCAAATATCCACAGTCGATCTTTTTGCCGCAATATTGATCCGCCATCTTTGTCTAATTAGTGCACTCAAGATCCCGTGCCAATCCACTGATCCGCTCATAGAGCCTATCAGCCCTCTGACACTCCGATTACTGCTCCAGTGACACTGTCGGTTCTCACATCTGACCGCAAATCCGTCCATCATGTGTAACTGCAACGTCTAACAAGCTCATCACAGATGCTGCTTTCAACAGTCCCATATGTCAATTTCTCATCCGACTGTTTACTTAACATCTACTCAAAACATTCGCCTCATGTTTGCCTTGCTGGAATAATACTCAATCATGAAATCAAAATCCCTTAGCAACTCTAGCCACCTCTTTTAATGCATATTTAAATCTCTCTGCGTGAAAAAATATAGCGCAAGCTCTGATGATCTAATGTACAAAATGGACTTTTCTCCATAAATGTAATGCAATATATATACCATCAATCAGCACACCAAAACCGTTGCAAGCGTTGCAATCAGGTATAGGGTAGTTACACTCGTATGGTCTCACTCGCCTAGATAAGTAAATCACTAATCATCCCTCCTGCATCAGAACACATCCCAGTCCAATCCCCGAAGCATCGGTGTAACCGATCACACTCTTCCCTGACTCAGATAATGTCAATCCTGGTGCAGAAGTCAATATCTTCTTCAACTCAAAAAATGCTTACTCACAATCCTCATACTACTCAAAAGAAACATCTTTCTTTTGTCAGCCTCGTCATTGGTGCTACCATCATGGAGAAATCCTGTACAAACCACCGTAGTATCTTACTAGACACAAGAATTTCGTATCTCGGCAATAGTCTCTAATGTCTTCAAATCAATCTCTGCTAAAATCTTGTCTTCTATAAAAGATATGCCCTGACTATTGATAACATGCCCTGGAACTTCACTCCTCTGAATTTCGCACACAGTTTGTGTTCCTTTAATGTCATCAATACAATCTGAATTTGGCCCTGAATTTTTTTCGATTACCCAAGAGATACTATTCCTTATGTTACGGTGTTTGAACAACCATCCATTCTACATAATATACCAATACCTTACATATATTTTAACAAAAATCCTCAGGTTTCATTTATATCAAAATGTAAGCAACCTGATAGTTTTTATACATAGCACCACTAACGAGTTGGTTTTTCCCATAATTTACACAAAAAATATAGTTGACTCTTTTCTGTAAATGCCAATCATATTGTTCAGATACATTCTAAACCTGAAGCCTGATCACGCAACGACTCTACCACTACCGATGCCTTCCAAATCAATGCACATTCCCCATATATATGTCCCTCACTCCACAATAAATACATCTCGGAACATGTCGCGATCCCTCTTGTGAACCTCCAGTACCTGGCGTAGCTGAATTAGCCACATCTGGTGTCCTAGTCGGAGTTTCTGGTTGTTGCATGCTCTCACTCCTTACCGGCTCATATTGTCTGTCTCGAATCTCTCTCTGTTGCGATTCCTCTGCAGCTTGTCGTTGACATCTTCTATGATATTCGGCTACTGCAGCCGCCGGTGTTTGGCAAGTAACCCTAAGTTGTCCTCTCTGTCCGTATCTATAGCATTTGCGTGTCTCCTGCTTCCTAGTCTGCCTGGTAGCTCCTGAATCTGGCTGTGCTACCGCGTGCACTCTGTCCCTGTCCGGATCCTGATCCCGTCGTGGTGACGGTGCTCTACACTCATATCGCAAGTGCCCTCACTGACCGCATCTAAAACATCTGCATGTCTCCCGCCTCCCAGTATACCTGTCATCAGATCCCTAACCCTGACCCCAGTCCCTCTGACCCCTGTCCCAATCACCCTGATGTCTATACTGGTGCTGTGGCAGAGGTTGCTGTCATTGCTGCTCAACAAGTGTAGGTGTAGTAGCATTCACCACCTTCCCCTCATCTTTCGTCTGCTGCTCGGGACTCCTATCTCGTTGACCCCGAATGTACTTGACAACCTCTGCCATCTGTGCCTGATGTAAAACTTGTTGCTCCATAACCCTTTGCAATAACGACTGCAAAGTCACCATCTCACGTGTCGAATCACTCGTATTTCCAACTTCCGGCTGAATAGTAGGCGAAGCAATAGTCAGAGTCTGTTCGTCCATCATAAACTGCACCGCAAAACGTACGTCAGACCAGACTCTATATATATATGTATATTGTATGTAGTACACAATCAAATCATACACGTATATACATTTCCTAAATCTACCCGCCTCACAGTCATTTCCCAATCAGAGTTCTAGGCAATTCATCGGGTTTCCACATCTAAGTTTATTAAAATTTATGCTCTTGATAAGTTTTATCCCGGGGTTTTTCAAAACTCTCAGAGCTAACCATAACCCACACTTCATTCCCGAGGTTCCTCAAACCTAAGCTCTGATACCAACTGTGGCGACCCCAAATTCTGGTGTCGCCCCGTGCAACAGGTACCTCTCCAGCCCATACTCTAGAAGTACCTGCCATGTCACTCATCCTCTTCCCCCTCATTTTTCATGTCCTAATTTCATGCCATTTAATTTAGTAATTCAACATTTTACTCTTTTATAGTTTTACAGCAGAAGCCTTAATACCACCAATTTAGCCTGACATACAATTAATTTATTCAACATATAGTGGAAAACCCGGAAGTACTCAGTATACAAGCGATAACTGCTATCAGCGCATGTATATATACCAGTACTGTAAATGTATGGTCTCAAGTTCCCAATAACAACGATTTAAAACATCTTAATACTAACAAACATACCAGTAGGTCCTCGACAGTGAACAAGTGAGGATGTGTCGCCGTGACCTCCCTGCTCCTACTGATACCCAAGGTCTGCACTCAATTATCACAAGAACCAGATAATGAGTCCAGTAAGTAAAATCCCAAGGAAAACCACCATGCATCATATTTAAGAATGTAATACCAGCTAATAAACAGTGTTAAATAATCATGCGGAAAGAAGGAAAATGCAGACAACTGCTCAACATGAATCGCATGAATACAAAATACTAAGATAACAAATGGTTGTGGCCTAGCCGAAGAAGAAGTGAAACCTAGAACCAGTCACCCTGTCGGAATTACTGTCATCGACTTCGCCACTATATCCTAGATTACACTCCCCGAGCCATCTCTACAACCTCTAGATACATAGACTCAGATTTTCAAGAATGAACAGCTCAAATGATATAAACAATAAGTAAATTCAGTAGTGGTGTTCAATTGGAATTTACATACCTCAAACCGCGCTCACAAACCCTGAAAATACCCCCGGCTCGACCCTCGACTGGTCCCTGACTCCAAAGACTGTTCGCGAACTCCGGAGACCTAATTCCAAGGTTTATTGATCAATAATTTGGTTTATAATTGATTATGTTCCATTTCACACTGTTTTTTATTCCAGATGATCATTAGCGCGCTAATGAGATCAATTAGTGCGCTAATTGATCTTAATCACTATTCATCATCATTTTTCAGAGGGTAATTAGCGCGCCAATAGCGCTCTGTCCAACTTTTCCATATTCAAATTTCTGGATTCCAAAACCATGTTCTACTAAGCTCATGAACATGAAATCTCCACCAAAACACAATTACTTCTTATAGATTCGAATTTTCTAAATTTTCCAACCACAAACCAAAATATCATAAAAACCCACTTTGATGAATCCATACCTTAGATCTAGTGGTTGAACACCTCAAATCCCTCTCTACCTTAGCTGATGATCTCTTCTTCTTCTCCTTTTCCTCTCCACCGATCTCTCTCTTTCAATCTCTCTTTTTTTCTTCTTCTCATTTCATTTGACCGATCAACAACACACACACACACACACATATATATAGTTGGTTTTGATCAAGTGTGTACACCAATCTCGAGGCAAATCTGGTGATCACTGTTCAATCTGTGTCACTCCAACTCACTAACTCCTTATCTTGACACTAGTGACCCTGTTGTGCATATCGAGAATCATCCAATGGATCCTGATTAATCCAGCTCAAACTATAGGATTTGTATTTATCCTTTGATTCAACTCATAATAATTATCTAAACCCTCAATTTAAATTCCATAAATGCTAATAGGGTCACACTATTTTCCCGACTACCCGGCACCCCGTGCCCCGTGTCTGGCACGCTTCTCGAGGCGGTCTCACACTTAGTGTACCTAATTTAGTTATAACTTAGCCCAAAGTTATATTTAAATTCCATTTTACTAACCCCTAAATTAGGGTCATGCTATATTATTTAACACTAATCAACCCCAACGCCCGGCCTCACAACTCCAGAACCCCCGTGTTGGCCTGACTCACGCCACGAAACCCCGGCGCTCAACCTCGCTCGACATCAAGTTACACACATGTGATGTTTATATAAATAATAATAACTTTTCCATCACAATAATAGATATACAACATGCACAAATTACACAATATCAGCAGGGGTACTCATTTTTTAGTCAACTCAGCTGTCCATGTAACGCCCGAATTACCCGTTAATCCTTGTGATTAACCCTAATCTTGATTTAATTAATTTGGGTCGTTACACGAGGGTCGAGCACACCAGCTTTTAAGGTGTTGCTATGGATTTAAGGTATGATTTGGAGCAACTAGGAAGGTATTGTTGGTTTTGTTGTTTTGATTTTTGTTGAAAATATCGAGTTTTTGCCGAGAAATCTCGAGGTTTTCGTCTTGAATGGGTTTTGACGAGGGTTTTCGATTTCTCATGGCTGCTTTAATGATTCATGAGAGGTTGGGACGTGTGCAGATTGCGACGACGAGCCAGGATGCCCGAGAACCCTAGGAGTACGTCCTTGGTTTAGACGCCGCCAGGGACGCCATGGGGAATAAACCCCACGACATCTAGACTAGGGAGGCACCCCGAACTCACGCTTTAAGTCACGCCGTGGACACCAACTCGCGGCGGCTTGAGTCATAGCGCCAAGGAGATTTGCTCACTGTCCTGGGCACCGTGAACATTTGCTTATGATGGTGCCACTCATGGCATCTAGACCAGAATGTAAAAAAGTAAATAAATAAATAAAATTTTAAAAATAATTGGTCTATCGGGGGTTCACCTAGGGGTTTGTACAACATAAATGGAAGGCTTAAATGGTGGAATTGACATTGAATGATATGGAATAAAGGATTTTCAAGGTTTGGGATTTGATTAGGTTTATCAGAAATCAGGTATTAGGTTTGATTAACTTGTAGTTGACACGCAGTTAGAGGCGTGTATTAGTGTTATCGTACTAGTTGAAGCGCGGTTTGAGGCGTGTAGTAGCCTAATTAAAATTCATCTTAAATATTTACTGTTTGATTTATTGAATTCATGTCTTTTTTCATTTAACTCTTATTTCCAAATATTTATTTACGGTCTGTTGAGTTTACTCCCGCCGGGTTATTCTATTACGTTGGCTTGTGGCACACTAGACAATATCATATGTTTTAGAAGTATGTCGGTGAATAGTTGACTTGACTGGTGTTTCCTATGTATATGTCGGTGCATCGTGGTTTACGCTAGCCATCGAGCGGATTAAGGGATTTCAGTCAGTTCGAGTTTACTCACTAGCGGTGCTTGGAGATAATCCGAAGTATGGTTCTAATCTGACCAAGATTTGGCACGCACATTTGATTCACTACTATGTGATATTCATACGAGGGTCCTTTACAATTGCTTATTTACTTTTCTTTCGCATGTTTATTTAATAGTATTTTAAATTCCAGCATTTATTTATTGTATTTACTCGGTGAAGTTCTTTGGGATTAGTTGCTTTGGACTCGTCATCCGTTTTATTGTGATGATAGAGTGCAAATCCTACTATGAGTAGGAGGAAGGGCAAGCTTGAAGACTTCCTGTGATCAACTGCCTGCTCAGTTCATGTATGTTTGTTTCTATTTCATTATTTTATGTTAGCATGGAACATGAGAGATACCTGACCTGTGTATGATACATTTTGAGGAATTTTTGATATTTTTAGATATATGAAACATTGTATATATTGATGGTAGTTTGGTTGGGTTTCCACACTAGGAAAAAATACTCTTTGACATGATTTTGCTACTTTATTTTGATGAATCATGATTTTAACTCTTCTGCTGAAAATCTAATGTTAAATGTGATAATAAACAAATGAAATTGAGTCCACTAGCTAACTTGATAACTTGAATGATAGATTATTAATGAATTGATATAAAAGTTAGCGGTAAAATGGATTGATAAATGGTACAAGATGCGCGTAAGACACAATTAGGCTGTGTTGTGGCAGGGTTTTGGGCCTGCGACGTATGACGTGGCGGCCTCGGGTTTTTGGGTTGCCATATTTGGTATAAGAGCGAGGTTTTGATGAACCTCGAGATGTTTAACAAGAGCATAAAACTTAATAAACTTTATATGTGGAAACACGAAGTGATTGTCTGGAAACTTAGTTGGGAAGTGATAAGAGGTGGGTAGTTTCAGGATTATATACGTGTTATGTTTTGATTGTATAATATGTGCAACATAGGTATATATTAAGGTTGATTCGATGAACATTTTTCGGTGCAGATTCAGATGGACGGACAATCTCCCACTACTGCCCAGCCGACGACTCAGTCAGAGGTAGGTGACATGAGTGATCCTACTCATTCGACGTGCTGTCTTTATCACTGAGGGTGGAGGATCGTTGATAAGTATATAATAGTGATATATTTTAGTGTGTATTTTGTATACTTTTAGCTTTATCAATCTCCAATAATAACTAATTGTCTCTTATTTGTGTTTGGCTTTGTTTTGGAGTTAATTGGAGTAATTCAGGTGTTTTCAAATTTGATCTTGATAAAGTTGTTACGTATCTCGATCAGAATTGAAAGGTTATGTGTACCGAAGGGGAGCAACTCAATGTTTATGAACCTAACTTTAATGTGTGCGTTCAACATGCACGCAAACGTGCCTAAGTTATACTTATTAGTTAATTGATGATGACATCATCATGGGCACTATTTGAGAGGTGTGTAACAAGATGGACAGAACACGTGATAATAATAAAGTTGTTAGATATATCTCGATACACGTGCAAACAAAGATGGATAAGCCTGATGGCAATGAAAAATTACTTAATTTGTACACAGAAGTGATGCACATATACAATTCATGCGATAAGTTGGGACAATGAGCAAGTATATGAATCAGTCTATAAAGACATGTATTCAACGACACCAAGATCTTGTCCACAGATTGTACTCAAGCAGCATGCTTCATCAACAAATTAATCTCAACCAAATCTAATTTGGAGGTCAACGACTTTAAGGTTTATTAAGTCGGTCTTCTTTTATTTCTCAAGACGAGACTTCTTTGCTCTCTCTTCTCGAAAGGTATGAATCAATCAATGGAACCGATCACTAGTTATGTTAAATAACCTACACGATTAAATATGCAGGGTCTCTAACTAGCTGTAGATCTAATGACTAGAAGTGCGTATAGTCCTCTATGCAAACCTAGGTATAGATCATAAAATAAGCATAACAATAGAGAAAATACCAAAACTGAAATAGAAACTGAAATTAAAGTTAAGAAAACCTCACAAATTCATTAATAAAAGTAGTCGAACCTCTCTCGTAGTCTGACGTAGGCCATGAGATTAGTGTCTCATGGTTGAAGAAAATACAAAAAAGAATAAAGAAAGAGAGAGAGAGAGCCAGAGAAGTCCCGTTCTGAGAAATTAAAGAAGATCGACTTAATAAACTCTAAAGTCGTTGACCACCAAATTAGATTTGGTTGAGATTAATTTGTTGAAGAAGCACGTTGCTCAAGAACAATCTGTAGATGAGATCTTGGTATTGTTGAACACATGCCCTGATAAAACCGATTCATATATTTGCTCATCGTCCTAACTTATCACATGAATTGTATATGCGCATCACTTCTGTGTACAAATTAAGTAATTTGCCACTGCCATTACGTTCATCCATCTTTATTTGCACGTGTATCGAGACATATCTAACAACTTCTTTATTATTATTATAACGTGTTTTGCCCATCTTGTTCCACACCTCTCAAATAGTGCCCATGATGATGTCATCATCAATTAACTAATAAGTATAACTTAGGCAAATTTGCATGCTTGTTGAACGCACCCATTAAAGCTTGGTTCATGAACATTTAGTTACTCCCTTTCGGCACACATATAACCTTTCAACTCTGCTCGAGATATGCGACAACTTTATCAAGATCAAACCTGAAAACACTCGAATTACTCCAATTAACTCCAAAACACAGCCAAACACAAATAAGAGAGAATTAGTTATTATTGGAGACTGATAAAGCTAAAAGTATACAAAATACACACTAAAATATATCACTATTATATACTTGTCAAATACCTAGAACTTAAGACTTTGCACGTCCCGAGCAAAGAAGTGAATGAAGACTCAACATACTCTTAATACTATAACGACTAATCCTAATAATCCTATGTCCGATTCCAAGTCAAGTGGAGTCCCTTATGGTTTAAATGTTGTTAAATTGACTATCCTCTCAAAGAAGTTTGGAGTTAAGATTTATCTAGTATCAAAGTCTAAACATTGATAGAAATAACACTGTTCAAAAACTAGACTCCGTCCAGACTAAGGCCATTAATTACTCAAGTGTTTTCTGGGCATATACACTCAAGCACATAAATTTACGATCTTTGCTAGATAGCGCATCAACGCTTAGAGAGTACCATAGGCAAGAAATGCATCCACACTCTCCACTAATGTAGACTTAGCACCAATGGAGGTCAATAGGACTTAACATGGGTTATATAATGAGGCTGGGGTAAGGTACCAAGGAAAGGGTATAAAGGGAATGCAGAGTGTTGGAAAACTAAGACTTAGACCGTCAAAAGATTTTCAGAGAACACGAAAGTGGTTTATACTGCACTTAACATTATTTTTCTTTTAACATGTGTAGTTCTCACTTTTTTCCAACCACTCGGCTCCCTTCTCTATTTTTAGAAGAAATTTTGCATTCCCTCGAACACTATTTTAGGTGAGACTCTCTATTCATGACTTAATTTTTTCATTATGAATAATTTCACCTTATTTTGGGTATATAAAGAATTTTTAACTCTCATTTTTTTCTTTTCATGTATTTTTCTAAAGATTTCAAGTCTAAGACTAGCTTCAAACTAGGTAAAGGACAATATCAAGCTATGACTATGGGTTTATTGATAGGTGATGAAAGAGAATTGGTTTAAAATGGTTCAAATGGGCTAACTAGTGATCGAATAATAGGTAGGCTTAAGGCTAAGGGTTTCATTGAAAGATGGCCTAAATCATTCCCTCAAAAGTGGTTAAATCATAGGAATTCTGCCTCGAGTGGGTTACACCCTCGTTCTAGCACCCTAGAAATATGATTCTTTTTTTCTACTTGCAAAGTAGGACTGCCTGCCCTCTTTGGTATCTAGCACAAAGCTTAAATTTCATACTAGCTTACTAATATGTAATCTCAGCAATGTCGGGCAACGTACCAGAGTGTGAATATCTCCTAGACCTCAAAGAATTTCAAATCTTAAAAATGGCTCAACACATCCATAACTAAAGGCGCTCAACAAGGTTTCGGGTGACTCTATTTGCGACATATGATACTATGTTAGTTCTAATGCAAGACACAAACATAGATGAAAATATGTCAACTAAAACAAGTAAGAAATAAACTAAATACATGCATGAAAGTGTATCAACTCCTAATGACATGGGAAAATATAAGCATGAATAGGAAAGAAATGAAAGATGAGAAAAATTATAGAATAAGGGATATAAAACTCCACCATTACCATCATTCAACCACATATAACCGCATAAAATTAAAAATTTTAAACGATCTCACCTGCGGTCTTTCGAAAAAACATCAATTCAACACAATCCACAAACCACAAAGGGTCCCAAACTTATCTTGAACCTTGTCCTCAAGGTTCAAAACAAGTCAAGGAATCTACACAACAAAAGAAGGAAAAGATTGGTGAAAAGAAACATGGATAAATAGATAAGAAGAAGATACAAACTCATGCAATTTTATTATTTTCTTACTTAGCAATAAAAGTCTCCAAACACTAGTGAATGAACAAAAGCTCTTATGTCTAGGTGACTAAGAAAAAAATCATCATAATAAGAACAAGAAATGACGCAGAGGTGTCAACTTAAATGATTCCAACCAAACTTGCGAGTCTAAAGTCTTTCAAGTAAGGGTGAAATCAACAAGATAGTTGAATGAAATCTAGGGTTTTGGGTCTACTCAAAGACTCGCCACTAATGCAGCGATTTAAGTTGGTTTTAGAAAATAATCCCAACCAAGTCTCAAAACACCTAAAATCATAATAACCAGTCAACTTTTTAATAGTGCTCAAATTATGTTAAAAAAATAATCCAAAGTCTAACCAGATGAATTCAGGGTGTTCCAGTGCCTCCAGTGCTCACCGAATATCCATATATCACCTGCACAAGTCCAAGAAACCAAATGAGGGTTTTATTTAACATGTATAAAAAATAGAACCTAAACTAACTTGAAATAAATGCAAGAAACTAAAAATAAAGTTGGGCTACCTCCTAACGAACGCCTTTCTTTTTAAGTCTTTGGCTAGACTTAGCGTATTCCTTCACATTATGGCTTCCAATAGAGAGTATTCAAGAATGATACTCTCTCCTTTTGCTTTGGGCAGTGAGACAGGCACACACTTGTTCAGACTTCGAAGCTTATCTAGGACTTCTAACACAAATGAATTCATGGCATCTTGATGAGCCAACATAAAGGTGTCGGTGGCATAGTAAGTCTCCGGACGCTCATTTTCTTCCACCTCCATGTCAGAATCATCAAATATATGCATGAGGGTGGGTTGGTTTACCCATGCAAAGGATTGACCTTCCTTGCTCTCTTGTTGTGGTTTCTTCAACATTTCCAAACTTACTTCAATTTCTTTTTCGGCTTCTTCGAGAATTTGTGCCATAATAATCTCCGGCTCCAATTAAGAGACTTCAAGGTCCTCTTCTAACTCTTCTATTTCACGCCAATACTCAAACACACATGGTGTAAGCCCATCAGTAGCAAAGTCTTCACCCAAGGCATGCTCATTCACCTCAATTCTTATCAATGTGACATCATTCAAAGTCTTCTCTTCATCACAACTTAATAGCATGGGAAACTCTTCTTCTTTGAACAATCTCTCAAGCATAGCATTCATTTCGCTAATTAGTGTTTTTTTCACGGCCCAATTTTCTAATATTGATTAATTGGCTGTAATCAGGGTCACCAACTATAATGTAGGGTCGCATGAGAAGCGCACATCGACTGAGGCATGTGGCCGACGTATATTTCATATATGTAATAGTATATGCCTAGTGTTTTGTATGTGTGTAGACTAATTAAGTCAGTTCTTGCAGCTATAGACGTCAAGACGTGAGCGGGGACATGCCTTGGAGTGCGTACAAGTGCGGGTATCTAGTGGTATTACCCGAGATTGCGAAACTAGACTAGAAAATTGTAACGGCCCCTATTTTCATCTAGGGCATCGCCCGACATAATCCCATAATTAAGCCCTAATTACAACATGTAGGACCTAATTATGTATTAGTCAGCCTGTACTACCTATTATCTCATGGATTGGGTTCAGCAATAAGAAATTTCCAATCACTACTATTTATCATTTTATAAGGATTATCAAATTAGCGGAAGTCTTTAACATATTAGCAGAAGAATTATATATAAATCCTAAATGTGGAAACCAGGAAATAACGATCACAATATAAATATGTAATAAACAGGGAGCATATAGACAAAGGGAAGGTCAAAAGTCGAGTGAACTAACTCTCGTCCCAATGAACAACCCAAGCAAAAGACATATATAAGCATAATACAAAAATATGACCTATATGTATAGTAGCTACGCATTACGAGCTAAGAGGTAGTCATTGATCTTCTCCTTGCCCGGTCTAGTGTTGCTCGAGGGACCTACACCCACCGTCACAAACTAAACGGTGAGTATAGTGATATTTAAGTGATAACCAAGGAATTCTATACTATATTTCCAAAGTAAAGACAGATATTTAAATGCATAATATTGCAGAAAAAAGTGCTGAGAAAGTAATGCATGTAAATATCACAGTTAACTGAATTAGATAGACTGACACAGGCTAAGTCGAGATGATCTACGTCTGGTCGGCGGTGAGAAATATCAACCAGTCTTTTTCCACTATCGCATGGAGATACTCTCAACATACTTTGTAAATTTTGAATATATATATGTATAAGACTTGCCAAAAACCCCGTAGTTTAAGCTACGTGATGTCACCCAAGTAATAGAGGAGAGCATCGGAAACCCCGAGGTCCATTGACCCCGTGAATCCACCCATCTCTCGTGCAATGGACACTAGATAATCTCTAACTTTTGTTTCAAGGATTTTCATTTCTATTGTTCTACGATATCAACAATAAGTTTGGCTACGAAGCCCCAAAGGAAATGGAATACCAAACCAATTACCACAGTAACCCTAGTGCATGCATTTCTAACATCAATTATAACATAATTCACAACAAAATATGACATATCAGGAAAAAGAGTCAATGAAACCATCACAAGGCATCATGCTATTACAACATTCAACTTGAATAGAGCAAGGAAAGCATGATGGTAGATTACTAATAGCAAGTCATCAAATTGACTGAAAAGAGAATTAATATGAATGAAATAAAGTAGAGCGTTCCCACAGTTTCACTTACAAAGTCACAGGATAGCTATGGCTATCCGGCCTCGCGACACTCCGACTATCGCTCCCGAACTCCCATAACACCCCTAGGTCCCTGAAAAGTTATGTCATATCATTTATTTATTTATTTATTAATATTTTATTACATAGATATATTTTATGTTTATATATACCTATTTGTATATGTATATATATACATACATGTGTATGTGTATATATATATACATATATATATACGTGTATGTATATTCCTATATATATATGTATATATACATATATATATTTTTTATTTATTTTATTATTATTATTATTTTATTTATTTATTTTTTATTTGGGGGGAATTGGACCGTTGAACCGGGTCTGACCCGGTCCAACTGGGTCTCCCCCTTCTTCTTCTTCTTCAGCAGAGACGTTGTTGTCGCATCGTCTTTGCTTCTTTTCTTTTCTTTTCTTTTCTTTTCTTTTCTTTTCTTCAATCCAACAATCAACAACTCCAACACCAACATCAACACCATAGCATCACCAATCCACCATTAACACATTGATTTCTAAAAAATCAACTTCATCAACATCACCATTAACCTCTACAACAACAATGCCAACATTAACAACAAAAGACTCACCTCGCCAATGTCGCCGTCGTCTCGATCTCCTCCGATGACCTCTCTTTCTCTCTCTTGGATTTTCTCTTCTTCTTCTTCTTTTTCCCTTCTTTTGTGGATTATGTGTGAGGCGGTGGTGGGGGGTTTTGTTGGCAAATTTGGGGTAAATGACCATTTTACCCCTCCAATTAAGCAGTTAATCAAGATTAGCAAAATTGGGACGTGACAAAAATATTAATTGATTTCTAACTAACTTTAACCTAAGTAGAGTTATATAGTTAAGTTGAAAAATGTGACGTTTGGCGCACGAGGAAAGTGCCTCGAATTATGTGCGGGTCAGGGCACCAAGTGCTGGGTAGTTGAGAGATCTTGTGACCACTTAGGTAAATTTTATAAACTAGTGTGACCAATTAATTTTGGTTCATATAAATAAAGTGCCTAAGTTAATTAATTAAATCAAATTGACATATTAAGGTTCTATAGTTTGGTAGGATTTATTGAGACCTTAGATTTTCATATGGATTGATGGAGTTGAGGAATCTTAGGTTGTGTCACATTTTCTGTGTTATTGGAAGTGATGGACTGCTCAATTAGGAGCCTTAGGATCGACCTCAGGATCCGTGCACACATAAGATCATGACAAAGAATATATATTAGGTTAGTGAGTTTTCTCACCAACTCCAAACAAATCCTACATGCAAGTCCGGGAAAACCAGGGAAAATGAGGAGTTTTGGAGAGGATTTGAGATGGAGATCGTTAAGAAATTGAAGATCCTTTGAGGTAATCACAATCCTTGCCTCATTCTCCATTAAAATGAGTTTGAGTTTGGGGTTTTTGTTGAAAAACGAATTTGAACCGAGATTTCTGGCTTGAGAGTATCTCTATGCTGTATAATGGTTGATCTAAGTGTTGTTTGAGGTTTAAATCGAAAAATTTTGGGAATTTGAGGTTTTTGGTGAAATTTTAAAAAATGACATGCATGACTTTGATTATGAAATTTTGGGGATTTTGATGTTTTTCGGTTGTTTTCAGTGTTAATCTATATCAAAATGAGTCGTGTATGGATCGATGGTGTTTTGGTGGTGTTTCGAGTGTCCGAAACGCTAGAATTCTCTCTAAAAATTCTAGTTCTCGCGTAGTTAGACCTAACATGCTAGTTGTTCCTGGGAAGGAGACAATGTTCACTCAAGAGTAATTAGCGCGCTAGATTTTGAATTAGCGCGCTAGATTCCCTGCAGACGGGACAACATTACCTTTCTTCGTAAAACGACCATAACTTTCTTATTTTAACTCAAATTTTGACGCTCCATATACCGTTAGAAAGCTAAGAGTGAGAGGAACAACCTAGAACCATTAGTTTTTCAAAATTAAGACATAATTTTTCAAAAATGGGTCAAAAGAAAAGGTTTGTTTATACAATGGTCATTTGTATAGTTGTTTTGGATCGTTTAGGTGTCGGATAGTCTTAATTCTTAATTTAAAGACTAAATACATATAATATAACCTAGATTGACACCAGAAAACTTTGGGAGATATACTTGAATCCAAGTGCGAGTGTTTGGGTGTCGGGAGGTCGGATAGCTAGGACTACTACGTTGACTTGTAAGTGAAACTATGGGAACTCTTTACTTTATTTCATTCCTGTCATTTACCATTTTTCAATCTATTTGCGGACTTGCTAATTTAATTCTGACATCATGCTTCTCTTTTTTCTGTTCAATATGAATGTTGATATAGCATGATGCCTTGCATTGTTATCATTGACTCTATTTCCTGAATGCTTGAACATTGGCTATGAAAGGGATTTATGTGTAACAACCCCAAATTTTTTAACTGACTTATGTTGCATTTGTCAGAATTGTGACCCGGCTACGTGAATGCTGGACAGTATTTCGAACTTCGGGAGTCGACACCGAAGTGATTTTATGATTATTTGATTGTGTGTATTAGTATTTTAGTATTTTACGGGTTTCGAGCCGGTTGGGCGATATTTAATTGAGTGAGGTTTCGACTAGTTAAACGGGGGAGAAAAACAAGTAAAACATACAAATAAATGAATTTTTAATTAATTTAATTAATTAGTTGGCGAGACAAGGCGAGACTACATGCGTTACGAGAGTCGGAACAAGGAAAAACGGACCGAGGAACGTCGTTTGAACGTAGGAGTTGGTTAAATATGTAACATACGGAATATAAAATAAAAAAATTTATTATTTAAGGGTAACTTCCCCAAACTTCCTCAATCACGCTAACGTTTATAACGTTACTAATTATTTTTGAGAAATATAACGTCTATTTAAAACGTTATAAATATAACGTCTATTTAAAACGTTATAATTATAACGTCTATTTATAACGTCTAATTATAACGTCTATTTATAACGTCTAATTATAACGTCTATTTATAACGTTAGATAATTGAGGGAGGGAGTTAGATAATTGAGAAATATAACATTAACAATTTAAAAGTCAACACTATTTAAGACAATAAACTAACATTTTCATATCAGATTCGACCATCAGACCTCATTATCACTTCGCGGTGGATGTCTTCTACAATAATATGCAGTAGACATGTATGTGAAAATTGAATCATTGAGATTGAAGTATCTAAAAGACTACAAAAAGACTCTTCGATCGAACTATACCAAGGTTTGCAAGATGCAACAAATTTTGGAGAAGCATGTGCCAGATAGAGTAAAAGAATTATTCTTCCATCATCATATAATGGGAGCCTTATAGGTATGTACAACCGCTACCAAGATGCAATGGAAATTGTTAGAAGGTAGCGAGAACTCGAGGATACGCGTTAGGAACGTGAGAGTGTCTACGGGTTGCGATTAGTCAGGTAAGTACATTTGCCTTAAAAAGCATTTGTATGTTTGTAAGCCAGTAAGAAAATGTCATGTGATTCATTATCATTTATTCAGTTTCGTTATGCTCTATTATTGGTATTCCATTCCATTTCTTGTTGTGTGTTTCCCGGCGTAAGTGTTTTGTCTCGAAAGTACTAGGACCTGCACTAGAGGGATAAAACGTGGGCACTCGTGCGCACGAGTGTGTGACCACCCTTAGTGACCGTGTGACACCGAGTACTGGGTGGATGGGTTCGAGTCCCTCCAGTCATAGCTGTGCCTTCGCTTATGTCGATGCCCGGGAAGATCTCGCGAGGTCTTCGCCGTTATGCTATGATTTAGACCACTTATGGGCCTCTTTTGATTCTTTAGAACACACTTGACTTTCGATTGACATGTATTAGTCTGTTTATCATGCACCTTGTTTATTTAAATTCCTGTCTTTTTATTACTGCATGATATTTAGACTGCGTTACTTGTATTATCATGAATTACTGTTATCTTCTTCTGGTATTACATTCGATTTTATTCAGTTACTCACCGTCTAGTTTGTGACGGTGGGTGCAGATAGGGCGGAGAGCAGCAAGGGCAAGGGACCCTGCCTAGGGGATCTATTGTGAGGGTTAGCGGCTGGATTTGGAGACTATTTTATAGGTTTCTTTATGTTTTGCTTTTATGTATATTGTTATATATATATATATATATGCTTTGGGATTATTAAACTAGGCAAATTTTGATGAGATTGGTATCATGTACCTTTGCATTTCCAATTGTACATGAATACTCGGGGTTTTCCACACTTATAGAATTCCTCTACTTCCTTTGATTGAGTTATTTCCCCTTTATTATAATTATTTTAGTCTTCCGCTGTTTACCGATGCAATAACTCTTTCATAAATTACTAATTTGATTAAATTGAAGGCTGACTAGGCTCGTCAGGTTGGCGAGTGATGACTCGAGGCTTGTATGGGTCTAGGCCGGGCGTACCCAATTGCATGGGGAAATTGGGGCCGTCACATTATGATTTCTTAGAAAATGCATGCTATAGGGTTATCTGTTATGTTTGACTTGTGTTCTATTCCCTTGGGGCTTTGTCGCCTAACTTGTATTGAAATCATAGCATTATAGGATATAAATTTTTGAAAATCTAAAGTATAGATTATCTAGTGTCCATTGTACATGAGATGTACAGATTCACGGGGATTTCGGTCTTTCGAGGTCACCAGCACTCGCCACTACACTTGGGCGGCACACGTGGTATGGGCCACGGGGTTGTCGGCAAGTACAAATGATTTATACGCGTAGAGCACAGCTCCACCACTTGAGATTATTAGAACATAGATAAAAAAAAGAGATTATTATTATATGTTGAGCACATCTCCATACAGTAGTGGAAAAGACTAGGTGATAGTTCTCACCACCGACCAGACGTAGATCATCTCGACTTAGCCTGTGTCAGTCTATGTATATCTGTTAACATTGGTATTTACTTGCATTATTTATTCAGCATTCTTCAGCTACTTTATACTTTTAAATACTTATTGTTTAAATTAGAAATGTAGTAATAGAATTCCCTAGTTATTACTTAAATATCACTATACTCACCGTCTAGTTTGTGACGGTGGATGTAGGTCCGTCGAGCAGCACTAAGCCGGGCAAGGAGAAGATCGGAGACTACCTCTGAGCTTTGAGCGAATAGCTGCCCGTAAATGTAGGGTACTTTTGTATTATGTTTACTTATGTCTTTATACTTTTGGGATGTTATTGGGATGAGTGTTATACTACCCAACTTTTGGCTTTCACTTTGTTTATATATGTTCGCCGTTTACTTGCATATATATATGGTGATCATTATTTCTTTGTTTCCACACTTAGGATTATAAAATTTTCTTACGCTAACATAGTTAAGACTTCAGGTATAAAATGTAAAGACTTCCGCTAACTAAATTAATTGTTTAAAATAGAGAATATAGGTAGTAAAGGTTGACTAATACGTAATTGGGTCTAACGTGTCGTGGTTAGGGCTTAATTGCAGGATTAGGCCGGGCGGTGCCCTAGATTAGGAGACAGGCCGTCATAGTTTTCATATTTCAAAGGCTTAAATTCTTGTCCTGATAGTGTTGATTTATGTTTTCTTGATGTTGTAGGGTGTTTTGATGGAAACTTTCATTGTTTGAGACAGTCTTTAACCATATCATCAAGAGATCGCTCATCTTGTCGAGGAGTTGCGGGGTTAAAATAGGATAACTCAAGTCGAGTTATGGCGATGCATTACTCCAATAAGGATAACTCCCATACTAAAAATTGTAAGGATGAGCATCGGTAGAATGAGCATAATCTCTGCAAAATCCACAAACCATGACATGTTGCACATAAAAAGGCCAATTAGATAATTCATGTCCATAATTTGACATACCCACCCTATTTCATACTTTCATAGTATGAGTCTTCGAATTGACTATAATTGTGGGAGTAGGGGCCATCACGGAGTTACCTGCAAACATGCTAAAAACAAGGGTATAGATAAACTAAAAAATAATAATAAAATAAAGAAAACCAAAGAAAGAAAAATCAATCCCTAACAATGACGCCAAAAAATGACGCTCGTTGAACGAGTGAATAAACTAATATACCTTAAACCAACTATTTGTAGATAGTGGCAAAGGTTCAATCCTAGAAAGATTGATAATCTTTACAAGGTTTTATAAGAATGGAAAAATGGGGTTTTAGAGAAAATGACTTAATAAACTAATCTACTTACTAAGAAATTATAAATAATAGAAATAGCTTTGCGAACAATTAATTAAAATACCTAGGTCTAGATATCCAAGTTCGACTCGATAAAAGATTAGATTTAGTCGTCGGTTTTACAAATTATGTTTAATTCAGTTTTAATAGGTTAGATTTAGGATTCGACACGCTCCAAAATCCTTAGTTCTCCTAGTCTCGACAACTAAGGTACAGCCGTTGGCTACTTCTCTAATCAACACACAACCCTAGACACGGTCATAGGATTTAATGCATTGACAACAATGAATTTTGTAAGAAAACTAACCCTAGATAATCGAGTCATAACACGCGCTCGATTTAACCTAGATTTCCTTATTACCCAACTCTTCTCGAAAGGTACGAATTAATTAATGGAACCGATCACTACTTGTGTTAAATAACCTACATGATTAAGAGGCAGCAAGATCAGCAAGGTCGACAGGGATAGAATCAGCATGGTCATTGAGGTGATTGCAATCTAATCAGGGTCGTCGAGGTACTAGAGATTGACGAGATGATCAGCTGAGGTACATTGACCGTTAGGTGGTCCATGTTGCTGCACTTGCACCTACTGAGCAACCTAAAAACAGTTGCAGTAGACCAAGGTCCAGGGATGCTGTGACACTGGATAGAGGTGTCAAGGTTGAGGTCAGGGTCAGGCATAGGCTGTTAGACAAATATGATGGTAAGAGAGGCGTCGTTGCTTTAAATGTTGTCAGACCAGGCATTTAAAGGTCGATTTCCCGACAACATCACCACCACCACCATTGACTGATCAAGCCAGAGATATGGCCCAGCGGTAGCATTTGTGGTCACTCAGCATGACCGGAAGGCAACCCTACAGATGGCTTAAGGTATGTTAGTTATTTATGGCATATTTATGCATATTATGTTTGATTTTGATAATACTTTGTCATTTATTGCGCTTACGAACACATACTTAAGACACACACCTTATTTTTATTACGGTTGCTGAGATAAGATATACCCTAATCGGATATGTTGAGATTGCATAGTTAAGGTCGCGGGACACCAGTTACTAACGGATTTACGAGTTTTGGAGTACCTAGAGTTTAATGCCTTACTTAGCATAGATTGAATGTCAGCGTATGATGCACATATAGATTATTTCAGTAAGAGTGACATTTGATATAGAGGGTATTCAAGTGTTTACTTTTGTCAGGGTAACGACAACTTTGCCTATCACCAGAGGTCGATTAGCGATAGTTCAGGAGATAGAGGCATTCACAGCTGTAGTTGAGCTAGAGTTGAGGACAGTAATAAATGTTGAGGATGTCCCAGTTTTTTGAGTTTCCTTATGTATTCCCCAACGATTTGCCAAGATTACCACTACCTAGAGCAGTTAAGTTCATTATTGAGATGATACTGGGGACACAACCAATTTATAGTCGACCATACAGGATGTTAGCATCTGTGCATAAGGAGTTGAGGACCCAGTTAGGGGAGTTACTACAGAAAGGTTTCATTCACCCTAGTATGTCTCCTTGGGGAGCTCCAACCCTTTTTGTTAAGAAAAAGGACGGTTATATACGAATGTGTGTGGACTGCATGAAGTTAAATCAGGTGACAATTAGGAATCATTACCCACTTTCCAGGATCGATGATTTGTTCAACCAATTGGTAGGAGCCAAATTCTTCTGGAAGATTGATTTACGCTCAGGTTGTCATCAGTTAAGGATTCAAGAGAGTGATATTGAGAAGACTGCCTTTAGCATAAGATTTGTATTGTTTGAGTTCATAGTCATGTCATTTGGGCTGACTAATGCACCAACGATCTTCATGGACTTGATGAATAGAGTTCTGAGGACATACTTGGATCGATATGTTATAGTATTCATCGATGACATCCTGATATACAACAAGACTCGTATGGAGCACGAGCGGCATCTCAGGGAGGTTCTGATGACGCTGATAGAGCATAGGTTGTATTTCAAGTTCAACAATTGTGATTTTTAGCTTTGTGAGGTGAAGTTTCTCAAACACGTCATCTGTGATCAAGGTATATATATTGATGGTGACAAGATTCGGGCATTTATTGTCTGGAGAACACCTGATTGAGTTTCTGACATTCGAAGTGTCTTGGGACTGGTGGGATATTATAGGTAGTTCATACAAGACTTGTCATCAATTGCAGCGCCGATGACGAGGTTGATCAAGAAAGATGTCAAGTTTAAGTGGTCCAAGGAGTGTGAGGAGGCATTTTGGTAAACAATTTTACGCCCATTCTAGAATTACCAGGGCAAGGAGAGGCTTCTCAGTTTAAAATGATGCTTCAGGCACTAGGTTGGGATGCGAGTTGATGTAGGGCAAACACCCAATTGCATAATTATCTTGACGATTGAGACCCCACGAGGGGAACTATCCAGTACGACTTGGAGCTTGCAGCAGTCATGTTTGCACTGAAGGCCTGGAGGCACTATTTCTATGGAGAATGGTTCGTATGGTTTACAAATCATCAGAGTTTGGGGTACCTATTCACTTAGAGGGATCTGAACAAGTGATAGAGGAGGTGGCTTGAGTTACTAAAGGACTATGACTTCGCTATTGAGTACCATCCTCGTAAAGCGGATATTATAGCTGATGCATTGAGCCAGAGCGGCATTGAGAGTCAGATTATACTGCGGTATATGACACACGAGCATGGATTGCTTGAGGCATCATCGGTGATGCGTTTAACTGGGGCTATAGCTAAGCTGCAGATTTGTTGTCAGGCATGAGTTCCTATTTTGTCTTTAGAGCGGGTTGCTAAGTGTTAAAGGGATGACAAACTTTTTGATCACTTTAGCTGTTTGGCTTAGGATTCGGATTGCATAGATTGGTCTGATTCTTTAGACAGGTGCTTGAGACATAGGGACAGGTTATGGACGCCTAGTGCGATGGCCCCAGTTTTCAAATCTTAAACTGGGCCCCGCCCGGCCTAGACTTATGTGAAACTCCAACTAATCAGCCTTTCCTTACAAATTACCATTCATTTACAAGTTTAGAATATTGATTAGTGAGTTATCATCAATATAGCGGAAGAAAAAGCTCAAACTAATCAAATAATCACAACCATATTAAAATAAGATATCTTAAAGTGTGGAAACCATGCATATGTATATCATCATCAACGATCAGTCAGAGTAGAATAACATATCGATATACACATCTAGAATCTCTCACATACCCAAACCCATGTTCCAAAACAACATATATATATATACAATAGTACAAAAAGTCACATAATCAGTCAAGTGGAAAGGTGTGCTCCGGTATCCTCAAAGCAAATCTCCAAGCTCTAGAGCCTTTCCCTTGCTAGTCTATGGATCTGCACTCCGTCAAACACAAGAATGAAAAGCCTAGGTAAGTAACGCCAAGCAAGATATAAATACAATATTTCAAAATAAATAAATCAGTATAATTCATGCTGATGAAAAGAAAGGAACAAGGAGCGCATGAATACACAAGACTGTAGTTAAATCAATCGAATATGAAGTGTCCGAAATATGAAAATAGAATAGCAAGGAGTCCCGACCAAAAGGTCGTTGAGTCGCGGCAAAGCCAACAGACTCGAGTTCAGGACTAGAACATAGCCTACCAACCCTAACCCTTGCAACTATGAGATATCCACAGACCCGGATAAGAGCTCCCAATGTACACTCAATTGGGATATATCAACAGCATCCAAATAAGAGCTCATATCGTAGGTAAAAGTAACCATAACTCCCTTACAAGTGGACCACTCAACCAACAAGGATTCCAATGAAATAAAGTGATAAACAGAGCAATAACAATAAATTAAAGCTCAAGAAATAACTATAAAATTTCCTTACTGGTTTACTTGCGTCCAACTAATAAGTACTCAACCGAACCCTGATTTGTCTCCTATGAATCCTCGGATAGCTCGTCAACCAACTAAAACCCTTGTTAACAATTTAATTTGAAATTTTCGTTAATTACTCTCATTCTATCCAATTTTCCATAATTTTATTCCTTCACCCATTTGGGTCGATTGCCTGGGTATTGGGTCGTATTTGAACCCATTTGGATACCCAAAAGATCCCTGAAAGTTTCTGAAAATTTTATAAGAATTTGCCCATGTGATCAGTGTCACACTGCAGGGATGTCGTGATGTTCATTGGCTTGGGTGGCATCTCCACGGTGTGATAATGAGGCTCACTGCCCCACACGCCGTGGGTAGCGTTGTGGGGTTTTTACCCTAAGCGGCGCCCTCGCAGTGTGAGCGCTGGAGCCTATGCTCCAGACACCGTGAGTGGCGCTGTGAGCTAGAATGTTTGCGGCGTCCAATCCAGAATGCTTATAAAACGGGGTTTCTGACACCCCGACTCGCGTCGGCGTGCTTCGAGCCTATCCTAACTTCGATTAAACCTTCAATACAACACCAAGCCACCTTCGACTCGTGCCAAAACCTCGACAAAATTGGTCTGGTTTGAAAATCACCCAAAAATCACCAAAAGTTCTGAAAACCTCCAAATCCCAAAATCCACTTCAAAAATCACTTATTGATCATCCACTAAACTCCAATTCCATCAAAACATAACATAAAACTGATTTTTCACAAATCGTCGTCCGAATCACTCGTGACGAAAACCTACAAAAATATCACCAAAACGTAGATAATCACGTGGAGTGTCAAAATTTCTCGAAACCACACGTTCTCACGTTGTGAAATCGATAAGAGAGATGAGTGAAATAAGATGAGAAAGAAAAGTTGGTGGGGTGGGGTTTTATACGGGCTCTAATCTCAACTCACACACAGATCTCGAGACCAATCTAATGGTCATCACTCATTTCCCTCACTTACCATGACACTCATGGATGACTCCAATACGTGACACAATCACTTTTCTTTGTGATTTCTCGTACAATACTCGCGTTTTCAAATCCGTTTCGAATCCCAATTTGCTCGTCGTGTCGCCCCAAACGTACAAACATATCAAACGTGTTTTTCAACTTTTAATTATTATTTTTTTTATATTTTGTTAGTGTTTTTAATTCATTTAATTCCCCGAACTGCTAATTACCCGACCAGCGTTCGTCCGAAACCCCGTTATTTCACGTAACCCTCAAGCTGAACTATTTCCCGTACCAATGCACCCACTAAAACGTCCTCATACATTTGGGACATTGGCATTCACATTCGGGTAATACAATATAATACAAAACACCGAACACAACATACCTCGACGTCGATGACTGAGAATTGGACGGCTGTATCACGGCGAATGGCCCCACGTACGACCTAAGTTGACATATGGTATGAGTTAGATTTTAGGGTCGTTACACCTAAGGTATTGAAACTATTGGCAACATTCTGGAGGACAAGTTCATCCTGGCGGGACTAAGATGAATCACGACTTGCGGTGTTTCTTTTGGTTGCCAAAGATAAAGACTGGCGTGGATACATACGTCAGGGGTTGTCATATTTTCCAGCAGGTGAAGGCTAAGCATAGGAAACCAGCTTTATTATTTTAGCCACTGCTCATTCCTCCGTGGAATTCAGTGGATCACCACAGACTACGAGACGATATGATGCAGTTATAGCATTGATTGACAGGTTGATAAAGTCAGCGCACTTTATACCGATTGCGATGAGATATTCCTTTCCTCATCAGAGCATTATCTTCGATCGAGAGATTGTCAGGTTTCACGAAGTGCAGTTATCGATTGTTTCTTATAGGATCCCAGGTTGACATTGCAACACTGGGAGAGTATGCAGGAGTAGTTCAACAGTAGGCTACATTTCAACATGGCTTATCATCCTCAGAAAGACTATCAAACGGAGTGGTTGACTCAGATCTTAGAGGATATGCTCAGGGCTTGTATCTTACGGTTTGGGGGTTCGTGGAAGGATTATCTACCGTTGTGTGAGTTTGCGTACAAAAACAGCTATCAGGTGAGCATTGGCATGCCATCGTTCGAGGCTTTATATGGTAAGCCTGCAGATCACCAGCTTGTTAGGCGACACTAGAGGATATGACAGTTATAGGGCCTGAGGTTGTTGTTAATCACATAGAGAAGTTTAGGCAAATACGACATAGATTTCAGTCAGCTCAGGAAAGACAGAAGAAGTATGCAGACAAGTATCTCGAGGGTCTATGCTATGAGATTGGGGACTTGGTGTACCTAAAGGTTTCAGCTCGGAAGGGTAATTAGAGGTTTGACATCAAGGGGAAACTGGCACCAAGGTTTATTGGACCATTCAAGGTCGAGGCACGGGTCAGCACTGGCTAGGTCAGGACCAAGGTCGATGGTTTATATCGGATAGATAGAGGTTCAACATGACGATGATACTGTGACTATGGCCTTCATGATTAACTCTCGCTCATATATAAGTCACGTATTGTCTAATCCTACCTTTCTATTACGTATACCTAATAAGATCATACACCTCATATACAATACCTAATGGAGAGTAATCACTCATCCATTAATGTCAATTGTCACTCTTTTTGTTCTTGTATCTTTTAAAAGTCATGTGTCTTCTGACCTCTAAGTCTGCAAATCACGTCTTTCCCACAACTTTTTCGTAATGTTTGTCCATCTTCCACTTGCATTGTGCTCAACTCTCAGGTTTTCCCTAGAACCTAACACGATCCTCACAAAACTCTACTCTCCATTGTCCTGGTTATAGTTGTTCATCTTCCTTAAGTTCGATCCTAGTCTCGATGTTTGTGATATGTCTGATGTCTTCTGATACTGTTGCAGGCTCTGACTTGGCTTGTACTTCTGATTTGTTCTCTTACAGCTAAGGTAGAGGTGTTGATCCCCACCGACCTCACTGTCTGAGAAAAATTCCTAAAACTTCAGTTGAGTTACTTGGGTTGTTATGATAACAAGATTAACTCCAGTGCTTTGGCCGAACCTAAAGGTGTCTAACATGGCTTTCGTGCACATTCCGAGTCATCTCAACACTATCAGTTGTCCATAGGGTCTTCTAGTTGTTCCTCTGTCTCGCGTCTTCTAGCTATCCTTGTAAAACTTTACCTATGATATTTCGACTACCATCCACTACTTGTCCACTTCTGAAACTCTTTCTTCTAAGTCTTGCCCTCCTCGATCTTGAAGTAACACTACACCATACTTGCGATGCAACCTTAGCTAGTCCTTATTGTCTCTTTATAGGCCTTACAATCAAAAGCACCCTCGACCTACAACTCATGACCTGTATGAACTTGCCATCATACCCTCCATGTTTTGTCGAGATCTAAGCTAGGTATCTCATACTGACTGGGTTGGAAAATATTACGCCCGCGCCAGCTGTGTCGAGGTCTACAATATGCATAGTGTCCATTCAAAGTCATCACTATGCTCTTTAGCATGAAATCAATACACAAATAATCACAATCATCATTATCTTCTTTAGCATGAAGTTTATACATATAACTAAACATGTTCATGAGTCGGGCCCAACAGGGGTTCGGGCCTAAGTAGTTTGGCCTAAGCCCAGCCTATCACCTATGTTCGGGCCTATATTTAAACCCAAACCCTGCCCATGCAAAAAATACAAAACCCAAGCCCGGCTCATCGAACCTACATATATATTTTTATTAATAAAAATAATTATATTTTTTAAAAAAATAAGTATTTTTTAAAATTTTCTTCCATAAATTAAAATAAAGTGTAGTATTTTATAGATTTTGTATATATTTATATTAACATACAAATAAAACACAAAAGATGGATGTAGCATGTTGGTAAAGAACAATTATTAATGTGGAGGGTCTTGAGTTCAAGCCTTGTCTCAAACATATTTGTTTTTGAAAATATAGACATTAATTTAGTGGTAGGCCGAGCCAGGCTTGGGCTTTACAAGTAAGCCCAAATGCGGCTCAAATTAAATCGGGCTTAGGTGAGTTTAGGCCAAAGTGAGCTTGGCCCTACGAAAACTTGTCCAAGCCTAGCCCATTAGTCTCTGACTTTGGCGAGCTGGGCAGGTACCCAAGCCCGTGAATAGGTCTATATATAACATAGAAAAACGTCAGGTTCTCATTAACTATACAAAATGATGTGGAATTCTAAGTTCTCACCCTCAACGTATTGTCCAGACATAATTCGAACCCGGGGCTCTAATCCGTAAAGGCTCTATTGATATTGGCGGCATACAGATCAGTGGGCATTTGAAATGATGATTTCTTTCCACTCCACAATGAGAACATACTTGAGGGCACACCTATTTTAATTATGCAATCTCTTTACTCTGCAAATCTGGCTCTAGCGCAAGTGGCGCTGCAGTAGCTGACGCAAGTCTCCGCAGACACACTTTCCTCTCATGTCCTCGTTAGCTGCACCAAAAACATCTACGTCATCGTTATGCTTTTGCTCGTCGTCTCCTTGAACTTTGGCTCGGATTACTCCCATAATGTGTCAGAGGTGTGGTTACTTGATCACGCTCCCTATGTGCCTAACAACCTACAAATGTCAACCCATACTCCTCCTGTGTCCTCTGTCTGGTCCTCCTATACTCATCACCAGTGCTACGCTCGGTAGGTACTGTCTCTAGCTGTGGTGTGGGTTTCATTGTACGTGCCTTATGTCTGCAACATTTATCTCAATTGTTCTGTGTGTCCGAAACCTGGCCTAACGAGTTGTCAAATCCCTAAGATATCTAAGAATTTTGGCAATCTGCACTTCATGCGCATCGAATCAATCATTTGTCTTTGGTGAAGAAAAGGGTTGTCCATAAATCATGATGAGTATCAAGAAGCGTGCTCTGTATCAACCTCAGCATCTATACGTGTATAATACATATATCATTGAAACATAACACGTATATGAACTCTAAACTCTATGCGCCTCACATCATTTCCTAACGAGTACATCAGATTTTAACAACTAAAGTTTTGTTTGTTAAGTTTTATTTGTTATGTACTTATCTAGCTATTCGATATTTTAATTAGTATATCTTTAGGATTTATCATCTTTTAGTTTGTTTATTTAGTTGGGAAGTATGGCAAGTGTTTTACAGAAATCTTACAGTTAATTAGTAAAATACAGTGGAAGCTAATAACAAACATCCTACTGTGGAAAACCTAGCAAGCAAGCACTCTGTATATAAGGCGAGAAGTATTACCAAGAAAATATACACATCTATTATGTCTCTCAATTACCAAGTATCACTATAAAGCAAAGTATAGTAATAAGCACCTACGAGTGTATCCTTGACCACTGGCAAGTCAGAAAGTCCCAATGTTCCCTTGCCTCAACTCGTAGAAAGATCTGCACTCAGTCATCCAACAAAAATGATGATGAATCCAGGTGAGTAAAATCCCAGAGAATTCAACACAATTTTCAACAGAGAAATTCAAATAAGATACGAGACATGCAAGTATTACGTCTAGCAACATAAAGAAATAATTGCATGAATATAAAGCGTTACAAAAACTAGAGCAACAAGTAAATTATTGAAAATAGAACAACAATTAAACAAGCAAGCAGGGATGTAAGCAACAGATAAATCCGCTAAACCACTACACTAGTAAACCAGACACTCACATACCACGTCTTCTAATGCCATAGTGAACCACACAACTAGTAAATCTTTTTGTCCCACACAACAACACAACATAACCTCGGTGAATCAACTCAATCGGTCTACATAGCAAAACTTCGGTGAACCAATTCAACCAGTCTTCATAACAAAACCTCAGTGAACCAACTCAACCGGTCTTCATAACAAAACCTTGTTGAATAAACTCAATCGCCCTTCATAACAAAACCCCAGTGAACCAAATCAACCGATCTTCATAACAAAACCTCGGTAAACCAACTGGACAGGTCTTCATAACAAAACCCCAGTGAACCAACTTGACCGGTCTTCATAACAAAATCATGGTGAACCAACTCGACTGGTAAATTAGTATAGTTTGCAGTTGAATAAAACAACAAAATAAAACAATCGACACTCGTAAAATACATAAGAAAAACGAACTAAATTATGTGAAGCATTCTTATTGGTTTTACGCACCTCAATCACGCACTCTAACCTCCCTGAACTTCGCACCCGATTCTCGACAACAACCCACTATATCCCTGGTTTCATTTAGCTTGTGTTACGTGTGTTAAGTGATCATACTAAGCTTTTGGGATTCTTGAATTGAGTCATGCCCTTAAAAACATATAAAAGGGCTATCCATATGCTCAACTCTTCATTTTTGGCCTATTTTTTTATCTAACTAATGATAGATTCGTTTTTTTAAAAGTTCTATGTTCTAGGTCTCTCTCTCAGTTTTTCGACGATGAGTGGAACGTTGAAATCGAAGTTAAAACGAGAAAGTTGTGGTCGTTTTACGAAAGTCACTCGGGTATGAAGAAAGTGGTGTTGAGAGAAGGAACAATTAGCGTCGTTGGGTTCATTTTTGGCAATGTGTCTTATACAAGGATGGTACCAGCTCTATTGGGCCTCCAAAACGGTGTCGTTTAAGGGAATTGGGCTTATAAGGCACGACGCCAACCACGGGATTGGTCCATTCTTGGTAGGGGTGGCAAGAATTTTGGTTTGGACAGGTCCGGGTCGGGACAACCCCTACTATAAAGAGTATATTCGTTGTCTGGACCCGACTCGATTTATTATTCGAAAAAAGACTAGCTTTTCCATCCCTATTAGCTTAAAATTCGAGTTGGCCATTTATCCAAATTTGCTTCAGTTTTGAAAACTAACTTCTCGTATTGAAAGGCACTTCAAATGTTAAAATGTACATAGATTATAATCTCGTATGTTGTAATTTGAAAAAGTAACGTCAAAGTCTCAAAAAATATTGCAAACTAACCATTGTAACATTACTGCAAATAATTTAATGTAATTAAAACATTAAATGTCAAGAAACAAATGTTCAAGTATAAAACAGACTAAAATGTATATGTACTGGAGTAGATTATTGTTTGTTAATCTATTTTATAAGTACTAAGTTTCCAATATACCTTTTTTTATCAAAGATATTTTAGCTCTATTTAAAATTCAAATCGGGTCCGGGTCAGGGTTTTAGGGTCTTGTCCAGACCCGACCCTATTTTAAATTCGAACAAGAAGTCTTTGTCCAAACCCAACTTGGATTTATCAAAACATTGTCGGAACCCTTTTTATTTTGGACCGGACAAAATCGGGCCGGCGAGCCCGAACACTTAATTGTCAGACCTAGTTCTTAGCGTTTTCCTTCAAACATTGAACACCCAAACCACCAATTCGACTTTTCCATTCTAAAATCAAATTAAAATATGTTCAAACGGGTTTACGAACAACATAATACCCACAACTTACAAGATTCATGCATCAAATCATCTAATTCATCATCAATTTAACATGCATTCTCATGAACTCCAACAACCAACGAGTCTCAGTTTTGAAATCTCATTTAATTACAAAATCAATGCTTAATTGTAGAAGGAAATACAATGAAGAACTACCCATAGGTGGGAGAAATTTGTTTTAACACAAAACTCCAAATTGCACTTGCATTCAAGACTTCAATTCATGCGATTTTAGATGAGATAGGGCCAGGGCTTGATTACCTTGATTGTGAAGCACCACAAGTTGATTTCCTAGACTCCCAAATCTCCCTGGATCAGCCCCAAATTGTGCTCTCAAGATTTCAACAAATTTGCATGTAGATGGTGTGGTTTGTAACAAAAAACCCAATATGTCTTGCTTTTATAGTTTGGTTTTCATCTCATATCTCAAAGGCTATCCTAAAGTTATCATTTAAGCTGTCCAACCACCAATTGATGACTCATTTCCATCACTCCTCAGTTTAGTCTTGTCTAAAACTAAGATTTTAAGCGAATTAATAGTGTTCCCGTACTTCGCCTACCCGACGCTCGCATCAACATGCTTTTCGAGGCAAATCTTTGTCATACAATCTCACTTGGTATAGCAATCTAACAAACACATGAGATGTAATATGATAATTATATAGTTTAAAGATCACAATATGGCAACCATCACACACAAATAATTATTTTGTCTAGTCTGACGTGTCGTAACCCTATTCACGTGGATCTGGGTTGACGTTCTAGTTCAAAATTTCTAAACAACCGCGATTAATAAATATTGGGTCATTACAACCTAAGTCAAGTAAGACGTATTAAGGACGAAAATCAAAATTTTTTAACCTGCAAAAATGATATTAAGGAGAGATGGAGAAGTTACTTTGATAGTTTATTTAATGATGGCTAAGTTGATAGCATAGTAGATGAAAACCCACACCAAGAAAGAAATGTAAATTATACACGCAATATTAGAATTTTGGAAGTTAATGAGGTATTGAAAAAGACGAAAATAGGGAAAGCATATGGCTCAGACGAAATACCCATAAAAGTTTGTAAATGCTTAAGAGAAATTGGATTAACTTGGTTAATAAAACTTTTCAACAAAATTTTAAAATCAAAGCGGATGCCAATGGATTGGAAAAAAAGCACGCTTGTACCAATCTTCAAAAACAAATGAGACATTCAAAGTTGTTCAAATTATAGGGGAATTAAACTTATTAGTCATACTATGAAACTTAGAGAAAGGATAATTGACAATTGGCTAAGAAGAGAAATAACAATATCAGATAGTCAATGTAACGACCCTAAAATTTTAACTCGTGCCACGTGATATTTCAGGGTCGTATTGTGGGCCCAACTAGCCATGGTGTATTTGTTTTTCGGTCCCTGAGTCGACACCGAGGTATGTTATGTTTGTTTGGTGATTTGTATTATTTATTTATTACCGAACATTAAATTCAATATTCCAAATGAGTAAGGACGTGGTGAGTGTGCGTTAGTACCGTTGAACAAGTTCGGTACGAAAGAACGCGTTAAATGAGTATTTGAGAGTCCGTGGGACGAAAATGAAATAAAAACATTGATATTTATAAATGAAAATAATTAATGTAATTAAATAGTAAATTGGTGGGCGCCTAGTGACACGCGGGGTCGTGGTCGACACGCGTGGGTGATACGTTAGTGTGCACGCCCGAGTACGCTCATTGGCGCGCACGACGAAATTTTAGGCGCGAAAATATAGGTGAGTGTATATATTTATATATATATATATATAGGTAAATTGATATATATATATATATATAAATATATATGGTAAATCAGAAAAATAAAATAGAAAATGTAAAATTACCAAAAAGGGTATTGAAGGAAAGAAGGAAAGAAATAGACATGAGGGGTATTTTGGTCATTTCACCCCAAAAATGTTGATAAACACCACCGACACCACTATTTTCCCTATTTTCTTGATCGAATCCGAGAGAGGGACGGAAGAAGAAGAGAAATCGAAAGATCAAGGTCGGGTGCTCGTGGAAGCGGTGTTGGCAAAAGTGAGGTGAGTTTGTGGTTTATGTTGTTGTTTGTTGTTGTTGTTGTTGTTGTTGTTGTTGTTGTTGTTGTTGTTGTTGCTGTTGTACGGTGGTGATGGTGGTGATGGTGATTCGGTGGTGATGGTGGGAAGGAAACTCGAGAGCTCGGACGTCCGAGGAGGGAGACGATAATCGTCTCCCCATCTCCTCTCCTCTCCCTCTCCCTCTCCTTCTCTTCCATGAAAAAAAAAAAAAAAAAAAAAAGAAGCAGAGCGTCCGCTCCGCTCGTAAATGGGGAAGAAGAAGGGCCGGTTCGGCCATGAACCGGCCGGCCGGTTCGGCCGAACCGCCCTTAAATAAAAAAAAAAAAAAGAGAGAAAAAGAGAGAAAATGGAAAAGACAATCCAGAGAAATAGGAAAAATTTGAAAAATTATATTTCACCCAAATAAATAGAAATTTGGGAATTTTTATGAAAAATGAAGAATTTGAGATTCGCGACGAGACTTTTGTCGGGGTTTTGTCTCGTAAAGCGTGAAATTGTTAAAAATAGCCGAAAAATATTGAAAAATATTTTTCTAAATTGTATTAAAATTATGAGGTTTTGCTCGGGTATCCTAATGGGTTTAAATGGAACCCAATACCGGTAAGCGACCCAAATTGAGCAAAGGAACAATAATTTAGAAAATTGTAGAAAATGAGTTAAACTTGAGAAAAAATTGAAGAATACTTGGAATAATTAGGGAAAAATTAACGGAAATTGGTCGAAATAATTGTCGTGTGACGAGCGAAGTGTTGGAAACTAATTGGGGAACGTGTGGAGCTACGCGAGAGGCCTTTTTAGCGGAAGTTGAGGTGAGTAAAGGCAACAATAGAATCAACATAATTGCTTTTCTATTTATTGATTAATTATTCTTGAAATGCAAACCCTTTGTATTCCATTCTAGTTCGTGTGACCTAGGATTTAGGTAGTCCGATCGTGATGAGAAGTCTTAACGAGTTTAGCAAATGCAAGCATAGATCGTGGCTTCTCGTTGGAGCCTATCGAAATGATTTAGCATCCGGCTTGTGATCGTGGCTTTCTTTCGGTAGTGTGTTAGGAATTTAGCAAATGGCTTTGTCTGTGGCTTTTCCTAACAAAGTGTGCGTTCAGTGGAGGCGACCTTCGGGCCCACTGGTTCGTACGGGGTGGATTGAGCAGGGAGGCAGTTTTGGGCCTACTGTGTCGATCGCAAGCTGATGAGGTCTTGAGACCCGCGGTTTGATTGGGACTATCTATTCTCCTATCCATTTGTTTCTCGGTCACTTGATTTTTCGTTGTTTGTACTTGTTGAATCTATTTATCATGCGACTTGCTATCTATTTCAGTTTCTTGTTATACACTGTATGATTTATAGACTTATGATTATTGAAAATTCAGTAAATTATGTTGAGATATCTATTGTTGTTGTTCACCGTTATATTTTGTACTCACCGTCCTTTTTATGACGGTGGGTGCAGATCCACAGACGAGTAAGGGCAAGGCGCCGATGCTTGGCGATATCCTCTGAGGCACGCTCAGAGCCGTTAGCTTTGCTCTCACTTTGTAGGTATTTTGTCTTTTGTTGTATATTTTGGCTATGTACCCATTTGTTTTGATATTTTGGGACTTTGGGAAGTTGAACCTGACTGTTGATACATGTATATGCTTATTTTGGGCTTTCAGTTGATCAGTTATATACATGTGATGTTGTTTGGACATGATTTTCCACATCTAAGTTGACTGAGTTGTAAACTGTTGTAAGTTGGTATTAAAAACAATTCCGCTGCACACCTAACTATAATTGAGGATAAAAGATTAGATAGAGTTAAGGTGAATCAAAAAGAGTGATCCAGGGTAAGTGAGTGAATAATGTAACGAGTAATTGATAAGTTAAGGCTGACTAGACCTGCGTTGACTCGTTGGAGACGAGCTAGGGGGTCCACGTAGGTTTAGGCGGGCGGGGCCCGGCTTTGTGGTTGGGGCCGTCATTACATTGGTATCGAGCCTAAAGGTTTATCACCATGACTCGAATAAGCATAAAACACAAGCAAATGAACTTAGTGTGGAAAATCTTAAGAACTTAACTCAAGTATAGTTGGGAAGTGGGTAATGATGATATATTATTCGAGCATGTTAAATTTTAATGTGTAATATAATATATCGTTACGTAAGACTGATCGAGGCTCGCCATTTGCTATTGTAGATTGCGATGGCTGACCAGCCTGATGCTGGAGATCAGAGTGGAGTTCGTGATCCTCCACCAGATGCGCCGAGTGACGTTGCAGCTCTGGCACGTGAGTTACAGTCCTGGACTCAGAGAGTAGAGTCACAGGGACGGAGGATGGATGAGATATTGGATATTCTCAGGGGACAGGCACAGCTGTTGCCATCTCCATCGACCTCAGGGATAGCTCCTAGACAGGATGTGAGTCCGGCTACACCTCAGGCTACTCCACTGGTTACTACTACTAGTACAAGACTCGCACCACCTATCACCGCAGCTTGTTCCAAGCACAGATTGCGGTGGAGTCACGTGTTCATGATGATATTGATTCACGCCGATCGCAGAGAGGCGAGGTGGACTCGGGAGTATGAGAAATATAAACCAAAGAAGTTCCGGAGGTTCAAGTGTAGATGAGGCGGATTTGTACATTCGTAGTCACGAGAAGGTTCGAAACTTCTCAAGATCGAGGATAGCAGTAAAACCCGGGTTGGCGGCATTTTCTTTGATCTGGAGATGCAGAGATGTGGTGGGAAAATTTAGTATCCACACATGGAGAGCCGACTACTGGTTAGACTTCAAGAAATATTTTTCGGTCGAAGTTTTATCCACCTTCGCCTATGATAGCCAAGAGGATGAGTTTATGCATATCCGATGGCATTAGGAGAGTCGGTTATGACTTATATGGGCGATATCGCACTTACTTCCTTTTGATGGATGGAGTAGCCGACCGAGACAGAGATCGGGTCTATTATTTTACCGAGGGCTTGTTGCCGCCTATTGGAGGGACAAGTGGTCACTACTCTACCTCCTACACTACGGGATGCTTATGACCGTAGTTTGGCGAGGAGGCATATTTGAGGACACATCCCGCACAGGGATATGATCGGCCCCGAGGGACGGGATGAGCGGGGACAAGGCCGTTTAGGGGGCGGGAGGAAGAGGAATAGATGGCAAATTCAGAGCCGCGAGAGCTCGAGTGTAGCTTCGCCGCACGTCTTCGCAGCCGGGCTCAGACATATGTCACCACACCTACTGCATACGAGTTACCTTATTCGACCACCACCGGTACCACACAGAAGCAGCGCAGCTAGCCTAGAGATGGTGGAGGCAGAGGTAGGGGTAGTGTACAAGCAGGGACAGATGTCAGTCGTGGATCGAGTAGGCGAGATTACTCAAGACAGAGACTCACTTGGAGCGTGTTATAGGTGTGGACGAGATGGGTCATCTTGTCGAGAGTGCCCACGCCCACTGAAGTTTCGACAGAGACTGCGGGAGCTTGCCATCGATGTGGACAGACGGGACATTACATCGAGAGTGTCCACACTGTTGATGTTCAAAGAGAGAGTAGCACCACGTCGCAACATACGAGGAGCGTGCACATGTTGTTGCTTTGAGCTGCACCTCAAAGCGACTCGACATCTAGTTGAGGGTATGATTTACATTTGTGGTCATTTGATGTATGTTATGATTGACTCTCTGGTTCTCACTGTTTCCTTTATTTCGGGCGCATGGTTGATGAGTTAGGGTTAAGACAGTTAGACTAGAGAGACCTCTAGTTCTTAGCACAAATTGGCTGGGATAAAATCTACCCTAACATGATTTGTGAGCGTTGTATTGTAGAGATAGAGGGACATGAGTTACCAATAGATCTTAGAGTGTTAGAGTTTCGGAGTTTGATGCATTGTTAGGCATGGATTGGTTAGGTCCTTATCACGCACGATTGATTGTTTCGACAAGACGGTCACATTTCGATTCTCGGACAACCGAGTTTACTTTTTCGTGGCGTGCGACTACGGTTGAGAGTTACAGAGAGGCGAGTAGCCACAAAGCGGTGAGATTAAGACGTTTATGAGTGTTTTAAGTATGGTAGGAAGAGCGAGGCAAAGATCGATGAGGTACCGCCTGAGAAGTTTCCCGGACGTGTTTCCAAGCAGAGCTTCCAGGGTTACCACCGACTAGAGAGATTGATTTCATCATTGATTTGGTTCCCGGAACCAAACCGATATCAATTCCATCGTATGGGATGGCTCCTAAGGAGTTGGAGGAGCCGAGATCACAAACTAGATGAGTTGTTGGAATTGGGTTTTATTCACCCTAGTATGTCACCTTGGGGTGCGCCGGTCTTGTTTGTGAAGAAGAAAGACGGCAGCCTGAGATTATGTATCGACTATAGGCAATTGAACCGGGTGACAATGAAGAACAAGTATCCATTACCTCGTATTGATGATTTGTTCGATCAGCTGACTGGAGCGCAGTGGTTCTCGAAGATTGATTTGAGATCTGGCTATCATCAGTTGAGGATTAGAGCAGAGGACCAGAGAGAAGACGGCTTTTCGCACGAGATATGGGCACTATCGCCATCGTTATGCCGTTTGGGTTGACGAATGTCCCCGCAATGTTATGGATCTCATGCATCGTGTATTGAGACAATATTTGGATAGATTTGTTATAGTGTTCATTGACGACATTTTGATTTATTCTAAGACTCGTGAGGAGCACGAGGAGCACCTCAGGACGATCTTGCAGACGCTGAGGGAGCATAGACTGTATGCCAAGTTCAGTAAGTGTGAGTTTTGGCTTACAGAGGTTGGATTTCTAGGTCATATTGTCGGAGTTAGCGGAGTGTCGGTAGACCCCGCTAAGGTTAGAGCAGCTTGTTAATTGGCCTACACCGAGTTCAAGTGATGAGATTCGGAGTTTTCGGGATTGGCTGGTTATTACAGACGATTTGTGCAGATTTTTCAAAGATTGCGGCACCGATGACGCAGCTTGACGAAGAAGGAAGTCGATTTCAGCTGGGATGATAGTTGTGAGCAGTGCTTTTCGGACTTTAAAGGAGAGATTGACTACCGCGCCAGTGCTCGTATTACCTGAGTCAGGGAAGGGTTTTGAGGTGAACACCGATGCTTGTTTGGTCGGTTTAGGCTGTGTTTTGATGCAGGACGGTAGAGTGATAGCTTACGCGTCCCGACAGCTGAAGATTCACGAGAAGAATTACCCTACACATGACTTGGAGTTGGCGGCAGTGGTGTTTGCACTGAAGATTTGGCGTCATTATCTCTACGGAGAGAGGTTTGTATTATTTACTGACCACAAGAGTTTGAAGTATCTCTTCACTCAGAGAGAGCTTAATATGAGACAGAGACGGTGGTTAGAGTTCCTCAAGGATTATGATTTTTCGTTGGAGTATCACCCGGGGAAGGCTAATGTCGTAGCTGACGCATTGAGCCGAAGAGGGGTTGACTCGGAGGTTGTGACGTGTCGTATGACACATGAGTATGGATTACTCGAGGCGGTCGAGATGATGTATGCTGTTGATATTCCGACTAGCACTAGAGTGTTGATTTGTGGGCAGTTGAGGACTCAGACAGTTTCTATTCAGAGTGTACTTGATGGGCAAGCAGGCTGATGAGCAGTATCAGAGGTACAGTGAGTTTGCTCAGAGTTTAGATCACCCAGAATGGAGTCACGACGATTTCGCTGAGATTTAGAGGAGACCGTGGATTCCATCGTTGGTCGAGTTACGTGACGAGATTCTCCAGAGGCTCACCGCTCACGTTTTTTCGGTTCATCCGGCAGACCAAGATGTATATCGATATGCGTCGTCTGTTTTGGTGGTCGGGGATGAAAACCGATGTTAGTGATTATATTAGAGGTTGTGAGATATGCCAACGAGTTAAGGCCGAGCATAAGAGGCTCGGTGGATTATCGCAGCCGCTTCCCATTCCTCGTTGGAAGTGGGAGCATATCGCTATGGATTTCTTCGAGCTGGGTTACCTCGGCCTCGGCGCAGACATGACAAAGATTTGGGTGATTGTGGATAGATTGACGAAGCTCGCGCACTTCATACCGATTTCTACCACACATCTAGTGGATAGGTTGGCGAGCTTGTACGAGAGAGAGATAGGCGACCGCATGGAGTGCCATTGTCGATCGTGTCGATCGTCGTAGAGGCCGCAATTTACGTCGCAGATTTGGCGAGTATGCAGCACGCTTGGCACAAAGTTGGATCTCAAGATGTGCCTTATCATCCACAGACCGATGGACAGTCAGAGAGACTGATTCAGGTGTTAGAGGACATGTTGAGGATGTGTGTTTTAGAGTATGGTGGTTCTTGGGAGGAGTATCTTCATCTGTGTGAGTTTGCTTACAATAACAGTTATCAGGCCAGTATTGGTATGGCACCGTTTGAGGCACTCTACGGCAGGCCGTGTAGATCTCCATCTTGCTGGGCAGAGCCAGAGGATGTGGCAGTGATTGGGCCAGAGATTGTAGTGGATCACACAGAGAAGGTACGATTGATCAGACTTCGGTTGAAGGGTGCGCAGGAGAGGCAGAAGAGGTATTATGACAGGTACCATGGCGAGTTAAAGTATGAGGTGGGAGACTATGTATATCTGAAGGTTTCTCCACTGAAGGGTCACAAGAGATTTGGGATCAAGGGTAAGCTTGCGCCGAGGTTTATAGGTCCGTTCAGAGTGAAGAAACGAATAGGCAAGGTTGCGTATGAGCTTGAGTTACCACCTCAGTTAGCAGGAGTTCACCCTGTATTTCACATATCAATGCTTCGACTGGATAAGTCGAGAGAGGGCCGACGACCGATTGTGGACCTGAGTCAGATTGATCTGAGAGAAGACATTACTTACGATGAGCAACCTATTCAGATTATGGATCGGAAGGTGAAGGTATTGAGGAATAAGGAAATTCCCTCGGTTCTCGTCAAGTGGCAGCATCACGGGGATGAGGAACTGACTTGGGAACTGGAGTCTTATATGCGCGAGCATTTCCCTTACTTGTTTTGATTCCGGTAAGTCTTACCCTATATGTTCGTTTAATTTCGAGGACGAAATTCTCAATAAGGGGGGGAGACTGTAACGACCCTAAAATTTTAACTCGTGCCACGTGATATTTCAGGGTCGTATTGTGGGCCCAACTAGCCATGGTGTATTTGTTTCAGTCCTCGGGAGTCGACACCGAGGTATGTTATGTTTGTTTGGTGATTTGTATTATTTATTTATTACCGAACATTAAATTCAATATTCCAAATGAGTAAGGACGTGGTGAGTGTGCGTTAGTACCGTTGAACAAGTTCTCAGACGAAAGAACGCGTTAAATGAGTATTTGAGAGTCCGTGGGACGAAAATGAAATAAAAACATTGATATTTATAAATGAAAATAATTAATGTAATTAAATAGTAAATTGGTGGGCGCCTAGTGACACGCGGGGTCGTGGTCGACACGCGTGGGTGATACGTTAGTGTGCACGCCCGAGTACGCTCATTGGCGCGCACGATGAAATTTTAGGCGCGAAAATATAGGTGAGTGTATATATTTATATATATATATATATATAGGTAAATTGATATATATATATATAAATATATATGGTAAATCAGAAAAATAAAATAGAAAATGTAAAATTACCAAAAAGGGTATTGAAGGAAAGAAGGAAAGAAATAGACATGAGGGGTATTTTGGTCATTTCACCCCAAAAATGTTGATAAACACCACCGACACCACTATTTTCCCTATTTTCTTGATCGAATCGAGAGAGAGGGACGGAAGAAGAAGAGAAATCGAAAGATCAAGGTCGGGTGCTCGTGGAAGCGGTGTTGGCAAAAGTGAGGTGAGTTTGTGGTTTATGTTGTTGTTGTTGTTGTTGTTGTTGTTGTTGTTGTTGTTGTTGTTGTACGATGGTGATGGTGGTGATGGTGATTCGGTGGTGATGGTGGGAAGGGAAACTCGAGAGCTCGGACGTCCGAGAGGGAGACGATAATCGTCCCCCAATCTCCTCTCCCTCTCCTCTCCTTCTCTTCCAAAAAAAAAAAAAAAAAAGAGAGAGAGCGTCTCGCTCGCTCTCGTAAATTGGGGAAGAAGAAGGGCCGGCTCGGCTCGAACCGGCGAGTTTCGGCCATGAACCGGCGGTTCTCTACGAACCGCCCTTAAATATATAAAAAAAAAAAAAAAAAAAAAAAAAAAAAGAGAGAAAAAGAGAGAAAATGGAAAAGACAATCCAGAGAAATAGGAAAAAATTTGAAAAATTATATTTCACCCAAATAAATAGAAATTTGGGAATTTTTATGAAAAATGAAGAATTTGAGATTCGCGACGAGACTTTTGTCGGGGTTTTGTCTCGTAAAGCGTGAAATTGTTAAAAATAGCCAAAAAAATATTGAAAAATATTTTTCTAAATTGTATTAAAATTATGAGGTTTTGCTCGGGTATCCTAATGGGTTTAAATGGAACCCAATACCGGGTAAGCGACCCAAATTGAGCAAAGGAACAATAATTTAGAAAATTGTAGAAAATGAGTTAAACTTGAGAAAAAATTGAAGAATACTTGGAATAATTAGGGAAAAATTAACGGAAATTGGTCGAAATAATTGTCAGGTGACGAGCGAAGTGTTGGAAACTAATTGGGGAACGTGTGGAGCTACGCGAGGGCCTTTTTAGCGGAAGTTGAGGTGAGTAAAGGCAACAATAGAATCAACATAATTGCTTTTCTATTTATTGATTAATTATTCTTGCCCTTTGTATTCCATTCTAGTTCAGGTGACCTAGGATTTAGGTAGTCCGACTGTGATGAGAAGTCTCAACGAGTTTTAGAAACTGGCATAGATCGTGGCTTCTCGTTGGAGCCTATCGAAATGATTTAGCATCCGGCTTGTGATCGTGGCTTTCTTTCGGTAGTGTGTTAGGAATTTAGCAGCCGGCTTTGTCGTGGCTTTTCCTAACGAGTGTGCGTTCATGGAGGCGACCTTCGGCCCACCGGTTCGTACGGGGTGGATTGAGCAGGAGGCGTTTTGGGCCTATCGTGTCGATCGCAAGTCGATGAGGTCTTGAGACCCGCGATTTGATTGGGACTATCTATTCTCCTATCCATTTGTTTCTGGTCACTTGATTTTTCGTTGTTTGTACTTGTTGAATCTATTTATCATGCGACTTGCTATCTATTTCAGTTTCTTGTTATACACCGTATGATTTATAGACTTATGATTATTGAAAATTCAAGTAAATTATGTTGAGATATCTATTGTTGTCAAGCATCGTTATATTTTGTACTCACCGTCCTTTTTATGACGGTGGGTGCAGATCCACGACGAGTAAGGGCAAGGCGCCGATGCTTGGCGATATCCTCTCGAGGCACGCTCGAGCCGTTAGCTTTGCTCTCACTTTGTAGGTATTTTGTCTTTTGTTGTATATTTTGGCTATGTACCCATTTGTTTTGATATTTTGGGACTTTGGGAAGTTGAACCGATCGTTGATACATGTATATGCTTATTTTGGGCTTTCGGTTGATCGTTATATACATGTGATGTTGTTTGGACATGATTTTCCACATCTAAGTTGATCGAGTTGTAAACTGTTGTAAGTTGGTATTAAAAACAATTCCACGCACACCTAACTATAATTGAGGATAAAAGATTAGATAGAGTTAAGGTGAATCAAAAAGAGTGATCCAGGGTAAGTGAGTGAATAATGTAACGAGTAATTGATAAGTTAAGGCTGACTAGACCTGCGTTGACTCGTTGGAGACGAGCTAGGGGGTCCACGTAGGTTTAGGCCGGGCGGGGCCCAGTTTGTGGTTGCTGGGGCCGTCACAGTCAATTTGGCTTCATGCCTAAAAGGTCAACTATGGAGACAATTTTCTTTGTAAGAATATTGATGGAAAAATATAGAGAAGGAAAAAAGGATCTTCATATGGTATTTGTAGATTTAGAAAAAACATATCTTAGAGATGTTCTTTGGTGGATTCTAAAAAGAGAAAGGGTTCATGTTAGATACATGACACAACTAAGGATATATGAGGGAGTAGTAACTAGTATAAAGACATTCGGAGGAACTACAAAAGAATTTTTCATTACGATAGGAATATATCAAGGATCGACTTTAGGCACATCCTATTCACTCCATCTCTTGTTTCGTTAAGACAATATCATTTGCAAAGAACTTTGGAGAAATATATTAGAATATAAAGGTTTTAAGTTGAATAGAATGAAGACCGAATACATGCACTGTGAGTTTAAAAATACTAGACATCAAGATGATGGAGTAATAAAATTAGGAGAAGTAGAAGTTCCTAAAGTGAATCACTTTATATATCTAGGATCAATTATACAAAATGAAGGCAATATTGAAAATGATGTCACACATAGAATTCAAGATGGAAGGAAGAAATGGAGGAGTGCAACTGGTGTGATCTGTGATAAAAAAAAAAAATATGCCTACTAAATTAAAGGAAAATTTTATATGACTGCAATTAGCCCAACTATGCTCTATAAAAGTGAGTGTTGGACGGTAAAGCAATAAAAACTAAATAAAATGAACGCAGTAGAAATGAAGATGCTTAGGTGGATGTGTGGTAAAACTTGCAAAGATAGAATAAAAAATATAGAAATCTAAAGATAAATAGGAATAACACTAATTGATTCAAAGATTAGGGAAGAACGGTTGTGGTGGCTTGGTCACCTGCAAAGACAACCTACAGAAACTGAATAATAGAAAACTTGATTTAATAGAAACTGAATAATAGATTAGGGAAGGACGGTTGCGGTGGCTCCCAATAGAAAACTTGATTTAATAGAAACTGAATAAATTTGACGAGGTAGGGGTAGACCGAAGTTAACTTGGGATGCATTAATTATGAGAGATTTGAATAGTTTGAAAAGCTCACCATTGCACTAAATCGAGCACAATGGAAGAATTTAATTTATGTATCTAACTCTAATTAACTTGAGACTGAGGCTATGTTGTTGTATTGACTCATTTGCCGATGGCGAAGTAGAGATCAACCAATCAACCAAGGACCACGTACCTAAATTAACCGACAATTGCTTAGTTGCTTACCGTACTAGCTAGGAGCAATGAACTTGCTAGAGATTTTAAGAGCGTGAACCCATCAAAACCAAATGGATGATTATTCGCCAATTACAATGAAAAATATTTGTTGTGGGAGAGAAGTGAAAAAAAAAATAATAATAATAAATAAATAAATTATACCATTTTTCGATTTGTACATGTCATCCTTGCGCAGGGGCATGTTGATCTTTTCTGTATCCAACGAGACATAATTACATAGATTGTCTTGCATATTTAAAAAGAAAATGCTAAGATAACCACTACCGGGACTCACTAGTGACAACGAACGAGTTCATCGATTTTCTTTTTATATATAATTTTGTAATTGAGGAAGGTGATATTGTGTAGAGGGGAAGTAGGTGGTGTGTTAAATAAAAAAAATAAAAAATAAAAAATAAAAAATAAAAAGTAAAAAAAATGCACATATAAAAATTAAAAAAAGTCAATATGCGTGCCGTAGCGGGTCACTTTGGCATTATCCAACTTCTTATGTAAATTACCTCTTGCACGTCACCTTGTACCCCTTGTCTAATAACCCGAACCCTTAACGTGTCATTTTTTATCTGTAGTTACGTGTAGAAAACATTCTCCCTTTGAAAAATAAAGTTTTTTTATTTGCATAACAAGAAATACAATTATATAAATTGATCTGATTTGATTTGCTAAACAATTTGAAATGTACCTTTGGTTCTTGATCTGATTTGAGTAGCTAAACAAGTAGAAACTGCTACATAAGCTCTCTCTGGCATGCATTCCTTGAAAAAATGAATCTGAAAAAATAATAATAATACTCATTGATCTGATTTTTTTCTCTTGTCTATACATGAGCATCAGACATGTCAACATTCTCAGATTCTCAAAACCCAACAGGGCAACCAAAGGCGCCCAAAGAATATCATAACTCAGTCTCCCTTCTCTCCTGTATATCTCTATTCTAGATCGGTAATGTACAACCAAACGTGGGACGATGATCATGAAGAAGCCGTATACTTGAGCATCCATGAATTGCATCAATGCGCAAATCCATTGATCAACAATGAGATGAAGATGTGGCAAAAGGTGCATCATACTTCCAAATGGAGATCGTCTTCGCTGGGGGGAGACTCAGGTGGGATTGCCACCGCGTGGAAAGTGTCTGCAATCTCCAACATCAGTCTAGCAGTTGCCTGAGATTCTACACTCCTCCCCATCTTTCTCCCAGAAAATGTCTCAGATCCAGTGGTGGGTCTTGACAAGTTGCTGCTCTTAACAGAAGACAAGAACTTGTCTTTTGACATGGTTGTCTTGGCAGATGCGATTGTAGAGCTATACACACCAGACTCTTTTAAACCCTGGACGATTACCTGTGGAAGCGAATTTCGGAAACATCATGAAATTATGCATGTTTGAATGAATAACAAGAGAAGGCCTCGGTGAATAGATACGACTCTAAGATTTTGGTTCATGCTTACCATAGGAGCATAAATACGGGACAAGATGCCTTTTCTCAGAAGTTTCAAATTCAGCGTTTTATCGGACCATACAATATGCTCACGGTACCTAAAAATGTAATGAATGTATATCAGGCAGACAATTTTTTGATCCAAATGAAGAAGAATGAAAAGGAGAAAGAAAATGAATACATGCATTATATATAAAAGCAAACAAACAACTTCTCAGATTCATAAGTAGGGGTAAAATTATCATACAGACTGAGATTGCTTGACTACCAAAGAACGTTTATTATCCACACTACCGGATCAGAGGCATGAATCCTCTCTTAACATTTCATGATCTCTCACCTTGCTAGTCTTCCTCTTCCACTTCATCATTTACATTAAATATCAATATATTGCTACTCCTAATCCTAAGTCAAACATTTAATGGTCTTTGCTACACGTTTTGACCATCTGACTGCTATGAAACACCCCTAGTTCCAAAGCAAACATGATGCTTACCTATTCCAAGAGAAAATATGCATACTAAGTATTTATTTCATACAATCCACAATTGCATTATCCAATGTTGGGGATTTTTTTTTTGGGAAGTAACTAGCTTTAAAAGAATTTCCACAAACATAAACGCATTAGCAAAATCATAGAAATAAGCACAAAGCACTATTCTAAGTGACTTGGCCCTGCAAATCATCTCAATTAGTTTTCAAATTTGTATGTGAGTAACCACATCCTATCCCAGACGCCACTATTCAAATCTCTATATTCTTTCTCATTAGTTCCTAAACCTTACAGGCCAGCATGTTATTTACTTCAAATTTCTTCTATTTTACTCCAGCTTAATATGTTCCATAGTTATCAGAAACAAAGCCTCGATCCAAATTAGTTGGGGTCAGCTACCCTACATGGATCGAACTTCTCCATTGCGCTTGATTTAGTGCAATTGATGGTGTGCATACTTGTCAAAATCATCAAGTTTAATTAAAGATAACTTGCCTCCAGTAGATTTAATTTTCAACCCCTTCTTATTTCACAACTCATCAATTTATTGATAGAAAGCCAAATCACAAGTTGTAGCCAAAAGGCATCAAAATCTTGATCAAAAACTTGTAGGTAGCTCCAAATACAAATAAAACTACATCCAATGACTTGATGTTGGTGTCTAACTTGTTTTATGGAAGAGAACAAGATTAAAAATGAAAGTGGACAAAACAATAGGTCTCATGTGACCAGACAAAAAATTGTCCATGTTTAAAATAGATCCAGGTCCGGACATACTTTAGATGCATTAGTAAAAAGTGGTGTTCAAACCCCTTCAGACCCATTTTTTTGGCCATCCCTACTTAGATCATCTCCAGATTATTTAATTTTTCACATTGAGTGATTTACAGATTTTTTTCGCTATGTTATTCATGTTTGCAGCAGATTCACTTTGCACAGGTACAATGCTGCAGACAACTGCCTAATTTGTTGAAATCTAATGAAAATGTGTTCTACGGAAATGCCTTGAATGGGTAAGGTATCTAATCCTTGTCCACTAGAGTCTAAAATAAAATAAAAAAAGTCAAAACCAACTCCAAATAAATTGGGAGTAAGATGCTCACCAGTGTAACATTTCCTCCTCGGTTGCGGTTGAAGCAATTATAAAGGCCTGCAGGAGACATCCTCATTAGATTAACATCATGAAAACGGGAAACAACAAAAAGAAAACTTGAAATCATCCTTCATCTGAGATTATTAGTACGTGCATGCATTCTCTTCTAAATAATCAAGCATTCTGCTTTCAAAGACATGATGTCAAGTTCAACCCAAATATTTTTTTCTGCAATATGAGTTTCAACGCAAAGTGCGATGAATTAATTTTAATACATAACCAATAGCAAGTTAAAATCATTTCCATCACTAGTGAGTAAAAAATCATAGTTTTTTGAGACCTTGATAAATACTACTACACCATCAAAAACAATATTTAGACAGAAACATGAGAAAGCAAAGAAATAAGAATTGAGCAGCTTGTCTAAAATAGAAAGAAAGAAAATTCATGGCAAAAGGGTCAATTTAGTCCCTGTACACTCAGTGAGTGGCTAACTCAGTGATTAAAGTCGAACTAGGGCCGACTCAGTCCCTCAACTCCCTAACTTCAAATCGGTCCTTTCCGACAATTTCGTCTAACTCTTCCGTTAAAAAATCATTTTCTTTTCATTTGTGCAAATGCATTCTTTTTTTCCACCTCTTCAAATCTAGTCTGATGTTGTGTTTCAGTATGCTCTTCAATTATTGTTTACCAGGGTATGTAAGTGGTTTGATTTGTTTGAATTCGTGCTGAGATCAAAGTTGAAATAAAGAAGAAGATGATCGAGTCTGTTGCATGATGTGGGTTTCATTAATTGATCAGTCAATCAGATAATAGTCAATTTTGTAAGTAATTTATTTACATGCAGCTAGCTAGAGATATCAATAGAGAAGAAGGCACAAGAACTTCTCTCACTAGTTCAAAATCGATTTCGTTTACTCTTCCGATTCGGCCTCTGTTTTTCCCCAATTGATCTACAACAGAGTTCCATTAGATCTCGCTAACTTCACAACAGAGTGAGTTGTGTGGAAATCCTATGAAGAATTGACACGAGTGATTGTAAGGAGAAGAGATGGGTGTCAAACAATAAATAATGGAATCTTTTGAAGCTGTCTAATGATGAAGATGCGTTTAAGCGGAACCGATTTCCATCAAAAGAGTTGAGGAAATTGTTGGAGGAGGTCGATTCGGATTCGGAGTGGGTTAGGGAGTTGAGGGACTGAGTCAGCCCTAATTCGACTTTAGGGGTTGAGTTAGCAACTCGTTGAGAGTACAAAGACTAAATTGGCACTTTTGCCGAAAATTCATTACCAATTCTTAGTTCCAATCATAAGGTGGAAATACTACAAATATTGATCATACTTAACATTCTAACAATGAGATGGCAATACTGGAACTAGTAAGCCGAAACAAGAAAGAATTACTAAGCTTAGGAAGGCATTTTACTTACAGCTCTGTCAAATTCCAACATGAAGCATCTCTTGACATCCTCCTTTGTAGGCTTACAACCGCATCTATCACGTCTAGAGGTCAAATCTGAAAATTTTGGATATGTGTAATGCAGAACAGCAGCCTCCTCGAGTTTGATCTCACTATCAAAGAAAACGATAGTATTACTTCCCATAAGCAACAGAATAAAACAAATCCTAATGTCTCAAAGTACCATGAAAACTAGGCTACTAAATTCACAAATTATGTACTTGTATATAATCTATAAAATTTTAAGTGTCTTACTTAGGCGTCTTCATATAGTTGTGCCACCTATGTGCACCATTAGGACGAAGATGATCTTGAATACGAGCAGCTGATTTTCCATTTCCATAAGTCAAAAAGTAGTTTGGGTTGCCACGAGTTGCTTCCTTGTACATACCAAAGTATGTGTCCTTGGGAAGATGGTCATAGTTTTTCTTAAACATAGATACCTGAAGTCGTGTAAACAATGCATCAGTGTCAAATAAACATAATTGCGGCAATGTACATCCATGAACAAAGTAAGGAGTTTAGATCTATACGTGAACAACATAAACCCCTTACCACAATCACTAGGGAGGATAATCAAGGCCAATTAGACTAACACTAAGTAATTAAAAATGAACAAGAGTAAGCCTATACCACCATCAATTGATCCAACAGCAAGACTTCAAAGATACCAGTTCTCACGCTTCCCCACTTTAAATTTGTGAGAAAATGCACATCAAAAACCCCTCAAGGAGATAGATAGAGAGAGATTACCTCGCTAAATGGTTCCTTGATGTCGTCCTGTTCAACACTACTCTCCTGAAAATATTAAGATAACAATACCATATGAACAACACAAAAAGAACATACATCTTAGACAAACAAAGTAATTACAAAAGTCGACAAGGACATGGGAAACTTAAAGCATCTAATCATTGTATACCGAACACAACATAGCCTCAGTCCCAAATTAGTTGGGGTCGGATATGGATCAAACTCTTCCATTGTGCTCGATCTAGTGCACATTGGGAAACTTAAAGCATCTAATCATTGTATACCGAATCAATAAAGAAAATAAAAGAAAAAAAAAAAAAAGATGTTTTGCACTTACATAATTAGGAAATATAACCATGTCAACATTTCTTGGCACATCAGAAAGCAACTGCCTCAAAGAATACTCACGAGCCCCAGCTGGATGCATTAACTCATCAGTGTCCAAATGGATGATCCAATCCATACCAGCTTCCTAAGTTGAGAAACTGAATGGTTAGAGTTAATTATTTCAAACTGAACATGAGACAAAGATTTGTTTCGGTTATAAAAAAGAAGAAAAAGAAAGCTGGAGATGATGGGTATAAAATTATCTTACTCTTGCCATAACAATAGCCATCTCCATATTAAGAGATTGCTTTACAAATAGCTCATAATTGCATGGTTTGTAAAAAAAGCTTGACAGCCAAGTCTCGTTCCATATCCGGCTTAAGAAGTAAAAAAGAAACATTTAGAAGGACAACAATAAAAACAAGTCAGTACACGAACAAAACTAAATTTATATAAAAAAAAAGTAATGAATTTTGGATCATACTTCACACTTTTTTTCCACAACATTAAATGACATGACAACCTCATAATCTATTAGACAACCCATGTTTAAAGGTGAAATAATAACTATTCAATTCAGTTAAAGCACGTGGCAAACATGCTTCAAGAAAATAAGCTTACTTTAGAAAATCGTTACAAAAACTAGCACTAAAACTAAGATCTAATCAGATCTACAACAAAGCAGTTAAATGAACCAACCTTCTTGTTTGTTGCTCTTCTAACTCCTGTGTTCTATATATGACCTTCACACCCTGATAAAAACAACATATGGAGAGAAGATATGCCAAAGGAGAAAATCTTTATGAGTATAGAATCATGGACGCTACTTAAAAAACAAACCAGGAAAATTCTAGAATAGGAAAAGAGAAGCAAAAATGTTAATGATTCAAACTCACAGGAATTGATTCCAGCACTGCAGAGATGAGTGGAGATGCAGCTTTCCCTTCCACGAACAGATAAAAAGTAGTTACCCCAATAACCTTATGATAGAAGAGCCATGGTAGAATTTGTTCTAAGCCAGCAGAAGTACTCGTCGTAACACAGATCTGCATTCAGTAGCTGAACTATTCATTCCCTTTCTTGACGGTAAAAAAGAATAAGAAACATACTAAAAAATGCAAGTGTTGATTATCCCCGCTGCCACCATAATAGCAGCATGAATAAGAGCCAAATTATAAGTGCCCCTCCATAGCATCATGTAACTGTACATGAAGGGGAAATTGCACGGATTTAGCAGTTATTTTTTGTCTGTGTAACAGTCAAAATTAGTACATACCAAGATGGTCATTCTTCATTGGCATGTTTCAAGCAAGAGTTTCCCGTGCTATGAGTTTCAATATATTTCCATTCACCAGCGAGTGTCAATGTCGTAATCATAATGAAGGTGAAAGAACAGCTTAAATTCCAGAACGGTACTCAGTTTTGAGCCTTTCAACATGCCATACTTACTGACATCTGCCCCCCAATATATATTTTTACATGAATTTAGAGAAGGAAAAACTACAAATAGTTGAAGATGGACTAAAGAGGTAAATCTACATTGAAATTTGAAACACACCACACAGTTAACAGTAGAAAGAATCCAATTTTGAAAAGGAGCAAGTCAAATTCAAAATTAGGCATGCACATAACAGGTTGCCCACGAATGATAAATAAGGGCACTTGGTTTGTTAAGTATTGGATAACAACTAAAGGGCAAAAGGGTCATTTTACTGCCCTTTTGTTATTTTTGTGATCGAACCCTCCCCTCCCCAATTCGTTCTTCATCTTCAACCATTGCCGAACTCGAGCTTTATGTTCGATCAACTCTCCCCACTCTCCATCGTCTTTCTCACGCGAGCCCTCCTCACTTCTCTTCATCACCATCTCCCTCTCTCACTGCTCTACTCTCTTATTCTCAGTCGCTTGTCTCTCTCCTCTCGCCTCACAGCCTCTCTGTTGTTGTTAGAGAAAAGGAAAAAGGGAAACCAAAAATCGATTGATGGTTTTGAATTGTTGAGGTGAGTTGATGTTTTTGGTAAACTAAAGGTTGTAATAATAGGATATTGTTTTTCATTCAAAATTCTTGATATAATTGATGGTTTTGGGAATCAATGCTTTGTAGTTAGAGTCAAGGTTTCAAATTTATTTTGGATGATTGGAGATCAGTTTTGATCAAGTTAGCATTGATTTTGAGAATTTGAGATTGACTACCATTGATTTTGGTTTAGGTTTTGAAAATCAGTTGTGGTTTATCAAGTGTTGCAATCCTATTTTCAAATTTATTTGTAGTTATTCCTGAGTTTCACGAGCCTCTACAAGTTCTATTGAACCACAAAAATCCCTGACTTCTCTTAATTCTTTATTTGTTTATATCCAATAGTTGTCCCAACATTACCCTTCATAAACCCTATGGAAGTAATAAAGAATTAAGAGAAGTTAGAGATGACTTACCACACCAACTAAAAACCCTAAAACTCAGATGTGTGATCTACAACCATCACTTTAATGGTTGTACCTTCTTAAGAACAAAACCCATTTAAAGTTTGAATCCAATCAAATCTACAAGAAAAACTAACCCAAAGATATGAGAAAATCCTATTTCTTTTCTTTAATTCGACCAAATTTCCCCGAAATTGCCCAAGATCTACAAAATCATCATTTTCCTATTGAGAAATCACCTTCTTGGAAATTCTAAGGATTTACGTTATTAAAACACATTTTATCATAATTTTTGAGTGTGATTACAAGGTCAGAAGCAAGCTACTTAGTGCAAGAACGCACAACAATTTTCTGGTCGTCTTCGCAACCTTTGAACTCTACCTAAACGACCTTGGATCCCAAAAATGATTCATACATATAAACTTCGATATACAAGGATCAAAATCCAATAAAAATCTTGATAAAAAAAACCATCTTTTGGTTGCCCAAAACATCACCCCAACATGGCTTGAAAATAGGACTACAACACTTGAAAAACCGCAACTGATTTTCAAAACCTAAACCAAAATCAATGGTATTCAATCTCAAATTCTCAAAATCAATGCTAACTTGATCAAAACTGATCTCCAATCATCCAAATAAATTTGAAACCTTGACTCTAACTACAAACCATCGATTCCCAAAAACCCCCATCAATTAAATCAAGAATTTTGAAGAAAAAACAATATCCTATGATTACAACCTTTAATTTACCGAAAACATCAACAACTCACCTCAACTCTTCAAAACCATCAATCGATTTTTGGTCTCCCTTTTTCCCGTTCTCTAACAGCAACAGAGAGACTGTGAGGCGAGAGGAGAGAGACGGGCGACTGTGAGAATAAGAAAGCAAAGCCGTGAGAGAGGGAGATGGTGATGAAGAGAAGCGAGGAGGGCTCGCGTGAGAAAGACAATGGAGAGTGGGAAGAGTTGATTGAACAGAGAGCTCAAATTCGGCGAGGGTTGAAGATAAAGAACGAATTGGGGAGAGGAGGGTTCGATCACAAAAATAACAAAAGGGCAATAAAATGACCCTTTTGCCCTTTAGATGTTATCCAACCCTAAAATGACCCTTTTGTCCTTATTTGTCATTTCGCACTTTTTAATTTTCATAAATTCCTTCAATTCCCTCGAATAGGCGATGGGATAGTGTATGGAAATGGAAGGGACCTCAACGTATTAGGACCTTCGTCTGGCTTGCGTTACATAACAGGTTGCCCACAAATGCATTATGCCTATCTCGTACAATCAGGGATGATGGGAAATGCGACCGATGCCGCGAAGGAGATGAGACTGTGTTGCATGCCTTAAGGGATTGTCAGCTTGCTCGTCAGGTTTGGGGCTCTATTCGTCCTGCATCGAGAGGGTCGTCTTTTTTTAATCTTGCTCTTGAAGATTGGCTTGGTACCAACATCCAGGATAGAGATCATTCATGGGGAATCTTATTTGGTGCTACGTACTGGAGGCTTTGGTTTGGAGGAATGAATTTATGTTTGGGGATCGTGAAATCTCCTCGACAGAACTAGTGAGATCAATATACTGCAAGGCTGATGAGATTGTCAGAGGGACTTCTGAAGCCGCCAACAAATGCGGTGAGGCGTTCGTGCCATTGGAAACCTCCCCTCGAAGGCTGGACCAAAGTTAATTGTGATGGGACAATGCAAGCAGATGGGGAGAAGGCCACTGCCGATGGAGTGTTTCGGGACAACAAAGGGGGGTTTATTTCAGCCTTCCAATCCAAATTGGGTCAATGCTCTCCGCTTTATGCGGAGCTATGGGGTGTTAAGCATGGTCTCCAACTAGTTTGGAGTAAGAGGATCGGGAAGGTAGTTGTTGAGGTAGACTTGAGGGAAGCAGTGGAGTTGTTTGACTGCTCATTCCAAGGCCATTACACGACCCCTGGTGAGGGATATCAGGAGCAATTTGAGTTGGGATTGGGAAGTGAAGTTTTGTCACACCTATAGAGACAATAATGCTTGTGCCGACCATTTGGCGAAGGAAGCCTTTCAGAATGTGGGAGAGTTTGTAATTTGGGATTCGATACACGATTCCATTGAGTTACTCTTGGAGCAGGATACTCTACATATGTAATAACCTAGCCAGTTCTAGCTGTTTTTCTACCAAAAAAAAAAAATTAGGCACACATATAAGAACAAATTACTTCTATAATAATGTCTGAAAGTAAAAAGAAACATAATGGGCTTGTCTGAAGACCACTTTTTTGAGTTCCTGAAATCCAGAACACAATTCTTTGGAAGCCCCCAAACTTTTTGTTCACAAAAATAACATCTTTTCCAGGCACACAAATAAAAGCAGATTATATGATCTAACACATCCTTAATTCACCAAAATTGAAACAGATCTCTGACGAATCAAATGTGCATATAAGAATTCAACTCTAATCCAGTACACATAACTTAAAATTGGGACTCAAAAACAAAGATCTAGCACACTCCCCACCAATAAATGAAACAAAAAATCAATACCCCATTAACCCAATCGATCCAATGAATAGAACCCCCCCCCCCCCCCAAAAAAAAAAAAAAAAAAAAAAAAAAAAAAAAAGAGATCAAACACATTAAAATCTCAACCAATACAAACCAATGAACAACAAGATCACCACAAATCAATCCGACAACGAAAATCAACAAATGTCCACCATTAAACATCAAAAACAATCACTACCCATTATTCCAATTGCCCCAAAAAACAAAGCCCAGATCGCCAAAACCCCCAAAAAGGAGACCAAACCCATGAACAACAAGATCAAACGCCACCTTTAAATGACAAAACAATCACTACCCATTACTCCAATTGATCCAATAAACAAAACCCATATCGCCAAAACCCAAAAAAAGAGATGAATTAAAAAATGCGGACCTTGGGTCTGAGATCGGATTGGAAATTGAAGGTCCAATCGCGGAGGTAGGGGAAGGAGGGGCGGGAGGACTGGGCGAGGAGGTCGGCGCAGTCGGCGGAGTTAGTGGTGGTGGTGGTGGGAGGGGAGCTGGTGGCCATGCCGGGGAAGGACTCGTGGGAGTGGGGGGACCAGCGTGTGGTGGGGTCGTTGAGGCCGCCGCGCCATTGGAGGGCGAAGGCGAAGAGGGCGAGAGTGAGAGGGAGGGCTGTGAGGAGGAGGAGGAGGCGCGATGCGAAGGCGTGTTGGGAGGCAGTGATGGGTGGCCTCGTGGAGCCGTAGATCCCCGCCATTAGAGAGAGATGGAGAGGTTGGAGACTCTCCCTTGCAAGTGAAGTAAAAAGGAAATAGAGAGAGAGACAGGAGGGGGTGGAGAAAACAAAGTGAATTGGAGGGGGATGAATTGCACGTGCTTGTCACGTGATGTGACGTGATTTTTTCTTTTTTCTTTTTTCTTTTTTTTCGAGTCGCGCTGTAAGCATCCCAACTATTCACGAGGGCGTTACGGCGATTTAAATGAGTATCATTTTCCAATCAATAATGGAAATGGCTCTAAGGTCAGTTAACATCATTTCTCCTATTCAACAACAGGTCCACTCATTTCTAAAAATAAAAAAAAAAACAAGTTCACTCAAGTTCTCGATCTCGGACTCTCTCCCAGAAAACCCAGATCTGGGGACCGGCAACCTTCAGCCTGCTCCATGACGTCGCTCGGTCGCCGGTCTTCCCTCTTTCTTTCTTTCCTTTTTTCTTTTTTTTTTTCCTTTTGTCTAATGTAGCGCCATCCCCCTTCCACCTCCAACCTCCCACCCCAAGCGCCATCATGTCTATGTGTACCCACCTTCACCACCACTGTGTTTGCTCCTGTAAACACATCGCCCCATCTCTTCGACCTTCCCTTCTCCATTGTCCACCCTTCCTTTTCTTTTTTCTTCTGTAGATTTTCGGCGTGGTAGCCGTCGATGGCCCTTTTTGCTTAGGTATTATCCGGGCAAAGAAGACAATGAGGTCAGATCTTGGAGGCGAGCCGCTCAACAGCGATGGAATTCTTAGAGGCAGCATGTAGTCTTTCTCTAGTTTTTCTTCTCTTTTGGGCTAAGATTTTAGTGTTTTGTTGCTTTTAATTGTTGTTTTTAGTTTTTTTTGTTGTTGTTGTTGTCCCTGTTAGAGGACTTTTTTTCCTTTTGTTAGGGCTTCCTTCCGATTTTTTATCGACATTTTCCCCCATCAACAATGCCTTACAGGCCTTTGATGATGGGTTGCAATGAGGCTACATGCCTTCATTGCTCTTGTGATGATGAGTCACAATGAGGTTTTTGCCCCATTGCTCATTGTGGAGACCAAGCTTTCTTATCCTATTCGAGCACCTCATAATTCCAAGGTGACGAGCAGAGCGGATCGGGGTATTTTCCAAACTTGGGAGCGCGATTTGAGGTGTGTAAAACCATTGAGAATGCTTCACATAATTCATGGTTTATCGCATTTAATCGGTATCGTATTTACGTGTGTTTGTTGATGGGCACATATGGGTTTCATTCCATAAGCTTCAATTGTGTATATATATATTGGTGGTGGCTAAATTCTTTGCATGAGTTCCTTGTGATAGGGTTTGAGCAACTGCAGTAGGACATACTTGCGACAATCGGAAGGGATTAGGGTGGTCCTGATAAGTAACACCGTCGGGAAGGGATCATTCCGTTTACTGAAGTTGAAATTTAGTCACTGAATTCCTGAATAGTATATATGTGTGGTTCGTATCTTGTTTTATCGATATCCAGCCAGGGTAGGTGAGGGATTTCTCATGGTTATCCGTTTGGTGATTTACTTACTACTTAAACTCGAACTGTTTACTTAATTATTATTTTTGAAGTATTTTGTGATGTTTTATCTTTCTTGCTGTTGTTCTTGCTATGATGTATGTTACCTACAGTCATAAAAATGTGATTGATTGTTGTCAGAGGTCATATTTGCATGTCTTGTTGCTTTATTGGCTTTATTCATGAATATTGTGCGGACTTCTCTTGGGAATTTACTCACTAGACTTGTCACTGTATTTGTTAGGTGACTGAGTGCAGATCTTTCGACGAGCAAGATCAAGGGTAAGGATGGCTTAGGCGATTACTTTTGATATTGTTGTTGTTTCAACTCATGTTTGGGCTACAATATGTATATATTTATGTTTTGTTGGGTTTTGGAGATTGTAAAACATTGAATACATGTATATGGATTTCTAGTTATATTTCACTTCAATTATATGCAAGGTGTTTTGCATATAATTGATAAATGGCATGAACTTTAAATGGTATGAAATTCATATTTATTCCATGTTATTTAACGAAAGAGCATAAAACGTATAGGAACAAAAGGTGGTGACAACTTTAAATATGGAAACCTTACATTTGGTTTGTTTGCCTCGAGAGAAAGTTTAATGAAAGAGCATAAAAATAAACCTTAAATATGGAAACCTTATATACTTGCCTTAGAACTCTATTGGGAAGTGATTATGAAGCGGGTAGAGTTAGGGTTATATTCATGTTATGTTTTTATTGTAAATATATTACATACACGTATATTGAAGACGATTCGACACATGCTATTGATCAAGATGAATGGACGATTAGGTCTTAACAGGTGTAAGATGACTTGTGTGTTGCGATACACAACGCAGGAGCGGGAGCAGAGAGATCGTAGGAGAGATTGTCAGTCAAATCGAGATCACGGGGACTACATGGGTCAAAGAGATGACCAGTTTAGATATGATGACCGCTAGGAAATACTTATGCTTGCGCCAGTATCAAGTAGAGCTAGATGAAACAACAATATGGAACAACCGACATCAAGGAGGCCATTATAGGGGTTAGAGGGACCAGGGTCACGGTCGAGATCCGGTGGTCACCAGTCTAAAAGACCCGATAGTCATAGTTTACATGGTGCCAGCCCTCCCATCGCATAATGAAGACAAACTTAAGGTCAGAGAGATTGAGGACTAAAGGTCAGGTAGGACCAAGACATGGGTTAGGTGTTTCGATGAGGAATAGCCCATTTTCTAAATGAATCGCCACAGGGGGCAATATGGGCCCACAACCTGGCTTACCAGCGCCAGATGTGCCCCACATTGAACCATATCCACCATTTAATCATTATTATCCTCAATATGTAACACTTTACTGTTTAAATTGTTCAATAACAAGTCATTTGTTAAGATAATTTCCAAACCTCAATAATATCAGCGAAAGTCTTACAAATATGTTAATTCAAATAACAAACATCAAATTCATGTGATATATCATAACTTAGTGTGGAAATAAAATCATCATATATCCGAAAATACACCTCAAAAGTCTCAAAATATCAAAAATACAAGTGTTAAAAGTATCTCACAATCCCAAATCCCAAAATAAAACAAAATATATATAATACAAATGAACAAGTCGAGCTCAAAATCTCTGAACCACCGGTACTCTGGAAGCTTGCCCTTGCCACGACTTGTACTCTGATATGCACTCAACCCATAACAAAAGGCAGATGACAAGTCCAAGTGAGTATTCCCAAGGAAATTAAGTAAGCAATACTAAAAGTAAATACTTGAATTTAAATAAATCTATTAAGTAAACATACGAAAATAAATACAGACAACTGTGATCATCGCATGGATAAATAATAGTGAAAGCTCAAAGTGTGTTCCTAAAGCTAGGGCCAGACTAGCACCATACTTCGGACTCTTCCACAGAATACTATCACGAGTCCCACTCAAGCAAGGCCAATATCTGGATCCGCTAGGTGGTCAGCGTAGTACCTACGATGCACCTACACGTGTCCCAATGCGACTCTTAGGTTGAACTATTCACCAAGATCCCTGATACACGTGATATGGCCTAGTGAGCATACACACGAGAATGGGACAAGAAGGAGAGCCTCAATGTTCGTTCATTTAAACCACAAATCCAATAATATAATATTGAAAGACATAATTTGAATTCAAAAGTCAAATAAGTAAATACTTAAGTAATTTCAGTTGGGATACTACATATCTTAAACCGTACTCCTCGTCCCGTAAAATAACCCTCGGTCTGGCTCCGTCGAATCCCCGATATCCAAACTACCACCCAAAATGACCTATTTCTATTTATAATTGATTTTTAGTCAATTGGATGTATTTTATGTTGATTAGTATTGGCATTAGGTCCAACGTGTTAGGGCCCCCGACCAATAAACTTGCCCCACCTGCATCCCTTATCCCACATATGGGGAAAGAAATATCTAGGCCAACCGATCCCACATGTGAGGTTCGCTAGACTGCTAACCAAGCTTACATATGAGGAATGGTTGGCCGTGTAAATCGTACCTACATATGGGGTTGGCTTGCATCTCCCATATAACAATCTATTAGGATGGCAAAAAGTGTCCGGACTCGTTTGTCTAAATTTTTTCCGACCTACTTTTAATATGTTCGGACATGATTTTTTCAAAATAAATACGGGTCCGAAACATGTTTTCTTGTCCATTTTAAAAAATGAGTATGGGTACGGATAAAATTTTTTTAACAAATGAGTACCCGTTTAGCAATTAATTCAAATAATATTTTATTTATTTATAGAAGTATTTGAAAACTTTCATAATGATTACATTGTAATTTTACAAATTATGATGTTATTTTTATATGGAAACTTTTAAAACTTCAATTTTGAATATATTACATGTCTTTACGTAGTAATTGAATGCATTGTAACAGAAAAATCATGTATTTTTGTGAATAATTAAGTGAGAAAAATATTTTATTATATTAAAAAACGGGTCTTGTATGTTTTAAAAACATATGGGTTCGGTCAAAAAAAAGTGTCTATTTCAAAAATGGATACGAGTCCGAACACTACTTTTAGTTGTTATTAATGGGGGGTACGGACCTTTTTTTTCCACCCTTAAATCTATATATCTAACATATTAAAAAAGCCAGCAAGACGAACCACAGTTTTTACTAAACGGATCCTAGTTTTAAATTTTTACTTCGTGTACTCCTCTTTTTACTTAGTTTGCCCCACTTTTATTCTTAAAATTCCAAAAATATCCTTTGCTCACCCATTACCCATACTCGACTTTTGAAGAAATGTTGCCATGGTTTCGACAAACCAAGCTGACACCTCTAAAGAGATTTTGGAACATAGGGTCGACACCACTAAAGAGGTTTCAAACATATAAGGTCGATACCTCTCTAGAAGTCTCGGTGACTCCAATCGATAGCACGAAGATAACTTGGTTTCGTGGGTGACGGAGAGATCCAACCGAAACCTATTTAAATATGTCGGCCTTGTGTGGCCGAAACCTCTTCAGAGGTGTCGACCCTATGTATTCGACACCTCTTTAGAGGTTTGGGCCCTGTAATTCGAAACTTGCGGATGACCAGAATGAACAAAAAAACTTCAAAACTCCAAAAAAAAACATGAAAATTGTAAAAAAAAAAATTTAGTGAGTTTTGCTCGAAATTGCTTAATATTTTCAATTCTATCAAAATTTTATACCAAAATGCAAGATTCAAGATTCAAACCGAAGCTCTTAAACCTAAAAACAAATTCACAAACAAAACAACTCAAAAAGAAAAAAAAACACAAGAAAACCTCAAATCAACACTAAAATAGATAATGAATGCACTCACAACATTGAATTATGTAGCTTGCTCGGATTTCGTCGGATTTGGGTTGTTGGTGAGTGCGATTGAGAGAGAGGTAGGTGGGGCGAGTGGGGTATGGGTCAGTAAAAACCATTTTATTTGGAGGGGTAGTTAAATAATTTTACAAAAATAAGGTCCTTTTAGCTACGATCTTAAAAAATAATAAAACAATCAAGAAGGACGATCAAATTAGAGTAAGTCCAACTCCACATCAGGGATCGGTTGTGGGCCAAGTCACAACCACACTTACTCGAGTTCGACTGATGTCAAAGGTATCATAAACAAATTAAAAGCATAATGCCTCATAAATGAATACTCATTATACTTGGGACATGTGTTTAGTGATTACATTAAGAGGCCCGCTATGTGCACCCCAGTCAACACTTAGGGCACCCCATTTTTTTTCAATTGTATGTGTAATGACTTATGTGCCCTCCAACCTAAATCTACAACAAAAACCCAAAAAACCAGAATTACCAAGGCACCCCACCCCATTTTTTAGCTTGGTCAATCCCGTTCAATCCCTATACCTCGATCTCGTCGACGATCGCTCACGATGTTATTGGTTGAAAGAGTTTATACAAGGTTGATATCTTATCCATTTTCAGTTTTTGAGTGTTTGAATCTTGCGTTTAGTGTGTTTTGGTGTTGACAATGGTGGTGTTTGATGATTCTCGTTTACTTAAGGTTTGGAGCAAATCGTTTAGTGTTTTAGTGTACAATAGATGAACAAAACCCAAGTGAGGATGAATCGAGGCAGTTGGAAGTGAGTTTTAAAGTTTTTTTTAGGCCTAGGGTTTCCCAATATGCAAATGTATCACGTACACGATTGTTTCAGCCATACAGGATCGAGATATCTGTAAATATATCGGTGACACATAACCGATACTTAAACGTAATTCTCGGTAGTAGATAACCGAACATTTTATGTAAAGGATTGCTAGTGGACTCGGTGGTCATGTGCCGAGATATATTGAATGGTCTTAGTTGTGACCTACCAAAACTATCCTTTACGTATCGGACCTGTACTACCGAGAATTGCGTTTTTAAGGATTTTTTAACTTTTAACACCGAGTACTTATGATATTTGAATTTTTCTTGCAGGAAGTAACATCGACAAGTGCATTTAAAGATATCTCTTATCTTTTCAAACGGGAGACACCATTTCAAACTAGAAAAGAGGCACTAGAATGGGTTCAAGAGACAAGTCGTGCTAGAAAGTTTGTCCTAGTTACAAAGAAGTCAGAAGTCGATGCCGGAGGGAATGGCCGTAGGGAAGGTCACAATTGCGTGTGAGAGATCCGGAACATAAATGGGTATTTCCTAAAGAGTTTGAATTGCTAAAGCTAAACAAATTGAGAAGATACCACGTAAGTTAACAAACGAAGAGGAAGAGGAGGACAACGCAAGACCGAACACCGATACGAAAAATTGTCAGTGCCCTTTTCTTATTCAACTTAAGGAACACCCGGACTCATATTGGTATGTAAGTGTAGTATACGACATGCACAACCACAACTCTGCGAATTACTTGGAAGGGCACTCATATACTAGAAGATTGACTCATGATAAGGCTACTATTATGGATTAGATGAGTAAGACTAATGTGTTGGGAAATGTGCCCTAGGTCAATCCATTAACAGTCTTTATAAATACATTTTAGTTAATAAAATAGAGGATTTCATTTGCTATTTATTATAATTGATTTGCATGTTTACATTATAATAAGATCCATGGGTATTTATAGAAATATCATAAATGTCCCTAGTCGATTATTATACTGGGAACTATAATGAATTAAGACTAGTGTGAGTCTTGATTGATGATCATACAATGATCATACATATAGGAATACGAATCAAGATCATGAGTACTTGTTAGGGAACAAAGTACTGGACCGACCCACTATGAGAACATCACATGGATTAAGTCATAGTTGTTTCTCATGATATGTATATTATTCAATCCTCTGACTTGAGATTACCAGAGACTTCAACATTAGGAATACAGTGATTTGACGCAATCAAACCTTGTCTTTAACCGGACAATTATAAAGGTTGTAATTGGTAACTGTGTGAACAATGTGGTGAAGTTGTGTAATCAAGATAAAATTTGTCCCTCTCATATAAAGAGAGATATCTAGTGGATCCCTCGATGTGTTAGACTGTTAAAAGGCCTAGTCTAAGTGAATTGATATTGATCAATGTCACTTAGATATTTTCAGTCTACCTAGAGATCGAGACTAGTACGATTGAACATGTTGGATGACAATTCCATGCCTTATGTTTGATCAAAAGGATATCGTGTGACAAAAGGATGTTATAAACATTATTAATTAGGTTGTATCGATTTGATCTTTGTACAACTTGGGTAGTCATATTGTCTTGCTAGAGACCGCTTATGACTTGTATACCAAAATGTGTTTTGGTACACTGCCAATGTTGTATGAGCATAATGGGTCACACACTAAGAATGGTTTTGGCAAATTTTAAAATGGTTCGGAAGAATGAATTTTATCATATAAAATTCATGACAGAAACGTCCTTGTAGTGTATTACACTTATACCTCTTTAAGTAGGGTATATGTGTAATTTACTTAACCGTTTATATACAAGGGTTGTATAAATAGACGCTTTGAGTTAGAATACAAGCACGAAAGATTTAAAAAGGGACAAAACTCTATTTTCGTTTTAAGAAATGACTTAGGGTTTTAGTATGCTCTGGATTGTTTTGGAGAGAAACAAAAAGGTTTGGTATTCTCTCGAAGCTAGCACTTCAAATCTCTCCACTGCGTCGTTCGTGTGTGAACTTGATAGAGGCGTTCGTTGTTAGCGCGCCTTAGAGATCGATTAACCTTCCGAAAGGTACATTGCGACTGAGGTATGATTAAGTTTTCATAGTTTAAATGTGTTTTAATTGAATCAGATTCAGATCCTGTTGGGGTTTTTCTCAAAATAGTTTTGAAATCTCCGCTGCGTATGAACCCCAAATTACCAACAGAGGCAGCTATTTTGGATCAGATGAGTAAGGCTAATGTTAGGCTATGACAGATCCTAAACACTTTAAGGCAAAGGGATAAGAACAATGCTTCTACATTGCGGACAATATATAATGCACAACAAAGGAATCGAATTAAAGAAGCTGGTGGGAGAACTCAAATGTAACAACTCTTACATTTATTGGAAGACAATATGTATCTGTCATGGCATAGGAATGACCCCGAATCGAATGTAGTTACAGACTTGTTTTAGTCCTATCCTGACTCTATCAACTTGTTGAGGTCTTTTCCGTACGTTCTTCTAATGGACTGCACATATAAGACCAATAGGTACCGATTGCCGTTGTTGGAGATTGTTGGGGTCACTTCGACAGGCATTACATTCTCGGTTGGGTTTTATTTTTTTTTCTTCATAGACTATGTCCAACTACACATGGGCATTGAATATTTTGAGAGGTTTACTAGACGGGTGGCTTACACCTAGTGTTTTTGTCACTGATAGAGAATTGGGCCTTATTAATGTAATCGAAGAAGTTTTTCCACAATATTCCCACCAACTTTATACATGGAATATCAACAAAATGGTGTTGACCAACACCAAAAAGATGTTTGCACGAAATAAGGACTTTCAACTCTTCAATAAGAGGTGGACGGATTTGATGTATGCTACGACTGAAGCATCATTTGAGCTTATGTTAGCTACCTTACGTATTGAGTATGCAGATGTGAAAGGTCTGCTTAATTATTTGAAGGATACTCGGTTGCAGGATTACAAGAATAGATTTGTACGTGCATAGACAAATCCACATTTTTATCTTGGAGAAACCATAATGCAAAGGGTTGAGTCTGCACATTCTACTCTCAAATAGCATCTTGACATATGTACTGCAAACTTCGAGGCATTGTGGAATGTAATTCATGGAATTTTAGACATACAACATAATAGGATCAAATCGTCGTATGAGGTTAGTTTGAATGTTTTGCAACATAGATATATGGATGGATTGTATCGCTCGTTTGCGAGGTTATGTATCCCTGAAAGTGCTTAATTTGATTCGTAACGAGGTTGAACGTGAAGTGAGTGTTGAGATACACCGGAGCTTATGTGTTGTGACCAACGTACCACTTGTGGGCTTCCGTATGCACACGAGCTTAATGTACATATTTAAGTCGGTTCACCTATACCATTTGAAGACATACATGTGTATTGGCAGAAGTTGAGTATGGTACATGATGCATCAGTGAATAAGACTACTTATAACTTGAATGAAGAGCTTTAAAGAGTTGTGTCTAAGTTTGAAACATTCGTTGATGAGGATTTGCGTGTTAGAACTATTCAACAACTAAGAGAGATTAGTTGTCCTTCCTTGACGTCATGTATTGCACCACAGGCAAAAGTGAAGACAAGGGTGAGACCGAGTCTTGATAGTTTTGGTAATTATATTATAGGGAGCAAGAAAATGAAGAAAGGGAAGAGAGGGATGAAGAGAAAAGCCGAGGAAGATGATACTTCTATGACGAGAGATCCTAGTGGCTTTGAGTATGTACTTACACCCGGTGAGGCAGCCAGTGCGCGAAGGAAAGTAAAATAAGTTAGGAATAAAGTACATCGAACACGTGGGACATCTATGGGAGTATCTGAGATTGGATTCATTCACACTAGACAATCGGATTGGATTCAACATGTTGAGACTACAGTAAATGTGGATAGCGATGGAAATTGTGGCTTCCGTTGTATTGTCGCCGGTCTTGGATTCTCAGACATAGATGGTTGGAAAAAGGGTTAGAACAGCTATGGTTAATGAACTACAAGAGAACCAAGAGTTTTGAAAGGATTTGCTTGGAAGTTACTTCGACCAAGTTAAGGGAGCTGTGCAATTCTTTAAAGGTAAGGATGTCGGGTCTGACAAGTGGATGACCTTTCCAGACATGGGACTTCTAATTGCAACAACATTTAATGTTGTGCTTGTCAACGTGTCATATGGTCGTTGCATGACATTTCTTCCTCTACGTAATGTCACTCCGCCTATGAAAGATCGGGTAGTTATTGGTATTACAAATGCCAATGACACTCATTGGGTTAGGGTAAGTGTGACGTCCCCAAATTCCCAATGCATTTGGGTACGCCCGGCCTAGACCCGTGCAGGTCCCGAGTCAGTTCTCAGCGAACCTGACGAGCCTAGTCAGCCTCAAAACATCAAAATTTCACGTTTTATGAAAGAGTTATTGCAATTATAACACAGCGGAAGCAAATTACATACTATTCAAGATTTGGGAAATAACTCAATCAAAGGAAATTAGGAATCTATATAAATGTGGAAAACCCCGATATAGTCATATCCAAGTCAACAAAATGGATTGATGGAATCCATCTCAAAACATATTTCCCAGTCCCAAAAAGATCATATATATATAAACGTCATACAAAAAGAAATAAACATGAGCCTACATCTCGGTACCTCAAGTCCAATTTGCTCACAAAAAGTCTCCTAGGCAAGGTCCCTTGCCCCTATCGCTCTCTCGTCCTATTCGCACCCACCGTCACAAACTAGACGGTGAGTAACCGAGAGAAATCGAAAGTAAAGCGTAAGAATATAACAGTAATTCATGAAATAACAAACAAGACAGTCTAAATATCATGCGAGTACTGAAAGACATGAATTTAAATAATCAAGAATGCATGATAGATCGACTGAAAATGATAGCAATCGAAACATGCGTGTTCTACGAGTCAAAAGAGGCAATAAGTGGTCTAAATTCCACAACAATTCCACAACAGCGATGTCGCAACATCGAAATCCACAGCAATATCCACAACAATCCAGTACATGGTATCACACAATCACTAGGGGTGGTCAAACACTCGTGCGCTCGAGTGCCCGCGTTTTATCCCTTCTAGTGCAGGCCGCATGTACCTTCGAGACACACACTTATGCCAAGAACACACATACAAGGAATATGGAATGGAAAGCCAATAATTTGATAGTAACAAACACAAAGAAATGGAAATGAATCACATGATATTTTCTTAGCTGGTTTACTAACGTACACAAGTTTTTAAGACAAGTGTACTTACCTGAACTATCGCGACCCGTGTGACAACTCCGAGATCCTAACGCGTCTTCCGCGACTTCCCGATTGCCTATACCGCACTCCAATTATCCAGTCCAGCTTGAATAAATGTCCAACAAATCAAAATTACCACCCGAATTATACTTAAGATCATTTGTCATTAAATTAGCTTCAATTTGACATATTATATCAATTTTTTTACGTTTTTCGAGGCTAAAACCCCGATTATATCTCGCCAACATCTCCAAAAAAAATCCCAAAACTCAGTTGTGAACCATTTTCCATAATTTTCCTATTTTTTCTGGATTTTCTTTTCCATTTTTTTTTCTTTATTTTCTCTCTCTTTTTTTTTTTCTTTTAATTTAAGGGCGGTTTACTAACTGACCGGTTCAGGCCGAACCGGCCCTTCTTCTTTCCTCAAGAGAGAGCAGACGCTCGCTCGTTTTTTTTTTTTTTTGAATCAATCGAGAGAGGGAGAGGAAAAGAAATAAAGGGATGGAGAGAGAGAGATCTCCGGTGAGGAGTGAACCCTCACCACCATCTCAAATGGGAGAGGTGGTCTCGTGAGAGAGAGAGAGAGAGAGAGCAACCCGAGACGAGAGAGAGAGAGAAAATCGAGAGGAGAGAGAGACCGAGAGAGAGAGACCGAGAGGGAAAGAGAGAAACGGAGAGCACATACCTTCGGTCGACAGCACCCTCCGGCAGTCCGTTTCGGTCGTCAGCGACGAGCTTGGGGGCGGTGGTGAGGTTGGAGAGTGAGAGGCCGTGAGGAGAGTGAGAGAGATGAAGATCGTGAGAGAGTGAGGAGAGTGAGAGACCGTGAATGAGATGAGTGTTTACATGAGGGGGGTGAGGTGAGTGACGTGTGTGAGATGGTGAGATGAGTGTGACGTGAGTGATGGGGTGGGTGGTGAGGTGAGTTGAGTGATGGGAGTGGTGGGGTGTGAGGTGAGTTGAGTGATGGGGTAAGGTGTGTGTTTGAATATTTAAATGGGTATGATAGTTGTGTCTACCCATTTTTACCAACCCCCACATCTCAAACTTTAACCCAAGGGTTCCCCGACCCATCTTACCTCATCGACCCGTATTTTCCCGTTACGTGCACACTTTTACTTTTATCTCACACAATTGAACTATATAATTGTTAAATAATTATTTTAATTATCTTTTTACTGTATTTTCTCCCCCGGTTACCTAGGCGAAAACTCACTCATTTTAAAAATCGCCCGAATGGCTCGTGACACGCATTAGACTAAAATACTATTACACACATCAAAGAATCATAAAATCACCTCAGTGTCGACTCCCGAGGTTCGAAATACTGTCTAGTATCACGTAGTCGGGTCACAGTTTTGACAAGTACTATACAAGTCGGGTTAAAATTTGAGGGTTGTTACAGTAAGTTTTTAGCATTTGTTTCAAATTTTGGTTAATATGTCAACGTACGTTACTTATTCTTTCTTTTATGTTGCTCTTCCATTTGACAGGTCATATTCAAGCCTAATGCACTGGTTCCCCCTGTATTCTTGGTGTGGAAGACCTTCGCGAATGTTGATGCTCAAGGGTGGGGTTTTGGTATTAACATCCAAGCACAAGTCCCGGTTCAATCTTCTCATCTACACACGCTCTTCGTGGTAGACTTAGCGTTGCCTTAAGCAAATGATATAGTAAATTATTTTTGGAATGTTCGACAAACTTGAATTGAAGTTGTTGAATGAATATTATGTCTTCCAAACTTGGCATGATACTTTTGTGTACTTTTGTTGATGTATGTAACTTGAATTGATGTTTGTTGAATGGATAAATTCATGATATGCCAAGTTTGTACTCTCAATTAAAGGTTCGGTTACAGAAGGTCGAAAACTACCCCCAAGTCTCAGACATACAGAACCGTGACACCCATTGTAAACTCAGACATTAAGGTTCGTGAGCAGTCAACAATGGGGTGTCCTAAATACTTCGGTTACATGACATCGAGATTCTTGCTAAATTACGGTGACAGATTGCCGAAAAGTAGACCATAGTAACAGAACAATATAACCGATTAATTGCAAATAATTGCGGTAGTATGTGGCCGATTCAATGTGTGTTCCTTGCATGTGAGCATCGGTCAAATGTAACCGAGACCCTTATTTACCAATCGGTTGTGCATCGCCGAGACTAATTCATGAATTACGGAGTGACGTAACCGATTTTATCTGCAAAATTGCGATAATAGGAGGCCGAGTCGTTATGTGTAATCGTTGCATAATAATCTCGATGATGAACTACCGAGACCATACCATAAGTTTCGGTACCAAATGACCGTAATTTAGACATTACTTGCGAGTGTGCATGACCGAGACTATATAAAATTTGGCAAATATGGCAGTGTTCGCATGGAGGCGACCGAGCTCAATGGACCAATCACGGTCATGTATAACCGAGAATTCTCAGTAGTTCTCGTTCCTGCATGGCCATGGATTTCTCTGTGGTAACTTATTGCAAACATGGCAGTGACAAAAATACAACAACAAATAGTAGTAGTAGAACACATCAATTCAAACATGACCAACAAGTCAAACATTATCAATTCAATAGAACAATACCAAATAAGGTAAACAATACCAAATTAACAAGTTAAACATCATCCATCATCAAATACCAAATGAACAAGACAAACAACATGTTTTTCACTTGAGCCCTTTTTTCTTTCTTCTCCTTGCGACTAACATATGTTGTCGTAGGGGGCTTCCTCTTAGGTGGCTGGCTAGAACTTGGGGTGGGCAGGGGGCATTCTTTCTCACTGAAGGCTCGATAGAACTTGGGGTAGGCACACTTTCGGTTAGGGTATTGTCATGTTGTGAAGGAGTAGTAGGTGCACTCGGTGTTGTGGTGTTGGTCGTGGTGATGGTGGTACCTGTACCAAGACCCCTACCCATTAAGTAGTCCATGACATCATTCGCCATTTTCTCAGCAGCCTCCATCTTGGCCATACCCGCCGGCAAGTCTATCCATGCCAATACGCTATCCAATGCCCGTTGATTACGTTGTGTAAAACCAATAGAGAAACTATGAATAAATAATCCAAAAGAAATGTGATAAACCAACTTAAATTCAAATGGTTGCAAGGCTCTTACCTCCAATAACTCATTATCACCAACCGTATCAGGGAAGTCATCACTATGCGTTGGGTTCTCAATAGTAGGATGTGAAACTCGTGTGAACCATGACAGATGTTCTGGTGCAGCCATGAACTCGAACCTCGCCTTCTCCCCTCGATCTTCAACAGAGAGTGAATGGCTATGCCACCTTTCCCAATTCTCTGGTTGGAATGAGTACTTAACTGAGTATTTCATTGTAGTGCGGCCTCGGTTTGCTTCGAGGGGGCGATATAGAAACGGCGGTATTCCTTGAACATGGACAAGCTGTCGAAGGAACCTCTTCAGATGGTATGGCTCCACAACTTCCATGTACTTTAGATAACCAGAGTAGAAGGCCATCGGTAGAACAATACCGCCTGTCCTGATGTCACTGTATGGGTTCCACGTCACCTACACCAATGAAACAAACAATTTATATTAAAGTATGAAATTTGATAAATTAGAATACCAAACTCAAAGTAATAAAACAAAGTACCTCACTTGGTCATAACCTATCAAGGGTCCTACGAATACTACTTAGCTTGTCCATGTTAGCTACCGTCTCGTGTTTCTGTACCCACCTTGAGACACGTGGCTGAAGGTGGTCCATGTATTTCGCATTCGACGCAGCAAGTTGGAGTGGGAAGTGCTCGTATACCCATCCCTAAAAAAGAATCAACAAAAATAAAAAAAGTATTGGATTTGTATTGGTCGATTCACAAGTAATGCACAAGAAATATGTACCTCGAGCAAAGTTAGGTACCCTGCAACCTGCAACACTTCTACCTTGGTGGCTGACCCAAGATGACGGTAAAGATAAGCTAAAGCAGTAGCACCCCATGCGTAAGTCCCGACCTCATCCAAGTTCTCCAGAAGCTTCAGTAATGAAATTGAAACTCGTGACCCACTCTTATCGGCGAATAGGGTGAAAGAGAGCAAGTACAAAAAGTATGCACGTACAGTGCATTCCACTGGAGGGTACGTAGTAGGAGAACTAGAAGTACTAGAAGTAGTGGACTTAGACTTGGGTGGGCAAAAATGACTCTTCAGCCAAACTACTAGCACTGTGAGACCCTTAGTAATGTTAACCTCTTCCTCTGCTTCGTGAGGAGAAACCCCGAGCAGTTTCGAAACTAACTCAGTCGCATCCTTGCGGGACTCCTCTGTGTACCTTGAAAAATTCTCAACTGCCACCACCTTGCCCATCACTGGAATCTTCAGTAAAATGCTCACGTCCTCGAGCGTGATGGATATTTTACCAAAGGGTAAGTGAAATGTATTGGTCTCCGGTTGCCACCGCTCAACAAAAGCTGATATCACCTCCTTATTGGCCTTTCGATAGGAGCAGTCTATTAGTGGAGCCAAACCCGACCTCTGAATGATTCTTTGCAGTCTCTAGGTGTCAGGGTGACAAGACTGCAAATCCCACTCAGCTATTTGAGCCCAGTGGTTTATGCACTTAAGCAACGGTCGATGCTACAAAAAAACATAATTCATAAATACATTATCGTATATGAATAGCAAAAGTAATAATTTAATTGAAAATGAATTGATATTTTGCAAAAAAAAGGCTACATACCTCATTATTCCAAATTGCTGCCACAACATGATCCTTAAAACTTTTCAACAAAGAGCGGTCAATAGGACCGCCACAGAAAGGAGCAGATGGGTCATCTTCGGGCTCCACAACATTCCCACCAACAACACCGCTACTACTCCTAGTTGCTTGTGGTTGGGATGTTGTGGTTTCTTCCATTGCTACCCAGCGAGCCTCATCCCCGTCGGCACCACCCTGACTATTGCTCTCCACGGGGACATGAAATGCCTCATCCTCGACGTTATCCCTTACCGGTTTGCGTCCACGTACACCCTCACCAGCTTGCACTTTTGCCTTTCGATATGATGCAGTCTGTGCCTTCCTCTTACCACGGACAAAGCACGAGCAGCAGGAGCAGAAGGAGCAGCAGCAGGAGCAGAAGGAGCTACAGGAGCAATAGGACCAGAAGGAGCAACAGCCACGACCGACGCTCGTTATGCTCGTACTCCTTGTGCTCTCGTGGGCTCTCCATCGACATCCTCTCTAAAAACAATACATTTCCCTCGAGCCATATCTGATAGAGAAAGACAATGTAACCATATAATCTCTTGTGCTGCAAAAAAAACCCAAAAAAATATATTTTCAACACTGAATCGATATGGCATAACAGATAGCAAAACAAAATGTCAGTATGCCATAACCGAAACCTAAGGCAAAATTTCAGTATGACAAAATCGAGATCTATCATCAAGTATCGGTATTTATCCTCAGAGACTAAACCTACGCATAAGTAATATATGAGCTTCGGTTTATTGGCACCAAAACCAAAACAAGAATCTCGGTTACTTGTGTCCGAGATGTAATGAAATTTTATATGGGCTAAATGTCGTTTGGATACAAACGAGAAGTGTTCATAAGTCTCGGTATGGTATTTCCGAGATTAATGACCACATCATGGTCCTGTGTGGCCGAGTATTACGGGTTTTGCAAGAAAACCCAGATATTGAAGCATTTTCATAGACGACTACAAAGAAAACGAACCAAATGAACATAAAATCGAATAAAAACTCAAACGTACCTTACTTTCCCTCTCGATTTCACAATGAACCTAAATCTGAACCCGTCCGTAGCCGCTGACCACTTCAACTGGGCAAAAAAACCTGTCCAACTCGAAAAAACCAGGAATATGTGGGAGAGAACGATGAAAAATATGAGATTTAGTTGATTTCGCCTCAAAATCATGATGGCAATGAGAGCATTTGTGAGAAATGAGGTTTCAAAAAAATGTAAACCAGTTCTAGGCTAAAGCCGAAATAGGTGGGGTGCCTCAGCCATAGGGTTCAAGGGCATTTTCGTCCAATTGGGGGTGCCCTAATAAATTCGATGGGTGCCCTTGTAAATGGGGTGCCCTGAGTGATGACTGGGGTGCACATAGCCAGCCTCTACATTAATCATAAATTGGTAACTTCCAAAATTATTAATTATGTTAAGAGTAAAATCTACAGGGCCAAGGGTCTATTAAGAAAAAAAGGTATGCTACCCTCCAAAAGAGCTCAAAGTACCTATTAAAGTATATTCTAATAAAGTAAATATTAAAGTATATTCTTATATTACACCGTAAAAAGATGACAAGTATCACAAATCAAACGGAACAGGTGCCGTACATCCGACGGACCATAACGATGACTATCATCGTGATTCATAGGAGCTGAAGATAAGACAATAATAACACGTATCATTAATTTAATGTGACATGTGTTGCACATCAATAAATCACAACTACAATCATTTCATATAAATAGTTACTCTATTCAACATTTGAGGTATGCTTCCTTACTAATTTTTACTCTACTCTTGATCTACTATAACTTGCTTACTAACTTAAGCATTAAAGTGATTTTAGCTAGCACCACATCGATTTCTACTGAGGCCTTTAAAATGTTATTGTGTTATAGGTCAGGTTGAGCTATTGCAGGTACAAGACAGTCACACTGCTCGTACCTTACCCCGCCTTCTAAGTTAAATCTTTTTTGTTTAAGCTGTTGGCACTGTGTGAGGGGAACGATTAGAGTGACATACTTGGGAAGTCGACTATCAAGACGAGTATCCAACAGTATTCAGATCCTATCCACATCGAAACTCAAACAACCAATGTTAGCTTTTGACGCTTTTGACGTAGGCGAGGAATAGAAAAAAAGCATTGGCTTGAAAGGAGGCAATCAAGGCCCAAAAGCATATAGAGAACTTGCAAAGAAAGGTGGAAGAACTAAAAAAAGAAAGACATGAGCTCTATCTGCAGCACGCACAGCGACTGAAACTGGAGATGGCTCGAGTGGCGCTTAGGCAGGCAATAAAAGCTATCAAGGTCTCTACCAGCCATCAGCAAGATTCTCAAAAGAAGCACAGAGCACCTGCTTCACAGCTTAATGTAGAGCAAACACTAATTCCTACCTGCAAGAAGCATAAACAAAAACCGCCACTAAAGGGAAAAGAAAATTTTCGCCTTTGAGAAATGGCATAAAAATTGGACTAAGTGAACGATTGCAGGTAGGGGATCTAAGGCATACCTTGGAAGTTGAAATTAGCAGTGCTTCCCGAGTTAAAGAATCTCATATGAAACTTGCAAAAGAAGTCAAATACATGAAAGCTCGAATAAATGAACTAACCCGAGGGACTCCTACCCACGTTGTAACTCATGCAACCAATTTTACGTTTGATGCGGACAAGGAGTTCAAAAAAGGCTTGGGGCAAGAAAAAAGGCTCATTAATTAGAAATTGAAATTGAAGGTCTTACGAGGGAAAGAAACCAAGCTCTTTCTACCACACATGCTGCAATCAAGGCAGCAAAAGTAGCTCAAGAGATAACTCTCCAAGCAACGGAAGCAATTAGTACAACTTCAATCACTCAAAGTGGCCTATACAAACTCACCAACATGGGGTTTCTGTTGGACTTAGTTATATTTTCAAAATTTAAATAATCACGTGTTCATATCTAGTTGTTATAACGTGTAACATTTAGTTAGGATATTTACATAGGTTGTTGAGAGATTTTCTCTAACTCCATTTGTATATATATACCATGTACACACTATAAGTGCAATTTGAATGAGAATGTCAATTCTCTATACCATTTCTTTCAATATGGTATCAGAGCACAACTAGTTCTTTATACCCATTATCAGATTACATTTCATATGATGCGTTATCAGACTGTCACCGTAATTTCGTCATGGAAGTGTCATCTCATTACAAGCCTCAGTTTTATCATCAGTCTGTTGGTTATCCTGAGTGGCGTGATGCAATGCAGGCAGAATTAAATGCACTCGAGACATCTCAGACTTGGTCAGTTGTTCCATTACCAGATCATGTGATGCCTATGGTTGTCGTTGGGTTTATAAAATTAAATATCATGCTAATGGAACTGTAGAAAAATATAAAGCGCACCTAGTCGCCAAAGGATACACCCAACGTGAAGGTATTGACTTCTTTGAAACCTTCTCTCCTGTTGCAAAATTTGGCACTGTTAAATTATTGTTCGCCATCACTACTATTAAAGGTTGGGAGCTTGTCCAACTTGACATTAATAATGCTTTTCTTAATGGCGATCTTTTTGAGGATGTTTATATGGAATTACCCCTTGGTTATCATGGTAAAAGAAAGTCCACAGTCACGGATCGACGGATGGTATGCAAGCTTCACAAATCTCTTTATGGTCTTCGGCAAGCATCTCGACTGTGGAATTCTAAGCTAACCCAAAGCTTACTCGCCTTGGCATGGCTCAGTCAAAATATGATTATTCTTTATTTAACATGGGCTTCGGTGATAATTTTCTTTGTTTTTTAGTATACGTGGATGATATTTTGATATCAGACCCCTCTTCCACATTGATTCAGCAATTGCAAGATCATCTTTGTCATTGGTTCAAGCTTAAGAATCTCAGGCAACCAAAGTACTTTTTGGGTCTTAAAATTGCTCGCTCAAAAACATGCATTGTCTTATCACAACGACATCACACTTTGCAACTTTTTGATGATGCTGGTAATTTAGGAGCTCGTCCAGTTCTTATTCCTATGGAACCAAGACATAATCTATCTAATACGAATGGAGATTTATTAGAAGATGCATCAAGCTATCGACGATTGATCGAGTGTTTATTATACCTTACATTGACTCGACCTGACATCACTTATGTAGTGCATGTATTGAGTCAATTTTTGTCTCAACCGCGTATTCCTCATCTTCATGTGGCACAACAAGTGTTGTGTTATCTCAAAGGAAAACCAGGACAAGGCTTATTCTTTTTAGCTTCCTCTGAGTTACAACTAAAAGCCTTTTCAGATGCTGATTGGGGCGCATGTCAAGATACTAGACGTTCTGTCACTGGATTTTGTATTTTCTTGGGCATTCTCTAATATCTTGGAAGGCAAAGAAGCAATCTCTTTGTTTCGAGATCATCTCTGTTGAATCGAATATCAAGTTCTCGCAGCTATTACCACTAGTGAAGTACTATGGTTTCAATCACAGATTTTGGTGTCGATGTTTCATCTCCAACAATTATTTTTTGTGATAATGAGGCTGTTACACATATTGCAACTAATCCTACATTCCATGAAAGAACAAAGCATATTGAGATCGATTGCCATTTTGTTCGTGATCATTGGGTGGATGGTCATATCAAATTGCTACCCATTAGGTCACGTCATCAGCTTGACGATGTTTTCACCAAGTCTTTGCTCTCAAGTTCGCTTACTGCTTATCTTTCCAAGATGTCTTTGATGGATATTCACAGTACATCTTGAGGGGGGAGTGTTGGATTTAGTTATATTTTCAAATTTTAAATAATCATGTGTTCATATCTAGTTGTTATAACGTGTAACATTTAGTTAAGATATTTACATAGGTTGTTGAGAGATTTTCTCTATCTCCATTTGTATATATACCATGTACACACTATGAGAACAATTTGAATGAGAAAGCTAGTTCTCTATACTATTTCTTTCAATAGTTTCTTCACTTTGTAATACAATTTGAGAAAAAAGGCATCACTAGCTTTCACTCGCGAATAACAATCCTAAATGTTGTAAGAGCAACAACTTACATGCAGGAGACCTCAGGAACTCGTTGGAGAATAAAAAACGCAAAAGGCCTGAAAAATGACCTACACTCATCTCAATACCTCCATCGAGCAAGTTTATGTAGATATGAGACTTTGTGATCTTTTTGAAAGACCACAACCTATGAAGGCGATTAATCGTGAGCAAAGCAAATTCTATCATTATCATAATGATCAGGGCATGCGACTTCAAAATGCATTGATATGAAAAAGAAGTCGAGAAACTCATTAAAAAGTGGTACCTATAAGAATATGTTGCACAACGATGCCCATAAAAAAGTTAAACCAACATGAAGATCACATTTGAAAGAAGGCGTTGCTTCAATAAGTGAAATAATCTCCTCTTTAATAAGATATGTCGACGCTTGTAATGATTTTCTTGTTAATAAACATTCTTCTGTTAGCTATACACATTGGTAAGGTTACATAACCGAATGGACACATGTCCTAGTTTACAACAATCAAAGACTAAGTAAACCACACCACACTCCCATGTAGTCAAGCAGTTGCCTAACTACTTGCCTCCTTTGCTGCCACCTGGCCTCGTAACTGCCATGACCACCTGGTCAATAGGCACATCTCCAATATGCTAGAGACTTGCTTGGACGTGCCCTGGTCATGCTCCAACCATGACCAAGGTAGTTGCCTAACCGCCTTAGGAACTGCCATGCTTGACTTGGTTCATCTATGCCTAGGAACGCTCCTTGATCTTAGGGTCGTGCTTGGTCATGCCTAGCTGAGCCTAAGCACCCTTGGGTGTGTGCCAGAGCCCGACTAGGTTCAGGTCCAACCAGCTCGGAGATGGTTGCATGACGGTCTTTGGGCAAGGCCTTGGCATGCATGCCCAAGGCCTTCTCTAGGGTCACCCTTGCCTTCCTGCCAATACCACCCTCAGGAGAGGTCCCTCCCCTATAGTAGATGTTAAGCCGTTCTTGGCCCTCCAACAAGGAACATCCAAAAGTAAGACCAATCATACTTTGACCTAGTCAACCCCAAAGTCAAGGAAAGTCAATCGTGCTCCTACCAAGGTCTTGCCTTGCCCGTGCCAAGGCATGACCTTACTCGTGCCAAGGTATGTGCCAAGCTTAAGGTACGCCCAAGTCGCTTCCGTGCTCTCCCCAAGTCACCGTTGTGCTCACACTAGGGAGAGCGCCTTATCCGCGCATGCTCACTTAGGTACGCGCGCCATGTCCATTAAGGTACGCGCGCCTTGCCAGCTAAGGTCTATGTCGTGCCACACCGTGCCCGCTAAGGTACGCGCTAAGGTATGCGTCGTGCCACACCATGCCCGCTAAGGTATGCGCTAAGGTATGCATCTTGTCACACCGTGCCCGTGAAGGTACGCGCCGTGCCACCCCGTGCCCGCTAAGGTACGCACTAAGGTATGCGCCTTGCCATGCCTTGCTCGCTAAGGTACGCGTCGTGCCACCCCATGCCCGCTAAGGTAGGCGTTGTGCCACTCCGTGCCCGCTAAGGTATACGCCTTGCCATACCGTGCCTGCGCCGTGCCAAACCTTGCGCACTTAGGTAAACATCGTGCCAACCTTGCCCATTTAGGTAAACACCATGCTAACCCTTGCCCACTTAGGTAAACACCGTGCCCACTTAGGTATGAGCTATGCACTGAACCTCAATCCGTCCCTTGAGTCCCCCGAAGCCTCCCGAGCCCACCAAGACTCGCTCATTTACTGAGTTATCATGCTGCCCAACCCAGCATGCTCCGGTCCAGCTATTGGGGTGGTAACAAACCTCCCTCGGCCGAAATGTTCGATTCCCTCATCGAACTGCTCGGTTCCTGCCGCTTTTAGTAGTCTACTATCTCCTTCTCAAACTGTCATAAGGTAGTGTCCCGTTCCCAAGTAGATTCCTCCACATCAACCCACTTGATCAAGTAGAAAATCCGCCGATTTTTCTTACTCTGACTACGCACCTCGTGGTTTAGAATTTGCTCGATCTCCCCTGCAAATTCCTTCCGTATCAAGGGTGGAGCTCGTCTGACTGCACTCCGCTTTGGATCCGCCTGATCTGAGTGGAAAGGCTTGAGGTAACTAACATGAAATATAGGGTGTACCTTCAACCTCTCTGGTAGCTTTAGCTTGTAAGCTACCCTTCCAACTCGCTTGACCACCTCAAATGGTCCCTCATATCGCTGAACCAAGCCCTTGTGTGTCTCCTTCTTGCTGAGCTTCTTCAAGATCTGAGAAGTGAGCTTCAACAAGTCCAAGTCTCCTTCTTGGAACTCTAAGGATCTCCTGTTCTGGTCAGCATACTTCTTCATTCGCTGAACAGCCTTAGCCAAACTGTCTTGGGTTGCCTCCTGCAACCCCTGTTTGCATCTTGCAAAGCGATAAGCCACTGGGCATAATCCCATCGACTTTGATTTTGCTACCTCGTGTGGGGTAGCTGGCTATTGTCCCGTCACCACCTCGAAATGACTCATCTCCGTAGCCGAACTCCTATGAAGATTGTAGCAAAATTGGGCAGAATCAAGCAGGTCCACCCAGTTGGACTGACTTGCATTCACATAGTGTCTGAGGTAGTCCTCCAACAAGGCATTGATCCTCTCCGTCTGCCCATCTGTTTGAGGATGATTGGCTGTCAAGAACTTCAACTCCAATCCCAGCATGTTGAAGAGGGCAGTCCAAAATCGCCCTGTGAACCTTGTATCCCGATCACTTATAATATCCTCCGGAATCCCCAAATATTTTGCCACATGTTTTAGGAATAACTCTGCAGCCATGTCTACATCACAATTATTCGGAGCAGCGATGAATGTTGCATACTTCGAGAATCGATCCACCACCACCATCACACTAGTCATCCCCTCCGTTTGGGGAAGACCAGTGATGAAATCCATGGAAATGCTTCTGAAGGGTCTGTCCGGTACTGGTAGAGGCTCCAACAAGCCTGCTGCCTTCCTCCTCTCTATCTTGTCTTGTTGGCACACAAGACAAGTCTGCACGTACAGATCCACATCCTCTTCCATCTTTGGCCAAAAGAATGAACGGGACAGGTGGGGTAAAGGTACGCTCCATGCCTGGATGTCCTACCCACCTTGCATCATGAGTCTCTCTCAAGAGTTCTCACCTCAATCCGCCTGTACTAGGAACATATGGACGTCCTCCTTTAGCATAAATGAATCCATCTTCGCACCAGAATCTTTGAATAACACCTCCAGCTACTAGTTTCACCAATTTCACACAAATTAGATCCTTGCCCGTCTTCTACTTGATTCGAGGCAAGAATTGGCTTTCAAGTACTGCAATTGCCGAGACCACCTCAGCTACCACCTTCCGACTAAGAGCATCAGGTACTGAATTAAGCCTCTCAGGCTTGTGTTCGAACTGTACATCGTACTCTGCCAAGAAGTTCAGCTACCTTGCTTGCTTTTGGGAGAGTTTCTTCTGGGTCATGAAGTATGTGATTGTCGCATTATCTGTGCGCACAATGAAACTCGTCCCAAGCAAGTAGTGTCTCCAAATTCTGAGGGCATGCACCACGGCAAGCATCTCCTTCTCATGGGCTGGATATCGATGTTCAGCGTCCTTCAGCTTTCTGCTCTCGAATGCAATGGGGTGTCCCTCCTTGACAAGCACCGCCCCCAAAGCCCTATCAAATACGTCGGTATGGACTTCAAAAGGAAGTTCAAAGTTTGGTAATGAAAGCACTGGTTCAGAGGCAATGACCTGCCTCAATTTCTCCATCGCCTAGTCGTACTTCTCTGTCCACGACCATGCACGATCTTTCTTCAAAAGATCTATCAGCGGCGCCACCTTCCTCTAGGAATGATCAAAGTTCAGGGACCTTTGTGGGTTTGGCCACTCCACAATTGCACGAATCTTCTCCGGATCCATCAACAGCTTTCCCTGACTTACAATATGACCAAGAAAAGTGATGGTTTGCCTTGCAAACTCACACTTCTTCTTTACAAACAATCGGTTAGCTCGTAAAGTAGTCAGAACTTTTCTCAAATGATTAACATGATCTTGGAGGTTCTGACTATATACAACAATGTCATCCAAATAGACGACTACAAACCGATCAATAAACTCCCTCAATACATCATTCATCAAGTGACAAAACGTAGCAGGGGTGCTTGTAAGACCGAAGGGCATAACAAGATATTCAAACAAACCATACGTCGTCACCATAGCCCTTTTTGGTTCATCTCCAGCAGCAATGCGAACTTGGTAGTACCCTGATTACAAGTCCAACTTGGTAAAGTACGAGGCACCGGACAAACGATTGAACAAATCTGCCACCAAGGGGATCGGGTACTTGTTCTTCACTATGAGCTTGTTCAAAGCCCTGTAGTCGACGCACATTCGAAGGGACCCATCGTGATTCTTCTGAAATAGGACTGGGGCTCCAAATGGTGCCTTGGATGGCTGAATGAACCCCGCATTCAGTAATTCCTCCAACTGTTTTCTCAGCTCCTCCAACTCCTTAGGAGCCATGCGATAAGGGGCCTAGGCTGGCGGTTTTGAGCCTGGTACAAGCTTAATAGCATGATCAATGGTTCTCTGTGGTGGTAGGTGTTTTGGCAACTCTGGAAGCATGACATCTTCAAAGTCCTCCAGCACACCAGCCACCATATCAGGGACCTCCACCGCAACTCCTGGCTTCATCTCCACCAACGTTACCAAATAGGTTGGTTGCCCTTTCCTTAGACCATATTTGAGTTGAATTGCCGATAGATGGGTCTGGTTATCACCTTCATTCCCTGTAGCATCACCAACAACAGGTACAAATCAAGGGTGGGACTTGTTCAAGATGAACAATCCCCTTAGGAAAGGCATGAGGGCAATACTCCTCGAATAGAGAAAATCGTTCCCTAGAATGATGTCAAAATCATCTAGAGGAACTGCCATTAGGTTGATCTTTCCTTCCCAAGATTCAACCTTGATGTCAACATTAGAGGCTATACCTTGGATTTGTTTGGCCTCGGAATTCACAGCCTTTATGCGACTGGAATTCTCAGCAAGTGTAAGCTCTAGCTTACCCACCATATGATCTACCACGAAGGAGTGTGTCGCCCCCGAATCCACTATCGTAAGGACCTTGTGTTGGTTCACCATCGCCTCCAAATAGAGCAATCCCTCTGATTTGCTTGGCCTTGCTTGTTGAATGGCATTCAACAACTGTAGTGGGTTCATCCGAGTCTCAGCAGTATTTTCTGCAATCAAGGAAAAAATTTTCTCCTTCTTTAGACACTCCCGTGCCCGATGAGGCCCATTGCAACCCTTTGAGGATGATGAGGGTTGTGCATCTGCTTTGGGTGTCGGCTTTGAGTTTAGCTTCTTTGAAGGAAATGACTTCTTCTCGCCTTTCTTTGAGCACTTCTTGTGGGGCTTTTTCTCCTTGTTCTTCCGTTCCGAAGGTGAAGAACTAGTCTTGAAATCGACAAGACTATCAACAGCAGCTATCGCTCCTGGCAAGTCCTTCACACCTTGCCTCCTCAACTCGGCTTGTACCCATGTCTGCAAGCCAGTTGTAAAATTGAAGAGTTTGTCCTCTTCGGACATGTTCTTAATGTCCAGCAGCAAAGAGGAAAACTCCTTCATGTACTCCCGAACGGAACCCGTCTGCTTCAGCTTACGTAAAGCCTCCATCGCTTACCAAGCTGCATTAGTAGGCAGGAATTGATCCTTCAATTCCCGTTTCACCACCACCCACTCGATGATCTTCAGCCTCCCAGCAGCAGCATCATCGTCAACTCTGGTTTTCCACTAAAGCTTTGCATCTCCCTCCAAGTACATTGAAGTTAGGATGACCTTCTGATCATCTAGAGTCCGCACCGTGGCAAAGTACTGCTCCATGTCCCAAAGAAAGTTCTCTAGTTCTTTGGCACTTCGCTTACTAGAGAACTTCTTTGGTTCAGGGACTTTGGTTTCGGTAGCTTTGCCGTTTCCCCAATGTTTGAGGTTCCACCCACAACCTTCTTGAGTAGACTAACCTCCACAGCAATCGTCTATGCTGTGTTAGTAGTAAGTTCACTAACTGCACGAACATCAACAACTAGCTCGTCAAAACGAGCCTCCCAACTAGAGATCATCCCCATCTGAGATTCCTCCCTAGCCACCAACAAAGCAATAAGTGTTTCCAAGCCTCCAACTCGCTCCGCCAAGGAAGAGCTCTGAGCCTCCTCCCTTTGCACACTGAGGGTTGCCATGAGCTGCTCCAAGTGAAACACCCTCTCACTTAGATCAACAGCTGCTCGAGTCGCCATCGTTGCCAAACGAGGCTCTGATACCAATTGTTACGGGGTTACTGATAAGAGGGTTTATCCTAAGGAAATTTTTCTCACTCAATACCACTCCGTGGTACCTAAGGACCACCTTAGTATAGCACTCCAATAACTTTCACACTAACAAGCAACAATAGGCACAAAAGGGAGCTTTACTAATATTTGAATGATCGGTTACAACTCTACCACCTTATGTTTCCCTAAGCATAAGGGGCTGGCTTTATAGCAAAACAGCCTGAAACGGTTACATAACCGAATGGACACATGTCCTAGTTTACAAGCATCAAAGACTAAGTAAACCATACCACACTCCCATGTAGTCAAGCAGTTGCCTAACTGCTTGCCTCCTTTGCTGCCACCTGGCCTCGTAACTGCCATGACCACCTGGTCAATAGACACATCTCCAATGTGCTAGGGACTTGCTTGGACGTGCCCTGGTCATGCTCCAGCCATGACCAAGGTAGTTGCTTAATCGCCTTAGGAACTGCCATGCTTGACTTGGTCCATCCATGCCTAGGAACGCTCCATGATCTTAGGGTCATGATTGGTCGTACCTAGCTGAGCCTAAGCACCCTTAGGTGCGTGCCGAAGCCCGACTAGGTGCGGGTCCTATCGGCTTGGAGGTGGTTGCATGACTCTCTTTGGTCAAGGCCTTGGCATGCACGCCCAAGGCCTTATCTAGGGTCACCCTTGCCTTCCTGTGACGGCCCCAAATTCCACAACCCTATAATCGGGTGTCGCCCTGGCTGGACCCGCGCGAACCCCTAAGCTAATCTCGCTGAGTCGCGCGGGGCCAATGAGCCTATCCTTACCATTCAATCATTTGTTAATTATTTGAAAGTGAAATCAATTAATTAGCGAGTTATCAAAGTAATAAGCGGAAGCAATTAATCTCAACTAATCAATCAATTTCGAAAGCTCTAAGTTAGGACAAAAACCTAGGGTGTGAGAACCTCGTATATCATATATGTCATATATAGCAAAGAGAGTATCATCGAAGTCATAATATCCAAGAATCTCTCAACCCATAACCCCGTGTACAAAAAAAATAATATAAGTAACTAATACAACCAAAAAGTCACGTATGTCAGCAGAGGAGAGCCGCTCAAAGTATATTGCCTAATTGCACGGCCTTTCCTTTGCCGGACTGCAGATCTGCACTCGGTCAAATACAAGAATGACGAGCCCAGGTAAGTAACGCCAAGCAGGAACAACAATAAATACAGCATTTCGAATTAAATAAATGAACAGTCAATTCATGCAGATAGAAAGAAAAGGACAAGGAGCGCATGAATATATAAAGATTGTGAATAAATAAGCAATCGAAATTGAGTGTCCCAGAATACAAAGGAAAGGCACAAGTGGTCCCGAATTAAAGTCGTTAAGCCGATGACAAAATCTCCTCAAAGGCTAGAAGTCGAGGACAGAATCTCCTCCAAGACTCCTACGCGAATGCAGAGTCCCCAACAATTTAGTAGAGAACTCTCACTCCGTACATGTCATTACAATCAATCACGTATCCCCAGCCGTAAACCCCAGTATAAAACACCGCGAGCCCGGAATTCTGCAAAGATCACACTTGACACACTTGCCTTAAGACAACTCATATGAATGGAATATCAAAAAGGTATTAAAACAATATCAATAAATAATTCAAAGCTCAAGAAATAACTGTAGTGTTCCTCACTGGTTTACTTACCTCGATCCAAGCTAATTCGCGCTAACACGGACTCCGACATGCCCCTTACGGTCCCCGTGTGTATAATAATCCTGATAATGCAATTTATATCAATTTCCTTAATTTCCTATCATTTTTCCAAAATTTTAGCTATTTTTGCCAAATTTCACGTTTTCTAAGGGAAAAACCTCGACAAAACGTCTCGCAAAAATCCCGAATATTTCACTTTTCGTAGAAATTCCCAATTTCTCTTTATTTGATGAAAATATAATTTTCTAGAATTTTTTAGAATTTTTCCTGAATTTTTTTTCTATTTTTCTGGAATTTATTTCAATTAAAATCAATTTTAATATATTTAATTGAAATAAATAATTTTTATTAATATAATAATAGGTGGGTGGGTCGCGGGTCGGGTCAGGACCAGCCTGACCGGGTCTGACCGGTCAAATCAGGTTTGACTGGGTCAAACCCGGTCCAACCGGGTCTGACCGGTCCACCCGGGTCGGACCCGGTCCACCCGGGTCAAACCCGGTCTGACCCGGTCAACCCAGGTCAGACCCGGTCTAACCCAAATCGGGTCAGGTCACCTTGACCCGGCCCGGTTCTCTTTTCATCTTCTTCATTTGTTCTTCCAGCGAACAACAGAGCCTTCCCTTTTTTTTTCTTTCTTTCTTCTTTCTTTTCTTCCACAACAACATTAACAACAATAACACACACTTCACCATCATCATCACCACCATTTTCACCATTTAAATCCATAATCCCCTCAACGACAACCTCGACAACAAATCTCGGAAACAACCACAACGACAACACCCACAACGAAATCAATAACTTACCTGGATTTCGCCTCGACGTCGCGTCCACGCTCTCCGTGAACCGCCGCTTTCCTCCCCTTGGTTTCTCCTTCTCTTGATCGATTCCTCTCTTTCTCCCAATTTTTTGATAGAAAATGGGGTTGTGGTGATAGTGGTGTGATGAAATTTGGGTATTTTAGTCAAATGACCAAAATACCCCTCATCCTTATCCATACCCTTTACAACTTTATTGCCCTTTTGGTCTTTTCACAATTTCACCTACCAACTTTGATAACTCAATTGGGTGACTTAGTTGACTTTTGGTCTTTTGATCTCATCCATTTCAAACAACACTCAAAGCTTCCCTCGAGTATTCTCGCACCCGACTCATAACACTAACTTTGTTCGTCGCGTCACCACAGATGTACCGATGTAACAAACAGACTTTACAACCTTTTAATTATTATTTATTTAATATTTTGTCAGTGTTTCTAATTAAATTTTTTCCCCGGACTACTAACGCTCGTACACAACGCCTTTACCCGTTAAAAACTTAAAATCGCACAAATGAAATATAATATAATACAAACACCATACAAAACTAACATACCTCGACGTCGACGTCTGAGAATTGATGATTGTACTACGGCGTGAGCCAACATATCACCTGTATTGATATGTGGCATGAGTTACATTTTTAGGGTCGTTACACTTCCTACCCATACCACCCGCAAGAGAGGTCCCTCCCCTATAGTAGATGTTAAGCCGTTCTTGGCCCTCCTATAGGGAACATCCAAAAGTGAGACCAATCATACTTTGACCTGGTCAACGCCAAAGTCAAGGAAAGTCAATCGTGCTCCTGCCAAGGTTTTGCCTTACCCATGCCAAGGCATGACCTTGCTCGTGCCAAGGTATGTACCAAGCTTAAAGTACACCCAAGTCGCTTTCGTGCTCTCCCCAAGTCACCGCTATGCTCGCACCAGGGAGAGCGCCTTGCCCGCGCATGCTCACTTAGGTATGCGCGCCGTGCCCGCTAAGGTACACGCGCCTTGCCCGCTAAGGTCTGTGCCGTGCCACACTGTGCCTGCTAAGGTACGTGCTAAGGTATGCGCCTTGCCACACCGTGCCCGCTAAGGTATGCGCCGTGCCACCCCATGCCCGCTAAGGTACGCGCTGTGCCACTTCGTGCCCGCTAAAGTATGCGCCTTGCCATACCATGCCCGCGCCGTGCCAAACCTTGCCCACTTACGTAAACACCGTGCCAACCTTGCCTACTTAGGTAAAAACCGTGCCAACCCTTGCCCACTTTGGTAAACACCGTGCCCACTTAGGTATGAGCCATGCACTGAACCTCAATCCATCCCTTGAGTCCCCCGAAGCCTCTCAAGCCCACTGAGACTCGGTCATTTGCTGAATTATCATGCTGCCTAGCCTAGCCCCAGCATGCTCCGGTCCAGCTATTGGGGTGGTAACAGTAAGCTACAAGCTTGAGGCAACATATCACTAAACAAATGTGCCATGTACATTCAACAAGTGTTGCATGCCCAAACATAGGCGGAGTGCCTAAGGCTACACACCCTAACATAGGCAAAGAGCCAAAGATCATGAACCATAAAAAAAGACCTACATTGCAAACTCAACAAGAGCCACGCTCCTAAACATAGGCGAAGAGTCTAAGGCCACACTCCCAAACATCGGCAAAGAGCGTAAGGCCATACGCAGCCATTAATGGAGTAACATTGTTAACTCAATAAGGGCTACACGACGAAACATAGGCGGAGATCCTAAGGCCACGAGCCCAAACATAAACGAAAAGTCTAAGGCTACGCGCCTAAATATAGGCGGAGAGTGTAAGGCCACACGCCCAAATATAGATGGAGTCCAAGGCCATGCGACCAAACATAGGTGAAAAGCCTAAGGCCACGTGCCCAAACATAGATAGAAAGCCTAAGTGGGGTAACTCTTTATTTGACTCACATACTAGTCGTTTGAGACCGTTCTATCGGCACCACAAAGAATTGGTAAGTTCTAAGTTGGTAACTCTTTATTTGACTTGCACAACTTTACTAGAAAAACAAGTCTATAGATTAATTGTGTTTACATTCAAATAAACATTTTGTTATGTATTTTAAAGACTAAGGTACTTGGTCGACCTCCCACTGCTTCTGAGTTGTACAATAAGGTTCACACGGAGAAAGATGGGTCTACATTTGTCGATCAGATATCGAAGACGGTTTACGTAAAAAAAGTCAGTTTAAATATTCGGTAGAATTGATAAATTTCCCTAATTGATTTTAATCCCTAATTAATTTGTGAATAAGGCCATGTTGTTTTTTATATAAGAAAGGTTGTGTTGTTGTGTTGTAGAATTAACAAATTCATTACTTTTTTGGCATATTCTTACACTCGTGCAGGACAAATTTTTTAGATTACGCGATGAGGCCCTTTCGCAATGAGATCTGGAGTCTTTCGAACCATTAATCGATGAGGACCAAATTATTAATGAGACAATAGGCAAACACTGTTGGGCTTTGGGGTTCATGCACAGCGGAGATTTCAAAACTATTTTGAGAAAAACCCCAACAGGATGCGAATCTGATTCCATTAAAACACGTTTATACTATGAAAACTTAATCATACCTCACTCGCAATGTACCTTTCTGAAGGTTAATCGATCTCTAAGGCGCTGCCAATAACGAACGCCCTCTATCAGGAGTCCACACACGAACGGCGGCCGAGATTTGAAGTGCTAGCTTCGAGAGAATACCAAACCTTTTTGTTTCTCTCCAAAACAATCTAGAGCATACCAAAAACCTTAAGTCGTTTCTTAAAATGAAAATAGAGTTTCAGCCTTTTTTAAATCTTTCGTGTACTTGTATTCTAACTTAAAGCGTCTATTTATACAACCTTTGTATATAGATGGTTAAGTAAATTACACATATACCCTTACTTAAAGAGGTATAAGTGTAATACACTACAAGGACGTTTCTGTCATGAATTTTATCATATAAAACTCATTCTTCCGAATCATTTTACAATCTCGCAAAACCATTCTTAGTGTGCAACCCAATAGGCTCATACAACGTTGGCAATGTACCAAAACACATTTTGGTATACAAGTCATAAGCGGCCTCTAGCAAGAAATTATGACTACCCAAGTTGTACGAATATCAAATCGATACAACCTAATCAATAGTGTATATAACATCCTTTTGTCACACGATATTATTTTGATCAAACATAAGGCATGGAATTGTCATCCAACATGTTCAATCGTACTAGTCTCGATTTCTAGGTAGACTGAAAACATCTAAGTGACATTGATCAATATCAATTCACTTAGACCAGCCCTTTTAACAGTCTAACACATCGAGGGATCCACTGGATATCTCTCTTTATATGAAAGGGACAAATTCTATCTCGATTACGCAATTTCACCACATTATTCACACAGTAACCAATCACAACCTTTATAATCGTCCGGTTAAAGACAACGTTTGATTGCGTCAAATCACTGTATTCCTAATGTTGAAGTCTCTGGTAATCTCAAGTCAAAGGACTGAAAAATATACCTATCATGAGAAGCAACTATGACTTAATCCATGTGATGTTCTTATAGCGGGTCGGTCCAGTACTTTGTACCCTAACAAGTACTCATGATCTTAATTCGAATGATCGTCATATGATCATCAATCAAGACTCACACTAGTCTTAGTTCATTATAGTTCCCAGTATAATAATCGACTAGGGACATTTAGGATATTTCTGTAAATACCCATGGATCTTATTATAATGTAAACATGCAAATCAATTATAATAAACAACAAATGAAATCCTCTATTTTATTAACTAAAATGTATTCATAAAGACTGTTAATGGATTGACCTAGGATACATTTCCCAACAAACACGACCTAAAGGGTCGAGTGTACGATTTCGGCAGTTAGGCATCGATTTCTTACGATCTCAGACACCATCATATAGAGTTAATGATGCCAAATTGTTGTGGGAAGAGTATGAGAAGCTTCATGCGCAGTTGGTTTGACAAATGCAAGGTGAGATCAGGAAGAGCGGGAACGTCGACAACAAGTGATGGAGGATATGGAGGCTCGACATCTGCAAAATCAAGAGGATGATCGGGAGAGTCATCAACAAAATTTGGAGCGTTCGAGGAAAGAAATAAATAATTGTTTTGCAAGGCTCAAGAAACTAGTAGTGAGGGCGTACATCATGGAGATATTAGACACACCTCTTCTGCGACTCCACATTGTGATTTGATAAAGTCAGATCGGGATTGACATTCGTGAGGATGTATATATCCCTCAAATGTCGACCACTATTGTATCGACCCATTTTCCAAATAGACCGACACGAGGGCCAATGCGGATCTACAGTCTGTCTTAAAAGTAACAGTTGTGCTCTACATTGTATTATATCCTCCATTTTATCTTTTTAAACCTTATTAATTATCAATTTACTGATTATGTCTTATTGAAATCAAATCATATTTTAAGTCATCATAAGCAAATTATCACACAGCGGAAGCCTTACTAACACATTTACTTGAATAATGGTACTATAAATGTGTAACATAAACCATAAAACCTACTGTAGAAAACCCATATATAACCATAAATATCTCTGAAGTCTCAAAAGATCAATATATACAAGGTTTCTCACAAATCCCAATCCCAAAATGAAAAAATATATATATATATATATAATATAAACGTACGAGTCAGGCAATCTCTGATCAATGGTACCCTGGCAGCTTGCCCTTGCCCCTACTCATACTAGGATCTGCACTCAAGCCATCACAAAAGGTAGATGATGAGTCCAGAGTGAGTATTCCCAAGGAAATTAAGTGAGCAATATTGAAAGTAAATATTGGAATTTAAACAAAGCTATTAAATAAACATGCGAAAATAAATATACGCAACTAAGCTCATCGCATGAATAGATAATAGGGAAAGCTCAAAGTGTGTTCCTAGCCCCTAGGGTCGACTACCACCATACTTTGGACTCTTCCACAAAATACTTGCCAGCGAGTCCAACTCAAGTAGGGCCAATATTGGATCCGCTCGATGGCGGCGTTACACCTACGACGCATCGACACGTTGCACGACGTGACACTCGGTCATTCTATTCACCAAGCTCGATCATTAGCAACATGTTATGGTGTAGTGGATACACACACTAGAATGGGACGGAAGGAACCCAACTCAACGTCCATCCATATAATCACAATCCAAGAATAGAGTATTGAAATGAAAGAAATTGAATTCAAAATGCAAAAAAAGTAAATACTCAAGTAATTTCAGTTGGGATACTACACACCTCAAACCGCACTCCAACTAACCCCAAACGTCACCAAATCATGCTCACAATGCGTGTCCAATCTCCACAATTTCACCTAAAACCATTAATTCTCGATAAATTGAATAAATTCCTAAACCTTGTAAATCCGATTAAATACCAAAATCATCGATCAATCCATCATTTGAATACCCCAAATAGACCATATAGGTCCCTAATTCAAACTCCAATTGGTAAATTTATTTTTAAAATTTTTAGTTCAAAACTGTCCAAAAACGCCGCCGAGACGCCGCCATGTACAATCCTGCACGGCGCCTTCACGGTGTGTTTCCCCATTTCCTCACATTTCCACTCAGCTCAAGATGTCGCCGAGTTTTTGTTCTTCACGACGTATCCACGGCGTGAGTTCTAAGTCACTGGCTGAGACGTACGTGGGTGACGCCGTGAGTTTATCTCATTACTACGCCTCTCGTGGCATCTCTGCCAGTGGTGGTTTTTAGGATTTTCAAACCCCTTCACTTGTCGTTGGGGTTCGTGCTCGTCCAACTATCGCATTAAAACACTAATAAACCGTTTCCCATTGAAACCCCTCGACAAAGTTCGTCCAAAACTAAAACCCCGACAAAAAACCATTTGAAACCCTGGTTTTGTTCCAAAATTCCATATCCAACTCAACTCTTCCACCAAAACTCATATAAATACTCAACAAGACATTCAAAATCCATAGCAACACCTCCCAAAACCGGTGTGCTCAATTCGATTCCCGAAACCCACGTCAACACATGAGAAAATTACGCCGAAATGTAAGAAAGAGATGTGGATCGAAGATCTAACCTTTTGTTCGATTCCTTCCAACTCTTGAGCTCCAAATCACAACTCAAACTCACAAAACCCTCCACACCACCTCCATTTTCGGATTTCACCATGAGAGGAGAGAGAAAAGTTGATAGATGAGTGAGAAATTTGGATATTTATAAGAAAATCTCATCCTAACACAATCTCCCATCTCTAGGCTCCATCCAATGGACACAAATGGGTAACAAGTCCATCTTTATGTGACTTATACGTGTGACACCCACTATTGACTTGCCTTGCTCAAACAAAACAATAAACCTTCGAGTGTTCCAATACCTGAGTCTCGTACGTAACCTCGCATCCTCCGCGTACTTTCGCACCATGAACTCATATACATCGTTATTTAATTAATTATTTAATAAATTTTACCATTTATGTGTGTATTTAGTTCCCCGACCTAGTGCACTATCATTTGCTACCCGATTCCCGTGTTTTCACGCTTTTCGGAGCGAATGTCCGTCACACAACCTCACACGTCAATTATACAATAATTAACATACATCACGATGCCAATAACGTAATTACTAATAAACATCGCAAGATAAATCACAACACATAAATTTACTATTTACCTAACTCCAAGTGTGCCCTGACCTATCAGCGGGTCCACGAGCATTTGATCTGTCTACCACGTCTATAAACACGTCATTAATAACGATGAATTAACTTTGGGCTGTTACAATTCTCTCAACCAGGTGAAATTTCGTCCCAAAATTTAAATTAATAACCAAGCACTTACTAGCAAATAGCTGAGGGTACCGTTGCCTCATCGTAGTCTCAAGTTCTCAGGTGAGTCCCTCGATCTCGTAATGCTGCCAATGAACCAAAACCTTCGGGATCTCCCTATTCCTCAACATTTGCACTCTACGATCTAAAATCTTAACTAGTTGTTCCTCATACGTGCCATCAGGTCGTACCTCTACCTGCGTGACTTCAACCATAGGTCTCTAAATAAATGAATAAACATTCGATTACATGGACAAACTATGCATGAATTAAACTGTAACATTCTCAAGGGTTTTATGCACGTGTAAACTCGCACTCCGTCTTCCCGGACCCATCAATCCGACCCGCCTAGCTCCCTGGTGTCCGAGCTATAGTTCCCTAGTCCTTAAAGTGCATTTATAGTGATTTGTATTAATTAAGTGGATTTTTTATTAATTAGGCTCGATTTCATTTTTAGAAGTTTAGGGGGTTCTGGTACCTAGTGCGCTAGTTAGGGGAATTAGCGCGCTAATTGACCTTCGAGCACGAAAGATCATCATCTTCCCCAGCGTGCCTAGCGCGCTAGTGTTCATCACCTAGCGCGTTGTGTGTGATCTGCCCAGAATTTTCAGAAACTGATTCTGAGTTTTTCTGGTTCCTAACACCTCAATTCATCATATAAACCACTCACACACTCCAACCGCATCAATTTCCTCTCCAAAACACCAATTAAACAAGTTTTTCACTCAAAATAGAGGATCAAAGTGTGCATATTTTTGAAATTCGAAATCACCACATACTCATTTTGTGCACAAATCCGATTCTAAGTGACATGATTCATCAAAACCAACCTCAAGAACATCAAATCTAGCAAAAACAGTGATGAAATCCTCATGCAAATTCGAGTTACTTCAAAACACCCACAAAACCACATTTTATCAAAATTTCAAATTTATGAGGGATAGATTACCTTGGATCTACATTGTTCCTCCTCGAATTCACTCTCCAATAACTGATTTCACTCCTCCAACACTAGATTTCCTCTCACAAAGTTCTCAAAATTGTTTGGAAAGTTTGGTTTTTGCATGGACGCCACTGATCGTGATATATATAATCTGTGTTGTAATCTGATGTGTGCACGTATCCCGAGGACAATCTAATGGTCACTGGTTACCCTGTGTCACTCATTACCCATACACCTTATCATGACACTACAGTCCTTGATTCACCCTGTTGTGCATCTCGAGAATTATCCTATGCACCCTGATTTTCCTAGCTACAACTTTAGGAAATGAATTAATAACCTTGATTTAGCTCACACACCTTAGATTTGACCACCAAATAAATCATAAAAATCATATGTGGGGTCACACTAGCTCTCAGCTACCCAACAAACCATGTCCCGTACCTCGGCTACCCAATACCCAGTCCCTGACACGCATTTTGAGACATATACCCGACACGTGACCTTGCTCGATGTCAACATTCACACATGCGATGTTTATATATATAAAATAATTAATGCACTTAACATCGCAATACTAGGCATCACACCATGCACAAATATCATAAATATAACCTGGGTTCCCACATCTGAGTCACCCAGCTGTCCACGTAATGCCCGAATTAACCGCTAATCATCGTGATTAACATTAATATACAATTAAATTAATTTGGGCCATTACAGGTCACACATAATATAGTCCAACGTACCCAAATCCATACATACACCATAAAAGCCAAATACGTCGGCAAATCCAATAACCAACCTTTCAAACTGAAGCAAACGCCAGTATAAAGGTGCAATGAACAGCAAGTAACAGTAAATAGATGAGACGACGTAATTAAATACTTTATATGTATTTTTGTTGGAGTTTACGCACCACAAATCGCACTTCAAAGTCCCGAAAATACCTCGATGTGACCCCTGCAACGCTCCTGACTATCACCTTATAGTCCCTAAGTCCCCTAAGGTTATTTATCATCGTTACAGGTCGATTTAAGGTTGTTTGATATGTGATGAGATACTTCATGGGGTGCACCGCTTACGTTTTATAGTTCATCCAGGTTGAACCAAGATGTATGTTGATGTGTGTCGTCTTTTTTGGTGGCCGAGGAAGAAAATTGATGTTAGTGACTACGTTCGAGCATACGAGATATACCAGCGAGTTAAGGCTGAGCATCGGAGACCTGGTGGGTTACTACAACTATTTCCTATTCCTCGGTGGAAGTAGGAGCATATTAGCCATATACTTCATCGGTGGATTACCTCGATCTCATCGCGGCTATGATAACATTTGAGTGATTATGAACAGGTTGACTAAGTCCATGCACTTCTTACCAATCTCTACAACATACTAAGTGAATAAGTTGGCGAATTTGTACGCGAGAGATAGATAGTTCAACTGCATGGTATTCGTTGTCGATTGTGTCAAACAGAGGGTCACAGTTTACATCACAGATTTGACTGGGTATGCAGGCACGGTTTGCACATGGTTAGACCTCAATAGCTCCTATCATTCATAGATTGATGGATAGTCAGAGAAACTAATCCAGATACTTGAGGATGTGTTGAGGATGTGTGTACTAAAGTACGGATGGTTCTTGGGAGGAGTCTGTAACACCCCATTTTCTTAACAATAAACAAAAATGAAATTTTTTTTAAGAATACTAAGAACAAAGCCATGTTTCAAGTTCTCAAATGCAGCGGAAATAATAAATCATTAAATTTATTTACAAAATACATGTTTAAGTCTTAGATTGATAAAACTCATGTTTTAAATGGAAATACATTTAAAATTCATAAATGGGGCATTACTTATCTCGATCTATGAGTATCCATTAGATTCACTCTCACAGAGAGCTTTAAATTTCTTCGCATGTACCTATGCTTAAAAATAAGACAACTATTATAGTAGTAATGTCATGCCTTTATTAATGAGGTGAAAACTATATTACTACACATTTATTTTACAAATGGAGATAGTACATTAATTACAATTACAAATCCACATGATAGTCATTGATCCATTTGCCATTCCATATAATCTATAAAAACTTAAATCCATGCTATCTATAATCATTATAAGTATGTGTTAAACCGGTTTCCCTCTCAACCTTCAATAGCTTGTGTAGCCGTTGATGAGACAATAACCACCTTCCAACTAACTCTAGGTCACCAACTCTATAGTAATAACATTAATTAAACCTTATAAAATCCTTAACCCTCTTAGCCTCAATCGACATAACACTGCAGGAAGTAAATGCAATCGTCGGCTACTTAATCATAGCCAGAGTAATAATTATCACCTCTACAAGCACTACAACTTGTACTATCCCCTAGCCCTGTGTCTTTAAAACTGGTGCCAATGCGGTAATAGGAGCTACAACTGCATGATTAGTAGTGCAGCCAATACAGTAGTCGGTGCCGATATCGTGACCACCTGAACATAAATCATATCCATAAACTCCGCGAACCATGCCTCCTGGACTCCAGACCTATCATTGCTCTGCGATGAGACTGCAGAGTCAAAGTATCCCTAATCGAGTCACTCATATCACCGACATCGGGTTGGGTAGTAGTAGGTTGTCCATCCATTAGAATCTGCATCGAAAAACATACATCGAATCAACCTTGGGTATATACACGTATACCATATGTATTATATAATTAAAACAAACACGTATATAACCCTAACACTACCCACCTCACAGTCACTTTCCAACTAGAGTTTTAAGACAATTACATCGGGTTTCCACATTTAAGGTTTATTTATTAAGTTTTATGCTCTTTAATTTAACTTTTCCGAGGTTCATTTGAAAACCTCGCTCTAATACCAACTATGACAACTCAAAATTTGAGGCCACCACATCATGCACTGCGGGCCCACATTTTACCTAGTCACTGGCCTTGTTGTGTCCCATGCGCACCACGTCGTCGATAACCCCATTCAAGCCTCATGTTATGGATAATCTATATCATTTTCATTTTAAGTTAGTCAATGGACTCATTTCAGTTGTTTAAAATCATAATTTAATCATCAAATATATATAGCCTCAAAATATATATATATATAGCGGAAGACTTTTCAAACATGATAATCAATTAAATAAGCAAATCCATGTTATAAAAGCATCAACCTAATGTGGAAAACCCATAAAAGATGTACCATGTATATATACGATAATCAAAAGCTACAAAATGTTAAAATATACATGAACTAGTGTTTCACAATGTTTTCTCAATCCTAACTAAAAACAAAATATTAAAACAAACGTACGAGTCAATCATCTGTGATGGACAGTCACAAGTAATCAACTAGTTTTCCTTTGCCTCTGCTCGTATTATGGTCTGAACTCAATCATCACAACAACATAGATGTCGAGTCCAGAGTGAGTAATCCCATGGAACTTCACTAAGTAATTATAAAAATAAATAAAAGAATCATAAAGACTATTGAATAAACATGCGAAAAGTAAACAGAAAATTGTAAATTGATCATCGCATGAATATAAAATAGTGAAGCTCAAATGTGTGTGCTCAGACTAGAAACATACTTCAGATTTTCCCCAAGCACCGCCAATGAATAAACTCAAAAATAACTGAAATCCTGATCCTCTCGATGGTAACGTAGAACATGAGACACCGACATATGTATAGTAAAAGCAGCTTGAGTAGATTATCCACCGAGTAATATAATACATATGTTATGGTCTAGTGTGCCATAAACACGCAATAGAATAAACCCTAGTGGGAGTAAACTCAACCAACCGTATAAAATAGTAACACGGAAATGAAAATATTGAATAAATAAATTGAAACTAATAAAGAAACAAGTGCTTAAATGAATTTCAATTGGGTTACTATACACCTCAAAATCGCGCTCCAAATCCTTTAAAACGATCCTTTCACGCCTCCCAATGCGTGTTACATACTCTCCAATAATATCCTAAATCCCTAATTTTCAAATAATCAATTAATTCCTAAAAACTTGAAAATCCCAATTCAAGTTTATATGTCAATTCTACCATTTTTAATTCACTTTATACTCGGTAGTAATCCCCAGGATAGGCCCACAATAGGCCGAGACAATTAGATAAAGTGTCTAAAAAAAAATTTATTTTGGACTATTTGATGTCGTGGACATTTTGCCCAAAACGCCACCCACGACGCGTATCTGACGGCAGCGAGCTGCCCAGTTTACGTCATGGGCTAATGACCACAATGCCACTAGCGGCGAAAAATGAGGCAGGGAGACTGTTTCGGGGGTTTTTGGCACCTTTGGCTTGTCACCGTAATATGAACTCGTTCCATCCTCCTATGGTTCTCCAAATCAACAATAAGGTATCATCAAACCTCGATAAACCTCGATCAAATCGATAAGCTCGACGAATCTCGTCAAAACGTCGATAAAACCCCTTTTTCATAACCAACAACAACCTCAACAAATCAACCAATATAGCTCAAAACCACAAATTAAAAACCATATCAACTCCCACAAATCCAATGAACTCAACTCACAATTTGAACCTTGCACCGAAACCCGCAAAATTATAATCGAAAGTTAAAAAATGGAGAGGGAATGTGGATCTAAACTTGGATTTTCAATTTCCTAGCCAATACTCCTCCAATCTTCACAAAAAATTACAAAATCCTTACAAAGCTCCACCAATTTTTGGATTTGTTTTTGAAGAGAGAGAAAAGGTGATGAAAATCTCATCAAAATACATTACATATACACCCATCTTGATCTAATGTGTTGTACCTATCACAAGGCATCTCTAATGGCCAACATTTGGTCAATTTAGTCCACATAAGTGACAAAATTAGTGACTTGGTTTCTTGGTTTTATCCTTTCCAAAGCAATAATTATTGATTTCTCTCAAACATTTTGATACCCGACAACGCACCATGACTCACGCCACTTTCATACAATCGCATTCCTAATCTGACTAGGACACGGTTTATATTAATTATTTAACACATTTATTTGTTTATTATGTGTATATCATTCCCGACCTAGTGTACTTGTAATTCATCTACCCAATATCGGTATATGCATTGACATGCTTTTTGAGGCGAATACCCATCACACTATCTCGCTCGGTAACAACAATACAAATATACAAATGCGATGTAAATTAACATAATTAAATATACACATCACAAATTAGGCAAAACATCACACAAAATTGACTATTTACCTAGTCGGACGTGTCTTGGCTTATCAGCGGTGTCCACGAGGTTTTAAACTAGCATTCACGTCTAAGAAATATGCAATAATACGACATAATTAAAATTGGGTCATTATAGGTTGTTATAAGTTTAGGAAATTCCCGTGCTTTTGTCATGTTACGTGATTCGATTTTTTGTTAGAGTTGCACTATAGGCATCGAGTTATTTATGAGGACACGAGGGCAATTTAAATTAGTATTATTTTCCAATTATTAATGGAAATGGCTCTAGGTCACTTACCATCATCACTCCTAATTGAGCCCTCGCCAACATCGTACTTCACAAGCTATTGAAAAAATCACCATACCATTGTTTATTTTGCAAACCGTATTTCTATCCTTCTTTAGGTTTGAAATTGAGAGTTATTTTCCTATTTTAGGTGGAAATGGTGGTTTTAAAGAAATTGTTTTGTGAAATGTAGGGTATCATCGATTTAGGGGAGATGCAATTTTCTTTTTCAATATTTTTGTAGTTTTTATGATTTTTTTGAAACTAAAGTGGAAAATCTTAGTTTTTTAGTGGTTTGGCATTACAAGTTGAAATTTCTAGTTTGAGATTCAGTTAGAGCGCATCGAACCTATAGTTCAACGACTTATGATAACGACTTATAATTGGAGAGTCCCTCAAAGCTCAGTAAATCTCTAATCTAGTGACCTTTAGTTGGGGAGTCGTCCGGATACCACTGAATCTATAGTTAGAGTTAGTCAAATCCCACTAAATCTATAGTTGGAGAGTCAATCAAACGCCATCAATCCTCTAAAACGATTCACAAGTGAAGCACAAACATCAAGAGTAACCAAATAAAACAAAATAGCTAGCTTAAACAAATCACATCAACTCAAACCAAATTATCTTAATCTCACATCAACAAATAAGACGATACTTCAATCGAGTAACAACGATCGAAGGTGTGTGAACACTAGTAAAGTATGCGTTTAGGAGGAGGGTAATTATAATTAGTTGATTAAGGGAGGAGTATTTTGAGGCATTTGGTAGGAAATTAGGGGTGCCCAAAATAGGCAAAATAATTGACAAAAAAACTGAATAAAAATTACCTCCAAAATAAAATAAAAAATAATAGTATTTTCTTTTGGTAAGAAAATTATAATAATAGTTTTAAATTTTTTCTTTAAGCCCAAATAGACAATTTCATATATATTTGCCCTAATAAGAGGCAATCTTGTCCTAATTACAAACTCACAAGGAGCAATTACAAGCTTATTAACGCTCAATGAACAAACTTAATCAGTCAAAATAGACCCATAAAATTTAGGTGGATCGAGATTGAACCTATAAAGCTTAGGTGAACCTTGCGGTCCTGACGAACTAACATAACTACCAGGGTCTATGTAAACCTGGAGATCGACCAAGATATACAACCTGAATAATTTTATCAAGACTCATAATAGACTTAGATTAAATCTGCACTTAACGGGAACCAAATTTAACTAAGCAAGTAAAAACTACAACCTAAACTACTTCTTTTGGGGTAAGTTTCTAAATACCAATACATACGAAAATTACAAATTTGGAGGGCACGTGACACTCACGTGCGATGTACAAAACCCTCATCAGTCGCGCAGGCCTCATTCGTTTCGTTCCCTCTCCATTGGTTACTACGAAGTATAAACCAATAAACCTTTGTTCGAACGCAACATCTAATGCCCCAAATCCCTCCTCAAAACCCTAACCCTAACTTATAACACTTCGATTCCAAATCAACTACCTTCCTCTCTTCACCGCATCCATTGTTGAGTGCACAGAGTGACTGATTTCTCCGCCATGTCGATCAGAACCTCGTCGTTCTTCGCTCATCACCGATTCTGTACTCGCCTTCATCTCTGCTTCCATTGAGGCTTCTTGTCCCGCGTTCATCCAACCTAACGCCGCTTCTAGGGTTTGTCAACTCGCTAGCCCTCTTTGGATCTTGTGTTTGTTTTTTTTGTTATTTTTTGGATTTCTTTTTAGGGTTTTAAGGATCTAATTTGGTAGCAATGTTAGCTCTGTTGAACTGCGTTAGAGAAGTAGAAGAAGAGATTCGAATGTTAAGAATTAGAAGTTTTCATTGGCAATTTCCGTAACATGTTGCGATTAGAAGTCTCGTTTTAAGGATAGATTAAAAAAAAAAAAAAAAACCGACTTCTTGATAAGAGTAGAATTGAAGGTTTTCGTTGGTGAATTACTCAATATCTTGATAACAGTGGCGTTAAACTTGAGATTGAGTTGTCTGAAATTGCAGTTTACCTTAATGTAGGTGGAAAGCGGGGTAAACCGCTATCTAGTTGAAGTTAAAGTTTGAATTTTTTTTTTTTGATTAATTGAGGACACTACTTAAATCCTCAAGGGGGCGTTTGGCTTCGTGATATTGGAAGCTTTAGTCACCAATTTTATGTGATTGTTATCCCACATTGCTCTCTTATTTTGTGAAAGAGTATTTACTATTTTGCTCCGCTCCCTTTAGTGTCAACATTACACTTTGTTCAATGACATTGACACTGACCAACCAGGATTGCACCTACTTTGAGTTTTCTAGGTCTCTAAAACTTCTCCACGTTCCTTCTATACAACAGAGAAATCAGTTGACATGTTTCTGTTTGACCTATTTGTATTTAAGTATTCGTAAAATATGTTGCATTTCGTTAGGAGTGAGAATGTGTGATATTGGATGAATGGTTCAAGTGTTCTATACATCCCGTTGAAGCTATTTCTACACCTGTCACAAGGTGTGATATTTGAATGGTTTGGAAAGCTCACCTTCAACTGCACTAAATAGAGCACAATGGAAGAGTTTGATCCATGTAATCGACCCCAATTGATTTGAGACTGAGGCTTTGTTGTTGATGTTGTTGGCGTGGAAGTTGAATGGATACAGTTGTTGAGTTATCTTGTGGTTATTTGGTTTTATCACTCTTTTATTTGATTTATCTGATGCTAATTAGTGAACTTTACGGCATAATAATTTGAATATTGCCTTACTTGTTTTGGGAAGGTTTTGCATGTCATTGATTGACCTATTTCAATTTTTGCAAAACTTTAATGCATCTGTGGGCTGGTTTCTGTACCCATCAAAGTGAAACAACATTCTTTGTTGGGTTTGACTGCCTGCATGTAAGAGTATAAACTGTATAATGGAGTTTGGTTGGGTTTTTTATTCCTGCTCTATCATTTTGTTTGTTCAATGAAGTACCTTGTAGATTTTTTGTTTTGACTCGTACTTTCAAAGATGGAGCACAATGGAAGAGTTTGATCCATGTAGCCGACCCCAACTAATTTGGATTGATGCTATTATGTTGTTGTTGTATGTACTTTCAAAAATCATTGACAAATTCTAGGTTTCTCTCTTTGATTTTTTTTACTACGTGTTGCATATCCTTGTATCACTATTCATCTATTCGTATCTGTTTCTTTTTTTTATTGATGGTTTCATTTAGAAAACTTTCTGGTCGATTTAGATAACTGGAACTTTTGATTTGCTGTGTAAATTTCAATATTTGTATTGTCATTCAGGGTTGACTTGTCTCTTTTCAAAATAATGGAGAGTGAATCTAATACTGAAAAAATCCAGAAAATCAACAAGAGTGTGACGAGTGAGCAGCCTGCTGCTTCACCCACGCAAGGTGGCTTCCTTCCACCAAATACGCAACCTATGACTAGTCAGGTAGGTAAACTTCACTTGAACATCTTCTTTTTGTTTTTTAAATTAGTTTGTAATCTGATTATGTGATTGCATTGTGTTATTTATGAGGTGATCAAAAAGCGATGAATGAAACGGCTGTGCAGTTGTTTTGGATTTGATGGATTTGAGTCAAGTCAACTTAAGGGCGAGTTTTTTTTTACATGAGTAGTCTGATTAGTGTTTAGAAATGATGTTTCCAGGAAAGCTGTTGTGTCTTTTTCCAGCGTGCTCATAAATCATGGATAATCATTTGCTGAAAACCTTCAAAGTCAAAGAACTGAAAGTTAGTGTTGCATTTTTACAGAACTTGCATGGTTTCTTTAAAATTGAAGTTATTGGGAACTAAATGATTAAAACCTTGAATCACTCTTTTGTACACTCATAAATGTCGGTGTGTTACTATATCCCTTCCTGTTGGAATTGAACTGCCAAGGAAAATAGACGTTGTCTTTCATCGTGGACAGGACCATTAAATCAATTTTGCTGTTTAGGAGGTGTAGGAACACCAATGTAATGGCATAGCGGAGAACTGACTCATGCTTTGGTGAAGTATTGAGTTGCATGGAAGATCAAAGGCAGTATGTGAATTTTCTCAAAAAAAAAAGGAAGAGGCAGTATGTGAATGATGAAAGAAAAGTTGTTTTTCAAGGCATCTAGGGAAGAGTATATTTGTAATAATTTAGTGTTTTTTTTTTTTTTTTTTTTTTTTTTTTTTGAGCCATTGAAGTGCCTAGTTGGTCTCTTTTCTCTACATGCCTCCTGGTTTGGTAACTTCAATATTGGTCTCTGGGTAGTATCTTTTTTAAAATGTACTTTTTTGTTTGAATTTTCTTCAATAAAAATGGATAACAGTTATTTATGGTCGTATATGTGTTTATTGATTGCATCACATATAATTTTAGCTTCAATTGATTTATTGGAGAATTTGAACTTTGCTAATGATGCATGTGCATTATGGCTCTCGCATACATTGAGTTGCCGCTGAAAATAGTTACTCAATCCTGTATGTTGCATTCGATTGTTCCGTGTATTTTCTCTTGTTGGCGAATTTGACATTGCAACTCAATTACCTTTCCTATTTAGTTTTGTTGATTTCATTTCATTTGAAACTTGACTCACAGGTTCTTCTGTTCGGGTCATTTACTGAAGATGAAATTAAGTCAATCAAAAAATCACCTGCAGAGAACGTTAAGAAGCCTTTAGATAAGAAAAAATTTCAATTTGGCTCTTTGGATTTTGAAAGCTTGAAGTCTCATGGTTGCAGTATCAAAGCTGAACAAAGTGATTCCTCCAAAGGCTTGAAAGGTTCCCAACAGTGCCAATTGGTTGCCAAAGCCAATGCATTGAACAATGCTACTCCAACGAGTCATGTGAAAAGGTCTGAAAGTATTAATGAGAATGGAAGTATTTCTACTTCTCGTAGCTGCTCTCCATGTGTTAATGAGAAAGTAGAACCGGTGATTAATGACTTGACTTCAATTCATTTATCTCAAAATGGTGGATTTGTGAAGGATGCATTAATTTCAAGGCCACATGTCCTTGAGGGTGAAAAATCTAACGACAAAAATTTTCTCCCTGTATCATGCCCCTCCTCTCTGGAGACTACGGTAGGCTCTAAGCAGGACGTCCTGAAGACATCAAATGGGCACAGTGCAGCTTTAGCAAGTACTTTGCCTCGTGGTCTAATTAATTCTGGAAATTTGTGTTTCCTCAATGCAACAATGCAGGCTTTGCTTTCGTGCTCTCCATTTGTGCAGCTCTTGCAGGAATTAAAATCCCGTAACATACCAAAGGTATTGATCCTCAAATATGTTCCTTTTGTGATATATTACAATGTGGAAGGTTGCATTATATCATTCATTGATTCAACAAGCCTTACTATTGCCATTTTCATCAGTGTGATTCTAATTTGATTTTCCTCCCCTTTCTAGGGTTGCTTTCCAACATTGCATGCATTTGCTGAGTTTATCTCTGAGTTTGACATGCCAGCTAATTCAAGCTTAAAGAAGAATGGTGTGGCTACTCTGGTGACTGGAAGGCCTTTCAGTCCTATCATGTTTGAACCAATTCTGAAAAGCTTCACTCCAGATGTTCCTAATGGCATATCAGGAAGGCCAAGGTCTTATACTGCTCCATTTTATCTTATTCTTTTCACTGTTATAGTGTTATTATTATTCTTTTTTCTTTTGGCAATGTATAAGAAAATCAGTAGTCCCCCCCCCCAAAAAAAAAAAAAAAAATAAAAAAGAAAAGAACCAGTGCAAAGAAACTGTTTGTGAGATGTACAGTTGCCTTTGAAAGTAATTCTTTTTTTTATATGTATCATTGACTCTGAGTCGACTGTTTCATGATCAATACAATATATTCTATGAGTGCGGTTCTTCTTGTGTAGCATTATTCATGGATTGACGGCGAGTACACAAGCAATAAATGATTTATGATTAAATTGAGTGTGAATATAATTTGAGAGATTGAAACAGGAAAAATGGAAAAAGCACTAGTGGAACTTATGGCTCATTTAAGTTAATACAACAACAGAGCCTCAGTCCCAAATTAATTGGGATCGGCTAAGTTAATGTGTAAAGTTAATGCCATGGACATGCCAATTATCTGATTATGCATTGTATAGCACTTTGTTTAGTTGGCCACTGAACATGTTCTTCTTACAGACAAGAAGATGCTCAGGAGTTCTTGTGTTTTATTATGGATCAAATGCATGATGAATTACTGAAGCTTGAAGGCCACTTGTCAAATATTAGTCCGGGAAAATTATCTTTGGTTTCATCTTCAGAAGATGATGGCTGGGAAACAGTAGGCCCAAAGAACAAATCTGCAGTGACAAGAACGCAGAGTTTTGTTCCATCTGAGTTAAGCGCAATCTTTGGAGGTCAATTGAGAAGTGTTGTCAAGGCAAGAGGTGGGTCACTTTCAAATTTGTAGTTGGTACTTACTGTTAGGCTAGTCCTATAAATTCACTCTTTAGTTCGTTTTACTTCATCTCTGTCTTAATGATGCTTCTCTCAGCTTTGGTGATCAATGTACAATTAGTAGACGAGTTTTTTTTTTTTTTTTTTTTTTTCCATTCTCTATTTTTGGGTGCGACAACTTTATTGCTATAATCAATGCAGTTAACATTTTGCAAATCCTTGTCTCTGAGAATTTTACCCACAATATTGGGCAAACCAAATAAATATTTCAGTCATTCAACGAAGAGTGATACAAAAAGTAGAAAAGTCTGGAATCGATTAGCAGTGTCTTGATTTGTTCGCTTAGTTAACATAGGAATCAAAATATATATTCGTAGTATTCAAAATATTTTATGGTGTAGAAATCAGGTTTTCACGTGGTGTGACATACCTATTGTCTTTTGAGTTTTGACTACTACTTTCCTTAGTTGTTTTCTAGCTTGTTTCTCTTGGCATACTGATCCTGCAGCTTTTTTGTCTCGCACCTTACTTGCTACTTACATTTGGTACTGTTGTTTATTTGGTTCTTAGTAGCTTATGTCAATTCTCTTGGCATTCGGACCCTGTACATTTTTGTTTAGGGAATGGGTTAAATACAGTCACCAAATTTGTTTGGGGAATTTTTCTTTTTCTGTTTTAACAACTGAGTCTTTTCCTTTCTCTTTCTCTTCATGACTTGCAGGTAACAAAGCCTCTGCTACAGTTCAACCATTCCTCTTGCTTCATCTTGACATTTTTCCAGAAAATGTTCGTACCATTGAGGATGCTCTCCACCTCTTTTCTGTGTCAGAGATGCTTGAAGGATACCGAACAGCAGGTGCTGGCAAGGTACTTTCTCACTGGCCTTTATAGTGCTTCTTTGTTGGCTTATTTTTCCTGGTAAAGAAATAGATAACTGTTTGGTTTTGGTAGTGTTTCAGAGTTTTTTTGTTGGATCATGTACACGGGATTGTTTTACTTGTGTACTAATGTCTTTGTGGTTATATGACATTCAGGCTGGAGTGGTGAGTGCCAGCAAGTCTGTCAAGATACAAACCCTTTCCAAGATAATGATATTGCATCTCATGCGATTTGGATATGGAAGTCAAGGAAGCACAAAACTGCATAAGCCTGTCCACTTTCCTCTTGAACTGGTTTTGGGCCGTGAGCTGCTTGTCTCTCAATCTGGTGAAGTATGTTTATCCTCTGATTTCCACCTGTTGAATACTTGCCTTGTACTTATAATGGTGTACTAAATGTTTGTCGAATCCAAGCCTTGTTTTAATTGGTCATTTCTCCTGAGTTTCTCTGTTTATTGCTTGCCTTTTTTATTTTTTTTTATCCATGCATTGTTGCTTGATGTACCTTTTGGGCTAGATTTCCCTATTCACAGTCTAACCTCCCAGTTATTGGATATGATGAAGTTCTTGGACAAAGAAGTGAAGTCGCTTGAAAGAAAATGTTCATGCACAGTTGGGTATATATGGAAGATGCTAAGGTGACCTTTTTGGGACACCAGGAATGGACACCCCAATTGTTGATGTCCATTCAATACACATCGATTTGTGTGCGCACAAACATCAAAACAGAAATGAATGGACACCAACAACCGGTTGTCCATTCCAGGTGTCCCAAAACGGGTCATCCTAGTGTTGTCCTTACTTATTTTGCAGCATTTCATGTATTTTCTAACTTCCTTTTTTTAGACGGGTCATCTCTACTTGATTTTGTTTTGTGATACCTACCAAAAAAAAAAACAGTTCTGTGATGAACACGATTTTTTTTTTTTTTTTTTTTTTTTGTAAAAACTCATCATCTTGGTTACAAGATTTACTGTCCCGATTTTTTTTTTTTTTTCATTGTTAAGAATCTTAAGATAATATCAGCTAGAACTTGATTTTAGATCCCATACTTAGTGTTATCTTATGTAGTTTGTTATAGGGTTTATAATAAACCGTTTTTTTTTTTTTTTTTTTTTGTAAAATTGGGTTGTAATCTTTGCAGATATTTGTGACATTTAAGTTGCCATTCTACAATTTACTCATTTAGAAAATGTTAATTTCAAGTTTCAACAAGATTCTGTTTTGCTGCACTTGGAAAACAAGGCATTTGATTTCGTACTTAAATTTGATTGAATAGTATTTTTTAATTTACATTTAATCAATTACTCCCACCATCAATTGCACTAAATCAAGCGAAGAGTTTCATCCATGTAGCCGACCCCAATTAATTTAGGATTGAAGCTATGTTGTTGTACATTTAATCAATTACTCAATTAGTGAAAGGTTAAACTTGTTTCATGATTTTTCTGCATATTCTAAATTCATTGGAATTAATGTATCAAAAAATAAAAAAATAATTCATTCGAATTTATGTATTATGAACTGCATTTATCTGATTGAATTGTTATTCTACCGAATTTCTGTGCTTCGGACCTCCATGTCACAACCCTTCACACCATGATTTACTTGTGCAGGGTCGTAGGTACGAACTTGTGGCAACCATTACCCACCATGGAAGAGAACCTTCCAAGGGACATTACACTGCTGACGCTCGCTACTCTGATGGGCGGTGGCTACGTTACGATGATGCATCTGTTGCCGCTGTAGGCATAAACAAAGTATTACACGATCAGGCTTACGTTCTATTCTACAAGCAAGTATAAGCCTTATTAGTTGGATGGTTCCTTCCAACTAAATGTTGTATTCAAGTGATCATTTCACCAGTTTTTTTCTGATTGGCCACCACTCGTTATTGAGTCCTCTTTAATGGTCAAATTCTACACATGGGTGAATAAGGTCTGCCACGATAGCTGTGGAGGCCGAAGGGCACCCACACTTTTTCCCCATTGTCGAAATACAAACTCCGCAGGACCTTTCTTTGGGGGAAACAAGAGAGCTATTGAAGATAACAGCTGTCTGATTCTGTGACTGAAATCAAGTGGGAGAGGAGATTAATTCCATTGCAATTGCTGGGCGTGAGGCAATCACAAGAAGTTGGAAGAGAGTGTGTAGTATTTAAGCTTATGGGGAATATTGTAATTGTTTCTTTTCTTTGTCTTGTTTTGTTTTGATGTTCTTTTTTTTGGTTGGAAGAGCATGTGTGAGACAGCTAAACGTGTGAAATGAGGTGGCAGCTGTTGATAGGTTGGATGGTCCCCAAAATGATTGAGCAGAGTTTGTGAGTTGTCAAGAGTGGTTGGTCAGAAGCTCTCCCCACAAAGATGTCTCTTTCCTCCTTGTGACCGTGACAGAGTTATCACAGATTCTTGCCATGGATCGCATATTTATACTTACATACAATCAGTGTTTGTTTGTTTATGTGTTTGCATTGAGAAATAATTATTATTTAGGATGGCTTCTTTTCGAGATGGGTTGTGGATCCATCCCTAGTAAGATGGAGGATCATTTGCCAAAGGTTGGTTGATTCTTGTTCAAGTAAAAATATAAGGAAAGTACACATTGATGCTTGATCGATTCCATCATGAGTGTCCCACCATTGGGTCATCTGTCCGAACACTTTTGTGAGGAGTTGGATAAGATAGTACGGGATTTAGTTTGGGGATCATCGTACGAAAAGTGCCAATAGCATCTCATTAATTGGGATACGATTTGCCTTACTAAAGCTAAAGGAAAACACTGATCAGAACCAAGCTTATGTGCTTAAACTTTGTTGGGAGTTCCACATGGCGGAGAATAGGCTAGGGGTTGAAGTACTTCAGAATAAGGGTGAGAACTTCACTTTCCTTATGGACTATAATAGCGTCACTCCACCAGAAAGCAGAAAGCATTCACACTGATGTTCGAGTGGCAGAGTTCATTACGTCCTCGGGGCATCGAGGTATGCGACACAATAAAAGCTATTCCCTTGCCTCATCCTAGGAAGGGACCGAATCGCAGAAGCTGGATGTTTGAGAAGTGGGGAAAGTTTTCAATGGCAAAAGCCTACGAGTTGTCCTGAGATGTTTACCTCAAAGAAATGGGATAGAGTGTGGAAATGGAACGGTCCTCAAAGAACAAGAACTTTCTTATGGCTAGTACTACATAACAAATGAGCAATGAGCTATGTCACAAGAGAAGGATAAGAGAAGACGGAATGTGTGATCGTTGTCGAGAAGGGGAGGAATTCGTGCTTCATGTCTTAGGAGATTGCCCGCTGGCCAGGCAAATCTGGATTTCAATCTTTCCTTAAGTACATCGCATTCATTTTTTCAGCTTGCCATTGGAGAGTTGGGTGTTAAACAATCTGCAGTCCCGGGAGCAACACTGGAGTATCTCATTTGGGGTGGCTTGTTGAAGTCTATGGTACTGGAGGAATGAATACATGTTTGGGGATAGTTGTATACCTTGGTTTACATTGGTGCGCATCATTCACAGTAAGATTGATGAAGTGAGACGTTCCAACTCCATGTTTCAACCTGCCACAACCTCAAATGCCAATATCAGTCATTGGAAAGGTCCCCCTACAAGTTGGTTCATGCTCAATTGTGATGGGCTGGTTCAAACAATTGAAGAGCAGGTCACATCAGCAGGACTGGTACGGGACGATAAAGGGGAGTTTGTATTCGCATTTCAAGTTAAGCTTGGCAGATGTTCTCCTCTCTACGCGGAGTTATGGGGAGTTTATCATGGTGTAAATACTGCTTGGAACAAAGGGCTCAAGAAGGTGGTTGTTGAACTGGACTCGAAGGAGGCGCTGGATCTGCTAACCACCTCGGGACAACAATGCATGTGCAAACCACCTTGCAAAGGAAGCTTTCCAACTCGAGGAAGATTTTATTTTGTGGGACTCGAGGCCGAGTTCTATTGATTTGTTATTAGAGCAAGATCGCCTGCATATGTAATAACTTAGCCAAGTTTGGTTGTTTATCTACCAAAAAAAAATGAGAGGGAGCGGCTTCTATACAACTAGGCATTAACCTGTGCTTCGTGCGCGAGATAATTTAACTTCTACCAAACTATTTAGAACATTTTCAAAGTATAATTTTTGAAATTTATATGTGATTTTTGTTCCAAAACCAAACATTTACATTCATCATTATTTTCATATACATAAAATAAAAGTTTTTTTTTTCTAAAGAAAAACTAAAGAAACTTAAATGTTCATTGTTCCTGTATGGAAGGGATTGTTACAAAGGTTTTTTCTTCCAAATGATTAGAGTATGGACTCTGAAAATGCAAACACTTAACAAAATGTCTAGATTCACACCAATAGATACTTGAAATAGAGTAACTTTTGTTGTAAATAGATACTTGCATAGCTGTATACGGGTTCAAGGAAGTAGAACTCCTTGCCTATTATTCATTTTGATCAATATAGTCTCTTTCTTATTAAAAAAAGCACTTAAAAAAATTGATAATTAATAATTGAAAAAAAAAAGATAATGGAAAATTAACTTTAACCTGTTAAAAATTCATATTTATTGACCCTCTCTTGAAGCACATCTTCATCAACAAACTCAAACTTGTGTTTGCGAATCCTTACAATGTCATCAAGACATCTAACTTTGCTTGTATGCATGAAATGCATCTTGTGCTCATTAGCAACAGGATGGTACAGTCCAGTCCTGAAGCTTACTTTAAAATTCTTAATCGAGTAGAATCCTCCCTCTTGAAGTAGGGGGTTGTATTTGTGTACTTGATGTTTTTGAATTATGGCATGGATAAAGTCTCCTAAAGTACAACATATAAATTTAAATTAATTGATGAAAAATTGTATAGTAACGATAGAAAATTGAGTAAGAAAAATTACTTACATCTTCGTCAAAGAGTATCAAATCCAGACTAATGAGATCTCCAGTATTCGTGTTTATTGCCTCCCAAAGCCGACAAAGTCTTACTCGTATTTCAAAATTATTGTTCGAATGATTCAGGTCAGAAATTTTTGTGTAAGTCGCCATCTTGAATATAAAAAGAACCAAGAAACTAAAGGTGGGAATGTTGGACGGGGGTAGGGATGGTTGTCTTGTGATTTATAGTGTGCAATGTTCAATTTTGTTTTGTAAGTGCAATTAAAGGAACCAATTCATATTCCGTTATTTAGTATCGGATGTTATAATTGTACTCCGTTTTTTTCACTTTTTTTTAGTCTCGCTTATTGAAGGAGCCAAAATATGTACAATTAGTTTTATTTGTTAATTGTAGTTACAAAAAACTACTACACCTTATGAATTTTAGTAGGCAAAGAAGCGATTAAACTTGTACAATACACACTGGAAATGATTGTGTTAAAAGTCAATTATTTTCTTGATTAATTTGGTATTGGAAACTAATCTAGTGCTTAATTGATTTTTGAGATCTCTATTAACGGGATTTAGGGATGGTATATTAATTTTGTAACTACAATTATTTTCTTGATTAATATTGGGAAGTCAATTATTTTTATTTTAATTTAAAAGTAGATAACGTGGAGCAATAATAGTTGTTAATTTGGAAAGTCAATTATTATTGGGTTTAAAGCTACATTTGGAAACGTAATATAGAAATGTTGGAAACGTAATATGGAGACGTTTGGATACATTTGGAATGAGAGTATTTGTTTGGTGAGGGAAGTTTCATTGATAGAAACATAGAAACGGTTTTTTTTGGAAACACATGGAATGGAAGTTTTTTTTTTTATTGAGGGAAGTTTCATTGATAGAAACATAGAAAAACCTTTTTTTATGGAATGAAAGTTTGAGGGAGGACTTTAGGGTGCCATGTCGCACGTCGAGAGGTCTAGAAACAGCCATGTGGCAAGTCCAAGACATTCCCTTAATAGATATATAGATATATAGATATAGATTGGTAATTGCAAGATTTGCACAATTACCATTTGCAATGCATCATGTGTCATTTGATAGGGAGAATAAAGGAGGGTGTACTACTTAACTTTTTTATTATAGAGTCATAAAGGAGGACACACACTCATTAACCACCCTTAATTCTTAGGCGTGCACAATGCATCCCGAGGTGTATCGAAGTGTGGGTGACGAGTGTGTGTCTAACCGACATGTGTGAAAATTGCTAATAAAAAAGAAGTGTAGAAAAAGTTAAGAAATATTAGGGAACCATTAAAGCATAAATCATGACTTTCTTCACATATTTCTATCAAAATGGAGTGGTGAACATAAAAGTGAATGAAACATACATTTGTCTTATCCCTAAAGGGAGTCAAACTGGTTGCGTTGATAAGTTTCACCCCATTAGCCTCCTTACCTCGTTATACAAGCTTCTTGCGAAGGTTCTAGTAGAGAGGTTGAGAATAGTTCTTCAACACATAGAAGCAAGGGAACATAATGCTTTTGTACCGGAAAGACAAATGTTGGATGTCGTTTTGATTGCTAGTGAGTCAATAGAGTGCGTAAGGAAGAAGAAAATAAAGGGCTATGTTCTAAAATTGGATTTTTCAAAGGTCTATGATAGAGTGGATTGGAGTTCCTTGGATTATGTACTGCGCAAGAAAGGCTTAGGGGAGCGACGGAGAAAATGGATCGGCAGTTGTCTCTTTGGCAAACTACTCGATAATGATCAATGGTAGACCACGAGGCAAATTTTGAGGGGAACTATAATGGCCCAATTTTAATTAAGCTGTTATTATGACGTTTTTGCAGACGTAGATGCCAGCTCAGCAACCTGTTGATCCAGAGTAGATAAATAGACCATTTTGTGTGATATTTTGCATTATTTACGATGTTTATATTCAATTATGTTAGATTGCATTGCAATGTGTGTATTTATATTGCTATTGACGTGTGACTGGTGTAACTGGTATTTGCCTCGATTAGCGTGTAGACGCGGGTACCAGGTAGGTGAATGAAAATACTATTGGGGCATGTGCCCTAGGTCAATCTACAAACATTGTTTATCTTATAATTCTAATTAACAAAATAGAGGTTTTCATTTGTTGTTTTATTATAAGTGAATGCATGTTTACCTTATAATAAAATCCATTAGTATTTTTTGAAATATTCTAAATGTCTCTAGTCGGTCATTATACTGGGAACTATAATGAATTACGACTAGTGTAAGTCTTGATTGATGGTCATGTGATGATCATGCGTATAGGGAATAAGGTACTAGACTGATCCGCTGTGAGAACACCACATGAATTAAGTCATAGGTGTTACTCTTGATAGATATATCATTTAGTCATTCGACTTGAGATTACCATAAACTTCAATATTTTGATCATGAAATTTGACACAATCAAACATTATCTTTAACCGGACGATCATAAAGATTGTGATTGGTTATCATGTGAGCAATATGTGAAGATATGTAATCAAGATAGAATTTGTCCCTCTCATAAAGAGAGAGATATCAGTGGATCTCTCGATATGTTAGATTGTTGAATGGCCAATTCCGAGTGAATTTATATTATCAATGTCACTTGGATGTTTTCAGTCTACGTAAAGATCGAGACTAGTACGATTGAACATTAAAGGTGATTTTTCATGTCTTATGTATAATCAAAGGATATCGCATGACAAAAGGATATCATATATGTTATTCATTAAGTTGTGTTGATTTTGATATTCATGATACTTAGGTCTTCATAATGTCTTGCTAGATACCGTTTATGACTTGTATACCAAAATGATTTTTGGTTCACTACCAACATCGCATGAACCTATTGGATTGCAACAAAGAATGGCTTTTGCGTAATTTCGATTGGTCCAGAGTAATGAATTTTATATGATAAAATTAATGACATAAAATCCCTTATGATTTGTCTATGATAACTTATTACTAAGGGTATATTTGTAATTTGCTTAAACTATCTAAATATAGTAATTGTATTACGAATAGGATTTTAAGTGAAAACTTGTCTACATATACAAATAGAAGGTTATACCCTAAAACGAATTAAGAAATTTGTTTTGCTATTTTAGAGAACTCTGGATTTTAGAAGAGAAAGAAAAATGTATTTATCTCTCTTGGGCTAGCACTCCAAATTGCGGTCACCGTTCATGTGCGGATATCTGATAGAGGACGTGCATTTGAACGTTTTGGAGATTGAACAATCAGATAAGGAAGTCAAGAATTAAGGTATGGTTTACTTTTATAGATCTTGTTTAATAGAACTTATTTTCAATCATGTAGGGGATTTTTTAAATAGTTTTGAATTTTTCGTTGTGTATGAACCCCAAAACTTAACAAGTACACTAAGTTAGGATATAATACACTCATGATAAATGAATAAATATATTAAATAATGAATATAAAACGTTGGTTAGTCGGTTAGAACGTCATTGTACGCAAACAATATGAATTTTCGTGCGAGACCGGGTACCGGAACACTTGGGAATTTCTTGTGTTGTGCAAGCAAAGGATAAGGCCAAGGGTTCAAGTCACCATCTAAGTCACATAAGGTAGATTAGTTGACCTCATCAAGACCATGGAAATCAACCTAGAGATTCACCAACACATTTGATGCATTTTGACTATAAACAGTCAAGTTTTCACAACTCCACCACCTTTTCTTTCTCATTTAAAGGAAAAATCCAAAACTTGGTTGTAGTTGGATAGTTTTGTGGACTTTGATAAGCAATTCGGAGAGGCATTTGGTGACGAATCAATGAATGGTGGTGAGATCCACACTCTCCTCTTCATTTCCTTCATACCGAGTATAAGATTTTCAGTTTTGATGTGGGTTTCGTGGGCGTGAGCCGAACACACTAGAATTTGAAGTGTTGCTATAATTTTTGGGGTTTGATTTGGAGCAATAACGTTGAATTGGGTAGAGTTGTTGTTGTCGTGATTTTTGGTTGAATTATTGGTGTTTTTTAGGAAATAATTGGGGTTTTCATCTCGCACGTAGTTCATCGAGGTTTTAAGGTTTCTTATGGTTGGTATGGTGATTCATGAGTGGTTGGGATAATTTCGGACTGCGGCGACAAGCCAGGGTGCCAAAAAAACCAAATTATTGCGTTTCTAGCTTGGACGCCGCTAGGGACGTCGTGGAAAGTAAATCTCCATTGCGTCCAAACCAGAGAGAGAACCACAACATCACACTTTGGGTCACGCCGCAGGTTCTGACCCATGGTTGTGTGAGTCACAGTGCTATAGGCACTAACTCATTGCCCTGGACATCGTAAGCATTTGCTCACGGCGGCGCCTCCCACAGCGTCCATATGGAAAATTAGTTAAAAATTTAAAAATGAATTTTATCGATTTGGCCTAATGAGGAACTAACTTGGGGACCATTATTGAATATAATGTGGTTTATAATGATTTAATTAATGGGAAATGGGGAAATTCCAAGGTTTGAGTAATTAAAATGATTATTGAAAATTAGGTATTTAAGACTGATTGATTGGTGATTGGGTACCCATTTTGGAGGCGTGATTGGACGGTTATTGTGCTAGTTGGAGTGTGGTTTGAGGTGTAGTATCCCAATTGAAATTTTTTGAGTATTTACATATTTTTATATTTAAATTCCATTCAATTATTCTTTTCCTATTGTGGTTATATAGGAGCAAGTAGGGTGTTCCCTCGTCGTGTTATTCCTTATATGTATGTCTACTAGACCATAGCACGTGTTGCCAGGGGCCTCGTTGGATAGTTCGTCCCGAGTATCATGACAGGGCATATGTCGGTGCACCGTAAGTCTATGCCAGCCATTAAGAGGACCCGAAGGTTGGCCATGCTAAAGTGTTACTCGCAGGTAGTGCTCGTGGGGAGTTCGAAGTATAGTGCTAGTCTGACTTAAGCTTAGACATACACTTTGAGCTTATCTATTATTTATTTATGCGATGAGCACAGTTGCCAATTTATTTTTCACATGTTTATTTAATAGCTTGTGCAATTCCCGCATTTATTTAAGTAAGCACTCACTGAATTTCCTTGGGAATACTCACTCTTAACTTGTCATCTGCCTTTTTGTGATGGCTTGAGTGCAGATCCTGGTACGAGTCGCGCCAAGGGCAAGCTAGCCGACTACCTGTGACTTTCAAACTACAAGCCGAACTTGTACATTTGTATATATATATTTTTTGTTATCCGTTTTTATGTTGGGTTTTGGGACATTGTAAGAGACCCATGACATATACTTTGATATTTTGAGGGTTTTGATATTAATATTTATATAGTGCATGGTTTATGGGTTTTTCACATTAGACAAATGCTCTATCAACATGATATGGATGTTTTACTCTAATCTATCATGTCTTTTAAGTCTTTTGCTTATGGTTGTTGATATACCAAATGATTAGAGTCCAATAATGAATATAAATGGTAAAATGATTATAATTTGAGGTTTTAATTAGTGTTTAGTGGATTAGTTAGTCGTGAGACATAGCTGGCAGCTACTTGGTTGGTTGTGGGCCCGCATGGCACCCATGACTGCCTCAGTGGATTCAGGGTTGTTACATTCATGGACTACTGAAAGGGGACCCTTTATCCCCCTCTTTATTTATCTTAGTGGTGGATGTCATGGGTCGGATGATCGAAAAAGCTAAAGAAACTGGACTGGTGGATGGATTCAAAATTGGCAAGGAAGCATTTCAACCTTCCCATTTACTTTATTCTGATGATTCCTTGCTATTTATTAACAACTCGAATAGTTCAGTTCATAATCTTATGCTTGTTGTTAACCTCTTTTATGGTATGTCAGGTCTGAAACTTAATCTAGATAAGTGCAATTTATTGGGGATTAACATCCCAGAGGAGGCGAAGATAAAATACAATGTTGGTAGCTGGCCTCTTAAATATTTAGGCCTACCATTAGGTGGGTCCCCCTAGAGAACCAATTTTGGGAACCAGTGATGCAAAAAATAGCAAAACGTCTCGACGAGTGGAAGAGTGGTTTTTTTTTATCAAAGAGAGGTTGAGTGACTCTCATTCGTTCAGTATTGGATGCACTTCCTACTTATTATATGTCCATTTTTCGTTTGCCCTCAGGTATTGCTGATAAAATGGAGAAGATGATGAGAGACTTTTTGTGGAGGAAAATGAACGCAGATACGCCGTGAGCATTGGTTTCTTGGGACCAAGTTTGTCTTCCAAAAAAACTGGGAGGCTTTGGTTTCGACAAGCTGAAGTTGTAAAATAAAGCCCTTATCTGCAAATGGCTTTGGCAAATCTTTAAAAACGAGGGTGCTATATGGGTCAGAGTGATAAAAAAAATTTGTGGGGTAAATGCAATGTGTGGGATCCTGAAGATGACTTCAAAAGTCATATAAGGCCCCATGGAGATTTGTCATGGATTGTCAACCGGAGTTTCAGAAAGGCACTATTCATGAACTCGACAAGGGTAATCGTATCAACTTTTGGCATGATCACTGGATCGGTGGAAGAAAACTTAACGAAGAGTTCTCGGAACTTTATGCAAAGGTTAGGCGTAGATATACAACAGTGGATGACACATATGACACTCATCAGAGTTGGACATTTGTCTTTAGACGAGACCTGGCTATGAAGGCAGACAACAACTAGGTAACCTAACGATGATGCTACAATGCAAGATCCCAAGAGCGAGATGTGAGGATGTTCGAGCATGGAAATGGGATATTTATAGAGTTTTTACGGTTAAGTCATGCTTCTAGAACCTATGTGGTGAGCACTCGAATGATGGTTGTGTGGCTTACAAGACCCTATGAAAGACATTAACGACAATGAAAATGCGGTTGCTCGGGTGGCTTGTTTGGCATGGTAAGATTAATATGGCCAGTATTCTACAAAGAAGATGTCCCAACATTTGTTTGCAATCTTCATGGTGTGTGCTTTGCAAAAAGGAGAATGAGATAATCGATCACTTATTTGTGCATTGCCCATTCTCGTGACGTATATGGATGGAAATGTCGGCCGAATTGGGTCGAGGATGGTTTGTACCAATCTCTCTGGTTTCGTTCCTGCATGATAGAGAATCCTATAGTCTACATGGGAAGAGGGGAATTCTTTTGAGGGCTAGAATGTTGGTGTTGCTATGGATGGTATGGGAGGAACATAATCTTCTAATTTTTAAAGAAATGGAAAATGGTTGGTTGGATGTTTGGGAAAAAATTAAAAGAAGTGTGGCTGCCGTTTTAGTTGATTTTAAAGCATTTAAGGGGTGAGGTTGGAGAGACTTTCAAGGTCATTGAAGAACATTATGGGTGTAAGTGGGCAATTTGTTGGTTGGCGTTTTGTTCCCTTTTGGGGTTTATTGGTGTGTTGATGTTCCTCTCTATGAGTTATATTCTTGTGGTTGCGTTTTTTTCCCTTTTGGGCTATGTGGTTATGTTTCTTTCTTTTGTGGTATCGAAGTATCGGTGGTTGGTATTGATGGTTGAGTTGGGGGCCTTTTCCACCATCTCACCTTCTTCTCCTACGTCAGTTACCGCTCAAGTTCAATCACTGAGTACGGGTAGATGGGGGAGTTCAAGGGGGAAAGCTTGTTTTGGGGCTTTATATGGGAAGGGGATTTGCCAATGGGGTTTGGGCAGTCCCCTGCTAATGGGAAGATTTGTTGGGTAGACTTATCAAGGGTTGATGAGTGGTTCGTGCTACGTTTTTGGGATGAAAAGGAAATGGTATATTGTGTATATATACTTACATATAGATAATTTTTGTTGTATACAGGTTATGGAGCAAAAGCACCATCCTATTTTTTGCTTAATGACAATATCTCTTTCTGATAAAAAAATGTTGATATGGATCTCACAAGGCGGGTGTTAAAGTACCCAAGACGCACGCGTCGGTTGGACACACACACTCGTCGCCCACATTTCGATACACCTCAAGATGTATCGTGCGCGCCTGAGAATTAGCGGTGGTTGACAAGTGTGTCCTTCGTGCGTGTTCTAACTGAAGCACCAAAGCATTTTTCATCTCACAATTCTATAGACATTTGTTAACAACATCCTCACTCGACGCTTAAAACTTTCAACTCACGCCAACACCACACCTAAAGGTGTACAGGGATCCAGTAATCAACGGATCCAATTCAATTCAATCCAATTATTGCGAATCAAATCGAATTTTATAACTAGTTGGACCGAGTTGAATTGCAAAAATGTCAATCTGCACGGATCAGATTGGTTTGCGGATTTTACATTTATAATACGCATATTTAATCTGGTTCGATCAGCAATATTATATACATGTAGATCTAGCCTTATAGATACATCTAGTTCTCAGTGGTTGTGTAATGGCCCGTTATTTTATTAACGCCGTTATTATCTTTATTTGGAGTTAGACAAATTCAATCAATATTATATTAGCATGGTTGAGGTTTAAATGCAACGAAATTCATATGTGACTATAGGCTAAATGAATGAATAATTGGTACACTAGGTGTGGGACCGCCTTGGGAAGCGTGCCGGACACGGGGCACGGGGAGCCAGGTAGTCGGGAGCGTAGTGGGACCATATTTGGCATTTTACGGAATTTAGTTGACAGCTTGGGTAGAGTGTACAAGTTAAGATAGATATAATTGAAGAAAGTCCTATAGTTGAACTGGATAATCAGCACACATTGGATTATCCTCGAGATTGACAACAGATCAAAAACTAGGCAATATGTGTCATGATAAGGTGGCTGGATGGAGTGACACGGGCCAGATAAGGACCGTCGATGGGCCTCGAGATACGTGTGCACTTCGGGATTATATTAACAACTATAAATACCACCGATCAAACCCACATGCAAACCACAAGCCATTCTAAACCAAAACTTCGGATTTCGATAGAGAAATCAATGTTATGGAGCTCAACTATGGCGTTTTAGAGGTGGATTTGAACATTAACTACAAGCTTGAGGTAATCTACTCCCCTGTTTCTTGGATTTTTGATGAGAAATGTTGCATGTTGTGGTATGTATGATTGCAACGAGTTTTTGTGAAATTGTCACCGATTTTACTAGATTTGAGGATTTGTGAGGTTAGTTGTGATGTTCTATGTTTATTGGAAACGAGTTGGTGGCAACAAGATGATTGTTCGATGAATTCATTTTCTAACATGCATGTTTGGATTTGAGAATTTAGCAGATTTCTAGTCTAAATTGATGTTTTTAAGAGTAAATCGATGATATTGAAGTATATTGGATGTTGCATGTTGGTTTTGGAGTGTTTGAATCAAGTTAGGGAAGAGTTCGAATTTTTAGAAAAATCGGGCGAGAGTAATTAGCGCGCTAATGATGAATAGTAGCGCGCTAATCCTCTCGGGGAAGATGAAGATCTTCGTGCATGAACAGTACACGAAGATCAATTAGCGCGCTAATACCCCACCTAGAGCGCTAATGACCCCCTGAACCTTAATTAAAACATGAAAATCGAAACTAATTGATGTTAAACCAAAGTTAACTAATCAATGAACCCGGGATTAGACCTCGGGAGTCTCGGGACAAGTAGTTGGAGTCGGGGACTTAGTCGAGGATCGGACCAGGGGTATATTTTGGGATTTTGAGCGCGGCGTGAGGTACGTAAAACCCAACCGAACACCACTATCGCATTTACTTATTGTTATTCAATTGAGCTATTTTTCATTGAAAATCTTCGAGTCAAATCTTACTGGGACGGTTGAGATTTCCCGTCTATGTATCTGAGGGTTGTGCGGTCGCTTGCTAGATGTGTGGTTTAGGACAGTGGTAGAGTCGATGGTACGGACACACGACGGGGCTCCCGATCCTCGCACGCATCTTGGATAGCCGGTGCACACTCATTTGTTTATCTTGTGTTTATATTCATGCGATGAGCTTTGAGCGATTATCGCATATTTTCCTTCTTTCCGCATGTTTATTTAACACTACTTATTGGCTCGTTAATTATTTCCATTATTTATGCACGGTGGTTTTCCTTGGGATTTTACTTGGGCTCGCCATCCGCCTTTTGTGGTGGCCGAGCGCAGATCCTAGTACTAGCGGGGCAAGGGGATCATCGACGATTTCATCCGACTTGCCTACGCAGGAGGCCTATTTGGTACGTGTGATGTCTATATTTTTGATATTTTGTACTATATTTTGGGTTGGGAAACCTGGATACACACTTGTCTTGGTATACATACTCTATAGTTGATCGCTGTATGCACAAGACTGATACGGGTTTTCCACTATAGGTTTGATCAAGTAAAACTTTTATATATATATATATATGAATGCATTTTTGTCAAACTTTAAATTCTTCCGCTGTTAAATTTTGACTATAACAACTTATATGATAACTACCTAAGTACGAGGCGGACGAGTGACGTGGCAGCGTTCCGGTGCACGTGCAATGGTAAAGGAAGCCACGGGCGGCTCGGAGGAAAGCTGGGCCGCCGCAGCTGGTATCAGAGCGAGAGTTTCGAGAAATAATTTGTTAAAAAGTTTCACAAGATCATAAACCTTAACAAACTAGATGTGGAAACCCGATGAGTCTGCCTAGAACTTTTAGTTGGGAAGCAAGAAGGCGGGTAGAGCTAGGATGTTATGTGATATATGTATGGTTGTATATATATACTATACGAATACGTATATACAAAGCGATCCGGACACGCATCACGATGCAGACACGATGGATGGACGATCAAGTGATACCGCGAGAGGCTTCCGGATCGTCGGTTCCATTAGAGGACCGAGTTACGGCGCACGAGACTCGGATAGGCGAGATCTTACGACTATTGAGAGAAAGCGGCCGCTATGATGGCTGAAATGGCTATGTCAGGGAGGCGTGGCGACTACGGGACCCATAGAGACCACGATTACTCTTACTCAGCAGGGTCCGAGGTTCGAGCGATCGATACTACACCGTAGTAGCAAAGGCGGTGGAGACACCGATTCCTACACCTACCGCAGAAGAGAGGTTACCCGACGGTAGTGTTAGAGTATGTGATGGATCCGCAGCCGGGAGGTTACGGGATTTCCTCAAGTTTCGGCCGCTTACTTTTATGGAGGAGGAGACCCTGAGACTGCAGGAGATTGGATTTTATCGCACCAGCGCCTGCACAAGGAGTTGAATACGGAAGAGAGGTTTAGAGCGAGACTATCTGGGACGTGTTTCAGATCAGATGCCGCAGTGTGGTGGACTAACTACCAGGAGACGCATGCTGATCCCGCAACTTGGGCAGAGTTCCGAGAGATATTTTATGACCAGTTCATACCTATGGAGGTACGATTGAGATTGAAGGAGGAGTTTTTATCCCTGAGGCAGGGAAACCGGAGCATGATGCAGTATATGGATAGGTACCGATATTTGCTGCAGTTCTCGATGGATATCGCTGGCACAGAGCGATTACAGATCTACTACTTCATTCGGGGAGTGAGGGATGACATTGCCGCGATCGTATCGTCCGGGCAATGCCAAACGATTCGAGCGATGTTTGAGCGAGCACTTACCATGAGACGTTCTTGATGCAAAAGAATGGTCTTCCTATGACAAAGATCGGCCGAGGTGGAGGTTGGGCGAGCTCGACAGGATAGGAGGCGAAGAGACGGCGGGACCGATTTATTAGAGGTCGCCGGGATGACCGTCGGGATGGCGAGACAGACGTCGGGATGGCGAGGATCGATATAGGGGACGGGCAAACAGTACACACCATAGCTCCAAAGACCACACGGCGGCGGCGGCCTCGGCGAAGCACCGGGTTAGAGATCGGGGTGGCCGAGACAGGGTCGAGGGACCAGGGTCGGGAGCAGAGATCGGATGATGTGCGTGATGGGAGACGCGAGACACGCAGATGTTTCGGTGCGGTCGGAAGTGACATTTGAAATTGGATTGTCGGGTGTCATCTCCACGACGGGAGCGTGGTCGGGAGAGAGACATAGTACATGCGGTGGCACGACCAGATCCAGAGCCACCGGGCGCCTAGTTGAGGGTACGTTACTCATTCACGATAGACTTATTCATGCTATGTTTGACTCGGGTAGTACATTATCTTTTATTGGCCTGGTCGGTTAGTGGGGAGTTAGGGTTGGACACACACACACTAGAGACTCATCTTGTTCTCAAGCACGGGCCGTGGGGATAAGATTTACCCTAACCTAGGATAGTTCGGGACGTCATGGTTGAGGTTGCGAACATCGGCTACACCGATCTCCGAGTCTTGGAGTACCTAGAGTTTGATGCACTCTTTGGTATGGATTGGTTGTCACTTACCATGCACGAGATGAGGATCTGTTATGGGAAGAGGGTAGAGTTTCGTATTCGGGTTTACGAGTTTATATTGATCGGGAACGCCTCGATTTGCCTATTACGAGAGGTAGATTAGCGGCTTTCGTCGGGAGATGGAGGACTTTGCAGAAATCGTTGAGCCTGAGACCGGAGGATCGGTTAGGATTGAGGACGTACCTATAGTCCGAGAGTTCGCGGATATTTTCCCAGATGATCTACCCGGATTACCACCACCACGTGCGATAGAGTTTGTTATAGAGTTGTTACCAGGGACTCAGCCGATATCTAGCAGACCATATCGTATGTCCCCTATGGAGCAGGAGGAGGTCAGGAAGCAGCTAGAGGAATTGTTGGCGAAGGGATTCATTCAACCGAGTATGTCTCCATGGGGAGCGCCAGTGTTGTTTGTGAGGAAGAAGGATGGATCGATGAGGATGTGTATGGACTATCGGAAGCTGAACCAGGTGACGATTAAAAATCGTTACCCGCTTCCGAGGATCGACGATCTGTTTGACCAGCTGACGGGTGCACAGTTCTTCTCGAAGATCGATTTACGCTCGGGATATCACCGTTGCGGATTCGAGAAGAGGATATCAAGAAGATCGCGCTTTCGCATACGAGATACGGGTTGTTCGAGTTTACTTGGTGTTACCGTTTGGGTTGACGAACGCTCCGACGGTTTTCATGGATCGATGCATCGAGTATCGAGACCCTACTTAGACCGATACGTGATAGTCTTCATTGACGATATCGATATACACGGACGCGAGTGGATCACGAGAGTCATCTTCGATCGGTGTTGACGACGTTGAGGAGCATACGTATGCGAAATTCAAGTAAGTGTGAATTTGACTGGATGAGGAAGTGAAGTTTTTGGGACATGTGATCGGCGGTCGGGCATTTTGTTGAGGAGACAAAATTAGAGCGGTGATTGATTTGGAAGAGACAGGAGATCTGTTTTTGAGATACGGAGTTTCTTGGGTTTAGCGAGTTACTACCGCCGATTTGTACAGGATTTTTCCACGATTGCAAAGACCAATGACTAGGTTGACTAAGAAGAATGTTCCATTTGAGTGGTCCGAGGAATGTGAGCAGCATTTCGGAGTTGAAGAAACGGTTGACGATCGCGCGTGTTGGCATTACGAGCCAGGGAAGGAATTAACGCTTTACACCGATGCATCGGGAATCGGTGCAGGATGTGTTCGATGCGGGAAGGACGACCGTAGCTTATTTATCCAGCGATTGCGACCACATGAGTGTAACTACCCCGTACACGATTTGGAGCTTGCGGCGATTGTGTTTCTTGCGAAGGCTTGAAGACACTACCTCTACGGAGAGAAGTTTGTGCTTTTTACACCGACCATCGAGCCTACGCTACATTTTCACACGTAAAGATCTTAATATGCGTCAGAGGAGATGGTTAGAGCTGTTGAAGGATTATGATTTTACGATTGAGTATCATCCCGGAAAGGCCAATGTAGTGGCTGATGCATTGAGCAGATGCGAGGTTGACAGTCAGATCCAGACTCGACACATGGGACTGTTGGAGATGACGTCAGTTATGAGCATGTCAGACCTTTCGGTTATGCAGATCTACGATTTGTGGTCGGATGAGGTACCGAACGGTGTCACTGGAACGGGTATCGAGTGTCGAGAGGTCGATGGGCTTTATGGGCGGTTCAGTGGATTGGCACGGGATCCCGAGTGCACTGATTGGGCGGAGACATCTGATGGATGTTTGCGGCATCGAGGTCGACTATGGGTACCAGCCGTGTCAGAGATACGAGATAGTATATTAGAGGATGCTCATCGGTCGCGATACACAGTTCATCCGGGCAGAACCAAGATGTACCATGACTTGCGGAGATTGTTTTGGTGGCCGGGGATGAAGGCTGATGTTGGTGAATATGTTCGAGGATGTCACATATGTCAGCAAGTGAAGACGGAGCATAGACGACCTGGAGGATTGTTGCAGCCGTTACCCATTCCTCAGTGGAAGTGGGAACACCTCGCTATGGACTTTGTCAGTGGATTACCCCAGACTTCGAGGCGACATGATGCGATTTGGGTGGTGATAGATAGACTGACGAAATCTGCACACTTTATACCAGTTTCGACGAGGTATACGTTTCACCAGTTGAGCAGACTGTTCGAGCAAGAGATCATCAGACTGCATGGGGTACCAATCTCTATAGTATATCGACGGGATCCCGGGTTCACTTCGAGATTTTGGAAGGCGATGCGAGAGCGATTTGGTACTAGGTTGCAGTTCAAAGACGGCTTATCACCCGTGCACAGATGGCCGATCCGAGAGATTGATACTGAGATTTTAGAGGATATGTTGAGAGCTTGCATTTTGCGTTTGGAGGCTCATGGGAGGATTACTTACCACTTGTGTGAATTTGCCTACAACAACGCCTATCGAGCTAGTATCGGGATGCCTCCTTATGAGGCGTCAGATGTGGGAGGCCCCGCAGTCACGCGGCGTGTTGGGCAGAGCCGGAAGATACAGTTACGATTGGGCCGGAGATAGTTGTTGATCATACAGAGAAGATCCGACAGATTCGTCAGAGGCTTCGAAGCGAGCAAAGACAGACGAGCAGTAAGAAATACGTGGATAGATACCACGATAGTCTGAGCTATGAGGTTGGCGATATGGTTTACCTGAAGGTTTCTCCTTGGAAGGGCCAGCAGAGGTTTGGGATTAAGGGGAAACTAGCGCCGAGATTTATTGGACCATATCGAGTTATAGCGAAGGTTGGCAGTGTGGCGTACAGACTAGATTTACCGGCGGAGTTGGCAGGGATTCATCCTACCTTCCACATTTCGATGTTGCGATTGGCTAGGACCGGGCCACGACCCATGGTTGACGTGCGACAGTGGATGTTCACTCGACGCAACTTACGAGGAACTATCATTGGCGATATTAGATCGTAAGATCCAGACTCTCAGAACAGAGAGATAGGTAAGGTACTCGTGCGGTGGCAAAGATCACGGTACGAGAGGACTTTACGGGAGTTGGAGTCGACCATGCGAGAGCGTTATCCCCGATTATTCCACGGTATGTTCTAAACTAACCCAAATTTCGGGACGAAATTTCTTTTAGTGGGGAGAATTGTAACGGCCCGTTATTTTATTAACGCCATTATTATCCTTATTTCATATTAGGACGCCAGCTCGGACGACACGTGGACGCCGCGGATAGATTAGGCATGTTTCGACCTAATATTGATGGTATTATTGTTTTTCTAATTTCGGTGATTTATTGATAATGATGTATTATCTCGTCAGGTGTGCAATTAAAATAAACTTGTCGGGTGAGTTGTGAGTCGGGGTTTTAGTTCGGTGAACATGCCAACGCTTGAGGTTTGGTAGCTGTAAGGCTGGGCGTTGGGAGTTAGACAAATTCAATCAATATTATATTAGCATGGTTGAGGGTTTAAATGCAACGAAATTCATATGTGACTATAGGCTAAATGAATGAATAATTGGTACACTAGGTGTGGGACCGCCTTGGGAAGCGTGCCGGACACGGGGCACGGGAAGCCAGGTAGTCGGGAGCGTAGTGGGACCATATTTGGCATTTTACGGAATTTAGTTGACAGCTTGGGTAGAGTGTACAAGTTAAGATAGATATAATTGAAGAAAGTCCTATAGTTGAACTGGATAATCAGCACACATTGGATTATCCTCGAGATTGACAACAGATCAAAAACTAGGCAATATGTGTCATGATAAGGTGGCTAGATGGAGTGACACGGGCCGGATAAGGACCGTCTGATGGGCCTCGAGATACGTGTGCACTTCAGATTATATTAACAACTATAAATACCACCGATCAAACCCACATGCAAACCACAAGCCATTCTAAACCAAAACTTCGGATTTCTGATAGAGAAATCAATGTTATGGAGCTCAACTATGGCGTTTTAGAGGCTGGATTTGAACATTAACTACAAGCTTGAGGTAATCTACTCCCCTGTTTCTTGGATTTTTGATGAGAAATGTTGCATGTTGTGGTATGTATGATTGCAACGAGTTTTTGTGAAATTGTCATGATTTTACTAGATTTGAGGATTTGTGAGGTTAGTTGTGATGTTCTATGTTTATTGGAAACGAGTTGGTGGCAACAAGATGATTGTTCGATGAATTCATTTTCTAACATGCATGTTTGGATTTGAGAATTTAGCAGATTTCTAGTCTAAATTGATGTTTTTAAGAGTAAATCGATGATATTGAAGTATATTGGATGTTGCATGTTGGTTTTGGAGTGTTTGAATCAAGTTAGGGAAGAGTTCGAATTTTTAGAAAAATCGGGCAAGAGAGAGTAATTAGCGCGCTAATGATGAATAGTAGCGCTAATTCTCTCGGGGAAGATGAAGATCTTCGTGCATGAACAAGACACGAAGATCAATTAGCGCGCTAATATCCCACCTAGCGCGCTAATGACCCCCGAACCTTAATTAAAACATGAAAATCGAAACTAATTGATGTTAAACCAAAGTTAACTAATCAATGAACCCCGGGATTAGACCTCGGGAGTCTCGGGACAAAAGTAGTTGGAGTCGGGGACTTAGTCGGGGATCGACCAGGGGTATATTTTGGGATTTTTTGAGCGCGGCGTGAGGTACGTAAAACCCAACCGAACACCACTACTTTGCATTTACTTATTGTTATTCAATTGAGCTATTTTTCATTGAAAATCTTTGAGTCAAATCTACCGGGACGGTTGAGATTTCCCGTCTATGTATATCGAGGGTTGTGCGGTCGCTTGCTAGATGTGTGGTTTAGGACAAGGTGGTAGAGTCGATGGTACAGACCACGACAGGCTCCCGATCCTCGCACGCATCTTGGATAGGCCGGTGCACACTCATTTGTTTATCTTGTGTTTATATTCATGCGATGAGCTTTGAGCGCTTGTCTCCGCATATTTTCCTTCTTTCCGCATGTTTATTTAACACTACTTATTCGCTCGTTAATTATTTCCATTATTTATGCACGGTGGTTTTCCTTGGGATTTTACTTACCGGGCTCGCCATCCGCCTTTTGTGGTGGCCGAGTAGCAGATCCTAGTACTAGCGGGGGCAAGGGGATCATCGGCGATTTCATCTAACTTGCCTACGCCGAGGCCCGCCGGGTACGTGTGATGTCTATATTTTTGATATTTTGTACTATATGTAAAGGGAAGCCACGGGGCGGCCTCGGAGGAAACTGGGGCCGCCGCAGGTTGTTTTGTCTACCTATATTTGATTAAACCGAGCACAATAGAAGAGTTTGATCCATATAGCTGACTCCAATTAATTTGGGACTGAGGCTATGTTGTTGTTGTTGTTGTTGTATTACTTAGTTTTTGTACTCCAACTTTTCATTTTTTAGTTTAACTTTTAGTTTTTTATATAAGTTGAAGAAGTCTAATTTGTGATATAATCATGCACTTTGTTTTATGTTATTTAATGATTATGGAAGTGTTCTTGACGAGTGTACGTATTCTTAATTATGAGCCAACTATATGATGGCAATCCGCAAACTTGATTCGTTCCAATCCGCATTTTATTAATTGGATCGAACCGGATTGAAAAGTTAAATGAATTGAATCGAATTGAATTTTTTCAACCCACAATAATTGGATCGAGTAGTGAGTTGACCTTAAATGGATCAGATCCAGTCTGTGTACACCCCTAATTAAGTCCATGCAAAAAAAAAAAAAAAAACTCCATCTGATCACAATTGTAAGTCGTTTATGCTAAAATCGCAAAAACTGAGTACATTAATTGTAAGATATATTATTATATTACCCTTACTTTTATCAATGTTATTTTGAGTGAAACGAGATAAATTCAACTTGGCACACTAATGTACAAAAATTGATCCAACTTAGTACACTAGTAGACAAAAGTTAATTAACTTTCAAAACTTCATTAATAATGACAAAATATATAAAATATGCTTAGGCATGAGGGATCTACTTACATTTTTTAACAAGGAAAGTGAGCTATACCTACATTTGTGATTGGAGAGAGTAACAAACAAGTCCCATATGAACCTATTAGACAACAACGAGCATGAGTAACTGTTGAGATTCAGTGAATCTAAATTATTTCTAGTAAAATCTATGCTGAATTTGGACTAATACTAATTGTTGGTGCCAAGCTGATATTACATTACTTGTGGCTATCGTTGTGAAATAATTAGAGACTAAGCTAGGAAAGTAAACACAAAAAACAAGAGAATGTAGGAGAGAAATGAGTGAGCTTTCATTTCAATATATCGTATCTACATTACATGGATCTCGTCTCTTTATACAGCCCCTTTGGTCTTAATAAGATGAAGAGTCTTATTAAGACCAAAGGGAACCAGTTACATTGACATATTATAATAATAACTTATTAAATGTTTTCAAAAAAAATAATAACTTATTACATGAATTAAGTGGGTGGTACATACATGAAGTAAGTGGAATACAAATAGTTGGATATAGGAAGAATCATCCACTCCAATTATATTTAATTAGAACAGCTATAATTTTTTTTTAATTTTTAATTTTTGCTTATTTATTTTGACATTATTAAGTTTATATATTATTTAATAAACCGTTACATAAGAAAATATTTTTATGTATTAATTATGCATTTAATATATTTTGACAATGTTTTCAAAAAAAATTTATTTTGACAATATAGGAAGATGTTAGGGGTGCCAATTTTAGATACCAACTTTGAGCATCTAGTGGTCGTGCACCGTCAATACACCTTAAAATATGCGTTCGAGGTGCATCGAATGGTGCACAACTGCTAAGTGCCCCAAGTTAGTGTCTAAAGTGGGTATCCCAAGTATTTTTCTAATTAAATCACATTTTGTTATATGAGAAATATTTAAACTCACATCCTTAACTTTTCTTTTTTACTTCGGTTGGAGTCGAACTACGACCTTCTGAAACTTTGTCTTTTAGCAAGTGACATGATGTCTCTACCATTATTAACATTCACTTTATTATTATTGTTGCCTAATTAAGATTGATAAAAAAAGAAACACGACTTGTTGAGGAATTTCTATATTTAACTTTCAATTGTCAAAGCATCTCTTGTGAGATCTAAAAATATCACTTGACAAATTTTTGGAGGTCGAAAAAAAAAAAAACTCCCCTTACAATCCTTACCGTAATTTCAACCCTTTTGGCATCAAGGGTCCAACAGGGTTGACCCAACCCCCACCCTTTATTTTGGTCAATGGCCAGTTCTTGCTCTACATGCGTTGACCCCTTAAAAAAACACTTTTTCTTCTCAATAATATTGTGTTTCTCTATACAATCAAACAATCCCATAATAAAATAAGAGAGCAAAAATTCTAGGGCAGACAAGACGTTGACTGCGGCCCCACGTACAAGGAACACCGACAGAATCTGTGCCAGTTGGACAGCAAATCACTTTTTCAAGGGGTCTCTCTCATTCAACTCTCATAAATGGGTACAGCGAGCATCCGATGATCTCACGTTGCGGACTGCCAAGTGTCCTACATCCGATCCGTCAATCAAGTTGGGAAATGTGCTGTTCGAGACGGGCCCAAGACGATGGAAACGTTGATTTGATTCTGCACATTCGGAGAAAGATTTGGCAACCCCCCTTTGATTGAATGGCTGGTTGGCGGAAGTGGATTGTTGTACACTCTTTAACTAGTGATTAAGTTGGAGTTCTATAAATGAAAATATCAACATTAAGAGTTTTCTTTACTTATACGGTGCACGAACTGAGACTAACTCAAAGTAGTCAAATAGTTTAGATGTCTTAGTCCGAAAAAGAAACATCTGCGCGTAATAGAGGAGCTGGTCCTCACTAATAAATCTCTTTTATAAGTAGTGTGGTGGAGAAGACATGTTCCGAGTCCCATCTTTATGAGAACTCTAAAAAGAATGATCATGTACGTACGTAAAAAATGAAACTATATGTGTAGGTGAATTTCCATCTTGAATCTAGTCTTTTACAGTTATATTTGCACTTTTTTTCATAAAATAATTACTCTAAGAGACTAATTAGGGGTAAAATATTCTTAAAAAGATTTATAATAATTTATTTCAATAGAAAAGTAATAGAAGTCTCTTTAATCATCAATGGCTCGATATATGACCAGACATAGAATAAAAAAGTACATTGATTAGCTAATTATATTTGTTCAAAAGAACTTTCATTAATTTGGCTGTGAATGCGATTGTGAAATTGAAACAGTTTGGCAATCAGAGATTGTTCTCTACAATGTTGAAACACATTACAATATACAAATATCACTAAAACCACATAACAAATAACAAAACTTATCAACAAAAAGAAGAAAACCTAAAATTTTTCAACAATGAGAAGATAAATCAATAACTTAAGGAAGACAAACTAACTATAAAATGAAAAATCAAAAGACCAATCCAGTTGTCGCACAAAAACCACGTAAAACCTTTAAGGAAAATGTACCATAACAAGGATGGACCGATCTTCACAAATTTGACTACATCTACAGCTTATTGGATTAATAAAATGTAAACAGATATGATTTGAATCACTACCTATTGAAATGGAGAGTAAGCAGTGGTTCAAGAAAGAGCTTGCTATTACAACTTACAAAATAGCTTGTACATCCGTGGGAGCTACTTACCACAATTTGGGATTCTCATGAGATCGCAAGAATGCATTTATAATTATTTTTGGGTGGCGCTATAGGCACCCAATTTTTTGTTAGGGCAAGCCAGTTTTTGAGATGCGACACTTTGATGTGTGTATAATATATACTATGTATTCTTCAAAAAAAGAATATATACCAAATCTAGCAATGACACTAGCGATTATATGATTATTGAATTTATATTCTGTTTAAAAATTAATCAGTATGTATATGCATTTAATTACTTTTGTGCTATATATTTTCCTTTGATATATCTTCAAACTTATCAATAATTTACATGTATGGTCAGTATAGAATCTTTAAAGGGCGAGTTGATAAGTTTGATCAAATGTGTCACACCGATCTTGTGGTCTCTATATAAATACATATACAATGATGCCTGGCTTTATATGTAGTGATGTCCACTTTGCTTTGGAGATTAGACGGCAATGTTACACCCACTTTCTTAACAATCGTTACAATCAGTTGAAAGCGTAATGAGTGACCAAATTATAATGCAATGCTTTAGCTAAAAATGAATCCGAATCCTACCAAAAAAAATAAAAGTAAAAAAATAATCCGAAAAAAAATCCCAAAAAAGAAAATTCGAAATCAAAATAATTTGAGACCCAACCAGTCTTAAATATAAACTAAGCTAATTTAATTTTAAACTCAAATCGCGAAAGGTCACACTTCAAATACAATTAAAGGAGAAACAAATATGTGGGAGTATATAGAGTCCCTTTAAAATTTTGGGCCAAGTTGTCTTATAAACCTAGAGGTTGGGACTAGTCGGAGCTAAGCCTCATATACTCGGGCACCAAAAAACCAATACATTAAAAAAAAGAGAAACAAATACATATATCCTCAACATTTCTATTTGATAAAATATATAACATTGTTTGAGTTGGAATACATATTAACGAAATTTTGATCATATAGCCGTACAATATTTGTAACAATGAATATTCATTCATATATATAATTATAACTAAGTTGTTTTGTGGTTCCATTTTCCACGATTTTGTGATTCCAATAACTAAGTTGTTTTCAATTTGCAAACGACAGGCAACTATGTGGTTACTTAATTAAATTTTAACTTATGCAACCAAATATTAAAATTTAACTTATATAAAACCACTATAGAATAAGTACTGGTACTTTTTTTTTAAAACAAATAAATACTAGTACTACAATGGCTAAAGTCTAACTATTTAATATAGATCTACAAATAAAAAGGAGGAGTAAATGCTTCAAGCTTGAAGCCATTATTCTTCATGATAGAATAATTCGAGTCTATTAATTATAGATCCTAATAGTGTACACTCTTAATCAAAATTAAAGTCACTATGCATCAGGTTGTGACTAGGACAAAGATACTTTTCTAGGGCTAATATTCTTCATGAGCTAATTAATTGTAATAAAAGAATTAACTTACATTCCTTTAAAAAAATCACTACTTATATATCCTAAATTTTTTTTTGAGAATACTTATATATCCTAAATTAAACCACCTAGTTTGTGTATTGTGAAGTTTTCCACATGCTCAGTTTTCCAAAAGGCCTGGAATAATATTAGGGAGCGGCTAAACGAACTCCAATTTTTGCTAATCTTACCATATTACTCGAGCATACTCCCTTTTTTTATATGAAAGCATACTCTGATTTTTAATTTCAATTGCTAAACTTACTATCATTTTTGTATAACCTTTGAAATACCCTTGCTCACCCTATCATCCTCACCCCATCACCCCTCAATCCTCTCAATTTCTCAATTTCTCAGTTTCTCAGCTCTCATCGCCTCTTACCGAGATCAAGATAGAGACCTCTTAGGAGGTCTCATTTGGAACGAGACGAGACTTCTAAAAAGGTTTTTCCGACCCATGTAACTGAAATCTGTGGGCGGCAAGAGCAAAAGAAATTGTCCAAAAAAATCATGAAAAAAACTAAACTAGATGGTTTTCATGTGCGTGACATACTCTTCTCGAAGTCATCCATATTTTTCGCCTCAAAAGCTCAAATTGGGGCCTAAAATCGAAGCCTGGTCACTAACAACAACACACCAAAAAGACAAAAGAATGTTAAAAAATAAAAATAAAATGCAGTCGACAAAAATGGTGTAATAGGCCTAAGTGAAGGGTTTTAGTTGTGGTTCAACTATATGAAGTGTAATATGGCAATTTTGTAACAACCCAGCCCACCCCGCAGGTCCGCTGGACCGTATAGGTAGTGTGCCCACCCGCAGGTTCGCACACCATCCACACCCCTTATGTGTGGTCTTTCGCCCCCCTAACCTGCGCCCTGAGGGATAAGTACACAGGTTTAGCGAGTCTGGTACCACTGAGCTGGTCCAACACGGATGCACCGGATCCCATCAGAACTCCGCAGTTAAGCGTGCTTGGGCGAGAGTAGTACTGGGATGGGTGACCTCCTGACAAGTCCTCGACAGCTCAGTGGTACCAAACTCCCTACACAGGGATGCACCGGATTCCATCAGAACTCCGCAGTTAAGCGTGATTGGGCGAGAGTAGTACTGGGATGGGTGACTTCCTGGGAAGTCTTCGATAGCTCAGTGGTACCAGACTCGCTAAACCTGTGTACTTATCCCCAAGGCGCAGGTTCAAGTCTAGGGGGCGAAAGACCACACATGAGGGGTGTGGATGGTGTGTGGACCTTCGGGTGGGCACACTGCCTGTGCGGTTCAATGGGCCTGGGGGTGGGCTAGGCCATTACAATTTCGTGCAAAGGTAGAACTGGAATGGTAAAAAAAGTTTGAATTGGAGTATGTTTTGCAAAAATCGAGATTCGTTTAGTCGCACCCTAATATCATTGCGAGTAGGATTATCTCAGGCTACCTATGTTTTACGATGCTACAATGTCATCGTAAAGTTACACTTAAAGTCACACCGGGGGAATATTGTGTGTGAGCACCCCAAAAAAATGGATATACGTACACACATAGCTCATTATGCATTATATGTGAGGTGGGTATCCAGACACTGCCTACAAATGAATCCTGGTGAAACAAACCCACACCACTTCATATAGTGTGACTTTAGGGTATCATTGTAGTATTTTCCTTAACTCATATCATCCTAAAATTTTGGTGTACCAGTTCTCATTTAATTTTAGCTAGCCTAACTTTGTTAAGACACCCAAATACGAGTTCTATAATTTTTATCGACATACATGTGGCACACTAACAAATGTGTGTTCTATCCGAATGTAAGGTTAGCTGGTAGGACTAAAACAAACTGCAACATGCGTTGTTACTGTAAGGGCACCCAACAGTGCCCTAGCCTTCTCTTCGCACTCCCCATACGTGAGTGCGGAGAACGAGCTCGACGAGCACTGAGCCGGTGGTGCACATGGGGCCAAGGCTATTCTTTTAAAAAAAAACTCTGACTTCACAATAATTTAAATCGTTTTTTGACACTTTAACCATAAAAACGACGGTTTTTGTATTGTTTTTTTTTTTTTTTTTTTTTTTTTTTTGTACTTTATGGAATAAATGGTTGTGAAATGTAGGATATGAGTAGGGCTGGCAATTTGGATTGTGAAACGTTTATTACGATACAATACAATATGTAATAAACATGTGATGGGTTTGGCATAAGTGGGCCTGAGCCATAAACAGGTTAACCCATTTATACACGGTTAATAAACGAGTCATTAACATGTTAACTAGCTTAACTCATTTATAACTCGCTTAACACGATTAATGAATGATATATAAATAATAGATATGTTATAATTAAATTATTACAAAATTCACCTATTTGAATACATGTTAATAACATGATTTATTTTTTATTTGCAGACATCCTTTTCCATACTTAACATTATTTATAGAGAAAATATTTATTTTACTTTTAATATATTATTCAGGTTTAAAATTTATTAATAATTATTTATTAAAAATATGAAAAATTACACATTTTTTAGAGGATTTTTGTTGTCTTGTATATGTCATTTGTTACGAGTCATATTCCCTTCATTATTAACACTAAAAAATAAAGATTTGAATGAAAAAGTAAAGTAAAACTTAAGACTACATCTCCATTATATTTTATTGTCTATTTAATTATGTTCATTTAAATTTATTAATATAATATATGTGTAACATAAATATTTTACGACTCACTTATACATGAAAATGTAGTAAGTAAATTATAAAAATTTAAATAAATCGCCGATACAAATTAACACCTCTAAAAAGTTTAAATAAATATTTAATATATGTGTAACATAAATATTTTCGCAACCAAACCGTTAGATCACCAAAACCGCACTAAACCGAACCGCATGCAGGCGGTTTTGGCTTCGGTTTGGTTTCGCGGTTTTCATGCAATTTATTTTCAAAAAAAAAAAAAAAAAAAAAATACAAGCCAAAAAAAAAGCAAGCAAAAATGAAAAACAAAGAAGCCAAAATGAAAAACAAGCAAGCAAAAAAAAAATAAATATACATCAATCCCAAATTAAAATAATTAATACATGATTAATAAACTTCTTAATCAATGAGCCTCACATCAATTCAACACAATACATAACACAAAAAGGACCAATTTTTATGCGATATCACCAATTGAGGAATGAATGCTTGAAACAATCAAAAACCTTGCTTGAATCAAATAATCGACAGCGAACACATCAAAGATCTAAAACAGACCCCAAAATAAAAAAATAAAAAAAACCCATCAAGATTAGGGCTTTTTGATAAACTAGGGTTTACAAAATCAAGAACCCTAATGTTTATCAAAACTAGACACAAGTGATTGATACATGGATTAAATTAACACCTCTAAATAACTGTCGATCTTAAAAAAAAGTGTGTACATGGGTAGTTTACAGTGGAAAGAAGTGTAGTAGAATAGAGGTTAGTGAGTTGGAGACGTGACGCTTTGATGCCCTAACACAGTTAAATTCACGATGGGGCATTCACCCACGTAGGCCCCATAGAGGTTAGTGAGTTAGAAGATATTCTCACGCATTCACCCACGTAGGCCCCACCAAAGATATTCTCACGTTTTCTCATTTCTACAGAGGACAGAGAGAGACGTACCAATCCAGTACTCCTCGTATCACCTTAATTCATTACTCCTCCCTACCTCCTAGTCCTCACATACGCACCGACCAGTTCCACCGTCATCAACGGTCCAGATCTCTCGATCGTTGCTGCGTTTGATACGGGTGAGACGCTGGGTACCGGATCAATATTTATAATGGTTTCGTGTGCGAAATCAGAGATGGATCGTACTGTGTTGCTTTTTGGTGCTTAGCTGGCGCTAGCGATGAACAGCTGGCACGTACGGCTGTGGAGTACGCTAGCGAGCGTCGCCGCTTCTGCTCAAAACTGTAGCCGCTAACGCAAAACTTTACACAGGTGAAAGATTTCTAGGCCCACTCTGACTCTTTTGCCCCTACCCTTTCGTTTTGTTTGTTAAATTACTTAATTAAAATTAATTCATTCAATTTCAAGTCGTTTCAAATGTTTTCTTTTAGCTCTTAATCATATACTAATTGACTTTTGTTTATATTGTTTCAAGTAAGGGGGGCCGTTTGGCATCGGATTTGAACTGGTTTTTTTTTTGTTTGTTATAAGTGAGAGTAAAATTTATTAAAAAGGTGAAACACTGTTTTTTTTTTTTTTGTAGGAAGGTGAAATACTTTTTGACCAAGGTAATGATTGAAAATTTGAATAATAAGTTTTATAAGATGGTTTATTTTATTTTATCTTTTTATTTTTTACTGTTGTTACTTATGAACAGCTTTAAGAATTGAACTGAAAGTCAAATTATAAAGGTCATGACCAGAAATTCAAACAACAATAATTTATCATGACAAAAAAAATTATTAAAAATTAAATACATTTTAAGCATGCATGAGCATTTACATATTGAAATTAGGGAGATACTAGGATGACCCAATGATGAGACATTTAGTATGGACATCCAATAATAGTGTTAATCTATTCAACATTGAAATTTGTGCACACACACATCGATACATGAATTGATGGACATCATCAATGAGTGTCCATCTCGGATGTTTCAAAACAAGTGATTATATTATTTTTTATTGAAAAGATATTCGTTAGAAATAAAAGTAAAAACATATATAATATTAGAGTAAAAATTATATGAAGTAGTAGTAATTTATAAGGTAAAATATAAATTGATTCATGAGGTTTACCATATTATGCACATTAGTCCCGAGGTTTTAAAAATATGCACTTTGGTCACTCCTTCTAACTTTTTTCTAAATCATGATTGAGTTAATATGAAAAGATGAATTTACCATTATAAAAGAGACATACACACAAAGAATAAATACCTAATATTTTCAAACAAATCATGACTTTTTATAATTTTTTCTTAAATAATTTTATTGATAAACTTTTTGATGAAGAAGTATTTGGTTTTAGTGTTGTTTTACTACTTTTATAGCCTTTAATAATATTTTGTGTATTTATTTTTATAAATTATAGAAATGTGTAAATTGAAAAACAATGCCACAATTTAATTAATAGTTTTTTATTTTTGGGTATACATAAATTTATACGCCTTTTTGCATATTTTTTATGTGAAAATCAACATGGCTTTACAATTTTGATTGTTAAACACCAAATTCCTTTAATGAAATATAGATAAATTTATTATTATTATTAAATAATAAACATACTTACAATTATTATTATTTATTTATTGAAAACATGATTTTTATTAATTAAAAATATATGAATAATTCTTGAAAAAAATAAAAAAAATATACTTATGTACATATAGTTTATATCAAAAAAATAAAATAAAATTGTACATATAGTTAAGGGACTAAGATGATAATATTTTAAATAGTTGATTAAGAAAGAGAGAATTTGAAAAAACTTTAAGGGTATTGTTGGTGAAATAAACATGTCACATCATTAAAAAGTAATATAATAGAAATATTTTAATTTGACACTTACCCAATGATGATTTTGACTAACTATAAGTAAACTAAATGGACCAAAGTGCATATTTATAAAACCACATAAGTTAAAGTTCATATTATAATAAACCTCATGACTAATTTATAATTTATTCAAAATAAAAATAACAACATATATAATATTAGAATAAAAAGTATATGAAGTGGTAATAATTTATAATATGTATGTCAAATTATGCGTCATGACTAATTTGAGACATCAAACAATATATGGAGTGGTGATAAGCAACTTAATATTTTAAACTTCTTTAATTAATAGTCCAACACGTGATTTGAACGTCCTAATCAACTCCAACTAATCCAAGTAGAGCCAAAAAAAAAAACATGAACAAAAAAAAATCTAAAACTAAAAAGAAGTTGAGCAATGGCAAACACGTAATATCCACGAAGTCCAGTGCCAAATCGCCAACTCACTCCCAAGCCAGATCTTAATGGGGACACAAGTCAATTTTTACATCACCAAACAACGGTTCATCCCACAGGGGCAAATCAGTCATTTCCCACCGACCCACAAAAATTAAGTAATTACCAATCTCGCTTTCCAACACACAAACTTTCACTCAGCGTGGGCGGTGTTTCATAGCTCTCTCTCTCTCTCTCTCTCTCTCTCTCTGTCTGCGGCATTTCGTCAAACACTTAGCGTGCACATCGACTCGGCGGCGGTGGTGGCGGTGGCGGTGGCGGTGGCGGTGGCGGTGGTGATGCCGTGAAGGGGTGGATGGGGAGGGCGGCAGTGGCTGCGGCGGGGTTGGCGGCGGCCGCGGCGTGCGTGGTGGCGGCGGTGCTGGTGAGCAGGAGAGTGAAGAGCAGGAAGAAGTGGAATCGGATGGTGGGGGTGTTGAGGGAGTTGGAGGAAGGGTGTGGGACGGAGATTGGGAGGCTGAGGCAGGTCGTCGACGCCATGGCGGTGGAGATGCACGCCGGGTTGGCGTCGGAAGGCGGGAGCAAGCTCAAGATGCTCCTCACTTACATTGACACCCTCCCTGATGGGTATATACATAGCTCAAGATCTCTGTTTGGACTTATTGTTTCATTGATTGGTTCTTGGATTGGTGTGTGTGGTTATTTGGTTTTTTGGGTTCTGCCCTTTAATTGTTTGGGTGAAATGTGTAATGGGTAGGTGTGTTCTTGGTGATTAGTGTGTTATTGAATGTTGTTTGGAATGGGGTTTCTTTGATGTTGTCGTTAAGTTTGGGTTTTGATGTCTGGGTGTGGTTTTATTGGGTGAGATTTTAAGTGGGTACGTGTGTTTTTTAGTGATATTGGATGTTGGAACTTGGGTTCTGTGATTCTTGATGGTTTCTTGCTTGGTGTTTTGAGTTGCTGGGAAGGGCATTGGGGTTGGAGAATGCTTTCGAGGGCAATGGTTATCTTGTTCGCGGCATTGCGACTGTATAACGATCTGCTCCTTATGTTATCTCCACATTTGACGATCGCTGTGTAGGGTTTACCCTTTTGTTGTTTTTTATCTTGATTGGAAATTATGGTATAGACATTGGATATGCAGATCTTTATATTATTCTGATTGATATGTTAGTTTCCGTGCTTTAAAGGACTATTTGTGTGAATTTGAAAACGACTTATTTCTCTCTTTCTCATTTCAAAGACACCTTTTTCGTTGTTATTCTCCAATTCTTGATATGGTAAGGTTGCAGTTTGGATTCGTTTATTTCCTGCATTATTGTGTTTGTCAAATGGATTGTCTTGCTGTTTTTCACAACGATGACAAAAATCTGTGTGAATGGAATGTTAGCAATTACAGTTTGATTTCTTGTTGTGAAACTTATTTACCTCTCTGTCAATTAATGCTTAATCAGGTGTGAAGAAGGTGTTTACTATTCACTTGATCTTGGGGGCACGAATTTTAGAGTCTTGAGGGTTCATCTTGGTGGACAAAGGTCTATGATTCTGAACAAAAAAGTGAACCGACAACCCATTCCACTGGAATTAATGACTGGCACCAGTGAGGTTTGCCATACATAACTTTATATTCTCTGTCTGTGGTTATGCTTTGTTTAATATTTTTAGATTAATCTCAATGTAAATGGTTCTTGAGTGCAGGAACTGTTTGATTTCATCGCATTGACATTGAAGCAATTAGTTCAAAGTGAGAGCAGTGAGTCTGAGTTTCGGTTAGATGAAAGAATGGTGCTCGGGGTTACATTCTCTTTTCCTGTCAAGCAGGCATCTGCTTCTTCAGGAACGCTTATCAAGTGGACCAAAGGCTTTGACATAGAAGACATGGTGAGGGGACTGATACTTTTGAATTTTAAGGGATTTTACAAAGTGCACTTTTTGATTTACACTAAGAGAATGAATGAAAACCTAGTAATGAAAGCATCTCCCTTCAAGATAAATTGTTACAATGGTTCAATAAAAGGGTGGGAGCTCCTCATGGAACTAGGTAATTCTCGGATTACAGCAATGAGCTATACTGAACCAACTTGGATCCAACATGAATCTCATGGATTCAAATCAGAAATGGAATGTATGATTCGAATTTCTACATGTTCAAATACCGAACTTGCAATTCCCCCTCCCCCTTCCTTGTCTGCCATAGCTGTTTCTTCGTTTATTTATGTTTGCATTCTTTGCAAGTAATTTTCAGAGAACTATTATGGATCAATGCATTTGTTTGGGTAACTCTGCAATAATGATTGGAAATTGCTGTCACTTTAAGAGGTTGGAATACATGAAACATAAAAGATGTAAACATATTAGAAAATAGTGGGGTTGTGTAACTAGAGATCTTGAACTTTTGACTGAATCTTATGAACCATATAAATCCTAGGGTTTCAGAGTAAAATGTAGAATATATTTATCAAACGTGAGTTTAAATAGAGTCGTAGGATTGAAATTGCAAGTTGTAAGATCTTGACCGCTTAACCTATCAGTTTTTTAGAGCAAATTTCTGTTGGTGTAATAAGGTAGTGAGATTCATAGTTGAGAGGAGGATGGTCTGATGCTTGGGGTGTCGTTTGTGAATTGATACTTGTCCTTAGACCAATAAGCTCCAACAAGACCTATTTTCTACGAATTTTTCAGCAATTGATATGATATCAAGCCCAACTATATCTTAGTCCTTGTCACATAACTTGAAGGGTTCATAGTTGTAAGATCTTGACCGCTTAACCTATCAACCCCAACTATATCTTTATTGATCATTTTAATGATAAAAATACATGATATTATAGTGTGGATGCTATTATAAAATTGTGTGGAACCCTTCAAGTTATGTGACAAGGGCTAAGATATAGTTGGGCTTGATATCATATCAATTGCTGAAAAATTCGTAGAAAACAGGTCTTGTTGGAGCTTATTGAGTGCAGTTAACAAATTTGCCAGTGCACATCAGAAAATCAAACAGGGATTTTTTTCCATGTGCTGAAATTTGTGCCTGTCACCTAATGTTAACATGATGACATAAAAATCAATTAAATTAATGCTCAATGTTTCGTGCTGTAGTGTAAAGATATAGCATATTTTGCAAGTTCTTGTGTTCAAGTTATAATCTTAGATTAGATATTCTCTTGTGCCATGCAAAATTTATGCTCATCAAACTCTTTTAATGCTTCATAATGATTCATGGCGTGGGTGAATAGTGATGTTTTGGATGGCAGGCTATTGATTTGATAGAATTTGACCTTTTACCATGGGTTTTGACTTCTCTTAAGATAATAATATTGTTTAGTTTTTATAATAAATCAGCATTTTTTTAGTGCTTATCATCATTAATGATTATGTCTTTGTTAGACAAATTGGTTTAGAATAAAATATTTGTTTAGTTTCTTATGATGAATTTCTTTGTTTTTCTGTTCTATCTTTTTCCAAATTATTGTTAGTCATAGTCTTGATTCCGACGATCTGCTTTATCAGGTTGGAAAAGATTTTGCTGAGAGTTTACAACATGCATTGATCAATAGAGGATTGAACTTGCGGGTGGCAGCATTGGTTAGTTCATTGTATTTATATTTTATCTACATGTAGTCGTGTCTACTTTCTTTATTTCCCTTTTTCCCCTACTTATCTTACTTCTCTTATGGTGTGTTCGGTTGGAATGACTATTTGGTTAGTCATAGGATTAAAGTTTAGTCCAATGTTTAGTTAGGCAAACTAAATTGTGAAACGGATACATAGTCTATTATCCATTTGACTAAATAAAGACAACCAAGACCCACTTACTAATTAATCCAACCAAAACGAAAATTTCATTTTCGATTTTGCCCTCACTTGTTTTAAACAACATTTAGACCCAACCGAAAATTTCATTTCTGATTTTGCCCTCACTTGTTTTAAACACATTTAGTTCATTTCCTCTCCTCTCCTCTTCGAACTCTCTCCTCTGCGAACCAGATCCGCGACATCTCGACCTCCGCCTCCTCTGTGCATCTCTCCGCGCCTTACCCTCAACCGCCTTACTCCTCCTCTGTGCATCTCTGAGCATCTTCTTCTCTTTTCGCGAAATTGTAAGTCCACTCCTCCCATCTAGGGTTTATTTCACATCGATGTGGGGAAGCAAATTCCCACCATCGACGCACCTTCTTTAGATCACGAGTGAGGGAGTTAGGGTTTTAGGGCTTGAATGATCGAGATCGTGTGTGTTGGATATTTATATAGGGAGGGGTAGAAATGTCATTTGGACTAAACCACTTAAACCCCAATCAATCCAACTGAACAAGTCCCCAATTTTGGATTACCCTTAATCCATAGCTAACTAATCCAATGCAACTTAGTCTGACCCCATCAAAACAAACCTATCAACCTAACCGAACACACCATTACGTTGAGTACCTTAGTTGTTGCACATTGCACTTATATTATTATGGTGTATTTTTTGGGTTCTTGAGATATCTAGATTGTAAAATGTGCCCCTTCTTGAACTGTATTGCTTATTATTTAGTTCTGATTTGGATGGGGTTAAGTTCTTCGTTTTTTTTTTTCTTTTTTTGATGAAGGCTTTGTTGTTATTGTTGCATGTTTTGGGTTTAGGGAGGAGATTTTTGTAACTTGTATTTATATGATAGTGAAAAATAAAGTATGATATGATCAATTCACCCTACGCAAACATTGAGAACTAAATATTCTCCATAACCCAATATCAACCAATCTGCCAATGGATAGCCATTGCCAAATTCACGGTTGGACACTTATCCTGCTCCTAACCACATAGCTAACTGCTGCACATGATTTGCATGTTTGACAACACTATGTTTGAAATTTCTGTATGGTTTTTCAGAAACACTGGATCGGTGGCACACTGCTATTTTGTAATTTATCTTGGAGGAAAAAGGTTTTCAACACGAGTCTAAGAAATAGTGCTAACTGGAGTGTTTTTGCCTTCAAATACACTCATGAATTTGGTAAATGAATTGGCCGGACCTATCCAATCCATCAAGCTTTGGTAATTGGGGTTTCGTCCTTTTGTAAGGATATGAAGGGAATTGATGGAAAACCTTTTGTAATCTAATACTTGATTTGTGTAGGATTTACCATGTCATATTTGAAATGAGAATAGACAAGTAGAATAACCAAACACCCAATAGACGTTCAATTCACGAGGTCTATAAACTCTCCAATGCTCTAAACAAGGGTTTCCAACTAAATTCTTCACGACACATCACCCTTCTTATTTATACCTTCGCTCCACAACTAAAGAAACTACTAGAATATTAGTAGGTTACTTTTATGACCTTGATCCTTTCTTTCTTATTTATCAGTTTTTTAAGTCGGTACCTAAGGTGGTTTGGAGGCCATCCGCCTAGGCCATGAATAAGTAGGATGGAGCCTCTTAAGTAAATAAAAATTTTATGAGGGAGGTCTTTGCAAATATTAAAGCATGCTTAATATATAAATCCATTTGACATTCAACACCCTAATTCACCGTCCCTCACCCCCAACCTTCACCCCCTCTCACATTCCCACCTTTGGCGACATCTGTTAATTTTTGCGTGTGCCTGATCTCCGGCTCTTTCTTGGGGGTTTTGACACATGCAATTAGTCACAATGATGCAGAGGAGGTTCTAAAGCCCCTTTACCTCTTGAACCTCTCAATTCTCACTCTCTCTCTTTGTTTATCTTTCATCTCCTAAACCCTCTCTAACTTTTTTTAATTTGAATTAATTGCAAGAAAACTTGTTGACTGTGAATTTGTGATGATTTGTTGTCTACATTATATGAATCATTTGTGCCTTTTAATTTGTGTTTAATTTTTATTTTTAAGAATGTGGGTGAAAATATGTGTCTTAGTGTTGGGGAATCTTTAAATAAATATTTTGTTTCTTTTGTGTGCGCGTGTTGTTGGGGGCGGCAAGTTTGTTGGGACTTGTGATTGTGATTATATGGTGTTACAACAGTTATTGTTTTCTTAAGTAGGTTGTGGTACAGTATGAGAGGTTACATAATGATAAAGGGGTTGAAAAAGGTTTGAAAAACAATAGACATTAATAAGGTTAAGATAATACATTGGTCTATGCAAAATGAATATTAGTGGGGTACTATTGAGAGGCTTAGGGTGAAAAGTGGTAGCAATGTTTTGACAACTACTTCACAGTTTAATTTCTCCGCCTTCTTAATATTATGTATGTTGGTGTCATTAAGAAGATTGTGAAAGAAAAGTATATTTTCGTTGATTGTAGTGCTCTATTTATAGAACTAAAACTTACAAATTTATTCAAAATTTGAAGTTAAAACTTAGCTAACCTAATCCTAGATCTTAGCTGAAGATATCTTATTTAAATTTAAAATTTCAAGAAGCAACTCATTTTCAAATCTAGAACAACAAAGACATTTTCTAGCAGTTGGTCTTCCCAATTTGTTGAATGTTTTGTGGTTCTAATCAACGTTTTCAATGCGGTGAGGCGGTGTTTGGTAGTTTAGCCCAGCCTAATTGAGGCGGGGCCTAGGCGATGTCTAGGTGGCGCCTTGGTGGGCAAAAAAATATTTTCTTATATACCTCCCTAAGAAATAATTTAATTATTTAGAGACCTCTCAATGGGCAATGGGATTGGGGCATACTTTCTCAACTACACATTCTCACCACCATATTTTCAACTCCACACTTTTCCATTATTTTGAAATAAAAAGTATTTTTTTTTAAAAATTAAATAATGTTTTCAAGAAAATAAATAAATAAATTATATTTTCAATAAAAAATGTTTTCTTATAATTATTTTTAGGCCACCGCCTACCTTATTAAGGGCTAGACGGTGGAAATCCCAAAGACCTAAGGTGGGGCCTAGGCGCTACCTTGAAAACACTGGTTCTAATAAAGGTGTTCATTGGGGATGTAATTCATTAGCTTCACCTGTCATAGTGAAAGTTTATTCTTCTCCGTTCCTAACTTCGTAGAATCATTTTCGTTGAAAAGTGGAAACAGCTAAAATGTTTTTAGGATTTTGAAAATTGTTTCATTTATTTATTTGGCGCTTTACACTGTTCTTTATGTATGTGTTTTAGTGTACTTTAGGTGTTGGGATTTGCAAGGCGTTTTTAATTATGGTTTTTGTTCTTAAAAATCCTGGTAGTTGTAATGTATATGAAGTATACTTTTATTTCACACAGTTAGATATGATTTGATGATTTCCAGCTTTTGCACTTAAGTGCGTATCTGTTGCTGCTGTAGATGCTGTGGTAGATGGTTAGGTTTATGCAAATAATTTGCTAATCTATGGAAGCAGGTGAATGATACTGTGGGAACATTAGCTCTTGGGCATTATGATGATGAGGACACTGTGGCTGCAGTGATTATTGGAACTGGCACAAATGCTTGTTATGTGGAGCGGATTGATGCAATCATCAAATGTCAAGGCCTTCTTACGAATTCCGGAGGCATGGTATCTTCTTTCTTCCTGTGCATTGTCCATCAGATAATTAAATATTTTATGGTTTGGCATGTGAATTTTGGCTATTGATTAGGTTGTCAACATGGAGTGGGGAAATTTTTGGACATCTCATCTGCCGAGAACTTCTTATGATATTGATTTAGATGCTGAGAGTCCAAATGCAAATGATCAAGCAAGTTTTTACTATACTTATTTTTTATTAAGCACCATTCAAAAGTTACCAGCAGTCTCTTTTAATCAGCTGGGCGTTCTCTTGAACTCAAGCAACTAAAAGTTGGTAACCTTGCATTGATTTTGTAGGGCTTTGAGAAGATGATATCAGGAATGTATCTGGGTGACATTGTAAGAAGAGTACTTCTCAGAATGGCACTGGAGTCTGATATATTTGGTGTTGCGACCTCAAAACTTTCAGTTCCCTTCGCCTTGAGGTCTGTCTTGTATGTTTTTTTTGTTCCTTTTGCAAAAAGTAGAGAGAACATTCATGCATCATCATTCATGCATATCCTGTTAAGGGTTCTAATGCAACATCTTTATTGACCTATGTTTGGCCTTATTTTGCTTGATATCAATTCCTAAATGGTCATCTAGTATTAAATGTGTAAGCACCTCTATATTAATTCCTGCATGTGATCATACTTTGCATGAATTTTTTTTTTCAATTAATGTTTGTAGAATTATTTTTCTCCAACTTATAGTCCATTCTTTTATTTTTTTTAAATACTACCTTTACTTGCCGTTGTTCATGAGGTGCTTCCCTTGGCCATAAAACAGTTTCTTTTTCTAATTTACTTAATCAGTCTATAGACTCTATACAGTCCCCTCAACTGATTTTTCTGTTTACGGTGCTGCCCTTGGCCTTTTTTTTCCTGAATTAGAAAAAAAAAAAAAAAAAAAAAAAAAAAAAAAACTTATGTGCAATTGCAAAGCTTGTTAAAGGTGCAAGCTGTGGTTTAAGACTCTAAACAACAGTTATTGGCTCCTAGGTATCCTGAATTTTCATTTCTTTGATCATGGTAAGCACAAGTATCTTTTGTGGGTGTTGAGTGACGCAAAGTTATTCTTTGGTACTTTCAACCACGAAGCTTGTGTTTTTTTCTCTCAGCTGATACAGTCCCCTCAACTGATTTTTCTGTTTACGATGCTGCACTTGGCCTTTTTTTCCTGAATTATAAAAAAAAAAAAAAACTTATGTGCAATTGCAAAGCTTGTTAAAGGTGCAAGCTGTGGTTTGAGATCTAAACAACAGTTATTGGCTCCTAGGTATCCTGAATTTTCATTTCTTTGATCATGGTAAGCACAAGTATCTTTTGTGGGTGTTGAGTGGGCGCAAAGTTATTCTTTGGTACTTTCAACCACGAAACTTGTGTTTTTCTCTCAGCTGATATAGAATACTAGAGTATTGTATATGTTACTAGTAAAAGTCTCCATAAACTTGTACAATCAAGGATTCCTCAGTGTCCTTCTTTATGAGGAGAAAATAAAAAGTAAAAAAAGCTGTCATGTTGCCCTTAGTTGTATGGTATTGTACAGGCTACTGGTGTCATGATACTAAACAAGTTTCAAGACCTGCAAATTATACTACGTGGATTAGTTGGTGTGCTTGGCACTGGTCATCACATGGGAAACCAAAAAAAAAGATTAGTTTATTGTTCAATGCAAATGATGCTAACAGATGATTATTAAAAAAAATAAAAAATGATGCTCACCGATGATTGCTTTATCATAAATGACTTGTATCTGTCTGCTGATTTATAATGCAGTTTTGAAGGATTAGCTGGGTGTGTTTGAGGTATTAGTGGTGTCGTTTATATCACTAAATATTATCCTTTACGTGACTTGATCTCAACTTGTATACAATGAGATGTGGTTTTGTAGATCTTGCAGTGGACTCGTGTTTCCTCCCTCGATTGTGCATTTAATTACTGAATCATATTGCGTTTATAAGCCCGGTCTCAATTAATTAAATTGCATTGTACAATTTCACATTTTATTTCACTAACTGATTGCCACTTTCTATTTCCAAAATGAACACAGAACTCCCTTAATGGTGACTATGCACGAGGACGAGAGTCCTGACTTGAGGGAAGTAGCTAGAATATTCAAGGAAGTTTTTCAGGTACTCTTTTTTTTTTTTTTTTTCTCCCTTTAGATTTACTGCTACTATCATTTTCTTTTTGGGGGGTTGAGTCTAATCAGTTGTGATCACCATGATTTTCATTCCATCTATTCTATTGCCTTTTCAGATCTCAGATGTCCCTTTGAAAGTGCGAAAGCTGGTTGTCCGAGTTTGTGATGTGATAACTCGCAGGGCCGCTCGGCTGGCAGCTGCTGGTATTGTGGGTATATTGAAGAAGATAGGGAGAGATGGAAGCAGTGGCATAGCAGGCGGAAGATCCAAGAGTGGGGGTGAATCTACAAGCAAAATGAAGCGAACAGTAGTTGCAGTCGAAGGGAGTCTGTATTCGAATTATACCATGTTTAGGGATTACTTACATGAAGCTGTCAGTGAGATTCTAGGAGAAGAGATTGCGCCGTACGTAGTACTCAAGGAATCCAAAGATGGTTCAGGCATTGGCGCCGCTCTTCTCGCTGCTTCCTATTCATCCGTCCGCAAGGACCATACAAGTCAACAAATATAGATGGAAATATGTGTATGTATTCCATTCCCATGTAAAATGTAGAATTCCTGTTTTTTCACATATGGTATATAAAAGGTCTGGTGTTGTGCAGTTAAAAAGGTTTTACTTTCTTTCCCTCGTTATTTTTCTTTTTAGTTTGGTGTGGTGGCTAAAACTTGGCTTCAAACCATACAGAAAACATGTGGTTTCTTAATGACCTTTCTTGATTTTGATCCGAAAAATGTTGTTTTGGTTTAACCTTTTAATGCGTAATTGTAATGTGATTTCACATTAGGTCTTAAGTTCAAGCTTTGGGTACCGAGCAAAAGAAAAGGCATTACATGGTAACTTTCATCAACCATGCATGCACAAAACTAGGGGTTTCTTAATATCATTTTGCGATTTTGATCCAAAAAATGTTGTTTTGGTTTGAGCTTTTAATGAGTAATTGTGATGTGATTTCACAAGTCTTAAGTTCAAGCTTTGGGTACAGAGGAGAAAAGAAAAAAAGGTGTTACACGCTAACTTGGATCAAACAAACAAATACACATAAGTTTAGTGACAACAAAATCAATCCAAAAAACATTGGGAGCATTTGAACACTCAAATAAGGAATCACTGCTCCAAAAAAATCAAATCAATCCATAAAAACCCAAAAAAACTATTTCCAATCACAAATATATGGTCTTGTGCAGATGAAGTTTCATGTATTTTTTGTAGACTTCTCCTTTGGCACCCACCAAACTCTCAAACTTCTGTCAAGTCCACCACTGTATACCAAAAACCCACCTCCAACACTACTTGGTGAAGCTTGCAAGCACTTCACTGGTCCTTCATGACCTCTCAAAATCCCAACACTCACAAGCCCAACACCATCTCTTCTCCACACTCCAATGCTTTTATCAGCTGACCCACTAAACACAAACTCCCCCACCAAACTCAAACACAATACAGCCATCTTATGTGCTCTAACTTCCCCAACTAACTTCCAACTGTCAACTCCTTTATTCTTTCCCTCCCAAACCATCACATACCCATCAGACCCACCTCCATAGACCATCTCCCCATCTGGGCACACCACAACTGAATTCAAGGACACATCTTTGTGTCCCTCCAAAACCCCCTTTAAACTATGCACCGATGAATCGTGTTCAGATGAATTCTTCTTCCACCACACCTTGATCTTCCCATCTGCTGAGGCTGAATACACAAGTCCCTTGTTTTCAACTAGTCCATTGATTGCATCATCATGTGCTCTTATAGATTCCAAACACTTCAAGTCTGATACTCTCCAAACTTTGAGGGTCTTGTCCCATGACCCTGAATAGATGAACCCTTTTGATGAGACAGCTAAACATGAGATACTATCTGCATGTTCAATCCACAAATGTTTGTGGTGTCTCCTTGTTTGCACATAATTACTTTGTTTCATGAACTTCCCCAAGTAGTCCTTTCTCGTCGGCATCGTTGCGACAAGGCGGAAAACATTTTCCGAGCTTCGTGACACCTTCCACACCCTTATCCTACTGTCTTGATGAGCTGTGAACACCTTGTTCCCAATTGTTACAAGCGCTTTTACCGATCCGTCTCCCTGCCCGAACTTTGCAAATTTTCGGAGATCCGGTTGTTGCCACACTATGATGTCCTTGCCTTGTGAGGCACTCAATATGAACTCACCACATAGAGCTAGACAAGAAACAGAACCAACATGCCCGGATAGGACTGCTAGTGATTTGTGAGAGTGCTCACATAATTGTGACCCTGGAAGTCGAAATTTTGAATCTTGGAATGGGATTTGGGTTGAATCGATGACGGGTATGTTGTCGTTGTCATAGTCGTCTTCGCTATTGCTGCCGCTGGTGGTGGTGGTGGTGGTACTTGTTGCTGAGAGTAGTGGTGTTGTTGGACTAGGGCTTCCAAAAATAGGGGAATTCATGGTCTCTTAATTGGTGATTGATTGATTGATCGATCTCTATGAAATCAGATTTCATAGAACTTTGGGGTTTTGAGAGACAATGAATTAAGTGTTTCCAACCAACCATGTATATTATATATCATGAGAGGTCTAGAGAGAGAGAGAGTCGTTGGAGGAGCTGTTTTGGTGACTTTTCTTGCATAGAAGGGTTTGTTATTCCTAGTTTTTAAATGTTGGGAGGTGCAACGGCTACATTTTCTTGTTAAAGAACATTGTGGGGTCAGTTTCTTTTCTTGCTTTTTTGGTGGGAATTGTTCCTTACCTGTCAAAGAGGGCAGAATATGGACCAAAATACCCTTTCTGATTTTGATATTTGAGGCTAGATTGAAGAGTCAATGACGGTATTTTAGTTAAAATGTTAAATGTTCAATTCAAGCCCATATATATGGCTATGGATGGTGGTACAAGTAGAATCCCAATAATCATCAAGGTCTCATTCTTGATTGAAAGTTGTATTTGGTCAATTCAAACAGTTATGAGATCATTTTTTACGTAGGATTTGTAGCCACCCTCTTTAGTTGACAATTGACAACCAACGTAAATATATTATCACCTCATTTTTTTTTTTTTTTTTTTTATAAAATAGATCAAACATCTAGGGGTGGAGCCATAATTTTAAGTTTCCCTAAGTTAGACCAAGGGCAACCTAAATATTACTTTGAGAGGTAGGTTAGCCTAAAATTTTTTATTACTTTTCTTTTATTCAACTATATATAAAGGGGTTCACATACAAGTTGCTCTAGTTACTGGCTAGTGTAACTTTTTTTTTTTGAAAACTCTAGTGCAATTTTGTATGTAGCTCCGCCTCGACAAACATCCCTAACTAATTTAAGATTGAGACTATATGTTGATGTCGTAGTTGTAGCCACCCTTTTAAAAAAGGAACGCGTAACTCTAAATTATTAGAAACCTTGTATTATCGCCCCTAAAAAAATAAAAATAAAAAATTTTTCATTGTTTTTTCATTGTCGCCCTAAAAAAAAAAATCGGTATACTACGAGGCCAACCTCACCTTGCGGTTAAGATCAACCAGATGAAGTGATTAAAATCAACCACGCAATAGTCACATAAAAATGCTAAACCTATAATGTGTAAGGTTAAGTCTCAAATCGAACATAATTCATGTACATTTCGGTAATTTCAATGCGTGAATTAAAAGGTGAAGTAAGCCACCTCTAAAAATGCCATTCACTTTTTGGTCTTATTTTAGTTTTTCAATTATCACTTTTTCAGCACTGTTCCTTCTAAGATCTTTCTCCACCAAACATTCCCTTTGTATCCAATCAAGGAGTCCCGAGTTTCCTACTCCAGAGAGCTGCATATCTAGTCAACCTCACCTTATATTTACATGCCATGAAGTCAATCCCAAAACTAAACCATCACTTTCTAAAAATATATATAAACACTTGATGCTAGATTTAGTTATTCACAAAAAAGAAAAGAGTTATTTCACTAAAAAAAGAAGAATAAAAGAGTTAAAGAATATAAATATAAGGAAAGTGTTAAAGTGACACTCACTAAGGATACGTATCTTAATTTTAATTTTAATTTTTATTTTTTTTTTTTTTAATTTTGTGCTTGAAGATAATGCTAAAGTTACTCATTATGGACACTCACTATGACTACAAAATTATTAAAAAATAAAAAAATAAAAAAATCAAGATGCGTGCTCATAATAATGTCTGTAATGAGTTCTTGGAAACATTTCTCTAAATATAATAACAAGATGATTAGTTGATGTATTAAGTTAAGTCCATTATGGACTAAAAAAATAATTCAAGTCTTCTACAAATTTTAGTAGAATAATTCAGGTCCTCTATAACTTTTAGTAGTTTCGTAAATTTATTATGACCCGTTAAATGTATATTGAAAGAGGTGGAGTCTATCAACTTTACTTCTTGTTAGACAAAACATGGTGGAAATTATCAACCTCACTTGTCGATGGGTGGAGCTGCTCTCTTCTTTGCTCTATTTTTTTGGATGGCCTAAGAAAAATTTAGTAATTAATATAAAAGCTGAGTCTAAGCCCATGTGCACCTGATTTTACTTTATCTAATAACCATACAACACTCACTATAAGAAAATTTATTTTTTATAACATCTAATATGTTTAGTAATTCTATATGTTGTTCAAGATTTAATAATATTCAATTAATATATAATTAATAATATATCATTTTTATAAAATAATAATAATATTTTATAAATTTAACAACATTCTTTATTTTGTAACATTAAACAAATCATTACTTGTAAATTGTGATTTTTATAATTTATGACTACTTATAACATATTGGTTATATATCAATTAACTTTTAACAACCTTAACTTTTGACAATATATATTAGTGTCTTAATAACTTTTTTTTAATTAATAAATCTTTTTAAATTTCTAATTTGTTTATGCATGGATATATTTTGATATTTTATTTTATTTTATTTTTTGGAGGGAAAAGGAGATATTACTCCCAAGGTTTGGCTAAGCATATTTGCCAATCCCCTGTTCTTTATGACAACTTTTTTGGAGTCTTTGTCATCGATTTGTTTTGTGTTTTTGATTATTATTTGCATCCATCTGTGTTTGGTTCTCTACAACTACATATTTGAATAGTTTTTTTTTTTTTTTTTTTTTTTTTTTTAAAGAGAAACGACATATTTCAGTAGTTAGATGATGATCCTTCATGTTCAATCATTAGCCAGTATTATAAAAAGTAAATAAATTATTTAAAGTTAAAGAATGACACTCATTAGCATAATAAATCGTCTCGTCTCCTGAACCAACTTATTGGCTAATAACAAGTTAGACAGTTTTTTTTTTTTTTTTTTTTTTTAAGGAAAGAAACAACTTTTGCACTCATCAATGTTTGAACTCATGACCTCTTACTTTCAAATCCCATTCAAATCATTGAGCCATTCAATTGGTTGATACAAGCTAGATAGTTTAGTTGATACTTATAGTCAAGTTCATTATAGATTTTGGTCGAATAATTGAGATCCTACATGAATGAACTAATTTGGTAGAATAATCTTGGTCATCAATAACTTTTAGTAGTTTTGTAAATTCATTATAACGTGTTAAATTTATATGGGCTTTATGAATTCTCAATAACCACCAAAGCTTTATGAAACTACTCCGAGACCATTTGAACATACTCATTCACTTGATAAGAATGGGATACCAATTACTTCTTTGGCCGGGCTTTGTGCAAACCACAAATTGATAAGGACAAACCACAAAAATTTTGTCACTCCCTTTCTATATTTGCCCACAAATGAAAACCTCTTTTCCCCTCTCAATCATACAATTACTCACATCTCTCTCTCACCTTTGTACATCCACAAGAATCCACCTCATCTCCGACGATCTCCTCCGACCACCGGTGACAACCGACGATGCAAACTTGCATTTTGAAGGTCAATACCATCGTAAGAGTCGATTTCTTCATATTTTTTTTTTTATAAAACATGATGGTTTTCAACTCATTTTTGTGTGTTTTAATGGAGTTTGAGCAAATTTGTTTCTTTCGTAGGGCATTATTTGTTGTTATTGTTTGGTGTCTTTTGACCTTACAAAATGGAGGATGAACGTCAAGGGGGTGTGAATGTGAAAGACAGAGAGAGAGATATCTCTTGAGTTCCTTTGATATAGTTATTTTTTTATATTTTTTAATACGTTATACGCCTTTGGTTCGGCCACGCATGATCGACCAAACACACTCTGTTTGGCCTCAACCGATCGACCAAATAGGTAATGGTAGGTGACATGTAATTGAACAAATTTATTTTGATCGGTCGGATGTGATCGAACCATATATACAATTTCATTTATTTTTGTGGTTATTGATTGAGATTGATTGTGATGATGTGATTTATCATTTTGCAAGAAATTTTGTCTTGTTTCGCATTTATTGACTACACTAAGGACTTCAACCCCAACATGCCATTTGTAAGTAGGGAGAAGTTGGTCAAATGGGTTCAAAGTCGGTAGCCTCTTGACTGCTAATCTTCTTAGTACGAGCCATGCCTATAAGAAAGTTACACAAATAAAACCCCAAAATCAAAAAGCCAAAAACTCATTAAATAATATAGAATATCATAACATTTTTTTTTCAGTTGGTAATGACTGAGCAACAACAATTTGTTTGGTCACACTTGCCTAACTAAACATGCTTTGTCCGGTCACCTTTAACCGAACAATACATGTTCAATCGGTCCCGCGTGACAAATTGAGTGTAATGACCCACGGGGGCCAATGCGGGCCTATAACCTGGCTTAGCCAGCACCAGCTGAGCCCCACATACAATCACATCCACCATTTAATCATTATTAACCTCAATAAGCCACAATTTACTGTTTCAAATTGTTTATGAACTCAAGTCATCTATTAAGATAATTTTCAAACCTCAATTCTATAGCGGATGTCTTAAAAACATGTTAACTCAGATAATAAACATCAAATTCATGTAATATATATCATATACTTAGTGTGGAAAACCTATGTAATCATCATATATCAAGAAATACATATAAAAGGTCTCAACATATCAAAAATACAGGGTCATAAGGTATCTCACAATCCCAAATCCCCAAAATGTAACAAAAAATATATAATACAAACGTACGAGTTTGACTCAATGTCTATGAATCATTGGTACTCCGCAAGCTTGTCATTGCCACGACTTGTACTCGGATCTGCACTCAAGCTATCACAAAAGGAAGATGACGAGTCCAGAGTGAGTACTCCCAAGGAAATTCAGTGAGCAATACTGAAACTAAATACTTAAATTTTAAATAAATCTATTAAATAAACATGCGAAAATAAATACAAGCAACTATGATCATCGCATAGATAAATAATAATGAAAGCTCAAAGTGTGTTCCTAGAGGCTAGGGTCAAATTAGTGCCATACTTTAGACTTTCAAAATTACTGTTGGCGAGTCCCACTCAAGCAAGGCTAGTATCTGGATTCGCTAGTGGTCAACGTAGAACCTACGACACACCTACATGTGCCCCAACGCGACTCTTGGGTTGAACTATCCACCGAGATCCCTGACACACGTGCTATGGCCTAGTGGACATATACACTAGAATGGCATGGAGGGAGAGCCTCAACGTCCGTCCATTTAACCCACAATCCATAATAGAATATTGAAAGACAGAATTTGAATTCAAAAGCCAAAATAAGTAAATACTCAAGAAATTTCAGTTGGGAATCTACACACCTCAATTTGCACTCCAACTAATCCCTAATACATCTCAATCACGCCCAAAGTGTATGTCAAATCACCAGTTAACCAATCCAAAGCCTGATAATTGAAAATACTATTAATTCCCCATAAACAAATATCCTAAAATTTCCTCCTAATTAAATCCTCATTTAATTGATAATAATCTTCCAATAAATCCTAATTAAACCCATTTCGAAAAATTCATTTTTAAATTTTTATTTATTTTTCTGTCTCAGACGCCGTAGGTGGCGTTGCGTGAGTAAAGGTCTCATGGCATTCTCGACACCGTGGCCCATGCCGCCACAAACATTAACCCCACGACGTGATATAAAACGTGGGTGTGTGTTTGCTTTTTGGTTTGGACGTCGCGGGTGACTTAGATGTGTGACTTACTCTCCCTTGACTTGTTTGCCTTAATACAACACACAAACCCTCGGATGTTTTGATACCCGACTCCCGCATGCATATTCCCATCTCTCGTGTCTCGCGTCATGAACGCATATATGACGTTAATTACTAATTATTAATTGCATTTTAACCATTTTCATATGTGTATGACTACCCAACCTAGTGTACTATCATTCGCATACCTGGTACCTGCGTCTGCATGTTAATCGGGGTGAATACCGTCACAATGTCTCGCACGTCAATAATAAATAAAATACACACACCACGATGCCAATAACCCTTATTACCTTATTACATATGGACATCACAAATTAATACAAAAAATACAAAAATCCTTATTTACCTAGCTCCGGGCATGCCCGACCTATCTGCGGGGTCCACGAGGTGTTGAGCTGTCGTCCACGTCTGCACACACATCACAATTAATGGCTAATTAAATTCAGGCCGTTAGAGTTCTTCCCAACTAGGTGAAATTTCGTCTCGAAATTTAAACAACTAAACTAAAACATATCGACAAATAGATGAGGGTACCATTGCTGCATCATAGATACAAGCTCCCAAGTGATTCCCTTAGTCCCGTGATGCTGCCAACGAACCAAAACCTTCGAGATTTCCCTGTTCCTAGAGTTTGCACTTTATAATCCATAATCTCCACTGGCTACTCTTCATAAGTGCCATCAGGTCGTACCTCTACTTGTCCGACATCAATCATCGGCCTTGGTCCCGACCTAGCCAGTCTCAACATGACACATGAAATATCGGATGTACCCGTAGCTAACTGCGATGGTAACTCCAACTCATAAGCTACACTGCCGACGCGTGCCTTGACCTAAATGGTCCAACAAACCTAGGTGCAGTTTCCCCTTAATGCCAAATCTATGATGCCTTTTCCACAGTGACACCTTCAAATACACCATGTCATCAACCTCAAAGCTCCTGTGAGACTTGTTCTCATATTTCTCCTGTCTATCTTGGGTTGCCTGAAGTCTCTACCTAATCTTCCTCACCTTTTCAGTGTGATCCACAACAACCTCAGGTCCTATATCCGCTGTATCCTCCGATGTCGCCTAACATGCTGGTGACCTGCAGGGCCTACTATAAAGTGCCTTGAAAGGTGGTATCCCGATACTCTTCTGATAGCTGTTGTTGTAAGCATACTCACATAATGGCAGATAATCCTCCCACGATCTACCAAACTGTAATATACACGCCCTGAGCAAAACATCGAGAATTCAAATGCTTTGACTGCACGTTAGTCTGAGGATGATACGTAGTGTTGAACTATAGGCAAGTGCCAAACTGCTCCTGCATACTTTCCCAAATGTCTTGAAGTAAATCTCGGATCTCTGTCAGAAACAATGGAGACCGGTACACCTTGCAATCTGACAATCTCTTTATGAAAGATAGTGCTCAGCTGCGTAACCAAATATCTCATGGCGATCGGTATGAAATGTGTTGACTTCGTCAACCATCAATAACTACCCAAACTGCGTCGTGTTGTCTCCTTGTAGTCTGTGATAGGCCATTGGCGAAGTCCATGGTTATGTATTCCCACTTCCATTGGGGAATGGGCAATGTGTTGTAGCAACTCAACTGGTCTCCTATGCTTAGCTTTCACCTGATGGCAAATATGATAACTCCGGACATATCTACCCACGTCAGCCTTCATCCTTAGCCACCAAAACAACCTCTGTAGATCGTGATACATCTTGGTCCGACTAGGATGAACTATATATCACGACAGTGTGCATCCTCGAGAATGCTGTCCCTGAGCTTCGATACTAGAGGTATCTACAAATGACCCTTATGTCTTAAGCACCCGTCTGAACCCTCAGACCACTCCGTGCACCTCGAATCCTGAGCTGGTCCATTGATCCATAATTATCGACCTTTAACTCTCTGCAACTCAACAACCCGCTCGAGAGACACCATGATAACTCGTATTTGACAGAAAATATGTAGCTTAGTAATAGCCTTTGTCACACACAACACCAACGTTGCCTCAATCAACTCGTGCTCATATGTCATATGCCGCAGTACCGTCTGGCTCTCGATGCCACTCATGCTCAGCCCATCAGCTACCACATTTGTTTTACCTGGGATGGTACTTAATGGCGAAGTGGTAGTCCTTTAATAACTAGAGCCATTTTCGCGGTCTCATGTTTAACTCCCTTTGAGTGAGCAAGTATCTCAAACTTTGACGATCCATGAACAACACAAATCTCTCACCATAAAGGTAATGCCTCCTGGCCTTTAGTGGAAACACGACCGCTGCAAGCTCCAAATCGTGCATTGGATAGTTCACCTCGTGGGGTCTCAATCATCAAGTTAGTTAGGCTACTAAGTGTCCATCCTGCATCAAAACGCAACCTAACCCAGTGCTTAACACATTAGTATACATAGAAAAACCTTACCTGCCACAGGTAAGGCCAACACTAGCGCCAAAGTCATCTGTCTCTTTTCAGCTCACAGTTTGCATCCTCACATTCATATGACCAGTCAAATTGACATCCTTTTTGGTCAACCTCGTCATCGGCGCTGCAATCATCGAGAAGTCTTGCACAAAGCACCTGTAATACCCTGCCAAACCTAGAAACTTCGGATGTCAGATACAGACTTAGGTGTTTTCCAATTAATAATAACCTGAATCTTTTCACCATCAACTGATATGCCTTGATCGCTGATGACATGCCCTAAAAATTTGACTTCACTCAGCTAAAAGACGCACTTATTGTGTTGGGAAATGTGCCTTAGGTCAATCCATTACTAGTTTTTATGAATACATTTTAGTTAATAAAATAGAGGATTTCATTTGCTGTTTATTATAATTGATTTGCATGTTTACATTATAATAAAATCCATGGGTATTTACAGAAATATCGTAAATGTCCCTAGTCGATTATTATACTGGGAACTATAATGAATTAAGACTAGTATGAGTCTTGATTGATGATCATACGGTGATCATACGTATAGGAATACGAATCAAGATCATGAGAACTTGTTAGGAAATAAAGTACTAGACCGATCCACTATGAGAACATCACATGGATTAAGTCATAGTTGTTTCTCATGATAGGTATATTTTTCAGTCCTCTGACTTGAGATTACCAGAGACTTCAACATTAGGAATACAGTGATTTAACGCAATCAAACGTTGTCTTTAACCGGACGATTATAAAGGTTGTGATTGGTTACTGTATGAATAATGTGGTGAAGTTGTGTAATCGAGATAGAATTTGTCCCTCTCATATAAAGAGAGATATCCAGTGGATCCTCGATGTGTTAGATCGTTGTTAAAAGGCCTAGTCTAAGTGAATTGATATTGATCAATGTCACTTAGATGTTTTCAGTTTACCTAGAAATCGAGACTAGTACAATTGAACATGTTGGATGACAATTCCATGCCTTATGTTTGAACAAAAGGATATCGTGTGACAAAAGCATGTTATATACACTATTGATTAGGTTGTATCGATTTGATATTCGTATAACTTGGTTAGGCATAATGTCTTGCTAGAGGCCACTTATGACTTGTATACCAAAATGTGTTTTGGTATACTGCTAACGTTGTATGAGCCTATTGGGTCGCACACTAAGAATGGTTTTGCGAGATTTTAAAATGATTCAGAAGAATGAATTTTATATGATAAAACTCATGACAAAAACGTCCTTGTAGTGTATTACACTTATACTTCTTTAAGTAGGGGTATATGTGTAATTTACTTAACCTTCTATATACAAGGGTTGTATAAATAGATGCTTTGAGTTAGAATACAAGTACGAAATATTTAAAAAAGGGCCAAAACTCTATTTTCGTTTTAAGAAACGAATTAGAGTTTTTTGGTATGCTCTGGATCGTTTTGGAGAGAAACAAAAAGGTTTGGTATTCTCTCGAAGCTAGCACTTCAAATCTCGGTCGCCGTTCGTGTGTGGACTGCTGATAGAGGGCGTTCGTCGTTGGCATCGCCTTAGAGATCGATTAACCTTCAGAAAGGTACATTGCGACTCAGGTATGATTAAGTTTTCATAGTTTAACCGTGTTTTAATGGAATCAGATTCGGATCCTGTTGGGGTTTTTCTCAAAATTGTTTTGTAATCTCCACTGCGCATGAACCCCAAAACCCAACATATTGAACTTCGCATACAGTCGATGCTCTCTCAGTGTCGCCGACACTTCCCTGAGATGCCTCTCGTACTCCATACGATCCCTACTGTAAATCAGGATGTCCTCGATGAATATGATTACGTATCGATCTAAGAATGGTCTCAACACCCTGTGCATTGAATCCATGAAGATCGTCGGTGCATTAGTCAGCCCAAACGACATGACTGTGAACTCGTACAACCTGTATCTCATACTGAACGCGGTCTTCTTAATATTACCCTATCGAATCCTCAATTGAAGGTATCCTAATCTGAGGTCAATCTTCGAGAAGAATTTGGCTCCAGCCAACTGATCGAACAAGTCATCGATCCTGGGATGTGGTAACAATTCCAAATCGTCACCTAATTCAACTTCCTATAGTCCACATACAAATGCATCGAGTTGTCCTTTTTCTTCACAAAAGAACTGAAGTACCCCTAAGGTGACATGCTAGGGTGAATGAAACCCTTATGTAGCAACTCATCTAATTGGGTCCTCAACTCCTCGTGCTTCGATGCTGACATCCTATACAGCCTGCTGTAGATTGGCTGAGTCCCCAGAATCAGGTCAATGATAAACTTAATAGATCTTGGTGGTGATAATCGTGACAAATCATCAGGAAATACGTTGCAAACTCGCAAACAATAGGGACATCCTCAACCCTAATCACCGTCCTAAGCTTGGCTCAACCATAGCGCGTACACCTCCATCTTCTTGCGATGTCGCTAGTCTACCTCGAGTGATAGGTAATGCAGTCGCAACTTTGACAAATGAAAACTATGGAATCCCCTTGATGTAAAACACATAGTCTTGTTGAAATAATTGATCTTTACGTGATAAGTAGATAACAAATCCATACCGAACATCGCGTCGAACTTTAGGTACTCCAATACTTTCAAATCAGCGGTAGCTGATGTCCCTCAATCTCAACAACACAATCCCGAAAAATCTAGTTAGGGTAAATCTTATCCCCAACTGCCGTACTGACAACAAGATGTGTATCTAAGATATGTGCAGCTAACCATAACTGTCCTACCATGCTTCCAGAAATAAATGACAATGTGCTACCAGAATTTATCATGTAACAACTCTCAAAATTTAACCCGACTTGTGTTGCACTTGTTAGGACTGTGACCCGACTACGTGATACTGCACAGTATTTCAGATTTCGAGAGTCGACACTGAGGTAATTTTATGATTCTATGTTGTTTGTATTAGTATTGTAGTCTAATATAAGTCTCGAGCCGTTTGAGCGACTAATAGTCTGAGCGAGGCTTCGCCTAGATAAATGAGGGAGTAAAAACACAGTAAAATGTAAATAAATGAATTTTTAGATAATTTAAATAATTATTTGGCTAGACAAGGCGAAACTAAGTGCGCGACGAGAGTAATTTCAAGGCAAAGTGGACCAAGGAGCGTTGTTTGGACACAGGGAGCCATTTAACTAAGTAACACCGGAGTTACTTTGTAGGAACAAATTGAAGAAATAAGGTTGGTGACTCAGCTTTAAGGGGGACCAAGGATATGCCTCGAGATGCGTGTGTGCTTGGTGATGAAGTTTGGTCTATAAAAGGAGACCCCACCACATAACACACTTTCCTTTTTTTTTTTTTAACCGATTTTCCTTCTCTCCTCTCTCCTCTCCTTGGTGGGCAAGCTACTAAACCAAAAGGGTCCAGAGGTGGTAGGACCTCGCCGGAGGTCTCACCGCTCACCAAAGTTTGGGTGAGCGATATATATATATATATATATATCTTTTCGCTCATTGTTTTCACGTGGAGCATTGTCACGCGTCTATCAGCTGTGGTGGTTGTTGCCATGATCGGGAACTGGTTGGGGACAATACACGATGGTCCACTAGAAGTCTCGATGTTCCCAGATCACCCCCAACCTCGTAGCATAGATATATAGAAGTCTGTATGTTGTGACGCACTATTTTTGTCGATTGTTCATTGTTTTGCTTTTTTCGTCGGAATTACCATGCTTGGGTGGTGCTGTTGGCCGGACCACCGCACATGGGAGTTGTTGGGGACCTCACCAAGCTCTTGCTAGTTCTCTCAGCCTCCGAGTGTCTGAACCAATGGTGAATTGGTGTTATTTCATGTTGTTGACGTTAGGTTCTCTTTGTTTGAGTCGTTTATATGTTTCCAACTTGGGGGTGTGAGCCTCCGGACGTCAGACAACACCAGCAAGACGCCATGGAGGTCTCAATCGTATTATTTCATGGCCGTTGTCGAATTGTTTGTGAGGTTTCAGTTTTGGTGTTTGTTTGGAAAATGTGGTTCTGTTATGGTTGTTTCGATTTATGGATGATGAGACGTTGTGAGCTGTGTGATACGATAGTGAAGAGGGCGTCGAGTACGTTGTGTGTCTTTCGTTTGATCCATGACACGCCGTGAGGATGTTTTACGTTGTATCTATCACGACGTGTGTACAAGAAAGAGTGTTTGTGTTTGTGTTGAAGACAAACGTTGCAAGGATGTTTTCATTGTGTATTATTCTTACGGCGTGGTGTGTGAGAGTTGTCTTCCGTTTCGATTTTATGGTTGTGTATACTTTGGACCATGTGTGTTTGAACAACGCATGCATTAGAGTGTTGCATGCTAAAGGTTGATGTGTTGATAAATGGTTGTGACGTCGTGGCCACGCCACCGGTCCTTGAGTCCATGGCGTGCCACATATAACTGAGCCAATAGCCTACTATTTAATGAATGGGCCTATATTTGTGTGGTATCAAAACCCAAAAGAGTCATTGGTTTTTCGATCGATTTACTAAAGTTTTCGAGTTCTTTAAAACGTTGGAAAAACACTAGGGTTTTAACATATGGTTAATTTATAACTAGACCCATTAATTACGATTTTCAACCTTGTCAGGTAGCCAAGAACTCGGGGATACACACTAGTATTGCGAAAGTGGTTATCGAGTTGCGTTAGATAGGTAAGTACACTTTCCCTAAAGCTTATGTACGTTAGTAAGCCAATTGAGAAAATACCATGTGATTCATTATCATTCTATTATGTTTGCTATGATCTACTCGTTGGCATTCCATTCCATATTCCTTGTATGTGTTCTTGGCATAAGTGTGTGTCTCGAAGGTACTTGCAGCCTACACTAAAGGGATAAACACATGGACACTCGTATGCATGAGTGTTTGACCACCCCTAGTGATTGTGTGATACCAAGTACTGGATTGTTGCGGATATTGTTGTGGTAATCGATGTTGCGACATCGCTGTTGTGAATTTGTTGTGGATTTTAGACCAATTGTGGTCTCTCTTGACTCGCAGAACACACATGTTTCGATTGCTATCATTTCAGTCTATCTATCATGCACTTTAATCTATTTAAATTCATGTCTTTGAATTTTCTGCATGATATTTTGACTGCCATGGTTGAAACTTCGTGAATTACTGTTATATTCTTTTGGCATTACTTTCGATTTCTCTCAGTTACTCGTCGTCTAGTTTGTGACGGTGGGTGCAGATAGAGTGGAGTGTAGTAGAGGCAAGGAGCCCTACCTAGGAGACTTTTTGTGAGCAGCTAGATTGGAGACCTTATAGATAGGTTATGTTTCTTTTTGATCATATGTTGCTTTATATATATAATTTGGTTATTGAACTTGGGATTATAGATAGTTGAATATCAGATACCTGTTTATTTGGATACCATTGATTGTACATGAATATTTTCCATTTACAGGGTTTTCCACACACACACACACACACACATATATATTCATGATTTCCCTTTAATTGAGTCATTTCCCAATACATGTTTAGTTTATTTATTTTTTGCTGTGTAAAACTTGCAATAACTCTTTCATAAATCGTTAAATTAATTGATTGGAGACTGACTAGGCTCGTCAGGTTAGCTGAGTACTGACTCGGGGACCTACATGGGTCTAAGCCGGGCGTACCTAAATTCATTGGAAATTTGGGACCGTCACACATCATAACATGCATGGAAATACCACAAATAATACTTTACGAGTTGTCTGATAGCCTATCTGTTTGGCTGTGCGACCTTAAAAGTTGCAATCTGGGCTATATATTTGGCTTGCTTAGTTTGTGGTGGTAGTGGTGCTTGTGGCGGCCCCAATTTCCACATTGGTTCGCCACGGGAGGCCACGCGGGCCCACACCTCTCTACGTCGCCGCCAGCTGTGTCCCACGCCCAATTATCTATTATTAATCAATTTCCGGTTAACTTTAATGTTATGAGTTAACTTTTGTTTCTTTAATATCATTTAACCATAATTTACGCAGCGGAAGATTTACTATCAATATAAAGATTCAACCTGAATTTCATGTGCAAAATGCCTAAGTGGAAACCATATCAAATGTACATCATATACATATCCTCTAAGATCCTCAAAATATCAAAGTATACAACCTATCTCTCAAAGCCCAAAACCCAATATAAAACAAGTAAATATAAACATACGTACGAGTAGGGCTAGAGCTATCAATCGATGTAGTCCTCAAGCTTGCCCTTTCCCCGGCTCGTACTAGGATCTGCACTCAGCCATCACAAAAAGACAGATGACGAGTCCAGAGTGAGTAATCCCAAGGAAATTCACCAAGTAATTACGGAAGTAAAAGTATCTTGGAATTTTAAATACTATAGTTTAAACATGCGGAACAAAGAAATAATACAGACAACTGTAAAAGAAAGATCATCGCATGCATAAATATAGTGACGAAACAAAGTACGTGCACATAAAAATCAAACTAAATCATACTTCGGATTTTTCCCCAGGCACGACCCATGAAAACACACTGATGGGTTGGCCCTGGACCCTCTAGGTGGTCGGCGTAGACCCACGACGCACCCACACAAGCCTACCATACCCGGGTAGCCTATTCATCGGCGTATACCTAGACAAGTGCTATGATTTAGTGGACTCTATGGCCGTAACGAATAAGCACCAGGTGGGGAGTGATCTCAACACCGTAAAGACACCAGGTAGGAGTACACTCCACTATCGTAAAGTCACCAGGTGAGAGTACTCAGCCACCGTAAAGCAATAACGAAATGGAATAAAGAATAAATAGAACTGAATTCAAATAAATCAAACGGTAAATACTTAAAGTGAAGTTCAATTGGGATACTACACACCTCAAATCGCACTCCTCGTCCCAAACCAAACCTCGTTCAGCTCCAATAGCACTCGACAATTCAAATTACCACCCGAATTATACCTAATACGACGGTACTTCAGCCTCACTGTGGGACCCACGAGCGTCCCCGCTGGCGTCCATGTCTGTAATGACGTCATAAAATAACGGCAAATATTAATTGGGCCGTTACAATTCTTCCCAACTAAATTGAAATTTCGTCCCGAAATTTAAGTTATAATCAACACTCACCAGCGAATAACTGAGGATATCTCTGTCACATAATCGACTCGAGCTCCCAAGTGAGTCCCTCAGTCCCGTGATGCTGCCATCGTACCAACACTTTCGGAATCTCCCTGTTCCTTAGAGTCTGAACTCTACTATCCATGATCTCAACGGGTTGCTCTTCGTATGAAACGTCAGGACGAACCTCAATCTGTCTAATATCCACCATCGGCCTCGGTCCTGACTTAGCTAACCTCAACATAGACACGTGAAACACTTGGATGAACGCGCCGCTAACTCGTCGGCAACTCCAATCTATATGCTCTTTGTCCCAACACGTGCTATAACTCTAAACGGTCCAATATATCTCGGTGCTAGTTTCCCTTGATTCCAAACCTCTGATGTCCTTTCTAGGGCGAAACTTTCAGATATACCAAGTCATCCACATCATAACTCAAACCCTCAAGATATCTATCAGCATACTTCTTTTGCCTATATTGAGCTGCTTGCAATCTCAATCTAATTTGCTGAATTTTCTCAGTATGATCAACAACAACTTCAGGTCCAATCACTGCCACATCCTCAAGTCGTTTGCCCAACAAGCTAGTGATCTGCAAGGTCTACCATACAAAGCCTCAAATGGTGGCATACCAATACTCGCCTGATAGCTGTTGTTGTACGCGAACTCGCACAATGGCAAATACTCTTCCCAAGCACCTCCAAACTGCAAAATGGATGCTCTGAGCATGTCCTCCAATATCCGTATCAATCTCTCTGACTGACCATCTGTCTGAGGATGATAAGCCGTATTGAACTGCAGTCTCGTCCCAAACTGCTCCTGCATGCTCTCCCATAGCTTCGACGTCAACCTGGGGTCTCTGTCAGATACAATAGATAGCGGTACCCCATGTAGCCTAACGATCTCTCGCTAAAAAATGATACTCAACTGAGGAAACGAATACTTCATCGATATAGGAATGAAGTGTGCAGACTTCGTCAATCTGTCAATAACAACCCACACAGCATCATGACGTCTCGCAGTGTGTGGCAATCCGCTCACAAAATCCATCGTAACATGCTCCCATTTCCACTGTGGAATCGGTAGTGGCTGTAACAATCCAGCTGGTCTCCTGTGCTCGGCCTTAACATGCTGACAAATATGACAAGCTCTCACATATGCACCCACATCGGCCTTCATCCCAGGCCACCAAAATAAACGTCGCAAATCATAATACATCTTGGTCCCGGGATGAATCGTATACCGCGAACAAGCAGTGTGCATCCTCAAGAATGCTATCACGTAGTTCCCGCACCTCGGTATCCACAACCCGCCCCTTTATGTCTCAAGCACCGGTCCGAACCACTAGACCAATCGTGCAACCCGGATCTGAGCGAGACGACTAAAGCGAGCAAAATGTCCGTCGCCCTTTGCCACTCGGCGACCCTCTCTAACGACACAACAGAACACGCATCGGCATGAGATATGAACATCGACAAAAGCATCCGACAAACACAACACCGTCGTAGCCCCCAAAGAATCCATGCTCATGTGTCATCGCCGCAAGACACGGTCGACTCTCTACACCACTCCGCTCAATGCATCAGCAACTACATTCGCCTTCCCAAGATGGTACTCAATCGCGAAATCGTAGTCTTTCAGTAACTCGAGCCACCATCTTTGCCGCATATTTAGATCCTTCTGAGTGAACAGATACCTCAAACTCTGATGATCCGTGAATAACATAAACCGCTCCCCATAAAGATAATGTCGCCAAGCCTTGAGCACAAACACAACTGCAGCTAGCTCTAAATCATGTACCGGATAATTCTCCTCGTGGGGTCTCAATCACCTCGATAAATATGCAACTGGATGTCCTTCCTGCATCAACACGCATCCCAATCTAGTCCCGGAAGCATCTGTGTAGACCGAGAAACCTTTCCCTGTTTCTGGTAGAGCCAACACTGGCACCGAAGTCAACTTCCTCTTCAATTCTAAAAATGCCGCCTCACAGTCTTCAGACCACTCAAACTTGACATCCTTCTTGGTCAACCTCGTCATCGGCACTGCAATCAACGAAAAATCCTGCACAAATCGCCGGTAACTGCCCGCAAGGCCCATGAAACTATGAATATCTGCAACTGTCTCAGGTGTCCTCCAATCAATGATCGCTCGAATCTTGTCTCCATCAACAGATATTCCTTGACTACCAATGACATGTCCGAGAAATTTCACCTCTCTCAGCCAGAAAGCACACTTGCTGAACTTAGCGTACAATCTATGCTCCCTCAACGTCATCAAAACATCTCTGAGGTGTCTCTCGTGCTCCTCACGAGTCTTACTGTATATTAAGATATCATCGATGAACACAATCACATAACGATCCAAAAATGGTCGTAATACTCGGTGCATCAAATCCATAAAGATAGCCGGCGCATTAGTCACCCCAAATGGCATGACAGTGAACTCGAACAATCCATAGCGCGTGCTAAACGCCGTCTTCTCGATATCACTCTCCCGAATCCTCAACTGATGATATCCAGATCGTAAATCAATCTTCGAGAAAAACTTAGCACCCGCCAACTAATCGAATAGATCATCAATCCTAGGAAGTGGGTAACGATTCCGAATCCTCACTTGATTCAGCTTCCTGTAGTCTACGCACATCCTCAAAGAACCATCATTTTTCTTAACAAATAGCACTGGTGCGCCCCAAGGAGACATACTGGGATGAATAAAACCCTTATGCAACAACTCCTCTAATTGGGACCTCAACTCTCCCTGCTCCGACGCTGACATCCGGTACGGTCGGCTGTATATCGGCTGCGTCCCCGGAATCAACTCAATCATAAACTCAACTGACCTAGGAGGTGGTAAACCTGGCAAATCGTCGGGGAATACCTCAGGAAACTCACACACTACTGGGACATCCTCTACTCTAACCTCTAGTCTCAGGTCTGGCTCAACCACCGTCCTAAACACCTCCATCTCCTGTGTCGTAGCTAATCGACCTCTGGTAATCGGTAAGTCTGACGCCGTACCAACAAAAGTAAATACCGGAATGCCCTCAATATCAAATACTATCACCTTACCAAAACAATCAATGTGTGCGCGTTACGCTGATAACCAGTCCATACCCAATAAAGCATCAAACTCTAAATACTCTAGGACACAAAAGTTGACAGGTAACTGGTGTCCCTCAATCTCTACCACACAATTCCGGCATATCCGGTTAGGATAAATCTTATCCCCAGCAGCCGTGCTAAGGACAAGATGTGGATCTAAAGTCTCAACATGTAATCCTAACTGTCCGACCCTACGTCCCGATATAAATGACAAGGTACTGCAGGAATCAAATAATACATGCATGAAGATATCGCATATAGACAACATACCCTCGACGAGCTGACGAGTCGCATCACGCTCTGGCTGTATGGTAGTAGGTGTAGCAGCTGCACGAGCCCTCTCCCTAACTGGCTCAGTCTGCGGTCGTGATGACGAAGCTGACATCGGACAATTAATCTGTATATGTCCGACCTGATGACATATAAAACATCGTCGTGTATCCTGCCAATCTGACTGTGATACTATATGTACCTGAGCTCTGTCACGACCCCGACCTCTCTGTCCTCTACTACGACCTCCTCCATCTCGCACACGCTGTCGTGGCTGCTCAAATGGTGTAGGTGCAGAACGTACACTACCTGCCTCTCGTCTCCTCTCTGATGCTCGGAACGTCTATCTCGTCGTCCCTGATAATCATGTCTCTGTCGATCAGGCTGCTCTCTCTGTCTCTTCGGTCTTTGATCAGACCGAGAGCTCTGTCCAGCCCCGTCTCCAAGCTCACCCCGGTGTCGTAAATATGTCTCGCGAGCCAATGCTCTGTCAAAAACACTCTGTAGCGTCTCCGCACCAGTCGCAACTATCACCCCACCAATCCTCTCATCTAGGCCTCTGATGAAGTAATAGATCTGTAACCTCTCCGTGTTAGCCACATCCATGGCATACATCATGAGATATCTGAATCGATCCATGTACTGTGACACTGACATGTTACCCTATCGTAGTCCCAAGAACTGCTCCTCAATCGTAGCCGCACTCTCGTGGGAATATACTCATCCAAAAATAACTGTCTAAACTCTCCCCAAGTCACTGGAGTACCATGTATATCAGTATAGGTGGTCCACCAAACTGCAGCCTGACCTCTCAAACAATAGCCTGAAATACGCGCCTGATCTACCTCAGGTACCTCCAATAACTGATGTAGTCGTCTGTGAGTCATCAGCCAACGTCCTGCAACCTCAGGATCGCTGACTCCCGTGAAGTACGTAGGATTAAATCTCATAAAATCCTTCACCATCTTTGCGGCTTCTGACATCCTACTCCTAGCAGTCGAAGTCCCTACTCGCGCTCAGTAGTGGTGGGTGTCACCACCGTAGTCTCGCCGGTACCACCACAGCTCAACCCTCTCTATAATCGTACCCTGCACGCTCGTGTGTAGCAAATGGCCCGGTGCTAATGCGGTCCGAGTGGTAGCAGTGCAACACGCTCGGCGATCGGTGCTACCGCCTGGCGTCCTCGAGCTCGAATGTACTCCATCGCTCAAACCATCCGAGCTCTTTCGCAATAGTCGCGCTCTCGTTGAATCAATCTTCTTCGCTCGATCGGCCTCACGAATCATAGCTCGCAAATCGCCACGTCACTAGTGGTATGATCACTAGTCTCTCCAACCTCTGGCTGAGTAGTGGGCGGAGTAGTAGGAGCCTGTCCGTCCATCCTAAACTGCACAACCAACGTGCAGTGGATCAGACTCAGTATATACGCGTATAATATATAGTACACAATCAAAACATACGCATATGTAATTTCCTAAATTTACCCGCCTCACATCACTTCCCAACTAAGCCTTTAATCATTCACTTGTGGTTTCCACATCTAAGATTTATTCATTGAGTTTATACTATTATTCAATCTCCAATTCTCAAAGTTTGACCTCGCTCTGATACCAAAATGTGGCGGTATCAGAGGTAACCATAACCCACACCTCACTCCCTGGGTTTCTTAAACCTAAGCTCTGATACCAAAATGTGGCGGCCCCAATTTCTACATTGGTTCGCCACGGGAGGCCACGCTGGCCCACAACTGTCTACGTCGCCGCCAGCTGTGTCCCACGCCCAATTATCTATTATTAATCAATTTCTGGTTAACTTTAATGTTATGAGTTAACTTTTGTTTCTTTAATATCATTTAACCATAATTTACGCAGCGGAATATTTACTATCAATATAAAGATTCAACCTGAATTTCATGTGCAAAATGCCTAAGTGGAAACCATATCAAATGTACATCATATACATATCCTCTAAGATCCTCAAAATATCAAAGTATACAACCTATCTCTCAAAGCCCAAAACCCAATATAAAACAAGTAAATATAAACATACGTACGAGTAGGGCTAGAGCTATCAATCGATGTAGTCCTCAAGCTTGCCCTTTCCCCGGCTCGTACTAGGATCTGCACTCAGCCATCACAAAAAGACAGATGACGAGTCCAGAGTGAGTAATCTCAAGGAAATTCACCAAGTAATTACGGAAGTAAAAGTACTGGAATTTTAAATACTATAGTTTAAACATGCGGAACAAAGAAATAATACAGACAACTGTAAAAGAAAGATCATCGCATGCATAAATATAGTGACGAAACAAAGTACGTGCACATAAAAATCAAACTAAATCATACTTCGGGTTTTTCCCCAGGCACGGCCCATGAAAACACACTGATGGGTTGGCCCTGGACCCTCTAGGTGGTCGGCGTAGACCCACGACGCACCCACACAAGCCTACCATACCCGAGTAGCCTATTCACCGGCGTATACCTAGACAAGTGCTATGATTTAGTGGACTCTATGGCCGTAACGAATAAGCACCAGTGGGGAGTGATCTCAACACCGTAAAGACACTGTGTAGGAGTACACTCCACTACCGTAAAGTCACCAGGTGAGAGTACTCAGCCACCGTAAAGCAATAACGAAATGGAATAAAGAATAAATAGAACTGAATTCAAATAAATCAAACGGTAAATACTTAAAGTGAAGTTCAATTGGGATACTACACACCTCAAATCGCACTCCTCGTCCCAAACCAAACCTCGTTCAACTCCAATAGCACTCGACAATTCAAATTACCACCCGAATTATACCTAATACGGCGGTACTTCAGCCTCACTGTGGGACCTACGAGCGTCCCCGTTGGCGTCCATGTCTGTAATGACGTCATAAAATAATGGCAAATATTAATTGGGCCGTTACAGTGCTAGTCTGGTACAATCCGCAATAAGATGTCCCACTTGACCACATACGTAACACGCATAAATTTTTGATATACCATGAGTCCTCTGACTCGGTGCCTGACTTTGGCGTCGATGACCTCTATCTCCCGCTGTTGTTGTCTAGGCTGATCAATTGGTGCAGAGCTGTAGAATAAGCTGCTTGGCGATCATCACGCCTATCTCGTTCATCACGATGATCTTTGTCACCTCTGCGCCCTTGATCAAACTACCAATCACCTCGACGAGGTCTTTGGCTATGTCCCTGTCGGGCCTGGTATCTCCTCTGTCTCTTTGGTCTTTGATCAGACCGAGAACTCTGCACTGGCTGACTCTGCGCACCCTACTGACTCCGTAGCGCTTGAACCGCTAATTGAGTGGCCCTTTGAACCAGGTATATTTTGTGTGAGAGGGATCTGTCATAAATTTCTGGAAGTGTACTAGTTCCACTAGATTCCAATGCGGTCGCAATCCTCTCATCCAAACCTCATACGAAATAATATATTTGTAACCGATTGGTCCCTGCCAAGTCCATGGAGTATGATAATAGATATTTGTACCTCTCTATGTACTCTGTAATAGACATATTTTACCCGAACTAATGATAAGAACTCCTTCCTCAATCTGATCCTGACCTCCACGGGTATGTACTCGTCCATAAATATTACTCGAAACTCCACCAAGGTAGCCACCATAGGATGTGTTGCTCTGTAAGTAGTCCACCATACCACATCAACTCTCAAACAAAAACTCGATAACCTTGGCCGATCAATCTCCTCAACTAGAAGCAACTCATATAGCCTCTCATGAGCTAACAACCATCTCTCGGCTATCTCTGGGTCCCCGACTTCGTAAGAGTATCCTAGTGAAAACCTAAGAAAGTCCTTTTCTTAGCCTCTACTGTCATCAAACTTCTAGAAGTAGACACCACTACTTGCTCCTCAATAGTCGATGGAGTAACAACTACTTTAGTCTCCGCTGGAACAACCACGGTGTAGCCCTCTCGACCAGTGTTTCAGATACTGCAGCCTGCCCCTAAGTCTCTGCTGTAGTATGAGCCACAACTGCCTTTAAATACCACCAACAAACCATACAAAATGACCATAAAATTCAACCTTATACATAAGAAACACATTGCACAACCACCACAGTACAAACTTGAACAATAAACAAAATCTCACCTTACAAAGTCGAGTTAATGTGAAGATGAACCGGGTATGTTTGCACATTCTCTTCTTATTCGCACTGCTTGAAAGCAAGATCGACCTATGGTTTGTGCGTGGGAGTGACGCAGAGATGGACTGTGACAACCCCTCTCCTAATATAGGGCACCGTCCGGCCTAATCCCTTAATTAAGCCATAATTCGATTCATATGACTTAACTACATATTAGTCATCCTTTTTATCCTATTTGTCAACTTGATCGCGTTCAGGATAAATAATTCACTAGCCCTACTATTTATGAAGATTTATAGTTTTTAAATTAACGTAAGTCTAATATGATTTTTAGCGAAAGTCTTTAACATTTTAGCGGAAGCATTTATAATAGCCTAAGTTTGGAAACTAGAAAATAACGACCACCATATATATGCAAGTAAATGGTGAACATATAAATAAAGTGATAGTCAAAAGTCAAGGAACTATGCTCAACCCACTAAGTATCATAAATAAAAAGCATAAATAAAAGTATAATACAAAATATCAAAATATCCTACAAGTATAAACATAACGCGAGTCAAGGCTCAGAGGTAGTTGCCAATTTTCTCCTTGTCCGACTTGGTGTTGCTCGAAGGACCTACACCCACCGCCACAAACTAGATGATGAGTATGATGATAAGTAAGTGATAACAGGGGAATTCTATACTACATTTCAAATTAGACAACATGTATTTAAGTGCATAAGATAGCTGAAAAATATTGAATAAGTAATGCAAGTAAATACCACATTTAACATAAGTAATTAGACTGACACAGGCTAAGTCGAGATGATCTACGTTCGGTCGGCGGTGAGAGATATCATTTAGCCTTTATGACTACTGTATGGAGTTATGCTCTACATATCTCATCAAATAGGGGAGTTGTGCTATATGCGTATAAATCATCTATACTTGCCGATAACTCCGTGGCCCATACCACGTGTGCCACTTAAGTGTAGTGGTGAGTGCCGGAGACCTCGAGAGACCAAAACCCCCATGAATCCGCATCTCTTGTGCAAATGAACACTAAATAATCTCTACTTTAGTTTTCAAAGATTAATTTCCTACACTTTTTCTATGATTTCCAAAACAAGTTAAGCTACAAAGCTCAAAGGAAATGGAATACAAGTCCAAACATAGTAATTAATCCTAAAAACATGCTTGTCTATATATATTAATCAGACTAAATCAACGAATGACATCCAACATCAAGAAATAGAATCAACGATATACTACACAAGACATCATGCTATGTCAACATTCAATGAATGAACATAATTCAAGGTGAGCATGATGTAAGATTTCAATTGAGCAAGTCTAGCAATAGACTAAAATAAAAATAGAAAATAAAAGGAAAGAAATAAAGTAAAGAATTCCCAAATTTCACTTACAAGTCACAGAGGTAATCCTAGCTATCCGGCCTCTCAACACTCCGAAACCCGCGTTCCCAGACTCCCGGTATACTCCCTAAGTCCTGGTATGTTTAAACACTATTTAGAGTCGGTGTGCATTGATTGAGTAGGTAGTATACTCGGTTAGTTAAATCAGCCTCTTAATATTTTATTTAAAAAAATGCCCTGTGAACAGTGTCCAACATCCAATGCACTACTATTCTTGAGTAAACAGTGCTTCGTCTTCCCCATTGGTAGCGCATGCGCTAGGTAACTTTGCCAGAGCACGTTACCTGTGTCGAAACCCAGAATTTCAGAGGAAATTCTGGAGTTTCGTAGGTACTAGACACCACCAAAACACTTCTCGGTCCATGCATGATTCCTAGGGACCTAAATTAACTCAGAAAAACACACAAACTATGATATCCTCAAATTTACACTTCAATTCATGCATGAACATTTTTCCAAATTTTATACCAAAAACTCCAATTTCTTTGAAATTCCGATTCAAACCTTAAACAACACTTAAATCAATATAGATATGATACAAAAACGGTTCAAAAATAGGAACCATAGTTTAAATCCTATTTTTTCACAAAACCCTCATTTTCAACCCATTTTAATAGAAAAGAAATGGTGAGTGAGATTACTTTAACTAGGATCTCCAAATTCTCTCCACTTCTAGTTGAATTTTCTCTCAAGAACTCCAAAATCTCAAAATTCTCTAGTTCAGCTTTGTTGCATGTAAATTTTTGGTGGAAACAATGAGAAATCCACTAATCTCCTAGTATTTATATGTTTGTTGTAATCTAGTGTGCTCCATGTATCTCGAGGCAAATCTGAGGGCTCTTAACTAGGTAGTCCAGTTCTCTTGGTAACACAATTGTGACTCTTAACATGAGAGTGTGTGCTAGCACGGATCCCGAGGTCAGTCCTATGGTTATTTTAATTAAATTTCAACTATAGGACATCAAATGTGAATATATTATTTAGTAAACCATAGGCTATTTAATTGATATGCATTAATTTAAATACCATATGTTATGCACTAAATTAATTAAATTATATTTAACTAAGTTTAGACTTACCACAAGTCTAGCTACCCGATACCTCGGCTCGCACGTAACTTAAGGTGCATCCCCGCTCGCGTCTCAACGCATATAACTGCAAGAATTGACTTAATTAGTCTATACACATACACAATACTCGACATATACCACAACAAATGTAAAATGTACCTCGGCCACGTGCCTCGGTTAATGTGCACATCTTACGCGGGTCCTACGTCACTGGTCGGTGATCTTGATTAAGGAATTAATCATGGGTTAGGAATTCGGGCCATGACAAAAATCTAGCGGGGTTTGTGTTGCGTTCTCATTCTTCTTTGCCGTCTCGTCGGTTTGGGATTTTTTCAATTTTCAACTTGGGGGTGTATAAGGAAATTTTGGGAAGTAAATGTTTTAACAAGGTGCCCTCATCCATACGTGGGGTGCCCAAATCCTATAGTTTGCCCTTATCAATTTGTGGTTTGTTCGTAGCTAGACTATTAATTCTTTTAATTTTTCTTTTTTGAAGAGAATTACCAATTATATGGTTGGTACCTTTTGTCTTTTACAACAAAGTTCTCACGTTTTATGACGTGGCCGTTTGTGGTACTAAATAATAAAACTAAGTTAGTGCATCCAATTTTTATAAGATTGTAATCAAATACATGAATGCAAATGCAAGGGAGGTTCTAGCTAGTTAAATGTGTTGCATAACTTACAACACATTATTGTCCGAAGACACGTGGGACATTATTGTGACGACCCTTCCCCAACTTAGGGTTGAGTCGCCCAGCCCAGATCGCTACTTGAACTCGATACCTGAATCAGGCCTAAATAACAGTCTGACACGCCTCTCAAATATAATAATTGCATAATACGCTACTTGGACCCGATACCTGCAGAATACACATTGGATAATCAAATGATAATAATTGCTGAATAAATATAAATAGATATCCTTAAGCTAATAAATTTAAGTTCACAAGAACATCTATGAAACTATAAATGGATTTGTATTAAGTTAAACTAAACAAAGTTTATTAAAACTCCCAAGTGGATCAACTAAAGGTAAGTAGGTTTCAAACTACCTAAAGACTTATTTTAATTACAACCCAAGTTTAATAGTTTCAAAATCGAATATACATAATATATATTAACCCAAGGCTCATATCAAGTGAAGACTTAAAGCTCGTTTCTCCTTGTCTCAATTCTAGCCCACTAGTTGATGGACCTGTATTGTAAGTGGGATGAACTAAAAGAACCAACAAAACCTAATAAGAGAAGAATCATGCTCAAATATCAAATATGCAAGTAATATCTATAAAGCAAAATAAAGCTAGCATGTATTTGAAATCAAGATAAGTATTGACAATTTGTAGCATGTAACAATTTCCATAAAAGAGTAAGCATTTCATGTTCCGTAAAGTATTTCAAACACTGATAAATAATTCAAGTGTTGTAAAGCATAAATAATCAAGTTTAGCAATGCAAAGGGATTACAAGAGAGATACATATGAAATAATAAAATATAAATGCAAGTCCATGGTTTCATTTGTCATTGCCTCCCCTTGTTGACCCTGGGTGTTGAACCTATATATATCAAATTATAATATATATATATGAGAATTCAATTACAAAGAACTAATTAAATCATACTAGAGGCTTGCACTTAATGGGTGACTTGATTTTCCTCCAATTCGGTGTATGAATGCTTCAAGAGGTTGTCTCCACGGATATTTGATTCCTCAAAGAAGGTAAAACTTCTCTCAATTAAAAAGACAACTTAGTTCCATTGTACATGCATCTACAACTCCCGTTACAAGGCCCTTGCATAATGGGTGACTTGGTTCCACACATAATAAGTAATTAGCTACGGTTACAACTATTCACATAATAAGTAATTATGAAATTACTTAATTTTCAACAAAAAATTTATGTTGTGAATTAGCTAAGGCCCCCAAAAAATTTATGTTGTGAATTAGCTAAGTTATTTTAACATGTAAGGTGACAATGGGGAATTGGTTCCACCATGTCTATGGCTCTTTTCCCAAGAGGCCTTACATGAAGTCAAACAAGGTAGGCAAGGCCCGGTGAATCCACAACTCCCAAGAGGCCCTTGCAAGTCCTTTAAATTAAAATCGTAATTATGGCTAAATATACTAGTAGCAACAAATCCCCACATTTAGCAAGTCACATTTGATAGATAAGCGGTGCTCCCCATTTACCTTAACTCACCGCGAATCCTAATCTCGATCTTCTCGCACTAAGGCTCGATATGAACCTTCGCACAAAACTTATTTGATCTCTTTGACTTCTCAAAACTCATTCTCACCATTCCAAGCTCTCCTCCCTTAATCTCCCTCTCTTTCCAAATTGTGTAGAACAACAAAATGGTGGCTAAGGTTACTCAACCTCTCATTTTATAGGCTAGATTTGGTTAGGTTGTATACATCCTTTTGTGTTAAAAGACTAAAGTGCCCTCCTATTTGGGCCTTAAGTCTAACTCCCTATTTAATACTTTTTGAGTCCATTTTCATTAGTTTAACTTAATAAGTCTTTTGACTAGGAAAGTCTCTACAAATCTTTCCCTAATTAATAGAATCTCATAAATTTGGAGATCTGCTCATTTTGACTAGGAAAGTTTCCACATATCTTTCCCTAATTAATGAGATCTCATAAATTTGGAGATCTCGCCCCTTTTGACCAGAAAAGTTCTCACATATCTTTCTCTAATTAGTGGGATCTCATAACTCTGGAGATCTCACCCCCGAATATAACTTTCTTCATGTTTAAGAAAAATTTTCAAATCTTATTCTCTGGTGAGTTTCCTTAATGGGAACGAGCATATATTTTGAAATCTCTTCAAACCATATAAAATGCGTATCTCAAGGTGTATGATATTCTACTATATCACTAATAATCCAATCCAAAAAAATTCAACACATATTTAGTATTTAAATTATTAAATTGCTCCTAAATAGAATCGTGGAAGATATGGGTCATTACAATTATTCTCTCTCTTTTTTGTCAATTACATGGGACATTTGTGGCTAGTGACACATCAATAGTGCCTAGCTTCTTATTAGTGGCTGGAGACGTTGTTGGTCTTTATATTATTCATCAATGAAGCACATTTTTGATATCTTCCCTTTCAACAATTATTTATTTATTTTATTCAAGAAGTTGTGGCCACACTTGAAATACGTTTTAGAAAATGATTGAATGAGACACTGTTGTAAAACATCCTTATATATAGGCCTTGTTTGGTTAGGGGTGTATTTATCTCTATCTCCCAAGAGATAACTTACAAGATGTTGGAAACTAATCTTGTTTAGTTGTCTAACTTCCCTGCAAGTTATCTCCCAACTTATACCATTTGATGTTAGATATCTCCCCCACTCCCCTAAAGGAGTTATCTCTCGAGAGTTGTGGACACAATTACCTTTATTAATGACCATTTTATTGCACATCTCTATCTTATTTGAAGAGTTATTTATGTCAATTCATATTTTTTATTGTTTAAAAATTTTAAAATTCTTTGCAAGTTTAAAGTTGAACAAAACATGAAAATATATTATCTTCAAGGAGTTAACTCAAGGAGATAACTCGTACTAACACTGTAAGATAGCAAAAATGAACCAAATGATGCCTATGATGTATCAAGAATAATATGGTGATATATGTATGGTGTGAGGCTTGATATTTGATAAGGATGGCAATTAGATCCATGGATATGGTACATAAAGGTACCCGACCCTAATGAATAATATAATACCCGACTAGACATACATTGAGTAAGAATATGGGTTTATGAAGGAGATACTCAAGTGAGTATGGGTAGGGTAAGGGTACTAGGTACTAACATCTATCCATCTCATTTATCCAATTACCCACCTCATATACCCATTTATATATATATATATATAGATATTAACTTGATTTTACTATTAAGAGATGTCTATATTGTTGAAGAATGAAGGTATATTCTTCAAGTTTTCGAAGATTGATTTTTTTTTTTGCTTAAATGAAATAATATTTTAAATTTTAGAATAATTATTAGACATTGTACATTTTTATTTATATTTTGTAATAATTATAAAAACAACATGTTGTGTAGGTTCTATTGACATTTTATGCTCAAAAATTTTATTTTACTCCTTTTAAATTTTAATTTTTTTATATCATCATATTTTAATTAATAATGAGTATGAATACCTACGGGTACCCTACTACCCAGACAGATAATATCCATGCTCGCCCCACAAAAAATAGGGTTAAAGGGTAAGGTATAGGTAAGACACCTATACGATGGAGGTGAGTATGGGTGATCGAGTACTTGCCCCATACCCTATGCATTGTCATCCCTAATATTTGAACTACTAAGAGGCCACTCCATACCTTTTGGCCTCACCTTACAATTAAAAGCAATACAAGATGATGAATATTAACCCCGTAATAATCACATAAAAATGCTAGTTAGTACAAACTTCTGATAGTGACGAAGACACCATTCAAAGGTTGCCTAGGTTAAATTCTTGCTCTAAGTTAAACCTAGAAAATTAATATTAATACTAAGATACAAGGAAAAAAAAATATATAATTCATGTACATTTCGGTAATTTCAATGTGTCAATGACAGGGTCAAGTAAGGCACCCCTCAAAATAAATTCACTTTTTGATCTTATTTTAGTTTGTCAATTATTACTTTTTCAGCAATGTTGCTTCTAAGATCTTTCTCCACCAAACATTTACTTTGCATCCACCAACCAAAGAATCCCGAGTTTCCTATATATATATATATATATTTGATTAATCTAATGGTAAAAAAATTTAGTGATTTAAAAAGATCACCAAAATAAATTTTTTTCTCTCTTTCTCTCTCTTTATATATATACACGCATGCGCTAAGACTACACCTAATGCTAGATCTATGATTTTATGTATAATTTCTTGAGAACTTGTATCAAAGTCTCTCTAGTGAGATGACAAAGACATCACTTGCCAAAAAGGCAAGACCTAGAGAGATCGTGGTTCGATTCCCACTGAAGTCAAAAAATAAAAAACTTCCAGAACTTGTGATTCAAACAAATATATACAATATCTCTTAGAGTAGGGCTTACAGACCAATTCTACGTAATTTAATAAAAGAAAAAATGAAAGTTCACTTCACCATAATATTGGCCACTTGCGGGCAAATAAGATATGAAGTTGTGCAGCTTTCCTAACTTCCAAGAGCACAAGAAACTTATCGAGGGCTTTAAACTTACAATTGCATTCATGAACCCTAATTAGTTGGTGCCTTTTTTCTCTTACAACAAAGTTCTCACATGTTGTCACGTGGCAATGTGTCTTACTAAACAAAACTAAGTTAGTGCAACCAATTTTTAAAAGATTTTACTAATCAATTACGTTTTGAATGCAAATTAAATGAGGTTCATATAAAATTATTAATATGAATATGGCACACTTTATATTTCTTAGTTACATGTGTGTTACATAATTTACAATGCGTTGTTATTGTTCGAAGACACATGGGACATCGTTGGTTGTACACACAACAAATTTCTAGATCCAAGCTATCAATTAATGTTTTCCAAAATTAATTAATAGCTCGAGACACATCATAGTGCCTTCACATATTCGTGCACTTAATTTTCTGTTGAAGGTCTTTACATTATTCAATACAATTAATCTATTCAATAAACACAACTGTGTTCAACAATATCTTTTTAATGGCAAAAATTATAATTAGTTCACTGATTTAGACACAATGCCATTAACTAAAGATCTCAAGTCCAAAATTACAATACATATATAGAAATTATGTTTAAGACCTCAAATCTTTTTGGCAGTGGCAGATCTATATACAAATTTCCTTGGACTACAACCCATGGCAATTTGTACGTAACCCTTAATAGGTATAGTCAATTTAATTCAAAAATCATTTTTCATTTTACATGAGCTAGCCCACCCCAAGGCAATGATGTTTTGACCCACTAAAGTTACACACTAAATCACAAATCTTCTTAAAAGCCATGTGATGCATCTTGAGATACGAGCACACATATTTCAAAGTGTATTTGCACGGTTACCAAATAGATGAGTAACTTAGTGTGTGACGTTAACTATGTCAATGCTTATGAAAAAAAGAAAAAAGAAAAAGAAATTGTGTCAATGTAGCATTGTCCTATAAATAATTTCTCTATTAAAATTAGAGTTCGGCTAAGTGCACCCCACCTTTTAGGAAGTACACCTCGATTTTTCATCGCACCCCTAATTTGAATTTTGATTCATAAGGGCACCCCGACTTTTTGTGTGAAAGCCCTGAAATGCCCTCCATCCCTTTCAACGCACTTCAACCGCACCCCCACTTCAAAACGAAAAAATCTACATTTTATTCACCCTGATCTCAAGATCCGAGAGTGTGAAGGCACCGTCCTATCCAACTGAAGTTGTCATTGTTGTCTCCAACGTCGATTTCATTGTCTCCATTATTGGTTGTATCAGATTTGGTATCGTTGGTCACGTTTTTGGTGGATTGGAAGTTGAAAAGAGAACTGAAGTGCAAGGATCGACTGGTGTGGTTAGTTACCCCTTAAATTTGATGATATTGTTGTTTATATGTTGTTCTTTTATATTAGCGGTTCCATAGCAATTTCCATCGATTTCTGGGCGGGGCTTATGTTTGTAATGTTCAATGGTTCAGGGCCGAGTGTACATGTTTTGTTTCGGTCACTAGGTACTGATTTTGAAATTAGGATATGCATACATCGTGCTCGGTATAATGGAAGTGATTGTGTTGAGTAAACTTTGGTTAGTACGTCCCGAGTTTAAGTGATATATTCGGTATATGTGTACCAAACTATACAAGCAAATCAATAACCCTCCAGTTCAATTATGAGTAACTGGTACCGACCGAGCGTAGGACATTTTCTCGGTATATGAGTTCCAAAGTAATTATGAAGATGGGATAGGAGTTGGTTCGGTGATATGTCACTGAGTATAGGATATTTTCTCGGTGTCAAGGTACCAAGTGTAAGGTCTTTACCTCGATACACTATCTCTGTAAATATAGTAAAAATGCATATTTAGTCTTTTTTTTGTTTCTTCTACACATAAAATTGGTGATATTATAATGTTTGCTTTTTTAATGATGAATGGCCGCAAGAAAAGTCTTGTTACATGGAGAGGAAGCGGGTGTTGGTAATAGTAGAAGAAGGGAGGAAGTTGCTTCTCGTGATAGGACCGCCCAAATAACATCTCATAGGAAGTGGAAAGCAATGGACTAACCTGTTGTGAAACGTGCTCGGAAGGTGAGGGTTGAAGAAGTTGAGGAGGACCATTCACATGTAGATGAGAGTGCAAAAGATGTAGAGTCTGATGTGGAAAGAGGCGAGTCTAGAGGAGATGGTAAGACCAGTAAAGAAGATAATGATGGTGATGGAGACCACAATGAGTCTAGCAGTAATGAAAGTAAGGGTGAGGCCAGTAAAGAAGACGAATGAGGGATGATGAAGGCGATAATAATGAAAAGGATGGTGACGACGATGGCGATGACCATGTTGGCGATGATGCTAATGAGGATAATGACGATGTTGGTGATGGTGATGATGATCGTGAGTCTGATGGTAAGGGTGATGGTAATGATGATCGTGATAGTGAGAAAATTAATAAAACTGATCATGGCAAGAGAGTCATTGCCAAGACGGTCAGTGCCAAGAGTAGTGAACCAGTTAGGGGCAAGAAAGTCAGTGGCAAGATAGTTAGTGCAAAAACAATTAGTGCCACGGTAGCCAGTAACAAGAAAGATGTTGCTAACGTGGCAAAAAGAAGGCTACGACGATAGAAGACATGTCGACTCCTTTCCTGGGTGGGCCATCCGACCAAACCTTGTTACTAAGCATCAAGGATCATGTGGTGGCAGTGATTTGCGAAACGAGGTAACATTTTGTTTCTAATATGGCATTGTATTTTTGTCATAATTAGTCTCGTATCAAATTGTATTACTAATGTAGTTTACCTATTGATCTTTTAGCATCGACCATTATTTAAGTGCATAAATCACGTGCCCAACTAGCTGAGTTGGATTTGCAGGTTTGCCACCCTAGCACTGCTGCCCCACAGAGGATCATTTAGAAGTTCGGGTTAAGTGAACTCACCGACTACTCCTACCATAAAGGTAGTAAGTTGTTGATTTCAACTTTTGTGGAGTGGTGGCATCCTGAGACAAACACATTTCACATTCCGTTTGGTGAAATGTCGATTACTTTAGAGGACGTGAGCATGTTCTTGAAGATTCCAGTAACTGAAAAGGTTGTTGCGTGGAGGATGGCCTTGATCGCGAGGAATGCTTTACATTGCTCCAAAAATTGCTAGGAGTGTCAAAGGTTGATGTCGAGGAAGAGCTTGATAAGTCAACTCTCACCGTTAGGAAATCTAGGTTATGTAGACGATAGTGTCCAAAGAAGGAAGAAAACCTTCAATACCCGAAAGTAGAGTGCACGACTCGTGCCTACTTACTTTACATGTTGTCGTGCACATTGTTTGCCGACAAGACTGGATCGAGGGTCCCCGTTGTACTGCTCCAATTCCTAGAGACTTTGGATGATGTTAGTTCATATGCATGGGTGCAGTTGCTCTTGCCTACTTATATCGTTAGCTCGGTTCCGCATCACGTGTTGATGTCTGATGGCTACTTGACTTTGTTAGAGGTAACATTAATTTGGGACTTATTTTTGTTACTAGTAGTGATAATTAATACATTGATCTTAATTAACCCAATATTGTTTATCGCAATTTAGGGTGGATCTACGATCATTTCAATTTGGGACTTGCATGGTTAAATGCAAAGTATATGGATACCTTTCCCCAGGTTTGTAGATGGCCCCCTAAACCACACCAAGGATTGGGCGATGATTACATTCATACTATTCGCAGAAGCTTGGATATCTTATGACCAATCGAGGTTTGATTAACCATTTGAAATTATCATTTTTCTCTTAATTTGTTGCTATTGTGAAAACATTCAATATGATATATTTAGTTTAGGTGAGTTGGGACCCTTACTCCGAGGTAAGGACCAATGGTGTTCAATCATTGCATTCTACACTGATTGCATCAGGTATATGGATGTGATTGAGCCTTACCACCCAGATAGGTTCCTATGATAATTCGGCTATGTTCAAGGGATTCCGGATCCTCCTTACAAGTTGATTCGAGCTAGTCGAGGACATTCCGCCCTTAAGTACATTGTCAAGTACAACTTCCAACTAGAGATGTGAGAAAGGTGCCATAATCATGTCATATCACTCAAAGGTCGAGGAGATCAAGTAATTTTGGAGTGGAATTACAAACCAGACTATCTTTCATGGTTCACTGAATGATCACATATTATGGTGGAGAACTCTATCTACTTTGGTGATAGCTCGATTGGTGATTCAGTCGTCGATTCAAACATAATGGAAGTAAATATATATGTTAATTTGCTATTTTATTGCTACTGTGAAATATATCTCGTACTAATTATTTGGTTGAAATACTATGTTTTTGCAGCCAGTAAGAATAACACTAGATACCGCATTGGCATGGCTCCATTTGCCTGAAAAAGATATTATCGTTGAGTCCATGAAACAAATGGCCAACAACATCATGAAGTACTTGTCTAGGAAAGGTCCCGTCCATATTGCAACTACACTATAACCACTACATCTACTGTGATAGGGAAAACTCAAACTTCCCAACACGACAGTACCAATGAAACTTGATCTAAGGTTAAACTTGATCGACTAAAAAATAAAGAAAGGAAGGTAGTGATGGTGTTCATTCTTAGATAAATTGATTTGATGTTGTACTTTGATACTTCAATGGTTTTTATGTTAAAAATTGAGATTTTGATGTATATCCCGATGGATCGGGGTTGGTATTTGATATGGTGTTGTTGTTAGATACTTAACTTTACATTCAATTGTGTTTATTGGTGTGCATATACTTTGATGTTGTACTTTGATAATTATTTTTGCAATTGGACAATTTTGTTGTATTCTCTGCAGATTCAACCTTTCTGAATCGAACACTTTTTCTTAAAGTCGGCATGGTTGAACTGCACCTCTTTGTATTACACCCGACACCCTAACACCAAACTAGGAGGGCACCCCATCTTTGAACTAAGTGCACCCTATTTTTTCCATACCCATTGCTATTGCTAACTTTGTTTTGGTCATGGGATACCGAATATATTTAGTTTTCATCGTCCTTCTAAGACTGAACTAAAGGTGCACCCTACATTTTTAATAAGTGCACCTTGAAGTAAAACCACACCTGTTGGTTCGTGCATAGTGTTTTGAAATAAGATAAATAGGTTCGGTGCCTTCTTACTGAACATGGATAATACTCAGTTAATTATTAAAACCCTACGATTCGGCTTTAAGGTATTGGATATATTTTGGTTTGTTTGGCGTTCCAGGACCGAACTATGGGTGCACCCCCATTTTTAATAAGTGTAGCCTGAAGTAAAACCTCACCTGTTGGTTTATGCATAGGGTTCCGAAATAAGATAAACAAGTTCAGTGCCTTATTATCAAATATAGATAATACTCAGTTTATTATTAAAACCCTATGATTCGGCTTTAGGGTACCAAATATATTTTGGTTTATTTAGTGTTCCAGAACCGAACAACGGGTGCACCCCACATTTTTAATAAGTGCACCCCGAAGTAAAATCTCACATGTTGGTTCGAGCACAGGGTTTCAAAATAAGATAAGCGTGTTCGGTGCCTTATTACCGAACATGGATAATACTTGATTTATTATTAAAATACTATGGTTCGGCTTTAAGGTACCAAATATATTTTGGTTTATTCAGCGTTCCAGGACCAAATTATGGGTGCACCCCACATTTTAAATAAGTGCACCCTGAAGTAAAACCTCACTTGTTAGTTCGAGCACAGGGTTTTGAAATAAAATAAAAAGGTTCGATGTCTTCTTACCGAATATGGATAATACTCGGTTTATTATTAAAACCCTATGGTTCGGCTTTAAGATACTAGATATAGGTTGGTTTGTTCAGTGTTCCATTACCGAATTACTGGTGCACCTTACATTTTTAATAAGTGCACCATAACATCATGTGTGTAACTATTTGGTTCCGCCATGGGGCACTGACTATTGGTTTATAGGTTTGGCTAGGGTACCGAAAGTAACTTTCACAATCTGGTATTGTGCCACCTAATGTTATTCAAAACAGTTTACAATATGATAAGTTAACATATTTATGCACATATAAAGAGACATATCAAGAGATGAACTGCATGACATTATCATTACAACCAAGTAACAAAAAAAGAACACCTTGACACATTGTTCCATCACTAATAGTATTTAACAACAAAAAATATCAAGCCATGTTTGAAACAACATCCAAGAGGGGGGTGAATTGGGTGAACCGATAAGTTATCGCCTTTTAAAAACTTTAAGTTAAAAATCAAAGATAACGCACACATCAACAATAAATATCTATGTTATACTACAAAGAAGGTGATAGAAGAGATGGATATGAGACACGATATTTATAGTGGTTCGATCCCTACGATCTACATCCACTACCTAACCACCCCCACTTATATTATCAATAAGTTTTACAACCTAAGCATACAAGCCTAGAATGCCTAAATACAAATTAGGACTTCCCACCTAGTTTTCACTAGGGTTTTTGCCTAGCCTCAACTTGGTCTTCCCTTGACTTAGATCCCACTAAGTTTCACAATCAATAATACACAATGAAATTAATGAATACAATGAAATATGCCTTACAAAGTAAAGTGGTAATAAGTCCAACAACTCACAAGCCTCCAAGAGCTAAACCACTCTAATGAATGCAAGTATGGATGCGACTAAGTTTTCGATAAAAATCAATGAGTATGTGCAACACTTAGTCAAGAAACCGGTAAAACAATATCGATGAAGAATATGCGATTTCAAAACAAATGAACAAGTGGTTTTGTGAAAATCAAGATTAAGATCAACAACTTGTTCAAATAAGTCCCAAGCTTAAAGTGATCAAATTTAAGTGTCAAACCCAAGACAAGTATGCTCAAGAACACAACAAATGATTCACAAACAAAACTCTAGCCAATAAGTATAGATTAAGCTTAAAAATTGTAGGAAATCAAGAAACCTTGCAACCCCAAGTATATATTTTGAAAATTCAGATTTGGAGTGCAAGTTGTATGCGTTAGAACACCGACTTCAAGATCCAAATGCAAGCTCTCAAAAACTCCAAGTAGTTGTGTGAACCAAGTTGACAAATGTTGGTGCAAACTTGGATTTTTTAGAGTATGTGAGCATGAGTAGTGTGTTTTGTGTTCTTGGTGGTTTTGATGCTTGGTCAAACCCTTTTTGTTGCCCCATGACTGTTACTAATGATCCAAAGGTCCAAAATGATCCACAAATTCAAATTAAAGGTGTAGATCAAAGTTTTAAAAAAACTGTCAGATTACTGCACAATGCTCTGGGTAGGTATCTAGTGCGCTGGGCAATTATTTTTTAAAAGTTATCTGCTTACTGCACAATGCGCTGGGTAGACTAGCTAGTGCGTTGGGTGCAAGGGCCTAAAAATAATTAAGTTTTTGGTTTTGTAAAATGACCCTCTAACAATATTACGACTCTACTAAACCTCTGAAATCACTTTATACATGTTTAGTAGGATCCGTAAAATGTGTCTAGACATCCCGAATGATTTCATAAACCCCGAAAATAAAAAATCTCAATTTCATGGAAAACATATGGGGTTTTCTACAAATATTTTTAATATCAATCCAAAAGCCGTCTAAACACATATTGGTGTATTCAAAAACAATTCTGAAAGTTTGTACACCTCAAATACATGCTTTAAAATTTGTTTGCATGATTTAAATCATTTTAAAACTCACAAAATTGAAAAATCACAAAATTCATGATTTTAAGTTCTTTAAAAACCGAAAAATATGAAATGCATAATTCTAAACTCTTTTACTTGTAAGATGGGATTTATATACCTTACACAAGTTGAAAATTGGTAGTATAAGCTTTTCGGTCCTTGTGTCCTTGTATGAGCCGAGCCTTGAACTTATCCAGCTTCATTTTGATGAGTTGACTTAAACTTGTGCATAACTCTACTTTCCTTTTGAACTTGATGTTCCTAACAAGGTTTGATATGCTGAAATACTAAACAAACTTATTAGAACCATTTCACATTGTTTGTTGCCATCAAAAACCCGGGTGGAGTGTATAGCAAAGACAATTGGTCCAACAATCACCCCCTTTTAATGATAACAAACAATGTGAACTTGACAATCAAAAGACAAATATTAACGAGCATATCAAGTTCAAAGCAATATTTTTCCCCCGTTTGATAGCATCAAAAGGTAATAATAAGTCTCCCCCAATCAATATGCATACAAGAATAAGTGCAATGATACAATTTAGAACATATGCTCCCCCTAACACATTCATTCATTCAACACATTGCCACAAGTGAAGGGAAAAGTCAAATAGAAATGTCATTCATTTATAAAAGATAACTCAAAGATACACAAAAGTCATGCCATGTAATTAAGTACACAAAGTAAGCATAATGACATGATGTGGCACATGCGGAAATAAAAGAGAGTTTACATAAGACTAACAAAATGAACTCTCACTAACATGAATTCTAATGCTCCTTCTAACTAGGTGTTCATAAATCATCCTACTGAGAAGAAACATGATGAGTTGAATGAGATGGGACATCCTCCATCGGTCGCGGTGGGGGCATACGATCCTCAAGCTATCGGAGGCAAAAACTTTGATGTGCGAGAGAGTTTTCGATGGTAGTGAAGTGAGTAGTCATATAGTCCTCAAAATGGTCAAATCGTGAAGCAAGATAGGCTGCATACGTAAACATATCTGATGGTGCCTGATAAGCATAAGATGGAGGAGGAGCTAGCTACTGTGGTGGGGCCTCAAATGAATCATGTTGCGCTGGAAGCTCCTGTTGGATCTCCTCACCTCCCTAAGCCTCATGCTCATCATTATCTACACCCTACTGATGTAGGAAGATAAGATACAGATACTCGCGCTTGTCAAAGTCGACAACTGGGTCCGAATCATGCGGAGACTCGTGCTCACCATAATACTGCCCAGCTAGAATATTCTCTTCACGTATCCAACTCCTTGCTGTCCGAACGTAACGATACTTCATAGCAAGTAGGGTAGCAACACCCATTGTCTCCATCTCGGAGAAAGGTTTGCTGCCCTGTGCAAGATCAACTCCCGCCTCCTCAAAGAAATGGGTTAAAAGATGCGCATAGGGGAGATGTCGAACAACGACTGGAAATAAAGACATGACTCCAATAAGGATATGCAAAAAACTGAGTGGAATGTGTCGTATGAGCGCCCTGAGAATAAGCATGTCAAGCTGAAAGACGTAGCTTTTGCTCCTGCTCCTTGGTCGAATAACATTATGCAACACTTTGTAGAGAAGATGCTGTAGTAGCTTGAAGGTCATGTTGAGTGTACCAATAGGATAATTTGCAAGTGGTCACTCGCGTCGGAAAGAGTTCAACACTACCAATTTGTCAAACGGCCAAGAGTGAACTTTCCTATATACAGTGACAATCAGATCAAGAATCGATAGACCGAATATGGCACCAAGAGACGCCAGAGTGATCACCACTTGTTGATCCCCAAGTAGCGACGTAATAGTATAATTAGTGGACGCTAGAACAAGTGACAGATAATACTTAGCCCTGTATCCACAGTAGTACGCCCATCTCATCTTCTTCAATAGCTCGTGAACCAGGAGGTGTGCCTTGTCGAATAACTCGAGGTCAACGATGGTGGCGTCCATCAACTTAGCACGAACCGGCTCAAGTGTAGATGATGTGTACGCGTCGTCATGATGTGCTCGAGTACATCCCTCGTGATGCGGAGAATCGACAGGTACGGTAACTGAAGTGTCAACCGAATTGCAACTATTTAACCACATAACTCGTTGAGTGCTCGAGAGATTCACAGTTCGGGATGATGAGGATGAGCCAGAGTTATGCCCGGTCGGCTCTTGAACTGATTGGCAGGTGGTAGGATGCCTAAAAGTTGATCTAGAGGCCAATCATGATGATACTCATCATTGAGACATTTCGTCAAACACTTGGTGTGCTCTCCTAAATTAACAATTTTTGAAAAAAATTTATGGATCAAGCGGATGGAATTAGGCAAAGAGGGTGTATCCTAGTCTTAGAAGCCAAGAATAAAGCCAAGGGAGGGCCAGAAAGTAAGTTTTAAGAAGTTGGGTTTCGGTTGGATGAATGGGAAGGCTCTGGAAATGGTTATGGAGAAGAGAGAAAATGCCACTGGTCGTTTGAAAAAACATATCCTCTAACTACCCAGCGTGCTGCCTAATGCATCTAGCGCGTTGGGTGTTCTGAGTTCTATCCCAAAACCGTGGTGCTACATAGTGCGCTGGCCATCTTGCCTAGCGAGCAGGACAGAGTCTGAACTAGTTTTTGAAAATCATTTTTGACTCCAGAATGGCTCCTCACACGCAACATATATCCCATAAACACCTCGAGATCCATGTCAAACAAGATAGACAGTACCTAGGACATACTCTAAAGTTCGGAATCACTAATCATGCCTAATTCTCGCATAATTTTCAAAAATTCGTCCCTAGTCAATGGTTTGGTGAAAATGTTCGCAGATTGGTCTTCAGTAGACACATGAATCAGTTTAACGTCCCCTTTTGCACATGATCATGAAGAAAATAATGTCTAATTTCAATGTGCTTCGTGCGCGAATGTCACACTGGATTCTTGGAAATATTAATTGCACTTGTATTGTAATGGCTCAATTTTTAATTGTTGTTATTTATGATGTCATTGCAGACGTGGATGCTAGCAGGATGTTTACGGGTCCTATAGCAAGGACAATGAATGACTGGATTAGGTATACAGTCCATTTTATGTGCTTTCATTGTGTTTTTGTGATGTAGGTATTCAATTTAGTTAAATTGCATTGCAATATGTGTATTTATATTGTTTATTGTTGAGCGAGCTGGTGTAACGGGTATTCGCTGCGTATAGCGGGTAGACGCGGATAGCGGGCAGTGAATGATTAGTGCACTAGGTCGGGGGACTTAACACACATAATAAATGATAAAATTCGTTAAAAAATTCATAATAAATGGCGTTGAGGCGGTTAGTACCGTCGTTGTGTGCAATCGACACGAGCCGAAGTTCGAAGCTGGGTATTGGAACGCTTGGAGTGCACATAATTGGTGCCAGATGGATAGGGTCAACAAGGATGAATATGGGTCAGTTTTGGCACTTTGTAAGGACCTTTTGACTTCATCTAAACCATCAAATAAGGCATGGAGATGTGTGTGTGAGTTGTAATGAGAGTTTTGCTATAAAACCACACTTTTTCACTCATTCTCACCATATTTTCTCTCTCCTCTCTTGTTACTCCAAAAATCTAGTGAGGAAGTGAGGGTTTTGGAGATTTTAAGTGATCATTTTGAGCTCGAGAACTTGAGGAAAGTGTATTATAAGGTTAGATACTGATTCACATCTTTTTCTCTACGAGTTGGGGTGAGTTTCAGGTGTTTTTACGATGAATTCGGTTTGAGGTTTGAGCACACCAGTGGAATGGGGTGTTGCTATGGTTTTGAATATTGGAATTGAGGTTGTGGTTATGGATTTGGTGTTGATGTTGTTGTTGTTGTTTTGATTTTCAAGCGACTTTGTTGGGTTTTTGGTCGAAAAACGCGGAGTTTGCGTTTCGGACACATTTGGTCAGGGGTTTTGGTTGTCCAAGGTTGTTTAAGTGTTTTATGGGTTGTTGAAGTGGGTTTGGACCGCGGCAATGAGCTGAGGGGGTCCAAAACCTATCAAGTCAACTGGTGGAGACGCCACCAGCGATGCACAAAACGCCCACGACACCACTCAAGACGTCTCGACCAGAGGCGAGAATTTGGGAAATGTTGGGAGACGTTTTGGGAGGCGCCGCGAGGGAAATGAGCATGGCCGCGTGGTCACGGCGCCCAGGATGTAGTGGAGACGCCGTACTGGGTTGAACTCGGCGACGTTTAGGACAGTTTTGAAATTAAAATTTTAAATAAAATTTACCAATTGGGGTTTGTCCCAGGGACTTGTATAATCTATTTGGGATGTTTAAATGATGATTTTATCGTTGAATTGGGGTTTTGAATCGAGAGATACAAGGTTTGGGAATTTATTTAGTTGATCGTGGATTTATGTTTTAGGTTGATTTGATGACTATTGGACATGCATTTGAGGCGTGATTTGGACTAGGGACGTTAGTGGAGCGCGGTTTGAGGTGTGTAGTGTCCCAACTGAAATTCACTTTAGTACTTACTGCTTGATTATTTAAATTTTGTCCAGTGTATTCAATATTCTTATTTCTTGTTATTGCTTTATGGTGGTTGAGTTTACTCCCACCTGGTGCTTATTCATTGCGGGGGACATATGGTCCACTAGGCCATAGCATGCACCGGTGAATATGCTACCCGGGTGTGCTAGATATGTGTGGGTGTGCCGTGATCTATGCCGATCACCTAGAGGGTCCAGGGTCACCTGTTCGAGGTATCCTCAAGGGCCGTGCCTGGCGGATAGCCTGAAGTATAGCTCTAGTCTAGCTTTGATTGTACACACATTTTGTTTTCATGCTATTTATATTCATGCGATGATCTTCTACAGTTGCCTGTATTCTTTCCTTCTGCATGTTTATTTGTAGTATTTTGATTCCAGCAGTTTTACTTATATATTTACTTGGTGAATTTCCTTGGGATTACTCACTCTGGACTCGTCATCTGCATTTTTGTGATGGCATGAGTGTAGATCGTGGTACGAGCAGAGGGAAGGGCAAGCTTAAAGATTACCTATGATTGATCACGATTTTCTCTACTCGTACGTTTGTTTATATTTGTCGTTTTATGTTGGGTTTTGGAGATGTGAGAGATAGATTTTGGATTGTATATGACTGGGAGGTTTATGTTTTGATATTTTGAGGATCACACTTGATATTTGTATATTGAGTACATTTTGGTATAGTTTCCACATTAGGTAAAATGCTCATGAATCTTACTTTTTATATTTACTTTGATGATTTGAGACTTCCACTGCATATTTTGAGGTTAAATGATAATAACGAGTCATAAGCTAACTTGAATCAATAATTATTTATAAACAACATAAAGTTAGCAAGATATGTGTGCTCGTGGGACACAGCTGGAAAGTGAGTTGGCTAGGTTGTGGTCGCGGGGCACACCGTAGTGGCCGATGGATTTGGGGTCGTTATGTAACGGCCCAAATTTTATTAAGGCCGTTATTTGCGTATTTTCAGACGTGGACGCCAGCTCAGGTCCACGGAGACGCCACGGACCGGCGAAGATACGCCTGGTTGGGCGGAAAGTATTATTTTTGACTGATTGTTTGACTAACTGTGATGATAATGACTAGACTATGACTCATTACATCGCAGGTGTGGTTTAATATTGTTTAGATCGGGTGAGATTTAGTGTCGGGTATTCGCCTAAAAATGCGTGCAGACGCGGGAACCGGAAGGGCGAGCGACGGGAACACTAGGCGAGGAATGCGTTTAGTTCGATAAAAAATAGAATAAATTTGACAAAATAGTAAATTGGTGGGCGCCTAGTGACGCGCGGGGTCGTGGTCGACACGCGTGGGTGGTAGTGTAGTGTGCACGCCCGAGTACGCTCGTCGGCGCGCACAACGAAATTGTAGGCGCGAAAATATAGGCGAATATATATATTTTTATATATATATGTATATAAGTAATTTAAAATATATATATATATATATAAATATATATTAAAATCAGAAAAGGAAAAAAAAATTGTGAAATGACCAAAAAGGGCATTTGATGATGATGAATGAGGATAAGAATGCAGGGGTAAAATGGTCATTTCACCCCCAAAATGTTGATAAACACCACAGATTGTCTCCATTTTCGATCGATCAAAAGTGAAGAGAGAAGAGAAGCGAGGAGGAGAAGGAGAGGCGACGAGCTCGTGAGGAGTCGAGGAGATCAAGGTGAGTTTGTGGTTTATGGTTGTTGTGCGTTGTGTGGTGTGGTGGTGAGCTCGGCCATGGCTCCGCCATGGCCGAGAATTGGAATTTGTCGAGGAGGAAGACGACGTGTGGTCTTCTCATTCTCTTAATTTCATTGGAGAGAAAGAAAAGAGAAGAAGGAAAGAAGATCAATAGAGAAAAAAAATAGAGAAAAAAAAAAAAGAGGCGCGCTGTGCGCTCTTTGTGAAAAGATGAAGGGCGGTTCGCCCTGACCGGTCCGGATTCGGTCGAACCGCCCTTTAATTAAAAAAAATAATAATAAAGAGAGAAAATAAAGAAAAATGGAAAAGAAAATCCAAAAAAATAGGAAAAATTATAAAAATGGTTCACTGGCGAGTTTTGGGATTTTCTCGGAAATGTTGGCGAGACATAGTCGGGGTTTTAGCCTCGAAAAACGTAAAATTTGATATAATATATCAAATTGAAACTAATTTAATGACAAATGATCTTAGGTATAATTCGGGTGGTAATTTTGATTTGTTGAGCATTTATTCAAATTTGGATTTGGATAATTGGAGTGCGATTGAGGTAAGTAAAACCCTTAAGAAACACACTCGAGTGTTTATTTATTTGATTTCATTTGATTCCAGCTATTATTGTTTATCGTTGTTTACTCTATTTCCATGTTCATACATATGTTGCACGGTTGGTTTTGTCATTCACCGCCGGATCTTCTGGTTTACTCTGTGATGTGTGGGCGGACTTGGGTAGGCTGGACAATAGGGACGAGAATAAGGGTTCGGACCGGTGAGGGGTTGGAGAAGCCACGGGGAATGCCGATGTCCGGATTAGGGTTCGATCTGCTACACGGCACACATCCATTATTGGTGTTTATCGATGTTATGTATGCATGCGTCTTAATTACGGTTACTGTTTTTATCGCGCATGTTTATTTAAAAGTTTATTGGCTTCCATTATTATAAATGCTGGTTTGTGTACTTCTGGGTTTTACTCACTGGACTCGTCATCTACTTCTTGTGATGATTGAGTGCAGGATCTACTACGACTAGGGGCAAGGAGACTCTCGCAGACTACTTATGACCTTGTCGCTGACGGAGTTTGACTTGTATGTTTTTATTTTGCTGTATTGACTTATTTTTGGGTTTATGGGGACTGTTTGAGATACCAGTACATGTATGTATCACATTTTGTTATGTTATATACAGTGTACTTTACCGGGTTTTCCACATAGGATTAATGCTCTCTAATTTGAGGAAATTACATAATTTATAAGCTTCCGCTGTTTACAAATATTAAAATGTTAATTACTGACTAACTTAGGCTGAATTAATTAATAATGATGGTTAGTTGGGCGTGGGACACAGCTGGCAGTTATGTGACCAGCTGTGGGCCCGCGTGGCCTCCCGTGGCGGACCAATGTGGAAATTGGGGCTGCCACATTTTGGTATCAGAGCCTAGGTTTGCGAAGCATAGGGAATGAATTTGTGGGTTTATTGATAACTCTGATACCGTCACATTTTGGTATCAGAGCTTAGGTTTGAGGAGCCTAGGGAATGAAGTGTGGGTTATGGTATAAGAGCATAAACTTTAAATAAATTTAGATGTGGAAACCTGAAGTGATGCCTAAAACCCTATTTGGGAAGTGATGTAAGGCGGGTAGACTCAGGAAATCTATATACGTATGTTTTGATTGTGTATTATATATTATACACGTATATACTGAGTCTGATCCAATGCACGTTGGTTGTGCAGTTTAGGATGGGCAGACAGGCTCCTACTTCCGCCTACTACTCAGCCAGAGGTTGGAGATACTAGTGATCATACCACTAGTGACATGGTTGATTTGCGAGCTATGATTCAGAGGCTGACTGAGCAGCAATTGATTCAGCAGGAGCAGCAGCTATTGCAGCAGGCTCAGATGGCTGAGCTGATGGAGTACATTCGGAGCTCGAGGACGCCAGTAGTAGCACCGACTGCTGAGCGTGCTGCACCTGCTACCACTCAGACAGCCTTAGCACCAGTTGTTACTACGCAGGTGGCTGGGTCAGAGACAGTGATAGAGAGGGTTGAGCCAGTTGTAGTGCCAGCAGAGACTACTGTGGTGACACCCACTACTACAGAGCAGCAGATAGGGACTTCGACTGCTAGGAGTAGGATGTCAGAGGCAGAGAAAGATGGTGAAAGATTTTATGAGGTTTAACCCTACGTACTTCACTGGAGTCAGTGATCCTGAGGTTGCAGGACGTTGGTTGATGACTCACAGACGATTACATCAGTTGCTAGAGGTACCCGAGGTGGACCAGGCACGTATTTCAGGTTATTGTTTGAGGGGTCAGGCCGCAGTTTGGTGAACCACCTACACTGACATACATGGTACGCCAGCGACGTGGGGAGAGTTTAAATAGTTATTTCTGGACGAGTATATCCCCACAAAGGTGCAGTTACGATTGAGGGAGCAGTTTTTGAGCTTGCGACAGGGAACCATGTCGGTATCTCAGTACGTGGACCGATTCCGGTATCTCATGATGTATGCTATGGATGTGGCTAATACGGAGAGGTTACAGATTTATTATTTCATCAGAGGCCTGGATGAGAGGATTGGTGGGGTGATAGTCGCGACTGGTGCAGAGACACTGCAGATTGTTTATGATAGAGCATTGGCTCGTGAGACATATCTACGACACCGGGGTGAGCTTGGAGATGGGTCTGGACAGAGTTCTTGGTCTGATCAGAGACCGAAGAGACAGAGAAATCAATCTAGCAGTCAGGAGCAGGATTTTCGAGCACGCAGCATTCGCTGGCAACAGGATCATGATTTCATTAATGATTGTGATTTGAGAAACGATCAGTACGACTATAATGATGAGCAGATAGATTGGAGTCGCGAGGACGACCAGGACCAGACTGATGATCAATTCAATAATGATGATCGCTAGGTGGTACATGAGATTGTACCTATACCGATACAGTCGTATAGACAGGACCAGGATCAGAGGGACCAGAGTTGGGGTCAAAGATCCAGGGATAGACAGGTTAGGAGACCAGAGACACGTCGTTGTCATCGTTGTGGTCAGATTGGACACCTCCGAGCGGATTGCGGGAGAGCATCACTACCACCGGAGCCAGTGCAGGCTAGAGATAGGGTCCACGTTGTTGCACCGTCGATCCGGGAGGAGACTAGACAAACTGTTGTGGGTACGTATAAGTTTATTTACTTATTGTGTTGTTTTATTTCGTAAGTGTAGCTATTGTTTTATTACCTACACGATTGAGGACGGTTGATGTGTTCACCGGAGGATGTTGATGAAGATTTGATTAATCACGCGATACACTAGGCCATAGCGAGGGCTATCGGGTGATTGACTAGGATTGGGCGTTATCACTGGTGGGATCCTAGAGGGATGGGTTCTAGGTGATTGGCCAAGTGATGCGTACACTAGTGGGATCCCGACGTACCAGAGTATGGTCTAGGATTGAGTCGCGGATGAGATGGCGATGTCAGCTTATTTTTGCCAGTGTTGCGGTTTCGTGTTCGATGTGGAGGTCTACACAAATTTCGGGACGAAATTTTCCCCTAGTTGGGAAGAACTATAACGGCCCAAATTTTATTAAGGCCGTTATTTGCGTATTTTCAGACGTGGACGCCAGCTCAGGTCCACGGAGACGCCACGGACCGGCGAAGATACGCCTGGTTGGGCGGAAAGTATTATTTTTGACTGATTGTTTGACTAACTGTGATGATAATGACTAGACTATGACTCATTACATCGCAGGTGTGGTTTAGTATTGTTTAGATCGGGTGAGATTTAGTGTCGGGTATTCGCCTAAAAATGCGTGCAGACGCGGGAACCGGAAGGGCGAGCGACGGGAACACTAGGCGGGGAATGCGTTTAGTTCGATAAAAAATAGAATAAATTTGACAAAATAGTAAATTGGTGGGCGCCTAGTGATGCGCGGGGTCGTGGTCGACACGCGTGGGTGGTAGTGTAGTGTGCACGCCCGAGTACGCTCGTCGGCGCGCACAACGAAATTGTAGGCGCGAAAATATAGGCGAATATATATATTTATATATATATATATGTATATAAGTAATTTAAAATATATATATATAAATATATATTAAAATCAGAAAAGGAAAAAAAATTGTGAAATGACCAAAAAGGGCATTTGATGATGATGAATGAGGATAAGAATGCAGGGGTAAAATGGTCATTTCACCCCCAAAATGTTGATAAACACCACCGATTGTCTCCATTTTCGATCGATCGAAAGTGAAGAGAGAAGAGAAGCCGAGAGGAGAGAAGCGAGGAGGGAGAAGGAGAGGCGACGAGCTCGTGAGGAGTCGAGGAGATCAAGGTGAGTTTGTGGTTTATGGTTGTTGTGCGTTGTGTGGTGTGGTGGTGAGCTCGGCCATGGCGGAGCCATGGACGAGAATTGGAATTTGTCGAGGAGGAAGACGACGTGTGGTCTTCTCATTCTCTTAATTTCATTGGAGAGAAAGAAAAGAGAAGAAGGAAAGAAGATCAATAGAGAAAAAAAAATTGAGAAAAAAAAACAGAGGCGCTGTGCGCCTCTGTTGTGAAGAAGATGAAGGGCCGGTTCGGCCCTGAACCGGTCCGGTTCGGCCGAACCGCCCTTAAATTAAAAAAAATAATAATAAAGAGAGAAAATAAAGAAAAATGGAAAAGAAAATCCAGAAAAATAGGAAAAATTATAAAAATGGTTCACAACTGAGTTTTGGGATTTTCTCGGAAATGTTGGCGAGACATAGTCGGGGTTTTAGCCTCGAAAAACGTAAAATTTGATATAATATATCAAATTGAAACTAATTTAATGACAAATGATCTTAGGTATAATTCGGGTGGTAATTTTGATTTGTTGGGCATTTATTCAAGCTGGACTGGATAATTGGAGTGCGATTGAGGTAAGTAAAACCCTTAAGAAACACACTCGAGTGTTTATTTATTTGATTTCATTTGATTCCAGCTATTATTGTTTATCGTTGTTTACTCTATTTCCATGTTCATACATATGTTGCACGGTTGGTTTTGTCATTCACCGCCGGATCTTCGGTTTACTCTGTGATGTGTGGACGGACTTGGGTAGAAATTTGGACAATAGGGACAAAATAAGGGTTCGGACCGGTGAGGGGGTTGGAGAAGCCACCGGGGGAATGCCGATGTCTGGATTAGGGTTCAGTTCTGCTACACGGCACACATCCATTATTGGTGTTTATCGATGTTATGTATGCATGCGTCTTAATTACAGTTGCCTGTTTTACTGCGCATGTTTATTTAACAATTTATTGGCTTCCATTATTATAAATGCTGGTTTGTGTACTTCTGGGTTTTACTCACCTGGACTCGTCATCTACTTCTTGTGATGATTGAGTGCAGGATCTACTACGACTAGGGGCAAGGAGACTCTCGCAGACTACTTATGACCTTGTCGCTGACGGAGTTTGACTTGTATGTTTTTATTTTGCTATATTGACTTATTTTTGGGTTTATGGGGACTGTTTGAGATACCAGTACATGTATGTATCACATTTTGTTATGTTATATACAAAGTGTACTTTAGGGTTTTCCACATAGGATTAATGCTCTCTAATTTGAGGAAATTACATAATTTATAAGCTTTTATCTGTTTACAAATATTAAAATGTTAATTACTGACTAACTTAGGCTGAATTAATTGATAATGATGGTTAGTTGGGCGTGGGACACAGCTGGCAGTTATGTGACCAGCTGTGGGCCCGCGTGGCCTCCCATGGCGGACCAATGTGGAAATTGGGGCCGCCACACGTTACATGTATCATCACAAAAGATTTCGGCACAACCAACATGGATTTGATAATTCTTGAGTTGTTGCTTCATGTATAGTACTTGAGCACAACACCTCCCGGCTGCTACATATTCGGCCTTGGCGATAGATAATGCGACCGAATTTTGCTTCTTGTTAAACCATGAAATCAAGGAATTTCCTATCAAGTGACAAAATCCCAATGTGTTTTTCTATCTACTAGGTTTCCCGCATAATCGGAATCAACAAAGCTTCTAAGTTCAAAGTTATGAACTTTGTTGAACCATAGTCTTAAGTCTTGTGTGCCACTCAAATATCTAAATATGCGCTTGACACACTTTAAATGTGACTCTTTTGGCTCGGATCAAACACATGAACAAACACTAAACATGATATCCGGTCTACTAGCAATCAAGTAAAGTAGACTTCCTATCATTCCTCGGTAAAGCTTAAGATCGATAGACTTTCCTAAAGGGTCATTGTCCATTTTGACGGTTGAACTACTAGGAGTGTCACATGCCTTCAAATTTTTAGATTTGAATTTCTTAAGCATGTCCCTCACATACTTCAGTTGATTGATAAAAATGCCATGTTTAGATTGTTTGATTTGCAAACCTAATAAGTATGTTAGTTTACCCATCATGCTCATTACGAACTCATGTGTCATCAAAGATAAAAATTCATCATATAAGTGCTTATTTGATGACCCAAATATGATAGCATTCACATAGATTTGAACAAGTAACATATCATCATTTTTGACCAAAATGAACAAGGTAGGATCTAATATTCATTTCTTAAACCCTTTGTTAAGAAGGAATGTACTCAACCTATCATACATGTCTAAGCACATATAAAGCTTTTTGAAGCCTATAAACATGATTTGGAGAATCATGGTCTTCAAAACCTGGTGGTTGTTCTACATATAACTCTTCATTAATAAAGCTATTTAAAAATGTACTTTTTACATCCATTTAGTAGAGAAGAAAACTATTGTAGCAAGCATAAGAAAACAACATTCGAATTGCTTCTAGTCTTGCTACCAGTGTAAAGGCTTCTTCATAGTCTATTCCTTCTTCTTGATTGTAGCCTTGTACAACTAACCTAGTCTTGTTTCGCACTCTCTCCTTTCTCATTCTTTTTGTTCCTAAAACCATTTGGTTCCTATGATTGTATGGTTCTTAGGTCTAAGGACTAGGGTTCACACCTTGTCCCTTACAAAGTGTCCTAACTCTTCTTGCATAGCCATGACCCAAAACTCATCACCTAAGGCTTCATTTATCTTAGTAGGCTCGGATTGTGATACAAAAGCTATATGCCCTTCATCACGATCTAATAAAGACCTAGTGGTTATGCCCTTGCTTTGGTTGCCTATGATTTGTTGAGATGAATGTCCTATAAAGAGTCTAGAGTTATTAGATACACTAGATTCGGGTTCCTCTCTTACTTTTTTTATGACCATTGGAATATTGAGATTTAATAACTTCATCTTCATCATCCAATCTCATTTATTCTAAGGTATATGTCAACTTCATATGGGGACCCATCTCATGAAACTTAACATGAATGGACTCTTTTATGGTCTTAGATGATCTATTAAACACATTATATGCCTTACTATGCATGAAATATCCTAAGAATGAACATACATTTGACTTTGGGTCAAATTTGTCCAAATGATCCTTATCATTTAGGGTATAACATGTGCAACCAAACACCTTAAAGTAACATATGTTGGGCTTTCAGCCTTTCCATAGCTCATAAGGGGCCTTGTTCACTTTCTTGCGAATATTTGTCCTATTTAGAACATAACATGTCGTGTTAATGTCTTCGACCCAAAAATGCTTGGCTATGTTGTATTCATTCAGCATGGTTCGACATATTTTTTGAAGGGTCCAATTCTTTCTTTCAATCACTCCATTTTGTTGTGGTGTTCTAGGAGAAGAAAGTTGATGTGAATACCCTTATCTTGCACAAAAATCCTCTAAATTTTTGTTAACAAACTCACCACCTCTATCACTTCGAATAATAGTAATTTTGTAGCCCTCTTCATTCTCGACTAAGGTACAAAATTTGACAAAATCTTCAAACACTTCATATTTGTGTGCCAAGAAATAAACCCATGTATATCTAGTGAAATCATCAACAAACACAAAACAATATGATTTACCACATAGACTTTGTATTTGTGTGCGTTCGAACAAGTCCATATAGACTAGTTCCAATGCTCTAGTCACATCACTAGTTACTTTCGTCTTAAAGGACGATTTCACTTATTTGCCAAGTATGCAAGGTTCACATTATTTGTCTTTCTTGTAGGTGCACTTAAGAATGCCTTTAACTAAGTCATGCTTAGAAAATTTTGACAAGTTCTCGGTACTAGAATGACCTACAACCATGCATCACATTCATTTTAAGCACTCAAGCATGAAATATTTTGCATATGTATCTCATCAAAGTTAATGGCTTAACATTCTTATCTCTACATGCAACAAATATGGTGTCATGCTTCTCATTCCTAACTATGCATTTCAATGATTCAAACATGACATGAAAACCTTTATCACACAATTGATTAATGCTAAGCAAGTTATCCCATAAAAAAGATAGACATTTGATATGGAAAAGGAATCGTTGTCAACAGCGTCGATGCCAATCACTTTTCCTTTGTTGTTGTCTCCAAATGTCACCTTTCCACCATCATGCCGTTTAAGCTCAATGAATTGACTTGCATCTTTGGTTATATGTGACAGCCCCTCTCCTAATCTAGGGCACCGCCCGGCCTAATCCCGTAATTAAGCCCTAATTCGATCCGTATGACTTAACTACGTATTAGTCAGCCTTTTTAACCTATTTGCCAACTTGATCACGTTCAGGATAAATAATACACTAACCCTACTAATTTCAATAACTTAGAGATGTTTAAAATATTTAACAATTAATTTAGTTAGCGGAAGTCTTAACATGATTTTAGCGGAGGTCTTAACAAAATTTTAGAGGAAGTTTTAACATTTCAAATGAAACAATTTAATAATCCTAAGTGTGGAAACCAGGAATAACTATAATGATCACTATATATATATATATGAACTATGTGGCGAAACATATAAACAGTGTGATAGTCAAAAAGTCGGAGAACTAACGCTCAACCTAATATATACATCCCAACAATACGAAATACATAAGTAAATATACAAAATATCAAAACCTACAATCAGCCAGTAGTACACTCCCTAAGCTCAGAAGTAGTCGTGAATCTTCTCCTTGCCTGGTCTACTGCTCGATGGATTTGCACCCACCGTCATAAAAATGACGGTGAGTACAAAAGTATAACAGTAATTCCCAAATGACTTATTTACTCACATTTCCAAAATAAATGAATGGTATTTAAAAGCATAAAGATAGCTAAAGAATGCTCTAAGTAAACATGCTAGAAAATACTAGAAATTCAAATGAAATTGACACAGGTTAAACAGTTTGATCTAGGTTCGGTCAGCGGTGAGAACTTTCACTTAGCTTTTTCCACTATTTCTATGGAGCTGTTGTGACGGCCTCAAATTTCCAATGCATTTGGGTACGCCCGGCCTAGACCCGTGCGGGTCCCGAGTCAATTTCTCAGAGAACCTGACGAGCCTAGTCAGCCTCACAATTATCAAAATTTCAAGATTTATGAAAGAGTTATTGCAATTATAACACAGCGGAAGCAAAATCATATTCTAATCAAATATTGGGAAATAACTCAATCTAAGGGAAATTAGGAATTTATATAAATGTGGAAAACCCCGATATAGTCATATCCAAGTCAACAAAATGGATTGATGGAATCCACCTCAAAACATATTTCCCAGTCCCAAAAAGATCATATATACAATCGTCATACAAAAAGAAATAAACATGAGCCTACATCGCGGTACCTCAAGTCCAACAGCTCACAAAAAGTCTCCTAGGCAAGGTCCCTTGCCCCTACTGCTCTCCGTCCTATCTGCACCCACCGTTACAAACTAGACGGTGAGCAACTGAGAGAAATCGAAAGTAAAGCCAGAAGAATATAACAGTAATTCATGAAATAACAAACAAGTCAATCTAAATATCATGCGAGAATGGAAAGACAGGAATTTAAATAAACAAGTTGCATGATAGACAGACTGGAAAACAAACGCAATCGAAACATGTGTGCCCTACGAGTCAAAAGAGGCCATAAGTGGTCTATATTCCACAACAATACCACAATAATCCACAACAATCCACAACAATCCAGTACATGGTATCACACAATCACTAGGGGTGGTCAAACACTCGTGCGTTCGAGTGCCCACGTTTTATCCCTTCTAGTGCAGGCCGCATGTACCTTCGAGACACACACTTATGCCAAGAACACACATACAAGGAATATGGAATGGAAAGCCAATAATTTGATAATAACAAACACAAAGAAAGGAAAATGAATCACATGATATTTTCTTAGCTGGCTTACTAACGTACAAATGCTTGTTAAGGCAAGTGTACTTACCTGATCTATCGAAATCCGCGTATAACACTCCCGCGACTCCTAACGCGTATCCCCGAGTTTTTCGTTACCTGACAAGTTGGAAACTCGTATTAATAGGTCAAGTCATTTACTAAAACTAGGTTTAAACTTATCATTTTCCCCAATATTTTGAATGACTCGAACGACATGACAATTTAATCGATAGAGGAATACTATCTCTATCTTGGGTTGAAAACACTATATATAAATCTCATCGCGAATCATGGGCTCGGCTCAGTCGTATGTGGGTCATGTCATGGTCTTGAGGACCGGCGACATGACCACGACGTCATAGCCATTCATCGCCACGCGATGTCTGAATACCAACCAATACTTAACCATAACTTCACATGAAAACTGAACCGACATGTACCAACGAGCATGGAACTCGTTGGTGTTGTCCGACATCGAGGGAAAGGTTATCGTGGCATGGGAATGCCGAAAAACCCTCCACCAGTTCGGAAGTTTTGTCAACACACGCAAATGACGACTCGACGACGGCAACGCATGAAATCACGTCAAAACGCATTAATAACACTGTTTCGAACTTAACCAAGGGTTGCGAGACTTCAAACAATGTTAGATGAGATCCCCGACAACCTCCACTGGTGGTGGTCCGGCCGGTAGCACCGCCGGCAGTGGTGGTTTCCGGTGAGGTTCCACCACACCAAACACATGAAATAACAACATATTAACTCGAAATGAAACTGTTGCGGCCACTCTTAGGGCTGTGGGACCCACGTATGAGTTTGGTGTGGTCCCCGACAGCGTCCCGGTCATGGTGGTCCAGCGGTGGCGCCGCCGGTGAGGTGGTTTTCCGGCGAGAACAACCAAAACATCAATACATGCAATAAAATCAAATATGGGCAGCAACACCCTATGTATCATGAACCAGAGGTCTCTCTGGAAATATGAGGACTCCGGTGGGCCACGAGGGTCCGTCCCCGACCATCGTCACCCACGGCAGCGACGGCCAGAGGTGGCAGCAGTGGACAACGTGAAGACCAGTGAGAACGAGAGAGGGAATGAGAGAGAGAAAAAAGAAGGGATAGAGATATAGAGAGGCAGAGAGAGACCTCCGGTCAGGAGCGATGGCCACCACTGGTCTAGCCAGGGCCAGTGGTTGTGAGAGAGCAACCCGAGAGTGAGAGAAGGACCGAGAAGGAGGGAGAGAGAGAGCAAACCGAGAGAGAGAACCGAGAGTTCGAGAAAGAGAAGATGAGTGCTTACCTCCGGCGTCTCAACTCCGTTCACCAGCGAGGAGGAAAGGCTGGTGAGAAGAGGGAGAGTGAGAGAGACCATGAGGGAGTGAAGAGAGGGATGAGCCGTGAGAGAGGAAGATGAGTGAAAAATGAGAGGTGTTTAAATGAGATGGGAGAGGTTGAGGTGAGTGACGTGAGATGAGGGAGTGTTTAAGTGTGGTGTGTGAGAGAGTGACGTGAGTGATGGGGTGAGGTGGGTGAGTGATGGGAGTGGGTAGGGTGTGAGGTGAGTTGAGTGATGGGGGGGTAGGTGTGTGTTTGAATATTTAAATGGGTATGATAATTGTGTCTACCCATTTTTACCAACCCACACATCTCAAAGTTAAACCCAAGTGTTTCCCATTATTTGATTGTGTCACTATGCAAAACTTTTAACCCAACACCCGTATATTTTCCAAACATTTCCCCGACCCATCTCACCTCCTCGGTCCGTATTTTCCCGTCACGTGCACACTTTTACTTTTTTCTCACACAATTGAACTATATAATTATTAAATAATTAACTTAATTATCTTTTTATTGTATTTTCTCCCCCGGTTACCTAGGCGGGATCTCACTCTCATTGAAAATTGCCTGAACGGCCTGTGATACACATTTAAACTATAATATTATTACAAACATCAAAGAATCATAAAATTACCTCGGTGTCGACTCCCAAGGTTCGAAATACAGTCCAGTATCGCGTGGCCGAGTCACGGTCCTGACACGTGTCACACAAGTCAGGTTAAAAATCGAGGGATGTTACAGCTGTGCTCTACATATCATCATTTCTAATAACCTCAAATGGCGGAGCTGTGCTCTATGCGTATAAATCATCTATCACAAATCTCGCCGAACACCGCAGTTCATTACACCATGAGTCGTGCGAGTATAGTGGAGAGTGCCGACATCCCCGAGGTCCAATGACCCTGTGAGTCGCCCACTCTATCATGTGCAATGGGCTCTAGATGCGAAAACTACAATAAAAGACAATAAAAGACTCGATAAAGGATTCTAATAATTTGCAATGCTACAAAGCACAAATAGACCGAGAGTACAAGTTTCTAACACAATTATAAACATAGCTAATCCTAATAGCTATTCAGTTCAATTCATTAGTACTAAATGAAGAATAGACATAAGACAATGGAAGGAATTCAAATGGAAAATTCATAAGGCATTATCATGATTTGCAAACTCAACAAGAGACACAACCAGATATCATGATAATCATAGTACAATGCACACAAATTCAGTCCTATAGACTGTCCAAACAATAGCATAATTGGTATGAAATGAAAATAAATAGTTCAAGTGAGATTACTCACTCTTAAGCAATTTTCCTAGCTAACTCCGACCTTTCGATGCCCGAACCCGAGCACCAGGACTCTTGACACACTTCCCTATGTCTCTGAGGTGTTTAGACATGTATTAGGGTGGGTTGATGTGGGATTAGGCCAGTGATTGGGTCATTAGGGTGTTGCAGGAAATTCAGGACAACAGGAAAATTTCCTACTGTCAAAGGTGCCCAGTGCGCTGAGTACAGAAATCCAGAAAATCTGCACCGATTTTATGAGTTTCCCCACTTGGGAATCACCTTCTCCATTGCCCCTGGACCTTGTTCTCCTCTACCAAGGTCCAGTACAACCTCCAAACAATTAAGACAAAACAAACACTTCAATTTATAACATGCATTTAAGAATCAAACATGCATTCAAAGAAAATGGGGAAGAACACTCCAACTTTAATTCAAAAATGATTTTGTAAATTCAAATTTTTGTGCTATCCCTAGTAGTTTTCGACAAGGATTTCGAAAACCACCTTAGATTTAACAAACATCCATGATTTAAAACCCCAAAATCCAAAATTTAGTTTATGCATAAAATAGTCCATTTTTTAGCAAAATTGAGAAATCCAAAAATATGGTTTTGAAAAACACCAATGAGGCTTCAAAATTATTTAGAAACATCATGGAATTATTTTAAAACAATTTGTATTCAAAAGCCCCTTGGATTTAAAGCTTGGTTTCATGAAATTGGAGCCTAGTAGAAATGGAGGCTCACCTAGGTTTTTGGTTTGGATATTTAACTTAGAACTCCTCTTTGATAGTGATCCTCCTCCAACTTTAGTTGATCTTTTGTTGGACAACAAGAGTGCTGGCCATTTGTTTCTTTGAGTTGAGTTCAACTTGAGATTTGGAGAAAATAAAGTTCTAACTGGTATATATATAGTCATATGGTTCATCAACTTATTAAACCCCAATCTCCATGACATCTAGTGGTTCCAAATTAGGTTGTCCAAGTTTTCGGTGACACTTTATTGACACAACTTTGTAGGAGTGTGTGCTAGCACACATCCCGAGGCCTATCCATGTCTCCTCCATTTTAATTAAAAACCATAAGACATCAATTTGATTCACATTTATCTAAATACCTTATGTTATGAGATAAATTAATTAAACCATATTAGACTAAGTTTAGTCTCACTGCAAGCCTAGCTACCCGGTTATTCGGCTCGCATGCAACTCGAGGCGTGTCCCCGCTCGCGTCTCGACTCTTATAACTGCTTGAACCGACTCAGATAATCTACACATATATATAACACTAGGCATACACCATAACAAATATAAAATATACCTCAGCCTCGTGCCTCAGTCAATGCGCGCATCTCACACTATTTCCAAGTCTATGTGTCTTGAGCCAAAATCATCAATAATCTCAGCTTTTTAAGAGACTATCATTAATGGCTTTGACTAAGCTCTCTTTGAGTTGTTTGGTCTTTTTGACCTCTTTTTCCAACTCTTTCTTAAGGTCATGAACACTAGGCTCATCATCTAAGTCATCAACATCATCAAAATCTAAAGAAGTAGAATTATTTACCTCACTCTTTGCCATGAGACAAAGAATAACCTTCTCATTTTTGACTCAAATCGAAACTTGATGAAGATGAATCATCCATGTAGCTTTGAAGCTTTTCTTTCTCTTTCTCTTATCATTGCTCTTCTTGAAGCAACAATTTGCTTTGATATGGCCCGGTTTGCCATATTTGAAACAAGTTGTCTCGCTTGACTTGCTTCCATTATTAAACTTCCTTTTGAACTTGTCATGCTTATACATGGTTTTATGAAACTTCTTGGATAGCATGACCACTTCTTCTTCAAGTTCATTTTCATTGCATGGTTCATAATCATCATTGATCTCAACTCGGTGGACTACTTGCCTTTAAAGCTATTTCCTTCTTTGACTCTTTCTTTGATGTACTAGTAAGTGCTTCCAATCTAGCTCAATCGTTAACTGAACTCATGAACCGTTAACTCTCCACACAAAGCATCAAAGGTGTAGTCACCAAGATTTTGTGCCGATTGAATAATTGGCATAGACAATGATGAGATAATTACCCCGATGAAGTGAATGGAGTCCACAATAGATATTCCAACGATGGTATGACTACTAAATTCTAGAGGTGGCTTGCTTCTGAGCGGAGGGAATGTGAAACTCCAACTATTAGATATGACAACTAACATCACATTCAATGAGGTGGATAAATGAGTCTCATATCAGGAAGAGTCATCCAATTGTCCACTGTTGGCTCATCCTTATCACATTGGACGATAACAAGTAACTTCTTAAAATTAGTGATCATAAATATCTTCCCAAAAATTTGTGTTCGTTCATTAACTCATCGACCATCCTCCCTTACATGCCTTCACCGTCCATGTCAGACAAACCCAAGGACTTTGCGATAACCCGAAACCCGTAGTGACCATCACCATCAATATTAAAGATCCCATTAACATGGGTGTTCCATATTGTAGGATAGTGAGATGATTTGGAAGCAGCTGACAGACGAGTCCTTAAAGAAATCACTTGTCTTGTAAACTTTTGTTGGATGAATCTCAGCCGATGGATGGTTTGAAGTGATGGGATCGTTGTAATTGATGTTGTAGATGAAGATACCATAGGTTCAACTGATGTTGAAGATGAAGGAAATGGAGATCTAAATAACTTCTTCCATGCAGAAGCCGACTCTTTTTCTATAAGTGCAAACTCATATCCAGATGGATCTCTCATTGTAGATGTATCATCATCTATTACAGTCTTCTTTGCCGCCTTACTTGTCTTCTTTTCTTTTCCTTTTTTCCCTTTCTTTTTGCACCAGGTTGCCTCCCCTTTGTATTGACTTTCTCTCGAGGAGCAACGACGGGTATAGAAAAGGGCACACTAATATCCTTTGTATTGACTTTCTCTCTGAATCTCAGCATGAAAGTTGTATTGCGCTCGACTAACAAAAGCATCAGGAATCAGGCTTCACTTCTGCCAATACATGTCAATAACCTCACGTGTAATCGGTGAGCCATCTAATAAATGAAATCCAATCTCGTGCGCATAAGGAAGCTCATACGTCCTACGTACGTGAAAACCACACATCTCCTAATCAAATCATATATCCTCTCTGCCACCAAGAACTCATCTTTAATTAACTGTAAGGCTTGTTGCGATACAAATCCTTTTAAGAGTTGGGATATAGGCTTAGTGTAATCATGTTGATCAACATGCAAGCTCCGTTCAAATGTCGCTTTAATGGTTGTGTTGGTTGTGAAACATGCGATGAATGATCTTCCATAAACTTTTAAAGTTTGCCGCTGAGTTCTCCAAATGACGTTTAAGGGTCGAGTGCACAGATTCAACCCTCTGAGTAGTTGTGATCCTGAGGTGTTTCACTTCATCCGTTCATGCGGAGATAAAAGACTCCTTGTAATTTCTCAGCCATATCATTCAAGTATGCAAGCAAACCACTCTTACTAGCATACCCATTTTGGATTTGCTACAAAGTCAATTCAAATTTTCCATGGGTTTTTGAGTACATCAATTAGTTCCATCTCTTAATGAAAATGTTGAAATCCTCACCCCGTGCCCACATCTTCTTGGTTTTGGTCATAATGTTTTTGTTAATGTGCCAAGTGCACAATAGATGTCTACTATCTGAAAAGACTTCTTTGAGTGCACAGTCTGCAATGCCCAAGTGTAACTCTCATTGCTCTCTTTTGATAAGAATGCAAACCCAACTGAGAATGTAACACTGGTGGACATAGCCCCAACAATTTCCAAAAGAGGCATGCGGTACCTATTCGTCTTGTAAGTACAATCTATCAATAGAACATTTGGGAAGCACCGCAACAACATAATAGACTCTGGATGAGCCATAACCAAGTCGCTGACCACATTATCTATGCTTTTCTATGCCAAGACATGCAGTCGTGTATCTCTATTAAGTGCATGAGTTGATGCATTTGTGTTCTTCCCGTCGACTCCAATCGTCGTGTCTTTTGTCTCTCATTGTAGATTGCACAATTGTTGAAGAATTCAACTTGTCTCTTTCCTTCAAAGTAGTTAGAATATCATGGGGCTTCATATTTCTCTTAGTCATCTGGTTCAAGACAACTTGCTCTTCGGGATTCAATCTACCTAAGGACGAGTGACCTTTTAAGTAGTAGCTAAGGTCATGGTTGTGCTGGCCACACAACAACTGCACAACTTATAATGAATCAGGGTGTTCTTTCACATTAACTACAAACGGACAATTACATTTCCTTGTCCCCGCTCCGTATCTTGATTTGTCTTTTTCTTCCAACCCCATCTTGGTAAGGAGTTTTGACTGAGCGTTGGGGTGCACTTCCTAGAAGGTGGGGTGTACTTAGTCGAACTCTAAAATTATTATTCTACTTCTCAAAAAAGTTATACTTTCTTCAATCTCTTAGGTATAGATAGAATAATATTTGCTAAATAGTTGTTACTTAGTTTCATTTAAACAATTTTTGAATAGGCATAAATGCTCTCGAGGGGTGTGATGTAGTGGTAAACCAAAAAAAAAAAAAAACAATAGACATGAATAGAAATCAATAACTATATATTTATATATATAATTGCTTCTAATAATATATGTTTTCTTTTTCTTTTTGAAGTACATATATAACAATATATGTTATAAAGAGTAAAATTGTTTTTTTTTTCAAAGCAAATAGTTATATATTACGATGATCAATAAAAATGTCTAGGGGGATAATCCCAAATACAATTTTGATGATCTTTCATGGCCTTCTTGGCTAATACACGAATAAAAAGTGAAATTTAAAATGTTAGTTTATGGATTTTATTGTAGTGACCATGGTTTGAAAATTCGCCAAACTTCGGCTAACTTTGGTGAAAGATTGTCGATAATGATAAGAATATCAATGGGTAGAGTATGGGGCGGGCACGCCTCACCCATACCCACCCCATCATATGGATGTCATACCCATATCCTATCCTTTTACCTTACATTTTTGTGGGGTTGGCATGAGTATTATTCGTTTGGTTAGCAGGGTACCCCGTGGATATTCATACCATTATTCAAAAAAAAGAAATTTTTTTAGCGAGACATTTTAGAAATTTAAGGCGGTTTACTCTAACCCTAAAATCTCTTTTTTGAGTTTTATATCTTGATTCAATATCTTGAACCACTATCGATCTTCTCTTATGATCGGTGGTTGTTTCAATCTTCATCTCTCTCGTGTTTTATGTGTTCAAAAAAGTGTAGATCTTTTTAGATCTGTGAATATTGGATCTCTTTGTTGCGGTACATCTTCCTCTCAACGTTTGTGTTTGAATTTGTGTGGTTGTTGGGTTGGTCTTTATTTTTATTTTTATTTTTAGGTAGTTTGTCTTCCCTTTGTTGGAAGTCTTAATTTTGTATTTTTTTTGTTAGGAAGTTTTAGGTTTTCTTCTCCTCGTCGGAAAGTTTTGTTATTTGTTGTATGGTTCTAGTTGGTGTTTGTGTATTGTAATGTATTTCAACATTGTAAAGTGCAATTCTTGATTGTCAAACTGTTTCAATTCACAATTGTAGTCATAGCCAAAGTAATGATAGTTCTTTTGAACAAATAGAATTAGTAAATCATTGTATTTTTTGACTCATGTCTAGTCTTGTACCAAACCATTAATGATTAATGAAACTTCAATTTTTCTTCAAAAAAAAAAAGAAAAGTTTTGAGCATAAAATGTCAATAAAACCTACACACCATATTATTTCTATAATTATTACAAAACATAAATAAAAATGTATGTTGTCTCTAATAATTATTCTAAATTTAAAATATTGAAATCTTCATTTAAGCCAAACAAGTCTTCAAACAACATCCTAATAGTAAAAACAAGCTATTGTATAAATACAAATATAAATATAATAAAAATAGGTATATGCGATGGGTAATTGGGTAAATAGGGTGAGTAGATGTTAATATCCTTACTCTACCCATATCCATTTAGGTATCTAAGTCATAACCCATTCCCTAACCTAATGTATGTCGGGTTGGGTATTACATCATCCATTAGGGTCGGGTACACATTGGTCTAATTGTCATCCCTAGATAAAGAAAATGGGGAAGTGAAATTACATGGCGATGTAAAACTAGCAAAGTTCCACCTAAAACTTTGACATGTTTCGCCAAACTTTGATCAACTTTGATGATTTCCATCGAAACCATTAAAAAATAAACAAAAAAATGCAAAAACTCAAAGAAATCAACAAATTTTTGGAGAAGTTTGGGAAGTTACCAAAGTTACCCCGAAATAAAATAAAATTTTGAAACTAATTTTTTTTCACATCAAGTAGCAAATAAAGTCAAAACTTATTATATAAAGTAATTAAAAATAAATACTAATATCATATGTGTTGCAAATTGCGTGTTTATTGCAAAATAACTATTTTAAACATCTGTATTGTGATTATTATGCATCATTGTTATATGATTAAGTATATTTATAACATCTTTCAAGAGAAATTTGAGTTTCTTGGCCTTTAAAGAAATTTTATAAACTTCCGCACATAGGTGAATTTTTGTAAACCTTCCTTCATCAAAGTTAACTTCCTTGAATTACTTTCAAACTTTGAGTGAGCAAAGTTTAAGGTGAAGTCGAAGTTTCAAACCTTGGTAGTGGCCGATATCTCTCTTTTTGGTCGTGTCTTAATCTTAAACCGATCATGACTAATATCTTAGTTATGTATACTGTCTACCCCTGGGTAACATAAATTTCTGGATCCGCCCTAGTTCTTGGGTCATGCATAAGATTTGCTCCGGCTAGTCGATGTCGGCCTAGCTATAGAGGTGGGATCTTACGACACTTGGGTCCCTTAAGTTTGAGCCCTACGGATGGAAATGCCAACCGCCATTGAATTGTCATGAAAGTTGACTGTGGATAGTAAAGGAAATAATGCAAGCCCCAACCGATACACAAGTCAATTAGTATGCCTAATTGGATTCAAAAACTTAAATTTTGTTTTGGAATGCTCTAGAACATGTTGGATATATATATATAATATGTATGATATTAACAAATTTACAAAATCAGCTCATTAATGATGTTATCAATTAAATCCAACCTATATATATATATATATATATATATATTTATGATACCTTGGGACTCCCATGTCCAAAGGGTGACTCTAATAATTTGGATTCAAAAAACTTAAATTTTTTTAAAAAAAATAATATACTATTATATATTAATTGAATATTATAAAATTTTGAACAACGTATAGAGAGTAACGATAAGTTTTTAACAATGTTTTGTATAACAATATTATTAGATGTTGTAAAAAACAAATTTCTTGAGTTGGTCAGTCACTCGATGTTTCCTCTTGCCTTCTCATAGCACTTCACCACATTGTCAATTTCAAGAAGCATCGCCTCGGCAAGTTTAGCTTTAAAATATTGCAAGAGCCCAATAAATTCGAAACAATTCCGCCTAATCACTCACTTGTTAAGTTCAGCTTTAAAATATTGCAGGAGCCCAATAAGTTCGAAACAATTCTGCGCCTAATCACTCATCATTTGCAACTCTTAGGACATTGCGGATTGAAATTTGTTTTTTACAACATCTAATAATGTTGTTATATTAAACATAGTTGAAACTTATCTACTTAAATTGTACTTAAATTCTATACGTTGTTCAAAATTTTATAATATTCATTTTTTATTTTTATTTTTATTTTTATTTTTTTACTTAAGTGGGAATCGAACTCGCAGCCTCCTCAAGCCTTGCCTTTTAGCAAATGATGCATCTACTATCTCACTAGAGTTGTTTTTGACATAATATTCAATTTTTTTATCATTTATAATATTCAACTAATATGTAACAATATATCATTTCTTAAAAAAATAATAATAACTATAATTTAACAACGTTATTTATTTTTTAACATTAAACAAATCATTACTTGTAAGTTTACACTTACAATATATTGGTTATGTATCAATTAACTTTTAACAACATATATTTTTGTCTTAAAAACTAATTTTTCTTGTAGTGTCGCTAGTTTTGCAGATGATACAAAGACCTTGGCAAATTTTTGTAGTTCATGTGTATCAAGAAAATAGAGTGAAGGACTGGATGGCAACTCACTAGTTGAGAGTATTCCCCATTTGCAAATTCTACCAAATGATATTTCTAGTGTGAAACTCCCAAGATTGTGTCATATAGCGCTTGTATTTCCTGAGCTGTTTAGTCCCCTTTCAATCCAAAAAGAAATGACTACACCCGTGAGGTCGTTTCAAGTGCTAGAACCTTTTCGTTTTATAGTTAGCTTCTTTTAAATATCTAAGTTCTTTATGTCGCTAAACCGATTGTGTGTCTTTGTTTTTAAATTAATCATGAGTATCTAGATACTTGTTTAACTAGTTCTAAGATCCACCAATGGCAAAATCGTGCACCTAACTCATACAGTCTCGCATTTGCCTACGCATTGTCTTGTGTTTGGTGCTTTCGATTATTAATTATTTGCTTCCATACATACATAGATCTGTGTTTTGTGCAAAGGATTAGATATAAGTAGGGTAAGGGAGCGTCACACCAATTACACCTCACTGCAAAATAATCTAATATGAATGCAAAACACGAGTCAGGGTCAAGGTCTATTCCCTTAAGTTCAAGCCCTATGGATTGAGATGCCAGCCGCTAAAAGCTCCTTACCTCCATTGCGGGTCGACCTCGCCATTGGGCTTTCGGACACCGGTGTTCTAAGACCAAAAAAAAAAAAAACCCATAACCCTTCTCTTTTTAGGTAATGAATTGATTTCGATCCTTCGTTTAATGAGTGAGTTTATTCTCCAATTTTCTTTGTCAGGAGAGTTGATTCTCCACTTTAGTCAGATAAAACAAGTAAAATCTCTCCTAATGGCACGAAAAGGTTATATATAGTATGAGAGATATGCCAACTTTGTTGGCATATCACACTTGCAAAAAAAAAAAGTGTAAGCAAGAACTTCAAGATGCTTAAATATGATGAGTAATTGGTGGGTTAATTGTTTTTAAGATAAAACCTTTATACAATGAATCCAACTTGAAGTACCAATACTCTAGTTATTGTAAAAAAAAAAAAAGTGATCTGAGATAGTACATACAAAAGAGCATCAATTTTACATAGTTTTATAAGGTGCACCTTCACTTCAAGCAACTAATTAGTATGTTACAATATGAATGCTTGTCTTTCTGTCCTCTATTATTTTGTTATACTAATCATGCTTATGAATGCAATAATGACAAAGAGCTCGCCAATCTGTTCGCGACAACTAAGTTTTCTAGTTGTTAATTAGATTAAGAAGATAAATTAAACAACTAATATACAACATGGGTCTAATAATGCATTAAGTACCAGAACCACCACTGCAATATAGTATTCTGCTAACCATGTATACAAAGCATTGATACTTATTGGAGGTTAAGCTGGAATGAATTAAGGGTGTTTGATAAAAATGAGAATGCCCAGATGAGCATGACTAAGAAACAGTAAAGAGGAGGAACAAAGCCTTGCCAGACAAATTATGCACAGAGAAAATACATTTAGTGCCACAACAGACAACAAACAATTAACAAGTGATCCAAAGAGATTATGTGAATTGTACTTCTAATATTTTTTTTTTTTTTTTGAGAAAAATTGTACTTCTAATATAATTAGGAAGAACTCTTAGAAACAAATCATAGCATAGGAAGCACAATGTCATATGAAAAATAATACATAGAAACCTCCTGCAGGCGAGTTTCGAATGATTTCCACATACAAAAAGGAGACTTATTCTATGCTGATGAGAATTGAAATATGATAATCACTCCTACCCTTGATATAAAATTCAAAAAATTGAACTTGCAAAGAATGTACTATTGTAGGTTTTCATTGAATTAGGAAATCTAAGGAACTCTGAAGGCTGAAGCTATACATTTAACATACATGTATGAGATCTTCAAACATGGTGATCAGAAAAAATCACCAATAATAGTAAAGTTCCAACTACCAAGAGGCGGCATCAATGAATTGTCGCTCAAGCACAATTTGGTGAAGAAAAATGGACCAACAATTCTAATGGTAGTGCCCACAAAAAATCTTACGCTGGCGCTATCTGTGATGTTTTCACCAAGTTAAGAACTTAAGTTGCTCAAGCTCTAGTCATATGTATTAAAATGAGGTGAATAGCCAGGAAATATAGGCACATGCCAGTGAATTAATGACCACTTGACACAAACATTAAGAGAATTCTGTATTCCTTGCCTCCTTGCTCAACAACGGTTGAAACAATTTGAGACTTTTTTTAATATTATACAAGGTAAAGAATGAATGTATGCTATAAGTTTGCCTTTACAAGATTTTAGACTGTTTGACTCATACTTTATCATTGGCCAGTCTGTAATTTAGATGTGCTCTTATAAGAGGTTCAATGTTGCCATCCAAAATAGAATTCAACTCAGGCAAGTGGGTGCCAGTTTTTACATCTTGCACTAACTTATAAGGATGGAAAATATACCTCCGGGTTTCTTGGCACTGTGAATCAGTGATAGAGTCGGCTTTGATGTTCTTCACATTAGAAACACCTTGTTCCATTGCAATGACAAGAAGTTTGGCCTTTAGACGATTAAGGGCTTTGATCTTATTGGCGAACTTGTTCCTTTCACCTGTATTTCATAATGTAACAGATTAGATTTTTTACCATTTGAATCTTCGCTAAGGACAACATGATTTAGCATAATGGATTACCAGCCAGACGTTAGAAATCAATCAAGATTTTTGATAGCACTATGAGAAGATGCACATACAAAAAAAGAAACAAGGAAACAAAGAAACACTACTGACATCACTATTGACAATTCTGAAATGCCGATCATCATATAAACAACAATATCAAAATTTGAGCCATCTTAAATAATAATTTCGGAAGCAGATAATCCTGTTAGAGACTGCAAAAATGCATAACTTGACTTAAGGGATAAGAAAAAGTCAAAACACAGGTATCTTTTCCCATGGCATTACTTTTATTCACAAAGAAAACTGGAGTACTTATGCTAGTATTGCCAATTTAAAGGCCAGAACTAGAGACTTTAATGATAACGACTATGGCTGTTAAGATAAAAGAATAACAGTATAGATTAGGTACCACAATTTTGTAAGCACAAAATCTTGAAAATAAAAGTGAAGTTTCATATACCTGAAGAAAGAACAGTAACACCGGTTGGAATATGCAAAATGCTGATTGCAGGTTCTGTTCTACAAGTGAGCTGCTCTTCAGGATGCGGTGTGAGAGATGAGATCAATAAGTCTTTTTCATCTATTTGATATTCGTTAGACGATTCAAGGAACAGCGGAATTACATCCACCACACATGCTGAATTTGTCTGCAACACAATCATTTATGTAAGAGGGGAAAAATATGCACACATATATACTTATAGATTTGTGTAGAGATCACAGATAGACCAAAGTGATTAAGAAAGCTATATCCTGTTTTGACCACATTTGTTAATTGATTTAGTTCAAAGTCTCAAACTAGTGATTACAGAGACAAATATAATACATTTATTTACAACATTATTCTCATTCCTGAAAATTTTGAGACAAACAAATCCCAATAAACAGAAGTACATCCAGGCCAAAGCATCTCTGGTGAGATGGTATAGGCATCACTTGCCAAAAGGCAAGGTTTGGGGAGGTTGTGGGTTTGACTCCCACTTAAGTAATAAAATAAAGTACATCCAATGGATGAGGCTCTCATCATTACGATTTTTGAGGAAGGGTAAAAAACTTGGAGTTAAGAGACTCATTTTGCAAAAGAGTCAACTTCAAGAAGACCATCATCTCTTTATGACAAAAAAAAAAAGAAAAAAAGACCATCATCTCTAAGTCAAAATAAAGCAACTTTAGCATTTATCAGAAGTCCAGACTGCCCGCCTATACAAATTTGTATAATAGCATTTCTTTTCTTAAAAACAAAAGGGATCCTATGAGGATTTATAGTTAATAACGTAGTTTTACCCATCTATGGTTTAAAACTAGTATTCAATTAATATACGTTTATTATGAGAACCAAAAAAATCTGCAATTCCATATTATTTCCTTTTACTAAAGGAGCTCAAGAAGAATATTTTCTCTATTTTCTACACATGCAAATATTCATATGATGCTAAAATTATGAACCCATAGTAAAGTACTATATTTCGTGGAAAAATCATGGCAGTTAAAAACTTATTCAAGAAAAGGGATGCTAAATTAAAAATATTGGTCCAGAATAGTTTGCTGAAAACAAGCTTCCAGTAAAAATGTTTAACCATTCTATTTGTGGGTCTACTCTTCATGTCAGAAGGGTATCTTGTTATACCTTGTCTAGTTTCATGGGTATGGGTAGACAGTTAGTCTCTCATGTAAAAGACTAAAAGTAAAGCTATTTTTTCACATGAAGCCTCCCATTTGGTAACTGCTAGTGATATGTGCGCTTACGAAAATATATCACTCTCTTACCAAAGAAAAAAGTCAAAAGCGAATGCTGAATAGTCACAGATTTCATACACGACGAGAAGAAAGGTGAGCTATGAAAATGGTCAAACATAGTGAACATCTGAGGAATTATTAAAGGAGTACCGTAGAAAGTGAAATTGATATCATATAAACAGAACAAAGACATGCTTCCTTTTTCTTCCTTTTTTTCCTCAGTTTTCTTTTTCTTTTTCCTTTTTTGGGTGAAAGAACAGGATAAGGGTAGCTTCAAGTTGGAATTAATCATCCAAACCATTATAAGCATCTATATAGCACTTGGATTAAAAAAGAAATCTAACGCACAAACCTGACTGGTAAATGATTCATGATTGAAGCCTTCAATGGCACGGTGTACACCTCTTTCTCCAGAAAGGTATCCATACACATATTTAGCTTCAATCTCAAGTGTTGCAGACTGGATACCTCCATCCTTACAGGGAGACTTTCCAATGATCCTACCCTTGTAACCTTGCTTGTCTGCCCATTTGATATACATTACCAAAAGTTGTTCTGCCCAAATCTGGATTTGAGATTATGTCAGGAAAGAGTGTAAAAATTGAGAAATGCTTAACAGATCGTCACATTAAAGGGCAATGATGTCAGATCATCACATTAAAGGGCAATGATGTCATGGCCAGCTCAGGAAAATACAACAGCAGACACATCAACCCCAGCTAAAATGCAAAGAAAAGGAATCATAGACATGTAATAGACGTGCCTGCATGAGAACTGGTACACCTTTAGCTTATGCTGCCGGAAATTTATGTACATTTGCATGCAGATTTCGATGTTTCTGGTTTGACGAAAAGTCCGAAAAAATCACTAGCAACAAAACATTTGACTGTAACTTATTCATAAGTTGTAATGAATCGAAATGGGACGAACCTTATCGCACAAATGAATCTTCATCAAATTATACCTTCAGACTCCTCCCAATTAATTCATAGAAATAGTAAAATCCCAATTAATAATTAGGAAACACAAAAGGGACGGCACCTCAAATATCATTGCTAAGTGAAGACATATTAGGAATGACCTAGAGGGTCATTGATAAGTTGGTAATTTTGCAGTCTTATTTGTGTGTGTTAAGTGTGTTTTGCTTAGAAAGTCTCTAAAATAATTATCTAATGGCTCTTATTTGTTAGGAAAATGATAATCTAACACATTTTGAGTGCATGGGGAGCACACTTTGTTTTTTAGTCATTTATGGCTCTTTCTTGTGTCCCCAGGCATGGGCCCCACATCTAACAAAACACCATAAATGGCTAAAAAACAAAATGTGAACCCCAAGTGCGTTAGAATATCATTTTCCTATTTGTTATTTGTAGGTTCATGAGGATTTGAATTAAAATCGGGGCGTGAAACTAGAGTTTTATAGTTTGATAGTGTTTTATCTCGACAAGTGCACTGATGCGAGTGTTTTGGAGATTGGTGGCGAGTTGCATTCAAAAGTGCATTGCACGTCTCTCGAGGCAACATTAGTGGTGTGTGTGTACATTGCTACTATAGTATGGTAACGTGCTAGCATGCTAGCTAGATGATGAGTTTGTAAATATGAGTGGGTCCACCATTTAGTGCGTTCAATTTCTTGCATGAATCAGATGTGCTAAGAATTGGTTAGTGATGATGACATCATCATGATGTCATGATGGCCATATTATTTCATGTAATAGATGGGCAGCAATACATCGTGAGACGGTGCACACGGGACTTATTAATCTAACATTACGAGAAGAACACTTCCATCCTCAGATGCTCCTCGATTGACGAACTACATCAAGAAATCAATTCTTACCGAATCGACAAGTCGTGTGCACAAGAAATAAGAGAGCCGAGAGATATAAATAGCTATTTAGGTTTTATTATTTCACTTCTTCTCTGTCGACTTTTCTATTCTCTCTCTCTGTTCTTTATTTTATTTTGTATTTCCTCCGCCATGAAAGGCTAAATCTCTAGCCTAGGCAAGACTATGAGGAGGTTCGACCACTACTATCAATGAATTTGTGAGATTTAATTAATATTTCTATTGCTTTTCTTTTGTGATCTATTTCTTTTGGGCCTTTTGGCATTGTTTTAATTATAGGGTTAGACATGATTGCATTGTGAAGAGCTATCACTTGCAATTTAGATTGACTACCCTTCGTTATTGAGACGAAACATCCGTACTTATGCGATAGACTCGTCCTTGTAACGAGTGACCCTACTGATTGGTTAGCCCATTTTGGGACCGGTCAAGTGCCTTAGGAATCTAGGCTAAATCGGGAGCACTAGCAATTCGATCACAAAGCCCTATGCAATCAACGCATTAAACCCAATTCGCATGAGTCCAGGGTTGTGTGTTTGGTTAGGGAAGTAGCCATTGTCATACATTGACTACGAGAATAGGAAGTGCAAGGAACTGTGTATGTTACGAGTCTATAGCTACACTAGAATACAATTGAATTACTTATCTATGCATAGATCGACGACCAAATCCAATCTTTTGTCAAAATGAACTTGTATGTCTTGACCTAGGTAATTTCATTAATTGTTTGCAAAGTTATTTCCACTATTTATTTACTTTCTTAGTATTTAGATTTGTTAATTAAATCCCTTTCAAAATCCCCTGATTTCCCTTTTTGTTATTTTCAGCCTTAGAAAGATTACCAATATCTATAGGATCGACCATTTGCTACTATCTACAAAATAATTAGTTTAGGTTATATTATTTTATTGACACGTTCGCGCGTATCAGTCATGGTTCATTTTTTGAGCATTAGTCAATTCTTTGAAAGACAAGATAAATAGTTAAGATGAGGAGAAGAAGAAAATCCATAACATGACCAAAGCAACTTTTTTACTTATTGTGGGCAGCAAGATTCTAAGTTTCCAAACTACGTATTATGATTACATAAAACAATTAATAGCAAGAATTTTGAGAGGCTGAACCTTTTTCACAGCTACTAATCAGGTCAATAGCAATTGTACAAACAATTAATACAAGACAAGTTTCAACTGAACAAGCAAGGTGGATATTAAGCAAGTTACCATAATAAACAATAAATGAAGTTGAAAGGTCTAGAATAATAAGACGAAAATTCTCCTAAGCAAATGCTCCTCCCCTCGCTAACACGGTGAAGCCAGTAATAAGCAGAGGGAGAGAGAAACAACAAGACTCAAGTTACCCAAAGACCCACTGAATAGAGTATTATCTTAGCTGTTTCTCAAACCTATTACATCAAATCTTCATGTTCCTAACATGTAACAAATCCTAATTCTCATAGTAGGCCTCATTTGGCTACAAGCCTACAACACAACCCCTCACCCTTTTCCCTTCACTAGGAACCACGTCCATTTAGTAGAATAGTTGAAAGGCACTAGCAGGTCAACCGGAGGCCAAAAATCCATAGAGAAGCATTAGGCTCTCAAAAGGGTCCGATCGAAACAAGTTATATATCACAATTAACTTGATTCAAACATAACAGTCAATAGTATAGATAAATGTGATTTTGATGATAGGGATGATAATAAGAAAATCCATGAGAATTTCTGCATTGTCTATGTATCTGACAAATGATAAAGTTGAATAGCAACATTGGGTCCTGCTTTAAAATTAAATTTTAATGCAATGTGTAGAAAAAGCATAGATAATAATGAAAGTTCTAGGCTTCAATCTGGAACAATCTGCATAGAAATTCAAGTGAAAGTGAGAAGAAATGTTCCAAACCTCAAAATTGTTGCCATCAGATTCAGCTCTAATATGCAAACAAGCCCCTTCCATGTCAAATGGTCCTCTAAGAAGTTTGGACATCTCATATTGATCTACAAACTTGCTGACATCCATAGAGGCATTATACGCTTGCTTAAAGAGCTTGTAGTTTATAGCTTCCATCTCTGCTAGCTCAGTGATTAATTTGGCTTCTTCAGCCTGCACGTACGAGTTAAATATATGGCACATAAATTTATGATCTCTTTCAGTTTCATGAAACCAAATGAGGCAATAATATCAGCTAATATTGTCCAGCGACTTCGTACCTTATACTGTAAATCCTTGAGAGCATTGACAACTTTAGTGGTATCAGCAAACTTAATGAGAATCTCATTTGATTTGACAACATCGTCCCACATATTGTGCTCGCGAAGCAACTCCTCCTGCTTTACTCTTCTTGCTTCTTCAAGTTCCAATGCTGTCGTCGCCAGAATATCGGCACGAACAACCGCATTCTCAATCTTCTTTTTCAACGAAAACATACCTAAAAATACCCAAGAAAAAAAAACCCTAATGAGTTCTAAAACATCAATATCAACACAACATTTTCAAGATGGAAACAATCATGCACAAATTTTTAAAAATCTTCAAGAACTATGTCCTCTTTGAAGATAATTCAGTCAGTTTCAAAAGTTCATTCAATAAGGGTAATCAATCACGCAATACTCATTAGAAACTGAAGAAATTAGACGATGTAGGGGTAGAACGAAGCTAACTTGGGATGCATTAATTAGGAGGTGTTTAAACGATTTGTATCGTCAATTGCATCAAATCAAGTGCAATGGAAGAGTTTGATCCATTTAGCCGACCCCAACTAATTTGGGGTTTGTTGTTGTTAGTGTTGTAATCACACAATCTCATGAGGAAGACTTTTCATGAAATCCTAATTAGGGCATTCTCAAACCCCAAATCAGATATGAACAGAAAATGATGCCCATTCAAGAATTCATCAGAAAACACGACAGTAGTGTGATTAACAAGCACATCAAAAAAACCCCAATTGAGAAATTGACACATAGAAACACAAATTCATAAAACCCATTAAAAAAATCAAAACTTGAACACAAATGCAAGTGATTGAGAGAGAGATAGAGAGATATGTGACAAACCCAGTTCTTTGTAGACCTTGTTCTTGTCCTCCATGGACTGTGAAGCTCGAACCGCCAGAGTAACAAATGCGGTTCCAGAACATCTGCGATTGGGGAGAAATGGAGAAGAAGAAGCAGCTCGACCAGCTGAGACCGATTTGATTGTTGAGTTTGCCATGAAAGCAAATCGAAGCACTCTCAACACTTCACACTTTGTTCTCTCTTTCTTTCAAAAAGCTCAGCTCAGTTCAGTCAGCTCAGCTCGTTTAGATAATGTACGGTCGGAAATTTTGTTTACCCACGTGTCGACCACACGATTGAGGAGATGGATACTTGCTGCATTGTGAAGCACAGAATATGGCGATAAAAGAAAAGGAAAGTGCTTTGGTGGCTAACTCGACGTGGTGGTTGAATATGCATTCGTCTAGCGGCCCTTGAATTTTTGGCGTAAATATATTTTGAGGTGTATCGAAGGATAGCTAATGAGTATGTGTCTTACATATGTCTGAGGCACCCTAACATTTTTTTAAAAAATAAAAAATGATTGGCTTGTTATGATATGGATGAACAATTGATCAAGATTTTGTATGACTAATCATTGTTAAGCATGGCTCTTACATTGAGTGGTAGCATCAAGCATGGCCCTTACTTGTATCCATATCAAATGTACTCATTATTCCATGTATTGTCAATGTTGCTTGTGAAGAGTTGTATGACATGTGATGTATGTATTACTTGTAAACATTGTCTAAGTACATTTATCATCATCACCAAAGGGCCTATATAAAAAGGTGCCAACCTCATTGTAAAAACACACCAAGTTGAATGAAAACTTCTCATTCCAACTATCTCATTTCTTCTCTTCTCCTTTGTAGTAGTAGTTTGTAGTAGTAGAAGTTCTTAGTCTTCTATTTCATTCTCTAATTCTTAGCAAGTTCCAATTTATTTTACAACACGTTATCAGCACGAGCTTGCTCTAGCATTAAGGAGATCTTGAAGTTCAAGAAGGCTTGTTAAGGAGAAAAAGCTAAGAAGGTATAACTTTTGTTATTTAAATAAGTTCAATTTATTTCTAAATTACCATGGTTGTTTCCTTTTATTACATGCATAACTTCTATATGCATACTTTATTCATATACCATTATAACGTCACCGATTGCGAAAGTATGCTCTGTAGTTGCGTCTTGTACGATCTTCTACATCAGAAATCAAAAATCAATATGTGACATAACTAGTTTTCTCGCTATACTACAAACGATTAATTATGCTCTATTCTTGATTTTTTATATTGCAAATAGTGTTATGAGTTTGGGTTGATAGTGGGTAAGCCTTGTCCCAGGTAAAGCTAAACATTGAAAGGGAGACGGGTTATCCGTTCGAGGTGGCATGGTTTTTAAGTAGACTTTGTCTCACCACCCAACCTGGAGGTTGTCCCACCAACTCATACAAGTAATACATTTTGCATACTAATAATCAAGTTGTGAACATATATTTAATCATATGTTATGTTTTTACATAAAGGGAAAACTCTTTTATATTAAATTTATTTTCAAAATTCTTTTCAACCATAGTTTGCATTTGTTACCTTATTATAATTCTTGTCATGATAATTCTATGCAAGTTTGTGTGTTATACATAATCATTCGTCAATTTCTCTTTGGAGATTTGAAAAGTGAATACTTCACTTTATATATATTTTCACCTTATGGAGTTATACATACCAAAAGGGTAATGCTCAAAAGGCTCAAAATGAGTAATTTGGGTCTCATGCTACAAAAATTTATATCGATCAAATATCATTTATTATTACGCAATTTCAATTACCTCTATATTGAGGCTATGCAGAAATATGAGTGATGAGACAAATAAAAGCCACGTGGCTCGCCTCGATGTATTCTTGCAACAAATTATCGAGTGCGCACGTCAATCCAATAAATATTAAGGATTGATTTCTTGTCTCATGGTATTTGAGTAAAATGATGAGATATTATAAATATAATATCACTCCCGTCAATTAGTTCAGAACTTCAAATTAAGAAGCATATGTTGCATATAATGATCATGATCGCAATAAATTTATGGACGTGGAAAAGGTGAAAATATCGAGGTAAAGGTCGTATTGACAATTCCACCAAATTTTGGAATAAAAGTGGTGCACCACTACAAAGGGCAAATAATTATTGACAATGAGCGCTCATAATTGTGACATTTTTTAGTCATATATGAAAGGCTATTTTGCCTAAATATTGTCATATATATGCCCGAGTATTTTTGTGACCTTTACCATGCCTTTAAAATCAAAGGCAAAATATTATGAATATTATCATGACTCTTTTTTCGATTTGTCAAATATTATTTGTCGGATGGATCAACAAATCATGTGTTCAAGTCATGAACCAAATAAAAGCGATATGTGCCTTCTTGATTGTGCTACAACGCACACAATTCTTAAAAACAGAGAATATTTCTCCAATTTGAACTTAGGCGATGCTAATGTTCAAACAATATCTGGCATCTCCAATTTGATTAATGGCTCGGAAGAGCAAATATTATGTTGCACTGGGGGAACAACAATTCATGTTGACAATGCCTTATACTCGAAAAATCCGAAGGAATTTACTAGAACTTTAAAGATATTCGACAAAATGGATATCACATTGAAACCATGAACGAAAATAATAGAGAATTTCTCTATGTCACATTGGTTTCAAATGGGAAAAAAGAAGTGTTAGAAAAATTTCCAACTTTATCCTCTGGATTATATTTTACTCATATAAGGCATGTCGAAACGAATGTCGTCTTAAATAAGAAAATTAATGATCCAACGACATTCATTTTATGGCATGACCCGGCTTGGTCATCCGGGATCATCAATGATGCGAAGAATAATTAATAATTCGCATGGACATCCTTTAAGGAGTCACAAAATATTTTTAAATTTGGTGATTATAATTGTGCTAGTTGTTCTCAAGGTAAATTGATAGTTAAACCATCCCCAAGTAAAATTGTTGTAGAATCCCCAATTTTCTTAGAACGCATTCGGGGAGACATATGTGGACCTATTCATCCTCATTTGTGGAACATTTAGATATTTCATGGTTTTGATAGATGCATCAACTAAGTGGTCACATGTTTGTTTGCTTTCGACCATGCAATGTTGCATTTGCTAGACTTTTAGCGCAAATCATTAAGTTAAGAACACAATTCACGACAACCCAATCAAGACCATCCGTCTTGATAATCTTTGGGAATTTCAATCTCAAGCATTTAAAAATTATTGCATGTCTATAGGAATTACCATTGAACATTACGTTCCACATGTGCATACCCAAAATGGTTTGGCGAGAATCTCGATCAAACGCATTCAATTAATTGCCGGACCTTTAATCATGAGAACTAAGTTATCAACTTCGGTTTGGGGACATGCGATCCTTCATGCGGTCCTTCATGCAAGCATCTATCATTCGTTATAGGCCCATTTGCATACCATGAACATTCCCCCATGCAACTCATTTTAGGTCTACAACCAAATATTTCACACTTAAGAATTTTTGGTTGTGCGGTGTATGTTCCTATACCACCTCCCAATAGAACTAAGATGGGTCCACAACGAAAACTTGGGATTTATGTTGGATTTAACTCATCGTCCATTATAAGATACCTTGAACCCTTAACAGGGGATTTATTTCTTGCACGTTTTCTTGATTGTCACTTTGATGAAGCAATTTTCCCACCATTAGGGGAGATAAGAAGTCAATTCAAAAGGAATGGCGCGAAATTGCTTGGAATGCATCAACTTTATCACATTATGATCCACGAACAAATCGGTGTGAACTTGAAGTTCGAAAGATCATTCATTTGCAACAAATTGCAAATCAATTACCAGATGCATTTAATGATGCAAAACAAGTGACAAAATCACATATTCCAGCTGTAAATGCTCCTGCAAGAATTGATGTCTATGTGCAACAAAATACACAAGAACCAACGAAACGCTTAAAGCGTGGAAGACCGGTTGGTTCAAAGGATACAATTCCTCGAAAGAGGAAAACGGGAGTAAAAATAAATACAAATCAAAATACTCCTGAGAAAGCACAAGAATCCTTTGATAAGGGTTTGTCAGAACAAGTTGATTCTGATGAGGAACAACTTCCTCTAGAAAAAGAGGAAAAAGATGAAAATAATGAGATCTCAATAAATTATTTAAACTCTGGTAAGATTTGGGATCGAAATGAAATTGTTCCTGATGATATATTTGCTTTCAATGTGTCCTTTGAAATATGTGAAAATGATGATGATCCAGAACCACGATCAGTGGACGAATGTCAAAAAAGACCTGATTGGCAAAAATGGCAAGATGCTATCCAAGCAGAGCTAAACTCGTTAAGGAAACGAGAGGTTTTTGGACCAATTGTCCAAACGCTAGATGGCGTAAAGCACTGTTGGATATAAATGGGTATTTGTACGAAAGAGAAACGAAAAAATGAAGTTACAAGGTACAAAGCAAGACTTGTAGCTCAAGGTTTCTCACAAAGACTGTCATCGATTATGAGGAAACATATTCTCTGTTATAGATGCAATCACATTTCGGTTCTTGATAAGCCTTGTAGTCTCGAAGGGCTTGATATGCATTTAATGGATGTCGTTACTGAGCATATCATGTACGGATCTCTAGACAGTGAGATATATATGAAAATCCGATGGATTTGTAATATCCGATGAAATAAAATCAAAACCTCATAACATGCATTCTATAAAATTACAAAGGTCTTTGTACGGGTTGAAACAATCCGGACGAATGTGGTACAAACGTCTTAGTGATTATTTCTTGAAAGAAGGATATGTAAATAATCCGCTTTGCCCATGTGTCTTCATTAAAAGATCATCAACGGGATTTGTGATTATTCTTTGTATATGTTGATGATTTAAATATAGTGGGAAACCACGACGACATCGTTAGAACATCCGAATACTTGAAAAGGAATTCGAGATGAAAGAACTTGAAAAAACAAGACTTTGTCTTGGTTTGCAAATTGAACATTTTTCAAGTGGAGTACTTGTCCATCAATCAAATTATATTGAAAAATTATTAAAAAGATTTTATATGGACAAGGCACATCCATTGAGCTCTCCAATGGTTGTCAGATCACTTGAAGTGGATAAGGATCCATTTCGACCTCAAGAAAGTGATGAAGAGCTAATTGGTCCGGAGGTACCATATTTAAGTGCAATTGGTGCACTTATGTATCTTGCAAATTGTACAAGACCCGATATTGCTTTTCTTTGTCAACCTACTTGCAAGATATAGCTCTTCACCAACTCGAAGACATTGGAATGGTGTTAAACACATTTTTCGATATCTTCGAGGAACAAGTGACATGGGTTTATTTTACTCGAGAGGGTAAAATTGAATCTCCAAGGTTATCTTGATCTTTGGATTTTTATCGAGATCCCCATAAGGCCCGTTCTCAAACGGGATATGTATTCACTTTTGTGGTATCTTCTTTGTATCGTGGAAGTCGGTAAAACAAACTATGGTTGCCACTTCTTCCAATCATTCGAAGTACTTGCAATTCATGAAGCAAGTCGTGAATGTGTTTGGTTGAGAAACATGATTGAACATATACAAGAATCATGTGGATTGCCTTCAATAAAAGATTCTCCAACCATATTATATGAAGATAATGCAGCATTTATTGCACAATTAAGTGAAGGATTCATAAAGGGGGACGAGAACAAAACATATTTCACCAAAATTCTTTTATGCGCATGAGCTTGAAGAAGAATGGTGAAATTGATGTCAAGCAAATCCGATCGAGTGATAATCTTGCTGATTTATTCACAAAAGCCTTACCAACTACGACATTTAAAAGGCTTACATATGGTATTGGCTTGCGTAAACTTAAAGACATTGCAAGTAAAGAAAGCTGAACAAGTTTCACCCATGTTCACATGAGGGGAGTTATTGATTAATGTATTGCACTCTTTTTCCCTTAGCTATGGTTTTATCCCATTGGGTTTTCCATGCAAGGTTTTTAATGAGGCAATCTTAACAATATTATACCCATCTTAATATTTATGAGAATAGTGTACTCTTTTCTTTTACTATATTTTTTCCCACGGGGTTTTTCTTAGTAGAAGTTTTAACGAGGCACATTCTCTCAATAATTGTCATCCAAGGGGAGTGTTATGATATGGATGAACAATTGATCAAGATTTTGTATGACTAATCATTGTCAAGCATGGCTCTTACATTGAGTGGTAGCATCAAGCATGGCCCTTACTTGTATCCATATCAAATGTACTCATTATTCCATGTATTGTCAATGTTGCTTGTGAAGAGTTGTATGACATGTGATGTATGTATTACTTGTAAACATTGTCTAAGTACATTTATCATCATCACCAAAGGGCCTATATAAAGGGTGCCAACCTCATTGTAAAAACATACCAAGTTGAATGAAAACTTCTCATTCCAACTATCTCATTTCTTCTCTTCTCCTTTGTAGTAGTAGTTTGTAGTAGTAGAAGTTCTTAGTCTTCTATTTCATTCTCTAGTTCTTAGCAAGTTCCAATTTATTTTACAACATGGCTTACTCATTTTGACATTATAATTGACATGTAGATGTTGCGGTCTCTTAAATTGCACATTGAGATATGTTATTATCTTTTGAGTATTGATTGAAATCTGTGCACACATAGTTTTAAGTGTATTATTAGAAGCATAACAATTAAGCGTCAAATGTAAGTATCAAAAGTGACTTAGTCTAAGATTCTTTTTTGTTTTTTGAAAAAATATATCAAGCTAATATGCATTGCTTGATGGCATGGTGGGCAAGAGCATGCTAAATTAGTCAATTTTATTATGAAGTTTGCTAAATTAACCGATTTTATTGAGAGGTTGGTGGTGTGAATTTGAGTTTCAAAAGCTTCACTAGTTTAAAAACATTATTGTTGTGTGCCGCAATCAAATTTCCACGAGTAACAGTAACATTCCAAGTGTCGTTCTAGCATTCTCCGTATCATAAAATGTGACAATAATTTTGTCCATGGCCTAAAATATTTTTTTTATCTTTTTTATTAACCATGGATATCCAAACACTTGTCTAACTAGTCTCATAGGCCCTGAGATTGCAAAAAGAGATCTCCAATGACCCGACGTTTGGCTGTCGTCGAGAATCGAAATTGAGGTCGTACGTCTAACCCACATCCATCTTCACCCTTACTATTAGGCCACATCAATCCGGGTAGCCTAAAATATTAATATTAACAAACTAAAGCATCATGATGAATAAAGAACGGTCTTATTGTCATAACAATACCAGGAAAATCCTAGATTCATTGCTTCTTAAGTTAAAATAGATAAATATATGCTTGTTTGGGCCTCAAAAGAAAAAAAGATAAATATACACGTATATAACCAAAGTTTGAAAAATCGACAAACTTCGCCGAACTTCAGCCGAAGTTTGTCAATTTTTCAAGTGGCGAAGCAAAATCTAGGTGCTCAAATATCGCCCAAAAATTCGATGGAATTCGAGAACATCAACAATTTCGATCGAAACTGGACCAAAATAGAAGTAAAAATGTAAAACTTCAATTAAAGTAACTCTCTTTCAATGAAAAATTCGACAGACTTCGAGAACTTCGATAAGTAACTCTCTTCACATTAAGTAGTAAAAAGCCAAAATTTATCATATCAAATAATATAAAAACAAATATTTATGTCACACATGTTGAGAATTGCATGTTATCACAAAAATGACTATTTAAAACAAGTGTGTTGTGATCATTATGCATTATTATTGTATAATTAAGCATATTTCTAACATTTTTATAAAAGAATTTGAGTTTTGTAACATTTAAAATGAAATTCCATAAACTTTTGTGCACTAGTAAATTTTTGTCAAACTTTCATTGTCGAAGTTGACTTCCTCGAATTACTTCCGTATTTTAAGTGAATGAAGTTTAAGGCGAAGTCAAATTTTCGAACCTTGTATATTAAAGTCAAAAAAAAAAAAAAAAAAAAAAAAAAAAAAAACTGTCTATATTATCTAGACATGGTATCTGCAATGTAGAATATGTAGTGAGTGGTGAGTGCATTAACAAAGTACTTTTAGAGGGACTCTGCAAATTGAGGGGCCTGTAAATCAAGTTCTTGCCTCATTATGCAGCACATAAACCAGTCGCTGCTGTAAGTCTTTGTCCCTCTCTTCGCTGCAGACAATGCCTCCACCATGTCCTCTTCACACGCAATATAAATAGTTTTCGATGGCTCGGAGGCTTTCTTCGAGTTGCATATAATCTGCAAAACACAGTCAAATGGTCACTGACAACCAGGCAAATATTAACTTAAGAACAATCCTTTGATGGTAATCATATAGTTGATATATTTACAAGGTGTTGTAAATAAGTGAAAGAGGCAACGAATGTGATGCCACTTCAGTTCTTAACAAGTTCTAATAAATTCTTGGATTAAAAACTACGCCAAAAAACTCATTGCACCAATATAATTGGTCAAGAGATTCGACACAAATTAAACACATGGGTGATTCCATGTAACAATCAAGGTGTGCATTTCCAAGTGAGTACTTACAAATTATATGCAGGGATTCACAAACATGTCATTGCATATTCACACAGCATATGCATACATTTGCTTGCAAATGTTGCATGGCCATATAGGTTTCTTTATCTTGTTTTATTTAAATTCTATTAAATAACATGTTATATGACCCTTTTAATTTGTATTTTAACTCACTTTTCCACCAGCGGAATTGGCGATGGCGGATAGGATGTCTGCTGAAGGTTGGACATGTTTGGCAAAACAAAAATCATAACCTTTAAACAAAGCCCGTGGGCAGGATTTCGCTCTAAGAACTGCATCTCTAAGACCTGATCTGTACTTCAATGTATAATCTTCATCTTCTAGAATGAATGGTAATTCACCTACAAAATGAGGAAAAGATAAGGAAGTCAAAAGAAATGATTGTTCATACAGTAATAAACATCAAATTGGACAAGTTGGCCTAGTGGTAAGGGGGACTGTGTGGGTTAGGCACACGGTCTCGAGTTCGATTCCCCATGACAGCCAAACGTCGAGCTACTGGTGGTCACTTTCCGCAATCCCAGGGCCCATGGGACTAATCAAACAAGTGTTGGATACCCATGGTTAAACATACAAAAAAAAAGTAATAAACATCAATGCTAATTGTCATGTTACACTGGTGTTCACTCACCCACAAATCTGCCTTCTCTGTAGCTTTCTTTCAACCAACCAGCTGATATTATCCATGCCCTAGCATATTCCACAGAGAAACACCCAATAAGCAAGTAAAGAGATAGAACATAAACATCACAATTAACAACGAAAAGCAATAGCACTTTGAATATGACGTTAATGATATTACACACTTCACAATTGCTGGAAGAGTTTACTGTATGGCATTGATGCTCTTAGGCCTCGTTTGGTTCATTTTACTAACTTCCAAAAAAGTTTAATTTCCTGGGAAGTTGTACTTTTCATGTTTGGTTCAACTTTGAACTTCCTGGAAAGTTCTATATTTTAAAAACAATAAAATAATGTAATTGACATAAATGCCCTTTTAATTATTTTTTAGAGAGATTGTAGAGAATAAAAGTAGAGAGAGAGCATTAAATGAGGGTAAAAGTGTTCATTCCCCTCAGGGAGATATTTTCAAAAACCTTCTCTGGAAGTTTGACCCCCAACTTCCCTGGAAGTTATCTCACTTCCTTTAACTTCCCCCCGAATCATACAAGGCCTTATTTGGAAGATTTTTGCATAGAGGTGGCCTCCACCATTTTGCAGCAGATATTTGTTCATAGATTGTCTCTTCCCATGTTATGAATCTTATTTAAAACAAGCATCATTTTTTAAGAAATTACTTTAATTGACTAATGCCACAATGTTTAGTGGATTTCTTAAGCCACCCAAAATGAAGAAATTTCATACACGAAGGAAGAAATTTAATATCCCATCAAGGATTGCAAAGCGTTAAGGTGATCCCGAGGCAATTTCCCTGGCCTAGGCGAGGCAGTGCCTAGGCGGACAAAATAATATTTATTTAGAGGTCCCCAGATTAGTTTTTATTTATTTATAGATCCTTAAATAACTCTAATTGTCCATTAGTCAATGTGATTATTATTTAAAATACACTTCGAAAGTACTAATTAGTCTTTAGGTCCTTATGTAACATTAATTGTGTCAATTTTTTTATTGTTGGGTAGGTATTTTGTTATCAAACTTAATTGTAAACAACCCCTTCAGATTTCTAAAAATTACTTAGAAGGACACCGCCCAGTGCCTTAGCAATTTTGTCCCAAAATGCCTAGGCAATGCCTAGGTGACGCCTTGCAATCACTGATATCCATAGTTAGTCATGGTGGTCATGCTTTGGTATTTCTTTACAAATTGATTTCTCCACAAAGATCGATAGAGAAACTACATTAGCAGCCATTGCAAAGGGCAATACTATATCTTGGGTGTTATAAGGAGCCAAAACAGTGAAAGAACCATTGAAGAAATTATTCATTGCAAAAATGCAGTAAAAGTTATTAACATATCAGTGCTATGAATATTTTTGATGGGAAAGTGTTAGGGAAACAAGGCAATAAAGGAGATGCAACAACAAAAACTAATGAAAGTAAATGAACACTAAGCGTTTCAAACTAAGTTCTCGAGAAATAGATCAAATTGGATTTCGATATGTTCACTAACCCAGAACATAGAGCAGCACAGAAATTTAGAGTTCTTCTTGCTTTCCCTGTGATAATGTGTGTGCATAAAGTTCCATCCGAGGTAATGGCTCCACCAAGATCTGTGATAATCTGTCAACAATAGCAGCAGTCAACCAGAAATCCTTCAACTTGAAGGGACATCCTATAGTAACTACCCAACGCACTAATTAATAACGAGTAAGCTGAAGGTCAGTTTCTCATCGTTAAGTTAAACTTGGTGCACATTTAATTAGATGGAAAAGTAATATGGATGCTTATCCGAAATTTGAGCTAGAGGACAAGCTCAAAGCTAAGGAGGAAAGGATGATAAGGAAGCCTTTATTGGATGCTACTATCAATGGAAACACACAGCCGCCGCGGATTGCAATTAACCAATGGGAAGTTTTCCTTAATCACTAAATTACTTTTCCTTATTATTCAAGATCCTAGTTTTACTTCTTCGTAATTAGTTTCCATTTCAAACTTCTTACCCTTTGTATTGGCAATTTTTAAAAAGATTAGTATTATTCAATAAAGAGCAAGCTAATTCAGTCTAGGACGAGTCTCTCTTAGTTCTTGATTGGATGCAGTCAAGTTTGTACAACATCCCAACCTATGACTACTACCAACTTTAATTGAATTCTTTAAGAATCCAATGGTTAATAATTGTAAAATATTGATAAAATTTTAATTCAAGACGTTTTTTTACAAGCTCATGAGGAGCAACCTCTGCCCGCCTCAGAGATATATTTGTCCCAATTACAAGCACGAGGACCAATTCAAATCTTACTTAAGTGCAGAAGACAAACCTAAATGGTCAAAGTACTAGTAGACCCATAGAGCTTAGGTTAGCCTAGTGGGTCACAAAGGGCCTCAATTACCAGGATCCATAACGACCTGAATTATTCCACCAAGATCAGCATTCATCATGTGATCCACAAGACTCTTCTTCCCTTGTGAATAGCTAGATCCTACTGCGGTTATCCAAGATTAAAGCAATACATATATTCATAGACATTTTACTAAAGACCTTGGCCACCCTAGCTATCCTACTGCGGTTATTCTAGATTAAATTAATACATATATTCATAGACATTCTACTAATGATAAAATTAGCAGTTCCAAATTGATTGACTTTTAGTATGGACAATATCCTAAAGATAAGACTAAGTTTAACATTGTTTAACAAGCATTAGTCTTAAATGTTGGGAAAAGATCAACATGTGTGGAATAGCAAGGCATAAAATGACAGGAAAAGCTTTACAAGTCTATAAGTTCTAACATCTGTTCATACATACATGCATCCATCATTATGAATCTCAACATAGAATTGGCCAATTAGCTCATAGATTTAGTTGCCTTTGAGACTTAAAAACAGCCAATTCTCAAAGTTAAACATGCAACTTAGCATTCTCCGCACTAATTGATAATAATAATGAAAACCCAAACTTTTTCCTAGGCACTGTTTTATGACTTAAAATCAACCTTACTATTTTAAAATTGGGCATTGAATATTGGAAAAAAAAAAAAAAAACAATCATATAATACCATTACACAAATTACAGTAGCATCAAGGGGAACTTATAAAACATAAACTCATAAAGAGAGAAAGACTTCACCTTTGTAAGAAATGCTTTCTTTGCATCATCAGCAATATTCATTAACATTATTCTATGTGATTCTTCTTTTGTCAGAATTTTTCCTTGGGCATGTTCCTCATTTGATATGATCTGAACTTGGCCTGTTCCTTTCTCATACATTTGGAGACAAGGACCTTGCAATGAATCTTTAGCACAAGCTTCCATACTAAAATGATCTTTAGAAGTACTAAATGAGCAATTATTAAATCCAGAATCATTTTCTTCATCATGCTTATCACAGTCAGAATCCCGGGGACAATCAATTTGTAGACCACCCTTTACCTTTTTAGATTTTAGTGCGGAGCATGATGCTTCCCATACTCTCCTCTTGACACCACGTTTGGAAAGGTAACTACCTTTTCCATCAGCATCGTCTCTATTTTCTGTTACTTCCAAGACACTGTTTGTCTCGTTGCAGGCAATTTCATTAGAACCTGGCAAAAGAGAAAAAACAATGCATCAATGGCAAGTCAACAACAGGAAAGAGATCGCAACAGGCCTGGTTTTATATGAATCACAATGAACTTCAGCCTTTTAAAATTGAACCAAGGAAAAACACACAGGCATACTCACAGTGAGATGCGTGTTCGCCAATTGAAGGAAAATTATTTTTTGAAACGTCATTACAGTTTTGGGAACCTGCCAGTGCCTGACTGTGAACAGGAACAGATGAAGGTGACTTGGAAGGAGGATTTAACAGGAAGCACAACTTTGAACGTTCTGAGGGGTTTCCTGGGACTTTATTGTCTTTGTCAATATGAGAAACCAAGAGAGTGGAACCACCAGGAATGCATAAAGCCTTCTTAATGTCAGATCTAATAGGCAGTCTTCGAGCTTTACCCTTGGTATCTACCTCAGCCACTGGCACAAATCCCTGGATTGCAGTACCAACCCAGAAAAGAAAACCATAATCAGAAAGCAAAAGTAACTTGATTAGTTGATTCCAAACATATCAATGTGACTTGTAAACCATCTTTTTTTTTTTCTTTAACAAAAAATGAACAGATATGACGATTACGTAATATAAGTAAGTTCAGTTATTAATTCTCTGCTGACACACTAAACTTGATTAAGAGTGAAGGAAATACAAGTTTCTTGATATACAGCATGTAACACACTAGCTTTTGAGATAATTTTAGCTCCGGATGCACATTCTGTCTGGAATCTCAGTAAGATTGAGGAAAAAATTTAATATCGTTTCTTGATAAGGAGCTAAGATTCTAAGAACATTTTCAACGGTGATGCTCAAAAGCATGCTTCTAAAACTCAGATGGACTGAGATTGAAACATGCTACGCAGCTACGGTGAATGGATTGGGCAATGGACATATTCCATAATTTCTTATGTAAAAATCTAAGTGCTCAAGTATAAATTGAGTTACAAGAAGTACACACCTGCTTAATCCAAAATCCCTCAGAGTCCTTGTCCCCCCAGCAAAATATTGTACGAATGCCAACATGCTGTAATCTTTTTCTCAGTTCCAAGTACAACATTTGCCCAATACCCTGAATTTTACATTGATCTTTCAGTGATTTGCACAAGATTATGCTATAAGATTCAATGAAAAACAATTAAGTACTCATCAAAAAAATGAAAAGAAATAATGAACATGGATAACCTTGGATCAATATATCTCTATCCAACTTAAACAAAGCCTTTCCCTAACTTAATTGCAAGTGAAATTTCCATACAATCTTTAAATTAGTTGATCTTTTAAATCCAGGAATGTACCAATAGGTTCAATACCTATAAGCTTCTTTAATGCAGTCCTAATTCCTGACATACACATTATGAACTCTCTCTGAGTGGATGTAAATTCGGGATAGAACATTTAAGATTAGATACTATCAAATTTAAGGCAGGTGTTTGTGAGAGGGTGAGAATTTACTCAGGTTTTACTCATAATAGAACAGGAAGTAGTGAACAGAATAGAACCTTGTGTTGGTAGGTTGAGCTAACAGCCGCAAGTGGAATCTCCACATGTTGTGTATCTGCAGGGATTATCTGATATGTCACTGCGGCTACCACCTACAAGGAAGTATAACATATAAATGCAGGGAATTTATAGTTCTATTAGTACGTTCAGTATTACCTTTCTCTCTAGCAATAACAGTCAATTTGCCCATCCTCAACTCCTTCAACCTTCCTCAAGTTTTCGATCAATAATGTAGATGACAAGAATACATGTTACAGGCAGTTTGTTGACTATGAATTGCATGTCAAGCATAAAATGGATTGTAGATCTTATTAAAAATCATCCTATGGTATAATCTAATAAGCTAAGTTACATGAGAAGGTTTTTTAGTGCCCTCAAAAATCTTATATCTTCATAACACTTAGATGAACAACTATTTAAAATTGAAACTTCAAAAGAAAATCCTAGACCAGATTAGACTTTAATGAACTACTTTTGAATTGTAAGAGACCAAAGTCCAGGTCAAAACAAATGCTGATGACCACGCTAGACATCTTTCTTATCTCAGTTACCATTGATCTTTTTTGGTAGTACGCATTTGATATCATCTGAACAACTTTATTGGCTCTATCAAATATCTTTATCTTCTCATTCATAGTGTTAGCAACTGTTCGCTCAATAGTGCAAAAAGAAGCATTAAGATGGTAACTACCACATTAACTAATGCATGATATCAGTATTGACTATTGAGCAACATACCTCACCAGATCCTTCCATCATATTCGATTTCAAAAGCAATGTGCAGTATTTCCTGCAAAAATCATAAGCATGGGAGATCAAATAGCTTAAGCTGACAAGTAGCAGGAACCAAAGACCAGCTCATCAAGTAGGTAGAAAGTTCACGCCAAAGGTTTCTAATGGAATATCCATTTAATGAATTACCTTGAAAAGTTGCTTTTTGCTGTGTTTTGTGTTAGAACTCAAAGATAAATTGAAGCAATTGAGTTTGTAATTCACTGTCTTTCAAAAATAAAACTTATGATCATCTTTCAGCACATCTTTTTCAGACAAGAAATGCCCAAATGGGACTCTAGTTGATGACCACTAATCCTCATTCCAATTAACTTCACATCAATCACATTCTTATGCCAAAAGAGGAAGAATAAACATGCAAAAACTCAAAAAAGTTCTTTAGGAAAAGAAGATGATATTGGATATACATAAATAAAATAAAAATACAAAAAGGAATTATACAAGAATAGGACAAGAAATCCTCCAAAAGAAAGCAAACGTAAAACCAATTACAACTGGAGGGAACATATTTAGAAAATGGGTATAGTCAATAAATACTACAAAAAAGACGTTATATTTAAAAATATATGTAGCAGTAGCAGTTTCCAGATTGTTCAGAGAATCATGTAACTAAAGTATTCAGAAAAACATCTAACTAAAGTACCAATTTTCTAACTGAATTAATCTTAACCCACATTGCTTGCGATATGACATGAAATAAATTTATTTCTCTTTTAAGGAGGGGCGGAACGTCTCACCCATTCAGTACACATCGTTCAAGGAAAAGCGATTTCTTTCCAGTATTTGCAGCATAATTCATTGCCGGTAGCTCCTTCATGTACATCTGTAGGACTTCCTGCCAGAAGTTTTGGACATGTCTACATCCTTATAATCTATACTACCGCAAACCCAAACTAACATACCGAAAACACTCAAGTAAAGTGCAGTCCCATTGCCTTCTCCAAGACTGGGATATGGGATTCTAGGGAACTCAAGGAGAATTGATCACACCGCGTCGCAAATCCTCCATAAAACTTGCATCAAAAGCAGCACTTTTTAGATTAAATGAATCGAATGCCAAATACCTGGAGTAGAGACTTGCTGCGGCTATTGACGTCTTTAGGATTAACAATCAAGAATGACATATCACTTGCGGACGAATCCCCGCATGCATTAACTGAAAACACACCCAAAACGATAAATTCAATCACTTCTAAGAACGACATTTCTAATCCTATTTGCCCCAAAACCCTAAAAAAAAAAAAAGAAAAAAACCTAAAATCAACTGATATTCACTACATGGTTCATTTCAATCAAAATTAAAAAAGAGGGAATCAATCAACAGACAAGTAGGTGAATATCGCACCGGAGATTTTGATTTTCACGGCGTCTTCGACGAGTATATGAAGATCGTTCGCGTCCGAAGATTCGCTATCGAGGTTGCCTCTGTCGACCTCGACCAAGCAATTCCCTGAAAAAATGAGACAAGATTGAAGATTTGAGGGGTTTGAGGGAGTAGGTCTTGGAGGGAAACTAGGGTTTGTGTTGGAGTTACCAATGGAGAGCGATTTGGTCATCTTTCCCGCCATGACTGACTGTCTGTGTGCTCTGTGAAATTGAAATTGTTTTTAAAGTGGCGCCAAGGGTTAGGTCAGTGTTCTGAGAAAGAGTAGGGGCAGTTTAGTCAGAAAATTGTGTAGCCTTTATTATGGGGTCCCGACCATTAGATGAGGAGGACTCCCAAGCCTATCATTCGGCCTTGTTTGGTTCGGGAGAAGTTAAAAGAAGTGAGATACCTTTCAGGAAAGTTTTCAACTCACCTTATTCGGTTGGATATTTTCAAAAAACTTTCTTAAAAGTTTGACCTCAACTTCCTCCACATAAAGAAATATAATCACTTAGGGGGGGGGGGTGAAGTGAGTTATCTTCCTGAGGGGGAATTGACACTTTATCCTCATTTATCGCTCTATCTCTACCTTTATTCTCTGCAATCTCTCTTTCTCAAAATTAGTGTAAAGGACATTTATGTCAATTACATGATTTATTTGTTTTTAAAATGTAGAATTTTCCCAGGAAGTTTGAAGTTGAACAAAACATGAAAAGTGCAACTTCCTTAGTGGTTAACTTCTCAAGAAATTAAACTACCCTGAAAGTTAGTAAAATGAACCAAACGAGGCCTTATACCAAAAAATGGGAGAGGATTGCGATAGTAAACAAAACCAGCGTATAGCTTTTGTCACTCTTTATGAAATGAATTAAACATTTAATGTTGAGCATTCCCACTTAGCGACGCGTTGCATTAAAGCTTTGGTATAGTGAAATATGATATATGAGCAAAGACTCCATGCATGTAGGAACGACACGCAATTGTTAGCGTTCCTTGATTTTTGCACCGGCATGTGAACCTAGCAATTGCATTCCGTTCTTGCATGTAGCTGGGGTACGTTAGCATTTTCCTAATATAAAAGTTCCTCGAGAAAAATGGGAAAAGGGTCAAATTAGTCCCTGAAGTCTGACCAAGTTGCTAACTCAGTCCTTAAAGTCGAAGCAAGGTCGACTCGATCCCTAAAGTCCATCGCCACTCCAATCACTCCCCTCAACTTCAGTGTCTTCCCCATTAAAAATTTTGTTCAACTTTCCCTTTTTTTATACACCATCAATGAAACCAATTAAAAATGCCATAAGATTCAATAACAGATCACGAATTTGTTTCATATTTTTTTATTGCTTCAATCCATGCATACTTACTGCTAATGACCTCTTCAACACCCTTTCCTTTTATCCCAATAACCCCAAAACTCACAGCGATCAAGTACAAGAGAAGCCCAAAATGAAGTGCACACAAGATATGTGATGAAATATCCCAAAGAGTACTTGCGCACAACATGTTTTAAAATGACAATGGATTGGTGATTGAAATGGGTTTGTATGGTCAATAGTATGGTGATCGAAATGGGTTTGTGGCTTTGTGCAGTAGAGAGGAGCTACACAATGATTGTGAAGTTAATTCAATCATGGACTAAAGACAATGCACAATTTATATTGTTGTGTATTTCAAAAAGGGAAATGATAATCTAACACACTTTCAACACATACTTTGGGCATACACCTTTGTTTTTTAGCCATTTATGGTGTTTTGTAAGATGTGGGGCCCATGCCTGGGAAGATAAAAAATTTCATAAATGGCTAAAAGAGTAGGGTGTACGCCTAAAGTATGCGTTGAAAGTAAGTCATTTTATCATTTTCCTTTCAAAAAACTTGATTCTTGACCTATTTTTTGTTTTTAAATTATGCATTTTTAGGTAGTTCAAATAATCATCAATGTTGGATGTTGTGATGATATTTTCCATTCATGTTGGTATCTAGGGGAGGTTACTCAAAAGGGAAAATGGAGAATAAACCAAGCGAAATTTTCTAGGGGATCGATTTTCTCACATAGTAGATTTCAAGTCTTGATTTTGGTTTCGATCCCCACCGTGCTTACGGCTCTACACCCCAACCTAACTTGCTCGCCCCGGGTCCTCCCTCTCTATTCCTCGGTAAGCTGACTATGGGAGCATGGGGGTCAGTATCTGCTTTGGACTAATAGAAAGCATATCTCTTTTGTCCTTCATGATCGAACCCGCTCAAAAATAGAAAAAGTGGTTATTGCCGAGCATCGGAAACATCTTTATCTGAGGAGGAGGTTTCGTCGTCTGGCTCATCATAAATGATGTTAGGATCGACCGGCTCATCCTCGGAATTCAAAAAGAAAATAGAGACAAAACGAAATCATTTTGTTTCGGTGACATATCTAATCATATTGAATAGGATTTGAAGAGAAAGTTGTCACGATCATTCATATCCATTTCAGCAAGCAGGAAAGGCACGACGTTTCTATAATGCAAGCAAGGTAGCTTGCTGACTCTCCTAATAGCGTGCGTTGGCGGCAAGGAAGGAGGCATTGGATAGACCATACTATTGCTATAGTACAGAGGCATTCGGGAAGCGACTAGTTGCTTCTGGCGAAGCTTCTAGAAGGTCGACCACTACATAGAGAGATTCATATACCAGTCATGAGCAATCGTTCATGCTGTCAGAGGCGGAAGCAATCACTTCTAGGACGAAGCCAAGCCGATATGATAGGTGGGCGAAGGGAGCGAGACTAAGCTGAGCCTGACTACACATAATTCATAAAAGTGGGCAAAGGAGGCCCACGTATACTTGATTAGTAACCGGTGAAAGTCCAATAAAAAAACTAAACCTAATTTCAGTGAACTATTAAAGCTATCAGTGTGATTGATCAGACAAGTACCAAGGACTTTCGGTAGCCTTATTTCATTTCTGAATTTGCTTGTGACAAGTTCGTGCATTAGTATGAGTTCGTTGACCATGTAAAGGCGATCCATCTTGATGACGAATTCCACGATAACGAGAAATAAAAATTAATCGTTCGATGTCTGCTCGTTCTCCCCTCTTCAATTCCCAATGAACAACATGATCTTGACCTATCATTTGTTCCATTTTGTCGATCTGATACGTAGTTAACTCTTTGATCTTCATGTTCTCACTGATACCTAATCGATAACGAACCTGAATGGCTTTTTTAGGTCCAATTCCCTCCATTTTTATTGAGGCAATTCTTACTTGTTCATAGGGGAACTAATCTAGCTCCTGAGATATATGACAATCTGGATCCTTCCTTTAACTAGTCTTCTTGACTAGAATCATAAATGGGTTGTCTCCTTTTATTTCACTCCCCTTTGAAAAGCAAGGGAAAGAGATGTAATCTCTCACTCCTTGCCTTCCACCTGTCTGTCGTTATTGACTCCGTTGGAGGATTTTTTCGCACTTCTATCACTAAATCAGTAAGAAAGTGTTATTCGATAGGTCTCTCAAACCGAGTTTTTTTCTTATTTATTTATTGAAAAAAGGAGAAGGACTAATTGAGGGCCCCGGGGTTGGAATGCAGTAGGGCCGGAGGCGCCTCAATGATCGAATCATTGGCCAACTCATAAAATAACTCGTCTCTTGCGATCTCATGAGCGACCATCCGCAAGCCGAGCCTGAGATGCCTTCGGGTATAGAATCGACTGCAGTAGCGGTCGTCTCAAAGCAAGACCGAGCACAATAAAACTGCATGAGCTTTCGTAGGGCCTTTCTAATTGCCCTCATTCATTTCTTTCCTATAGGTGTAGTGTAGTCAAGTAGTCGCGGTCCTACATTACATACATCTAAGTGCGCTAGCTAGCCGAAAAGTGGTTTTTCGGGGCCGTAGTTTGGTTTGTTTGCGTAAGGTTTTCAATTGGAGGACATTACGCGGGTGAGTCGAGTCGGGAAGGAGTTTCAATCTTTGGGATGGGACCAGATCCTGCTCGAAGCACTCCACCACGAATAATGGTCTTCGGGTTGGATAGGCAGTAGAGATAGGAACTCATATCGGTAGGGCGGGCTTGTTTCAACTTAAGGAAATTCTTGAATGCGCTACCTTTCCTTTTGCACCCCAGCTTTGTCGAGGTAGAAGACCGAGTCTACCTTTAGATTGATCCCAAGGGATACAATCGCTCATTTCCTCTAGTCCATAGACTACTAATCCAACAACCAGCTCCGGAAGGTCAATGTTTATAGAACAAGCAATGGCTTTCGCGTAGTAGTTTTATTGCTGACCAAGAGTGATTTGAATGATTCTTCCCCGAGGGGGATTTCATTATAGGAATAGTCCATGTCTTCCTTCTCATGGAAGAACTCTTTATTAACTGAAAAATATAAGAATCTTCTTGTCTTCAACTTCTCCCTTACTTATTAGCACTACGTGAAACTGCTTCTTCATTCAAATGCTTTGATGTTGTTAAAAGATCTCACCTCTTTGCGTAGAAAGACTTTGGTGAGGCATTGGTTACAGTTCCTGAAGGTTACTTTGCTTACCGCCTAATCCTAATCTAATACCCATTCTGATTTTTAGTGGAATTGGCCAATCTCTAACGAGATTGCCTCAGCTTTTTAGGCACATGAGGAAGTAGTCTAACATCTTTTCAATCAAAAATCTCGATTCAACTACAAGTTATACCAAGGCTAGGTACTTCAAGTCTCGACCTAACTAGGAACGTCGAGTGTTTGAATCCTAGATCCCTATAAGGAAGAGAGTGCTTACCTGCCTGATCCCCCTTCGAAGTAGCTAGTAAAGGTTTCTCGCCTGTGGTGTGAAGGATACGGAGCTAATGGAACTATTTTTTCTCCACTTCCGCTCTATGTGTCCGTACTTGAAAGAATGAAATCCCCGACCGGCGAGTTATCCTCCATTTCTGAGAGCACTGTCTAGAATGAGTTTCTAATTCCATTCCCACTAGTGCAAATGGAGCGGGAAAAGTAGGAGTTGTTCAAGCGGAGCGGGATAAAGTGGTGGCTAGGTCAAGCGCAAGGAAGATTGTTTGAAAGTTTTTAGCAAGTTCCTTGACATCTAGAGGCCAGTGGAAGTACAATCATATAGGATTTGCACCTCTTCCATTCCAATAAATAAATGTTCCCTTTCGAGGGCAACTGCAATCAATTTCTGAGTCTTTCTCAACCAGTTCATTTACTTCTACTTAGGAAATATTTCCAGACGATGCAAAAAAAGTCTTGACTTATGAGGGCTAAGACATTGAAGGATAGTGTCAACTCCATCCCTCTCGCTTTAGCTCGAACAATTTCATTCTGTCTCGCAAATTGGTGACATTTTCTCTTTCCTTAAGGAGACTTGTCAACGGTGGTGGTTCGGAAAGAGAATCGTTCCATTTAGACCCAGAGGGACGTCCGTTAACTAAGCTGTCTTACTCTTGGAATTCGAGCTTTGAAAAGAAAAAAGTACAGGCTTGCTTGCCAGTCCACTCATTGCTATCAGATAGCCCTTGGAAACCTTCTCACTATTATCACATATAGAAGAATGAAGCTATTCGGACAATCTTCTTCTAGCTAGTCAATGAATAATCCCAAGTTAGCAAGTAGAATTTTCCAAGGGATCGATTTGAAGTGGGGGGGGACTATAGGGACCGAGTCGGCCCTGGTTCGATTTTAGGGACTATAGGGACTAAATTGACCCTTTTGCCTGAGAAAAATATTCAGTTTATTTTTTTATGAAGAATCTATTCCCCTATTCCTTAAGTGACTATCTCCAACCATGCATTGCTAGAAGGATACAATGATTTGAAGGGGCAGTGGCTAGTCTAGACTCTGAAGAAATTGACTCTCCAAAAAAAACATGCATTGCAATCTACTCCTAAACCTCCTGTGACATCTTTAATGGTGTTTTGGTTTGATAGTTAGAACAAATAATTGACTTTCAATAAGTTTTGATATTTTAGAATGCCCCGTTTAATGATCCAAACCATTGATGATAACAATTTCATATTTTTGGTCTCAAAAGGAAAAAAAAAAAAAATGTTGTCTAAATGGTAGAGAGTTTCTCTTACAAATCCAATGAATTGCAGCCACAACTAGAATGCATTTTTCCCTTCATTTTCAAACAACAATGTCTGATGAAAATGAACTGAACTTCCCTTTTACATCAAAAACTAAAATCTTCTACAAGAACTCCACTCTCTGCACTCTAGGTAATAGAGACATGTTTGATGGACCAACCAAACTGCAATGACTTAAGAAGTGAAGGAAAAAAAAACTCATGCTGAAGCAGGCTTGTATAACTTCACCACCATCTTTCTGTATTCTGCAGTGACACAGTAGAAGAACAAAAACTTAACATAAGAGCTGAAAAAAAAATTTATAAAAAAAAAAAAAAAAAAATCTTCACAAGTACATGCAAAGTTACATCAGAAACACATGTACCTGCTTGGTTAATCCAAAGTGCAGCAGCTTGGGTGTTGAGTGGTGAACTTATGTTTGGTTCTGAAGCAAAAAAATTGAAACAAACATTCATCAAAAAACAAGCTCTCCACATACAGTTTAGAGAGGAAAAAAAAAGCTATAGACAGTGAGAGAGAGGGAGTACCTCCTAGAAGGCTTTGAATGGAGAGCAAAATGGTTCTAACATCATAAGCAGAAGACCATTTATCCTAAAAAAACACACACACACACACACACAATTTGCAATTAGAATACAGTCCAAACAAAAAAATCTTGGCAGCATATTTAAAAAGGGTTACTAAACAATGGGGTGAACTAAATTGAGCGCAATGTAAGAGTTTGATCCATGTAGCCAGCCCCAACTAATATGGGATTGTGGCTTTGTTATTGTTGTTGACTAAACAAAGGGATAAAGGAATTGAGCTGATAGATGTACCTGAAGAATGTCGAGGCAGATGTTCCCGTAGACATCGACGTTGGGGTGAAAGCAAGCGGTGTCGAATTTGACCTTGGGAGGCTTGAAAGGGTAATCAGTAGGAAAGGAAAGGGAGAGCTTGTAATCAGTTCCTTCAAACACTGTGTCTTTGCTCCCATGAATTGTTCCTTTCCAGCAGAATATGTTGTCTTCTTCAGGAAACGCAGAAATGCCCGGATCCCCACCCATCTGAAAACAAGAATCACAAGTACAACACATTTAACACAAAGAGATCTTCAACATAATAGATTTAAAAATGCAATTTTTGAGCCAAGAAAATGTTACTCACCATCAGAGACATTAGTTCAGACTGCAACCTGTTTTATCAAACAAAAACATGAAAAACACAAAATTAGGGAAACAATTGAAACCCTAGAATCATGAAACTATTAGTGATCAATCAAAATGGAGAAGACCCATTTCTCTAAAACACAAGATTTGCCGAATCCAAACCCTTTTTGGGTGAATCAAAAAAATCAAAACATGAAAAGTACAAAATTGGCAACAATTGAAACCCTAAAATCATGAGACTATTACTGATCAATCAAAAGCAAGAACAACCTCCATTTCTCTAAAACACAAGGATTTGCTGAAAATCAGAAACCCTTTTAAGGTGAAGCACAGAAATTCAAGAAACCAAAATTTCACAAGATTTGCTGAATCAGAAACCCTAGTTTTTTGGGGAAAGAATCAGAAACCCTAATTAGGTGAATCACAGAATTAGACTTGAAATAAACATCAGATCGAGGAAATTCGAGAAACCCGGAACTCACAAGATTGAATTGTCAAGACCCAAAACCCAAAAACTCATTAAAATCAGCCCAACAAGAAGACCCCAAAAAAAAAACCCAATTCACAGAAGACTGTGCTAATAGTACCACCTCTTGAGGACTGCTTGGGTGTCGACGCTCTTCGCGGGGGGCAATTGTTGCTTGGAGGAAGCAATGGGGGGAGTGATTGCGGCGGCAGGGGTGTTGCCTTCATAACCTTGAGTGGTGGTCGGCATCTCTGATCAGCAAACAGAGATTGTATATTATCTATATGTCTCAAATTGGGGAGAACAGGGCTAGAACACTAGAGAGAAATCGAAAAAGAGGGCGAGGCGGCAGAGTTGGCGTTGATCAATCGATCGAGTCTCTCTTGATGTTGGTGAGAGAAGATCGATCGAGAGAGAAAGAGTAAGAGTGAGAGTGAGAGATTGAAGAAGAAGAGTTGTGTGAAGGGCTGTTTATAACGGTCTCTTGAGAAGGCAAAGTGACAAACACATGAACTTTTTTTTTCTCTCTCTTGGAGTTTGAAATGTTTTTGAACGTTAACTTTGTAGAAGTGGATTCTCTCTCTTCCAACGGCTACATTGACGATTTTAAAGTATTAATAGGGCCAATTAGTTTGAAAATTATGCGTGCAAATCTAATTTCATTATGATAAGGATTAATATATCATAACAAATAGCACGAAGTATTAGAAAGTATTTAATCAAATATGATTTTTGGACTCAAAAATAAATAAATAAATAAAAACTCAAAGATGATTTTTAGAGATTAAATAAGTGATTTACGTAAAAATGGTGGATTTTAATTGTAGTGAAATTAAATAATAATAATATATTATGGCATGCTAATTTACAAGCAAATATATGGATTTGCTTATGTGGCAACCCCAGTTCCCCATAAAGCTGGGCTTCGCCTCGGCCTAGACCTATGTGGACCCCCGAGCCCTTACTCGCAAAGTCTATGCATTCTAGTCAACCTCACATTCTTTTATACGTTATCAGCTAATCATTTAAATGTGAGTTATAGGATTATAAAATTATCAGGAAATTCGCAGTGAAAATTACTATAATCAACTATAACTAGTAAATATAAATAAAAAAATAGATAACTTATCATGTGGAAACCTTGAGAAATGGATAAAAACATGCATGTCTGGTGATCAAGCTAAGCAAAGCAATCATACATGATATCTAATATCCCTAATATCTCAAATCCCAATACATGTCTTAGTGTTTAACAAAACATAATATACAATAATCACAGTTAAAATAACAAAACCTACAACGAGTAAAGGAGAGGATCGCTCCGAGAGTCCTCAGAGGATATCACCTATTATCAGCTCCTTCCCCTTGCTCATCTCTACTCTATTTGTACCACCATTACAAACTAGATGGTGAGTGCTTGAAAAAGATAAAGTAATGCCAGAAGAAACTAAACAGTAATTCAAGATTTATCAAATAAATAGTTCAAGTATCATGCGGTATTGAAAGGCAAAAATGTAACAAATAGCATGATAAACAGAGTGATAAGCTGAGCAACGAAATTTTGAGTATCTATAGAATCAAAAAGGCCCATAAGTGGTCAAAATCAATGTAGTACCGCAACACCACATTTATAGTCACTATTGTGACCAACAATTCATAGACACCGCAGCGTCCAAACAATCTAGTACTCGGGTATAACCCGTTATCACTGGGATGGAACAATACAACTGCAAAAGTGTTCACTCTTACCCACTCATATGGACTCGAAAGTACCTTCGTAACTCATTTACCAAGACACTCAACCAACAAAATAAGAACGAAATTCCAACGAAGGTTAAATTCAAAATAATTCACAATAAATGGATGATGAATTAATGCATACTTCCTATATGACTTACAATCGTACGATAACGTACCTCGATTAATCACAAACCTCGATCCCCGCGTACCTCTACTATCCCACTCGAATTCTCAAAGTTTGTAAATTCACCTAAATTTGCAAATCCTATTAATATCATTCTAATTTACCCAATTTTTTATAATTATCAAATTAATGTAATTGGGTAGATTTTCGGGGTATTAGGTCGTATTCGGACCCAATTGGATCCCCAAGAGATCCCAAAATTTCTCTGAAATTTATAGAAAATTAGTTTCTGTGAACAGTGTCACGCCGCCAAGACGTTGTGTCACACTTAGCTTGGGCAGCGTATTCATGGCTTGGAGATGAAATCATTTGCCCAACTAGTATGTTGGCGACGTCGTGACCCTGTTGTTCTAGACGGTGTCCCCACTGCGTTTTTCCTGATTTTCGTTTGTTTGCCTCTACTCGAGACGTCTGTGAGTGGCGCCGTGGGAAAAACTCCTCACGGCGTGTTCAGCAGAACACTCATTTCGGGCTTTTTCGAAACCTCGGCTCGAGTTTCGTGTTCGAGTCTATCCCATTCAAGACGTCCATGACAACTTAAAACCCAACTCCTTTGCGTCAAAACCCGGACAAAACACCGGTTCGAAAATAACTCCGAATTTCACCAAAAAATTCTCAAAAACTCCAATTCACTTAAAAACCATAAACCAACCACCAATTCATCAATAAAAACACTCCTTCATCCAACATCCATCAAGCAAAATCAATTTCAACATTTTCCCGAAAATTTGTTTGAAATCGTCGCGACAAAAACCCACAAAATTAATGTCAAAGCGTGCACAAACACGCAAGGAGTAGAATTTCTACATTTTTACGCGAATTGGGTCGATCCACGGTGTCGCAACGTGTCCGCAAACCCACGAACAATCTCTCGTTCTTCTCACGTTCAACGAAAATGGAAACAATGGACGAGGAGAGAGACAAGTTGATATTTATACAACACTCTCATCTCTTTACACACACGGATCTCGAGGCTAATCTTGTGACTCCTCTTCATCCCTTCCACCAACTCTAACACACTAACTTGACTTCAATGGGTGACTTAAACTTCAAAATCGCTCCATTTCTCGCTCAAAACACGTGTTCTCGGACCCGTTTCAACTCACAAGTCGCACCGCGTGCGTTCTCGAACATAACCTCGCTCCCGCATTTTATTTAATTATTTATTATTTTCGATAATTCACTAATTATCATTTTGATGTTTAATTATTCGTATTATACCCTAAATTTCCCTTTTTCCTAGCCGAGTCTTAAACAGAAAGTTGTGGCTATTAATAAATGAAAACCATGCACTAGGACATACAGTGTTCTCATTTGGGTATAAATAATAATACAAAAATCACAGAAAAATAAAATATACCTCTGTGTCGACTCCCGAGGCTTGAGTAATATGACAGATCACGACAAGTAGGTCATGGTCCTATAAAATACAACATGTGTCACCAATTAAATTTGAGGGTCGTTATAGTTTCTCTCTTGAGATGGCGATGTTTCCTTCAATATGAAGGATAGTTTTTTTCACGGTTGTGTGGAATTTTCTTCTCTTTTTCTCTTTTCTTCTTTGTATATTTGTGTTCCATCATATTTCCAATGTCTTAATGGATTTTTTTGATCTGGCAAGACTCTGTGCTTCACTGGATGATTCTGATAGTATTTGTATTAAGATGGGGAAAGACATCTTAAATGATGGTATTTCAAAGCATTAGAATTCCTTAGTCGAAAAGGTTATTGGCAACAGGATGGTGAGTCGGGATGGGTTTATCAAGACTTTCAAAGAAGACTACTTATGCGTTTGATATTGAACTTATTGCACGAGATAATCTCTTTGTGTTTCATTTTAAAACAAGGGATGATCGCAAAAAGATTTTCTCTGGAGGCCTTTAGGCATTTGATAAACAATTATTGGTTCTTGTTAAAACCCACGGGGATTGGGGAAATTTCTCATATGGATTCGGCTTTCTGGATCCAATTACATAATGTTCCTTTGGCATGTATTGTTGGTGATTTGGGGTTCATGCGCAGCGGAGATTTCAAAACTATTTTGAGAAAAACCCCAACAAGATCCGAATCTGATTCCATTAAAACATGTTTAGACTATGAAAACTAAATCATACCTCAGTAGCAATGTACCTTTCTGAAGGTTAATCGATCTCTAAGGTGCTGCCAACGACGAACGCCCTCTATCAGCAGTCCACACATGAACGACGACCGAGATTTGAAGTGCTAGCTTCGAGAGAATACCAAACTTTTTAGTTTCTCTCCAAAACGATCCAGAGCATACCAAAACCCTAAGTCGTTTCTTAAAATGAAAATAGAGTTTCAGCCCTTTTTAATCTTTCTTGTACTTGTATTCTAACTCAAAACGTCTATTTATACAACCCTTGTATATAGATGGTTAAGTAAATTACACATATACCCTTACTTAAAGAGGTATAAGGGTAATATACTACAAGGACGTTTCTGTCATGAATTTTATCATATAAAATTCATTCTTCCTAATCATTTTAAAATCTCGCAAAACCATTCTTAGTGTGCAACCCAATAGGCTCATACAACATTGGCAGTGTACCAAAACACATTTTGGTATACAAGTCATAAGCGGCCTCTAGCAAGACATTATGACTACCCAAGTTGTACGAATATCAAATCGATACAACCTAATCAATAGTGTACATAACATCCTTTTGTCACACGATATCATTTTGATCAAACATAAGGCATGGAATTGTAATCCAACATGTTCAATCGTACTAGATCTCTAGGTAGACTGAAAACATCCAAGTGACATTGATCAATATCAATTCACTTAGACTAGGCCTTTTAACAGTCTAACACATCGAGGGATCCACTGGATATCTCTCTCTATATGAGAGGGAAAAATTCTATCTCGATTACACAACTTCACCACATTATTCACACAATAACCAATCACAACCTTTATAATCGTCCGGTTAAAGACAACGTTTGATTGCGTCAAATCACTGTATTCATAATGTTGAAGTCTCTGGTAATCTCAAGTTAGAGGACTGAATAATATACATATTATGAGAAAAAACTATGACTTAATCCATGTGATGTTCTCATAGCGGGTCGGTCCAGTACTTTATTCCCTAACAAGTACTCATGATCTTGATTCGTATTCTTATACGTATGATCATCGAATGATCATTAATCAAGACTGACACTAGTCTTAATTCATTATAATGTAAACATGCAAATCAATTATAATAAACAAGCAAATGAAATCCTCTATTTTATTAACTAAAATGTATTTATAAAGACTATTAATGGATTGACCTAGGGCACATTTCCCAACATGTATGACCAAGAAAATAGCTCTCTTTTTAGAAGGGCTACTGGGAGATGTTGAAGATATGACTTGGGGGTTCTTGGTGACTGTGATGGAAAACTTATTCATATCCGTGTTAACATTGATATTAAAGAAGCTCTTACAAAAGGTTTAAAAGTATATATTGAGGAAGTTAAGAAAGATGTTCTGATGATGTTCAATATGAACGTCTCCCAAATTTATGTTTTCATTGTGGTAAGATTAGGCATAAGTATAGGGAGTGTTCTACTCTTGATGGCTAACCAATAAACCCATCCTCCTTCAAATATGGGGATTTTCTAAGGGCCAAACCTCTTGTATACCATTGTAGGCAGAAGTTTAATGAAAAATCTGAGTTTTTTAATTCTACTGGTTCTAATGAGGTTAGGGGAATTTCAGATCGACTATGTGTGGTCGGTGGGGTGGTGCTAGGGGTGGCTTTTCCTCCTCCAAGGGAATTTGAATTCAACCAGATCCGATTTTTGCGGATGATGCTGTTGAACTAAATTTAGTAATTGCCACGCATCGTGGACCGACTTCTTTGGGGGATATAGATCAGGGGGGCCAACCGAGTGAGATCTCAACGTATATGTTGGAGGCAATGTGCCTGATCTAATGCCTAATATTTCGATCTCTTCCCTTCCGAGCAGTTACAAAAGTGGTGTCATGTTTTCTCTTGTTAGGCCTTTGAATGCTTTTCAAGCCCACTCACATACCATTTCTCTCGAGTTTGTGTCTGTCTACCCCCTCCACTAATATTCTTACCCTCGGAATACTGCCTTTGCTGTTGTGCAGGTCTAGTAGCCTGTGGTGGTTGACTAGTAAAACTCTGTGCAGGTACTGGTGCAATCATTGTAGTCCGTGCAGGTCGTGGTGGTGGAGCAACTGAACCACTACTCTGGGCTCTCACTGTCCCTGAAACCCTATCTATTCTTCCTTCTCTTCCTATCCTGTCGTCCCTCAAAACATGTCTCCTGCCTAACAGGTTTAATCTCTTATGGGTGCGTACGTAGATACCCCTCCCTAGCTAAGCTCCTCTCATAAGCTCACTGTATAGTCTATAGCTCTGTGGAGACTACAACACCTCCAATATCTAGTAAGGACCACTTAGCGAAATAATAGACTCTGTTAGTCTCACTATCTGCTGAACCCCCAGATAGGGTAGCAACTGCAGATACCGACCCATATAGTCCATGACAGACTCGTCTGCAAGTTGTCGAATCGTGGAGAACTCGTTCCTCTTCGCTCTCAAAACTATAGGAGGAAAATACTTCAGGTTAAATTGGGTTTTGAACTATATCCAGTCATTCGACACCCCTCTAGTAAACACAATCGTAGTCCACCAGTCATCAGCCTCCCCAAACAACATAGAAGATGAAATCGAGGCTCACATATGCTCCTTTATCGCAATGATACTATGCACTTTCTCGTGGCTCTTCAAGAACATCTCTACAACCACCAGATCTGTACACCCAAAGAACTCCTTGGGGTTATGCCTCTTGAACTCCCTCAACTGTCTAGCCTCCGTCGTGGCCCTAATGCTCTCTTTCTATTGGAGCAGTGCACTGTGTTGGTTTGAACAAGAGGTAATGTAGGCACTACCTCAACTGTGCCGGTGGTAACACAACAGTCTCCGGCATCACTGCAATAGTCATAGAGAGCAGTGGATGTAGCAACTATTGGTGTTTCCATCTCTTGAGTAGCAGGAACTCCTAAAGTAGATGGTGGTGATGGCGTAGCAGCAATTGACGTCCTCAAAATCCTCGAAACCTCCTCCAACCTCTGATCCTGAGTAGATACCCATTTTGTTAATGCCTGAAAATCCTCGGCATTGATCACTCGAGGACCAACAGCCCCACTATCATTATTGGGCTATGTCTGATCTGTCATCGCGATCTGAAATAGACAACGATACCCAAATTAGTCAATAGCTACCGATATAATATAGTACATCAAAACAAATATAACATATAGAATCAAGTTTTATTTTTCCCCCAACTCACCTCACTTCCCAACTAAACCTTAACTTAAGATTATATGGTTCCACTCTATGTTCCAACTATTTCCTATTTCGCTGGTTTGTATTTTATGTTGGTTGTAAGGTAAATCAAGAGTCAAATATGCTCTGATACCAATTATGACGACCCCAGTTCCCCATAAAATTGGGCCCCGCCTGGCCTAGACCAACGTGGACCCCCGAGCCCTTACTCGCAAAGTCTACGAATTCTAATCAGCCTCACATCCTCTTATACGTTATCAATTAATCATTTAAATACGTGAGTTATAGGATTATAAAATTATAGGAAATTCGCAGTGGAAATTACTATAATTAACTATAACTAGTAAATGGATATCAGAAAAATTAGATAATCTATCATATGGAAACCCTGAGAAATGGATAAAAACATGCATGTCTGGTGATCAAGCTAAGTAAAGCGATCATACATGATATCTCTAACCTCTCAAACCCCAATACATGTCCCATTGTTTAACAAAACATAATATACATTAATCACAGTCAAAATAACAAAACCTACACCGAGTAAAGGAAATGATCGCTCCGAGAGTCTTAGAGGATATCACCTAGTATCAACTCCTTCCCCTTGCTCGTCTCTGTTCTATCTGCACCACCGTCACAAACTAGACGGTGAGTGCTTAAAAAAGAGAAAGTAATACCAGAAGAAACTAAACAGTAATTCAAGATTTATCAAATAAATAGTCCAAGTATCATACGGTATTGAAATGCAGAAAATGTAACAAATAACATGATAAACAGACTGATAAGTTGAACAACGAAATTTTAAGTGTCTCAGAATCAAAGAAGGCCCATAAGTGTTCAAAATCAATGCAGTATGCAGCACCACATTTATAGTCACTATTGTGACCAACAAACTATAGACACCGCAGCGTCTAAACAATCCAATACTCAGGGTATAACTCGCTAACAGTGGGGTAGAACAACACAATCGCAAAAGTGTTCATGTTTACCACTCATATGAACTCAAAAGTACCTTCGTAACTTACTTATGCCAAGACACCAACCAACAAAATAAGAACGGAATTCCAACGAAGGCTTAATTCAAAATAATTGACAATAAATGGATGATAAATTAATACAAACTTCCTATCTGGCTTACAATCGTACGATAACGTACCTCAATTAATCGAAAACCTCCGATCCTCGCATACCTCCACTATCCCACTCGAATTCTCAAAGTTTGTAAATTGATCCAAATTTGCAAATTCTATTAATATCATTCTAATTTACACAAATTTTCATAATTATCAAATTAATGTAATTAGATTAATTTTTGGGGTATTGGGTCGTATTCGACCCAATTGGATTCCCGAGAGATCCCAAAATTTTCTAAAATTTTTAGAAAATTGGTCTCTGTGAACAGTGTCACGCCGCCAAGACGTTGTTAGCTTAGGCGGCGTCTCCACGGCGTGGAGATGAAACCATTTGCCCAATTCGTATGTGGGTGACGTCGTGACCCTGTTGTTCTAGACGATGTCACCACAACGTATTTCCTGATTTTTGTTTGTTTGCCTTTGCTCGAGACATCTATGAGTAGTGCCGTGGGAAATACTCCTCACGACGTCCTCGCAGCGTGTTCAACAAAACAACTCATTCTGGGATTTTTGAAACACCAACTCGAGTCGCCACATTTCGAGTCTATCCCAAACCTTTCGGGACATCCATGACAACTTAAAACCCAACTCCCTTTGCGTCAAAACCCCAACAAAACACTCCGATTTGAAAATAACTCCAAATTTCTTCAAAAATTTCAAAAATTCCAATTCACTTAAAAACCATAAACCAACCACCAATTCATCAATAAAACAATCCCTTGATCCAAAATCCATCAATCAAAATCAATTTCCAACATTTTTCCAAAAATTTGTCCGAAACCGTCGCGATGAAAACCCACAAAATTAACGCCAAAACGTGCACAAACATGCAAGGAGTAGAATTCCTACCTTTTTACAAGTATTGGGTTGATCCACGGTGTCGCAACGTGTTCGCAAACCCTCGAAACCCAATCTCTCGTTCTCCTTTGCACGTTTAACGAAAATGGAAACAATGAGAGAGAAAAGTTGATATTTATACAACACTCTCATCTCTTCACACACACGGATCTCGAGGCTAATCTTGTGGCTCCTCTTCATCCCTTCCACCATTTCTAACACACTTACTTGATTTCAATGGGTGACTTAAACTTCAAAACCGTTCCATTTCTCATTCAAACCACGTGTTCTCGGACCCGTTTCAACTCACAAGTCGCACCGCGTACGTTCCCGGACATAACCTCGCTCCCACATTTTATTTAATTATTTATTATTTTTGATAATTCACTAATTATCATTTCCTAGTGTTAAATTATCCGTATTATACCCTAAATTTTTATTTTTCCTAGCCGAATCTCATACAGAAAGTTGTGACAATTAATAAACGAAAACCACGCACTAGGACACAAGTGTTCTCATTTGGGTATAAATAATAATACAAACATCACAAAAAAATAAAATATACCTCAGTGTCGACTCCCGAGGCTTGAGTAATATGACATATCATGACAGGTAGGTCACGGTCCTGTAAAACACGACATGTGTTACCAATTAAATTTGAGAGTCGTTACAGCTTCTTTACGTGAGATGGCGATATTGTTTCCTTCAACGTGAAGGATAGTTTTTTCCATGGCTGTGTGGAATTTTCTTCTCTATTTCTGTTTTCTTCTTTGTATATTTGTGTTCCATCATATTTCCAATGTCTTAATGGATTTGTTTGATCTGGCAAGACTTTGTGCATCATACGATGATTCTGATAGTATTTGTATTAAGATGGGGAAAGACATCTTGGCTGATGGTATTTCAAAGCATTAGAATTCCTTAGTTGAAAAGGTTATTGGCAACAGGATGGTGAGTCGGGATGGGTTTATCAAGACTTTCAAAGAAGACTACTTATGCGTTTGATATTGAACTTATTGCACGAGATAATCTCTTTGTGTTTCATTTTAAAACAATGGATGATCGCAAAAAGATTTTCTCTAGAGGCCTTTAGGCATTTGATAAACAATTATTGGTTCTTGTTAAACCCACGGGGATTGGGGAAATTTCTCATATGGATTTCTCACATTCGGCTTTCTGGATCCATTTACATAATGTTCCTTTGGCATGTATGACCAAGAAAGCAACTCTCTTTTTAGAGGGCTACTGGGAGATGTTGAAGATATGACTTGGGGTTCTTGGTGAGTGATGGAAAATTTATTCGTATCGTGTCAACATTGATATTAAAGAAACTCTTACAAAAGGTTTAAAAGTATATATTGAGGAAGTTAAGAAAGAGGTTCTGATGATTGTTCAATATGAACGTCTCCCATATTTCTGTTTTCATTATGGTAAGATTGGGCATAAGTATAGGGAGTGTTCTGCTCTTGATGGCCAACCAATAAACCCATCCTCTTTCAAATATGGGGATTTTCTAAGGGCCAAACTGCATATATACCATCGTGGGCAGAAGTTTAATGAAAAATCTGAGTTTTTTAATTCTACTAGTTCTAATGAGGCTAGGGGAATTTCAGTATCGACTATGTGTGGCCGGTGGGGTGGTGCTAGGGGTGGATTTCTCATCCGCAATCAATGAGTATCCTCTATTGTAATATGCAGGGATTAGGTAATCTCTGCACAAGAATTTCCTTACAAAAGTTGTAAACAATTCCTAATTTAGTTTTTCTTCTGGAAACTAAACTTTTTGGTGATAAGCTTGATGCAGTAAAGTGGGAACTTGGCTATTCTAATTGTTTTCATGTTGACTTTGTTGGTAAAAGTGGTGGCCTTGCTTTTTCTGGGTTGATGAATAGGATGTGGTAATTCATAACTATTCAAAAGGTCATGTGGATTGTATCATTACTATGCCAGATGGATTTATCAGGCGGTTCACTGGTTTTTATGGTGATCCAAGGAAGGAAGATAGGCATCATTTTTGGACTCTTCTATCTCGCTTATACTCCATGAGCACTTTACATTGGGTATGTGGGGAAGATTTTAATGAAGTCCTTAGTCCTCTTAAGAAGATGGTGGAAATGATAAGGCCATTCAGCAAATTCTAGCTTTCCAGTATGTGACCTCATCTTGTGGTCTCTCAGATTTGGGGTTTCAGGGGCCCCAAATGACTTGGAATAATAAGCGAGATGGGATAACAAATATGCAACAGAGACTTGATCATTTTCTAGCTAATATGGACTGGATGGATACATTTCAGATAGCACATGTGCGCCATTTGGATTTCTCTAAGTCGAATCATCGACCCATTATGCTACATCTGAAAGTAAGTGGTCGTTATTCGACAGGAAATAGGGGGCATAATAATTTCAAGTTTGAGCTTTACTGGACGAGATTTGAGGAATGTAAAGATATTGTCTCCATGCATTGGGGTTCCAACAGTTCAGTACTCATCACTTCTTGCCAATGTGGGTGTTTCTCTTGCCTAATTATGCCAGAGAATTTAAAAAATGGAGCTCTATTACCTTTGGAAAGCTGCAGGATGATATTAATAAGAAGAAAAAGTGCCTACAGGAATTACATCCTAATTCTAATCAAATTGGTGTTATGACTCAAATTAAGAAGCTAGAGGATGACCTTAAAAGACTCCTGTATTTGGAGGAAATGCACTGGAAACAAAGATCTAGAGTTGAATGGCTCAGAGAGGGAGACCAGAATACAAAATACTTTCATCACAAAGCCAAACATAGAAGAGCAAAGAAAACCATTTTCAAGATTAAAGATGAAAGTGGAAACATGGTTGAAGAAACTGAACATATTGCTAAGGTATTTATTTGAGTGCTCCTATGTGAAATTATTTTCATCTAATCATCCCTCTTCTAATGATATGGATCTAGGTAGAACACATATTGGAAGCAGGCTGTCATAGACCCAATATGAGATGTTTTCTCGTCCTTCCACAAAAGAGGAGATTGAAGTGGCTCTTTTTGCAATGGGTCCTATAAAAGCCCCTGGTCCAGATGGTTACCATGCGCTTTTCTATCAGAAGCGCTAGGATGTTGTGGGTAGAGTTATTTCAGATGCCTGCCTTGATGTTTTACATAATGGAGGGACTCTTCATGGCAATAATCATACCAATATAGTCCTCATCCCTAAGAAGAAGAATCATGTTGAGGTTGGTGACTATCGGTCGATAAGCTTATGTAATGTGGTGTATAAGATCATCATCACTAAGACTCTTACTCAACGATTCAAGCCTATTATTGGGTCTCTTATTGCGGAGAACCAAAGTGCATTTGTACCAAGAAAACAAGTTAGTGATAACATTATGATTGCCTTTGAGATGTTACACTCTTTGCATAAAAAAAAAAAGTAAATATGGTTCTATGGCTGTGACGATTGATATGAGTAAAGCTTATGATAGGGTAGAATGGTCCTTTCTTATTGTTGTGTTGAAGAAGATGGGATTTCCTTCTCAATGGACATAGATCATTTGGGAGTGTATATCTATTCCTACCTATTCTTTTTCCCTCAATGGTGGTACGTATGGGTATATTACTCCCTCCCGAGGGCTCAGGTTGGGTTGTCTACTCTCTCCATGTTAGATCAGGGGAATTGCAAAGACTTCAAAGCGTGTAACACTGCCACTTTCCTAAAGGAAGTTTTGCTCTCTACATTGCAAGAGTCAGCAAATATCCTAAAGGATACGATGAAGTATACCCACCTTTCACTTTGCAGTAGTGAAAGATGAAAAACAAGAGCAATTGCTGGTGAATTTCGAGATGATTTCTTCCTCCCCAAACCTCCCCTTTCATAGAGCACTAGTCATGACCAGTTAGAGTGAAAATGGGGTAGTGGAACAGTCAAGCATTGATGCAATGGAATAATGGAGCAATCAAGCATTGATGCAATGGAGTAGTGGAGCAGTAATTCCTTAATGGAGAGCAGTTTCAACTGCACCCACTAAGCCACTCTACTAACTACCCATTTAATCTCGAAAATGGTAAAAATTAATGGTAAAAATTTTTACCCATGGTTAGCTAACACACATATGCACGCACACGCACGTGCCTCGTGCTAAGTGCGCCTATAAAAACGCCTAAAATGCGTCATATGCGCCGCGCCGCGCGCGCGTGTGGCTCATTGAGCATAGCACTTGTATTTTATTTTACACACACTATGGTGCAAGAGTACATATATACTCTTTAAACTTGAAGTTCCTAACCAATGTGGGACTAAACATTTAATTTGAAAATGTTAAACAATCCCCCGCCATTTTCAAAATACTCAGATCATTCAATCCACGAAATCTCAAACATTATATGCATAACTAATGGTATCTTGCGATTTGAACCACTAACTTGTGTAAAGTTCATTACATCACATTAGAATTACATGGTAGATACACTTTGAACCAATGAATCTATTCGATATGTAGCATAAACATATCACGCATATAACTTACACCAGCAAATAGTCATAAATATCCTGACACATTCAACATTGGCCTTGTGTCCCGTATCTTCTCGTGAATGTCTTTGGAGCCAAGCCCTTGAACTCCTTGAAGTGGCCGCACTTCACATCTACATAGGTAGTATCCATTCTAGTACCCCGCATTTAAGCACCTTTAGAAGATTATTAAGAGATCATCTCAACCTCCTCTCTTTACATGCAGGTACCGAGCATTAACAACCTTAGGATGGTTATTAAAATTTAGTGCTCACAGTCACACTTATAATGAAATTGACTGCATTGAACTCAAGACTTAACGTAATATTAGGTGTCGAGTTGAGGTTCCACTATTGGTGACTTGTAATTTATGGGCTTGAGACCCATCCCCCTTGATGTTTTATTCACCAAGTCTCTTGGCAATCCTTTAGTAAGGGGATCTGCTAAATTTTGACTAGATTTCACATAGTCAATCGTGATAACTCCTCTTGTTATCAATTCTCTGACATAACTATGTCTCAGTCCAATATGTCTGGACTTTCCGTTGTACATTTGGCTATAAGCTCTTGCCAATGTGGCCTGACTATCACAATGGATAGAGATTGGAGCTACCGGTTTAGGCCATAATGGTATCTCGTGTAATAATTCATGTAGCCATTCAGCTTCTTTTGAAGCTGAGGCCAATGCAATAAACTCCGATTCCATGGTAGAACCAGCCATTAAAGTTTGCTTCTTTGAAGCCCACGAGATTGCACCTCCAGCAAGTGTGAAAATCCACCCACTTGTGGATGCATGATTTTGATCTTTCACAATCCAACTTGCATCTGAAAATCCTTCTAATACCGAAGGATATCCACTATAGCATAAACCATAGTTAATTGTTTTCTTCAGATATTTCAAAACTCTTCGAATTGCAAACCAATGTAACTCACTTGGATTAATTGTAAATCTGCTTAACTTGCCTATTGCCAAGGCAATATCTGGCCTAGTACATGTCATTGTAGACATTAAACATCCAATTAATCTAGAATACTCCAGTTGTGAAACTGGATTGACTGTATTTTTCACTAGCTCAATACTTGAATCTAGTGGGGTAGAAATTGGGGCACAATTTAAGTGATTGAGTCTATTGAGAACTTTCTCAATATAATGAGATTGAGATAGAATAATACTCCCTTCATCTTTTACAATTTGAATTTCGAGTATGACATCAGCTTGCCCCATATCTTTCATTTCAAACTGGCTTGAAAGAAACCTTTTGGTCAACTGAACTTGTTCCAAGTTAGTTCTAAAAATCAGTATGTCATCTACGTAAAGACAGATAATGACACCATTGCCTTTTCCATCAAACTTGCTATATACACATTTATCAAATTCATTTATTTTGAATCCAAAAGAAAGTACAACCTGGTCAAATTTTTGGTGCCACTATTTTGGTGCTTGCTTTAAACCGTACAATGATTTTCGCAATCTACACACTTTATTCTCATGACCGGGCATAATAAACCCTTCAGGTTGTTCCATGTATATTTCCTCATCCAACTCTCCATTTAGGAACGTTGTTTTAACGTCCATTTGGTGGATGACCAGCTTGTTTATGGCTGCAATTGCAATAAGCAATCTGATAGTAGCAATTCTAGCTACCGGTGAATAGGTATCGAAATAGTCTATTCCATGCTTTTGGGTGAAACCCTTAGCAACCAGGTCTCACTTTGTGTTTTTCAATGGATCCATCAACTCTTCTTTTCCTTTTGAAGAGAAATTTACATTTAATGGGTTTACACCCAGGAGGTAGATCAACTAGCTCCCAAGTGTTATTTCCCATTATTGAATCCATCTCATCATTTAATGCCTCTTTCCAAAATTTCGCATCTCTTTCTTTCATTGCCTCCTCTACTGTTTGAGGATCGCATCTGTATTAAAACAATATGGAATTTGTCTAGTTACTGTTTCTATACTTCCTTCAACTAGGAATGTATAGAAATCAGAACCAAATGACTTAATTTTCCGAGCTCGTTTGCTCCTTCGAAGTTCAGGAACTTCTACTATTTCTTTGTTATTTTCAATTTCTATGACTTCCTTCCCTTTTTGGTTTTCTTCAGGAATACTTTTAGTAACAGATTTAAATCTTGTCTCGTCAAAGATTGCATCCCTTGATTCAATTACAGTGTTTACTGAAATCGAATTATTAGGCTCAATTATCATGAACCTATATGCCTTACTATGTTGTGCATATCCAATAAATATGCACTCCACTCCCCTTTCACCCAATTTCCTCTTTTTGGGTTTATGTACTTTTACTACTGCTCTACAGCCCCAAACTCTTAAATAATTAAGATTTGGTTTTCACTTATTCCAAAGCTCATATGGGGTGACTTTATTCCTCTTTTGTGGAATTATGTTCAAAATATGGCATGCAGTCAGCAATGCCTCTCCCCAAAATCCGCTACTCAAACCAAAGTTTGATAGCATAGCATTAACCATTTCGGTTAAAACACGATTTTTACGCTCAGCCACACCATTTTGTTGTGGTGTATAAGGGGCAGTAGTCTCATGGACTATTCCAGTGGATTCAAAGTACTTTGGATCATAGTACTCTCCTCCCCTATCAGACCTTAAACATTTTATAAAGGTCTCACATTGTAATTCAGTTTCTGCCTTATAGGCCCGAAACTTAACCATTGCCTCGATCTTTGGAATGCAACAAATAAACATAACAATACCTACTATAATCATCAATAAATGTTATAAAATATTTATTGCCTCCTATAGATGGTGTACTATGTATGTCACATACATCAGAATGTATTAAGTCTAACAACTTTGAATTTCTTTCAACATTAGGAAATGGATTTCTAGTTATTTTTGTTTTCATGCATGTATTGCAATTTCCTTCATATTTATCAAAATAAGGTAGTAATTCCAGATTTACCATATCATATAATTTTCTGAAATGAACAAGTCCTAATCTATGATGCCATAAAAATGAAGAAGACTCAACAAGATACGCAGAAACAACATTCTTATTAGATAAAGTGATTACATTGAGCTTAAACATGCCCTCATAAGCATACCCCTTCCCTACATATACCCCTCCCTTGGAGAGTACAAACTTGTCAGCCTCAAAGACAAGCCTAAATCCAAACTTATTCAAAAGACCACCCGACACAAGATTCTTCCTCACTTCTGGTGCATAATACACATTAGTGAGTGTTACAATTTTGCCAGAAGTAAACTTCAGATCAACACTACCTATGCCTTTAACAGGGACAATAGCATCATTTCCCATGTACAGGACAATATTTTCATCTACTGCCTCCATGGTCTTAAAGAACCTCTTGTTCTTGCAGACATGTCGAGTAGCACCAAAATCAACCCACCAAGCCATATCATTTTCAACGACATTGATTTCAGATATCATAGCAATGAGATCATCATTGTTGTTACCTGCACCTTTGGCAGCGCTAGAGGAATCATGATTTTTTCTTTGCTTCCTCTTCCAATGATGACATTCGGACTTGAGGTGGCCATCTTTCCCGCAGAACCAACAAGTGACTTTCTGCTTCCTTTGATTCTGGTTTTGGTTGTTCGGTTTTCCCGAACAATTAGGCTTTTTGAAACCACTAGGCTTGTTAGGCCTGTTCAGCAGGGGCTTTTTGAACTTAGCCGCTTCCATCACATGCACCTTTGAAATTTCCTGAGCATTCTGCTCTTTTTCATTTTCCCGCATGCGACAATCCTCTTCTACACGAAGATGGTTAGCAAGTTCATCAAGAGATATGTCCTCTTTTTTATGTTTAAGAGTTCGTTTGAACTCCTTCCAAGATGGGGGCAGTTTTCAATAATAGAAGACACAACAATTGTTTCATCCAGGATAAGATTGTGTTGAGAGAAATTATTTCTAATCCTCTCAACTTCACATAATTATTCCATGACAGACCTTTCATCAACCATTTTAAAATTAATAAACTTTGATATAAGTAATTTCTTACTTGTCACATCCTCCTTATGGTACCTTGCCTCTAATTTCTCCCACAGCTCCTTGGTAGAGGGGACGTCATGGTAAAGGTCGAACAGTGAGTCCTTCATGGCATTCAGAATGTGACCTCTGCAGGTGTGGTCATCCGTCTCCCATTTCTGCCTCTTCCTGATCTGCTCGACAGTTTCATCGTTGGACTCCATAGGTTTTGGTGTATCCAAAACATACACCAGATGAAGAGCCACCAGCAGGAAATGTGCTCGCTTCTGCCACCTCAGGAAATCGCCTCCATCGAAGCGATCCAACTTCACAATGTTAGCCGACAGTTCTTTGATTGAAGCCATTGCAATGACAGACAAAAACTTCCTTTAGATTGTTAGATCAGGGGAATTGCAAAGACTTCAAAGCATGTAACACTGCCACTTTTCTAAAGGAAGTTTTGCTATCTACATTGCAAGAGTCAGCAAATATCCTAAAGGATACGATGAAGTATACCCACCTTTCACTTTACAGTAGTGAAAGATGAAAAACAAGAGCAATTGCTGGTGAATTTCGAGATGATTTCTTCCTCCCCAAACCTCCCCTTTTATAGAGCACTGGTCATGACCAGTTAGAGTAAAAATGGGGTAGTGGAGTAGTGGAACAGTCAAGCATTGATGCAATGGAATAATGGAGCAGTCAAGCATTGATGCAATAGAGTAGTGGAGCAGTAATTCCTTAATGGAGAGCACTTTCAACTGCACCCACTATGCCACTCTACTAACTACCCATTTAATCTCGAAAATGGTAAAAATTAATGGTAAAAATTTTTACCCATGGTTAGCTAACACACATATGCACGCACACGCACGTGCCTCATGCTAAGTGCGCCTATAAAAGCGCCTAAAATGCGTCATATGCGCCGCGCGCGCGCGTGTGGCTCACCGAGCATAGCACTTGTATTTTATTTTACACACACTATGGTGCAAGAGTACATATATACTCTTTAAACTTGAAGTTCCTAACCAATGTGGGACTAAACATTTAATTTTAAAATGTTCAACACTCCATACCTCTTTTTGTTTTGTGTTGAAGCTCTGTCCTCCCTTCTTACATATGCTAATGATTCTGGTCAGTTGGGAGGTTTGAGGTGTTCTCGGTATGGGTATATGTTAGATTATCTTTTCCTAATTAATCTCTATTATATGTAACCCATATTATGTTGTTACGTACTTCATGTTTTGGGCTCACAACTTGATGGTAGTTAGGGCATAATTGTTTTGAATACGTGGGTTTTAATTCCATCCCCTCTTTCTTCAAATTAAACGGACCTCAATAACTGTAAAACAGTTATTGGGATATGATTTATTTAAAACCGCATTGAGATCTCACCATAAAAGATAGTGGTATTACGGAAGAAGGAAGAGAGGGGAAAATTATTCTTAAGTTTATTGGCAATGGAAGGAGGTATGTTTATATTTTATGATTTATGATTGAATTAAAAGTGTTATATAGATCAGAAAAGACAACATTGGTATCAGAGCTTGGTTAAACACTTTTCATTCAACAGAGTGGTTTAAGTCGATGTTTAATTCCCGCAGTATAGATCAATACTTTGATCGACTTAACTTTGTGTTTTTGGGTATATTGCCTTTTTTTGTATATTGTATTTTCCTATTCCGATGCCAATATATTTGGCGTTAAAGAATTTGGATCTATAATAAATTGATATATATGCCGTTGGATTCTCGGATGAACTAAAAATTTGGGTTTTATTTATATACATGCGTTGTGTACTATTTGTTTGTTTTGGTACAAATTATTTCCTACAAAGTATGTGCATGGCTTAATCTTTCCTATTTGTTAGTGTTGATTAACATAATAGTTTATTTATTCCTTATTAAAGTAATTATTCACGTTGAGGATGCTATTTGCCACGTTTGACTTTTGGAATTAAAAACACTTAGGCAATGAATATGTATATATATATATATATAATTTAATAGTCACATTATTAATTGATTAATTTATTGTCATGCATGTATACATATGATTGGCATGTATATCTTGATTAAAATAATAATAATAAAATTAAAGTATGCTTAATTAAATGTTTATTTAATGAAAAGCTTGTTAGTCACCAAAGTGGCCTAGCTTGAATAGATGTTAAATATTTAATTAAGACCAATTAATTATAACGCTAGGAGGTCACCCAAAGGTGGATCATTGCTTATAATTAATGAAACTTAAGAGATTTATCTTCATACGTAATTAAAATAGGTATGTTTTATCCAAAGATATCTTACTTATTTTCCTAAGTATGATTGATTGTCTATAAAAGTATGCTTATTGAGAATTTGATATAGCATGAATTATGTATTAAAGTATCACCCAAAGGTGAACTTAAATACATAATAAAAGTATTGTATGTCTGAATCTATTAGATTTAACTCAAAGCATTAATGTGAATAATTTTGTTATATTTGCAGCGTCCTCTAATATGTTTGCTTTGGGTAATATGGTAGTTAAGTTCAATGGGCTTAACTACAATGATTGGTCTGAACAGATCCAGTTTCAACTAGGTGTAATAGACCTTGACCTGACAATCATTGTAGACGAAAAGCCCGCGGCCATTACTGAGGTCAGCTCCGAAGAGGAAAAGTCTTTATATGAGGCTTGGGAGCGGTCTAATAGGCTAAGTTTGAATTTGATGCGAATGACGATTGTAGAAAATGTCAAACCATCTATGCCCAAGACAAGCGATGCAAAGGAATTCATGATCCAACTAAAAAAGTACTCACAATCGGACATTGCTGACAAGTCCATTGTGGGAAGCTTGATGAGTGAGTTGACCACTAAGAAATTTGAGTGGTCACAACCCCATCCATGATCATGTGACTAGTATGTCTAATTTGGCAGCGAAGCTCAAGGCAATGGTTATGGACATGAGTGAATCATTTCTGGTTCAGTTCATTATTAATTCCCTTCCTCCTGAGTTTGGTCAGTTCCAGGTGAATACAACACCATAAAAAAAATGGAACTTGCAAGAAATCAAGGCCATGCTCGTACAAGAGAAAGGGAGATTAAGGAAACTGAAGAGTCACTCAGTTCATCTCACTATGCATGATGGAGCTAATAGCAGCAAGGCTATCCCAGGAAGGAAGGACAGAAAGAAGGACAAAGCCCCAATGAAAGTTCATGAGGGTCGAATCTATAAGGAGCTGAGGTGTCACTTCTGTAGGAAGAGAGGACACTTCAAGAAAGACTATCCGAAACAAAAGGTAAGGTTTGAGAAGAAAGGTATACATTACATTTCTGTATGTTTTGAATCAAACTTAATTGAAGTGCCTAATAATACCTGGTGGCTTGATACTGGTGCAACTACTCATGTTTCACATATTATGTAGGGATTCCTTTCAATCCATCCCATAAGCGAAACTGAACAATTCTTATTTATGGGAACAGAATGAAGGCACGCATAGAAGGGATCGGGACTTACAGATTAATCCTCGATACCGGATACTTTTTGGATTTAGAAAAGTGTCTTTATGTTCCTGAATGTTCAAGGAACCTCGTTTCTGTATCAAGATTGGATTGTGTAGGTTTTAATTTAAAGATTGGAAACAGTTGTTTTAGTTTATTTAAACAAAAATACTATTATGGTTCTGGTATTTTAATTGACAACTTATATCATTTCAATCTTGATAGTATGTTTGTTGAATCCTTGTTTAATGTTGAGCATGTTATTGGAAATAAATGTAGTGCAGATGATGAGTGCTCTACTTTTCTTTGGCATCAAAGATTAGGTCACATATCCAAAGAAAGAGTAAAGAGGTTAGTGAAAAGTAATATCTTACCTCAATTGAATTTTGTTGACTGGGATGTATGTGTGGATTGCATTAAGGGAAAGCAAACCAAACATATATCAAAACATCTCGCCCGCCACAAGAAGCAGTGAGCCTCTTGAATTGATACACACCGATATTTGTGGTCCTTTTGATGCTCCATCTTGGAGTGGTCAAAAGTATTTTATCACCTTTATTGATGATTACTCACGATATTGTTATCTATACTTATTGCATGAAAAGTCTCAATCAGTGGACATTTTAGAAGTGTTCATTAATGAGGTAAAAAGGCAGCTAGATAGAAAGGTAAAAGTGGCGAGATCTAATAGAGGTGGTGAATAATTTGGAAAGTATGATGAAAGTGGACAATGTCCAGGTCCATTTGCAGATTTCCTTAAAAGGCGAGGTATTTGTGCACAATACACAATGCCTGGTACACCTCAACAAAATGGTGTAGCTAAAAGGCGAAACCGTACTCTTATGGATATGGTTAGGAGTATGTTAAGATGTAACACTATATCTTCATCATTGTGGATGCATGCCTTAAAGACTGCCGCATATCTGCTGAATAGGGTTCCTAGTAAATCAGTTCCTAAGACTCCTTATGAACTTTGGACTAGTAGGAAACCTAGTTTGAGACATCTTCATGTTTAGGGATGTCAAGCAGAAGTACGGATATATAATCTACATGAAAAGAAACTTGATGCAAGGACTATTAGTGGTTACTTCATTGGTTATCCTGAAAAGTCTAAAGGGTACATATTTTATTGTCCTAACCATAGTACGAGAATAGTTGAGTCTGGTAATGCTCGGTTCATAGAGAATGGTCAAAGCAGTGGGTGTGAAGAACCACGAAATGTGGATATTCTTGAAATTCAATTGAAAACTCTTACACCTAGCATTTCTCCTCAAATTGTTGTTCCTCTTGTTGTATCAAGGTTACGCAATAAACCCGGACAACAAATCATTGTTCCAAATGAGGAAAATGAACTTATTGTTAATGAACCAGCTAATGATGCACAAGTTGTAAATGATCAAATAGAACCACAAGAAATAACATTACGAAGGTCTGTAAGGATAAGACGACCAGCAGTATTAAATGCCTATGTGGTTTATTCACTTGAACATAAATGTGACTTGAGCATTGACAAAGATCCAGTCTCATTCAAATAAGCCATGAAATGTGATGATTCTGAAAAATGGTTTAGTGCCATGAAAGACGAGTTGAAATCAATGGATGACAACAAAGTCTGGGAATTAGTCGAGTTGCCTGAAGGTGCAAAGCAAGTTGGTTGCAAATGGGTCTTCAAAACAAAAAGAGACTTACATGGCAATATTGAAAGACATAAAACCAGACTTGTAGCTAAAGGTTACAATCAAAAGGATGGCATTGACTATAAAGAGACATTCTTTCCAGTTTCAAAGAAGGACTCTTCAAGAATTATAATGGCTTTGGTAGCTCATTATAATCTTGAGCTTCACCAAATAGATGTGAAAACCGCCTTTCTGAATGGAGACTTAGAAGAGGAAGTTTACATGGACCAACCCGAAGGTTTCTTGACCACAGGAAAAGAAAACTTGGTGTGTAAATTAAAGAAGTCAATATATGGATTGAAACAAGCTTCCAGACAATGGTATATTAAGTTCAATAATACCATTACGTCGTATGGTTTTGTAGAAAATACTGTTGATCGGTGTATATACATGAAGATCAGTGGGAGCAAGTTTATCATATTGGTTCTATATGTTGATGATATTCTTCTTGCTGCGAATGATGTTGCTATGTTACATGATGTAAAGAGATTTCTCTCTATAAACTTTGAAATGAAAGATATGGGTGAGGCATCATATGTGATAGGAATAGAGATATTTCGTGATAGATCGCAAGGATTGTTAGGCTTGTCTCAGAAAGGATATATCAATAAAGTATTAGAGAGATTTCAAATGGACAAGTGCTCTGCAGGAGTACTTCCAATTCAGAAAGGGGACAAGTTTAGTTTAATGCAATGTCCTCATAATGATTTGGAACGTCAACAAATGCAATGCATTCCTTATGCGTCATTAGTTGGGAGCTTAATGTATGCCCAGACTTGTACTCGGGGATATCGGCTTTTCTTTGTTGGAATGTTGGGTCGATGTCAAAGTAATCCTGGAATGGATCATTGGAAAGCTGCAAAGAAAGTACTTAGGTACTTACAAGGCACCAAGGATTACATGTTGATCTACAAACAGTCGAGTCATCTCGAAGTGATTGGGTATTCTGATTCAGACTATGCCGGATGTGTGGACTCGAGGAAATCTACATTCGGTTACTTGTTCCAATTAGCTGGAGGAGCAGTTTCATGGAAGAGTGCGAAGTAGACTGTAATTGCTACTTCAACTATGGAGGCTGAATTCGTGGCATGCTTTGAGGCCACTATTCATGCATTATGGTTGCGGAATTTTGTGTCAGGACTTGCTATAATATATAGTATAGCTAAACCTATAAGGCTATACCGTGATATTTCCGCAACAGTTTTCTTTTCGAAGAATGACAAGTATTCAAAAGGTGCAAAACATATGGATTTGAAGTACTTGTCTGGCAAAGAAGAAGTGCAAAAACAAATAGTGTCGATTGAACATATTGGTACTGATCTGATGATAGCGGATCCGTTAACTAAGGAATTACCGCCCAAAACGTTTATTGGCCATGTTGAACGTATGGGCATTATAGACAAGTCCTTTTTAACATAATATTGTGGTATGTATACATACATTTCTAATTGTATTGCTCATATTATTGTCATGACACTTGTGAATTTAATTAATCCTTTGTCTTTGCCTATATACTTGTTACCTTCATTATATTTCAATGAGATAACATTATGGTTAGAGGGTTGAATTATCCTTATTAAAGTTATACTGGTTGAGTTGATTGTGATACATGGAAGGAATCGTGTCGATTAAATGACTTGTGACCACCATGATCCAATCATTTTAATTCAGTGAAAAAGTGATTTGATAGATTCAATAAAAGTGCGCAATTGTATTTTATTTTGAATCATCAAGTCATAACATGGGTCAAGTGGGAGATTGTTAGATTATCTTTTCCTAATTAATCTCTATTATATGTGACCCATATTATGTTGTTACGTACCTCATGTTTTGGGCCCACAACTTGATGGTAGTTAGGGCATAATTGTTTTGAATACGTGGGTTTTAATTCCCTCCCCTCTTTCTTCAAATTAAACGGACCCTAAACTGTTTTACAGTTATTAGGATATGATTTATTTAAAACCGCATTGAGATCTCACCATAAAAGTTAGTGGTATTACAGAAGAAGGAAGAGAGGGGAAAAAATATTCTTAAGTTTATTGGCAATGGAAGGAGGTATGTTTATATTTTATGATTTATGATTGAATTAAAAGTGTTATATAGATCATAGAAGACAACAGTATAAGCTTAACCACTTGTTTTTTTTGTTGATGATAGTATTATGTTTTGTAAATCATCTATGGGTTCATGCACAACTTTTAAGGCTATTCTTCTAGTCCATAAGAAGGGGTCCGGACAACAAATTAACTTTGATAAATCCACCATAACTTTCAGTCCTAATGTAGTGCCAAGAACCAGAAGAAGGATTGCAAGGAAGCTTGAAATTCAAGTTGGTGCATCTCATGATAAATATCTTGGACTGCCTTCTGTTTTGGGTAGGTCTAAGAAAGAAACACTGGGAGCCATAAAGGAGAGGATATGGAAAAGAATACAAGGGTGAAGGCATGACTTGTTTTCAATTAGGGGGCGAGAGATCCTTTTTAAGGCAATTTTGCAGGCTATTCATATCTATGCTATGAGTGTGTTCAGATTTCCTGTTGGCCTTTGTAAGGAACTCAAGTTTTGTATTCGAAACTTTTGATGGGGATCCTCGAGTTCTCAGCGCAAGGTAATACCTTGGATTAGTTGGAAGAGCTTGTGTCGACCTAAATCTTCTGGGGGCTTGGGATTTCGAGATTTATAGTGTTTCAATCAAGCTTTACTTGTCAAACAGGCTTGGAAATTGTTTAAAAATCCTGAAAGTTTGGCTTGAAGAGTTATGAAAGGTAAATACTTTCAAAATTGCTCCTTTTTGGAGTTGGCTTCTATTCCTAAATCTAATTCTTCATACCTTTAGAAGAGTATTTTATGGGGTAGAAAACTCTTATTGGATGGGCTTATTTGGAGAATTGGAACTGGTGACTCTCTGCATATATTCTCAAATAGATGGATACCCAGAGAAAGTACTTTATTTGCAGTCTCCCCACATGTTGGTGGTGTTGAACATGTATCTGAGCTGATTACAGTGGCAAAAATCAGTGGAATGTTCCTCTTCTAAAACACATCCTTCCAGCTGATGCCGATGCTATTCAAACTATACCACGTCTAGAACAACCAGGGGATGATTTTTTTGCCTGGCAATTTGATAATAAGGGTCAATACACTGTTCGCAATGGCTATAGAAGAGCATTGCAGTAAAAGTATAATTCATCAGATTTCAGTTATGAGGAGATTAATACCTGGTGGAATTTTAGCTGGTCTCTCGAAGTTCCGTTGAAATTGATATGCTTTATATGGCGTTTGTTTCATGATATTCTACCAACGAACTCTAATCTTCATTATCACAACATCAGAGAGTCAAATATTTGTGATAGGACCACTAATCTCAGAGATTTTGAATCTCGAAGCGACATTAGAAGATCCATCTTATCGATATGTCCCTAGATTAGGGAACAATGTTGCTCATTGTTTAGCACAGATGGCTATGAAAAGCAATATATATTGTAAATGGAAGGATGCTATTCCAAGAGCTATCTCTTCCCATGTAATTGGTGATCTTTGATGATGCCTGTTTGGGCTTCAAAAAAAAAAAGATAAAAAATAACAATATTGTTGTAAATAATGTGGATTGACAACTCTACGCATTCCACCTATTATTATTCTAACTCTTCACATAATGTAACACCCAAATTAATTCATATAATTACTTAGTCTTAATGCTATTTATTCATGTAATTGTATTGAAATGTAACTTGTGCCCTTTGGTCTTACCAAGGGCCTATATAAAGAGGTTCCACCTATGTAATGTGATACCATATTGGAATGAAAGTTCTCTATTTCTCCCATATCTCTTCTCTTGTTCAATTTCTATTTCTTTACTTTACTTTCCTAGCTTTGTTCAAAGTAATTTTACAACACGTTATCAGCACGAGCTTGCTCTAGCATTAAGGAGATCTTGAAGTTCAAGAAGGCTTGTTAAGGAGACAAAGCTAAGAAGGTATAACTTTTATGAGTTCGGTTTATTTTTATATTGTCTTGGTTGCTTCACTTTTATATGCATACTTTATTCATATACTATGCATTATAACGTCACCGATTGCGAAAGTATGCTCTGTAGTTGCGTCTTGTACGATCTTCTACATCAGAAATCAAAAGTCAATATGTGACATAACTAGTTTTCTCGCTATACTATAAACGATTAATTATGCTTCATTCTCGATTTTTTTTAATTGCAAATAGTGTTATGAGTTTGGGTTGATAGTGGGTAAGCCTTGTCCCCGGTAAAGCTAAACATTGAAAGGGAGACGGGTTATCCCGTTCGAGGAGGCATGGTTTTTAAGTAGACTTCGTCTCACCACCCAGCCTGGAGGTTGTACCACCAACTCATACAAGTAGTACGTTTTGCATATTAATAATCAAGTTGTGAACATATATTTAATGGTATATTATCTATTTTGTATAAAAAGAAAACTATTTAGTTTATCCCTATTTTCATAAAGATTTTATTTAATTATAATTGAATTAATTACCTTAACAATATTGACAATACTAATTACTTGTTAAGGCAACGGGATGCTCAAATTATATATAAAGTATCTATGCAAGACTATGCGTATAAATATTTATTCGTCAAATATCTCTTTAGACTCTTTAGAGATTTGAAAAGTGAATATTTCACTTTATATTATCATTTCACCTCATGGAGCTATCTATATCAAAGCCAAAATTGGTGATGCTCCAAAAGGCTCAAAATAAGTTTATTTGGGTCTCACGCTACAAAATTTATATCGGTCAAATATCATTTATTATACTGCAATTTCAATTACCTCTATATTGAGGCTATGCAGAAATATGACTGATGAGACAAATAAAAGTCACGTGGCTCGCCTCGATGTATTACTGCAACAAATTATCAAGCGCGCACGTCAATCCATTAAATATTAATTATGGATTGAATCCTTGTCTCGTGGTAGCTGAGTAAAATAATAAGATATTATAAATATAATATCACTCATGTCCAATTGGTTTAGCTTCAAATTAAGAAGCATATGTTGCATATAATGACCATGGTCGCAATTACAAATTTATGGACGTGGAAAAAGTGAAAAGATATGGTAAAAGCCATATTGACAATTCCATTGATAGTCAAAATAAAAAGTGGTGCACCACTAGAAAGGGTAAATTAGTATTGACAATACGCGCTCATAATTGTGACATTTTTTTTGTCACGTACGAAAGGCTATGCTGTCTAAATATTGTCATATACATACCCAAATATTTTTGATCTTTTACCATGCCTTTAAAATCAAGGCAAAATTATGAATTTTACCATTAAAAATAGCTCAATTAAGTATTGACACATTAAGATGTGTTCAAATTATGAGCTAAATAAAGACGAATAACGCATGTCTTACTTATTGTACTACATGTACATTGTAATATAAAGAGTATTCATCGAATTTAAACTTAGCAGAGGCTAATGTTTATGCAATATCTGGTACAACTATAATGTTGTCAATGTCTTATATAGAAGTTATTCAGTATGATTTGTTTCATTTGAAAATTTAAATTCCCAGCTTTATCCTCTGGATTATATTTTACTCATATAAGGCATGTCGAAACGAATGTCGTCTTAAATTAGAAAATTAATGATCCAAAGACATTCATTTTATGGCATGACCGGCTTGGTCATCTAGGATCATCAATGATGCGAAAAATAATAAATAATTCGCATGGACATCCTTTAAGGAGTCACAAAATTTTTTAGCTGGTGATTATAATTGTGCTAGTTGTTCTCAAAGTAAATTGATAATTAAATCATCCCCAAGTAAAATTGTTGTGGAATCCCCAGTTTTCTTATAACGCATTCAGGGAGACATATGTGGACCTATTCATCCTCACTGTGAACCATTTAGATATTTCATGGTTTTGATAGATACATCAACTAGGTGGTCACATGTTTGTTTGTTTTTGACCCGCAATGTTGCATTTGCTAGACTTTTAGTGCAAATCATTAAGTTAAGAGCACAATTCCCTGACAACCTAATCAAGACCATCCGTCTTGATAATGCCGGGGAATTTCAATCTCAATCATTTAAAAATTATTGCATGTATATAGGAATTATCATTGAACATTCTGTTCCACATATGCATACCCAAAATGGTTTGGCAGAATCTTTAATCAAACGCATTCAATTAATTGCCAGACCTTTAATCATGAGAACTAAGTTATCAACTTCAGTTTGGGGATATGCAGTCCTTCATGCAGCATCTATCATTCGTTATAGGCCTACTACATACCATGAACATTCCCCCATGCAACTCATTTTAGGTCAACAACCAAATATTTCACATTTAAGAATTTTTGGTTGTGCATGCATGTTCCTATACCACCTCCCAATAGAACTAAGATGGGTTCACAGCGAAAACTTGGGATTTATGTTGATTGTCACTTTGATGAAGCAACTTTCCCACCATTAGGGGGAGATAAGAAGTCAATTCAAAAGGAATGGCGCGAAATTGCTTGGAATGCATCAACTTTATCACATTATGATCCACGAACAAATCAGTGTGAACTTGAAGTTCGAAAGATCATTCATTTGCAACAAATTGCAAATCAATTACCAGATGCATTTAATGATGCAAAACAAGTGACAAAATCACATATTCCAACTGTAAATGCTCCTGCAAGAATTGATGTCTCTGTGCAACAAAATGCACAAGTACCAACGAAACGCTTAAAGCGTGGAAGACCGGTTGGTTCAAATGATACAATTCCTCGAAAAAGGAAAACGGGAGTAAAAATAAATACAAATCAAAATACTCCTGAGAAAGCACAAGAATCCTTTGATAAGGGTTTGTCAGAACAAGTTGATTCTGATGTGGAACAACTTCCTCTAGAAAAATATGAAAAAGATGAAAGTAATGAGATCTCAATAAATTACTTAAACTCTGGTAAGATTTGGGATCGAAATGAAATTGTTCCTGATGATATATTTGCTTTCAATATGTCCTTTGAAATATGTGAAAATGATGATGATCCAGAACCACGATCAGTGGATAAATGTAAAAAAAAGACCTGATTGGCAAAAATGGCAAGATGCTATCCAAGCAGAGCTAAACTCGTTAAGGAAACGAGAGGTTTTTGGACCAATTGTCCAAACGCCGATGGCGTAAAACCCGTTGGATATAAATGGGTATTTGTACGAAAGATAAACGAAAAAATGAAGTTACAAGGTACAAAGCAAGACTTGTAGCTCAAGGTTTCTCACAAAGACACGACATCGATTATGAGGAAACATATTCTCCGTATAGATGCAATCACATTTCGGTTCTTGATAAGCCTTGCGGTCTCGAAGGGCTTGATATGCATTTAATGGATGTCGTTTAAAGATATCTCAGTACGGATCTCTAGACAGTGAGATATATATGAAAATCCCTGATGGATTTGTAATATCTGATGAAATAAAATCAAAACCTCATAACATGCATTCTTAAAATTACAAAGGTCTTTGTACGGGTTGAAACAATCCGGACGAATGTGGTACAAACGTCTTAGTGATTATTTACTGAAAGAAGGATATGTAAATAATCCGTTTTGCCCATGTGTCTTCATTAAAATATCATCAACAAGATTTGTGATTATTGTTGTATATGTTGATGATTTAAATATAATGGGAAACCACAACGACATCGTTAGAACATCCGAATACTTGAAAAAGGAATTCGAGATGAAAGAACTTGGAAAAACGAGACTTTGTCTTGGTTTGCAAATTGAATATTTGTCAAGTGGAATACTTGTCCATCAATCAAATTATATTGAAAAATTATTAAAAAGATTTTATATGGACAAGGCACATCCATTGAGCTCTCCAATGGTTGTCAGATCACTTGAAGTGGATAAGGATCCATTTCGACCTCAAGAAAGTAATGAAGAGCTAATTGGTCCGGAGGTACCATATTTAAGTGCAATTGGTGCACTTATGTATCTTGCAAATTGTACAAGACCCGATATTGCTTTTTGCTGTCAACCTACTTGCAAGATATAGCTCTTCACCAACTCGAAGACATTGGAATGGTGTTAAACACATTTTTCGATATCTTCGAGGAACAAGTGACATGGGTTTATTTTACTCGAGAGGGGTAAAATTGAATCTCCAAGGTTATGCTGATGCTGAATTTTTATCAGATCCCCATAAGGCCCGTTCTCAAACGGGATATGTATTCACCTGTGGTAATACTGCTGTATCATGGAAGTCAGTAAAACAAACTATGGTTGCCACTTCTTCCAATCATTCTGAAGTACTTGCAATTCATGAAGCAAGTCGTGAATGTGTTTGATTGAGAAACATGATTGAATATATTCAAGAATCATGTGGATTGCCTTCAATAAAAGATTCTCCAACCATATTATATGAGGATAATGCAGCATGTATTGTACAATTAAGTGAAGGATTCATAAAAGGGGACAGAACAAAACATATTTCACCAAAATTCTTTTATACGCATGAGCTTCAAAAGAATGGTGAAATTGATATCAAACAAATCCGATCGAGCGATAATCTTGCTGATTTATTCACAAAAGCCTTACCAACTACGACATTTAAAAGGCTTACATATGATATTGGTTTGCGTAAACTTAAAGACATTGCAAGTAAAGAAACTGAACAAGTCTCACCCATGTGGACATGAGGGGGAGAATCAAAAGGAGTTGTTGATTAGTGCATTGCACTCTTTTTCCCTTGTCTAAGGTTTTTTCCCACTAGGTTTTCCTAACAAGGTTTTTAATGAGGCAATCCTAACAATATTAATACTCCATATCAAAATTGATAAGTGTATTGTACTCTTTTTCCCTTCGCTATGGTTTTATCCCAATGGATTTTTCTAGCAAGGTTTTTAATGAGACAATCCTATCAATATCATACTCCATATCAAGATTGATGAGAACAATGTACTCTTTTTCCTTTGCTAAATTTTTTTTCACAGGGTTTTTCTAGTAAGGGTTTTAACGAGGCATATTCTCTTAGCAAGTTGTCATCCAAGGGGGAGTGTTGTAAATATTGTGGATTGACAACTCTACGTATTCCACCTATTATTATTCTAACTCTTCACATGATGTAACACCCAAATTAATTCATATAATTACTTAATCTTAATGCTATTTATTCATGTAATTGTATTGAAATGTAACTTGTGCCCTTTGGTCTTACCAAGGGCCTATATAAAGAGGTTCCACCTATGTAATGTGATACCATATTGAAATGAAAGTTCTCTATTTCTCCCATATCTATTCTCTTGTTCAATTTCTATTTCTTTACTTTACTTTCCTAGCTTTGTTCAAAGTAATTTTACAACAAATATGACTTAAGGTGTATGAATGATTAATGAAATTTCGATTTCTTTTCAAAAAAAAAGAAACCTTAGAAAACCTAGAGGGCTTATGGCGACATTGCGACACGCTACGATGACTGCGAGTGTTGTCGGTGGCCAAATGAACTTCGATGTCCTCTTTTTTCCCCATCTCATACTTTTTTTAATCCATTTTATTTATTCTTCTCCGTTTTAGTGTTTAGCAGCGATCAAATCTTGATGAGAAAGGTGGCCAAGATCTATGGCAATACCTTCTGTTTTGACATGTCAATGTGAGTGACTAGCTATTCCTTGAGGTTCCACAAATAATGACTTTTTTTTGGTGTCAATGGAGAAAGAAAACGGCCTGATAGTGCACTCCATTGAGTTTGGTTGATATTCTAGGGTGTTTTTGCACCTCCTCTTGTTTGAGTCTTTTTGTGTTTCTAGCTATGTTAGGTTAATTTGTTTGTTTATTTTTGTTTTGTCTCCAAGTCTATATGAATCTTGATAGTTATGTTGGCTTATCTGATCCACTAGGTTCACCTAGACTTTGTGGTTCGTTGTGATCGACCTAGATTCTATGCGTTTATTATGTTCGATCAAATCTGTCCCCGGAACATTATTATACTTGTAATAATTAGGACATAGATGCCTCTTAAGATCAATCCTATTTCAACCCCAATTTTTCTCATAATAAACTGCACAAAAAATCTTCCCTTACTGTACCACCTTGTCATTCATTCTCCTTGACGAACAAAACCCCTATTGTTTGTCCACATATTCTTCACTTTCAGCTCTTGCCAATTCCATTTTAACAACATTTGAAAGAAGGTGAAGGGACACATGAAGGTCGAAGAAGGTGGTACATGATGAAGAGGTTAGGTTGTGGAATGACTAACCACTCAATTAATCACGGTGTCATCCAGCCATTTTTCAACGAGATGAACTTCATTGAACTACTTTTTTATTTTTTGTTGTGATCTTTTGCATAATCCCATAACTATTCCACATGATAGAAGCACAAAAGGGAATTATTTTTTGCAATTAGTTGTATGTGTTATGTGTCAAAATTTGTGAACTAATTTATTTTTTTTAACCTGAATAGAAAATAAATTTTTTTGGTAAAAAAATGCATTTGGATTTTTAGAGTTTACTGGTATTAAATCAAAGATGGGTGTTATTAAATGTCATTTGCGAAACGTGTTCGATGGGTCGTGTTTTAATCACTAGAAGAGTATTGGCAATTAATAACACCTAATTGATAGGAGTTTCAAATAACTTCTATGTAATATTTGTATTAACAATTAAAACACGACCCATCGAACATGTTTCTCACATGACATTTAATGACATTCATCTTTAATACGAGATTTGAAACCCCTATTAAAGACCAAAATTGTTTCAGTGTATTAACAAAATTAACATGTATTTAAACTCTTTTTTCGGGCTTAAAAACAGTTTTTTTTGTTTTTTTTTTAGGGTAGTAGTAGTAGTATAGACATTCATAGAAGTTACTAATAAAATTGTTTGATTATAACCATGTGATACACTTTAAACTTAGTGCGCAAGCGTTTCAAAACGCATCACATGGTTTTCAGGTGGTGTGTATGTGATTTAAAATATCACAATGTACTTCCTCCGTTTTATATTTTTGTGACATTTTGATTTGTGCACAAAAATTAAGGTGATGATTAATTACTATTAAGATTTTATAACAAAAACTAAATTACTCTCTGATTATAAGTATTTTGTAAAAAAGAGTAATTGATGGTGCCACTTATTAAATAGAAATGGGGTTAAAATTGGAAATATTGTATTTGATAATTCATTAATTTTTTAATGTGACAAATATTGTGAAACAAAAAAGAGTTTCCTTAATGTGACAGATAATGTGGAACGGTAGATAAACGTAGCTGTGGCTGACAAAAAAAATAATCTTCGGATCTCTAAGATCAAATCAAACGGTCGGTGTCAAATAGAAGCTCAAACTTTCTTTTCTTTCTTGTCTCTCTAGTATCTGTTATAAAACCAAACAGAGCTCTAGTTGTTCAAATAGAAACAACAGACAGAGACAATCAATCAAAAGTTCTGAAAAAGGAAACAAACATCAACCCATCAAACTTTAAACAATCAACTGTAATCAACAACAATGGTGATAATGATGAGTGGAAGAAAAAGAGGAAGAAGAGGAGGTGGTGGTGATTTTGTGGATTGTTGAAGAGGAAGAAGAGTCTGAAGAAGAAGGTACATGAGCTTACTACCCTTTGTAATGTGGATGCCTTCGTGATTTTCTGTGGACTTTAATCCCCGCCAACAACAATACTGAATTTTTCATGAATTCATCATCAAGTCATGATCACATAGGTGATGAAGCAGAGCCTGTTAATTATTAGACGTGGAGTTTTATCTCAAAAGGCCTCGGTGCTAGTAGGGAGTCTTGAGACTTGAGAGGAGTTAATCAATTATATACTTAATTTCGAAGTTATATTTAATCGATGTGGGATTAACTTTCGGTCCAAACATCTTCAACAAGTTCCATAGAGAACAAGACCGCGAAGAAGGACGATGATGAAATCAGTAGTCACATGGGTGCAGAGATTACAGAGATACCAATAAATTACATGTTTGATGGTCCACAGTTCTTTGATGCAGAGATTACTGAGATGTTTGATCAAGAATTGCCAATTTTAGAAGAAGACCAACGCATGTACCCACTTGAATAATACAACATTACCCAAATTGCTACAACTCTCATGAGTTTTTCATCAATTCAATTTGGGATATTCCACATCAGATTGATCATTCATTCATCAACTCTGGTTAATTATCAAGCTCACCCCATTCAGGCCATTATATATGTCAATCCATATGGTATCAGTTGGCTCTGAAACTCTAGTTTATTTCAAATTTTGTAGGCTATTAATTTTCGGCATTAATTGTTCAGGAAGGTTCTTAGTACATAATTTTGTAGGCCATGCATTATTAGCTGTCTAACTGTTTTATTTTTTGACTTGAGCGGGAATCGAACCACTATCTTCCGAGGTCTTACCTTTTCGGTGATGTTTTTACCATCTTATCTAAGAGGCTTTGACATTAATTTTATAGGCCATGCATTATTAATTGTCAACTGTTGATTGACAAGTGAAGAACTTCTTGTGTATGATTAATATTGTAATTCATATATTCATTACCCAATATTAACTATCATGTGACTTGTTTTGCCTAAATATAATGTTTAATTATTTCCAATGAAAACACAGTTAATGGATTAGTGAATACTTTGATAGTTATGAACAACTAATGACAATCAAATCAAAAATCGGAATTGATGAGTTACTTGGTTACGCTTGGGCATTTGAAATTAGGGTCATCTCTGCCAAAATGACCATAAACTGCAGTAGTTTTCAAGTGCCACCTTCTTCAATCTGCATTCTACAATCAATTAAATGATGAATTATAAGCCACCATAATCAAAGTTAGTCGATGGATATGATAAACATAAAAGAAAATATGCATGCTTAACTGAATGGTTATTCGAGCCTTAACCCTGTCGTTTTCACTCTGCTGTTCGTTTATCAAGTCATTCGTGGAGCCGTTTCATCTGAAATCTGAACTGAAATGGCAAAAAAGGCCAAGTGCTACCGCGAATTATGTATTAATATCAGTTCCTCAGAAAATATTGCATGAACTCTTACATTTTGTCAATGAAAAAAGAAGTGAGATTTATTTCGCGGGTATCCTACATCAAACACAATTTTAGAGTTTTGATCTGTATAGCCATTTTTTTGTTGAATTAATTTGGCTAAATGATCAAAAATTTCATAACATTTACAAGTTGTATCAATTATATCTTAAACTTTCAAAATGATCAATTCTATCATAACATTTTCGTTTTAATATCAATTTTATCCTCAACTAATTTTGGGCACTTTTTCTTTGAAATTAACATAATCTTCTAACTTTTCTTTTCATGATCATCCACATTAATCAATTTACACATTAAAATTTTGCAAGCCTCGTATTTGAATTAATGTACAAGAACTCACAAAAAAATAATTTATATATCAATAATACGTTAATACCTTAATTAATTTTTTTAGTTATTCATAAAGCACAAATAGTAAGTTGAATATCATGTGTATATACATATAAAAATAACATATAAAATTTATTAGAAGGTACTATAGTTTTTTAATTTAACTAAAGAATTATATACTTGAATAAAAGTATGTACTTAGATTATATGTATATGATTGAGTAGCATATGGACACACACTACTATATGTGTATTATATACATGAATACATATGAAAAAAAAAAGAATATTAAGCTTTAATGCATATGTATGAATAAATCTTTAAATGGTATAATAAGAAAAAAAAATGATGTGTAGGTAAAAAAAATGGTCTAAATTAGTTGAGGATACAATTGATACTAAATTCTAAAGTTTATGATATAATTGATAAATTCTAAAAGTTAGGATATAATTGATACATCTTGTAAATGTTATGATATTTTTGATCATTAGGCCAATTAATTTCGAGGGTGAGTTTCAAAAAAAAAAAAAAAAAAAAAAACATAATGACCAAGGAATAGAGATTCACATGCGCCATGTAAAGCCATACATAATCGCCAATCACCATTCAGCAAACATAGCATAGGCTTCAGCATCAAGAAAAAAAAAATCACAGAGAACAATTGAATAGATTCAAATTTTTTCCTAAAAAAAAAAAAAAAAAAAAACAAAAAAACAAAAAACTTAAAAAGGGATTCATGACCCCGGCTAAGTGCACCTCGATTTTACTTAGGGCACCTCGATTCTGAGTGCACCCCAAATTTAAATTTCAATTTACGAGTGTACCCTACATTTTTACCAATATACCCCTTCATCCAAATAGAAGCACTAAACTCCAAAACCTTGGTCGAGACATCTATTTTAAGTTTAGCAACATATGACGGAGACTTATCTTCTAAGCTTGGTGTTGTCCAACTGAATCTCTTTAGTGAGATTTAGTTAACAATTGTCAACCTAAAGGTTTAGTGAGTTTCAACTGACTCTCAAATTAAAAATTTGGTAGGCTTTGACCGACTATCCAATTAAAAGTTCGGTAGGCTCTGACTAACTCTCCAACAAGAGGTTCAAACCTGTGAGGTCGAACCACTCGATGATGCCTACAATTCACAAGAAAGAGAGTGTGTAGAGGGATGATAATGAGGTGCACCAAATGAGAGGAAAGTGTAGTGAGGTGCACAAATTACAGTGAGAGACATAAGGTCATTTTGTAGTAGAATTGATATTTTTTTAAGTTTAACTTTTTTTTCTTGAGGTGCACTAAATAAATGGTGAGTTACACTTAACCAAACTCTTTATCTAATAGAAGTGTAAGAATAACAAGCTGACCACTATTCATTTGAAATCAATGTTAAGTGTGTTAGAATAACAACCTTTGAAACTAACTTGTCAGGATCCTTTGAATAGACATCAAGATGTGTGTGGTCATGTGTAAGTATAATCAAAAGACACAATGTCCTCAAATATGAGATTAGTAGGGGCTATGCCTCAAATACTCTGAGATTAATAATAGAAAGGAAAATGTTATAATGACATCCTAAAGTCACTCTCTGACGTGGCGTGCAGGTTTACATCTTTAATAATCATTTGTACGCGTCTCGAGATACACACCTCACATGTTATGCAACACCCTTTTTACGTGAAGCTCACATGCCACGTTATTAGAGTGTAACTTTAGGATGTCATTCTAACATCATAAAAAAAGACGCAACGGAGTGCATCAAAACTCAAAAGTGGTAAGTGACACAAAAGACTGTTGGTTGTGACTAGAGAGCTGCATGGTTTAGCCATCGATAGTTAAACCAAGTTCAAATTCAATTACATCAAGCTAACAACACCTATAGAGTTTCCAATAAAAAAACACCACCTACAGCTCCAAAGATGCTACTTAAGCTCTGATAATAAAAGGCCAAATGATAAAAAAAATCCTAATCTTGACAAGTTGTAACAATTATATTCTAACCTTTGAAATTCATAAATTATATCCTAATCTTTTCAATTTACTATCAATTGTTCTATCCTCAACAAATTTGGAACACTTTTTCTTTGAAATCAACTTAAATCTTCAAACTTTTTTTTTCATGATCATTTACATTCATCAATTAACATCAAAAGCTTTTTAACCCCATGTTTAAATCAAGTGTACGATGAATCACAAATTAATAATTTATAAATTAATGATACATATTGATACTCTAATTTAAATTTAGTTATTCATAAATTACCACTAGTAAGTTACTACACATGTCTACATACATATGAAAATGACATAGCAAACTCATTAGAAAGTTGTCCATAGTTGTTTGATTTGAAAAAATAATTATGTACTTAGATTATGTATATATTTGAGTAGGTATATGTAAGTAAAAGTATGTGTATCATACACATGAATACATATAAAAATAAAAATCTCTAATGCATATGTATAAATAAATCTGTAAATAGTATGATAAGAAAATTAAAGATAATGATATGCAAATGCAAGCATATGTTATGAAAAAAAAAATGTACCCAAATTAATTGATAATAGAATTAATAGTAAATCAAAAAGGTTACGATATAATTAATAAATACTAAAGGTTGAAATATAATTGACACAACTTATAAAGGTTAAAGGTTAAAGATAATTTTGATCGTTTTGTCATAATAATGGCAAATACAACAGGTAAGAAAGGGCCTTGAATTCAAATGTGAGTCGAACACATCATTTCTAAAACGCCATTCACAACATTGATATACAATACTAAAGCGGGTAGTGTTCCTACCCTTTCTTGTTACATTGTTTTTCTGGTTTTTCTTCCATTAACACAGACAGAATTGAACATCATGACAATCCAAATTAAAGCGTTTGCAAGTCATTGCTTGTTTTTCTTTTTTTTTGGTGCTATACAAAAAGGTAAGACTAACTATACTAAACTAATACATTACTTTGTTGATGGATGAGGCAAGCAAATAAAAGTGAGCTTTGGCACCTAGAGAGACTTAACGGGGCTGCTGGATGCGGCGAGGGCTGCACTTGGGACTCACACTCTTGACTGGCTTTTCATGGTACTTGGGCTCCATTGACAACTTGGGCACTCTTTCCTTTGGAGATTTCAACATGCTCTGGGTCTTCAACAATGCCTTCACATCTTTCTCCTGACCTATAACATTCCCAACACAGTGAATATCAGCATAACAATGTCAGAAAATTCTTTTTACTTGCAATATCATATTATCATTATTGATAAAATGGATTGCTTACTGGGTTTGTGAGATGCCTTACCAATTTGGGGGCTCCCCTCTTCTAGTGAAAATTGGGCGCTTTCTTCAGCTTCTGCGTACTTGACCAAATCCTCAAACTGAGCCTCAAAATTGGAGAACTCTTCGTCAAAGCCCAAATCGAATGACTCGGGCAGCAAATCAGCCACATCGTTGATATCATCATATTCATTGTTCATGTCAAAAACTTCTTGATGTTCACTGATCCAGTAGTCGCGGAACCATGTTGAGGACTTCACCAGATCCCACCATTCAGGGGAAAAATCCTCAACCTGGCGAAGCGCTGCTGGAATAAAAAGAGGAGCATTGGGGTTCAGAGTCGATCTCCCTCCGGATACCAGCGCCATCTATCTGAGCACAAAATGTAGGTACAAGTAAGAATACAGTTGGCAAATAGTTATAAATGAGTAAACCATTGATCCAAGTGAAACTCAAAACTACAAATACATACACATGCCACAAAGCATCAATGCCTACACAATAAAATTCAAAACAAGTTCACATGTAATAAAGAACTTACCAATTCACCAACAAATCCAAGCAATTCTTCATCTAGTATGCTAAATTTGTAAATGAAGTTCTCGGCATCGGAACGACCATTATCAAAAATGATTCTCACTCAGTCAATTGCCAATTGCAATTTAAAAATGTCCATCAAATAACAGCAAAGATAACTTTTTTGGGTTGCTTTATATTGAGGAGCTAAGACTATATTTGGATTTGAATTTCTTAAATTCTATATTTCCAATGCAAACACAATGAATTCATTTGGGTAAAAAAGCTTGACCATATTCGCAATTCAATCAATAATACAGATCTTCTTTTCGACAAATCGGGCACACTTCGAGATCATAAACTGGGATGGAAGATCTCCAATAAGAACTCAATATTTTGTTCTTCACTTTAACAAACTCCCTTAACCACCTAAGAAACTATCATGGACATGCTATTACTTTAAAGAACTTCCATAGCTAAACCCAAAGTGACACAAATTAAAGACAAATGGTTCTGCAATACTAAAACCACTAAAACCACAACCTTCAAAGCAATTAAAAGAGCAGATCAATCAAATCAAACCCCAATTAGACTTCTCGGCGATCTAAAACCACATGAAATTCAACCCTTTAAACCCTTCACTCCTAAATTTCAGATTTTTTCATCGCACAACCAAAAAAGATGATTTTTAAGCCAAAGCGCAACCATTTCAGATCAGATCATAAAATTGAGACAAACAAGAACAAATTTCACACCAAAACAAGTCAGATCTCACTGAAAAACCCCAAATTTTCAAGTCAAACTCATCAAAATCCCATCACAGACATGAATTCACGATCTGATCATCTAACAACACAACAGATCATTCGATCGAAGCACCAAAACAAGATCTGAGCATCAGATGATCAGATCGCATTTTCACACAACAACACCCAAATCCGTCCGAATCGAAACCTAATTCGAATCCAGCTAACGTTGCTTACCTTGTCTGAGATCACAGTGATCAAATCTGCCAACACAAATATCTTCGCGAGCGATGAAGATCGGACGACACGCAATTCGAGGATCACAATCGGCCTATCTCTTCTTCACTATGCGGTCTCTCCGTCACGTCAACTGGAATATATATAGGCGTAAGGCTCGGCGTTACCGAGCCTGAGGTTCGGATGTGACGGGCTGTAGCCGGTGAGTACGATTTTTGACCGGGTTGGGGGCTCGACGGCCGGTTACCGACAACTCATACGAGCGTGGTATAGACGGTAAACACTAAACAGGGAGCGGACTCGATACCGTCTGGGCCCCACCCACGGAGATTTTTATTTGGTGGTAACGTGGCTGGATTCAGGCCGTTGGATGAGGAACAGGGAAGATCGACCGTTCTCAGTTGTTTGTGGGAGGTTGGATGGTCAAATTGTTGACTTTTTGACCAGCTACGACCGACTTCATATCCATTTTTTGTTACATGCGACTTCTTCTGAAACATGTTACACATGACTTCATCAAGGCTTCTGAACCTGAATTTCTTCATTGGCTTTAATAGTATGTTGAATTTTCCCCAATGTATATTAGTGTGGTAGTAAATATTTTTTATTATTATTGTGAGGGTATTCAAAGTTTTGCTTGCCCCGACTAATTTCAAGTTTGAGGATGGAAGGACCACTAGGACGATAACCTCTAATCAAAAGTTTTAAAGTTCTTCTATCTCTATGATTCGAACTCGAGATTGACATTTGGTTAAGTCTTAAGAGAGAAAATATAACCACATTCTAACTCTAATGTAAATATGTTGATTTCTCTTATATTATAACTAAGTGAGGGCGGATCTACATATTGACTTCCCCAGGTTGAAGCCCAGGGGAAGTTGTGGCCAGCCCTCTTTATATATCTATCCTTTATTTGGTAAGAAACAAGTAAAAACTAAGGTAACTCACCCCACTAAGAGAACAATTAAATATTAGCCCAGTCTCACTCAACTCTCTCTTCTCTTTTTTTGGTTTTCCACGTAGTGTTTGTTGCCAACTGTGCCGACTAATCCATGTTAAGGCGCAGTCACTCACTCAACTATTTACTTGCTCATTACTTTAGTTAGAAACGAAAATTGTCATACCCCTTGCAAAAAAGTAAGATAATACGTACATATATGGAAAATGTTAAAAAGGCATCGCGAAAAGCACACAAGAATACAAATCGAGCCCTAAACTCCTTGGTTTGCACCAGGATCTGACTATACTCACATCTCGAAGCGCATATGAACGACTCATGTTGTTCGATGTGTGTTTTGATGTACATTCGCGATGTACTCCTAGCAAGGTCCTACATATATATAAGATACATTTTTTATTTTTATTTTTTACTTTAATGGGAATTCGAACCACGATCTCCCCGAGGTCTTGCCTTTTTGGGAAGTGATGTCTTTACCATCTCACCTGAGAGACTTTGACTATATAAGATAATTTTGGTAAGCTAGTTTTTGCACAGTTGGTGATGTGTCACTACTTGAATATGTTCCTTGATATATAATGTAACGGTCCAGCCCACCGCCCAGGCTACCACTGGACCACTGGCTCTATGGGGGCGCACCTCACTGGCACCTCTAGTCACAGGCAGGGTGGTACCAAGCCCTACCCCATCCGTGTCCCCCCGCACGGTCTTTCGCCTCCCTCGACTCAAACCTGGGTCCCGAGGGATAAGATTCTAGATTTCACGAGTCGAGTACCACTGAGTTGGGAGGACTTCCCAGGAGGTCACCCATCCTAGTATTACTCTCGCTCAGGCACGCTTAACTGCAGAGGTCTAATGGGATCCGGTGCCTTCGTGCTGAACCAGCTTAGTGGTACTCGACTCGTGAAACCTGAAATTTTATCCCTCAGGACCCACGTTTGAGTCGAGGGAGGCGAAAGACCGTGTGGGGGTGCGCCCCCATGGAGCCAGTGGTCCAGTGGTAGCCTGGGCGCTGGGCTGGGTCGTTACATAAAAGGCGCTTCCCAACTAAATTAAAACTTCGTCCCGAAATTTAAGTTATAATCAACACTCACCAGTGAATAACTGAGGATATCTCTATCTCATAGTCGACTCGAGCTCCCAGGTGAGTCCCTCAGTTCCGTGATGCTACCATCGCACCAACACCTTCGGAATCTCCCTGTTCCTCAGAGTCTGAACTCTACGATCCATGATCTCAACGGGAAACGTCAAGATGAACCTCAATCTGTCTAATATCCACCGTCGGCCTCGGTCTTGACTTAGCTAACCTCAACATAGACACGTGAAACACTGGATGAACGCATGCTAACTCCGCTGGCAACTCCAATCTATATGCTATTGTCCTAACACGTGCTATAACTCTAAACGGTCCAATATATCTCGGTGCTAGTTTCCCCTTGATTCCAAACCTTTGATGTCCTTTCCAGGGTGAAACTTTCAGATATACCAAGTCATCCACATCATAACTCAAACCCTCAAGATACCTATCAACATACTTCTTTTGCTTATCTTGAGCTGCTTGCAATCTCAATTTAATTTGTCGAATTTTCTCGGTATGACCAACAACAACTTCAGGTCCAATCACTGCTATATCCTCAGATGTTGCCCAACAAGCTGGTGATCTGCAAGGTTTACCATACAAAGCCTCAAATGGTGGCATACCAATACTCGACTGATAGTTGTTGTTGTACGCGAACTCGCACAACGGCAAATACTCCTCCCAAGCACCTCCAAACTGCAAAATGCATGTTCTAAGCATGTCCTCCAATATCCGTATCAATCTCTCTGACTGACCATCTGTCTGAGGATAATAAGCCGTACTGAACTGTAGTTTCGTCCCAAACTGCTCTTGCATGCTCTTCCACAACTTCGAAGTCAACCTGGGATCTCTGTTAGACACAATAGATAGCGGTACTCCATGTAGTCTAACAACCTCTCGCTCAAAAATGATACTCAACTGAGGAAACGAATACTTCATCGATATAGGAATGAAGTGTGCAGACTTCGTCAATATGTCAATAACAACCCACACAGCATCATGACGTCTCGCAGTCTGTGGCAACCCGCTCACAAAATCCATCGTAACATGCTCCCATTTCCACTGTGGAATCGATAGTGGCTGTAACAATTCAGCTGGTCTCCGTGCTCGGCCTTAACCTTCTGACAAATATGACAAGCTCTCACATATGCACCCACATCGGCCTTCATCCCAGGCCACCAAAATAAACGTCGCAAATCATGATACATCTTGGTCCTGCCAGGATGAACTGTATACCGCTATCACGTAGTTCCTGCACCTCAGGTATCCACAACCTCCCCCTGTGTCTCAAGCACTGGTCTGAACCACTAAACCAATACGTGCAACCCAGATCCTGAGCCAGACAGCTGAAGCGAGCAAAATGTCCGTCAGCCCTTTGCCACTCAGCGACCCTCTCTAAAGACACAACAGGAACACGCATCTGGCAACAGATATGAACATCAGCAAAAGCATCTAAAAAACACAACACCATCGCAGCCTCCAGTAATCCATGCTCATGTGTCATCTGCCGCAGCACAGTCTGACTCTCTACACCACTCCAGCCCAATGCATCAGCAACTACATTCGCCTTCCCAAGATGGTACTCAATCGCGAAATCATAGTCTTTCAGTAACTCGAGCCACCGTCTTTGCCGTATATTCAGATCCTTCTGAATGAACAGATACCTCAAACTCTAATGATCCGTGAATAACATAAACCGCTCCCCATAGAGATAGTGTCGCCAATCCTTTAGCGCAAACACAACTGCAGCTAGCTCTAAATCATGAACCGAATAATTTTCCTCGTGGGGTCTCAATCACCTCGATAAATATGCAATTGGGTGTCCTTCCTGCATCAACACGCATCCCAACCCAGTCCCGGAAGCATCTGTGTAGACCGAGAAGCCTTTCCCTGTCTCAGGTAGAGCCAACACTGGCGCAGAAGTCAATTTCCTTTTCAACTCTAAAAATGTTGCCTCACAGTCTTTAGACCATTCAAACTTAACATTCTTCTTTGACAACCTCGTCATCGGCGCTGCAATCAAAGAAAAATCCTGCACAAACCGCCAGTAATAGCCCGCAAGCCCTAAGAAACTACGAATGTCCGAAACTGACTCAGGTGTCTTCCACTCAATAATCGCTCGAATCTTGTATCCATCAACAGATATTCCTTGACTACCAATGACATGTCCGAGAAATTTCACCTCTCTCAGCCAGAAAGCACACTTGCTGAACTTAGCGTATAATCTGTGCTCCCTCAACGCCATCAAAACATCTCTGATGTGTCTCTCGTGCTCCTCACAAGTCTTACTGTATATTAAGATATTATCGATGAATACAATCACATAACAATCCAGAAATGGCCGTAGTACTCGGTGCATCAAATCCATAAAGATAGCCAACGCATTAATCACCCCAAATGGCATGACTGTGAACTCAAACAATTTACAGCGCGTGCTAAACGCCGTCTTCTCGATATCACTCTCCCGAATCCTTAACTGATGATATCCAGATCGTAAATCAATCTTCGAGATAAACTTAGCACCCGCCAACTGATCGAATAGATAATCAATACTAGGAAGTGGATAACGATTTCGAATCGTCACTTGATTCAGCTTCCTGTAGTCTACGCACATCCTCAAAGAACCATCCTTTTTCAAATAGGACTGGTGCGCCCCAATGAGACATACTGGGATGAATAAAACCCTTATGTAACAACTCCTCTAATTGGGACCTCAACTCTTTCTGCTCTGACGCTGACATCCTGTACGGTCGGCTATATATTGGCTGCGTCCCCGGAATCAACTCAATTATGAACTCAACTGACCTAAGAGGTGGTAAACCTGGCAAATCATCTGGAAACACCTCAGGAAACTCACACACTACTGGGACATCCTCTACTCTAACCTCTGGTCTCAGGTCGGGCTCAACCACCGTCCTAAATGCCTCCATCTCCTATGTCGTAGCTAATCAACCTCTGGTAATCGGTAAGTTTGACACCGTTCCAACAAAAGTAAATACCGGAATGCCCTCAATATCAAATATTATCATCTTACCAAAACAGTCAATGTGTGCGCGATATGTTGCTAGCCAATCCATACCCAATAAGGCATCAAACTCTAAATACTCTAGGACGTGGAAGTCACCGGACAACTGGCGTCCCTCAATCTTTACCATACAATTTTGGCATATCCGGTTAGGGTATATCTTATCCCCAGCAGCCGTACTGAGGACAAGATGTGGGTCTAAAGTGTGACGGCCCCAAATTCCCAATGCATTTGGGTACGCCCGGCCTAGACCCGTGCAAGCCTCGAGTCAGTTCTCGACAACCCTGACGATCCTAATCAGCCTCAAAACATCAAAAATTCAAGATTTATGAAAGAGTTATTGCAATTATAACACAGCGGAAGCAAAAGTCAAATTCAAATCAAATATTGGGAAATAACTCTATCAAATGGAAGTAAAGGAATTCTATAAGTGTGGAAACCCCGGGCATTCATGTACAATTCGAAATGCAAAGGTACATGATACCAATCTCATCAAAATTTGCCAAGTTTAATAATCCCAAAGCATGTATATATAAAACGGTGTACATAAAAGCAAAACATAATAAAAACCTATAAAATAGTCTTCAACTCCAGTATTCGCTAATCCTCACAACATGATTTCCTAGGTAGGGTCCCTTGCCCTTCGCTTCTCTCGCCCTATCTGCACCCACCGTCACAAACTAGACGGTGAGCAAATCGAATAAAATTGAATGTAATGCCCAGAAAAACAACAAGTAATTCATGATAATTCAAATAAAGTAGTCTAAATATCATGCGGAAATAAAAAGACAGAAATTAAATAGACAAGATGCATGATAAACAGACTAATGGATATCAATCGAGAGTTAAGTGTGTTCCAAAGAATCAAAAGAGGCTCATAAGTGGTCTAGTCCATAGCATAACGGCGAAGACCTCGCGAGGTCTTCCCGGCATCGACACAAGCGAAGGCACAAACTATGACCGGAAAGGGACTCGAACCCATCCACCCAAGCACTCGGTGTCACACGATCACTAAGGGTGGTCACACACTCGTGGTCGCGAGTGCCGCGTTTTATCCCTCTAAGTGCAGGTCCTAGTACTTTCGAGACAAAACACTTACGCGGAATCACACATACAAGAAGTATGGAATGGAAGGCCAACAAGTAAATAATAACAAACACAATGGCATGAAAATGAATCACATGGCATTTTCTAACTGGCTTACAAACGTACAAATGCTTGTTTAAGGCAAGTGTACTTACTCGAACTATCGTGACCCGTATGACAACTCCGAGATCCTAACGCGACTTCCCGATTTCCTATACCGCACTCCAATTATCTAGTCCAGCTTGAATAAATGTCAAACAAATCAAAATTACCACCCGAATTATACCTAAGATCATTTGTCATTAAATTAGCTTCAATTTGATACATTATATAAATTTTTACGTTTTTCTAGGCTAAAACCCCGACTATATCCCGCCAACATTTCCGAGAGAATCCCAAAACTCATTTATGAACCCATTTCCTAATTTATCATATTTTTCTGAATTTTTCAATATATATATATATTTGCTATTTTTCTTCTATACATATACATATTTATACATATATATATATACATACATATATATATATATTATATTTATATATATAATATGCACGTGTGCATCTTCTTCAAGTTTTTTTTTTTTTTTTTTTTTTTTTTTTTTCAACAGAGCGCATACGCCTCTGTTTTTCTCATTTTTTTTTTTCATTTTTTTTTTTTTTTTTTTTCCATATGAATCGATCAAGAGAGGGAGATACACACACACTTACCTCGTTGACGTAGGCGGTGGTGGTGACTGTTCCGGCCGGGAGAGGAGACCACCGAGAGCGTGAGAGGGCGTGAGGCCGAGAGGGAGGGAATGACCGAGAGCGTGAGAGACGACGAGCGTGGGGAGGGAGATCGAGAGAGAACAGCGAGAGTGAAATGGAGAGGGAGAGAGAGAGACCGTGAGTGGTGTGGTGAAGGGGTCGAGATGGAAGAGAAGGAGGGGGCGGCGGTTTTCCAACGAAGGAGAAGATGAATAGTGGGGTTTTGTTATGAAACGGTTTGTATATATTTATAACATCAAATGACCTTTTTGCCCTTCTCCCTTCACTTCATACATTTAAACACATCTACCCTTATGGGTCTTTTACCACATCATCTCATCTTAGCACACACACACATCTCTAGGCCAATCTCATGGCTCCTTACCATTAGGTTGTGTCACTTTTACAATACTAATCACATAGTCCGCATGTTACATATTTAACTAACTCCCACGTTCAAACGACGTTCCTCGGTCCGTATTTCCCCGTCAATTGGCTCGTCGTGTCCATTTTCTCGCCACACCCCATTAACTAATTTATTAAATTAATTAAAATTCATTTATTTATATGTTTTACTCCCGTTTGACTAGTCGAAACCTCACTCAATTAAATATCGCCCGACCGGCGCGAGACTCGTAAAATACTAAAATACTAATACATACAATCAAAGAATCATAAAATCACTCGGTGTCGACTCCCGAAGTTCGAAATCTTGTCCGGTATTCACGTAGCTAGGGTCACAATTTTGACAAGTGAAATCACAAGTCAATTAAAAAATTTTGGGGTTGTTACGAGTCTCCCCACTTATTAGAATTTCGTCCCCGAAATTAACCTAATAAGTAAATTAAATTAACGACTCTTTGTAACTCTTACGAGACCGATAAAAACTCGAGTGAGTCATTTCTTGACTCCGAACCGTTCGTGACCCTTCGGTAGAGAGATCTTTAGGTATTCATAATCTCCCGAATCATACCGAAGCTCATCGTAATACTCAACAAGTATTTCCTATGCCACTCCCGGCAATCTTAAGTCTCAAATAAAATTTCTCACAACTACCCGTGATGCTATCGTAACCACGAGGAGATCGGGGCAACCACTAACGAAATCCATATCAATGTGTTCCCACTTCCATCAAGGAATGGGTGGGGCTGCAGTAGTCCTCCAGGTCGTCGATGCCCAGCCTTTACGCGCCGGCATGTCTCACGTTTGAATAACTCCGACAACTCGGAAATCATCCCCTGGCCACCAAAAGAATGTCGCATACCGGCGCACATCTTAGGTCAACCCGGACACACATGACGGGATCAAAACGGTGAATTCTCTGAAGTACCTGGTCACACACATCACCACCAATGGAAACCCCAGTCGCCCGCGATACCTCAAGCATGAGTCTGTCGACCGACTCTTGTCTGGGCAATCGGAACTATCCACCATCTCACTGCACCGCTGGTATGACGCATCATCTAGCTGTTCCTCGCACACAAATGCCAAATGAGACGGTCTACAACATCTTTTAACAACGCATCTAGGTCTTGGTAGTCATCGGCACGTCCGCTGAACTCATCAACTTGACTGCTTCACGTAAACCACGCTCATAGGTTCTTTGACACACGACTACCTCCGCATTCAATCCTTTGAAGTGCAATGCATCAACAACAATGTTGATCTTCTCGTATCCACCAAACAACGCACGTAATGTTTATACCTAATTCGCACCAACCAAGGCTTCGAACTCTAACAACTATAGTACTCGCATCTTTATCGGCAACTCGTAGCCTCCTAACACTATCGAAATGTCAAGACTATGCACATTCAAGTATCTCGCATCCCGACATCGCGTGACTAGGATTAAGGTCTCGCTACATCTATTGAGTTTTTCAATCCTAACAGTCTACCAAACGCACAACAATCAAGGGATTAACATAACTTGAATAGAATACGATATGCATGCAAGCATCGCGAATGAAAAGCATACCCTCATTAATGTGTCGGACGCCCGATCGGCTCAACAGCACTGAACACGCTCTCTGTATCTTGGTGATCTTTCGCGACGATGCTCTTCCGGTGAGAGCACTCCTCTCGAAGGTGACCGACTGTCCGCATCTCGTAACACGTACGGTTATCTTGCGACCTCTCGAGTCGACTACGGCCTCGTCCCTGTGTAGAACCATGAGTTTGAGTCCGACTAGACCTCTGCGTGCTCCTCTCGCCTAACTCCTCGATCAAGCATCCCTGTTCTCGAAATCGCCTCTCGCGATCTTTGGTCAAGTCGATTAGGCTGCGGTGAATGATCGGCAAAGCTTGGCACGGGTGGAACGGCTTGTACCAAACGTGTGGTTTGTCTGTGCAACAGATCTACACACTCGTGCCCGATGCTCACGATTATCCCATCTGCTCCTTTTTCTCTTCCCGTCCCGCGATAGTGACTATCCGATCGGTCTCCGCTCTCGTTCGCCCTAACCTCGTCCGGATGCGTGAGTAAGTAACTCTCCTTCGCTAAACTACGTTCGTACGCAATCTGCAAAGTCTCCATTTGTGTAGTGACTACTGAGAACCTCCAATCGTAGGTAGCAAACCCTCGGTGAAGTAATAGACTCGATCGTCTCGGTATCTGCAGATCCTCCAAAGATAAGGTAATAGTGCAATAAACCTACCCATGTAATCCATCACCGACTCATCGGTGCTCGCCTCGTGCCATAAACTCATTCCTCTTCGCACGAAGAACGTCGGTGGAAAATACTTCGGTTGAATTGAGTCTTGAAGTCGATCCAATCTCTCGGGGTGCCTCGGGTAGTAATGATAGTCGTCCACCAATCATCCGCTTCCCCCGGAGCATAGATGAGGAAATCGTCGCTCTCATGTGATCCCTCGGTCGCGCGATGATAGTATGAATCTTCTCGTGATTCTTCAGAAAAGCTCTGCTGGCCGTTACGTCCGTACCACCAAAGAACTTGATCGGATCGTGTCGCTTGAATTCTCTCCACCGCCTCGCCTCGGCGGTGGCCTTAGTGCTCTTCTCCGGAGTAGTGACGGAGTAGTAGCGGAGTAGTCTCGCAGCAAAAATCGGCATAGTCGGCGTCTCCGTCGTTTGTACTATGTCCGTCCGTCTCGTAATGGAGGTGTCTCCGCCTCGATCTCGTGTACTGTCGCATCAACTATTCCTCGGGAATTGCCGCTAACGGAATCGGGCGGTGGAATTCGTAGCTACTGGAGTCTCCATTCCCGAGTAACGGAACGGGTGGAATAGGAGTGGTCGGGGTTGATGGTGTCGCGATAGTCGGTGCGGGTATCGTCAACGACCGCACTAGATCTTCAAATCTCTGTGTCCAAGCGCGAAACTCCTCCAAAGTGACAAATCGAGAATCAGTCGTCCCGTTGTCGTCGCTCGGACCGCTTGATCCGCCATTCTTCGTTTGAACCAATAAAGCGATACTTCGGATCAATACATAGCTACCGCATACCATATAGTACACTCAACAATCATAATATGTACAAATTTAAATTCGACTCATCCCGAACTCCCCCATTTAAGTTTTTTAAAAAGGCTTGTAGGGTTTCCACTCTAAGTTCAACCATTCCTAACTTCCGCTGTCTTAATGGTTTGTGTTTTAACTTGAGAGTCAGGTCGTTATAACCTTAAGCTCTGATACCAACTGTGATGTTGGTATCACAATTTTTAGATAACTATATACCATGTCCCTAAGATTCTAAAGCCTAAGCTCTGATACCAACTGTGACGGCCCCAAATTCCCAATGCATTTGGGTACGCCCGGCCTAGACCCGTGCAAGCCTCGAGTCAGTTCTCGACAACCCACGACGAGCCTAGTCACCTCAAAACATCAAAATTCAAGATTTATGAAAGAGTTATTGCAATTATAACACAGCGGAAGCAAAAGTCAAATTCAAATCAAATATTGGGAAATAACTCTATCAAATGGAAGTAAAGGAATTCTATAAGTGTGGAAACCCCGGGCATTCATGTACAATTCGAAATGCAAAGGTACATGATACCAATCTCATCAAAATTTGCCAAGTTTAATAATCCCAAAGCATGTATATATAAAACGGTGTACATAAAAGCAAAACATAATAAAAACCTATAAAATAGTCTTCAACTCTAGCCGCTAATCCTCACAATGATTTCCTAGGTAGGGTCCCTTGCCCTTCGCTCTCGCTTCTATCTGCACCCACCGTCACAAACTAGACGGTGAGCAAATGAATAAAATTGAATGTAATGCCAATGAGAAAACAACAATAATTCATGATAATTCAAATAAAGTAGTCTAAATATCATGCGGAAATAAAAAAGACAGAAATTAAATAGACAAGATGCATGATAAACAGACTAATGGATATCAATCGAGAGTTAAGTGTGTTCCAAAGAATCAAAAGAGGCTCATAAGTGGTATAGTCCATAGCATAACGGCGAAGACCTCGCGAGGTCTTCCCGGGCATCGACACAAGCGAAGGCACAGCTATGACTGGAAAGGGACTCGAACCCATCCACCCAGTACTCGGTGTCACACGATCACTAAGGGTGGTCACACACTCGTGGCCGCGAGTGCCCGCGTTTTATCCTCTACAGTGCAGTCCTAGTACTTTCGAGACAAAACACTTACGCGGAATCACACATACAAGAAGTATGGAATGGAAGGCCAACAAGTAAATAATAACAAACACAATGGCATGAAAATGAATCACATGGCATTTTCTAAGCGGCTTACAAACGTACAAATGCTTGTTTAAGGCAAGTGTACTTACCTGAACTATCGTGACCCGTATGACAACTCCGAGATCCTAACGCGACTTCCCGATTTCCTATACCGCACTCCAATTATCTAGTCCAGCTTGAATAAATGTCAAACAAATCAAAATTACCACCCGAATTATACCTAAGATCATTTGTCATTAAATTAGCTTCAATTTGATACATTATATAAATTTTTACGTTTTTCTAGGCTAAAACCCCGACTATATCCCGCCAACATTTCCGAGAGAATCCCAAAACTCATTTATGAACCCATTTCCTAATTTATCATATTAATTAAAATTCATTTATTTATATGTTTTACTCCCCCGTTTGACTAGTCGAAACCTCACTCAATTAAATATCGCCCGACCGGCGCGAGACTCGTAAAATACTAAAATACTAATACATACAATCAAAGAATCATAAAATCACTTCGGTGTCGACTCCCGAAGTTCGAAATACTGTCCAGTATTCACGTAGCCGGGTCACAATTTTGACAAGTGAAATCACAAGTCAATTAAAAAATTTTGGGGTTGTTACATAAAGTCTCAACCTGTAACCCTAACTGTCCGACCTTACGTCCGATATAAACGACAAGGTACTACCGGAATCAAATAATACATGCAAGAAAACATCGCATATAGATAACATACCCTCGACAAGCTGACGAGTCGCATCACGATCTGGCTGTAAGGCAGTAGGTGTAGCAGCAGCATGAACCCTCTCCCTAGCCGGCTCAATCTGTGGTCATGAGGATGAAGCTGACATCGGACAATTACTCTGTATATGTCCGACCTGATGACATCTGAAACATCGTCTCGTCTCCTGCCAATCCGACTGTGACACTATATGAACCTGAGCCCTTTCACGACCCCGATCTCTCTGTCCCCTACCACGGCCTCCTCCATCTCGAACACGCTATCGTGGCTGCTCAACTAGTGCAGGAACAACAACGTACACCACCTGCCTCTCATCTCCTCTCTGCTGCTCGGGACGCCTATCTCGTCGACCCTGATGATCATGTCTCTGTCTGTCAGACTGATCTCTCTGTTTCTTCGGTCTCTAATCAGATCGAGAACTCTGTCCAGCCTTATCTCCAAACTCACCCCGGTGTTGTAGATATGTCTCGCGAGCCAATGCCCTGTCATAAACAATCTGTAGCGTCTCCGCACCAGTCGCGACTATCACCCCACCAATCCTCTCATCCAAACCTCTGATGAAATAATAAGTCTGTAATCTCTCCGTGTTAGCCACATCCATAGCATACATCATGAGGTACCTGAATCGATCCATGTACTGTGATACCGACATGGTACCCTGTCGCAAACCCAAGAACTGCTCCCTCAATCGTAACTGCACCTCTGTGAGAATATACTCGTCCAAAAATAACTTTCTAAACTCTCCCCACGTTGCTGGCGTACCATGTATGTCAGTGTAGGTGGTCCACCAAACTGCGGCCTGACCCCCTCAAACAATAACCTGAAATATGTGCCTGATCTACCTTGGGTACCTACAACAACTGGTGTAGTCGTCTGTGGGTCATCAACCAATGTCCTACCACCTCAAGATCACTGACTCCAGTGAAGTATGTAGGGTTAAACCTCATAAAATCCTTCACCATCTTTGTTGCCTCTGACATCCTACTCCTAGCAGTCGAAACCCTTATCTGCTGCTCTGTAGTAGTGGGTGTCACCACAGTAGTCTCTGGTGGCACTACAACTGGCTCGACCCTCTCTATCACTATCTCTGCCAGCCGCCTGCGTGGTAACAGATGGTGCTAAGGCTGTCTGAGTAGTAGTAGGTGCAACACGCTCAGCAGTCGGTGCCACTGCTGGCATCCTCGAACTCCAGATATACTCCATCAACTTAGCCATCTTTGCCTGTTGTAATAACTGCTGCTCCTGATGTAATAACTGCTGTTCAGTCAGTCTCTGCACCATGGCTCGCAAATCAACTACCTCACTAGTGGTATGGTCACTAGTCTCCCCAACCTCCTGCTGAGTAGTCGGTAGAGTAGTAGGAGTTTGTCTGTCCATCATAAACTACACAACCAACGTGCATTGGATCAGACTCAATGTATACGCGTATAATATATAATACACAATCAAAACATACGTACATGTAATTTCCTAAATCTACCTGCCTCACATCACTTCCCAACTAAGTCTTTAATCATTCACTTGTGGTTTCCACATCTAAGATTTATTCATTGAGTTTATATTCTTGTTCAATCTCCAATTCCCAAAGTTTGACCTTGCTCTGATACCAAAATGTAGCGGCCCCAATTTCCACATTGGTCCGCCACGGGAGACCATGCGGGCCCACAACTGTCCACGTCACCACCAGCTGTGTCCCACGCCCAATTATCCATTATTAATCAATTTCAGGTTAACTTTGATGTTATGAGTTAACTTTTGTTCCTTTAATATCATTTAACCACAATTTACGCAGCGGAAGATTTACTAACAACATAAAGATTCAACATGTATATTATGAGCAAAATGCCTAAGTGGAAACCATACCAACTGTACATCATATACCTATTATCTAAGATCCTCAAAATATCAAAATGTACAACCTATCTCTCAAGCCCCAAACCCAACATAAAACGAGTAAATATAAACATACGTACGAGAAGGGCTAGAGCTGTCAATCAATGTAGTCCTTAAGCTTGTCCTTTCCCCGGCTCGTACTAGGATATGCACTCAGTAATCACAAAAAGACAGATGACGAGTCCAGAGTGAGTAATCCTAAGGAAATTCACCAAGTAATTACGGAAGTAAAAGTACTGGAATTTAAAATACTATAATTAAACATGCGGAACAAAAGAATATAGACAACTGTAAAAGGATCATCGCATGCATAAATATAGTAATGAAACAAAGTACTTGCACAGTAAAATCAGACCAAGTCATACTTCGGGTTTTCCCCCAAGCACAGCCAGTGAAAACACCTCTACCGGGTGACCCTGGACCCTCTAGGTGGTCAGCGTACATCCACGACGCACCCACACCAGCCTACTATACCCGGGCAGCCTATTCACCGGCGTATGCCTAGACAAGTGCTATGACTTAGTAGACTCTATAGTCGTAATGAATAAGCACCAGGTGGGGAGTGATCTCAACACCGTAAAGACAGCAGGTAGGAGTAAACTCCACTATCATAAAGACACCAGGTGAGAGTACTCAGCCACCGTAAAACAATAAAGGAAATAGAGTAATGAATAAATAGAACTGAATTCAAATAAATCAACAGTAAATACTAAAGTGAAGTTCAATTGGGATACTACATACCTCAATCCGCACTCCGCGTCCCGAAAACCAAACCCCAGCTCAGCTCCAATAACACCCGACAATTCAAATTATCACCCGAATTATACCTATTACCATTTATCACTAAATTAGTTTCAAATTAATATATTATGTCAATTTTTCCATTTTTCGAGGCTAAAACCTCGACTATATCTCGCCAACATTTCCAAGAAAATCCCAAATTTCCTTTATTTGATCAAAATATAATTTTTCAAAAAATTTCTCATTTTATCTGAATTTTCTATTAATTTTTCAGATTTTTTTTTCAAAACTTTTTTTTTAATTAATTAGGGACGGTTCGGCTCAACCGAGCCGAACTGGCCCCTTCTTTTTCGTTGGAACATTCGGCTCTGTTCCAGCAATTTTTTTTCATGAATCGAGAGAGGGAGAGGGAGAGGGGAGACGACATAGGTGTCGTCTCCCTCCTCGGACGAACTGCTCTTGCAATTCGTCCGAGCTCCTAAGCTCCACCCCGCCACCACCGATCCACCACACCATCACACCCACCAACACATACAACAACAACAACAACAAAAACAACACAACACATCAACGTACCTCACCTCCTTCGCCTCTCCACCATAAGCTCAATCTCTCTTCCTCTTTCTCTCGATTTCTCCTCTTCCTCCGCAGTCTTCTTTTCGATTTTTCTCAAAATGTGAGAAAATGGTGGTGACGGTGGTGTTTATCAAATTTTTTGGGGTGAAATGCCCTTTTTGGTCATTTCACTATTATTTATTTATTTTCTGATTTTTATATATATATATATATTAAATTCCTTATATACATATATATATATATAAATATATATATATACTTACCTATACTTTCGCGCCTAAAATTTTGTTATGCGCACCAACGAGCGTACTCGGGCGTGCACACTAACGTACCATCCACGCGTGTCGACCACGACCCCACGTTTTACTAGGCGCCCACCAATTTAAGTATTTTATCACATTTAATCCATTTAATGTGTGTAATATTTTTCTCAACTTAAAATTTCGTCTTTAATCTACCCGGTACCCACGTCGATACGCATATCGATGCGAATACTCATCACACAATTTCACACGTCAATTTAAAATATAATTACACACATCGCGATGTCGTTAACCTATTTTAACATAACATCGCAAAATTAACCAAAACAATACACAAAATACTATTTACCTAATCCGGACGCACTCCAGCCTCGTTGTGGAACCCACGAACGTCAACACTGGCGTCCACGTCTGTAATGACATTATAAAATAACGACAAATATTAATTGGGCCGTTACATATATAATCTCAACCTAATTAAGATATGTAACGACTCTAAAATCTATCTCGTGTCACGTGTCAATTTAGGTTGAATGTGGACCCTTGTCATGATATAGTTGTCCAATTCTCGGTTGTCAACGCTGAGGTATGTTATTTTTGTTCGATGTTTTGTATTATATTATATTTACCTGAATGTAAATTTCAATGTCTCAAACGTGTGAGGATATTTGAGTGTGAGCGTTGGTGTTGGGAAATGGGTTCGACTCAAGGAAAACATGAATAACGGGTTTCGGGCGAACAGTTGTCAGGTAATTAGCAGTCAGGAGGATTAAATGAATTAAAAACATTAACTAAATGCAAAATAAATAATAAATAAAAGTTGTATATTGTGTTTGATACGTTGGTGCGTCTTGGAATACGCAACGAACGAGTCATGGTGCGAAATGAGTCCGGGAACGCGAGTATTGTGCGTGAAAATGGTTAAGTGTTGGTGCAAGTCACATAGTAAAGTCACAAAGGAGTGTCAAAGTAGTATAGGTTGAATAAAGACCATGTGATCTGCCTCAAGATTTGTGTGTGAGTGTGATGAGAGGAGGGGATATAAAAACTCACCACCAACTTTTCTCTCTCCTCACATTTCTTATCTCTCAACAAAACCAAAAACGCAGGTGTAGGTTTGTGGATTTTTAACACGGATTGACGTCAAAGGATCGATCAACTTCAAACTCTAAGGTGAGATCCCGACTCCTCACGTGTATATCTACGTTTTGGTAGTCAATTTGAGTGTTTTCGTCGCGATGGATTTGGTGAAGATTTTGGAATTGTGTTTTTATTAGATTTTGTTAGTAGATTTGAAGTTAATGGAAAGTGTTTGGGGGATTTGTGGTGATGGGTTTGATAAATTTGGAGTTGTGGAATTTTTGGTGAATTTTTGGAATTTTTGGGTGATTTTTGAAATTAGGGGTTTTTGCCGAAGTTTCGACGTATGTGGAGATGGTTTAGTGTTGTAACGGACATCCCTAAGAGTTTTGGATAAGCTCGAAACTCGACGACGCGAGCCGGGATTTTGGAAAAACCCCGGATGTGAGTGCAAGAACTTACGCCGCGAGGGATGCCGTGGGCATTTATGCTTACAACACCACTTGCGGCATCTGAGGCAGAAGCAAAATATAGTCATGCTTTATGTGATACCGCATGGGTTTTACCTCACGGCGCCACCTGCAGCATGACATTGTTCACAATGAACAATTTAATAAATTTTCGAAAAATTTCGAGGATCTCTCGGGTATTCAAATGGGTCTGAATGCGACCCAATACCCCCAAAATTAACTCAATTACGCTAATGAAATAATTATAGAAAATTGGGTAAATTGAGAAGTAATTAATGAGGATTTGCAATTTAAATGATTATCAGGGGTTTTAATCATTGACAAGTCACACGGGGATTTGTAGGAGGCGAGTCAGTGTTCGTGTAAGTGCGTGTTAGCTTTGGATACAGGTAAGTAAACCAGTGAGAATTTTACAGTTATTTCTTGAGCTTTAATTTGTTGTTATTGCTCTGTTAATTTATTTCTTGGAATTTCCTTTGGTTGAGTGTTCCTGTAATGACCCTAAAAAAATTTAACCCGTGCCACATGTCAATACAGGTGATACGTGGGCCCATGTCGTGGTATAGTCATCAAATCTCGGGCATCGACGCCGAGGTATGTTAGTTTTGTATGGTGTTTATATTATATTGTATTTTATTTGTGCAATTTTAAAGTTTTAACGTGTAAGGACGTTCTTGTACGAGCGTTGGTAGTCCGGGGGGCAAACTTAACTAAACACACTGACAAAACACAAATTTATAAAATTATATGCGTGTTGGTACGTGGTTGCGACCAAGCGCGCAAGATGCGCGAGGTGTGGCGTTGTTCGAGTCCGAATGCATAAGGGATGAGGTAAAAAGGCTAGAGTGAGGAGCAAGTCAACTAAAGTGTCACTTAAGTAGGTGGGATGGTGTGATTATGAGCCATTAGATGGGCCTAGGGGTATGTGTGTTGGGTCAAGATGAGGTGAGAGTATAAAAACCCAACACCCACCCTCTTTCTCTCACTTCATCTCTCTTTTCTCTCTCTCTTCTCCCCTAACTTGTTCTCCAAGCAACCACCGTACTAGTATGGCCGGGGCGGCACCGAAGGCGGCAATTTTCGACGATCCGAGGTAAGATTCGGACTCTCCTCACCGTTCTCTACGCGTTGGTGTGTAGTTTGCTTATTTTTGTCGCGGTGAGATTTGGATGCAAAATTGAAACTTCGAAGTTTATCAAAGTTTTCGACGTCCCGACGATCTCCGCGACGATTAATAGGTTATTTACAAAAGGTTGTAATCGATTTGGGTAAGTTTTGAATTTTTAGCAAATTTTTGAAGATTTTCAAAGATTTTTCATTTAGATTTAAATGGTGGTGATTAATAGTAAAAATGAGGTGTCGATGATGGTGGATTGTTGAGTTGTTGTTGCTAATGTTGTTTGTAGAAGAAGGAAAAGAAAGAAAAAAAAATTGATGTGCGTTGGCTGGAATTCCAGCGAACAAGGGAAGAAGAAGAAGGAAACGGGCCGGGTCAAAGTGACCTGACCCGGTTGGACCGGGTCCCTGTTAGGGCGGTCCAGACCCGACCTGGGACCCACCCACCTATTATTATATTAATAAATAATTATTTCTTTTAATTAATTATATTTAAAAGGATTTTAATTGAAATAAAATTCCAGAAAATAAGAAAAATTCTGGAAAATTATAGAAAATTATATTTTCATCAAATAAAGAGAAATTTGAGAATTTCCATGAAAAGTAAAATATTAGGGGTTCTTACGAGGCGTTATGTCAGAGTTTTTGCCTTGAAAAGCGTGAAATTTGGCAAAAATAGCCAGAAAATTGGAAAATCATAAGAAAATTAAAGAAATTGATATAATTGCATTATCAGGATAATTGTACACACGGGGACGGTAAGGGCGTATCGGGGTTCGTGTTAGCGTGAATTAGCTTGGATTGGAGGTAAGTAAACCAGTGAGGAACATTATAGTTATTTCTTGAGCTTTGAATTATTTATTGATATTGTTTCAATGCCCTATTGTTATTCCATTCATATGAGTTGTTCTAAGGCAAGTGTGTCAAGCGGGATCCTTGCAGAATTCCATGTTTGTGGTGTATTATATCGGGGTTTACGGCTGGGGATACGTGATTAGTTGTAATGACATGTGTAACGGCCCATTCCACCCGCAGGTCCACTGAAACTGCACAGGTAGTGTGCCCACCCACAGGTCCGCACACCATCCACATCCATCCTGTGTGGTCTTTCGCCCCAAGACTCGAACCTGCGCCCTGAGGGATATGTATGTAGATTTAGCGAGTCTGGTACCATTGAGCTGTCGAGGACTTCCCAGGAGGTCACCCATCCCAGTACTGTGGGTGGGCTGGGCCGTTACATAAAAAGGCGCCTTTTTATGTAACGGCCCAAGCCCACCCGAGAACACACCACAGGCACCCCTTGGGACCGCACAGGCAGTGGGGGAACACACCACCCACCATTCACGCCCCCCTTGCATGGTCTTTCGTCCCCCAGACTCGAACCTGCTCCCTGAGGGATAAGTACACAGGTTTAGCGAGTTTGGTACCACTGAGCTAGTTCAGCACGGATGCACCGGATCCCATCAGAACTCCGTAGTTAAGCGTGCTTGGGTGAGAGTAGTACTGGGATGGGTGACCTCCTGGGAAGTCCTCGACAGCTCAATGGTACCAGACTCGTTAAACCTGTGTACTTATCCCTCAGAGCGCAGGTTCGAGTTTGGGGGCGAAAGACCACGCAAGGGGGGCGTGGGTGGTGTGTTCCCCCACTGCCTGTGCGGTCCCAAGGGGTGCCTATGGTGTGTTCCCGGGTGGGCTTGAGCCGTTACAACATGTACTGGGTGAGAGTTCTCCACCAGATTGTTGGGGACTCTGCACTCGCGTAGGGGCCTTAGAAGAGATTCTGTCATCAACTCCTAGCCTTTGAGGAGATTTTGTCCTCGGCTTAATAACTTTAATTGGTTGGGACCACTTGTGTATTTCCTTTGTATTTCGGGACACTCAATTTTGATTGCTCATTATTTATTCATAGTTTTTATATATTCATGCACTCCCTGTCCTTTCTTTCTATCTGCATGAATTGACTGTTCATTTATTTAATTCAAAATGTTGTATTTATTGTTGTTCCTGCTTGGCGCTACTTACTTGGGTTCGTCATTCTTATGTTTGACCTAGTGCAGATCCGCAGTTCAGCAAAGGAAAGGCCGTGCAATTAGGCGATATACTTTAAGCGGCCCTCCTCTGCTGACATAGGTGATTTTTATGTTGTATTAGTTACTTATATTGTTTTTGTACATGGGTTTATGCATTGAGAGATTTTGGATATTATGACTTGGATGATACTTTCCTTGCTTTACATGGTATATATGATATACGGGGTTCCCACACTTTAGGTTTTTGTCATAACTTGGAGCTTTCAAGGTTAATTGATTAGTTGAGATTTATTGTTTCCGTTTTATACTTTGATAACTTGCTAATTTATTGACTTCACTTTTAAATGATTAATAAATGATTGAATAGTAAAGATAGGTTCACTAGCCCCACACGACTCGGCGGGATTGGCTCGGGGGTTCGCGCGGGTTCAGGTTGGGCGACACCCGATTCTAGGGTTGTGAAATTTGGGGCCGTCACAATTCCATTGGCAAGTGAGTCATGGTTACTATTTATCTGTGATGTGAGTTCTTATCTGGATACCGTTGATATATCTCAATTGAGTGCAAGTTGGGGCACTTATTCGGGTATGTGGATATCTCATAGTCGCAAGGGTTAGGGCTGGTAGGCTGTGCCTCGTCCTGAACCCGAGTCTGCTGGGCTTTTGCTGTGACTTAACGGTCTTTTGGTCAGGACTCCTTGCTATTTGATTTTCGTAATCCGGACACTTTATATTCGATTGATTTATTTACAATCTTGTGTATTCATGCGCTCCCTGTTCTTTTCTTTATATCTACATGGATTAAACTGATTTATTTATTTTGAAATGTTGTATTTATGTTCTGCTTGACGTTACTTACCTGAGCTCGTTATTCTTGTGTTTGACGGAGTGCATATCCATAGTCCAGCAAGGGAAAGGCCCAACAGCTAGGAGAGTTGATTTGAGGATATCGAAGCAGGTCTTTCGATTTGTCTGATATAGGTGATCCTTCTTGTATTATTATTATATATATTGTTTTTGAAACATTAGGACTTGAGTTCTTAAGAGATCTTGGACATGTATATCTATATATTACTCTCTTCTGACTGTTCATTATTGATGATATAAATATGCGGGGTTTTCACATTCTAGATTGTCTTAACTTGTATGTTTTGAGGTTTATTGATTAGTTTAAGGTTTAATTGCTTCTGCTATAATGATGATAACTCACTAATCGATTTAACTAAACTTGTAAACCGCTTAATAATGGTAAATGATAAAAGAAGGTTGACTAGGCTTGCGTGACTCTGCAAGATTGGCTTGGGGGTTCCACGTAAGTCTAGGCCGGACGGAGCCCAGTTTAAGATTGTGAAATTGAAACCGTCACAAGATCGACCTATGTTTTAGCTAAGGCCTAGCCCAGGGAGTCTCGAATTCCTGGTTCCGCCCTGGTTCCGCCCCTGTGAGTAAGGGCGCGCTAGTCGTTGACTCATGGGAATAAATGAGCCTAGTTAGAAAGGTGTTGAAAAAATAGTTTTCGGACGCCTATGATTAAAAAAAAAAACCTAAAATGACACTTCGAATGCACACCGATACCCCTCCATCAAATCATTTTTTAAATATCGGGATGCGTAAGTTCACATCTCGAGGTAAATAACGGTTGGATAGGGGTGCCATTCTAGCAAAAATAAATAAATAAATAAATAAATAAATAAATAAATAAATAAATAAATTATATAACTAAAGACTTCCATCTCTTTCTTGTGTTGCGTTGACGTACAACTTGATATTCAATATCAAGTTTGAAAGACTCTCTCTCTCTCTCTCAATCAAAGCAGATGCATAATCACGTGGAGTATACCCACTAATAAAAGGACAGAGAATTCGCTTTGTTACTAGTGGGTCACTCATTTATATACGTGTTAGGATAAGTACATACATTTCATCAAAGCTGAAAGAAGATACAATATTTATCATTCATGAACATTCATCCTTTTTCATAGTGACCTGTTTGGCACCTAGCAAGCACCATCTTGATATGATAAGAAAACACAATTGTGGGACCATCCAATTATAGAGAACACTTTATCTTAAATTTATTATAAAGGTGTAATTGGTGCATGTGTGGGGGAAATATAAAGGAAAAACTCTCTCTTGAAAAATGGATTGAATCAATACAATACGTTACTTTCAATGTTTTACCAAACTCACTAGTACTAAGTTTTCAATAGTATGTATACTTCTACAACATTTTCTCTTTTTTATTTATTTATTCTTTTTACAGGATTATCTTGAATTATTCCTTAGAAGATTCACCTTGCCCTTCAAGAGATTTACCTAAAAAAGTTAGATAATTCAAACATGTATGTCGAAATTGGGAAGCATACTGCAGAAATGCAATCACATATAGTACTCGTCTTATATCTGACATGGAAGATAGTTTGCATAAGCTGACAAGCAAACAAGCTTACTCATAAAATGACAAGACTTTCACAACGTCACGAGCATGAAACTATGTGAAACGAAGCTCGTAGTAATGTATGAACACTGTTACAACCAGATGTATCATAGAGCTCAAATGAAATGAAACGAAACATTTCTTGATAAAAATAAAAATAGTGCCCATTGTACGTCTATCACCTCTCTCTATTGCATTAAAATCACAATCAAATTCTTCACATCAAACATCAAAATTTCTTTGTTAGGCAAGGCCGACAAGATGGGTCAGTTGTAATGAAAACGCTCAATGATTAGTGTTGAATAATCCTTTGTTTACGCCTTAAAATGGTCATTATGTCATCTAAGTGCAGAGGGAATGAACATGGGCTGCACTGTTACCTACAGACATTGTTCCTTTTCTTCCCACTTTTCTCATTAAAGAACATAATAAAGTTCTTAGATATTGTAATAAATATCACCTATAAAGTATGAACCCAAAGATTAATCAACACATAATAAACTTTGCTTGCATTCCTTTTCTCTTCTTTTCTTGTGTCCGCAGTAACAAAATAGCGGTATATACTTTATCGAAGACGCTACAATGACAATTGACATGAACTGGAACAGTTTCAAATCACTCGAGCCATTTTTTCCCTCAAAAAACTCGAGACAATTGATTAAGGCACATCTGACAACACACAAGTGGCTTACCTTTCGTTCATGTTCTAAACATGTTATACAAACAAAATGTTATTTTATGGCGTCTTTTTTTTTGGATTCCCACGCTAATAGTATCCGACGCCAACCACACCAACTATTCCATGCTCGAGTGCTATTAGGTCCATACAGAGGTGGCCATCCCAACTCAAATTTTTCCATCCACGAGATTAATTCAAATAAGACTCGCTTAAGGGGACCAAGTCTTTTAACACAAAATGAACATATTGTAAGTAAACTTGGACTTGGAGAGGTTTGTCTTGGTAAAATGTGAATGAGTTAGGTTAAAGGTGGTTGAGATTTTGGAGAGTAATACCTGAACTTCAGCGCATGCCTTCAATCCAGTAAAATACAGCTGATTTGGCACTTTTGAATAAGCCATTGACCTAACACTTCAAAAATTACCTAAACAACCATATGCTTAAGGTATAATTATTATATAAGACAATATTCTGTAGGTTCTTTTTCATTTTAAATTGGACAAGCAGGTAAGAAAATATTGCACATAATGCACTCACACTTGCTCTCTTTGACTAAAGTTGGGTGTTTAACTCATAATCTAGAGTATCTCAGACATGTACTGTTTCTATGCCAACACTAGTTAAACGGCACAGCGAATTCAAACAATATGGCAGGTTTGAGAGGCATACACATCTTTGTGAAAGAACTAGTCATGAAAGAACTGTAAAGGTGGATTTCTCGAGTTTCTTGCCCTAGCGATGATTTCTGTCGTGCGGTGATACATGAGTTTCATGCTTTGAACTTATCGATCAGTTCCATATTAATCTTATGGCTGCACCAACATATCGAACTACTAGAGACTTGAGCTCTGATTTAATAGATCTTTGGTTAAACTTCTAAAGGTTATAGAAAGTTAAATCTCATCAACATTTATGTTATGAAGTGTAATTCCATTACAACTGCAACTTGTTCTAATTTGCCTTGGCCAAAGTCACACAGGAAAAATTGGAAGCACAATGAAGACATATCTATAGTGGATTCAACGAGGAAAACATGTACTTATCATGAGCTTTTCAAGACAGACAATGCTTCCTTTGTTGTCGCTGAGATAACAGCATCAGAAGCATTTGGTAGATAGTAATATTTCCCTGCAAAATAAAACAGTCAAAATATGTTTCCTGACAAGAGAAACATTCAAGTCTTAAAAGCAAGAAGTAAATTGACGAACCTTGGGCTATTCTTGCAATCTCCTTGGCAAATCCAGTTGATACAAACTTGTTTTCCGTGTCAATAACGAGAAGAGACATCCCTGCCTTGTAGATTTTCCCCGCGACTTCCAAAATTTCATCCTTAATCAAGTAGATAATTAAGTTCAATACACTGCTTATACGTAAACAAGGAAATGAAAATATAATATATATATATATATATATATATATATATCTAATTATGTCCAGTAAAAAAAACCTTTAGCTCTTGAGTAGAAGGTCTGGGTGCATCTGTAGCAGCTTCAGGATCGGTGGATTTTTTTAGCGATATGTTTGCCCTTCCATCAGTAATTGCTACAATCATTACACGCCCTACGTCACCACTTTTTTCGGCATTCAGCCCAACTCTAACAGCCTAAGCAGTAGTAAGATAATAAAGTAATCAGAATGGACAAGAATGCAATTCAAGCTATGGAATGCACGAACAGGAAAAAGTTCCATTTTATCAAAATACCGTGGTAAGACCATGAGCTAAGGGAGACCCTCCACCACATGGAAGCCTCTCAAGACGTTTTCTGGCCATTGCGATTGATCTAGAAGGAGGCAGAAGCACCTCAGCCGCATCTCCGCGGAATGGAATGATAGATACCTGTCACATAGCATTAGAACCCCGCATTAAATAGTGCAAGCGCAAGGATGGCACCAATAGATATTCTTCGAGAAATGGCAATAAATATTTTCTTATTCAGATTCATTCATTTATTTGAGTAGAGCAATGCATAAACGACGTGATCATTAGTTTCAGCTTAATTGATGCTTCCTAGTTTTAAAATTTATCATATGGTGATCATGGGAATGATTGTTCCTGATAGAGAACTTGATCAAATTATTATCTCAACTCACTCCTTTAGGCCTTGTGCAATCTAGTAAGTTCAACCAATAATTAATTGGTCTTCTAACGCATGCCTCACTAGTGAATTCTCAGCAAACCAAGTACATAAAATGTCATCTATATGTGATGTAACTAAATTTTCAAATCAAAATCATGAATCATCTGAAGAAATACTTTATATCTAAAATTCACCTGATCTCTACTTGTATAACTCTCAGCCAGCAACTGAAGTGCTGCACCTTTTGCATTCTGCATTCGATTTAATGCCATGCTCCCACTTGCATCAACCACAAATATTACCTGCCATTCATAGAGGAACTAAATGAGATTCTATATGGAGTTCTAAATGGAAAAAAGAAAACAGCATGTTCTGCAATCTAAAAAGTTCTTTGAAAACAATTGTAAACAGAACCCTCGGATCTTTTTCGGGAAGAAAAAATAGAAGTTTAAAAAGTTTCGGATACTTCTGGAATGTGCTAAATACTGCAAAAACTGATATCACACAACTGTTGCAGCATTTTGGTACTTTTGTCAGGTCAAAATGAAAACTACCCAGAGATATGAGCTATATCTCCATTGTACAACTACTTGCTACTTGCTAGTACAGGTCAGCTTTCAAAATGTTCAGCGAAGGATGAAAGATTCAAACAAAGAAGACTAATAATACCAAAGCGCCGGCTTTCCTTGCCATTCTCTTGGCCCTCATATCAGTTTTCTCAACAAAAACTTTCCTAGTCTTTTGAGTGTCCTTCGCTCTTCGCAACTTCTGATATGGTGCAGCGGCTCGAAGGGTTGCATCAACAGCAAGTCTCTTTACAGGGCCCTGTTCAGGAAAATGTATCAGGCACATATAGAGTGTTTCACTTATGGCCACGCAGCAAACTAGAAAATTTTAAAAGAAATAAAAAGAAGTTAATGGACACGTGTTTCTGAAAATGTCAGGAACTACCACTCATTGCTATTTCAATTAAATAAGTTGTGCAACTTGCTACCGTCCTTCATTAGGATCTTTAAATTTAAAATATTCATATAGTATGAAGTCTTTTCTTGCAGCCAATTATTTCTCGTTCTCAAGCAATTCTTCTTCCTTTCCTCGTAATTTGAGTATAAGCAATGATTTTCAGCTATTGTTCCCCTCCCATCGAGTTTCATATGTTACTCAACCACCAACATTTCCTGCCCAACTTACGTAAGTTCAACGTGTTTCCGATTTTACATCCCTCAGTCATCTTAGGATGACATTAATAGTTGTAAATCAACAACTTCCTAGTTCACAAAAAAGTGCAGATAATGCTTTTCACTCTTATGAAAAACAAATATTGTCAAGGTATCACAGCACAGGTAAAGCCTCATCTCAGCATTTCTACCTCAATTCCAATAGACAGACTTATTAGCAGATTATAAATATGAACAGTTTTCAAGATTTGCAAGAACATTTTAAACAGGTACAAAAAGATACTCAACTTTCTCTTTTTTTACCACCTTTATCTCTTCACTTCTTATGTACAGCAACAGGTCCAAACTAGAATGAGTATATATACTCTTTAACACAAGTCAGGATGCAAAACAAAACTAGAAAAAATGGATCGATACCAGTCATGATAAAACACATTTCATTTAGGATCTTGTGGTCAAAAAAACTATTTTATGGCTTCAAAACAGTCCAAAAGAAACTACTATGACAGAACTATTCTTATTTAATTCTTTTTTCTTATATATATGTGTATATATGGGTACTTCTACCATGGGAACCAAATATATACTCATGCCATTGGGGGAGGGAGCAATGGTAGGAATCACAGAACCATTTATAATCCAAAAGTCCATGCTGACGATAGCAGACACTATGCTAAGATGACAATAATGGCTTCAAAATGTCAAATGGAATCAAGTATGAGATAAGACTAGGAAATACTAACCTTTGGAAGCATTGGCTTTATGTATCGCCCTCTATCCTCTGAGAATATAACATTCTTGGCGCGCCCAGCTTTTCCTTTACGCCTTTGTGCTTGTTGTGCAAAGAAAAGAAGCTTCTCATCAACTAAACCACCTTCGGCATCAAATATAAACTCTTCTGGAATTTGTTCTTGCTGTTGTTCATTCTCCTCATCATTGTCATCCTGGCAAAAGAAGTTACTTTAATATTACAAGATGCAAATTCACATTAAATTTTCAAACTTTATCAATGGGTGGAGATAACTGCTATATCATCAACTAGGGCCATAAAAGGGATTAAATATCTTAAGAAATGATTGCTTAAAAGGAAAAAGATAATTTATAATGCTACTAAATAAGTGTTTCACTGATCAACAATGCCATACCTCTTCTTCATCTTCTTCCTCATTCTGGTCTTCCGTAGAATCTTCGTTTTGAGGAGGTGGAGGAGGTGGAGGTGGCTGATTTTGCTGATCCTGCGGGTTATCATTGATGATGGAACGAGGGATAATGACCAGCTCCACCTGCAGTAAAATATGATATGAGAACACAAATCCTTTATATGTTTGTCAATGACAAAATAGACTTGATAAAATAGTTCAGCACGAGGGAAGTCGATGTAAAATCAAAATTATAATAACAAACTTATTAAATTAACACCGGATGATTAAGGTTGTAGGAAATAAGCCGCATAGGATTTTCAAACAAGAATAAAATTAAATATTGTGGCTTGGTGGAGTTGTGAGAGACTATAAAAGGGAGTAAACGGTTGGCTGAAGATGAATAATTACACCATGAATCTTCCCTAGAGAGGATATGATTCCTTTTCATACTTGAAAACCAATTAAAGGTTTAACTGCCTCTCTTGTGGATTGGATGAATTTTCAAGGGCTTTTGGATGTGGCTAGTTGTGAACTCTAGAAAACCATCCTTTTCCACTATTACAAGCCTACCTGTCATTCTGAATAATAGATGGTAACTTTACTTCTGGAATCTCCAACACCACCTAACTTCTAAAGTGACATTCTCTCTTCAAGTTGCCAATCTGAGAACAACCCCATTTTTCCAATCGCTACCGCATTCCCATTTAACAAGATGAATCCCGTGATCTCTGTGACTACCACAGTACAATTCAACCATACATCACGTATAATCTTCCCCAAACTCCTACACACCTGGTTCAATATTTTGAAAATGGGAAAGAAGTAGGGATGGCACCACTTACACACTGAATAAATGATAATCTCCCTCTAAATAACAAACCCCTTCCCACTCCTCTAGCCTTTTCATAATCTATGATGATTAGTTCCCACACGGATTTCCTCCTAATGTAAGACCAAGGTATTGCATAGACCAAGAAGCTGACTAACTTTATCATCCTCTACTAAAGTACTACCAAAAATTTTCCTCTCCCCAATCCAAAAGAAACAGAGCGACATTCACAAATAGCAAGTGCACAAGTAAAGCTATAGATAAATCTAAACTATGTTATTAGAAAATTGGTGTCATTACATGCTTTGAATTAGACTTGCTCAGTTTATAAACAATAGCATAAAAGGACTTAACTACGCACTTAAGATACTCTGTAGAGATCGCTTGGACAGGGGCTGCAACTGTTTCTGAAGCCTATACTGTCTTCTTTGCTTTTGCCACCGCATTCTTTTCCCCTCATTTTGTTCCTTTTTTTTTCTTTCAGTTTTTTTACCCCCTTCTTTCTTTCCTTGCTTAAATTATTGTCCTGCTCACTATATTTTTCCTCACTTTTCTTGCCCATTTATTCTTCTTCCTCAACTTCTAATGAGCTTCCAGCCCTCTTTTTCAGAGACAGGGCATATTCCAACTGCAACCGAACTGGCAGTTTTTGATTTCAATTACTTCGGTGCTACAAGACATAATATATGTCATTGTTATGTAACGTTGCATCAACATGGGACTATTGGTATAGAGTGGCCAAACAATCTGATTTACTTATCTATTACGGCATTAGAAACAGTGGCATAAAACACAACTTGAAAACCCACGGACAAAAAGTACATCAACCAAATGATAAGAATGTCATTACGTAAAGAAAGTGAATATGCAAAAGAAGGAAACAAATTCATATAGCTTAAGACATGGAAAAGGGAATAAAATAACACTCAAGCTTTAGGTCAAAAGGAGAGAGAAAACTGCCTTCTCCCAGTATTTTTGTTCAATTAGCTAATGCTCTTTGTCCTTCACTGCAAATTTCAACATGTTGCAAAGATAAGAACCCAGAAAAGAAGAGCCATTTGTTCTTATTGCAGCTAATTATTAAAAGACTTGTGATGCTATTAATTTTAAATTTTTTTAACGTCAAACCATTTGCACAAAGTTAAGAAACCCATTATAACTTCATTCTGCTTCCAAAAACAAAATGTCACGACCGAAGATAGAAAGAGACTGTTATTTATTTATTTGTTTTTCGCAAGAAAATAGGGAAAGTATTTTTGCCTTTTCCAATATGAACATGCAAAATTGGCCAGAAAAATATTTAAAGAGTTCAAGCGAACATCAAGCACCAGAGAACTAAAAAAGTAAAAATATAATAAAATAAAATACTTAACAGCTTTTTTTAGGTCATCCACGTTGACTTTATCACGACCATCCAAAGCAGCTAAGCATTTAGCAACACGAGCAGCATAAAGCTCAGCTCTATGTCCCTGTACGTCATCATTAATACTTGAAAAGGTTAATACTTTGATTTACTTTTTTATTATAAAATATTTAAAAACTCAAATTCTATGTTGCATTGCCATACAGACAAAGCCGACCCCAATTAATTTGGGACTGAGGCTCCGCTGTTGTATTGCCATATAGACAAAATTCATGATAATAAACACAAAAGCTAATCAAATTTTAGTTTCATTTTCAGAGCTGCGATTATTCATATCAATATGCGACACGGCATCTTGTCTTACTTTTAGTCCCTTCTTTTCTTGATAATTAGGATCTTTGAGACTGAGGTACCGTTTTAATAAAGGGAAAGAAAATAACAAAATGCATGACGATAAATACGAAAAAGCTAAAATCAATTTTTTGTGCAAGTTCAAAGCTCTTCATGCTGTTGATTTGTACCAATGCACAACATCTAGTCTTACTTTAGTGCCTTTTTTATATAAATCTAAATATTTGAAATCAATGCACGGTTATAATAATTGGAAAAAAATGGCTATATATACAACATGAAAATTCTACTAAGCAGACAAAAAAAATATTAAGAAGTCACACTATGCAATGAAGGAACTATACATTATACAATAGACTGTTGATCATAATTCTAAAACAATCTCCATAGTAGAAGTTGACATGCAACATAAGAACTTGTTAAAATGTTTTCAAATGCTATTTGGATACAAAAAAACTTGTTATCGTCGGTGAAGGAGTGAGGCAAGGATTAATGAAAGTAATCCTTTACTTTAGCAACATACATGTGTCTTTGTTCTATACTTCTATCTATACACGTACTAAAAGAGCAACATAATAACTAAAAGTGGTAGCCAAGTAAATTGACCAACGAATAATACAATTGATACATGCAGTAGTTAAGAGAGAATCATCTCAACAGACAAAAAAATCATTTTATACACAATTACTGGACTGTGCCTCTTGTCACTGTCCCATTTGTACATCTAAAAAACTTCATTAAATACTAAAAGACATTGGGGCTTGTAATTCATAGGTCTAAATTTTATCAAGATGGTTTTCTTCTTAGACCCAACACATACATCACTCACATATAACAAAAATAGTCCAAAATTAGTTGGTGTCGGCTACAAGGATCCCACATTTGCATTCTGATTGAATTTATATTGTGATTGGGCTTTAACGGGATCAACATGTCATTCAAGTACACATTCATGCACTGATACACGTGTATCTATAAGTCCATCGTTTAAGGTCATTGCACATCCAATATTCAATAGGATGGTTGGTAAAAGTCTCCGCCAATTTATCACACATGTGTAGCAGAAAATAATGAAAATTCTATTCTGAAAGAATTTTGAAGTAGGTTAAAGATGCTGAGCATTGATTAGGTTAGGAAAACTATAAAACAGATTTTTTATTTTTTTTTTATTTTTTTATTGTTAGGTCAGTTCTTATTTTGACAACTATCTAATCTGAAAATTGTAGTATTAATTTGATTTATTTCTTTATCATTTTAGTCTTTTTTAGAAAAGCCTCAAAAGTGTTCATATAGAGCAGTAAAAGCTAGAGGGAATTTCAATTTACAGAAAGATTGATAGAAACTTATTTTTAAGGCCTCCTTTAAAGGAAAAATAGGGAGATTCAATTGTGAGATACAAACGTGTTATATCTTCCATTGAAATAAAATGAAAATTTCCTTTTTTAACTTTTTCATACCCTAAAATCTGTTGATTCAACTTTTGCTGAACTTTGAAATAAATTGATTCACAAGCTTCCACTGCTTAAAGAAAGAAAAGAACTTGATCAGCATTTTGATGGGCTGAGATACTGATAATTAAGTGTAAATCCTGTGGATAAAATATAAATGAGATTATTCAAGGGTTTCACAACATGAACCTGGCAACCTCCTCGCAAGGCTTCCATGACTAAGTACTTTAGTTGTTCTCTACTGACACTGACATCCTTCAAATATTCCCTCGCTAAGATGATCTGCACCGCTAGAAGACATATAAATAATCAGTGTGAAGCAGCCAAATTAGGAATAGTTCGCTAACTGAAATGTCAAAAAGCAGAATCGTAATGCCTAGAAGTAAAACTCTACATAACAGATGTGCATTAATTTGAATTTAAGATTGGTTTTGCAGTTGAAACCTAAGTCTCCAGCACACATTGAAATTATATTAACTTTAATATGCCCAAAACCTTGATGGAGAAATTCTTATATAATCTGCACTAGATTATATCAGAAGTTTCCCATGTCAATGGTCACAAGCCTTAACAACATCGACATCAACAACGCTTCAATCCCAAACTAGTTGGGGTTGGCTACATGGTAACTCGTCCATTTAGTTCTGTTTAGTACATTAATAGCACACGAGTCTTAACATTTTCAAAATTTATGCTAAATCAATTTATTATTAGGCAGATGAAGACCAAACAATAAAAATGTACCATTAAAATTCCCAATCATTTTTCACTATTATTTTCATTCTTCAAGTTTATGGATAAAGATGCACCCCCTTATTTCAGAGATGGAATTGAACATTACCACAGACGTTTCCAATTCATTAATCGAAGTTGATTAACAAACTACAATAAGGAGTAGGACAATAATTATCAATTAATATTTGATGCTAAAGTTGTATCCCATTGAAATGGTCCATATTTACAAGAAGCAGATAAAAAAATAAAAAAATAAAAAAATAAAAAATAGTAACACCGTCGTGTAAAGCACAGTTCTAAGGACAATAACATTTATCATACTGGGAGCTACCTGAGTCTTCGCTAAATCTGTTTCTTCCTCTACCATCTTGAAGACTTCATTGCTATGTTCTTGAAATTGTGTCGCGATGCCTACAGCTGCGACACGGTCATCAAAACTCATTGGAAGATCTGCACTGTAAAATAGCATTACCTTAGCAGTAAGATGATAAGATTAAAAAAAGATATAAGTCTCTATGACTGAAATTATTTACCATATACTTAACAACTTAGAGGTTCGATCATAAGAGGCAAAACATTTTCCTGAAGCCATATTGCCCAGGTTACGCAAGATCAGATCTGATGCATCACTAAAGTTATATTGAAAGATTCTTTTTCTTTTACCTCAAATTTATTGCTATACGGTCTAACAAGTGTTCACGTACAGATCCTTCCTCTGGGTTATATGTAGCAATGAGAAGTGGCTTGCAAGGGTGACGGAAGCTGATTCCTTCTCTTTCTACGATATTAACCCCCTCGGTCAAAACGTTAAGAAGCAAATTGCTGATACCCTCATCCAAAAGATTTATCTCATCTACATACAAGACGCCTCTATGAGCTTCAGCAAGAAGACCTGGTTGGAACACAGTTGTTCCAGTCTTCACAGACTCCTCTACATCAACCGATCCTATAAGCCTATCTTCCGTAACACCGAGTGGAATCTGTTATAAACCATTGCCAATAAATGCCTTAGAGACTTCTTTTAAGGGGAAAAAAAATAGATGACAGCCGCAACATATAAAAGATAATAAGCACCTTACCTGAACAAATGGAGTTCGGACAATCTGTGTCTTAACATTTCCAGCAGCATCATAATCTACTTGGTCAGAGAGACCGTCTTCCCACCTTAATAAGTTAAAGTGCTCAGTTAATATCAAGAAAAAAGAACATAGTACATTTTCTAGTTGAACTACAACCAGGTTTGTTCAGATCATTCTATCATAACTTTCTGATCATTTCTAGAGTGCTGCTGCAGCGTGCAAAGGTAGCATTCCCAATTTAGGTCAAGAGAATTCATATCAGCTTTCTTCCTTTACTTTTTTTTTCAGGTGAGATTGAAGTCCATCATTATCGGAAATTGTTTCGCAGGAAGATGCAACTTCTTGGACAAGGACAAGTGAATCAATATTCAATGGATATTTTCCTTGATTGAGAGGGACTACTGAGGAGAGGGAGGTGAGGTCCCTTGGAGGATGTGTTGAGAACAGCAATACTAGTAAATGATTTATGCAGTCTTTGTTCAGTATCCACATAGCATTACGTCGGTAGTATATTGGAAACTTGAACACCGTAAACAAAAAACACAGTACCATGACGAGAAAAAACCAAAATAGGAAAATTTAGAAAAATTCAGAAACTTTACTCTTGGGGGATGGCTGGATCTGCATTTGCAATTGATCCTACAACTACTTCAATTGGCGGAAGAATTGCATGTAACCCGCGCGCCATGACTGTCTTTGCCGTCCCTCGCTTTCCAGAAATGGCAATCCCTCCAATCTCACGGTCCACAGCCCCAAGCAACAATGCCGTTTTAATCCCATCCTATACACACAGTTGATGCAAAAATGATCAACAACCCCCACTGAATTACAACTAGAAAAATGATCATTCTCCAACAACAAACAATAGCCTCAATCCCAAATTAGTTGGGGTTGGCACATGGATCAAACTCTTCCACTATCCACAATTTAGTGCAATTGATGGTGAGCTTTCCAAACCATTTAAATCCCTCCTGATTAATGCTTCCCAAGTTAACTTCAGTCAACCCCTACCTCGTCGAAAATTCTCCACATTTCTTTTCCATTTTTGGAAATTGCCCACTACAAGTCTACAACAAAAAAAAATCCCAAAACCCCTTCTAATTCCACAACAAAAAACCTCAAAAAACTTGAAATTGAATGCACCCCGTGAATGCACTACAAAGAAACCCAAATAGAAACAATCCCAAGTAATTTACAACAACAAAACACAATTCCTAAAACCCCTCCCAATTCCAACAAAATCCCCTAAAATTCTCTACATTTGTTTTCCAAATTTTAACAACTACCCACAATAACAAAACACAATTCCTAAAACCCCTTTTAATTACACATCTCAAAAACCTGAAAAAACATGAAATTATTGAATACCCTACAAAGAAAGAAATCCAAATTTAATGAGAAAAAGATCAGACCTGGCCGACGACGGCAGCTAATGGGAAGAACTGGCGGCCGTAGGAGGCGGCGGTGGCGTCGGTGTCGGGGGACTTGGGTGCGACGACAGCGCCGTTGGGAGAGGCGGCGAGGGAGCGAATGAGAGGGAGATGGCGAGGTCGTTGGGTTCGGGAAGAAAAGGGGAAGAGAGGAGGAGGGAGGAGAGGGTGTGGCATGAAGAAGGATCGGAGGAGAGAGAGGGATGGAGAAGCAGAGAGCGCCATGAATGAGTGCGGAGTGTGGAGTGTGGACTCACTCACTGCTTTGGAGTCAAGTTATCCGTTGTGAATCTTCAAATAAGAGAGAGAGAACTAACGGCTGGTTGGTTAGAGTGGTTCAATTAGGTCTCTTAAGTTGTGACTTGGCTGAATATTTTATGTATCGTGAACGACATACTTCAATCATTTATGATGATCCCTCCAAACAGGCACACGCTTATCGCCAAATGTCTCTTCTATTACGAAGACCGCCCGATCGTGAAGCTTATCCGGGAGATGTTTTTTATTTACATTCACATCTTTTGGAGTAGTTTGAGTAATATGGATGGAGATGCCAGTCGTGGAGAGCTCTATAGCAACCCAAACCAAACTTGGAGTAGTTAGCTTAATTTGAAGGGAAACGCTAAAATAATAACACAATGTCACAACACAAGGCACAACTATTGAAGTGTCGCATCAAGCCCACCGGTGTGAAGCACAACACTCTTATATTTCAACACAACACAATGTCTACACTGGTGGCCCCCACGTGACACATCAGTTGTTGTGCAATGTGTTGTGACTTATTAGTGTTGTCATCCTAGTATTTTCCTAATTTGAATATCAGGTGGTTTAGACAAGAGTGAGAGGGAAAGTTTGAACGGTAAATATGACATTTTTTATTTACAATATTAGTGTAACTTGGGTTGGACACGTAGGTTGGGCACACCACACGCGCATGTGTGAAATTACACTAGCATTTCCTCTTTTTCTTTGATTGTTAACTTTCAAGAGCCGCGACTTTTCTATCTTCCAAAACCCTAAGATCTTTTTCTTAATCTTCCTTCGTGATTTTTAATTTTGGGTCATCGTCGATCTTCTTTTTTCGATTGGTGATGATTTAAATTACATCTTTTTACATTTTATTCATTCAATAAGTTGTTGATGTTGTGATTTAGACTAAAAATTACTATTTTTTCTTTTCGAAATATGCTTTTGTACCTCAGAAAAGAGTCAAAAAACAAGCACAAACAACACATACGTGAGCACGTTCCTTGATTTTTGTCACAATGTGTGCATGCACATCTTGATGCGCATAAGAGGAACACGCATAAGTGTCTGTCTCACTCCTACATGAGTCAAACTCACAACCTCCTTCAACCTTTTGGCAAGTGATTGAATCGTTCTTTCTATCAAAACGTGTTTTTTTACATTCTTATCAAAAGAAGTAATCCTTACCCATTTCACTCGAGCTTTGACAGCTAAAAATTATTGTTTTAAACTTGTATAATTATGCATCTTTGCTACACTGGGTTGGAACTTAACAAATATCAATGCCCTCGCGTGCAACAGGTGGAGCGGGTGATTTTTGGCTTCAATAGCCGTTGTAAAGCATCAAAATGAAGCCTATTGACTCACGGGTTAGAATTTCTCTCCTTTCTTTTACCAATTTTCCAGCGCCCAAGTATCTGAAACTTCACCCCGACTAGTTCCAGACTCGAGGTTGGTAGAACCACTGAGTGACAACGCCCTTGAGCCAAGATTTTAAAGGGACTCCATTCTTACAACTCGAACTCAAGTCAAGTGGTTAAGGGTGATGGGCCGGACACCACGTGGAAAACCAAAAAAAAAAAGAGCTTCTCAAGTGCGAAATGTCGTGTAATTGACTACAAACGCTGATTGCTTGGAGAGGCCGTCGGAGTCACCTATATGTTAACTACGTTTGAGGTGCAACTAAATACACACATGAAGGGTAGGTTGATGTCATTGTAGCACAAATCAATGTGGCAATCAATGGAACCAGCTTCTTCTCTTAAGCAAAAATAAACCAAAACCCATATCAATTTAAAGATACAAAAACAATCATAATAAGTAACGCTACAAGTTTTTAGGGGAGCGAAATTTGTGCACTGCGTCGGCACCTTTGTGATATTTGAGTCCAAACAAGTTATCAAACAGAACTGGGGCCTCTGGAGGGAGACTCATCGATTCTGGCGCCATGAAGTTTACAATCTTTTCATGAACATTGTACCTGTCAGCCGTTCAGGTAAGAGAAAGAAATAAGAACACTGCTAAAAAAAAATAAAAAACACTGAGCCGCGGATCCACAATGGAAATTTGAAGTAGAAATTACCTGATCTTGCGACTTTTTGAAGCACGGCGGTCGACAATCTTTCTTTTCTTAGTTTGCAGTCTCTTCAAAGCATAGAAAGCCGTCTCTGTGGATAAATAAAACATTAAGCAAAGTGAGTGAGAGGATAGGAAGGTATTGGCTTACTATACTAAGAACATCAAAGAGATGAAACAGCATGAGAATATTGTTGCAAGTTTACGAAGAACAATCTAATTGCAATATATGGCAGCTTTAGCAGCAGATAAACATGTACATAAAAGATTAAGATTGTTATTAGAAAAAATCTATACCTATAGAATATTTTTAAAAACTAAAACATAACAACTCCCCCCACTAAGGAAAAACACCGCAGCCAAAAAGGAAAAACAAATCAAGAGCAATGCATATAATTCATTAAAGACTTAAAGTAATGTGCAGGTCATGCAACGAATACATAAAACAAAGCAAAGAAAAGTAAAAAAAAAAAAAAAAAAAAAAAAAAAAAAAAAAAAAAAACAGAATTGGAATGATATATGGAAGGTGACAACTAGTGAGAAGTAGCATAGAATTTTACCAGAGGACGTTGGGTCAAATGACTCCAAGAATTCTTTGAGGAATTGTTGATAAAATTCGGAATCATCCAAAAGTTCTGGGTCTCCATCATCAATTGCGCCCTAAACACGCCCAGAAACCTTTCGAGTTAAAATCAGGCTTTCTTTTAACAGAAAAAAAAAATTTAACAGAAAAAAAAAAAAAAAAAAAAAAAAAAAAAAAAGAAGAAGAAGAAGAAGAAGAAGAAGAAGAAGAAGAAGAAGAGAAAAACAAGATGCTTCATTGATCAAGTTGCATGGATTACTTCTTCTTTCGTGCAGCCACTCATGTCAGGAGCCTGCATGGAAATCACCAGGATTGGTAGTGAACAAACTTAAATAATATACACATAAAGGCATATCACACAAGAATTGTCATCAAGAGAGATTCAAAGGCGAAAATACTTCTAATTCGAACTTTATTAGGTCAACTTACATCTCCTAACACACCAACTGTAGACCTCCTCAATTGCATCCTATTAATCATTCTGCTCGGGTCCCTCATATAAGCAGATACTTGTTGACTAATATTCTGCAATGAAAAGATATTGTAATGAATTCCGAAAGCATTCACAGGAAATAATTTTATTCATTAATTTTTAGAAGACGCAGACCACGAATGTTAGTTCTGTTGACAAACCTGATTTAAAGCCTGAAACTTCCCCTTAAAACCAGTGGCGCCAGTTGTCACCTGTGTCTTTCTCTGCCATTTATCTATAGAGTTGTCCCTGAATGGAGCTATCCTGAAAATACACACTGTAAGTATCTACTTAAATTGACTGAGTAGTGAACAACCTAGAGATTAAATAGAACAATCATTATGACGGTCCCAAATCTAAAAATTTTCAGCAGAAAAAGTACAAGAAGCAAACGTGTGTGGTACGTCAAGTTCTCCGGTGAAATCTATGGAAGGTTAGAGATATTGACAAAGCAACAGCAATCATACTTTCAGAGGTGAACTTCTACCACAGTTTGTTCTCAAAGAACTAAAAGGTGAAATCAGTTGGCTTTCTTGCATTTCAAAAGCCTTCTTTAATAAGAGAACTTTTGGCAACAATAAAGTCAGCAGTATTATCATCAATCAGGATATCAAGGCCAGTCATAGATGTTCAGAAGAACCAAAATATGCAAATAACAAACACCATCTAAAAGTTAGAACCAGGAGGACAGAAATGCAAGCTCAAGGTGTTTATTTCAGTAAATCTATGGTTTTCTCAATTGTAGAACTTATCAATCAGTTGTTTTCAAATTAATTCTCCTTTTCTTTGTCAAAGTGCAATTAATTGCATCGATAATGAGATCCCTCACATCGATAATACAATATAGAAGCTCGGTCTCCACGAGAACAATGGAGACGAGATGAAGCCTCATCGCAGCCCACCATTTGAGGCCTCTAAGGCACAGTTGATGGGGGAAAATGCCGGCTAAAACCGGAAATCCCAGACAAAAGAGAAAAAATACTACACTAACTAAAACAAACTAACTGCCCCTAAGGCAAAAGTTTCAAAAGAAACCATCACTGAAGCACATCAACTGCATGCAGGCGGTACAAGATCTAACTAAACAACCAAAAACACTAGAACCTCAACCCATAGGAGTGAAAAACAAAAAAATGGCCGGATGTGTTGCCCCAAAAAAGATTGGCATTTGAGTACCGGCATCACCAAGACATCACTCTTCGTCGTTCACCGCCGAGCCCCTGCAACCACACCTTGTCATTCTACTCCCTGCGACTGAAGTTTTTGGCAAAAGAAGGGCCATCGGTGGCTATGCTGGAAACCAGACAATGACTTAAACACCACCAGCCGCTGCAAAGGGAATTAGAGGGGAAAGAAAAGGATGGGAGAAGGAGAGGCAAAAAGAAGAGAGGGGAGATGGGGACACAAAGGAAGGGTCACAACTCACAAGGATAGACACAACCGTTGAGGCAGTTGTGGCACCCTCACATTTACGACAAAGGGGAAAGAAGAAAAAGCAAAGGCCGAGAAAAAGAAGGCAGCAAAGAGGAGATGAGGGGCGGAGAACGCCGATAACCAAGCCCTCCACCTTTTTCGTTGTCACCACTACACCTTCAACCTTGTACTCTCCTTCATAGGTTCCAGATCTAGAAAGAACGGGCTAAGATCTGGGAAGAAAGGAGAAGAAAGAAAGGGGAGGGGGAACAAAAGAACAACGACGAGCTCTGTTGAGAAAGGGTACTGGTGGTGCCATGGACGGACCGCCAATTGAGCATGGAGGGCGAGACGATGAAACTTAGGGTTAGGTTTTCTTTTTTTGGAAACGCAGCACTGTGACATGCTAGCTCACATGGATTGATCACATGTGACAACTAATTCTCCTATTTTTTCTTTTGTAACCTTGTCCATGCTTATTTTTATCATGACAATAAGTTTAAGCTCTTTGAAAATCTATAACAAAATTAACATTGGTAGCCTAATCCATGCTTATTTTTATCATTACATAACATGGATTGAAGCAGGTCCTGTATACAAAATCCCTACTCTATTGGTCAATACTATATGGATCACATGCCATAAACACTGAAGATAAGTAACATATTTTGATTCTTCCAACAAGCCAATTTAATTCACTTCAATTATTAAAAAAAAAAAAAAAACTGCCTACAAAGAAATTGGAAGAAAAAGCATTTTTTTTTTGATGGATGAAGAAAAAGCACTTAGAAGCCGAATTACCTGGAATGCAACTGTTGAATCTGTAACCATTCTTCATTGTCCTTACAGTCTATACTATCTAGTTCCTCTGATTCTCTACTTCTTTTTTTGATCCCTTCACGACGAGAGGAGAAATAAAATAAAGGAATCAATTCATAATAATTCAATAACTTGAGCACAATCCTAAAGGAGAAAACCTCATCTTACCTCCTCCATTATATAATCCATGATCATTTATAATTATACACTTTTCATTCTTTTATAAGAAAATAAAGAGAAGTGTATGTGTGGGTGTCGGGGTGTATTTGTTTAGGAGCACACTTATATATGTATATAAGCTGGATCTTTTATTACAGCAGAATGATAGGATACATAATAATGATAGTAGTTACAACTTACAAATACAATAAAGCAATATCGCGAGGTAACATGCGTAAAAATTGTCAACACACAATTATAAAGTGAACGAATAGCACATGCTCAGCATATATTCTGCCCAGCTCATGCTTTCAGAGCCATAAATGCATAAAAAATAAAAATGAAAAAAAAGAAAACTATGATTTTTACCAAATGTGTGGAAGACGTGATATGAATTGTACTACTAACTACTACGAGCTTCCTTTTTGATCAATCCAAATCACACACTCATCTTGTTTAACCACATGTAGATTATATAATTACTTTGCCATGAGGAAACAAATTATTTGATGCCAAGTCATCTTGAGGTGTCTTATGGTCCCTTTCCAAATAATTAAAAAAAACTCAAACAAATGCAAGCACTCGTGTACCAAAACTTATTTTAATAGCCGTTTACCACATTCAAGTGCCTAGAAAGTAAGAGAAACTTGGAAATACTTTAAGAGATTTTCTCAATCTATAGGTTTACAGCATAAATAGCAAATCAGTTTCCTGACGCTTTAGTATATTGGCATGTGTTTCAATTTTCAATATCCTTGACATAATTTCATAGTTAAACTCAACTCAACAAAGGCCTCTTTACCCAGTCATACGGGCTGGATCTGTTTCCCCCATCCCGATCTACTGTCTATAAAAGGCTGCATCCAAGTCACATCAGAAGCACGCTGCATGCATACCTTTCTTCTTTTTTTACAATGTTACGTTAGGTCTTCAAACACTGTCATTCATCATTCCCCTAATTTGCACATTATTTGTTTTTTATTGTACATATCCAAACGGACCAGACCATATTAAACAATTTTCTCTTTTCTATTTCAAACTCCTACCATTTGTTTACATTTGTTTTTTCTTAGCCAACCGAATGAGCAAAACAATGTAGCTGCAGTTCAACATTTTAATAAGATCTATCAGAACTAGTCCCCATAACATCAGTCCTAAAATCTCCTTCACTTTTAGGATCTAATTGCACAATAGTAAATTATTTTTATAGGAAATGCAAACGTAATACATCAGTCCCCTTGTAAATTATGTAAGAGGATATCCAAATAAAGTCATGATTACTGGAAACTTACAGAACAACAACACAAAGCCTGAATCCCATGCCAGTTGGAGCCAAAAACAAGTGAATAGTTACATGATCATTTTAATTTAAATCTAACTCCAATATCAGCCGAACAGCAATTTCTCTTTCCAATATTTCTCAAGGATTCTAATTTTAGGGTATCAATTGGGGATTTAGTTTAAACATAACTCAGAGCTTTACTCCCCTTCTTAGATGTAAATATAACGAACAAACCACGAATGTATACAGTATAAGCAAAATCATGCTTTCTCTCCATGTTAAACAATTCAAGTAATATCAGAAAACATATAAATCCTTCATCCTGCAACTTCAAAGAAAAAATATAAATCCTTCATCCTATAACTTCAACGAACCTTTCTTCTGCATAAAATTGATATAATTTATTCTTATTTATTTAATTACAACTATCAGTTCCGAAGAAAAGCTTAGTTCATTAAGCATAAAAGACCACCTAACATTTATAATTCAGTATTAGGACATTCAATTTGCCCTTTTCTTCCTGTAACTTCAACGACCCTTTCTTCAGTGTAAATTTGATATAATTTATTCTAATTTATCTAGTTTCAACTATCTATTACAAAGAAAAGTTTGGTTCATTAAGCATAAAAGACAGTTTAAGACTTATAATTTAGCTTTCGGACATTCAATTTGCCATTTTTCTCCATGTTAAAAAAAAATTGGTAGCAAGAATCTAGATTTGCTGGCTTACGAACGACCAAGCGTACCAAAAAGGAGCTGCTAGTAACTAATAGTTGGCCCTGGAAGCAAAGAACAAGGTTACTTAAGTGTCTCCCGTTTGCAGCAGCAATTTTAATAAATGGAGAGCTACTTTAAAATAAATAAATAAAAAATTTACTAGTTACCATAAAAACAAGTTAACTAAAAGCACTGTGATAGCAGATCTCCTAAAGGACGTTACAAAGTATGCTTTCAGACTTTCATTTTCATTGCAAAATGAAATCAAAGGATCCATGTCATACCATTTGCAACTTGAAGAATAGACGGGTTTTTCTCAAGCAAAGCCTGTGAGAAAACAGACAGCAAATAAGGAAAATTTGATCAAATAGGAATAAGTAAATGTAGTATATGCTTGCTAAACACTGTGGTCAAATAATTTCAGTTCTTAGTAACATAGTTTGAAAAATCGATAAAATTTGTCGAAATTCGGCAAATTTTGTTGATCTGTTGAGGAGGCGAAGCGAAGCCAACTACAAACGAAAATATGTCAAAATCCGCCTAAAAAATCAGTGAAATTCCTAAAACTTCGACAACTTCGACAAAATTACTTCAAATAGTGATGAGATTTGTCAAGTTTCATCTGTTATAGGGAAGTTTGTCGAATTTTTATCGAAAATGTTTTTCTTCCAAGTAAAACAGATTTAGGGCTTTTGAAGAAAGAAGAAGACAAGGAGTTGGGAGGAATAGATGATTTGTTAAGGGTATTGTTGAAATTTCGAACTCTTCCAATTGTGTCAAAACTCAAAAGTCATGTAGAAGGTCAAAAGACTACTATATCCTTTTGTTTTTAATGGACTTTGAAGGCAAACCATTTTTTAAAAAGTACTTACAAAAGGTAAAAGAGTAAAAGGATGTCTATTTTTCAATCTTTAAAGCCATATCACGTGGGGGTGGATTTGCTAATGTTAAGAGATGTAATGTTGGTAATGTCTACCAATAGAAACATGCCACATGTACAATGAAGATGTGCTCTTACATTTTTGCCCTTCCCACTTTTACTCTTTTGTCCACGTGCACTTACAATGAAGATGTGCTCTTACAATGAAGATGTGGCACATTGCTAGTGGGAGACATTACTAACATCACCCTCCCAACATTAGCAAATCCACTCCCGTCACGTGGCTGACTTTAGCAAAAGATAGGGATAGTATACATATGAAAAAAATACAACCTATATTATATTATATTATATATATATATATATATATATATATCAGTAAATGAAATAGCAGCAATGGATAAAATGAAAACTAATGTTATAAAGGTTTCAAATTGTCTATTGTTGCCAATTGTAACTATTGTAACTGTTTTAAGTAATTGCATTGTGATTCTTATTATTATTATTCTTGTATGATTAAGTGTATTTTTAACATTCTTTTATAAAAATTTGACTATTTTAGCATTTAAAATAGATTTCTATAAACTTTCGTATACTGATGAATTTTTGTAAAACTCTCCCTTGTCGAAGTTAACTTCCTCAAATTACTTCCAAATTTTGAGTGGTGAAGCTTAGGACGAAGCCAAAGTTTCAAACCTTGCTTAGTAATGCCAAAAAACAAAGGTGAATATCATTATATATACCTCCTGTAGTTCAACTAAACTCTCTAAAGTCTGCTGGGAGGAGGTTATCAAGTCTGAATATGCCTTTTGAACTGTTTCGTCTGAATCACAAAATGACGATCTAAGTGGTTCCTGAAAGAAATGTGCCATCATTTGACCCACAAACTTTGAAAAAATAATAATATAAATGTAAGTACTCGGGCACTTTTCTGGAAACTATTAGCAACTAACACATACCTGTGGCAACTTATTTGAACTTGAAAACACTTTCTGCAACAAGATCCGGACCTCCAACGACTTATCCCATAGAGCCTTATGAATAAATGAAAAAAGAACGGAGATATGTTATTTATGAATGATTGAGAACTTGTGGAGAGAACTTAAAATCGATCATACTAAAGAAACAAAATTGGCCACAAGAAAAGAAAGATTTAAATATGTAATACAACCAAAGCTTTTCACGATATGACGATACAGTAGATGCAACCAATGAACCATGGATAAAAATGAATCGCACATTGGCAAACACTCCTCAAAGCACATAAATGACAATAACAAGTTGTACCTTTTGGTTCTTCACTGACTGACCCTTTAGAACATCTTCATCTTTATTACGCTTTAGATTCTTCAGAATATCTCTGGAAAAGAAAAAAGAAACGAAAAACTAATTACTAAATCACAAGGGACTACGAAAGATGCATCATTTATGCAAATGCAAGATTTGATGCATGCGGTGTCTTAGATAAAGAGAAAGCAACTACACAAGTGGGTGGTAGAGATTTTTTAAATTGTTTGGCTTTGTTAGTAAGAACTGCAATATTAAATGAAGAATTACTATTCTACTCTATAAATTTGCAGCAACTCCAACCAAAAACACACAAACCACCGCAACACTATCCAAAAGCAACAAACCCACCCCAAATCTCCCTCTCTCCAAGGGATGTGGTGTAGTGGTTTCAAAGAGGCCTTAGTACTCTAAGGCAGAGGTGATGGGTTCGAATCACATCAACTACACTATTTCTTCTTCGACCTCTGGGTTAGTGGAAGGGACGCCCTCCTAACCCCGAGGGATTAGTCGGGTCCACAATCAGTCTAGTGTCAGCAGCAGTGGCTTGGATACCCTTGGCTATTAAAAAAGAAAAAACAAACAAACAAAAAAATTATATAAAGTTTTAATGAAAATTCATACTGCTCCTCATGGCGAAGGTTCATGTACTCCTTCTCAAGCTCTTCCATCTCAGCATCCTTTTGGGCATCATTGTCCATCACATTGGCCTCTTCTTCTTCATCTTCATTTTCATGCTCATTGTCGTTACCATCATCATAATCATCATCATTATCTTCGCCTTCTTTTCCTTCTTCTTCTTCAGTTTCAGCGTAGTCACCATTTTCTTCCCCTTCCTCCTCTAGCTCCTGCACCATAACACTTAATTCAGAAACTAACAAAGAAAATTATGGCGGAATACGTGAATGAACAAGTGCACATAAAACAATCGATAGCAATAACCATTTCACTTTCTGGTTCACTGTCTTCTTCTGAACTAATGCCCTGATCTACCATTCGCTTTGAGTGGCCCATTAGAACTGGCACAATCCAACAACAAACTAGCAGCCTTTCAAAAAAAAATCACATCTCAAGATTAGATTTCAATTGGAATGAATAAGAATGCTAGATGCAGTCACAAAAAGTTCAATAGATTACACAGTTTTTACTAAGCTCCGCTCAGCTGCTTAAATCAACCACTTATTTAAATAAATGTTTCGTATTCCACCAAATTACGACAAAACATCTTCAATGTAGTTCAATCCATTCACAGTAAAAACCTAAAAATCTTCTTATTTGTCAAACAAGCATATAAATTCTAGGACAGAACAAACATAAGATTCCATCACCAATGAAATGTTCTATGATACAAAAGTCAAATACAAAGGACCTTGCGAGAATCTCAATAATTAAACTAAGTCGACACAAATTCCCAATTCAAAATAAAAATCAAATCGGATTCACTAGTGACAACCATTATGTGCCTAGTTGTTCAACGACAGACATTTTTTTCAAACGGATAGTGAGTAATAAGAAAATCAGGTAAATAGATTGATCCATGCATGCAAGCAATACTAAAGTAAGTAACAAATTAAAAGTGATTGACAATGACATAAAAATACCTGTCGCAATCAATAGAGGTCAGGGAAGATTAAGGGAGTTTTCAATGCAATACAACAATCAAGTAATCAGTTTGATGATCGAACAGCTCTAGTGGAATTGTGGCCGCCTTAATTAAGATGAGTTGTGTTTGTACCCTACCAACAAAACCCAACCCTAGAAGCCCTGGACTTTCTAAGTTTTGAAGGATTTAAAATGAATCGCATATCTGAACGAATGAGAATGAAGATCAAACAGTATACATGATTTTTACATCTGGATGAAAAGAGCGATGGAGAGAAAAAAAGGTAGAGGCCAAGGAAAATAGATGTTAGTTTAGTTATATCACCCAATCTAACGCTCCCAAGGGGTGTGGTGTGGTGTAGTGTAGTGGTAAAGAAAAAAAATTTAACTCTGATTGAGGCAGAGGTCATGGGATCGATTCTTAGCAGCTACATTATATTTCTTTAATTTCTCATGGGTTATAGGATCATCAAAATATATTGCCCAATCTAATGACGGAAACAACAACAACATAACATTAGTCCCAAATTAATTGGGGTCGGCTACATGGATCAAACTCTTTCATTGTGCTTGATTTAGTGCAGCGCGTCACTAGGTGGAAACGCCCTAACGTTTATATGTGTTTGACCCATATCACGAAGAGTGAGAAAAGTTTTACGTTGGTTGTCAACCCATTGCAACCCTTCTCCATTTTTCAAGCATGGGAAATGGGCTTGGAGTCTCCCTCCATTGGACCTCCCTTACCCATTTTCTAGTATGGAAAATTGGCTTCAGAGTCTTCCTTTATCCGGACTTGAGACCGGCTATGTAGCACACATGGTGTTCTACATAGGTGGAGTTAATCTAATGACAGGCAACCCAAATAAAAAAATAGAGGAGACTTCCAATCTTTTTTTTTTTTTTTTTTCTCAGTGCAGAAGCCTCAGTATTCAATGAACAGTAGGGTTCCGAGTAATCTAGAATTGAACCATACTAGATCCCAAATATATGAAGCAAGTTCTCCCAAAAATTAGTCATCTAGAGTTGAACCGCCGCAGCAGACACTAGGGGTGTAGTAGGACTGTAAAGGTGAAATTATGATCCATCATCCATTCTAGTTATAACTGATTGAACAATTTCAAATTCAATTCAGTTCCAGTTCAGCTAATCATTAGTCATCAAAAAGTATAGTATAGTATAGTCTTTGCATACGTAGCTTGAATTTGAAAAGAAGTTGTAAAGATGATGAATAAGTAGCACACCTACATCAAATTATTGCATTGAAAAGAGGTTTTTGCAGAATGAAACTTCAACATCCACCAAATTCAAAACCCTAGAATAATGAATTCAATAAAATCTTACTGGGAGAAGGTCGATCGATTGAGATTTGAGAGTGTTTGTGTTTTCGATTACTTGCGCGTTTCGTAATTGCTGTTAGAGAGACGATACAAGAGAGGGAGAGACGTGTGGGCGAGGGAAATTAGGGCACGGAAGCGCGCACTTACGACACCCAGATTCTGACATGCACCGACGCTCGCCGTCGATGCGCCTTGCGATGTGTGCAACTGTGCAAGAGGCGTATCACATCACACCGAGTGTGTGTTTGACCTAGGTGTCGGACCGCCTAGGCTTATTTGAGTTTTGGAGTTGGGGAGGAAGGTCGTGTTCAATTCAAGCTCCCCAAAGGGAGCATGAAACACATGCAATTACACAAATACCCCTTATGGGTATCCGTACCTAGGGGTGCACACAGATTGGATCCAATCCAATTAGGGTCAATCCGCAATCCAATCCAATTATAGCAAATTGAAAAATTACAGTTTAATCCAGTCCACATAATTCATCAATCCAACTCAATCCGATTTGTAAAATGCGGACCGGACTGGATCATGTTCCATGGATTGACCCTTTTCCAAAGCATTGATCGGGGCTGAAGAGATTCCACCATTTCACCGAGCCTATGTTACCTGGACTCGGGTGCGGGTGTCGGGTGCGGGTATGAGTCTAAAGGTCGGACCCACCTATTCTCTAATTTTAGGATACGGGGACTCGACAAAACAATATAAAAACTTGAGACACACATGCTTATATATGTTATTACATATATATATAATAGCTTATATACCCATATTTTTTTCTCATTTTTCATTTCGTATTCTACGCTAGAAAGTTTTTGTTATTTTTTTTCTTTCTTCCCTTGCATTATGAATCTTTTTATACAACAAACTCTATAAATGGAGTATCCATGTCTTTTTTAAGTGTTGGACTCGTTTCAAGTGTCCGACACGGGTACTTTGGGTTAGAGTGAAGGGTCCGGGTAACATAGCACCGAGCCATAGGCTAGGATCGTGGGCGCAAACACTCTAATATTTACATGTAAAACCTTTCAAATTGGCAATTTAATCTCAACATTCGCACCAAATGTAGTGAGACTTTTTTATAATCAGTTGAATTAACAAACTTGCAAACAATCTGCGAAATATTTTCAGTTTTGGCCCTCCACCATGAATAAGATTTCTTAAAGGTCCAAATCATTAAAAATTATATATAAGAAAGTTTCCAGTTCAAACTTCAAATCAGCCAACTACCATTAGATGCCACTATTGATAACTTTCAAATGAACCTTTTGATTTTGCAACTACCAAACGCTCATGTTGATTTGCAGATTCTAACACAAAATGTCTGATCAAACTTGCAATTTACAATATTTTAGTAATGGACAGTGAATCAGTCAAATAAGACCCAAAAAAAAATCCAAAAAGAGAACAACAACACATAGAGATCAAACAACGCTAAGAGAAGAAACTTAACACAAAGATCATCGCAGATACGAAAGATTGAATCGAAACAACAAAAAAATCTCACTTTTTGATTGGATTGCGACTGCGACTGCGACAGCGACTGCGACAGCTGAGCGAATGAGGGAAAAATTGGAGCCTTAGAAATTGTACAAGATGAGAGAGAAGGATGTCGGAGGCTCGGAGCTCGCAGACTCTCGGACGAGATGGGGAGGGAGGTCGATTGTTTTTGTGTTTTGCTGTTAGGGTTCAGTTAGGGTTTTAGGTTATAGTTGATGCTCTTCAAGATACTATATATTTTTTTATGTGGTATAAGGGCCACGATTGGATTGGATCTTAATTTTTTATGGTAGCCTCCGTAATCCTATTCAATTTAATCAAATTAGTGATTTTTCAGTATAATCCAACATGAAAGATAAAAAAATTGATCCAATTAGTGTAATTAGTTTAAGTTGGACCGAATCTGCAAATCATTGCAATATGTGTCACCCCTATTTGTACCCTTTGAGTACAACTAATTCCATAGGAACAAGTCCCACCAAACCCATTGATCAGGAGAAACCACCAAAATATAGTTTCATTATAGACATCAGGACTTTAACACACGACCTCCTCTATTGAAGAAACCACTATGATGTACTTGCGTCACTCCACCACCTCTGTTGGGTTGTATTCTTTCTTTTTTGGGCTTCAATTAGTAACTTTCAATCAACGAACAGCTCTAATTCAAAAAGATTGGGCTTCAAGTTCAAACAGAAAAAAATAAAAATAAAATAATTCAACAATAGTTGAGAAATTAGGGCAAACTTGAATTAAGAAGAAACACAATCAAAGCCAAAACACACCAAAAAAAGAAGGATCAAGAGGACTAATGATGAGCGGGTCTCTAAAAACACAATCACTTTACCTTATACGTAGGTGCCACATGGCACTAGCACAAACATATCAAATGCCTATATTATAGGTAAAACCACAAAGCATTTAGGGTACTTAATTGATTTTGCCTACAATACACATGTTTGATATTTTAGTTGATATTGAGCCTTCCCAACTAAAAGCTTTAAAGGTTGTCAAAATATATTTTGGTGAGACATCACTTAGGTAAAATTTTAGAAAGTCGTGAGTTCGACTTCAAAAAATAAAAAAAGAACTTTTAGGGTTTTTTAAATTTGACCCCTGAATTATTATTGAGCATGACTAAAGGCACCCCAAAATGTTGGGGCACCTCACATAAAATTTATGTAATTTGGTTTGCCTTACAAAAAAATTGAGGTGCCTATAACCCTATCCATTATTATTTGAGTGACTTGAGGCCTTCAACTTTTGTTTTAATTAAAATTGAGTCCTCCCAACTAAAAAAATGTAAAATTCAAGGATTAAATGATGTGCTTGCCTTGGGTTTTTATATATGCTAAGGCTTGAATGCTAAACTAAAAAATACACTGTATTGACTTGTCAATTTAATTGTATGTTCCTTAAATATATAGAAGTATCAATTTAATTGTACAATATAAATTATATAATGCTAAGGTGACCCACATTTGACACACTTTTGTTAGTGTCCCTTAAATAGGAGTATCAATTTAATTTCCTTTTAAAGAGTATCAATTTAATTGTATGTTCTCAAAAATTGATGCATAAATCAAGGGGCACCAGTAGTGCAAGTCAAGCAGTGCAAGTCTCTTGACAAAAAAAAAAAAAAAATGGAAAAGCAGTGTAAGTCAAACGTGCTTGTCAAAAGTGGGTTCCTGATTTATATATATTTTTTTATTTTTTATTTTTTCAAAAGTGGATCCCTGATGTTGTAAATAATATGAATTGACAACTCTTTGTATTCTATCTTTTTTTTTCAAGAAGATAGTTATATATTCCATAAATCAGCAATAGCTTTTGCAGATGGGTTCACCCTAGTACAATTTTGCGAACTTTCATAGCAAGTTTGGCTAAGCCATGAGCACACATATTACATTCCCTAGGGACAAAAGAGAAATTACATGGATCCTTGGATCCTTGTTCTATAACAAACACTTGATATCTAAAACTATATGGTCGAGGTCCCCATCCGATGAGTTTGGAGTATTGATAGCTTGAATTACCATCCAAACATATGAAAAAACGTTTCTCACCTCTGTGGTATCCTCACAGTGTTGCGAAGCATTGAGGATTACCCATCCTTCAGCTACCTCCACTGACAGAGATGGGCCTACTGAAAAAGACTCTGCTCTAATAATCGTGTTTGAATTAAATACCAGGATCCATCTAATTTTGGTTTCATCTGTTATAGGACACCTGGACGCGTCTATAAAAATTGCCTTCCCCTGGGGTCTCATAAGAACTCTCTCTGGTGCATCTCTCTCAACAAGTGATGGCTGAGTAAGCTCATTGAACTCTAGAACCTGCACATTTGTTAGTTGCACTAACCTTCTCGGATCCTCCTTACCGTTCTGGAATACAATATTGTTTTTGTACTTCCAAATCCTCCATAGTCCAAAAACACACCACCGAATGACTTCATTATAGTTTTGAAGTTTGCTTAAACTAGCATTCAAACATTCCCATTCCTCCAAAAAATTCCTACTATTGTCCGTGCGAAAGCGAAGACACCATGGCGTTACAAACCAAAAATCCTGAGCTACCCTGCAGTGAAAGAAAATATGACTCATAGATTCTTCAACCTCATTGCAACAAGGGCATAATGGATCCTGCAGGGCCTTCCTATGAACCACTAAAGCTTTCGTGGGGAGGATGTTGTTTAAGCATCTCCACATGAAGAACTGTAACTTCCTAGGAACCTTTATCTTCTACAAATGATCCACAACACCGAGTTTGATTCCCCTTCCACACTTCTACCCCCAACCCATCTTTGTCCAGTTGCGAAGCCAGCTTGTATGCTAACTTGACTGAGAACACTTCATACCTCTCATAGTGCTATATCAATCAATCAAAACAACCTTCACTATTAGTAGGGGAAACCAGTATGCTCGACGTTTCCTCTTTACAAAAAACTTCTCTAATCAACCCATAATTCCATTTGCTTGTGCCACTAATCATCAAGTCCTTCACCAAGTGCAGACTTGCCCTTCTTGGGGACCATAATTTCATCCTTCTCTTCCCTGCTACCCAATGATCGTCCCATATCCTTGTGTGTTCCCTGTTACCAATCCTCCACCTTAAACCTTCCCCCAAGACTTTCTTGCCCTTTAAGATACTATTCCATGCTCTTGATGTCCTACTTCCTAATTCTGCCTCAATAAAAGTGCCTCGAGGAAAGTACTTACTTTGAAGAAACTGATGTACCAACTTGTTCTCTCCCTTCAATAGTCTCCATGCTTGCTTAGCCATGATACTAACGTTGAATAATTCGATATTGTGAAAGCCCAGTCCTCCCCAAACTCTTGCCTTTGTCAATTTTTCTCATTTGCACCAGTGAATTCCTTTGTCTTTTGTTGAACCGCTCCACCGAAACTTGGCCATTGCTTAAGATAACGCTTCGATGGTACATTGTGGTAGAAGAAAAATACCCGTGTGATGGTTGGGGATCGCTTGAGCCACCGCCTTCAACACCACTTCTTCTCTTGCTGGCAACAACATCCTCTCCATCCAAGTTAACACCCTCTTCATCACCCTTTCAACCACCCTTCAAACTGGTTCTTTCTAGTTTATCCTTCTTTCAGATGCAAGATATCTCCCAAGGCCCTCAGACATTGGAATTCCTGCGATGTCTTTTAAGTGATGTCTAAGTATAGGAGAGACCTTGTGACGGCTCCAAAATGCAAGGCTCGCCACGTGATGCCTCGCGGGCCCACAACCTTGCCATGTCATCACTCTGTTGTGTCCCACATGCAACCAACCTCTTTACCACACCACTTACTTTGTAATGTAGCTAACTTCTATCTTTTGATTATAAAGTTGATTAATTCATTCATTTCGTTAGCCTTATGGTCAACCGAGTTCTCGCTAAATTATTCGATTGAGTTATTCATTTAGCAATTTGTTGTGTTTTACAGAGTTGCAAATAGATAACCAGTGATTTTTAGTAGCGAAAGTCTAAATCAAACTAAAGTGAAAATAAAACAAAATATGATTTAAGTCTTTCCAAAACATCAACCTAATGTGGAAAACCCAACAGAAAGTACACCATAGACATGACAACAATTACCGCTAAAGTAAATATATATATATATACCTGTACTGATCTCTTAACACTCCCCTGATACCCAAATATAGCTCAAAATATAAGGATAGTACTCATATGAGTATGTCCTCAATGACTGGCAGCCTAAATATTGTTACCTCAGATCTCTGTACCCCTACTCGTAGCAATATCTGTAGTCAGTCACCCTGTGACGGCCCCAGCAACCACAAACTGGGCCCCGCCCGGCCTAAACCTACGTGGACCCCCGAGCTCGTCTCCAACGAGTCAACGCAGGTCTAGTCAGCCTTAACTTACCAATTACTCATTACATTATTCACTCACTCACCCTGGATCACTCTTTTTGATTCACCTTAACTCTATCTCATCTTTTATCCTCAATAGTAGTTACGTGTGCAGCGGAATTGTTTGTAACACCAACTTAAAAAAAAATTTACTACTCATTCAACCTAAATGTGGAAAATCTGTCCAAACAACATCACATGCATGTAACAAATCAACCGAAAGCCCAAAATAAACATTTACATGTATCAACAAGAAGGTTCAACTCCCTAAAGCCCCAAAATATCAAAACAAATGGATACATAGCCAAATATACAACAAAATGACAAAATACCTACAAAGTGAGAGCAAAGCTAATGGCTCGAGCGTGCCTCGAGAGGATATCGCCAAGCATCGGCGCCTTGCCCTACTCTCTTCGTGAATCTGCACCCACCGTCATAAAAGGACGGTGAGTACAAAATATAACAAGAAACAAAGAACAATAGATATCTCAACATAATTTCTTGAATTTTCAATAATCACAAGTCTATAAATCATGCAAAGTGTATAACAAGAAAGCGAAATAGATAGCAAATCGCATGATAAATAGATTCAACAAGTACAAACAACGAAAATCAAGTGACCGAGAAACAAATGGATAGGAGAATAGATAGTCCCATTCAAACCGCGGGTCTCAAGACCTCATCGCTTGCGATCGACACAAGTAGGCCCAAAAGCTGCGCTCCCGCTCAATCCACCCCGTACGAACCGGTGGGCCCGAAGGTCGCCTCCATCGAACGCACACTGTTAGGAAAAGCCACAGACAAAGCCGGTGCTAAATTCCTAACACACTACCTAGAAAGAAAGCCACAATCACAATCCGGATGCTAAATCATTTCGATAGGCTCCAACGAGAAGCCACGATCTATGCTGGCCGCTAAACTCGTTGAGACTTCTCATCATGATCGGACTACCTAAACCCTAGGTCACCCGAACTAGAATGGAATACAAAGGGCTTGCATTTCAAGAATAATTAATCAATAAATAGAAAAGCAATTATGTTGACTCTATTGTTGCCTTTACTCACCTCAACTTCCGCTAAAAGGCCTCGCGTAGCTCCACACGTTCCCAATTAGTTTCCAACACTTCGCTCGTCACCTGACAATTATTTCGACCAATTTTCGTTAATTTTTTCCCTAATTATTCCAAGTATTTTCTCAATTTTTTTTCAAGTTTAACTCATTTTCTACATTTTTCTAAATTATTGTTCCTTTGCGCAATTTGGGTCGCTTACCCGTATTGGGTTCCATTTAAACCCATTAGGATCCCCAGAGCAAAACCTCATAATTTTAATACAATTTAGAAAAATATTTTTCAATATTTTTCTGGCTATTTTTAACAATTTCACGCTTTACGAGACAAAACCCCGACAAAAGTCTCGTCGCGAATCTCAAATTCTTCATTTTTCATAAAAATTCCCAAATTTCTATTTATTTGGGTGAAATATAATTTTTCAGAATTTTTTTCTATTTCTCTGGATTGTCTTTTCCATTTTCTCTCTTTTTTTTATATTTAAGGGCGGTTCGGCGAACCGGCCGGTTCATGGCCGAACCAGGCCCTTCTTCTCTCCATTAATTAGCGAGAGCGAGAGCGTACGCTCCTCTCTTTTTTTTTTTTTTTTTTTTCTTTTTCATGGAAGAGAAGGAGAGGGAGAGGGAGAGGGAGAGGAGATTGGGGAGACGATTATCGTCTCCCTCCTCGGACGTCCGAGCTCTCGAGTTTCCCTTCCCACCATCACCACCGAATCACCATCACCACCATCACCACCGTACAACAGCAACAACAACAACAACAACAACAACACAACAACATAAACCACAAACTCACCTCACTTTTGCCAACATCGCTTCCACGAGCACCCGACCTTGATCTTTCGATTTCTCTTCTTCTTCCGTCCCTCTCTCGGATTCGATCAAGAAAATAGGGAAAATAGTGGTGTCGGTGGTGTTTATCAACATTTCGGGGTGAAATGACCAAAATACCCCTCATGTCTATTTCTTTCCTTCTTTCCTTCAATACCCTTTTTGGTAATTTTACATTTTCTATTTTATTTTTCGATTTACCATATATATTTATATATATATATATCAATTTACCTATATATATATAAATATATACATTCACCTATATTTTCGCGCCTAAAATTTCGTCGTGCGCGCCAATAAGCGTATTTCGGGCGGCGTGCACACTAACGTATCACCCACGCGTGTCGACCACGACCCCGCGTGTCACTAAAGCGCCCACCAATTTACTATTTAATTACATTAATTATTTTCATTTATAAATATCAATGTTTTTATTTCATTTTCGTCCCACGGACTCTCAAATACTCATTTAATGCGTTCTTTCGTACCGAACTTGTTCAACGGTACTAACGCACACTCACCACGTCCTTACTCATTTGGAATATTGAATTTAATGTTCGGTAATAAATAAATAATACAAATCACCAAACAAACATAACATACCTCGGTGTCGACTCCCGATGACCGAAACAAGTACACCATGGCTAGTTGGGCCCAAAACACGACCCCGAAATGTCACGTGGCACGAGTTAAAATTTTAGGATCGTCACAGTCCTCCCCTTATTGAGAATTTCGTCCTCGAAATTAAACGAACATATAGGGTAAGACTTACTAGGAATCAAAACAAGTAAGGAAATGCTCGCGCATATAAGACTCCAGTTCCCAAGTTAGTTCCTCATCCCCGTGATCTTCGCCACTTGACGAGAACCGAGGGAATTTCCTTATTCCTCAATACCTTCACCTTCCGATCCATAATCCGAATAGGTTGCTCATCGTAAGTAATGTCTTCTCTCGATCAATCGACTCGGGTCCACACTGATCGTCGTCGCTCTCTCTCGACTTATCCAAATCGAAGCATTGATATGTGAAATACAGGGTGAACTCCTGCTAACTGAGGTGGTAACTCAAGCTCATACGCAACCTTGCCTATTCGTTTCTTCACTCTGAACGGACCTATAAACCTCGGCGCAAGCTTACCCTTGATCCCAAATCTCTTGTGACCCTTCAGTGGAGAAACCTTCAGATATACATAGTCTCCCACCTCATACTTTAACTCGCCATGGTACCTGTCATAATACCTCTTCTGCCTCTCCTGCGCACCCTTCAACCGAAGTCTAATCAGTTGTACCTTCTCTGTGTGATCCACTACAATCTCTGGCCCAATCACTGCCACATCCCTCGGCTCTCGCCCGGAAGATGGAGATCTGCACGGCCTGCCGTAGAGTGCCTCAAACGGTGCCATTCCAATACTGGCCTGATAACTGTTATTGTAAGCAAACTCACACAGATGAAGATACTCCTCCCAAGAACCACCATACTCTAAAATACACATCCTCAACATATCTTCCAACACCTGAATCGGCCTCTCTCGATCGTCCATCTGGATCTGTGGATGATAAGTCGTACATCTTGAGATTCAACTTCGTGCCAAAGCGTGCTGCATACTCGCCAAATCTGCGACGTAAATTGCGGCCTCTCGTCCGATACGATCGACAATGGCACTCCATGCGATCGCACTATCTCTCTTCTCGTATAAGCTCGCCAACCTATCCACTCGATGTGTGGTAGAAATTGGTATGAAGTGCGCAGACTTCGTCAATCTATCCACAATCACCCAAATATTGTCATGTCCGCGCCGAGGACCGAGGTAACCCATCGATGAAATCCATAGCGATATGCTCCCACTTCCAACGAGGAATGGGAAGCGGCTGTGATAATCCACCAGGCCTCTTATGCTCGGCCTTAACTCGTTGGCATATCTCACAACCTCTAATATAATCATAACATCGGTTTTCATCCCCGCCACCAAAACAGACGACGCATATCAAGCATACATCTTGGTCTGCCGGATGAACCGAAAAACGTGAGCGGTAAGCCTCCTGGAGAATCTCGTCACGTAACTCAACCCACCGATGGAATCCACGGTCTCCTCTAAATCTCGAGCGAAATACGTCGATCGACTCCATTCGGGTGATCTAAACTCGAGCAAACTCACCTGTACCTCGATACGCTCATCGACCGTCGCCCATCAAGTACACTCGAATAGAAACCGTCTCGAGTCCTCAATCGCCCACAAATCAACACTCTAGTGCTAGTCGGAATATCAACAAGATACATCATCTCGACCGCCTCGAGTAATCCATACTCATGTGTCATACGACACGTCACAACCTCCGAGTCAACCCCTCTTCGGCTCAATGCGTCGCCTACGACATTAGCCTTCCCGGGTGATACTCCAACGAAAAATCATAATCCTTGAGGAACTCTAACCACCGTCTCTGTCTCATATTAAGCTCTCTCTCGAGTGAAGAGATACTTCAAACTCTTGTGGTCGTAAATAATACAAACCTCTCTCCGTAGAGATAATGACGCCAAATCTTCGGTGCAAACACCATCGCCGCCAACTCCAAGTCATGTGTAGGGTAATTCTTCTCGTGAATCTTCGGTTTGTCGGGACGCATAAGCTATCACTCTACCGTCCCGCATCAAAACACAAACCTAAACCGACCAAACAAGCATCGGTGTTCACCTCAAAACCCTTCCCCGACTCGGTGTAATACGAGCACCGGCGCGGTAGTCAATCTCTCCTTTAAAGTCCGAAAAGCACGCTCACAACTATCATCCCACCGAAATCGACTTCCTTCTTCGTCAATCTGCGTCATCGGTGCCGCAATTTTTGAGAAATCCGCACAAATCGTACGTAATAACCGGCCCAATCCCGAAAACTCCGAATCTCGTCACCGAACTCGGTGTAGGCCAATTAACAATCGCTCTAACCTTAGCGGGGTCTACCGACACTCCGCTAACTCCGACAATATGACCTAGAAATCCAACCTCTCGTAAGCCAAAACTCACACTTACCGAACTTGGCATACGAGCCTATGCTCCCTCGGCGTCCGCAAGATCGTCTGAGGTGCTCCTCGTGCTCCTCACGAGTCTTAGAATAAATCAAAATGTCGTCAATGAACACTATAACAAATCTATCCAAATATTGTCTCAATACACGATGCATGAGATCCATGAACATTGCGGGGGCATTCGTCAACCCAAACGGCATAACGGTGGCGATAGTGCCCATATCTCGTGCGAAAAGCCGTCTTCTTCTCTCGTCCTCTCGCTCTAATCCTCAATCGATGATAGCCGGATCTTAAATCAATCTTCGAGAACCATCTGCTCAAGCTCGGTCAGTGATCGAACAAATCATCAATACGAGGTAATGGATACTTGTTCTTCATCTGTCACCCGGTTCAATTGCCTATAGTCGATACATAATCTCAGGCTGCCGTCTTTCTTCTTCACAAACAAGACCGGCGCACTCCAAGGTGACATACTAGGGTGAATAAAACCCAATTCCAACAACTCATCTAGCTGTGATCTCAGCTCCTCCAACTCCTTAGGAGCCATCGTGACGGTGGAATTGATATCGGTTTGGTTCCGGGAACCAAATCAATGATGAAATCAATCTCTCTAGTCGGTGGTAACCCTGGAAGCTCTGCTGGAAACACGTCCGGAAACTCGCACACAACTGGTACCTCATCGATCTTTGCCTCAGCTCTTCCTACCGTACTTAAAACACTCATAAACGTTTTAATCTCACTGCTCGTGGCTACCCTGCCTCTGGTAACTCTCAACTGAGTCGCACCGCCACGAAAAGTAAACTCAGGTTGTCGAGAGAATCGAAATGTGACCGTCTTGTCGAAACAATCAATACGTGCGTGATAAGGACCTAACCAATCCATGCCTAACAATGCATCAAACTCCAGAAACTCTAACACTCTAAGATCTATTGGTAACTCATGTCCCTCTATCTCTACAATACAACGCTCACAAATCATGTTAGGGTAGATTTTATCCCCAGCAGCCATTTGCTAAGAACTAGAGGTCTCTCTAGTCTAAATGGTCTTAACCCTAACTCATCAACCATGCGCCCAGAAATAAAGGAAACAGTAGAACCAGAGTCAATCATAACATACATCAAATGACCACAAATGTAAATCATACCCTCAACTAGATGTCGAGTCGCTGAGGTGTCGCTCAAGCAACAACATGTGCACGCTCCCTCGTATGTTGCGACGTGGTGCTACTCTCTCATTGAACATCAACAGTCGTGGACACTCTCTCGATGTAATGTCCCGTCTCGTCCACATCGATGGCAAGCTCCCGCAGTCTCTGTCGAAACTCGGTGTCGTGGGCACTCTCTCGACAAGATGACCCATCCGTCCACACCTATAACACGCTCCGAGAGTCTTTGTCTTGAGTAATCTCGCCTACTCGATCCCGACGACGACATCTGTCCCCGTCTGTACACTACCCCTACCCTCGCCTCCACCATCTACAGGCTCACTGCTGCGCTCTTCGTGTACCGGTGGTGGTCGAATAAGGTAACTCGTGTCTCGAGTAGGTGTGGTGACATATGTCCGAACCAGGTCGCGAAGACTGCGTGCGATCGAAGCTACACTCGAGCTCGCGATCGCTCGAATTTGCCATCTATTCCTCTTCCTCCGCCCCCTAAACGGCCTTGTCCCCGCTCATCCCGTACCTCGAGGGCCGATCATATCCCCTGTGCGGGATGTGTCCTCGATATGCCTCCTCGCCAAACTACGGTCATAAGCATCCTGTAGTGTAGGAGGTAGAGTAGTGACCACCGTCCCTCCAATAGGCGGCAACAAACCCTCGTAAAATAATAGACGATCTCTGTCTCGCCAACTACTCCATCAAGAAAAGGAAGTAAGTGCGATATCCGCCCATATAAGTCATAACCGACTCTCCTAATGCCCGTTTCGGATATGCATAAACTCGTCCCTCTTGGCTATCATAGTGAAGGTGGATAAAACTTACGATCGAAATATTTCTTGAAGTCTAACCAGGTAGTCGGCTCTCCATGTGTGGATACTAAATTTTCCCACCACATCTCTCGCATCTCCGGTCAAAGAAAATGCGCCAACCCGGGTTTTCTCGCTATCCTCGATCTTGAGAAGTTTCGAACCTTCTCGTGACTACGAATGTACAAATCCGCCTCATCTACACTTGAACCGCCACCGAACTTCTTTGGTTTATACTTCTCAGACTCCCGAGTCCACCTCGCCTCTGCAGTCAGGCGTGAATCAATATCATCATGAACACGTGACTCCACCGCAATCTGTGCCGGAACAACTGCGGTGATAGGTGGTGCAGGTACTGTACTAGTAGTAGTAACCAGAGGAGTAGCCTGAGGTGTAGCCGGACTCACATCCTGTCTATGAGCTTGTGACGGCCCCAAATTCCCAATGCATTTGGGTACGCCCGGCCTAGACCCGTGCAAGCCTCGAGTCAGTTCTCGATAACCTTGACGAGCCTAGTCAGCCTCAAAACATCAAAAAATTCAAGATTTATGAAAGAGTTATTGCAATTATAACACAGCGGAAGCAAAAATCAAATTCAAATCAAATATTGGGAAATAACTCTATCAAATGGAAGTAAAGGAATTCTATAAGTGTGGAAACCCAGGGCATTCATGTACAATTCGAAATGCAAAGGTACATGATACCAATCTCATCAAAATTTGCCAAGTTTAATAATCCCAAAGCATGTATATATAAAACGGTGTACATAAAAGCAAAACATAATAAAAACCTATAAAATAGTCTTCAACTCACCGCTAATCCTCACAAATGATTTCCTAGGTAGGGTCCCTTGCCCTTCTGCTCTCGTCTGTCTATCGCACCCACCGTCACAAACTAGACGGTGAGCAATCGAATAAAATCGAATGTAATGCCAGCAGAAAAACAAGTAATTCATGATAATTCAAATAAAGTAGTCTAAATATCATGCGGAAATAAAAAGACAGGAAATTAAATAGACAAGATGCATGATAAACAGACTAATGGATATCAATCGAGAGTTAAGTGTGTTCCAAAGAATCAAAAGAGGCTCATAAGTGGTCTAGTCCATAGCATAACGGCGAAGACCTCGCGAGGTTTTCCGGGCATCGACTCAAACGAAAGCGCAGCTATGATGGAAAGGGACTCGAACCCATCCACCCAAGTACTCGGTGTCACACGGCCACTAAGGGTGGTCACACACTCGTGGCCGCGAGTGCCCGCGTTTTATCCCTCTAGTGCGGGTCCTAGTACTTTCGAGACAAAACACTTACGCGGGAATCACACATACAAGAAGTATGGAATGGAAGGCCAACAAGTAAATAATAACAAACACAATGGCATGAAAATGAATCACATGGCATTTTCTAACCGGCTTACAAACGTACAAATGCTTGTTTAAGGCAAGTGTACTTACTCGAACTATCGTGACTCGTATGACAACTCCGAGATCCTAACGCGACTTCCCGATTTCCTATACCGCACTCCAATTATCCAAAGTCCAGCTTGAATAAATGCCAAACAAATCAAAATTACCACCCGAATTATACCTAAGATTATTTGTCATTAAATTAGCTTCAATTTGATACATTATATCAATTTTCACGTTTTTCGAGGCTAAAACCCCGACTATATCCCGCCAACATTTCCGAGAGAATCCCAAAACTCATTTATGAACCCATTTCATAATTTATCATATTTTTCTGAATTTTTCAATATATATATATATATATTTGCTATTTTTCTTCTATACATATACATATATATACATATATATATACATACATATATATAGATATATATATATATTATATTTATATATATAATATTAGATAATGATGCACGTGTGCATCTTCTTCAAATTTGTTTTTCTCTTGACCGAGGCGCTTGCGTCTCGGTTTTTTTTTTTTTTTTTTTTTTTTTTTCGTTTTGAAACCAGAGAGAGAGTGGAGGAGAGAGACCACGACGACCTTCTCGGTGAGGTTCCGGCGAATGTGCTCCGACCGTGCGTGGGTCGAAAGAGGAGAGGAGAGGAGAGGTGGCGGCGGTGGTGAGGGTGTTGGAGAAGGAGATGAATAGTAGGGTTTGATTGTTGAAACGGTTTGTATATATATAACATCAAATGACCTTTTTGCCCTTCTCCCTTCACTTCATACATTTAAACACATCTACCCTTATGGGTCTTTTACCACATCATCTCATCTTAGCACACACACACATCTCTAGGCCAATCTCATGGCTCCTTACCATTAGGTTGTGTCACTTTTACAATACTAATCACATAGTCCGCATGTTACATATTTAACTAACTCCCACGTTCAAACGACGTTCCTCGGTCCGTATTTCCCCGTCAATTGGCTCGTCGTGTCCATTTTCTCGCCACATCCCATTAACTAATTTATTAAATTAATTAAAATTCATTTATTTATATGTTTTACTCCCCCGTTTGACTAGTCGAAACCTCACTCAATTAAATATCGCCCAACCGGCGCGAGACTCGTAAAATACTAACATACTATTACACACAATCAAAGAATCATAAAATCACTTGGCGTCGACTCCGAAGTTCGAAATATTGACCCGTATTCACGTAGCGGGTCACCATTCGACAATTGCCGTACAAGTCGGATTAAAAATTTGGGGTTGTTACAGTCTCCCCACTTATTAGAATTTCGTCCCAGAAATTTATCTAATAAGTAAGCTAGATTAACGACTCTTCGCAGCTCTTAACGGACCGATAAAATCTCGAGTGAGTCATTTCTTGACTCCGAACCGTTCGTGACCCTTCGGTGAAGAGACCTTCAGGTATTCATAATCTCCCGAATCATACCGAAGCTCATCGTGATACTTGTCAAGTATTTCTTACGCCACTCTGAGCACTCTTAAGTCTCAAACCAAACTATCCACAACTACCCGAGATGCTATCGTAACCACGAGGAGATCGGGGCAACCACTAACGAAATCCATATCCATATTTACCCAATTCCATTAAGAAATGGGTGGGGTGTAGTAGTTCTCCAGGTCATCGATGCCCAGCCTCTACGTATTTGGAATATCACACGTTCGAACAACTTCAACACCTCAAAAATCATCCCCTGGCCACAAAAGAATGTCGCATATCGCGCACATCTTAGGTCAACCCGGATACACAACAAAACCAAAACGATGAATCTCTGAAGTAACTCTTCACACATCGCCCACCAATGGAAACCCCGAGTCGCCCGCGATACCTCTAGCATGAGTCTATCGACCGACTCTTGTCCGGGCAATCGAACTATCCACCATCTCACCGCATTTGGTATGACGCATCGTCTTGCTGTCCTCGCGCACAATGCCAAATGAGATGGTCTCGCAATATCGTTTCACCACGTATCTAGGTCCCTGGTAATCATCGCACGTCCATTGAACTCATCAACTTGACTCGCTTCACGTAAACCACGCTCATAGGTTCTTTGACACACGACTACCTCCGCATTCAATCCTTTGAAGTGCAATGCATCAACAACAACGTTGATCTTCTCGTATCCACCAAACAACGCACGTAATGTTTATACCTAATTCGCACCAACCAAGGCTTCGAACTCTAACAACTATAGTACTCGCATCTTTATCGGCAACTCGTAGCCTCCTAACACTATCGAAATGTCAAGACTATGCACATTCAAGTATGTCGCATCCGACAAATTTGTGACTAGGACTTAGGGCTGCTACATCTATTAAGTTTTTCAATCCTAACAGTCTATCAAACGCACAACAATCAAGGGATCAACATAACATGAATCGAATACGATATGCATGCAAGTACCGCGAATGAAAAGCATACCCTCATTAATGTGTCTGGGTGCCTCCTGCGGCTGCTCAACAGCGGCTGAACACGCTCTCTCTCGGTGCTTGGTGATCTTTGCGACGATGCTTTTCTTGCCGAGAGCACTCTCTACGAAGGTGACCGACCTGTCCGCATCTCGTAACACGTACGGTTATCCTGCGACCTCGAGTCCGACTACGCCTCGTCCCCGTGTAGAACCATGAGTTTGGGTCCGACTAGACCTCTGCGTGCTCCTCTCGCCTAACTCCTCGATCGCATCCCGTTCTCGAAATCGCTCTGCGTCTCGCTGGTCAAGTCGATTAGGCTGCGGTGAATGACCGGCAAAGCAGCACGGGTGGAACGGCTTGTACCAAACGTGTGGTTTTCGTGCAACGAGATCCTACACTCGTGCCCGATGCTCACGATTATCCCATCTCGCTCCTTTTTCTCTTCCGTCCTGCGATAGTGACTATCGATCGGGTCTCCGCTCTCGTTCGCCCTAACCTCGTCCGGATGCGTGAGTAAGTAACTCTCCCTCGCTAAACTACGTTCGTACGCAATCCGCAAAGTCTCCATTTGTGTAGTGACTACGAGAACCTCCAATCGTAGGTAGCAAACCCTCGGTGAAATAATAGACTCGATCGCCTCTCGGTATCTGCGCAGATCCTCCAAAGCATAAGGTAATAGTGCAATAAACCTACCCATGTAATCCATCACCGACTCATCGGTGCTCGCCTCGGTGCCATAAACTCATTCCTCTTTGCACGAAGAACGGTCGGTGGAAAGTACTTCGGTTGAATTGAGTCTTGAAGTCAATCCAATCTCTCGGGGTGCCTCGGGTAGTAATGATAGTCGTCCACCAATCATCCGCTTCCCCCGGAGCATAGATGAGGAAATCGTCGCTCTCATGTGATCCTCGGTCGCGATGATAGTATGAATCTTCTCGTGATTCTTCAGAAAAGCTCTGCGGCCGTTACGTCTCGTACCACCAAAGAACTTGATGGATCGTGTCGCTTGAATTCTCTCCATCGCCTCGCCTCGGCGGTGGCCTTAGTGCTCTTCTCGGAGTAGTGACGGAGTAGTAAGCGGAGTAGTCTCGCAAAGCAACAATCGGCATAGTCGGCGTCTCCGTCGTTTGTACTATCTCCGTCGTAATGGAGGTGTCTCGCCTCGATCGGCGTACTGTCGCATCAACTATTCCCTCGGGAATTGCCGCTAACGGAATCGGGCGGTGGAATTCGTAGCTACCGGAGTCTCCATTCCCGAGTAACCGGAACGGGTGGAATAGGAGTGGTCGGGGTTGATGGTGTCGCGATAGTCGGTGCGGGTATCGTCAACGACCGCACTAGATCTTCAAATCTCTGTGTCCAAGCGCGAAACTCCTCCGTAGTGACAAATCGAGAATCAGTCGTCCCGTTGTCGTCGCTCGGACCGGCTTGATCCGCCATTACTGTTTGAACCAATAAAGCGATACTTCGGATCAATACATAGCTACCGCATACCATATAGTACACTCAACAATCATAATATGTACAAATTTAAATTCGACTCATCCCGAACTCCCCCATTTAAGTTTTTTAAAAAAGCTTGTAGGGTTTCCACTCTAAGTTCAACCATTCCTAACTTCCATTGTCTTAATGGTTTGTGTTTTAACTTGAGAGTCGGTCGTTATAACCTTAAGCTCGATACCATTTGTGATGTTGGTATCGGGTTAAAGAATAACCTACACCTCATCCCTAGGCTCCTCAAACCTAGGCTCGATACCAATCGTGACGGCCCCAAATTCCCAATGCATTTGGGTACGCCCGCCTAGACCCGTGCAAGCCTCGAGTCAGTTCTCGATAACCTTGACGAGCCTAGTCAGCCTCAAAACATCAAAAAATTCAAGATTTATGAAAGAGTTATTGCAATTATAACACAGCGGAAGCAAAAATCAAATTCAAATCAAATATTGGGAAATAACTCTATCAAATGGAAGTAAAGGAATTCTATAAGTGTGGAAACCCGGGCATTCATGTACAATTCGAAATGCAAAGGTACATGATACCAATCTCATCAAAATTTGCCAAGTTTAATAATCCCAAAGCATGTATATATAAAACGGTGTACATAAAAGCAAAACATAATAAAAACCTATAAAATAGTCTTCAACTCAGTCGCTAATCCTCACAATGATTTCCTAGGTAGGGTCCCTTGCCCTTGCTGCTCTCTGTCCTATCTGCACCCACCGTCACAAACTAGACGGTGAGCAACTGAATAAAATCGAATGTAATGCCAGCAGAAAACAACAGTAATTCATGATAATTCAAATAAAGTAGTCTAAATATCATGCGGAAATAAAAAGACAGGAAATTAAATAGACAAGATGCATGATAAACAGACTAATGGATATCAATCGAGAGTTAAGTGTGTTCCAAAGAATCAAAAGAGGCTCATAAGTGGTCTAGTCCATAGCATAACGGCGAAGACCTCGCGAGGTTTTCCCGGGCATCGACTCAAACGAAAGCGCTAGCCTATGATGGAAAGGGACTCGAACCCATCCACCCAAGTACTCGGTGTCACACGGTCACTAAGGGTGGTCACACACTCGTGGCCGCGAGTGCCGCGTTTTATCCCTCTAGTGCGAGGGTCCTAGTACTTTCGAGACAAAACACTTACGCTCGGAATCACACATACAAGAAGTATGGAATGGAAGGCCAACAAGTAAATAATAACAAACACAATGGCATGAAAATGAATCACATGGCATTTTCTAACCGGCTTACAAACGTACAAATGCTTGTTTAAGGCAAGTGTACTTACCTGAACTATCGTGACTCGTATGACAACTCCGAGATCCTAACGCGACTTCCCGATTTCCTATACCGCACTCCAATTATCCAGTCCAGCTTGAATAAATGCCAAACAAATCAAAATTACCACCCGAATTATACCTAAGATTATTTGTCATTAAATTAGCTTCAATTTGATACATTATATCAATTTTCACGTTTTTCGAGGCTAAAACCCCGACTATATCCCGCCAACATTTCCGAGAGAATCCCAAAACTCATTTATGAACCCATTTCATAATTTATCATATTTTTCTGAATTTTTCAATATATATATATATATATTTGCTATTTTTCTTCTATACATATACATATATATACATATATATATACATACATATATATAGATATATATATATTATATTTATATATATAATATTAGATAATGATGCACGTGTGCATCTTCTTCAAATTTGTTTTTCTCTTGACCAGAGGCGCTTGCGTCTCTGGTTTTTTTTTTTTTTTTTTTTTTTTTTTTTTTTTTCGTTTTGAAAGAGAGAGAGTGGAGGAGAGAGACCACCGACCTTCGGTGAGGGTTCGGCGAATGTGCTCCGACCGGGCGTGGGTCGAAAAGGAGAGGAGAGGAGAGGTGGCGGCGGTGGTGAGGGTGTTGGAGAAGGAGATGAATAGTAGGGTTTGATTGTTGAAACGGTTTGTATATATATAACATCAAATGACCTTTTTGCCCTTCTCCCTTCACTTCATACATTTAAACACATCTACCCTTATGGGTCTTTTACCACATCATCTCATCTTAGCACACACACACATCTCTAGGCCAATCTCATGGCTCCTTACCATTAGGTTGTGTCACTTTTACAATACTAATCACATAGTCCGCATGTTACATATTTAACTAACTCCCACGTTCAAACGACGTTCCTCGGTCCGTATTTCCCGTCAATTGGCTCGTCGTGTCCATTTTCTCGCCACATCCCATTAACTAATTTATTAAATTAATTAAAATTCATTTATTTATATGTTTTACTCCCCGTTTGACTAGTCGAAACCTCACTCAATTAAATATCGCCCAACCGGCGCGAGACTCGTAAAATACTAACATACTATTACACACAATCAAAGAATCATAAAATCACTTCGGCGTCGACTCCCGAAGTTCGAAATATTGACCAGTATTCACGTAGCCGGGTCACCATTCTGACAATTGCCGTACAAGTCGGATTAAAAATTTGGGGTTGTTACAGAGCTATCCCTGAAGTCGATGGGGATGGCAACTGCTGTGCCTGTCCCCTGAGAATATCCAATATCTCGTCCATCCTCCGTCCCTGTGACTCTATTCTCTGAGTCCAAGACTGTAACTCACGTGCCAGAGCTGCAACGTCACTCAGCGCATCTGGTGGAGGATCACGGACTCCACTCTGATCTCTTGCATCAGGCTGGTCAGCCATCGCAATCTACAATAGCAAATGGCGAGCCTCGATCGTCTTACGTAACGATATATTATATTACACATTAAAATTTAACATGCTCGAATAATATATCATTTCCCACTTCCCAACTATACTTGAGTTAAGTTCTTAAGATTTTCCACACTAAGTTCATTTGCTTGTGTTTTATGCTTATTCGAGTCATGGTGATAAACCTTTAGGCTCGATACCAACTAATGACGGCCCCAAAGAACCACAAACCGGGCCCCGCCCGCCTAAACCTATGTGGACCCCGAGCTCGTCTCCAACGAGTCAACGCAGTCTAGTCGGCCTTAACTTACCAATTACTCATTACATTATTCACTCACTCACCCTGGATCACTCTTTTTGATTCACCTTAACTCTATCTCATCTTTTATCCTCAATAGTAGTTAGGTGTCTGTGAATTGTTTGTAACACCAACTTAAAAAAAAATTTACTACTCATTCAACCTAAATGTGGAAAATCCCTGTCCAAACAACATCACATGCATGTAACAAATCAAGCGAAAGCCCAAAATAAACATTTACATGTATCAACAAGAAGGTTCAACTCCCTAAAGCCCCAAAATATCAAAACAAATGGATACATAGCCAAATATACAACAAAATGACAAAATACCTACAAAGTGAGAGCAAAGCTAATGGCTCGAGCGTGCCTCGAGAGGATATCGCCAAGCATCGGCGCCTTGCCCCTACTCTTTCGTGATCCGCACCCACCGTCATAAAAAGGACGGTGAGTACAAAATATAACGAACAACAACAATAGATATCTCAACATAATTTATCGAATTTTCAATAATCACAAGTCTATAAATCATGCAGTGTATAACAAGAAACTGAAATAGATAGCAAATCGCATGATAAATAGATTCAACAAGTACAAACAACGAAAATCAAGTGACCGAGAAACAAATGGATAGGAGAATAGATAGTCCCATTCAAACCGCGGGTCTCAAGACCTCATCAGCTTGCGATCGACACAGTAGGCCTAAAACTGCCTCCCTGCTCAATCCACCCCGTACGAACCAGTGGGCCCGAAGGTCGCCTCCACTGAACGCACACTCTGTTAGGAAAAGCCACAGACAAAGCCGGCTGCTAAATTCCTAACACACTACCGAAAGAAAGCCACAGTCACAATCCGGATGCTAAATCATTTCGATAGGCTCCAACGAGAAGCCACAGTCTATGCCGGCTGCTAAACTCGTTGAGACTTCTCATCACAGTCGGACTACCTAAACCCTAGGTCACCTGAACTAGAATGGAATACAAAGGGCTTGCATTTCAAGAATAATTAATCAATAAATAGAAAAGCAATTATGTTGACTCTATTGTTGCCTTTACTCACCTCAACTTCCGCTAAAAAGGCCCTCGCGTAGCTCCACACGTTCCCCAATTAGTTTCCAACACTTCGCTCGTCACCTGACAATTATTTCGACCAATTTTCGTTAATTTTTTCCCTAATTATTCCAAGTATTTTCTCAATTTTTTTTCAAGTTTAACTCATTTTCTACATTTTTCTAAATTATTGTTCCTTTGCGCAATTTGGGTCGCTTACCCGGTATTGGGTTCCATTTAAACCCATTAGGATCCCCGAGCAAAACCTCATAATTTTAATACAATTTAGAAAAATATTTTTCAATATTTTTCTGGCTATTTTTAACAATTTCACGCTTTACGAGACAAAACCCCGACAAAAGTCTCGTCGCGAATCTCAAATTCTTCATTTTTCATAAAAATTCCCAAATTTCTATTTATTTGGGTGAAATATAATTTTTCAGAATTTTTTCCTATTTCTCTGGATTGTCTTTTCCATTTTCTCTCTTTTTCTCTTTTTTTTTATATTTAAGGGCGGTTTCGGCGAGCCGGCCGGTTCATCATGGCCGAACCGGCCGGTTCTTCTTCTTCTCCATTAACGAGCAGAGCGTACGCTGCGCTCTTTTTTTTCTTCTTCATGGAAGAGAAGGAGAGGGAGAGGGAGAGGGAGGGAGGAGATTGGGGAGACGATTATCGTCTCCCTCTCGGACGTCCGAGCTCTCGAGTTTCCCTTCCCACCATCACCACCGAATCACCATCACCACCATCACCACCGTACAACAACAACAACAACAACAACAACAACAACAACAACAACACAACAACATAAACCACAAACTCACCTCACTTTTGCCAACACCGCTTCCACGAGCACCCGACCTTGATCTTTCGATTTCTCTTCTTCTTCCGTCCCTCTCTCGGATTCGATCAAGAAAATAGGGAAAATAGTGGTGTCGGTGGTGTTTATCAACATTTTTGGGGTGAAATGACCAAAATACCCCTCATGTCTATTTCTTTCCTTCTTTCCTTCAATACCCTTTTTGGTAATTTTACATTTTCTATTTTATTTTTCTGATTTACCATATATATTTATATATATATATATATCAATTTACCTATATATATATAAATATATACACTCACCTATATTTTCGCGCCTAAAATTTCGTCGTGCGCGCCAATGAGCGTACTCGGGCGTGCACACTAACGTATCACCCACGCGTGTCGACCACGACCCCGCGTGTCACTAGGCGCTCACCAATTTACTATTTAATTACATTAATTATTTTCATTTATAAATATCAATGTTTTTATTTCATTTTCGTCCCACGGACTCTCAAATACTCATTTAACGCGTTCTTTCGTACCGAACTTGTTCAACGGTACTAACGCACACTCACCACGTCCTTACTCATTTGGAATATTGAATTTAATGTTCGGTAATAAATAAATAATACAAATCACCAAACAAACATAACATACCTCGGTGTCGACTCCCGATGACTGAAACAAGTACACCATGGCTAGTTGGGCCCACAACACGACCCTGAAATGTCACGTGGCACGAGTTAAAATTTTAGGATCGTCACACACCCAACAAATACAGTAACGAGTCTAGTAAGCAAAATCCTGAGAGAAGTCAACACAATATTCAACAATAAATCAAATACATCTACTATTCATGTTAGTATGTTAACTAGCAACAAAATAACATACTCCCATGAATGTAGTACGATATCAAAAATCCTAGTAACCGTACTTAATTGGAAAAATCATTCAAGCATCAATTAAGTAAACCAACAAAAGCATGAATCACAACTAATTATTCAAACTGTAAACAAACCGTTAAATAACAATCAGTCCTACAAAACAAGGGATTAGTAGCAGGTAAATATATATTTGAACAACATATTTGTAACGACTCAAAAATCTAGCTTGTGCCACATGTCAATTTAGGTCATACGTTGGCCCATTTGCCGTGATACAGTTGTTCAATTCTCGGTCGTTGACGCTGAGGTATGTTATTTTTGTTCGGTGTTTTGTATTATATTTTATTACCCGAATGTAAATTCCAATGTCCCAAACGTGCGAGGACTTTTGAGTGTGAGCGTTAGGGTTAGGAAACAGATTTGGCTCGATAGGAACGTGAATAACGAGTTTCGAGCGAACAGTTGTCGGGTAATTAGCAGTCTGGAGGAATTAATGAATTAAAAACACTGACTAAATACAAAATAAATAATAATTAAAAGTTGTAAATCGCGTTCAATATGTTGATACGTCCGGGATTACGCGACGAGCGAGTCGTGGTATGGAACAGGTTCGGAAATGCGAGTATTGTGCGAGAAATGACTAAGTTGAGAGAGAGTGTCACCTAGTAAAGTCACCTATGAGTGTCAAGTTAGGTGGATGGATTTAAGGGAGGCCTAAAGATGTGCCTCGAGATTCGTGTGGGTGGGTGGATGAATTCGTGTGTGTGGGTAGATGAGAGGGATGTATATAAAGCATCCTCACCAACTTTTCTCCCTCCTATCTCATTTTTCCAATCTCTCTCAACGATCGAACACAACAAAATGTGGAGGGTTCTGGGGATTTTCACTGTGATTTGATGCCAAAGGATCGCTCATATTAAAAATCAAAGGTGGGATTTTAGCTCTCCACGTTGTTGTTTATGTTTTGACATCAATTTTGGGTGTTTTTGTCATGATAAATTTGGGCAACGATTTTGGGATTTCATTTTTATGGATTGTTTTGATGAAATTGGAATGAATGGGATGATCCAATGATGATTTGTGAGTTGGTTTTGGTGATTTGGAAAGTTATTGAATTTTTAGGGGTTTTTGTGGATTTTTGGCATAATTTTAGAAATCGAAGTGTCTTGTATGGTTTTGACGCGAGCCGAATGTGGCTTAGCATTGTAATGGAGGTTTAAACGAAGTTGGAATAGGCTCGAAGTACAGCGACGCGAGCCAGGGATGTCAAAAACACCCGACTAGGGGCGTCTGGTTGAGACGTCGTGAGCACCAAAAGCTCACGACGCCACTCTACGACGTTTGGGACAATGAGACCATTTTCATGCGGTGGGGACGCTACTAGGAAGTGAACTGCACAGCGCCCCAGCGGCGTGACACTATTCACAAGCCAATTTTTTAACAAGTTTCGAAAAATTTTGGGGATATCTCGAGTATCCAAATGGGTTCAAATACGATACAATACCCTGGTAATCGACCCAATTGTGTGAATGAATAAAATTATGGATAATTAGATAATTTGAGGGTAATTAATGGGAGATTGCAATTAAATGATTATCAGGAATTGTAGTCATCGACGAGCTATATGGGGATTCATAGGAGGTGTATTAGTATCCGTTTGAGTGCGTATTAGTTGGATACAGGTAAGTAAACCAATGAGAAATATTATAGTTATTTCTTGAGCTTTGAATTATTATTGTTATTGTTCGATTCCCATTTTGGAAATTCTATTCCTTTGAGTTGTCCGAGGGCAAGTGAGTCAACGTGATCCTTGCAGAATTTTTGAGCCTTCTGAGGTAACATGTCAGAGGTTAACGGTTGGGGATTCATGATACTAGTTCTGGTTCTATACGGGATGAGTGTTCTTACCTGGACTATTAGGGAATCTCATTCGCGTGGACGTTAGGATGGCGTGAGTGTACCGCATCCTAAGCGTCGAGTCTTATAGGTGTATACCTCGACTCAACGATCGTTTGGTCGGGACTACTTGCCTCTCTTTTGTTTCCAGGACACTCATTCTCGATTTCTCAATTGATTTATTCATAGTCTTATTTATTCATGCATTCCCTATCCTTTTTTTTATCGGCATGAATATGACTGTTTATTTATTTATTTCGAAATGTTGTAATTATGTCCTGCTTGACGTTACTTACTTGGGCTCATCATTCTTACATTTGATGGAGTGCAGATCCACAGACCAACAAGGGAAAGACTCCAAAGCTTAGAGATTTGATTTGGGGATACCAGAGCACGCCTTTCCACTTGGCTGATATAGGTGACTTGTCTTGTATTATTGTATATATTGTTTTGAAACATTGAGACTTGGGGTTTTTGAAAGATTCTGGACATGTATATCTATATGTTGTTCTCCTTTAACTGATCATTTATAATGATATACATATGCGAGGTTTTCACACTCTAGGATGTCTTATTTGATATGGTTGTGATTAACTTGATTAGTTTGAGGATTGATTGTTTTCGCCATGTTAATGATAACACACTAATTAATGTTTTTAACTTGTAAATAGTTTAAAATAATAAATGGTAAAGGAAGGTTGACTAGGCTTGCATGACTCGGCGAGATTGGTTCGGGGTTCACGTAAGTTTAGGCTGGGCGGGACCCAGTTTGAGGTTTAAAATTGAGGACGTCATAGTTGGTATTAGAGCCGAAGTTTTAAATATTCGACTCTTGATTTAAATCACAAGCCATTAAGACATTAATCATCGGAAGTTAGGAATGGTTGAACTTAGAGTGGAACCCTATGATCCTAACTTAAGTCTTAGTTGGGAAGTGAAGAGTGTTAGGGAAATTAAAATTGGACTATGAGCTATTTGATTTCTGTATATATTATTATTGATAACTATGTCCTGATCGTGACAATCACTTTCTTTTTAGCTAGTGATGGCCAATCAGATTGGGACGAGTGATAGTGGTACGGGTGATGTATAGGGACAACTAGATGGCATTTCGACATGTCGCTGATGATTTCTTCACATGATCAACAGCTTCAGGAGATTCTTAGACTGCTGAGAGCCCAGGCAACAACATCCCCTACTACATTAGTAGCTCTAGTTACTCAGGCAGGGAGTGTTGCTATAATCCATGATACACCTGCAACACCCACAGTTACTGTAGGACCCATAATGGTTGAGGAGGCACCTGTACAGACAAAGATAATACCTCATATACTAGAGACACCGGTAGAGGATACGCCGAACACACCGACTGATATGGGTGTTAGGGCGACGGCTAAAGTGAGGCAGGCTTACGAGTTTATGAGACACTAACCGGTGAAGTTCTACGGGGGAACTAATCTTGAGGCGGCAGAAAAGTTTATGAGGAGCCATGAGAAGATGCACGATGTATTAGCTACACCGGCACATATGCAGCCGAGTATTTCCTCAACATGTCTATTCGGCGAGGCTGATGTATGGTGGCGCACGACGGTAGCGTCGAAGGGTAAGTCCAAGGATTGGGCTTAGTTCAGATAGAGGTTTCACAAGAAGTATATTCCTCCTACGGTCCGTAATTGGAAGAGGACCGAGTTTCAGACTATCAAACAGCAGACAGAGAATCCGTTATGTAGTATATGGATCGGTACTTGGGTTTGATAGAGTATGCCGATAGTGCAGCCAACACTGACGCTGACTAAGCTTACTATTTGGTACATGGTCTACTAGATTCAATCGGTTCTGTTGTAGTGACGATGACTCCAAACACGTTACAGGAGGCCTATGAGAGGGTTATGGCTAGTGAGAGCTTTGGGAGCACACGCACTAGATCACCGGTGACGTTGTCAGCACTTTCACAGTTAATGAGGGGATCTGGAGGTAGTAGCAAGAGGAAGAGACCCAGACAGTGGGGTCAGAGAGATATAGCTTAGAATGTAGGATCTGTTGCGTTTCCACCTAATACAACGATAGTACCATCTGCTCCAACACAGAGTTACGCCAGTACCCCACAACAACCAATACCATTATTATCAGAGGACTTATGGTAGAGGCAGTGGCCTGAGACAGGTCCAATCAGGTGCAGAGATAGGGACAAAGGTCTAGTCAGGCATAGGGACAGAAACAAGGTCAGCGTGGTTCATCTAGATCTCAGAGGGGTTGTTGGGAGTGTGGATAGATTGACCATTTCATTAGTGTGTGTCTACGACTGGGTCGAGGGCCGCATAAGCAGAGTTGGGAGCAGGTTCACGCTATTGCCACAGACACCCGACTGCCAGTCGTAATCTTATTGAGGATATGATTTTCATTTGCAAACATTTTATGCACGTTATGTTTTATTTATTTCGAGTCGTATGGTTGATGAGTTAGATTTGAGACCTACTAAACTAGAGAGACCCTTGATCCTTAGCACAACTGCTGGGGATAATATCTATCCAAACTTGTTGTGTGTTTCGATCGAGATAGAGGGTTATGTCATGCCAGCGGACGTGAGAGTGTTAAAGTTCCTCGAGTTTGATGCATTACCGGGCATGGATTGATTGGGTGCATATCATGCACAAATTCACTGCTTCAGTAAGATAGTCACATTTCAGATTCAGAGCATCTGGAGTTTAGTTTTCAGGGGACTTCGACTAGATTGCCTATCACTAGAAGTAGAGTCGCCACTAGCATAAATGTTGAGATGTTCAGTAGTGTATTGAGTACGACGGAGCGAGTTGAGACTAGGTTGGAGGAGGTACCAGTGGTATGCGAATTTCCTAACATCTTTCCAGAGAAGCTACCTGTAACGGCCCCAAATTCTCAATGCATTTGGGTACGCCCGACCTAGACCCGTGTAGGTCCTGAGTCGATACTCAGCGAGCCTGAAGAGCCTAGTCAGCCTCCAATTAATCAATTTAACAGTTTATGAAAGAGTTATAGCAATTATACGTAGTGGAAAAACTAAACAAGTATTGCGAAATAACTCAATCAAACGAAAAGTAGGAAATCCATATAAATGTAGAAACCCCGAATGTTCATAGTATCCATCCCAAAAAGTGATCCCAGTTCAATAGCTAACATCATATATATAAAAACATCATACAATCAGTAATAAGCATAAATCAAATCAAACCTAACCCTGAAGTCACGTACTCTGAGAGGTCCTCAGAGGAAATCACCAAGTAGAGGGCCCTTGCCCTTGCTGCACTCCGGGATATCTGCATCCACCGTCACAAACTAGACGGTGAGCCACTGAGAGAAAATCGAAAGTAATGCCAGAAGAATTTCACAGTAATTCATGAATATCAAATAAAACAGTCTAAATATCATGCGGTGATTTAAAGATAAGAATGTAAATAGATGAAAGTGCATGATAGGCAGACTGAAATGATAGCAATCGAAACATGTGTGTTCTAAGAGTCAAAAGAGGTCATAAGCAGTCAATATTCACAACAATAACCACAACAATCCAAAGTGCCTGTGTTCACACAACACCAGGGGTGGTCATGCACTCCTGCAGAGAGTGGCTCGCGTTTCCCCAACTGGTGCGGGCTACATGACACCATCAGTACCCAGGTTCACAAAACACTGTGGATAGCAGTAATTTTGATAGGAAATACCCAAGTTTCCCCAACCAGTGCGGGCCACATGATACTGTATCGACACACTTACGCCAATAACACCCATACCAAGAAAATAAGGGAATTTGAATGCCAACAATGGATAATAGCAAGAATAGCAATAAACGATAATGAATTACATGAGAATTTCTTAACTGGCTTACTAACGTACACAAGCTTTAAGGCAAGTGTACTTACCTGAACTATCGCGACCTGTGTAACAACACCTCACGTTTCCTAGCACGTATCCCCGAGTTTCCCGCTACCTGAAAAGTCGGAAACTCCAATTAAATGGGCCGGGGCATTTACTAATCCTAGGTTGATACCCTTAACCTTTTCCCATAGTTTTGAATGACTCGAAGACCTCGACAATTTAAACAGAAAAAATGAATACTCTCTCTTGGACTTGAAAACTAAAATAACAACTACGACTGTGATATCTCGACATCGATAATCATAATGCATGTAAGCCTACTCATGAATTATAGGCTCGACTCGGTCGTTAATAGGTCACGTCATAGTCTCGCAGACTAGCGACATGACCACGACGTTTCTACCATCCAATCGACTTAAAACACAATATCAATATCGCTCGACAGTAATGACTCGATAGGAACTCAAAATGACCATACACCGGCAAGTAGGGAAACTTGCGAGTGTGGTCCAACGTCTGTAGAGTGCCAACATGACATGGAAAAGTCGTAGGCATGCTCTACGTTGCGCCAACGATTACTCGACGCGATAAAAGTACTTACACATGAATTCGCCATTACAACGACTCATCACCATCGATATGGACGCTCCGGGAGTTATGAGACACACACTAAGGTTTGGTTGTGATCTCTGACACTCCCTTAGTCATGGCATCCGGCGACAGTGCTGACCATACACGATAGTTTGCGACGAGACGCGCAATAACCACATCACATGAAATGACGCTCACAAAACTCACCACTACTAATAGAGATGCTCCAGGGGCTGTGAGACTCCATGATAGACATGATAAGATCTCCAGCAATCCTCCAAGTCATCGCGTTGACAGCAGTCACTGTGATAGTGATTTCCAATGACAAAAATATAACTTATATAAAATGTACAAATGATATAAATAAATAACAATGTCGCTGTTTTGGGCCACTCCGAGAGTTGTGAGACACAAGTATGGTCTTAACTTGGTCCTCAACGTCTCCGGTTACGGTGGTACAGCGGTGGCTTCGCCACAACAATGGGTTCTGACAGAGAGAAGAACAAAACATATGAAATGAACATTAACATGAAATGTCTAAGTTTGTGCTCGCCTCACTGTTATTGACCACTCCGGAGAGCTGTGGGACCCAAGTCAAGGCTCGATGGGGTCCCCGACAACCTCCAATCTCGGTGGTCCAGTGGCGGCGCCACCCATAGGGGCGTTTTCTAGTGAGACACTAAAAACAGCCCACAATGTGGCGTTTTCTGGTGAGACACTAAAAATAGCCCACAATGTGACATAAAACACCCCACACATCACGCTTTGGTGTTCACCCTACATATCATAATGCACCCCAACCGTGGGGTGCACACACACCACAGCCCAACCAAACCAAAAACAAGAGAAAAACAGTGAGTAAAAACAAGAGAGTAGGAGAGAATAAGAGAGAACCCGAGAGAGAGAGAGAGTAACCGGGAGAGTGAGAGAGAGTCACCTCAACTCCGGTGAGGACTCTAGTGACCACCACTGGTCATCTCTGACGTCGACAGTCCCCTCCCAGTCCAGCAGCGTCATGGACAACAACACAGCAGTGGGGAGAGGCGTGACCAAGAGATGGAGGAAGAAACTCAAGAGAGAAGCCGAGAGAAAGAGAGAATAAGAGAGAGGAACAGTACAAGAGATCGAGAGAGAGGGAGAGTACCTCTGGCGAGAGGTCCAGTAAGGTCTAAGGCTGGTGGTCGGCGAACCAGGGAGGAGGAGGGTCACAGTGGTGAGAGATTGTGAGGACGGTGGTGAAGGTGAGAATGGGAGAGATAAGTGTGTGTTTGTATTTATATATATATGTATATATATATATGTATATTTATATATAAAATGATGATGAATAGTACATGAACAGTAAAGTAGGTTTGCGTTGTCACATTTGTGGTTTTTCATCTCACACACACACTCATCTCGAAGTCCATCTCACGGTTCCTCAACTCACAGCTGTGTTACTTTAACAATCTATCCCATGTACTATATATCGCGTAGTTATCCAACTCTCCGCATTCAAACAACTTTCCTCGGTCCGATTCAACTCACCGTGCGCGTAGTCCCGCCTTTTTTCCTTAAATAATTATATAAATTATCTAAAAATCCATTTATTTGTATTTTAACAGTGTTTTATTTCCCCGTTTATCTAGGAGAAGACTCACTCAGTCTAAAAATTGTCCGAACGGCGCGAAACCCGAAATAAACTACAATACTAATACATACATCACAGAAACATAACATTACTTTGTTGTCGACTATCGAGGCTTGAAATACTGTCCAGTATGACTTAGCCGGGTCACAGTTCTACACAAGTCGGTTAAAATTTATGGGTTCTTACACTATCGAGATTACCACTGCTTAGGGAGATCGACTTTATTATCGACTTGGTCCCAAGGACAAACCTATTTCGATTCTGCTGTACCGGATGGCTCCGAGAGAGCTAGAGGAGCTGAGGGTCAGCTAGATGAGTTGTTAGAGTTGGGTTTCATCTACCCGAGCATGTCACCCTGAGGAGCGTCAGTTCTGTTTGTCAAGAAGAAAGACGGCAGCCTGCGATTATGTATTGACTATCAGCAGTTAAATAGGTTGATTGTGAAGAATAAGTATTCACTTCCGCACATCGATGACTTATTTGATCAACTGATGGGAGCACATTGGTTCTCAAAGATAGATCTGAGATATGGGTACCATCAGCTGAGGATTAGAGTGGATGATAGGGAGAAGTCAATGTTTTGCACTTGATACGGGCATTATCAGTTCACAGTCATGCCTTTTGGGTTGACTAATGCACCAGCGATGTTTATGGACCTAATGCATCGAGTGTTGAGACAAAACTTAGATCGTTTTGTCATCGTGTTCATCAACGACATTTTGATCTACTCTAGGACTCGTGAGGATCACGAGGAGCATCTCAGGTTAGTTTTGCTGCTTCTGAGAGAGCACAGATTATTCGCCAATTAGTAAGTGTGAGTTTTGGCGTGCAGAGGTTGGGTTTCTTGGACACATCATCGGAGCAGGCAGAGTGTTAGTGGACCCAGCTAAGGTTAGAGTAGTGATAGATTGGCCTACACCGAGACCAGTGTCAGACATTCGCAATTTTCTTGGCTTGGCAGGATATTACTGGCGTTTTGTACGAGACTTCTTAAAGATTGTGGCACCTATGACGCAGTTGATGAAGAAGGACGTTAGATTTCAGTGGGTAGACGGTCGTGAGTAGGCATTTCAGACTTTTGAAGGTCAGTTTTGCCTGTGTTTTAATGCAAGATAGTAGAGTGATTGCCTACGAGTCGTGATAGCTGAAGGTTCACGAGAAGAACTACCCTACGCATGACTTGGAGTAGGCAGCAATGGTGTTTTCCTTGAAGTTTTAAGCAATTGAGTGTGTGTGTCGGTGGTGTGGTGGTGGTTTTGATATTCGGGGGTTAAATAACCAAAATATCCCTATCCTTATCCATAATCTATAACAGAACCAATATCATTTTTGGTCATTTCACATTTTCTTAATTTTTTATTTATATTATATATCTATATATATATATATGAGTATTTCTACCATGTGAACCAAATATATACCCATACCAAGGGTACACTATTTAGAACTATTGAATTTAAATCCAACACATTAATCGAGGCGATATAAATGCACAAAACATTTAATGCATAACACATCTTGAGGGGTTCCCATGGCATGGGTATATTTTTGGTCTCCATTGTAGAATTTTCTTATATATATTTAAATTACACATATATAAATATATATTTGCCTATACTTTCACGCCCGTAATTTTGGCATGCGCGCCAACGAGCGTACTTAGGTGTGCACACTATTGTACAACCCACGCATGTTGACCACGACTCTCGCGTGTCACTAGGCGCCCACCAATTTATTATTTTGTCACACTTATTTGATTTGTTTATACAAAAAATTTCATAAACTTAATATACCCGTATTTTGCCTATCCAGTACTCGAACTGACACGTTTTTTAAGACGACTACTTGTCACTTAGTCTCACACGGTATAGCCAACAAATTTCACACATGCAATGTATTAGTGAATAAAATAATAAATTATCATTATCGCTATGTACCCAATCAGTAAAAAATGACTATTTATGTCTAATCCGGCGTGTCCTAGCCTATCCAAGGCATCCACGTGGACCTGAGCCATCAGCATCCACGTTTGAAAATAAATAATAATTAACAGCTTAATAAAATTGGGCCGGCCCTTTTGCTGAAGTGAATGAAACTCTTCTCGTCATTGATCATTTGGCCTGAAATATCTGAATAAACCTGCAAAATGTGTTTAACAGCTATCATAATATTTGGAGGATCAGCCCTGCAGAAAAGAAGCGTATTGTCTACGAACATAAAATGTGTGATCATAGTAGGAGAGTTATAATTGAGTTTGAAAGCTTGAAAAACATTTTTCTATTTCCCCTGTTGCCAACAAGAAGGGATAAGGCTTCAGAGCAAATGACAAATAGGAAAGGGGAGAGGGGGTCGTTGGCCTCACAGTTCTCGGTAACTCTTCAGCATCCAACAAGAAGGAAGGACGCGTGCTTCATTGAGGCCCTGCTCTGCTCGAAATGGCCAACATATCCATGATGTCCGACTTGAATAGCACCAATACAGCAACATGACACTTTCTCATCAACTCCCTAACTCCAGCTACTGTAAGAGTTCCCCCAATACCCCTACAGTTCCATATAATAATAATAGCCTTCATCCATTGATGATAACCTTGGGCCTCCTTTTTGGCAGGCTGTCTCCCCTCCCTCTGTTGGTAGGGCTAACACTCCCTCCTCCCTCTCTCTGGCCCTTGCTTTCAAACTCTTGCCATGTCTGGTAGTTGGTCGAGAGGGAGGGGGCACATTTTTTAGGCTTAAGGTTTGTGCAGGTTGGGCATCAAGAGGTGGGATGGGATGGGATGGGATGGGATGGGATGGTTTCACGACCCACCTATGGTGGCCGATTTTTGGGAAATGATTGCAGTCAACTCATGCAATTCAATTACCTGATATTCTGATAAGTGTATTGTTAAGTGTTACAATCGGCCAAAGGAGGGGCCAAATTAAAAGGTTTAGCCATCGACAACTATCACAAAGAAAATCATTTCCCAAAAATCAGTCACCACTCATCAAGGGCAAAGCAAGAAATGCCAAAGCATCTTTACCGAGTTGGACGAGACCATCACTTGTTATAAGGATGAGGGAGGTTCTGAGTTCAACTCATGATGAAATTCACTGTGAAAAAAAAAAAAAAAAAAAAAATGCAAAGCAAGAAATTGCATTAGACATACTGAAACATAAACAAACAAGCTCTTTTCTTTTTCTTTTTCTTTTTTTTTTTTTTTTTTTTTCCTCCAATATTAGGTAGATGGAGTGGCATTTCAAGTTCACATAACTCAAAACAAAGATTAAACGTCACATGATGCCCTATTACTCAATGTCCTTGCTTTCCCCATCTTCATGTTTAAGGAACAATATAACCTGCAACAAAAACACACAAAGCAAACCTCTTAAGATTATGTAAGGACAGAGGACATTAGAAAAAGATTGGGAAGATGAGAATAAAAAAAAAATGTTTATTAGTGACGAGGAGAACATGTGAGCACTTACTTCCACATTTGGTTCCATGTGCAAGAGGTCTCCCACAATGAGCAACAACATGAGCCACCTTCACCATGCTAATGATCTGCTCAATGTCATTGGTCACTTGCTTGCACACACAAGGAACATCAACTTTCTTTATGACATTGCAGCAACCCTGGGAAGGGTTTGTCTCTGGACCTGGTTTTTGAACATACCTTGCACACTGTTGTGCTAAGCCTTGAATGTCACCTTGACAGCCCTGCCCTGACACTTTGTTGTTGCAAACTGTTAGTCCAACAACAAGAACCATAAAACCTGCAGTGAACAAGAAAAACTTGCTGGGTAGAGTCATCTTGATCGTATTCTTCTGCACCTTCAATTTCTTTGATGGCATAGGCTGTATGTGGCACTGCTTATGTAGAAGTTGGCCATCAATGGGAATTGCCCACTTGGCACTTCCACTTTGGAATTAACTCCTTAGTGGTAAAGCTCTTGTGCCGTTGGTTTTTTGGTTCATGTGTTGCATGGCAACGACTGCCAATGAGTGATCACATCAGGTCTGCTTGTCAATCCATGTCAGGCTTGACAGGTGAGACAAAGTACATAGCCAATAGGAAAAAAGAAACCTAAGAGTTATAATCTGAGACTCCAATCTAGTTTTTTGATTGGACAAATTTGAACACAAGTAAATTTCCAAGTTTCCAACCAAAGATATCATCAAATAAGAACTGCCCACCATATTGGTACTAAACTTACATGGGACTAGCATGTTGGATAATGTTTAGAGTAAGTCCTGTTTGATGATATTAAAAGGTGCCATATATTTTTATATATATATATATATATATATATATGTATGTATTAAAAAGGTGCTTCAACTCAACTATGCCCAACCGGCTGTTGTAATGAAACAACATTGAAAGTAGAGAGTTTATCCAAAGTCTAAACCAAATGCAAATGGGACCAACAGGATTCACAAGTGCAAAAAATGGCATCAAACACTCACCAAAGAAATACATGTTACGAAGAAAATCGAGCCAATGAGGAAGAGGGTGCATAACATATTCCAGCCTCATTGTTAAATAAGAGAAGTCATGAATGCCCTTGGACTATTTAGTAATCTAAGCACTTCAAATGAAAAAGAATTCATCTTAAGGAAGAAATACACAACTGGATGGGCAGAGCTTACCTTATGAGCTATAGAAGCAACGGCTGAAGATTTCACGGCCTTAAATGAATTCCCTCGGCACTCTGCCCATTCAATGCATTCACTTTCCAGCATATCTTTCCGTTAGTGTCACCTTAAACACTGTGCAAGGAGAAGTTCTTTTCAGGGTCAACACACTTCTTTTCATTGGCTAATAATATATACACGTAACAGCGCATAAATCCTGGTAAGAACGTTTTAAAATACTTAACGAGCCAGATTTTGTTTCTAGACGTTCATTCAAACTGAGAAAAGACATTCAGCAAGAAAGTTTACTTTTTCATCGCTGAAATAATGAGCGATGCAATTACAATGTCTATTACAAGCTGCTCTATTTCTCCTACTCTAAACAGAAATCTTTCATGGCTAAAATAATGAGCAATGCAATTACAATGTCTAATACAAACTGCTCTATTTCTCCTACTCTAAACAGAAATCTTTCACGGGGGTCCATTAAGTTTCTCCATGTTTTAAATCAATAATTAATTGTCAGCTTTAAAAACAATCCATCACAGAATCTGGGGCATTTTTTCCTGCAGAAGTTGAATCCCTCAGCAATCTGCTTCCTGCAAATCAGCATCGAAAGAAAAAATGATTCAGAGTTGTGTAAAACTTTTAGGCAATTGAACAAACTGAAAAACAACTGAACACAAATAACATCAAGGTTTTGGGCACCTTTCATGGTGCTAATTATGTCATTGTAATCTCTTATTTAACTATTTTCATATTCCTCTTCACTGTAATCTACATCTTGGGTTCCTTGCTTTCAATTGTTTAAGATCCTCATCATTGGGCTGTTTACTAGGCTAATCTAGTTTTCTTTTTTTTTTTTTCTTTCTTTTTTTTTCTTTTCAAACGGTTATATCTAGTTTAGATAACCTAGAAATAATAGCCAAACAAATTCTACAAGAATGATTTTCACTGAAATCGGATTTATCAACATTTTGCAAAGAAAAAACTTGCATGATATTCTTAAACACTTCTCCATACAATGGACAAAGTCAAACTACTGTGAGCAAAACGATTCTGATTGAAAAAATTGTGCAAACAAATGCCCCTATAAAGAACTAGATATGACGTAGGAAACCCCAAAAAATGTAGCCTTCTAACTTATCTGCCACAAATTGCAATAATATACTTATATTGTTTAGTTACCCCTTATTCTATCTATTTACTTGCTTCTAATATTTGAAATAAGGTATTGATAATCTGCTTCTGAATCTATCCTAAAGTATTCATAGGAACGTCCACCAAATGTCGCCAGATGAACAACTTCAGTTTCCTTGCAGCTGCAAGCTGCAACTGATAGCGTTTTGTTAAATCATGTCTCAAGATTTGAACTATCTTTCAGTCATGGACATGATTTTCTACACGCCTTTAGCAGATGCAAGTAATTAAAGCAAGCAAATACAAGTAATTAAAGCAAGCGTGGTGATCAAATTTGGGTCTCGCTTTATTGTGTGCCTCTACAACACCCTCGATAGCCACAAGACAAATGAGGCATTCTTACCATAATACCATGTCCATTCCTACTCATCCCATAATTTCAGTCTATGCAAGTGTTCTTCCACATAAATCCTAACGAATATTTTATTCCTAATTCACAAATTTAGTAATGAATATAGTTACTAAAGATCCATTTATATCACTCAGCACTCATAACTCAACAAATTAAAGGCTTCCATAGCACATTAATTTTACTCTGAACAGTTAAAATAACATCCAGTGGGCATTAATTTATTCATAACTGTTAAAAACAGTGCCTCATCCAATTGGGTAGAGGTTCTGCGACTTATGTCACAAAAGTGGCACATAATTTTTCAAATTATCTTGAAACCATTGGTTTTTCGTAGGGTTGTACAAGGGCTGGGGTGATTTGGGTTTTGCCTAAAACATAAACCAAACCAAATAGTTCGGGTCTATTTTTTTTAGAACTAGCCCGAACAAATTGATTCTTCAAAATCAAACCAATCAAACTTTATGAATTTGGGTTGGGCTGATTCTAATCCTCGGGTTGATTTTATAAATTTAAGCACAAAAATTGTATACTTTATAAAACATACTCATCAAAATTTAGAGCACAATAATTTTCTTTTTTCTTTCAAAATAAGGAAATAAACCTCTAAACACTTACTCCTTGCATTATACACTCACAACTTTTAGCTCGCCTAAAATAATAAACCAAACAAAAATATAATAGCTAGTTTGAGCCAAAAAAAATATAACATTATTATCAAAACTTATATAAAAGCATATGAGGTTCCTTACATTTGAAAACTAAAATGCGAATTTCGGACAATTCTCATTATAAAAGCTAATTAAAGTTCAAAAATAAAATAAAATAAGTAACATTATTTTTGATGAAATAAAAATAGCATTTCAGATTTCAAATAAAAATAGCATTTAATGTAAGCTAAATTTAAATATATTTGACAAATACTTAGTATGATCATGGTTTGTTCGGATCTGATCGAGTCTACAATTGTAAAACCCAAACAATGAAACAACCCATCGGTTCTCAAGTTTGAAGAGGTCCAACCAAATCAATAGCCTTTTTAACCCAATCCAAATCACTTGAGTTGGTTTGGATCAATCAGGTCTATTGGGTCAATTGGTTTTTTGTACACTGCTAGTTTTTCTTTTTCGGGTAATCTAGCATTCTAGTTTTAACTATAATGTTTTATTTAGTTGCATCAGTTGAACAAATGCAAACAGCAGCACCAAAGTATCTAGCTAAATGTTTGTAATTGTATAACTTACAATCTATAAAATGCAATGGCAAGGTTTCGTTGAAAATTTCTCATTCTCTTTACAATGCAAAGTAAATCATTTGTAGTTGGAAACAAAGATGCAAAACATGAAAAGAACTTGCGGCAATTTAAACTGCCAAAATAGTGAACTATCTGCAAAAAACTTCCTGTAAACCAAATAATACACATTAAAAATAAGCATTCCAAAATGTAGACAATGGACATTCTCCATGATCAAGAGATGAGGATATTATAACCCCGAAACAGTGGTCTCTAAACCTACCAACTACGTCAATTAAAGCAGGAGAATCGGTAATCAAACCTATGATCATAAGACGGCAAAATAGTGCAGTCAATCTCACAGTTATATGGATTCAAATATCAGCGAAGAATAATGGTAAGAACATTTTCCATGAACAAGGATTCACGCCCACTTCACAACAAAATAACAAAGGAAATGAGAAGATGAGCCTGTTTCTGACCAATTATACCTCGGTACCATTCATCAACTCCTAAGTGTAAAGGTGTTCCTAGTTCAATGAATTTTGCAACACCTTTAATTTTTTGGGAACGTATCTTTGCAACACATTAGCGTACCATCTAGCCTCATTTATGATGAACAGATTCCTAGACTGTCCATATGCAAAATTTTGCTAAATAAAAGAGTGGCATATAAATTTAGATCATGCGTCTGTTTCAATAGAACTGGGAACATAATATTAGTAAAATTTCACCGATAATAAAAGCACAAGCTACAAATAACCAATGAGCTACTCCTGAATAATAAGAAAAAAAGTGACTGAAAAAAATGACCCAAAAAAATGCAGAATTAATATCGCTTACTCAGATGTATGAAGACAAAATGTTACTGAGGAGCCTTCACAAAACCATTTGTAACCGACAACTGCATGTCCATCTTATTGAAGCAGGCAAATGCTTGTCCCACGAGTTTGGAGTTCACATAATTCAGTAAAACTCTGCCATAAATGAGAGAATACATGCAGTTGTTACCACCGACAAGAACGGGATGTGTAAATAGGGAGAGAGGGTCATCATATATCATGATGGATTCCATTCCGCCTCCAGAACGACCATTCCAGCAATTGTATAATCCACCCGCATTGCCACATGAACCCAACTACTGTAAGGTAATATTCCATGCATTACGTGCAACACAGCTAAGAAGAAGCAAGTTTTCCATAACCAAAGGCACATAAAAATCCCCATCTTAGATGGATGCATGATTTTTATGCTCCCTCCCCACCCCACCGACAAGCATTGAACAGAAGTTCAAATCAAAATATCAAATGACAGGTTCTATGGTGTGTGGGCCCAATACAACACTCTTTCAAGACCAAGTGCAGTTCCAGACAGAATCAACCTCAAAATTCAGTAGTTCAAGGATAGAGTGACTTTGAAAAATCAACTGGATAAAACCAGTGCGCCCGACGAACTGAAAACATATTTTTATACACTGAACTATTCCCTTTACCACTATATTTCATTATTTACATCAGTTTCAGTCAGTCACACTCTGATACATCAAAACTTTTAAGTTTCTTTTGCCAATGATCTAGCAGAAATCTAAATCTGTTTCCGCATTCAATTTCATGTTCATCTAACATTAGAATATGATTAGAATCTCCAATTGAACCTCAGTCATTCCTGCGTATAACCAATAATAACACTATCTTTCTGCTCTTTCTCAGTAGATGCAGCATCACTTCCCAACCCATTTTCACATAGAGTGCCATTGGAATCTTTCTTATCAGTTTCCATCCTCCCATTGGCCATAGAATCAGGAATATAATTCTCATTCTGATCGAAGTGATTTGGATAGATGCATTTTTCAGCATTTGCATGTTCTTGCTCAATGGTATCAACAATTGAACACGTTTCCTGTTCCTTCTCATTATCACCCAAATCCGTCTTCACGTACAACATCTTATTGATACAGTTTACTGTGATTTTCTTCTGCATATGCTGGTCAGACTCATTTCCATTAAGCAAAACTGAGGAAACAACATCTACAGAAATTTCCTGTTCTCTAACACTTTTATTTGGGATTCCATCAACAGTAGATACATCTTTAGCTGGCATTCTATCTTCTGCAAGCAATGATTCAGTAATGTTACCTGTAATAACATCTGAATATGTGCAGAGAGGAGGCTTTCTCTGACAACAATTGTAGCAACGAAATCCAATAAGATTATTGCTATTCTCCGAAGTAATACCAAAGGCACCTCCGTGAAACCAATCTGAGTGTAACAGATGAAAATTGAAAACAATAAGAGGCAAAATTGTATGGTGAAATAAAAGAAGAAATAAATAGTATGCTTTAGTCAATGTACATAAAAACTTTGATGCATCAAAAGGTCTTGCTTGTCATTTAAAAAGTCAACAAATAATACCTCCGCACAGCTCACAATTTGCATAAACTGCTCTTGGATTATGTTCCATTTCTGAACAAAGACTGCATGTAGGCTTTATTTGGCTCAAGGTTGATGGTCTGGATGGCAGAAGAAGTCTTCTCTCTGCAAAATTTGTTACTCTTGCATCATCTGGCTTTCTTGTTAGTTTGAGACCATTTGACCAGTAAGTGTGATAAACCTGTGATCTCTTTCCCTTGCACAAAGAAACTTCCTTCTTACATTTTTTAGGCTGCACATTTTTACGTTGAGACCGTTTTCCTTTCTTTACTTTAGCATTGCCTTTCTTTACTCTGCGCTTTTTACTTCTCAGTTCAACATATACCACTTTCCTTGCGGCTAAACGTTTTGGCCGTTCAATTATGGGTGATTTCTTGCTCTTTTTAGGTTGGCTTTTTCCCTTTTTAGGTCTCCCTTTCACTGGCTTCTTTGCACTTTTCTTGTCCTGGCATTTGCGGCAGATATATGTAAATCCAGTGCTGTTTGAGCATTCAGACTTTTTTGCATGCCTTTTATGGAAAAAACCTGAAAAAACAGTTGCAACATAAGAAATCAAACAAAAGCATTGAACAAGAACAAAATACTTAAGTTACGAGAACAATGAAAAACTGATTCTATGTGATGCAAATCAGAGTTTGTGTCAATTAGAAATTTAGTTTTATTAGAAATTTGAGTTTTATTAGAAGTCATATATAATTACTATATTTTAGGATTAAAATTAGATGCGGTTGTTAAGTCCCACTAGAAGTAGCTAGTCTGTGTCAACGTTGTTTAGGTTATTAGTTAACAAGTTCTTATCAAAGTAGTAGTGATAGTTGGAGTTTAATTTTAGTCTACTTACAATTAATGTGTAAAAAGCCTATATATAAGGCCTAGAACGTTTATGATGAGGGGGTGATTGTTTTTTGTGAATTTTGATAATAAACAAAGGTTTATTTATTTATTTTGAGATTTCTTTGGTTTCGATTTCACTAGTGGTGTTTGTGATTATTCTCGCGACTACCGATTTACACCACTATGTCATAATTTTAATTGCTTATCAAAAAACTGCACCATATTAAGGGGAGAAAATTGCACCATAAAGAACTAGCATCAGCATGAACATAGCAGCACCAATAAGAGCCCCAATTCATTAAGCAAATTATATCCCCTGAAACTTCCTTCAGTAATAGACAAGATTTAATGGTTTTGGAAGTTTAATTAACACAAAAGAAGTCAACAAGGTGCGTCAGTGAAATGAAACAAACAGCTCCAACTTGAATTCAGCAATTTAATTATGTTTTAAATCTTGTCAAACGACGCAAATCTAATTTCAACAATAAAAATCAAACAAATGCATCACACGAACCATGATTTACAACTTAATAAACCTAAATATGAATATGAAACAAGTAGCAAGTAGCCACTAACATTTCTAGATATTGGTAATTTGGTACCAAATGTTTAGAAGAGAAAGGGAGGATAACCAAATACCAATCATCTAGATGTATCCAAATACTAGGGTAAAAAAGATGCCAGTATGACTTTTCTGAGTTATAAGTTAGAGAAATGCTAAAGTGACCACCTATTGGCACTCACTAAGAGCACACACCATGTTTTATTTATTTTTATTTTTTTATATAGATAATGCTAAGGTTACCCACTACAGACACTCGGTACGATTACAAAATTGTTAAAAAATAAAAAATAAAAAAATAAATGAGGTGCGTGCTCATAGTTTGTCCGTAGTGAGTCACCCTAGCACTCCTCTATAAGTTATAACAAAGACAAATATCCGGGAAGAAAGGGAGGATAACCATTTTTTTAATAAGAAAAAAAAAAGGAAGGATAAACAATACCAATCATCTAGATGTATCCAAATACTAGGATAAGAAAGATGATCACCGCACTCCTCTGAACTCTAATTTACCTACAATTTTAACCAGACCATGCACATCTACAACTGATCTGCCTACCTATGACCCAATTAACTTTAATCAAGGCTGCACAACGAAAGTTCACGGTATAGAACAATTAGCCTGAACTTTAAACAGATAAAAGAAGTAAAATCAGGTGAAATAATAATAAAAAAAATCGATGCAATTAATCAACTGACAAACAACAAAATGGAGTGAGATAAAATTACACGTAACTGGATTTTCATACATCAGTTGTAAATTTTACATGTAAGAAAAGCCTGACCATCAACACAAAAATAATGAAGTTAAACTTCAATAAAGTAACATCATGCATTTGTTTTTCTTTTTTGAGAAAGTAACAACTTGTAATGATTTACTTCAAAAAAACATCTTCTAATGATTGACGGAAGAGATTTAAGAGAGCGGATGGACTTATTCTGTTAAAGACACAAGCAATTTAGTATTTGTCAATACCTTTATTTAAAGTGTATTCTGCACATCTTCTCAAAATAGTCACAACTAGTATGGGATTGAGACTTTGTTGTTGTTGCTCTCAGCTTCTTGCAAGAGCTTACTACTTCTAAAGGTAATTGTACTTTAACACTTGGGGCAGAAAATGTCATAATTTTTGACAATTTCTTTGGTGAACTCAGAGAAGAGTCATCTTTCTATCATATTTAAATTTCATATTTAAATTCAGGACTTACTTTAATCCAGTACATGAAAATTCCACAGCTTATTTCAGTCCCTGACCAAAATCATTCAGTGTTTGGTGGATGGTATGGGAGTACGGGATGCAATTTAACGGGGATTAGTATAGTGGTTATAAGAAATGAGAATTATAACTCGAACTAAGGCAGAGGTTGCTGGTTCAAATCGTGGTAGCCACATTATATCATTTGGGTTTGTCCAGGGTTATGGGGTTGGGGCGCTCGACTAAATCCATGGAATTAGTCAAACTGACGAAAGGAGAGGATGAAAAAGGTTTGGATACCCACAGATATCAATATATCGTGGTTTGATGTAAATAGAAAAATAGGGGAAATCATATTTGAAGAAGGTAGCCAATGGGCAATCAAAGTATTGCTCCCTGCATCTAAGTTTCTCATTCTCCCCCTCCACTCATTAGACCTTGGCCTTAATTTGCTTTGCCTATCTCACCTTTGGTGATAACTCAAGGTTGAAGAAAACAGGCTGACAGACATACAATTCGTACACTGAAGCAAGAAAATATCCCAACGATAGACCGCATTCTCCATGATTTTTATTCAGTTCAATAACTAGGCTTAATTGAAACAATGGCAAAGTTTTGCACAAGTATTGTCAAGTACGAAATAAAATAGAAATATTAGCATTTTGTTTCCCACCTACCCAATTTCTCTAGTGATATGACACTTTCAATAAACAATTTTGCTCATCATTTTGCTCATCATACTTGCAACAAAACTAAAATACAATAAAATAAACATGTTTTCCAGCAAAGAGGGTCTTTACCTTCACAGTCCTGGCAATTCACAGCATCACTGCAAGTGAAAGAAGAAAATTAGTTTTTAAAAGACATACTTAAATCAAAATTAAACAAATGACACAAGATGTTTCAACATTGATTCTTTATCTACGGCTGATGCTTTTGAAGGAACATATTGTCAACAAGCAGTTGCAATAATATATTGCTATATCAGGCCATGGACATAACTCTGAAAACGATCATGAAATTTCAAAATCGCATTGAGCATCTTCACATTCCAAATCAGTCCAATTAACACAAAGCAAGTTTAAGACTCATAAGAGTATAAGACAAACAAAGACTCAAAACAAAGATTATACTAGCACAGATGCGCCTGAATCCCTGATATTGATCCCACTTTAGGCAGAAGGAATCTGTACAGGACTATTTAACAACTGGAGGTGGGAATTTGCCAAAAAAAAACAACTGGAGGTGGGAGGATTCTGATCAAACAACTCCTAGGCTCCTAGCTAGATCAATATGACAAATTGACTAGGGTTTCTTAAAGGCAAAGCACATTTTTTGGTCCTTGAACTTTGAGTCTTTTATGTTTTTGGTCCCTGAACTTTCATTAGTGTACATTTGGTCCCTAAACTTTTGAGTTTTATGCTTTTGGTCCCTAAAGTTTTTCATGTTTTTGGAGGAAATTAATTTTTTTTTTTTTTGCTTTTGTCGGTCGATGTAAGTCGTCCAGTTCAGTAATATAAACCACTTTACTCTTCTTGACTAATCACGTGACACTTTTGTTACCCACATTGGCGGAATTTAACACTTTAAATGATGGAAGGGCTAAATATAGATCTTTATGAAAGTTCAAAGACCAAATGAGTAATAATAAAAGTTCAGGAACTAAATGATGTTTTGCCTTTATTAAATCAACGTCTCGTAAAACTCATAAATATAGTTGTACCCATGCAAAATCTAATGCAATTAAATTAACTAATAAATGAAAGAGATGAATGTTCTCTGTGGTTGAACTTCAAGGAATACTAGTGTCTTTGCCATCTTTGATAAATAAGTTCATAAACCTTGCAATTATGTACTAGTACACATTAACAACCATGTAGAAAGTGCATTGGCAAGCATACAGAACCATGGGGAAAGGAAGTAGATCCAACATGACAATTGATAGTCCAACAGTCGAACACTTGAACTCCATTACAGACCTAGAAACCATTTCATGAAAATTCTTGAACTTCATTGAATTAATAATAGATCTTTTAACAAAGAAGAATTAAGAATAACATGACAATGAGATTTTACAAAAATATCAAATTGGTCCAAACCCATCATTCTTAAGAAAAAGATCTGATAACAAAAAAAAGGAAAAAACATTGTAGAGAGTCCATATAAAAGAAAGTGAGCATGTGTAATCTAGATGCTAAGAAAAGAAGTTCCAGGTAATCTTTGCTTACAATATGCATGATAATAAGTATATGGATTGTATTTCTAAGTTTTAAACCATCATATTTTATACTCTGGTACATTTAAAGTAAATAAACATGAAAAAACATGGATCTCAGCAGCCTTTTAATGAATTATATAAAATTTCCCAAAATGGAGGTAGACTTTCTCAAATTAATCCCAAATTTTAAGCTTCCAAAAGTCTTCAGCAAAATTGAGATCCTTGGTAGAAATTTTCTTACATTTATATTAGCCATCCTTTCAAGCAAAGCAATAGCATCAAAACTTTTGAGCCAATAATTACATCTTGTTCCACTTGATTGCTTATCACTTTCAAAAAGCAGACATCACAAGTAGCATTATGATGGCTATGAAAGAAAAGATAAATAGTTTTACTTCAACTACGGTTTGATTGCATTATGATGGATATGTATAAAGGGATACACAACTTGATAGAAACAAGAGAAATAAAAGGGATGCCACACATAGTAGAGAGCTAACCATACTAGGAGGCCATTGGATAATTTTTGAACTGAGAATTATATAAAATCATATCAAAATTTAGATAATGCACGAAAGGAAATTAACTTTGTGAAATAGACCATGGGACTTTCTTTTTACTAAGAGAGATAGATTTCTAATTTCTAATGACAACTATATATAGTACCTGGCAAGCACATCTTTGTTACAATAGCCACATTGTCGATAATCAGCCTTCTCACTTCTTGCTAGAAGGTATGCAAACACCTTTTTACCGGATGCACGCTTTGTTCTTTTATGAATATCATCAAGCAAATCAGATTTTGATGCAGTAGAAATGCGGGATAACTTTTTCTCTTCATAAGATTTCAATACGTGCAACGGGACTAGTGACTCTTCTAGCCAAAATTTCTTCCTTTCACTGGCTGATACTTCAAGCATCATGCCATTTCGAACAACAGTATCAGGGATAATCTTTCTCTTACCAAAGTCAAGAAGATATTTTACATACATTCCTTCTGTGCACTTCCTACGGATGACTACCTTCTTGAAGAGCTTCATTGATTTTCTAGATTCTTTAGACAAGTGCGAGAAGTGTTGAGTATTTTCAAGATCATCCCACCTAATAAAGGAATCAAGCTCCCTAACCTGACAACATGATAGATTTTGAAGAACTAAGGGATTTCACTGCCGAAAGCACACAAACAAAGACAAAGTTTCAGAGAAAACAACATAACTAGAGACATGATGCTCAGATAATTGTCACCTGGAAAGCAAGTTGTGCAATGTTTGTTGACATCTCAACACCAGCTCTCCAAGCTACAAATCTACTTCTTTTAGCAAACTCCAAACCATCTGGATACAGCATACCAGGTATTTTTCTACATCCAGCTGCAGAATTTAAAGGCTTTAACCACGTTCACAAGAATCACAACTCAGATAAACATCTAAGTCTGTGAGAAAATACAAACCTTGACGACCACCCTTAAAAGCCAAGGAGTGGGGCAAGATCTTCCAATGGAACAGTAGACGAGAAACTCTCCCACCCCTCCACCAGACACTTGATCTGGCAGCAGGACTCGACGTAGAGTCAAGATCAGAAAATCTTGCCCGTTTTTTGCCACCCCCATGCCTTGAAGAAGATGCAGGTTCTGAACTTGCCCAAACATGAGAAGCTGATCCCATTGTAACAGCAGAATCCACAGGTTTCAACCAGTCTTGTGTCAGCACAATATGCCGCAAATTTGACTCCAGCTGTTAAAGCATCAAGCAGAAAATGAATCGATGACAAAAGAACGGTTTGGAAAGTTCACCATCAATTGCACTTAATCAAGCACAATGGAAAAATTTGATCCATGTAGCCAACCCCAACTAATTTGGTAATGAGGCGTTGTTGTATAGTTTCACCGACTAGGTCTTAACTGCAACTTGACCAATGCCAACTTGTTCATTCTGGCCAAAGCGCTTGAAAATCCCTATTGTTGTATTCCGGTCATATGTAGAAACCATACCGGTAAAATCTATTTGACAGACTTCAAGTGGAAACAGCAACATCAGAGCCTTAGTTCCAAATTAGCTTGGGTCTGCTACATGGATTAAACATACTATTCATAATATATTATATCTTTTATAATTAATAATTCCCCCATACTATCCAAGGTCTACCTCATGCCAAGTTTTCTAACTACTACTTTTCCTTGAGTTCTCTGTATTTTTTATTCTATCCACATTCCATACAGATCTTGTCACAAATCCTCATTTGCAAATTACATAATCATGTTGAAGAAAAGTTGACATGTGAAACAATAAAGACACTTTGTCTTCATATTCATACTTCGACATAATAAATTAGAAATGTGTATGGTTTTTCCTCCAATAAGTTTTGCTCTTTTTCGATAACTTGCTTTTCTTTTGGATGAAGGATGACTTGTTTTTAAAACCACGGCTATACAAGTAATGGGTACGAACATTGTTGAGAATTTTATGCAATAAGATCTAAATTAATGAATCTAAATCTTCATGTTAATTGATAATATTTGGCATCTCGTGCTAGATGCATTTGTTACGTTAACCAAACTAAATGATTGGTCCACAACTAAATTGGTGCAGTAATGAAGTTGTTGAAATGGGCTTCATGACCAATAGATAATGTGATCAAATCTTACTAGCTAACTCCATAGTCACCTATTTAAACCTTGGACATGTGGAAGACAACAACAGAGTAGAGGCAGGCAATAATGCACAGTATGATGTCACAATTTATATGTTCAAACTTAAACTAATGAAAAATACTTACTATTAGCAACAGGTGCTTCACTGATGCAACGTCAGTTGCTTTAAGGATGCTCCTGCGCCACTTCTTGCTATAATGTGGATCCTTCCATGGTCCCAAAAGAAGTCCAGATAGACGTTCTTCAATGGAGAGAATATAGCATATGACAGAACATAAATGATTTTTCCTATTTTTTTTAGAACGAGAGTCAACTGGCTCAGCTGTGATAATCTCAGGAGCAGGCTTCTTGTCAATCATGTGAAGCACACAGTCACCAGATTCGCCACTTTCAGAGGAAGTTCTGCAAGAAAAACACCATCCACAGTTCTCTTTCTGTGCATCAGTATCTAGGCCCTGAAAATTTGGCCAACAAAACCTTGTTGATCTTTTGGAAACCACCTTCATCTGTCCAGAAATTATATCTTCAGCAGACTTTTTAGAGTCTTCTTTCCCATTGTCTGGGGATTTATGTATTAGCTCTTGGGCGACACAAGAAGCAGTTTGTGCAAATGTGTAACAGTTGACATAACAGCTAGGATCAATCTGTACATTTCCTGCTGCCCCTGTATCGGAGTCTATTATCGCTGAAATTTGGACAGAAGCTGCAGCTCCTGACTTCTCTTTCCTCTTGCGATCAGAATCAGCTCCATTTAGAGTTCCAAGTCCTTTTCTCTCACAGTTAGGGTCTTCAACGCCTTCCATGATTTCAGTGGAGCCCTCAAGTTTTCCAATATGTATTTCTTTCTCAACAGGTTGGTTCACTGTCGTCGAATCATATCTATCAGCCAACTCAAAGACTTTACATAACTGAGAAGAATCTACATTTTCAGCAACAACAAAGGTTTCATCTGGTTTATCCACATCTTTAACTTCATTTTCCTCAGAAGGTTTCATATTCAAAGAAGATAAGTTTTTACAAGCATCTACATTCAAATCCTTCTCCCTCGATAAAATCTTAACTTGAGAGGCCAAACAACTTTTTGCTCCATTTGAATCAACTGGAATGTTCCAATTTGAACAGATGGCTTTAATTATGGCATCATAAAGAATATTAAATGATTTTAAAACTTCAATAACTGAATCCAAATCATCTCTCTTGTAATAATACAAAGAAGAATCTGGGTCACATGAATCTAACCTGTGAGTTTAAAAAATTGGAATCAAATCAAAATAAAAATAGTTAAATGAAAGAAACATATTAAATTTAAAGTTAAAATGGTTAAGAAACAAAAACATTAAATAGAACCAGATATAAAGATAGGATATTTACTCAAGAACGAAATTGAATGACATACTTTTGATACATACATTTGCTACAAAGTTGATGGAAGTCCTTTAGATAGACATCAGAGTGCGTGCGCACACATCAGTATGCACAAATCAAGGGACTCCAGCAATTATGTAGCAAAAGTATGTATCAAGTGTACGTCCCCAAACATTTTCAATAGCTGAAAAGCTGCTGGCAACAGAAGTTTACACATTTTATTCAGATAAGGCAATAATAAAAAAAAAAAAAAACTATTCTGTAAATACAATGAAAAAATTACTTTTCATTCAACCTACATAAATTACAAGAAAAAACTTTAGAAACTAGAATACACGTATACACAAAGATAGACGGAAATAGTGGGTGAAAAGAGAGATCTTGATGGCTAAATACATACAATATGGGGGTATTGTGAAGACAAATAGACCATATTGCAATGGTTCTAATCGACCACAATATATATAGAGTCGCACTATGTGCACCCCGGAATCCTCTCAGAGCACCCCACCATTTTTAATTAAAACTGGTTTTATAACCAAGTGACAAAAATGCCCTCCCAACCCAACGATTCACATGCCCATTAAAATGCCCTCTTAGGGCACTCCACTCTTGAAAACCCAATTTTTTTACCAAGTCAAGTTGATCCGTCGTCAGCTGGACATCGCGTTTGTCGATCAAAAAGTGCACACCAACTTTGTCGATCGCGTTTGTCAATCCGTCGCCGGCTAGAGATTCGATGAGTTTTAAGCGTTTTTAGGGTCTGATGGTTGAAGAAAATGAGTGGGAGGTGGACGTCGCACACGACAAGGTTAGTTTTCATGGTTTTTTGTAGGTTTTTTTTTCCCATTTTCAAAGGTGAACCATGGACACAAATTTATTAGTCACACAAGACCGAGACATGTTGTAGTGTCTCGGTAACCTATAATCGATAACTACCAAAAGGTGTCGGTTACTACCAAATCTAATCCCAAACGTGGTTTTTTATTACACCTTGGTTGGAAGTAACCAAAGCATAGCTTAATGTCTCGGTAACAGGTCACCGAGACCAAACTAGTAGTCTCGGTGATACACAACCACGTGGTCTTGTGGTCCTTCTCACTTAGGTGTCGGTTGATATTAGCAGACACTTACACAATGGTATCAACAATGAACGTCTGAGACCGAAAGGCATATCACGGCCCTATGTGGCCGAACACTACAGGATTGAGGCCACACTACGAGATTGATGTTAAACACTCACCCGACCCTAAAAACAATAAATCTACCTTAAACGAGCAAGAAAATGAGGAAATTTGGTATATTGAGGCCTTTATGGCATGATGGGAGGGAGAGATGAAGGGTTTTGTTCGATTTGGTGATGGGGTGTTCGTGCTTCAAACGAAAGGGCATTTTGGTAAAAGTCTCAGGGTGCCCTGATCAATGGGGTGCCCTGATAGGATGTCGGGGTGCACAAAGTGCGTCTCTATATATATACAAGCAGCAATAAAGCTAATTGCCAATGTGGTGTTGAAATTGTACCTTAAAGGTTTGAGATGAGATAGCTACAAGGCCAGTAGGCCAAACAACACCCATCAACGTCACTTTTAGATTGGATACTTGTAATGAAGCCTTACAAGAAAGGTAGAGTGATCATCCAGGCAAGGATAATGATTGTCAATTTAAATGTGGTATATAAATTTATGAATAAGTTTTCATTACCCACAGAGAAAATAATGGAAATATCAAGGTTAAGATTATAGGCTATAGCTCATTAAGCATGTTGAGAGCATGATTTCATACTCCACAATTGACCTTTCGGCCACAAGTGAAAAATTACAAAGGGGAGAACTTTTTTTTTTTTTTTACAACATAAGTGGGAGAAGTTTACAACAACAACATAGCCTCCATCCCGAATTAGTTGGGGTCGGCTACATGGATCACACTCTTCCATTGCACTTGATTTAGTGCAATTGATGGAAGGGGGATAACTTTACAATCAAGAACAAAATAAATAATAAACGGATGAAAGATTTACAAAAAATAAATCAACAAATTGTGAAGAAAATGTCTAGCTACATAAAATTGTAGTGAAAAATATGTCATAGAAGGAGCAACCACATATTAGGACTTGGCACAGGTGGCACAGAAAATCAATTTACCATTAGTCTATCAAGTAGAAAGAAAACAAAACATAAGGGGCTAAAAAATACAAATTATTACAACAACAACAACAACATAGCCTCAATCCCAAATTAATTGGTGTCGGCTACATGGATCAAACTCTTCCATTGCACTTGATTTAGTGCAATTAATGGAAGGGGGAGAACTTTACAATCACGAACTAAATAAATAATAAACGGATGAAAGATTTACAAAAAATAAATCAACAAATTGAGAAGAAAATGTCTAGCTATATAAAATTGTAGTGGAAAATATGTCATAGACAGAGCAACCACATATTAGGACTTGGTGCAGGTGGTACAAAAAATCAATTTACCATTAGTCTATCAGGTAGAAAGCAAACAAAACATAAGGGGCTAAAAAATACAAATTATTACAACAACAACAACATAGCCTCAATCTCAAATTAATTGGGGTCGGCTATATGGATCAAACTCTTCCATTGTGCTCGATTTTGTGCAATTGATAGTGAGCATTCCAAACCATTCAAGTCCCTCCTAATTAATGCATCCCAAGTTAACTTCAGTCTACCCTGCCTCATCGAATTTCGTCAATTTCTATTGAGTCAAGTTTTCTAGTGGGAGCATTTGTAGGTCGTCTTTGCAGGAAAAATACAGATTATTAGTGAAAAAAAAATGTACGAGAGATTTGAAGGAACCATTTTGTTAAAATTATCCAACTTAAAAAATTGCCCTTTCCATAACAGGTCCCAAGGATAGAAAGTGTGCAATAACAGCACTGCTATACTGAAGAAGGAAAAAAAAGGAGAAATAGAAATATAAACACATAAATAAACAAAGTAAATCTTCATAAAGAAACTTACACTAACAGATAGCCACAGGTGCTAAAATACATCCTCCCATACAGATCAGTGCCCAACAGTTCTGCCCCACGAAGAGCCCTTGGTGACTTCATCCAGTAATTGTGTCTGTTCATTACACATTCTGGGCAGTACCAATCACCCTCTGGCAACAGTTCCTTGGCAGTACCAACACACTTTGTATGGTAAGCAGCAGGACAACCGTCACAACAAATTAAAACTCCATCCATCTTGCAAAGGCAGCATTCGTCACTATTCCAATCATTGGCTTCATCAACAATATCCTGGGTTAAGCAAGATCCCACCCCACTATCGACATAATCCTTTCGTTTCTTGCTGTTCTCAACATTTGCATTTCGATCAAGATCTATATCAAGTTCTGATGCCACTGTTCTTCTGCTAAGCTCCAACCTTACTGCTTCTGCCTCGAGGAAATCGTCACATAAACAGCGTAGTATCTCAATTTTGATGGATGGAAGCTGACTATAGTAATTATGAATCAAGAGTTTCAAGTTAATCTTCTCAAAACCAGGTTTTGATCCCGAACCAGACATAAGTAAGTACTCAACCAGAAACAAAGGCCACGTAACCGGGTCCAGAAATCCCCAGTTAAGACTCCTATACCATTAAATTAATCCATAATCAGAAAATCCAAGAAATCCAAAATTTAAAAGAACATAGAGAAAGCTAAAATGAAATCCTGAGCAAATTACAAGAAAAAACAAAAATACCTCAAGCAATTAGAAGCAAACTCAGAACCTTCATTGGAGAGGAACTCCAAATGTGATTTTAAAGATTGCAAAAGAGTAAAGTGAATCCAATCAATTAGTGAATTTGGTGCACTGTCTTTCACTGCTTCCACAAAAGCTTTCAAGTCAAATGGACTCAAGAATAACACAGTGCTGAATGACCTTAAACAAGCATAAATGGAGAAGATATCAAGGACTGAAGTCTCATCTATATTCAGATTTTTAGACGACGCAGGTAATTCAAGCTTTGGAGGAAGATCAGTTTGCTTTCTTACTACTTCATTGCGCCGTCCAAAAGATTTCTCATCTGATGCAGAAATTATCTCAGGGGATGATGATCCAGCATTTCCAGTTGCTTTTCCTGTACTGGAGACATTACTCGCAGAAAAAGGTACCAACGACGACCGTCTAGTACTCCTTCTCAAAGCCGTTTGTGGTGTCGATTTTGAGCTCCCAGAATGTCTTCTTCTTTTCCTACCGCCTTGCTTTTCCTTATACGAAGGTTCTGAATTGCTAATACTCCCACAATTTTCTGCATTAACCATGTCTGAGGTGCCCATATTCAATTGAGTGACATCCTTCACATCAGTTGAAGCACCTCCGCTCAAACCGCCGTTACACTCCATGGCTTCGTTTTTAATTTCACCATCAACGGCGTCTAACTGAGTATCACTCCCACTGTAAACACCCATGCCCGCCACTTGAGTTCCTTCATCGACTCCACAACTAGCCTCCTCCAAACTCCCATCTCCAACAACGCTCCCAAAATCGAAACTTTGTTTCACAATTTCAAATGTACCATCTCCCCCAACATCACCTCCAATGGCAAACACCTTAGACACTAGAGTTTCCTCACTTTCTTCATCAACACTCACATTCACATCAAAACTATGCATGATTTTAGGAGTTCTCCCAACAATCCCACCTGAATCACTCCCCTTGCACTCTCCATTCCAATTCCAATCGTCATCATCATCATCAACACAAGCACTCACATTCAAATCAAACCCTCCCCTCCAAACCCTCTCACTCAACCCGCATTTCTCATCTAGGGTTTCCAAACTCCTCACACTACTAGTACAATCCTTAACCAAATCACCAACAGACTCACCTGCCCCACCGCCGCCTCGCCTCCGCCGCTTCGGCGGCCTCCCGCGCCTCCGCACCACCGCTCGCCCCACCCCACCCTCAGCCTCCTCCTCCGCCGCTCCTCCTCCTCCGTCCAACACCGCCACCACCTCGTCGATGTTCATCTCCTCCGCATCGCCGCCGCTGTACACGATCTCAAACAGTCCGGAGTCCGAATCGAAGGACTTCACCGTCCCAAACCCTAGAAACTCCTTCTTCACAGTCCGCCCAACAAGCTCCATTCGTGCCAACTCTTCGAAATCACAAACGAAAAAGAAACCCTAGAAACGTGAAGAGCGATTCGCACATCGTTCTAGAGAGAGAGAGAGAGAGAGAGAGAGAGAACGCGTTTCGCGTGACGACTGAACGAGAGAGTTAGAGAGAGAAATTGTAGAGAGAGAAAGAGAGAGAGTTAGAGAGAGAGAAGGGGGGGATTCAATTGAGCTTTTGAGAGGCAAATGGAAAAGTTGCAGTTGTTGGGGGCGAAGGGGGCGCTGGGGCTAAAATGAGCGAGGGGTGCGCAGGTTACCAATACAGTAAAAAGCTTTTGAAAGTCATACATAGTAAGAGGACTGTAGAAGAGATATGGTGCGTACAACAAACAACCTAACTGAATATGTTGACCAAAATCTGAATGCCTAGGGAAAATATTGAATTGGAGGGTCCCGCCTCCTTTTAAGTGAGGTCTTTAGTTTTTACTCATCAAATAACGTCCAACAAAGCTCGAGTATTGATTAGTCGATGAGGTTGGTGCCACGCAAAGAAAAAAAATGTTAGGTTAAATTTTCTATTCCCATATATGCAACTCCTTCATTTGAAGGATTTTTGTGATTTGTATTAAAGTATGGGATGACAGTATCTCTAATAGAGTGTCAAAATGGCGCTCTATTGAAGTGTGGCCAACTTTGTACTAATTTACTGCAATGCTACAGTACATCAATTGCACCAAAATGGTGCAAAGAAAAGGTGAGAAAGGAGATTTGTGGGGCCCACTTCTATCTTCTTATTGTCAACTTTTTATAGTTTGGATGAGTTTTGGTCTTTTGGATGTGGGATTTGTAGTGTGACCCACTTTTGGTGTGAAATTTGTTGGTTTGAAGGGTTGGAGGTGGGAATAGTTTTTTATGTATTTTTTGTTGCATCAGAGATGCCCTAAATTAACCAAAGGCATCGTAGTTGATGTACTGGGGTGTTTAATGAAAGTAGAGTTATCACCAAAGCTTATAAACGAGTGCAATTGTACTAGATTCGTACAGATGACAAGTCTAAGAGCTTGAATAGTTTTTTTAGGTGTAACTCTCTTCAAAAAAAGAAGAAATGGTTTGTAAGTGTAACTGGTTTTTTATCTTGTCAAATTTTAAATTTAACTGCTTAGGTTGTGAAAGAACCAAATAGTCTTTAATGACTTGTCTCACTATTTTTGTTGGTCACGAATTGTGTTATCTCACTTTAAATCTTGGTATTTTTTTTTTTTCTAAATAAGATAAATTGGTTATCGAGTGGCATGGTATCAAGTGAGCCGGTATCATTTCTCAAAAAAAAAAAAAAAATGGTGAGCCGGTACCATACCCATGATATTTTTTAAAGAAAGAATATCATATCACGTTATCAACTATACTAAATCAACTTGACTAAAAAAACATTAAATCTATAAAAATAATGAACCCATTTAATTTGGAGCTGAAACTTTATTTCTGTTAACTATTATTATCAGTCTAATCGACATGTCTATGTTTGGTGTTTCTTGCCATTCTACTACCTTATTATTTGTGTCAAGAAAATAAGTTAAAAACAAAGAAAAAAGATTAGCTTGCTTTTGCTACACAATGGTTGAGATCTTTTCAACATATATCGAGATGCGCTTGTGATTCTGATTATGTAGCAAAGTATGTTACTCAAAACACTTTCGCTTTCCAAAAGAGAAGACACTATCACAGACAGTAGAATTTGTGCTGAAACACACAAAGTTGGAGATATTGATGGAGGAGCAAAACACAATTGGCATAATAGTACTTGTACAAGTAAAAGAGCCAGCCAGCTTTGGCTTTAAGGACAATTCCTCCAAGACTAGACACAAAATGGTCTAAATAACAAGTAACAACACAGGACCAAACCATAACATGGAAAAAAAAATTAATAGATGCACATCATGATGCAAAATTGTTTGACTTGTACTTTGTTCTTCCTATGGCCTGAAATTTTTCTGTGCTCCGAATTCTGACATGTTTGCATGCAATGCCTGGTTTCCCATGTGACTGCGAGCATCAATCGGCAACTATGAGCATCTCATGGTACGAATTTTTCACTTGTTCGAAGACTTCCTTCTTCGAACACCAATTTCATGTGGATGGTCTTCCTTCCATTATGAATAATTTATGTTCGGAAACTTGCAGACTACTCACAACACAAGCTGCTCCAGCTCTAATCCAACAAAATCAGAATATCACCCACGTCGCCATCCATGGAGAACACTAAAATAAGAGATGTACTGTGCAGTTTATCTCTATCCCTCAAGATTAAATAAAAAATTAAAATTAAAATTAAAAAATTAAAAAAAAAAAAAAATTACAAAACTGAACAGGTTCGAAAACGCCATTTCTGGTAGGCCCATTTGTGGTTGAGTTTGATATGATATCCATGAATGCTTTTAAGTTTGGAAGTTCTCAGGATTTATCAACTGCTTTTCAGTTCTTCAACCACCTATTTACTTGTGAATATACTGCTCCTATGAATCGGACTGAGGTAAAACTACTCCGAAAGTTCCCGATCGGACATTGGTTTACACTGGAGAGCAAGCTGGAAAACTTCAGAGAACTCCTTGAGCAATGATTTGTATGTTACATCTAGCAGTTGAACTGTCTCCGTCTGAAGCGCAATGCTCCTCTCCAACCCATTGGAAAATTGGGATTCATTCAAGAGTCCCTTTATATTACCAACACGACGGTTCCGTATGCCACAAGGGACTATATGATGAAAAGGACTCAGATCTGTGGTTACATTCAATGCTAGACCATGATAAGTTATCCATCTAGAGACACGAATTCCAATGGCAGCTAACTTGCAATCACCTGCAAGGAAGAATATAACATCAGAAAAACTCACCCCAACATAAATCAACATAACAATAAAGTGGATAGTTCATTGAATCCAGTAATTTAACCATATTGATTCCATCATTGACCATGCATCACTAAGATCACTAGTACCGAGCACTTATGTTTGTGCGTGTTGATAATTACTAGTGACGGGAAACAAGTACGATTGAGTGATTACGTTGAAAAATATCTCCAGTACAGATTAATTGAACACTAGCTAGTCTAAAAGCTTGCTGCATGGCCATGCTTTATGCCCAAAGACAAGCATTTGAGCCAATGATGCCTGAACCTTCTTAACAAGGTGAGAAACTTGTATATGTGACTAGACTAATCATGTAATACTCAACTGCCCAGATAAGTTGAACCATGAGAGCTCAGACTGTGATTATACTTTATGACCCCAAACAATCAATCATCTGAGTCTTCAGAAGGACTGCACCGGAACCTTTATAACAGGGTACATATACATTTGATTCCCCACAGTCACCAAAAAGAAAAAGGATCAGTTAAAAAAAGAAAAAAAAAAAAAAGAAGCTAGAGTTGTATATGGTAGCAAAGAATCGAATCCGACACATCATGAACTACACCTAATTACCTATGAATCTATCATAGAGAACTGCATGCCTTATTCAATCCTAGAGAGAATCCCGAATGGGAATAAACCATAAAACTTGATGGTAAAACATCGCATCAAAATTTTTGAAGATTAAAATGATGCACAAGTCAAGTAAATTACAAGAGACAATATTACTTCATCTAAGGACTGTAAGCTAATTCTTCAAAATAACATAGTAAAAAAATATTATTTAACCCATAATGTAAAACTTACCTGATCAACAAATACTTAGAATGAAAAGAGATAAAATAAGAGCTACTTTGGAGAGTTTTTTTTTTCCTTCAGTTAACATTTTGCAATAAAATCTAACTCTCTTTACTTTTTAACATTAAAAAGAAAAAATCTAAATTAGTAGTCAAAGCTCTGAGAATCAATATAATAATTCAAATTGTAGATTTGGTCATCATGAAAACAATTTTATGAATAGAACATGAAAGTACGATGAACATACCAACCCAAACACCTGTAAGACCAGCATTCCTGTCCGCCTTAATAGAGAATGCAGAGTACAAAGTTCTAATCACCACTTCTTCAAGAGCCCTGAGGTACCAATGAAGATCCATCTTGTGATATCGCAGGTTCAGAATAGGGTACATTACTAGCTAACATACAAATATAAAGAACTGGTTACAATCAAAAAAAGAAAAGGAAGCTCGTGCACATTATAGTAACGTCAGCATGAAAAACTGTAATATCACTCTCTCCAGGATAGTTATCATTATAACATGCATATAAAAGAAATAAATTGAAAAGAAAAGAAAAGAAAAGAAATAACTGGAAGGAGAAGGTAAAAATTCATAAATAAGTGTCGGCAACTAAGCACAAGATATTCTATATTTTATAGTTAAATGACATAAAAACCACTAATCAAGAATCCAGGAGCTTTCATGCTAACAGAGTTATTTATTTAGAAAAAAAAATATATATATATATATATAGTTTTGTTGTATGTTTGGGAGGTAACTTTGACTTGGGTAACTTAGCCCAACCAACCATAGATAGACGGTCACATATTCTAGAAACGGATAGCCACATGTGGCACAACGGGGAATGAAATGAAATGTTTCAAACAATGGCACAACATGAGCCTCAAGTCTCAACGACAAACAACCCAACTACACCTCATTTTAAGTATCAAACACCACCGATTCTCATCCAACTCTTGAATTTCTCACCATTGCCCAAATGTTAATTTACGTGTTGGAGTGAAATCCAATTGAGATAAATTTGATCCAAACTTTATCCATCCTAAGACTTTTCAAAAAGAATAACAAGAACAACAAAGCCTCAATCTCAAATTATGGAACAAAAATTTAGGTTTCATTCACTTAAGATTTTAGATTCTATTCTCACATTTTAACATGAACTGAAAATTCCCCTCCAAGGAAACAAACTTGGCCTAATTCAAAAGGCTATGGTTATTAGCTAGTCTTAACTATGGCTCTGTTTGGCAAAGTCAGCTGATAATCTAGCTGATAGCTGATAATCTAGCTAACAACTGATAAGCTAGTTGATCAATTGAAATCGTTTGGAAAAACTAGCTGACTGACTAGCTGACAAATGCAAAATGACATAAAAGTACTTTCTTTTTAATTATTGAAAAAGACACACACACACATACATATATATATACATATATATACACATATATAAATATATTAAAGTTATTAAAATTAATAGTCTATTCTATACACTAATATGTATGTAGTTAAACTGCTATTGGATTCATAAAAATTAAAAAAAGTATTATTAAACCAATGGTCTAGAGTTTATACCAAACACTAGTGGTAATCGGCTCTTTGAAAATTGATGTTAATTAGATTCATTACTTTTTAGTATTATATCCATAATATTGATGGTGTTTTAACATGGGCTATTTTCTTGTTGAATAATCGGCTGCTTACATGGCTAAAGGGACAAAATTGGAACTAAATACTAAACTGACGTCTTAAAAATGAAACATTAGTAGAGATAGCATTTGTGATTCTAGATTATCATCTAGTTTATTTTAAAAATAAGCTGCTAACCAAACACAACTTATTTATCTAAGTAGATCATCATCTAGTTGATAAGCTAGCTGATAAACTAGTTTGTGCATGCCAAACAGAGCTTATGTCATACATATGGCGCCACTACATGCAGTGCGTAGAAGGATTTCGACACATAAAACCACTTCGATATTGCAAGTCCTAGCTAGATCCATAATGTGCACAAAAAATTTAGGTACGCAAAAGGGTACACATAACATCACAAAGAATAGGGAACACAATGTTTGATCCATTTCATGAAGAGTGACAAAATTTTTACGCTAGTTGTCAACCTATCACAGCCCTCCCCCATTCACCAGGAATGGAAAATGGGCTTGGGACCTCCCTCCCCTATTTTCTAGGTATGAAAAATGGGCATGGGATTTCCCTCTCCCATTTTCTGGTATGGAGGATGGGCTTCGGAGTCCTCCTTTATCTGGACTTGGAACCGGCTATGTTGCACATATAATGTTTAACATATGTGGAGTTAAAGAATAGGGAACACAATACAACAACAACAACAACAACAACAACAACAACAACAACAACAACATAGCCTCAGACGCAAATTAATTATAGCCTCGTCCCAAATTAATTGGGATCGGCTACATAGATCGAATTCTTCCATTATGCTCGATTTAATGCAATTGATGGTGAGCATTTCCAACCACCTCAATCCCAAATTAATTGCGGTCGGCTATATGGATCAAACTTTTCCATTGTGCTTGATTTTGTGCAACATTCCAAACCATTCAAAAGCAAATTAAAATACCTGTCCAGGCCCATGATATGTGACCTCACCACCACGCTCCGTCCGATAGATATCAAAAGGGGCATCCAGTTTGTCAAAATTCAAGTATTCCTCAGAACTGCCTGAACCCAAAGTATAAACAGGAGGGTGTTGAAGAACAATGAGAGTATCAGAGCAATCTTCATCCTTTTCAATCAAAGTGTGCCTCTTTCTGACCATTGACTTCTGCCAAGACCATGCCTTGTTATAGGGAACAATTTCATTGTGCAGATCAAAACATTCACAACTGCACAGTTTAAGAAAACTGCCAAAATGAGAACACTATGTAGTAAAATCCAATCAAAAACATAATCAAACATCAACAATTTCCAAGTTAGACAATCTTCTAAGTCTATGAGAAGAACCACAACATGGGTATTGCAAAATTTAGAATCTAAGATAGCTCATTGGTATGAAAGTGGAAAACACCAGAATGCACAGCAAGTGTTTGATGAAATGCCAAGCTGAAAAAAAAATGTAACCTTCTCAAAGAGTAGTTGTGTCTGTGCGAGATTGTAGCGTCGGAAGCCCTAAAATCGGTTTTGGGCGACATGGGACCTTGAGAATGCACAATTGCCGAGCATTTCCAAGGCCAAACGAAACTGGGACTTGTACATTGAATCATTGTAATTCAAAAAATGGTAAGAATCCATCAAAAGTTGTTGATGCCCATTAATGGATTGAGTGAGAGAATTCAAGGGGGATTCGTGGTTGGTTAGATTCAAGAAGTTTCAATCAGACATTACGATGGAGTGGGGGGAAGTTTTTTCATCTTCAAGCGATACAATCAGAGTTGTAGTCTTCATGGTACTAGTTTGTTTACACAATCATGTCACACACAACCATCGGAGTCATTCGACAAACATTAAGATGCACTATTACAGAAATCGATGCAAAGATCTTAGTAGCTCGCTTAACCCAACTCTAAGTATTGTTATTCGCCCGAGGCTTTTGTTTAGTTCATTTTACTAACTTCGATACAAGATTAACTTTTCTGAGAAGATTTTTTTTTTTTTAGAAGTTAACCACTAGGAAAGTTGCATTTTTCATGTTTGGTTCAACTTTAAACTTCTTAAGAAATTTCACATTTAAAAAACAATAAAGTAATGTAATTGACATAAATATCCTTTACACTATATTTTAGAGAGAGAAAAGGGAGGAGAAAGAGCATTAAATGAGCATTTGTTAACAATAGAAATATAGATCAATTAGATAATTACTTGCAAAAGCTTTTAGCTTGTCTTCTAAAATCATCAAGAACTTTATTGTCCCATGAGCCTCAAGACATTCAACACGTTGTTTGATGGTACAAGTGCTCTTTTATAGGCTTGAGTAAGAGCCTTTAATCAAAGCTTTAAGTTTCCTACTTTAATACCAAATTCTATCAAATTAGTTACATTTGTACATTAAGACATAATCTTATGAAACACATACATAATGGTGTTACTCACTATAGTATCCTTGTTGGTGGGTTGTTTTCCTTATTTTTGAGGTGCTGTCCCGTCTAAGAATTGTGTTGGGTTTCGAGGATCAAGCGTAGCGAAAATTTTCAAAACCTTTTCGAATATCCCCGAACCAGAATCCTATCGATTCCATTAAACTGATATATCAAGAGAAAAAAAATCATACCTTAATAAGCACAACTCTATGTCTGCCTTGTTTGATGTTGATCGATTCCTTCAAGATGCTGCCAGAGACGAACGTCCTCTATCAGAAATCCACACACGAACGGATGATCACGATCCGGAGTGCTAGCGCCAAAAACTCTAGGGAAGAAAATTCTCATAAAAATTCTATAGAAAAATCTCTCTAGAAACGTCTCACACATGAAAAGTCTCTATCATGGTACAACTGTGACCCTAATTTCTTATTTATAGTTTAATAGGTCGAGTTGTAAAAGAATTTCATCTCATAGTCAGACTCTAAATAGAGTCTTAGATAAAGTCCAACTCTAAAAAGGATGGTGATAAGTCAATATTAGCGCCAAGTTTATGTGTGTATGTTTATTATTTTAAGTCCTATTAGTCTCCAAATACTAATTAGATCTCTCTTATTTGTCTATGCCAGTGTTTTGGAAGTGCTTGACACAATTCAAGTGTTTTTGGAAGGAAAGTTGACTATATTTAAAGTCTGTGGTGCTTTGCCTTGCAAAATTGTGTTAATGCGGATCTCGAGACAATTTTATGGGACCTGTCGTGTGATTTACAAGTGCTAAATAAAGAGTCATGCATGTAAGGAGAAGTTCATATACTTTGCATGAACTGATGGAGCCTACTCCGATGTGTGTTGAATGCACATACTTGAATGAATATATGAATTATGGTGATGTCATCATGACATCATGAGATAATCTTAAGTTGATGTGTGCAGAAGGAAAATGCATCATGAAATTGTATGAGATAGCAAAGTGGTGTGTGCACTAGCGATGTGTTGCAAATATGATAAGGAGTCTGTGATTTGCTTTAAATCTGAAATCAAGAGATGAGTAAAGACACCTTTTGATCAACCTCGATGTGCGTGCCGTGTAAGGAAATCAGTTGGACCGAATTCGCAAGTTATGCGGTGCATGAAGAAATCGAATTAGAAGTATATATAATAGGTTTTATTATTTTAGGGCTCTTTCCTCTCTCTCGGCTCTTTATTTTCCTCTCTCGACTTAGCTCCATCTTCATTCTTTTATTTTTCTTTGTTCTTTAAGCTCTTCAACCCTGAAGGGCTACGTTCATAACCTAGGTAAGATTGCGAAGGAGGTTCCACTGCGCATATTCAAAGGATTTGTGAGATTTATATATTTTAATTTCAAGCTTTTCATTACTATTTTATTTTCTTTGGTATTATTTGAACAATTGAGGTTAAACACTAGTTTAAACCTTGATTTACATGCCAGTGAGTCGTAAGCACCCGTTCTTGTGCAATAAGACCACGTTAGTGGCAATTGACCTTACTAATAGATTAAACCCTTTTGGGACCGGTTGAATACCATAGAAATCTATGCTAAATCAGGAGCACTAATAATCCGGTTGTCTAGGTGTAGTGTCTTCACGAATCAAAGTAATGTGGTCAACGTGTTAAATTTAGAGCACTAGCGATCAGGTTGTGTGTTTGGTTAGGGAAGTAGTCAACGATCGTACCTTGGCTGCCGATCTCAAGAAGTGCGAGGAACCGAGTACGTTACCGGGTCTATAGCTACACTAGGATAATTCGATTTTTATCTTTTGACATAAGTTGACGACCAAATTCAATCTTTTTATCAAACCAAACTTGTATGCCTTAACCTAGGTGTTATTTTTATTAATTATTTTTAACTTTATTTTAATTGATTTTATTTATTTTGTATATATTTAGATTAGGTAATTAATGCATTTTATCTAAATCTCTTGATTTCCTTTTTGTTATTTTTTTACCTTAGAAAGAAAACCAATCTCTGTGGGATCGAACCTTTACTGCTATCTACAAAATAGTTGGTTTAGGTTTATATATTTTATTGACGTGCGTCAATTTTTGGCATCGTTGCCGGGGATTGGTTTTTTGTCTTTGATTTTTTTTAATTTTTTTTTATTATTTGTAGTTTCTCTATACCCTTGTCTCTAGCATGTTTAAAGGAAACACCACCATGGCCTCCTCTTCACAATATTTTTCTAGTTGGCCCTTTGTTGTGTAACAAGAACTTGTCAAAGCTTGTGATCTTTATACTAGTTGTCATCATATTCCTAATGTATGTCCCTTTGACTACTTGAGTAATTCATCACCTCAGCCTGAAATATATAGTTCCATGCGGAATCAGCCTTCAAGGGATATAATAAGGTTTCTTTTAGAGACTGAGCAAGATATGAACCCCACCGAGCAAGAATTAGACCAATGGATTGAACAAAGGGATCAAGAAGCTGAAGAAGAAATAAAGTCGATTCTCCAGAAGATATCAGCAGAGACCATAAGTGCAATTTCATTGGAGAGTGTTGAGGTAAACTAGGTTACACCAGTTGAGGACTATTGGAATGAACCAGAGGAAACATTTGTAATTTCTTTACATGAGTCATACATTGAAATTGAATAGAGCACATATGAAGAAGTTGAGAAAGATATTGAAGTCGTTTCAAAAAGGCCGGAGGAGCCACAAAAAGAGAGCAAGAAAGATCAACCTCTGGTGTTGGTGAAGCCACCCACCCTCCCACGCATAGTTGTTAGACCTTACAAGGGGTGGAAGTAAAGGAGCGTTTACAACTTTTCTACACTGCCGACATCTTTGTGTTGAATGATCAAGATGAAAAAGAATCTTCTGTGCTAGAGGTTCAGAATGAGCTCCTAATTCTAAAGGAGGGCGTGCATGCTGCATTGCCCAAATATCTTGATGCGTTGTTTGTTGTAGATATCTCCAAATGAGAGGGCATTACGTGATGAATCACAACAAGTCTAGCCAAAGACTTAAAAGAAGTGTGCTCATTGGGAAGCAGCCCAACTTTATTTTTTTATTTTATTTCATTTTATTTTATTTCTAGCAATTATTTTAGTTTAGTTTAGTTTTTAGTTATTTTAGTTTTAATAAAATCATAACTTCCATTTCTTTGACTTTTTCAGGCGCTATGTTGATGCATGAGGACCGGAGATACTGGAGCATCCTAAATTTCATTTGGTTTGATTTTGGATTATTATTTTTTTATCATAATTTGAGCACTTTCAGGACGTTAGTTGATTTTTAAGATTTAGGTGTTATAAGACTTGGTTGGATTTTTATTTCCAAAACTCTAAACTTTATTATACCATCTTGTTAATTTCACCCTTAGTTGAAAGACTTCGGGCTCGCAAGATTTGGTTGGGATCATTTAAGTTAACTCCTCTGCTTATTAGTTCTTGCTCTTGTTATGATTCTTTTTGTTTCCTTTGTCACCATACATGAGAGTTTTTATCCATTCACTAGTTTTTGGAGACTTTTTATAAAAAAATAAATAAAATTGCATGAGTTTGTATCATCTTCTTATTATCTACTTATCCGTGTTCTTTTTCACCACTTTTCTTTCTTTTGTTGTGTGGATTCCTTGACTTGTTTTGAACCTTGAGGATAAGGTTCGGAATAAGTTTTGGGGTACTGTAGAACTTGTGGATTGAGTTGGATGGTTTTCTATGCGAAAGACCGCATGTGAGATCGTTTAAGTTTTTTTCAAATATATGCAGTTATATGCGATTGATGGATGATAATGGCGGTGTTTGGTATCACTCATTCTCTCATTTCTTCCATTTATTTTCCCTCCATACTTCTCTTTCTCATGTTATTAGGAGTTGATACAATTTCATGCATGCATTCAGTATAGTTTTTATTATTATTATTATTAGACATGTGTCTATCTATGTTTGTTCTTGCATTTAGACCTTACATATTGTCATATGTTACATATGTTGTATTTAGAGTCCCCCGAGACTTTGTTCGTGCCTTTGGTTGTGGATGAGTACATTATAGTTGCCTTTTTGACTTAAAATTCAGGAGAAATTAGGAGAAACACTCAATCAAGCCGTAGCACGATATTTTTATGATTTCATGATTAGATACTTAGTATGGTTGTTAAGTCTTGTGCTAAATACCAAAATGGGCAGATGGTCAAAATTGTGCAAGTGATAATATTTTAACCCACATTGGGGAATTCGCTTGATTATAGTGAAAGTGAGAATGGGCTAACAGGAGTTTTTTTAAAATAGAAAGTCCCATAAGTTTCCATAAGAAATGGAGCAGGAAAACTTGTGGTGGAAAAAAGTGAGAAAATCTGTCCATAGGAAATGGAGCAGGGACCGTGTTACTTGAAAAAAAGAAAAAAATAGAGAAAAGAATAGAGAATATAAAAAATAAGAATAAAGGCAGAAGTTTATGAAAACTCCTCAAATAAAAAAGATTTAGCTCGAGTGCTTTCACTAAATTCAGTGAGATTTTAAACTTGTGTGCTTTAATGTATAGACCAAAAAAATCCATAAGTAGTTGATGGCCTTTGTCTTGACTGCATCTTTATCTTGAAAGTGTGATCTTAGTTGTGTTTGGGTTGCGGTTCTTGACATATCATAACTCTAAAATTTCTTAAGTGGCTTGTTAGCTTGGCGACTATGTAAATCAAAGGGATTCCATGAGTTTTTGAATTGGTTATAGGATTAGTTGAGTCAATACACATCTATATTAGTAGTCTAGTTTATTCGTGTTTTGTTATTTACACATTTGTTCGGGACGTACAAAGTCCTAAGTTTGGGGGTATTTGGTAAGTCAATATTAGCACTAAGTTTATGTTTGTATGTCTATTATTTGTAGTCCTATTAGTCTCCAAATACTAATTAGATCTCTCCTATTTGTTTATGCCAGTGTTTTGAAAGTGATTGACACAATTCAAGTGTTTTTGGAAGGAAAGTTGACTATATTTAAAGTCTGTGGTGCTTTGTCTTGTAAAATTGTGTTAATGCGGATCTCGATACAGTTTTATGGGACCTGTCGTGTGATTTACAAGTGCTAAATAAAGAGGCATGCGTGTGAGGAGAAGTTCATATATTTTGCATGAACTAATGGAGCCTACTCCGATGCGTGTTGAATGCACATACTAGAATGAATATATGGATTATGGTGATGTCATCATGACATCACGAGATAATCTTAAGTTGATGTGTGCAAAAGGAAAAAGCATCATTAAATTGTATGAGATAGCAAAGTGGTGTGTGCACTGGCAACGTGTTGCAAATATGATAAGGAGTCCGTGATTTGCTTTAAATCCAATATCAAGAGATGACTAAAGACATTTTTCGATCAACCTCAATGTGCGTGCCACGTAAGGAAATCAGTTGGACCGAATTCACAAGTTGTGCGGTGCATGAAGAAATCGAATTAGAAGTATATATAGTAAGTTTTATTGTTTTAGGGCTCTCTCGGCTCTTTTTTTCCTCTCTCGACTTAGCTCCCTCTTCATTCTTTTATTTTTCTTTGTTCTTTGAGTTCTTCTACCATGAAGGGCTAAGTTCATAGCTTAGGCAAGACTGCGAGGGAGGTTCGACTGTGCATATTTATATATTTTAATTTTAAGCTTTTCATTATTATTTTATTTTCTTTGGTATTGTTTGAACAATTGAGGCTAAACGCTAGTTTAAACCTTGATTTACATGCCAGTGAGTCGTAAGCACCCGTCCTTGTGCAATAAGACTACATTAGTGGCAATTGACCTTACTAATTGATTAGATCCTTTTAAGACCGGTTGAATACCATAGAAATTTAGGCTAAATCAGGAGCACTAACGTTCCAGTTGTCTATGTGTAGTGCTTTCACGAATCAAAGTAATGCGGCCAACGCGTTAATTCTGGAGCACTAGCGATCAGGTTGTGTGTTTAGTTAGGGATGTAGTCAATGGTCGTACTTTGATTGCCGATATTAGGAAGTGCGAGGGGCCGCGTACGTTACCGGTTCTATAGCTACGCTAGGATAATTTGATTTGTATCTTTTGACATAAGTTGACGATCAGATTCAATCTTTTTATCGAACCGAACTTGTATGCCTTGACCTAGGTGTTATTTTTATTAATTATTTTTAACTTTATTTTAATTACTTTTATTTATTTTGTTTATATTTAGATTAGGTAATTAACTCATTTTCTCTAAATCCCCTGATTTCCTTTTTGTTATTTTTTTTTACCTTAGAAAGAAAACTAATATTTGTAGGATCGACCTTTTACCGCTATGTACAAAATAGTTGGTTTAGGAAATATATTTTATTGACTCTAAATAGAGTCTTAGATAAAGTCCAACTCTAAAAAGGATAGAGTCATAGATAATCTACAATTACTAATCCAATAAAAGTTGTAATTTATACAAAACTCAAATAAGGATTAAAGTCATACTTTAATTCCAATTAGAGTCCTATTCAAAATAGGATTTACTAATAGACTAAATTTCTAGTCACACTAGAAATATAGGAGAGTTTTGAATCTTAGTCAAATTAGGACACTTAATGAGAATCTTCAAAATGAATTTTATTCAACCTAGATAATATTAAATTGCGCAACGTCGTTATTTGTGTGCGACCCAATAGGTTCATACAATGTTGGCAGTGAACCAAAGCCCTTTTCGGCACACAAGTTATAAGCGGCCTCTAGCAAGACATTATGATTACCCAAGTTGCATGAAGATCAATAAATCGATACAACTTAATAAATAGTGTATATCATATCTTTTTGTCACGCGATATCTTTTTGATTGAACCTAAGACATGGAATGCCATTCTTATAGTTCAATCTACTAGTCTCGATCTCCTAGTAGACTGAAATTGTCAAGTGATATTGATCCAATCAATTCATTGGACATGACCATTTATCAGTCTAACATATCGAGGGGCTCCATATATATCATTCTCTAAAATAGATGGACAAATCTTATCTTGATCACACAACTTCCACATATTAGTCAGACAATGACCAATCACAATCTTATAATCATCCAGTTAAAGACGATGTTTAATTGTGTCAAATCATTGTGTTCTTAATGTTGGAGTCTCTGGTGATCTCAAGTCGGAGGATTAAATAATATAACTATCATGAGAATCACTTATGACATTGACCATGTAGCGTTCTCATAGCGGGTCGGTCCAGTATTTGTTCCCAACAAATATTCATGATCTTGATCCGTATTCGTATACGCATAATCATCACATGACTATCAATCAAGACTCATACTAGTCTTAATTTATTATTGTTCCCACAATAATAACTGACTAGGAACATTTAGAATAATACAACAATTATTTATTTATACTATTATAAAAGAAACATGCATCTACTTATAATAGTTAAAATCATCAAGAACTTTATTGTCCTCGTGAACCTCAAGACATTCGACACATTGTTTGATGGTACAAGTACTCTTTTATAGGCTTGAGTAAGAGCCTTTAATTAAAGCTTTAAGCTTCCTACTTTAATACTAATTTCTATCAAATTAGTTACATATGTACATTAAGACATAATCTTATGAGACACGTATATAATGGTGTTACACACTATAGTGTCCCTGTTGGTGGGGTTGTTTTCCTTATTTTTGAGGTGTTGTCCCATCTAAGAATTGTTGTTCCCTCTTTAGAGTTGGGGCTAGCTGTACTATAATATGTGTGATTCGAAATTAGTTTGGTATTTTATTGTTGTAATTTCTATATGTAATAGATGCTTTTGTCCAATTGAACTACAAACACATCAAATACAATCTCTTTGATTTACAGAGCAAGAAGAGCAGTGAGTTTGCATCATAGCACCACAAGAAAATGCCTTTTGTTGTGACAAATTAAAACATGAATGCATTTGGGGCTAGATGTGATATGTGTACAAACACAATATTGTTGTTCATGATTTCATGTGATGGGAGGATATGTCTGGTGAAAACATGACATCAGCCGTGGATGAATGAGAGGTCCCAATGAAGGGGCATGCATGTGAGTGCACATGTGAACTTATAGATTTGTATGTATTGTAAATTCTGCAACCTCCTTGGCTGCATCTACTTTCCTTTGCACATGGATGACCTAGTGATAAGTCCTTGTAGTCCTTTTTTTGTGACTGAATTGACCTTTGGTGCCATGGCAGTTAATTTTCATATTGACAAAACTGCCCTCTTTGTATTTTTTTTTGGCACAACCCTAAATCCTATATATATATATATATATATTTACTTGTAATTAATGTTTTAATTATATTTTTTTTAAGAAAGAAGCTAATTTACCCCAATAAGACTCCAACCTTTGACTTACTATTTAATTACTTAAGTAATCATATAACAAACCCATTAAACTGCCCCCATGGCCTCATAAAACTCAAATCGTTGATAGACCACTTGCATAAGTAATTATATATATACCAACTATTAAGCTACCACTTGAATTAATTAATTAAAATGTGTTTATATAAATAATGGAAGTGAACAGTTAAAGATATGAGACTGAGTTTTTTGTATTTAAATTGAATTTATTATTATTATTATTTAAATTAAGGTAATTTAAAAAGTTTTTGTGTTTCAATTGGACGAGGTCAATTTAGTGTCCGAGCCCCCTAGGTCATATTGGACTGAACAACAGAGCCAACTAATACGTTAGCACTATTTGACGCTCAATTGATATTTGATAGGGATAGACCCGCGAAATGACATCAACCCAAAACTTCAAAAGTGTGAAGATTACAAGGTTGAAAATTTTTTGTGACCATTTTATATATGAAACTTAATTAGTGACCATAAGTAACTAATTAACCTAACAAATATTATATTCATATATCAAAATTATATTACTCAATTTTTGAAGTTATAATTGCACGACTAAGTACATGTTGTAAACTTCAATTCTAGGCTATATAATGTGTTGTAATATCTTATCAGTTTGGAACCAATCAATGAAATACGTATACGTTTGACAAAAAAGAAAATAATTACTCAATCTTTTTTCTTTCTTCTCTTTGAATTTTATTTTATTATTTATTTTTATTTTTTCTTGGAATAGGGAGGTTTAACTAGGAAGGTTATTATGGTCATTTTGTTGGAAATCGTTATGTGCATTATGGTCATTTACACAAAAGCAGGACATTACACTGCCTCGCTTTCCCTAACTGTAGACGCATGTATTTTCTTCACAAATTTTCACCAAAACAGCAAACGTACTCTGCCATAAAGTGCCCACCAATTTACCAAAAAAAAAAAAAAAAGTGCCCACCAACCGCCTATATATAGCAACCTAAAAAAACTACTACTCACAACACTTCACTCCTCACTTCAACTCACATTCTCTGTTGTCTTTCCCTCATCAGCCATGGCAAGGAACTTAGCAGTTGTAGTGCTCTGTGTTGTAGCCTTTCTTGCTTTACTATTTGAAAACCAGGTGAACACAATGCAACCACATAGATACATAACTCCTCCCTCTCTTTAGTTTATTTATTTATTTTTTTTGGGTTTTCCATGTTGTATCTAGCATCAATTGCACTAAGTAATTAATCCACGTTCATACATTGTCATGCTCTAAATGGGTGTGACTCTCCCTGCCTAGTTTTTGGTCCATCCGTAAGATTCAAAATTGAGTCATTTGCCACTCGGACCAACTAGCTAGCTACATTAATTTCTATTTCTCTTATCTTTGCGGCTTATCTAATCAAATTTTCTATGAGTCCAAAAAAACTAAATACAGTTTGAGTTAACATATCAAACAGTTTTTTTTTTTTTTTTTTTTTTGGTATCTTAGAGTCTTTAATTTTTTATTTTTTATTTTAATTTTATTGAATGGAATTTGTTGGGTTTCTATAGGCCGCAGAAACAGAGGTTCCAGCAGCTCAGCCAGAGCCAGGATACAGCGCAATGGTGGGATGATCTCTTAATTAATTACTCACATTTATAGCATTTCTAATCTGTACATATTTAGCTATAATAATTAAATAAGTCTTGTTCCTATCCAAAAAAAAAAAAAAACACATAGCATTTCTAAGACAGCTTCTTTGTCCAACTGAAAATTTGATTGAAATTAGTCTCTCAATGTGTATGTTTAATTTGCTTGCAGAATGGCATCACTCAAGGCAGTCTTAGACCACAAGGTGAGTGACACTTACCATATTTGTAACGTTTTGGCAACATCCATAAAACATTTTGTTTGAAGTGTGTGATTTAAAATATGTGATTTCCCTTGAACATTAAGTGTTTGAAAGCACTTGCACATCCTTGCACAAATTGATGGACATCATCAATAAGATGATGTCCATTTTGAGTGTCCAAAACCAGTCACCCAATCATTTTCTGACCCTAAATTAACTTGAAAGTTGCAAAAAAAAAATTTGTTAGAATGAGACACCTATTTACAGTATGTTGCAACCAAATAACCTAGTCAATATATGTCAATTATATTCAGATCTCGGTTCAGATTTTGTCCATAATTTTTGCTGTTTTTTTTTTTTTTTTTTTTTTTTTTTTTTACTTTAATGGGAATCGAACCACAATCTCCCAAGGTCTTGTCTTTTTTGGCAAGTGATGTCTTTACTGTCTCACCTAAGAGGCTTTGACATAATTTTTGTTGTTATAAAGCACTTTTCTATAGTCACGTTTGTATTCAAATCAGTATTTATATCTCCTATTAGATCAATATAACATCATTTACTACACCATCTACATATGAAATATATATTCCTTAGTGGAGATTTGGAAGAGAGAATTTTCATGAGTCCACCTCCTAGATTTGAAAACTCTCTTGACAAGAATGTAGTTTTCAAACTCAAGAAATCTTTATATTGCCTCGAGCAAAATCCCCTAAAGCATGATGCGAATAGTTCGAGAAAACATTGAAGATTTATGAATACAATCAAAGTCAAGTAGACTACACCATATTTTATAAGCGTTATAAGGAATCTCACTTGCCACGCTATGCCCTTGAGATATGCCATTATCAACTCGGAGTTTGCAATGAGTAAATTTCATCAGCTCCTGTAATATTTGTCACACAATTATGCTTCTCAACCAATTCAACAATGTAACTATATTTGTATGTTGCAAGTGATGTAGAACTACATGGTTTCGCATGTCCATTGAACCAAACTTAAAAGAGGTACCAGCAACACTACCTTTATTGTGAGACTTGCCATTTGTTCAAAACTGTAGAACATTCAATTAATATTCAATAATATATATTTTCTTACAAAAAATAATAATTCTTTATAAATTAAACAAGTCATTACTTATATTTTTTGCGATTAATGATTACTTATAGTATATTAAGTACTCCTATATGTCAATTAACTTTTAACAACATATATTAGTGATTTTTGTTGCGTCTAAGGTTTCTAAATAGCACCATTTCCTGTGAGTTTAAGATCCACTTTTTTACTTGAAGTATAGGCATTGCGAGTTAACTATCTTTATAAAAAATCAACTTTTACCCCTCCAACTTGCACACCGAAACTTAAATGACCCTCGATGTGACTAACGATACACTTACAGAGGAGATTTTGATCTGGGTTTTGACAAATAGTTGGTTTTGATGTCATGCAGATTGTGGATCTCGTTGCACTTACAGGTGCTCAAAGACCGCTTTTAAAAAGCCATGCATGTTCTTCTGCCAGAAGTGTTGTGCCAAGTGTTTGTGTGTGCCTCCAGGGACCTATGGGAACAAACAAGTGTGCCCTTGCTACAACAGCTGGAAGACCAAGAGAGGGGGACCCAAATGTCCATGAACTCCAATTCCAAATTTCCCGTTTTTCTTTAGTGTTCATGCATGAGTTATATATATATGTGAATCTTCATTAAGTTGAGAAATGCTTGTTTTACTGAATCCAATCTATGTGAATACTACTCTCTCTCTCTCTCTCTCTTTTATATATATATATATATACATGTCATGAGAACCTCTCAAAATATATTGTGCATTAAATGCTTTGTGCATTTATGGTGCCTCAATTAATGTGTTGTATTTAAATTCAATGATTCTAAATAGTGTATCCATGACATAGGTATATATTTGCTTCGTATATATGGTAGAAGTACCCATGTATATATATATGTCTAGTTATTTTGGATTGATTAATGAAGGTCCACACTTTTTAATAGAACAAATTAATGATCCAAATATTAAGCTTCAATAAAGATATAAATTTGAAGATAATTTAAAATCAGAAGTTTCTAAGTGGATTACAGTGCAATGTGAAGTTTAAGGGCTTTGATACAATGTAGAATTTAGAAGGTCAAGATTAGCACACATGTATAACATATAATTTCTTTACATTCATTAAACACTAAGGTATAAACAATCAATAACCATCACATTAGCACTCTCACATCCCCAATCATGCCCTCTTTACAATCTTCTTTGACATTCATACTTCCTTCAAAAACACAATTTCATAAACTGCTTCACAAAACTCTCTTGCACATCATCACATTCACATTAAACTCATTTCTTTTTTTTTGCTTTTTTTTGCACTACCTGATTAAACTCGAATTGAGTCAACCACAAAGAGGTAAAGCTCTTCTAATGAAAGTGATTCACTGATTCCCATCCCGTACCTCTAATTAAGACACCCTAGGCCCCTAGTGCGAACCACTCGAACCAACTATATGTTGCTACATTTCACCTCAATTCATCAAACATAAAAGTTATAACATCAAATTCTCCATGAAAACAAATTGTGCACCTAATTTTTATTTTTCTTGTATGACGCGCTTAGCCTATGCTCGTGAAGCTTTGCTTGGACTAATTCCAAATTCGAGGAGTGTAGGACCATGCATAAAGGTGGGAGCATCTAATCAAAATAGAGTTTTTAAAAGTTGCACAATTCCCAAGGCTTAAACTTGAGATCTGAAGAGACTCGTGTCATCCCACCACAACCCTCTTGATTTGGACATCTGATTTCTATATTCAATTGATTGTCTTTTTTTAGAGCATAGAATCAAGAAACTCGTGTCATCTTCAATTGATTTTCATCTGCCCATCCGTTTGACGAAATTTCTAAGAGAGATGGCCTGCATTGAGAGAGGTGGCCTATATTGAGTTGGCTAATACACCACCATGATCAATGTCGGAATAGAGCTCTTAGTATCTTTTAATGGGCCAACCAAGTTATTTGTGCTTGTTCATGGGTTCTCCCTCTTTCGAGATAGTTGAGGACTTATTTTGCATGTACATAGCTTGTATGAAGGTTCATTGATAGTAAAACAATTTTAGTTGAATTGGATCACCTTGTGTTACACCAAGACTGTTTAAAGAAATGCATCTGCTGGGCGAGAGAGAATTAAGATCGTCGCAATGGTGTCATGCTGCTAACGCTTGGAAATACGACAGGCCTCGGACATGGGAGAGAGGTACATACGTAACTTTGTGCTCTCATTGTTTGTTTTCATGGAATATAATTCAGCTTGCATCCTTTGGCGAATGATATGCCTAAGTGTGAAACATAGTCTTTTTTATAACTGTTTCGCGGGACTTGAGTGAGGAAGCTTAATTTCAAAGCTTTTGTTGAAGAACATAAACGTTAGGTCGGTCGTGATTACATTTCTTGCTTCCATTTGAGCCTTTAGACATGCTACACCGATGATGTAGGTCGACAATGATACATCTCCTTGCCAATGGACTACAATGTTTTGCAATAATCTTAGCCAAAGGCATACAACTTTAAGTTATAATTAACTGAGTACCTTTCAAGGATCCTTGCAAAATTTAATAAGAGACGAGCATTTTCTCTTAGAGTAAGCCGTTGTGAACTTGCTTGCTAGCTTTATGAGTGTCGGAGAGAAGCGAAACTAGGGTTTCGTTGAGAAGAAGAAGACGTGCTACAAGAAACTGGAAATCTAAGAGAATGAATTTCTCACAGTCCAGCATGGTATTTATATCTCACAAGTTAAGGTTACATTAGGTCACATGCACAGCATGTGCATACACAGTAAAATAGTAAAACAGTAAATACAGTAATAGTAACTTAATGATTTACTCTTACATCCCCCCCTTAAACGAAGGGGGAGAGCAACAACACTAAGTTTGCTCCGAAGAAAAGAGAAACGAGAAGCAGCAAAAGCCTTTGTGAAACAATCCACAATTTGATCATGACTGGGAACATATTGACTGGGAAGCTGACCTACCAACACCTTATCCCTTACATAGTGGATATCCAATTCAATATGCTTGGTTCGAGCAGATAGACAGGATTATGAGCCAGAACTTGAGCAAAAATGTTGTCACACCATATCACTGGAGCAGCAGGAAGAGGAAACTGAAGTTCAGACAGTAAAAACTGTACCCATGTAATCTCAGTCAACACCTGTGCTAATGCCCTATATTCAGACTCAGTACTTGATCTTGTGACAACTTGTTATTTCTTCGACTGCCAAGAGATCAAATTCGAGCCAAAGAATACTACACCTAAAACAGAATGCTTATAGTCGGGAGAAGCTGCCCAATCTGCATCAGAAAAACTTGTGACAAACATATGTGTACTAGGTCGAAACCCAATACGCCAATCAACTGTACCTTTAAGATAGCGTAAGACTCTTTTCAGCGCCTGCTAATGCATAACAGTAGGACAACGCTGGTATTGACTCAACCTATTAACAATAAAGGCAATATCTGGTCTAGTATGGACCAGATATTGCAAACCACCAAGTAAACTACGATATAAAGTAGCATTCGTGAACGGAGGAGATGCATCAGAAAAGAAAGGCTTGCCCACTAGCGCAAGAGTATCAACAGCCTTAGCTTGGAGCATGCCCCTTTTCTGAAGTAATTGTTTTATATAGGCTGTTTGAGTGAGAAACTGTCCAGTAGCATCTCGCCTAGCCTCCATACCCAAAACAAATTTAAATCACTAATATCTTTTAAAGCAAAACAGGCATTCAATTTTGACACAAACTGCTGAATATGTTCGGCATTAGAGCCAGTCACAATAATATTGTCGACGTAAACCAAAATATATAGAACAACCGAAGAAGAGCAAAAAATTAAGAGAGAATTATCAGCCTTGGAATTCAGAAACCCCACGATAAAAGAGTAGATCTCAGTCTATCAAACCAAGCACGAGGAGCTTGACGAAGACCATAAAGGGCTTTATGAAGCTTACAAACATAATTAGGAACTGAACTATCAATAAATCCTCGAGGTTAGTTTGTATAGACATCCTCGATCAAAGACCCATTTAAAAAAACATTATGAATATCAAGTTGACGAATCGACCAACCAAATTGAATAGCAAGCGATAAAATAACTCGAATAGTGGAGGCCTTTACTACTGGACTGAATGTCTCATCAAAATTGATACCCGACAACTGTTTGAAGCCCCGAACCACTAATCTAGCTTTGTATCGATTGATTGAGCCATCAGAATACTTTTTAACTGTGAAAATCCACTTATTATCAGCAACATTCTAAGAAGAGTGAGCAGGCACCAAAGACCATGTGTCATTCGTAATGAGTGTTCTATACTCATTCTCCATGGCCTCTCTCCATTTAGGGTCTTTGAGTGCCAATTCAACAGACTGAGGTATATCATCAGACACAGAGTTGCCACAAAAACCTTTTTCTTAGAAATATCATCCTTAGCTCGAGTTTTCATTGGATGAACATTTTGTGGTACCTCAGATTCAGATGTGAGTATAGGATCACCTTTTGTTACAGAAGGAACAATAGATGAATTTACCAAATTATTGTTATTAAATACATCAAAAGAAGGTGCAGTAACTGACTGAAGAGATGAATCATGTACAGGTAAAGAAGTAGATGACTGTACGTGAACAGAGGGAGTGGGTGAACCATAATTACTGGTTCTAGATGTTGAGGATACAGATGGATTAAAGGGGCCTCTAGATGGAAACGTTGGAAATGGAAGATTGACCGTTGACGATCCACCTGACCCAACAAGCCAAGATGGAGAAGAAAAGAGAGGAGTAAGGAAACTCATCTTCATTACAAAGGAAATAACGTGTGATATATATTCTCCCAGACTTATGAAGACATCTGTAGCCTTTATGAGAGGAACTGTACCCCAAAAAGAGACATTTCTCAAAACGAAACTGCAGTTTATGAGCATCGTACGGTCATAAATATGGAAAACAAGCATACCCAAACACTCTCAAAATCGAATAATCTGGAGGACACCCATACAACCGCTCGTAAGGAAACTGACCCTGTAAAACTCTAGATGGAAGTCTACTGATAAGAAAAACTGTTATTTCACAAGCATCCCGCCAGTGTTTATAGGGTAAATGACTATGAGCTAACTATGTTAAACACATGTCAATAATGTGACGATGCTTACGTTCAGCTCTCCCATTCTGTTCATGAACATGTGGATAAGAGTTTTGAAAAACAATACCACAAGAATCGAGAAAGAGCTTCAAGGACCTATACTCCCTTCCTAGTCTGATTGAACCTTCTTGATGTGTGTAGAAAACATATTTTCAACTAAGTTTTTAAAATGCATAAAAGCCTTGAAAACATCAGATTTGGCCTTCAATGGATAAATCCATGTAAATCGTGTACAATCATCCATGAAATGCACATAGTAAAGAAAACCACCTGTAGACAGTACATGAGAAGGACCCCAAACATCAGTGTGAATGAGATCAAGAATATGAGAAGAATGGTGGGTAGACGACTGAAATGGTAAGGCATGACTCTTACCTAAAGGACAGCTTGAACAAAATTCAAAAGACTTATTAGACACATTTACCAGATGTAACACCTTCTGCAATGTCTGTTGTGCAGGATGTCCCAGTCTGGAATGCCATAATGCAAGCAAATTCTTATTGAGGCAACTAAAGCAAACTGGCTGTGAGAAGGGAGTGAGGTCTAAAGAAACGATAAAGACCATTGTGGAGAGTACCATAAAGTAGAACCTTCCTAGTTCCGATATCCTTCACAAAACAATCACGAGCATAGAATTCGATTAGAACAATATTCTCACGAGTCATCTGAGACACACTCAATAAATTTTTCTGAATCTGAGGTACATACAATGTGTTACGAAACGACAGACTAGAGCTAGAAGAAGGCACTGCTGCAGTACCAATACCAGATATAGAGAGAGAATTTCCATTACAAACAATCAGAAAGTTATTACCATGATAGGGCATGCAATTATGCAACTGAGATGGGTCTGCAGTGATATGAGATGTAGCACCGTTATCTGCATACCACAAAGCATCAGAACCTGGTTCAGAAATAACATAGAAGGTATTTGGGTGGCGGATGGGCAAGTCCAGTAGGTGTAGAGTTAAAACGCAGTTGTTGTGATGGTGCACCCTATTGAGGTTGAGCAGTTGGAGCTCCCATATATTTCATATCCTGTCGGAAGTAGCAGACTGCCGCGGAATGCCCAAACTTACCACATATTTAGCACGTCGGTTTATTACTATTCTGAGACCGAAAACCCCCTCTTCCATGACTCCGACCACCACGATTTCGATTGTTTGAGCCACAACCACCACTATTTGATTACTGAGTTTGTGGACCAACTGTAAGATGCTTAATCTCTGCAGAGTTCACTGACTGTGTAGTGTCTTGAATAGACAGAGAACTCACACTACTGAGACCATAGAATTGAATCCAGGTTATCTCAAAACTCAGTAGAGATGCCTATAATTCTGTCCATCGTAAGGATGCCTTATCTTGTAAAACTGAAATGATCGAAAGATACTCACCATCCATCCTGCAAGGGTGTTCAACACAAGATCTTCATCAGAAACAGGAGCATCTGCTGTTGCAAGGAAATCAACCTCTTCCATGCTTTATGAGTAGAATCAGCGCTAACCACTGCATGAGCAACCTTGTTGGACATCGCGTTGATAAGCCATCCAAGACAGAATTGATCCTTTCCATACCAGTCTTCATATGAAGGACTCGGATCGCTAGAATCTGGCAAGAACTACAGCGGACTCTTCAACGTACCAAACAGATAACCATCGAGATGTCACCCTCGAAAGATTAGAAGAACCATTGCCTTTCAGACCAAGAAATTTGTAACAACCCTCAAATTTAACTTGACTTGTGTCGCACTTATTAGGACCGTGACCCGGCAATGCTATAGTGGACAGTATTTCAAACTTCGGGAGTCGACACCGAGGTAATTTTATGATATTGGATGTATGTATGTATGGGTTTAGTGTGTACATGAGATGTTGAGTTATGAAAAAAGCCTTGAAGGCGTTCTTGGGTTTAACAAGCCACGGGTATGGGTATGTTGCATGAATCTCATTTTCGGTGTGGTGTTAAGTTTGTGATTTTTTTTAGTATGTCACGTTATAGGGAACGCATTGTTATGTTCGAGGTTTGAGATGTTTTCCATATGTTGTAATGCATGGCTAAGGCACGAGGTAAGGTCATGCATGCGCATGTTTATAAGTCATTAAAAGGTTGTGACGTCGTGGTCACGCCGTCAGTCCTTGAGTCCATGGTGTGACCCACATACGACTGAGCTGAGTCGATAATTCTATGAATGGGCTTACATTGATGCGGTTTTCAAAACCCAAGAGAGTCGTTGAGTTTTCTAATGATTTATTGAGCCTTCAGGAGTCACTTAAAACGATGGGAATACACTAGTGTTTAACCTAGGGTTCAGTTGATGACTTGACCTATTAACATGAGTTTTCTGACCTTGTCAAGTAGCGACAAACTCGGGGATACGCGTTAGGGACGCGAGAGTGTCTACGGGTTTCGACTAGTCAGGTAAGTACACATGCTTTGTATATGTGTACGTTAGTAGGTCAGTAAGGAAATATCATGTGATTTATACATCATCTATTTATTGTTATTGTTGAATTGATCTCTTGCTTGATATTCCATTCTATATTGTAGGTTGTGTGTTCTTGGCATGAGTGTGTGTCTCGAAGGTATCATATGGTCCCGCACTAGTTGGGACAACGAGGATGCTTCTTGTAGGGGTAACTAACCACCCCTAGTGTTGTGTGTACTGGGTACTTGATTCGAGAGGTGTTGCGATGCCTCTCAATTTCAAGCTACACTAGCGTTGCATCATTGCCCGGGGATATCTTGCAAGATCTTTGTCGTATTGCTGTGAAATTAGACCACTCATGGGCCTCTTTTGATTCTTAGAACATGCAAACTTTAATTGTTATCTATCAGTCTGTTTATCATGCACTTTGATTTATCTACATTCCTGCCATTCAATTACCGCATGATATTTGGACTGTCTTGTTGTTAAATCATAAATTACTATTATATTCTTCTGGCACTACTTTCAATTTCTTCAGTTACTCACCGTCTAGTTTGTGATGATGGGTGGAGATAGGGTGGAGAGCAGCAAGGGCAAGTGGCCCTGCCTAGGTAATTTACTTTGAGGACTTAGAGGCTGGACCTAAGAGATCATTAGAGTAGGTTTACTATTTGCTTATTTGTATGTCGTTTATTATACATGTTTTTGAGTTATGAAATTTGAAATTTTGATGAGATAGGTATCATGTATCTACGCATATCGGATTGTACATGAATACTCGGGGTTTTTCCATATTTATAGATTCCTGAATTTCCCTTTGATTAAGTTATTTCCCGTACTATAGTTTGATTACTTTCCGCTGCGTTAACTTGCAATAACTCTTTCATAAATTGTATAACTTAAATGAATAGAGGCTAGCTAGGCTTTTCAGGTTTGCCGAGTTTCGACTCGGGACTTGCACTGGTCAAGGCCAAGCGTACCCAATTGCATAGGGAAATTGGGGCCGTTACAAAATTGTTACGATCTAACTTCATAGACACGATTTGGTTAAGAGAGTTACCAAAATGGGTCATCATCGGATATTGTGTAGTAGATCCTGATGAACCAGACGCAGATCCGGTCACCATCGATCCTAATCCAACTTCTCTTGGACCAGATCTGACGAAAGGAGTAGTCTGATCACCTGATCATGGAAGGATCGGAGTTGTAGTCATCTCGTATGCCATCTCAACAACGTTCACTATTTGGATGACGATTACAGGTACTCTAGTGGTGATCCTAGAACGATCACGGCGTGAGCCTTCATGGCTCTGATATCATGTTGGAAAGAAGTGAAACTAGGGTGTGACGGCCCCAAATTCCACTTTCATTTGGGTACGCCCGACCTAGGCTCGTACAGGTCCCCGAGCCGGTACTCGGTGAACTTGGCGAGCCTAGTCAGCCTCTAATCAATCAGTTATACAATTTAAGAAAGTGTTATTGCAAGTTTTATGCAACGGAAAGTAAATAAACTAAATTAAGGGAAATAACTCAGTCAAAGGGAAATTAGGAATCTATAATGTGGAAAGCCCCGAAATATTCATGTACAAACAGACATTAGATATAAATTAGTACATGATACCAATATCGAAATAACCCCAAGTTCAATGATCAAAAGCATATATATATAAAATGTCATACAACTGAGCCAAAAATATAATAGACCTACACTAAGGTCTCCAAGTCCAGCCGCTAATCCTCACAAAAAGTCGCCTAGGCAGGGCTCCTTGCTTTATTGCACTCCGCTCTATCTGCACCCACCATCACAAACTAGATGGTGAGCAACTTGAGAAATCGAATGTAATGCCAGAAGAAGATAACAGTAATTCATGGTATATCAAGTAAAGCAGTCTAAATATCATGCGGAAATAGAAAGACAGGAATTTAAATAGATCAAGTGCATGATAAACAGACTAATAAATATCAATCGAATTTCAAGTGTGTTTTAAGGATTCAAAAGAGGCTCTTAAGTGGTCTAAATCATAGCATAACGGCGAAGACCTCGCGAGGTCTTCCCGGGCATCGACACAAGCGAAGGAACAGCTATGATGGGAGGAACACAAACCCACCTACCCATTACTCGGTGTCACACGGTCACTAAGGGTGGTCAGACACTCTTGTACAAGAGTGCCCGCGTTTTATCCCTCTAGTGCAGGTTCTAGTACTCTTGAGACGAAACACTTACGCCAAGAAACACACAACAAGGAATGGAATGGAATATTAATAATAGAGCATAACGAATCTGATAAATGATAATGAATCACATGACATTTTCTTACTGGCTTACAAATCATACACAAGCTTTAAGGCAAGTGTACTTACTTGACAACGCAACCCGTGAATAACTCTATTTAATGGGTCGAGTCATTAACTAAACCCTAGGTTAAACCCTAGTGTATTCCCAAGTGTTTTAAGGACGCAAACAACTCGACAAATCGATAGAAAAATAAATACTCTCTCTCGGGTTGAAAACCATAACGTATGTAAGCCTAATTATATATCTTAGGCTTGACTTAGTCGTAATTAGGTCACGCCATGGCCTCGAGGATCGGCGATGTGACCACGACATCATAACCATTCGCAATACATAAACCCTTAGCATGCGACGTTCAAACACCCATGGACCAAGTTATACACAACGTAGGGTTGAAACGGAAGGAAACACTTACACCATGCAATTTCCCGTGAAATTATGACACAAACAATTCATTGCTCGGCATGAAGTATGCATGTACACATACTACGCCATACACGCATACCAATGTCCCTATGACCTCAAACTTCAACACAACATATTCTCGAGACATAACCAAGACCGAACACTAATCGAGACTGAAAACTATTGTAGCAAAATGTTGATGCTGTCCGACATTGGGGAGGGGTCACCACGACATTGAGTTGCTGGAAAACCCCTCAACCAAATCGTATTCCCGCCATACATACGATTGCGAACTTGACGTTGAAATTCACATGAAATGATAATAAAAATAAAGAAAATTGTTTAAACACCACAACTCTTCTCTACCTTCACTGTTATGGACCACTCTGGGGTTGCGAGACACCAACATGTATGTAGCATGGTCCCCGTCAACCCCCGATCATGGTGGTCCAACGGCGGCGCCGCCTCAATTGGCAGTTTCTGGCGAGGGCATAAAACAGTAACCAATTTAATAAAACAGTGCATATGATAAGAAACGTCTAACCTACACCAGTGCCGCGAAGTGGGGTGTGCTCTAGGACCATCGGAGCTCCAGTAGTCCTCCGAGCATCGACTCCGACCACCCCCATCACGACAGAACACCTCCTCCGTCGGACAGACCTTCATCAACCTAACAGTGATGCAAACACAACAAACCACGCTCCACCATAGCACCGCCGTGTGTTGGGGCTCTGAGACCGTCGAGGCTCTGGTGTACGACCCAGTAGGACCTCTAACCTGTCTCTGGTCATCACCACCACCACAGCAGTAGCCAACAGTCACCACACTCATATAGTTCAAAGAAAATGAAACAGTGAGATGAGAGAGAGGGAAATAGAAAAATTACAAGAGAGACACCGAGAGAGGGAGGAACCGGGAGAGTGAGAGAGAGTAACCTCAACTTCGATGAGGACTCCGGTGACTACCACTGGCCGTCTCCAGCGACAACAGTCCCATCCCAATCCAACAGTCCTAATAGATGGGTGCACAGCTGAGAGAAACGAGAGAGAGAGAGAAATAGAGAGAAATTTAGAGAGAGAGATAGATAAATGGACCTCTATATCTGACAACTCGAGACACCTCCGGCAAGTGTCCAACACTCCAGCGCCGTTGAGAGAGGTGGCGGCTCGTCAAGGGAGGAGAGTGATTGAGAAGAAAGAGAGAAAATCGAGAGAGAAAACCAAGAGAATGAGTGAGAAATCGAGAGAGCGAAATAGTGGAGGAGGACCTCCGGTGAGGTCCGGTCGTCTAGTGCTGGTGGTCGGCGGTGGCGCACCAGGGAGGAGAGATGGACTGTGGTGAGAGAGAGTGAGGACGGTGGTGAGAGTGAAAATGAGAGAGATGTGTTATATGTATGTATATATATAGGAGGTGTGTGTGTTTAAATAGTAAAGTAGGTGTGTGTTGTCACTTGCATGGCCCTTCATACACACACGCATCTCGAGGTCAATCTCATGGCTCCTCACCATTGGGCTGTGTCACTTTAACAAACCTATCATGTAGTCCTTATGTTGCGTAGTTAACCAACTCCCGCGTTCAAATGACGTTCCTCGGTCCGTCTTTCCTTGTTCCGACTCTCGAAATGCACGTAGTTTCACCTTTTCTCGTAAATAATTATTTAAATTATATAAAAATTCATTTAATTGTATTTTTTAATTATGTTACACCCCCGTTTACTTAGGCAAAGCCTTACTCAGACTAATATTCGCTCGAATGGCGCGAGACACGTATTAGACTAAAATACTAGTATACACATCACAAAAACATAATATTACTTCGGTGTCGACTCCCGAAGTTCGAAATATTGTCTAGTATCACGTAGCTGGGTTACATTCCTAACCAGTGCAACACTAGTCGGATTAAAATTGAGGGTTGTTATAGTCTCCCCCACTTATTAAAATTTCGTCTCCGAAATTAACCTATAAGTAAACTAAACTAACGACCTTACCATTTCATCTTTACAAATCTTGAAAATAACGATAATCCTCAAAGCGAGTCATTCCTTGACTCCGAACCGTTCGTAACCCTTCAGTGGAGAGACCTTCAGGTCTACATAGTCTCCCCCAAATCATATTGAAGCTCATCGTGATACTCGTCAAGTATTTTTTCTGCCACTCTAGGGCATTCTTAAGTCTCAAGCAAATTTACCGTACTTTTTCAGCATAATCATCAACAGTTTCAGGTCCAACTGCCACAACATCCTCTGGCTCAGTCCAGCAGGAAGGAAATTTACAAGGCCTATCATAGAGCGCCTCGACGGTGCCATACCGATACTCGCCTGACAATTGATGTTGTGCGCAACCTCGCACAAGTGAAGGTACTGCTAATTCTGCAAATCTGTCCACAATTACCAAGATGCTATCGTGACTACGAGAAGATCAGAGCAACCTCTGACACATCCATATCAATATGTTCCCACTTCCAGCGAGGAATGGGTAGGTGGTGTAGCAGTCCTTCAGGTCATCGATTGCCCAGCCTCTACGCGCTGGCATGTCACACGCTCAAACAACTCCAACACCTTAGAAATCATCCCTGGCCACTAAAAGAGATATCGCATGTCAGCGCATATCTTAGGTCGACCCGAATATATAGCAGAACGGGAGCAATGAATCTCTTGAAGTATCTCATCACATACATTAGCCACCAATGGAAAAACCCCAATCGCCCACGATACCTCTAGCATGAGTTTGTCGACCGACTCTTGTCTAGGCAATCTAAATTATCCACCATCTCACTGCACCGCTGGTATGACGCATCGTCTTGCTGTCCCTCGCGCACAATGTCAAATGAAACAGTCTACAACATTGTCTGACCACGCATCTGTGTCCTGGTAGTCATCGGCACGTCCGCTGAACTCATCAACTCGACTGCTATACGTAAACCACGCTAGTAGGTCCTCTGACACACGACTACCTCAGCATCAAATCCTTTGTGGCTCAAAGCATCAGCAACAACGTTAGTTTTCTTCGAATGGTACTCAAACAAGAAGTTGTAGTCCTTCAATAATTCAAGCCAACGCCTCCGTCTCGCTCCAACATGCATGACACTCACGAAGGTCTCCAATTTGTCTTCTTGTATCAATTGATCCAAGCATGTAATGCTCATAACCAGTTCGCACCAACCGAGGCCTCGAACTCTAACGACTCCCGTACTCGCATGTCTACTGGTGACTCGTACCCCTAACTCTATCGAAATATCAAGACTATGCACATTCATGTATATCGCATCCTGGTAATCGTGCCTAAGATTTGGGGTCTACTACGTCTTACGAATTTTCAACCCTAACATGTCTACCAAGCGCACAACAATCAAGGAATCAACATAACTTGAATCGAACATGATATGCATGCAAGTATCACAAATGAAAATCATACCCTTAACACTGTGTCTAGACGCCCCCCGGTCTAGCTCAACAGAAGCCTGAACACGCTCCCTCTGGTGCTAGTGATGCTATGGTGGTGCTCTCGCTGGCTGAGGGCACTCCCTCTGAATATGGTTGACCTGTCTGCATCTGTAACACATACGAGTATCCAACGATCTCTAAGTCCAGCTCTGGCCTTGTCCCTGTGCAGAACCATGAGTCTGGGTCTGACTAGACCTCTGCGTCTTCCTCTGCCTGTCTCCTCGGTCAGTATCCCTGCTCTCAGTAGTTTGCCTCTGCGTCTGTTAGTCCTGTCGACTAGGCTGAGGTGGATGACTGGCAAAACTTGGCACAGGTGGAATGGTCTGTACCCGATGTATGGTCTGTTGGGCAACAAATCCTACATTCTACATCATGTGCTCACGAGTAACCCATCTGCTCCTCTTTCTCTTCTTATCCTGCTGATAGTGACTATCCGATCAAGTCTCAGCTCTGTTTGCCCTAACTTCCTCCGGATGCGTGAGCAAGTAACTCTCCCTCACCAAGCTGCGCTCGTATGCTCTCTGTAAGCTCTTCGGCTCAGTCGTAACAACGAATCCTCTGACTACGGGTAGTAGACCCTCGGTAAAGTAGTAGACTCGATCAGCCTCAGTATCTGCGGATCCTCCAGCATAAGGTAGCAGTGAAAATAAATCTGCCCATATAGTCCATCACTGACTCATCGGTGCTTTGCCTCAGTGCCATGAACTTGTTCCTCTTCACCGGAAGAACAGTCGGCAGAAGTACTTCTGGTTAAACTGGGGCTTGAAATCGATCCAATCTCTCAGAATGCCTCGGGTAGTAACGATAGTCGTCCACCAATCATCTGCCTCTCCCTATAGCATAGATGAAGAAATCGTCGCCTTCATGTTCTCCTCAGTCGCTATGTGGTATGAATCTTTTCATGATTCTTCAGGAATAGCTCTGTCGCGGCTATGTCTGTGCCACTAAAGAACTTGACTGGGTCATGCCTCTTGAACTCTCTCCACTGTCTCGCTTCAGCACTGGCTCTAGGACTCTTCTCCGGAGTAGTGATTGGAGTAGTCTCTACAGTAACTACGGGTGTTACTGGTGCCTCCTCAGTCTAGACTGAATGTGCAGCAACCTCCGTCTAGGCTATTTGTGCAACTGTTGTCCCTGGCATCATTGTAATCAAAATCGACGCTGTGGAAGCTGTAACCTCTGGCGTCTTCGTCCCCTGAGTAGTCAAAATGGGTGGAATAGGTGTGGTCGGGGTTGATGGTGCCATGGTCGTTAGTGCGGGTGTCGTCAATGACCGCACTAACTCCTCGAATCTTTGTGTCCAAGCGTGAAACTCCTCTGAAGTAATGAACCGAGAATTATTCGTCCCACTATCGTCGCTCGGACCTGCCTGATCCGCCATCGTTGTCTAAACTAAGAGAGTGAATACTTCAGATCAAAACATAGCTATCAGATACCGTATAGTACACACAACAAGCATAATATGTACGAAGTTAAATCCGACTCATCCCCAACTCCCCCATCCAAGTTTATAACAGGATCATAGGGTTTCCACTCTAAGTTCAACCGTTCCTAACTTCCGCTAGTTTAAATGGCTTGTGTTTTAAATCAAGAGTCAGGTCTATATAACTTTGCTCTGTAATACCAACTGTGACGGCCCCAAATTCCCCTTGCATTTGGGTACGTCTGACCTAGGCTCGTACAGGTCCCCGAGCCAGTACTCGGCGAACCTGGCGAGCCTAGTCAGCCTCCAATCAATCAATTATACAATTTAAGAAAGAGTCATTGCAAGTTTTACGCAGCGCAAAGTAAATAAACTAAATTAAGGGAAATAACTCAGTCAAAGGGAAATTAGGAATCTATAATGTGGAAAGCCCCAAAATATTCATGTACGAACAGGTGTGAGATATAAATTAGTACATGATACCAATATCGAAATAACCACAAGTTCAATGATCAAAAGCATATATATAAGAAAATGTCATACAACTGAGTAAAAGATATAATAGACCTACACTAAGGTCTTCAAGTTCAGCCGCTAATCCTCACAAAAAGTTGCCTAGGGATCCTTGCCTCTACTGCACTCCGCTTTATCTGCACCCACCGTCACAAACTAGACTGTGAGCAACTTGAGAAATCGAATGTAATGCCATAAGAAGATAACAATAATTCGTGATATATCAAGTAAAACAGTCTAAATATCATGTGGAAATAGAAAGACAGGAATTTAAATAGATCAAGTGCATGATAAATAGACTAATATATATCAATCGAATTTCAAGTGTGTTTTAAGGATTTAAAAGGGGGCCATAAGTGGTCTAAATCATAGCATAACGGCGAAGACCTCGCGAGGTCTTCCCGGGCATCGACACAAGCGAAGGCACAAATATGATGGGAGGGACACAAGCCCGCCCACCTAGTACTCGGTGTCACACGGTCACTAAGGGTGGTCACACACTCCTGTACAAGAGTGCTCGTGTTTTATCCCTCTAGTGCAGGTCTTAGTACTCTTGAGACGAAACACTTACGCCAAGAAACACATAATAAGGAATGGAATGGAATACCAATAATAGAGCATAACGAATCTGAATAAATGATAATGAATCACATGACATTTTCTTACTGGCTTACAAATCATACACAAGCTTTAAGGCAAATGTACTTACCTGACAATGCAACCCGTGAATAACAACACTCCCGCGAGTCCTAACGTGTATCTCCGAGTTTTCTGCTATCTAACAAGGTTGGAAACTCTATTTAATGGGTCGAATCATTAACTAAACCCTAGGTTAAACCCTAGTGTATTCCTAAGTGTTTTAAGGACTCAAACAACTCGACAAATCGATAGAAAAATGAATACTCTCTCCCAGGTTGAAAACCATAATGTATATAAGCCTAATCACACATCTTAGGCTCGATTCAGTCATAATTAGGTCACGCCATGGCCTCGAGGACCGGCGATGTGACCACGACATCATAACTATTCGCAATACATAAACCCTTAGCATGCGACGTTCAAACACCCATGGACTAAGTTATACACAACGTAGGGTCGAAACGGAAGGAAACACTCACACCATGTAATTTGCCATGAAATTATGACACAAAAAACTCATTGCTCGGTGTGAAGTATACATGTACACATACTACGCCGCACACACATACCAATGTCCCTATGACCTCAAACTTCAACACAACATATTCTCGAGATATAACTAAGAACGAACACCAATCGAGACCGAAAACTATTATAACAACATGTTGATGTTGTCCCATATTAGGGAGTGGTCACCACGACATTGAGTTTCCAGAAACCAGATCATATTCCTACCATACATACGTTTACGAACTCGACGTTGAAATTCACATGAAATGATAACAAAAATAAAGAAAATTGTTTAAACACCACAACTCTTCTCTACCTTCACTATTATGGACCACTCCGGGGTTACGAGACACCGGCATGTGTAGCGTGGTCCTCGTCAACCCCTGATCACGGTGGTCCAGCGATAGCGCCGCTCTTAAGGGCCGTTTTCGGCAAGGGCATAAAATAGTAACCAATTCAATAAAACAGTGCATATGATAAGAAACGTCCAATCTACACCAGTGTCGCGAAGTGGGGTGTGCTCTAGGACCATCGGAGCTCCGGCGATCCTCCGAGCATCGACTCCGACCAGCCCCATTATGGCAGAACACCTCCTCCGTCGGACAGACCTTCATCAACCCAATAGTGATGCAAAAACAACAAACCACACTCCACCATAGCACCGCCGCGTGTTGGGGCTCCGAGACCGTCGAGGCTCTGGTGTACAACCATGTAGGACCTCTGACCTGTCTCTGGTCATCGCCACCATCACAGAAGCGGCCAACAGCCACCACACTCACACAATTCAAAGAAAATGAAACAGTGAAATGAGAGAGAGAGGGAAAGAGAGAAAATACAAGAGAGAAACCGAGAGAGGGAGGAACTGGGAGAGTGAAAGAGAGAGAGAGAAAGCAACCTTGACTCCGATGAGGACTCCGGTGACTACCACTGGCCGTTTTTGGCGACGGCAGTCCCATCCTAGTCCAACACTCCCAACAAATGGGTGCACAGTCGAGAGAAAAGAGAGAGAGAGAGAGAGAAATATAAAGAAACCGAGAGAGAGAGAGAGAGATAAATGTACCCCTAGATCTGACGACCCGAGACACCTCCGGCGAGTGTCCAACACTCCAGCGCCCCTGAGAGAGGTGGCGGCTCATTAAAGGAGGAGAGTGACCGAGAAGAGAGAGAGAAAACTGAGAGAATGAGAGAGATAGAGAGACCAAAAGAGAGAGTGGAGGAGGACCTCCGGTGAGGCACGACCGTCCAGTGCCGGTGGTCGGCGGTGGCGCACTAGGGAGGAGAGATGAATTGTAGTGAGAGAGAGTGAGGACGGTGGTGAGAGTGAAAATGAGAGAAATTTGTTATATGTATATATGGGAGGTGTGTGTGTTTAAATAGTAAAGTAGGTATGTGTTGTCACTTGCATGACCCTTCATCTCAACACGCAGACACATCTCACGGTCAATCTCATGGCTCCTCACCATTGGGTTGTGTCACTTTAACAATCCTATCATGTAGTCCATATGTTGCGTAGTTAACCAACTCCCTCATTCAAACGATGTTCCTCAGTTCGTATTTCCTTGTTCCGACTCTCGAAATGCACATAGTTTCACCTTGTCTCGTAAATAATTATATAAATTATACAAAAATTCATTTAATTGTATTTTTTAATTGTGTTGCACCCCCGTTTACTTAAGCGAAGCATCACTCAGACTAATATTCGTCTGAATGGCGCGAGACACGTATTAGACTAAAATACTAGTACACACATCACGAAAACATAATATTACTTCGTTGTTGACTCCCGAAGTTTGAAATACTGTCTAGTATCACGTAGCTGGGTCACGTTTCTAACCAGTGCAACACTAGTTGGATTAAAATTGAGGGTTGTTACATAGGGTTTCACTGAGAAGAAGAAGACGTGCTGTAAGAAACTAGAAATCTGAGAGAATGAATTTCTCACAGTCCAACATGGTATTTATATCTCACAAGTTAAGGTTACATTAGGTCACATGCACACAGTAAACAGTAAAACAATAAAATAGTAAATACAGTAATAGTAACTTAATGATTTACTCTTACATGATGGAGTGCAGACCCTAGTACGAGTAGGGGGAAGGGCAATGTAACAACCCTCAAATTTTAACACGACTTGTATGACACTTGTCAGGACCGTGACCTGGCTACGTGATACTAGACAGTATTTCAAACCTCAGGAGTCGACACTGAGGTGATTTTATGATTCTTTGATATGTGTAATAGTATTTTAGTTTAATGCGTCATAGGCCGTTCGGGCGATTTTTAATATGAGTGAGGTTCCACCTAGGTAAACGGGGGAGAAAATACAATAAAAGTATAATTAAAAGAATTATTGAATAATTTAATTATTTATTTGTACAAGATAAGGCGAAAGTATGCATGTGACAGGGAAATACAGACCGAGGAGGCTAGACGGATTGGGGAAAATTGTTGGAAAGCGCGGGTGTTGGATAAATACACAACAAATAGACCATGGTGTAGGATTGTTAAAGTGACACAGTCCAATAATGGAGAACTCTTGGATCAACCTCATGATGCGTGGTTAGGTGGAATGGGTGGATATAATTAAAACAACACCCCAACTAACATCCTATTTACCACTATTCACACCTTACCCATTTGATTTTAAAAACACACCCAACCCCCACCCTCTCCACCACTCTCACCTCACGGTCTCTCTTCACTCTTGTCACTCCCTTTCACCCTCACTCACTCATGGCCTCCCCCCTCTCCCATATCTCACCACCGTCTTCCCTCTCACAGGTGACCGGACAGAGATGCCGGAGGTATGTATTTTCTTTTCTCCTTCTCCCTTTCGGCTGTTATCTCTCTTAACTTTCCTCTCCTTCTCTCTTGGTACACTCATCCTCCCCGCTTGGCCGTGCACACCGCCGGTCATCGAAGGTTCAGGGATGGAGGGGTAGCTCGCCGCAGGTGGTCTCTCTCCTTCCCTCTCTCGTACTCTCTAGATCTTTCTACCTCTCTCGGTATCTCTCTCTCATCTTGGTCTCTTTCTCTCCACGCTCACTGCACCACCACTCCTACCTGCACTGGTGGTGGTCGGAGGTCACAACCTCACTAGATCTCTCTCTCTCTCACCCTCTCTCTCTTTCTCTTGTTCTCTCACTATTTTTTCATTATTTATTGTATGTGTTTTGTTGTATGGCTCGCCAGAAATTGCCTCTGTTGGCGGTGCCACCATCGGACCACCGTGACTGGGACGCTGTTGGGGACCCCAACAAACTCCTGCTTGAGTCCCACAGCCCTCCAGAGTGGTCGAACTAGTGTTGACATTGCAAGATATCGTCATTTCATGTGTTACGTCTGTTTGAGTCTCGTCGAAAACCGCCACATTCCACGGCGCTATTTTCCAGCCACCTCTCGTGGGGGGTTGTCGGGGACCATACCAAGCTATGGTTGGTGTCTCACAACCTCTGAAGTGCCCGAAACAATGTTGTTAATGTGTATTGTTGTGATTTCATGTGGTGTCAACGTCTAGTCCTTATTTGCGTGTGTTGACGTAACTCCGAGCGATGGAGCGTGCCTCCGACTTTCCCATGTCGCGATGGTGCCTTCCCAATATCGGACAACACTAGCGAGAATCCATGCTCACTGGTACATAGTTGGTTTGTGTTCGTAATGACTTGTGGTTATGGTTTTGTGTCTATGTTGTTTATACATCGACGTCAAAAGGTTGTGACGTCGTGGTCACGCTGCCGGTCCTCGAGGCTATGGCGTGATCCATATACGACTGAGTCGAGCCTATGGTTTATGAATATGTTTATATGTACGTTTTTTGATTTCAAAACCCAAGAGAAACGTTGTGTTTTCATTTAGTTTTGTGATCGACTTACCGATTAATATATTTAGTTGTCGAGTCGTGAAAAACACTGGGAAAACACTAAGGATTCAACGTAAGTTTAGTTAATGACTTGACCTATTAATACGAGTTTCCGACCTTGTCACGTAGCAGGGAACTCGAGGATACGCGTTAGGATTCACGAGAGTAGATACGAGTCATGATAGTTCAGGTAAGTACACTTGTCTTAAAGCTTGTGTACGTTAGTAAGCCAGTTAAGAAAATACTGAGTGATTTATTTTCATTCCATTGTGTTTGCTATTATCTACTTGTTGGCATTCCATTCCATATTCCTTGTATGTGTATTCTTGGCATAAGTGTGTGTCTCGAAGGTACATGCGGCCTGCATTAGAAGGGATAAAACGCGGGCACTCGTGCGCACAAGTGTTTGACTACCCCTAGTGATTATGTGATACCATATACTAGATTGTTGTCGATTTCGATGTTGCAACATCGCTGTTGTGGATTTGTTGTGGATTTTAGACCACTTATGGCCTCTCTTAACTCGTAGAACACGCATGTTTCGATTGCTATTATTTCCAATTTGTCTATCATGCATTTTGTCTATTTAAATTCCTGTCTTTCAATTCCCACATGATATTTAGACTGCCATATTTGATAATTCATGAATTACTGTTATATTCTTTTGGCATTACTTTCGATTTTTCTCAGTTACTCACCGTCTAGTTTGTGAAAGTGGGTGCAGATAGAGCGGAGTGCAGTAGAGGCAAGGAACCTTACTTAGGAGACTTTTTGTGAGCGGCTGGACTTGAGGAACCTGAGAGTAGGTTTATGTTTATTTCTGTTTGTATGATGTTTTATATATACGGTAGTAGTTTTTAAACTGGAGATCATTTTTGAAATGTATACCATGAGTTTGTTATGCTAACTTGGACATGAACATATCGAGGTTTTCCACATTTATATAGATTCCTAATTTCTGTTTTTGAGATGGATACCATGAGTTTGTTATACTAACTTGGACATGAACATATCGTGGTTTTCCACATTTATATAGATTCCTAATTTCCATTTGATTGAGTTATTTCCCAATAATTGATTAGTATTAAATTTTCTTCCGATGTGTTGTACTTGCAATAACTCTTTCATAAAACTTGAAATTTGATGATTCGAGGCTGACTAGGCTCGTCAGGCTCGTTGAGCACTGACTCGGGATCTGCGCGGGTCTAGGCCGGGCGTACCCAAATGCATTGGGAATTTGGGGCTGTTACAGGCAAGCTTGATGACTTCCTTTGATTGACTTCCCTGCGGTTGACTCGTACGTTTGTTTACTTTATATTGTTTTATGTTGGGATTGGGACATGAGTGATACACTTGAAATGTATATGACTTACTTGAGGTAATTTTTGATATTTTGAAACATATAGAACATTGTATATATTAATGCCACTTGGTTAGGTTTCCACACTAGGAAAATGCTCAATGATATAATTTACCGCTTTATATTTGATGAATCATGATCTTAAGTCTTCCGCAGAAAATATTGTGATAATAAACAGATGAGTCCACTAGCTAACTTGATATCTTATTAAGGAAAATGATATATAAGTTAGTGGTAATTAGGTTGACTGATGGTACACGATGCGCGTAGGACACAACTGGGTCAGTTTGTGGCAAAGTTGTAGGTCTGCAGCGCATGACATGGCGGTCGCAAATTTTGGGGTCGCTACAGTTTGTATCCCTCCTAGTTAGGTATTACTCCAGCATTGCCTAGAAAAAACTCAACCTATTAGCGCATGAAAAATGTCTTTTATACTTATTTTACTCCTCTTTTAACTCAAACATTTAATTATAATAAAACACTCGTCTTTCTTTCATTTAATTATACCTAGCAGCATGGAAGGTAGCGAGACAGAGAAGGCATACCCCCTGGCCAAACCATCGACTATGATCTCAACAAGTTGGCAACGACCGAGAGAAGGATTTATCACTTGTAATGTATATGCAGCAATGTTTGAAGAGAGAAATGTTAGCTCATATGGAGTGGTTCTAAGGGACAATGGTGGACGATTCGTGGCTGCCTTAGCAGGGAAGCATGATGGGGTGTTCGAGGCAAAGGTAAGTGAAGCATTTGGAGTTAGAGAGACACTATCATGACTGAAGAACAAAGACGAGAGAAGAGTAAAGTTGGAGTCTGATGCACTTGGGGTGGTTCAAGCAATCCGGAATAGGCACAAAGATACATCTTATTTTGGAACTCTAATTTATGATTGTGTGAAGTTGGTAACGGACTTGAGGTCTTATAGTGTTTATTTTGTTCGTCAATCAACGAGTGTAATGGCTCATACATTCGCAAGGGAAGCTAGTTCTATGTCTGGTCGAAACGAGGGTAAACAAGTGGATGTTGTACCCTCATTTCTTTTGAATGTATTTGTAAAAGATTTGGAATGAATATGAGTTAGTTGTGGTTTTCAAAAAAAAATAATTAAATGTGATAAGAATGTAATTGAACTCAATATGTGTCTTAAGCAAAAAAAATCTGTAAAAGAAAGTGTTGCATGGTTAATTGGTGAGAGAAGAGAGAAAAAGACTTACTCAAAGATTGGATGACACCTCCCAAAGACAACATCAATACGTAAAGAATAATCATTTAACATTGAAAAAATTTAAAACATTGATAAAATTTAAGCTGGTTTACACAAAATTAAAAGAGAAAAAAGAAGAGCTATTTGTAGTTAAAAACTTCTGATAAAATGTCAAAGCGTCTTAAGTGATATAGTAAAGACATCACTTATCAAAAAGGCAAGACCTTGTAAGATCATTGTTCGCTTCTTACTGAAAAAAAAAAAAAAAAAAAAAAAAAAAATAAAAAAAAGGCTTCTGATAGAATATAAAGTGCGGAATAAGGATCTTGAATTCTTGATTGATACCTTAATTTATGGATGGTGTGGTGTCACGATGCAATGGAATTGAATAATGAGAATGCTTACATTCATATTACAACAATAAAGCTCGGTTTCCACAAGAATAGCAGGAGGCAAGTAAAGCTTTAGGATAGCCACCATCGAAGACCTAAGGCACAATTGATAGGGACGAAGGCCGAATTTAACTGGAAGAAAGCCTAACAAAAGGAAAGAAAAAAAAAAAAGGCCTTTGGAGAGGGACAACAAATTAACTGAACAACAACTAAGGTAGAAATTTCTAAAGAAACCATTACCGAAGCCATGGAAAGCGGCCATCGGCGGGACTAAATCTAACTACACAAAGCAAAAACACTAGGACCCCTGGTGAGAGAAGAAGGAAAATATGGCCGAATGCGCTGCCCTAAAGAATCGCCGATCGAAGTCATAGACAAAAGGAGGGCCATCGGCGTCTACGCCGGAAATCCAAACACCACCAACCAATGCAAATGAAAAAAAAGGCACACCGATATCGAAGCAAGCAGCGACATTAGCACTTACACACACATATAACAAAGGGGAAAGAATAAATAGAAGAGGACAGGGAAAAACAAGGGCTCCAGATCTAGCAAGAAAAGGCTAGATCTAGAAAGAAGTGAGTGAGGAACGAAGAGGAGCAAAAGATTCTGTTGAGGCAAGCTGGCTGTGGTAGGATATTAGGAACTTTTCGGAACTATTCGGGCGAGAGAGGTATATGTGCGGTCGACTTTCCCTCGATTTGCTTATTATGTTGCGATACGAGGTTAATGGGAATGTAATTAATTAATTGAGTTCTAGGTATATACTAATTGGGTGGAGGAGAGATTGGGTTATGAGGTCAGGATTCAGGAGCATAATGCATAATGTAAATTTGGGCTTCTCCAAAAAAGATCAAAACTTTTTTTTTTTTTTTTTTTTTTTTTTTGTCAAAGAGATCAAAACTTTCTTGCTAAGCCTAAAAAGGGCTTCTTTTTTTTTTTTTTTTTGATCCAAAGGCCCGACCACATATGCTAAGAATAAAAAGGAATTTATTTATTAGAAATTTTATATTTGGCTTATAAGACCTGACCACATATGGCTCTAAAAATACTAAGAAAATTTCTAAGAATAACACCCACTACCAGCCCATCCAACGCACACACCCATGTTCGACTCACTAGAATCACCCTGTTCGACTCACTAGAATCACCACTACAACGAGACCAACAAATGCATAGACAAGTTCGAACAACAACAACAAGAAGAAGTCATCGAACAAACGCTTTTGAAATACTAAACATAAAAACCCACGTCAATAACAGAAACTCGAGACTACTGAGTACTCGAGATCACAACTTATATATTCACTAATTTTTCAAGCTTCAGCTCAATGTGGTTATGACCAACGTCCACATTTGAAGTTGAGTCGTCTTCCAAGGCCTTTGATGAGAACACAAAGAGGAATGAATTGACAAACATTTTCAAGATTCGAGCTTTGATTCTATTGCCTCTCTTGGGTGGGATTCTAGTCCCCCGCGCCTTTGCATTCTTGTCGCGCACGACACAATCATCATTCGCCATCAACGCCTTGTATAGATAATTACAGTTGAATTGGGTAAGCAGAAGAGATTGAATTGAGACTAACAATGGCAAACAAACAAGGGGTTTCGATCCCTTTAAGCTTAGATTTGAATTTGATCTTGTGGTAGGTGCTACTTGTGTATATATATGTAGGGAGCTCAAGTACTCGAGATTTTTCACTCTTTTGTTGCACAATGGTATAGACTCAACAATGGGTGCCTAGGAAATTTCGAGGAACCTTCTTATTATAAGGAGGACCTGGAAGAGCTTGTTAACATGCAATTACAAAGGTGCCCTCATGAGCGAACATGTTTGTCAATTACAAAAGTGCCCTTAATTATGAGCCTCTCTTACCAAAGCTGCGTTTGTGTTGCTATTCGAAAACGGTTTTCCTTTAATAAGGAAATGTTCATAAAGCTAGGAATAAAAGGGAAATGGGTAAGATATAATAAAATCTGAAAACTTAACGAGATTAGACTAGTGAAACTATGACTACAAGTCTCCAATCATTGTCTTGGTATAGACTATAGTGGTTGATAATTTTCGACACCACTTTATCCAAAAAAAATATATATATATAATATAATGACTATAAGTCATGGGGAAATATGTTACAATAACATCCAAAAATCAAGGCAATAAAACAAATGGTCTATGTTATTCAAAAGCGGTTTCCCACCACTTCTGTCTAAGATACATAACATGATAGTATTAATTAGGTGTGCATTCTAGGGTGTCGTTCTCGTATTTCTGAGTCTGTAACAATAGAAAAAACACTGAGAAACTGATTTTTATTATGTTCTACCATTAAAGAAGGAAAACGAATTTAAGTTTTCAACTAAATGCGGCCGATAGCGAAAGGTAGCCGATTGATCAAGGCGTTAATCACTAACACACAGCGCAAATCACTAACACACAGCGCACACAACGTTGACCATTAGCAACTCACAAACTGACAAACACATAACATCGCACAAACACATCACTTGTAGTCAAGCGTCCAATTTCCAGCCCACGTCCACGATCAACCACTCAGGTGCTTCCGTGTGCCCTCGAGTTACGTGGTTTAAGAGATTTGAGGCGCATCCCACAACGCGAGGTTCCAAGTGTTTAATGATGTGGCAAAACTCAACATATTTGTAATGGGCCTTACTTTTTTTATCTAATTTTTTTAATCTAAATTATAATGGGCTTTACTTGTAACTAAAAAAGGGGGCCTTACCAAATATGCATAGTGTTAAGACATACTCCCCTCCATTTTTTTTTAAAGACTAAATTTGGTCTAGATTACATCTGTAACGATAATATCTTGCTCTAGCAACATGAAAATTTAATTAAAAATATGTTATCAAATCTTTAAATCAATATTATACTGAAAAACTTTCTTAGTCACATAGTCTGCATAGACATTATAAGTCATATAAGGTATTAGTACATCAATTAAGAAATCCATAAATACATATCAATCTTACCATAATACCCCTCATTAATATTTTTTATTGGATAGAGAGAATTTTTTGTTGGAGAAAGAGATTTTAGAGAGGATAGGGAGAGAGAGAGAGAGAGAGAGAGAGAGAGAGAGATTTTCGATTGGAGAGAGAGAGTACGCTTGATTTGTCCTGTAATTAATTAGAAGTTGGCTTGTGTATTAGGGGTAAAATAAGTAAGATTAGGATAAAAAAAAAGTGAAAACAACTTACATTATTGAACGGGAACAATTGGCTTAAAAGACTAATAACAAAAATGGAGGGAGTATATATTTGGATATTAGGGTTTGACCCACATAACCCGTTTACTCATAACTTTATATTGACCTAATTAGTCTTATAATAATCAATTCAATCTTTACATTTTCATACTTATCGTTCAAAATTTACAAACTAAAGCACAAAAGAAGTGGTAGAAATTATTGAGATGTGATAGGTGATCACTAAGTTTTAGAATCAAATCTTAGAGTAATGTCATGCTAATGCATCTGATAACCTTGTAAAAAGGTACTTAATTATATATTATTTGATAACCATGGTTGTTGGAGCCTCTTTTAGAATCTTCTTTACTTTGACTAATCTCTTGGGACTTGGGCATTAGTCCGGCACCTCAACCCCATAAATTATAAGCTTAATAGGCAAAGACTTGGGCATTAGTCCGGCACCTCAACCCCATAAATTATAAGCTTAATAGGCAAATATATCCTAACGTTTCTCGATTTTTACAAAAATATCTCAACGTTTTAAGAAAAACTCTAGATGGAAGTCTATTGATAAGAAAAACTGTTGTTTCACAAGCATCCCACTAGTGTTTATAGGGTAAATGACTATGAGCTAACAATGTTAAACACATGTCAATAATGTGACGATGCTTACGTTCAGCTCTCCCATTATGTTCATGAACATGTGGACAAGAGTGTTGAAAAACAATACCACAAGAATCGAGAAAGGGCTTCAGGAACCTATACTCCCCTCCCCAGTCTGATTGAACCTTCTTGATGTGTGTAGAAAACAGATTTTTAACTAAGTTTTTAAAATGCATAAAAGCCTTGAAAACATCAGATTTGGCCTTCAATTTATAAATCTACGTAAATCGTGTACAATCATCCATGAAGTGCACATAGTAAAGTAAACCACCAGTAGACAGTACATGAGAAGGACCCCAAACATCAGTGTGAATGAGATCAAGAATATGAGAAGAATGGTGGGTAGACGACTGAAATGGTAAGGCATGACTCTTACCTAAAGGACAACTTGAACAAATTCAAAAGACTTATTAGACAAATTTACCAACTGCAACACCTTCTGCAATGTCTGTTGTGCAGGATGTCCCAACCTGGAATGCCATAATGCAGGCAAATTCTTATTGAAGGTAACTAAAGTAGACTGTCTGTGAGAAGGGGAGTAAGGTCCAAAGAAGCGATAAAGACCATTGTGGAGAGTACCATGAAGCAGAACCTTCCTAGTTCTGATATCCTTCATAAAACAATCACGAGCATAGATTATTCTCACGAGTCATCTGAGACACACTCAATAAATTTTTCTAAAGCTGAGACACACACAATGTGTTACGAAACGACAGACTCGAGCTAGAAGAAGGCACTGTTGCAGTACCAATACCAGATATAGAGAGAGAATTTCCATTACCAACAATCAGAGAGTTATTACCTTGATCGGGCATGCAATTATGCAACTGAGATGGGTCTGCAGTGATATGAGATGTAGCACCGCTATATGCATACCACGAAACATCCGAACCTGGTTTAGAAACAACATAGAAGGTATTTGATGGCGGATGAGCAGGTCCAGTAGGTGTAAAGTTGAAACGCAGTTATTGTGGTGGTGCACCCAGTTGAGGTTGAGCAGTTAGAGCTCCCATATATTTCATATCCTGTCGGAAGTAGTAGACTGTCGCGGAATGCCCAAACTTTCCACATATTTGGCACGTCGGTTTATTACTATTTTGAGACCGAAAACCCCTTCTTCCACGACTCTGACCACCACGATTTCGATTGTTTGAGCCACGACCACCACTATTTGATTGCTCGAGTTTGTGGACCAACTGTATGATGCTTAATCTCTGCAGAGTTCACAGAATGTGTAGTGTCTTGGATAGACAGAGAACTCACACTGCTGAGACCAAGGAACTGACTCAAGGTCATCTCAAAACTCAGTAGAGATGCCTGTAATTCTGTCCATCGTAAGGATGCCTTATCTTGTAAAACTGAAATGATCAGAAGATACTTACCATCCATTCCTGCAAGGGTGTTCGACACAAGATCTTCATCAGAAACAAGAGCACCTGCTGTTGTAAGGAAATCGACCATCTCCTTCATTTTTAGTAAAAACTCAGACATCGTCACAGATCCTTTCTTTGTTTTCTGAATCTTTCGTCAATAAACTTGAACCTGAGCCCGGCTATGAGATCTACAATGTTCTTCAATCCTCTTCCCTGCTTCATGAGTAGAATCAGCGCCAACCACTGCATGAGCAACCTCGTTGCACATTGAGCTGATGAGCCATCCAATACATAATTGATCCTTTCCATACCAGTCTTCATATGAAGGATTCGGATCACCAGAATTTGGCAAGAACTGCGGCGGACTCTTCAACGTACCTAACAGATAACCATCGAGACGGTACCCTCGAAAGATCGGGAAAACCATTGCCTTCCAGACCAAGAAATTGTTATGATATAACTTTATAGACACGATTTGGTTAAGAGAGTTACCGAAAGTGGTCATCGTCGGATATTGTGTAGTAGATCCTGATGAACGAGACGCAGATCCGGTCACCATCGATCCCAATCCAACTTCTCTTGAACTAGATCTGACGATAGGAGTAGTCTGATCACCCGATCGTGGAAGGATCGCAGTTGTAGTCATCTTGTCTACCATCTCAGCAACGTTCACTATTTGGATGACAATCACAGATACTCTGGTGGTGATCTCGGAACGATCACGGCGTGAGCCTTCATAGCTCTGATACCATGTCGGAGAGAAGCGAAACTAAGGTTTCGCTGAGAAATAGAAGACGACGCAAGCAGAGATCTTGGAAATCGAGAGAATGAATTTCTCACAGTCCAGATGGTATTTATATCTCACAAGTTAGGGTTACATTAGGTCACATGCACAGCACGTGCACACACAGTAAAATAGTAAAACAGTAAATACAATAATAGTAACTTAATGATTTACTCTTACAGTGAGCAATTACAGTTTTGTAGAATCAATGCCATTGGAGCCATCCATCCCTATTCTTCAATGGCTTGCCATCTGCTACTTTTGATTGTAAGGGAAAGCAAAATCTTTATGTGCTTGTTTGCTTTAACACCTTCATGCCTTGAGTTGATTGTTTCTTTTTGGATATTACATCGACGTCTCTGGTAGAATTCCGGAGGTTTGAAAACTAAAAATCATTTTCTTGATTGTTCAAGTTGCTTTATTATATTAGAATATCTAACAGCTATTATGTGGTAATTATTTCAAGGTTTATTTTTTCAGTAGAGGTTAGAATGCAATTGATTGTTCATCATCTTATCCGTGGTAACAAAATGTTTCTCCAGTCCTCTTTACTTGTTTTTTCTAGTTTTGGAAACATTTTTTTAGTTGGTGAATACATTGTATTCAATTGCCATTGCAGCACATCCATATTATGTTTTCAAGCAGATAATGCAAATTGAATTTATACCATGAATTTTCTTTCGATATATAATGTGCCTTGTACAACCTTTAAGAAAAGTTTTCGATTGTTTTATATACTCATTTAGCGTGCACACCGAATCTCTCTATTACATGAACATGCTCAACCTGGATTTCATTGAGATGCTTCCATCTGAAACAGCTTAAGAGGCCTGTCTTCTGGTGATCCGGAAGTTATCGTCAACACTTCTTGTGTTTGCATTCACAAACTGAAATCACAAACAAGTAAGAAAGGTCAAGTTCCAGAAACGTTCAGACACATGACTGCATCAAATTGCTTGGCTCCACACTACATGTTGCCTTAACTTTGATACTCATGAGTGGTGGTGTTGTGGACAAAGTTTCCCGGGAATTTCATTGGTAAGATTCAATTCATGCTAATCTATAATGCCGTAGTAGGTATCTTAAAGCAACAAATGAGTGAATTTACATACACTTTCAATCAGTCTGGTTGTTGATATATAGGCTAGTTACTACTTGGTTTTATGCGCATGTGATTGCCCTTTATGTTGCTAATATAAATGGTAAATCATGCACATATATAGTTTACTGACCTGGAAATTTAACCTTCCCTTGTTGCCTGGACTCTTGCATATCCATATTCAGATATCCGTATTAAACTCCATGCATCGGCCTGTTCATTATTCAGTAAAGAACCAGTTTCGAATAAATTCTGATCTTGTTAATGGTGTGAAATACTACATTGCATATGCATATAGGGCACTGAGCATTCTTGGTACTTACAGACTTGGGAGATGGATCCAGCTTAAAGCCTGCCATACCAATGACTGCATGAACTGGAGCACTGTAATTGCTGTTGTTGTACGTGTCGATCCCATTTGCATCTTTTGTAGGCAATGCCTTGCATTCATTTTGATAGACGGCGCATGTTCTTTCATAGTTATGAACATGGCCCCAAAGAGCTAAGTCCACCTGATTCAATGACCGAAACTGTTACACATGTTTCTCTTTTTAACCAAATCAAGTTTCACAGTTACACATATAGCATGATAAAACCTTGTTATTTATTAGCAATGGCTCAACTGCAGCAACAAATTCTTTGTCCACATTTGGAAGGATTCCCCCAGTTGATGAATACATGGGCCTGTGACTGAAACCAAAAAAAAAAAACTTGATGAGTTTTCATGTTCTAAGGTATATAAGATTTATGAAACATGAGATTAATCATTCTTACCCCATAAAAATCACCCATGGGGTTGCCGATCGGTTGACAGACTCCAAGTCCTTCTTCATCCACCCATACTGCCAAAAGTCTTACTGTCATTAGACGAGCAATGGTTGAAGGCACTAATGAATAATTGCATCTCATATATATCCTACCTGTTCAGAACTCTCAGACCAGTCATGCTCAGTTGAAATTATGGTGAAATGCACACTTGCTTGTTCTATTGAGTACCATGGATTGTCCTTGGCTGAAGTGGGCATTGGGAAATAAGTTTCATAAGCAACTCCACATTCGCCACCTGAATCTGGAGTTGCATATACGGATCCTGAGTCTGCATAATCCCTGCATAACTTTGTACTTTGATTCTCTTGTTTTTTTTGTTAAATTTGCAGTTATATGAATGAGAAAGAAGCATGGAAAAACAAAGTACTCTGTAGGAAAGCGGTGAGTACCTTCATGATTACCAATTGCCGTCATGTAAGAAACATGAGATGCAACAGGAGTGATGAGGTGAAGGAAGTAGTCCCATTCTACTAAGAACCCCGTCGCATAGCTTATGTCTCCAATGTGGAAAACGGAGTCGATACTGCCCGAAGCGACCTCTTTTGCCATGGCTTCCACCACTGAGATTGACCCAGGCTAGAGGTATAAATTGACAACCGTGTTAGTAATATTCTTTTGAGGGTCTTGTTTAGAGTTCTCTGATATGAAACTATATATTGTTTAAGCAATTACTTGAATGTAGTGTTCAGCAGACTGATCGCGTGGAGCTTTGCCCATGTCGCCAAACGCAAGGAACTCGAGCTTGTCTGATCCTCCTGCTGGCGGAGTTCGGAATTTGATTTGATCACTCCATCCAACTGAATCACTGCAATGGCAAGAAAGGTAACTTTGCTCAATGAATGTATCTAACATGATCCAACTATGTATAAAATAAACATATTCATCTCAATTTATTCATAAAAGATGAGTCTTTTTAAATTCTTCTACCTTCCATATCTGTAGGAATAGGTGGTTGATGGTTGAAGTCCCATCATCACGGCTGAATGGATGTATCCGGGATCATGCCATCCGAAGTCATGGGCTGGACTTGGGATCGTCGAGCCTGCCATTTTCAAATTCTTAACCACACTAATTTCTACTGCAAATATCGTACATTGACGCTTATCTACCAGATAAAAGGTAAATATCTGATCCTTACTGCACATATCATCTTGTGTAAAAGTAGTGACTTCTGATGTCTGTGATCTGCTATCTCCATATTGAACTTCTTGCGTTCCATTATCTCCACTCACCCATGTTAGTTTCATCTGTCATTTCCAAAGATATTGTTTACAATTTCGGCAGATAATTTAAACAGATTTAATGCAAACCACACACCACACCATTTGTCAGCATAAATTTTTCCACAACAAAGTGAATGCCGCATAATTTACTGAGCACTCATCTTCATTTCTTAGAAATACCTCTTTAGGTTTTGTATTTGATCTTTCCTAGCATGTGCGCTTGTGTATGCATATATGTGTTTCCCATCTCTCAAGTGTACTTAAATCCTAAGTTTTGTACCTCACCTTTACTGATCTTATCAATTCTGTCCCCCGACGAAATCTCTACTAATGTTTGATTTAATTCTGTATATGTGTATAATTGCTAATTGATTTCCTAACTTATTCATATACACCAGTGTATACAACAACAACAACAACAACAACAACAACACAACATAGCCTCAATCCCAAATTAATTGGGGTCAGCTACATGGTTCAAATTCTTCATTGTGCTCGATTTTGTGCAATTGATGGTGAGCATTCCAAACCATTCAAGTCCCTCTTAATTAATGCATCCCAGGTTAACTTTGGTCTACCCCTCGTCGAATTTCTTCAATTTCTATTGAGTCAAGTTTTCTAGCGGGAGCATTTGTATACACCAGTGTATGCATAAAAATAATAGAAGCAGAAAACAATGTTTGAAATAACTGGATTACCGATGTCGCAGTTGAATCTATGCTTGAGATATGACCATACAATGGTGTTTTTGGATTGGAGAAATTCAGGGTGCTCGTTTTTGTGTAAATGCAAGGCAAGTCAAATCCACCACCGAAGAACACAAATCCGATATCAGTTCTTATATTGATGACATGAAAGTTAAGAGAGGCACTGCAGGTTGTGATCAAGCAATCACCCTTTCCATTGTGTTTCTTGCATTCCTTCTTCTGGCAGCCCAAATAAGCAGGATCGCTGCTCAAGAACTGTGCCTGCAAAATCCAATTCAACAACTCCATTAATTACACCATATATCTCATCATCACTTCTCATATTGCTTTTATTTTTATGTCAAATTTATCATGCTGTTCATTCATTTTTTATTTTTTATTTTTATATCTGTGGGTATCCAAGCGAGTCTGAATATTCCCACGAGGCCCTAGTACAATCGGCCTGAGTGTAACCCTATGGCTGTAGCCCATACAATCTTGACGCAGCGGGAAGTCGTGCTGTTCAGTCATATGAATACTTTGTTTTATTACCTTTACAGGGTAATGACATAGAAGAGGCAGATCGGCGAAGTCACCAGTTTGCTTGTACAGGATTGAACTTCCAGGGCAGTAATCCACACTGCATTACCATTTAAGAACCAAAGAATATCAATACTAGCATGTCGGCGAAAAAAGGGTGAGGAAATTCAAATTTAACTAGTACATATAGAGTTTATAAAATTGTACTGAACTTGGAATGAGAAGGCGATATCATGGCAACCCAGTCTCCCTTCTCAGGTTTCAAAACACCACCGACTGTGACAGTGACATTTTCTTCATTAGAAAGTGAAGGACTTGAACTGATATTGATAGAAAGATATGGGTTTGGGTCGGGACACTGAATCAAAGCCAGCCGATTTATGAGTCGGAACTTTGATATCGCCGTGAAGTTGGATAACTGATCATGAACTGCATTGTATTGTTGATGACATGAGAAGAAGACGACGTTGATGGATGAGAAAAAAAGAAGAGAAAAAAGAGGGGGAGAGCCCAAGATGAACGTGAAATAGGTAAAGCCATGGCTGACATGATCATGGATTCCAAATTTTTGTCCTATAAATGATCAGAAAACTTGAAATCTAGTAGATTTTGATAATGTTGAATTTAATGAAATTAAAACATATATAGCTTGATGAATTCAATGTGTGATGTTCAAAATTCTTTCAAATCTTGTTGTGGCACTAGTTACATGGTTTGGTATCTCCACCAAATTAGTTTGGCACTTGTGAATACATTGAATAGTTTGTCCATTAATGACAAGGAGGGATACTAGGAAGGATATCTTAGCTTAGAAATACAATACATACAAAAAGGAAAATGATAGTGTGGCACGCCTTAAAGTCACCCTTCAAGTCGTGTACAACCACTTGAAGACTCTGTGATGCACATTATAATATGCATGTGTGACAACATCTAGCCTTTAAGTAAATGTACGTCTTAAGTAGAATTTTTTAGTAAAACAAAAAGAAAATGATAATGTGGCACGCCTTAAAATCTCCCTTCAAGTTGTGTACAATATTTTTAAACTGTGTCATCATCAAGCAACATTAAAATATGCATGTGTGACAACATCTAGCCTTTGAGTCAAAAAATTTCAAAACGTCTTAAGTAGGCTATTCTTCAAATAACATAAACCTAAAAGATTTCTTAGTATTAATAGCATATATTCGCACAATAAAATTGTAAAGAAATAGTTCAGGGTTGATTTTCAATATTAAAAAGACAAATTATAGCATATATTGAAGAGACCGTTATGAGAATTTTTTTTTTAATGAAAATCAAAAGGATAAAAATATGTTAATTAATTACTTGAGACAACAAAATTGTAAACAAATTGTTAGGGTTGATTTTCAGTAATAAAAAGACAAATTATGGCATATATTGAAGAGACCATTATTTTCGACCAAAAAAGAGACCATTACGCATGAGATTCTTTTTATAAAAATTAAAAGAAGAAAAATATATTAGTTAGTTAAAGACTTAAAGTTGAACCCACGACCTTCCTTAACTATCTCAAAACAAGACATAAGCTATTGTATTTGATATTTCCTTTTTTTTTTTTTTTTTTTTGACTTCAACGGGAGGAGTCAAACTCACAACCTTCTCTAACCTTGCATTTTAGAAAGGGATGTCTCATCCATCTCACCAAAGATGTTTTGGCTACTGTATTTGATCATTACTTTGTGAATTAGTTAAAGTTGAATATATAGATAACCAATTATTTAGGTGGCCTAATGGTAAGGTATCATGTTTGAAAGCAAAATGTCATATGTTTAAACCTTGGAGGAAGCAAATACTTCTTTCTTATAAACAAATAAGTTTTTTTTGTTAAATTAAAAATAAAAAATAAAAAATACATAGAGAAGACTCTTCTAGCATGTTGGATACTTGGATTTATCGTTTATCCAATTAGTTAGGTTCTTAAAAAGAGAATTAACTTTCATTTGGAAGAAAAATGACCTACTGGTACTATTTGGGCCATGGCTGCACCTCCACTTGGGGGCCTATGTACGTAACGCTTCAAATCACCAAGTTTGCGGTAAGAGTTGAACACCAAATTGTAGGCCTCCAAGTGCAGTTGCAGCCATGGGCCCAAGTGGAAATTAATGTGTTATGTAGAAGGAGACTGTTGAATAACAAATTAACATTGGAAAGACACCTCCTTATTGGTAATTAACCTACCAAAAAATGATATTCCATTTCTCCTAATACACTCCAGTTCCACCCACCTGAAGAAGGTCCTAGACAGTAAATGACTAGTAAGCATACTCTCAACTATTATTGAAGTAAAGCAATTATTCCCTCCCGTCAAATAATATAACTCGTTTTACACTAAACACAGATCAAGAAAAACATTATTATAAGTTCAAATTATATGCTTTAATTATGTGATTAACCACACCAATTCTTTATTTCATCCAATAAAAAGAGGACAAGTGTTTAATTCAAATTAAATGTTTAGAGAATTAAAAAAAAAAATTTAAAGTTTTCTATTGGAAAAAAAAAATTTGTACTTGACAAAGGAGGATAAACATTCTTCTCCTCTTGGCTGCTATCCCTAATCCTAAAATCATTTTTTTTTGAGTTTTCTCTCTTGATTTAAGATCTTGAATCATCGCCAATCTTCTCTTTTGATCGGTGGTGATTCCAATCTTCATCTCTCCGTATTTTATGTGTTCAACAAAGGGCAGATCTTTTTAGATATGAAAAGATTGGATCTACTTGTTGCGATACATTTTCCTCAACACTCATTTTTTAATCTATGCGACTATTGGGTTGATCCTTATTTTAGTTGTAATTTTTAGGTAGTTTGTCTTCCCTTTGTTAGAAGTCTTGATTTTGTCTTATCCTTATCAGAAAGTTTTAGCTTTTCTTCTTCTTGTTGAAAAGTTTTGTTATTCGTTATGTGGTTCTAGTGAGTGTTTGTGTATTGTAATATGTTTCAAATTGTCAAATTGTTTCAATTTCGCAATCGCATTCACAACCAAAGTAATGACAATTCTTTTGAACAAATAGGATAAGCGAATCAATATACTTTTTGATTCTATGTTTGGTCTTGTACCGAGCCATTAATGATTAATGAAACTTCAATTTTTCTTTCAAAAAAAAGAAAAAGAAATAAAAGTTTTCTAAAATCTAGAAAAGGACTTATTTTTTTTGACAAAGAGTTTTTCATATATAATGACTTATAAAAATGATGGAGGGAGAATTTGTCAAATAGGTCTACCCTAGTGATGCTCATTTATAGCATCAATAACTTGAAAAAATTACAAATGTCCTGTCTTTTTTCTTTTAAATTCACAAAATACAACATGTTTTCTTTTTATTTGTTAAATATGGTATTCTGCCTTATGAGAAAATGTCAACCAGTGCCAGCACGGCAGGGGAGGACGTGTCCATGTGGCATCCTGAATAAACAAGAATTGCACATTCGGAGAATGCGCAATTCTTGTTTGACGTTCTCACATGAATAACGCATTCTCTTAATGCGCTATTCATGTGATGGGACGCCACGTCATCCACGTGGGATATATAAGCAAGATTTTTTTATATTCTCTCACATATAGGCACTTTCCCTTGAGCTTATCCTCATTTAACTTGTCAAACCTCAGTTTTCGGGCATCTCCCTCGTCTACGCGCGTGCAACTCAAACCGCGCGATAACCTAATTTTTCAATTCCAATCACTAGGCCGTGATTTTTCCATTAAAATTTTGTCACATTTATATCGCTCATTTACAAAAATTATCCCCCAGACTCAGTATACCCGTATTTCGCTCGTCCGGTACTCATATCGACACATTCCTCTAGGAAAATCTGACCCGTAAATCCAATGCGTTAACAAAAATGTACTCACACATTTGGACAATTGGATTTTATATTTGGGTATAAAAATACATGATACAAACATCAGACAAAAATAATATACATTGGTGTCGACTCCCAAAATTGGACAAGTACGCCATGACGCCTGGGTTCCACAATACGACTTTGAAATAATAGTGACACGAGTTAGGTTTTTAAGGACGTTACAATATCTTTAGTGAATCAAATTGTTAAAATTTTCCATGGAGTTGGTGAATCAAATTGTTGTCGTGTCATTGGCACTTTTTGTATCATGAATTGTACATTATGTGTGTTTCCTTAAGACTATGTAATGGTGGAGGTGAAATGTCAATTCCATTGTGTTATTTGTCTACTTGAAAAGTTTATTTGCAAGATGAATTTAATGAAATAGTGTTGAGTTTGAGGAATGCTACACAAACATACCGAAAGGTATATTGGTATACGAGTCGTCCATATGTGCCTCGAGATATGTGTGTGCACAAGTTTTGGTGCAAAAATAATGGGATCATGGATTTGAGGCACTATACGGATGGCACGTACACCTAATGTGTGTTTTAGTGTGGTTTGAGTTAATATAGGTGTAGTATTTTCACGTAGGGGGCTAGGGTTTGCATGGATTTGCATGAGATTGCATAGGTTTAGGGTTGATAGAAACGGAGAAATCATTACAAGCTCGTAAGGCATCGGGTACAACACACCCCAACAATGATTCTGATGCTTAAGTTTGAAATGAGTAAACATGAGTTGATAGATTACATGTATAACGCGTTTGGAATCTCGTCCACTGAGACTCTCATTACGATGACATATAGTCATGTAATAACTCATCCATCAGGTTCGCAGTATTTTATCCTCATGTTGTTGCAAGACGAGACCCATTTCGAGTTGATGTGGTCAACAGTGTCGAATCTATCAATATCAGTGATGGTAGATTTATTTAAAATGCCAATTTTGTTGTGTTGTTGTGTACTTGAAAAATAATTGCTAGAGGAATTCAATGAAATGGTATTGGGTTTGAGGAATGCTACACAGACATACCGAAATGCACATTGGTATTTGAGTTGTCTATATGCGCCTCAATTTAGTGTGGAACACACGCCAATGTATTTTAGTCTGGTTTGAGTTGATGTATGTGTAATATTTTCAATTTAGTGGGTGAGGGTATGGTTGAGGTAAAGTTTATGAATTACTCATTTTGAAAATGAGTTAACCATACAATTAATATTTTGTTCAAATAACTCATTTTCAAAGGAGTAATTCATGTAATCAAACTGCCATGTCACACTCACTTGCCACGTCATACTATACATACTCACAATGACGCCTTTTGAAAACCCACAATAAATTACTTTTATAATTTTAAAGAAATCATCCCTATTTGATGAATTAAAAAAGAAAACAACATTACTTTTTTAATAACTCCCAATAATTTAAGGGTGTATGTGAATAGGGAAATATTGGTATATCCCATGGGACTAGTAGTAATTTTGCTCCAAGTGGACGTGGAAAAAAAGAGGGCATAATTTGACTGCAGGGACACCACCGCTATCATCAATAACAACAATATAATCCTAAATCAAATTGAGGTTGTTAAAGTTTTTAGTTACACACATGTAGAGTCACGTGTATCATATCTTTTCATTTTCTTATAAGGAGTGGCACTCTTTCATTTATTAAGCGTAGGGACACGTCTATAGAATTTCTACCAACGGTTGCACCCTGTAGATTTATACCTTTTGGGAATATATAAGTATGTCATAAAGAATGACACTTGGTTGTGTGTGTTTCTAGAGAGTAGAATAGTGTGAGTTCTCTCTTCATCTTCCGCTTCTAGGCTGTGGATACATACATGCTCCATAGTGGTAGTGCGATCACTGTTGTAGGAACTCCAACAACGCTCGATGAATCACGTAATTCATCGCGATCTGAGGTAATATTTTGTTAGAGTATATAATCCCACATCAGATATATAATAAGAGTTGGTGTAGTATATAAGTCGTGCAAATTGTGTCTTAGTACAAGTCAATTGGTTTCGTGCAAGATGGACTCCAACCCCATTTGTATAGCCACATATACGTGTGTGGCCCAACACTTTTCAGACCCATGAATTTTATATGGTATCAGAGCGGAACGATCCTGAGCTCGTATTTGAAGACATGGTTAGGCTAGCGATGAAGTCTAGAACCTTTTGTTGACCTATAGCCTATAAGAGTAGGCCTATACATGTTTGTATGGACCTCTAAGATTATGTAGCGGCCCCAAAATTTGAATCCCGCCATGTCACGCCGTGGACCCACAACCATACCTTTACCATCCTAGTTATGTCCTACGCGTACCAAATCATCAGTCAATCTAAATTACTGCTAACTCTTCTCATATCAATATAATAAGTTAGCTCATAGACTCATTATCATTTATTAAACCTTAAAATAAATAGCGGAAGATTTAAATAAATCAATCAATTAGAAGAGCATTTGTTCTAATGTGGAAAACCATTAAAGTATATCATCATCATCATCATATATATCATAGTCATGTTCAGTCTAAACATAAAAAGGACCTAAACAAGTCATATACATATCTAACTGTTGCTCAAGTCCCAAAACCCAACATAAAACAAATAAAATAAACAAACATACGAGGAGGGAGTAGTTGATCAATCAAAAGAAATCCTCGAGCTTGCCCTTCCCTCTACTAGTACTCGGGTTTGCACTCAACCATCACAACAAAACAAGTGACGAGTCCAGAGTGAGTAATTCCAAAGAAATTCAAAGAGTAAATAATATAAATAAATGCTAGAATCAAAAGACTATTAAATAAACATGTGGAAGAAAAGAATCATGTATGTATATCCAATAACAGTGAAAGATAAAGTGAGTGCACTATCTAGGTTAGACTAGCACCATACTTTGGACTATCACGCTGGCATCGCCAGTGAGTAAACTCAAACTGACTGAAATCCTTGTTATCTGCTCAGTAGCCGATGTAGACCATGATGCACTGACATGTGAATAGAAAAATCAGCAGTCGGGTCGACAATCATTGACATACCCCTATAACACATGTTATGGCCTAGTATGCCACAATGCCAACGCAATAGAATAAACCGACAGAGTAAACTCAACCGACCGTAAATAAATACTGAAAACTAGAGTAAATGAAACAACTTGACAAGAATTCAAATAATCAAGCAATAAATACTCAAATGAATTTCAGTTGGATTACTATACACCTCAAATCGTGCTCCACTAACGCCAATCCCAATGCACGCCCTATCCGCGTGTCAATTACCTTGTCAATTCGATTTACAACTTGAACTCCTTATCAATCTAATCAATTTCCTAAACCTCAGAAATCATTAATCATCGTCAAATCCTTGATAAAAACACTCATTAAATCATTTAAATAGGTTGTATAAACCCCTAGATATAACCCAAAATTTTATTAATTTCATTTAAAATTTGTTATCTGACACTATTTTGGATGCCGCCAAAGGCGCTGCCATGTGTAACGCCTTCACGGCGACCAGAAACCGTCACGCCCAAACCCTTATGACGCCATATAAAGCATGGGTTGGAGATTCGCCTATGTTTTGGACGCTGCAGGTGGCGTCGTTGCTTCCAATGCCTACAGTACGACTGGTGGCATCCAAGCCAGGGGAATTTCCTAAGTTTTTCGGACCCCCTTGGCTTGTCGTCGCAATCCGCACTCGTTCAAACCGCTCACAAAACATCTAAAATACCTTAATCTATCAAAACCCCTTGACGGAAACCGTCCGAAATGCAAACCCTAAGTTTTCTAGACAAAACCGTAAATTTCGTTTAATCTCCATATCAACACACACAACACCAAAACACATCATATTTGTCTCAAATCCAACTCATTGAAAACATAGCAACATCACCATAGCTGGTGTGCTTAACTCACACCCCCGGAAACCTCGTCAAAACCTGAGAAATTAGGTCCCAAATGTAGAGAAAGAGATGGGATTCGAAGATCTAACCATTTTAACCGAATCCCACACTCTCTTGTGCTCCAAATGATCTCCAAACCTCACCAAAACCCTAGCTTCCTAACTAATTTTCTTCCAATCTTAGAGAGGAGAGGGAAAAGGTGATGAACAATGTGATTTTGGAAATATTTATATGAGAAATCCTCATTTTATGTGTAGACCAATCCCAATGCACATTTTAATAGTTAGGATCAAATGGTCCACCTTGTATGACTTATATATGTGACTTTGAGCTCACACTTAACCTTATCCACAACCATCAAGCCAACTCTTGGGCATTCGACACCGATCCCGAACTGTTTCGCCCGTCCAATGCGTACCCTCGCGTCACTCACGTATATACGTCATTTTATATTGATTATTTAGCGTTTTTAATCATTTATTGTGTGTATATTTAACCCTCGACCTAGTGTACTAACCATTCGCCTCCCTGGTTCCCACGTCTACACACTACCCGAGGAGAATTCCCATCACGTTGTCTCGCTCAACATGTACAACATAACACACAACATTGCGATGTAAATAAGATAATTCAAACAAATACATCGCAAATATATCAAAAAGCATACAAGAACGGACAATATACCTATATCGGCGTGCTCTGACCTAACGGTGGGGTCTACGCGTATCCAAGCTAGTGTCCATGTCTGTAACCACGTGTCAAATAACGGAAAATTAGGTTTGGGCCGTTACAAAGTAGGTCCGCATTTGACAACTGATAACTAGTCCAAGTCTAGTTGCAATTGAGGGAGAGTGTTGAAGTATATAATCTCACATTTTATATATAATAAAAGTTGATGTGGTATATAAGTGGTATAGATTGGATCTTAACACAAATCAATTGTTTTTGTAAGATGGGTTCAAACCCATCTGTATACTCACATGTGTGTGTGTGGCCTAACACTTTTCAGACCTATGAATTTCTATACATTTATGTTTAATTCTCTCGTCGTATATATGATATGTATGGTTGTTGTTTGTTGATCACACAATAAAAGTAACAAATTGGTATCAAAGCCCGTGCGGATAATTTCGTGTTTGTGTTGGTTTTCTAAAACCGTAGATGTCCTGTTTTTCCAAGGCTTTACGAATTCCGCATAGGTGTGTTAACGCAAAGCCGAAAACACGTGATTTTATGTGTTTCTGTTTGGATGGGATTGGATTGGATGGGATGGGATGGGATGGGATGGGATGTTGATGGATCGACTCACAAGTAGTCTAAATAGGAAAGGAAACATTAAACGTCATGTTTATCTACATTATGATCATTCACTACGTAAATTTTTTTGTAATGACACCGATTTGATCAAAATCCGATTCATCATTATCTCATAACAAGTCAAAATCTCGAGCTTCGTGACGAGTGATACTAATTGTCAATACATTAGTTAAAAATAATTAATTTAATAAAAAAAATTAAAAAAAAAGTGATAAAAAGAGAAAAAAAGAAAACTTTGTTGTAAAATAAATTGGAACTTGCTAAGAGCTAGATAAGGAAATAGAAGACTAAGAACTTCTACTACTACAAACTACTACTACAAAGGAGAAGAGAAGAAATGAGATAGTTGGAATGAGAAGTTTTCATTCAACTTGGTGTGCTCTTACAATGAAGTTAGTATCCTTTATATAGGCCATTTGGTATGATGACAAATGTGCCTTAGCAATGTGGGACTAAAACATACACCCCATGTACATTGAAATGGTTACAAAGAACATGACAATACATGGACTATGGGAAGTACATAACTACACAATATGTTGGTGTACATGCATGGTCATCCACATTTCATAACATTCCCCCTTGGATGACGCTTGCTTAGAGATTGTGCCTCGTTAAAACTTTTACTAAGAAAAACCCTATGGGAAAAAATATAGTAAAAGAAAGAGTACACTATTCTCATAAATATTAAGATGGGTATAATATTGTTAAGATTGCCTCATTAAAAACCTTGCATGGAAAACCCAATGGGATAAAACCATAGCTAAGGGAAAAGAGTGCAATACATTAATCAATAACTCCCCTCATGTGAACATGGGTGAAACTTGTTCAGCTTTCTTTACTTGCAATGTCTTTAAGTTTACGCAAGCCAATACCATATGTAAGCCTTTTAAATGTCGTAGTTGGTAAGGCTTTTGTGAATAAATCAGCAAGATTATCACTCGATCGGATTTGCTTGACATCAATTTCACCATTCTTCAAGCTCATGCGCATAAAAGAATTTTGGTGAAATATGTTTTGTTCGTCCCCTTTATGAATCCTTCACTTAATTGTGCAATACATGCCGCATTATCTTCATATAATATGGTTGGAGAATCTTTTATTGAAGGCAATCCACATGATTCTTGTATATGTTCAATCATGTTTCTCAACCAAACACATTCACGACTTGCTTCATGAATTGCAAGTACTTGAGAATGATTGGAAGAAGTGGCAACCATAGTTTGTTTTATCGACTTCCATGATACAACAAGATTACCACAGTGAATACATATCCCGTTTGAGAACGGGCCTTATGGGATCGATAAAAATCCAAAGATCAAGATAACCTTGGAGATTCAATTTTACCCTCTCGAGTAAAATAAACCCATGTCACTTGTTCCTCGAAGATATCGAAAAATGTGTTTAACACCATTCCAATGTCTTCGAGTTGGTGAAGAGCTATATCTTGCAAGTAGGTTGACAAAGAAAAGCAATATCGGGTCTTGTACAATTTGTAAGATACATAAGTGCACCAATTGCACTTAAATATGGTACCTCCGGACAAATTAGCTCTTCATCACTTTCTTGAGGTCGAAATGGATCCTTATCCACTTCAAGTGATCTGACAACCATTGGAGAGCTCAATGGATGTGCCTTGTCCATATAGAATCTTTTTAATAATTTTTCAATATAATTTGATTGATGGACAAGTACTCCACTTGAAAAATGTTCAATTTGCAAACCAAGACAAAGTCTTGTTTTTCCAAGTTCTTTCATCTCGAATTCCTTTTTCAAGTATTCTGGATGTTCTAACGATGTCGTCGTGGTTTCCCACTATATTTAAATCATCAACATATACAACAATAATCACAAATCCCTGTTGATGATCTTTTAATGAAGACACATGGGCAAAGCGGATTATTTACATATCCTTCTTTCAAGTAAATAATTACTAAGACGTTTGTACACATTCGTCCGGATTGTTTCAACCCGTACAAAGACCTTTGTAATTTTATAGAATGCATGTTATGAGGTTTTGATTTTATTTCATCGGATATTACAAATCCATCAGGGATTTTCATATATATCTCACTGTCTAGAAATCCGTACAGATATGCTGTAACGACATCCATTAAATGCATATCAAGCCCTTCAGAGACTGCAAGGCTTATCAAGAACCGAATTGTGATTGTATCTATAACAGGAGAATATGTTTCCTCATAATCGATGCCAGGTCTTTGTGAGAAACCTTGAGCTACAAGTCTTGCTTTGTACCTTGTAACTTCATTTTTTCCGTTTCTCTTTCGTACAAATACCCATTTATATCCAACAGGCTTTACGCCATCTGGCATTTAGACAATTGGTTCAAAAACCACTCGTTTCCTTAACGAGTTTAGCTCTGCTTTGATAGCATCTTGCCATCTTTGCCAATCAGGTCTTTTTTGACATTCGTCCACCGATCGTGGTTCTAGATCATAATCATTTTCACATATTTCAAATGACACATTGAAAGCAAATATATCATCAGGAACAATTTTATTTCGATCCCAAATCTTACCAGAGTTTAAATAATTTATTGAGATCTCATTATTTTTATCTTTTTCCTCTTTTTCTAGAGGAAGTTGTTCCTCATCAGAATCAACTTGTTCTGACAAACCCTTATTAAAGGATTCTTGTGCTTTCTCAGGAGTATTTTGATTTGTATTTATTTTTACTCCCGTTTTCCTCTTTTGAGGAATTGTATCCTTTGAACCAACCGGTCTTCCACGCTTTAAGCGTTTCGTTGGTTCTTGTGCATTTTGTTGCACAGAGACATCAATTCTTGCATAAGCATTTACAGCTGGAATATGTGATTTTGTCACTTATTTTGCATCATTAAATGCATCTGGTAATTGATTTGCAATTTGTTGCAAATGAATGATCTTTTGAACTTCAAGTTCACACTGATTTGTTCGTGGATCATAATGTGATAAAGTTGATGCATTCCAAGCAATTTCGCGCCATTCCTTTTGAATTGACTTCTTATCTCCCTCTAATGGTGGAAAAATTGCTTCATCAAAGTGACAATCAGCAAAACGTGCAGTGAATAAATCCCCTGTTAAGGGTTCAAGGTATCTTATAATGGACGACGAGTTAAATCCAACATAAATCCCAAGTTTTCGTTGTGGACCCATCTTAGTTCTATTGGGAGGTGGTATAGGAACATACACTGCACAACCAAAAATTCTTAAGTGTGAAATATTTGGTTGTTGACCTAAAATGAGTTGCATGGGGAATGTTCATGGTATGCGATGAGGCCTATAACGAATGATAGATGCTTTTGCATGAAGGATCGCATGTCCCCAAACCGAAGTTGATAACTTAGTTCTCATGATTAAATGTCGGCAATTAATTGAATGCGTTTGATTAGAGATTCTCGCCAAACCATTTTGGGTATGCACATGTGGAATAGAATGTTCAATGGTAATTCCTATAGACATGCAATAATTTTTAAATGCTTGAGATTGAAATTTCGGCATTATCAAGACGGATGGTCTTGATTGGGTTGTCGTGGAATTGTGCTCTTAACTTAATGATTTGCGCTAAAAGTCTAGCAAATGCAACATTGGGTCGAAAGCAAACAAACATGTGACCACCTAGTTGATGCATCTATCAAAACCATGAAATATCTAAATGGTCCACAAGTGAGGATGAATAGGTCCACATATGTCTCCCGAATGCGTTCTAAGAAAACCGGGGATTCCACAACAATTTTACTTGGGGATGATTTAACTATCAATTTACCTTGAGAACAACTAGCACAATTATAATCACCAATTGAAAATATTTTGTGACTCCTTAAAGGATGTCCATGCGAATTATTAATTATTCTTCGCATCATTGATGATCCTGGATGATCAAGTTCGGTCATGCCATAAAATGAATGTCTTTGGATCATTAATTTTTTTATTTAAGACGACATTCGTTTCGACATGCCTTATATGAGTAAAATATAATCCAGAGGATAAAGTTCGGGAATTTTTCTAACACTTCTTTTTTCCCATTTGAAACCAATGTGACATAGAGAAATTCTCTATTATTTTCGTTCATGGTTTCAATGTGATATCCATTTTGTCGAATATCTTTAAAGCTGAGTAAATTTCTTCTGGATTTTTCAGAGTATAAGGCATTGTCAACATGAATTATTGTTTCCCTAGGCAACATAATATTTGCTCTTCCAGAGCCATTAATCAAATTGGAGATGCCAGATATTGTTTGAACATTAACATCAGCTAAGTTCAAATTGGAGAAATATTATCTGTTTTTAAGAATTGTGTGCGTTGTAGCACAATCGCCAAGGCACATATCGCTCTTATTTGGTTCATGACTTGAACACATGATTTGTTGATCCATCTGGACAAATAATGTTTGACAAATCAGAAAAAGAGTCATGATAATATTCATAATATTTTGCCTTTGATTTTAAAGGCATGGTAAAGGTCACAAAAATATTCGGGCATATATATGACAATATTTAGGCAAAATAGCCTTTCATATATGACTAAAAAAATGTCACAATTATGAGCGCTCATTGTCAATAATTATTTGCCCTTTGTAGTGGTGCACCACTTTTATTCCAAAATTTGGTGGAATTGTCAATACGACCTTTAACTGATATTTTCACCTTTTCCACGTCCATAAATTTATTGCGATCATGATCATTATATGCAACATATGCTTCTTAATTTGAAGCTGAACTAATTGGACGGGAGTGATATTATATTTATAATATCTCATCATTTTACTCAGCTACCATGAGACAAGAAATCAATCCTTAATATTTATTGGATTGACGTGCGCACTCGATATTTGTTGCAACAATAAATCGAGGCGCCACGTGACCTTCCTTTTATTGTCTCATCAGTCATATTTCCACATAGCCTCAACATAGAAGTAATTAAAATTGTGGAATTATAATTAATATTTGACTGATTAAATTTTGTAGCATGAGACGCAGCCACTCATTTTGAGCTTTTTGGAGTATTACCCTTTTGGTATGTATAACTCCATAAGGTGATGAAAATATATATAAAGTGAAATATTCACTTTTCAAATCTCCAAAGAGAAATTGACGAATGATTATGTATAACACACAGCCTTGCATAGAATTATCATGACAAGAATTATAATAAGCTAACAAAAACAAACTATGGTTGAAAAGAATTTTGAAAATAAATTTAATATAAAAGAGTTTTCCCTTTTTTATGTAAAAACATAACATATGATTAAATATATGTTCACAACTTGATTTTTAGTATGCAAAATGTATTACTTGTATGAGTTGGTGGGACAACCTCCAGGTTGGGTGGTGAGACGAAGTCTACTTAAAACCATGCCTCCTCGAACGGGATAACCCGTCTCCCTTTCAATGTTTAGCTTTACCGGGGACAAGGCTTACCCACTATCAACCCAAACTCATAACACTATTTGCAATATAAAAAATCAAGAATTGAGCATAATTAATCGTTTATAGTATAGCGAGAAAACTAGTTATGTCACATATTGACTTTTGATTTCTGATGTAAAAGATCGTACAAGACGCAACTACAGAGCATACTTTCGCAATCGGTGACGTTATAATGGTATACGAATAAAGTATGCATATAGAAGTTATGCATGTAATAAAAGGAAACAACCATGGTAATTCAGAAATAAATTTAACTTATTTAAATAACAAAAGTTATACCTTCTTAGCTTTTTTTCCTTAACAAGCCTTCTTGAACTTCAAGATCTCCTTAATGCTAGAGCAAGCTCGTGCTGATAACGTGTTGTAAAATAAATTGGAACTTGCTAAGAGCTAGATAAGGAAATAGAAGACTAAGAACTTCTACTACTACAAACTACTACTACAAAGGAGAAGAGAAGAAATGAGATAGTTGGAATGAAAAGTTTTCATTCAACTTGGTGTGCTCTTACAATGAAGTTAGTATCCTTTATATAGGCCATTTGGTATGATGACAAATGTGCCTTAGCAATGTGGGACTAAAACATACACCCCATGTACATTGAAATGGTTACAAAGAACATGACAATACATGGACTATGGGAAGTACATAACTACACAATATGTTGGTGTACATGCATGGTCATCCACACTTCATAACAAACTTATATAAAAAAAATATATTCCTAATGAAATTAATTTAATGAGAAAAAAAAGTGATAAAAAGTGAAAAAAAAAACTTATAGTATAGAAGATTATTTTTTTTAAAAAAAACCATTAATTAAAATTTTTTTGCCACAATATAGGATATATAACAAATTGGCATCTTGTAAAATAACCTACAAAATGACGATTATTGATCTAAGCAACATATACTAGAGTTTGCGAATCAATATAAACTATTTCTAAAATACTTTTGTTTGCTCCTAAAAAGAAAAAAAAAAAAAGAGATCATAATCAAAACCCAAAAGTAAAAAATCTTAATATAAAAACATTGAAAATAAAATATCTATAAAAAAGTTAAAACCTCTACTCCTAGGTTATAACTTGTTAGTTGGACAACTTGTTACACGAAACATCAGGACGAACTTCAATTTGTCTGATATCAACCATCGGCCTCGGTCCTGATCTAGCCAGCCTCAACATAGACATATGAAACATTGGGTGAATCCCCGCTAACTCTGATTGCAACTCCAAACTGTATGCCACTGTGTCGATGCGTGCCATGACCCTGAATGGTTCAATATGCCTCGATGCTAGTTTCCCCTTGATCCCAAACCTCTGACGACCTTTCCAGGGCAAAACCTTCAGATACACAAAGTCATCCATAGCATAATTCAAACCCTCAAGATACTTATCAACATACTTCCTCTGCCTATCTTGAGCTGCCTGCAATCTCAATCTAATCTGCTGAATCTTCTCTGTGTGATCAACAACAACGTTAGGCCCAATCTCTGCTACATCCTCAAGTGTTGCCCAACAAGTTAGTGACCTGCAAGGTCTACCATACAAAGCCTCAAATGGTGGCATACCAATACTCGCCTAGTAATGTTGTTGTATGCAAACTCGCGCAACGGAAAATACTCTTCCCAAAAACCTCCAAATTGCAAAATACATGCTCTAAGCATGTCCTTCAATATCTGTATCAATCTCTCTGACTGACCGTCTGTTTGAGGATGATAAGCCGTATTGAACTGTAGTCTAGTGCCAAACTGCTCGTGCATGCTCTCCCAAAGTTTCGAAGTCAACCTGGGATCTCTATAAGATACAATCGATACTAGCACTCCATGTAGCCTGACGAGTGCTACTTGGACTCATGAGTTCGGACTCCTATAGTGATTTTTAAAATTTTTTTATTTTGAAGTCATCCTCAAGCAATAAATAGCTTCAAAATAGCAACTTACAAAACTCCTTTAATATTTGTAAAAATTTTAAAAAACACCTTATGAGTCCGGACTCTAAGAGTCCAAATAGATTTTTTGTACATTCAAAAAGGAAAATGATAGTGTGGCACACCTTAAAGTCATCCTTCAAGTCGTGTACAACCAATTGAAGACTGTGCGACGCACATTAAAATATGCATGCGCGACAACATCTAGCCTTTGAGTAAATGTACGTCTTAAGTAGGCTATTCCTCTAACATAAACCTAAAAGATTTCTTAGTATTAATAGCATATATTCGCACAATAAAATTGTAAAGAAATAGTTCAGGGTTGATTTTCAATATTAAAAAGACAAATTATAGCATATATTGAAGAGACCGTATATGAAAATCAAAAGGATAAAAATATGTTAATTAATTACTTGAGACAACAAAATTGTAAACAAATAGTTAGGGTTGATTTTCAATAATAAAAAGACAAATTATGGCATATATTGAAGAGACCATTATTTTCGACCAAAAAAGAGACCATTATGCATGAGATTCTATATATAAAAATTAAAAGAAGAAAAATATATTAGTTAGTTAAAGACTTAAAGTTGAACCCACGACCTTCCTTAACCATCTCAAAACAAGACAGAAGCTATTGTATTTGATATTTCTTTTTTTTTTTTTTTTTGACTTCAACGGGATGAGTCAAACTCAGAACCTCCTCTAACCTTGCATTTTGGAAAGGGATGTCTCATCCATCTCACCAAAGATGCTTTGGCATACTATTTGATCATTACTTTGTGAATTAGTTAAAGTTGAATATATAGATGACCAATTATTTGGGTAGCCTAATGGTAAGATATCGTGTTTGAGAGCAAAATGTCATATGTTCAAACCTTCGAGGTAGCAAATGCTTCTTTCTTATAAAAAATAAGTTTTTTTTTGTCAAATTAAAAATAAAAAATAAAAAATACATAGAGAAGACTCTTCTAGCATGTTGGATACTTGGATTTATCGTTTATCCAATTAGTTAGGTTCTTAAAAAGAGAATGAGCTTTCATTTGGAAGAAAAATGGCCTACTGGTACTATTTGGGCCATGTTTGCGGTAAGAGTTGAACACCAAATTGTAGGCCTCCAAGTGCAGTTGCAGCCATGGGCCCAAGTGGAAATTAATGTGTTATGTAGATGGAGACTGTTGAATAACAAATTAACATTGGAAAGACACCTCCTTATTGGCAATTAACCTACCAAAAAATGATATTCCATTTCTCCTAATACACTCCAGTGTCCACCCACCTGAAGAAGGTCCTAGACAGTAAATGACTAGTAAGCATACTCTCAACTATTGAAGTAAAGCAATTACTCCTCTGGTCAAATAATATAACTCGTTTTACACAAAACACAGATCAAGAAAAGCATTATTATAAGTTCAAATTATATGCTTTAATTATGTGATTAACCACACCAATTCTTTATTTCATCCAATAAAAAGAGGACAAGTGTTTAATTCCAATTAAATGTTTAGAGAATTCAAAAAAAAAATTTAAGAGTTTTCTATTGAAAAAAAAAAATTTGTACTTGACAAAGGAGCTAGGATAAACATTCCTCTCCTCTTGGCTGCTAGCCCTAATCCTAAAATCATTTTTTTGAGTTTTCTCTCTTGATTTAAGATCTTGAATCATCGCCGATCTTCTCTTTTGATCGGCGGTGATTCCAATCTTCATCTCTCCGTATTTTATGTGTTCAACAAAGGGCAGATCTTTTCAGATATGAGAAGATTGGATCTACTTGTTGCGATACATCTTCCTCAACGCTCATTTTTTAATCCATGCGACTATTGGGTTGATCCTTATTTTAATTGTAATTTTTAGGTAGTTTGTCTTCCCTTTGTTGGAAGTCTTGATTTTGTCTTATCCTTGTCGGGGAAGTTTTAGCTTTTCTTCTCCTTGTTGAAAAGTTTTGCTATTCGTTATGTGGTTCTAGCGAGTGTTTGTGTATTGTAATATGTTTCAACATTGTAGTGAACATTCCCTGATTGTCAAATTGATTCAATTTCGCAATCGCATTCACAACCAAAGTAATGACAGTTCTTTTGAACAAATAGGATTAGTGAATCAATGTACTTTTTTTATTCTATGTTTGGTCTTGTACCGAGCCATTAATGATTAATGAAACTTCAATTTTTCTTCAAAAAAAAAGGAAAAAGAAATAAAAGTTTTCTAAAATCTCGAAAAGGACTTATTGTTTTTTACAAAGAGTTTTTCATATATAATGACTTATAAAAATGATGGAAGGGAGAATTTGTCAAATAGGTCTACCCTAGTGATGCTCTTTTATAGCATCAATAACTTGAAAAAATTACAAATGTCCAGTCTTTTTTCTTTTAAATTCACAAAATACAACATGTTTTCTTTTTATTTGTTAAATATGGTATTCTACCAGTGCCAGCACGGCAGGGAAGGACGCGTCCATGTGGCATCCCGAATAAACAAGAATTGCACATTCGGAGAATGCACAATTCTTGTTTTACGTTCTCAGATGAATAACGCATTCTGTTAATGCACTATTCATGTGATGGGACGCCATGTCATCCACGTGGGATAGAAAAGCAAGATATTTTTTATATTCTCTCACATATAGGCACTTTCCCTTGAGCTTATCCTCATTTAACTTGTCAAACCATTAGTTTTCGGGCATCTCGCTCGTCTATGCGCGTGCAACTCAAACCGCACGATAACCTAATTTTTCAATTCCAATCACTAGGTCGTAATTTTTCCATTAAAATTTTGTTACATTTATATCGCTCATTTACAAAAATTATCCCCCAGACTCAGTATACTCGTATTTCGCTCGTCCGGTACTCATATCGACACATTCCTCTAGGAAAATCTGACCTGTAAATCCAATGCGTTAACAAAAATGTACTCACATATTTAGACAATTAGATTTTACATTTGGGTATAAAAATACATAATACAAACATCAGACAAAAATAATATACATTGGTGTCGACTCCCAAGAATTGGACAAGTATGCCATGACGCTTGGGTCCCACAGTACGACTTTGAAATAATAGTGACACGAGTTAGGTTTTTAGGGTCGTTACAGTATCTTTAGTGAATCAAATTGTTAAAATTTTCCATGGAGTTGGTGAATCAAATTGTTGTCGTGGTCGTTGGCACTTTTTGTATCATGAATTGTTCATTATGTGTGTTTCCTTAAGACTATGTAATGGTGGAGGTGAAATGTCAATTCCATTGTGTTATTGTGTACTTGAAAAGTTTATTTGCAAGATGAATTTAATGAAATAGTGTTAGGTTTGAGGAATGCTACGCAAACATACCGAAAGGTATATTGGTGTGCGAGTCGTCCATATGCGCCTCGAGATATGTACGTGCACAAGTTTTGGTGCAAAAATAATGGGATCGCGGATTTGAGGCACTACACAGATGGCACATACACCAATGTGTGTTTTAGTGTGGTTTGAGTTGATATAGGTGTAGTATTTTCACGTAGGGGCCTAGGGTTTGCATGGATTTGCATGAGATTGCATAGGTTTAGGGTTGATAGAAACGGAGAAATCATTACGAGTTCGTAAGGCATCGGGTACAACACACCCCAACAATGATTCTGATGCTTAAGTTTGAAGTGAGTAAACATGAGTTGATAGATTACGAGTATAATGTGTTTGGAATCTCATCCACTGAGACTCTCATTACGATGACGTATAGTCATGTAATAACCCATCCATCAGGTTCGCAGTATTTTATCCTCATGTTGTTGCAAGACGAAACCCACTTCGAGTTGATGTGGTCAACTGTGTTGAATCTACCAATATCAGTGACGGTAGATTTATTTAAAATGCCAATTTCGTTGTGTTGTTGTGTACTTGAAAAATTAATTGCTAGAGGAATTCAATGAAATGGTATTGGGTTTGAGGAATGCTACACAGACATACCGAAATGCACATTGGTGTGTGAGTTGTCTATATGCACCTCGATTTAGTGTGGAACACACGCCAATGTGTATTTTAGTGTGGTTTGGGTTGATGTATGTGTAGTATTTTCAATTTAGCGGGTGAGGGTATGGTTGAGGTAAAGTTATATGAATTACTCCTTTTGGAAACGAGTTAACCATACAATTAATATTTTGTTCAAATACTCATTTTCAAAATGAGTAATTCATGTAATCAAACTGCCACGTCACACTCACCTGCCACGTCATACTATACATACTCACAATAACGCCTTTTGAAAACCCACAATAAATTACTTTTGTAATTTTAAAGAAATCATCCCTATTTGATGAATTTAAAAAAGAAAACAACATTACTTTTTTAATAACTCCCAATAATTTAAGGGTGCATGTGAATAGGGTAATATTGGTATATCCCATGGGACTAGTAGTAATTTTGCTCCAAGTGGACGTGGAAAAAAAAAGGGCATAATTTGACTGCACGGACACCACCGCTATCATCAATAACAACAATATAATCTTAAATCAAATTGAGGTTTTTAAAGTTTTTAGTTACACACATGTAGAGTCACGTGTATCATATCTCTTCATTTTCTTATGAGGAGTGGCACTCTTTCATTTATTAAGCGCAGGGACACGTCTATAGAATTTCTACCAAGGGTTGCACCCTGTAGATTTATACTTTTTGGGAATATGTAAGTATGTCATTAGGAGGATAAAGAATGACACTTAATTGTGTGTGTTTCTAAAGAGTAGAATAGTGTGAGTTCTCACTTCATCTTCTGCTTCTAGGCTGTGGATACAGACTTGCTCCATAGTGGTAGTGCGATCACTGTTGTAGGAACTCCAACGACGCTCGGTGAATCACGTAATTCATCGCGATCTGAGGTAACATTTTGTTGGAGTATATAATCCCACTTCAGATATATAATAAGAGTTGGTGTGGTATATAATTCGTACAGATTGTGTCTTAGTACAAGTCAATTGGTTTCGTGCAAGATGGACTCCAACCCCATTTATATACCCACATGTACGTGTGTGGCCCAACACTTTCCAAACCCATGAATTTTTATATGGTATCAGAGCGGAACGATCCTGAGCTCATATTTGAAGATCTGGTTAGGCTAGCGATGAAGTTTAGACCCTTTTGTTGACCTATAGCCTGTAAGAGTATGCCTATATATGTTTGTATGGACCTTTAAGAGTATGTAGCGGCCCCAAAATTTGAAGCCCGCCATGTCATACGCCGTGGACCCATAACCATACCTATACCAGCCTAGTTATGTCACACGCGTACCAAATCATCAGTCAATCCAAATTACTGCTAACTCTTCTCATATCAATTTAATAAGTTAGCTCATAGACTCACTTTCATCTATTAAACCTTAAAATAAATAGCGGAAGATTTAAATAAATCAATCAATTAGAAGAGCATTTGTCCAAATGTGGAAAACCCATTAAAGTATATCATCATCATATATATCATAGTCATGTTCAGTCTAAACATAAAAAGGACCTAAACAGGTCATATACATATCTAACTGTTGCTCAAGTCCCAAAACCCAACAGAAAACAAATAAAGTAAACAAACATATGAGGAGGGAGTAGCTGATCAATCAAAAGAAATCCTCGAGCTTGCCCTTCCCTCTACTAGTACTAGGGTTTGCACTCAACCATCACAACAAAATAGATGACGAGTCCAGAGTGAGTAATTCCAAAGAAATTCAAAGAGTAAATAATATAAATAAATGTTAGAATCAAAAGACTATTAAATAAACATGTGGAAGAAAAGAATCATGTATGTATATCCAATAACAGTGATAAATAAAGTGAGTGCACGATCTAGGTTAGACTAGCACTATACTTCGGACTATCATGCTGGCACTGCCAGTGAGTAAACTCAAACTGACTGAAATCCTTGTTGTCTGTTCAATAGCCAATGTAGACCACGATGCACTGGCATGTGAATAGGAAAAATCAGCAGTCGAGTCGATAATCCATTGACATACCCCTATAACACATGCTATGGCCTAGTATGCCACAATGCCAACGCAATAGAATAAACCCGGCAGGAGTAAACTCAACCGACCGTAAATAAATACTGAAAACTAGAGTAAATGAAACAACTTGACAAGAATTCAAATAATCCAAGTAATAAATACTCAAATGAATTTCAGTTGGGTTACTATACACCTCAAATCGTGCTCCACTAACGCCAATCCCAATGCACGCCCTATCCGCGTGTCAATTACCTGTCAATTCGATTTACAACCTGAACTCCTGATCAATCTAATCAATTTCTTAAACCTCATAAATCATTAATCAACGTCAAATCCTTGATAACTCATTAAATCATTTAAATAGGTTGTACTAGATATAACCCAAAATTTTCTTAATTTCATTTAAAATTTGTTGTCTGACACTGTTTTGGATGCCGCCAAAGGCGCTGTCGTGTGTAACACCTTCACGGCGACCAGACACCGTCACGCCCAAACCCCCATGACGCCATATAAAGCATGGGTTGGAGATTCGCCTATGTTTTGGACGCCGCAGGTGGCGTCGTTGTTTCTAATGCCTACTATGACGATGGTGGCATCCAAGCCAGGGAATTTTTGAGTTTTTCGGACCCCCTTGGCTCGTCACCGCAGTCCGCACTCGTTCAAACCACTCGCAAAACATCTAAAATACCTTAATCTATCAAAACCCCTTAACGGAAACCGTCCGAAACGCAAACCTCAAGTTTTCTCGACAAAACCGTAAATTTCGTTTGATCTCCACAGCAACAACACAACAACACCAAAACACATCATATTTGCCTCAAATCCAACTCATTGAAAACATAGCAACATCACCATAGCTGGTGTGCTTAACTCACACCCCCGGAAACCTCGTCAAAACTCGAGAAATTAGGTCTAAAATGTAGAGAAAGATGGGGTTCGAAGATCTAACCTTTTTAACTGAATCCCACGCTCTCTTATGCTCCAAATGATCTCCAAACCTCACCAAAACCCTAGCTTCCTAACTAATTTTCGTCCAAGCTTAGAGAGGAGAGGGAAAAGGTGATGAACAATGTGATTTTGGAAATATTTATGTGAGAAATCCTCATCTTATGTGTAGACCAATCCCAATGCACATTTTGATGGTTAGGATGAGGTCAAATGGTCCTCCTTGTGTGAATTATATATGTGACTTTGAGCTCACACTTAACCTTATCCACAACCATCAAGCCAACTCTCGGGTGTTCTGACACCCGGTCCCGAACTGTTTCGCCCGTCCAATGCGTACCCTCGCGTCACTCACGTATCTCCGTCATTTTATATTGATTATTTAGTGTTTTTAATCATTTATAGCGTGTATATTTAACCCTCGGCCTAGTGTATTAACCATTCGCCTCCCTGGTTCCCACGTCTACACGCTACCCGAGGTGAATTCCCATCACATTGTCTCGCTCAACATGTACAACATAACACGCAACATTGCGATGTAAATAAGATAATTCGAACAAATACATCGCAAATACATCAAAAAGCATACAAGAACGGACAATATACCTATATCGGTGTGCTCTGACCTAACGGTGGGGTCTACGTGCATCCAAGCTGGTGTCCACGCCTGTAACCACGTGTTAAATAACGAAAAATTAGGTTTGGGCCGTTACAAAGTAGGTCCACATTTGACAACTGACAACTAGTCCAAGTCTAGTTGCACTTGAGGGGGAGTGTTGAAGTATATAATCCCACATTTTATATATAATAAGAGTTGGTGTGGTATATAAGTGGTGTAGATTGGATCTTAACACAAATTAATTGGTTTTGTGTAAGATGGGTTTGGAACCCATCTGTATACTCACATGTACATGTGTAGCCCAACACTTTTCAGACCTATAGATTTCTATATATTTATGTTTAATTCTCTCGTTGTGTAAATGATACGTGTGTTTGTTGTTTGCTTATCACAGAATAAAAGTAACAAATTGGTATCAGAGGCCCTATGGATGATTTCGTGTTTGTGTTGGTTTTCTAAAACCGTAGATGTCCTGTTTTTCCAAGGCTTTACGAATTCCGCACAGGTGTGTTAACGCAAAGCCGAAAACACGTGATTTTATGTGTTTCTGTTGATTTTATGTGTTTCTGTTTGGATGGGATTGGATGGGATGGGATGGGATGTTGATGGATTGACTCACAAGTAGTCTAAATAGGAAAGGAAACATTAAACGTCATGTTTATCTACATTATGATCATTCACTACGTAAATTTTTATGTAATGACACTGATTGAGTAGATCAAAATAGCACTGATTCATCATTATCTCATAACTAGTCAAAATCTCGAGTTTCGCACACAAGTAAGACTAATTGTCAATACATTAATTAAAAATAATTAATCTAATAAAAAAATTAAAAAAAAGTGATAAAAACAGAAAAAAAGAAAACTTATATAAAAAAAATAATCCTAATGAAATTAAATTTAATGAGAAAAAAAAGTGAAAAAAAGAAAACTTATAGTATAGAAGATTATTTTTTTAAAAAAATCATTAATTAAAATTTTTTTGCCACAATATAGGATATATAAAAAATGACGATTATTGATCTAAACAACATATATCAGAGTTTGCGAATCAATATAAACCATTTCTAAAATACTTTTGTTTGCTCCTAAAAAAGAAAAAAAAAGAGATCATAATCAAAACCCAAAGGTAAAAAAATCTTAATATAAAAACATTGAAAATAAAATATCTATAAAAAAGTTAAAACCTCTACTCCTAAGTTATAACTTGTTAGTTGGACTACTTGTTACACGAAACATCAGGACGAACTTCAATTTGTCTGATATCAACCATCGGCCTCGGTCCTGATCTAGCCAGCCTCATAGACATATGAAACATTGGGTGAATCCCCGCTAACTCTGATTGCAACTCCAAACTGTATGCCACTGTGCCGACACGTGCCATGACCCTGAATGGTCCAATATACCTTAATGCTAGTTTCCCCTTGATCCCAAACCTCTGATAACCTTTCCAGGGCAAAACCTTTAGATACACCAAGTCACCCACAGCATAACTCAAACCCTCAAGATACTTATCAACATACTTCCTCTGCCTATCTTGAGCTGCCTGCAATCTCAATCTAATCTTATCAACATACTTCCCTTGCTATCTTGTTTGCCTGCTGATCTCAATCTAATATGCTGAATCTTCTTTGTGTGATCAACAACAACCTCAGGCCCAATCACTGCTATATCCTCAAGTGTTGCCCAACAAGTTAGTGACCTGCAGGGTCTACCATACAAAGCCTTAAATTGTGGCATACTAATACTTGCCTAGTAGTTGTTGTATGCAAACTCGCGCAACGGTAAATACTCTTCCCAAAAACCTCCAAACTGTAAAATACATGCTCTAAGCTGTCCTTCAATATCTGTATCAATCTCTCTGACTGTCTGTCTGTCTGAGGATGATAAGCCATACTGAACTGTAGTCTAGTGCCAAACTACTCCTGCATGCTCTCCCAAAGTTTCCCAAAGTTTTGAAGTCAACCTGGGATCTCTGTAAGATACAATCGATACTGACACTCCATGTAGCCTGACGATCTCTCGCTCGAAAATAATACTCAGCTGAGGAAACGAACACTTCATCGATATAGGGATGAAGTGTGTAGACTTCATCAACCTGTCAATCACAACCCAAACAACATCATGACGCCTCATAGTCTGCGGCAAAGCACTGACAAAATCCATCGTAACATGCTCTCATTTCAACAGTGGAATGGGCAGCGGTTGCAACAATCTAGCTAGTCTCCGGTGCTCGGCCTTGACCTGTTGACATAGATGACAAGCTCTAATATACGCACCCACGTCAGCCTTCATCTCTGGCCACCAAAATAAACGTCGCAAATCATGATACATCTTGGTCCTGCCAGGATGAACTGTATACCGTGAACGGTATGCATCCTCAAGAATACTATGGCGTAGTTTCTACACCTCAGGTATCCACAAACCTGCCCCTGTGTCTCAAGCACCCATCTGAACCACCAGACCAATCTGTGCAATCCGGATCCTGAGCTAAACAATTGAAGCGAGCAATATGTCTGCGACCTAATTCCATTAAAACTTTGTTACTACACAACCTCTCTAACAACACAACAGGAACGCGCATCTGACAACAAATATGAACATCAACAAAAGCATAAGACAAACACAACATGGTTGTAGCCTCCAACAATTCATACTCATGTGTCATCTACCGCACAGACTTTCGACTCTCAACACCGCTCCGGCCCAACACATCAGCTACTACATTCGCCTTCCAGGATGGTACTCAATCGTGAAGTTGTAGTCCTTCAGTAACTTGAGCCATCGTCTCTGTCACATATTCAAATCCCTCTGAGTGAATAGATACCTCAAGCTCTGGTGATATATGAACAACATGAACCGCTTTCCATAAAAATAATGCCTCCAAGCCTTCAGTGCAAATACGACTGCTGCAAGCTTCAAGTCGTGCACTGGATAATTCTCCTCGTAGGGTCTCAATCGCCTTGATAAGTAAGCAACTGGGTGTCCATCCTGCATCAACACGCATCCCAACCCAGTATCGAAAACATCAGTGTAGACCAAGAAGCCTCTCCCCGCCTCAGGTACTGCCAACATCGGTGCAGAAGTCAACTTCCTCTTCAACTCCTAAAATGCTTCCTCACACTCCTCAGACTACTCAAATCTGACATCTTTCTTAGTCAATCTCATCAACGGTACTGCAATCAAGGAGAAATCCTTCACGAACCGCCGGTAATAGCCCGCAAGTCCCAATAAACTATGAATGTCAAAAACTGACTCAGGTGTCCTCCAATCAATAATCGTTCGAATCTTATCACCATTAACAGATATCCCCTGACTATTGATGACGTGTCCGAGAAACTTCACCTCACTCAGCCAGAAATCACACTTGCTGAACTTGGCGTACAATCTGTGCTCCCTCAATGTCCAATAAAAAAATCTCAAAACTCTAAAAAAATACATAAAAATGACCAAATAATAGTGGGTTTTGCTCGGAAACACTTAATATTTTCGATTTCATCGAAATCTTGTACCCAAAATTCAAGATTCAAGCCTTAAATCGAAGCATTAATCCCAAAAATAAATTCACAAACAAAATAACTCAAAAAATTAAAAAAAAATAAAAAACCTCAAAATCGACACTAAAAGAGATGATGAATGCACCCACGTCGTCGAATCCATGCGGTTTTGCTCGGATTTCCTTGGATTTGGCCAATTTTTGGTAAGTGCGGTTTGAAAGAGGTGACTGGGGTACGTGGTGAGTGGGGTGAGTGGGGTATAGTTGGTAAAAAAACCTTTTTATATGAAGGGATAGTTGGGTAATTTCACAAAATTATGGTACGTTTAGCAATTAGTGGGGTATGGTGAGTAAAAACCCCTTTTATATGGAGTAGTTGGGTAATTTTACAAAACTGGAGTACGTTTAGCAATTAGTGGAGTATGGTGAGTAAAAACCCTTTTATATGGAGGGGTAGTTGAGTAATTTCGTAAAATTGAGGTATGCGAAGTAATTGATGTGGTTCTTTTAGCCGCTACCTAAAAAAGTCAATTTTTTTAAAAAGAAAAAACAATATAAACTTGACTTGCATTTATAATTAGACCCACACATTTACTGGACATGATTTGATTATCATATGATCTGGTTCATTTATATTGGGAAGGTTATGAAATAATTGGTTGAATAAAGCGTTATTTCATAATTAACGTCTTGATTTATAAAGTTCCAATCATTATATATTACGTCAGTTTTGATTACTGCCTTAATTCACTTGATTTATTTTAAAATTTTATTCATGCTAATGACATGCATTTACAAAACTATATTGACATTGTACAACAGTTCTCTTTTGTGTGTATATAATTGTATGAATATAAATCTTGATGCATAAAATAAAAGTTACCTCAGTCTTTACATGTTACATTGAAATATATTTCATGAATCCTATTTAGAGTGGGAGTTGCCCAAAATGTGGTGCAATCAATATTCAAATGTATAGTGCACTAATTAAATAGTAGTTAGAACTTTAATCTTGTGTGCATGTGATGATTAGGAGTTTAACAAATTTTCAAATCATGCGCCTTGTTTTAGTTTTTTACCTATTATTTAGATTCTTGAACCAACGGGCAGTGAGTCACAACGAACTTATAAAGTTTAGACGAGTTTGAGACGAGTTTGAGAACAAACAGAGGATTACCTAATACATGACTTGTGTTAGCTTCTTTTTTTTTTTTTAAGAAGAAATATGACTTGTGTTAGCTTAAATAAGCAGCAAAAGTGAGATGCAAGAAGCAATCCTTAGTAGCAATTGGTCTATGTACAGATATCACAATACTGTCTCAAATAATGAAAGAACGTATATTCATGAATAAAAAACGTATATACAATTTAATTAGTTCACAAAAGAAAATGTATTCCCTCCTACCAATAATATAAGTCGTTCTAGCCAAAACAACTTGGACAAAATTATAAGTCGTTTTCAAAATCTAAGAGTGTATTTATTGTCTTCTTACCCATTTTGCTCATATACAATTCAAACAATTATGATTCTTCAATTCATTTAATGTCAAAAAGACATATACGTAAATTACACTTGTAATTAAGGTTGTCTCAATTTGTGTGTGTTTTTTTGTCAAAACGACTTATATTATTGACCGTAGAGAGTATATACTAACATAGGAAAAATAATCGGGTGAGACTCTTTTGCTACCCACATTTGCTACTAATTGTTGGGTTCTATTGACTCATGCATCAAGATGTGCCGGCACATTGGAATGGAATGTCACTCTAGCATGCACATCATTTGATAGGCCTTTTTGTCAACGGAGTATAGTAGTTCTTTGATGCAAATAATTAAGCATAACGAAAGTGTTGCTTTGATATCATTGAATTCATTGTCACATTAACCTTGGGAGCCGCTTATGCATGCGTCAAGATGTGCGTGTACAGAGTTCCCAATACATAACATATGGTGTGTATATGTTGTGATGCTCACAGATAGACAGCTCCCAAGTCCAATGTGACATAGATGTGTAAGTTCGGTGATGTCAAAAAGCATTTCCTTTTAAGTATAAATGCAAATCGATCCCTCTCTATGGTCTACCCCAATATGCACATTATTATTATTATTTTTTTTGTCAAATCCAATATGCAATTGATTAGTTCTTTTAAAAGTGCATAGTTTTGATTAAAAAACACTTGGGTCGATTAATATTAAGGTTTGTTTTAATGTTAGCAAATTTCTACTATTGTCAAAGACATATTTTTGTAAAGTTTTTAATCAAAATTTAAAATCTTCAAATTCAATATGCTAAGGTTTATTTTAATGAGGCAGTAATGTTAGCAAATTTCTATCATTTCCTCCAAATATGTAAATTTTGTTATTATTACGAGCTCACGAGGAGGAAACTATGCTCAAGGCAATTTTGCATTAATTACAAGCTCACATTGCCTTGCATTAATTACAAGCACACAAAGTAATTTCAAGCTCATTGATGTATAGTGAAGTATAGGTTTTAAGATAAGAGGAACTAAAAAAATTTATATTTTTTAAGAAGCGTTATAATGATAACGTGAAGTCACACCCCAAGACATAATAGCCCACAAGAGCCATCTGTCCCCACCTCGGGATGTGGCACACACAAATTTCAGTGCATAACACGTGAGTCAAGGTCACATGGAGGGTTTTGTGGGCTAATGTGTGTTGAGATATGACTTACTCATTGTCATTATAATATTTTATTTTTAAAATCAAAGTTGTCAATAAAGTGCATATAATATAGCTGACCTCACATACAGAAATTGAAATTTACTCATTCAGATAGGAGAGATGCATCAATAAATAAAGGAAATGTACTACCAAAAAAATAAAAATAAAATATGAAGATTGTAAGTACAAGGAAACCCTAGAGAAATTTAAGAAAGAAGAAGGAATACAGAGTGATGAAAGACAAACACAAGGCAATAGAGTCCAAATTCCAAGCCAGGTTGGGGGGTCAGAAAAAGACATGAGAGCAAGCTGACTCCCCCTCTATTCCACCCACTAAAGCCAAACTTTTGAGTTACACCTCATTTGTCTTCTTTTGAACAACTTCTAGTCCGTGATCAAGCCCCTCCAAACTGCATTCAAACACGGCACACTGTTTTGACAATCACTTTTTCCTTTGTCTCTACTTCATTTTGGATCGTCTCTTCTAGAGAGACATTTCTTCAAACACGTAAATTCACCTAATTGTGCACAAACCCAAATCCCACATAGCAATATTTCTCCCAAAATAACTGTTTGTCTTTTGGTTTCGTCTGATATTTGGTGCCAACCTTATCAATTAATTTATGTTTAGACATTATTAAACCCCAAATGAGGGTTGGCCATATGGCCCTCTCAGTCTAGATTTTTCTATTTACTAATTTGAAATTGAGGCCTTACTTATAGGAAACATTCACTGCCCTAATGAACTAAAAGACCCACCAACTTTTCTACATGGTATCGCACTCGAGCGGTGTGGTGTGATGGTAACAACTCAAGCTTAAGATGTTAATCGAGGCAATGGTCTCAAGTTCGAGTTGCAATAACTATATTATGTCCTTTGACTACTTTAAAGTATTAGGAAGGCATTTCTGATCATTTCTTATGGAACTAATCAGACTTTAATCAGAAAGAGGTCGAGGCGGTTTACAGTCTTTAGAGGACTCCCACAAACATAAAAATAAAAAATAAATAAATAAATTCCACAAGGTATCAAAGCCAACGATGCCAACCAATCATTTTCAACGCAATTAAACCGTCAGACCATATAGAAAAAGACCCACCAAATTTCCAATTTGTAATTTCACTGCCCATTTCTTCAGACATCTTCAAATTCATTCCAAACTGCTGGCTTAATTTTAACCAAATTATACACTTGTTACCAACTGTGATATATGTTGGGAGACTTGGCTGGGGAAATGCGCATAAAGGTACAAACTAATGGTCTCCATGCCTATCATAAAAATAAATAAAAAATAAATAAATAAAATAAAAATAAAAATAAAAATAAAAATAAAAAAGAAAGATAGAAAAGGTCTCCATGCCTGACCCTCGTAAACATCCCCAACATTGCCTAGTTTTGACCGGTGCTTTCCACTCAAATACAATACGCCAAAAGTCTAAAGACAATCCCAGGATAAGATTATGGGACACATTTCACTCAACCAACCACCAACCCCCTAAACCCATAAAGGAACAACACAAAAAACATGTATGCTAAAGCTAATTTACGTGTTCTCTTTCAATTGAATTGACAAAGACCTAGAATAAATGGCCTAACCTAAGAGAAATATGTTTGGAAGTATCCATGCAAACAATATTTTTGATGAAATAAGTACGCAAAGATGTGTAATAGCATATATCCTTATGTTTTTTTGTTCAGGGTCAAATTAGTTAGGTTTATGTGGTGGCCAAATAGTGCGTGTGAATGGATAGAGCAAAGGGTGTGACGGAAGGCAACCAGGACACAGATTTGTTTGTGGGTTTGAATGGCATGGTTCATGTGAGAGTGGATGGGATTATGATGGTATGGATGATATTGAAATCATCATGGTGTGGCGCCATAGCTTTTATTTTTTTTTTTTTTTTTTTTTTACGAAAAATATTAGAATGACAACTCTTTATTGTGACACAACATAATTAAAACATATTGGCTCATAGGAGCCGTACATGTAGCCCTGACCCTTATGTACTAGTGAACCTAGGTTCAACATGGGGTGGGCTCTAGCCTAAAACCACAAGTTGAAAATATCCCCTATATATTACTTACATTTGTTTAAGAGAAAACATCAGATCTTCTATTAGCCCACCCCTAATTTGTCAAAGGAAAAAAACTAGCCCAACCCATCAAAAAAATGACTAATCAACCCCAATAAAAATTGAGAGAAAACGATCAAAAAGTTTGTCTATTCATTTTTTTTATGATATGTTCATCATTATTAATATTATCTTTTTCCTCAAAAATTATTTAAATCTTCTCTATCTTTTCCTAATTAAATCTTGCTAACGAGTTCAAAGTCAACTCAAGTTTGATTTTATCTTTTCTAAAAAAATTTATTTATATGTATATATAAAAAAATTTAAGCTTGTGAAGCTCTGTTTTACTAATTTCTTGTAAATATCTTTGTTGCATATTTTGACATCTTTTTGAGTTTTGTTAATATTAATCAGTTGGTACTTAATTAATTAGATTTTAATTTAATTTCATGAATTCTTCCTTACTTTTGTAAATAATTATATAGTTTTGTTAAATGATTGTTTAGTGTTATTCAATGTGTGTTATTTTTTTTAGATTCTCACGTAGTGTTCGGTGCCAATAGCATCGACTAATTCACGTTCGGGCTCTATCAAGTCATATATAGTTGGAATGTGTATTAGTTTATGAAGTAAAGTTGTTTATATCTTGGTATAGCTTCGCAAATTGAATTGTCCATTAACAACAAATTAAGCCATGCTAACTCGCTAAACTTGAAAGCTTTATTATAAAAATAAAGTCTGAGAAGTTACCTTGACTATAGCCCAGTGCACTTCAAAATCCTAGGTCCGACACTGCCCGTGTGTTATGCACTAGGATTTGTGTATTCCTACATCCTAAGGTGCGCATGGACGGATCTTGTAAGCTAATGTGTATTGTGGTGTGAAATACTCAGTTGTCATTTAAGCACTTTTTTAAAAAAAAAAGGAAGGAGACTTTTTTTCAACCATAGGAAAGGAAAGACTTTATTTTATAATAACTAAAGCACCCAACGGATATGGCGTACTAGCAACGAAGTGAGTGTTAAGGCTCTGACGACCAAGGCAGAGGTCTTGTGTTTGAGTCTTGGCAACAGCAAAATTCCTTGAGACCTATTTGGGCTGTGAAGATTGGTGCATCTGTTTAGCTCCTGCGAGACTAATCGTATATAAGTAAGTAACAAACGAATATGAATATAAGAAAAAATCATAATAGTAAAAGAATAGGGCAAGAATTTAAACAATGCGCTTCTTAAAACAAAGTTGGAAAAAAAAAAAAACCTGCTAGTGTAATTGGGAAAAAATGTGCCGTCTCTATGAAGAATAAAAATTGGCACTGTAATAATCGTACGACGTGAAAAAATTGATTCAAATTTCATAATAGCCATAGTTTATATCTTGAGTCATGAGTGGAGGTTGCAAGAATTAGTTTAAGACAAAACTGGGTCTGGAAAACCCTTGGCATAAATTAGTAACATTTGTGTTGTCTAGATTACACTATTTTTTTTGGTCAATAGTTGCATTGTATTTTCCTATCCTAAAAGGGCAAAACAATCTATTATAGCGAGAACAATAGATATTTTGATACAATGAAGCTCGGAACAAAGATCCGATACCATGCAAATGATGGTGTTGCACAATCCTTAACGGACACAACCACCTCACAAGTGGGGACAACTACTCCTCATACGAGGTAACATCCCATTAGTGGGTATAAAAAACCCTAGATCTAACCAAGAAAGAAGAAACTAGAAACAACATGACGAAACTCAAGCTACTAACAACAACCGCCACTCAAAACGTCGTTCGCCATCCCTTAAGATCGGTCGCTGACGATTGGCGCTAGGAGTGGGCACGAAACCCGAAGACCCGACTCGGGTCGGGTCACCCGACTCGGGTGGCGGGTGGTGGGTCGGGTAGAGTGGTTAAAAAAAAAGAGTCACCCGACCCGTCGGCTATCGGGTCGGGTTTCGGGTATGATCAAAGAGGACCCGACCCGACCAAATAACCTTAAGTAACTAAACCCTGCTGAGCGCTGAGTCTGCTACTCTGCTGCGTCTCTGCCTCATCGTCATCGTCATCGTCTCTGCCTCTGCCTCATCGTCATCATCATCGTCTCTGCCTCTACCTCATCGTCTTCGTCCCGCTGAGCGCTGAGCGCTGAGTCTGCTACGCTCATCGTCTGCATCTGCGTCTCTGCCTCATCGTCATCGTCTGCGTCTGCGCTCCCTCGCCTCGATCGATCATCGATCATCCCCTCTTCGTCGAGCAGAGCCTCCCTCGTTTGCGTCTGCGTCTCTGCCTCATCGTCATCGTCTGCGTCCCCTCGCCTCCCTCGCCTCGATCGATCATCGATCATCCCCTCTTCGTCGAGCAGAGCCTCCCTCGTCTGCGTCTGCGTCTCTACCTCATCGTCATCAACTGCGTCCCCTCGCCTCCCTCGCCTCGATTGATCATCGATCATCCCCTCTTCATCGATCATTAATCCCAAAGGTGTATCACAATGGCTGGTGTTTTTCAAGGAATTGAGATCTTAAACTGTGCAATTTTGAGTAGGGGCCCTGTCTGAACTCTGAAGTTGATTTTTGCTGCTATGGAGACCCGACCCGACGGTGCTGTTTTTTCATGAAACCGGGTCACCCGATGACCCGACCCGACGACCTGACCCTAAACGGGTCGGGTTTATATCTCAGTCTGCTTGCACTGTCGGAGTCGGGTTACGGGTCAGTTTTGCAAAGACCCGACATGAGTCGGGTCGTCGGGTATCGGGTCGGGTCGACCCAAACCCGACCGATGCCCACTCCTAATTGCCGCCTTATACTTGAAGGCCGCCACTTTGTCTCTTCGTCTCTCCGTCTTTCTTCCACTTAATCAAGAATCTAGGTGCCAAAATATGTATCAACTTTTTCATGAAAAAAAAAAAAAAAATGCATCAACTTTCAAGGGGTACAATATCAAAATTTTCCTATCTTCTCCTCGTCTCATATTACAAATTTACTACTAACAGTATTAGGTAAATCATTTAACTAATCTAAACTAACCTTCTGTCAAACCTATCTTAAGCTCAAATACATAAAAACAATATTTAGAGTTTGAGGGGAAAAAATGGATTTGTGAAGTAGAGGGGCACACAAGTGCACCTATTTTGTTTTGTTGTGAAACTCCCTGCCTCTTTGTCCTACTTGGCGTGGAGTAATAGCAATTGGATGGACTATGTACCCTTATGGATGAAAACAACAAAATGGTGTTTTGGAAGCATTGTGAGAGTTTTCCTTGCAATCCCCCACCTTTGAAGAAAACGACAAAACGAAAGGGTTTGTTGTTTTGTTTTGTTAGGGCATGTTTGGATGTGTTTGACAATTTGGAATCATACCAAGACTGGCCCCCTCTCCCTTATTTATTCCGCGTCCACAACACATCAAGACAAAACCCCACTCTGAGAGCAAAGAAATGGAACAAAAAACAAAAAGCAAACAAGACCCCTCCCTCTCATCCAGTACTCCTACAAGTCACATAACTAACTGACTCCCTCATCAGATTGTACTAGTTTGTGTGTTTTTGTTGACTTTTGTTTGTGATTGGTCAAAGATCAGGAGAAGTTTGGTGTGTGATGTGACAAGTGGCAGGCTGTGATGAGGAGAGAGAAGGGAAGTGAAGTTGCTTTTTTTTTTTTTTTTTTTTTTTTTTTTTTTTTGAGAAAGAAACAGAGGGCTCGTTTTCAGAGACAAATTCGATATTCTTCAAAGCTTCAAAGGCTCGAAGAGCACCAAATTAGAAACGACAATCGCTAACTTCGTTGTGGCCAGCGAATTAGTGGAAGAAATCCTTCAAAAAGAACCCTAACCGAACTCTAACAGAGCAGTTGTGGTTCAATCTCTTTGTTTGAGTTTAGGGAGTGTTTGGGGACGCAATTGGAGCAATTCGAAGAGGGCTTTTTCTGTGTTTTTGATGAATTGAAAACCCCAGTTGGGAATTTGGAGTTCGTGATCTAGGTGAGTGATTCTCACTTCTTCTCCATCACCTCACTTGCTCTGTTTCTCTGTTTTTCTATGTTTTTCTATGTATGTGTTTGTTTTCATCTTTGTTTCTACTTCTTTTTTTTTCAATTCAATGATACCCATTTTGATTTACTAACCGATTTTATGTTTCTGATTGAGTTTTGTGTGATTAGTGTCTGTTTGAGCTAATGAAATGGAGTTTTTATCTTATATTGATAGACCTGATTTTCTGACAAATTTAGTTTGAGATGGTTTAAGTTGGTTGCTTGTATAGTGGATTGATGAAAGATTGAATTTGAAAACTTGGGTAGAAGCATTTTTGGGTTTAATTCTGCTGTAGAAGTCTTAATTTGAGCTGTTTTTTTTTTATTGTCCTCAGCTTGTTTATAGGGAGGCGAAACCGATTACTTTCGAGCATTGTAGTTTTTAATGGAAAGCATGGTTCAGGAAGAGGGGCCATCGTCGGTATCTTCATCGCCGCTTCAGTTTTTCTCGTTGATGTCGCTTTCGCCTGGTTTGAATTCGCCATGGATTCGAGAGATGAAGTCGGAGGAGCGAGGATTATATCTGATCCAACTCCTCATCTCCTGTGCTACCCATGTAGCTGCAGGGAGCCTGGAGAATGCCAACATTGGCCTTGAACAAATATCTCAACTAGCCTCGCCTGATGGCGATACTATGCAGCGTATTGCTGCCTATTTCACTGAGGCTCTTGCCGACCGGATTCTTAAGGCCTGGCCGGGCCTGCATAAGGCATTGAATTCCACTAAGATAACATCAGTCTCGGAGGTAGTTCTTGTTCGAAGGATGTTTTTCGAGCTGTGCCCGTTTTTGAAGGTTGCGTTTGTGATCACGAATCAGGCGATCATAGAAGCCATGGAAGGAGAGAAGATAGTGCATATCATTGATCTTAACGCGGCGGAGCCTGCACAGTGGATTGCTCTCCTACAGGCCTTGAGTGCGCGGCCTGAAGGCCCGCCTCATTTGAGAATCTCAGGAGTGCATGAGCAGAAAGAAGTGTTGGAGCAAATGGCTTTTCGATTGACTGAAGAGGCTGAGAAATTGGACATACCGTTCCAGTTCAATCAGGTAGTCAGCAAGTTAGAGAATCTCGATTTTGAAAGTCTTCGTGTTAAAACTGGGGAAGCTGTAGCAGTCAACTCTGTTCTCCAACTACATTCCTTCTTGGCTTCCGAAGATGAGCACTTTCGCCAGAAACCATCGCCACCAATGAAGAATTTGAATTCGGCTCAGCTACACAGGGTCCTTCAGATGAACCAGAGCACATTAGGTGAATTGCTCGAGAAGGATTTGATCAACGGGTGCAGTCCAGGTCCTGACTCGGCCTCTTCATCACCTTTACTTTTTTCCAACACCGCAAAAATGGAGAGCTTCCTCACTTCTCTATGGGGCCTATCACCAAAGATCGTGGTGGTCGCTGAGCAAGAATCGAATCATAATGGTTCAACCCTGATGGAGAGGCTGTTAGAAGCACTTTACTTCTATGCAGCACTTTTTGATTGCTTGGAATCGACTGTGTCAAGAACGTCGATAGATCGGATGAAAGTGGAAAAAATGCTGTTTGGTGAGGAAATTAAGAACATCATAGCTTGTGAGGGAATTGAAAGAAAGGAGAGACATGAGAAGCTTGAGAAATGGATTCAAAGGCTTGACTTTTCGGGTTTTGGAAGGGTTCCCTTGAGTTACTATGGTCTTTTACAAGCAAGAAGATTACTGCTGAGCTATGGGTGCGATGGGTATCGGATCAAGGAAGAGAATGGCTGCGTGGTTATTTGCTGGCAGGATCGAGCCCTTTTTTCAATTTCGGCTTGGAGATGTCGGAGGTATGATTGATTGATATGATCAATTTGTGAGTTCAAGTTTGTTATGTTTTCTTTCTTCTTTGTGTAAAGGATTGAAGTTTTGTTATATCTCAAAAGCCCAAGTTTTTTATGAGTTCAGGCTTTTCCTTTTCTAAAACATTGTAAGGTGTTTTTTTATTTTTTTATTTTTTTCCTGTGTATAGTCAGTGCTTAAAGTTCATGCATTACGTTTTAAGAATTTGGAAGCTTTGTTTTTTATTCAACTCTAGTTATGTGCTCCTGCGCAATAACAGGAAATCGAATGTCATACAGTTCGATTTGCACTCCGAACTCATGTTGACTATATACTGAAGCTTTCTTGGTAACTCTTAAAATATGCTGCATTGCAAGAGTTATTTAACAAGGAATTCTAGAATTACTCTATTTTATTGATATTCTAGAATTACTTATTTTGTAGACCAAAACGCACCAGGTAGCAAGCCCAAAATCATAACCAGGCCAAACTGGAAAATGTGGTGCTGTGTAGTCTAATTTTATTTTATTTTTTTGGCTGAAAAAAAAAAGACTTTTGTCCTTTGATATGTAGTTTCAGATCTTCATACTAACTTTTAACAAAATTCACCATAAAAATCTTTAATTATCAACTTCCATAAATTTAAACGAGACAGTAAAAGTTATAGCCCTTGTTTGGTTCAGGGGGAAGTTCAAGGAAGTGAGATAACTTTTAGGGAAGTTCAACTCACCTTATTTGGTTGAATATTTTCAAAAAACTTCCCTAGAAGTTTGACCCCATCAAACTTCTCCATAAAGGGGAAGATAACTCACTTGTGTGTGTGTGTGTGTGTGTGTGTGTGGTGTTGTACCTTTATTTCTTACAATCTCTTTCAAAAAGAGTGTAAAGGCATTATGTTAATTACATTTTTATTGTTTTTAAGATGTGGAACTTCCCATGAAGTTCAAAGTTGAACCTATTGTGAAAAAGTGTAACTTTCTTGGTGGTTAACTTCCCAATAAATTAAATTAAACTTCCCTAGAAGTTGGTAAAATGAACCAAACGAGGTCATAATCATAACATACTTAGAGGATAGTTTGCAATGCATATTCTTAATGTTTCATGGAGATGGATCAATAAGATTACAACATATAGCCAAAACATCTCTAGTGAGATGGATGAGGCATAATTTGCCGAAGGCAAGGTTGGGAGAGGCCGGGGGTTTAACTCATGTGGAGCCAAAAGTGTTGGTTTCTTATAAAAAAGAAAAAAAAAAAACAAAGAAGAAAGAAGATGAAGAAGATTACGTCATTTACAAAGTTGACATGCTAAGACTTGAAAATAAGTTCTTAGGTTTTATATATTAGATTTGATATAAAATTCTTAAAGATGCCGTCAATTTTGGTTCTCTAGCATTCATGCTTTTTCAACAGGTTGAACGCAAATTAAACTAGACCAATCAGTTTGTAACTGTTAGAAACCATAAAATTTGGTCTGATTTGTTGTTTTTTAGGTCTCCACTGCTCACCCTTGTAGTATATTATGTGTCAGAAATTGATTACAAATTGAAAGGCATAAATTTATGAAATTGCTAAAAGCATCTTGAGTCTAAATCGAGCACAACCTAAGAGTTTGATCCATGTAGCCGACCTCAACTAATTTGGGATTACATCTTGTGTAGGGGCTTTGATATTCTTGCAAAACAAGTTCAGCTGATTCAATCCAAGTTTAGTTGACGGATCAGCTATTGAAATTAGAAGATACATCCTAATTATGAGAATAGACCTTAATGAAATGCTAAGATTGCTCCTTCATCAGAGAGACCAAGTACCAAAAGTTTAGAAAAGTGAGATGATAAATATTAAATAAGAAACAGTAAAGTACACCAAATAGATCATGGATTCAACATCAAGAACTAATCTTCTAAGGCAACACTAAGCCTTTGACAACTACCATTCTGACACCCAGATGAACAAGTAGTAGTAAATGTTGCAGAGACTAGTAATGCAACACAGTCACATTGTATTCAACAATCGCATCTCCTAGTGTGTTATACCAGAATGTCTTGGCCAGAGCAAATCCGCGGGCAAACCTGAAAGTTCCAGTACCTCCAACAACAGGCATCTCTCTCACGGGATGATTCACCTGGTTCCTGCCCAGAATACTTAGTGAGCTGCCATTGTACACACCATCTGTGAAGGCATAGCTCATCACCATGAGCAGACCTGAATCTTCTTGCGCTGCTACCGCATATATCCCTTGGGCTCTTCCGATGATCTTTGAATTTGGTTCAGGCCCTTCGGTCAAGGCATCGTCTGCAATCAACGTAGCACCAAACATCGAATCAGTGAAGTTCGTCGGTCCTGCTATCTGCTTTACCGTAGACTTTGAGCCGCTGACAATGTCATGGAAGTAGAAGTGCAGTTGAGTCAATTTCTCTGTTTGAGTCGTCGGTATAGTATCGCCAGAAGGTTGAATTGTGGTTTGGCCATTGATAGTGGTGGCAGAAAAGATCAAGGTGGAGAAGAGGGTGGTCAGGTAGATGGCGAGTAAGAAATTTGAAAATTTGAGAGAGGGATCCATGTTGGAATTGATTGAAACCTGTGATTCTTTTTGTGATGGAAAGAAGAGTAGAGGAGTTAGGCTTTAACAATGGTGGTGAGATGGAGTTGTTGATGTTTGGAAGTGTGGAGAGTTGCTGATCTTAAGCTCCTAAATATTGAAGTGGTTGGCCTTTGAACCGACAAAATTCGAAGACTTTTGCGATCAGGCATTAGTTTTTTAAGAGTAGTTGAACTCCTCAATTGCCTTTGCCATGTATTCCTCAAAGTAGGGTGGTTTTCAAAGGAAAAATAAATCAAGTCAAGATTTTCACAAATCTTTTTCTGTCCTCATTCTATCAAACATATATGGGTGTGGCTTCATGTTGCATTTTTGTGATCTTTTTGGGTCCTCATTCTATCAAGTCAAGATTTTCACAAATCTTTTTTTTTATTTATTATTATTTTTTTTAATTCTCATTTTTGTTTACTCTTTATATTGAATGGTTGATTTCTATGCTTTCATGATGGTGAAAGAGGCATGCCTGCATGCTCAATCAATGATATCATGAATATGCATCACATTGTGAGTCAACTTTAGCATTTTTTTATCTTACATATACATCTTTATATCAACTGCCCTTTATATAGTTTGATCAACTTCTCAGATTTGATTAACTAAATCCCCCTAAATGAAGGCCCCTAACTAGTGAACATAAAGTCTTAGTTCATGGTCTTTCATGAATAACTTTGTTTTAAGAGTAGGTGACCTTCTTTTTTTGAGATTAAAGATGACCTTCTTTTAATTGACTAACAAAGGAATGGGTCCCTTGATTAATGTCTGCCAGAAATATAAGAATGCTTTTGTTGCTTTACTAACCAAGCATGCAAAACGGTAAAAAGGCGCTGGCACAATGTCTGTTAGTCATAAAGGTTTATAACTGTAATTCTATTTGAGCATTTTTTATTTATTTATTTTTATTTTTTTATCTCTTATTATTGGGAAGGAATGATATCAATGGTTACAATATTGTTCAAGTTTCTATGCATTGCATCAAAATATATGAGAGAATTTGGTTCCAAGTATCAGGCAAGCCAGGAAGGCACCAGTGAGTGCAGTCCATGCCCCTGAACCCATTGTACATGCTTGGGTGTGCATCTTTTCTCAGCTGTGACAGTGTGGTGAAGTCTAACAAATGGACAGGCTTGGAGATGGTGCTCAGCACTTCATTCACAACTTGTGTTGCAAACACTGACCCACCTGGGTAGGTTGAGCCCATCAGTGGCTCTGTCTGTCTCAAGCAGTTCTTCTCTCCTGGTTCATTCCAATCACTCCCACTGTTTTCAAGCGCATTACACCCAAAGAACAATTTAATCAGTGAAACCTCTCTACAATGTCTCAAGTTCGGACACTAGTTTGATATGTCACCACCTCTATATGATCTTAGGGTTTAAAAGTACTCCCGACGGATGAATACTATAAAAACTTACTTGTAATGAGAAGGGGAAATGCCTTGGAAGAACACCTTGGTCTTCTCCGGATCAACATCGGAGTCGACCCATTTTGCCCATGCCGTCAACCCTTTCCGAAACGCCTCAATTCGGTTCATGTCTTTGTATATCTTGTCTCCCTCTTGAATGAAATCCCATCTGCAAGACCATGTGAAGAGACTTGTTAGACTATGTATATGTCTCTACATATATACTAGGTGAGTTTCAAAGAGTTCCTACGGCTGCTTCGGACCCCTTCGCCCCCACCATAGCCAAGTATTGAAAATGAGAATGTCCATATCCTTCCACACCGCGCCGTTCTTTACAGAGTCGAGTTTCAGGACCCTTCCAACTTGCTCTGCTTCAATGTCTACTAGGTAGTTAGAATGAAATAGCATCACAGAAACTCCATACTCCTGCAGTAATGTTTGACATAAAACAATGTGAGTGATATATGTTGAGATTTTTTTATTTTTTTTTATTTTTTATCACCAGTGAAATATGTTGATTGTTTGATACTTTTTCTCAACATGGATTAAAGCCCATGGGCCTTTAATAGGGGTTCAATTACATGCCTGCTGCTGCTTCCATGATCAAAAAGTTTGATTTTATTAGTCATCCACATCATCATCATCATCATCATCATCAATGTATTGATTGTAAATATTGGGCAAGTTGTATCAGAAATAAAAAATATATTGGGCACGTTGTACCAAAAAAAAAAAAAAAATATTGGGCAAGTCCAACAAATGACGCAAATTTGGGTTGTTATGCAAGAAAAGCCCCTTATAAAACACATACTTGTTGACGTCCCTTCAATGAACAATGTGATGTGTGCACTCACACACGGCAAAAATCAAGGACAACACCAAGTACATGTCATTTTTTGTTTTTTGATTATAAAAGCATTTTCCTTCCTATAATGGATCAGACTAATAACATACAGTATACAATACTTAAATCCTACTACATAATTACTTTTCATGCTTCAGACTCTATCTAAACATTATATATTGTTTTGATATAATGGTTGGGATGTAAATATGTAATAGTTGTTCACCTAATGACTCAAGCCTAGCTAATTGAATTGAGGGGTTCAATTTTTTTTTTTAGGAGGCATATCTATTGTAGACATGCATGCCTACTTTAAAATAGTTCAGAGTAATCTTGATATTTGTTTTAAATTTATTTCAACTCAAACTCATATTTTAAGAGAGTTTAGTGTTTATGTGGTAGTTGCTTTTTGAAAATTTTAAGAGATTTTGTTAAGTAATTAAAAAAGAAAATTACAAATCTTAGCAAAATCTTAATTTATCCAAAAGAAAAAATTATCACAAAACACCAAATTTTTTAAAAAAAAGTTGAGATATAATTGAAAATAAAAAATTTGGATCACTCTTAGAAAATTCAAAGTTAGAGATTATTTTTAAAAAAAATACAAAGTTTGAGGTATTCCCACAATTTACCCAAAAGAATGCAACCAATGATATGTAATCAATCTAATTCTAATGTGGGATCACGTGGGGCAAAAGTGAGTACCACGTGATTTAATCAAGTGGTGGGCCTTACCTGGAATTGGACGGTGGAGGTTGAGTTATCAGACTTAGTGGTGATGTTTGATTGGGGAGCAGCAGCATGAAGAAGGCAAACAAGTGATTGCCAGTTGTTGAGGCTTAAAGAGTCTCCTACGTACATTATCTTTTTCCCTTCAAACTCCTCAAGAACTCCTCACCGTTAAACCTGCACGAACCTTCCTTTATAAACATCAAATGGTACTCCAATTGAGAAAGGTAAGAGCATCTTGTAAATGTGAACAGTGAGCGTTAATTATTAATGTGGAGAGGATATCTATCTTATGTGGCACAAATAATTATTGAATTTAAAATAGATTTTCTATGGTATATGTGAATTTATGGCTCAATTGATGAGGTAGCATATCTTTTTTATAATTTTATTAATTAAAATGTAAAAATAAAAATCTAAATAAATAAATAAATATTTTAAAAGACCGATTATTCAATGTGGATGCAATTTGAATGGATGCAATTTCAAAATAGACACGATATTCAAAATGCACATTTAATTGGAGATGTTCTTTTAACTCTAATGTGTATTTTGTTCTAAGTGGATCCACATTCCATTGGAGATGTTCTAAGAGCACATATATATATATATAGGGTACTACTACCATAAAAATCAAATATATACTCATGTCATGGTTCTATTTACAACTATTGGATTCTAATTGAATTGACATTTGACAACAAGTCCATAAAAATAGAAGAATAATTTGAAAACTTTTTTTGTTTTTTTTTAAAAAAAATTGCATATATATATAGATTATGGTAGTTTATTATGTAATTAAGAAGTCACCAAATTAAAATTAAAGGAGAGGTAAAGTTACTTAAATGTATTTAGTGACCAAAATATTATAAAATTAAATCTCGATATTCAACTTCAAATATATTGATTTTTCTCAGGTCATAAAGTTGGGACACTAGATTGATTCTTATAAGAGTAATCGAGCTTAAGTTAGGAGGGGGGAGAAAAGAACAAAAAAAAAAAAAATAAAAATAAAAGAAAAAACGAATACCCACGAATTCCCACGAATATCAAAAAATTATATAATTTACATAATTAAGAAGGTTTTCAATTGACTTCTATATAAGCACAGGAGAACTTTAAAGAAAAATTCCTCATTGAGCGGTACTAAATCAAATCAAATCTAATTAATCAGATTCTTACCCAATAGACTGTATATATGCACAAATCTTTACCCTTCAATGATTTTAATAAAAATTTAATTATTTTATTAATTGGTTTAGATTTTGCCACAAATTAATCTTTTCTCTTCACTGCTTTTCATGAACTCAATTTTTTTTTTTTTTTTTTTTTTTTGAAGAGATGAACTCAATTTTTGTTATGCATTTCAAAGAGTACAATCTAGTTCTAATTCATTGGCACTACTATTACAAATTTCAATGTTCATCAATAAATCAATCTCTATCTCCCTAACAACAACAACTGAAATAAAGAAAAACAAAAGAAAGTATCAATATGGCTTGCCTTGGAATGTTGCAGTTCTGGGGTTGCCATCTATACTTGAGGTACTTTGAATCAGGCCGCCCATACTTCTTACAATCGAATTCCTTGCGAATAAATGGACATGCCGACGAATCGTAAAGCGGGTAGGATTCGTCGTAGATCCAGCTCCCCTTAAACACATTGCATAAGTAGTTCCTTAATCCTCCTCCTATAAATAGAGACGGCCGAGACGACAATGACAATAATGGTACAAACTTTCTTTCATTGTAGTACTCCTTGTTATCTGCAATGGCCACATGAAGAACAAGAGAAAGAAGAAACAAAGCAACAAGAGATATTCTTGAGAGGCCCATATGATCGATATCTTGCTTTTGAAATTGAAAACAGGAGAACACAAAAATAGAATTTAAATGGCGGCCTAGGCTGGCAGTGTGAGTCTACAAAACAGAAAAAACAATGAAAGTAACAAAATTCTCAAATTGGAAATCCTTCTGTGTATCTTCTTAGATATGCTTCACGATTTGTATGTGCGTATCTTGATGCATATCTGATGGGCCCATCTTCTGTTACTTGTCAAAACAGGGATCAACTCAGCGCAAAATCTCTTGGGCAGTTACGTCATGCAGTAACTGAACTTCGCCACGTGAGTTGAGAGGTGGATAAACTAAGTAACACAAGGTTGTATGAGATCGGTTGATCAGTTATTAATGATTGTCATCTGGCACATTCTATGTGTGGGCCCAAGGAGAACGGATCACATGGGACAGTGTGTGGGGACCCACTCGTCGCGGCTGAGTCACATGTGATCACTCTGATGTCAATGTTAACTTGTGATTAGGGATGCACACAAATTGCACCAATCCGCAGATTCAATCAATTGAGATCAATTATTACTAATTGAATTAATTTTTTGATCCTTTGAACTGAAATGGATTGAAAACTCACTAATCTAACTGGACTGAACTGGATTGAAAACTCTGGACTTGATCGGATTGTAGATCCTACATTAAAAAATTGCGGATCCAATTCGATCCAATTCATTTAGCACATCAACACATATACATATCTACTCATATGTACTATAGTATCTCAAAAAATCAATTTAAACTATCAACTCTAAATTATAATATCTAAAAGACTATGCTTATGTTAACTATTTTATTACGCTTTCGACCTTTTTTGTGGAGTTGCATATTGTAATGTGCACTTTTTTTTGTGCATTTGTGAGGGTGTATGATGCAAATTTATGGATGACATATTAATTATGTAGGAACTTACATTTTAAAGGTTATTGTGATGATAAGTTTGTGGGAAATATGTTATATATAGATTTATGGGATGTATGTTGTAAATTTGTCATTCATGATATATATGATTTTTGTGATTCATTTGTTAAAGTTTAATTTCATGAATCTTTGGATAGGAAAACATCAATTCGTGGAACTTGATCCAGTCCAGTCCAGTCCACATTTTCAAATTGGATTGAATTGGATTGATGAATTATTTGGACCAGATTGGACTATAATTTTTCAATCCGCAATAATTGGATTGGATTGGATTGCGAATTGACCTTAATTAGACTGGATCCAATCCGTGTGTACACCTACTTGTGATGCTAATCTTCAAAATTTTCTCTCTTTTTATTAGGAACATCGAATAAGTCATGAGTTGAGCCCGGATAAGGGCACCCCACCTTTTACTTATGGCACATCAACAAAAAAGTTTGACTTAAAAAAAGTTTTATTCTACTGTAAAATGACATTTTATGCCCCTTTACTGCTATTAGTGCACCATACTACCTTTTTCCTTTCATTTGTACACCACACCATCATTCCTCTGTATACTTCTTCTTGTGATTTGTAGAGCATCATCGAGTGGCTTGGCCTTGCAAGTCTGAGTCTCTTGTTGGAGAGTCGCTCTGAGCCCATCGAACATTTAGTTGGAGAGTCGATCAAATCATGTTGAACATTTGATTAGAGAGTCGGGTTAAAACCCTACCAAACCTTTAGATCGACAGTTGTCAACCAAATCTCACAAAAAAAGTTTAGTTGAACAACACCGAACCTAAAAGATAAGGCTCGTCCATATATCGTCAAACCTAAAATAGATGTCTCGATTAAGGTTTTGGAGTTGGATGTTTTAGTTGAGATAAATGAGTATTTTGATAAAAATATAGGATGCCCTCATAAATTGAAATGTGAATTTGGAGTACCACGCATAATTAGGGCATACAAAATACACGGTGGGTGCCCTTAACCGGGCTTAAAATTTAATGACTTCATATGTCCAAGGTGGCTTATCGATAGATACAAAATGTTACTTTGATGGAGTAGAACTCACGATCTCTTTAAAATTTTGTCTTTTAACAAGTGATGTCAAATTCATATCATCATGTATGCTTATAGGAGCTCTCATACCTATTATTAATTGTTCACTTTAGTTTTATAGAGATTGTAACTTCAAAAATTCTGACTTTTCAAATTGTTTTTTTTAGGTAGTTCATGTCTTCTATAGAATATAAGCCTCTCTCCTACCAAAAAAAAAAATATAAGCCTCTCAAGTGAGATAGTAAAAACGTCATTTATCAAAAAGATAAAAGATTGTGGTTCGATTCTTATTAAAGATAAAAATAAATAAATAAATCAGAAGTAATCCAATCAATATCAAATACAATAAATAAGCTGATGACAAGATTAATCGTTTTATTTAATAACCACTCGTTCCTCACTACTTCATATATAGTATGCCAATAATTGCCCTCCGATGCGATAAGCATATTTGAATTTAGTAAGAAAAACAATTGAACACGGAAGTCAATCGCGATGATATTCAGTTTTGCACGTAAGTACGTCTGCATAAAAGACCATTCATCTGGGCCTTTTTAGCCCCATTCTAATAAAAAAAAACAAGACCATTCATCCGAGAGCAATTAAACCCTAAATCCTAAAATAAAATAAAATTGTGCAATTAAACATCCATCTCGAGAGCACAAAAAAAGACCACCCGTCTCGATTTTTTTTTTTTTTGAAGAGAAATAAAAAATTTATTAATCATTTATAGCTTAATACATGACCAGATGTAGAATCAAGTACATTGATTCGCTAATTCTATTTATGCAAAAAACTGTCATTATTAATTTGACTTTTTTTTTAAATTGAAATAGTTTGACAATCATGAACAACTCTCTACAACGTTGAAACTCATGATAATATACAAAAATACTAGAACTACAAAACGAATAATAAAACTTCCCAACAAGGAGAAGACTTAAAATTTTCCAATAAAGAGAAAACAAATCAAAGACTTTCAACTAGGGAAGAAAACTAACTATAAAATAATAACTGAAGACAAATCAATCTAACGCGTCGCACAAATCCACGTAACAAGGATGGACCAATCTTTACAAATCCGATTAGATTTGTTGTTTATTGAATGAATAAATAGCAAAAAGATTTGTTGTTTATTGAATGAATAAATAGCAAAAAGGATTTGATTGGAACCACCGCAGATCGTAGAGATGATTGACAGTGGTTCAATAACAAAATCACAAAAGTAATTGAATCAAAAGAAAATTTTAGGGTTTTGGGGAGAAGGAGAGGTGGCTCTTGTTATTCATTCGTATTCACTTTTCTTAGATAGAATTTCTTTTTGTCAATATATTTTTGTATTGGATGACTCTAGTTTAATGTGTGTCATACATTAAAGAAAACTCGCAAGAGTATTGTAACTTAATTTGGCTAAGGTCGGGAAATCGTAGTTCGATTCTCACTAAAAAAAAAAAAAAAAAAAAAAAAAAAAAAAAAAACTTAATTTGGCTGAGGTAGAGGTGGTGGGCTCAATTTTTGGCAACTATACATTATATTCCTTTTTCATTTTCTCTCAAATTACGGGTATGGCCAACTTGGCTAACTACCATAAGATTAATTGAATCAAAGTAGGAAGAGGCTGAAAAAGGTCGAACACATGATACATGGTTAAGGGTGTACACAAATATAGTAATCTGCGAATCAAATTCTATTCGATCTGATTATTGTGAATTGGATCGAATTTTATAACTAGTTAGATCTGATTAAATTGCAAAAATGTCATTCTACACAGATCGGATCGACTTGCGGATTTTAGATGTGCAATCCACGGATCCAATTCGATTCGATCTGCATTATTATGTTGATGTAGATCTAGCCTTATAGATACATCTAGTTCTTTGTAGTTGTTTTGTGACTTTTGTCTACCTATATTTGATCTTAATTTTTGTTGTATTACTTAGTTTTTGAACTCCAACTTTTAATTTTTCAGTCCTAATTTTAGTTTGGTCATATAATTTTTGTATTAAGTTGAATTAAGTCTAATTAATTTGTTATATGGTTTCAAAAAAAGTCTAATTTGTTGTATAATCATGCACTTTGTTTTATCTTATTTAATAATTATAGAATTATCCTTAAACAATGTGCATATATATATATATATATATATATATATATATATATATATAATATACTAGTCATTGAGGGCACATGCTCTGCACGTGAGGCAAATATATTATTTTTCTTGTAATGTATTGATTTGAAATTAAACCTTTTCCAAGTCAAAAAAAAAAAGAAATTAAACCTTTTCCCTCCTCCTTTTTCGAGTTTGGGACTGGCAATGAATATTGCTTTTTATTGGTAGAGTTAAAAAAGGATGTTAGTAAATTTCTTAACATACCAAAAATTTGATAATAAAAAATACAACAAAATAAAGGTAGCAAAAACAAATACAGAACCATGAAAGTAGAGTCATTGAAAACTATAACGTGTGGTACTAATTTAACAAAAATTAGACCTATTAATTTGAATGACGTCTTTATAAACTACATTCCTAGTTTATATGCCTATGGTTTTATTTAGTTTTCCATTTTTAACTAAGATCTTTGTTGACCTCTCGATACTCCTCTAGATGAGGCCACGTATAACTGGCCATGATATAAACATTTTCTAGTAAGTATATTCCATTTATCTCTCACTATTATCTCTTTATAAATTTGTTTTCTCCATCTCTATATATATTTTTCTCTCTACATCTTGTATTTTCTCTTTGTAAATCTTTTTTTTTTTTTTGGTAGAAGTTTATTTATAATAAAAACCGATTTCCTATTAAAAGGGGGGGGTTTTTTTTTTAGCACTTTAGAGCATCTCCATTGACACGTGATAAAAAAATTCAAAAAAAAAAAGATTTATATAATAATTTTCTAAAAACTATTTATTGATACCATATATAAATATACATATATGGTGTGTGACAACAAATTAGGTAGAGAAGAAAAATTGATAAAAGTGACTTGCGATATGATTCATTATTGCGGATGGGTACGTTGTCGAAACGAGCCATCTATATGGCTATGTTTTTAGTATGTCCACTGTTTTTGTTACTAATTTAGCGAAAAAAGGTACGGTAGCTTTAATGTCAAAATTGAAAGAATAAAAGAAAATATAATTCATATTATTTTTTTTTTAAGAGTATAATTCATGTTCTTAGAAAAAAAATAAAATGTAATTCATCAACCACTATTAAACAAAAATTAATTAATTAATTAATTAATAAGTTATACAAATCTCCACAAATCAAGCAATAACTAACTTATTACTTCGAATCACTTCCAAAAGAAAATGAAAAAAGAAATCAGTCTGATTGATTACATCCTGATGGGCACCTGGAATTATTTACGAAAAAAAGTGAGATAAAAGTAGAGGAAACAACAAAATTGAGTTACATACATCCTAATTTTAATTGATCCCCCTATTTCATGAATCTAGGATTTGCATCCTTTATATATAAAAGTTGAAGCTAAGAGAAATTTATCAAGCTCTCTCCTTTCACAATTTCATTTTTTTATTTTTCTCATTTTTTCTATTTTTTGTTATTTATTTCTTTGTATTATTGGTTGTCTTAGGATATATTCATCCCCTCAATTTTTTGGACAATGAAAAGTTCAACTAGCTTATATTCATTCCTCCAATTTCTTAGACAACGAAAAATCCAACTAGCTTATATTCATCTTTCCAATTTCTTGGAGAACAAAAAATCCAACTAGCTTGCAAAAAACGAAGAGACCATTACGATTAAGAGCGACGCATATAAATTCGGGTTTTCATTAGCTCAAACACCCAACCTTCACTCAAACCCCACAATTTTTGATCTCCCTCAATTCTCCATTTGGTATGTCCAACTCTAACTTCAGTTCTTCTTCTTCATCAAATCTAATTTCTTAGATCCAATTGGACAACAGTAATAGCACAAATCTGTTCAAGGCTTGGAATCTCAACGAACTGGTGAAGAATTGATACATCTGAGATCCTTTTATGTGAGTGGCTAGCTATGGGGTAAGAGACAACTTGGCGTGTTGGTACCTTTTGTTTTTATTGTTGGTTTGTTGGGGTATCTCTGAATTTTTGGTTTTTGATGGCGGGTTTTTTTTTGCGAATCATTCTCTACATATTTTCTTTTGCTTACATCAATTACTGTAACAATTAAATATTAATTGAGGGTTGGGGTAGATATGTGGAGGGTGACTTTTATGAGATTCTTTTTTAAGTGGGCTAAGATGGGTGGTAACAAAACTCACAACTGCGATCTTCCAAAACTTTGGTTTTGTTTTCTAACGAGATGAATTTTTTTTTTGCATAGTATAACAAATGGGACTTTTGTAAGTAGATAGGTAAGATTATTTTTGTTTTCCCATTCTTTTTGTACATGTATTTTTTGACATATTAATGAAATTTTTTTATCCAAAAAAAAACACAAATCTATTTAGATCAATCTTCATCTTCGATTCAAATCACCCTAAACCTAATTAATCTCATTCTTATTGTATATTTTATTTATAAGAAATATGAGTTGATTATTGTGAATTGTAATCCAAATTATAAAAATATTACAATATGTTCATGTAAATTAATTTATTAATTTTTTAAAAAAAATTAATAATCCTACACAAATCACAGGAAATCGACTAATTTCACTATAATAAAGATAGAAGTAATGGAACGCTTACAACGCTAGTGCCGTACCAAGTTTTAAGAATCCAACAGAATTTTTTTTTTTTTTTTTTTTTTTTTTTTAAAAGAATCCAACCCTACTTAACTCCAAACATACTTGAGACATATCTTTATCTTCCATCTCTATCCAACATCTTAACCACCAAAATCTTCTTGGTATTCTTCCCCCTGTACCCTCGATCTCCTCTTCTCGGTTGCATTCAACAACCTCATGTTGTTCTCCGATGCAGGCAACAACCCATTGTTTTCTGCTACACACAACAACACATAAAAATCCAAAACAAATAACTTAATTTATAAAAAATCCCCCAAGTAATCACAGTAGTCATAAGTTTGTGGGGGGTATTTTTTTTTTGTCAATCATTTTTTGGTAGTTTATGTTTCTACCAAAAAAAAAAAAAGTAGTTATGTGATTATGTGTTCTAATGATATCTTGTGCAATAGTGATAAGTTATTTTAATATTTTTTAGAAATGATTGATAAGTTTCTACCAAAAAAATTAGTGATAAGTTGAATGACCTTCTATGAAATCCCACGTGGCGCCATGTAAGCAGTGTGGCTGAATTTTTTTTTGAGAAAGTGATCGGAGTGATTTGTATGAAACCTTTTTATAAAGTTGAGTGATATATTTAGACAAACTTGAGTTTAATGACCAAAGTATTACAAATTATAAAGTTGGATGACTATCTGTGAAATTAACCAGCACAACGACACACCTTTTTGCTTTTTTTTATTCTATTCTGAGCTAAATTAATTGTTTTGTTCTTTTATCTACTTTTTGGTGAGATTTTATTCTGTTTTTCCGCTTTAACAAATATATAATTTACTAACTTAACTGACTAATCTATTACATTGGCATTGTCAAGTTCCATATGAGGGGGATTTCAACCCAATTTTTTCTACTGACTGGACTCAAATTCAAGATCTACCTGAAGGGGAATTGAATCCCTGACATTTGAATTAACCATTTGTTGGTTACTTTATATTCTGGTTATAAAATCACACATAATTTTAATTAGTTGCATTTTACCTACAGTGTATTGTTGCAAATTCGGATCCACTAATTGCTCACCTTTTTTTTAAAGGTGATTTGCTCACTTGTTCATTAAGGTTGGATGTTCGAACCTTCTAAAATTACAAGATACATTTATAGGCTTGAGTGTGTCTGTTATAAAATAGTCAAGAGTCATCTATAACAGTACCATAGAAAAAAAAATGAAAGTAACTTTTCAATTTTTGTATTGTTGCAAATTGGAATCTTCCTCTTCTTATGCATTCCCTCTTCTTAGTTGAGTGGTCCTTGAGTTTTTCTTCTCGTTGGGAGGTTTTTTTTAACTTGCTCGTGAATTTTCTCTCCTAAATTACTTTGGGAGGTTTTATTACGTTTGATCTGTCGATCTAGCGGTCCTCTTTGGAAGATTGATCTTGTGAGAGGTTCTTGTTTGATAAAAGTTAAGTTCTTTCTTTTGTGGAGATATTTGCATTAAAGGTGATTTTTTCAGAGAAGCAAGAAACAAACATGTCATGGCAGTGACACTTAGGGACGAATCAACAAAGAAAGTCCAAAATCGATGTGAAGGCAACAATTCTTAGGCTTTGATTGAGGTAACTAATTAGGAGTTTCTTAAAATTAATAACCAGATGGTGGAATGAAAGCAAGAGTTTTTAGGCTTTGATTGAGGTAACTGATTAGGAGGGCGAAAAGGTAACTCCTTTGATTGTGGCGATGACAGAGGGTACCCATGATTTTAGGAGGACGGGAATAGCGCTTCTATAGAAGGCAAAGCTAAATGAAGTTTGACTCCTCTAAATATGGCGATGACGTATCTGGGCAAAAAAGGTAATTCCTCTGATTGTGGCGACGACGGACGACGGAGGATGTTCATGATTTTAGGATGCGGGAATAGCGACATCTATGGAAGGCAACAACTCAGTTGGGGAAGTGAAGATCAACTAATATAGCACCATACAAAAAATGGAAAATACAATGTTGAAATCAGGTTACTACATTGCTCAATCATTGAACCAGAGAGGTTTACCTCGCTGTGTGAAGGAAACTAGGCTCATATCTGGAAAATGAAGGTACCATCAAAGGTCAAACGTTTTGCATGGCAAGCACTACGAGGATGTCTTCCTTTCAAATCCAAGTTGATTGAGAAGGGTGTTCAACTAGATCCATTATGTGTTTGTTGCAGAGAGGAAACTGAGTCACTGGAGCATCTCTTGTTTCAGTGCAGGGAGATTGAAGGCTCGAATGAATGAGCAAATCTTCACTATGATGGATCAGTTTAATATGAAGGAATGGTTTGCACAGCTTAATGACCAAGTAGACCCCTTGGAAGCTACAAAGATATGGATTACTCTATGGGCAAAATGGAACTATAAGAACAATGTTTTTGTGGCGAAATAGGTCCTAGCCTGTAATGTTGGAGATCCAAGCAAGCATTGATGTAACGGCCCGATTTTCAATGGCCGTTATTGATGAGGAAATTGCGGACGTGGACGCCAGCGGGGACGTTCGTGGGTCCTATAGTGAAGACAGAGCACGTCCGGATAGGGTTTACAGTTCGTTTTATGTGCTCTGGTGGTGAAGTTGCGATGTATAGGTCCAAATTAGTTAAATGGCATCGCAATATGTGTGTTTATATTGTTCATTAACGAGTGAGGGGTGTAATGCGGTTTCGCCGCTGACGGGTGCATAGCGCGCGGGCCAGGAGCGGTGAATAGTTAATACACTAGGACGGGGGACTAGGTACACCCAATAAATAATAAAATTCATTAAATAATTCATTATAAATGATGTTGAGACGGTCGGTACAATCGTTTGCATAAGAACGCACCGGGCGAGGTTCGAAGTCGGGTATTGGAACGCCCGGGAGAACAAATAATTGGTGCCATTTGAATAAGACAAGGAAAGGGGTATGAGGTCAATTTTGGCATTTTATGGGACTATTTGACTTCATCTTGGCCCTTAAAACAAATCTTGAGATGTGTATTTGATTTGAGATGAAATGATGTATATATAAGTGTGATTTTTACATTTTTGGTCATTTTCTCTCTTCTCTTCTCTCTCTCTTGGACGAAAATGGAAGGAAGAAAGAGGGTTTGAGGTGTTTATTTGAGGATTTGAAGGCTTTGTGAGTAGGGAATCAACAAACCAAGGTTAGATCCTCAATCATCTCTAATTGCTCTATGATTTGATACCATTTTTGTGATTTTGATGAATGGGTTTGAAAATGGTAATTTTTCGTTTAAATGGTGTAATGGAGGTCATTGACGTTTTATGGAAGTATGGGAATTAAATTTATGGGTTATGAGGTGTTTGGAGAGTCAAAATGTTAAATTTAGAAATTTCTGGACAGCGAGCAATTAGCGCGCTAATCACGCTGATTGAAGACGATAATGAACAGTGATTGAGATTTATTAGCGCGCTAATTGATCTCATTCGCGCTAATTGTTTACTGGACTCTCAAAAATTGGAAAATGAGTCAAACTAACATTATGAACCCATTAATTGATCATTAACCCTCATAAATGAATTCCAGGAGTCTCGGAATAGTAATTGGAGTCGAGAATTTGGAGGAATCGGACTGGGGTTTGCTTTTCGGGTAGTCGGAGTGCGGTATAGGTGCGTAAACCCCAACAGAAACACATCTGGAGTATTTAATTCTTTAAATTCTTGCGTTTATTATTCTTGAAATTCATATTCATTGTGATCATGTGTTGGTCTGGTTATTGGTTGGTGTTGGATTTGTTTTCACTATCAAAGTTTATTCGGGACGATTATGGCACGTGATCAAGCATGCTAGATTGTAGCACGTGTACTTGCGCCGCCGGTGGATTGTAACCCAAGCCGCGGGGTGCACGTGTTCGGTGGGTTTGTGATTTGTTCCGGTCACCGTTAATAGTTCGGATGTGGTTTAGACTTGATGTGCTCAGTCGGGGTCATCCGAATTTACGAAGTATGATCTAGTATGTGAGATTGCGTTCTACTTTTGTCTGGTTTTATCGTAATTATTGTGGAGCATATTGTTAACATTATGATTATTCGTTGATCATCTTGCATGCTTGTTACCTACACATGCAGGGTTTTATGGCTGCTCATACTCTTTGCATGTGTAGCTAACGTTAGTTATTGGCTTCTGAATCTGTTTATTATTTACTCGATGGTTTTCTTTGGGAGTTTACTCACTGGACTCGTCATCATATGTGTTGGGTGATTTGAGTGCAGGATTTGATATGTGAAGGGGCAAGGAGACACTTGAAGATTATTTGTGACTGATGACGGGGTCTACTTCCCTTATACGTCTGGTTGTTTGTATGTATGTATTTATTTGTTTTATGCTAGGTTTGGGATTTGAGAGATAGATTGCATATTTTTGATATTTTGAGGATCCCAGATAATATGTGTATGATGTACATTTGGTATGGTTTCCACTTAGGTATTATGCTCATAAAATTCAGGTTAAGTCTTTATGTTGTTCATAAAATCTTCCGCTGCGTAATTTATGGTTAAATGATATTAAAGGAACAACAGTTAACTCATAACATCAAGGTTAACTGGAAATTGATTAATAATGGATAACTGGGCGTGGGACACAACTGGCGGTGACGTGGTCAGTTGTGGGCCCGTGTGGCCTCCCGTGGCAGACCAATGTGGAAATTAGGGCCGCCACAATTGATTAGTGGAAGTCATGGATGGAGGTGAAGAAACCCCAAGCAACCCCATCGTCTTCGCATAGCAGACAATCACAGTTGGATAAGACCTGAATTAGGGCGGGTCAAATGTAACTTGGACGCGATGATTTTTCAAGGTAAAGATCAAATAGGGTTGGATGTAGCACTAAGAGATGCAAATGAGCAATTCATAAAGGGGATCACAAAATTTGATTATTCCATGCACACCAACTGAGGCCGAAGCAGTGACTCTTTGTGATTCACTAAAAAAAAATTAGTGCATCATCAACAACTGTGACGGCCCCAATTTATTAAGGCCAAATGATCAAAAATATCATAACCTTTACAAGTTGTATCAAATATATCATAACCTTTGGAATTCATCAATTATACCTAACATTTTCCATTTACTATCTATTATATCCTCAACTAATTTGGGACATTTTTTTATTTAAAATCAACTTAATCTTCTAACTTTTCTTTCCATGATCATCCACATTGATTAATTTACATAAAAATCTTTAAGTCTCGTGTTTAAATTATGTGTATGAGGACTCACAAAAATAATAATTTATAAATCAATAATGCATTAATACACTAATTTAAATTTAGTTATTCATAAATCACCAATAATAAGTTGGTAATCATGTGTGTGCATATAAAAATAACAAAACTTATTAGAAAGTTGTCCATAGTTGTTTGATTTGACAAAGGGATTATATACATATTTTTGTGTTTAGTAGGTATATGTACACACAACTGTGTATTATATATGTACAAAAAAACTATGTGTATTATATACATGAATACATAAAAAAAGTATGTTCAACTATAATGCACATGTATGGATAAATCCTTAAATGACATGACTAGAAAGTTGAAGGAAATAACACGGTGGGCACATATTAATTATGAAAGAAAAAATACACCTAAATTAGTTGAGGACAAAATTGATAGTAAATCAAAAAAGTTATGATATAATTGATAAATTTCAAATGTTAGGATATAATTTATACGATTTGTAAAGGTTAAAATATTTTTTATCATCATGCCTAAAAAAACCCTAAAACTAAACAAACTAGTTGAGTAACCAAGTGAGTCACTTTTAGTCCCACAAACTAATATAACAGGGAAATATGGTCATGATAGAATTGATAGTTTCTTGAAAAGGCTAGGATATAATTGATCATTTTCAAACCTTAGGATATAATTGATGCTACTTTAAAAGGTTAGGATATATTTGATCATTTGGCCATTTATTAAAGAGACTACTAAAGTTTATTTTCCGAATTGTTCATTGTGGGGCATTGCAGCATTTTCTTTTGACGCACCATGCATATACCAAGTGAGAAACAAAAAAGAAAAATAAAATTTACATTTTACGGGTGGCACTTGTCCGATCGGATGGATCCAACTTTTACAAATTCTCCCAATTAATGCAATACTCTTTATATGCATATGGTTTATCATCTCTAGTTAAGAATTATGTTGAAATCGGATAAATTATAATTTAGTCCATGAGATTTGGTGTAATATACATTTTAGTCCATGAGGTTTGCAAAAAATGCACTTCGATCCCTAGATTTAACTTCCATCAAAACCATCAATAATATAATGTTAAAAGACTATTTTCAAAAAAAAAATGTTAAAAGACTAAATTATCCTTGTAAGAGAAGGCTAAAGTGGGTTGTGATGAATGGGCCTTGTGAAATAAAATACATATGATTTATGGGTTCGCCACTATTTTTTAAAAATAAATAAATAAAAATTCAAGAATTGGTTGGCTACTATTATAAATAATAAAAAAAATTTGTGAAATATAGCTCAAGGTTAAATTTAAAATAATAATAAAAAAAGGTTAGAGTCGCATTGCTCTATTCTTTTTTTATGTACCACCTAGCTAACAATTAGTTATATAAGTTTTTATCTTTTTCCAGAAGCTATATAAGTTCACATGTAGCTTAAAAAATGAAGGTTGATTATCATTAAAAAAAATAAAAAAAATAAATAAAAGAACAAACAGATGAGCAAAAATATACTTGTTAATATACCCAACCTACAGTTACATTTTTTTTTTTTTTTGAATTCCCTATAGTTGCACTTTAGCCTCAATAAAAATTAAGCCAAATTAGTTAAAATATCCAAACCTTTCACAACTTTTGTTATTATATCTTAACCTTTTGAATTTATTATTATATCATAACCTTTTTAAATTATTTAATTTATATTTTAAATTATTTTTAAACTCCAAATATGATGATTTAGCACTTAAATAATAAATTTAAATTATATAATTAATAATTATTTGATAATTATGGGTGATGTTATGTGATTTTTAAACTCATAATTAAAGTGTTATCTCTTCAAACTTTAAAGTTAAATTGAGATGCAAATTTAATCATCTACAAAGGTAAGGGTATAATAATAAATTTCAAAAGGTTATGTTATAACAAAAGTTACAAAAGATTATGATATTTCAACTGATTAAGGCATAAAACTAAATAAAAAACTTAAAGTATAAAAGGAAGGATATTAATGGCAAAATAAAGATGTTACATTATTAAAAAAAAATAGGAACAAAAAATAATAGGATGATTTTGACTAATAAAGTGTAAAGTAGAGGGACTAAAATGCATCCTACACCAAACCTTAGGGACTAAATTGTAATATATGGAAGCAAATACTACGTCTTCTTTATATAAATATATATGTTTTAACTGAAGTCACAACAACAGTCAGGATGGCCGAGTGGTCTAAGGCGCCAGACTCAAGTTCTGGTCCTCGTGAGAGGGCGTGGGTTCAAATCCCACTTCTGACATATTTTTTGTTCTTTTTTTTTTTCCTTCTTTTTTTAGCACTTCTGACATAACTTTTTCTTTTTTGACCACTTCGTACAAATTTACCACTCCATGAATTGCATTGAATCTAACCCAATGGAAGAGTTTAGTTCATATAACTCACCTTAATTAATTTAAAATCGAAGCTATATTATTGTTGTTGCTATTTTTGATATAATAAATTTTTTTCTTTTTTTGTTTCAAAAAGTTTCATTTTAAGAATACTAAATGAGAAGTGTTTTTTTATTTTTGAAGAATGAATAAGAAGTGTTATTTGTACATTTTTTCTAAGAATTGGATTGGTAAACCTATAACCTGCGAATGTATGGGCATACAATTTTTTTTCCTTTTCTTTTTAACATGAAATAGTTGAGATTTTAATTCCATTGGTTATAAAAGGCACTAATTATTATTTTTAATATATAAATGTAAGTTTGTTTAAATCAAATTTCATTACGATGGCAATAATATTTAACCATTTTAAAGGCATGATCTAAGTGGGATATAAAAGTTCCTAGACTTTACTGGTTCCGATGGGATGGGAATCTATGGATTTCAATAATGGGATTTCAATAATGAAACTAAGGTATATTTAAATTTTAGGCAAAACTCATCTTTTAGTTCCTGAACTTTCAAATATTTCTGTTTTTGGTCCCTCAACTTTGAAAATAACACATTTGGTCCCTCAAGTTTTAAATTGATAAACATTTGGTCCTTCTGTTAGTTGGTCCATTTCAATTGATGACATGGCGAACCAAACTTGCCATGTGGGCAAGTGGACCGGCCACGTGGCGCCACGTGGCCAGTTGTGACAAAAACCGGCGGTTCATTGAACCAGAACCGGTTTTTCTAAACCAACGACCCTAAAATCCCCATTTGCCACTCTCTCCCTCACCTTTCATCTCTTCTTCATCGATCAAACACACATTTCGGCCCTAAAAGCCCCATCCGCCACTCTCTTGTTCGTTGATCGACCCTCTCCCTCCCGAAACCGTCGATCGTCATCCGTCGCTCATCTCTGCTCTCCTCACTCTTGTTGTGGAGGGGGAGGAGGGCGGCGGTGCTTGGAGGGGATGGTGGCGAAGATGGGTGAGCTTTGATGAAGGACGAGAAGCGGCGAGGGCGCGGGCTATGTGGGCCGACGGGTGTGCGAGATCTCGTGGTGTTCATTTTCATTCACTTGATTGGAATTATTTTTGATTTATTCACTTTCAACGCTTGGACGGGGAGGCGGGATTTGTAAACCTTAATATGTTAATTATATTTGGAGTAATGTTTAGAACGTCCATCTATTTCGTGTTGTGTAAAGTAATTGTTAGAGGCAAGGAGCCGTTTTTGAGACCTCTTCTTGCCTTCATGTAGGTTGGAAGTTTAATTATATTTGGAGCAATGTTTTTTTTGTTGTAACTTTATGGTCAAAATGAACGATTTCTTCCTTCAAGTGATTTAATAAGATAATTAGCATGTTATTTATTTTTATATTTTTTTCGATCGACGAGAGTGAGGAGATCGATCGACGATTTCGGGGGGAGAGGGTCGATCGACGAACAAGAGAGTGGCGAGATGGGGCTTTTAGAAATTTGAAATGTGTGTTTGATCGATGAAGAAGAGATGAAAGGTGAGGGAGAGAGTGGCAAATGGGGATTTTAGGGTTGTTGGTTTAGAAAAACCGGTTTGGTTCAATGAACCGGTTTTTGTCACAACTGGCCACGTGGCGCCACGTGGCCGGTCCACTTGCCCACATGGCAAGTTTGGTTTGCCACGTCATCAATTGAAATGGACCAACTAACGGAAGGACCAAATGTTTATCAATTTAAAACTTGAGGGACCAAATGTGTTGTTTTCAAAGTTGAGGGACCAAAAGCAGAAATATCTGAAAGTTCAGGGACTAAAAGATGGGTTTTGCCTAAATTTTAATTGAAATAGAGCCCAAATAAATACCGTGTCATGACCCTTAATGCCCTAAACGAAACCAAGATATGTTCCTAGACTTTCTTCTTCTTCTTCTTATTGTTTTCTTTTTCCTCATGCTTGTACAATATCACACACAGGAAGGAAATTCACTTAGTTTGATTGGAAACATTGATGAAGATCAAGATAATTAATCGAGCACAATGAAAGAGTTGATTCATGTATTCGACTCCAATCAATTTGGAACTGAGGCCTATGTTCTTGTATTACATTGATGAGGATTAAGATAATTAATCGAGCATAATGAAAGAGTTGATTCATGTAGCCGACTCCAATCAATTTGGGAACTGAGGCCTATGTTTTTGTATTGTCACAGGTAAAGTCCACATCAAAGGCCTATTAGATAACAAGCTTTCCTTCCACATGTTGGACTGCTTGAAATCACCAACAATGAATCTGACTCTAAGATCACTTGACAAACAAATATAAGACCTGAACTACATTATTTTCATTTGGTGGTGTTTTTTTAGTTTAATTGTTTTATTTTCTATAAACAAAAATACAAATCAGAAGATGGGAAACGCTTGAAAAATAAACTGATTGAATAAACTATTAAAAATAAGCACTAGAATAGCTAGACTGTACTGTCACAAGACTCACAACAGAATACCATTTAAACAAAAAATTTGCCTGAGTAGTAAATACGCCAACTTAATCTGTGCTATAGGGTTTAGGGTTTAGGGCACAGCGTAAAAGCCTCAAAAATGCAAGACGAAAAAAAATGAGGCCCTCTACAAGAAAGGTCTGCTACATGCAAAGATCTTGGAGGGATATGGCTGCTCCGCACTGCGATATGGGTTGCGTCCAACGCGTCGAGGATGTAAGCATTCATAGCTGTGTATCAGCTCTGGCTTCTGGAACTTTGAATCTTAGTGCAACATGCTTCATTTACCTGAAATCATGAAAGGGAGTAACGAAGTTATCCATCACTACTAGTATCAAGCTCATTCGATTAAAATCACAGCTAGGGTGTAAATCTACCAACTGTTTCAACATAATCTGTTTAACATAAACCATTCACATTATTAACACCACTGAGAAAAAAAAAAAAAAAAAAAAGAAAAGAAAAAAAAAAAAAAAGGGAATTCAATGCAATTACTCAATGAAGTGAGATAATCATAACAACAATCCCAATTTAGTTGAGGTTGACTACATGGATCAAAATCTTTCATTGCGCTAGAATTAGTGCAATTGATGGTGTGTTTTCCAAATCATTTAAATCCCTCCTAATTATTGCATCTCAAGTCAACAATATAATAAAACAATAATATAATCTGGGAGCAGACCACAAAAATGTTTAGATTAAGGTCAGTACTTCAATGATGTACCAACAAAGTTAACAAACCAACCTGATAAATCCAGGGGAGAACATTATAATTTTTTTATTTTTTGAAGTAAAATGGAAATTCCATTAATCATCAATGGCTCAATACACCAGACATAGATTCAACTTCCCTAATAAATAAACATTGACTCACTAATCCTATTTGTTCAAAAGAATTGCCATGAATTTGGCTTGTGACCTTGAAAGAAAACTCAACTTCAAAAACAGACTGCAGAAGAAGAGTTCCAATAGGACCTTAATGTGTTGCATAAACAACAGACTATCTTCTCAAGGGGACGAATCACCAAACCTGGTGATCAATATATGATTACATCTCGGCATTAGTACCTTTCAAGAAAGCAGCCATTTTCAAAATTGTAGTTCTGGCTTCTGCTGGTCAATGAGGTTGAAGAACAGAAAATTGTTGGGGATAAGTGTCTAGGAACAGACTAAATTTAGCATCCTATCGGATTACTAACTAAATGTGGTAGGACTATATACCTACAATGAGCAGGGAGGATTATGAATGGAAAAAGCGGGCAGGTTAGTATTCAAAACTGGAATAAAGCTTTTACTACTCAGAAATGGAGAATTACAGAGAACAAGAACTTAAGATTGACATTAGAGAGGTCCATCTCTCTTGAAAAACTCACAAGAGTTCATACTCAACATCCCTCCATATGACATCTCTGTGCTTATTTATAGCTGTCTACTCTAACCGACTTAAAGTTCCCATCAAGTGGTGGCGGTTGCTGGTTGGGTTTGAAAAAGGGAAAAAAAAAATCTCATCATATGAAGAAAATGCAATCCAAAAGAGAAAGGTTTCCAATTATTAATTGTTCAGTTGAACTGGAGCAGAAACGGTGAAACTTAACTTTGAATAGAAATGAATATCATATATTGATAACAGTGCAGGTAATATACAAATCCAAAACTCGCAATCAAGGGACAAAACTCAAGGAATTGAAAGCAAACAAAGTGAGAAAAAGAGTAGTACTTGTAACAGATGTATAATTTGTAACAGATGTATAATTCCATGCAAGGAAATGAGAAAAAGAGTAGTATGAAAGGCACCTACTCCTTCATAAGATCCAGTTTTAAGAATTGGTCATTTACTACTTGTAAGTTGCCCTCAACTAGCTGCTTCTAGAACGATGCATGACTTCAAGGAAATGAGAAAAATAGTAGACTGAACTAGGTGGTCTCCAAGCTAGCTTTACTCAGTGCATTAGCTAATCATGAACATACCATGAACCAAAGATAAGGATAAAGAACTAGTAACTAAAATAGACTAGTAGATGAAATCACCAAACCCATGATGAATGGTAAACAACTCAAATTACAGACAAGACTATATTGATGGGCAATTAGATATCTAAAGATCCTAAAAAATAAATACAGAGCAATTCAATGCAAAAATAAAAAACACAAAAATAGTGAACCAAAAAATCATCTTACATAAGATGAATAGAACTCGGTGCTGCGGTAGCAGCAAGCTTCTGTGCATGCTGAGACTCGCACTTGTACAAACCCTTCATTTCCTTTTTTGCCCGCCTAGCCTCCCGCCGCTCCTCTTTGACAGCAGCCTGCACATAAGGAAGTCCATGGCCCTTTAGTATTGAGTCACAATTACAAAACAATCTTTTTGAAATAAGCATATGAACCAAAAAACAAATACAAAAACAAATGTAGATGAACAAAAAAATGTTTGACAACCATGCTCAACATTTGTTAGCAACAACCTACCTTCCTTTCTTTCTTTTCCTCCTTTGATTCCTCTCCACGGGGTCCGTGTCTTTGATGTTCAGATCTTAAACCTGGCACTCTGTGTGGCTTCTCTGCAGCAACTTTTCTGCTATGAGGCAGAAAATCCACAGGAAGCTTCTCCTTTCCGCGAAGAGTTATCAACTGATTACTTGCAGAAGAAATCATGGAAACGGATTCGGGCACTTTTTTCCTTCTCCGACTTTCTGGAGCGTCTATTCGACCAGGATGGTTATCAAGATTTGAATATGTAGATACAATAGTCTCACAATCCCACTCCTCTGATTCATCACTACTTTCCTCCACTATCACAGCTTCCTCATTATCTTGGTCTTCCTCGTCATATCTCTTGGCATACTCCACACAACGCTGGAGCACATCAGCAGCGGTGTTCACAAGTTCCTCATCTCTGGGACCCTTGTTCGCATGTAAGATATCAGCAGGAACTTTGTATTTTCCATCAAGTTCCAACTCACCCAGTGGCTGGTCTTTGAGGGCATGACTCAACTTATCCGCCAAGGACTCACCTTCTGCAACTACAGAATCATCATCATTATCACTTTCATTATTTGAATCATATTCCTGAAGTGTAAGCTGCAATACGAACAAGGAATGTTAAGATTGCAAGCACAAGATAATAGATATGGCAAGAAAAAAAATATAACTATAGCACATGTTCTACCGGCAATCCCTAGCACACTAACAAAGTAAGAATAAAAAAAATTAATTACGCATTTGGCTCCAGAGTAATAGATATTTTTATTCATTGGGAATCCATTAAACAATGTAAACTATACACACAATATTAGAATTCCGAGAGTAAAAGAGACATTGAAAAAGATGAAAAATGGGAAAGCATGTGGCCCAGATGAAATACTCATAGAAGTTTGGAAATGCTTAGGAGATATTGGATTGACTTGGTTAACAAAACTCTTCAACAAAGTTTTAAAATCAAAATGGATGCCAATGGATTGGAGAAGAAGCAAGTTTGTACCAATCTTCAAAAACAAAGGAGATATTCAAAGTTGTTCAAACTACCGGGAAATTAAACTTATGAGTCATACTATGAAACTTTGGGAGAGTATAATTGACAATAAACTAAGAAAAGAAACAACAATATTAGATAATCAATTTGGTTTCATGCCTGGAAGGTCAACTATGGAGGCGATTTTCCTTGTAAGAAGATTGATGGAAAAATATAGAGAAAAGAAAAGGATCTTCATATGGTATTTGTAGATTTAGAAAAAGCATATGATGGGGTTCCTAGAGATGTTCTTTGATGGGTTCTAGAAAGAAAAGAAGTGCACGTTAGATACATAGACACTATTAAGGATATGTATGAGGAAGTAGTAACGAGTATAAAGACATTTGGAGGAACTACAAAAGAATTTCCCATTACAATAGGACTACATCAAGGATCGGCTTTAACCCCATATCTCTTTACTCTAGTTATGGATGAACTTACTAGGCACATTCAAGAGGATATATACAATGGTGTATGATATTGTCTTAGTGGACGAAACAAGAGATGGAGTGAATAGGAAATTAGAACTTTGGAGGAATACATTAGAATATAAAGGCTTTAGGTTGAGTAGAATGAAAACCGAATACATGCACTGTGCGTTTAGAAATACTAGACATAGAGATGATGGAGTGGTAAAATAAGAGGAAGTAGAAGCTCCTAAGGTGAAACACTTTAGATATTTAGGATCAGTCATACAAAATGATGGCAATATTGAAAATGATGTTACATCAGTCATACAAAATGATGGCAATATTAAAAATGATGTTACGCATAGAATTCAAGCTGGATAGAAGAAATGGAAGAGTGCAACAGGTGTGATATGTGATAGAAATACCCCCACCAAGTTGAAAGGAAAATTTTATAGGACCACAAATAAGCCAACTATACTCTATTAAGTGAATGTTGAACGGTAAAGCAACAACAATTACATAAAATGAACGTAACAGAAATGAGGATGCTTAGGTGGATTGTGGTAAAACTCGTAAAGATAGAATAAGAAACATAGAAATTCAAAGAAATGTAGGAGTAGCACCAATTGACACAGATTAGGGAAGGGCGATTGCAGTGGTTTGGACACCTGCAAAGACAACCTACAAATGCTCCCACTAGAAAACTTGATTCAATAGAAACTAACGAAATTCGACGAGGTAGGGGTGGACCAAAGTTAACTTGGGATGCATTAATTATGAGGGGCTTGAATAGTTTGGAATGCTCCTCATCAATTGCACAAATTCGAGCACAATGGAAATTTTTATCCATGTAGCCGACCCCAATTAATTTGGGATTGAGGTTATGTTGTTGTTGTTGTTGTTGTTGTTGGGAATCCATTAAACCCTTTTCGGCTATAATTTGTGTTAAGAACATAATGTATGAATATGAATATCAAGTTATCAACTTACTACAATAACCAATATCTTAAACAATGAAAGCTTCATAAATTATAAATATAAATGAATTACCATATCGAACTGCTCATCCAAAAGCCGGAGAACTCTAGGCTTCTCAGGGGCAATGATCCGCATTGATTCTTCTTCTTCATCACTTATGCCTGCTTCACTATCATTGTCCGCAAATTTACAAGACGGAACGCTCTCTTTCTTAATCACATCATGCGCAGCCAAATTAGAAGTCTTTTCATCAACCAAATCATCTTCCACAGGTAAATTTGCTTGCACAACAAAATCCTCATCCAAGTCCTCAACATCCGACCCGAACCTCGACAAATCACTATCATCAAGCAATGCCGCCACTTCGGAATCAACAGCCTTCTGTACTCTAACATTAACAGTACTTGACGACACATAAACCGAATTCTCACTCGAATCGCCACTAATCCGAACTCTCGAAGCATCATAAGCCTGAAAACACACAAACCAAACCAAAATCAACAACAACATACCAACCAAAACCCTAAAAATCACAACTTTCCTAACCTTCACATCGAGCGGAACCTCGTCGAGCTTCGCTTTGCTGTTCTGATAAAAATTAGAGCCTCCGCCAGTGTTCTTGATCTCTCGCAAGTGCAAGAGATAGTTGTAACCATCATCTGGTAGCCCTAGCTCCAAAATCTCTCTTCGTACACGATCTGGTAACGCAGATTTGCTCCCACTCGTAGATGATCGGACTATAGCTTGTTGTTCGTCGTCTTCGGGGGCGTCGGCGAAGACGGAATCATCGAAGGGGGTTGGAGTCCATCATCATCGTCGGCAAGATCATCAACTTCGTCGTCGCCGAATCCACGGAGGTCGTAGGGGTTGTTGTCGACTCTGGTGAAGACGCGGTCGGTGGCCGATTGAGAAAGAAATTGGGGGTGGAAGTGTCTCTGGCGAGCAATTGGAACGTCGCGGATCGTCTCTTGTCGATGAATTTCTTCTTCCCCATTGTTGAAGCAGATCGATCGAGCGAGCGAGCGAGCGAGTTAGGGTTTGAATGGGCGAGGAGAAAATTCAGTGACTGAAAACCCTAAACCTTACTCACCAAAAACAAGACAAAGGAATAGTTGGGAAACCAGGCCTTTGCTTCTCATCAGATGCACCTCGGATCCTATTCCTACGCACTTTGATGTGTATCTAACAGCACTTGTTTTATCTCCAAAAAGAAATTCTTTTGAGTTTTGTTTTATTTATTTTTTTTTTAAACCAGAGTTTTGTTTTATTTTATTTATTTGTTTTTTTTTTAACATTCTTTGGAATTTTTTTTTGAAAACATTTGGGTGTCAATTCATTACGATGGCAAATCATGAATTACAGGAGAAGAAATGAAACATGGACAGTGAGATGCTAATACATTGCAACAACCGTTATTTAAAGAAAAAGTAGTCAGGCTATGGGCCACGTGAGTGGCTTCTCTTGGAATGAAGCGACACCTTGTTTGACTTTGTTGCAAGAGCTCTTTGATTTCGGCGAGCACATGGCCATCTGCACCTTGGAAAATCCGTCCATGAACCCTGTTTATTACTATTTTAGCATCACTATCAACAATCATAACCTCGAGTTGTAATTCCCTCGCGATATGGAGCCCTTTCTGCAGGGCCCATGCCTCGACCAGATCTGGGGGAAAGTTTGATCTGAGAAGTTCAACGATAGCGGCATGAATGATACCCCCGAAGATCTTTAAAGACTCCCCCAATTCCACACCCTTGCATCCCATCACACACTGATGCATCAACGTTCAACTTAATACTCGGACACGATGGCGACCTCTAGTGAGAGTCCACCCAGGTTAGGCGTTCAAACGTCTCGCACATCTTTTTCAATTCGTAGAACTTAAACATGTAATTGTTGATTTGTTCTTGCAAGGATCTTAGATCTGTATTCCTTACTTCAAAAACCATCTTGTTCCTGTTGAACCATATGAACCAAAGAGAAATACAAGCTAGCTCGAGCTCGTTTAATGGCAGATCAACCAGGTACTCGATGAAATCATAGTCCCCAGCTCTGAAAATTATGTGTTTGATTTTTAGTTCAAGGACACTTTGACTCCATAATTTTTTGGGCAACTTGCAAGAGTAGAGAGAATGGATCAACGTCTCCTTGGTGTGATTACAACACTGACATTGATCCAAGGTGATCACCCCCCGACAACAAACGTTCATTGCTATAAGGAGCATTCTAGGCCATAAGCCACATAAAAATTATGACCTTATGAGGTATTTGAAGGTTTCATAGTTTCTTCCATAGAAAGTTATTCAGGGTCGAGCTCAAACCATTTCTTCCCTGTTTTTTGCCCTATAGCTAGTCGGTAGCCACTCTTAACTGAATAAAGCCCAGATTTTTCGTAGAACCAGTATTGTTTATCTTCAATATGGAGGGGAGGGATGGGGATAGCCATGATTGTCCTGTTTCAACTGGGAAAAAAATATGAGTGAGTTTTTCCATGTCCTAAGTCATATCTTCCTTAATTAGATCACTAACACGCCATTCCCAATCGGGTTTGGTGTCCACACCTTGAAGGTTGATCTTCTTGGAATCCACTTATCTTTAAAGCAACAGATATAATTGCCACCTACACGTCAGACCAGACCCTTTAACAAGAGCTCACGACACCACAATAGGATTTGCCATAGATAAGAACTATCCTTCAATTTCTTTGTTGAGAGAAAATCAGTTAAGTGATGGTATTTGCCCTTCAATATTCTAGCCGCCATACTGTTCTCATCTTTATGAATCCTTCATGCCGGTTTTGCCACCAACGCTTGATTAAATACTTGCATGTCTTTAAAACCCATTCCTCCTCTCATCTTGGAAATGCACGCCTTATCCCAGCCTACCTAAGCAATCTTTCGTTCTCCATCACCAGAACCCCACTAGAAACAGGTGATGTGAAACCGAATCTCCTTGCACAATGTACTTGGCACCCTAAACATGCTCATCACATAATTAGGGATGGCCTGAACCACAACTTTGATCAGAACCTCCTTACCCCCTGATGAAAAGAGTTGGTTATTCCATTCTTGTATCCTCTTCTGTACTCTCTCTAAAATCTCAACAAATACTTTTTTCTTCTATCGACCAATCACCGTGGGGAGACCAAGATATTTCATGTGTTGTCTTGATGAATCGAGGCCTAATTGGTTTTTGATAAAGGCTCTACATTCTTGGGCAACATTATCACTGAAAACTATTGTTAATTTTTGAAATTTAATTTGTTGTCTTGATGCCGCCTCATACTGTGCTAGGGTGGTTTCAGGTGGTCACTTTATACAGTAGAGGCTTTTAGAAATAGGATACTATTATCAACAAATAGGAGATGACTCACTCTAGGACATCTTGGGTTACATGGTAGGGTGATAGGGGGCACCCCTGCCTTAATGAAGCTTGAATTGAATCTAATTAATAGTAGGATTTAAGTTTTTAGAGGTAATTTTGTAGTTAAGCTTTAAGAGCTTGGAGTCCATTTGGGTGTGTTGGAGTCCATTTGTATGTGTATGCGCACGCATGTGTGTTATGTCCATTTGGAGTCAATACATCCCATTTATATGCTGGTGACAACCCATTACATCAATTGTCTATGGTGTGATTCATGCTCACCTTGACTGAAGAACATAAATCATGCTTTATCTTATTTAAGCTCGATTTTTGTTTATTTGAATTTTTGTTTTATTTATTTGGTTCACGGGGTTTAGAAGAGGGGATTGGGTTTGTTCAGATTTTTGTTAAGGAAAATAATAAAATAACTCACTTTCAATGCACACTTTGGGCGCACACCCTTGTCTTTTAACTATTTATGACTCTTTCTTGTCTCTCCAGAAATGGGCTCACATATGACAAAACATCATAAATGGCTAAAAGACAAGGGTGTACGCCCAAAGTGTGCGTTGAGAGTATGTTAGATTATCATTTTCCTTTTGTTAAATAGGTCAAGTGAACCGGGTCTGTTAACATCCTAATCAGTCTTTGTGCTAAAATTGAAAATTTTTTTTAAAGTTCGTATTATTTTAAACGAAATCGAAAGTTTGTATTATTTCTGCAAAAATCTTGGAAGATGTTAGAATAACACCCCAAAGTCACACCTAAAGTCACACCCTAGTGAGTGGCATGTGGGCCCCACATAAAATAAGCGTTAGGCACGAAGTTTCCAGTGCATAACACGCGTGTGTGTCCTGAGGTACGCACAGATGGATACCAAAGATGTGGGTCTACATGCAACGTCCTAGGATATGACTTTGGGGTGTCATTATAACATTTTCCATTTTTTATAGTTAACCTTGAAGATTTTTACATCCAAATGAAACTACTCTGAATAGGGGAGTGCATTTCTTAATGTTAGGAGGTCTAATGTTGGTAATGTTTATAAATAAAAACGTGCCACATGTACAATGTAGATATGTTTTTAGACTTTTGTTCTCCCTACTTTTACTTTTTTTACATGTGGCATGTCATTATTGGAAGACATTATCATCATCACCCTCCCAACCCTCCCAACCCTCCCAACGTTAGCAAAGTCCGCTCCCTAGATGTTGTTGTTGTTGTTTAAAGATATTTTCTTAAAAAAAATACATCAAATGAAACTATTCTAATTAGTGCATCAAAAATGATTTTATTATTTGAAAAACAATCAGGTGTTTAAAAAAAAACATACATGTTTGATTGTGTAATTTTGTCTTGCTCGTGATTATAAAATTTTATATATATATTTAAAGGTGTAGTTAGCTCAGGTGACAGAGTTTGGTTAGACACAATTTAGAGAAACATGGTTTGTAAATTAGGGGCAGAGACGAAAAATGGTAGGTTCCCAAATCAAAAGCAAAGTTTATCATCCAATCCGCCGCTCTATTTTTTACTTTGTATACGTGTACTATTCTTACATGTCAGACCTCCTTACATAATCTGAAACAACGGAAAACAATTGGCCATAACCATTAAACCATCTCTTTGCCTTCTCTGAGCTCCACGGAGCTCGACTCCAAATACGAACAAATTACATCCGTACGGTTATTTTTCTTTTTTATTCGTAAATTACTGTGATTTTGTTTTTTATTCTTTAAGTAATGTATATCGCGTTTTCGAAACGCGAAATGAAGTGACGTGGAACCACGACATTTGAATGGCGCCTCAATGGCGCCTCTTGGAGAGGCGCCATCTGCACCACGTCACCTGTAACACGAATGGCGCCTTTTGTAAAGGCACCATTCGTGCTGCCACCTCACCTCACATCTCCCGCGCATCTCCCACACACCTCACGTCTCCCACACGTCTCCCACACTTCTCCCACACGTCTCACACACGTCTCACACTTCTCCCACACGTCTCACACGTGTTGCTCCCCCACATGCACACCACGCATGCATGCACTGCATGCGTGGTGTGCATGCATGCGTGGTGGCATGCGAGACCACACATGCATGCATCTCGCATGCATGCGTGGTCTGGCATGCATGCATCTCGCATGCATGACCTCGCATGCATGTGAGGTCTCGCATGCATGCATCTCGCATGCATGCGTGGTGCATGCGAGACCACGCATGCATGCGTGGTGGCATCCCACGTATGCCACCACGCATGCATGCCGTGGCACATGGATGCCAACTTCACGGTCTTCACGGGCGTAGTGCAGAGAATATCTGCAAGCACCGACCCGTACAACCCCTATCGACGACCCCTACAACCCCTATCGATGACCCCTACGGTTAAAAGTTGGTTCGTGAGGACGGTGGGAGATTTAAAATAGGGAGAGGGAGAGAGTCAGTGAGGTTAATGAGAAGAGAGGGTTCGAGTAAGTGTGGAGCAGTGAAAAGAGAGGAAGAAAGTGCAGAGAGAGTGTGAGGGAGATCGAGAGAAGCAGTGTGAGGGAGAGGAAGAGTGTGTGTGGAAGAACGAGAGAGTACCGGCGACGGTGAAGGCTACGCGAAGGCTACGGTGTAAGTGGAAGTGTGTGTGGGTTGAGTTTGTTAGCCGAAAGAGAGAGAGAGAGGGAGCAGTGAGAGGGAGAGAGTGTGAGAGAGAGGCGCCATAGGTGTCGTGAGAGAGAGAGGTAGGGAGTTACGTGGAGGGTGAGAGTTTGTGGAGAAAGAAAAGAGAGAAAGGTAGAGAGTGTGCGAGAGAGGGTGAGGTGCCGTGTGAGAGTGTGAGAGAGGGGGTGAGAGGTGCCGTGAGAGAGAGAGAGGAGGGTGAGAGTGGCGTGAGAGAGAGATAGGGGGAGAGTTTGTGAGAGAGAGTGAGAGAGTGAGAGGTGTTGTGTGAGAGAGGTCGAGACAGTGAGAGAGAGTGAGAGAGAGAGGACGAGATAGTCGAGAGAGATTGAGAGAAAGAGAGGTCGAGATAGTGAGAGAGTGAGGACGAGATAGTGAGAGAGAGTGAGAGAGGGAGAGGTCTTTGTGAGAGAGAGGGAGAGATAGAGAGAGAGAGAGAGAGTGAGAAAGAGGGTGAGAGAGGGGAAAAGTGTGTGGTAACAACACATAAAGAGAAGGAAAGAGTACATGGGTTTGGGTTTTGATTTGGGATTGTGTTGAATTTGTTAGCTTAGAGAGAGAGAGGGAACAGTTGAGCCTGAGAGTGTTTATGTTTTCATGTATTTAGCAAATGATTCGTTGTTGTTGGGAACGTTTAGCCGAGATAACCGATATTTTTAATTATTCTTTATATTAATATTTTATTGTTGTTTAGTTTTCATTTTGAATAAAATAACTAAATTTATTTTTTTTTCACGGGAATATTATTTTTTTTGTAGGTAAAGGAATATCAAATTGAACAACAAACCGGAACAAAAATAGTAAGAACGAAAATTATTTATTTATTTATTTAATATATTTATAGTGTAATAGATTTTTTAAGAAAATGTGTTTATTGCATGGTGTGTGTAATTTAAATGTTTTATTTTTAAATAGCTAGTAAAGAATGTGAACATCATAGTTAACAAAATGTTACAAATATTAAACCCCATAGAAAAATTAATTTTTTTGTAGTAGTGGCCGTAGCTTATTGTGTGTAGTGATAAATGCTTGATAATTATTTGACATATTTTATAAGTGAGTGACAAATCGACCCAAAGATAAATATTATCTGTGTTATTTATTATCAGTGTTTGATTATTGCAACAGAATTAAATATTATATTACTGTTTCGTCCCTTTTTAGTGAAAGCTTAATTTGTTAATTAATTATATTCTTCTTCTTCATCTTTTTTATAGTTTGGTAGTTTCCCTTTTATTGAGTATACATATTGTAAGTAAAAATACATATTTACTTACAAAGCTATACATATTACTTTCCTCTAAGATTCATAAGCAAAAGTTAGTATTTTTACTTGCAAACAAAAGTAGTTTATATAAATATATTTTTGTGAGTAAAAGAAATCATATAACTCACTAAAAACTATTTTTGAATTGGGTCGATATTCACTTAATAATTATTAGCTTTTGCTTAGAACTCATGAGTCATAAGTACAAACAATACTTTTAGTTACAATTATATCAATTTTTTTTTCAAACTTAAGAGTCATAAGCAAATATGGACTTTTACTTACACTTTTTATATTCGTAATTGAAAGTTTTGTAATTAAAAGTCGAATTTCTTGTAGTGAACATCAGTAACAAAATACGTAATCTCGCATTCACAAGTGTCCTCACTTTGCTCTCTAGTGCCGATAGTAGACTATAGGTGTTGCCCCGTCAGGATATAGTTATTTCCAATTGTTCGGTCAACTATCGTACAATGAAAAAATCATGCCACTACTCATCTTTCAATACGTCGACTATTCTTCTCCATCTTCTCTGGCCACGACCATGCAAGGAAGTAGCTAACTTGCTAATCGTGACCACAATTGATCATATTCGAACTCACTATCTACCACTTGAAGCTTCGATAACCACTGATTAAGAATAATAACATTATAGACGATATATTTACTAAAAACAATTAAGCATTAGTGTATAACATGACCCTTTTACAAACAACATCTCGTTAGAGAAGCATAAAACAAGAAGTGATTGTTGTCCATACAAGTATATAAATGATGTAATGTGTGTTGGCGATCAATCATATAACACCCGTTCAAGAAGTGTTAACTCCTTCCATTATAAATTAAATCAAAGTTAAAGTGAAAAACAAACCTCCGTTTCTCCTCCTCACAGCCAAACTCGAACAACAAGTTCTCAAGCAAAATTCAAACACGAATAAGACTTCTCACCGCCCAAATGCCGTAGGCACCATCTTCCTCTTTGTCAAATCGAAATCACTTGTACATGGAGTGCTCAAAGTAACTAATGTAACACGGAGAGGGAGAGAAAAGAAGACCTTCGAGAGTGCAGAGAGAGAGAGAGAGAAGTTGTTGAAAAATGACTACAAGATGCTCCATTTTGATATAGGAACAAGAATAATTTTTGATGAGGATTTATTGAAAAGTTCGGTCGTGCCTTAAATCCTCATTTTGATCATTTCTTCGCTTGATATATATGTAATTTTTTTACATTATCAATGCGGTAAATTATGTAGGTCATGGAAGGTAGGAACATCCCGTTTCACTTTTATGCATTTGGAGAAATTGTTAAGGTTTCGCAAGGCATTGAGATGCAATGAGACCCCATCAATGACCATGATTATTAAGTTTAGAACGAGTAAACATGAGTTGATGGATCACGTGTATAACGCATTTGATATTTCGTCCCTTTGAGACTCTCATTACGATGACGTATCGTCACGTAATAACTCATCCATCAGGTTCACAATATTTTATCCCTGTGTCGTTGCAAGACGAGACCCACTTCGAGTTGATGTGGTCAACAGTGGCGAATCTACCATTATCAGCGAAGGTAGAGATTTATTTAACCTTCGAGCCAATCGAGCCTTATCAAAATTCTACTGTACATTCACAAGTGGTAGAAGAAAATGTGGGCATGACATGCCCTACATCAATGATGGAAAGATTACGTATGCAATCGCCTATAGGTGATGTTGTGCAAGATAGATTTGTTACTTCGATTGATGATGACATTAGCGCCCCCAGTGATGACCGTAACGAGGACCACGACAACGACATTGACGAGGACGTATGTCCCCTCGAGGATGTTGCGCCATCTGTTAATTGGGAAAGTATAAATATTGTTACAGACGACCCAACCTACGAACCTCCAGGGGCGGAAAACTTGCAAGATGATGAGCAATTTGCAATTGACGAGGAGGAGTGGATGGAAGAAGCAAGCGATGAAGAAGATTACCAACCATTGCCGGTGTATAATGAAATTGATTGGGAAGTGGCTAATTCTACTGCAACCCAACGTTCTCATCATTCGATTTGGATGGGACATGCCTAATTTTGAGTTGGAAAGAGGAATGTGCTTTGACAATAAGAAAGACTTGCAAAGCATGCCATAAAAGTGTGGCATGTTAACAACTATTGTCAATACCTTGTTATGGAGTCAACTACAACCTTATGGTCATTGAAGTGCGAAGTGCGCCGGAAAGCTGGGTGCATGTGGCGTCTTCGTGCTTGTTTGCGAAAGAAGAAACAATTGTGGGAGATCACTCGTTAGACGAGCCGCGCGGTTGTATAAATCCCGCATAGAACGCAGTCATGCCCAACTCGACGCCAACATGCTTGCACGTGAGATACAAAGCGTTGTCGAAATAGATCAGGCAATTGCTATCAAGGCCTTGAAAGAAATGATTAAGCTAAAATACTCACATGAAGTTCCTTACAAGCGAATGTGGGATGCTAAAAGGAAAGCAATTGCAAATGCATTCGGAGATTGGGACGCGTCATATGCTACGTTACCAAGTTGGTTGGCGGCTGTACATAATAAGAGCCCAGGGACGAAGATTGAGTGGTCACATAGACAATGGGCTACAGATGAGATCAGGACAACATCCTCAATTTCGTCGTATGTTCTTCGCATTCGAAGCATCAATCGAAGGGTTCAAACATTGTAGGCCTCTTCTATAGATTGACGCGACATTCTTGTATGGCAAATACAGTGGTAAGCTAATGATTGCCCTATCTGTTGATGGTAATGGACATCTACTTCCAGTTGCATTTGCGATTACGAAAACGAATCAACCTAGACTCGTGGGGGTGGTTTTGAGAATGTTGCGCAAACACGTGACCGATAGAGATGGTATTTGTATTATTTCGACCGTCACTCTGGCATTCTCGAGTACGTTAACACACCAAGCAAATGGTTTTTGTCCACCAAGAGGATACCATCGTTATTGCTGCGACACTTGACCGATAATTTTAACACGCATTTCAAAAATGATTCGTTGAAGAATATCCTATCTCGATTTGGTCAACATCAAGTGAGGAAATTTGATGCATGCATGGAGCGTTTTGCTTATTTGTCATCGGGAAGTCCTCGGTGTCTTCAATATGTGAATGCCATTCCCAAGGAACTCGGACTCAATCGCATGATGGAGGCTGCGGTACGGATGGATGAATTCTAACGGGGTTGGTATGTATTCGATAGTAGTTATGTTTGTTATCCTATATGTGTTTTAAGCTGTCTTGATATTATCGACACGGCATTATCTTACCATTGTAGAATGTTTTAACGGTGTATTGAAAGGGCACGATTCTTGCCGATAACAACAATGGTTCAAATGATTTACTACAGGTTGGTGACATACACCAATCGACGTAAGGAGGAAATCGATGAAGCAATATCGCACGGGCTCAATTACACGAGATATGCCATGGATAAAATTGCATATTATCAACAATCTGCAAGGAGACATTACGTGAAATTGATAAATCGCGACTTTGGTGAGTTTGAGGTGCTCATTTGGACGTCATGGCGATCGTATGCATAAAGGCAACAATACACGATTGTTATCTGAGGAAGCTGGTATTGCGAGTTTGCAATAAATGGCAATCGTTTGGTTTCCCTTGCTCACACGTGTTAGCTACATGTGCTCATATTCGAATTGATTATACACAATTTATTGAGCAATACTACAGGATGGACGTGTACGCACGATGCTACTCCTCTCAATTCAAAGTCATCCCCGATGAGAAGTATTGGCCGACTTTTGCGACGAAGATTTTACCAAATCCTAGGTGTAGACGTGGCCGAGGGAGACCAAAGGGAACACGAAAGCAAAATGAGATGGATCTTCCTAATGTTTCGAGGACCTTGCGATGTGGCATATGTCATCAAGAAGGACATAAACGAAGAACATGTCCGAATAGAGATCGTGGTCGAGTCCCTACTAAGAGGAACCGTTGCAGCGTTTGTCGTGCAGAGGGACATAACAAAAAAAATTGTCCATCCATATCTCAACCCCAACCCCCAATCCAAACCAATGAGAGGATTTGTATTTTGTTTGTAAACGGTGTCAGTTGATAATTTCATAACATTTATATTAATATAGTATAACCTTATGTTACGTAAAGTAATAGATACGTATTTGTTAATGTTTAACTCATAGTAATGATTTGTTGTGAGTTTTAAAACTACTCGACCAATTTGTCTAATCACACAGTTGTAGCGAGTACACATGGAACCAGGACCATCTGATCCTTCTCTTCTACGCCTCCAATCTACACACAGGTCATCGCAAGTCTGGAGGGGTCAGGTATATACATTTAACATGTATGTGTATAATATTTATGCAAAAACGTTTAATACACATATATATATCGACATATTTTTAAATTGTAAGGTACATGATACAATGCGCGTGCGAAGAAGACTGGGTGTTGTTGATCGACGGATTAATTACCATTCTCGAATGATCCCTTACTTACGATCTAGTGGCTTTTATGGTGTTTCACGCGTAGGATTTTTAGACTTGGTGGGCTTTGATCACCGCTTTCATTGAGAGATGGCGTCCGAGACACATACGTTCCACATGCGTTGCGGCGAGTGTACGATAACACTCCAAGACGTTGAGATTCAGCTCGGGTTAACAATTAATGGTATGCACTGTGACTGGAAGCACGAGATGTCGACTATCTCGCGGTGTGTGAAAGACTACTTGGTGCAAGAGACTGAACCACTTCACCTTCTCGGGAATAGAGTTCGTGTTTCATGGCTCGAAGACAATGTGCCACCTATAGAGGATGACAAGCAATGAGGAAATGGTTCGACGTTATGTTCGTTCATACATTCTACAACTTATTGGTGGTTGTGTGTTCGCGACAAGTCGAATCAATATGTTCATTTGATGTTTCTTCCGTTGCTCGAGGACCTTCAAACAAGTGGACAATATAGTTGGGGAAGTGCATGTTTGGCATATTTATACGGGGAGTTGTGTCGTGGATCTCGCTCAGTGCGCACAAGGTCGTTGGTGCGACAATTCTTATACAACTATGGGCCTGGGATAGATTTCCATTTATAGCACCAAGGCGCAAGCACTTTGTTCTAGAGGTCGACCTCGAACGTGTGATGAAATATACATGCCCAATGACGTTCCTTTGGGATATCGGTAATAAAAATGTTTCTCATGTTATTTTTAACAATTCATTGGGTCTTTTTAATTTACGACAAATTTATTGTTTTGTATACTGAGATGGATAGTTGCATTTTCGTAACTAGGACTCGCCACACACGTTATATCATCATTTCGTGATGCACTTGACACGAGAGGGAGAATGTCGTGGAGTGGCAACCATACTACGATGTCATCGAGTCACTTCCACAATTATGTACTCAAGGTCACGGGAGTGGCGTTCGACGTGTCCTTTAATTTGTTTCCATATAGTTGAATGGCATAGGACCAGGAAAGGGTCATGAGACAGTTTGGTGACACACAGTCGTGCCACCTCACTGTGATTTTGACACACGTCTGCACCGCGTCCAATTGAGAGGACACCCTCAAGAAAATTGGGCAGTGTATCACAAAAGATATATAGAGTTGTGGGAAAATTGTAGTAATACGATAGCCACGATACAACAAGAAGGGGAACACGATCACGAAGAGTACATGAGGTGGTACAGATCTATCACCAGGCGATACATTGGACATGACGGGGCTCTGCGCGAATTCTCGGTAACGTTGAAACTATAATGCTATTATCCTCATGAGTCATATTTAAAATTGTTAACCAAACACTGCATTTTTTGTATATTAGTCTACATTTGCGCGTCAATTGGAGCGAGTGTTCTCTGATGACGGGGTCGAACAAGGCATGGCTGCTCTACATGAAGGCATCAGAATCTTAGATGAGGATGAAAAGCAAAGGACTACTATGTGGAATGATGAAAATGTAGTTGAGCCGGACATAGATGACGGAGCATCTCAAGAAGAAGAGGAAGAACAACAAAAAGAGGATCAAAGCCTAGCGAGATAGAGGGAGGAGAAGAAAAACAACGACGACTCGGACTCAGGTGAGAGCGATGAGACGTTCTTCTCCACCACCTCCAACTCGTCCAACACCAAGAACGTCAGTGACTATTGGTGAGAGCAGCAGACGTTCTCCTTCGCCACCTCTAACCCGCCCTTCTTCTTATGGGTACTCTCCTTTGCCGGCCCCAACGCAATCGGATGCTCATATGTTTTTGCCTAGGACACCGAGCATGAGTGTTCATCCATATCATTTTGATCCATATGCTCCTGGGCCATCATCTTCGTACATGGACCATAGAATGCCTACACATTCAATGCATGGTTCATTGCCTCAATACATGCCAAGTCCATTTACTCCGCCATATTATAACTACAATATTCCATATAGTGGAGATGGCTCATTCAGGCCCTTATTAGGCATGCCACCTCATGTTCCTTTCACCCAACCACATACATGAAGTCAGTATATTGGAATGGTTCAACCCCCTATCTTTGATAGCACTGGTAGTAGAGGTCAATCGAGCCAACACGAGGAAGAAGTTCAGTCGAGTCATCAAGCTCAACAAACTCAGCCGGACGTGCAAGCACGGAGAAATCCACGTCGAAATAGAGTACGACCGGTTTGCCACACGGAGGAGCAGCGTCGACGTCGATAGAGAACTGCATCATACCTTTGTATGAGTGGGTTGATATGAGTGTTTAGGGTCCTTTAGATGTCATGGAGATGGGGTTGTACATTTGGATGAAAGGCAAGAACTATAAATACAAACTCCTAGCCTTTTTGCTTCACATTTGCATGTTGTTTTCAATAAAAAAATGAAAAAAAAAAAATTCGAGCTATTGGGGACTTTTATTTGCTTTGGAAATTGTAGTCCTTAGGAGGTTATTCATCATCAAGAACGCGATCTAGTTATATACAATCAAGCATCAACCTTAAGGTATGCTCGTATCCACTTATTTGCATAAAAGTGAGTATACCTGATGATACTTTGAATTGCATAATGGTCATTTGTGTAAATGCTTTTGGGTCTTTTTGGTGTCGGATAGTATCAACGTTTAATTTACAGACTAAGTACATCTAATATAACCTAGATTGTCACCAGCAAACTTCAAGAGATATATATGAGTCCATATGAGTTTGTTTGCGATAGTTTGGGTGACGAGAGGCCTATTGGACTAGGAATACTGCATGAAAAAGTGAGTATACCTGATGATACTTTGAATTGCATTTCATTTCCTTTTATTACTTATTGATTTGCAGTCTTTCTGACTATATGGTGCCTTTGTACTCTAATATAATGATATTTGTTGATAATCTTTACTCTTTGAACTTGTTCATCGTGATATTGTTTTGTTGATGCTTTCATTGTATCATTTCGTGTGCTCTATGTCTTCATTTGATGTTTTTAATGGTAAATGAGCTTTAAATAGCATGCTATTTAAGTAGGTTTAAGAAATCAAACCTAATTAGTAAATTTAGTTACACATTTGTTTGTTCATTTCGTAATAATTGATTATGACATTTACATTTGTTTCTAACTTACTCTTGAACCTTAAAAAAGTCATGTCAGGCAGAAATAATGCATCGTCATCTGGGGACGGATCTAGTGGACGATCCAGCAGACGATCTGGTGGTCGCAGAGATCGTCCATCTCGCGACGTGGATCGTTCGCTAGTACGATCTCCCGCTAATGATGCTGAGTCTCAGCAGCGTCAAGAGCACTTCATTTCAACAACGACTTGCTCGGCGCGGTTGCTTACCTTCGACAACTTTTTGTCCAACAATAGCTTTCACAACATCAATCACAATTATTTCAGCAGTATCCTCGTCCGCCTTATGCGCAGCACCCCCACCAGGGCCCTCTCCTTCAGCAATCGGGGCCATCTTTATTTGGCCATGATGATCCAACCACTCAACAGGCTTACTCCTCTTTTTTGGTGTCGCAACTCCCTCCACCTATGCTGGTCACGTTACTTCTAGAGAATCTACCCACGCATCTCCCTCCCATCAGCAGTACTACCAGCATGTCCCGATTGCTTCCTTCGAATCTAGTATGCGTGCCTCCCCATCGAGGAGTCATGATCATGTCGAGCCTGCATCACATTCGTCCAATACTTCAAGCCACCCTTCGAGTGAGCCATCTATTAGTGGTGCCTCGCGTAGATCACAACAAGACGATGAGCTAACTAGGGCCCCGAGACGTAGAAGTAATGATGACCGAGGCGCGGGGCGGGTGTTTTTGACCGTAAAAACTACGAAAGAATTGTAAGTCAATGAAATATTATTACGTATATATACTTACGTTTAATGAACTTACTATAATATTGGTCTAACTTTTTTTGTAAAAATGTAGTGGTACTTTCTTGCATCATCCGTCATCCGAAGTGTCAAAGCAAATGACGCGGATATATAAATTCGATTTACATAAGGATGGCTACTGTTGGGAAACGGTTCCCAACCATATCAAAGAGCAATATTTTAACGATTGGGCGGTAAGAGATTTTTAAATAAGAAAATTAAGTTTCTTTTACTTAGCATATGTTGAAGACTTTACTTTCTATTATTACAGACTCATTTTGATTGGAGACGATCGGATGACGCTATGGTCAGACATTTGTACGACAGGCCGATTGCCACTCGTTACGCTGACTTTGTTAGTAAGATGGTGAGGAAGCCGACAAAACCATCACATGTATCTCTGGAGGTTTTTGAGCATTACAAGAATATGCGGTCTACTCCAGAATATAAAGCAAAGTCAGAACAAGCGAGCCAAAATCGGAGATCAGAGGTGGGGGGACCTGGTTCGGGTTCGTCTGTGCACGGAGGTGGAGCCATATTGTAACGGCCGTTATTTATTAACGCCGTTATTTACCTTATTTCAGATTAGGACGCCAGCTCGGACGACACGTGGACGCCGCGGATAGATTAGGCATGTTCCGGACCTAGGTATTGACTGTGTAATATTGTTTTTTCTAATTGTGGTGATTTATTGATATTTTCATTTTCTTGATAATGATATAATATCATCACTTAGGTGTGCATTTAAAATAAACTTGTCGGGCGAGTTGTGAGCCGGGGTTTTAGTTCGGTGAACGCGCCAACGCGGAGTTTGGTAGTAGTTGAGGCTAGGCGTTGGGGTTTAATTAGATTTAAATTATTAAACATGCTATGGTTGAGGATTCTATTTAATTAAATGCAAATATATAGTCTTAAGCTAAGGTAGGGAAATTAAATTGGGTACACTAAGTGTGGGACCGCCTCGGGAAGAGTGTTTGGGACACGGGGCACGGGTCGAGTGGTCGGGGAATTAGTGTGACCATATTCACAAATTTATAGAATTTATTGATGACTAGAATAGGTGTTATAAATTAAATCAAATTGGAGTAAATAAAATCCTATAGTTTGAACTGAATAATCAAGTACACTTAGGATAAGCCTCGAGATTCACAACAATGAGATTCAAGGCTAGATGGTGTCTTGATAAGTCTCTAGGAATTTGGTGACACGGGGTGATCGGGAGAACCGTCCGATCTTCCTCGAGATGCGCTGAGACGCTAGATTAAAAATCCAACTATATATATGCACACAATCGATGGATCAAACATGCAAAAGGAAGCATTGTTCTTCAAGAAATTGTGAGGAGATCAAGGAGAGGTCCGAGGTTGGAGAGGATGATTTGAGGCTTCGGGGGGAGATGATTCGGGCGTCTAACACTCAAGCTAAGGTAATAAATTTTCATTTTTGTTGATTTTTCATTAAAATGGGTATTTGAGTGAAATTGTGATTTTGAGAGAATTCATCACTGTTTTTGTTTAAATTTGGTGTTTTTGAGGTTGGTTTGATAAACCATTTAAGTTGGAATCGATTTTGTGGAAAATGGAGGTGTATTGTGGATTTCGAATTTTTGAAAAAAAAAAATTCTATGTGATCCGAGAATTGGGTTTGTTCTTGGGGTTTTGTGTGAAATTTGGAGGATTTGGAGGTCTTCGATGGATAGAGAATCGATAGGAGTAGAGGAGAGAAGAAGATTGAAGAGTGAAAAAAAAAAAAAAAAAAAAAAAAAAAAAAAGAAGAGAAACCAGAGACGATTTCGTCTGCAGGAAGACGAGCGCAGCGCGTGCGCGTCGTCCCCAAACGGGGCCGGACCGGCCTGGGGGCCGGTCCAACCACCTGGACCGGACCGGTCCAGTGGGGCCCACTAGAAAAAAAAAAAAGATTAAAAATTAAAATAAATAAATCTAAATAATATATTATATATATACTAATTCTTTGGAAAATAGGAAAAATATGTGAAAAATATCAGGAAAATTGGGAAAAAATTCTAGAAAAATATAGAAAATTAGAAAAAGGTAGAAAAGTGGTTTCGGGACTTTTCGGGTATTTTTAGAACCCCGACATAGCCCATAGCCGGGAGAGGTACCACAACTAAAAAAATTGTAAATTTTTATAAAATAACATAAAATTATAGAATATGTTCTCAAAAAGTATAAAACACTATAAATGGACTTCGAGGGACCAGGAAACCATAGCTTGGACATTGGGGAGCTAGGTGGGCGTCTTGTGGTCCGAAAAGTCGGAGTGCGTATTTTCGGGTACGTAAAACCCATTGAACACCACTACGCATTTACTTATTTATTTCCATTGAGCTTTATATTTCCTTGAAAATCTATGATTTATATTCCTCTTGGGACGGTTATGGTACCGTCTATGTATCCACGGGTGGTTGAGTCGTCGGGCCGGTTTGGGTGTGTAGCGCGTGATCTAGGAATTCGGTAGATGATATCCCGAGTTGGACTCCATTTCACGCGTTCGATTAGCCCACTAAGGTTAATGTCGCTGGGATACGATCTTTGTTTGGGTGTGTAGCGCGTGATCTAGGAATTCGGTAGATGATATCCCGAGTTGGACTCCATTTCACGCGTTCGATTAGCCCACTAAGGTTAATGTCGCTGGGATACGATCGTAGTAGGGTCGGAGGCATGAGCCACGACCAGGGCTCCTGGTCCTAGTACGCACTTAGTAGTTTGTGTTCACCCCCTTTTGTCTATCGTTGTGTTTATATACATGCGATTAGCTTTGAGCGATTGTCCGCACATTTTCCTTCTTTCCGCATGTTTATTTAACACTACTTGTTGGCTCAGATAATTATTTCATTAATTATTTATGCACGGTGGTTTTCCTTGGGATTTTACTTACTTGGGCTCGCCATCGCTTTTTGGTGGTGGCCGAGCGCAGATCCTAGTACTAGCGAGGGCAAGGGGATCATCGGCGATTTCATCGACTTGCCTACGCCGAGGCCTATTTGGTATGTGTGCAAATATTATCATGTTTTGATATTTTGTATTATCTTTTGGGTTGGGAAACTGGATATACACTTGTACTTGGTATACATACTATTACAGTTGATCGCTGTATGCACGATCTGTTAGGGTTTTCCACTATAGGTTTGATCAAGTAAGACTTTTACATATATATAATGTGAATGCATTTTGTTAACCTTAGAAATTCTTCCATTTGTTAATTTCTTCTAAATGATCAATTAAGTGACTATAACAACTTATACGATAACTACCCTAAGTACGAAGGTAGACGAGTGACGTGGCGGGCGTTTCGGTGCACGAGCAGGGGAAATGGGAAGCCACGGGCGGCCTCGGAGTTTGGGGCCGCCATTGATTGGTATCGAGCCGAGGTTGATAGGGCTCGAATTTAAAAAAAAAAAAAAAAAAAAAAAAGTTTCACAAGATCTTAAACTTTAACAAACTAGATGTGGAAACCCGATGGAGTCGCCTAGAACTTTTAGTTGGGAAGCAAGAAAGCGGGTAGAGCTAGGATTGTTATGTGATATATGTATTGTTGTATATATATACTTTACGAATACGTATATACGAGGCGATACGGACACGCATCACGATGCGGGACACGATGGATGGACGATCTAGTGATACCGCGAGGGCTTCCGGATCGTCGGTTCCTTAGAGGATCGAGTTACGGCGCATGAGACTCGGATAGCGAGATCTTACGACTATTGAGAGAGCGGCCGCTATGATGGCTGGATTAGCTATGTCAGGGAGGCGTGGCGACTACGGGACCACGAGACCCCGAGTTACTCTTACTCGGGTGGTGGTACCCGAGGTTCGGAGCGTCGATACTACCCCGTAGTAGAAAGAAGTGGAGACACCGATTCCTACACCTACCGCAAGCAGTAGAGGTTACCCCGACGGTAGTGTCGAGTATGTGATGGATCCGCAGAGCCGGGAGGTTACGGGATTTCCTCAAGTTTCGGCCCGCTTACTTTTATGGAGGAGGAGACCCCGAGAGGCTCGCAGGAGATTGGATTTTGTCGCACCGGGCGCCTACACAAGGAGTTGAATACGGAAGAGAGGTTCGAGCGAGACTATCGGGACGTGTTTTAGATCGATGCCATGATGTGGTGGACTAACTACCGGGAGACGCATGCGATCCCGCAACTGGGCGAGAGTTCCGAGAGATATTTTATGACCGGTTCATACCTATGGAGGTACGATTGAGATTGAGGAGGAGTTTTTATCCCGAGGCAGGGAAACCGGAGCATGATGCAAGTATATGGATAGTACCGATATTTCTTTGCGAGTTCTCGATGGATATCGCTGGCACAGAGCGATTACAGATCTACTACTTCATTCGGGGAGTGAGGGATGACATTGCCAGCGCGATCGTATCGTCCGGGGCACCGACAGTTCAGGCGATGTTTGAGCGAGCACTTACCTACGAGACGTTCTTGATGCAGAAGAATGGTCTTCCTATGACAGCATCGGCCGAGGTGGAGGTTGGGCAGAGCTCTCGACAGGATAGGAGGCCGAAGAGACAGCGGGACCAGTTTAGTAGAGGTCGCCGGGATGGCAGAGACAGACGTCAGGATGGCAGGGATCAGTATAGGGACAGGCAGCCTGTACACACCATAGCTCCAACACCACAGCAGCGGCAGCAGCCTCAGCAGCACCAGGTTAGAGATCAGGGTGGCCGAGACAGGGGTCAGAGGGACCGGGGTCAGGAGCCGAGATCGGATGATGCACGGACTGGGAAACGGGAGACACGCAGATGTTTCCGATGCGGTCGGAGGGACATTTGAAATTGGATTGCCGGGTGCCATCTCCACGACGGGAGCGGGGTCGAGAGAGACAGGGGTACATGCGGTAGCACGGCCCGGATCCAGGAGCCACGGACGGCTAGTTGAGGGTACGTTACTTATTCATAGTAGACTTATTCATGCCATGTTTGACTCGGGTAGTACATTGTCATTTATTGCGGGACGGTGTTAGTGGGGGAGTTAGGGTTGGACACACACACACTGAGACCCATCTTGTTCTCAAAGCACGGCTCTTTGGGGATAAGATTTACCCTAATCGGATAGTTCGGGACGTCATGGTTGAGGTTGCGGACATCGATTACGCCCGATCTCCGAAATCTTGGAGTACCTAGAGTTTGATGCACTCTTTGGTATGGATTGGCTGGCAGCTTACCATGCACAGATAGATTGTTATGGGAAGAGGGTAGAGTTCCGTATTCCGGGTTTACCAGAGTTTACATTGATCGGGAACGCCTCCGAATTGCCTATTACGAGGGTAGATTAGCGGCGCTCGGGAGATGGAGGACTTTGCAGCGATCGTTGAGTCTGAGACCGGAGTATCTTTTAGGATCGAGGACATACCTATAGTCCGAGAGTTCGCGGACATTTTCCCAGATGATCTACCCGGATTACCACCACCACGTGCGATAGAGTTTATCATAGAGTTGTTACCGGGGACCCACTTATATCTAAAGAGACCTTATCGTATGTCGCCTTTATGGAGCGGGAGGAGGTCGGGAAACACTAGAGGAATTGTTGGCGAAGGGATTTATTCAACCGAGTATGTCACGCAGTGGGAGCACCGGTGTTATTTGTGAGGAAGAAGGATGGATCGATGAGGATGTGTATGGACTATCGGAAGTTGAACTAGGTAACGATTAAAAATCGTTACCCGCTTCCGAGGATTGACGATCTGTTTGACCACGGTGACGGGTGCAGTTCTTCTCGAAGATCGATTTACGCTCGGGATATCACCAATTGCGGATTCGAGAAGAGGATATCAAGAAGACGGCTTTCGGTCAGATACGGGTTGTTCGAGTTTACGGTGTTACCGTTTGGTTTGACGAACGCTCCGCGATTTTCATGGATCCGATGCATAGAGTCACCGAGACCCTACTTGGACCGATACGTGATAGTTTTCATTGACGATATCTTGATATACTGACGGACGACGAGAGGATCACGAGAGTCATCTTCGATCGGTGTTGACGACGTTGAGGAGCATCGGTACTGTATGCGAAATTCGGTAAGTGTGAATTCGGATGAAGGAAGTGAAGTTTTGGGACATGTGATCAGCGGTCGGGGCATTTGTTGAGGAGACAAGATTAGAGCGGTGATTATTTGGAAGAGACAGAGACTGTTTTTGAGATACGGAGTTTCTTGGGTTTAGCAGGTTACTACCGCCGATTTGTACAGGATTTCTCCACGATTGCAGCACCAATGACGAGGTTGACGAAGAAGGATGTTCCATTTGAGTGGTCTGAGGAATGTGAGCAGCATTTCTAGAGTTGAAGAAACGGTTGACGATCGCCGGTGTTGGCATTACGAGCCGGGGAAGGAGTTAACGGTATACACCGATGCATCGGGAAGCTGGACCGGGATGTGTTCGATGCGGGAAGGACGACCAGTGGCTTATTTATCCGGGCGATTGCGACCGCATGAGCATAACTACCACAGTACACGATTTGGAGCTTGCAAGCGGTTGTGTTTGCGCGAAGGCTTGGAGACACTACCTCTACGGAGAGAAGTTTGTGCTTTACACGGACCATCGAGTCTACGCTACATTTTCACACGAAAGATCTTAATATGCGTCGAGAGGAGATGGTTAGAGCTGTTGAAGGATTACGATTTTACGATTGAGTATCATCCCGGAAAGGCTAATGTAGTGGGCGATGCATTGAGCGAGATGTGAGGTTGACGATCGGACCAGAGACTCGACACATGGGACTGTTGGAGATGGCGTCGATTATGAGCATGTCGGACCTTTCGGTTATGCGGGATCTCTGATTTGTGGTCGGATGAGGGAATGCACCGACAGTGTCACTGGAACGGGTATCGGAGTGTCGAGGGGCGATGGGCTTTATGGGCGGTTCGGTGGATTGGCACGGGATCCCGAGTGCACGATTGGGCGGAGACATCGATGGATGTTTGCGGCATCGGGGTCGACTATGGGTACGGCCGTGTCGAGATACGAGATAGTATATTAGAGGATGCTCATCGGTCGCGATACACAGTTCATCGGCAGAACCAAGATGTACCATGACTTGCGGAGGTTGTTTTGGTGGCGGGGATGAAGGCGATGTTGGTGAATATGTTCGAGGATGTCACATATGTCGCGGTGAAGGCGGAGCATAGGCGACTGGAGGATTCTTTGCGCAACCGTTACCCATTCCTCGGTGGAAGTGGGAACACCTCGCTATGGATTTTGTCGGTGGATTACCCCGGACTTCGAGGCGACATGATGCAATTTGGGTGGTGATAGATAGGTTGACGAAATCGCACACTTTATACCGTTTCGATGAGGTATACTTTTCACCGATTGAGCGGATTGTTCGAGCGAGAGATCATCGATGCATGGGGTACCAATCTCCATAGTATCGACCGGGATCCCAGGTTCACTTCGAGATTTTGGGAGGCGATGCGGGAGCGATTTGGTACTAGGTTGCGATTCAAGACGGCTTATCACCGCGCATGACAGATGGCCGGCCCGAGAGATTGATCTGATTTTAGAGGATATGTTGAGAGCGTGCATTTTACAGTTTGGAGGCTCATGGGAGGATTACCTACCACTGTGTGAATTTGCCTACAACAACAGCTATCAGGCTAGTATCGGGATGCCTCCTTATGAGGCGCTGTATGGGAGGCCCTGCAGGTCACCAGCGTGTTGGGCAGAGCCGGAAGATACAGTTACGATTGGGCCGGAGATAGTTGTTGATCACACAGAGAAGATTCGACAGATTCGTCAGAGGCTTCGAGCAGCACAGGATAGGCAGAAGAAATACGCGGACAGATACCACGACAGTCTGAGCTATGAGGTTGGCGATATGGTTTACCTGAAGGTTTCTCCTTGGAAGGGCCAGCAGAGGTTTGGGATTAAGGGAAACCGGCGCGAGATTTATCGGACCATATCGAGTTGTAGCGAAGGTTGGCAGTGTGGCGTACAGATTAGATTTACCGGCGGAGTTAGCAGGGATTCATCCTACTTTCCACATTTCGATGTTGCGATTGGCTAGGACCGGGCCACGACCCATGGTTGACGTGCGACGGTGGATGTTCAGCCTGACGCAACTTACGACGAGCGGCCATTGGCGATATTAGATCGTAAGATCCAGACTCTCAGGAACAGAGAGATAGCTAAGGTACTCGTACGGTGGCAGCATCACGGTACGGAGGGACTTACCTGGGAGTTGGAGTCGACCATGCGAGAGCGTTATCCCCAGTTATTCCACGGTATGTTCTAAACTAACTCAAATTTCGGGACGAAATTTCTTTTAGTTGGGAAGAATTGTAACGGCCGTTATTTATTAACGCCGTTATTTACCTTATTTCAGATTAGGACGCCAGCTCGGACGACACGTGGACGCCGCGGATAGATTAGGCATGTTCCGGACCTAGGTATTGACTGTGTAATATTGTTTTTTCTAATTGTGGTGATTTATTGATATTTTCATTTTCTTGATAATGATATAATATCTGTCACCGGTGTGCATTTAAAATAAACTTGTCGGGCGAGTTGTGAGCCGGGGTTTTAGTTCGGTGAACGCGCCAACGCGGAGTTTGGTAGTAGTTGAGGCTAGGCGTTGGGGTTTAATTAGATTTAAATTATTAAACATGCTATGGTTGAGGATTCTATTTAATTAAATGCAAATATATAGTCTTAAGCTAAGGTAGGGAAATTAAATTGGGTACACTAAGTGTGGGACCGCCTCGGGAAGCGTCTTGGGACACGGGGCACGGGGTGCCGAGTGGTCGGGGAATTAGTGTGACCATATTCACAAATTTATAGAATTTATTGATGACTAGAATAGGTGTTATAAATTAAATCAAATTGGAGTAAATAAAATCCTATAGTTTGAACCGAATAATCAAGTACACTTAGGATAAGCCTCGAGATTCACAACAATGAGATTCAAGGCTAGATGGTGTCTTGATAAGTCTCTAGGAATTTGGTGACACGGGGTGATCAGAACCGTCCGATCTTCCTCGAGATGCGCACGGACGCTAGATTAAAAATCCAACTATATATATGCACACAATCGATGGATCAAACATGCAAAAGGAAGCATTGTTCTTCAAGAAATTGTGAGGAGATCAAGGAGAGGTCCGAGGTTGGAGAGGATGATTTGAGGCTTGGGGGAGATGATTCGGGCGTCTAACACTCAAGCTAAGGTAATAAATTTTCATTTTTGTTGATTTTTCATTAAAATGGGTATTTGAGTGAAATTGTGATTTTGAGAGAATTCATCACTTGTTTTTGTTTAAATTTGGTGTTTTTGAGGTTGGTTTGATAAACCATTTAAGTTGGAATCGAATTTGTGGAAAATGGAGGTGTATTGTGGATTTCGAATTTTTGAAAAAAAAAAATTCTATGTGATCCGAGAATTGGGTTTGTTCTTGGGGTTTTGTGTGAAATTTGGAGGATTTGGAGGTCTTCGATGGATAGAGAATCGATAGGAGTAGAGGAGAGAAGAAGATTGAAGAGTGAAAAAAAAAAAAAAAAAAAAAAAAAAAAAAAAGAAGAGAAACCGAGAGACGAAAATCGTCTCGGTTATACCGAGACGATTTCGTCTGGGAAGGGACGCACGCGCAGTGCGCGTGCGTCCCCAAACCGGGCCGGACCGGCCTGGGGCGGTCCAACCACCTGGACCGGTCCAGGTGGGGCCCACTAGAAAAAAAAAGATTAAAAATTAAAATAAATAAATCTAAATAATATATTATATATATACTAATTCTTTGGAAAATAGGAAAAATATGTGAAAAATATCAGGAAAATTGGGAAAAAATTCTAGAAAAATATAGAAAATTAGAAAAAGGTAGAAAAGTGGTTTCGGGACTTTTCGGGTATTTTTAGAACCCAGACATAGCCCTGGGAGAGGTACCACAACTAAAAAAATTGTAAATTTTTATAAAATAACATAAAATTATAGAATATGTTCTCAAAAAGTATAAAACACTATAAATGGACTTCAGGGACCGGGAAACCATAGCTTGGACATTGGGGAGCTAGGTGGGGCGTACTGACGGGTCCGAAAAGTCGGAGTGCGTATTTTCGGGTACGTAAAACCCAACTGAACACCACTACTGCATTTACTTATTTATTTCCATTGAGCTTTATATTTCCTTGAAAATCTATGATTTATATTCCTACTGGGACGGTTATGGTACCGTCTATGTATCCACGGGTGGTTGAGGTCGCTGGCTGGGTGTGTAGCGCGTGATCTAGGAATTCGGTAGATGATATCCCGAGTTGGACTCCATTTCACGCGTTCGATTAGCCCACTAAGGTTAATGTCGCTGGGATACAGTCGTAGGGTCGGAGGCATGAGCCACGACCAGGGCTCCTGGTCCTAGTACGCACTTAGTAGTTTGTGTTCACCCCCTTTTGTCTATCGTTGTGTTTATATACATGCGATTAGCTTTGAGCGGTTAATCGCACATTTTCCTTCTTTCCGCATGTTTATTTAACACTACTTGTTGGCTCGATAATTATTTCATTAATTATTTATGCACGGTGGTTTTCCTTGGGATTTTACTTACCGGGCTCGCCATCCGGCTTTTGTGGTGGTGAGCGCAGTGAGATCCTAGTACTAGCGAGGGCAAGGGGATCATCGGCGATTTCATCGACTTGCCTACGCCGAGGCCTCTTTGGTATGTGTGCAAATATTATCATGTTTTGATATTTTGTATTATCTTTTGGGTTGGGAAACTGGATATACACTTGTCTTGGTATACATACTATTACTGAGTTGATCGCTGTATGCACACTGATGATACAAGGGTTTTCCACTATAGGTTTGATCAAGTAAGACTTTTACATATATATAATGTGAATGCATTTTGTTAACCTTAGAAATTCTTCCATTGTTAATTTCTTCTAAATGATCAATTAAGTGACTATAACAACTTATACGATAACTACCCTAAGTACGAAGGTAGACGAGTGACGTGGCAGGCGTTTCCGGTGCACGAGCAGGGGAAATGGGAAGCCACGGGGCGGCCTCGGAGTTTGGGGCCGCCACACATATCCATCTATGAGCATTCGTTGAGACTGGTATGTTTTGGGGCATACATACATAGATACATACATACATATATATACATTAGATTCATATAAGTTTCAAACTTAATTTTAAGTTAAACATATTTTATAGGAGAAGGAACTCGGTAGAAAGCCGACTGTTTTGGATTTATGTTTATATCTCCATACAAGGAATCATGATGACGTCACTTTCTCGGATCCGAGAGCAGAGGCGATTGTCGTAAGAAACTACTTGACCATAAGCTGTTTTTTGTTAATTATAGGTATCAATGACTTATATGACTTGTCAATGTTGTTTAAATTCTTAATACAGCGGCTATACACGAAAGGACTGAGAGAGCTTTCACTGATTGCGACCGGACACTCCAATTGATGAAACAGAATTATATTTGGAGATTGTGCAGTGAAATGATAAAGACCGGAGATTTGGTCTTGGTTGGACACCGTCAGGGTCTAAGATGCGTAGACATGATGAAGTTGGATCTTCTCGTCCTATATTGAAAGATGATGAGCCATTTGAGCAATTCAATAAGGAATTCGAGGAGATGCAAGCAATGATACTAAAGATGCTTAATGACACGTCGTAAGTCGCGATCAATTGCTTGAAATGCAAGGACGGTTACAACGCATGGAACAGGGTTTCATGGAGAGATCATTGCACAAAAAAGGCAAGATGATGTTAATGATGATGATGTTGATGATGATGATGCCGCTCACAATGACTTAACGACCGAGAGGATGATGAATGATGATTTATTTTTCACAACATCCAAAAAGGTTAGATTTTTTGGTTCATTTTTTACTTGATACTTATAAGTTTTTTTTATTATGAACCATTATAAATCTTACGAATTTATTAGGAACCATTATAGAAACATAAATCATGTAAACAATTTAAGTCTACCCCTTTGTCCTGTATATTTTTTTTGTGCTTTATAGAAAATTTTGTAGATGTTTAAGTTTTGTTTGTATTTGTGTCTAACATGTAGGGTATTGAATGTTCCACAAATTTCTATTTCATTTTTATAACTAATTCGTTAAGATCCTTAGTATGAGTGTTTTTAGCTGTGGAATTGGTTTACCGAATTCCAAATCATGTTGGAACTCATGTTAATCTTTAGTATATGATCAATATGATCTGTTTTAGTATTGAAAATGTGATTCAAAGTTGTTAGTTATTTTACCGTTGCTTGTAGGACTTAGTCTAATTTAGTTACTCTATTTTTTTGTTGAATAATTCTAGTTCAGCTCAGATTGTATTTCCTTAATTTTCTAATTTGTTGTTAAGTCAAAGCACGTGGATATGTGTCCACAATTTGCGCTTATTGGAGGTTTGATCAAATGCCAATATAAAGACAATCTCAGTTTATGAATAAAACTATCTTCAGAGAGTTCTTCTACTTAAATACTTGTATTCGGTATTGCTCTGTTTTTCAGTTTTACCCAATATTTAGGAGTGGACTGATTTTCTAATGCAATTGTTACTCTTATGGCTGCTTTGTAGTTGTTTTATCTGATTTTGGTGGTGAGCAAGTCTTGTTCTAGATGTAGATGCAAATATGGCCATATGCTATCTGTTTTGATATGAGCTTTGGTGGGCTAACCATGAGTTACAGTTAGTTACGCTCAATATTGCTATGTTTTTCTATGTTTGAGATCAGTTTGTATTGAACATGTTCTCTTAAATATATGTGTATTTCGTCTAGTTCATGTTTTTATTGTTTTGTCTATAATGGTTTGGTTAAAAGCTTAACATTCATATAATGATAATGGTCTTTGGTTTCATTATTTGGACTTTTTTATGGTGATGGCATCAAAAATATTTCAGGAAGTCCATGTAGCATGCAAGCATTCGAGTTTGGAAAGGCTCATGTAGTCAGGCCTAAAGGGAAGCACAAGTCACAATAGTTTGGCTACATGGCATTGGAGATAATGGTTCAAGGTACACCGATTTGATTATGCAATGTCATTCATCTACTTGTGTTAATATTGGAAAGGTAACTCAATTCTATTTTTAATATCTTTCTTTTGTAATAAATTTGTATACAACTTTTGATTATTGTCTCTAAATCTCTTTATCATTTCATATTTGAAACCATGCTTTAGAGAATGGTGATGGATCTTGTTTTAAAGGTGGCTAGCTAGGCTACATACATTTTAAGGCCTGGACTTGCAAATGCTTACTACTTGTATCTAGTAGATTCTTTTTAAATTTTGTGGTCAGACGAAATGGTACCCATTGAACTGAACAAAGCCATTATCTGAGCTCGAATCGAATCGTATGTTTTGAACTTGTCAAATGGTTGCCACATTGGTGTTATCCTTATACATTGCAGCTTTGTTTGTGCCATTGTTAGTTGTATGTGTGAATTGATATAATTTTCTATTTCAACGATTTATTCATTCATGTTTTTAATAGTGTTGGATGTCTTAGATTACTCTGACCAATGATTGCACGGTGAGGCCTAGGCGATTTGAGACAAAATTGACTAGGCCATAGTTCTTCAAAAGCTTATTACGATCCTTAAAGTATATATCGCAACATCTTTGCCTTCTTCTCTGTGGTTTTGAGTGATAGTCTCGTTTTCTTATAAAGAGAAATAAATGAACAGAATGTATATTAAATATGATATGATATAATGATATGATATGATATAACGATTTATAATAAAGAGAAACAAATGAACATAATGTATATTTGGGTTTACAACCTTATATGATAGGTGTCTTTGGGGAGGGAACATTTCTATTAGATGCTCATAAAAAATTTATAAGTATAATGAACAATTCTTTTATTATTAGAAGGTTATAGTAATGCTTTGAAATATTTTGAGAACTCTTTTAAAATATTTCAAAACACGTACTAATAATTAGAAGGTGATATGCAGATAATAGTGACTTGGAAACTGATGTTTTTGCACTTGACATAATGTGATATTCCCTCATGCGTCTTTGAACAGAATCTTTCTCAGAAGTACTTCTCGTCCTTAGAGAAGAGATGATTTAATTTTGTTTCATCTAATATTTATGCATTTCGCCGTTATATTGGAGGACACATTGGTAGTGAAGTTATCCTTGATTTTTTCCTATTGCGCGTTAAATAGGTAATGATGTGTTCTTTCCATTTGTGGAACTACTAATTCCATCACAAATAAGATAAAATCATACAAATGATTAAATGGGTCCTAGGAGAAGATAATTCATTATATCAGTTTCAAACATCTAAATAATTCTAAGAATTTGATGATTTTGTTTGGAAGGTGAGAAACTTATCTCTTGTTGTTAGATATTTAGTTGTAACGTAGATGATGAGAAGACCAAGTTTTTTGTGTTCATTAGAGTTTTTGACAAAAATTTAGTTCTTTTTGGGTTGCCATAAATATAAATTTTGAATGAATATATATACCTATTCCAAACCCCCGCTTAGCTCCAATAACACCCGACAAATCAAATTATCACCCGAATTATACCTATTACCTGAATTAAACCCTAAACCCTAAATTAGTTTCAATTTGATATATTATGTCAATTTTACATTTTTCGACCTAAAACACGAGTGCCGAATTTTGAATTTCTCATTTTCCATATAAAATCCTCAATTTCTATTTATTTCGTCAAAATACTATTTTTTCATATTTTTCTCTATTTTTCTGTAATTTGTTTTTCCAATTTTTTTTTCTTTTTCTTTTTTTCGCGACGGGGCACCCCGTCGCCAATAAATGGCGACGGGTGGCGACGGGGTGCCCCGTCGCGAAAAAAAGAAAAAGAAAAAAAAAATTGGAAAAAAAATTCACGTGTAACGAATGGCGCGTTTGGTAAAGGCGCCATTCGTTACACGTCACCCAATCAATTTCGCATTTAGTAAAGGCGAAATCTATTACTTTTGTAATTTTAAAAAAATTTAACTTATTTAAAGAATTTTAAAGAAAAATAACCTTACTTTTTGAAATCTCCCCTCCAAATACATCGATTTTGCTATAATTTTATGTATTTTACAATATAGATAATACATAAGTTCCATTAAAATTTATAAATTTTTTTTTAATAAAATGTAAATTTAGTAATTTGATTTTGCTAAAATAATAGTATTTAATATTATTTCAATGAAAAATTAATTGAAAAGGATTTTATTGATACAAACTGCTATGTACATTATTTGCAATTTGGCTTAAAATTAGTCACAAAATCTTTTATTTGAAATTTTGGATTGGTTCATTAGGAAATAAAATCTTGACCTTTTATTTACCTTTTTAAAAAAAAAAGATTGTAGCGATCTTTTCCTAAACTAATTAAACATACCAAAAATAATTTCACAAAGAATCTTACACAAATATTGCAAAACCATTTCAATTTAGAATATGAAATCAGTGTGGATTTGGAGGACCTAGTCTGCCTAAAAGATAATAAGAATTACAAGAAAATATTGAAGCCAATTAAAGGGAACAAAATATAAAGACAAGTTCAATATCCACATATAAGAAGCCTCCATTAAATAAGCACCATCCTTTATTCTTAGCTTTCAAAGGTCCCAGACTCCCATTCTAAGCTTTTAAAGATAAAAATACTTGGTGATTACTTTCTTAACTGAAATACAGGAAACACTTGGTGAATCATCCAAGCTTCAAAATGACCTCCATATAATTCTTCTAGTGACACTAACCAAACTAACAAAAAGTCACTTTCCAATCAAATTTCAAACAAAAAACAAGGACTTCATCAATTCATGGTGCCCCTCGGGGCCTCAGTTCAATATATCACAGTTTATGTGGACAAACATGAAGCACAGACTCACCGCAACAACATCATTTTCTACGCAGAAGGGAAGGAAAAGGACCAGAGAAAAAGTTAAGTCTAGTCTTAAAGAATTGCATTTCCAACTTGTGTCAAGCAACATGAACAATTGGACATGCATGATATTCTAAGCTATTTTTTTTTTGCAGATAAGAAACCAACAAATTCTTCTCACAAGACCCTCTATTTGCATCAGAGAACTCTCAATATCATATACCATAGAATGTTTGTCAATCATGGAATTTAAGAGCAATTCAATCACAACAAGCTGCAATAGAAAAAGAATAAATTGAATAATTTGAATGCAATGAGAATTCCACAGGAAAGGTTTTTGATTAATTTCTACCAAATGTACTCTAAGAAAAGACAATGAAAGATGAATTTGAAAACAAACTCATTAGAGAGAAACTAAAACCCAATTCCATGAATTTCTGAGGCCTTTTATGGAACTTGAATGATGATAGATGAACCTCTGATGAACATGAATGATGACTATGCCGATGCGGCGCAACAAATACTTGAATCATTAATTGCTTTTCCTACATCATCACTGTGAACTGAACTGGATGCTTGCGCATGAAGTTTTAGCTGAGCTTCTTCCATCAAATTTCTTATGTAAAGTTTCTCCTCCGCGTCCCTCAAGAACTTTAACTTTGAGGGAGGAGAGAATTTCCCACTACTCGCCTTAGCAGACGATTCAAAAAGCGGATTGAATCCATGGTGACAATAGCTCTCCATTGTTGGACTAATAGGGGGATCTAGAAATGGTGGAGAAGACAAAGGCGTCATAAAAGGAGTCTCAACACTAAGGAGATCTCTCAAGCTCATTCTTGATCCTTCTTGGCTTCTATAACTTGTAAGCCTCCCATCATCAGACTCCAAATCTTCCTTTGTTTCCTCAGTAATAGTGAACAGAAACCTCGGCAGTCCTGCGAGGTTGTGCTCCGCCATGAGTTCACTCTCGACGCCATTCCCGAAAATGGGCTCACCAAAAACTGCTTGCTTGATGAGTTTGAATCCAATTCAAGTTCTGGGTCTTGCAGTTCATGATGGGCTTGTGAGGCACTCAAAACACTTGTAGAGTTCAAAAATGATTTATTTCTGCATATGAAATTGAAAAGATGTCTTGAGAGGGTGCTGTAACCAACTTGAGCTTCTATATCATCAATGGTTTTTTTCCTCCATAAGAACATGTAATAAATCTCTGCAATAAGAGCCAAAAGGAGTATGCCCAAAACGACACTCAAACCAAGCCCTAAACCACTCAAAGAACTCATTTTTTTTTTTCTCTTTCTTTTTATTTCAATATAATTATAAACCCCCAAAAAACTGCAACTCTAAAACCCCAAAATACACAATAAAGGAGTATCACATTGTGGATTATTGAACAATCACTTGGATTAATTCAAAGTTCAAACCCTTGTGCCTACTGAAAGTTATAATTAATTCTACAAATGCAAATCTCAAATAGGGGTAAAAATTGAAAAACCCAGATCACCCACTATTGAAAACAATCCAAAAATGGGGTTTTCAAGGATTCTACTGCCAAGAAAATGGGCTAACAGAATCTGAGGCAGTAAATGCTCCAAGCCCATTTTTTGAGAAACAAATCAATGTGTTCTTTGAACCAAAAAGAATATCATGCTAAACAGGGAAACACAAGAGTGGACATGAATGCTTATCTAAGATAAAGAAACCACCATAGCGGTTGCTGTGCTTCTCTTCAAACCATACTTCTTTAGAAGACAAGTCATGTGCGGAGAAGAGATGGAGTTGCAATATGGGTACACGAATATCCAACTTTTGGTAACAAATTTGGTCTTTAGACAGCGTTTTTTAGGCTTTTACAGGACAAGAGATGGGCCAAATTTGATATATTCTGAGATTCTCAACAAACCAATGATGTTTATTGTTAGGGTTTTTGAGGAAAAACCCCGAGTAATTCCAAACTAAAGGAATGTAAGACTACAAGAGCGGTCCTCTAGCTAAGAGTTTTAAGATTTTCCATTTTAAGACTCAAATCCGAGACTTTTAGTTAAGAGAGGAGGGACCTTTTCTATTTTATTACATTGATGCAATTATTGAAGTAGGCGAAAACAATTGTCATCCAAACAATCCTATGAAAAATTGCCAAAAAAAAAAGCCTTTCCAATTGTTTGCGAGGGATTTAAGTCTACAGCCTTCAAATTGTAGGTGTTACATTGATGCAACTATTTAATTTTGAAAAAACAATTTGTCATCCCAACAATTCTACGCACACTTAATAAAAACCTTTCCAATTGTTTGAGAGGGATTTAAGCCTAGTACATTCAAATTGTAGGTCTACTACCTCAGTACCATTGAGATATGTAGCTACTTTTTGGTAATCATTTTCATTTTTTTTTAAAGTATACCATGTTAGGCGGTAAGAGAAATAGATTTTACTGTAAATTGTCAATCGTAAAATAAGAAATGCAAATATTAGAAACTATTATTTTGTCGTGATGTTGCCTTTTCGATACTCTGTGAGCGACAACCTCGACCTCATTTTTTTTTTCATGGGAATATTCTAAACCATTGAAGGTTGAAGCTATTGCTTGGTATTTTTTTTGGGTGAAAGTTTGTTAAGGAATATTATGCAATTAGGAAATATGCACAAATCACTATTATAATTATGAACTACCTTATTTAGATATTTCCTTTTATATGTAATTGCATCTCTATATATAGAGACGTGTATCATGATCACAATACAATGAAACTTATCGTATTAGAAAAAATTACATCAGTTGATTTTAAGATTTGAGAACATATTCTAAATTATATTTTCATGTTACTAGAGCAGGTACAGATGTAACCTAGACCGAATTTGGTCTAATAAAAAAAAACATCCGTACAGTTAATTTACTTCAAAATCCGTAGAGTACAGTGAGTTTTCTTATTATTGTCCAACTATTGTATTTTGTCTTTTGAAGCGGTGCAATTAGACTGGGAAACAATGACTCGCATGAGTGTGTGAATCACACAAATAGCACCTTTCCAAAAGGCGTTATTTGTGTGACATAGTCCTCCACATCACGTGGGCATTTGGGTGTGGATCACACGAATAACGCCTTTTCGTATGCACCATTCGTGTGACGTGGATCCACATGGATCTACGTAACACGAATAACGCCTTTTGTAAAGGTGTTATTCATGTGACATGGACCGAATACTCAACAAAAGAATAGCATATTCAAAAAATGTAACGACCCTAAATTCTAACTCGTGTCACGTGTCAATTTAGGTCGTGCGTGGACCCTTGCCATAATACAGTTGTCCAATTCTCGGTCGTCGACGTCGAGGTATATTATTTTTGTTTGGTGTTTTATATTATATTTTATTACCCGAATATAAATCCCAATGTCCCAAACGTGCGAGGACGTTTGAGTGTGAGCGTTGGTGTTGGAAACGGGTTTCGGGCGAACGGTTGTTTGAGTGTGAGCGTTGGTGTTAGGAAACGGGTTTTGGGCGAATGGTTGTCAGGTATTTAGCAGTTCGGGGGATTTAAGGAATTAAAAACATTGAATAGATACAAAATAAACAATAATTACAAGTTGTAAGTCGCGTTCAATACGTTTATACGTCCGGGATTACGCGACGAGTGAGTCATGGTATGAAACGGGTCCGAAAACGCGAGTATTATACGAGAAATCACTAAGATAGGAGATTGAGTCATCTAATGAAGTCACAAAGTGGTGTTAAGTTAGGTGGGAGAAGCAAGTAAGGGCCAAGAGATGCGTATGGAGATGTGGGTGTGAGTATGGATATAGTGGGGGCATAAAACCCCCATCCAAGAACTTTTCTCTCTCACCTCTCATCCATTTTTCATTTTCCTCTCTCTCTCCAACGATTCAACGTGAGAACTTGTGGGATATTCGATGCGATTCGACGGCATAGGAACGATCAAACTCGAGTTTTGAGGTAAGAATCCGACTTTCCACGTATATATCTACGTTTTGGCAGGATTTTTGTGTGTTTTTGTCACGACGAATTTGGACAACGATTTGGGAAATTGATTCTTATGGTTTCGTTTGATGAATTTGGATTAAGTAGAAGAATCAATTGTTGCTTTGTGAATCGGGTTTGGTGATTTGGGAGGTTCTTGAATTCTTGAGAATTTTTGTGGTTTTTTGGGATGGATTTATCGAAATTGACGCGTTTTGTCGAAGTTTTAGCACAAGCCGAGAGTGGTTTAAAGGGGTAAAGGAGGTTTGATCGAGGTTGGAATAGGCTTGAAGCACGACGATGCGAGTCGGGGTGTCAAAAACCCCCGACAGGGGTGTTCTATAAGAGATGCCGCGAGTGATGTCATGAGCACAAGAGCTCACGACGCCACTCCATAGCGTTTGGGATAGAGGCCCCAGAACCGCACCGCGAGGGCACCACCTAGGGTAAGGACCCACATGGCGCCACCCACGGTGTGTAGGACAGTAAGCCCATTTGTACGCCATGGGGATGCCGCCAAGAGTAAAAACATATGACGTCCCGGCGGGGTGGCACTGTTCACATGATAGTTTTGTAAAAATTTTGGAAAATGTCGGGGATCTCTTGGGGACTCAAATAGGTCCGAATACGACTCAATACCCCTAAAAATTAACTCAATTACACTACTAAAATAATTATGGAAAATTGGGTAAATTAGAAAGTAGTTAATGGGAATTGTTATTTAATTGGATTATCCGGGTTTTTAGTTCATTGACGGGTCACACGAGAGTTGTAAGAGGCGTGCTATAACTGAATTGAGTGCATAATAGCTTGGATTACAGGTAAGTAAATCAGTGAGGAATTTTACAGTTATTTCTGAGCTTTGAATTGTTATTGTTATTATTCTATTCCCATTTTAGAAATTCTATTCCTTGAGTTGTCCAAGGGCAAGGGAGTCAACATGATCCTTGCAAAATTTCTAGGTTTTCTGAGGTAACATACCAGAGGTCAACGATTGGGGATGCACGGTGCGGACTGGTTCTGGTTCGATACGGGATTAGTGTTCTTACCTGGACTACCAGGGAATCTCATTTGCGTGGACGTTAGGACAACGTGAGTGTCCGCGTCCTAAGCACCGAGTCTTGTAGGTGTATACCTCGACTCAAACAATCATTTGGTTGGAACTACTTGCGCCTCTATATTGTTTCTGGGACACTCATTTTCGATTGCTCAGTTGATTTGTTTGCAGTCTTATTTATTCATGCATTCTCTGTCCTTTCTTTCTATCGGCATGAATATGACTATTCATTTATTTATTTCGAAATCATGTAATTATGTCCTGCTTGGCGTTACTTACCTGGACTTGTCATTCTTGTGTTTGACTGAGTTTAGATCCACATAACAGTAAAGGAAAGGCTCCATAGCTGAGCTTGGAGACTTGATTTGAGGATACTAGAGCACACCTTTCCACTTGACTGATTAGATGACTTTTTGTATTACTGTATATATATATATATTGTTTTGAAACATCGAGACTTGAATTTTTTGAGAGATTATGGGCATTTATATCTATATGTTGTTCTACTCTGACTGATCATTGATGATGATATACATATGCGGGGTTTTCACACTTTAGGATGTCTTACTTTAATGGTTGTGATTATTTTGATTAGTTTGAGGATTGGTTGTTTCCGCTTTGATAATATTAACTCACTAATCGATGTTATTAACTTGTAAATGGTTTAAATGGTAAACAATAAAGAAAGGCTGACTTAGGCTTGCGTGACTATGCGAGATTGGCTCGGGGATTCACGTAAGTTTAGGCCACCCAGTTTAGGGTTGTGGGGTCGGTAACTGTTGGTATCAGAGCCGAAGTTTTAAATACTCAACTCTTGATTTAAATCACAAGCCATTAAGACATTAATCAGTAGAAGTTAGGAATGGTTGAACTTAAATGATCCTAACTTAAGTCTTAGTTGGGAAGTGAGGAGAGTTAGGGAAATTAAAATTTGACTATACGAACTATTTGATTGTTGTATATCTTATTATCGATAGCTATGTTCTGATCGTGAGAATCACTTTTTTTCAATTAGTAATGGCCGATCAGACTGGGACTAGTGGTAGTGGTGTGGGCGATGTATAGGGTCAGTTGGATGGCATGTTGCAGATGATTTCTTCATATGATCAGTAGTTTCAGGAGATTCTTAGACTGCTGAGAGCACAAACGACAACATCACCTAGTATGTCAACAGCTTCGATTACTCAGGTTGGGAGTGCTCCGACAGTTCAGGACACACCAGCAACACCCACAGTTACTGTAAGACCCGCATTGGCTGAGGAGGCACCTGCTCAGACAGAGATAGTACCTCATACACCAGAGACACCGGCCGAGGATACATCGAGCACACCGACTGATACGAGTGTTAAAGCGATGTCTGAGGCGAGGCATGCTCGCGAGTTTATGTGATATCAGCTGGTGAAGTTCCATGGGGGAACTAATTTGGAGGCGGTGGAGAAGTTTATGAGGAGTCACGAGAAGATCTACGAGGTCTTGGCTACACCGACACATATGCAATCGAGTATTTCCTCAGCATGTCTGTTTGGCGAGGAGGATGTTTGGTGGCGCACAACGGTAGCATCGAAGAGTAAGCCCAAGGATTGGGTATGACTTCAGAGTTGGGAAGCAGATAAACAGAGTTACGTATGAGCTGGAGTTGCCACCCCAATTGACTGGAGTTCACCCTGTGTTTCACATCTCTATGCTCAGACTGGATAGGTTGAGAGAGGGCAGGCGACCGATGGCGGACCTGAGCCAGATAGACTTGAGGGAGAACATTACCTATGACGAGTAGCCTATTTAGATACTAGACCGGAAGGTGAAGAATTTAAAGAACAAGGAGATTCGGTCAGTTCTTGTCAAATAGCAGCATCACGGTAACAAGGAACTTACGTGGGAGCTTGAGTCTTATATGCTCGAGTATTTTTCCTACCTCTTTTGAGTTGGTAAGTTTTCCTTTTAGTTTTGTTCTAATTTCGAGGACAAAATTTTAGTTAGTTGGGAAGACTGTAACGACCCTAAAATCTAACTCGTGCCATGTGTCAATTTAGGTCGTACATGGGCCCATTCGTCATGATACAGAGTCCAATTCTTGGTCGTCAATGCCGAGGTATGTTATTTGTGTTCGGCGTTTTATATTATATTGTATTACCCGAATGTAAAATTTATAATGTCCCAAACGTGCGAGGACGTTTTAGTGTGAGCGTTGGTCTGGGAACGGGTTCGATGCCATTGGAGCGAGCAAATACGAATTCTAAGGTAAGAATCCAACTCTCCACGAGTGTATTTACGTTTTGACGATAATTTTGTGTCTTCATCGCAATAATTTCGGACGATGATTTGGGAAAATCAGTTTTTATGATTGGTATTAATGGATTGGGAGTGAATGGGATGATTAAATGATGATTTATGAAGTGTTTTTGAAATTTGAAGGTTTTCTGAATTTTTGGAATTTTTTGTGAATTTTTGGTGATTTCTGTAAATCAATGGTTTGGTCAGGTTTTGACGCAAGCTGAGGATGGTTTGGCGTGGTATTAGATGTTTAGTCGAAGTTTGAATAGGCTCGAAGCACGGTGACGCAAGCCGGGGTATCAAAAACCCCGTTATAAAGGCGCTGGATCGAACACCGTGAACTCACGGCGCCACTCTTGGCGTCTAGAGCAGAAGCTCCAGGGCTCACACCGCGAGGGCGCTGCCAATGGTAAAGACCCCACGATGCCACCCACGACGTGTTGGGTAGTAAGCCCTATTATCATGCCGTGGGGACACCGCCAAGAGCAAAGACGCACGACGTCTTGGTGACGTGACACTGTTCGCAAGCCCGATTTTTGTAATTTTTGGAAAATTTCGGAGATCTCTCGGGTATCCAAATGGTTTCGAATACGACCCAATACCCGAGTAATCGACCCAAATGGGTGAACGAATAAAATTATGGAAAATTGGATGGAATGATGGTAATTAATGAGAAATTTCAAATTAAATGGTTAACAATGGTTTTAGTTGTTGACGGACTATTCGGGGATTCGTAGGAAATGAGTCAGGGTTCGGTTGAGTGTGTACTAGTTAAACACAGGTAAGTAAACCAGTGAAGAAATTTTGTAGTTATTTCTTGAGCTTTAATTTGTTGTTATTGCTCTGTTTATCACTTTATTTTATTGGAATCCTTATTGGTTGAGGGTCCATTGGCAAGGGAGTTATGGTTACGTTTACCTGCGATACGAGTTCTTATTTGGATGTTGTTGATATCTCCCAATTGAGTGTACGTTGGGAGCTCTTAGCCGGATATGTAGATATCTCATAGTCGCAAGGGTTAGGGCTGGTAGGCCATGTTCTCGTCCTGAACCCGAGTCTACTGGCTTTGTCGCGACACAACGAGATTTTTGTCGGGACTACTTGCTATTCGGTTTCAAATTCCGGACACTCCATATTTGATTGATTTAATTACAGTCTTTTATATTCATGTGCTCCCTGTTCCTTTCTTTCTATTTGCATGAATTAGACTAATTTATTTATTTTGAAATGTTGTATTTATGTCATGCTTTGTGTTACTTACCTAGACTCGTTATTCTTGTGTTTGACGGAGTACAGATCCACAGTCCAGCAAGGGAAAGACTCCAGAGCTTGGAGATTTGCTTTAAGGATATAGGAGCACGCCTTTCCACTTGATTGATTATGTGATTTTTGTATTATTGTGTGAATATATATATATATATTGTTTTGAACATGGGACTTGGGGTTTTTGAGAGATTCTGGGCATGTATATCTATATGTTGTTTTCCCTTGACTGATCATTTATAATGATATACTTATGCGGGGTTTCCACAATTAGGATGTCTTATTTTCTTTTATGATTGTGATTGTTCGATTAGTTTGAGAATTGTTGCTTCTGCTTTGATAATATTGATTCACTAATTGATGTTTATAACTTGTAAAAGATTTGAAATGGTAAACGGTAATGGAAGGCTGCCTAGACTTGCGTGACTCGGTGAGATTTGCTCGGGGGTTCATGTAAGTTTAGGACGGGCGGGACCCAGTTTAGAATTGTGAAACTGGGGCCGTCACAATGATGCCTTGTGGCTAACTAATGTCTAACTGGTTGTTCCTTCGCAGCTAACTATTAATAATTTATATTTCACTTTTGATAATAAAATCATCCATCATCATCATCATTAATAATTTTTTTGTGTCTTATGTGCTTGCTCAATCAAGTTATGGATCAATTTTTTTCAAGACCTCTTATTGCTGATTGGTTCTTATATGATTGCTAATGGACAATCGACTTTTGATGAAGTTCCAGATTACGATATTCTTCTTATCGACCCTTCGTCTTGCTGGACAAACTTCTCGCAGCAGCTTCTTGTGTGTGTTCCCTGTCCGTTCTTCATCGTCATCTGTTCTTTGTCATTGTTCGATGGACAATCATATTCATGGTGCTCACTGCTTCATCTTCCGCTCATCATAGTGTTTTTGTTGCTTATTAAAGTCATTATTATTAGTATTTTTGTTTTAGTCAGTTATTATTATTTTGTCTATTTATTTCAGTGTATCAATTTGTAAACTCAAGATGTTGATCCACCTTGAGTTTGAGGGGAGGTGTTAAGGAATATTGTACAATTAGAAAATATGCACAAATCACTCCCGTAATTATATTGTGCACAAATCACTCCCATAATTATATGTAACTGTTGTTTGTTGCACACTAACAACAATAACAACAACACGAAAGCCACAAATCGTGTATCACTACATTTAGACCGCGATTCGCCACTGTTGATCCACTGAAATCCGACAATCCTTTGCTCCTTCAAAGCTCTAAAATCTTTCTTCTTCTTCAACGCCTTCGGACTCACCCCTTCCATGGACTGACAAGAGTGTCCGCTCCAAATCTATAAACTCCATATCTACACTGAAAACCCATATATCTACATTCCTTAAAGGTGGTGCTAGACTCGCGACTATCCAAGCAAGCCCCTTCATCTCTTGAGCTCCAAAATAGTAGATCAGAGCCGAAGCTCCCAAAAGAATAGATCTAAGCGAAACCCCACAAAAGAGTAGTAGATCAAAAGGGTAGATCATGAGTAGAGCCTCCAAAAGAGTAAATCTATGGCAGAACACCCAAAATAGTAAGCTAACTTAACCTCGATCTAAGAGAAAGAAGGAAAAAGGGGACGTCGCCGGCAGCACACGGCCGCCGGAGCAAGCCGCATCGCCGCCAGCACACGGACTTTGCTGGAGAAGGAAGTAGCAACCACACGAAGCTATTGCTTGGTTGGTACTAGTAACTATGATTTTTACATTTTTTACTCATAAACAGGGCTTAAAAAATGTCTACTTGAATCGGTAAAAATTGATAAGTGGCAAAATTTAAGATTTTTAGTATACCTAGATATCTAGTAGATGTATTACTAGTGTTTAAATGCTACCATCATCTCAACATCATATAACTATTTATAGAAATTTTGCAAGAAAAAAAAAAAGAAAAAAAAAAAAAAAACTATGAATATAAAGGTCTTCAAAAAAAAAAAAAAAGAAGAAAATGTATAGAAATTAAGGTTAATTAATTAGATTGGATGCTTATTGGATCCACATATTAAGGAATACAATTCATAATTAAGTCCAATTGTTGTCCCGTTCACACAAACTCATATACGAATTAGTGAATCTCCAGTGCACCGTAATTCACCATTTACATGGAATCTAATGCTCAAGTAGAAATATTTCGTATTGTAATTTATAGCAACGAATACTCAAATAGCAAGTTTTAAATGATTTAAATATTAATTACAATCTTTTAACAAAAAAAAAAATCTTAACTACAATCTGGAAAGATCTTATCAATCAAAAAAAATCTCAGTTTTCTATTTTCTTCAAGCCTCTTCTCATATCTTAGTTATAACTTTCGAAGTTTTTCAAATTAAAAAAAACACACACACACAAAAAAAAAAAAAGAATAGAAAAATGAAAAAAAAAAAAAAAAGATTTTATAGTTACAACTCACAAGGGAACCATAGCTGTTTATAGAAGGTAAAAATAGGTAATTAAAGATTGCACGCAATTACATGATTTAAAACAAAGGTGAAAAGCATATGATTGTATAAAATAATTGATGCCATCACTACATTTTTTTTTTGAAACCAATGCCATCACCACATTATAAACTTCTTTTCCAATCTCTCATGGAACTAAATCACAGATATGTATTTCTCATTAAAAAAAATAAAGTCACTGACACGTATATGGGGCAACCTCATTGAGTCGTTGTACTACCTTTTGAACTTCAGTGGAAAGATCAAGAGTACATCAAGTTAAATTTAGTGTTTTTTTTCTTTTTTTAAACCAAGTTAAATTTAGTGTTAACATGCAACCATTTAGTAAGAAAATTTTTATTCAATTAAGGGCTAGGTGTAATGGCTCGCAATTCGCCTCGGATTCGTGCAGTCTGTGCAGATATCCTACTAACAATACTGATCCAACCGAACTAACTTTTTGCAAGGCTTGTACAGAGGTGCTAAAACTCAAGGCCTCTAGTTAAGAGATATTGAGTTCTAAACCCACGCAGTTGTCAAGCACGCTCTCCTTTAGCATTACATATATCTTCTATAATTATGGGATCCATAAACACATTTAGATGGACAATGTAAATTTGTTACAAGATTATCCTTTGTTCAAACATCATCAGCTCACCATTCACCAATAAGGAAATGCATCAGATTTATTTGTGGAACTTCCAAGTAGCCATGGATTTTGAAACAGCTTTTGCCTTTTTGGTACTAGGCAGTCTTAAACTAATTGAACTAGAAAGTACTCCATATATGCTAATAAATGCAGTTATAAATGCTTTAACTGATCTAATTTAAGGATGAGAACATTACAAGAGAGAAGATTACTGAACACGACCAAACAGCCTATATTCTATTTATAGTATCAGGTTCATAACCATATTTGTTTTTGATGTGGGAAGAAAGAGAATTATGTAAGAAACAGCCCACCATTGCATATCACTAAGTATTCAAAAGGTACAGAAATAAAGAAAAACAACACACTTGAAAGTTCTTAAAACTATCTGAATCAAACATTTAGTAGCCATGCCTATTTATTTGAACATAAGACTAACCACCACCTAACTTTGGACAACCATCAGATTTTCCTTACCATAATATGTACATCTCAAGATACATTCTAACCTGTTGATTGTGTCCCTGCCATGTCTTCAGCAGTCCTGAAACGAAAGCGAACAACAAGTTACTTGTTCCTTGATCGACTCACAACTGCTCCTAAAACATGGCCATTAGGCTAAGTCAAAATGATAGAGAGAGTCCAGATGATGGTAGTGTTCATACATTTAGGCTGCTTCCCACACTGATCACTTCATGAGAGCAACAAAATTTGATCAAATTACTTGAACAAACTGTAAAGCAATCATATTCAAGATGGACATTGCAGCAGTAATGAAACTAAGTATTCAAGTTCATTGACAAAAGCTAGTATTCTTACCATGGTGACCATAGCTAATTACAAGCTTGAACAAATCTTGTATGACCTAAAGGAGTTGTGGTGTGCTGCAGACGTCGGTTTTCCCATTTGGGCAGTGGCGCGACCATTTCAAAAGCTTCAACAAGCAGTGCGACCTTCTTCTTCCGAGCAGGGGCAAGCTTATTGACAGTCTGTCTAAGCGCATAATCGAGCATCCACTCCTCTGCGTTTTTCCTCTCCTCCAACATTTGGTGCTTGAGATCAACCTTCTCTGATTCTAGATCAGGATCTGCGGGTAGAAAGTGAGGCTCCTGCCAGTATAACTTGCGTAGTTCCTCGCTGTCTTCGTTTGGCCTCTTAATTCTGTTTGATTTATTCGAATTGGTGCAGTTCTTGAGCAGCTCTTGATCCAAATCACACTTGGCACTGGTCCTTGCATTATCTTCTTCGGCAGTTGTAACTTCATTGGCCATGACAGACATGTCTTGCGCTCCTGCATCTACGCCTTTCTCAGCTTCCATCTCTTTTAGGCCTATTATATGATCGTTTTTTTCAAACGATTTCAAATTGAGCCCCTCCATATCATTTTGTTCTTCAACGTATGTGGAGCTTGAGATGCGTTTATCCTTGACGTCGCATTGGCTTTCAAGCGAATGATCAACGACTTCAACATTTTCTTCCTCCGCTGCCTCATCACCAACATTTTCCAAATCATGCACTTGGTGCTCAGTTTGCTCATCAACGTCTGAGTGTTCTTGAGCTGTGCTCTCGTCCATTTTCGGTTCATCTTGAAGAGAGCTGCAAATCTGCTCTTCCACCTGCTCCATGTGTTCGACATTTAGTTCAGAAGCTTCACATATCTCTTCATTGTATATTGCTGGCTCCTCCAAGACTAATGAAGTCTTAGCATCTTCATCATTCGCTTCTACAGTCGATGTTGGCTCCCCAAACACATCAGAAGGAAGCTCGCCAGACAAGTCAATCTCTACAATCTGACCCTTCTCGTGCATTTCAGAATCACAGCCATCAAGAGATAATTCATCAAATACTCCACTATTTTCTTCTCCATTTTCTTCGAGATCCTCGACATCAATACATGAAGCCACATATTGCTCATCTTCCCAATCCATGTTGCTGAGTTCGGACATCGCAGGGCCGTCAAAGTTCGCATCATCAAAGTTGTAGCCTTCAAAATCCATGTCGGCTTGCACAAACGTTGCGCTACCTTCATTGACTCCTTCCTTCTGAATATCTTCTGTTTCTGCTTCCACAAGGTCACAAATTTGATCAAGGTCATCTTCAAAACTCAACTCCATGCACGACAATTCATCCGACAAGCTTTCATCTTCTCCCCCACCATTAATTCCCCTCTTTGTTTCCTCATCTTCTTCAACAGAAGATGAGCCATCCTCAAAGTCTTGAAGATCCACAACGGTGCCCATCTTTTCTTCTTCATATTCATAATGGGAGAGTTCATCCAATGATTCGACGCCATTCCCTTCCCTCACCGGAGCATATATTTGAACAAAAAAATCTAAATTGTTCTCTACCAATTCCATCTGTCCTGTATCAATATCTTTGTTCCTCTCCTCACCAGAAGGCTTTATCCCTAAAGAAGGGGCTAGAGATTTCAGCCTCCCAGCCTTCTGGGTCTTCATCAAGCGCCTTTTCGCCGACAAGAACCGCTTCAAAGGAGGCAAGTCCTCATGGTGATGCCCATTGAGAGAGCAATACGTATAAGGGCAGACCTTCATAAGTGAGGTCCCTTCAGCCTCAGTTCCACCAGGATTCAACACAACATATGGGGGAAACTTAGAATCCTTAAGTGTTGATGAACAAGTAGCCCTCCCAACATTCTGATTAGAATACAAACCCACCCTACAACAACTCTTCTTCTTCATACTAGAAATCTTTGTCAAAGTCCTCACAGGCTTCAAACTACATGACTTGGTGAGATTCTTAACAGACCCATATGAGATTTTAGGCCTATTTTCTACCCTTTTAATCCCACCAACAGTTTTCAAATCAAAACCAGATTTAGACCCATTAGAAGGGCTTACCTGCAAACCCTCCTTTCTTGCAGTGGAGCTGCTTGTTGACTTCATGTAATTTGGTGAAGACCCATTAGAGATCTTGGTGTGAGAGAGCTTTTGAGGGGTTTTAGAGGGGTTTCCTGACCTGGGCTTTGCTGATCTTCTTGAAGTTTGTTGTGAAGAAGAAGAAGAAGCCATGACTGTAACAGCACCCTCTGATCTCTTGAATGACCCAGACTTCTTCATGAGCTTCTTTTTCTTGTGGGGATCTTCAGCTTGGATCCCAAGCTTTTGATCATGGGCTTTCCTCTGGACCATCTTTGAATAAAGATGGTCTCACAGAGAAGGTGAGTGAAGAAGGAATAGAAGAAAAGAAAGGTAGTTCTGTTTAGGGGGGCTTTGTTGATCAAAAAATTCTACCATGGAAAGCAACTCCAACAATTCCAAAGAGACTTCTCAACTAACACAAAGATTCTACAATTCAATTTGTGTGATTTTTTTAAAAGTCACAGTGGATTTAAAAAGATTTTAAAAGATCTCTCTGTGGTTAACTTTTTTGGGGGTTTTGATCACATTGGGGGCAGCTCCTCAAATTTGAATATGACCCATTGGATGGGGAGATGATGATGGGATGCTGATGCTGACGTGCGCCATTATCTAAATAACTATTAAGGGACATGTCCCTCTGTTTCTCACAAGTATAAGAAGCCCTACTTTTTTGTTATTTTTGTTATGCAGTGAGAATTCAACATATGTCTCAATGTGGTTCCTTATTCACAAAGGAAAGTGAAATGTCACATAAATCTTTTCTACTTTCTTTTTTCCAAAGAAGGATATGCGTATAAGGCTAGCTGAACACCACAAAAAAGAAAAAAAAGGAAAAAAAGGCTAGGTAATAGTTGACAAAATAAACCTTACGTTCAATCTTCATGTAAAATCTAAAATCGTATATTTGAATATCTGAGTTTTCTTTTATTTGTTTTTTTTCAAATGAGTTTTCTTTTATTAGAATTTCTAAAAGAGCAACTGCTGGCCCTCTTTAAAAAAATAATAAAATTTAATAGGGTCGAACGTACAATCTTCTTAATTCTTGTCTTTATAGTAAATGAAAAAATGTCTCTTTTAAGAGATATCTTTATTTTTTTTCTCTAAGCAAAGGTATTTGTTTGTCTAATTAAATGTTGATGATGAACAAACGCAATCTAATTAGTATTGAGTAGTAAAGGATAATTGTAGGTTAAACTAATATATAAATTTAAGGTTTAAAGTACATTTATTATGTTTCCGTCAAAAAAATATTTATTATGTTAGTCCATAAAACTCATATTCTGTAATATGTTCTCCTCTATAAATAACTAAATCTTGACTACCATAATATATATATATATAATTATATTTTTTTTTGAAGAGACCATAATTATTTTATTGAAGTTTAAATATCTCAACTTAAAGTCAAAAAAAAAAATCTCAAGTTGAATTATTAAGCGTGATCTTTTTATTGAGCAATTACAAATAATATTAGTACACCCATAATTATTTTTATTAAAAATATAAAGGATATTAAATTTTTTATTGCAAGTTCGCTAAAGTAACCTCCATCTCTTCATAGATTTTTGTTAAAAAACTTCATGGACATTTTATTCTAATTACAAGCTCATAAAACTCATAAACCTTACGTAAGTCACAATCAGTCGGTACATTAATTTATAGTGGATCCTATTTATAACTAAATCTTCGACAATATATTTTATCCTATTGTGATTATTTATTTCTTTATTCATAATTAACTTTTTTGAGTGTTTTAAAATATTTCTTTAGATTTTTTGTTGTTGTTATTATTTATTTATTTTTTTGAAGTGGCTTGATGTATTTCAAAATTTGAATAAAATGTTGATGAAAGCTCATTTTTAGAGTTTTATTTTTTTTATTTTTTTTATTTTTTTTATTTTTTATTTTTTGTAAAATGCTAGAGCACGTACTTAAAAATTTTAGAGCACATACTTCTAAAATCACTCTATAATGGTTAGAACTCATACTTAAGAATTTTAGAACACATATCCCTAAAATCACATCATAATGCACACCTCTATCTAATTGTATCTTGAATCTCAAAATACGTAAGCTCACATTCTGAGGTAGATATAGTTGGTTGGATAAAGAATGTGTATTATGCTGTGATTTGCCGGGTATCACCTTGGCAAAGTCTTTTTTTTTTTCACTAGCTCATTTTGAGAGTTACTAAGATTTTTCAAAAAAAAAAAGAGTTGAGCCAGGGGTAAAATTGGGAGGGGCAGATACTATTGACACGTGGCCACCGACAGTCGAAGTGGCGACCCATTGGAAAAGAGGGTGGCGTTGGTCGGCTCATTGGGCGGTGGACGTGGGGCCCATTGGGCCAACCAGGCCCATTTCTCAAATTCTTTATAGCTATGCAGACGCTCCTCATCTCTGACTCCTACCTTTGATTTCTTACTGAGCAGTTTTTTTTTTTTTTTTTTTTCCTTTATTTTAATAATTAAATCTGACCCAAGTCCAAGTTAAGATGTTGCCTTTGGTTTTCATAATCCATTATTACTTTTGGTTTTAAATATATCAAAAATCTCCTCCTACGAAGAGCATTGTACGCTACATAATCGATCCTAAATTCGGATAAAAGAGAAAGTTATAATGAGTTGATAACCAGCGTAAAACTTTTATCACTCTTCATAAAATAGATCAAACAAATAGAATAATATTACACATAGAATTTAAGCTAGATGGAAGAGACGGAGGAGTGCAACAAGTGCGATATGTGAAAGAAATATCCATATCAAGTTAAAAGTGAAATCTTATAGAATCGCAATTAGGTTAGTCATGCTCTATAAAAGTCAATGTTGGGTGCTAAAATAACAATAATTATATAAAATGAACGTTGCAAAAATGAGGATGTTTAAGTGAATGTGTTGTAAAACTTATATATATATATAGGATAAAAAAAAATTCAAAGAAAAGAAGAAGTAGCACCAATTGACACAAAAATTAGGGAATGGTTGTTGCAGTGGTTTAGATACTTGCAAAGGCAGCCTACATATGCTCCCCACTAGAAAACTTAACTCAATAGAAACTGAAGAAATTTGAGGTAGACCAAAGTTAACCTGAGATGCATTAATTAAGAGGGACTTGAATGGTTTGAAATATTCACCATCAATTGCACAAAATTAATTAAGCATAATGAAAAAGTTCGATCCATGTAGTTAACTCTAATTAATTTAGAACGGAGGCTATTTTGTTGGGGCTGTTTAAATATATCGAAAACAGCAATAATAATAAAAAATAGTTGTTTTTATAGGATAAAAGAAAATGGGTAGTGCTATTTGGACTCGTGAGTCCGGACTCAAAGCTTTTTTTAATTTCAAATACACCCTCGAGCAATTAATGAAACAACCATAACCACTTGTAAAATTCTTATTATACCCCTTATATATGTACAAAAAATTTAAAAATCTCCCTATGAGTCTGGACTCATGAGTCGGACTCATGAGTTCAAGTAGATTTATTGAAAGAAAATATAGGTGTAGTAGGTGTTTAATTTATCAACATCAATTTATATGTAACTAACTGTCAAATCTTCCTTTAAAACAAAAAATTGAAGGTTGGTTATCTTTTTTATCTTTTTTGTTTTCACTGGCTTTTTTCTGGTTTTTAGCCTCCGTTAATTGTTATTGAATTCTAATGTACTCGGACCTTATCTTTAGTAACTTTTTGATATCATGCGGAACTTTGTATTAAGCCCAACCGTAGTTATATGTGAAGAGAGACTAGTTTATGTACATGCTTATATTTGAGAGTAAGCGGTTTGACGCAAACCAAACACATCAATAAAATAATATACGTAAACTAACTATTTTGTAGATAGTGATATTTTTATAGATAGTGATAAAGGGTCGATCCCACAGAGATTGGTAGTTTTTTTAAGGTAAGAAAATAACAAGAAGAGAAATCGAGGGTTTGAGAATGATTGAGAGAACTAAGAAGATCTAGAGAATGAAAACAATTTGTAAAGAACGAATATCAATATAGGAAGTAACTTAAGCTTTTAGCTTCTCGAACTTGTCTAATAGCACATGAAATTCATTGGTCGTCGATCCATACAAAAATATGTAATTCAATTATATTCTAGTATAGTTGGTTCCTCGCACTTCTTATTCTCGGTAGTCAAGGTACGACCATTAATTACTTTCCTAACCAAATACACAACCCTAGACTCATGCAAATTGGGTTTAATGTGTTGATCATATAGGACTTTGTGAAGGCAATATACCTAGACAACCTATTCGCTAGTGCTCCTGATTTAGTCTAAATCCCTAAGGCACTTGATTGGTCCCGAAAATGACTAACCAATCAGTATGATCAATTGTTACTAGGATGAGTTTAACACATAAGGACGAATGCTTCAACTCAATAACTAAGGGTAATCAATCTAATATGCAAGTGAGGATCCTTTGACAAACAAATAAATCTAACCCTAAATTCAAAACAATGCCAAAAGGAAATAGAATATAAGAGAAGAACAATAAAATATAAATCATATAGATCTCGGAATGAATTCATGTCGCCAAACGACTTGTTCGATCCACCTCCGGCCTAGGTCAATGTGTTTAGCCAGACATTGTCAAACAAAAACCAAGTTTTTCTATATATTTTATGATAAACAAGATATAAAAATTCGTAAACCAACAAAACTACTATTTATATAAAACCCCCAAAATTGGTTTCAACGTAAAAAGTCTCAAAAATAAGGAATTTTTGAGTTTCTGAGGTTAACTCTGCACCTCACGCCGCACCCTTTGGAGGCCACGACGTCACATAAAGTATGCAAAACAGTGAGCTTCTGGTCTGGATGCCGCATGTCACGTTTTGAGAATTTATACTTGGCGGCGTCACTCATGGCCAAATTTTCTTAATTGACTTGCAACGCGATTTTGAATCATTTAGAGGCCGAATTTGGAGAAGCTTGTGAGACATGAAAATGCTCAGATTAGAGTCTATTTTCAATGGAAGAAATGAAAAGTCATTTGGATTTGAAATGAGTAAGTTATGGTCTTTATACTGAAGTAGGGTCATTAAGAAACTTGACCAAACTTGGCCAACTTGGTGTCGTGTAATTCCAAACTTTGCACTTTCTTCCCGAGTATCGTATTTGCTTAATATTCATGTTCTAGGCTCGAAATACCTGAAACCCACATAAGTAAGTTTATCACTACAAAATATGAGAAAATTGAAGTCTACTTATACCTAAATTATTACACTCAACGATACATAATTAGACACTTAACATGGTTACTTTAAAATGTCAAGATAAGATGGTATTCTCACTCTAAATTTATACGCATATTAATTTTTTTAACTAGTAGATGCGGCATATTCTTTCCCTCATCTAACACAAAAACAAAATTATTTCAATTATTTCAGCATAATCACGATGAATTTAATTAGAGTTTTTTCTTAAAAAAAAGAAGAGAAGATATATTATTCTTGATGTGAAAATAATCTCATGAGGAATGTACGAGAACATGCGTGTACATGGAATTGATGACCTGTTTGTAGTGTGAGACAACAAATTCGTGGTGGAGATGCTGTCGTAGGGTCTCAATACATTGCAAAATTACAAAAATACAAACTATTTCGTCAAGACTTTCCTGAGGTTACATAGAATTGCCATTTTAATATGGCATGTATAATGAGCTTCCATTGAATTATTGATATTTATCTGAAAAAAATAAATTATTGATATTCTATCTTTAATTATCCATATAAGCCATACAACCGAGGTGACACCAGGAAATCTTATTAGGGGGCGAACTTTAACCTTAATTTTTGTTTTCAAACAAAAAAATATATTAATATAAAAAACTAGCATAACAAACTAACAATTATAAGTGATTACCAATATAAAAATAATTGAACTTGTCTTTATACCTATTAAAATACCCACTCAAGACACTTCAATTTTTTTTTTTTACAGCATTACACTTATGGAGAGCGTGTGTCGGGCTCAGGGGAGGCAAAAAGGGGGCGACAGGGGTGGAGACCGGGTGAATATATGGGGGTACTATAATGGATTTTAGGAGTAAAATAGGATTGCAATTAGTGAGGTGGGAACCCCTGTTCCCCGTGGGGCCCTTCCCTGGTGGGATAAATATACTCAGCTTTTTGTGCCTCGTGGGGTGGGGCACAAGTCAAAATCTTTCTCCAATACGCGGGGCGAGGCAGGGATGGGGATTGCTCTCGCCCCGTGGCGATTCCTAGCCCCATGTCCCATATCCCACAAGGATCTCCGTGGGGATTCCCCACCTCCCACCCCACTCCCTGCATAAAATTTCTTATTTTTTTAAGTGTTTACTAAAAAAATTTGTAAATTTTTATTAAAAGTGTATGTAGTTGTTGTTGGAACTTGAAAAATGTATCAAGTGAGTTTGAATAGAAAACCTCTTTAGTCCCACATTGCTCACTTCAAAGAGTACAAACTCTTTATATACAAACATCTACTCTAAAGATTTGCTTTAGAGAAACCCAATGGATAGAGTCCAAATTGGTACCCATTGGGTAATAGGTGTAAATATATATATATATATATAATTATATTTAAAATCAAAGATAGGGCCTTGGGGGCTTTGGGCTTAGATTTGTTAACCTTGTAAAATCAAGTAAATTTTTATTTTATTTTTTATTTTTGAAATTAATTATTGGTAGTTAATTTTTGTGAACAGATGCGATTGTTGTGAACAGGTGTGACTGTTAAATATGTTATTTCGAATTTTGAACAGTCACATTGGTTAGAACCAGTGCCTCAAGTTCTATTTAAGTAGAACTAAAACACTGGAAAGACATAGAATTCCTAATTTCGTTTTTATTGAGAGAGAAGGAAAATCACAGTTTGGCAGACTTTTGAACTTGGTGATTTTTGGTTCGAAAGGGCATCCGGTTGTATCCTGGGGGCAGATCTTTAAAGAAAATTCAATCACCGAATTCAAGGAAATTTCTGTCTTAGATTGTTATCCGGAACAATAAATAATGATACTAATATATATGAATAACAAGTTTTACAAATAATTAATAACAGAATCAATCAACAAAATAAATTATTTATTGTTCCGGACAACAGTTGTATGAAATGGAATTCAATATATCCAACTCTAAAACATAATTACTTGTACCATTAAACAATTCAACTATACATATCATAGGAAAATGATAATCTAACACACTTTGAGCACACACTTAATTTTTTAGCCATTTATAGTATTTTTTCAGATGTGGGACCCACGCCTGGAGAAACAAGAAAGAGCCATAAATAGCTAAAAACAAAATGTGCGCTCCAAGTGTGCACCCAAAGTGTGTTAAATTATCTTTTTTCTTAAGGATAAATTAAAGTATAGTTAGAACATTATGGTAATTCCTAACTCAATCAACAAAACAATATTAAAAACAAAATTATTTGAGAAAGATAGTTTCGTAAATAAAATAAAAATTGAGAAAGTAGTTAAGTGGCAAAAGACAAGGATAGGATATCAAAATGAATATTTTTTACAAAATTGATGGGGCACGGAGATTCCCTACTCCGCATGTATCCCCGTGGGGCAAGACGTAGGGCGGCAAAGTTCTCTCCCCGTAAAAAATTTTTAAGGATAGATCCCTGCCTCGCCCTACCCCACTTGCAACCTTAGAGTAAAATGTCACGAGGTCAAACCTTAGGGGGAAAATGTTTCTTTTTTATAAAAGAAAAAAAAATTATCCATATAAATTGGGTTTCAAAAAAAAAAGTATGTATTAATCAAATGCACCTTACTAATTTTTAAAATTTTATTATTCGTTAGAGATTGGCTTTGGGTGGTAAGCAACAAACTAGCTTAGAGCATCCACAATGGTTTGATATTTTTTGGTAATGGAGTCCCACGTCATCATTTCATTACACTCCCCTCTACTACACTTCACACCCATAATTATTTAAACTCTTCACTATATACTTTATGAGACCTACAATTACATCACACTATTCTTTTTAAAAAATCAACACATTTTAAAATGATTAGCTAAACCGTTTAAAATAACAAAAAAACTATTTTTTTGTAAAAAACAAATAAAAAGATTGGTGGACCCCACTCGCATTAAAGTGCGTGGGGTCCACCAAAGCTTGCGCAGTGGCAGAAACGTCTACCATTGCACTAGCAAGCAATTCACGCCTCACAATGGGCTCATGATAAGCGATTCACTGCAGGTACTCTTATCAGCTAGCTCATGATAAGTTAGTTTATTTATTAAGTTGTCTTTGGTTGGTAGCTTATTTTAAAATAATTTAAATGATCATCTCTCAATTGAAACGCTACTCCTATAACGTTTGAATATAAAATCTGTCCTTTAAGTTTTATCTTCCGCTTCTACCTTACTTTTTTCTGAAATTGACTAATTAAAGTGCATAACCAATATTTCGATTAATGAGGTGACGCAAACGTAGGTACGTAATTGTGTTGGGCTTTTCACTCATGTGTTTCCTTTTTAAATGTACTCATTGCTCTTTCTTTGCGCTCTCCGCAAATCATAGTAAGGCTCAAGATTTTGTTATTAATTAGAGGTTGGCTCTATTTGGTAAGCACAAATTAAATTATCAACTAGCTGATAAGTTAATTTATTTGTTAAGTTTTATTTAGTTGGTAGTTTATTTTGAAATAATCTAGATAATCATCTCAATTGAAACGCTACTCCTATAACGTTTGAATATAAAATTTGTCTTTTGAGTTTTATACGCTACTCCTATAGCGTTTGAATATAAAATATGTCGTTTGAGTTTTATCTTTAGCTTCTACCGTACTATTTTTCGAAATTGACTAATTAATGCGCTAACCAATATTTCGACTCATGAGGTCACACAAAAGTAGTTTAATTGTGTTGGGCTTTCACTCATGTGCTTCCTCTTTTAAACGTACACATTGATCTTTCTTTGCGCTCTAGGCAACTCATAGTAAGACTTAAACCAATTACCTGTTCAAGCATTAATTTTGGCACCCTGCAATATCATTCATTTCATTTCCTTAGGTTAGACAATAAAACCAATCAACGTTCATTCATTACTCAAGGCACAACAAACTTTAATTTCAGTATCCTCTAACCAATCTGGCCCATCCATCTGCTCATGTCAATTGACTATATGAAATGCCTCTTTGCATTTCCATCTTTTAATATGGGTGGTAGATCAAAGTGATTTCAAAGTATAACAGCTGAGGCTTGGAGATTTATATTGCGCAATGTTAAAATATATAATTTCACATCGGAAGTATAATAAGTGTTGGTGTAGTATATAAGTGGTGTAGATTGGAACTTAACACTAGCCATTTGGTTTTATGCAAGATGGGCTCTAACCACATTTGTATACCTGCATGTGTGTGGTGGCCAAATACTCTCTGGGCCTATCGATTCCTATATGGTATCAGAGCAGAATAATCATGGGCTTGTGTTTGAAGACTTGGTGTAGGCTAGCAGTGAAGTCTAGACCCATTTGTGGACCTAGAAGCTTATAAGAGTATGCCTAAGCATATTTGTACGAACCTCTAAGAGTAGATCTATGTTTGGCAAGTGACAACTGGTCCAAGCCCAGTTGCACTTGAGAGAGAGTGTTAGAATATATAATCCCACATCTAAAATATAATAAAAGTTAATGTGGTATATAAATGGTGTAAATTGGAACTTAGTATAAGTCAATTGCTTTTGTACAAGATGGGCTACAACTTCATTTGTATATCTATATGTGTATGTGTGGCCTAACACTCTTCGTGCTCATAAATTTCTATACACAATTTGAACAGTACCTTTTAAATCTATCTTAATTAATTGATGAATCAAAGTTGTAAAATCAATTTTTTAATGCAGGTGTAAAATGATATTAAATCAATTTAATTATAATGGATGAGAATGACCATTTTTTATGTCTATTTTGTTCTCTTATTTACTAGTATGTCGTATTTTGTATTTCCGGAAGCAGCTTGACAAAACACTTCTCAAGTGCTGCTTTAAGAACCTTCAATTTGGAAATTGGCAAACTGTTGATTTGCCATAGGAAATCTAAGATAAATAAGAAGAGAGAATGATCTATGGGACACTTGGCAGTAGTAGATTAGAGGACGTATTATGTTTAATTTGTCGTTTGGTTTTTAGCGAGAAAGTTTGTTGGGTGTTGTATTGCATATAAATAGTTGTTGTAAGGGATTTAGATGTCTGCCAAATCATTCATGACTAAGATCGATCTGTGATTTTCTATCCTTAATGAAGTTGTGGAATATATCGGCAAGTTAGTACTTTATTTTATTTTTTGAAACCACAAGATAGTACTTTATTAGTTGTCATTTCAATTCTCAGATCATCAGTTGATATGTTTTCCACGCTTTTTTCATTGGTCAGTGAGCTATCAATAATAAGCAGGCCCAACTAATTTGATATTTAGACTATGAAGGTCTGAACTAAATAGGAATAAAAAAAGTATAAGCGGAAGCGTACCTTTCACCTATTGTATTTGTGTAGAACTCCTATCTTCTTCACAGCCCAAAAGTTTGTTAGACACATCTAGAAAACTCTGTTCTTTTTCTTTACACAAAACAATTGCCAAGAGCCTTAATTCAAAATTACTTTGTGTACGTGATTTAATATATTCTGACATCTTGAGACTTTCCAAGAGATTAAGGTAGTTAGGATATTAGTTATCAAAACAAATATGAGTTTATCTCTTTTATTTACTTTATTAAAAAACGTGTCCAACATCTCCCACTCGCACATCGTGTGTGGAAAATCTTGTTGGGTCGAGTCGATCACACACATGGGTGCCCCGTGTTTTGATAACTTATATACCTCCCACTTGCACATTGTGCGTGGAAAAAAGAATATTCAGTTCTTCAATTGACAGTGTTTCATTGTAACTAATGGGCCATGCGACCGTGAGATAACCTGCAAGCGGGAGCTCTACACTAGCAACTCTATTAGAGTCAACATAGAGACATCTACACTTTTCAAAAAAAAAAAAATATATCTCACTCTGCCCCAGGTCTATATAGTCACGTCTATTCATAACATTTTCTAATCCCTTTAAGAGCAATATTTAAACCTTAAATTCATAACATTATATTCTATTCACCTAATTGCTCTTATACCAATGAAGGTCTTGAACTAAATAGGAATCGAAAGAGTATAAGCAGAAGCGTACCTTTCACCTATTGCATTTGTGTAGAACTCCGGTCTTCTCCGGAGCCTAAAAGACACTTCTAGAGAACTCTGTTCTTTTTTCCTACATAAAACAATTGCCAAGAGCCTTAATTCAAAATCACTTTGTACGTGATTTAGTGATTTAATATATTTTGATCTCTTGGGACTTCTTAAGAGATTAGGATAGTATATTAGTTATCAAAACAAATCTGAGTTTATTTCTTTTATTTACTTTATTTAAAACGTGTCCAACAAGCTATGTTGTCTCTCAATATAAATTAAGTACTGCTAAGCTGAATTTTTTTTTACATTGATGGCTCTCATCTTCATGATTTTGTGGCCTTGGTGATGGTTTTTGATTTGAGGGACTCTCAGCCTCATTCTTCTTCTCAAGAATTATTGAGATTTTTAAAGCTTCCAAAAGCTAATTGCTAATTGAACTATTTGCAGTTATCTTTTTTTGAGGTATTCTAGGGTTAGGTTTCTCGAATTGATATCCATAATTTGACATATTGTTATGTATTGGGAAAAAAGCACATCTATTGTGGTTTTTTTTTTTTTTTTTTTTTTTTTTTTTTTTTTTTTTTTATCTCAAAAAAAAAAGCACATCTATTGTCACGTCACTCTGCTTATTCAGAATATAGGAAATATTTGTAAAAAGATGGGTCTTCCTCTAACGATTCCCATAAGGAGTTTTTAAAGGAAGTAGCTAGCTTCTTGGGGATGAGTTACCATTGCGGGAGATCATAATATGTTGTTTGGATTGATGCATTTGTCCTCAACTCTCTAATTTCTAGCTATTAAGCTCTCATTCCTATAATTAGCTTTTGTTGCCTCTGCAAATTTGATGATCACACTGAAATTTGAGTGTAGAAGATGAAACTTGAAGAAATGGTAAACAAATTCTTTGTAACAAAAAAAAAATTATTTTCACATTTAGAATTAGTAATAAATCATGAGGTCCAATTTTAGAACGAGCTTCAAGGTTTAGGTCAAAAAAACTACATCAAATATATATAGAGTTGGGTAATTTTTCTTTTATATAGTGTTCTTCATTTCTCTTATAGTTTTCTCATACTCTTTCTCCACTCTCATTCGTGACCTTACAAATTTGTTGTATAATACCTTTAGTTTCATCCCATTGGCAACATATTTTGTTATATCTTTTATCTTATTAAAATAAAATAAAATTATTTTGGGGGAGGTGTTGTTGAAGTCAATAGCCAAGCGTTGCCAACATATTGTATGGGTACTTTTCTTATCCCAAAATCTTTATGTGATTCACTTCAGAAAATGATGAATTAATTTTGGTGGGGGTTCAAAAAATAGGGAGCAAAGAGGAATACATTCGATGAATTGGCGTAAACTGTGTAAGGAAGGAGGAGGGAGGTCTTAGTTTTAATGATCTACACAGTTTTAATCTTGCCATGTTGGCTAAGCAAGGATGGCATATTATTCATCATCCAAATACCTTAGTCTCGAGAATTCTCAAAGTTAAATATTTCCCAAATGATGATTCTTTGAGGGCCAAGATTGGTCATAATTCAAGTTTTACTTGGAGAGGTATTATGGCAGCTAAATCAATGTTGAAAAATGGGTGTCGATGGAAGGTGGGTGATGGGAGTTCCATCAAGTTATGCCATGATCCTTAGTTGAAAGATAATGTTAATAACCGATTGACCACTGAAATGATCCAATGAACGGAGGATTCCACAGTTAATGATTTGATGATCCCTGGAAGTAAAGTATAGATAGTGATCTTATTGGGGAGACTTTTAATGTGAGAGATGTAAGGGCTATACATCAAATCATATTGAGTAACCAAGGTTGTAATAGGTTAATTTGGAAGCATTCAAAGGACAACATCTATAAGGTAAACTCGAGATATCAAGTTGTAGTTGAATTGAGTAGAGATGGGGATTTGGTGGCCACCCGACGAGATTGGTTGAAACTGTGGAACCTTGAAATTCCAGCAAAATTGAAGCATTTTATATGACGACTTTTGCGAAACTGTATTCCTACAAGATCACGACTTGTTGATCAGGGGCTGCAAATTGAAGATTTTTGTGTTTGTTATGCAGAGCCTGCTGAATCAACACAAGATCTTTACTTTGTACGTTCAATGGTATGAAACTGTTGGCGAGACTCTCGTCATCGAAAACCTACAAATAGTGATGTAAAAGAATGGTTCTTCAATTTGTGCCAAGACTCAAATTTGTCAGTCGATGAAGTGTGTATGAAAATGTGGTCTATATGGAACTTTAGAAATAATTTATTGTGGAAGAAGAGTGATCTCCCCCTACTTTCATGCAATCTGTCAAGGTATAGACTGGTACATTTCATGGGTTGAAGTGAGGAAGAAATCTAAAACTTGCAACAATCAGATCCTTCCATAGAGTACTGGCATGACATGGAATCCCCCCGGGGTTGGTTGGGAAAAATGCAATACAACCGCAACGATATTCAAGACTGAGGGGTTTGTGGGGGGTGAGTGCAATAATTAGAGACACATAGGGTCAGTTTGTTCAAGCGAGGACAAAGACGCTTCAGTGTGGGTGAGACCCATTGGAAGTAGAGGCAATTGACATTAAAAAGCAATGAGTTGGATTGACGAGTTAGGGGTTGAGAATATAGTCTTTGAATCGGATTCGCTCCAGTCAGTTGGAGGAATCATGAAAGACATCCCCAATTTTTTGAAGCGGGAGAGGTGTTTTATGATTGTAAAACACTGATGAGAAGACACGAAAAATGAAGGATCGGTCATGTTAATTGATAAGCTAATGAAGTTGTCCATCAAATGACAAAGATATCACGAAGTTATGTTGGAGTTTGCTTTGGAGTGAATTAGCAGATTATGTTCAAGCTTTGTTATATTAATTTGATGCAATCCAAGATTTTTACTTCAATAAAATTATCTTTGAGATAAAAAATTAAATTAAATTAAATTATTCTAATCAAATTCTCATGAGCGTAGTGAGCGGGCTCATTTGAGCGTAGCACGTTACGAAACTAATATATATACACACACACACATGTAGTTCATCTTAAATGTACTAAACATTTAAGATAAATAAGTTATATGCTTAAAAAGACAATATTTCCACAAAAAAAAGATAAATTTGTAATATATATGTATTTTAATTTTTATCAAAACATACATAGCAATGTCATAATGCACATCTATACATAAAAAAAATTGTTTCTTTTTAGTTGGCAAAAAAATCTTATTTTGAAAACCTTATAAATATATTAACTAATGCTAAATTATGAATCTATCGTTTTTTTTTTAAATAGTCACATTGATTTGTTATTCCAACTCAAATGGGTAAATCAATTTATTAATGAGTGAAGTATAATAAATACTACTTTTTTCCCCAATCCCAAAATTTTTTTTTCTTGATTCTTTTGTGTGATTTTTATTCTTGAATCACCACAAATCCTTTTCTTCGATTGGTAGTGGTTCCAATCAAATCTTTTTTGTACTTTGTTCATCCAATAAACTGCATATCTAGTCAAATTTATAAAGATTGATCCATCCTTGTTGTGGTGCATCTTCATTAACGATGTTGCATGGATTTACATGGCACGCTGGATTGATCATATCATTAGTTTTTCATTTTATAGTTTTTAGTTTTTCTTCCCTAGTTGGAAGTATTTGATTTATATTCTCTTAGTTGGGAAGTCTTAAGTTTTCTTCTTGTTGTTGAAAAGTTTTGTTATTCGTTATGTGGTTCTAGTGGTGTTTGTGTGTTGTAATGGGTAAATCAATTTATTAATGAGTGAAGTATAATAAATACTACTTTTTTCCCTAATCCCTAATTTTTTTTTTCTTAATTCTTATGTGTGATTTTTATTCTTAAACCACCACCATTCCTCCTCTTCGATCGGTGGTAGTTCCAATCAAATTTCTTTGCACTTTGTTCATCCAATAAATTACAGATCTAGTTAAATTTATAGAGATTGATCCATCTTTGTTGTGGTGCATCTTCATCAACGATGTTGCATGAATTTTATGTGGCACGCTGGATTGTTCTTATCTTTAGTTTTTCATTTTATAGTTTTTAGTTTTTCTTCCCTAGTTGGAAGTCTTTTATTTGTATTCTCCTAGTTGAGAAGTTTTAAGTTTTAAGTTTTAAGTTTTCTTCTTCTTGTTGGAAAGTTTTGTTATTCGTTATGTGGTTCTAGTGGTGTTTGTGTGTTGTAATGAGTTTTAACGTTGTAGAGAACAATTACTGATTGGTCCTATATTGAGTCATAAGTAATTAATGAAATTTCAATTTCTTCAAAAAAAAAAAAAAAAATACTACACCAATAAAAGGGGCAACTACACCAATAGATAAATATATTATTTAATATTTAATAATTCTTCAAATAATAATATTTGTTACAGAAAAAAGTTGTTACAGAAAAAAAAACTTTTATAAGTAATTTATTTAATTAATATATATTATACATGTTCTTATATATTTTGCAGTTTCAGCTATCCAATCAACTATTCTTCCAAACAATTGTCACATGTCCTTTTATATTATTTTATATTTATCAGCTACTCAATCAGTGGTCCTTCCAAAGATTATATAGTTGATCAGCTAGATCATCAACTTTCATCTATCAGTTACTAGATTATCAACTATCAACTAGATTATCAACTGGTATTGTCAAACAGGGTCATTATAGGGAAGAGCGTCTCCAATGTAATGTGGATTAGATGTCAGTGTGCGCCATCTAGGATTAAATAGACATTGGGATGAAAAAAAGTCTTCAAATCTCTAATAGAATGTGTATTTCAAATGTCCAGCTGACATGAATTGACATTGTCTATTTTAAATGTCACTTCTGGACATTCAAATTAATAGTCACGTTGGATAATTAGTCTTTTTTGAGTATTTACTTAACTATTTTATTTAGATTTTTATTTTCACATTTTAATTAATAAAATTCCAAAAAGAAATGTCACCTCATCAATTGAGCCATAATCTACATCTACCATTTAAGACCTATTTTAAAGTCCAATGTTTATTTGAGCACGTCCTCTCCACGTTGAAAATCCACGCGCACAATCTATATTTACCATTGGAGATGCTCTAAGTTCTTTTCTTCATTTTTTTATTATAGTTATTTGTATCAAATTATTGATACTTAGTTTTGCCTACGTATGAAGCGCGAGATGCCAACTAGTTAAGAATGGATAATTTGCTTCAAATTTAACACCAAGAGAAATAAATATAAATTATATAGATTTGTTCTGAATTGACCTCTTAAAAGAACTTGTATATGAAAGTTGTTATTTTTACTTATTGGTTTAACTACAGTCATGATGTTTGTACATTCACCTTGCTTAATTAGCTAGATAGTTTTGCAAAATGTAGAGACAAATTTACAAACTCATTCGAAGGTATCTCAACTAGTCAGTTTTTTTGTTATTCCGCTATAACTGTTACACAACTATGTCGTTGCTACATTTGTGTATTACGTTAGATGTATTTGTGTAATTATGGTAGTTACCATATTTGTTTAATTACGGTTTACGTATTAATTTCTTTATTTGTGTATTGTAAAACTCTATAAATAAGAGTATCACACTGTATTCAATTTGCCCTGATTTACCTTAGTCAATACAATTTCTTTCACAATCACAACAACATTATAATGCTAGGCAGTGCTAGCTATAACCCAAATTTTGTGGGTGGGGTATTGGTATTGGTAGCTAGTACCATTGGTATTGGTAATGGTGGTTTTTTTTATTTTTATTTTTATTTTTATTTGTAGATGGGGTATTCTTTTCTTCCTTTTGTTTTTGTCAATTTTGTGGGTAGGGTATATATTGGTATTGTTGATTTGCTGTTGCCTTGTTGGCACCACAACCAAAAATTACATTTTGAGCTTTTGAGGCTTTAAAACCCATTGTGAAATCACATTTCTAAGGCCCAATTCCACCAGCAATCCAAGCCCGAGTTTGGCAGGCCTTGTACATTATATAAATATAGCTTTGTTGCCTTTCTAATTAAGGATTTCTCTAATTTGATATTTGGTCTCTTTTTTCAACATCTCAAAGAGTTAACACCCTTGTAGTATTGAGCCTTATGAAGTGCTAAGAAGTTTGAAGATTGGACATGGAACCACGTGACAAGAGCATGGATTGATTGTGTATATAGATTAAGTACAATTAATATTGATGGGAAATGGTTCTCGGTGGATCGATGATGTAGTTCGGGAATGATGGATGTGTTTTTTCTCAACTTTTGTAAGTCTTAACCACAAAATCATGGGTCCAATCTAGTTGATTCGGAGTGAATGTGGCACCAAGAAGGGACGTATTACATCAATGACTCATCCTTGAAGCGGGGGAAGTAGTTTATTCATATTAGAAACGACAAGTTTTTTTTGGTAGGACACGACCCAAAAAATGGATCGAGAATTATACTGTGCTATTGCACTTATCTTGTGCTAACAAGAAGGAAATACAATAAGGCTCAATGTCTAATCTATGAGCTTCATATTGCAATCCGAGCGCATTCTTCGCTAGGAAGTATGCACAAGCATTAGTACATCTGGGGATGCATCTAATATAGCTACTCTCCATCTGATAAAGAGTCTGTTGAATCTCCTCGATTTGGTAGTCCATGAAAACCAGAGTATGACGAGGATCCATGAGTGAAACAGCTTTTGATTAGTCTGTCTTGATCATCAACTTAGTGAGTCATTTCTCCTTTACCATGTGAACTCCGTACCATAGCACCAAAATTTCTACTGATAAAGGTGGACAACTGCCCAACTTGACTTGGAAACTAGAGATGAACTCTCCTCTGTCATTTCGTAACAGCCCTGTAGTGGATGAGCATGCGAGGTCGTTCGTTACTTCCCCATCACAATTCAGTTTTGCCCAACCCTCATCCGGTTTCCTCCATCGTATCTTCCTTTTAGCTTGCCCTTCAAGACCAGCGTTGCGTGTTCGAGCACCACATCTAATTATCTCATATGTTCTATCTCAGGCTTGAGAAATCACCTCCATAACTGACGCCTAGATACCCTTGAAGACAAACTCGTTTCTTGTGAAGTAAAGAACTCAACATGTAACACCAAACATGGTCTTCCAAGAAGAGGCACCTTCTTTCATATTAGAGTCCAACCATTCTCTTTGGCTATCACTAAAGAAGTTAGGACTCTATCTTCCCATCAAAAGATTATCCCAGACTGTCCTTGCTATAGGGCAATCCCCAAAGGCGTGAAGAACCGACTCTGATTCTGCAATACATCTCCTACAAACATCGGAGGTGTTAATTTGGTGTTTACAACACAACATGTTAGTAGGGAGGCGATCATGTCTAGCCAACCATAGGAAAGTCTTGAATCTCTGCGAACCCCCCAAATCCCACACTGACCTCCAGCCTGTATCATCAGATTGGATATCTTCATTAGCGATTCGCTCATAAGCCTTCTTAACTGAAAACGTCCTAGACTTGTTATACATCTAAGAGATCCTGTCCATTCCTTTGCTATTATTAGGGTGAGGAGTGGCCAAGATTTTGTTGCACATCTCACTAGGTAGAATTTGTGCAAGCTTCGAGAGGTCCCAACTTCCTGATGTTGTGGTATAATAAGCCACCTTTTGCTCTACGTCCCTGTCGGAAAGTGAATTAGTAACATAAGGTAGGAGAGAGTTCACGTTTTCCACCCACTTCTCCTTCCAGAATAAAGTTCCCCATCCATCACCAATAATCTTAGTAAGGCCTTCCTTGAAGAGAGGCCAAGATTGGCATATACTCCTCCTTACCAACGAGGCAGGGCGCCCCGCTCTCAAAGAAGGTTCTTCATTTGTCAACTTGCAATACTTTCTTCTCATGATTTGGGCCCATAAACACTCTTTCTTAGTATAAAGTCCCAGAAGAGCTTCCATATAAAGGCTTTATTGTTGTCCCTCGCCTTTCTAAACCCTAACCCCCCAGGGACTTATTAGAACACAAGACCTCCCATCGAACTAGGAGGACTTTCCTTTTCACGTCAGATCCCCAGATAAAACTGCGCACAATTTTATCAACTTCATCGCATATCGTCAGAGGGGAGTTTTGCGGTCTGTATCTAAAACACATGTATAGACTGAAGACATGCCTTAGCTAGCGTCATCCTGCCTGCTAGTGAAAGTTGTTTCGTTTTCCACCCTGAGAGTCATGCCCTTAATTTATCAACAATGCCCTTGTACGTGTCCTTCTTCGATCTTTGATGGAGGATAGGAGACCCCAAATATTTTTCCAAGTTCTCCGTCATCTGGAAGTCCATCTTATTGTTGATTTGCCTCTTCATATGTGCAACCACATTCTTAGAGAAGAAGAACTTTGTTTTCTGATCATTGATCTTTTAGCCAGAGCAAATGCAAAATTTTGCCATATTCTATTGAATTATTTGTACCTGTGACATGTTAGCTTCCGCAAAAATGAACATATCATTCGCAAAGAACAAGTGAGAGATCATATGACCAGTTCTACTTAAACGAACTCCACGTCATTCTTTATCATCAACCGCTTTTTGGATACCATGAACCAACATCTCCATATAGAGAACAAAAATATAAGATGGGATGGAGTCTCCTTGGCGAATTCCTCTGGATGGTAAGAAAGCCTTTGTTATGCCTTCATTCTATAACACTTGCATATTTGGTGTAGATATACGATGCACAATTCTGTCGACAAACACATTAGGAAAGCCAACAGCAACAAGAGTTTCTTAAATGAAACTCCATCCTAGTATATCATATGCTTTATCCAAATCAATTTTGATGGCCAGCCAACCTTTACGACCAGATTTCCTTCTCACTGAATGAATGATCTCCTGTACGATGATAGTATTATCAGACAAATTTCTTGGAGGGATAAAGCTCGATTAATTCTTCCTCACCATATTGTTTAACAAGGGCTTCAACTTGTTTGCAATTAGTTTAGTAATAAGTTTATATATAACATTGCATAAACTGATCGGTCGAAAAGCTGAAAAAGACTCGGGGGAAATAGCTTTTGGGATGAGAACAAGTAGGGTATCGTTTAAACCAGGTGAGAGAACTCCATTGGAGAAGAAGTCTTTCACTATAGTAGTAACTGTATCACCCACCACCTCCCATTGTGACTGAAAGAATATGAGACTCCAACCATCGGGGCCTGGAGCTTTATAAGCCCCGATATCAAAAAGTTCATTTCGGACTTTCTGCTTATCAACCGCCTTCATCAAATTGTTCTGGTCTACAGGTAGCATGGTTGGGAATTTGTGGTTCCAACTAAGTAAAAGAGGTCGCATACCATCATCAAGGTATAATTTGTTGTAGAATTGAATTGCCATTGCCTTGAGGGTCTCCTTATCATTCACCCATTCCCCATCTTTGTTCTTTAATGCCATAATATAATTCCATTTCCTCTTAGTAATTGTACTTTGGTGAAATTATATGGTGTTTTTATCTCAAAACTTAAGCCATTTGGTTCTAGATTTTTGGTACCAGAGTATCTCTTCCTGAAGAATAACATCTTGAAGTTGTTTTTGTAGTTTAGTTCTCTGATTGTGCAGGTTAGTTGAAAAGGCTCTATCCAGGCTTTGATCAAGTTTCTTCGACCTCCACTGTAACTTCTTCTTTCTCAGAAAAATATTTCCAAAAACATGACCACTTGAGCTTATTCGCAAACTGTTTTGACACCACATGAAACTCTACGTTGTTTGCCCAGTTATTTTTAACAAACTCCTTAAAGCCCTCATGAGTTGTCCAGCATGAATGGAAGTGGAACGACCTATCAGCTTTAGGAGGAGCATCTATTTGCAGGTGCAAGAGCGAGGGGCGGTGATCTAATTTAAGTCTAGGTAGATGAAAGATAACACTTTCATGAAAACATATCTGCCACTCTCCATTGCATAGTCCTTTGTCTAGTCGCTCCCTTAACCTTCTTCGAACTCACGTAAACTTTAAGCCTTTGAAACTTAAGTCATGTACGGCATTAAGATTCATGAATTCAAATAGTTCTCTGCATTTAGAAGAATTGGCCTGAGCCCCCCTGTTTTCTCATCAGACGTAAGGTATACATTAAAATCCCCAAGAAGCGCCTATAGTAAAGAGTTAGGAATGTGCAATGCAGATACTTCTTCCCATAACAGCTTCAGGACTCTATAGTTTGGTGAGCCGTAGAAAAAGTATAATAGCCCTTCAGGTCCCCTTTTTGCCAAGATGTGTAGATCCATTGTCTACTAAAGCCTTCAATAGAGAGTTGTATATTAGAAGTAGACCATAAAAGTCATATCTCACCAGAGAAACCATTAGCATCAACTTTAAAAAAGTTTGAGTAACCAATTCTTTTGATAACCCCATCAGCAATGTCTCCGCTAATTCGAGGTTCAAGGATAGCAAGAACATCGGGCTTGTTAGCTCTTATAAGTTCTTTGACGCTCACTCGAAACTTAAGGCTCATTGCTCCTTGAAAGTTTCAGGATATAAAAGACATATTTAACTGTATGTTTGAAGAATCGAGAACCCTTTGATGACCTTGCATCATTAACAAAATTAGTGAAATAAAGCGCCTCCCCTAATGGGGACTAACTCATTACCTTGGATTTCCAGAGGTGCTGGATTCTCAATAGCCATGCTACCGATTTATTCTCGGGTCGAGGAATGACTTTAATTTGATGTTGGCTTAACCTCCTGCCAAGACAATTCTCCCACTCTAGACCTCTTCTTTCCTGCCTCGAGATTGACATCATTATCTGGGGGAGCAGGGGAAATGGGAGAGGCCTGGTGGGATTTCATACTTCGTGTCTTGGATCTTTCCTTGGTGGGTCGATTAATGGTATTAGCTGTGTTAGAAATGCCACTAACGATCCAGTATGGGCTTTAGACTTTCCTTTTCTATCCTTTTTCTCATCCACATACTGAGAAACTGTCTTGTCACGTTGGCTATTAAAAACGACTCCACGATTTTAGGGATTGATTTCCTTAGAATGAGCCCCTATTGATGACTTTCCATCATTAGAATTTAAACTTCCAAAATGGTTACTCGTAATTGTGAGGTGAGAAATTGTCTTCTCACGCTGGCTATTAAAAACATCTCCATGATTTGAGGGATTGATTTCCTTAGAATGAGCCCCTATTAATGACTTTCCACCATTAGAATCAAAACGTCCAAAATAGTTACCCGTAGTTGTGGGGTGAGAATCCTCAGATCCTCGCGTGATTGTTTCCTTGCGAGTTTGCAGGTTTTCCTTCATCAGTCTCCGGTGAGGGCGACACTGTTCTATCATCCAGGGTCTGAATTTATTGTCTCCAACAGCTTCATTTGGAGCAGAATTAGTAACCTTGCCTTTGCCCTCCTTGTGCCTTTTCTGATTCCCGCATCGCGTCTTTCTTGAGAGGGCATGTAATAGCATTATGACCGACCCGACCACATGAATAACATATCTGAGGAATGCCTTTGTATTTAATAGTAAGCCATACTCTTCCAAACTACACTTCGACACCAGGGGTTGAGACAGATCCAAGTCCACTGCAATGCGTGCAAACTGACCTCTTTGACTTATCTCAGTATTGAGGTCTAGTTTTATTGTTCTTCCCATAATATTACCAATACCCGTGAGGATTGGCTCATGATAATACTTAACAGGCAAATCAGGAATTCTGATCCACGATGTTGCTCGCACCAACGGAGCATCAGTTGCCCGAAAAGAGGAATAATAATGTTATACTGACTAAACATGCCCTAAAATGTATCATAGACCTTCATTTAAAGATTTCTCTACATCGTACTGACAAGTAAAATGAACCAAATAGTAACCATTAGTCAGATCCATAATAGTGAACTCACCCCTTGGATCCCATGAGTTTTTGATCTTATTATGAAGCATCTGATACCTCATTGTTCTGCCAATGAGTTTAATGATCAGTGCCTTCTCCATTTGCTAATTTATAAACTGGTTCAACTTATCCGATATCACCATGAAAGGCCCATTTTTCATCTCTATCAATCCTGATGTCCCCCACTTCCAGAACCATCTTTTCTATAAACTTGTACCTCTTCTCTACCAATAGTCTATCTCTATACGACCCATGATCAACCTCAATACCAGAATCTTCACTCTTTGTACCATATTCTTTGCGATCTACTCGTGTCGGTGGTTCTCCAGCATTCGCCGGCAAAGCAACAAACAGAGCGGAAGAACTCATCTCATTATTCTTCTCCAACACTTGCTAGGTTACAAATGTTTAAACGATAGGTTTTTCCTTTACTACACTAGTAGAGCTTTTTTTCGACTTTGTTTATGGGAAACACACTGCTTCTCACTTATGTAAATTGCCACATTTTTTGTACATATTAGCTATAATTAATAACCGTCTCGTTCATATAGAAAAATTAATTTGGAATGCATCTCAAACTAATTATAACAAAATATCTCCTATGTGTCGGGTGATAGATCAAACCCACAACCTATATGGGTTCAAAGTTTGAAATGGTTTGGTTTGACTATAAAAAATTAAAGAAAAAACTTTTTTTTTGTGAAAAAACACTGGTTTGTGTTATGATATGGATGAACAATTAATCAAGATTTGGATGACCACATTATCAAGCATGACTCTTACACATTGAATTGTAACATCAAGCATGGCTCTCACACTTCATGTAACTTGTACTCCTCTCCAATGTACAACTACTCTTCCATGCATTATTGTCAAATTACTTGTAATGTTTAGTATGACATGTGGTGTATGTGTTACTCATACACATTGTCTAAGTACATTTCATCACCATCAAAAAGGCCTATATAAAGGGTGTCAACTAGACTTGTTCATGGGCAGAGCTTGGGCCGGTATCGAGATGGGCCCAACCGTTCTTGAACCTAAATACATTGGCCCAAGCCCAACCCACCACCTATGTTCGAGCCTATGTCTTGGCCCAAGCCTGACCCATGCAAAAAGAATACAAAATCCAAGCCGACCAATCAAACCTACATATATATTTTTTTAAATAAGTATTTTTAAAAATCTTCCTTCCATAAAATTAAAATAAAGTGTAATTTTTTGTATATATTTATATTAACATACAAATAAAACACAAAAGATATGCTCTTAAAAAAACCCCAAAAGATATATGGATGTAGCATGTTAGTAAAGAACACTCATCAATGTAGATGGTCTATAGTTCAAGCCTTGTCTCCAACATATTTTTTTTGAAAATATAGACATTAATTTAGTGGCGGGCCGGGTTTGGGCTTTACAAGTAAGCCCAAACCTGACCTAAATTAAATTGGGCGTAGGCGGGTTTGGGCCTAAGAAAACTTGTCCAAGCCCTACCCATTGGTATACGGGCTTAGGCGAGCCCGGCGGGTACCCAAGCCCATGAACAGGTCTAGTGCCAACCTCATTGTAGAAACATACTAAGTTGTATATAACTTCTCATTACAACTCTCTCATTTATTCTCTTCTACTTTGTAGTTGTAGTTCTTTGTAGTAGTAGTAGTAGTAGTAGTAGTAGTAGTAGTAGTTTGTAGTAATAGAAGTTAGTAGTCTTCTACTTTCCTTCTCTAGTTCTAGCAAGTTCCAACTACGTTACAACACGTTATCACGAGCTTGCTCTAGCACAAAGGAGACCTTGAAGTTCAAGAAGGCTTGCTAAGAAGACAAAGCTAGGAATGTATAATTTTTGTTAATTTAAATAAGTTCTATTTATTTCCATGTTATCATGATAACTTTCCTTTCATTTACATACATCGTTTATGTATACAACTTAATTCATACATTTTGCGTTATAACGTCACAGACTACGAAAGTATGCTCTATAGTTGCGTCTTGGATGATTTTCTACATCAGAAATCAAAAGTCAATATGTGACAAATAAATTTCTTTTCTCTATACTATAAGCGATTATTTATGCTCTATTCTTAATTTCATAATGCAATATAATACTATGAGTTTGGGTTGATAGTGGGTAAGCCTTGTCCCTGGTAAAGCTAAACATTGAAAGGAAGACGAGTTATCCCGTTTAAGTAGGCATGGTCTTAAGTAGACTTCTTCTCACCACCCAACCTAGAGGTTATCCTACCAACTCATACAAGTAGTACATTTGGTGTATTAATAATCAAGTTCTAAACATATATTTAATCGTATATTATCTATTTTGCATAAAAAGAAAACTATTTAATTTATCTCTATTTTCATAAAATTTCTATTTAATTATAATTGAATATGTTGCATTAATATTATTGGCAAGAATTATTTGCCAAGGCAATTAAAACATTCATGCAAGACAGTGCGTCCATTAGCACTAATATTCATTTGTCAATCTCTATAGAGATGAAAAGTGAATTTTCACTGTATAATATCCTTTCACCTTATGAAATAAACAGTTGGGAAGCTACAAAATTTAAATCAGTTGAGTATGCATTGTAATACCGCACCGTAATTTTAATTACCTCTTTATTGAGGCTATGCGGTTACATGACTGGTGAGGCTATAATAAAAAAATACCACGTGGCATGCCTCAATACATTATAGCAACAAAAGTATCAAGTGCATCAATTCAATATAAATATTATGAATTGATATCTTTCCTTATGGTATCTGAGTTTATAAAATATTATACATATAATATCGCTCCAGCAAAATTGTTTTAGCTTCATGAAGCGTACGTTGCATCATAAAAATAGACCATGGTTGCAATAACAATGATGTGAAAAAGGGAAAGGATACGGTAAAGATTGTATTAAAAGTGGTGCATCATAAGAAATATAAAAGGGCACAAAATCATTATTGACAATGAGCACTCAATATTGTGACAATTATTGTCACGTATGAAAAGGCCATTAGGTCTAAATATTGTCATATGCCCAAAATGAGACGACCCCAGTTCCACAACCCTAAACTAGACCTCGCCCGAACTAGACTTACGTGGACCCCCGAGCCAATGTTGCGAAGTCAACACAAACCTAGTCAGTATTCTTTACCATTTACCATTAATTAAACGTTATTAAAGCAATTTAAATGAGTTATTCAAATTAGTGAGTTATCAGAGTATAGCAGAAGCAATTAAAATCCTCAAACTAATAGAATAATCTCTAAGACACTAGTCAGAACAACCTAGAGTGTGAAAACCCTTCATATGTATACCATCATCAACATATTAAGTCAAAGGAGAGTAACATCATATAGTATACATGTCCCAAGATTTCTCACAAACCCATATCTCAATGTGATAAAAAAAACATATATACATAATATAAAAGTCAGGAAACTTACATTAGTCAGAGGGGGAGAACCGCTTCGGTATCCTCAAAGCAAATCACCCAACTAAGGAGCATTTCCTTTCTAGACTGCAGATCTGTACTAAGTCAAACACGAGAATGACGAGCCCAGGTAAGTAACGCCAAACAGGATGTATACAACATTTTGAAATAAATAAGTAGTCTAATTCATATAGATAGAAAGAAAGGTATAGGGAACACATGAATATATAAAGACTGTAAATAAACATGAATTAATCGAAGATGAGTGTCCAACAGATACAAAGAGCGGCGCAAGTAGTCTCGACCAAATGGTCGTTGAGTTGAGGAAAACCCTACAAGACTCAAAGTTTAGGACGTGGTACACTAACACAGTTTTAAATCCAGCGAGTAAGTGAGACTTCCTGGTAATCTAGCCAAGAACTTACTCCCTGCATAAAAACAATACAAGGTGTAGTGCATCCCGACTTCCTGGCTCAGACATATTACCTTAGATAACCCGTCCTTCCAAGGATCACCATTGACTCACTTGCCCTTGAACAACTCAATAGAATGAAATTCCAAAATAGGAACAGAGCGATAACAATAACAAGTTAAAGCTCAATGAAATAATTATACAATTCCTCATTGGTTTACTTACCTATAATCCGTACTATACGCACTCAAACACCCACAATCCGTCAAATCAAATCTCGAACTCCCATCAATGAACTACAACTCTTGGTAGTCATTTAATTACAATCTCCGTTATTTTTCCTCAATTTATTCAATTTTTCACAATTTTATTCATTCGAGTAATTAGGTTAATTACCTGGGTATTGGGTCATATTAAGACCTATTGGGATACCTGAGATATCTTCAAAGTTTTAAAAAAATTCTCAAAAATTGGTATGATGAATAGTGTCACGTCGTGAGTGGCTTCGTGGGGGTTGACACCCAGCGGCGTCACATAAAGCGTGGAGACAGGGGTGCCCCCTGTCCCGGACGCCGTGGGGCTTTTGGCTCCACGACGTTCCTCGCGACGTCACATTCAGAATGATAATTCTGAGGTTTTTCGAAACCCTGACTCGTGTCACTGCGTTTTGAAACCCTAAACCCTAGATACAAACCCAAAACCATCGACTCTTCGTACCACATGTCGAAAATCCTTGATTCAAAAATCACAACCAAAATCCCCAAAAATCACTACAAATTGCCAAAAATTCCAACTCCTCATCAAAACCATTCACACTCCAATTGATCACAAAAAATCACCAAAAATCCTTGAAAATTAGAAACCCATATAGTGTTCGGGAAATCTCGGCTAAAACATGCAAAACCGGCGTCAAAACGTAGAGCATTAAGTGGTGAGTCGGGATCTCACCTTAATACACATTGTAGGTCGATCCCCAACATCGGTCTTTGCAAAAAATACACACTCTAGCCCCAATTTTGTTTTGGTGAAAGAGAGAGAAAAGGTGATGGATTACTTTATATACCCCCACTTCATCCTCATTCATAAAAGCATATCGAGGTTCATCCTAAGGTCCCTAATCACACCAGCCACCAACTCTAGGGACTTCAATAGGTGACTCCCTTGACTTGGTCTGTAACGGCCCCAAATTTCACAATCCTAGAATTGGTGTGACGGCCCCAATTTCACAATCCTAAACTGGGTCCTGCCTAGCCTAAACTTACGTGAACCCCGAGCCAATCTCGTCGAGTCACGCAAGCCTAGTCAGGTTTCCTTTACCATTTACCATTTTAAATCATTTACAAGTTAAAACATTGATTAGTGAGTTAACATTATTAAAGCGGAAACAATCAATCCTCAAACTAATCAAAGTAATCACAACTACTCAAAATAAGACATCATAAGGTGTGAAAACCTCGCATAGATATCATTATCAATGATCAGTCAGATAATAACAACATACAGATATACATGCCCCGGATCTCTCAAAACCCTAAGTCCCAAATGTTTCAAAACAATATATACAATAATACAAGTCACCTAAACAGACAAATGGAAAGTCCTGCTCCAGTATCCTCAAATCAAATCTCCAAGCTGTGGAGCTTTTCCCTTGCTGGACTATGGATTTGCATTCCGTTAAACACAAGAATGACGGGCCCAGGTAAGTAACGCCAAGCAGAACATAAATACAACATTTCGAAATAAATAAAACACTAGTCCATATTCATACCGATAGAAAGAAAGGACAAGGAATGCATAAATAAATAAATAAGACCGTAAATAAATCAACTGAGCAATCGAAAATGAGCGTCCTGGAAACAATAGAGAGGCGCAAGTAGTCCCGAGCAAACGGTCGTTGAGTCGAGGTAAACACCTTCAAAACTTGGCGTTTAAGGCACGGTAAACTCACGTTGTCCTAACGTCCACGCGGATGAGATTCCCTAGTAGTCTAAGTAAGAACACTCACCCTGTATAGAACCAGAAATAGTATCATGCATCCCTAGTTGTTGACCTCTGGTATGTTACCTTAGAAGGCCCGGGAAACTAGTAAGGATCACGTTGACTCACTTGCCCTCGGACAACTCAAATGAATGGAATTTTCAAAACAGGATAGAACAATATCAATAACAATTTAAAGCTCAAGAAATAACTGTACAATTCTGCACCGATTTACTTACCTATATAAAAGCTAATTCACGCTCACACGACCTCTGACTCACCTCCTACGAATCCCGTATGACTCGTCAACAACTAAAACCCCTGATAATTCAATTAAATAACAAATGCTATTAATTACTTTCTAATTTATCCAATTTTCCATAATTATTTTATTAGTGTAATTGGGTTGATTTCTAGGGTTTCGGGTCGTATTCAAACCCATTTAAGTGTTCGAAAGATTTTTAAAATTTTCTGAAATTTTCGTAAAAATGCCCCTGTGAACAGTGTCACGCCGCTGTGGCACCATGGGGTTCAACCCATGGCGACGTCCCCACGACGTGGATTTAGGGCTCATTGCCCCATCCGTCGTGGGCCCAAAACGCCATTTTGAGGTTTTCCAAAATCCCGGCTTACGTCGTTGCAATTCGAGCCTATCCCAAACCCTTAAGGACGTCTGTGACTATCCCAAACCACTTTCGGTTTACGTCAAAACCTCAACAAACCATCGATTTCTAAAAATCATTCAAAAATCCCTAAAAATTTCCAAAAATTCCACAACCTCTCCAATCAATGAACCAACTAACAAATCATCAATAATTCATCCATTTGATCAATAACTCATCATATAAATTGGTTTCCAACATTTCTCAAAAATCTCGTCCGAAATCGTCGTAACGAAAACCTACAAAACTATGATCGAAACGTAGACAAACAAATAGGGAATCGGGATCTCAACTTAAAATTCAAGATTGATCGATCCCTTAGCGTCAAACTGCGTCGAAAATTCCCAAAACCCTCCCCTATTTTCGTTCTCCACGTGATGAGATTGAAAAATGAAATAGGAAAGAGAAAAGTTGGTGGTTTCTTCTTTATATACAACTCTTTCATTTCCATACGAATCTCGAGACACATCCCTTGGTTCCCTTCCACTCCATCCAACCACCCTAACACAACAATTGTGACTTCAATGAGTAACTCACATAAATACTTAGCCATTTTCTCGTACAATACTCGCGTTTCTGAACCCGTTCCGTACCACGATTTGCTCGTCGCATAATCCCGGATGTATCAACGTATCGAACGCGTTATACAACTTATTATTATTTATTTTATATTTAGTCAGTGTTTTTAATTCATTAAATCCCCCAAACTGCTAGTTACCTGACAACTGTTCGCCCGAAACCCGTTATTCACGTTTCTATCAAGCCAAACCCGTTTCCCAACACCAACGCTCATACTAAAACGTTCTTGCATGTTTGAGACATTGGAATTTACATTCAGGAAATAAAATATAATACAAACATCGAACAAAAATTATATACCTCGGCGTCGACGACTGAAAATTGGGCAACTGTATTACGTCAAATGGATCCACGTACGACCTAAATTGACACGTGACACGAGTTAAATTTTAGGGTCGTTACAATTGGGCACCGCCCGGCCTAGACCTGCGTGAACTCTCCGAGCTAGTCCCGTTGAATTGTGCAGGCCTAGTAAGCCTCTCCTTACCATTTAACCATTTATTAAGCATTTAAAAGTGAAGACAATTAATTAGCGAGTTATCAAAGACATAGCGAAAGTGAATAAACTTAAACTAATAAATAACCTCAAAGCACTAAGTTAGGACAAACCTAGGGCGTGGAAACCACTTAAACATAATCTACCAAAACATGAATCAAAAGAGAGTATCAACAATGTCTTACATATCCAGTATTTCTCAACCCAAAATCCCAAGTTTGAAAAGCATCATAATAGATAATACAACTAATAGTCACCTATGTCAAGTAGATGAGGGCCACTCAAAGTAAATCACCTAGCTGCATAGCCTTCCCCTTACTGGACTGTGGACCTGTTCTCCGTCAAACACAAGAATGACTAGCGTAGGTAAGTAACACCAAACAAGAACAATAAATACAACATTTCGAAATAAATAAATCAAGTAGTCAAATTCATGTAGATAGAAAGAAAGGACATGGAGCGCATGAATATATAAATATTGTAAATAAATGGATGAGCAATCGAAATTGAGTGTCTTGGAATGCAAAAGAGAGTCGCAAGTAGTCCCGACCAACAAAGTCATTTGAGCCGAGGACAGAATCTCCTCAAAGGCTTGGAGTCGAGGACAAAATTTCCTCTAAGACCCTATGCAAGTGCAGAGTTCCCAGCAATCTGGTGGAGAACTCTCACCTCGTATGTATAACCACAAATAAATCACGTATCTCCAGCCGTAAACCTTTGGTATATAAACTCAGAAGGCCCAGAATTCTCGCAAGGATCCCGCTTGACTCACTTGCCCTTGGACAACTCAAGAGAATGAAATCTCAACATAGCATTGAATAATATCAGTAATAAATTTAAATCTCAAGAAATAACTGTAGTGTTCCTCACTGGTTTACTTACCTCCAATCCAAGCTAATTGCACTCTCGCAAACTCTGACTCGTCCCTACGAAGTCGTATGTGCTAATAATCCTGATAATACAATTTATTGTGATTTTCCATCAATTTTTATCCAATTTTCCTTATTTATTTTCATTGTGTATACGGGTCAATTTTTCGGTTACAGGGTTGTATTTGGGTCCATTTAGGTACCCGGGAGGTCCCCAATTCGTTTTGAAGAAAAATAAAAATTTTGGTAAAAGTTCAGTTTCGGGCGACGTAAGGTTTTCCCCTGCGACACCTCCACGGTGCCGCCAGGGGGTTTTCCCCACCCCAGCTTGCGCCGTCGTGAGCCGTTCTTATCCTAATACCTTCAAAAACTCAACGCCGATCCAACTATGGCCTCGGTTTGTTCCAAAAACGCTCGAAATCGTTGAAAACCAATTTAAAACCAATCAATAACTCGAAAATCTTCGAACACTCGCCAAAACCCCAAAAACTTGACCAAATTGAAAATCACCTTTACAAAACTCGTATTGATTGTCGTGAGGATCACTAAAACGTCGAGAGTTTCGATCGAATATGAAATCTTGACATGGTGTCCAAATTTCATCGTAACAAATGCGAACAAAACACACACCAACGCGTAGGAAATGACGAGTAGGTTTCGAATCTCACCTCAGAATTATCTCGTCATCGCCTCAGCGGTGCCGCTCCAGTGACCACCTCCACTAGCCACTTTGTCTTCTTGGAGAGCAAGAGAAGAAAATGAGAAAATGAGAGGAAAAGAGAGAAAAAGTGAATGGGTTTGAGTTTATATACCCCTTTCCTCATCCACTTATTCGCACACATCTCGAGGCAAATACAAAGACCCTCTTATAAGCTGTCCTACCCAATCTAACACTCCATATGTGACTTCATTAGGTGACACCTATTATTTTATAATTTATGTTTTGTCAGTGTTTTTAGTTAAGTTTGTCCTCCAGACTACTAAATCTTACTTCGTAATACCAACACTCGCACCAACCGTCCTCACACATTTGAAACATTGAAATTTATTAGAGAAATATAATATAAAACAAACACCACACAAAACTAACGTACCTCAGTGTCGACGATTGAGAATTTGATGGTTGTATCACGACGGAGGGCCCCCCTACAACTTAGATTGACACGTGGCACAAGTTAGAATTTTAGAGTCGTTACATGGTCTCTTGACCTTATTCTTGTTTCACACAATCAAAGACTTTCCTGGGCATTCCACACCTAAACCAGACCACGACTCGCACTGTTGTGTGATTACAGACGTACCAACCCATCGAACACGTTACACATCGCTTAATTATTATTTTGTCAGTGTTTTATTTCTATTATCCCCCTGGACAGCCGCATCGCATGTTTTTCAGGCCGAACTCATTCCTAAACACCAACACGCACACACAAACACCCTTATACGTTTGGGATATTGGAATCATATCACGACAAGTGGGCCTACATACAACCTAAAATGACATGTGACACAAGTTAGATTTTAGGGTCATTACACGAAAAAATGTGTGATCTTTACCGTGCCTTTGTTAAATGTAGAAGGCATAATTCTTATAGTAAAAGTGACTAATGATCCTACAAGTTTGATATATTCGTATTTTATTACCAAAAAGGTATTTTTAACACCTTATTTTTTCAATGTAGAAATGGATCATCAAGTTATTTGTTTAGATTATTGCGATATATCTTATTTTTTTTATGGAAAGATGTATTTTATTCATCAAAGATAGCTCAATAATACAGATTACAAAATTACTTGAGCTTCTAATTGGGCTACATCCCAAAACATCTTATTCTCATGACATCGCGCAAGTTTCACCATTTTGTGAGCGAACTCATTAGCTTATCGACGAATGTGATGGGCTGACTAGTGAGAATTATTTGAGAGAAGAGATCTGCAATATCTCAAAATTTTTCCCAACTCTGACTCATTAAAAGTTGAGGATTTCACACCTTGCACTACCACAAGCGCATCTAGTTTGAACTCCACTTTATGTATCCCCAAGTTACTGACCCAGTGGAGAGCTTCTCTAAGCGCAATTGCTTCAGCTTCCGAGGGGCTACAGCTGCTAAATTGCCACTTTGTAAGCCCGTGCAGGATGTTCCCAAGTTCATCGCTAATCACTGCCCCGAAGCCAATTTTACCTTCATTAGAGAATATCGTTGTATCCACATTACACTTCGCCCAGCCCAAGGAGGGAGGCGTCTATTCGACACTGCCCGAGGAGGTCGTTGGTGTCTCTTGCAAGTTCTCTTCCTTTTTCCTAGAGTCACTCCATGCTAGAAGCCAATCAAGGGTCGATTGGACTACTTGAGAAAGAGGGAGCTTATTCTTGTTCCATACTCTGTTATTACGGTAGTTCCTCAAAGCCCATAAAACAACACTAGCTCAGCCAATTTCCTCTAAATGCTTGATCGAACAGAGGTGAAAGAACCATTGCTTGGTGATTGATTGTGTGGGGTTTATTGGGCCATGAATTAGGCGAGTCCACCAACCTGAGACTTATCGACATTGGAAAAAAGATGCTCAATCGATTCTGAGTGAGTTTGGCAACATACACACAAAGGATCAACTTGGACTCCCTTCTTTATTAGTTGAGATTTGGTGGGGAGGCAACCACGAAGAACACGCCACATAAAGTGTTTAATCTTCCCTGGGACTTCCAAGGACCTTAGTTTATTCCAGTTATCACTTTGGGAAGGAATTGTGGGCCTCATATTTTGTTCCCAGTGCAACTTTGTAGCCAGACTTCACCTGATAAACACTATGGTTTGAGAAGTGCAAAATCAGTTTGTTAGATCCTGAGTTACTTAGGGGGATTTGCTTGATAAGAGTTGCATCTCTGTCATTGAAAATCTCATCAATGATACCTGTGACCGCCTCAAATTTCCAATGCATTTGGGTACGCCCGTCCTAGACCCGTGTAGACCCCGAGTCGGTACTCAGCGAGCCTGACGAGTCTAGTCAGCCTCCAATTAATCAATTTAACAATTTATGAAAGAGTTATTGCAATTATACGCAGCGGAAAAAAAAAACTACACAAGTATTGGGAAATAACTCAATCAAACGAAAATTAGGAAGTCTATGTAAATGTGGAACCCCTGAGTGTTCATGGTATCCATCTCAAAAGTGATCCCCAGTTCAATAACCAACATCGTATATATAAAAAATCATACAATCAACAATAAACATAAAACAAATCTAACCTAACCCTGAAGTCGCGTACTCTGAGAGGTCCTCAGAGGGAATCGCCAAGTAGAGGGCCTTTACCCTTGCTGCACTCCGGGATATCTGCACCCACCGTCACAAACTAGACGATGAGCAACTGAGAGAAAAATCGAAAGTAATGCTAGAAGAATTTCACAGTAATTCATGAATATCAAGTAAAACAGTCTAAATATCATGCGGTAATTCAAAGACAGGAATATAAATAGCTCAAAGCGCATGATAGGCAGACTGAAATGATAGCAATCGAAAACATGCGTGTTCTAAGAGTCAAAAGAGGCCATAAGTAGTCAAAATTCACAACAATAGCCACACCAATCCAGTGCCCAGGTTCACACAACACCAGGGGTGGTCAGGCACTCCTGCAGAGAGTGGCTCGCGTTTCCTCAAGTGGTGCGGGCCACTGACACCTTCACAATCAGTACCCAGGTTCACACAACACTGTGGGTAGTAGTAATTTTGGTAGGAAATACCCAAGTTTCCCCAACCAGTGCAGGCCACATGATATTATATCGACACACTTACGCTAAGAACACACATACCAAGCAAATAAGGGAATTTGAATGCAAACAATGGATAATAGCAAGAATAGCGATAAATGATAATGAATCACATGAGAATTTCTTAACTGGCTTACTAACGTACACAAGCTTTAAGGCAAGTGTACTTACCTGAACTATCGCGACCCGCGTAACAACACTCTCACGTTCCTAGCACGTATCCCCGAGTTTCTCGCTACTTGAAAAGGTCAGAAATTCCAATTAAATGGGTCGAGCCATTAACTAATCCTAGGTTGATACCCTAGCATTTTCCCAACGTTTTAAATGACTCGAACAACTCGACAATTAAATAGAAAAATGAGTACTCTCTCTCGGACTTGAAAACCTCAGTAATAACCATGACTGCGATATCACAACATCGAAAACTCATGAATTATAGGCTCGGCTCAGTCATTAATAGGTCACATCATAGTCTCGCAGACTGGCGACGTGATCACGACGTCACTACCTTCCAATCAATTTAAAAACATAATATCAATATTGTTCGACATTAACGACTCAATAAAACCTCAAAATGACCATACACTGGCAGGTAGTGAACCTCGCGGGTGTGGTCCAACGTCCGTAGAATGCCTACACGGCATGGAAAAGTCGTAGGCGTGCTCTACGTCACGTCAACAATCACTCGACGTGATAAAAGTACTCACACATGAATTCGCCATTACAATGACTCATCACCATCGATATGGACGCTCCGGGAGTTATGGGACACATACGAGAGTTTTGTTGTGATCCCCAACACTCCCTTAGTCATGGCGTCCAACGGCAGTGCCGACCATACACAATGGTTTGTGACGAGACGCGCAACAACGACATCACATGAAATGACGCTCACAAAACTCACCACCACTAATAGAGACGCTTCGGGGGTTGTGAAACTTCATGATGGACATGGTAAGGTCTCTGGCAATCCCCCTATGTCCTTGTGTCGATAGCAGAGCTGCCATAGTGGTGGTTTTCTTCGACAAAAGTACAACATACATAAAATGTATAAATGACATGAAAAATGAAATAACAAACACTCGCGCTCGCCTCACTGTTATTGGCCACTCCGGATGGCTGTGGGACCTAAGCCAAAACTTGGTATGTCCCAGACAACCTCCAGTCCTGGTGGTCCAGCGGCAGTGCAACCCCTTGAGGCGTTTTCCGATGAGACTTCCCAAAACCGTCCATATGGACACAACAACAAGCACTTGCACAAACCATGACTCATACACATATACACATTGTTCCAGCAACACTCCGAGAATGTAGGACCTCTGGTGGGCCAGGTGGGCCCTCCCACAACCATTTCAACGGCCAGCAGTCGTCCAAACCTAATAGTAAAACAGTGAAGAGAAGAAAGAAAGAAAAAGAAAACAAAATAATAAACAAACACTCCAACCTACCACTACTCCGCCACGAGGGGGGTGTGCTCTGGGACAGTCAGGACTTCGGTGAGCCATTGTGGGTTGTCCAGGACCGGTTCCTGTCACGGCAACACCATTACAGTAAGGAAAAACTAAGAGAGAGAGAGAGAAAGAAAGAGAGAAAATACAAGAAAGAAAATCGAGAAAGAGAGAGAGTCACCTCCGGCGATTGGTAGGAGCTCCGACCACCACAAGACCTCCGAGGGTCGGTGACTTGCTCACCAAGAGAGGGCTGAGAAGGGGAGGAAGAATGGTGGCTGAGAGAGAGAGAAATGAAAAGAGAAACCGAGAGAGGGAGAGACCGGGAGAGTGAGAGAAAGCACCTCCGGTAAGAGGTCCGGCGAGGTCACGTCCGGTGGTCGGCGGTGGCGTACCAGGGAGGAGAGAGGGACACTGGTGTGAGAGAGTGAGGACGGTGGTGAAGGTGAAATAAGAGAGATGAGTTATATATATAAAGGAGGTGATGAATAGTAATCAAATAGTAAAGTAGGCAATGTGTTGTCTCATTAATGACCTTTCATCTCAACACACATACACATCTCGAGGTAAATCCCATGGCTTATCAAATTACAGTTGTATCACTTTAACAATCCATATCGCATAGACTGTATTTCGCATAGTTATCCAACTCCTTGCATTCAAACAACGTTTTTCGATCCGGTTCGACTCATCGCGCGTAGTCCCGCCTTGTTCCTTTAAATAATTATTTAAATTATCCAAATAATTCATTTATTTGTAATTTAACGGTGTTTTACTCCCCCGTTTTTCTAGGCGAAGCCTCACTCAGTCTAAAAATCGCCCGAACGGCACAAGACCCGTAATGAACTACAATACTAATACACACATCACAGAAAACATAAAATTACCTCGGTGTCAACTTTCGAAGTTTCGAAATACTATCTAGTATCATGTAGTCGGGTCACGGTCCTAACCATTACGACACTAGTTAGGTTAAAATTGAGGGTTGTTACAAGACCCATATCCCATGAACTTATGTAGGGAATAAGAAGATCACTAATTGATAATTCTTCCAAGTCTTGAGGAGGCGGTGTAGTTGTAACAGTGAAGTTCTTTGAAACCATATCCCCCTTCTTCCTTACTAGCACATAATCTATCCCAACTTATCCAGTTCATGCCCCTCTTCTCGTTTCTTTTCGAACCCCAGCAAAATGAATTCATCATTTTTTTGTAAAGCGTCACATATGGAAAGAGGAATGAGGAAGGTACCCATAACAATAAAACGGTAATGCTTAGGCAACAGACTTGAGCAAAACCTCCTTTACCAGCATCAGAGAAGAAGAGATGATTCCATGAGGAAAGTTTCTTCCACAATCTGTCTTTTAAGAAAGAGAAGATCTCGCACTTTTATGAACCAAATATGAAGCAGCTTCCATATCAGCGTACACCCCCAACATATTATTCCTTATGTGAGCTTCTGATTCCATAGCAGTCATACTCATAATAACATCCTCGAACTCTTGGAAGACAAAAAGGTTTTAGCAGATGAGCGTTCATATCGGGAGTGGCATTCGATTGAACGGAGTTGAGGATTAAGTGAGGGTCTAAGTTGCCTTCATCAAAGAGTTGCTAAAAATATTCATGAGCTACTTGCTTCATTTCCTCATGATTCTCTACTTATTGACCATTCTCCGTTAAGAGCTTGAGAATATGGTTTTTCTTCCTCTTAGAGGTAGCGGATCGTGAGTGAAAGAATTTGGTGTTGGAGTCGCGTTCTTTAAGCCAGAACATTTTTTTATCTTTGGCGCCAATAAGTTTCTTCTTGTTCAAGAATGTCCTTAAGTTCTTGTTTAGCTGCTTTCAAAGCATCTGCATTTCCAGGTCTTCAAGATGATTGGAGCTTCATTATAATGGCCTTTCGTTTTTTTGTTTTTGATTTGAACTTTCTAGTTCTTATAGGTAGATGATTGGAACTTTCAATTGTAGTTTCTCTAAAGCCTTGCAAGCACCATTCTGGTGGAGGGACGCCCCCTCTTTTCTCGACCTTAGAGAGCATGACATTGTAATCTCTAATCAAGCACAATGGGGAAGAGGGGAGAGTCTTGCCAACGCCTTCATGAGATTCCAAGGTTGTTTTCTCCTGGGACGCTCAGGAAAACCATAGAAACAGGTCAATCTCCATTGGGATTTTGCCTTGATTTGAAAGATCAATGTGATTACTTGAGTAGCCTTAGCAGAGAGCAACTATCTCTGTCACGCCAGAGAGCAGCCAACCCACCACCATGATTAGCTCCACTTCCCTCTGAATCTAGAGTTTCCTGATTCACCCATCTTGCATCATCGGCACCATCCCTGAGCCACCTTTCACCGCTCTGTTCAACATTTCTCGTCGGACCACGAAGCCATGGACCCCATTCACGGGGAAGATCGTTTTCATCCTCTGTTTCCAACAGTTTGGGACAAAATCTTTCACCATGGCCTAAAAGACCACATATGAAACAGAAAGTGGGCAGTTTCTCTACTTGAAATTCACCATAGCCTCTTTGTTTTCTGGAAGCTTTAATTTCTTAAATCTCTTGCTGTGAGAACAACAACTCTAATTCTCGTGAAGTTGTTCCACCCAACAGAGCTATTCTTACGGTCGTACTCAGCAAAATGACCCACGAAGTTACCAATCTAATTTCCCACCGCTACCAACATGTAACCCATCAAAAATCATAAACATGAACCCATATCAAAACAACATCAAGGATAACTTGTCTTGGAATTTTGCCTTCATTGAGACGGTTAATGATGAGAAGAGATAGCCACTTAAAAGTCCATGGACCACAAATCAAAACCGAGTTCATTTCCACATGATGATAAAATTGAAACAGGAACCTATTGCCCGGACATTCAAAGATAGACAAACCTTTCTTCGTGACCAGAGGGAAGCCATTCGGTTCTTCATTGCATTGAAGTTGATGAACTTGTTAGTCAGGAAACGTTAGACCAAACAAAACTTGATTGATGAGGCGTTCGCTGGAGAGTCAATGGCTTCAAGAGATAGTTCCTCGGCCTCATCATCTCGGAGATTCATATCACCATATGGAAATCCATAGTGGAAGAAAATAAGATTTTCGACAAAGAGGAGGAAAACAATGCCTCTCAACAAAGGAGGATAACAAGACCTCTCGACAAATAAAGAGGAAAAAGGTTATGTTTTAGTTTTGCATCTCATTAGACCTTCTTTAAAAGATAGTAAAACTCTAACGTTTTCACAAGCGCGATATATGTCTTGTTGATTATGCTACAACACACACTATCCTCGAAAGTAGAGAATATTTCTCCAATTTAAACTTAGCTGAGGCTAACGTGCAAACAATATCTTGCACAACAAATTTAATTAACGGCTCTGGGAGAGCAAATATTTTTTTGCCTGGAGGGACAATAATTCATATTGTGAATGCCTTATATTCTAAGAAATCCAGAAGAAACTTATTCAGTTTTAAAGATATCCGACAAAATGGATATCATGTTGAAACCATAAATGAAAATAATAGAGAATTTTTCTATATTACTTCGGTTTCATCTGAGAATAAGAAAGTTTTAGAGAAATTCTCAACTTTATCCTCAGGATTATATTTCACCTATATACGGCATGTCGAAACGAATGTTGTCATTAATGGAAAAATCAATGATCCAAAGACATTCATTTTATGACATGATCGACTTGGTCATCCAAGATCATCAATGATGCGAAAAATAATTGTTAATTCGCATGAACATCATTTAAAGAGTCATAAAATACTTTCAGCTGGTAATTATAAGTGTGCTAGTTGTTCTTAAGGTAAATTAATAGTTAAACCATCCCCAAGTAAATTTGTTATGGAATCCTCAGTTTTCTTATAACGTATTCAAGGAGATATATGTGGATCTATTCATCATCATTGTGAGCCATTTAGGTATTTCATGGTTTTGATAGATGCCTCAACTAGGTGGTCACGTGTTTGTTTGGGACTTTTAACTCAAATCATAAAGTTAAGAACCCAATTCCATGACAACCTAATCAAGACGACCATTCGTCTTGATAATGTTGGAGAATTTCAATCTCAAGCTTTTAGAGATTATTGCATGGCTATAAAAATTATCATTGAGCATTTTGTTTCTCACGTGCATACCCAGAATGGTTTGGCAGAATCTATGATTAAATGCATTAACTAATTGCAAGACCATTAATCATGAGAACTAAGTTACCAACTTCAGTTTGGGGATATGTAGTCCTTCATACGGCATCTATCATTTGTTATAGGCCTACTGCATACCATCAACATTCTCCAATGCAACTCATTTTAGGTTAACAACTAAGTATCTTACACTTGAGAATTTTTTGTTGTGCAGTGTATGTTCCCATACCACCTCTTAATAGAACTAAGATGGATCTACAACGAAAACTTGGGATTTATGTTGGATTTAACTCATCGTCCATTATAAGATACCTTGAGCCCCTAACAGGGGATTTATTTACTACATGTTTTGCTGATTGTGAAGCAATTTTTCCACCATTAGAGGGAGATAAAAGCCAATTCAAAATGAATTGCGCGAGATTGCTTGGAATGCATCGACTTTATTACATCATGATCCACACACAAATCAATGCGAACTTGAAATTCAAAAGATCATTCATTCGCAATAAATTGCAAATCAATTACCTGATGCATTTACCGACGTAAAAAGTGTGACAAAATCACACATTCCAGCTATAAATGCTCATAAAAAAATTGATGTCATTATGTAACAAAATGCACAAGAACCAATAAAACACTTAAAGATGAAATGTCAATTGGTTCAAAGGATACAATTTCCCAAAAGAAGAAAACGGGAGTAAAAATAAATCAAAATCAAAATACTTCTGTGAAAGCACAAGAATCCTTTGATGAGGATTTATCAAAACAAGTTGATTATGACGAGGAATAATTACCTCTCGAAAAAAGAAGGAAAAGGTGAAAATAATAAGATCTCAATAAATTATTTGAACTCCAGTAAGATTTGGGATCGAAATAATATTGTTCTTGATGACATCTTTGCTTTCAATGTGTCCTTTGATATATGTGAAAATGATGATGATCCTGAACCACGATCAATGGATGAATGTTGAAGAACACCTGATTGGCAAAAATGGTAAGAGGCTATCCTAGCAAAGCTAGACTCGTTAAAGAAACGAGATGTTTTTGGACAAATTATCTAAACGCCAAATGGTGTAAAGCCTGTTGGATATAAATGGGTATTTGTACGAGAGAGAAATGAAAAAAATGAGATTACAAGGTAGAAAACAAGACTTGTAGCTCAAGGTTTCTCACAAAGACTTGGCATTGATTATGAGAAAACATATTCTCCTATTATAGATGCAATCACATTTTTATTCTTGATAAGCCTTGCAGTTTCTGAAGGCCTAGATATGCATCTTATGGATGACGTTACAACATATCTGTACGAATCCCTAAACAGTGAGATATATATATATATATATGAGAATTCCTAAAGGATTTGAAATATCTGATAAAATAAAATCAAAACCTCATAGCATGTACTTCATAAAATTACAAAGGCCTTTGTAAGAATTGAAACAATCCGGTCAAATATGATACAAACGCCTTAGTAATTATTTACATAAAGAAGGATATAAAAATAATCTACTTTGCCCATGTGTCTTTATCAAAAGATCATTAACAAGATTTGTGATTATTGTTGTGTATGTTGATGATTCAAATATAGTGGGAAACCACGATGACATCGTCAGAACATTTGAATACTTGAAAAAGGAATTCGTTATGAAAGAACTAGGAAAAATATGTATTGGTTTGCAAATTGGAAATTTACCAAGTGGAATACTTGTCCATCAATCAAACTATATAAAAAAATCTTAAAAAGATTTTATGGGGACAAGGCACATCCATTGAGCTCTCTAATGGTTGTCAGATCACTTGAAGTGGATAAAGATCCATTTTGACCTCATGAAAGTGATGAAGAACTACTTGGTCCAGAGATATCATATTTAAGTGCAATTGGTGCATTTATGTATCTTGCAAATTGTACAAGACCTGACATTGCCTTTGCTGTCAACCTACTTACAAGATACAACTTTTCACCAACTCGAAGACATTGGAATGATGTTAAACATGTTTTTTGATATCTTCGAGGAACAAGTGATATGGGTTTGTTTTCCTCAAAAGGAGTAAAACTAAATCTCCAAGGTTATGCAGATGTTGGATATTTGTCTGATTCCAATAAGGCTCATTCTCAAATGGGGTATGTATTCACTTGTGGTGATACCGTTGTATCATGAAAGTCAGTAAAGCAAACTATGGTTGCTACTTCTTCAAATCATTCTGAAGTACATGCAATTCATGATGCAAGTCATGAATGTGTATGGTTGAAAAACATGATTGAACATATTCAAGAATCATATGGATTACCTTCAATAAAAAACTGTCCAACCATATTATATGTAGATAATGCAGCAGGTATCGCACAATTAAGTGGAGTATATATAAAAGGGGACAGAACAAAATATATTTCACTAAAATTCTTTTATGCACATGAGCTTCAAAATAATGGTGAAATCAATGTCAAGAAAATCCGATCGAGTGATAATTTTGTTGATTTATTCACAAAAGCCTTACCAACTACAACATTTAAGAGGATTACGTATGGTATTAGCTTGCATAAACTTACGGACGTTGCAAGCAAAGAAATGTAACAAGTTTCACCCATGTCCATATGAGGGGGAGTTATTGATTAGTGTATTGCACTCTTTTTCCCTTAAGTATGGTTTTATCCCACCGGATTTTTCTAGCAAGATTTTTAATGAAGCAATCCTAACAATATTATACTTATCTTAAGATTAATGAGAACGGTGTACTCTTTTCTTTTGCAAGATTTTTTTCCACGGATTTTTTCTAGTATAAGTTTTAAGGAGACACATTTTCTAAGTAATTTTCATTCAAGGAGGAGTGTTATGATATGGATGAACAATTGATCAAGATTTGGATGACCATATTGTCAAGTATGGCCTTCATATTGAATTGTAACATCAAGCATGACACTTGATCAGCATTGCTCTCACACATTGAATTGTAACATCAAGCATAGCTCTCACACTTTATCTAACTTGTACTTCTCTCCAATGGACAACTACTCTTTCATGCATTGTAAAATTACTTGTAATGTGTTGTATGACATGTGGTGTATGTGTTACTTGTATACATTGTCTAAGTACATTTTATCATCATCACCAAAGGGCCTATATAAAGGGTGTCAACCTCATTGCAGAAACACACCAAGTTGTATACAACTTCTCATTACAACTCTCTCATTTCTTCTCTTCTATTTTGTAATTGTAGTTCTTTGTAGTAGTAGTAGTAGAAGTTAGTAGTCTTCTACTTTCCTTCTCTAGTTCTAGCAAGATCCAACTAAGTTACAACATTTTGGTTCATTTAACTTTCATTTTTTTTTTTATATATATCTCGTTCAACTTTCAAATTGGTTCTTTTAACTTTTTGTTTCCTCATTGCATATCAAGTGAATTATTAGATTTAATTGTTAAAGATGCAGAGGCTATATTGTAATTTTGTAATTTCTTATTTATATTATTTTACTTTTGTCAAAAAAAAACTTTGGTTTGGTATGTTGTTTAGTGATAACATTGGTTTGGTTTCAACATTTTAGATATATAACATTTTGTTATTAAGTAAGGAATTAATAAAGAGCATTTAATTTAGGAAACACTACTTTTTCATTATAATTTTAACACTTAACTAATTATTTAGTGGCTAAAACAAGTTAACTAATTTGATATAACTTAAAAAAAACTCAAAATCGTTATAAATGATTTGCAATTTATTGCACAAAACTATTATTTTCAAATCAATGGGTAGCTTAGTAATTTGGTATGGGGTCACATGTTGAATTAAGTTGGGGTCCAAGTCTAACTCTCAATATAGGCAAGTTGATTTCTTTCTTAAAAAATAGAAAAATATTTTGAATTTGCAATTTGTTGTGCTTCCCAAAAATTGGAAGCAGGATGTAAGTTCCCCACACATTTCATCTTGTTTTCTTATATACAAATCCTTGAGCATAATGAATGATAAATTATTATTTCTAAATATATAATGTCCATCCGAGAAATAAGATTCAAACTATTAAACCTGATCACATACTTGAGTGCTCACAAGACCCGCCCAAGCCGTGAACAAATAACTGGACTTGGTCAATCTGGCCCAAACCTGGGTACAAGTTAATAATTAATATATTTTAAAATAATTAATGGTGTAGAAGATATTTGATTCTAGGACCTAATGCTCACATAATACCGTGCTTACCATTTAAGCTATTTCTCTTTTTTGTACATAAAATGAATATATACATAAAAACACATGATATTAAGAAACCCATAAAAATTATTAAATGAATTAATAATTTATTTTTATATTATTTAATGTTAAAATATTTATATATAGACTTGATAGGTCGGGCTTAGGTTTTGTATTTTCTACATGAGTCGGGTTTGGGCCTATGTATAAGCCTTCATATATATGGTAGGATGGGCTTGAACTAAGGTTTTTAGGCCCGAACTCGACCCAAACCCGACCCATGAACAAATCTACTAACTAAATAATATCAACTTTTCAAAAAGTGTGTATATTTCTCAAAAAAGGGTTAAGTTACGAAGTGAGGCTAAACGGAAGATGATTTGTTAATGTTTAGGAGGGGTTAATTTCACCGATGGTCACTCAACTATATAGCTTGTAGCACTTTGGTCACAAAACTCATATTTGTAACAAGAAAATCACAAAACTTTTTTAAAATGTAACACAAAAGTCACTCCAACCACATCTCGAATCACTCTGGCAAACGTTGCTTACGATGAAAATCAAGTGATTGCAAAGTCAAGCATTCGAACAACAACACTATTCATTGTTTTTTTCATGAGACTCTGCTCATCACCTTTACATATTTAAAAAATTGGGGCTTATCGGTTGATCTATCTCTTTTCCCACAATGCCCCACTCTCTCCTCAACGTGAAAACCACATTATATAGGTTTCAATTTTTCTTCAATCAGTGAAAATGAACTTAGACACGAATAATTAATTAATCAATCAATAAATCAACCATTTTTTCAATGTATTCAATAGAATCTATGAACATAAGAACTGTAAAATTGTTTTATCTTCTATTCAAAAATTAAACTATTCTATATATCTTGTTATTATCATAGAAGATGCAAAGAGACCTCAATTGAAATTGACTGTTCAAAAAAGACTAGAGCATTGTTGCCCTTCACAAGCGCTGAAGTAAGAGGATTAAGAGGAGAAAACCCTACACCTTTTAAGGGAGCTTTGTCGAACAAAGATAGTTTGGACAGTACAAAATCAACACCACCCATTCCACCGTGCTCAACTAGTCAGTGCGATCACCCCAATTTCTTTTGATCTGTAGAGATGATGAACAATCTCTCATGAAAAAGACAATGAACAGTGGTGTTGTTCGAATGCTTGAGTTTTCACTGCTTGATTTTTATCGTGTTAGACATACACATTAATTAAGATTGTGTAACGTCTACACTTATTTAGTAACGTTTATATTAATTGTGTAACATCTACGATGAACACAAATCACTCCCTTTTATTATATGCATTGATTGTGTAACGTTTACGCTGAGCACAAATCACTCCCTTGATTATGTGCAGTGATTTGTGCTACCTTATTTAGATGTTTCCTTTTGTATGTAATTGCATCTCTATATATAGAGACATGTAATAGATCAATACATAATATAAAATATAATAAACTTATTCTATTCAAAATCTTTCATGGTATCGGAGTCGCGTAGGCCTTTGCCATGGCGAAATTAATGCCAACTATGAGTCCTAGTTATGTTTCTTCTCAAACGCCTTCAATGGGGGTTGCTCCAACGAGCAATCTCAATTTTTCATTCGAAAATTCATTCACTCAAGGAATTAACATCAAATTAGATCAAGACAATTACATCCCCTGAAAGTCTATCGTTGTAGCCTTTGTAAGGGGAATCAATTTTGAAGATTTTCTCTATGGCTCGAAGCTGTGCCCTCCTCTATTGCTCGGATCTGGCGAGATAAACCTGGAGTATGAAGATTGGAGTAGCAAGGACCAGATGCTCACTTGCTTGCTTCTCAACTTCCTTTCACCAGATATCTCCACACCAATTGCTGGATCTATCACATCTGCTCACTCACTCTAGAAAGCCATCGAAGATCTGTGTGGTGCTCAAAATTGAGCCAAGATTCAGATTTGTCGTTCAAACCTTCAAACCACAAGGAAATGTACTCAATCCATGATTTCTTATTTGAATCTGATGAAGAAATTTTCATATAATTTGGCTACAGCTGGTGCACCTTATCCTGTTGGTGATCTCATCTCTTGTGTTCTAACTAGGCTTGATGGGGAGTATCTTCCTATTGTTACTCTTCTCCAAGAGAAAACTGACTTAACATGGCCTGCCCTACAAGCTTCCCTGTTGAATTTTGAAGCAAGATTGACACAATTGCAGAATCTGCAAGCCCTATCTGCCTTGTCGATGAACAACTCAAGTGCACCAACTTCAAATTCTTCAACACCCACGACAAATTTGACTTAACCACGCACCAACAACACTCAAAATTGCTTTTCTTCAAATACCTCTCAGAAACCATTTTGAGGAGGGTTCAGATCTAGAGAAGGTGGCTGTTGTAGAGGGAACGCCAATTTAACAACAACAACAATCGTCGCACCTGCCAGAGCTGTGGGAAAATCAGGCATACCGCAACTTATTGTTATCATCGTGGAGATAATGCCTATATGTGATCGATTCCCAATTCCTAACCACAACAGCTACATCCTCAACAGGCTCCTTCTTCAGCATTTGTAGCATTAACCCCTTCAGTTTCTGATTCTGGTTGGTTATTTGATAGTGGAGCTACTCACCATATCACTTTTAATCCGTCCATGTTGAACAATCGGTCAGAGTATACAGGTAATGAACAGATTATGGTTGGTAATGGCTCTCAAATTCCTATCACATTCACTGGTTCAACCAATTTAAGTCCACTTCTTAAGATGTCTTATACCCTTTGTGCTCCTTCCATTAAAAAGAATTTAATCTGTGTCTCAACTCACCACTGATAATTCTGTGTTCCTTGAATTTCATGTCGATAAATGTCTTATCAAAGATGCTCATACTCACAAAGTTTTACATCAGGGGATCCTTAAAGATGACCTCTACCAATTTTCTCCTTCATCAAGTCTGTCTCCTCCTTAATCATATGTTGCAACTCTTGTCAATATGGGAAATCACACACTCTACCTTTTCAATTGAATAGTAAAAGAGCAACTTCTATTCTTGATCTTGTGAACACGGACTTATGGGGTCCTTCTCCCTTCCCCTCACCACAGGGCTACTTATACTACATACATTTTGTTGATGATCATAGTAGATTTACATGGGTCTATTCCTTGAAACATAAATCTGAGGCATTCCAAATCTTTATTACCTTTTGTACACTAGTTGAAAAATAGTTTTCACGCCCTATTAAAGCCATTCGTTCTGATTGGGAAGGGGAATATCTTCCATTTTAAGGTTATCTTCACAATCATGGGATTTTCTTAGCATCCTTGTCCCCGTACTCACCAACAACATGGATGGGTTGAACGCAAACATAGACATATAGTTGAGATGTCCCTCACATTACTTGCTCAAGCAAAACTCCCTACTACTTTCTGGTGGGATGCCATTTCAGCAGCAGTTTTTCTCATGAATTGATTGCCCACTCCAATCCTCAAGGGTATCAGTTCGTATCAGGCTCTCTTTCAAGTCCCGCCTGATTATTCAATTTTTTGAGTGTTTGGGTATGCATGCTACCCTTATTTTTGACCCTACAATTCCAATAAGTATCAGTTTCGGTCCCTCAAATGCCTATTCCTTGGCTACAACTCTTCACATAAGGGATACATATGTTTAAGTCCTTCTAACAAATATTTCATCAGTTGTCATGTCATTTTTTATGAATATTACTTCCCTTATCCATCAATGGTTCCTCCACATGACGATCCTCCTTTACAATCTGAACCTCACACCATTATATCCATACCTATTCCAGCATATAACCCCACCATTACTCTTTCTCTCACTACATCCCTAACTATCTCTTCCACACCTCCGTCGGTCCCAGCTCCAATTACTTCTTTTGAACCAGTGAATATTCACCCCATGATCACTAGAGCTAAGGATGACATCTTCAAAAGAAAGGCACTCAACACATCTGTCACTGAGGACACATCCTCAACTGGTTATGGAATTACTCCTAAATCTACTAAGGAGACATTACAATATCCTGTTTGACGCGCAGCTATGCAAGAAGAATATGATGCTCTTTCTAAGAACAATACATGGTTTCTTATTCTTTCCACTGGTGGTCAAAAGCTAAATAGTACAAAATGGATCTTTAAGGTCAAATGTCACTCTGATGGTTCTATCCACAAACATAAGGCACGACTTGTTGCTCAAGTATTCAACCAAGAACCAGGGGTTGACTTTCACGAGACCCATAGCCCTGTGATTAAGCCCTCTACTGTGTGCATTATGCTATCTTTGGCTGCCTCTTTCAAATGGCATGTTCGACAACTTGATATCAACAACGCTTTTCTCAATGGGCGCTTAACTGAACATGTGTACATCTCTTAAGCACAAAGCTTCATTTCTTCTGCACATCCCTCATATATGTGTCAACTTCACAAGGCTTTATATGGTCTCTGTCAAGCCCTTCGCACTTGGTTTGATCGTCTTAAACAAGCCTTAACGTCATGGACTCACTCAAAGGCAGACTCATATCTGTTTATTCATAAGTCTGTGACACATTTCACTTATATTTTGGTCTATGTGGATGACATTTTAATCACTGGTAATTCTGGTTCTATGATCACACATTTTATTGATTCTCTTCATGTTCAGTTTGCTCTCAAGGACCTAGGGGAACTCCACTACTTCTTGGGGATTGAAGTTCGTCGTAATCATACTGGTTTCTATCTCTCTCAGCAACGCTATACTCAATCTCTTATTGAACGAGCAGGCTTCTCCAATTATAGGTTGTTACCACTCCTTGCTTTTCTGTGAAGCTCGATCACAATGAGTCAAGTCCACTGTTTTATGATGTCTCTCTCTATCGACAAATTATTGTTCATCTTCAATACTTAACACATACTCGACCAGAAATTTCCTTTGTGATCAATCACCTCAGCCAGTTTTAGCAGTTCCCTTGAATTCCCTATTGGCAAGCTCTTAAGCGTGTTCTATGCCATGTTGTTGACACAATGAACCTCAAATTTCACATCAAGCCTAGCTCCTCACTTCGCCTAGTTGCCTTCTTAGACGCTGATTGGGCCTCCTTGCCAGAGGATCGAAAGTCAATTGAAGGTTATTGTGTTTTCTTTGGCTTCACACGTGTGTCCTGGAGCTCCAAGAAACAAAATGTTGTCGCAAGGTCTAGCACTGAAGCTGAATACCGGGCTCTTGCACAAGCTACTGCTGAGCTCATGTGGCTTGAGTCACTTCTCAAGGAAATCCAATTTGTTCCTACCTCGTGCCCTGTTTTGTGATGTGACAACCAAAACGCAAATGTATTGGCTGTTAACCCTGTTTTTCATGCTCGTACAAAGCACATAGAGCTTGATATCCACTTCATTCGAGATAGACTTATCCAACAAAAACCGGATCTCCGTTTCATGCCTTCTGATGATCAATTGGCTGATGGCCTCACCAAAGGACTTTCCACTTCTAAACATCAATCTATGAGGTTCAAACTTGACGTTACTGCTACACCGCCAAGTTTGAGGGTGGATGTTAGACATATACATTAATTAAGATTGTGTAACGTCTATATTGATTGTGTAACATCTACGCTGAGTACAAGTCACTCCCTTGATTATGTGCATTGATTGTGTAACATCTACGTTGAGCACAAATCACTCCCTTGATTATGTGCAGTGATTTGTGCTACCTTATTTAGATGTTTCCTTTACGTTGAGCATAAATCATTCCCTTTGTGCAGTGATTTGTGCTACCTTATTTAGATGTTTCCTTTTGTATGTAATTGCATCTCTATATATAGAGACATGTAATAGATCAATACATAATATAAAATACAATAAACTTATTCTATTCAAAATCTTTCACATCGTAAAAAACATTTGCCTGAGTGATGGTCGAGATGTGGTTACAGTGATTTTTGTGTAACATTTTGAGAAATTTTGTGATTTTCTGGTTACAAAGATGAGTTTTGTGACTAAAGTGTTACAAGCTATATAATTGAGTGATCGTTGGTAATATTTATCAATAATAAAGTGTTATGTGTTTGATGTATGATGTGGTTTTACATTTATGCCCTCCAACTTTTACTCTTTTATACATGTGTTTCTTTATTTTTTTTATATCAATCATAATTTTATTAAAGCTCAACACAGGTTACAAATTATGACATTGCTTATACATCAACTGGTGTCACGCTCCAACAATTAGTACCAATATGACTTCGCTTATTCCTTGCCATATGATGAACCAATGAGTTCGCTTGTCTTCTAATGTAACAAATCTTCTATAAGGGGTGCCTAGCCAATAACTTTTTAAATTCATTTAGGATTACATCAACTTCAAGCATATTCGAATTCAGATTGTTGAGGTTATTCATCGTCAGTAGTGAGTCCGATTCAAAGATGACTTGTGTGAGTCCTAGCTCATCCACCCAGCTCAACGCCTCCTTTATTGTCATAGCCCTAGCCTCAGCGAGAGTACATCTACTTGTGAAAGTCATGTGCGCCCATGGATCAGTACGCCCATGTCATTTCGAACAACACCACTTAGACCTACCTTTCCTTCTTCATCGTAAAGAGTTGCGTTAGTGTTGCACTTGGACCAATCCGTTGCCAGAGGACTCCACTGTTTGTCACGATGAAGACCAACAGTTTCTTGTGGTGTCCCAGTTCAACTATTCCTCTTCGCCTCAATCCATGCCACAAGCCATTCCATGCTCTGCCTAATAATTACATGTAATGGGGCTCCATTGTTTTTTCATAGTAGGTTGTTTCTATACCTCTAAATCGCCGACATGTCTCTTTGTTATTAGTAGGCATTGCCAACATTACACCTTTACACTCCAAACATTATCTGTACAATAAGTTAGTTATAAACTAATAAACGTTACGTAATAGTCAAAGCTACTCATGTGAGATGATAAATACATCATTTGCCAAAAAAATAAGACCTTAAAAAATTGTGATTACATTCTCACTAAAAAAAACACACACACACACGTTACGTAGTATGAAGTTGAACGTGTCTATCTATCAATTTTTATTTTTATTTTTTTGGTTTTGGTTTATTAATTTGTCTCCATCGAGACTACACGCAATAATTGGAGGGAACACTCAAGAGATGGGCTTTGCTTTTAAGCTTTGCCAAGGTCGTTTTCGTGCTATCTTCTCTCCGAATTAATTTTTCTCTTAAATTTTCTTCCACCAATCCTCCTTTATCCTAACATGTAGGGCAGGAGATCAAGAATTTTACGCGAGCTAATTAATGCTATAATAAATTATATTGTGAAGTTATTCAATGCTATGGGCACGAGTTTCATGTGCCTCCAATATTTATATGTTGTACTCTAGTTAATAATAATAGTAATCAATTATTTTTTACAATAAATCTACTTGGACTCATGAGTTCGGACTCATATGGAGGTTATTAAATTTTTTATACATATTTAAGGGATATAATAAGAATTTTACAAGTGATTATGGTTGTTTCATTAATTGCTCGAGGGTGTATTTGAAATTAAAAAAAGTTTTGAGTCTGGACTCACGAGTTCAAATAGCACTACCCTATTTTTTATAGGGTACTGCTATTTGGACAGTCTAGATACAATAGATTTATTTATTTAAAATTCATCCTTCAAAAAGTTGGTATTATTGTTGAAACACTCAAGAGAAATTGGTGTTTTCTCATTGACTTTTGTAAAAATTATTCACACATCCCTATGAGTCTAGACTCTTGAGTCCATATAGATTAATTATTTTTTATAATGTCTATAATAAATTAAGTCATTTGTGTGACAATAATTCAGTCTCATTTTGAAATGTTTTAGTGGAATCAATAATTTTCTTAATTGTAATTCTTGTGTTTTGATTCAAATTGTGATAAATAGTTGGGAAAGGAGGAAGTAGTTAACCTTTGCAAGACATATCACTTGTAAGCTGAGGAATGTTTGGTTTCGACTTGTTCACAAGCTAGGCTACTTGCACGGGCCACTCAACAAGTACTTAGCCCCGCTTGGTTTAGCCTTTGATTGTTTCTTATTGCTTATAGTTTAATCAGTTATGTTATAATTATTTTTACTATAAACAAATTTAGTGATTAGTTCCTCATTTCAAAAACTATTTTTACTTTAGAAATTTTATCAAATCACATTTATATTATTGATAAGTAGGTCGAGAAGTGCTTATCCAAATCGCAGTTTTTTAACAATTTGAGACTCAATCGTATATTATTCAAAACACCTTTTTTAATTGCATTGTGATGTCACATCATCGATAAGCAAGCTCATAAGCTGGACCAAACATAGCCTTAAAATATTTTTTTCGGTATAAATGTTGAAAAAAAGTGTTGAAAGTCAACGTTGAACTTTAAAATTCAAACTCAATATTTTTATGATAATTTCACTTTGTATTAATTTTTAAATATTTGTTATATATAGAAATCATACTTGCCCACTATAAAACTCGAACTTCTGATTTCTTGCCCACTTGGTTGATAAAAAAAAAAATTTAGTCAAAAATTTATAACTTGGGTGGGGCTCAGCTTAAAGCCATTAAGTGAAGAAAAATGATAATCTAACACATTCTCAACGCATATTTTGAACGCACACTCTTGTCTTTTAGTCATATATAGTTCTTTCTTGTTTCTCCAAGTGTGGATCCTACATTTGACAAAATACCATAAATAACTAAAAGGCAAAACTGTATATCCAAAATATATTAGATTATCATTTTTCTGAAGTGAATACGTTAATTCCTTTTTAACTTATATATTTAACCATAATGCATAATTATTTTTTTCTTTTAAATTTTGCATCGAGATTTGTGTTCATGTCTTTCGAATTACATCGAATGACCTCAACAACGAGGTGTAAAATGTAGGTAGCAAAAATATATCGCCTAAACTTTTGGGCGAGAGATGATGAGATGATCTCTTTTGGCTTGTCAAAATTATTGTTGTCTCTCTTTCTTATCCGTTTTGCCCATTTGGATTTGGTGTGATGACGATGATTCAGATCGACGTCAGACAACATGGGCTTCCGTTATCCGTTCCGCCATTTCAGATCCCAATGTCTCACTCATCAATGATCAACCAACCAATCAATCATGGATTCATCGCAATAAATCACACTCTCTCTCTCTCTCTCTCTCTCCTTCAACTCCTCTCTGTTTTCTGTGTCTGTTTTTGCTTTCGATTCGTTCGCGTTCTGATTTTAGGGGTTCATTTTTGTTTCCTTGCTCTCAATTCTCGGAATCCAAACTCTCTCTCTCTCTCTCTCTCTCTCTCTCTCTCTCTCTCTCTCTCTCTCGATTTTGTATTAAAAATTGACAAATCTGTGATTTTTGGATATGTTTCGCCGCTTTTGCCGCTATTATTGAACGCGTTCTAGAGCAGTTGGCGCCTCGGTTGACATCTGTGCTTCAATGCTTGCAAAGTTTCAATTCCCCAACTTCCCTTCATTGATCATAACACACCTTTCAAGGTACTTTCGATCAGCTTTGCAGTTTTTGAGACCTAATCGAACGACCTCTCTTTGGGTTTTGTACAATTTGTTGTGTTGTTGAAAATCTTGATTAATTGAAGAACCCCATTTGATGTATCTGTTCATCTTCCTCAATTTTTGAAACCCAGATCTTATTTGTGGAATTGAGAAACCCCTTTTGACCGATCGTCTCAATTTTGCTGGAAAATACTGTTTTGATATCAGCAAATTAGGGGGAAAAAGGTTGGGTTTTTTTTTGTGTTATTTAGGTTTATGTGAGGTATGGATATCAGCAATGAAGCAAGTGTGGATCCATTCTCAATTGGTCCTTCATCAATTGTTGGGAGAGCAATTGCTTTCAGAATTCTCTTCTGTCGCTCAGTCTCCCAAATCAAGCACCACATCTTCCATGCTTTGTGGTTGTTTTTGTGTAAATTTAGGGATTCTGTTTTCCCAGTGATTTCATGGTTTCACCCTAGAAACCCACAAGGGATTTTGGTAATGGTGACACTAATAGCCTTCTTTTTGAAGAGATGCACAAATGTGAAACAAAGAGCTGAATTGGCTTATAGGAGGAAGTTTTGGAGGAACATGATGAGGACTGCTTTGACATATGAGGAATGGGCTCATGCCGCAAAAATGCTCGATAAGGAGACGCCCAAGATGAACGAATCGGATCTTTACGACGAGGAGTTGGTAAGGAATAAGCTACAAGACCTTCGGCATCGACGGCGAGAAGGGTGTTTAAGAGATATTATCTTTTGTATGAGAGCTGATTTGGTTAGGAATTTGGGGAATATGTGCAATCCTGAGTTGCACAAGGGGAGATTGCAAGTGCCTAGGTTGATAAAGGAGTACATCGATGAGGTCTCGACGCAGTTGAGAATGGTTTGTGATTCTGATTCAGAAGAGTTGCTGCTTGAAGAGAAGCTTGCGTTCATGCACGAGACACGGCATGCTTTCGGGAGAACGGCATTGCTTCTAAGTGGTGGTGCTTCTCTTGGATCTTTTCATGTAGGTGTTGTGAAGACTTTGGTGGAGCACAGGCTAATGCCTAGGATAATTGCAGGTTCTAGTGTAGGATCAATCATGTGTGCTGTTGTCGCGACGAGGTCTTGGCCTGAGCTGCTGAGCTTCTTTGAGGACTCATGGCATTCGTTGAAGTTCTTTGATCAGATGGGTGGCATTTTCACTGTTGTGAGAAGAATCACAACTCAAGGTGCTCTTCATGATATTAGGCAGTTGCAGATGCTACTGAGGAATCTCACCAGTAATCTAACATTCCAAGAGGCGTATGACATGACGGGAAGGATTCTCGGGATCACTGTTTGCTCGCCGAGGAAGCACGAGCCCCCGAGATGTCTAAACTACTTGACATCACCTCATGTTGTTATATGGAGTGCAGTGACTGCTTCTTGTGCTTTTCCTGGGCTGTTTGAAGCTCAGGAATTAATGGCCAAGAACAGAAGTGGTGAGATTGTTCCTTACCATCCACCATTTCATTTGGATCCCGAGGAGGTATCGGGCGCCTCGGGGCGCAGATGGAGAGATGGTAGTCTAGAGAGTGATTTGCCAATGATGCAGCTGAAAGAGCTGTTCAATGTCAACCATTTCATTGTTAGTCAGGCTAACCCTCATATTGCACCCCTGCTGAGGCTGAAGGAGCTTGTGAGAGCTTATGGAGGCAATTTTGCAGCTAAGGTACATCAGCTAATATCTCTAGTTTTCAATTCCTTTTACTGTTTATTTTTGCTATGCATTACAAGAGTTCCTCATGTTCTCAATCTGTTGTCAAAATGGGGAGCTAGCATAGCAATCATCTCTATGTTCACTTATCAGTTTATATATATTAGGTGTTAAAGCTGTCATTCTTCCTTCCAAAGTAGGCGTAGCTGATATGACTATTATCATTTTAAATTGTGTAGCTTGCTCACCTCACAGAGATGGAGGTCAAGCATAGATGCAACCAGGTATTGGAGCTTGGTTTTCCGATGGGCGGATTAGCCAAGCTGTTTGCTCAAGATTGGGAGGGCGACGTAACCGTCGTCATGCCTGCTACACTTGCACAGGTAAATAGGGAATTCCTTTCAATGCCCAGTTGGTTCTCTGATATTGAGATTTCAGTTTTAATTCTAAGTTAGAACTTAGAGCCTGAAGTGAAGAAGATTGATGAAGGTGTTTTTTGTGTTTCCTGTATCAGTATTCGAAAATTATACAGAACCCTACTCATGGCGAGCTTCAAAAATCTGCAAACCAAGGCCGGAGGTGCACATGGGAGAAGCTTTCAGCTATAAAAGCCAACTGCGGCATTGAACTGGCGTTGGATGAGTGTGTTACGCTTCTCAACCATATGCGCAGGCTCAAAAGGAGTGTCGAAAGGGCTGCTGCTTCTTCTCACGGCCCTCCCAACAGTGTTAGGTTTAGCGCCTCTCGAAGGATTCCTTCATGGAACCGTATAGCACGCGAGAACTCAACAGGCTCCCTTGATGAAGAAATTTGTAACGACATTACAGCTTCATCGAATCAAGGTGGTGGAAGGAATTTCAGAGCCCATCGTGACGGAAGTGATAGCGAGTCTGAGAGTGTCGATATACACTCTTGGACAAGATCTGGTGGTCCTTTAATGAGGACAACATCAGCAAACAAATTTATTGATTTCATTCAGAACCTGGATATTGATTCAGAGTTGAACAAGACTTGGACTAGAGAAGATGAGAACAAAGGGCAGATTATCGCTCGCCCTGCGCCTATTGTGATTCCACCGGTAACTAGGGATCCCTATAATCACAGCTCAAGGGTAACGACGCCGGATAGAAATTCTGATAGCATAGATTTTGATCTGCAAAACGTTGGCAGTAGGCCTTCTGGGGCTGCTTCGAGCATCACAATCACCGAAGGAGACCTATTGCAACCTGAAAGGGTACTCAACGGGATAGTATTCAACGTCGTGAAGAAGGAAAATATAACCCCGACGAGTAGGAGCAGAGATTTTGAGCCTCAACTTATCTCGGAGGGTCCTGTTGAAGAATGCCTGCAGCATGAATGTATAGACAAGGAAATGGATGGAAGTTCAGCTTCCGATAGTGAAGATCATTATCATGACGAGGATGTTTCAAACAGGCTCCATAGCAAGCCTGAGGATGGCTCCGGCGCAGATGGCGGCGTTATGAACTCAGCTATGGGTAAATGAACATTTGGATGGTCAGAATTTAATGTAAACTAGAATCTTGTATGGGATTAGTTTAGGCATACTGGGGTGGGTTTCAAACACCCTTTTGAATTACTGTTGTAACAACAATGTTGTAGAAAATGTGAGGACTGCTGAGGTTTATCGTTCTCACAGGAATGAATATCTTAGAAATAGATATGCTTCTTCATGATGTCCTGATATCAATGAATTCACCTCTTGATCAGTGCATACAACAACAACAACAACAACAACAACAACAACATAGCATCAATCCAAATTAGTTAGGGTCAGCTACATAGATCAAATTCTTCCATTGTGCGTTCGATTTAGTGCATAGTTGAGAAAAAAAAGTCCCAACAGAAAGATTGGAAGATTGGATTTTCTTTGCTTTTCATCATGTCAGAAAAGAGTTTTAAGCTAACAAGGTGAGTTTTTCTTTCCTCTCAAGGGAGAGTGAGAGAGCAAAGCTTACATTCAAAGCACTTGCTTGATAGAAACTAGGCTCCTTACATACTCTTACAAAAATTGGAACCTTGCAGTCCATCTCTGAAAATGCTAATTCAAGATCAACCGAAGATTCTTCTTCATCGTCTGGTTGTTGAGAGAATGTTGCTGGTCATGACTTGTGAGGGAGAGGTCTAAAAACTCTTCTTGGCCGTGCTCCGGTGGTGAGGTGAGTCTGGAAGAGAGAGATGAAAAGTTTATGAATAAGGGAGCTTTGCAACAAAGGGAAAAGTGAGAGAGATCAAGGACTACTAAATAAAGTGACTGCACAAGATAGTTGAAAAGCTCAGAACAAAAACCATAAGTTAAAGTCATATATATACATTTGAAATCCTATCCTCTTTATCTCATTGAACCAAATAAAATTTTCTACTCATTGCATGGATAAATATCCAAATCCTTTAACCTTAAGGTCAGTAGTTGGAGTCCCGACCACGAACCGCAATAGTTGTGAATATATTGCACTTTTCAACTACATGTGTAGGTGCAAATAGCCTCTGAAAGTGAAGATAATGATGGTGCTTCGGATAAATCCATAGCAATCCTGAGGATGGTTCTGACGCATACAACGGTAAAGACCACAAAGCTATGACTGAATGAGATTGAGATTTAAAGGGTTTCTTCATTCCGGAATTTCATCTAAACTACAATAAATAGAAAGCTTCAATACTTGAGAGAGTGGGAAAGGAAGATCAACTGACTCACATTTTCAGATCATTTACCAATGAAATTTCCTCCAGTGTCCCATGGGCGAGTTTCAAAAGATTTTCCAATCATGCTGCGTTTCTCATTTATCTTACCATCCTCACAACAATAGTCGGGAAAGTAATCCAAAAATGTCTTGCTTCCTAGTGTATCGACTCCACTGAAGAGAAAGCTCCATACTAGGTCCTATAATTGTAAATGGTGATATCAGAAGGTAAAGAACTCAAAATTCCACCAAAGAACATTCCGAAGGGTATTCAAGGATATACCTTTGCACGTGTTTCTCCTATCAACCTTTTCAGAACTTGATGACCTGGATCCTGGTTTTCAGTTGCCAAACAAATTGTAAGAGCACAGTAGAAGAAAATTAAAATAATAACCCTACAGTGGCTACCTTACTGCCATCCCACCCATGCCGATCTACTCACACAACAACAACAACAGCGCCTCCCAAACTAGTTGGGGTCTGTTAAATGGAAGTATCATTTTGATTCAGCTTGATTTAATGCAATTGATGATGCGACTTGGTAATCTTCTAAATCTTTTATATCAATTAAAAAATGAAAAGAATAACAAAAAAAGTAAATTTAGGTCCTTTTCTATTTATGCATTTATGGTTTGATTTATACGTTTTATTAGCACAAAAAGTGAAATGAAAATAAAAAAGGACCTTCTCAGCTCTCCATGTTAAATACTTGTGTTGTGCTTCGCAGTTAGAAGTAATCTGAGCAGCTTCTTTCTCTGGCGATGCTTGGTCCATCAATTTAAGCCAAGACTGACATGAGAAAAAGCGGTGACCACCAAGCATATTATTCAATTGCCCAAACAAACTGAGCTATAAAGTAGAGAAAACAGATCAAAATTGAATCACTAAATTCTATATCAACGTTCAAATAATACAGTACTTTGATAGAAAACAAACACCAGTTATGAGAAGGTATCTTGAAGCACGTACCCGGTAGTAATCCACAAATGCTGAGTATAATACATCATACTTGTCCTGGCCTGGGACAAACTTGGTCCAGATTACAATTGGTGAGAAAAATCGTATAGACTCGCTAGTTAATTTGCCACCCCATGGTAGCCGCTGCATAAATTCCATGTTAAAGCTAAAGGCTTCTCAAGACCCAAAACTAAACGGAATATAACACAAAAATTGTGATATCTTTATAACCTCAGCATATTTCAGGCCAAGAGGTAACAAGTCCTTGTAGTACTTCTCCTTGTAAGCCTTGTGAACCATGATATCATGTAAAGGATTAAGGTCCCTATTAAAAAAAAAAGCGATTGAAGCTAATTTCAGACTATGAAAGCATTACACCATTAAGGAAATGGAATTTCCAATATTGAAGTCAAAAGAAAAGGATAAGCTCAAGACCTCTAAATGCAGTAAAGTAAAATCCAAATATGAAAATGATAAAATATTCAAGTTATTCTTGTAAGAAGTCTAAAATTATGTTTTACCATTTTTACGTCAATTTCGACCAAGATGACCTATTTCAAGAGATCAATTCCCCATCACTCAAGTGATTGACAGCCAAAACTTGACCCAGGACCAAGACAGATTAGTGGATTGTAGTTCAAGAAAAAAGGCATATTCTATCATAGGTCGTTCCTGCCAGAAAAAGAATATCCCAACCTATAGTAAGTTATGGAGGCAGCTGAACTGACCAAGGGAAACAATTTACATGACAGGTACTCTACTTTTTTCCATCTATATTATTCCTAAGTTAGCTTTATGTTTTCTTCCAATACCTGCAGTTTCTACTAGTTATGCTACACTACATACAAAAGAATGTCATATAAAAGCCGACACTTTTGTAGTTGTCAAATGGCAAATTAAGCCATTAACTGAATCAGGCTTTGGACCCTTATATATTATTGAAATGTTATTCAATAAGTATAGGTTCCAGGAATTTGAGAACCAACTCCATCGTAAACATAGCTTCAAAGCAAATTCCTACAGGAATATGTTTGGTACCGCTAGTCATAACAAAGCACGAGCTTTGTTGAATACACTTTCATGGGAAATTGATAGAAATCAATTACCAAGCATTAACAAACTGTTATCAGCCATTTCAAACTAAAAATTGCCAGTATCACCATTAAAACAAAGAGAAAGCATCTAATCATCAGGTTAAGGAAATCAATTCACATGTGGTGTTTCTTTTCCACATATTGAGAAGGGAGAATTGCATGACATTTTAAAAAAGGGAACAGGTCCATTGTAAAGAAATGATCAATTCATGTGCTTGTAAAAAGACGAAAGTTATAGCGAACTCACAAGACAACAATGTTAATCGTAGCAGCAGTGAAAAAGTTGGCACAGAATATGGGCAAATCGAATGTGGGTTCGGGGAATACAGCAAAATCCAGAACCTGCAAGCATCAAGTTACGCAAGAGAAAAATTAGGATGAATGGACTAGTCATAATGCTTAGGAATTATTATACAAATATAATGACAAGAAGTAGTAGAATTTTAAAAACTTAACTTTCCATGTATTGTTTGACATTTTTCATTTAAAAGAATAAAACTAAATATTAGTTCCAAAATAGTGCAGTTCGAAAAGATATTTTATGAATCATACAAAGTATTATAACTAATTGCAGCAAAATTATAACTTGACGTGAAACCACAAAAAAGACCTTGAAAAACACTTGATGCATGTTAACTACACTCGATAAAGGCAATAAAGTGTCAACCTTTACCCTTCTAATGGAAAAACAAGAAGTAAATTTGAATTTCTAATTCCAATTATCAATCGATGTGTTTTGAAATTACTACTTTTTAACAATAAATGACAAGAATCTGAGAAGGACTAATTACACTCAAATTTGTGGATGTGTTTTGAAATTACTACTTTTTAACAATAAATGACAAGAATCTGAGAAGGACTAATTACACTCAAATTTGTGGCAAGGTTTCTAATTATTAATTATGTGGTTCTTTCTCTCTGGATAAATGTAGAAACATAATTGGCGTTTCTCGTCGTGCTTTCTCCTATGAACTTAAGCCGGCACCTATCCTCACATATCCTTGGTTTCAGATGAAAATCTTCAGAGTATGATAACTAATCTATCCAAAGACTCTAGCAGCAACTTCTTTTATATTTCTACAGAGGCTAACATGCAAGGGAAACGTTTTTGTAACGAAATGCAAAGTCAAACTATGTAAGTAGGCTTTAATTGGTAGAAGAGAAACAACTTCATGAAACACCAATGCCAACTTCAAACATACTCTTGAAGGAATGAGGAATCCAAGATGACAAATCAAGCTAAAATCAGATTGAATATGAAGAAAAACTTCCTTACCGCATTAAAAATGAATTATGATTTGATGAAGAAATTACAGAAGTAAAGCTCCTAGACAAAAGGATTGCCAAAGGTGTTACCTGTATTGATTCATCACCTTCAATGCACAAGCTACGAAGAAGTCTAATCTTGGGAGCTTTATATGATAGCATTTTAAGGTCTGATTTTCTGTCTATGGATTTTATATGATTGTATTTATCCTGAAAAAAGAAGAATACAGGAGAAGTAACAAACCCAAGTGCAAGAATATCATCACAGAACTATAACAGAAGTCAAAACGATAGTTAAATCAAATGAATTTATAACAACTCAAATCAGTCTATCAGCTGTAACATGTCTACACAAAGATGAAAGAGCACATTCGATGACCTGAGGTTACTCATCTAATCAACAACAACAACATAGCCTCAATCCCAAATTAGTTGGGGTCGGCTACTCGGCTGCATGGATCAAACTCTTCCATTGCGCTCGATTTAATCCAATTGATGGTGAACTTTCCAAATCATTTAAATCCCTACCAATATGTCCCAAGTGACCCATCTAATCTCCAATTAATATTTATAATTGATATACTTTCCATACCATATGACTCTTCAGTCATGGAAACCACATAAATAGAATACGAACACAAAATAGTACTCCACCATAAAATGCAAAGTGATTGCAAGGTGAGTTGCCTAGGCAAGGCAGTGTCCTTCTAAATAATTTTTAGAAAATTGAAGGGGCAATTACTATTAAGTTTGGCATTATGATACCAACCAAACAACAAAATCTTAACACAATTCATGTTACATACGGACCTAAAGGCTTATTAGTATCCTTGAAGTATATATTGAATAAGGATTATAGTGACTAATAGAAAATTAATGTTAATTAAGGACCTATAAATAAAAAATTCAAGGGCCTCTAAATAAACACTTTTCTGTCGCTTAGGGGCATCGCCTAGGCATCATCTAGGCATCGCCTTGCCAAGGCAAGGGAAATCGCTTCAGGATTGCCTTGACACCTTGCAATCCCAGCAAAAAACATTACGGAAAGGAGAAACCATCTTACATTGGGTTTTTCACATCAGTCATGAAGAATAAGAAGAACAAAACTAACATTGGAAAACGAAGATTAGGAGACTGAACAAACTTGATCCCTAGACATACATCTCCACCCAACACTTATAATCGAGTCCAGGTAACATTAGTAGTGCCAAGAGCATTATTAAACATATCATAGAATCAATGTACTCCCAAAATTCTTCATCTTCCTTGACATCCACCGCGAAACAATTTCGTTCTCATCTTAATTCAAATTAGACTAATTACCATTCAATTTGTTGGGCATAAGCATGAAAATGAGCAACGTAGCTGGTCCCAAGTCCAGATAAAGAAGAGGACTCCGAAGCCTATTTTCCATACCAGAAAATAGGGGAGGGAGGTCCAAGCCCATTTTTTATACCTCGATATGGGAGGGAGATCCCTAACCCATTTTCCATTCTTAGAAAACGGGGAGAGTTGCGATAGGTTGACAGCCAGTGTAAAACTTTTGTCACTCTTTATGAAATGGATCATACATATATAAGCATGAAAATGAGCTAGATTTTTTGGATAATCTAACACCCAGATTAGCTAAGTCAGAAAAATAAAGAATCTCAAAGTGAGTATACGGCTAACCTCAATTTGATTCACATATGGTTTAGAATTTCAGCCAAAAATGAAAACCCCGCTACTGTTTACCCAAAATACACAGATATTGCAAATTAGTGAAGAAGATGAGACCCACCTCACCTGCAAAGGCGAAGAGACCAAATGGGTGTGGCGTTGGGTCTCTTCCAAAGCGAAAGACACGAATTTCTTATAAGAAACGCCACCATCACCGCCACCCATTTCCATAGAAGCTCCTCTGCTTCCCCCCCTCTTTGAAAGGTTTGGCTTTGGTGCCAACCCAACAACTCTCCAAACTGTCAACAACGAAGACGCCATTGAAGAAGTAGCTCAGCCCTCTCTGCTCAGTGCTCACGGAGAGAGGGAGGGATTTGTGGTGGATTCGACATGTGTGCACAAACACAAAGTGAAACGGTGTACGCTTACAGCACCCTCCAAACGGCAACCTTACACTACTTCTAATTTTATGATAGCTTGTGCATCATTCATACACACGTGGCTATATAAATAGGGTTGGAGTCTAATTTTATACAAAATCAATTGATTTGTGCTAACATCCAATCTATACTACTTATATATCATACCAATTTTTATTATATTTCTAATGTGGAATTATATATTTCAACTCTCCCCTCGAGTGCAATTAGGCCTGGATTAGTGGACTAGTTGTCACTTTTCAAATACAGATCAACTCTTAGAGGTCCGTACAAACATGTTTAGGCCTACTCTTATAGGCTCTAGGTCCACAAACGGGTCTAGACTCAATCGCTAGCCCAACCAGGTCTTCAAAATGAGCTTATGATCATTTCACTCAGATACAACCCTACACCTAAAGTTGAAGGTGGTTAAGTTGAGGACAATATCGGTGCTAGCTGAGAAAATTTAAGGGCTCGCATACGCGTGTGCGACGCAGTTGTGAGAATTTGACTTGGTATCAAAGCCCATGGTACAAATACGACCTAGAGAAAAAAAAACCTCTTAGATTATGTGACTTTCAGTCCATGGGGGAGTGTTGAAAATGTGTGGGCCAAAAGTTAGTTCAACATCGATTAAATGAAACTTCGAAATGAAGTATATAAGTAATTAACTCCTCTCAACTAGTACCAAGGTTTTTGAGATAAAACTTCACACCTAAAGTTGAAGGTGGTTAAATTGGAGACAGTATCAGTGCTAGCAAAAGAGATTCACGGGCTCGCGTATGCATGTGCGGCGCAGCTGTGAGAATTTGATATGGTATCAAAGCCCATAGTACAAATGCGACCTAGGAGAAAAAAATCCCTTGGATCATGTGACTTTCAGTCCATGGGGGAGTGTTGAAGATGTGTGGATTGAAAGTTAGTCCAACATCGATCAAATAAAACTTTAAAATGAAGTATATAAGTAATTAACTTCTCCCAACTAGTACCGAGGTTTTTTGAGATAAAACTTCAGATCTAAAGTTGAAAGTAGTTAAGTTGGGGACAGTATCGGTGCTAGCAAGGGAAATTCATGGGCTCGCGCACGCATGTGCGACGCGACTATGAGAATTCGACACGGCCCGAGATGATTTCAGTTATGCACCTATTTGAAAAGTATGCTATACACAAAATCAAATATTCCCTAATCAATAATATAAGCCATTTTGATTTTTTTTAAGAAAAATAGAAGTTTCTTTAATCATTAATGGCTCGATACAAGACCAGATACATAGAATAAAAAAAGTAGATTGATTCGCTAAATCTATTTGCTCAAAAAATTGTCATTACTTTGACTGTGAATGTGATTGTAAAATTAAAACAGTTTGAAAATCAGAGACTGTTCTATACAACACTGAAACACGTTACAATACACAAACACCCGCCAGAACCACAAAATGAATAACAAAACTTCTCGATAAGGAGAAAAAAAAATCTAAAACTTCTCGATAAGGAGAAGAAAAATCAAGACTTCCAACAAAAGAAAGATAAACTACCTAAAAATAAAATGAAAAATAAGGACTAAACTAATAGCCGCACATATCTAAAAACAAACATTGCGGAATATGTACCGAAATAAGTATCTCCAATCTTCACAGATCTGAAAAGTTTACGCTTTATCGAACACATAAAACACAGAGAGGTGGAGATTGGAATCACCTACAATCAAAAAAGAAGATCGACAGTGGTTCAAGATCTTGAATCAAGGGAGAAAACTCAAAAAAGAGATTTTATGGTTAGGGAGCCACCGAGATTCCTCTAATCCAACTTTCATAATTTTGTTGATTAGGCTAACTTCGTAAAAAGTATAAGGGAGGTGTATTCAATTGAGATTTTTAGAGACTTTTAGTTACTTTTATAAGTGGATGACTTTTAGAAACTTTTAGAGACTTGTTGATTTTTGTAAACTTTTAAAAACTTTGGTAGACTTTAATAGACTTTATTTTTAATGACTTTTAGTAACTTTAATGGACTTTTGTAAGGACTTTAATAGACTTTGATAAACTTTTATTTGGATGACTTTTGATAAACATCCATGTAAATCTCGAAATCGAATAGGGGTATGTGCCCCACTTTTCACCATCTTCAACCTTTGCTTCACTCTTCCTTCGTCTCTCCTCACTGTCTTGTTGAATCTCTCTCTCTCAATCCCTTCTCTCGTTCTCTCTCAATTTCGCACCTATGATGAATAAAGAAGAAAAGAAGAAGACGAGACTGTTAATTTTGATTTTAGGGACTGTGTATATGTGGGTGTTTGTGCGATTGAGGGAGAGGGAGAAAGGAAAGAAGTAATCAATAAAGAAAAAAAATAGAAGAGACCGAGACAGTCGAACCAGAGAGAGAGGAAGAAGATAACTTAACTAGGGGGAGGTTGGCTATGGTTGTATTTGGCTATGGGGGAGGGAAGAGTTTAAGCTCAACCCCAGCCAAAAAACAAAAAAAGGGGTCGATTGACTTTGATGAACTTCTTGCACATTTTTTAAAGCTTCGGTTAATTTTTAATTGAGAAAATAAACTACTAAGGTTATTAAAAATATTTATTGTAAAAATAACAAATAAAGTACGAAAGAAAGAACATAAATCTAATGCATATTATTATTTACTACATCAACATCACTCCACATTTCAGTAGCTATAAAATTCCTCCATTGGTTGGCATTCTCCCTTTGTTGTTCTTGAGTTTCAGAAAGTATTTCAAAATCATCATATTTTTTACTATCTGAGGATAATGGATCTTCAGTATCTAATTCAATTGGAAATTCATCGGAATGACACTCCTTGCGAAGATAGTTATGTAATCCCGCACAAGCCAACACTAGCTTTGCTTAAATGGAAATAGAGGAGCTGTTTTAAAAATTGTGGACCGTGATTTGAATATGCCAAACAACCTTTCAACCACATTCCTCAAAGATGCATGTAGAAGATTGAATAATTCATTAGCATTTTCAGGATGTCGCCCTTGCCCGGTAAAATCGGAAAGATAATAACGAACACCTCGAAAAGGAGCTAAAAACTGACGCCGATTCGGAAAACCACAGTCCACCAAAAAATATTTACCTAAAAACATAATAAAAATAAATAAATTAAATACAAGAATATAAAAACAAGTACTTTGACATTAATTAGATCATATTTTGTGGTACTTAAATAACAGAATATAAAAACAAGTAATTTTGACATTAATTAGATCATACCTTGTGGTACTTTAAGTCCATTTCTCCTAGATAAAGCATCAGTCAATATTCTTGAGTCATGCGCCGATCCTTCCCATCCGCTAAGAACATATATGAACTCCAAATCAAAGTTACATGCAGACAAGACGTTTTGAGAAGTGAAGCCATGACGATTGCGATAGTTGCTACTATCATTTCCAACAATCATTGCTGGAATATGGGTACCATCGATAGTTAATAAAATAGAGGATTTCATTTGCTGTTTATTATAATTGATTTGCATGTTTACATTACAATAAGATCCATGAGTATTTACAGAAATATCCTAAATGTCCCTAGTCGATTATTATACTGGGAACTATAATGAATTAAGACTAGTGTGAGTCTTTATTGATGATCATACGATGATCATACGTATAGAAATACGAATCAAGATCATGAGTACTTGTTAGGGAACAAAGTGCTGGACCGACCCGCTATGAGAACATCACATGGATTAAGTCATAGCTGTTTCTCATGATAGATATATTTTTCAGTCCTCTGACTTGAGATTACCAGAGACTTCAACATTAGGAATACAGTGATTTGACGCAATTAAACGTTATCTTTAACCGGCCAATTATAAAGGTTGTGATTGGTTACTGTGTGAATAATGTGGTGAAGTTGTGTAATCGAGATAGAATTTGTCCCTCTCATATAAAGAGAGATATCTAGTGGATCCCTCGATGTGTTAGACTGCTAAAAGGCCTAGTCTAAGTGAATTGATATTGATCAATGTCACTTAGATGTTTTCAGTCTACCTAGAAATAGAGACTAGTACGATTGAACATGTTGGATGACAATTCCATACCTTATATTTAATCAAAAGGATATCCTGTGACAAAAGGATGTTATATACACTATTGACTAGGTTGTATCGATTTGATATTCGTACAACTTGGGTAGTCATAATGTCTTGCTAGAGGCCGCTTATGACTTGTATACCAAAATGTGTTTTGGTACACTGCCAACGTTGTATGAGCCTATTGGGTCGTACACTGAGAATGATTTTGCGAGATTTTAAGATGGTTCAGAAAAATGAATTTTATATGATAAAATTCATGATAGAAATGTCTTTGTAGTGTATTACACTTATACTTCTTTAAGTAGGGGTATATGTGTAATTTACTTAACCGTCTATATATAAGGGTTGTATAAATAGACGCTTTGAGTTAGAATACAAGTATGAAAGATTTAAACAAGGGCTGAAACTCTATTTTCGTTTTAAGAAACGACTTAGGGTGTTTGGTATACTCTAGATCGTTTTGGAGAGAAACAAAAGGTTTGGTAATCTCTCGAAGCTAGCACTTCAAATCTTGGCTGTCGTTCGTGTGTGGACTGCCGATAGAGGGCGTTCATCATTGGCAGCGCCTTAGAGATCGATAAACCTTCATAAAGCTACATTGCGACTGAGGTATGATTAAGTTTTCATAGTTTAAACGTGTTTTAATGGAATCAGATTCGGATCCTGTTGGGGTTTTTCTCAAAATAGTTTTGAAATCTCCACTTTGCATGAACCCCAAATCTCAACAATGGTATCAAAGCCTTCGAGTTTGATTCCATTAAACTCATTGCATGTTTTCTTATGATATATGATTGAAAACATGTTAATAGTTGATGTATATATGATATATATAAGTTTTCTGTGAGATTTATTATCATGTTTTGTGTATATGATACATATATTCGTGATTTAATTGAAATTAGTTTCGTACATGCTAGTAACCATGTTAGGTTAATTTGAATAATTTTAATGAATTGATTTTCGTGTTTTATGATCCATGACACCATTAGGTTCGATTGGGATAGTAGTTCATGATTCAATTACATGTTTGTAATTATTTGGATGAAGATCGAAATTGCAAATAATTAATTTTTGAAATTATTTATTTATCTTATTATATCTATTTTGTTATGAAGTTTCTATTTGATAAAGATAGATAACAATTAGATTAGGAGATATATGCAAAATTGGTTTCATTATCCCTATTGGATAGGAGATAAATATGGAGAAGTTTGTTATTGGTGATATGCTAGGATTCAAATATCTAAAGTCCTAGTTGGATTAGGATAAGTTGATTAGTTAGATGTGGGCCCGAGTTAATTAAAACGTTTTAATTGACTTAATTTTGGATAAATTAAGGGGTAAATTTAGTATAGTAAAATCAGCGAAAAATATTATTTTCTATAGCGAATTTCAATTTCCGAAAATTCTTCTATTAGTGAATAGCAAAAAATTTCCTAAATTGTTTAGTGGTTCTACAAATCAATAAAATATATAATATTTCATTGTTTACTTAAAAATCACTAAAACTGAATAAAATCCCTCTATTAAATCTTAAGTCTTGTGCCATCCAATTTTAAACACTTATCAAGGCATCGATCGCACTAATATAGTTTCAGCCATAGTTGGGTGTATTGTGTTATCTTGGTGAGATAAGTTGGGTAAGAGTTACCTAAATGTTTAAATTGGTCCGACTTAATAAAGCTATCAAAATAGTTTTGGACTTTAAGCATATGATGAGATAAAAATATGCTAAGACATAAGATGTCATGTATCTCATAAAAGTATCTAAAATTACATAAAATGTAATTGGTAACTGTTACCTACCTAAATAATCTAGTTTTGTATTTCATGCCATAGCTGTCATAGAATTAGGTGAAATATGGATTTAGTCCCATAAATAAACAGTATGTTTTAGGAGGGTTGTTAATTTAGTGGGAGTCTATTCCTCTATACTAAAATAAACTCTGCATAATCTTTATTGTAGGTCAATGGCCTCTTTAAGTAACAATAATCCCCTGTCACTGCGATCTATCCTTGAGAAAGATAAGCTATTTGGGACTAACTTTCTTGACTGGTTCAGAAACTTGAGAATCGTTCTCAAGCATGAACGCAAGTTGTATGTTCGGATGCTCCGATCCACGAGGGCCCACCGACCCAATGCTACGAAAATTTGTGAAGGATGCGCATAATAAGCATGTCAACGATTCTACGATGTTGCATGCATTATGTTGGCAATTATGGTTCTGAACTTCGAAGGACATGGAACTAATGGAAGCCTACGACATGGTAATGCTTATTTGAAGGAAATGTTCCAATAGCAAGCTAGGCAAGAAAGGTTCGAGACAGTCAAGAACCTGCATTCTTGTAAGATGACTGAGGGAACGTCAGTTAGTCCTCATGTTCTGAAAATGAAGGGTTATGTTGACCAACTTGATAGATTTGGATTTCCCATAAGCCAAGAGTTGGCTACGGATTTGATCCTAAATTCATTACCGGAGAGTTAATCATAATTTGTGATGAACTACAATATGAATAATATGGAGAAATCAATTTCAGAGTTGCATTTGATGCTCAAAATTGTTGAACAAAATATCAAGAAACCCTCTAGTAATGTGTTGATGGTCCAAAAGGGAAAGGGAATGAAGAAGAAAGGCAAAGGCAAGGCTAAAGTTACCAAGGCTGCTGCTGCACCTGTCGCAAAGCCTATGGAACAAATTAAGCCCCAGCCTGTTCCTGCTTTAAAGCACTAAAAGGAAAAGGAAGGAAATTGTCATTTCTGCCATGCACTTGGACATTGGTTCAGAAATTACAAACTCTATCTGGAAGATCTAAAGAAAAGAAAGGGTAGTGCAACTACCACCTCAGGTATTTATGTTATTGAAATTAATTTATCCACTAGTGATTCCTGGGTATTGGATACCGGATGTGGATCACATTTGTATAAATGTGCAGGAACTCACCGAAGAAGTAGGAAGTTTGAAAAAGGAGAAGTCATCCTCTCGCGTAGGGAATGGAGCAAGAGTTGCTGCCCTGGCTGTTGGATCATATGACTTAGTCTTACCTAGTGGACTTATCTTAACTTTAAATAATTGTTATTTTGTGCCTGCCTTGAACAAAAACATCATTTCTGTTTCATGCTTGGATATGGATGGTTTTGATTTTATTATTGTGAATAATAGATGTTCCATTTCTCGTAAAGGAATATTTTATGCAAATGTTGATTTATGTGATGGTCTTTATATTCTAAGCATGAAAAAGTCCACTGCTACTCCAGTCTTTAACATAAATACAAAGAGATTTAAGTCAAATGATTTGAATCAAACCTATCTTTGGGATTGTCGTCTCGAGCACATAAATGAGAAACGCATAAGAAGTTCCATAAAGATGGACTTCTAGATTCATTTGATTTAGAAACATATGAAACATGCGTATCTTGTTTACAAGGCAAGATTACTAAAAGTCCCTTTACTGGACATAGTGAAAGGGCAAGTGATTTATTAGGTCTAATACATACTGATGTATGCGGTCCTATAAACACAATGGCTAGAGGAGGTTATCAGTACTTCATTACATTTACTGATGATTTCAGCAGATATGGTTATGTATATCTTATGAAACATAAAGCTGAATCATTTGAGATGTTTCGAACGTTTCAAAATGAAGTGCAGAATCAACTTAGTAAAACTATCAAAACATTTCGACCAGATCGAGGTGATGAATATTTGAGCCAAGAATTTGATGATCATCTTAGAAATTGTGGGATTGTCTCACAATTAACTCCACCAACAACTCCACAATGGAATGGAGTTTCTGAAAGGAGAAATCGTACCTTATTAGATATGGTTCGATCTATGATGAGTCATGCGGATCTTTCATTATCCTTTTGGGGTTATGCATTACAAACTGCAGCTTTCACTCTAAATCGAGTTCCTTCTAAAGCGGTTGATAAAACACTATATGAGATATGGTAGGGGAAGAGTCCTAGTTTGTCTTTTCTTAAGATTTGGGGTTGTGAGGCTTACGTAAAGCGACAAGTCACAAAAAAACTAGCACCTAAATCTGATAAGTATTTATTTGTGAGATATCCTTAGGAAACAAAAGGATATTACTTTTATAATCCCACTGAGAACAAAGTGTTTGTTGCTCGGTGTGGTGTCTTTTATTGAAAAACAGTTTATTTCAAAAGACACTAGTGGGAGAGAAATAAATCTTGAAGAAGTTCATGAATCACAGATAAACATTGAACCGCTAATGGAAGTTCAACAACGTTCTGAACCAATTGAACCTCCGCAAGTGACACAAGGCCCACGTAAATCTGGTAGGGTAAGACATGAGCCAGAGAGATTCAGATTTCTCATTACTAATAGTCGTGATGTATTGCTTATGGATCAAAATGGGCCCACCACTTATCAGGAGGCTATGTCTGGACCAGACTCAGATAAATGGCTAAGTGCCATGAATTCTGAGATGCAATCCATGTATGATAACCAAGTTTGGAATTTGGTTGATTTACCTGAAGGTGGTAAGACCATTGGATGTAAATGGGTTTTCAAGAAGAAAACTGACATTGATGGTAAAGTGCATACTTTCAAAGCAAGACTTGTTGCAAAAGGTTTCAGGCAGACTCAAGGTGTTAATTATGATGAAACTTTTTCACCAGTAGCCATGCTTAAATCCATAAGAATTTTAATTAACATTGCTGCATATTATGACTATGAGATATGGCAAATGGATGTAAAAACAACATTTCTTAATGGAAAGCTGCTTGAGGACGTGTATATGACACAACCTGAAGGTTTTGTACATCTTGAGAATTCTAGGAAGGTATGAAAGCTTCAAAGATCCATTTATGGATTAAAGCAAGCTTCTCGGAGTTGAAATCTTCGTTTTGATGAAGCAATCAAGGATTTTGATTTTATTAAGAACGAAGATGAGCCTTGTGTATACAAGAAGGTCAGTGGGAGTGTAGTTGTTTTTACGAGTCTTGTATGTTGATGATATATTACTCATTGGAAATGACATCCCAACATTGCAGAGTGTCAAGTCTTGGTTAGGGAAGTGTTTCTCAATAAAAGACTTAGAAGATGCAGCCTATATCCTAGGGATAAGGATCTATTGGGATAGATCTAAGAGGTTAATCGGTCTAAGTCAGAGTGCTTACATAGACAAGGTACTGAATAGGCTCAGTTTGCAAGACTCTAAAAGGGGATTGTTGCTAATGTCTCATGGCATAAGTCTTCGCAAGAATCAATGTCCTAGGACAAATGATGAGCGAGACCGTATGAATAAGATTCCATATGCATCTGCTATTGGATCTATCATGTACGCCATGCTATGCACTCGGCCTGATGTATCATATGCTTTGAGCACTACAAGCATATATCAATTAGATCCAGGTGAGAGCCACTGGATAGCAGTAAAGAACATCATTAAGTACTTAAGAAGGACAAAGGAAGAGTTCTTGGTCTATGGAGGTTTTGAAAATGATCTAGTTGTAAATAGTTACATAGATGCAAGTTTTCAAACTGATATAGATGATTTTAGATCGCAGTTTGGATATGTGTTTACTTTGAATGGGTGTGCAGTAAGCTGAAAAAGTTTGAAGCAAGAGACTGTGGCAGATTCTACAACTGAAGCTGAGTATATTGCAGCGTCCGATGCAGAAAGGAGGTAGTATGGATCAAAAAGTTCATTTTTGAACTAGGTGTGGTTCCAAGTATTGCTAACCCTGTTTGTTTGTATTGTGACAATAACGGGGCAATAACACAGGCCAAGGAACCTAGATCACACCACAGATCCAAACATATACTCAGGCGTTTTCATCTCATTAGAGAAATTATTGAGAGGGGAGATCACAACGCGAATCCATGATGGAAAATGATGGTCATGTTAGATCATTAGGCATTAGATGCATGAATGATTGGCCCTAGAGCAAGTGGGAGATGTTGGGAAATGTGCCCTAGGTCAATCCATTAACAGTCTTTATGAATACATTTTAGTTAATAAAATAGAGGATTTCATTTGTTGTTTATTATAATTGATTTGCATGTTTATATTATAATAAGATCCATGGGTATTTACAGAGATATCCTAAATGTCCCTAGTCGATTATTATACTGGGAACTATAATGAATTAAGACTAGTGTAAGTCTTGTTTGATGATCATACGATGATCATACATATAGAAATACGAATCAAGATCATGAGTACTTGTTAGGGAACAAAGTGCTGGACCGACCTACTATGAGCACATCACATGGATTAAGTCATAGTTGTTTCTCATGATAGATATATTTTTCAGTCCTCTGACTTAAGATTACTAGAGACTTCAACATTAGGAATACAGTGATTTGACGCAATCAAACGTTGTCTTTAACCGGACGATTATAAAGGTTATGATTGGTTACTGTGGGAATAATGTGGTGAAGTTGTGTAATTGAGATAGAATTTGTCTCTCTCATAGAAAGAGAGATATCCAGTGGATCCCTCGATGTGTTAGACTGTTAAAAGGTCTAGTCTAAGTGAATTGATATTGATCAATGTCACTTAGATGTTTTCAGTCTACCTAGAAATCGAGACTAGTATGATTGAACATGTTGGATGACAATTCCATGCCTTATGTTTGATCAAAAGGATATCGTGTGACAAAATGATGTTATATACACTATTGACTAGGTTGTATCGATTTGATATTCGTACAACTTGGGTAGTCATAATGTCTTGCTAGAGGCCGCTTATGACTTGTATACCAAAATGTTTTTGGTACACGCCAACGTTGTATGAGCCTATTGGGTCGCACACTGAGAATGGTTTTGCGAGATTTTAAGATGGTTCAGAAAAATGAATTTTATATGATAAAATTCATGATAGAAACGTCCTTGTAGTGTATTGCACTTATACTTCTTTAAGTAGGGGTATATGTGTAATTTATTTAACCGTCTATATACAAGGTTGTATAAATAGACGCTTTGAGTTAGAATACAAGTACGAAAGATTTAAACAAGGGCTGAAACTCTATTTTCGTTTTAAGAAACGACTTAGGGTTTTTGGTATGATCTGGATCATTTTGGAGAGAAACAAAAGGTTTGGTAATCTCTCGAAGCTAGCACTTCAAATCTTGGCTGTCGTTCGTGTGTGGACTGCTGATAGAGGGCGTTCGTAATTGGCAGCGCCTTAGAGATCGATAAACCTTCATAAAGCTACATTGCGACTGAGGTATGATTAAGTTTTCATAGTTTAAACGTGTTTTAATGGAATAGATTCGGATCCTATTGGGGTTTTTCTCAAAATAGTTTTGAAATCTCCGTTGTGCATGAACCCCAAATCCCAACATTAATGACCACATCATCATCATCATCATCATCATCATCATCATCAACAACAACAACAAGAAAAAAATCAATTCTATTATAACAACTCTAGCAATAATTAGAACTTACTTTGAAGTAAGGATAAAATCTTGTACTATCTCTTATGATTTGTAGGGTAGATGATTTAGGCTTCGCCATCATATCTACTGCAATTACGTTCAGAGCCCTTAAAATTTTGTTGATACTTTGGCTGGTGCTAAAATGCGATATATTGAAGGTTTTTCGAATCAAACAATATCGAGAATTTTGACCCACATTGAGTAAAAATGTAGCCAACATTTCTTTAATAGTTACAAATCGTGTATCATGTAACAGAGTTTTTTCTCTAATAATTTTGCATAACTTTCGAAACACGACAGGATACATCCTATAAATTTGTCGAAAGTGTTCTGCACCCTCGTTCAATATTGTTTCTATGTATTCAGACCCATTTTTAGTTACAGAGCGCCTGGTTAACGGTCGTGTAACGGGCTCACAATGCATAGAAAGTATAACTTCATGCAATGTTTGTAGAATTGCTTGCATAGAAACCAACAAACATTTAAGTATCTCTGTTAGTTCTTCCACCTCGTTCTCTTCCGTTTCCACTTCCTCTGATTCATCATATCTTTGCATGTTTAAATGAGGCATCATGTAAATAATATCACCTAAAATAAAAAAAAAATTAAACATGCCGAAAAATATAATATTCAACATGTGAAATTTTAAATCATGGTCGACAAGGACACTATTGAATAATACTAAAAAAATATTATTAACTTCAAACAAAGTATTATTCATCAATCCAACATTCTGGCGGAGTTTGAAAAAAAAAACAATCTCTAACTAATAAAATACGAATTTAGTCATTAATAAAATAATATAATAAATTTTAAGTGCAAGCCAAAAAAAATTCTAAAATAAATAACTACTTATTCTGTCAACTGAAACGCTATTCACTTAGAACGTTCTTCAAAAGACATTTTCATAAAATCAATCTTTTTAGCTCTTGTGTTCAACAACTCGAGGACCTTGAAACGAGTTGTGACGATCCGTCCCTGACCTAGGATCGGGTCGCTCGGTCCAGACTGCCACTTGGACTCGATACCTGAACCAGACCCAAATAACGGTCTGGCACGCCTAAGCAAATAAACCTGAAAAAAGTACATTGGCTAAACAAAGAATAATAATTGCGGAATAAATACAAAGAGGTATCCTTAAGCCAATAGATTTAAGTTCACAAGAATATCTATGAAACTATAAATGGGTTCGTATTGAGTTAAACTATTAAAACTCCAAAGTGGATCAACTACAGGTAAGTAGGTTTCAAACTACCTAAAGACTTATTTTAATTACAACCCAAGTTTAATAGTTTTCAAAATCGAATATACATGATATATATCAACTTAAGGCTCACATCAAATGAAGACTTCAAAGCTCGTTTCTCCCTTGTCTCAATTCTAGCGCACTCGTCGATGAACCTGTATTGTAAGTGGGGTGAGCTAAAAGAACCAACGGAGCTCAGTAATGCGGAAAACCCGCTCAACCATCAAATATGCAAGTAATACCTAATATGCATGCATAGTCTAGCATGTATTTGAAAACAAACAAGGATTCAGGATTTTAAAAAAATGAACTTATAATGAACCATCAAGTACTATCATAGACATAAGATTCGTAAGTCACAAATTGTAACAACAATAATCATGAATAATATTAAAGAGATTTGACATATCATTTCATAATTTCAAACTTTCATACAAATGAGGGGGTTTCGCAAGATTATGTACTATAAAATATAATAATACGATAAGTCGATGTTCCATTCAATGCATACTAGATATTGGCAAGAATCCGGTGATCGATTCTCCTACTCTCAAAGTAATGGAAACAACCAGCTAGCATACAGGCCTTATGTGCCCTCTCGTTTGTCCCAACAAATCAACAGTAAGTTCGTCCAAGCCATCATCGATGCACATCTCTATGTCTCAAAGTACAAGAGAAGGTAACTCCAACTCATGTCCCTACGTGACATACTTATGAATTCAATTAGTCTAGTAAAGCCCTCGGTGGTAAACTCCACACATCCTGGGGTGTTAACGACCCTCGGTGGTACCACAACATTCTGAGGTATTCTTTAAGACCCTCGGTGGAACTCCATACATTCTAGGGCCATGGATAATAGTGCATTCACATTTCATAGATACGTAGGTTCGAGCCAATACCACGATGCAACCCATAAATCCCAAGTCTTTAATTCAAATTATGAATCCTAAACATAACTAATAATCATGCCATATTTGATAATTGAGCAAGCTCCCCACTTACCTGCACTCGCCGCGAATCCTAATCTCGATCCTCTCGCGTTTGGGCTCGATGTGAACCGTCTCGCGAATCTAGACAATTTGAAAGAATAATTACTTTATGTATCTACAACCATACAAGTTCAACATCAATTGTCTAGACCTTAGAGATTCACGCTATTTTATAGCTGACTTCGTTAAAAGTCATTTACGACTCTAAAATCGACACTTAAAATTAGAATCGATGATTCGAGTAAAATAGGAATGTGGTGATGTAAAACAAGGAAAATCCGCTAAGACTTGATTTTTTCAATTTAAATCGAAGGCGTTCGATTAATTATAATTAAAAAGATCTAAATCACCATACAAGACTCAATTTAGACTTTAAATTCCCAAATGACAATATTAGGTCAAAGTCCACAAATTTATCGAATAAGTTTATTTCTCAAAGAAAAGATTCAAACTCCCTTTTTAAATCTCAAATCAACCTTAAATACCAACTCCATATCAATAAACTTCAACCGCGTTCAATTTGCTAAAATCATGGAAAAAACCCTTTCATGTACCATCAAACTATGGAAAACAAGATTGATTCATCTATAATACTCGTTATCATAAAGCTTAAAAAATTTGTATAACCCATTTCAAGACTAGATCTAAGAAATATTGAACAAACTTTGAAAATCTTCAACTCTCATTGCCAATACCAACACTAAGACCATAAATCTAGAGAGTATTAGAGTCTCACCATGCCTTCAATAGAGTTTTTGACTCCAAATCTTTCCAAAATCTCATTCTAAAATAGATCAAATCTTTCCTTTCTTCTTTTCTTCTCTATTTTCCTCGCATGATTGCCGCTGTCGATGCCATCAACCCTTTGGTCTCCAAATCTTCAATAAATAATAAAGAAATCAAGGAGGGAAGTGAGGTTTTCCCTCTCTTGAGCTTGAACTCTCCTCTTGTTCTCCTCCTCTCCACATGGGTGTTTGGGGGTAGGATTTTCTTTGATTTGCCTAAATAGCATTAGGGTTAGGGATTAATGTTGTAACTATTTACAACTTGTCTAAAATGCCCTTTTGGGTCATAATCTCAATTGAGTTTTATTATTTAAAATAAAACTTTACTTACTCCCTAACTCATATTTAATTTGACAAGTTTAGAATTGTATTTCCATATCAAATACCCAACATATTTTTATCATGAAATTACCAAAATACCCATAGGTTGGGTCGTGGAGAATTTGGGTCGTTACACGAGTACTATCAGTCAAATCTGGGATTTCTTTAATAAGATTCCAATATCCTTGGTCTCTAGGCATAAATCTATCAACCTTATCATCAAAACTAGAAATTGTTTCAGTCAGTTATTCAAAGAATCCATTTAAAAATTATTATTTCTGCTTGAGTCTAAACTTCCTTCTTTCTCAACTCTGTTCCTCTTTCTGGTTACTGAATGAACCTCCAAATTCATTGGCTCAATTGTTGGAGGCGCATTAAAGCTTCTAACTGTTGGAGGTTGATATAGGTTTTTCTGTTAATGCTCGTTTCTTTGTATAAAAGCCTCCGCATCATAGTCATAAGTAAGATCTTCCAATACATCACCACTAAGTTCCTCTACTTCAAATGTCCTAGCATCAGTATCATCCCCAAGTCCAATCGAGTATCTCCCCGGCGTTGCATTTCGACAATTATCCTTAAGTCATCATAATCGCAAACGTATCCGTCGATAATGTCTTTGATTAGGATGAAACGGTCAAAAACAAAAAGAGTTAATACATACTTTCGGTACAATATCTTAATGGAATAATTAAAAATCTCACCTTGAAGTATTCCTCCCATACTTCATTGCTTGCCGTGAATTTTTTGGTAACGTGATTCCATCCAAATCCAGAGTTGCAACACATAAGCTCAACATAGCCTTGATAACGGTCTTTGAACCATTTCCATCGACTTTTGTAATTTAAGAAATTTTTTTCACATCCAAGTGTTGCATTAAGGACAGGAAGTATTTTTTTTCAATGGTTGCTTTAGTAAAAGCACCATTACTATCGTGTCATCCACGATTTGCAGCATCAACCAACAATTTAAGCAACTTATTGCTCTCTTTCGCGGTCCATGTAGTATATTTTACCACACCTTTTCCTTTTTTTTGTTTTCAACAGTTACTTGTGAGTCTCCCATCGCACTATGAATCATATATATATAAATTAGTTTGATTAGGTTTTTTAATGCAAGAAAAAGGACAAACAGAGACACCAACAATACTCAGCCAACAGAAATTAAATCATGCAACCATGATACCAGGACCTTAATGCATACATTTGTTGGGATTTTGTCCATAATGCAAATGCCTTGGGCATCATAGATTTGTCCATGTGAACAATGTAGGTTTTCCTATCGATAGCTACTGTGAATTCAAAGATGAAGAGAAACCACACAAAGAAGAGAAGGGGAGAAGAGGCAATTTCGAGGGCTCTCATTGTGAATGCATTATGTGGAGAGAGAAGTATGTTCTTTGATTAGTGTAAATTCAGGAAATGCAAAGACAAACCACACAAGCCTCTTCATCTGTAATATAACTATAAAACAAAGGAGACATAAAAGCACATTTTTTTGTTCTTTAAGAAACAATACATCATAAAGGATTAAAGTAAATACACGCCACTGGTTTGACAACCAATAATGACATTGATTCTTTGATTAGTGTTGAAGTTATAAACATAGTGAAAGAGATCAATAAAACAATGGCACTTGAAAAGAAAAACTTCTCATTAAACACAAGCACAGAAGTTGGAGAGAATCAACTCTCAAACAGATTGCAAAAACAATATTGTTTCAGCTCCTTCAACATTTTGAAACATGAATCAGAAACACAACTTCCCTTTTTATACTTGACTGATCAGGAAATTAAGTAAACCACAAACCTATAATTTCACAAATAATTGGAATCTCTACTCTACAAGATAGCCTCAATATCAAATTAATTGGGGTTGGCTACATAAATCAAACTCTTCTATTGAGCTTGATTCGGTGCAATCGAATAAATGTGTGACCAACCAAATTATCAGATATTTGAAATTGAATCAAACCAACGACTATCAAAAAACAAAAAATAGTAATTCAGATCAGAGAATTCTTTACAGTGAAAAAAAAACTGTTACACAGAATCATCATAAAAAATCACTCAAATATGTACTCAAAAACCATAAAAATCCAAACTTTCCACTCTTTAATTACCTTCTCCACCTCTCCAAAAAATCCAATTCATATTTCACCAAGTAAAGCTAGTTCCCAAACTTAGAAACCCAGAAACCCTAATCGTACTTCTCTCTCCACGTATATAAAAGAAAGAAAACCCAAGAAACGCCATTAAAATGTCCTCAACGGCCTGCCTCGACCAATCACTCGCCAAATCTTCAATCCTCCTCTCGAAGTAGGCTCTTATTTGTATAGATATTTGGGTTTAAGATTAAAGCAAATAAACATAAGCAACACATTGTGAATGCATTACAAAGAGAACCAGACGTTGGAGAAGTGAGAGAGAGGGAAAGAGAGAGAGAGACGTTGGATGTTACCTCTCGAAACAAACGATGGAGACGTGAGGCAGCGATAGAGAAGCGAGGCAACGTCGAATGGAGGAGCGCAGACGACCGAGAGAGAAAAAGAGAGCGATAGAGATTTTTCGAGATGAGAGAGAGAGGCCACGAAGAAGAAAAAAGAAAGTCTCCAAAAGTTTCTCGTGGAGGCAAAGAAATGGAGAAGACTTTCAACATATATAGAGTTAGGTGAAAAGTCTCCAAAAGTCATCCAAACCCATAAATCTACCAAATTTCTAAACAAATTGACTACCCCTTACTTTTAAAGACTCTCTAAAAGTTTAAATTGAATACCCCAAAACTTTTAGAGACTTTTTAAAAGTCTCTAAAAGTTCACATTGAATACACCAAACTTTTAGAGACTATCTAAAAGTTTTAATTGAATACCCCTAAACTTTTTTAGTCAATAAAAGTAACTAAAAGTCTCTAAAAATCTCAATTGAATACACCCATGTAAGTCGTTTTGATATTATGGACAACCTTACTTGTGGACAGTAAAGATTTTCCATACATTCTGGGATAACAACGGATTGTGTCAATCATCTGGCAAAGGTGGCCTTTCAGAATGAGAGGAATTTCATGGTATGGGGTGTCGAATTCTATAGAGTTACTATTGGAGCAGGATCAATTGCATATGTAATAACTAAGCCTTTATTGGTTGTTTTTCTACCAAAAAAAAGACAGTTTTAATTATAAGTGTAATTTATATATGGAAAATGATAAAATGACCCACTTTCAACGCACGCTTAGAGCGTACACCCTTGTCTTTTAGCCATTTATGGCTCTTTCTTGTCTCCTCGGGCGTAGGCCGTACATTTGACAAAACATCATAAACAACTAAAAGACAAGGGTATGCGCCCAAAGTGTGCTTTGAAAGTGTGTTAGATTATCATGTTCCTTTATATATACAAAGGGTACTTCTACCATGGGAACCAAATATATACCCATGTCATGGGTACACTATTTAGAACCATTAGATTTAAATCCAACATATTAATCAAGGCGACATAAATGCACAAAATATTTAATGCACCACACATTTTGAGGGGTTCATATATATATATATATATATATATATATATATATATATATATATATATCCTTTGATATTAAATGTATTGAAGAATTGAAGAATTATAAATGTTTGAGTTATATAAGGGTAAAATGGTAAAAAGGTAATAAATATACTCGAATTCTAAAAACGACTTATAATTTTGAAAGAAGAGTTTTTTTGCTAGAATGGCTTTACATTTTTTACCAGGGATTCATATTGCATGGCTTTTAAGCAGGCTTGTAACAATAGAGTTTGGCCTTATGTAACCTTTAAGGATTTTTTGTTGTCGTAACCCTTCATTTTTTTGTAAGAAACTAACGACTTCACTCCAACATGAGTCAAATCCATGACATCTCGTCGCAATCTTGCCTTTGGCAAGCAATGCTATGACGTAATTGCTATATACCATTGCAAATTTGCATGACAAACTACAAGAGAATGATTTGGGATTTGAGTAGACTGTAATTCATTTAATAAAGACGCTTAGTACTAAAAAAAGAGGAAGAAACCACCACTCATAGACATTCACGACATCAAGTTGCTGTGAAGTTACCTAGTGATAAAGAACTGAATTTCCTTTGGGTTGCGGTCTTGGTTTCATGTCTCATGGATGGAACAAACTGAGTTGAACAATGCTCGAGTGTGAATTAGTTGAGATAGCTGGTGCTGGATTTCACTTCGGTTAAAAAAAAAAAAAAAAAAGATTGGTACAAAGTAGCACCACTCTTAACAAGATAACATTTTAATGACCTCCCAAATGCTCGAGCGTGAACAAGTTTCTTTTAGAGAGAAACTGCAACACATACCCTTCCAAAAAAGACCCGTCATTTTGCCATGCTTTGGACCAAAAAACCTGAATTTTGAAGCTTACTATTTGAAGAGAAATTTGAAATTTCCTTGATCATTCATAGTTCAATACAGGACCAGACATATAATCAAGTATATTCAAGCCCTGTTTTGATATGGGGCCTGGTGGGCAATCGCCCCATACCTCAAACTTGAGGAAGGTCCCTAATTTACAAAAAAAATTAGGGGTAGTTTTGTAATTTTGCAGATTTTTCTTAAATTTTTTTTTTATGTATAGAACATTAAACGTGGCCGATAGAAATTAACTAGCGCTATAAGTTAGTGCACCGTAAAAAATATATATATAATACTTCTGGTTATTCGATTTCTCATTTCTCATTCAATGGACACATCCTCCACCCCATCAAACAATTCACATCCCTTGACAAAAAAAAATCACTTCACATAAAAAAAGGAAGGCAAAAAAAAAAAAAAAAAAACCAACAACTCTCTTCCTCTTTAATTTAACTCTTGTACAACATTTTTTTTCTCCTCTCTCAAAAATCTCTCTGTTGCAAACTTGCAAAAAAATAAAAAAATAGATCTCTCTTTTGTTTCTCTCTTAATCAACATCTCTATCTCTCACGTCCGTCCATGTTTATACAATACATTACATCTATGTTTTTTCTCAATTTCAATTTGTTTTAATAGTTTAATATTTCAACAAGTGTATTATAATGTATATAGATTGCAAAAAGATTTGAGTTGTGCACTTCTATAATTGTGGATTAAAGGTATACTATCAACTATTAATACTTTGATCTTTCTTTTTTTGGGGTAAATAAATTTGATCCTTTTGTTACTCATGTAATCAATATATATTGTATTGAGGAAATACTAAGTCAATGAGCTAATTCTTTTTTGAGTTTAGATTTCCTTGCACCTGATATACCTTAATATTATTTTTATATAAGGGGCCTTAATATCAGGTTTAGTATAAATTTATATTTATTGTTTGTGTAGGAGACACGTTGCCTAGAAAATATTTCCAATCATGATAAAATTAAGAAAAAAAAAAAAGAAAACAAGAAGAATTAACAAAAATTGTTAAAAGGAGGGTTAGATAAAAAAAAATAGTAAAAAAAAAAAAATAGTTGATAACTCAAATAATTTTTTTTTTAGTATAAAGAAGACTCCATTTAACAACTATTGGTTTGGCACAACTGAAAGCGGGTTATTATCTTTTAACTAGTGACCCGAGTTCGAGTCATGGGAATGGAAACACCAACGTTGTGAGCTCCCCCCACACTACACGATACGCTACTTGAAGCGAACCCGGAGTAGGATAATCCGGATACCAAATAGTTTAAACCCAAAAAAAAGAAGGTACCAATTTTAAATTTCGCCCCAAGCCTAAAAAATGACAAAGTCGACCATGAGTACATTGACTCGCTAATCCTATTTGTTCAAACAAAACAAATTGCCATTAATTTGGCTGAAAATAAGAAATTGAAATAGTTTGACAATTAGGAACTGTTTTCTACCATGTTGAAACTCAGGACAATACACAACTACTAAAACTGCAAAACGAATAACAAAACTTCCAACAAGAACAAGAAAACATAAAACTTCCCAACAAGAAAAAGACAAATTAAAGACTTTCAACAAGGGAAGAAAACTAACCGTAAAATAAAACTAAAGAAAATATCAATCTAGCGCACCGCACAAATCTACGCAATACCGTTGATGAAGATACACCGCAATAAGGATAAACCAATCTCTGCAAATCTAATTAGATCTGTTTTTTATTGTATGAACAAAGTGCAAAAGGATTTGATTGGACCAATGCAAAACCTGCGTTTTAAGGCTTATCATTATTATTATTATTATTATTATTATTATTATTATTATTATTATTATTATTAGTAGTAGTAGTAGTAGTATTTGAAAGCACTCCAAGACAACTCTCCTATTACACAGATGTCTAAAACCTTAATCCTCAAAATCACATATTATTACTTGACTTATATTAACCTTAGAGATAAGGGTTGCGATAAGATATTCTGTTGGTTATCAAAATCAAAACAAGATTACATGCATTATTAAATAATTAAAAACGAGGCTCAACAGGTATACAAACTTTGAGCTTGTTCAAGACTGAAGAGTGTCAATTAACATTTCCAAGCATGTAAAAAGAAGAAAAAGTACGGCCTTACACTAAGCCAATAACCTGCAGTGTCGTCATGTGCTATCAATAAACTTAACAAACATGAAATTGATCTTTCTGAGAATATAAAAGCAGAACTTTATTCAATAGCAACACCAGATACAAAAGAAACTAGTACGTAAAAATCCCATAATACCAATCATCTGAACACCCTTAGCGAATGATTTACCGTTGAAAACCCTCCATCCACCATAAGGTTCATTCCACTCACATACCTTGCGTCGTCGCTCGCAAGATAAAGCACAGCATCAGCAACATCATCTGCTCTCAGTTCCACCCCCTGCAAGTTAGCATTCTTTGCCATAAACTCTTTAAATCCTGTCCATGCATCCTCCGTCCTTTCATCCTCAGGCAAGTGAGCCAATGACAAACCCGTCGCAACTCCATAGGGAGAGACACAATTCACTCTTATCCCATGCTTCCCAAGCTCCGCTGCGACATTCTTCGTAAGGCCTAACACAGCATGCTTTGAGCCAGTGTAGGCATGAGGCCCAAGACCACCAATGGTGCTCGCTACGCTTGCGATTGACACAATTGAGCCCTTGGCACGAGGAATCATCACTCGGGCAGCATGCTTCATGCCTATGAAAACACCCTTCACATTGACATTGAACACCGACTCAAACTCCGATAGCTCCACTTCCCGAATGTCGGGGGTAGGGCTGCCGCTTAATCCAGCGTTGTTTACCATAATGTCAAGAGAGCCAAGCTTGTCGACAGTGAAGTCAACCGCATGGCAAATGTCATCCTCAACTGTTACATTGCCATGGATGTAGTACACATTAGGTTCCCCACCTAGAGATTCACATACTTGCTGCCCTTGTTCGTCTTGCAAATCTACTATACAGACTTTCGCACCATGCTTATGGAAGTGCCTCACAATGCTCTCACCAATGCCGGCAGCTCCACCAGTTACTAATGCCACCTTTCCTAGCAACCTGAATCAAATCACCAACTCACGAATTAAGGGTCTTTTGTATCTATCTTCATCAAAATCCACAGATAAATACAACTGAAATATAGCTCAAGTGGACAAATTATTTTGAAAAGAGACATCCAACATTTTTTTATTTTGATTTTGTTGTTTAATTAAAAAAGAACACATATCAAACAATTAGGGAAGGGCGGTTGCGATGGTTTGGATACATCAAAGACAGACCGCCTGCGAATGCCCCAATTAGAAAACTCGACACAGTAGGAGCTGAAGAAATTCAACAATGCAGGGATGAACATGAGATGATTTAGGATCCATTGATTAAAAAGGATTTGAAGGATTGCAAAATCATGTCATCAAAGGCATTGAATCAAGTAGAGTTGAAAAGTTTAGTCCATGTAGCCGACCACAACTAATTTAGAACTGCGGCATCAAACTATCCATATGCTATTGAGGGTTGAGATTTCAGAGCCCTAATTCAATTGCCTGAGCGAATTATTAACCACTACAATTCAACCTACATAAATCAAATAATTTTAACATCTTTTGAGGGCTAATCTTAAAAGGGCTCCAATAAAAGGGAAAGAATAATCATTGATGAACAAAGACAAGATCCAAAGACTAAATGGGTACTTAGAAAAGAAGATGAACAATCACATAAACCACAAAAACCTTATACGGGTAAAAGCAGAATAAAGAACATATTATTAACTAGCAAATTTTAACATTGAAGTATATGAATGAAAAATTGAAATGAAATACAATCGTTTCCTCACCTTTGGTGGGTAAGTTGTGGAATCATCGACATGGCTGAGTTACAGAATCTCACTGGGTTTATTCACTCTCTGGGTTGCGTGGAGGTTATTATTGAGAGAGTATGGGGTGGGGAGGACGGGGAGGGGTGGGGTAGACCGTCGTCCTTGCTTGGTCACCGTCCGTTGACGTGTAGATTCGAATCAGAAAGAAACAAAGACAAATCTACACCTAATCAGTCGTCAAGGCTGACGTTACTTCAGGATGGGAGTTTGATAATCCATCCCAAACCAAAAGTCACCACCTTCTTTTTGGGGTTTGAGTTTGATAATCTATCCCAAACCCAAAAGTCACCACTTTTTTTTTGCCACTTTTTTTTTCGGTTTAGACCATTAAGTATCCGAACCTAACTGATTATTTTTAGACTCGAGTTGAGTCAGTCTATAAGGCCTTTTTTGGTTCGGGGGTGAAGTTAAATGAAGTAAGATAACTTTCAGGGAAGTTTCAAGTCGCCTTATTTGTTTAGATATTTTTATAAACTTCCTTAAAGTTTGAGTCCCCAACTTTCTCCACATAGAGAAGATAACTCACTTAGGGGGATGGGTGAGTTATCTTCTTAAGGGGGAATGTACAATTTACCCTCATTTAATGCTCTTTCTCTCCTCCATTCTCTCTCGCCTCAAAAATAGTATAAAGGGCATTTATGTCAATTACATTAATTTACTATTTTTAAAAGACAAATATACTTTTTGGTCCTTGAATTTTGATTCTTTTATGTTTTTGGTCCCTGAACTTTTATTAGTTTACATTTGGTCTCTTAACTTTCATTGTTGTACATTTGGTCCTTGAACTTTTGAGTTTTTATGTTTTTGGTCCCTAAACTTTCGGTTTTTTATGTTTTTGGAGTAAATTAATTTTTTTTCAAGTTTTATTGGTCGATGTGAGTCGCCCGATTTAGTAATATAAACCACTTTACTCTTCTTGACTAGTCACGCAATACTTTTGTTACTCACATTAGCGAAATTTAACACTTCAAATGAAGGACTAAATGTAGGTATTTGTGAAAGTTCAAGAACCAAATGTGTAGTAATAAAAGTTTATGGACCAAAACATAAGAAACACAAAGTTCAGGAACCAAATGATTGGTTTTGCCTTTTTTAAAATATGGAACTTCCCAGGAAGTTCAAAGTTGAACCAAACGTGAAAAGTGCAACTTCCTTAATTGTTAACTTCCCAAGAAGTTAAACTTCCCTGAAAGAAAACTTCTCTCAAATAATGTAAAATGAAACAAATAAGCTTTAAGGGGTAAAGCTCTTCTTGCGGTGGTTTTGCATTCGTGGAGAAAAGTCACCACTTTTTGGGTATAGACACTATATCTCTTGGTGTTCTATAAAATAGAGAATCTAAGAAGTTTAAAACATATTGCAAAACTAAAAGCTTTGAATCAAAGGATTTCCTATTTCATGTTCTAGATCATTCTCTCAAGTCTCAAAGTTCTACAAGAGAGTTTTTGGTTAAAATTGGTTTACACACTCAGTATCTAAAAGATTTAATTATATCCTGAAAGTGAGATTTTAGTAATCTCAATGTGTATTCCCAGTTTCGAAAAGGAGAAATCTTGTCTAAAATAGAGCGGTTATGCACCTCAAATCTTTGTTTGATGTTTCCATCTTTTTATTGTTTTTCCTATCTGAAGGATTTTGTTCCAATAAGGAGCATCAAACCACTCCAACACTCACTACAACAGAAAAAGGCTTTAATGACAGTTTAAAACCATCATTAAAGGTCTTTAATAATGGTTATCAACCGTCACAATGTCCGTCATGTTATGAAGAGTTATAAAAGCTCAAGGCCTTTTGTGACGGTTTTGGACCGTTATCTTATGTGAAACTTGATATCTGAACAAACCTTTTAATGACAGTTTTAAACCGTTATTAAAGGGTGTTCATTTTTTATTTTTTTTAAAATGTACTGATCTTATGTACCTGGCTGCAGCATATAACTTTTTAAATACATTTTGCAATCAAATTAGCTGAAGAGTCCATTATATTATGTGCTGATATCCCAATGTGTATCAAGTTAATTACAAGAATTATGAAAAAAAAATATTTTATCAAAGTACTTCACTAAAACATTACAAACATAGATGATCTTTTTCAAAAAAAAAAAAAAAACATAGATGATCAAATGAACTTGAGTTTTTTCAGGCCTTCACTGAGAAGATCTCCATTAGGGCAGGCCAAGTCCCCACCACAGCAAACATCAACCAAATGCAATAATCCCATCATTCAAAGCCATACCTCCCCACTTCAACTCCCTCTTGAACACAATCAAATGAAACAAAGCAGGCAACCAAATGGAGAATGATTTGTAGCGAAAAGACACATCATATTACAAGCTTAAAATGAGAATGATCTGCAACGAAAAGACATCATATTACAATTCCAAATCCTACCAATTTCCAAATTACAAAAGCAACACACTCATTACATAACCATTCCAAGTGTGCAAGACCTGCATAAGAATAGGAGTACTTCATGGACAATTTTGGCACCAATCATGGTGATTCACCATGAAAATCTCCTTCTTTTGACAACATAAATCTTCAATTTTAAGCAGCCTATTTCATAGTCACAGGGAGATGTAAAAAAAAATACTGCCAATTCAGTCTGCTTCTGTACATGGTCACCAAAAATTAATACACATGAATTCAATAGAAATACCACTAACAATTTTGGGATCCTTATTCTATTAAAAAAAGGATCCTTTAATTTTCTTTGCAGAGCATGAGAACAGTGGCTTAAGCAACCTCCCATGTTTCCTACCTTAAATGATGCCTTTAAATAAACACATACACGCATAGCTCCGACATATTATTCTCTGCTTGTGGTACTTTAATCCTTGTCAAGCAAGTCCATATTTAATACATTGACTGTTGTCAACATGTTATTGCTTGCATTGAAAAAACAACAGTGTCTACAAAAACAGATTGATGGTTTGGGGTTTCGTGTTCATGACATCATATGGAACATGTTTCTCCAGTTAGTTGTGTAATATACTCACTTTCAAAGCATAAGGAAAGCTGATAAAATTATTAGTAATTTAGATGTTTGAATAGGATTAAAATTTATAATTAGAGTTGATAGAAGCTTCATCAGTATGCAAATTACACTTAAATAAGAAGCAATGACAAGGGCCTTACCATCTTGCAAATGAACTTGTTGCTCCATGGTTTGTAGTCTTAATTTCAACTCATTGTTTTCAGCCGCAAGTCCAATTGTGGCCCTTTGTCAATTGTACATCCATTCACAGGGAAGAATAAGTGAATTCATCTATAAGAGCATACATATATTAAGATGCCAATTTACTCCATGCTAAGCATCTTTTTTAGAGAATTTAAAAGAAAAGAAAGTGTAACAAATTGAGAACAATAGGAGTTCAAAAATGAAACAATGACAGAACTTTCTTTCATTATTTTTTTGGGAACATAACTCAACAATTTTTATGCAAGAGAGCTAATTCGGAATGTAAAACCCAAATACCTGTAGCAAAGATAACTGAGCAGACAAGGCAGTAGCTTCAGTTTGCAGTGTTTGTACTTTCTTTTCAAGTTCAGTTATGTGACGCATCTTTCAATCCTTAGATCTAACAGCTGATTGCCGATTTGCCCAGATCCTTCACAAGAAACAAAAGCTCATGAATAAATTAGATAGTAAAGTGGTGAAGCAAATAATAAAGGATTTTTGTTTGAAAAATGATCGCTTGGAGCCAAGTCAAAGTTATATTTGAATCATGCAGTAAAACAGTTAGTGATAGAACAATTTCCACCATAGTCTACACCAACTCTGCACAGAAGATAAACGTAGTAAAAGGAAGAGCAGAAGGTTAATTAACCTGATTCTGATTATAATACATCCATCTGTATTTCAGCTTACCTTTTATCTTTTTGTTTATTTTTTTCAAGTTAATTAACATGTTAACAAGACAATGAAATGGTAACCGCGTTTTGATTTTTGTGGAGACAAATAAAGGATGAGATTATGTCACTAGACAACTGAGAATGGATGGATGTCCTGCACTATCTATCCACGAAGATAAAGAACAGACAGAAAGGGATTAGATCCTAGCTGAGTTCAAAAGTGGCAAAAAACCCATAATGATTGCCACTGATGTGGCTGCACATCATCTTGGTAAGATATATATAAGAACTTACAAGTGTTAAGTAATTCACTTGATGACATTGTTGAAGCTTTCCTGGTCTGTCACGTCATAAACTATCTGCCAAAATGACATTATCACAAGGTAAATGCTCAAGTGCAGAAGAAAACTGAGACATGAGATGGTCATTACCATAGAAAGGTACAACTTACTATAATCCCATGAGCACCACAGATTATGCCTGCGGCGCTGGAGCTGATTGCTTCCTATGCTTTTAGTGACTACTGGCAGATGAAGAAGAGAATTGGAGCAACTTGTGACTTTGGAGGGACTGCAATGATCATCAGCTCTGACCCAAGTAAGAATAAAATAGCAGTAGATTTATATGTGTATTAGTTCTTAATTTACTATTGGTTTGGGAGCTAATTACTGATTAAATTCGGGTGATCTCTGAATGCAGGCTTTCCTCATTGTACATTCATTAATTTCAGCCAAGTCAAAGTGGTGGTGGTGGTGATGTTAAAGGGCATCAAAACAGTCATACTATAATATAAAGCACAATAACGAATGGAGCAAAATAGTGTCACTTCTTTTAACTAAATTAACTCTACTTGTACACAAATGCATAGTGTGCATATGCAACATATATATCACAACTATGTACAAGTAATGTAGACCAGGTGAGATGATGTGCCCTGTCCAATTGTTCTAATGTGGTGAGAAGCCCTGTGCTTTTATCTGGTTTATTAATAAAATCCTGAACCTCTTGAAAATAATGTCAGTAGAAAAAAATCTTATAAAAAAAATGTCAGTTGAAAGGAAGAGAAATAATATAAAAAAGATAGTATGCATACAATTGATAAGTGCTAATGTTAATCACTTTCTTTCTTAAAGCTCGTTAACTGTTAAAGATTAACAAAAGCATGTCCAGCAGCAGCAGATGAACAAATAACTATGTAGAAGATTAACAAAAGCAAAAGAACAATAACCAGGGAACAACTGCAGGAAATCCAGCTTATTCAAAAGAAAATACAACCATTTAATAGAAAAAAAGATATATAAAAATGAAATGTACCTGATTCAGGATCTTAAAATTTGACGGTAGTTCAACCATCATATGGTATTCCTGCATAAACCCATTTTTAGCACTATTAGGAAGAAGCAATAACAGCCTTTTCAAAGCAATCAAGATAGATATTCATTCACAAATTCATACTTGTTTTAAGTAAAAATAACCGTGACAGCTTCTTTCAACCATGAAATTATTTCCCCAAGAGCATTGTCCAATGTTGTCCAATTGTTTTGATTCCTCCACAAGAAAGCATTGGTTCAAACACCCTCTCTACATACACTAAGTAAGCACCTCCTCCAATAGGTATGCCGTCTACAAGATGCATGGGATCGTCAATTTCAATCTCTCCTTCGCCGACTAACTTGCTTGTACACAACTAATCAAATATCTTGCATTTCTTGCCACGTAAATTTGGAGGGTTGTTTTGTTGCTGCAACAAAAACAAAACAAAATTTTCAACTCAAATAGGCTAAAGCTTAGATGTTTAATATTGCTTTTACCTGCCACAAAGACAGAGGCATTTGTTGGCTACGCACAAGCTTGGCTAATTGTTCATGTTTTTCTTCTAATATTTGAAAATCACCTTGAAGCTTCCGAACTAAAATTGAACTTTGAGTTGATGCGCGAACATTGGTAGGAGTCACTCCAAACCCAAGTCCTCTCACACGCCCCTGGTGCTCAGGTTCAAACACTTGCGCAATCGGGTCCTTGTTTATTGATTGAGATGTTGAAGTTGATGATCTCATTTGACATTCATTAATTTTTTCCTTCAACAATAACTAAGTATTAACAACAAAAAAATCACTTGAATAAAATAAAATAAGCAAGTTTATATATCAATTAATCATACCACAACTCTAGCAATTTCATCACTATAAGGTCGCCCCTTTTTGTTTTTATGGCCTTCAATCCACAAATCAGTTCTAGTTACATCGGCCCCTCCACTTCTTACTCTCTAAAAGAACAAAAACAAAAAATTATCACTAAATAAAAAGACGTAATGAATTATATATATGACAAACAAATTAAACGTAACATTTCTTCCTCGAGGCGAGCATATCCCTTTCGACTCATGGTGTGAGCAAATTTATTCTTCGATCTAAGCTCCTTGTATTTATTGCTCTTCACAATGCAGGTCGATGATTCTGCTTCCTTTTGAAAGGCTAACCAGTCAGCTAAATCGACTGCTTCAGGTTTGAGATCACTATTAATTTTATCATCTGACCATCCTTTTTTATGTGCTATCTTTATTTTTGTTCTCAACCTTGATTTTGAACATTTCCAAAGATTTCCAATATGCTGCAATGTGTTCTCCATTTGTTCCTCTATTAAGCCTTCAAATCTTAACTGTAATGAGATGAATATGATTAGAATGAGGAACTAAATAACTAAGTTAACAACAAAATTAAAAATTGGACCTTCACCAACTTCCATAATTCTTCCTTCCTCTCTGCTGATACTTGGGGCCACTCTGGTATAGTGATTCTCACTATATCATGCCCAAAGCGCCCAAAAAAAAAGAAAATTCTTCGAATTCTCCCTAATGGGCTGACCTTATCATTGAAATGAATCACTTCGCGAGTTTGTACAGCAAATGTTTGAAGCTTAGTTGGACCTCTCTTCTTTTTTTTTGGGGGGGGGGATGGTTGCCTTGTTTAGATAGAGCTGAAGGAGCTCGAGATGAGGCTGAAGGAGATGCAACTCAAGATGGAGCTGAAGGAGCTCGAGATGAGGCTCGAGATAGATCTGCAAATTATGTTTGAGATGGAGCTGTAGATGGTGCACGAGACGGGGCTACACATGGAAGGATGGAGCTCGAGGTAAACAAGGAGAAGACGTTGAAATCGAATTAGCAGGTCTAAGTGGAGCTCCAATCCTTACACTAGCATTTGGATTTTGAGTTAGAATTGCTTCAACAGCTTGTCTATCATTCTCTTGCCTTTTATTTGATTTTTTAAAACTCTAATAACAATTCATGAATTTGTTAGAGATTACTAAAATTATACTTAATATACTTATTTTCATAAAAATAATGTATTGAGTTTTTTATTTTTACCAATCCCTCACAAGCCTCAACTACACCTTTTCCCTTACCATCGCGTCGACGCATCTTTTATCTATGTCACAAACCTCCAAATGAAACCCTAGATCAAAATAGAGAGAGAGCGAGAGAGGTGAATTCGAACCTCCAAATGAAACCCTAAATCGAAGCCCTCCTTGAGAGAGACGAGCTCGAGAGATGCTTAGAGAGACGAGCGATCGAGAGAGAGGATCGAGAGGGTCGAGAGAGAGAGGGCGTCGAGAGAGGGGCCGTGAGTGTCGACAAAGAGAGTCGAGAGAGGGTCGGATTGTTTACGTATACTTTGAACTATATATAAGGGCTAACGTTATCAAAAACTAAAGATAACGGCTACTGTTATCTTTGCTTCTCAAGCCGTCATTACTGAGTCTGTTGTTATAGTATAAATATGTTGTAGTGACACCAGCCATTGGTATTATTGGACTTGTTGTTTGCTCATCTATACTTTCTTTTTCACGTCATCCTAATACAAATTGCAGCAGAGTTAAAAACGAAAATATTGATATATATATTCTAGCCCAAACTTGGCTCGAGGATGTTTGAAACAATTAAAGAGAGTATAATACACTTTAGGATATAACTATCTCGTGACAAAAACTTCTTTTTAATCAATTATATCAACCAACAAAAAGTTATATTTGAGGGGAAAGAAAGTTAGGCGGGTACATAAACACTTTTTTTTACATAAAATAGAAAGTTAATGTTGATTTAGAACATAAAATGTTTTTTGTTTTTCCATGGAACATAAAAATGCTGCTTAATAATTGTTTGTATATTAAATTTTCAAATTAAATTTTAATTTTTTACTTTTGACAAGTACTTTTTTTTTGTCAAAGTCTCGAAGAGATTGTATTGATGTGTTCCTAGTCCAACCGAGCAAGCATCTATTATAAATCGCGCTAAGGGCACCCTGCAATCCTCTTAGGGCACCCCGCTGCTTAGGGCACCCCAGCAATTTATTAGGGCACCCTGGTACTTTTTTCAAAATGCCCTTTCGTTTGAAGTGCGAGCACCCCACCACCAAATCGAATGAAACCCTTCTTTTCTCCCTTCCATCACGACATCAAAGCCTCAATATACTATATCTCATCACTTTCTTGCTTGTTTAAGGTAAATTTGTTGGTTTTATGGTCGGACGATGTGTTTAACTTCAATCCCGTAATGTTAGGTCACACAGGGCTGTGATATGTCTTTTGGTCTCAGACGTCAATTTTCGATATCATTGTGTAAGTGTCAGTTAATATCAATCGACACCAAAGTGAGAAGGACCCTTAGACCACGTGGTTGTGTATCACCTAGACTACTAGTTTTAGTCTCAGTGACCTGTTACCGAGACATTAAGCTATGTCTCGGTTGCTTCCAAGAGAAGTGTAATAAAAAACTACGTTTGGGATTAAACTCGATTGGTAATTACCGACACCTTTTGTTAGTTATCGGTTATAGGGTACCGAGACACTACTACATGTCTCGATCCTGTGTGACTGATAAATTTGCGTTCGTGGTTTACCTTCGAAAATGAAAAAAAACCCCACAAAAATCATAAAAACTAACTTGTCATGTGTGACGTCTGTCTCCCACTCATTTTCTTCAACCATTAGACTCTTAAAAACACTTAAAACTCGTCGAATCTTCGGACGGCGATGAATCGACAAACACGATTGACAAAGGCTAGTGCGCACTATTTGATCGACAAACGTGATGTCCGCCTCGCGACAGATCGACTTGACTTCGTAAAAAAAATCTAATTTTCAAAAGTGGAATGCCCTGTGATGGTATTTGAATGGACATGTGAATTGTTGGGTTGGATGAAGGCACTTTTGTCAATTGGTTATAAAATCAGTTTTAATTAAAAATGGTGGGGTGCCCTGAGAGGATTGCGGGGTGCCACGACTCAATAGATATTACAACAATGAAGCGTGAAACTAATTATAAATCGCACATGCTATAGTGCAGCCCTAACCCAAAGGTGGGGGAGAACAACCCTTAAACAAGACAACTACCCCAAGAACGGGGACAACTACCTCAAGAACAGGTACAACTACTGTAGCGGCTCCAAATCTCAAGGCCCGCCATGGGTGCCAACGTGGACCACAACCGGCCACGTAGCTGCCAGTTGTGTCCCATGCATGACTAATTCACCAATCGTAATTTAAATCACAAATTATAAACGTTTTACAATTTATATTCATCATTGAACTCTAATCATTTATTAAATCATCAAAGTTAAGCGAAAGACTTTAAAACATGATAGATTTATTTAAAACATCAATATTACGTTAAAAGAGCAATTTCCTAATGTGAAAAATCTGTAAACCATACAGCATATAGATATTAAGATCAATAGCCTTAAAATATTAAAATATATGTCAAGAGTCTCTTACAATATCCCAAAACCCAACATAAAAACGATAACAATATATATACACAAACATACAAGTCCAGCCTGAGTCTGAAAATCACAGGTAGTCGGCTAGCTTGCCCTTACTACGACTCGTACCAAGATCTGCACTCAAGCCATCATAAAAAGGCAGATGACGAGTCCATATTGAGTATTTTCAAGAAAATTCAATGAGTAATTACAAAAATAAATACAAGAATTTAATAAGCTATTAAATAAACATGAGGGAAAATAAACAGGCAACTGTGCTCATCGCATGAATAAATAATAGATAAACTCAAAGTGTGTGTATAAGCCTAAGTCAAACTAGCACCATATTTTAGACTCCTTCGCGAGCACTGCCAGCGAGTAGCACTCTATCATGGCCAGCCTTCGGGTCTTATCGTGGCTGGCGTAGACCCACAACGAATGACATGTGCCCCGTCATGATACTCGGGTCGAAATATCCACCGCGACCCCAAGTAACACGTGCTATGATCTAGTGGATATATACACAAGGAATAGCACGATGAGGGAACACTCTACCAGCTGTCTATATAAGCACAACAGGAAAGGAATAATTGAACACTTTGACTGAATTCAAATATAAAAGCATGTAAATATTCAAGAAATTTCAATTGGGATATTGCACACCTTAAATCGCGTTCCTCTAACTTGTATCAGTCCAATCATGCCTCCAACTGCGTGCTCAATCCCTGTAAATTAATTCCAAACACCTGATTCTCGAAAATCCATTTAATTTCTCAAACCTCGAAATTTTCCCAATTTCCATTTTATTTATCAAATCTATCAAATTAATTCACATTACACTTGGTATCAATCCCCAGGATACGCCTCCAAATCGGCAAACCAAAATCCAAAGTTTGTAAAAAAAAAAATTTATACAAGACATTGTACGCCATGGCTGGCACTACTAGCCATACTCTCGAGTTTTTCAAGGTTTTCGGAACTGTTGTCGCGACTCGAATTTGTTTCAATTCCCTGCGGTGCTCCAAAACCACCATAGAGTACATTTAAACCGCGTTAAAACTCGTCCAAAACTAATAACCCGATAATTTTGACAAAAATGCCAATAATTCAAACAAAAATCAACACCACCACAACAACTCCAACAATTAACCATTGTTGCTCCAAAAATCCATCCCAAAATCATAGCAACTTGCTCAAACCAAATGAGCTCGACTCCAACAATTAACCATTGTGGCATGAGAGTACGTGAGAGGTACGAGTTTCCGTGCGGGATCGAGTATGGGAACGCCAGAGGGTTCGATCGATTGTGTTGAAGATGGTTGAGAATAAGGGCAAGTCACCTACATAAGTCACTCAATTGAGTCTCTATATAGACTTAAATGAACCTAATGGTACCCTTTGATGATTGTTGAGATGAACATGTCATGGGAGATCATTTTATTGGTATAAATAGGACTTTTCAACCTTCCCCTCCACCTTTTCTCTCTCATCTCACATAGAATCCGCAAATTTAGTTGTGAACAAGGGTTTGGTTAATTTTAAGACGAGATTTCAATGGGCAAACGACGTGTATTCGATGATCAAAGGTTAGATTCTTGCTCTCCTCTACGTTCTCTATGTTTCAGGTATCAGGTTTTGTGTTTTCACGAAGGTTTCAAAGATAGGTGTCGAGCACACTGATATGGGACAGGTTGCTATGATTTTTATGGTGATTTGGAGTAGGGATTTGAGGAATTGGTTGATGTTGTTGGTTTGATTTTGAAGAGATATTGTGTTATTGGTCGAGAATTATCAGGGTTTTCATCACGGACGGGTTTCGTCAAGGTTTTATGATTTATCATGGTAGGTATGGTGATTCATAAGAGGTTGGGATGAGTTCAGACCGCGGTGACGAGTCGAGGTGTCCGAAAGCCCAAGTAGGGCGTTTCTGGTTCAGACATCGTCAGGGACACCGTGGAGAGTAAATCACCACGGCATCACCCATTGCATCCAAACCAAAGAGACGACTCCTACTCCATGCTTTAGGTTACGTCATGGGTACTGACCCATGGCGGCGTGTGTCACGGTGCCAAGTGCATTACCCACTGCCCTGGATGTTGTGAGGCACGCCGTAAGCCATTGCTCACGGCGTCCATGACTGAAAAATAAATAAATATTTTAAAAATAAGATTTTCTGATTTGGCCTAATGATGGCCTAACTTAGGGATCATTATTTGATATAATATGTATTAAAATGATCAAATTAATAGGTAAATGAGAATTGAGGAAAATTATGAGGTTTTGTGTAATCAAACAAATTATTGAAAATCAGGCATTTTTGGATTGATTTATGGGGATTGGGCACGCATTTGGAGTCGTGATTGGATGATATCATACTAGTTAGAGTGCGGTTTGAGGTATGTAGCATCCCAATTGAAATTCCTAGCGTAGTTATATGCTTTTATTTATATTTGAATTCCATTTCAGTTGTTCACACTACAAAAATAGGTAGGATTACCAACAAAATATAGTAATGGAAAAATGACAGAATAGTGACGTCGGGTGGGTTTAGGGTTTAAACACGGAATAGTAACAAAATCAATTATGTCGCTATTTTGTTGCTAATTTTGGCGCCACAGTTTCCCTCTAAAACATTTCGTCGCTATTCCGTTGGTAAAGTTCGCGCCCAATTTTCCCTCATAGTATTCCGTTGCTAAGTTGGAATAGTAACGAATTTATTTTTGTTGCTAAAACCAAAATATATTAATCAACACTTATCTTCCCCATTTGTCTGCCCTAATTTTCTCTAACACAGTCGCCTCCCCCCTCTCTTGTCGTCGGCCACCAATGCCTCTCTCTCTCTCTCTCCTCCTTCTCCCTTCCCTGTCGCCTCCCTCCCCTCACAGCCTCCTCACTATTGCCACAACCTCATCTCCCCACCGCCCTCGCCACATCCACTACCCCCGTCCTCCCCACCGCCCTCGTCACAACCTCCCCACGCCACCCCCACTACCCCCGGCCACCACCACCAGTCACCCCACTACCCTCCTATCCTCCCCCACCCACCCACCCTCGTCACCCAACCACCACCCCTCGACCCTCCGACTCTCCTTATTGCCCAAGGTATTATTTTCATTTTTTAACTGTTTTTATTTTTTGAAAACATAACTATTTTTACTGTATTTATTTTATTTACAATTTTTGTAGCAGCCCAAAATCCACATTGGTCCGCCACGGGTGGCCACGTGGGCCCACAACTGGCCACGTAGCTGCCAGTTGTGTCCCACGCCCAACTAACCATTATTATTAATTAATTCAGCCTGAGTTAATCAGTAATAAACACTTTCATACTTGTAATCAGTGGAAGACTTATAAATTATTTAATTTCCTCAAGTCAGAGAGCATTAATCCTATGTGGAAAACCCGGTAAGGTACACTGTACATAACATAACAAAATGTGATACATACATGTACTGGTATCTCAAACAGTCCCCATAAACCCAAAAATAAATCAATACAACAAAATGAAAATATACAAGTCGAACTCCATCGGTGACAAGTCACAGGTAGTCTGCGAGAGTCTCCTTGCCCTTGCTCGTAGTAGATCCTGCACTCAATCATGACAAGAGATAGATGACGAGTCCAGTAAGCAAAACCCAGAAGTACACAAACCAGCATTTATAATAATGGAAGCGAATAAACTGTTAAATAAACATGCGCAGTAAAACAGGCAACTGTAATTAAGACGCATGCATACATAACACCGATAAACACCAATAATGGATGTGTGGCGTGTAGCAGGACTGAACCCTAATCCAGACATCGACATTCCCCCGGTGGCTTCTCCAACCCCCTTACCGGTCCAAACCCTTATACTGTCCCTATTGTCCAGCCTACCCAAGTCCGCCCACACATCACAGAGTAAACCAGAAGATCCGACGGTGAATAACAAAACCAACCGTGCAACATAAGTATGAACATGGAAATAGAGTAAACAACGATAAACAATAATAGCTGGAATCAAATGAAATCAAATAAATAAACACTTGAGTGTATTTCTTAAGGGTTTTACTTACCTCAATCGCACTCTAATTACTCGATATTTGTCCCGATTTGATCCCACTCTCGCCTTGGGATGTGCACCCGACACCCGACTATGGTCTCCTAAGTCCCTGGTATCCGAATAAGTCATTTTATGTGAGTTAGTATCAACCTAATTGATTTTATATCGTGATGATAAAAATTAGAATTTTATTCTAATTTTTAGTTGTAGCACATTTTTCGAGTTACACTGGGATGCCAACCGCCCGAAAAGTCTCGAAATTCACTTTTCAACCCTTTTTCTAATTTCTCATATTTTCTCAATTTATTCTGAATTTTCTATATTTTTTCATTTTTTTTTATTAATTTCACGTTTTACGAGTTAAAAACCTCGACACAGCGTCTTGCTAACATCCCGAATATTTCACTTTTATAGAAATTCATTAATTCCTATTTATTTAGTCAAAATATAATTTTTCTGATTTTTTTTCCATTTTTCAGGAATTTTTCCCATATTTTTCAGATTTTATTTAATTTAAAACTATTTTTCTTTTTTTTCCTGGTTGGGCTGAACCGGGTCCGAACCGGACCCGGTTCGGCCCAACCGGTCGTCTGGGACTGGGCCGGCCCGGCCTGACCCGTTTAAGTCAGGGTCGGGTCAGCCCATCCCGGGCCCATGGAGAGGGGGTGCACACGTGCGACCTGCACGTGTGCCCCCCTTCTTCTCCATCGAACCATGGAGCTCCCTGGTTCGATGGAGGAAAATTTTTTTTTTTTTTAATTGGAGTTGGGAGGCAGGGGAAGACGACATGGGGTCGTCTCCCTCCTCAGACGAATTGCAAGAGAGCAGTTCGTTCGAGTTCGCAAACTCCACCTCCACCACCGAACCACCATCACCACCACCACCATCACAACAACGTACACAACAACAACAACAAGCCAACAACACTCACCTTTGCCAACGCCGCTTCCACGAGCTCCCGACCTCGATCTCTCTTCTCCTTCGACCTTCTTCTCTCGAATTTCGATCGATAGAAATGGGAAGAAATTGTGAGAAATGTGGTGATGGTGGTGGGTGTTTCTCAAATTTTAGGGTGAAATGACCAAAATGTCCCTGCATTCTTATCCTCATCCTTCACAATCACATACCCTTTTTGTTCATTTCACAATTAATTATTTATTTTATGATTTTAATATATATAAATATATATATATATATTGTTATGGAATATGGATGACCATGCATGTACACCAACATATTGTGTAGTTATGTAACTTGTATTTCTCACTTAATAGTACCTCCAATTGTCTATAGTGCTTGTGATGTGTTGTATGACATGTGGTGTATGTGTTGCTTGTACACATTGTATGAAGTACATTTATCATTATCACCAAATGACCTATATAAAAGGTGCTAGCCTCATTGTAAAAACACACCAAGTTGAATGAAAACTTCTCATTCCAACAATTTCATTTCTTCTCTTCTCCTTTGTAGTAGTAGTTTGTAGTAGTAGAAGTTCTTAGTCTTTTATTTCATTCTCTAGTTCTTAGCAAGTCTCAATTCAATTCACAACACGTTATCAGCACGAGCTTGCTCTAGCATTAAGGAGATCTTGAAGTTCAAGAAGGTTTCTTAAGGAGACAAAGCTAGGAAGGTATAACTTTATGAGTTCGGTTTATTTCTATATTATCTTGGTTGCTTCACTTTTATATGCATACTTTATTCATATACTATGCATTATAACATCACCGATTGCGAAAGTATGTTCTGTAGTTGCGTCTTGTACGATCTTCTACATCAGAAATCAAAAGTCAATATGTGACAAAACTAGTTTTCTCGCTATACTACAAACGGTTAATTATGCTCCATTCTTGATTTTTTTTATATTGCAAATAGTGTTATGAATTTGGGTTGATAGTGGATAAGCTTTGTCCCGGTAAAGCTAAACATTGAAAGGGAGACGGGTTATCCCGTTCGAGGAGGCATGATTTTTAAATAGACTTCGTCTCACCACCCAACCTGGAGGTTGTCCCACCAACTCATACAAGTAGTACATTTTGCACATTAATAATCAAGTTGTGAACCTATATTTAATCGTATATTATTTATTTTTTTATAAAAGAGAAAAAATTATTTACTCAATTTTTTGACATATTTTCAGACTATGGCAAACCTTCAAAAACTTGAATTTATTGCTTTTGATATCACTGGAAATAATTATTTGCCATGGCAACTGGCTGCCGAGATACATCTCCAAGCTAAAGACTTAGGAGAAACTATTATAGAAGGAAATGAAACATCAATGCAAGACCGTGCGAAAGCACTGATATTCCTTCGCCATCATCTCCATGAAGGCTTGAAAAGTGAGTATCTCACTATAAAAGATCCTCTCACCTTGTGGTTAAGCTTGAAAGAGCGATATGATCACCAAAAGACGGTGATATTTCCAAAAGCTCAAAACGACGGGAATTTGAATCTTAGTCGCAAGATTTCAAAACAAATCAAGTGAGTATAACTCCACCATGTTTAATATTACCTCTCATTTGAGGCTTTGTGGAGAAAATAAATCTGATGAGGCAATGATGGAAAAAACATTCAATACTTTTCATGCCTCGAATCTGTTGTTGCAACTGCAATATTGAGCGCGCCAATTTAAAAAGTACTCAGAATTAATTTCTTGTCTCATGGTGACTGAACAAAATAACGAGCTTCTATTGAAGAACCACAACTCCCGTCCAACTGGTTCCGCTTTAATTAATGAAGCAAATACAACATCCTATAATGACCATAAAAAGGGTCATGGAAAGAAAAACCACAGACGTGGAAATGAGAAATGATCAATCAGCAAAGATCGTGGCAAGCCCTATTCTAAATTTCGTGGCAATAAGTTCCAAAATAAATGGAATAAGAATGATGCCGTTCAGAATAAGAGAAAAAATATTGCTGAAAATGGGCATGCTCGTAATCATGACTAACCATGTCACAGATGTGGTCTAAAAGGCCACTGGGCTCATGTATGCCGCACGCCTAAGCATTTTATTGATCTTTATCAAGCCTCCTTAAAGGAGAAAGGCAAAACAGTTAAGATGAACTTCACTGTCAGAGATGGCTCGTCGGACATCAATTATATGGATGCCCAAATTTTCATGATGGTCCAAACACTAATCTCGATATTTTTAATGATCATATGTAACGATTTTAAATAATTATATGTACTGATTTTTGTTATGCTTCTTAGTTATATGTACTAGTTTCTTATTATGAATGAAATATGACTCTTTTCTAATTTGCCAAACATTATTTGTTTAGATGGATCAACAAATCATGTGTTCAAATCATGAATCAAATAAGAGCGATATATGTCTTGCTGATTGTGCTACAACGCACACAATCCTTAAAAACAGAGAATATTTTTCCAATTTGAACTTAGCTGAGGCTAACGTTCAAACAATATCTAGCATCTCCAATTTGATTAATGGCTCTGGAAGAGCAAATATTATGTTGCCTAGGGGAACAACAATTCATGTTGACAATGCCTTATACTCTAAAAAATCCAGAAGAAATTTACACAGCTTTAAAGATATTCGACAAAATAGATATCACATTGAAACCATGAACGAAAATAATAGAGAATTTCTCTATGTCACATTGGTTTCAAATGGGAAAAAAGAAGTGTTAGAAAAATTCATAGCTTTGTCCTCTGGATTATATTTTACTCAGATAAGGCATGTCGAAATGAATGTCGTCTTAAATAAGAAAATTAATGATCCAAAAACATTCATTTTATGGCATGACCGGCTTGGTCATCCAGGATCATCAATGATGCGAAGAATAATTAATAATTTGTATGGACATCCTTTAAGGAGTCATAAAATATTTTCAGCTGGTGATTATAATTGTGCTAGTTGTTCTCAAGGTAAATTGATAGTTAAGTCATCCCCAAGTAAAATTGTCCTGGAATCTCCAGTTTTCTTAGAACGCATTCAGGGAGACATATGTGGACTTATTCATCCTCACTGTGGACCATTTAGATATTTCATGGTTTTGATAGATGCATCAACTAGGTGGTCACATGTTTCTTTGCTTTCGACCTGCAATGTTGCATTTGCTAGACTTTTAGCACAAATAATTAAGTTAAGAGCACAATCCCCTGACAACCCAATCAAGACCATCCGTTTTGATAATGCTAGGGAATTTCAATTTTAAGCAGTTAAAAATTATTACAAGTCTATAGGAATTACCATTGAACATTCTGTTCTACATGTGCATACCTAAAATGGTTTAGCAGAATTTCTGATCAAACGCATTCAATTAATTATCAGACCTTTAATCATGAAAACTAAGTTATCAACTTCAGTTTGGGAACATGCAGTCCTTCATGCAGCATCTATCATTCGTTATAGGCCTACTGCATACCATGAACATTCCCCATGCAATTCATTTTAGGTCAACAACCAAAAATTTCACACTTAAGAATTTTTGGTTGTACAGTGTATATTTCTATACCACCTCCCAATAGAACTAAGATGGGTCCACAACGAAAACTTGGGATTTATGTTGGATTTAGCACATCGTCCATTATAAGATACCTTGAGCCCTTAACAGGGGATTTATTTACTGCACGTTTTGCTGATTGTCACTTTGATGAAGCAATTTTCCCACCATTAAGGGGAGATAAGAAGTCAATTCAAAAGGAATGGCGCAAAATTGCTTGGAATGCATCAACTTTATCACATTATGATCCACGAACAAATCAGTGTGAACTTGAAGTTCAAAAGATCATTCATTTGCAACAAATCGCAAATCAATTACCAGATGCATTTAATGATGCAAAACAAGTGACAAAATCACATATTCCAGCTGTAAATGCTCCTGCAAGAATTGATGTCTTTGTGCAACAAAATGCATAAGAACCAACGAAACGCTTAAAGCGTGGAAGACCGGTTGGTTCAAAGGATACAATTCCTCGAAAAAGGAAAACGGGAGTAAAAATAAATACAAATCAAAATACTCCTGAGAAAGCACAAGAATCCTTTGATAAGGGTTTGTCATAACAAGTTGATTCTAATGAGGAACAATTTCCTCTAGAAAAAAGATGAAAAAGATGAAAGTAATGAGATCTCAATAAATTATTTAAACTCTGGTAAGATTTGGGATCGAAATGAAATTGTTCCTGATGATATATTTGTTTTCAATGTGTCTTTTGAAATATGTGAAAATGATGATGATTCAGAACCACAATCAGTGGACGAATGTCAAAAAAAGACCTGATTGGCAAAAATGGCAAGATGCTATCCAAGCATAGCTAAACTCGTTAAGAAAACGAGAGGTTTTTGGGCCAATTGTCTAAACGCCAGATGACATAAAACTTGTTAGATATAAATGGGTATTTGTACGAAAGAGAAACGAAAAAAAATGAAGTTACAAGGTACAAAGCAAGACTTGTAGCTCAAGGTTTCTCACAAAGACTTGGCATCGATTATGATGAAACATATTCTCTTGTTATAGATGCAATCACATTTTGGTTTTTGATAAGCCTTACAGTCTCTGAAAGGCTTGATATGCGTTTAATGGATGTCGTTACAGCATATCTGTACGGATCTCTAGACAGTGAGATATATATAAAAATTCCTGATAGATTTGTAATATCCGATGAAATATAATCAAAACCTCATAACATGCATTCTATAAAATTACAAAGGTCTTTGTACAAGTTGAAACAATCTAGACGAATGTGGTACAAACGTCTTAGTGATTATTTACTGAAAGAAGGATATGTAAATAATCTGCTTTGCCCATGTGTCTTTATTAAAAGATCATCAATAGGATTTGTGATTATTGTTGTATATGTTGATGATTTAAATATAGTAGGAAACCACGACAACATCGTTAGAACATCCGAATACTTGAAAAAGGAATTCAAGATGAAAGAACTTGGAGAAACAAGACTTTGTCTTGGTTTGCAAATTGAACATTTTTCAAGTGGAGTACTTGTCCATCAATCAAATTATATTGAAAAATTATTAAAAAGATTTTATATGGACAAGACACATTCATTGAGCTCTCCAATGGTTGTCAGATCACTTGAAGTGGATAAGGATCCATTTCGACCTCATGAAAGTGATGAAGAGCTAATTGGTCTGGAGGTACCATATTTAAGTGCAATTGGTGCACTTATGTATCTTGCAAATTGTACAAGACCCGATATTGCTTTTGTTGTCAACCTACTTGCAAGATATAGCTCTTCACTAACTCGAAGACATTGGAATGGTGTTAAACACGTTTTTCGATATCTTCGAGGAACAAGTGACAAGGGTTTATTTTACTCAAGATGGGTAAAATTGAATCTCCAAGGTTATGCTGATGCTGGATTTTTATCTGATCCCCACAAGTCCCATTCTCAAATGGGATATGTATTCACCTATGGTAATACTGATGTATCATGGAAGTCAGTAAAACAAACTATGATTGCTACTTCTTCCAATCATTCTGAAGTAGTTGCAATCCATGAAGTAAGTCGTGAATGTGTTTGGTTCAAAAACATGATTGAACATATTCAAGAATCATGTGGATTGCCTTCAATAAAAAATTCTCCAACCATATTATATGAAGATAATGCAACATCTATTGCACAATTAAGCGAAGGATTCATAAAAGGGAACAGAACAAAATATATTTCACCAAAATTCTTTTATGCGTATTGAGCTTCAGAAGAATGGTGAAATTGATGTCAAGCGAATCCGATCGAGTGATAATCTTGCTGATTTATTCACAAAAGCTTACATATGGTATTGGCTTGCGTAAACTTAAAGACATTGCAAGTAAATAAACTAAACAAGTTTCACCCATGTTCACATGAGGGGGAGTTATTGATTAGTGTATTGCACTCTTTTTCCCTTAGCTATGGTTTTATCCCATTGGGTTTTCCTAGAAAGGTTTTTAATGAGGCAATCTTAACAATATTATACCCATCTTAATATTTATGAGAATAATGTACTCTTTTTTGTTTTACTATATTTTTTCCATAGGGTTTTTCTTAGTAAAAGTTTTAACGAGGCACAATCTCTAAGCAAGTGTCATCCAAGGGAGAGTGTTATGGAATATGGATGACCATGCATGTACACCAACATATTGTGTAGTCATGTAACTTATATTTCTCACTTAATAGTACCTCCAATTGTCTATGTTGCTTGTGATGCATTGTATGACATGGGGTGTATGTGTTGCTTGCACACATTGTATAAAGTACATTTATCATCATCACCAAATGGCCTATATAAAGGGTGCCAACCTCATTGTAAAAACACACCAAGTTGAATGAAAACTTCTCATTCCAACTATCTCATTTTTTCTCTTCTCCTTTGTAGTAGTAGTTTGTAGTAGTAGAAGTTCTTAGTCTTCTATTTCATTCTCTAGTTCTTAGCAAGTCTCAATTCAATTCACAACATATATATTTTTTAAATTACATATATACATATATATATATATATATTCGCCTATATTTTCGTGCCTATAATTTCGTCGTGCATGCCGACGAGCGTACTCGGGCGTGCACACTACACTACCACCCACACGTGTTGACCACGACCCCGCGTGTCACTAGGAACCCACCAATTTACTATTTTTTGTCAAATTTATTCTATTTTTATCGAAGTAAACGCATTTCCTGGCCTAGTGTTCTCGTCGCTCGCTCGGTTCCCACGTCTGCACATATTTTTAAGCAAATACCCGACATGCAATCTCACCCGATCTAGTTAATATTAAACCACACATGTGATGTAATGATTCATAGCCTAATCATTATCATCACAATTAATCAAACAATCAGTCAAAAATAATACTTTCCGCCCGACCAGGTGTATCATCGCCAGTTCATGGCATCTCCGTAGACCTAAGATGGCGTCCACATTTGAAAATAAGAGAATAACGGCCTTAATAAAATTTGGGCCATTACAATTTTTATTTATTTTTTGTGTTTTTGTTATGGTTTGTGAGAAATTATTAATTAATTAATATATTGTTGTTGTTTGTGAAATTTTGTTGTTAGTATTGTGGTCATCGTCGCCACACGTTGAGGAGGGATTGATATAAATTGCATTTAGAGGTATTTATAAAATTTTCTAAATGGTTTTTTTAATTTTGTTTTTGTTGAATTAATTTATCTTTTAAAAATAAGAATTAAAAAACAAATGTAAATATTGTGTTATTTTTTTATTAATAATTTATTGTAGAGAATAAGTGAAATCAATAAATACTTAACTATAGTTAATGTAGACTTTGACTTATGCCTTATCTAGCTCAATTTTATTGTATTCATTGTGTGTCATGATAATATATAATGTATCCGTATGAATATACAATACAACATGTATTCAAAAGTGATTAATTGGGAGTTATTTTCTTGAACTAAAAGGTACACTATTTTTTTGTCTAAATCACCCCATATGCAGATTATTTGACTATTTTAGATTCTACTAGAATTGAGCAACATAGTTTCACCAAAGAAAAAAGAGGCATTGCTCAGTCTTTTTCATTTGTGAGATCATAGGGTACTTGAATTCATTAGTGGAATTGAAATAACATTTAATCACTTCATGTTTTTTCACCGAAAAAGAAAAATGAGAAACAATAAATTATTTCACAATCAATTAAGTAAATGATAAGAAGATATACAATCCAACATTTATATCACAATTGAAAAAATAAAACACGAATACTAGAAACTTTGACCCTAAAAAACTTCAGCAAAACACTTTTTTGTTCAATCAACCAACGTGAATAATGTATCTTCATTCCTCAATTGTTGTTACACGATTAAAAAAACTCGACATGGTCATTTGCAAAAAGAATACTTTGTTCCTTCCTTTCTTGATTGCAACTTTTTTGATCCTTAGCGCATAACGTCTCACTCTAAACTTAGTGATCTTCTAGAAAACTACAACACGAATACAAATTTTTTTTTATTAGAATAGGGAATGCAACATTTTTTGACATATTCAATAAAATTAGAAAAAGAAAAAAAGGAAGATTTGGGAGAGAATACACACCTAAATGTAGTGCTAAGTACTGGTCATATATATTGATCATTAATTTGATCTAACAAACCAAAATACTGAAATAAAAAAGGCACAATATCCTAAACTCCTAATAAGTGAACAACAAAACAATTACTCTTACCTTCAATCCTGTGTAAGAGAATATGAAAGATCAGTAATTAAAAATAAAATTTGTACAGATTGTTATAGATAGGATTATCTAAAACATATATATGTACTACCTTTTATGTTTCAAATAAATTCACACACTTCGATGATTGTGTGCATCTCGATGCATAAAAAACAGTCACAATAATATGTTAGCAAGTTTAAAATACAATTGAATCATTGTTGATGCATGCAAATAAATAATTGTTAATTAGTAATCAATTTTTTTTACTATCTTGTTAAGGTAAATCAAATTGTTAGTAAGCTTTTCTATGAGGTTTTCTAGTAGAGATGAGAAAGAGCGTGTTTATGGATTAGGGTCATATGCGAGATCGTGTCAAGGTAAAGGAGGAGCTGCCACGTCACAAGCAGAGGAGGTATTGAGGTTGAACGAGGATGTCACCATTCTTCGGGAGGAGCAGCAAAGGCAAGATGAGACTGTAATAACCCTAAAATCTAACTCGTGCCACATGTCAATTTAGATAGTACGTGGCCCACTTGTCATGATACAGTTGTCCAATTCTCAGTTGTCGACACCGAAGTATGTTACTTTTTTGTGTTTGTATTATATTTTATTACCCAAATGTAAATTCCAATGTTACAAACGTGTGAGGACGTTTGTGTGAGCGTTGGTGTTGGAAAACGAGTTCGGCCTGAGAAAAACGTGTGTTACGGGTTTCAAACGAACAGTTGACGGGTAATTAGCAGTTCAGAGGATTAATTGAATTAAAACACTGACAAAGCACAAACTAAATAATAAATAAATGTTGTATAATGTATATGAACGACATGCGAGTCGTAGTGCAGTACGGGTCTGGGAACGTGAGATTTGAGTGAGAATTAGTTAAGTTGTGAGGTGCAAGTCACAAAGTGTCTCACAAGGTTTGAGTCAAGGTTGGTGGCTGGAGTGAAAGAGAGTCATTTGATGTGCCTCGGGATACGAGTATGGAAGATGATGAGAGGGGAGTATATAAACTCTTGCCAACTTTTCTCTCTCCTCATCTTTCTTTCTTTCTTCTCTCTCAACGTGGAATCGATGAGAAGCTTGCAGTTTTCGTGAGTTTTTGATGTGGATTGACGCTGAGGGATCGACCAACTATGTGTTTAAAGCTCAGATCCTGACTCCCCACGCGATTATCTACGTTTTGACGCCCGTTTTACACGTTTTGTTGTGTTGATTTCTAACAACAAATTGGGTTTCGATTTTAATGGGGTGTCTATTGATGGATTTGATGATAATGGAATGGACTTAGTGTATTGCAATGATCGTTTTGATGATTTGGGAGTTGATTGTATTTTTGGTGGATTTTTTGTGAAATTTATTTGTGATTTTCGAATCAGATGTGTGTTCAGGTTTTAACGCCGTGAGGGACGTCGTGGAGCATTAAGCCTCACGGTGTCGATCACGACGCCTAGAGCAGAGGCTTTGTAAAGTCACGCCTTATTTAACGTCGCAAGGTTCTGACCCCCACGGCGCCACAGCGGCGGGACACTTTTCATATACCAAATTTTGAGAAATATTTGAAAAACTTCGAGGATCTCTCAGGTATCCAAATGGGTCTGAATATGACCCAATACATGGGAATTGACCCAATTACACCAATGAATAAAATATAGAAAATTTGGTAAATTGGAGGTAAATTAGTAAGAAACTACCATTAATTGACTATGAGGGAAAATAGTCATTAGCGAGTCACACGGGGATTCGTAGGAGGTGAGTCGAGGCGTGTGAGTGTGAATTTAGCTTGGATACAGGTAAGTAAATCAGTAAGAAATTTTACAGTTATTTTTTGAGCTTTAATTTGTTGTTATTGTTATGTTTCATTTTATCTCTTGAAATTCCTATTGGTTGAGTAGTCCAATGGCAAGTGAGTCATGGTTACTATTTTATATGTGATATGAGCTCTTATCTAGGCATTGTTGATTTCTCTCAATTTAAGTGTACATTGGGGCACTTATTCGGGCACCATGGATATCTCATAGTCACGAGGGTTAGGGCTAATAGGTTGTGTTCTCGTCCTGAAACTTGAGTCTGTTGGGCGTTAGCCGCGGCTCAAAGACCTTTTGGTCGGGACTACTTGCTATTCGAATTTGTATCATTCCCTCACTTTTCGATTGATTTATTTACATCTTTATATATTCATGTATTCCTTGTTCCTTTTTTTTCTATCTACATGAATTAGACTATTTTATTTATTTTGAAATGTTGTATATATGTCCTGCGTGGCGTTATTTACCTGGGCTCATCACTCTTGTGTTTGACGGAGTGCAGATCCACAGTCCAGCAAGGGGAAGGCTCTACGACTAGGGGATTTGATCTGAGGATACGGGGCGACTCTCCTCTTGACTGATGTAGGTTTTATTTTTATACTATTGTATATACTTATTTTGAAATACTAGGAATTGGTTATGTGAGATCTTGGGCATGTATATCTTGATGGTACTCTCCTCTAACTTATTTATTGATGATATACATATGCGGGGTTTCCACACTCTAGGTTGTCTTAACTTGTGTGTCTTTGATGTTATTTGATTAGTTTTAGGTTTAATTGTTTCCACTATAATTATGATAACTCACTAATTAATTAACTCAACTTTTAATTTGTTTAATAATGGTAAATGGCAAGGAAGGCTGATTAGGCTTGCTTGACTCAGCGAGATTGGCTCGGGGTCCATGTAAGTCTAGATCGGGCGGGTCCAATTTAGGATTGTGGAACTGGGGCCGTCACAGAGATGATGCATCATCTATTGGTGTTTATGAGACAACAACACCCCGGAGTAGTCTTTATCGATCCCGAAGCAAGCACCTTTCATGCCTCACCTCATCAACCTTCTGATGCCCCACTATCTCGAGGCACGACAGATCATGAAGATTATGTTAAAATAGGTTAAACACCATCGCAATGTGTGTATTTATATTTAATTTAACATGGGAGACTATGTGATAAGTATTCAACTCGATATGCATGTCGACGCAGGTATCGGGTAGGCTAAAAGACAAAATACTAGGTCGAAAGAGTTAATACACACATGAAATGAATGAAATGAATTAAATAGTTATTAAGTAATGGCTATTTAGTTGTTAGTGGTACGGTAGTACACGTACGTCGCGTGTTGTAACACAAAACCGAGCATCGCACGCCAAAATGAGACTTTATGTGATGAGAACTGAAGAGAGTCATGTAATTGTGCATGTTTTGATTCATTTAGGCTGAAAAATGGGATGATTTGTAGCCAGGAAATGGCATATGGATTGGTGGTTGATAAGAGATTAAAACAAAGATATATATTGACTTTTCAAAACCATTAAACCATTTTTTCTCTCACCTTACCACACAAATCCAAAAATCTAAGATGAAGGGCAAGGGTTTGATGATCTCTTGGTGGTGATTTAAAGGTTTTGGAGGTGTGAATCAACCAAACCAAGGTGAGATCCTTGATCTCCTCCTCATTTCCTTTATTTGTTGGTCAATTTGTACATGAAGGTGGTGAATCCAGGATTGTGGTGGTGTGCCATTGTTTTGTGGAGTTTTTGGTGATGGTTGGATGCTATGAGGGTGTGGTTTAGTGATTTATGAGCTGGTTTTCAAAGTTTGGTGGATTTCATGATTTTGGGGTTTTAGAAGCTCACTTTGATTTGATGAATTACGATGTATTTGTCGTCGCCTCTGACTCTTTTGGAGAGATGTTAATCCCTTACGAGGTGAGGTTGACGGCTATGGAGGATGCCCTAGGTTGTGATTTCCATAGTTCAACTTTGCTGAACTGCTGGAAATCGACTACCCAGCGCGTTGGCCAGGGGCCCTAGCATGTTGGGCAATCTAGGTTGGTGATGAAGATCAAGATGAACACCAACATGCTAAGTCATCCTCCAGTGCGCTAAGTGTTCATCAGGGGTGTATATATGGTTGTTTTGGGTATGTTGGACCTAATGCCTATACTAATCAACCTAAAATACATCCAATTGACTAAAAATCAATTATAAATGGAAATAGGTCATGTCGGACGATAATTTGGATAGCGGGGATTTGGCGGAGCCAGACCGGGGGTTTGCAGGACGAGGAGTGCGGTCTGAGGTGTGTAGTATCCAACTGAAATTTCTTTAGCATTTACTTATTTTGGCATTTAAATTCAAATTTTGTCTTTCAATATTCTATTTTTGAATTTTGTTTAAATGGACGGACGTTGAGGCTCCCCCTCCGTGCCATTCCCGTGTGTATGTCCACTATGTCATAACACGTGTGTCAGGGATCTTGGTGAATAGTTCAACCCGAGAATCATGTCGGGGCACATGTAGGTGCGTCGTAGGTTCTACGTTAACCACTTAGTGGATCTAAATACTAGCCTTGCTTGAGTAGAACTCGTCGATAGTATTCTGTGGAAGAGTCTGAAGTATGGCGCTAGTCTAGCCCTAGGCTCTAAGAACACACTTTGAGCTTTCACTATTATTTATCCATGCAATGATCACAGTTGTCTATATTTATTTTTCCATGTTTATTTAATAGATTTATTTAAATTCCAATATTTACTTTTAGTATTGCTCACTCAATTTCTTTGGGAATACTCACTCTGGAATCATCATCAAACTTTTGTGATGGCTTGAGTGCAGATCCCAGTGATTCAGAGACATTGAGCCAGACTCGTACATTTGTATTATATGTATGTTGTTTTTATTTTGGAGATTTAGGATTGTGAGATATTTTGATACTTTGATACCTTTGAGGTGTATTTCTTATTATATGATGATTTATAGGTTTTCCACACTAGATTTATAATGTATATCACATGAATTCGATATTTATTAGCTGAGTTAACATGTTTTTAAGACTTTCGTTGATATTATTGAGGTTTGGAAATTACCTTAACAGATGACTTGAGTTCATAGACAATTTAAACAGTAAATTATGGCTTATTGAAGTTAATAATGATTAAATGGTGGATGAGATTGTATGTGTGACACAGCTGGCATTGGTAGACCAAGTTGTGGGTCCGCATTGGCCCCATGACAATTCATTTGAAAAATGGGTCGTTACATTTCCCATCAGCTTTTACTCATTTAGATCAAGCCCAAGGCACAATTTGAGGGGCCATCGACTACGGCGCGAGAGACTTCCTCAGTGCAGTCTTTAGCCTAGTGTTGCCAAAAAAAATGAAGAAAAAAGGAATGGGGTGGAGAGAAACGAGAAGGAGGGGGATTCAAATCTGCAGAGGGTAATAGGAGGTGGAGTAGAAGATAGAGAAAAGATGAGGGTGGGGTAGATCTGGAGTGAAAGTGGGGCGAATCGTAGATCCGGGAGTGGAGGTGGGTGCAGATCCGGAGGTGGGTGCAGATCTGGATATGAGATGGTGGGGGTGGGGGTGGGGTAGAACAAAGAAAGAAGATGAAGGATCAATACACTCAATAGAACATATGAGACATAATCAATTACTTTGAGAAAAGCATATTGATTTGATAATCCTAATTGTTCATCAGAACATCAACTACCACAAAGTTGATTTTTGAAAAACTACAATTTTAACAATGGGACAGCATGACAATCAGAGATTGTTCTCTTAACAAATGTATGGAAGACAACAATACACAGATATACTGAGACCAAAACAAAAATTAAAACTTTCAACAAAGGAAGACAAACAAAGACTTCCAACAAGGGAAGACAAACAAAAACTTCCAACATTGGAAGAGAAATACTTATTGAAAAAGAGAATCTAATAAAAACTACCAAACCAACAACTATAAGAGCAGATCCACACATGAGCAATAGAAGTAGAGATAAACTTAAATGATGGTAGATGACACATGGAAAATGAGCAAATGGTACCAACGATGAATCTTACAACTACTGCGAGATTAAAACTCTCAAATCTGAATAAATCTATGTTTTATTTAAAAAATAATGTAACAAACACTTTTCTTCGAACCACCGTCGATCAAAAAGAAAATCGCTGCTGGCTCAAATGCAGGAACCACAAAGAAAATTAAAAAGAAAAAAAAAGGTTTTAGAGTTTTGCAAGTGCGATTACACTATATTCTTTTATTTTTTGTAAAGTATGGTTAATCTTTTTTTTTTGTTAAGAAGTATAGTTAATTTTTAATTAATTCAAGATGGCATAAAAAAAATTAATTCAAGATGTGTTTGAAAGATCTTGATCATACAATTATGTATTAATTAAGCAAATTTTTTTGTATGATTTACATCGTCATACGCAATTGATAAAGATTTACGTTTTCTTTCACATTGCGTTGTTTTAGGATCTCGGACAAGAAATTTATTATTTTATAATACTAAATCATTTTTAACTCTGACAACAAAAAAATATATTATATACCACTCTCAAGTTTTTAAAAAAAGGTTAAATTAAAGTTACTTAAAAGTATTTATTTATTATTTGGGCTTCAAAATAAGTATTTATTTAGAGTTTTATTTAAAGTAACTTTGGAAGTGTTTGAAAAAGGGCATATTTGTTGATTTAAAAGTATTAAAAGAAGGGGAAAAACACAACCTTTACGCACTTTCACTCGTGGAAACTTTTCATATATCTCAATTTCGCCCCAAACCCCTTATATCAACCACGGGATGAACGCGTCGCTATGCTCCTGTGACGGTCCCAGTTCCCTATAAAATTAGGTCCCGCCGAACTTAGACCTACGTGGACCCTCGAGTCCACACTCATGAAGTCAACTCATTCTAGTCAGCCTTAAATCCTCGTTTCATTATTAACTTATCAATTTAAAAGTGTGAGTCATTAGATAATATATTTATCAAGAAATTCACAGCGAAAATCAACTATAATCAACCAATAACTCAATAAAGGAACATCAGGAAAACAACCTGTAATGTGAAAACCTTGATAAATTGATAAACATGTAAATCTGGTGACAAAGTAAAGCAATGCGATAATACATTATGTCCCATTGTATTCAAAACATAATATATAATAGTTACAAGTCAAAAAGATAAGACCTACAGTAGAGTAAAAGAAAGAACCGCTCCGAAAGTCATCAGAAGAAGTCACCTAGCATCGGCACTTTGCCTTTGCTCGTTTCCGCCCTATCTACACCCACCGTCACAAACTAAACAGTGAGTACGTGATAAAATTGAAATTATAGCAAGAAGAATATAAACAGTAATTCATGAATAACCAATAAAGCAGTCTAAGAATCATGCAATATTTAAAAGCAGAAAATACCACGAATTGCATGATAAACAGACTGACAAATGATCCAACGATATATGAGTATCTATCTAGTCAAAAGAGACCGATAAGTGGTCAATAGCCACATCAATCCACTACATTTCCTTAACCATTTCCACAACCATTTCCACGACTACATCCATAACAATATCCACAACAATCCAGTACTCGGGTGAAACTCAATATTAGGTGGGTGGACAACACTTCTGCAGAAATGTTCACGTTCGCCCAGCTAATATGAACCCAAGAGTACCTTCACGACACACTTACGCCAAAGACACTCAACCAAGGAATATAAGAATAGAATTCCAACAATGGCTAAATTCAATATAAACAACAATAATACAAAATGAATTACTATGCACCTTTTTAATAGCTTACTAACGTACCACAAAAGAATCGCAAAATATCGATCCTCACAAAGCTCTAACTCGTTCAATTTGTTTTCCTAGATCCCTAGCAATCATTTAAGCTCAATTTGGTTCAATTTGAGTCATTTCGTGACCCTAGATAAACCCCTAAAGTTTTCCAAAAGTTTTAAAAATTATTTGAAATTTTTTATTTTTACTATTCCAGACGCTGCAGGTGACACCGCCAAGGGTAAATCCCACGGTGTCACGTGGGTTCTTTTAAGCTTACTGGTTAGGATGCCACAGGTGACACCGCCTGGGTTTTGGCCCACTGTGTCATTTAAAGAGTCGATTTCCCAAACAGTTTTTGGTTTGCGTGCCGTGATCGACACCATAAGAGAAAACTCTCTATGGTGTCCCTCATGGCGTGACACCCTTAACTCGTTTTTAGGGTTTTGCAGAACTCTAGCTCGCGTCCCCACATTCCGAGCTTATACCAAACTCTTAGGGACGTCCAAAACTATACAAAACACCATTCGCCTTATATCGAAACCCCGACACAACCCAATTCAAAAATTGAACCAAAAATCCTCAAAAATTCCAACAAACTTCAAATCATCAAAACAAACTTCAAAACCCCAATTGATCAACCATTTGATCACAATAACATCATCCAAATTCATTAAAACCGAAACCCCAAAACATCATCCAAACTTGTCGTGACGAAAACGTACAAAACTAGCACAAAATTGTAGAGAATCACGAGAGGAGTCGAGATCTCACCTTATTACGCATACTTGGTCAATCCCCGACATCGATCTAAGCTCGAAACCACCGAAACCCAACGTTCTGAAAAAGATGAAATGAGATGAGAGGAGAGAGAAAATGTGATGGGGTGGGTTTATATACTCCCCTTCATCTCCTTCAACACACGTATCTCGAGGCGTATCTAATGATCTCACTTCAATTCAACCAACAACTATGACACATCCTTATGACTTCGATAGCTGACTACAACTTCATAACTCAACTAATTTTTGCTCACACCTTGCGTTATCGGACCCGTTTCAACCTCACGATTCGCACGTCGTGCATTCCCGAACACAACAACGCATTCTCATGTTAACTAATTATTTATTATTTTCTGATAATTCACTAATTATCATTTCTCAGTGTTTAACTACCCATATTATACCCATTTTCCAGACTCTTTTCATTTTTTCACGGCGAAATCTCACACACAAATCCGTGGCAGTAAACAAAACAAAATCACACACTAGGGCATACAAAGTTTACATTCGGGTATAAATAAAGTACAAACACATAGAAAAATAAAATATACCTCAGTGTCGACTCCCTGACAAGCCACGACTATCAGGTCACTGTCCTAAAACACGACACGTGTCACCAATTAAATTTAAGGGTCGTTACAACTCCCCAACACCCTAATCGCACGAAAAGGAGATCCAGATCTTCTTGGGGATTGACGACCTTTGGCCTATTCTGGAACGTCGTTCGGTCGTCGGTTCCCCCTCTTTTCTCTTTCTTTGTTTTGCTTTCTTGTTGCGACCACCACTGTAGCAGCCCAAAATCCACATTGGTCCGCCACATGAGGCCATGCAGGACCACAACTGGCCACGACGCCGCCAGTTGTGTTCCACACCCAACTAACCATAAATATTCCTTATTCATCAGAGTTCTTAGTATTTGTAATACTTAAAAATTCATGCGGAAGCTTTAAAATATGTAAATTCCTCAAGTCAGAGAGCATTAATCCTATGTGGAAAACCCGGTAAAGTACACTGTATATAAATTAACAAAATGTGATGCAAACAGTCCCCATAAACCCAAAAATAAGTCAATACAACAAAATAAAAACATACAAGTCGAACTCTGTCGGTGACAAGGTCCCAGGTAATCCGCGAGAGTCTCCTTGCCCTTGCTCGTAGTAGATCCTGCACTTAATCATCACAAGAGGTAGATGACGAGTCCAGTGAGTAAAACCCAAAAGTACACAAACCAACATTTATAATAATGGAAGTCAATAAACTGTTAAATAAACATGCGCAGTAAAACAGGCAACTGTAATTAAGACGCTTGCATACATAACACCAATAAACACCAATAATGGATGTGTGTCGTGTAGCAGGACTGAACCCTAATCCAGATATCGGCACTCCCCTGGTGGCTTCTCCAACCCCCTCACCGGTTCGATATTCTGTCCCTATTGTCCAGCTTACCCAAGTCCGCCCGCACATCACAGAGTTAACCAAAAGATCCGACTGTGAATGACAATACCAACCGTGCAACATAAGTAAGCATATGAAAATAGTGTAAACAACGATGAACAATAATAGCTGGAAATCAAATGAAACCAAACAAATAAACACTCGAGTGTGTTTCTTAAGGGTTTTACTTACCTCAACCTCACTCTAATCACTTGGTATTCGTCCCGATCCGATCCCGCTCTCGCCTCGGGATGTGCGTCTGACACCCAATTTTAGTCTCTAACTCTCTGGTGTCCGAATAAGTCATTTTATATGATTTGGTATCATATTAATAGCTTTTAAGTACGACAACAAAAATTAGAATTTTATACTAATTTTTAGATGTGACACGCTTTTCGGGTTACACCGAGGTGCCAACCTCCAAAAAAGTCTCGAAATCCACTTTTTTAACCCTTTTCTAATTTCGCAGTTTTTCTATGATTTTAGAATTTTTCCATAATTTTCTAGCTATTTTCATATTTTTCAAAATTTTATTTAATTTAAAACTGTTTTATTTATTATTATTATTTAATATATTTATTGGGTCTGGTCGACCTTAACGGATCTGACCCGATCCCGCCTTGGCGCCTTTGGTCAAGCTCGCCCAATGGGCCAAGCCCAGCCTTGGCCCATGGCCCGGTCCAAGGGCAAGGGGGTGCACACGTGCAGCCCAAGTATGTACCCCCTTCTTCATTAAACCAGGGACGAACGTCCCTAGTTCAATTTTCTTTTTTTAATTTAGGAGGGACGGGAGACAACAACAGTTTATCCGAGCTCCCCAAGTCACCACCATCACCACAACAACCCAACAACACTAACAACAACAAACTCACCTCTGCCAACGCCGCCAAGACTGCTTCCTCGAACTCTCGACCTCGATCTCCCTCTCGGCTTCTCGATTTCTCGTTTTTTCTCCTCTCACTGATTGATTTTGGCGAGAATAGTGGAGGCAATGGGGGTTTTATTGATATTTTGGAGTCAAACGAATGAAATGCCTCTATCCTTATCCACAATCCTTAACAAAGCTCATGCCCATATTAGCCATTTCACTCACATTTTTAATATATATATATATATATTTACATTACATATATATACATAAATAAACATACTTGCCTATATTTTCGCACCTACAATTCCGTCGTTCACATGTTCGGTTCCCACGTTAGCACGCATTTTTAGGTGAATACCCGACACACTATCACACCTAGTCTAGTCAATAAAAATCACATCTGCGATGTAATGAGCCATACTCTAGTCATTATCTTCACAGTTAGTCAAACAATCAATCAAAACTACAATTTTCGCCCAATCCAGACATACCCTAGCCTATCCGTGGTGTCTCCATGGACCTGAACTGTGGCGGCCCCAATTTCTGGGGTCGCCCCGTGCTAACAGTTACTTCTCCAGCTCATGCACCAGAAGTAACTGCCACGTCATATCTCTATCCATCGTCTAAGAATCTTCAAATTAGAGCTATTTATCCATAAGCAACAGCGAAAGTCTTGTCTTAATAAAAGAAACATTATATAAAGTTATTTAATTCAATCTATAGTGGAAAACCCGGCTATACTTGCATCTAGGCGATCAACTATACCAATATATATATACAAGTATGGAAGTGGTTGTAGTCTCTCATCCCAAAGTAATACAAAATATCAACATAATACACTAGCAACATACGTACTAGCAGGCTTCGGCGTAGGCAAGCCAGATATGATCGCCAAAGATCTTCTTACCCTCGCGATATGGTATCTCGCACTCGCTATCACAAAAACTAGATAACGAGTCCAAGTAAGTAAAATCCCAAGGAAAACCACAGTGCATCCCAATTTATGAATATGAGTAGAAGCCAATAAATAGTGTGGAATAATCATGCAATTATCAAGAAAAATAATGCAGGCAACTGCTCAAAAGGAAATTCATGAATACCAACACCAAGAAAACAAACTGGGTGTGCAATAAATACCGCCAGTGAAACTAGGATCAGTGGCCCAGTCATACCCTACTCCAAAGACCTCACTGACTGTATCCTAGTCACCAAATACATTTGAGAAGAAGAAACCCCACACACCCGAAAAAAAAAAAAAAAAAACCGCCGGAACGCTACCGTTCCCATCACAATCGGATTTAGATTGACAAAGAAATAAAGCTCAATGAACAGAATAAGAAAATGCAATAGTGGTGTTCAATTGGATTTTACATACCTCAATCCGCGCTCAACAAACCCCGAAAATACCCCCGGTTCGACCCTTGACTAATTCCTAACTCAATTCCACTGTCTTGAGACTCCTGAGACCAAATTTCAAGGTTTATTGGTTAATAATTTGGTTTATAATCAATTATGTCCAATTTCACACTAAATTCTATTCCAGATGATCATTAGAGCGCTAATGAGATCAATTAGCACGCTAATTGATCTCGATCACTATTCATCATCATTTCCAGAAAGAAATTAGCGCGCTAATTCTAGCTATTAGCGCGCTAATAGCACTCTGTCAGGCATTTCCAGATTCAAATTTTTGGATTCCAGCACCTCTTAAACCCATTCAAATCAATTTTCCCACTTCCCACATGCCTCATTGACACCCAAAAACATCATTAAACACGAATTTATCGAGCTTAAACCTCAAATTCAACAAATCATAAAAATCATGTTCAAAACCCATTTTCACAAATTCATCAAATCTCTCTCAAACTTGATCAAATACACAACTCATGTTATACCAACCTCATAAACATGAAATCTCAACCAAATACAGAATTTAACACTTCACAAATTTGAATTTCCTCAAATTCTTCAACAAAATCGAAATATCATAAATCACCCAAGTTTGATGAATCATACCTTGGGATCTTATTGTTGGATGCCTTAAATCACTCTCTCAACTCCAACTATGGTCTTCTCCCTCTTCCTCCACCGATCTCTCTCCTCTTCTCTCTCAATTTTCCTTTTTCTTCATTGTTTGATCGGTCAACATGTATATATAGTTGGTTCTTGATCAACTGTGTACACCCATCTCGAGGACAATCTGTGGTCATCAACCACCCCGTGTCACCCAACTCACTAACACCTTATCTTAACACTTGGTGACCTCAAAGCGCCTTGTTGTGCATCCCGAGGAACATCCAACCGATGCCAATTTATCCAGCCACAACTATAGGACTTTACAATTCCAATTGATTTGGCCTATATAAATTACCAAATCTACTCAATAAATTTCCAAAATTTATAAATGGGGTCATACTAGTCTCTCGACCACTCGGCACCCGGTGCCCCGCGTCTCGCACGCACCCCGAGGTGATCCCACACTTAGTGCACCAAATATAATTTTATCATAAGGTTATATTAAATTTCCATTAAATTAAATCCTCCACCTTAGTCATGCTTAATAAATTTAATCTAATCAAACCCCAACGCTCGGCTTTACTACTTCCGAACCCCCGCGTTGGCCTGACTCACACCACGAAACCCCGGTGCTCAACCCTCGCCCGACATCAAGTTACACACATGTGATGTTCATGTAACTAATAATAACTTTCTCATCACAATAATAGACATACAACATACACAAATAACATAATACCAGCCTGGGAACTCATTTTCGAGTCAACCCAGCTGTCCACGTAACGCCCAAATTACCCGTTAATCCTCGTGATTAACACTAATCATGACTTAATTAATTTGGGCCGTTACATGAACTAGCGTCCACGTCCGAAAATACGCGAATAACAACATTAATAAAATTTAGGACGTTACAGTTCTTTCCAATTAGGGGAAATTTTGTCCCAAAATTTGTGTAGACCTCCACCTCGAACTATGGAAGTGTAACTGTGGCATAAATCAGCTAATGTCGCCATCTTATCCTTTTTCCTCCTCCTCACGACCCAATCCTAAACCATACTTGTAACGGCCTGAATTTAATTCGCCGTTATTTATAACGTATTGCAGACGTGGCAGACAACTCAATCTCTGGTAGGATACGTGGCTAGGCTAGAGCGCACTTGGAGTTAGGTAAATAGTTATTTTGTGTGCTAATTTGACTAATTTGCAATGTTTATGTTCAAATAGTTTAAACAACATCGCGATGTGTGTAATTATATTTCTATTGATGTGTGAGGTTGTGTGTTAAGTATTCGTCTCGATATGCATATCGACACGGGTATCGGGTAAGCTAAAAGATGAAATACTAGATCGAGGAAAATAATGTACACATGAAATGAATTAAATTTGATAAAATAGTAAATTGGTGGGCGCTTAGTGACACGCGGAGTCGTGGTCGACACGCGTGGGTGGTACGGTAGTGTACACGCCCGAGTACGCTCGTTGGTGCGCACGACGAAATTGTAGGCGCGAAAATATAGGCGAATATATATTTATATATATGTAATTTAAAATATATTTTTATATAAATATATATATTAAAATCAGAAATTATAAATAATTGTGAAATGACCAAACAGGGCATTTGATTATTAAGGAAGATGATAAGAACATAGGGGTATTTTGGTAATTTAACCCAAAATGTCAATAACCACCTCCGCTGACACCACATTTCTCACCATTTTTTATCGAAAGGAGGAGAAGAATATCAAAGGTAAAGAGAGAAGGATTGCAGAGAGATCACGAGTTCGACAAGGTTGTCGCGAGGGGGTGAGGTGAGTTGTTGTGTTGTCTTGCTGTTGTTGTTGTGCTTTGTAGTTGTGGTATTGGTGGTGGTGGTTTGGGGAGCTCGGACGAACTGCAAGAACAGTTCGTCCGAGGAGGGAGACGACACCCAGTCATCTCCCCTCCCTCCCAATCCGATCGAAATAAAAAAAATCGAACCAGAGCTTTTGGTTCGATTTGGAAAAGAAGACTAAATGGATTGGGCCGACCCGACCCTGTCCTCGCTGAGTCAGGCTGACCGGTTGGTTGGTTCGGTTGGGCCGAACCGGACCCAGATGAACCAGGTCCGGTTCAGCACAACCCAAAATAAAAATAAATAAATAAATAGTTTCAAATTTTGAAAAAAAATGGAAAATTTCAAAAAAAATATGAGAAATTAGAAAAAAGGTTCATAAATGAGTTTCGGGACTTTCTCGGAAATTTGGCGAGATGTTGTCGGGGTTTTTACCTAGTAAAACATAAAATTTACATAATATACTCAATTGAAGCTAATTCAAGGACAAATAATATTATGAACATTCGGGTGATAATTTTGATTGTCGAGTGCTTATTGGAGCTAACTGAGGGTTTGATTTTCGGGACGCGAAGTGCGGATTGAGGTGTGTAGTATCCCAACTGAAATTATTTGAGTATTTACTTCTTTTAGCATTTGAATTCAATTTCTTTTATTTCAATATTCTATTCTGGTTATGGCTATATGGGCAGACGTTGAGCGGGGCTCCCTCCGTTCCATTCTTGTGTGTCTGTCCACTACACTATAGCACGTGCTACCAGATCGATCTTGGTGAATAGCACGACCCGAGTATCACATCGTGACATGTGTCGGTGTATCGTAGGTGTAACGCCGGCCATCGAGCGGATCCAGATACTGGCTTTGCTTGAGTAAGACTCGCCAACAGTATTCTGTGGAAAAGTTCGAATTATGGTGGTAGTCTGACCCCAGGGGCTATGAACACACTTTGAGCTTTTCCTATTATTTATTCATGCAATGAGCGCAGTTGCCAGTATTTATTTCCGCATGTTTATTTAATAACTTTATTTAAATTCCAATATTTACTTTTAGTATTGCTCACTTAATTTCCTTGGGAATACTCACTCTGGACTCGTCATCTGCCTTTTGTGATTGCTTGAGTGCAGATCCTAGTACGAGCAGGAGTAAGGGCAAGCTCCCAGAGTATCGTTGATCTGAGATTGCCTGACTCGCACATTTGTATTATTTTTATTTTGTTTCATTTCGGATTTGGAGATTTTGAGATATTTTGAGATACCTTGTGTATATTGATCTTTTTGTGACTTCAGAGGTATTTATGGTTATATATGGGTTTTCAACATTAGGTTTTTTGATTATGTCAAACATTTATAGTATCATTATCCAAGTAAATGTGTTAGTAGGGCTTCCGCTGTGTTAATTTGAGGATTTCAGGATGACTTAACATATAATTTAATTTCAATACAACTTAATTTGTAAATGGATAATTAATAAGGTTTAAAAAGATAAAATGTAGGATATAATCCCATGTAGAGCATAACTATTGCTGGTAAGACAGACTGTATTGGCCCCCGTGGCGGTCTATTTTGAAAATGGGCCGTTACATTTTGGTATAAGAGCCTAGGTTTAGGAAAACCTAGGGCTCGAATTTGAGGAAAACCTGATCATAAACCTATTGAATAAGCTTTAGATGTGGAAACCCAAAAGAATTGTCTAAAGTCTTAGTTGGGAAGCAATGAGAGATGGGTAGAAATCAGGATTATACGTGTTATGTTTTTGGTTGTATATTACCTACGTTACACGTATATTCATACTGAGGCACGTTTTTCGATGTAGATATCGATGGACGGGCAGCCTTCTGGTACGACTCAACCAGAGGTTAGGGATACTAGTGACCCCACTAGGCCGACATTGACGTTAGAGTCGTTAGCGCGGACAAGCCCTCTCTTTCCTTTTTACGTGTCCCCATGTCGCCACACGGGAGGGACATGGGGACACGTAAAAAGGGGGATCCTACCAACTTGTTTTGTTCCGACCTAGGATAATAAGCCCATGAGCTTGGTCTTACTTCACCATCGAGAAACGAAAGAAGACTTCCATCTCTAAGCTTAGCTCAGACGTAGCTCGCTTCTTTTTGGGTGTGAAGCAATGTCAAACCAAAATACCCAACAAGCATTAGCTCTCCCCGAAAAGGAGGTGATCCACCGCACCTTCCAAGACGGCTACCTTGTTACGACTTCACTCCAGTCACTAGCCCCGCCTTCGGCATCCCCCTCCTTCTTTGTTAAGGTAACGACTTCGGGCATGGCCGCTCCCATAGTGTGACGGGCGGTGTGTACAAGGCCCGGAACGAATTCACCGCCGTATGGCCGACCGGCGATTACTAGCGATTCCGGCTTCATGCGGGCGAGTTGCACTCGCAATCCGAATCGAGGACGGGTTTTGGGGTTAGCT